>OY754960.1:22279648-25214296 GCA_963576555.1 Ferdinandea cuprea
AAACGTGTAACTCATTATTATTACTTACATTTACTACGTAATGTAATGCTTTAATGGAAAATTGAATGGCAAAATTGTTCTGCGAACGAGAAAACTTTTTTTGAGATATATAATATTGAAAACTCACTATACTCTGTCTAACATAAATTGGCAATAAAGGGAAGATAGGGATTTTCGCACTCTTTTGTTTTCCATAAGGTGCTATTCTAACAAAAGCTCTTACAGGATTTCCTTGCTAAGGATTTTAAATCAGCAAAAACCTGATTGAATATTATGTTGGGTTACCATGCATTTTTTAGATTGAAATTTTCATATTAATTGTTTTATTTATAAAAAATAAAACAAACTAATCTTAATGTAATGATGTCAGTTCTTTCCAAAAGAACACTCTTTCGCTGACGATGGGCAAATTAAATAATTAATTAATTTTTAAAACCGTATGCAGAGAAGACCTGTTAATTTTAGTGATATTTGCATTGCGTCCTACCTCATGCAGTATTTTATCCAGCGTCGTAAGTTCGTCATTTGGAAAAAACTGATGCACAATTTGCCTGATGGCACACTTATTGAAATCATCCACTTTTCTCCTGAATCAGTTTGGTTTTTCTTCTTTGGTGGCGAGTTGTGGCCTATTTTCGTTAAGAAGTCTACAAACTGTTTGTTTACCCAGAAAGAATTTCACCTACGTGATTCGCAGTTACTGTTTTATTTTTCAAATTTCCATGAATTTGTTTTGTCGCGGCACTTAAGTCTTTGGATGAATTTAAAGCCATATCTAACAAACAAAACGAACGCAAATAATATTTTTCCTTAAAGAAAACAGATTACAATTTTGTAACTGCATTTTAACATATTCTCCACACATTAAAAGAAATGTCAAAGATCAAACCAAGCCATCCACGATAACACTCATCATTAAGAACTTTTTTTAAAGCTCTAAAAACTAAAGCTCCTCAACAGAAACCCAAGAAAAAAAAGCTGAACGAGTTAACAAACGGACATTGGTAACACTGAATGCACATCAATTAAATGGGCGTTGAATAGCAGCAGCCACAGGCCAGTGCACACTCACAAGTGCGATGAATAAGACGTGGTGGATCAACGTCAGATGCAATTGGAAATTCACTGGAGGGTAAACACTTTATGAGAGGTTTCTTTCAATTTAGTATGGTTGAAAAATATGGCACGCTAATGATTTTTAAAAAGCTTACCCATAAGACGTGTACTGCCAATTTATGTTGGACAGAGGATAGTTGCTTAATTGAAGAACCACTTAACGTCCGTGAAGCCGGATTCAATTTCGACAGTTCTCGAAGTAGCACAATGGCTTACTTTCTGGCTGCCAATCTGTATTACTGTCTGCGATTTTTCCCATTTCAGGCGGCTGTTTCTTTCCTGGACCAAAATCGTTGAAATTTCACACAGAGCCTTCATTTGTGTCCTATGGTATGGCAGGGTACGAAAACGCACGCTCACGAGCAGTTCGCGAGCGAGCGCTTTTAAATGAGAAATTAGAAAAGCGCACGGGTCCGTGAGATGTTCGCTATTTAAATTTGTATATCGTCTCACGCACAACGGCGCACACCAATGTACGTTTACGAAAAGTCTCATTTGTGTAAGTGAGACATGTGTGAGCAGCGTTGCCACATAGATACAAGTGTATCCATTTGGATACATTTTTCCTTTTGTGCAAACATTTGATAGATAGATACTTTTTTTTCTATTTTTCTTCGGTATCTTTAATTGGAAGTAATTTTCAATTTTGATTTTTCATTAATTTTCCGCGATTATTTGAAAGCTGTTTTTTTTCGCTAAAATGCCCTCACGCTGCCTCACCGTGAGCCAGGTAAATGGACGATTCAACCAAAATGAAAAATAATATATGTTAACTAATATATGCGTTTTGGTGTGATGTGGGTTATTAATTGTTGCATAACAGGATGCTTAGTGGAATTATTTTTAATGGTTGTATTAGACCATATGCCACATTTCTTCCATATGACTTTACTCGATTTTGAGCTGTAGGTTATTTTCCTAATAACAATTCTTTGATAGTTTTGGAAAAAATAGTACGTTTTGTGTTTTTACAAATAACCGAAGTAAGTATCTTAGACACACATTTCAACGACATTACTCTAGTGTACGCCGACTTTAATTGTAAGCTCTTCGGTATCAGCTACAGATATTTTCGTTGTCCTCCGAATGGATATGCAAATCTCTTAAGATATCACGAAATTTTTCCATTATATTCCTTAAACTTGTCTTAAGATAGCCTTAAAATTAACCGTAACCGGCCTTCTATAAGAAACATTTGGCTCCACGTATTTTTGATTAGCACCAAAAGCTGGGACGATTTAGCAAAGTAGAAAAACCGTTTAAAGATATAGTTTAAGAGATAAAAGATTATCACCCTAACAAAATATGTAGGCTCTGAACTCCTTCAAAGGTTTTTTGCCATGCATATTTTTAGGGCCCGATTTTTAAAAAAACGTTGTTTCCTTGGTAAGTTTCTATAGAAAACGAAAAATAATATTATATATATATTACTTCTAGTTCATCACCCGACCATTTTTTTTATGCGCCCACTTTTTAGGGGCCTTTCTTCAAAAAGTATTTTTTATAAATTGTTTAGAAAATTAAATAAAACGTCTTCCATCGTGTTTTGAACGCTTTTTATAGGAATATGGATAGGGAGTCATATGGGTCACCCCAAGCAGATTGTAGGCTTTCCATACGTTTATTTATATTATCGTAGTGAAATTACGTAAATAAATATTGTGTTAAATGGGTCTAAGGTTAGATAAGGTTCACAGGTCGGCATTGCAGGTCTGTTCTGCTATGCCACACTTAGCTCCTCGTGGGCCCATTGTGATGCCCATTAGGGATGGTTACAATTTTATTCCTGACCCCGTCCAGCCGGCCGTGTCCAGCCATCCTGATATTCTCAGAAACCTATAAAGATCAAAAAGTGGGACATCGGAAAGTTCATGTAATACATGGAAGTAGTAGATTGCAAAAAGTATTCTGTTCCTCCAGTGACCGCGATTCGGACAGCGACAGAGGAAGTAAGGTGTGCCCTCATGAACCTCCTCATCACCACATCATCGACATATATCGTCATCCTTGAGGTTTAATTTCATTGTGTGATTTCTTAGGAAGTTATGTCCCGTTAGGACCCCCACACCAGCTAAGACAGTGATGACGTGTCAAATTTTATAAGTTATATGGTTCGGCCACTGTTGTAATCTGGCCAGAGCTTCCGG
The DNA here is from genome assembly GCA_963576555.1 of Ferdinandea cuprea. NCBI lineage: Eukaryota > Metazoa > Arthropoda > Insecta > Diptera > Syrphidae > Ferdinandea > Ferdinandea cuprea. The sequence continues at coordinate 22,282,912 of OY754960.1, forward strand.
GTAGTTAGTTATTTCGACCTGATTTCATACGAATCTTGTTCTACACTCGTTTCCGGGAAACGACGAAGAGATAGTCAAAATAGACCGTACTTTTCTTTATATATTATTTTATTTAATACATAAAAATTCTTAAGAAATTTGTTAAATATAAATATATATAATTATTACGAGGGTCAACTCTGATCATGGATTGGCTGGATCTGTCAGCATCAATTATAAAAGAATAAAATCACACATGAGCCAGTGTTGGTTCATTTAGTCACACCTGACTTAATATTAAAAATCAAATCATTAAACGATAATGAACGACATGACGTACATGAGTTCCTTTTCTTTTTTCCATTTTTAAAAATGATAAATTTCTTCATAACTTGACGAGTCCTTTATACAAAGTTTGTTCTACACATCCACCTATTACTTCAAACGCACATCTATAACATAATATTCGTTGGTAGCTATCGGCTCAAGAATATAAAACTTACAGTAGAAACCTTGAAACTGTTTTGATCTAATTGTTTTCTTTAAAATAAATTTGTTGTGCCTAATTTTTTAAAAATGGGCAAATTTGTTTCTTTATTTGTCTGAAAATCCAAGGTACTATTAAGGTTTAAATGTTTTGTGATTAGGTACTAAAATGCAAAGGTTAAAAGCAATGATCTACAGATGGTTCGAAAATAGGGCACAAGTAGGGACTTCCAAGTACTGCTGTCCTCCTGGCGGTTGAGTTACTGCAGATGAGATCGGTATGCGGAAGAGATATCGCCATCTACACCTATGGCCAGCCCGCACTCAAGGAAATAGAATCAATCACCAGCAATTCTGATACAATCTGAATCTGTCGCATCATGCTTAAAGTATTACGCAGTCGGAGCAGAACCGAGTGAGACGCTGCTGGGTGGCAGCACACTTCGATGTCGAGGGAAATACAAAGGCGGATGAGCTTGCAAGAATAGGAGGGCTACTCATTAATAGTGAGGTTTCAGACACCGGCATGATAAGGGACACTATTGGAGGAAAAAAGCAGTAGGTCTGCCAATCTAGGGTAGGGAAGTCTTGAGGGACACATGGTGCCTTCAAGGGCCTTCTAGGTTTTTCCAACGAAATTCGTTGCATGACAAGGGAAATTGTTAAGATTTTCTGCCTTTTAAATGATCTTGGTGGGCCCGTTTTGATGCCTAGTGTTGTGTGATGATTTATTTTTAACCTCACCTCTGTTTCACCTTACCTAGCCCCAGTTAGTTACAAGCACTTAAGGCAAGAGGAAAAAATAAAAATGAGAATCCTCGCGTAACAGCACCTGGGCCAAGGTAAAGATTGTTAGTCATTATTTTGCTACAAATACCACGCCAGCAACTTTATCCAATATCATTAATTTTTTTATTTTAAAAAGGATTCATATATTTTTTTTTATTGCGCTATACTGAAATCTACTGACCGGTTTTATAAATACACTGCGCTCAATCATTCGAAAGGTGGCAGCACTGGATACAAAGCGTACGCAGAACACGAAGCAGGAACACGCACATCTTAGTGTATGTCCCTAAAAAAAATGGAAATCCAGCGAGTCGACAAAACGTGAAGTTGGAGCAATAGAGAAGAAGCACCATACCCCACCTCAAATGATTAGAATCTCTCACTCCAACAACACAGTGGGATATAACCTTTAAAAGAAAAGGATGACAGCTAACACTCACTTCATCATTCGCCCACATTAGGCGAACAAACTTTTTCTCTCTTGGTCAATACATTAAAATATAGACCGAATTTATGCAAATGAAAACAGTTAGAAAACGTTCGCGGCACACGAAGCAGAAATACACACATATTCGTGTGTGAGGATAAGTGTCAGACAAGCGGAAATCCAGCGAGCCGACAGAAAGTGTAGCTGGAAAGCAACCATCTCACCCGCGAGCAATAGGGAGAAGACACCGCACCCTATCCACTCTCAGATGATAGCAATCTCTCACTCCATATACACCAGGGTGGATACGCGAACCCCCTTCTGGTCAAGAATTACCATTTACAAATTAAAATCAAATGATTGTCCGATAAATAATGGACGCACAAGGGTTTTCCCTTTCTAGAACTATTCAGAATAAATGTTTGTTTAAAACAAGAATGCATCATCTTAGGAAATATCCAAAAAATTTAAATAATAAGCAAATGGCTCAGTGATTTACTCACCCTTTTATTACTCCATAAAATATTAAATTATTCCCTTTTTTTTACAAAAACGCACAACGACTACACATACTTAAGGGTGTTTTGTTTTAGAGGTATATAGAACTTTAAGTTGGCAACACTATTTTAACTGGCGGCCATTTTGTCAGCTGTCAAGTGAATTGTTTTGAATGAACTACTAGGCAATACTATCGACTGACTGATTGGCACCATGAAGAATGAAGGAATTACAGCTGTTTCACGGCTTGCCACGACCGATCATCAGATTCCTTTGTGTGTTGCAGCTCTGTATCGTGGTCATTAATTCCAAAAATACTTTCCCCAGTCAGGAATCGAAACTTCACTTTAAATTATACCAACGATCTCGTCAAGCAAGCGTACACACGATGGGAGAACGCCACAAGTTCAACTCGGTCTGAGTAGGATTTTGTTGTTAATCGGTTTCAATGGTGAGTGCCTAACATCTAAGCTCTTTATCACTGGAGCTCCTTCTCGTTTTTCTTCGAAAGGGACACTTCTATGTCCGCCTGTGAGGTTCGCTGCTTGACTTCATAAAGTATTTGAAGAATACACCATCAAATGCTGGTGTTGCTGCATCTATGTGCAAGCTTTAGGCATACTTCCTAGGGCTTGTATAGGAACATTGGTTGACATTGCCTTCTTGACGGGTTCGTAGAGTCCCTCCTTTGAACTTGGCTATACCAACTGAGTTGGTCGTGTTCCAATATTCTCAAGACGGGTGCTTTGACGTGAAGGCTTTCTTCGATTTTGAAACTTCTAAATGGTAGACACATTACTTGCGATAAATAGGACCTTTCTCTAGTAGGAACTTAAAGAAGTTTACTAAAATTGGTTGTAAAACAAAAACTTACTATCGCAATTTGTAAATGTATTGGGCAAATTTGACCCACAAATACCATGTATGTATTTTTTTAAAGTATAGGATAAGGGTTAAAACACACTGGCAGAACCCGGAAGTCTTTACGATTTTCACTGATCACTTATGAACCGTCGTGTAAATTGTTAGATCCGAGTTCCCAGTCAACTGTCCATATTGCCATTCTTATCTCGAAGGCAATTTTACTTCAAAATATTTTGTGGGCAATGTAGTTGGTTGAGGGTGGTTGCTGGGTTCTTCACAGAGAAATAAGAATATTAGTAAAGCAGTATTGTTCGGACTCAGAGAGGCAACGCGCTGGATGCTGTTATTTTTGTTATGTGAAGGTCAATAGGCAAAAGATGCAAGATGACTGTAAAGGTATCTGATACTACTTGCAAAAGGGAAGTTTCTGCCGACCTTAAACGACCTGTTGGAGAACTCACTAAAATCGCATTATATATTTTGACCGCCATTCAAGCCACCAACACTTGAGGGAACTCATTTACGAATGGCTAAGAGTGCGAGATTTCTGGGAATGATCCTCGATAGGAAACTCAGTTGGAAGCTAAATGTCAATGAAAGAGTGAAGAAAGCAGCTGAAGCCTTCTACGCATGTTACCGCGTCTTTGGCAGGAGGTGGGGACCAAATCCAAAAATAATCCTGTGCATAATACGGCCAATACTCACATATCGCAGCATAGTCTGGTGGCAGGCCATGATCAAAGCTAGTATAGGGACAACCAGTTCGATAAAGAACTACACCAACTGCTGGACTGGAGGCAAATCTTAATTTAACACCTCTGGACCTATACATCGAGGTATCTGCAGCCAAAAGTGCTTTATGGTTTAGCCAAACTAACACTTGCACAGATTTTAAGCAAACACGTTGGAAAAATTGTGAATTCTGATTATATGTCTCCCCAACTGGACTTTAACAGACCATTCTCCTGCTCTGTCCCGAGCAGAGATGAATGGGATAGGCATGAACCCACGAAAAGTAAATCATTATCCATCTACACAGATGGATTTAATATGGACTGTGGAACCGGTGGCGGAATATTCTTGGAAAATTGTTCACCGCTGCTTAAGGCTCTTTGCTCGCAGCACGTCATAAATCCCTGTTGGACCCCTGGACATAGTCACAAAGCTGGTAATGCGAGGGCTGATGAATTGAGTATGAGTACGCTGTATGAGTCTGCGATGGATTACGATGGAGCACAAGATTCGTATGAAATCTAACAACATGTGGAAGGAAGTTTCTACCTGTAAAGTATCAATGAAGCTCTGGCAAAACAAGGGCCGAACCATCAAACTTCTACAGTTTGAAAGGTCATCATTGTCTAAGATGGTAGGGGCCCTGACGGGACATAACTTCCTAATAAATCACGCAATTAAACCTCTAGGATGACGTTGGATGACGAGGCTATTGTGATACTATGTTGTGCTACTATACTTCGAAATACTATGCATGGTTTGGTTTGGCATTTCAACATGAATAGACTGACGCCTGAACAATGCTTCCAAATTGTGCAAATATATTTTGAAAATCATGGTACTATTCGAAATACGTATCGCGCACTACGATCGAGCGATGAAGCTCACTTTTGGTTAAATGGATACGTCAATAAACAAAACTGCCGTATTTGGAGAGATGATAATCGTCAAGTGTATGATGAGACACCGTTACATCCACAAAAACTGACTGTTTGGTGGAATAATTGGTCCGTACTTCTTTAAAAACGATGCTGGCCAGAAAGTCACAGTCAATGGTGGCCGCTATAGAACCATGATTACTGACTTTTTCGCTCATCAATTGAACAACCTTGATGTGCAATAGCTGTGGTTTCCACAAGACGACGCAACATGTCACACAGCTCGTGCCACAATTGATTTATTGAAGGATGACCGCTTGACTATTTTCTGTGGGGACATGTAAAGTTGCTAGTCTACGCTGATAAGACCGAAATGATTAACCACTTGGAGGATAACATTCGCCGCGTTATTGCCGATATTCGGCCACAAATGTTGGAAAATGACAGACGTCCGAGCCAGCCATGGCGGTCATATACCAGAAATCACATTTAATTTGATCAAGTAAATTTCATGTCATTTATTCCATTTCAAGGTTCAATACCGCTAAAAAGCCCCTTTATAACTGCATGACATCGACTAAACATCAACAACCTACTACAAATTAATTACTCTAGACACAATAGGCAAGTAACTGTAACTAACATAGGTTAAAATATCTCAAGCTCACACTTATTACAGTAAATCCCTTGTATAGAAGTGACACTTCCACCCTAAAAACTGAATTCCTCTCCACTCAGATTTCAATGGCACTCACTTCTGATCAAATTTAAATGACCTTAACCATATTTACAAAGCACATTCCATAACCTTAAATCTTTTCCCAACGTACCATATTTCTATTTCAAATCACATCACAATCACTTCCACCTTCGCGTAGACCTCAATTTATCTCGAATTTCTCAAGATATCCCTCTCGTGTAAACCTCTGTAATGCAATCTCTATCACCATTCCATGGTTCATTATGAAATCTTTAAAAAAAAAATACAATATCTTTGGGATATCCGTAACCCAACGCTATATGGATGGTATACAAAATAAAGAGGAATCTTTGCCACAAAATCTCATTCCGGATACCATATCCAAGACATAAGACGCATGTTTGGCACACAATATCTTGGAAATTTACAAAACATGCCACTAAGTGAGATTCCATCGAAACAAAAAAAAAAACAACACACACAAAAACAAAATGGGGTCGTTCCCATCATCAAACTTCCCACCCACCCACTTACTTGCGCTCCACACACGATTATCATTCGGTTTCATCAGCGTAAAGATTACGGACCATCACATTAATATTTCATGAAAATTTTGTATATTTACCTCCAATTGGATTCTGTGCCTGGAATACTAAATGCAGACCGAAGACCGATGTAAGGGAATACATTTTGGCTGTTCCATCCCATCATCATAATCATCAACGGGATCAGTATTATGCGAAGCTACAAGCTTCAAAGAATGAAACCCGAGATGGAAGGAAAAGGAACACCACGGATAGACGCCCGCCCGCTGACTATAACGCACTAGTTCGTTGTTCATCGCTATTCGCTGAAGTTCATGAAAACCGAAAAGATTCACCTTCAATTCATTCATGACATTCCATCCATTCACCTTTTGTCGAGATAGACAGACGGGGGGGAAGATTACCCTTGTGAATTTTTGAGATTTTTTCACCAACTCGTCTCGGTTAAGAATTGAGAATGCATTGAAATTCTACCAAGGGCGTGTTGTGACTTTAAAAACTCATCATTATTTTTGGCATTTCATTTCTTCCTTTATGGCATTATTATTAAGAGAAACAATTTGTACTATTTTTTAAAAAGGTTTTCCATTTCCCACGTACTTAATCCATTTAATCCATCTCATGAGTTCTTTAGCAAGTCGCCTTGTCTGCTTAATTTATCATGAAATTAATCTCCTTCGTGCTTATACAAGCGCACCGTAAATTTCATGTAAATTAAGAAAGTGCAATTCAGCCAATTGTCCAATTGAGTCGCTCTCTCCTCTCTGTTAATTAATGCAATTTACCTGATCCCACACTACTGCTTTTCTACTTAAACCAGGCAAAGGACATACTTAAAACACATGTCTCCGGTAACATAACACAAGTCGTAGTGGTCGGGTTGTGTTATCGAAGGAGAAAGACAGAGAGAGAGAGAGTGTGTGTGTGTATTCTGCACCGCAGGAAGAGTTGTAGACTGCACGCAGCATTGCCAGATTTTTCATATTTTGTTTTACTACTCATTTATGCTACAAAAATACTTAAAATGGCTGTATCTCCGTTAATAAGGCCCCTACGGCCGTTTAAAAGTCATTTTTGGAAAATTTTTCAAAAATGCCTCAGAACTTGATTTTCATGCAACAAAAATACTTAAAATGGCTGTATCTCCGTTAATAAGGCCCCTACAGCCGGGTAAAACTCATTTTTGGAGTAGTAAAAAAAATTTTTCAAAAATGCCTCAGAATTTGATTTTTATGCTACAAAAATACTTGAAATTGCTGTATCTCCGTTAATAAGGCCCCTACGGCCGGGTAAAACTCATTTTCGGAGTAGTAAAAAAAATTTTCAAAAATGCCTCAGAACTTGATTTTTATGCTACTAAAATACTTAAAATGGCTGTATCTCCGTTAATAAGGCCCCTACGGCCGTTTAAAAGTCATTTTTGGAAAATTTTTCAAAAATGCCTCAGAACTTGATTTTTATGCAACAAAAATACTTAAAATGGCTGTATCTCCGTTAATAAGGCCCCTACAGCCGGGTAAAACTCATTTTTGGAGTAGTAAAAAAAATTTTTCAAAAATGCCTCAGAATTTGATTTTTATGCTACAAAAATACTTGAAATTGCTGTATCTCCGTTAATAAGGCCCCTACGGCCGGGTAAAACTCATTTTCGGAGTAGTAAAAAAAATTTTCAAAAATGCCTCAGAACTTGATTTTTATGCAACAAAAATACTTAAAATGGCTGTATCTCCGTTAATAAGGCCCCTACGGCCGGGTAAAACTCATTTTCGGAGTAGTAAAAACAATTTTCAAAAATGCCACAGAACTTGATTTAAATGCTACAAAAATACTTAAAATGGCCGTATCTCCGTTAATAAGACCCCAACGGTTAAAACTCATTTGTGGAGTATTAAAAAAAATTGTTCAAAAATGCCACAGAACTTGATTTTAATGCTACAAAAATACTTGAAATGGCTGTATCTCCGTTAATAAGGCCCCTACGGCCGTTTAAAACTCATTTTTGTTTTGATGTAGTAAACAATTTTTTCAAAAATGCCTCAGAATTTGATTTTTATGCAACAAAAATGCTTTAAACGGCTGTATCTCCGTTAATAAGGCCCCTACGGCCATTTAAAAGTCATTTTTGGAGTAGTAAAAAAAATTTTCAAAAATGCTTCAGAACTTGATTTTTATGCAACAAAAATACTTAAAATGGCTGTATCTCCGTTAATAAGGCCCCTACGGCCGGGTAAAACTCATTTTCGGAGTAGTAAAAAAAATCTTCAAAAATGCCTCAGAACTTGATTTTTATGCAACAAAAATACTTAAAATGGCTGTATCTCCGTTAATAAGGCCCCTACGGCCGGGTAAAACTCATTTTCGGAGTATTAAAAAAAATTGTTCAAAAATGCCACAGAACTTGATTTTAATGCTACAAAAATACTTGAAATGGCTGTATCTCCGTTAATAAGGCCCCTACGGCCGTTTAAAACTCATTTTTGTTTTGGAGTAGTAAAAAATTTTTTTCAAAAATGCCTCAGAACTTGATTTTTATGCAACAAAAATACTTTAAATGGCTGTATCTCCGTTAATAAGGCCCCTACGGCCATTTAAAAGTCATTTTTGGAGTAGTAAAAAAAATTTTCAAAAATGCTTCAGAACTTGATTTTTATGCAACAAAAATACTTAAAATGGCTGTATCTCCGTTAATAAGGCCCCTACGGCCGGGTAAAACTCATTTTCGGAGTAGTAAAAAAAATCTTCAAAAATGCCTCAGAACTTGATTTTTATGCAACAAAAATACTTAAAATGGCTGTATCTCCGTTAATAAGGCCCCTACGACCGTTTAAAAGTCATTTTTGGAAAATTTTTCAAAAATGCCTCAGAATTTGATTTTTATGCAACAAAAATACTTGAAATTGCTGTATCTCCGTTAATAACGCCCCTACGGCCGGGTAAAACTCATTTTCGGAGTAGTAAAAAAAATGTTCAAAAATGCCTCAGAACTTGATTTTTATGCAACAAAAATACTTAAAATGGCTGTATCTCCGTTAATAAGGCCCCTACGGCCGGGTAAAACTCATTTTCGGAGTAGTAAAAAAAATGTCCAAAAATGCCTCAGAACTTGATTTTTATGCAACAAAAATACTTAAAATGGCTGTATCTCCGTTAATAAGGCCCCTACGGCCGGGTAAAACTCATTTTCGGAGTAGTAAAAAAAATTGTTCAAAAATGCCTCAGAACTTGATTTTTATGCAACAAAAATACTTTAAATGGCCGTATCTCCGTTAATAAGGCAACTACGGCGGTTTAAAACTCATTTTTGGAGTAGTAAAAACATAATTTCAAAAATGCCTCAGAACTTGATTTTTATGCAACAAAAATACTTAAAATGGCTGTATCTCCGTTAATAAATCCCCTACGTCCGGGTAAAACTCATTTTCGGAGTAGTACAAAAAATTTTCAAAAATGCCTCAGAACTTGATTTTTATGCAACAAAAATACTTAAAATGGCTGTATCTCCGTTAATAAGGCCCCTACGGCCGGGTAAAACTCATTTTCGGAGTAGTAAAAAAAATTTTCAAAAATGCCTCAGAACTGGATTCTTATGCAACAAAAATACTTGAAATTGCTGTATCTCCGTTAATAAGGCCCCTACGGCCGGGTAAAACTCATTTTCGGAGTATTAAAAAAAATTTTCAAAAATGCCTCAGAACTTGATTTTTATGCAACAAAAGTACATAAAATGGCTGTATCTCCGTTAATAAATCCCCTACGGCCGGGTAAAACTCATTTTCGGAGTAGTACAAAAAATTTTCAAAAATGCCTCAGAACTTGATTTTTATGCAACAAAAATACTTAAAGTGGCTGTATCTCCGTTAATAAGGCCCCTACGGCCGGGTAAAACTCATTTTCGGAGTAGTAAAAAAAATTTTCAAAAATGCCTCAGAACTTGATTTTTATGCAACAAAAATACTTAAAGTGGCTGTATCTCCGTTAATAAGGCCCCTACGGCCGGGTAAAACTCATTTTCGGAGTAGTAAAAAAAATGTTCAAAAATGCCTCAGAACTTGATTTTTATGCAACAAAAATACTTAAAATGGCTGTATCTCCGTTAATAAGGCCCCAACGGTTAAAACTCATTTTTGGAGTAGTAAAAAAAATTTTCAAAAATGCCTCAGAACTTGATTCTTATGCAACAAAAATACTTGAGATTGCTGTATCTCCGTTAATAAAGCCCCTACGGCCGGGTAAAACTCATTTTCGGAGTAGTAAAAAAAATGTTCAAAAATGCCTCAGAACTTGATTTTTATGCAACAAAAATACTTAAAATGGCTGTATCTCCGTTAATAAGGCCCTTACGGCCGGGTAATACTCATTTTTGGAGTAGTAAAAAAAATGTTCAAAAATGCCTCAGAACTTGATTTTTATGCAACAAAAATACTTAAAATGGCTGTATCTCCGTTAATAAGGCCCCAACGGTTAAAACTCATTTTTGGAGTAGTAAAAAAAATTTTCAAAAATGCCTCAGAACTTGATTTTTATGCAACAAAAATACTTAAAATGGCTGTATCTCCGTTAATAAGGCCCCTACGGCCGGGTAAAACTCATTTTCGGAGTAGTAAAAAATATGTTCAAAAATGCCTCAGAACTTGATTTTTATGCAACAAAAATACTTAAAATGGCTGTATCTCCGTTAATAAGGCCCCAACGGTTAAAACTCATTTTTGGAGTAGTAAAAAAAATTTTCGAAAATGCCTCAGAACTTGATTTTTATGCAACAAAAATACTTAAAATGGCTGTATCTCCGTTAATAAGGCCCCTACGGCCGGGTAAAACTCATTTTCGGAGTAGTAAAAAATATGTTCAAAAATGCCTCAGAACTTGATTTTTATGCAACAAAAATACTTAAAATGGCTGTATCTCCGTTAATAAGGCCCCTACGGCCGGGTAAAACTCATTTTCGGAGTAGTAAAAAATATGTTCAAAAATGCCTCAGAACTTGATTTTTATGCAACAAAAATACTTAAAATGGCTGTATCTCCGTTAATAAGGCCCCAACGGTTAAAACTCATTTTTGGAGTAGTAAAAAAAATTTTCGAAAATGCCTCAGAACTTGATTTTTATGCAACAAAAATACTTAAAATGGCTGTATCTCCGTTAATAAGGCCCCTACGGCCGGGTAAAACTCATTTTCGGAGTAGTAAAAAATATGTTCAAAAATGCCTCAGAACTTGATTTTTATGCAACAAAAATACTTAAAATGGCTGTATCTCCGTTAATAAGGCCCCTACGGCCGGGTAAAACTCATTTTCGGAGTATTAAAAAAAATGTTCAAAAATGCCTCAGAACTTGATTTTTATGCAACAAAAATACTTAAAATGGCTGTATCTCCGTTAATAAATCCCCTACGGCCGGGTAAAACTCATTTTCGGAGTAGTACAAAAAATTTTCAAAAATGCCTCAGAACTTGATTTTTATGCAACAAAAATACTTAAAGTGGCTGTATCTCCGTTAATAAGGCCCCTACGGCCGGGTAAAACTCATTTTCGGAGTAGTAAAAAAAATTTTCAAAAATGCCTCAGAACTTGATTTTTATGCAACAAAAATACTTAAAGTGGCTGTATCTCCGTTAATAAGGCCCCTACGGCCGGGTAAAACTCATTTTCGGAGTAGTAAAAAAAATGTTCAAAAATGCCTCAGAACTTGATTTTTATGCAACAAAAATACTTAAAATGGCTGTATCTCCGTTAATAAGGCCCCAACGGTTAAAACTCATTTTTGGAGTAGTAAAAAAAATTTTCAAAAATGCCTCAGAGCTTGATTCTTATGCAACAAAAATACTTGAGATTGCTGTATCTCCGTTAATAAAGCCCCTACGGCCGGGTAAAACTCATTTTCGGAGTAGTAAAAAAAATGTTCAAAAATGCCTCAGAACTTGATTTTTATGCAACAAAAATACTTAAAATGGCTGTATCTCCGTTAATAAGGCCCTTACGGCCGGGTAATACTCATTTTCGGAGTAGTAAAAAAAATGTTCAAAAATGCCTCAGAACTTGATTTTTATGCAACAAAAATACTTAAAATGGCTGTATCTCCGTTAATAAGGCCCCAACGGTTAAAACTCATTTTTGGAGTAGTAAAAAAAATTTTCAGAAATGCCTCAGAACTTGATTTTTATGCAACAAAAATACTTAAAATGGCTGTATCTCCGTTAATAAGGCCCCTACGGCCGGGTAAAACTCATTTTCGGAGTAGTAAAAAATATGTTCAAAAATGCCTCAGAACTTGATTTTTATGCAACAAAAATACTTAAAATGGCTGTATCTCCGTTAATAAGGCCCCAACGGTTAAAACTCATTTTTGGAGTAGTAAAAAAAATTTTCGAAAATGCCTCAGAACTTGATTTTTATGCAACAAAAATACTTAAAATGGCTGTATCTCCGTTAATAAGGCCCCTACGGCCGGGTAAAACTCATTTTCGGAGTAGTAAAAAATATGTTCAAAAATGCCTCAGAACTTGATTTTTATGCAACAAAAATACTTAAAATGGCTGTATCTCCGTTAATAAGGCCCCAACGGTTAAAACTCATTTTCGGAGTAGTAAAAAAAATGTTCAAAAATGCCTCAGAAATTGATTTTTATGCAACAAAAATACTTAAAATCGCTGTATCTCCGTTAATAAGGCCCCTACGGCCGGGTAAAACTCATTTTCGGAGTAGTAAAAAAAAATTTTCAAAAATGCCTCAGAACTTGATTCTTATGCAACAAAAATACTTGAAATTGCTGTATCTCCGTTAATAACGCCCCTACGGCCGGGTAAAACTCATTTTTGGAGTAGTAAAAACATATTTTAAAAAATGCCTCAGAAATTGATTTTTATGCAACAAAAATACTTAAAATCGCTGTATCTCCGTTAATAACGCCCCTACGGCCGGGTAAAACTCATTTTTGGAGTAGTAAAAAAAATTTTCAAAAATGCCTCAGAACTTGATTCTTATACAACAAAAATACTTGAGATTGCTGTATCTCCGTTAATAAGGCCCCTACGGCCGGGTAAAACTCATTTTCGGAGTAGTACAAAAAATTTTCAAAAATGCCTCAGAACTTGATTTTTATGCAACAGAAATACTTAAAATGGCTGTATCTCCGTTAATAAGGCCCCTACGGCCGGGTAAAACTCATTTTCGGAGTAGTAAAAAAAATTGTCAAAAATGCCTCAGAACTTGATTCTTATACAACAAAAATACTTGAGATTGCTGTATCTCCGTTAATAAGGCCCCTACGGCCGGGTAAAACTCATTTTCGGAGTAGTAAAAAAAATTTTCAAAAATGCCTCAGAACTTGATTTTTATGCAACAAAAATATTTGAAATTGCTGTATCTCCGTTAATAACGCCCCTACGGCCGGGTAAAACTCATTTTTGGAGTAGTAAAAAAAATTGTTCAAAAATGAGTCAGAATTTGATTTTTATACAACAAAAATACTTTAAATGGCCGTATCTCCGTTAATAAGGCAACTACGGCGGTTTAAAACTCATTTTTGGAGTAGTAAAAACATAATTTCAAAAATGCCTCAGAACTTGATTTTTATGCAACAAAAATACTTAAAATCGCTGTATCTCCGTTAATAACGCCCCTACGGCCGGGTAAAACTCATTTTTGGAGTAGTAAAAACATATTTTAAAAAATGCCTCAGAAATTGATTTTTATGCAACAAAAATACTTAAAATCGCTGTATCTCCGTTAATAACGCCCCTACGGCCGGGTAAAACTCATTTTTGGAGTAGTAAAAACATATTTTAAAAAATGCCTCAGAAATTGATTTTTATGCAACAAAAATACTTAAAATCGCTGTATCTCCGTTAATAACGCCGCTACGGCCGGGTAAAACTCATTTTCGGAGTAGTACAAAAAATTTTCAAAAATGCCTCAGAACTTGATTTTTATGCAACAGAAATACTTAAAATGGCTGTATCTCCGTTAATAAGGCCCCTACGGCCGGGTAAAACTCATTTTCGGAGTAGTAAAAAAAATTTTCAAAAATGCCTCAGAACTTGATTCTTATACAACAAAAATACTTGAGATTGCTGTATCTCCGTTAATAAGGCCCCTACGGCCGGGTAAAACTCATTTTTGGAGTAGTAAAAACATATTTTAAAAAATGCCTCAGAAATTGATTTTTATGCAACAAAAATACTTAAAATCGCTGTATCTCCGTTAATAACGCCCCTACGGCCGGGTAAAACTCATTTTTGGAGTAGTAAAAACATATTTTAAAAAATGCCTCAGAAATTGATTTTTATGCAACAAAAATACTTAAAATCGCTGTATCTCCGTTAATAACGCCCCTACGGCCGGGTAAAACTCATTTTCGGAGTAGTACAAAAAATTTTCAAAAATGCCTCAGAACTTGATTTTTATGCAACAGAAATACTTAAAATGGCTGTATCTCCGTTAATAAGGCCCCTACGGCCGGGTAAAACTCATTTTCGGAGTAGTAAAAAAAATTTTCAAAAATGCCTCAGAACTTGATTTTTATGCAACAAAAATACTTAAAGTGGCTGTATCTCCGTTAATAAGGCCCCTACGGCCGGGTAAAACTCATTTTCGGAGTAGTAAAAAAAATGTTCAAAAATGCCTCAGAACTTGATTTTTATGCAACAAAAATACTTAAAATGGCTGTATCTCCGTTAATAAGGCCCCAACGGTTAAAACTCATTTTTGGAGTAGTAAAAAAAATTTTCAAAAATGCCTCAGAACTTGATTCTTATGCAACAAAAATACTTGAGATTGCTGTATCTCCGTTAATAAAGCCCCTACGGCCGGGTAAAACTCATTTTCGGAGTAGTAAAAAAAATGTTCAAAAATGCCTCAGAACTTGATTTTTATGCAACAAAAATACTTAAAATGGCTGTATCTCCGTTAATAAGGCAACTACGGCGGTTTAAAACTCATTTTTGGAGTAGTAAAAACATAATTTCAAAAATGCGTCAGAATTTGATTTTTATGCTACAAAAATACTTAAAATTGCTGTATCTCCGTTAATAAGGCCCCAACGGTTAAAACTCATTTTTGGAGTAGTAAAAAAAATTTTCAAAAATGCCTCAGAACTTGATTTTTATGCAACAAAAATACTTAAAATGGCTGTATCTCCGTTAATAAGGCCCCTACGGCCGGGTAAAACTCATTTTCGGAGTAGTAAAAAATATGTTCAAAAATGCCTCAGAACTTGATTTTTATGCAACAAAAATACTTAAAATGGCTGTATCTCCGTTAATAAGGCCCCAACGGTTAAAACTCATTTTTGGAGTAGTAAAAAAAATTTTCGAAAATGCCTCAGAACTTGATTTTTATGCAACAAAAATACTTAAAATGGCTGTATCTCCGTTAATAAGGCCCTTACGGCCGGGTAATACTCATTTTTGGAGTAGTAAAAAAAATGTTCAAAAATGCCTCAGAACTTGATTTTTATGCAACAAAAATACTTAAAATGGCTGTATCTCCGTTAATAAGGCCCCAACGGTTAAAACTCATTTTTGGAGTAGTAAAAAAAATTTTCAAAAATGCCTCAGAACTTGATTTTTATGCAACAAAAATACTTAAAATCGCTGTATCTCCGTTAATAACGCCCCTACGGCCGGGTAAAACTCATTTTTGGAGTAGTAAAAACATATTTTAAAAAATGCCTCAGAAATTGATTTTTATGCAACAAAAATACTTAAAATCGCTGTATCTCCGTTAATAACGCCCCTACGGCCGGGTAAAACTCATTTTCGGAGTAGTACAAAAAATTTTCAAAAATGCCTCAGAACTTGATTTTTATGCAACAGAAATACTTAAAATGGCTGTATCTCCGTTAATAAGGCCCCTACGGCCGGGTAAAACTCATTTTCGGAGTAGTAAAAAAAATTTTCAAAAATGCCTCAGAACTTGATTTTTATGCAACAAAAATACTTAAAGTGGCTGTATCTCCGTTAATAAGGCCCCTACGGCCGGGTAAAACTCATTTTCGGAGTAGTAAAAAAAATGTTCAAAAATGCCTCAGAACTTGATTTTTATGCAACAAAAATACTTAAAATGGCTGTATCTCCGTTAATAAGGCCCCAACGGTTAAAACTCATTTTTGGAGTAGTAAAAAAAATTTTCAAAAATGCCTCAGAACTTGATTCTTATGCAACAAAAATACTTGAGATTGCTGTATCTCCGTTAATAAAGCCCCTACGGCCGGGTAAAACTCATTTTCGGAGTAGTAAAAAAAATGTTCAAAAATGCCTCAGAACTTGATTTTTATGCAACAAAAATACTTAAAATGGCTGTATCTCCGTTAATAAGGCAACTACGGCGGTTTAAAACTCATTTTTGGAGTAGTAAAAACATAATTTCAAAAATGCGTCAGAATTTGATTTTTATGCTACAAAAATACTTAAAATTGCTGTATCTCCGTTAATAAGGCCCCAACGGTTAAAACTCATTTTTGGAGTAGTAAAAAAAATTTTCAAAAATGCCTCAGAACTTGATTTTTATGCAACAAAAATACTTAAAATGGCTGTATCTCCGTTAATAAGGCCCCTACGGCCGGGTAAAACTCATTTTCGGAGTAGTAAAAAATATGTTCAAAAATGCCTCAGAACTTGATTTTTATGCAACAAAAATACTTAAAATGGCTGTATCTCCGTTAATAAGGCCCCAACGGTTAAAACTCATTTTTGGAGTAGTAAAAAAAATTTTCGAAAATGCCTCAGAACTTGATTTTTATGCAACAAAAATACTTAAAATGGCTGTATCTCCGTTAATAAGGCCCTTACGGCCGGGTAATACTCATTTTTGGAGTAGTAAAAAAAATGTTCAAAAATGCCTCAGAACTTGATTTTTATGCAACAAAAATACTTAAAATGGCTGTATCTCCGTTAATAAGGCCCCAACGGTTAAAACTCATTTTTGGAGTAGTAAAAAAAATTTTCAAAAATGCCTCAGAACTTGATTTTTATGCAACAAAAATACTTAAAATGGCTGTATCTCCGTTAATAAGGCCCCTACGGCCGGGTAAAACTCATTTTCGGAGTAGTAAAAAATATGTTCAAAAATGCCTCAGAACTTGATTTTTATGCAACAAAAATACTTAAAATGGCTGTATCTCCGTTAATAAGGCCCCAACGGTTAAAACTCATTTTTGGAGTAGTAAAAAAAATTTTCGAAAATGCCTCAGAACTTGATTTTTATGCAACAAAAATACTTAAAATGGCTGTATCTCCGTTAATAAGGCCCCTACGGCCGGGTAAAACTCATTTTCGGAGTAGTAAAAAATATGTTCAAAAATGCCTCAGAACTTGATTTTTATGCAACAAAAATACTTAAAATGGCTGTATCTCCGTTAATAAGGCCCCTACGGCCGGGTAAAACTCATTTTCGGAGTAGTAAAAAATATGTTCAAAAATGCCTCAGAACTTGATTTTTATGCAACAAAAATACTTAAAATGGCTGTATCTCCGTTAATAAGGCCCCAACGGTTAAAACTCATTTTTGGAGTAGTAAAAAAAATTTTCGAAAATGCCTCAGAACTTGATTTTTATGCAACAAAAATACTTAAAATGGCTGTATCTCCGTTAATAAGGCCCCTACGGCCGGGTAAAACTCATTTTCGGAGTAGTAAAAAATATGTTCAAAAATGCCTCAGAACTTGATTTTTATGCAACAAAAATACTTAAAATGGCTGTATCTCCGTTAATAAGGCCCCTACGGCCGGGTAAAACTCATTTTCGGAGTATTAAAAAAAATGTTCAAAAATGCCTCAGAACTTGATTTTTATGCAACAAAAATACTTAAAATGGCTGTATCTCCGTTAATAAATCCCCTACGGCCGGGTAAAACTCATTTTCGGAGTAGTACAAAAAATTTTCAAAAATGCCTCAGAACTTGATTTTTATGCAACAAAAATACTTAAAGTGGCTGTATCTCCGTTAATAAGGCCCCTACGGCCGGGTAAAACTCATTTTCGGAGTAGTAAAAAAAATTTTCAAAAATGCCTCAGAACTTGATTTTTATGCAACAAAAATACTTAAAGTGGCTGTATCTCCGTTAATAAGGCCCCTACGGCCGGGTAAAACTCATTTTCGGAGTAGTAAAAAAAATGTTCAAAAATGCCTCAGAACTTGATTTTTATGCAACAAAAATACTTAAAATGGCTGTATCTCCGTTAATAAGGCCCCAACGGTTAAAACTCATTTTTGGAGTAGTAAAAAAAATTTTCAAAAATGCCTCAGAGCTTGATTCTTATGCAACAAAAATACTTGAGATTGCTGTATCTCCGTTAATAAAGCCCCTACGGCCGGGTAAAACTCATTTTCGGAGTAGTAAAAAAAATGTTCAAAAATGCCTCAGAACTTGATTTTTATGCAACAAAAATACTTAAAATGGCTGTATCTCCGTTAATAAGGCCCTTACGGCCGGGTAATACTCATTTTCGGAGTAGTAAAAAAAATGTTCAAAAATGCCTCAGAACTTGATTTTTATGCAACAAAAATACTTAAAATGGCTGTATCTCCGTTAATAAGGCCCCAACGGTTAAAACTCATTTTTGGAGTAGTAAAAAAAATTTTCAGAAATGCCTCAGAACTTGATTTTTATGCAACAAAAATACTTAAAATGGCTGTATCTCCGTTAATAAGGCCCCTACGGCCGGGTAAAACTCATTTTCGGAGTAGTAAAAAATATGTTCAAAAATGCCTCAGAACTTGATTTTTATGCAACAAAAATACTTAAAATGGCTGTATCTCCGTTAATAAGGCCCCAACGGTTAAAACTCATTTTTGGAGTAGTAAAAAAAATTTTCGAAAATGCCTCAGAACTTGATTTTTATGCAACAAAAATACTTAAAATGGCTGTATCTCCGTTAATAAGGCCCCTACGGCCGGGTAAAACTCATTTTCGGAGTAGTAAAAAATATGTTCAAAAATGCCTCAGAACTTGATTTTTATGCAACAAAAATACTTAAAATGGCTGTATCTCCGTTAATAAGGCCCCAACGGTTAAAACTCATTTTCGGAGTAGTAAAAAAAATGTTCAAAAATGCCTCAGAAATTGATTTTTATGCAACAAAAATACTTAAAATCGCTGTATCTCCGTTAATAAGGCCCCTACGGCCGGGTAAAACTCATTTTCGGAGTAGTAAAAAAAAATTTTCAAAAATGCCTCAGAACTTGATTCTTATGCAACAAAAATACTTGAAATTGCTGTATCTCCGTTAATAACGCCCCTACGGCCGGGTAAAACTCATTTTTGGAGTAGTAAAAACATATTTTAAAAAATGCCTCAGAAATTGATTTTTATGCAACAAAAATACTTAAAATCGCTGTATCTCCGTTAATAACGCCCCTACGGCCGGGTAAAACTCATTTTTGGAGTAGTAAAAAAAATTTTCAAAAATGCCTCAGAACTTGATTCTTATACAACAAAAATACTTGAGATTGCTGTATCTCCGTTAATAAGGCCCCTACGGCCGGGTAAAACTCATTTTCGGAGTAGTACAAAAAATTTTCAAAAATGCCTCAGAACTTGATTTTTATGCAACAGAAATACTTAAAATGGCTGTATCTCCGTTAATAAGGCCCCTACGGCCGGGTAAAACTCATTTTCGGAGTAGTAAAAAAAATTGTCAAAAATGCCTCAGAACTTGATTCTTATACAACAAAAATACTTGAGATTGCTGTATCTCCGTTAATAAGGCCCCTACGGCCGGGTAAAACTCATTTTCGGAGTAGTAAAAAAAATTTTCAAAAATGCCTCAGAACTTGATTTTTATGCAACAAAAATATTTGAAATTGCTGTATCTCCGTTAATAACGCCCCTACGGCCGGGTAAAACTCATTTTTGGAGTAGTAAAAAAAATTGTTCAAAAATGAGTCAGAATTTGATTTTTATACAACAAAAATACTTTAAATGGCCGTATCTCCGTTAATAAGGCAACTACGGCGGTTTAAAACTCATTTTTGGAGTAGTAAAAACATAATTTCAAAAATGCCTCAGAACTTGATTTTTATGCAACAAAAATACTTAAAATCGCTGTATCTCCGTTAATAACGCCCCTACGGCCGGGTAAAACTCATTTTTGGAGTAGTAAAAACATATTTTAAAAAATGCCTCAGAAATTGATTTTTATGCAACAAAAATACTTAAAATCGCTGTATCTCCGTTAATAACGCCCCTACGGCCGGGTAAAACTCATTTTTGGAGTAGTAAAAACATATTTTAAAAAATGCCTCAGAAATTGATTTTTATGCAACAAAAATACTTAAAATCGCTGTATCTCCGTTAATAACGCCCCTACGGCCGGGTAAAACTCATTTTCGGAGTAGTACAAAAAATTTTCAAAAATGCCTCAGAACTTGATTTTTATGCAACAGAAATACTTAAAATGGCTGTATCTCCGTTAATAAGGCCCCTACGGCCGGGTAAAACTCATTTTCGGAGTAGTAAAAAAAATTTTCAAAAATGCCTCAGAACTTGATTCTTATACAACAAAAATACTTGAGATTGCTGTATCTCCGTTAATAAGGCCCCTACGGCCGGGTAAAACTCATTTTCGGAGTAGTACAAAAAATTTTCAAAAACGCCTCAGAACTTGATTTTTATGCAACAGAAATACTTAAAATGGCTGTATCTCCGTTAATAAGGCCCCTACGGCCGGGTAAAACTCATTTTCGGAGTAGTAAAAAAAATTTTCAAAAATGCCTCAGAACTTGATTCTTATACAACAAAAATACTTGAGATTGCTGTATCTCCGTTAATAACGCCCCTACGGCCGGGTAAAACTCATTTTTGGAGTAGTAAAAAAAATTGTTCAAAAATGAGTCAGAATTTGATTTTTATACAACAAAAATACTTTAAATGGCCGTATCTCCGTTAATAAGGCAACTACGGCGGTTTAAAACTCATTTTTGGAGTAGTAAAAACATAATTTCAAAAATGATTCAGAACTTGATTTTTATGCAACAAAAATACTTAAAATGGCTGTATCTCCGTTAATAAGGCCCCTACGGCCGGTAAAACTCATTTTCGGAGTAGTACAAAAAATTTTCAAAAATGCCTCAAAACTTGATTTTTATGCAACAAAAATACTTAAAATGGCTGTATCTCCGTTAATAAGGCCCCTACGGCCGGGTAAAACTCATTTTCGGAGTATTAAAAAAAATTTTCAAAAATGCCTCAGAACTTGATTTTTATGCAACAAAAATAATTAAAATGGCTGTATCTCCGTTAATAATTCCCCTACGGCCGGGTAAAACTCATTTTCGGAGTAGTACAAACAATTTTCAAAAATGCCTCAGAACTTGATTTTTATGCAACAAAAATACTTGAGATTGCTGTATCTCCGTTAATAAGGCCCCTACGGCCGGGTAAAACTCATTTTCGGAGTAGTAAAAAAAATTGTTCAAAAATGAGTCAGAATTTGATTTTAATGCAACAAAAATACTTTAAATGGCTGTATCTCCGTTAATAAGGCAACTACGGCCGTTTAAAAGTCATTTTTGGAAAATTTGTCAAAAATGCCTCAGAACTTGATTTTTATGCAACAAAAATACTTAAAATGGCTGTATCTCCGTTAATAAGGCCCCTACGGCCGTTTAAAAGTCATTTTTGGAAAATTTTTCAAAAATGCCTCAGAACTTGATTTTTATGCAACAAAAATACTTAAAATGGCTGTATCTCCGTTAATAAGGCCCCTACAGCCGGGTAAAACTCATTTTTGGAGTAGTAAAAAAAATTTTTCAAAAATGCCTCAGAATTTGATTTTTATGCTACAAAAATACTTGAAATTGCTGTATCTCCGTTAATAAGGCCCCTACGGCCGGGTAAAACTCATTTTCGGAGTAGTAAAAAAAATTTTCAAAAATGCCTCAGAACTTGATTTTTATGCAACAAAAATACTTAAAATGGCTGTATCTCCGTTAATAAGGCCCCTACGGCCGGGTAAAACTCATTTTCGGAGTAGTAAAAACAATTTTTAAAAATGCCACAGAACTTGATTTTAATGCTACAAAAATACTTAAAATGGCCGTATCCCCGTTAATAAGACCCCAACGGTTAAAACTCATTTGTGGAGTAGTAAAAAAAATTGTTCAAAAATGCCACAGAACTTGATTTTAATGCTACAAAAATACTTGAAATGGCTGTATCTCCGTTAATAAGGCCCCTACGGCGGTTTAAAACTCATTTTTGGAGTAGTAAAAACATAATTTCAAAAATGATTCAGAACTTGATTTTTATGCAACAAAAATACTTAAAATGGCTGTATCTCCGTTAATAAGGCCCCTACGGCCGGGTAAAACTCATTTTTGGAGTAGTAAAAACATATTTTCAAAAATGCCTCAGAAATTTATTTTTATGCAACAAAAATACTTAAAATCGCTGTATCTCCGTTAATAAGGCCCCTACGGCCGGGTAAAACTCATTTTCGGAGTAGTAAAAAAAAATTTTCAAAAATGCCTCAGAACTTGATTCTTATGCAACAAAAATACTTGAAATTGCTGTATCTCCGTTAATAACGCCCCTACGGCCGGGTAAAACTCATTTTTGGAGTAGTAAAAAAAATTGTTCAAAAATGCCTCAGAACTTGATTTTTATGCAACAAAAATAATTTAAATGGCCGTATCTCCGTTAATAAGGCAACTACGGCGGTTTAAAACTCATTTTTGGAGTAGTAAAAACATAATTTCAAAAATGCCTCAGAACTTGATTTTTATGCAACAAAAATACTTAAAATTGCTGTATCTCCGTTAATAACGCCCCTACGGCCGGGTAAAACTCATTTTCGGAGTAGTACAAAAAATTTTCAAAAATGCCTCAGAACTTGATTCTTATGCAACAAAAATACCTATCTCCGTTAATAAGGCCCCTACGGCCGGGTAAAACTCATTTTCGGAGTATTAAAAAAAATGTTCAAAAATGCCTCAGAACTTGATTTTTATGCAACAAAAATACTTAAAATGGCTGTATCTCCGTTAATAAATCCCCTACGGCCGGGTAAAACTCATTTTCGGAGTAGTACAAAAAATTTTCAAAAATGCCTCAGAACTTGATTTTTATGCAACAAAAATACTTAAAGTGGCTGTATCTCCGTTAATAAGGCCCCTACGGCCGGGTAAAACTCATTTTCGGAGTAGTAAAAAAAATTTTCAAAAATGCCTCAGAACTTGATTCTTATGCAACAAAAATACTTGAGATTGCTGTATCTCCGTTAATACGGCCCTTACGGCCGGGTAAAACTCATTTTCGGAGTAGTAAAAAAATGTTCAAAAATGCCTCAGAACTTGATTTTTATGCAACAAAAATACTTAAAATGGCTGTATCTCCGTTAATAAGGCCCCAACGGTTAAAACTCATTTTTGGAGTAGTAAAAAGATTTTTCAAAAATGCCTCAGAACTTGATTTTTATGCAACAAAAATACTTAAAATGGCTGTATCTCCGTTAATAAGGCCCCTACGGCCGGGTAAAACTCATTTTTGGAGTAGTAAAAAAAATTGTTCAAAAATGCCTCAGAACTTGATTTTTATGCAACAAAAATACTTAAAATGGCTGTATCTCCGTTAATAAGGCCCCTACGGCCGGGTAAAACTCATTTTCGGAGTAGTAAAAAAAATGTTCAAAAATGCCTCAGAACTTGATTTTTATGCAACAAAAATACTTAAAATGGCTGTATCTCCGTTAATAAGGCCCCTACGGCCGGGTAAAACTCATTTTCGGAGTAGTAAAAAAAATTGTTCAAAAATGCCTCAGAACTTGATTTTTATGCAACAAAAATATTTAAAATGGCTGTATCTCCGTTAATAAGGCCCCTACGGCCGGGTAAAACTCATTTTCGGAGTAGTAAAAAAAATTGTTCAAAAATGCCTCAGAACTTGATTTTTATGCAACAAAAATACTTAAAATGGCTGTATCTCCGTTAATAAGGCCCCTACGGCCGGGTAAAACTCATTTTCGGAGTAGTAAAAAAAATGTTCAAAAATGCCTCAGAACTTGATTTTTATGCAACAAAAATACTTGAAATTGCTGTATCTCCGTTAATAACGCCCCTACGGCCGGGTAAAACTCATTTTCGGAGTAGTAAAAAAAATGTTCAAAAATGCCTCAGAACTTGATTTTTATGCAACAAAAATACTTAAAATCGCTGTATCTCCGTTAATAACGCCCCTACGGCCGGGTAAAACTCATTTTTGGAGTAGTAAACAAAAATTTCAAAAATGCCTCAGAACTTGATTCTTATACAACAAAAATACTTGAGATTGCTGTATCTCCGTTAATAAGGCCCCTACGGCCGGGTAAAACTCATTTTCGGAGTAGTACAAAAAATTTTCAAAAAAGCCTCAGAACTTGATTTTTATGCAACAGAAATACTTAAAATGGCGGTATCTCCGTTAATAAGGCCCCTACGGCCGGGTAAAACTCATTTTCGGAGTAGTAAAAAAAATTTTCAAAAATGCCTCAGAACTTGATTCTTATACAACAAAAATACTTGAGATTGCTGTATCTCCGTTAATAAGGCCCCTACGGCCGGGTAAAACTCATTTTCGGAGTAGTAAAAAAATTTTCAAAAATGCCTCAGAACTTGATTTTTATGCAACAAAAATACTTTAAATGGCCGTATCTCCGTTAATAAGGCAACTACGGCGGTTTAAAACTCATTTTTGGAGTAGTAAAAACATAATTTCAAAAATGCCTCAGAACTTGATTTTTATGCAACAAAAATACTTAAAATCGCTGTATCTCCGTTAATAACGCCCCTACGGCCGGGTAAAACTCATTTTTGGAGTAGTAAAAAAAATTTTCAAAAATGCCTCAGAACTTGATTCTTATACAACAAAAATACTTGAGATTGCTGTATCTCCGTTAATAAGGCCCCTACGGCCGGGTAAAACTCATTTTCGGAGTAGTACAAAAAATTTTCAAAAACGCCTCAGAACTTGATTTTTATGCAACACAAATACTTAAAATGGCTGTATCTCCGTTAATAAGGCCCCTACGGCCGGGTAAAACTCATTTTCGGAGTAGTAAAAACATAATTTCAAAAATGCCTCAGAACTTGATTTTTATGCAACAAAAATACTTTAAATGGCCGTATCTCCGTTAATAAGGCAACTACGGCGGTTTAAAACTCATTTTTGGAGTAGTAAAAACATAATTTCAAAAATGCCTCAGAACTTGATTTTTATGCAACAAAAATATTTAAAATCGCTGTATCTCCGTTAATAACGCCCCTACGGCCGGGTAAAACTCATTTTTGGAGTAGTAAAAAAAATTTTCAAAAATGCCTCAGAACTTGATTCTTATACAACAAAAATACTTGAGATTGCTGTATCTCCGTTAATAAGGCCCCTACGGCCGGGTAAAACTCATTTTCGGAGTAGTACAAAAAATTTTCAAAAACGCCTCAGAACTTGATTTTTATGCAACAGAAATACTTAAAATGGCTGTATCTCCGTTAATAAGGCCCCTACGGCCGGGTAAAACTCATTTTCGGAGTAGTAAAAAAAATTTTCAAAAATGCCTCAGAACTTGATTCTTATACAACAAAAATACTTGAGATTGCTGTATCTCCGTTAATAAGGCCCCTACGGCCGGGTAAAACTCATTTTCGGAGTAGTAAAAAAAATTTTCAAAAATGCCTCAGAACTTGATTTTTATGCAACAAAAATACTTGAAATTGCTGTATCTCCGTTAATAACGCCCCTACGGCCGGGTAAAACTCATTTTTGGAGTAGTAAAAAAAATTGTTCAAAAATGAGTCAGAATTTGATTTTTATGCAACAAAAATACTTTAAATGGCCGTATCTCCGTTAATAAGGCAACTACGGCGGTTTAAAACTCATTTTTGGAGTAGTAAAAACATAATTTCAAAAATGCCTGAGAACTTGATTTTTATGCAACAAAAATACTTAAAATGGCTGTATCTCCGTTAATAAGGCCCCTACGGCCGGTAAAACTCATTTTCGGAGTAGTACAAAAAATTTTCAAAAATGCCTCAGAACTTGATTTTTATGCAACAAAAATTCTTAAAATGGCTGTATCTCCGTTAATAAGGCCCCTACGGCCGGGTAAAACTCATTTTCGGAGTATTAAAAAAAATTTCAAAAATGCCTCAGAACTTGATTTTTATGCAACAAAAATAATTAAAATGGCTGTATCTCCGTTAATAATTCCCCTACGGCCGGGTAAAACTCATTTTCGGAGTAGTACAAACAATTTTCAAAAATGCCTCAGAACTTGATTTTTATGCAACAAAAATACTTGAGATTGCTGTATCTCCGTTAATAAGGCCCCTACGGCCGGGTAAAACTCATTTTCGGAGTAGTAAAAAAAATTGTTCAAAAATGAGTCAGAATTTGATTTTTATGCAACAAAAATACTTTAAATGGCTGTATCTCCGTTAATAAGGCAACTACGGTCGGGTAAAACTCATTTTTGGAGTAGTAAAAAAAATTGTTCAAAAATGAGTCAGAATTTGATTTTTATGCAACAAAAATACTTTAAATGGCCGTATCTCCGTTAATAAGGCAACTACGGCGGTTTAAAACTCATTTTTGGAGTAGTAAAAACATAATTTCAAAAATGCCTGAGAACTTGATTTTTATGCAACAAAAATACTTAAAATGGCTGTATCTCCGTTAATAACGCCCCTACGGCAGTTAAAAACTCATTTTTGGAGTAGTAAAAACATAATTTCAAAAATGCCTCAGAACTTGAATTTTATGCAACAAAAATACTTAAAATGGCTGTATCTCCGTTAATAAGGCCCCTACGGCCGGGTAAAACTCATTTTTGGAGTAGTAAAAAAAATTGTTCAAAAATGCTTCAGAATTTGATTTTTATGCTACAAAAATACTTAAAATTGCTGTATCTCCGTTAATAAGGCCCCTACGGCAGTTAAAAACTCATTTTTGGAGTAGTAAAAACATAATTTCAAAAATGCCTCAGAACTTGAATTTTATGCAACAAAAATACTTAAAATGGCTGTATCTCCGTTAATAAGGCCCCTACGGCCGGGTAAAACTCATTTTTGGAGTAGTAAAAAAAATTGTTCAAAAATGCTTCAGAATTTGATTTTTATGCTACAAAAATACTTAAAATTGCTGTATCTCCGTTAATAAGGCCCCCTACGGCAGTTAAAAACTCATTTTTGGAGTAGTAAAAAGAATTGTTCAAAAATGCCTCAGAACTTGATTCTTATGCAACAAAAAAACTTAAAATGGCTGTATCTCCGTTAATAAGGCCCCTACGGCAGTTAAAAACTCATTTTTGGAGTAGTAAAAAAAAGTTTTCAAAATTGCCTCAGAACTTGATTTTTATGCAACAAAAATAATTAAAATGGCTGTATCTCCGTTAATAATTCCCCTACGGCCGGGTAAAACTCATTTTCGGAGTAGTACAAACAATTTTCAAAAATGCCTCAGAACTTGATTTTTATGCAACAAAAATACTTGAGATTGCTGTATCTCCGTTAATAAGGCCCCTACGGCCGGGTAAAACTCATTTTCGGAGTAGTAAAAAAAATTGTTCAAAAATGAGTCAGAATTTGATTTTTATGCAACAAAAATACTTTAAATGGCTGTATCTCCGTTAATAAGGCAACTACGGTCGGGTAAAACTCATTTTTGGAGTAGTAAAAAAAATTGTTCAAAAATGAGTCAGAATTTGATTTTTATGCAACAAAAATACTTTAAATGGCCGTATCTCCGTTAATAAGGCAACTACGGCGGTTTAAAACTCATTTTTGGAGTAGTAAAAACATAATTTCAAAAATGCCTGAGAACTTGATTTTTATGCAACAAAAATACTTAAAATGGCTGTATCTCCGTTAATAACGCCCCTACGGCAGTTAAAAACTCATTTTTGGAGTAGTAAAAACATAATTTCAAAAATGCCTCAGAACTTGAATTTTATGCAACAAAAATACTTAAAATGGCTGTATCTCCGTTAATAAGGCCCCTACGGCCGGGTAAAACTCATTTTTGGAGTAGTAAAAAAAATTGTTCAAAAATGCTTCAGAATTTGATTTTTATGCTACAAAAATACTTAAAATTGCTGTATCTCCGTTAATAAGGCCCCTACGGCAGTTAAAAACTCATTTTTGGAGTAGTAAAAACATAATTTCAAAAATGCCTCAGAACTTGAATTTTATGCAACAAAAATACTTAAAATGGCTGTATCTCCGTTAATAAGGCCCCTACGGCCGGGTAAAACTCATTTTTGGAGTAGTAAAAAAAATTGTTCAAAAATGCTTCAGAATTTGATTTTTATGCTACAAAAATACTTAAAATTGCTGTATCTCCGTTAATAAGGCCCCCTACGGCAGTTAAAAACTCATTTTTGGAGTAGTAAAAAGAATTGTTCAAAAATGCCTCAGAACTTGATTCTTATGCAACAAAAAAACTTAAAATGGCTGTATCTCCGTTAATAAGGCCCCTACGGCAGTTAAAAACTCATTTTTGGAGTAGTAAAAAAAAGTTTTCAAAATTGCCTCAGAACTTGATTTTTATGCAACAAAAATACTTGAAATTGCTGTATCTCCGTTAATAAGGCCCCTACGGCCGGTTAAAACTCATTTTTGGAGTAGTAAAAAAAATTTTCAAAAATGCCTCAGAACTTGATTCTTATGCAACAATAATACTTAAAATGGCTGTATCTCCGTTAATAACGCCCCCACGGCCGGGTAAAACTCATTTTTGGAGTAGTAAAAAAAATTGTTCAAAAATGCTTCAGAATTTGATTTTTATGCTACAAAAATACTTAAAATTGCTGTATCTCCGTTAATAAGGCCCCTACGGCAGTTAAAAACTCATTTTTGGAGTAGTAAAAACATAATTTCAAAAATGCCTCAGAACTTGATTTTTATGCTACAAAAGTACTTAAAATGGCTGTATCTCCGTTAATAAGGCCCCAACGGATAAAACTCATTTTTGGAGTAGTAAAAAAAATTTTCAAAAATGCCTCAGAACTTGATTCTTATGCAACAAAAATACTTTAAATGGCCGTATCTCCGTTAATAAGGCAACTACGGCGGTTTAAAACTTATTTTTGGAGTAGTAAAAACATATTTTCAAAAATGCCTCAGAACTTGATTTTTATGCAACAAAAATACTTAAAATGGCTGTATCTCCGTTAATAAGGCCCCAACGGTTAAAACTCATTTTTGGAGTAGTAAAAAATATTTTCAAAAATGACTCAGAACTTGATTTTTATGCAACAAAAATACTTGAAATTGCTGTATCTCCGTTAATAAGGCCCCTACGGCCGGGTAAAACTCATTTTTGGAGTAGTAAAAAAAATTTTCAAAAATGCCTCAGAACTTGATTTTTATGCAACAAAAATACTTGAAATTGCTGTATCTCCGTTAATAAGGCCCCTACGGCAGTTAAAAACTCATTTTTGGAGTAGTAAAAAAAATTTTTCAAAAATGCCTCAGAACTTGATTTTTATGCAACAAAAATACTTGAAATTGCTGTATCTCCGTTAATAAGGCCCCTACGGCCGGGTAAAACTCATTTTTGGAGTAGTAAAAAAAATTTTTTAAAAATGCCTCAGAATTTGATTTTTATGCTACAAAAATACTTAAAATGGCTGTATCTCCGTTAATAAGGCCCCAACGGATAAAACTCATTTTTGGAGTAGTAAAAAAAATTTTTCAAAAATGCCTCAGAACTTGATTTTTATGCAACAAAAATATTTGAAATTACTGTATCTCCGTTAATAAGGCCCCTACGGCTGGGTAAAATTTTTTGGAGTAGTAAAAAAATTTTCAAAAATGCCTCAGAACTTGATTTTTATGCAACAAAAATACTTGAAATTGCTGTATCTCCGTTAATAAGGCCCCTACGGCTGGGTAAAATTTTTTGGAGTAGTAAAAAAATTTTCAAAAATGCCTCAGAACTTGATTTTTATGCAACAAAAATACTTGAAATTGCTGTATCTCCGTTAATAAGGCCCCTACGGCAGTTAAAAACTCATTTTTGGAGTAGTAAAAAAAATTTTTCAAAAATGCCTCAGAACTTGATTTTTATGCAACAAAAATACTTGAAATTGCTGTATCTCCGTTAATAAGGCCCCTACGGCTGGGTAAAATTTTTTGGAGTACTAAAAAAATTTTCAAAAATGCCTCAGAACTTGATTTTTATGCAACAAAAATACTTGGGTAAAACTCATTTTTGGAGTAGAAAAAAAAATTTTCAAAAATGCCTCAGAACTTGATTTTTATGCAACAAAAATACATGAAATTGCTGTATCTCCGTTAATAAGGCCCCTACGGCAGTTAAAAACTCATTTTTGGAGTAGTAAAAAAAATTTTTCAAAAATGCCTCAGAACTTGATTTTTATGCAACAAAAATACTTGAAATTGCTGTATCTCCGTTAATAAGGCCCCTACGGCTGGGTAAAATTTTTTGGAGTACTAAAAAAATTTTCAAAAATGCCTCAGAACTTGATTTTTATGCAACAAAAATACTTGGGTAAAACTCATTTTTGGAGTAGAAAAAAAAATTTTCAAAAATGCCTCAGAACTTGATTCTTATGCAACAAAAATACTTAAAATGGCTGTATCTCCGTTAATAAGGCCCCAACGGTTAAAACTCATTTTTGGAGTAGTAAAAAAAATTTTCAAAAATGACTCAGAACTTGATTTTTATGCAACAAAAATACTTGAAATTGCTGTATCTCCGTTAAAATGGCAACTACGGCGGTTTAAAACTCATTTTTGGAGTAGTAAAAACATATTTTCAAAAATGCCTCAGAACTTGATTTTTATGCAACAAAAATACTTGGGTAAAACTCATTTTTGGAGTAGTAAAAAAAAATTTTCAAAATTGCCTCAGAACTTGATTTTTATGCAACAAAAATACTTAAAATGGCTGTATCTCCGTTAATAAGGCCCCTACGGCCGGGTAAAACTCATTTTTGGAGTAGTAAAAAAAATTTTCAAAAATGCCTCAGAACTTGATTTTTATGCAACAAAAATACTTGAAATGGCCGTATCTCCGTTAATAAGGCCCCTACGGCCGGGTAAAACTCATTTTTGGAGTAGTAAAAAAAATTGTTCAAAATTGCCTCAGAACTTGATTTTTGAAATACTTAAAATGGCTGTATCTCCGTTAATAAGGCCCCTACGGCAGTTAAAAACTCATTTTTGGAGTAGTAAAAAAAAATTTTCAAAATTGCCTCAGAACTTGATTTTTATGCAACAAAAATACTTGAAATTGCTGTATCTCCGTTAATAAGGCCCCTACGGCAGTTAAAAACTCATTTTTGGAGTAGTAAAAAAAAATTTTCAAAATTGCCTCAGAACTTGATTTTTATGCAACAAAAATACTTAAAATGGCTGTATCTCCGTTAATAAGGCCCCTACGGCCGGGTAAAACTCATTTTTGGAGTAGTAAAAAAAATTTTCAAAATTGCCTCAGAACTTGATTTTTGAAATACTTAAAATGGCTGTATCTCCGTTAATAAGGCCCCTACGGCAGTTAAAAACTCATTTTTGGAGTAGTAAAAAAAAATTTTCAAAATTGCCTCAGAACTTGATTTTTATGCAACAAAAATACTTAAAATGGCTGTATCTCCGTTAATAAGGCCCCTACGGCAGTTAAAAACTCATTTTTGGAGTAGTAAAAAAAAATTTTCAAAATTGCCTCAGAACTTGATTTTTATGCAACAAAAATACTTAAAATGGCTGTATCTCCGTTAATAAGGCCCCTACGGCCGGGTAAAACTCATTTTTGGAGTAGTAAAAAAAATTTTCAAAAATGCCTCAGAACTTGATTTTTATGCAACAAAAATACTTGAAATGGCCGTATCTCCGTTAATAAGGACCCTACGGCCGGGTAAAACTCATTTTTGGAGTAGTAAAAAAAATTGTTCAAAAATGAGTCAGAATTTGATTTTTATGCAACAAAAATACTTTAAATGGCTGTATCTCCGTTAATAAGGCAACTACGGCCGGGTAAAACTCATTTTTGGAGTAGTAAAAAAAATTGTTCAAAATTGCCTCAGAACTTGATTTTTATGCAACAAAAATACTTAAAATGGCTGTATCTCCGTTAATAAGGCCCCTACGGCCGGGTAAAACTCATTTTTGGAGTAGTAAAAAAAATTTTCAAAATTGCCTCAGAACTTGATTTTTGAAATACTTAAAATGGCTGCATCGCCGTTAATAAGGCCCCTACGGCAGTTAAAAACTCATTTTTGGAGTAGTAAAAAAAAATTTTCAAAATTGCCTCAGAACTTGATTTTTATGCAACAAAAATACTTAAAATGGCTGTATCTCCGTTAATAAGGCCCCTACGGCAGTTAAAAACTCATTTTTGGAGTAGTAAAAAAATTTTTCAAAAATGCCTCAGAATTTGATTTTTATGCTACAAAAATACTTAAAATTGCTGTATCTCCGTTAATAAGGCAACTACGGCGGATTAAAACTCATTTTTGGAGTAGTAAAAACATAATTTCAAAAATGCCTCAGAACTTGATTTTTATGCAACAAAAATACTTAAAATGGCTGTATCTCCGTTAATAACGCCCCTACGGCCGGGTAAAACTCATTTTTGGAGTAGTAAAAAAAATTTTCAAAAATGCCTCAGAACTTGATTTTTATGCAACAAAAATACTTAAAATGTCTGTATCTCCGTTAATAACGCCCCTACGGCCGGGTAAAACTCATTTTTGGAGTAGTAAAAAAAATTTTCAAAAATGCCTCAGAACTTGATTTTTATGCAACAAAAATACTTAAAATGGCTGTATCTCCGTTAATAAGGCCCCTACGGCCGGGTAAAACTCATTTTTGAAGTAGTAAAAAAAAATTTCAAAAATGCCTCAGAACTTGATTTTTATGCAACAAAAATACTTAAAATGTCTGTATCTCCGTTAATAAGGCCCCTACGGCCGGGTAAAACTCATTTTTGGAGTAGTAAAAAAAATTTTCAAAAATGCCTCAGAACTTGATTTTTATGCAACAAAAATACTTGAAATGGCTGTATCTCCGATAATAAGGCCCCTACGGCCGGTTAATACTCATTTTTGGAAAATTTTTCAAAAATGCCTTAGAACTTGATTTTTATGCAACAAAAATACTTAAAATGGCTGTATCTCCGTTAATAACGCCCCTACGGCCGGGTAAAACTCATTTTTGGAGTAGTAAAAAAAATTTTCAAAAATGCCTCAGAACTTGATTTTTATGCAACAAAAATACTTAAAATGGCTGTATCTCCGTTAATAAGGCCCCTACGGCCGGGTAAAACTCATTTTTGAAGTAGTAAAAAAAATTTTCAAAAATGCCTCAGAACTTGATTTTTATGCAACAACAATACTTAAAATGGCTGTATCTCCGTTAATAACGCCCCTACGGCCGGGTAAAACTCATTTTTGGAGTAGTAAAAAAAATTTTAAAAAATGCCTCAGAACTTGATTTTTATGCAACAAAAATAATTAAAATGGCTGTATCTCCGTTAATAACGCCCCTACGGCCGGGTAAAACTCATTTTTGGAGTAGTAAAAAAAATTTTCAAAAATGCCTCAGAACTTGATTTTTATGCAACAACAATACTTGAAATGGCTGTATCTCCGTTAATAAGGCCCCTACGGCCGGGTAAAACTCATTTTTGAAGTAGTAAAAAAAATTTTAAAAAATGCCTCAGAACTTGATTTTTATGCAACAAAAATACTTAAAATGGCCGTATCTCCGTTAATAAGGCCCCTACGGCCGGGTAAAACTCATTTTTGGAGTAGTAAAAAAAATTTTCAAAAATGCCTCAGAACTTGATTTTTATGCAACAAAAATACTTGAAATGGCCGTATCTCCGTTAATAAGGCCCCTACGGCCGGGTAAAACTCATTTTTGGAGTAGTAAAAAAAATTGTTCAAAAATGAGTCAGAATTTGATTTTTATGCAACAAAAATACTTTAAATGGCTGTATCTCCGTTAATAAGGCAACTACGGCCGGGTAAAACTCATTTTTGGAGTAGTAAAAAAAATTGTTCAAAAATGAGTCAGAATTTGATTTTTATGCAACAAAAATACTTTAAATGGCTGTATCTCCGTTAATAAGGCCCCTACGGCCGGGTAAAACTCATTTTTGGAGTAGTAAAAAAAATTTTCAAAATTGCCTCAGAACTTGATTTTTGAAATACTTAAAATGGCTGTATCGCCGTTAATAAGGCCCCTACGGCAGTTAAAAACTCATTTTTGGAGTAGTAAAAAAAAATTTTCAAAATTGCCTCAGAACTTGATTTTTATGCAACAAAAATACTTAAAATGGCTGTATCTCCGTTAATAAGGCCCCTACGGCAGTTAAAAACTCATTTTTGGAGTAGTAAAAAAATTTTTCAAAAATGCCTCAGAATTTGATTTTTATGCTACAAAAATACTTAAAATTGCTGTATCTCCGTTAATAAGGCAACTACGGCGGATTAAAACTCATTTTTGGAGTAGTAAAAACATAATTTCAAAAATGCCTCAGAACTTGATTTTTATGCAACAAAAATACTTAAAATGGCTGTATCTCCGTTAATAACGCCCCTACGGCCGGGTAAAACTCATTTTTGGAGTAGTAAAAAAAATTTTCAAAAATGCCTCAGAACTTGATTTTTATGCAACAAAAATACTTGAAATTGCTGTATCTCCGTTAATAAGGCCCCTACGGCCGGGTAAAACTCATTTTTGGAGTAGTAAAAAAAATTTTCAAAAATGCCTCAGAACTTGATTTTTATGCAACAAAAATACTTAAAATGTCTGTATCTCCGTTAATAACGCCCCTACGGCCGGGTAAAACTCATTTTTGGAGTAGTAAAAAAAATTTTCAAAAATGCCTCAGAACTTGATTCTTATGCAACAAAAATACTTGAAATTGCAGTATCTCCGTTAATAACGCCCCTACGGCCGGGTAAAACTCATTTTTGGAGTAGTAAAAAAATTTTCAAAAATGCCTCAGAACTTGATTTTTATGCAGCAACAATACTTAAAATGGCTGTATCTCCGATAATAAGGCCCCTACGGCCGGGTAAAACTCATTTTTGGAGTAGTAAAAAAAATTTTCAAAAATGCCTCAGAACTTGATTTTTATGCAACAACAATACTTGAAATGGCTGTATCTCCGTTAATAAGGCCCCTACGGCCGGGTAAAACTCATTTTTGAAGTAGTAAAAAAAATTTTAAAAAATGCCTCAGAACTTGATTTTTATGCAACAAAAATACTTAAAATGGCTGTATCTCCGTTAATAAGGCCCCTACGGCCGGGTAAAACTCATTTTTGAAGTAGTAAAAAAAAATTTCAAAAATGCCTCAGAACTTGATTTTTATGCAACAAAAATACTTAAAATGTCTGTATCTCCGTTAATAAGGCCCCTACGGCCGGGTAAAACTCATTTTTGGAGTAGTAAAAAAAATTTTCAAAAATGCCTCAGAACTTGATTTTTATGCAACAACAATACTTAAAATGGCTGTATCTCCGATAATAAGGCCCCTACGGCCGGTTAATACTCATTTTTGGAAAATTTTTCAAAAATGCCTTAGAACTTGATTTTTATGCAACAAAAATACTTTAAATGGCTGTATCTCCGTTAATAAGGCCCCTACGGCCGGGTAAAACTCATTTTTGGAGTAGTAAAAAAAATTTTCAAAAATGCCTCAGAACTTGATTTTTATGCAACAAAAATACTTAAAATGTCTGTATCTCCGTTAATAACGCCCCTACGGCCGGGTAAAACTCATTTTTGGAGTAGTAAAAAAAATTTTCAAAAATGCCTCAGAACTTGATTTTTATGCAACAAAAATACTTAAAATGGCTGTATCTCCGTTAATAAGGCCCCTACGGCCGGGTAAAACTCATTTTTGGAAAATTTTTCAAAAATGCCTTAGAACTTGATTTTTATGCAACAAAAATACTTAAAATGGCTGTATCTCCGTTAATAACGCCCCTACGGCCGGTTAATACTCATTTTTGGAAAAATTTTTAAAAATGCCTTAGAACTTGATTTTTATGCAACAAAAATACTTGAAATGGCTGTATCTCCGTTAATAAGGCCCCTACGGCCGGGTAAAACTCATTTTTGAAGTAGTAAAAAAAATTTTAAAAAATGCCTCAGAACTTGATTTTTATGCAACAACAATACTTAAAATGGCTGTATCTCCGATAATAAGGCCCCTACGGCCGGTTAATACTCATTTTTGGAAAATTTTTCAAAAATGCCTTAGAACTTGATTTTTATGCAACAAAAATACTTGAAATGGCTGTATCTCCGTTAATAAGGCCCCTACGGCCGGGTAAAACTCATTTTTGGAGTAGTAAAAAAAATTTTAAAAAATGCCTCAGAACTTGATTTTTATGCAACAAAAATACTTAAAATGTCTGTATCTCCGTTAATAACGCCCCTACGGCCGGGTAAAACTCATTTTTGGAGTAGTAAAAAAAATTTTCAAAAATGCCTCAGAACTTGATTTTTATGCAACAAAAATACTTAAAATGGCTGTATCTCCGTTAATAAGGCCCCTACGGCCGGGTAAAACTCATTTTTGAAGTAGTAAAAAAAATTTTCAAAAATGCCTCAGAACTTGATTTTTATGCAACAACAATACTTAAAATGGCTGTATCTCCGATAATAAGGCCCCTACGGCCGGTTAATACTCATTTTTGGAAAATTTTTTAAAAATGCCTTAGAACTTGATTTTTATGCAACAAAAATACTTAAAATGGCTGTATCTCCGTTAATAAGGCCCCTACGGCCGGTTAATACTCATTTTTGGAAAATTTTTTAAAAATGCCTTAGAACTTGATTTTTATGCAACAAAAATACTTGAAATGGCTGTATCTCCGTTAATAAGGCCCCTACGGCCGGGTAAAACTCATTTTTGAAGTAGTAAAAAAAATTTTCAAAAATGCCTCAGAACTTGATTTTTATGCAACAACAATACTTAAAATGGCTGTATCTCCGATAATAAGGCCCCTACGGCCGGTTAATACTCATTTTTGGAAAATTTTTTAAAAATGCCTTAGAACTTGATTTTTATGCAACAAAAATACTTGAAATGGCTGTATCTCCGTTAATAAGGCCCCTACGGCCGGGTAAAACTCATTTTTGAAGTAGTAAAAAAAATTTTCAAAAATGCCTCAGAACTTGATTTTTATGCAACAACAATACTTAAAATGGCTGTATCTCCGATAATAAGGCCTCTACGGCCGGTTAATACTCATTTTTGGAAAATTTTTTAAAAATGCCTTAGAACTTGATTTTTATGCAACAAAAATACTTAAAATGGCTGTATCTCCGTTAATAAGGCCCCTACGGCCGGATAAAACTCATTTTTGGAGTAGTAAAAAAAATTTTCAAAAATGCCTCAGAACTTGATTTTTATGCAACAACAATACTTAAAATGGCTGTATCTCCGATAATAAGGCCCCTACGGCCGGTTAATACTCATTTTTGGAAAATTTTTTAAAAATGCCTTAGAACTTGATTTTTATGCAACAAAAATACTTGAAATGGCTGTATCTCCGTTAATAAGGCCCCTACGGCCGGGTAAAACTCATTTTTGAAGTAGTAAAAAAAATTTTCAAAAATGCCTCAGAACTTGATTTTTATGCAACAACAATACTTAAAATGGCTGTATCTCCGATAATAAGGCCCCTACGGCCGGTTAATACTCATTTTTGGAAAATTTTTTAAAAATGCCTTAGAACTTGATTTTTATGCAACAAAAATACTTAAAATGGCTGTATCTCCGATAATAAGGCCCCTACGGCCGGTTAATACTCATTTTTGGAAAATTTTTTAAAAATGCCTTAGAACTTGATTTTTATGCAACAAAAATACTTAAAATGGCTGTATCTCCGTTAATAAGGCCCCTACGGCCGGATAAAACTCATTTTTGGAGTAGTAAAAAAAATTTTCAAAAATGCCTCAGAACTTGATTTTTATGCAACAAAAATACTTAAAATGGCTGTATCTCCGTTAATAAGGCCCCTACGGCAGTTAAAAACTCATTTTTGGAGTAGTAAAAAAAATTTTCAAAAATGCCTCAGAACTTGATTTTTAAGCAACAAAAATACTTAAAATGGCTGTATCTCCGTTAATAAGGCAACTACGGCGGTTTAAAACTCATTTTTGGAGTAGTAAAAAAAATTTTCAAAAATGCCTCAGAACTTGATTTTTATGCAACAAAAATACTTGAAATTGCTGTATCTCCGTTAATAAGGCCCCTACGGCCGGGTAAAACTCATTTTTGGA
This sequence comes from Ferdinandea cuprea, assembly GCA_963576555.1. NCBI lineage: Eukaryota > Metazoa > Arthropoda > Insecta > Diptera > Syrphidae > Ferdinandea > Ferdinandea cuprea. Next base: position 22,321,042 of record OY754960.1, read on the forward strand.
GTAGTAAAAAAAATTTTCAAAAATGCCTCAGAACTTGATTTTTATGCAACAAAAATACTTGAAATTGCTGTATCTCCGTTAATAAGGCCCCTACGGCAGTTAAAAACTCATTTTTGGAGTAGTAAAAAAAATTTTCAAAAATGCCTCAGAACTTGATTTTTATGCAACAAAAATACTTAAAATGGCTGTATCTCCGTTAATAAGGCCCCTACGGCCGGGTAAAACTCATTTTTGAAGTAGTAAAAAAAATTTTCAAAAATGCCTCAGAACTTGATTTTTATGCAACAAAAATACTTAAAATGGCTGTATCTCCGATAATAAGGCCCCTACGGCCGGTTAATACTCATTTTTGGAAAATTTTTTAAAAATGCCTTAGAACTTGATTTTTATGCAACAAAAATACTTGAAATGGCTGTATCTCCGTTAATAAGGCCCCTACGGCCGGGTAAAACTCATTTTTGAAGTAGTAAAAAAAATTTTCAAAAATGCCTCAGAACTTGATTTTTATGCAACAACAATACTTAAAATGGCTGTATCTCCGATAATAAGGCCCCTACGGCCGGTTAATACTCATTTTTGGAAAATTTTTTAAAAATGCCTTAGAACTTGATTTTTATGCAACAAAAATACTTAAAATGGCTGTATCTCCGTTAATAAGGCCCCTACGGCCGGGTAAAACTCATTTTTGAAGTAGTAAAAAAAATTTTCAAAAATGCCTCAGAACTTGATTTTTATGCAACAACAATACTTAAAATGGCTGTATCTCCGATAATAAGGCCCCTACGGCCGGTTAATACTCATTTTTGGAAAATTTTTTAAAAATGCCTTAGAACTTGATTTTTATGCAACAAAAATACTTAAAATGGCTGTATCTCCGTTAATAAGGCCCCTACGGCCGGATAAAACTCATTTTTGGAGTAGTAAAAAAAATTTTCAAAAATGCCTCAGAACTTGATTTTTATGCAACAAAAATACTTAAAATGGCTGTATCTCCGTTAATAAGGCCCCTACGGCCGGGTAAAACTCATTTTTGGAGTAGTAAAAAAAATTTTCAAAAATGCCTCAGAACTTGATTTTTATGCAACAAAAATACTTGAAATTGCTGTATCTCCGTTAATAAGGCCCCTACGGCCGGGTAAAACTCATTTTTGAAGTAGTAAAAAAAATTTTCAAAAATGCCTCAGAACTTGATTTTTATGCAACAAAAATACTTGAAATTGCTGTATCTCCGTTAATAAGGCCCCTACGGCCGGGTAAAACTCATTTTTGGAGTAGTAAAAAAAATTTTCAAAAATGCCTCAGAACTTGATTTTTATGCAACAAAAATACTTAAAATGTCTGTATCTCCGTTAATAACGCCCCTACGGCCGGGTAAAACTCATTTTTGAAGTAGTAAAAAAAATTTTAAAAAATGCCTCAGAACTTGATTTTTATGCAACAACAATACTTAAAATGGCTGTATCTCCGATAATAAGGCCCCTACGGCCGGTTAATACTCATTTTTGGAAAATTTTTTAAAAATGCCTTAGAACTTGATTTTTATGCAACAAAAATACTTAAAATGGCTGTATCTCCGTTAATAAGGCCCCTACGGCCGGGTAAAACTCATTTTTGAAGTAGTAAAAAAAATTTTCAAAAATGCCTCAGAACTTGATTTTTATGCAACAACAATACTTAAAATGGCTGTATCTCCGATAATAAGGCCCCTACGGCCGGTTAATACTCATTTTTGGAAAATTTTTTAAAAATGCCTTAGAACTTGATTTTTATGCAACAAAAATACTTAAAATGGCTGTATCTCCGTTAATAAGGCCCCTACGGCCGGATAAAACTCATTTTTGGAGTAGTAAAAAAAATTTTCAAAAATGCCTCAGAACTTGATTTTTATGCAACAAAAATACTTAAAATGTCTGTATCTCCGTTAATAACGCCCCTACGGCAGTTAAAAACTCATTTTTGGAGTAGTAAAAAAAATTTTCAAAAATGCCTCAGAACTTGATTTTTATGCAACAAAAATACTTAAAATGGCTGTATCTCCGTTAATAAGGCCCCTACGGCCGGGTAAAACTCATTTTTGAAGTAGTAAAAAAAATTTTCAAAAATGCCTCAGAACTTGATTTTTATGCAACAAAAATACTTGAAATTGCTGTATCTCCGTTAATAAGGCCCCTACGGCCGGGTAAAACTCATTTTTGGAGTAGTAAAAAAAATTTTCAAAAATGCCTCAGAACTTGATTTTTATGCAACAAAAATACTTAAAATGTCTGTATCTCCGTTAATAACGCCCCTACGGCCGGGTAAAACTCATTTTTGAAGTAGTAAAAAAAATTTTAAAAAATGCCTCAGAACTTGATTTTTATGCAACAACAATACTTAAAATGGCTGTATCTCCGATAATAAGGCCCCTACGGCCGGTTAATACTCATTTTTGGAAAATTTTTCAAAAATGCCTTAGAACTTGATTTTTATGCAACAAAAATACTTTAAATTGCTGTATCTCCGTTAATAAGGCCCCTACGGCCGGGTAAAACTCATTTTTGGAGTAGTAAAAAAAATTTTCAAAAATGCCTCAGATCTTGCTTTTTATGCTACAAAAATACTGGAAGTGGCTGTATCTCCGTTAATAAAGCCCCTACGGCCGTTTAAAAGTCATTTTTGGAGTAGTAAAAAAAATTTTCAAAAATGCCTCAGAACTTGATTTTTATGCAACAACAATACTTAAAATGGCTGTATCTCCGATAATAAGGCCCCTACGGCCGGTTAATACTCATTTTTGGAAAATCTTTTAAAAATGCCTTAGAACTTGATTTTTATGCAACAAAAATACTTGAAATGGCCGTATCTCCGTTAATAAGGCCCCAACGGTTAAAACTCATTTTTGGAGTAGTAAAAAAAATTTTAAAAAATGCCTCAGAACTTGATTTTTATGCAACAACAATACTTAAAATGGCTGTATCTCCGATAATAAGGCCCCTACGGCCGGTTAATACTCATTTTTGGAAAATTTTTCAAAAATGCCTTAGAACTTGATTTTTATGCAACAAAAATACTTAAAATGGCTGTATCTCCGTTAATAAGGCCCCTACGGCCGGGTAAAACTCATTTTTGGAGTAGTAAAAAAAATTTTCAAAAATGCCTCAGATCTTGCTTTTTATGCTACAAAAATACTGGAAGTGGCTGTATCTCCGTTAATAAAGCCCCTACGGCCGTTTAAAAGTCATTTTTGGAGTAGTAAAAAAAATTTTCAAAAATGCCTCAGAACTTGATTTTTATGCAACAACAATACTTAAAATGGCTGTATCTCCGATAATAAGGCCCCTACGGCCGGTTAATACTCATTTTTGGAAAATTTTTTAAAAATGCCTTAGAACTTGATTTTTATGCAACAAAAATACTTAAAATGGCTGTATCTCCGTTAATAAGGCCCCTACGGCCGGATAAAACTCATTTTTGGAGTAGTAAAAAAAATTTTCAAAAATGCCTCAGAACTTGATTTTTATGCAACAAAAATACTTAAAATGGCTGTATCTCCGTTAATAAGGCCCCTACGGCAGTTAAAAACTCATTTTTGGAGTAGTAAAAAAAATTTTCAAAAATGCCTCAGAACTTGATTTTTAAGCAACAAAAATACTTAAAATGGCTGTATCTCCGTTAATAAGGCAACTACGGCGGTTTAAAACTCATTTTTGGAGTAGTAAAAAAATTTTTCAAAAATGCCTCAGAACTTGATTTTTATGCAACAAAAATACTTGAAATTGCTGTATCTCCGTTAATAAGGCCCCTACGGCCGGGTAAAACTCATTTTTGGAGTAGTAAAAAAAATTTTCAAAAATGCCTCAGAACTCGATTTTATCCTACAAAAATAATTTAAATTACAATATCTCCGTTAATAACGCCCCTACGGCCGTTTAAAAGTCATTTTTGGAGTAGTAAAAAAAATTTTTAAAAATGCCTCAGAACTTGATTCTTATGCAACAAAAATACTTAAAATTGCTGTATCTCCGTTAATAAGGCCCCTACGGCCGGGTAAAACTCATTTTTGGAGTAGTAAAAAAATTTTTCAAAAATGCCTCAGAACTTGATTTTTATGCAACAAAAATACTTAAAATGGCTGTATCTCCGTTAATAACGCCCCTACGGCCGGGTAAAACTCATTTTTTGGAGTAGTAAAACCAAATTTTAAAAAATGCCTCAGATCTTGCTTTTTATGCTACAAAAATACTGGAAGTGGCTGTATCTCCGTTAATAAAGCCCCTACGGCCGTTTAAAAGTCATTTTTGGAGTAGTAAAAAAAATTTTCAAAAATGCCTCAGAACTTGATTTTTATGCAACAACAATACTTAAAATGGCTGTATCTCCGATAATAAGGCCCCTACGGCCGGTTAATACTCATTTTTGGAAAATTTTTCAAAAATGCCTTAGAACTTGATTTTTATGCAACAAAAATACTTAAAATGGCTGTATCTCCGTTAATAACGGCCTACGGCCTACGGCCGGGTAAAACTCATTTTTGGAGTAGTAAAAAAAATTTTCAAAAATGCCTCAGAACTTGATTTTTATGCAACAAAAATACTTAAAATGGCTGTATCTCCGTTAATAAGGCCCCTACGGCCGGGTAAAACTCATTTTTAAGTAGTAAAAAAAATTTTCAAAAATGCCTCAGAACTTGATTTTTATGCAACAACAATACTTAAAATGGCTGTATCTCCGATAATAAGGCCCCTACGGCCGGTTAATACTCATTTTTGGAAAATTTTTTAAAAATGCCTTAGAACTTGATTTTTATGCAACAAAAATACTTGAAATGGCTGTATCTCCGTTAATAAGGCCCCTACGGCCGGGTAAAACTCATTTTTGGAGTAGTAAAAAAAATTTTCAAAAATGCCTCAGAACTTGATTTTTATGCAACAAAAATACTTAAAATGTCTGTATCTCCGTTAATAACGCCCCTACGGCCGGGTAAAAGTCATTTTTGGAGTAGTAAAAAAAATTTTCAAAAATGCCTCAGAACTTGATTTTTATGCAACAACAATACTTAAAATGGCTGTATCTCCGATAATAAGGCCCCTACGGCCGGTTAATACTCATTTTTGGAAAATTTTTCAAAAATGCCTTAGAACTTGATTTTTATGCAACAAAAATACTTAAAATGGCTGTATCTCCGTTAATAACGCCCCTACGGCCGGGTAAAACTCATTTTTGGAGTAGTAAAAAAAATTTTCAAAAATGCCTCAGAACTTGATTTTTATGCAACAACAATACTTAAAATGTCTGTATCTCCGTTAATAACGCCCCTACGGCCGGGTAAAACTCATTTTTGGAGTAGTAAAAAAAATTTTCAAAAATGCCTCAGAACTTGATTCTTATGCAACAAAAATACTTGAAATTGCTGTATCTCCGTTAATAACGCCCCTACGGCCGGGTAAAACTCATTTTTGGAGTAGTAAAAAAAATTTTCAAAAATGCCTCAGAACTTGATTTTTATGCAACAACAATACTTAAAATGTCTGTATCTCCGTTAATAACGCCCCTACGGCCGGGTAAAACTCATTTTTGGAGTAGTAAAAAAAATTTTCAAAAATGCCTCAGAACTTGATTCTTATGCAACAAAAATACTTGAAATTGCTGTATCTCCGTTAATAACGCCCCTACGGCCGGGTAAAACTCATTTTTGGAGTAGTAAAAAAAATTTTCAAAAATGCCTCAGAACTTGATTTTTATGCAACAAAAATACTTAAAATGGCTGTATCTCCGTTAATAAGGCCCCTACGGCCGGGTAAAACTCATTTTTGAAGTAGTAAAAAAAATTTTCAAAAATGCCTCAGAACTTGATTCTTATGCAACAAAAATACTTGAAATTGCTGTATCTCCGTTAATAACGCCCCTACGGCCGGGTAAAACTCATTTTTTGGAGTAGTAAAACCAAATTTTAAAAAATGCCTCAGATCTTGCTTTTTATGCTACAAAAATACTGGAAGTGGCTGTATCTCCGTTAAGAAAGCCCCTTCGGCCGTTTAAAAGTCATTTTTGGAGTAGAAAAAAAAATTTTCAAAAATGCCTCAGAACTTGATTTTTATGCAACAACAATACTTAAAATGGCTGTATCTCCGATAATAAGGCCCCTACGGCCGGTTAATACTCATTTTTGGAAAATTTTTTAAAAATGCCTTAGAACTTGATTTTTATGCAACAAAAATACTTGAAATGGCTGTATCTCCGTTAATAAGGCCCCTACGGCCGGTTAAAACTCATTTTTGAAGTAGTAAAAAAAATTTTCAAAAATGCCTCAGAACTTGATTTTTATGCAACAAAAATACTTAAAATGTCTGTATCTCCGTTAATAACGCCCCTACGGCCGGGTAAAACTCATTTTTTGGAGTAGTAAAACCAAATTTTAAAAAATGCCTCAGATCTTGCTTTTTATGCTACAAAAATACTGGAAGTGGCTGTATCTCCGTTAATAAAGCCCCTACGGCCGTTTAAAAGTCATTTTTGGAGTAGTAAAAAAAATTTTCAAAAATGCCTCAGAACTTGATTTTTATGCAACAACAATACTTAAAATGGCTGTATCTCCGATAATAAGGCCCCTACGGCCGGTTAATACTCATTTTTGGAAAATTTTTCAAAAATGCCTTAGAACTTGATTTTTATGCAACAAAAATACTTAAAATGGCTGTATCTCCGTTAATAAGGCCCCTACGGCCGGTTAAAACTCATTTTTGAAGTAGTAAAAAAAATTTTCAAAAATGCCTCAGAACTTGATTTTTATGCAACAAAAATACTTTAAATGGCCGTATCTCCGTTAATAAGGCCCCTACGGCCGGGTAAAACTCATTTTTTGAGTAGTAAAAAAAATTTTCAAAATTGCCTCAGAACTTGATTTTTGAAATACTTAAAATGGCTGTATCTCCGTTAATAAGGCCCCTACGGCAGTTAAAAACTCATTTTTGGAGTAGTAAAAAAAAATTTTCAAAATTGCCTCAGAACTTGATTTTTATGCAACAAAAATACTTAAAATGGCTGTATCTCCGTTAATAAGGCCCCTACGGCAGTTAAAAACTCATTTTTGGAGTAGTAAAAAAAAATTTTCAAAAATGCCTCAGAACTTGATTTTTATGCAACAAAAATACTTGAAATGGCCGTATCTCCGTTAATAAGGCCCCTACGGCCGGGTAAAACTCATTTTTTGAGTAGTAAAAAAAATTTTCAAAATTGCCTCAGAACTTGATTTTTGAAATACTTAAAATGGCTGTATCTCCGTTAATAAGGCCCCTACGGCAGTTAAAAACTCATTTTTGGAGTAGTAAAAAAAAATTTTCAAAAATGCCTCAGAACTTGATTTTTATGCAACAAAAATACTTGAAATGGCCGTATCTCCGTTAATAAGGCCCCTACGGCCGGGTAAAACTCATTTTTGGAGTAGTAAAAAAAATTTTCAAAATTGCCTCAGAACTTGATTTTTATGCAACAAAAATACTTAAAATGTCTGTATCTCCGTTAATAACGCCCCTACGGCCGGGTAAAACTCATTTTTTGGAGTAGTAAAACCAAATTTTAAAAAATGCCTCAGATCTTGCTTTTTATGCTACAAAAATACTGGAAGTGGCTGTATCTCCGTTAATAAAGCCCCTACGGCCGTTTAAAAGTCATTTTGGAGTAGTAAAAAAAATTTTCAAAAATGCCTCAGAACTTGATTTTTATGCAACAACAATACTTAAAATGGCTGTATCTCCGATAATAAGGCCCCTACGGCCGGTTAATACTCGTTTTTTGAAAATTTTTAAAAAATGCCTTAGAACTTGATTTTTATGCAACAAAAATACTTAAAATGGCTGTATCTCCGTTAATAAGGCCCCTACGGCCGGTTAAAACTCATTTTTGAAGTAGTAAAAAAAATTTTCAAAAATGCCTCAGAACTTGATTTTTATGCAACAACAATACTTAAAATGGCTGTATCTCCGATAATAAGGCCCCTACGGCCGGTTAATACTCGTTTTTTGAAAATTTTTAAAAAATGCCTTAGAACTTGATTTTTATGCAACAAAAATACTTAAAATGGCTGTATCTCCGTTAATAAGGCCCCTACGGCCGGGTAAAACTCATTTTTTGAGTAGTAAAAAAAATTTTCAAAATTGCCTCAGAACTTGATTTTTGAAATACTTAAAATGGCTGTATCTCCGTTAATAAGGCCCCTACGGCAGTTAAAAACTCATTTTTGGAGTAGTAAAAAAAAATTTTCAAAATTGCCTCAGAACTTGATTTTTATGCAACAAAAATACTTAAAATGGCTGTATCTCCGTTAATAAGGCCCCTACGGCAGTTAAAAACTCATTTTTGGAGTAGTAAAAAAAAATTTTCAAAAATGCCTCAGAACTTGATTTTTATGCAACAAAAATACTTGAAATGGCCGTATCTCCGTTAATAAGGCCCCTACGGCCGGGTAAAACTCATTTTTTGAGTAGTAAAAAAAATTTTCAAAATTGCCTCAGAACTTGATTTTTGAAATACTTAAAATGGCTGTATCTCCGTTAATAAGGCCCCTACGGCAGTTAAAAACTCATTTTTGGAGTAGTAAAAAAAAATTTTCAAAAATGCCTCAGAACTTGATTTTTATGCAACAAAAATACTTGAAATGGCCGTATCTCCGTTAATAAGGCCCCTACGGCCGGGTAAAACTCATTTTTGGAGTAGTAAAAAAAATTTTCAAAATTGCCTCAGAACTTGATTTTTATGCAACAAAAATACTTGAAATGGCCGTATCTCCGTTAATAAGGCCCCTACGGCCGGGTAAAACTCATTTTTGGAGTAGTAAAAAAAATTTTCAAAATTGCCTCAGAACTTGATTTTTATGCAACAAAAATACTTAAAATGTCTGTATCTCCGTTAATAACGCCCCTACGGCCGGGTAAAACTCATTTTTTGGAGTAGTAAAACCAAATTTTAAAAAATGCCTCAGATCTTGCTTTTTATGCTACAAAAATACTGGAAGTGGCTGTATCTCCGTTAATAAAGCCCCTACGGCCGTTTAAAAGTCATTTTGGAGTAGTAAAAAAAATTTTCAAAAATGCCTCAGAACTTGATTTTTATGCAACAACAATACTTAAAATGGCTGTATCTCCGATAATAAGGCCCCTACGGCCGGTTAATACTCGTTTTTTGAAAATTTTTAAAAAATGCCTTAGAACTTGATTTTTATGCAACAAAAATACTTAAAATGGCTGTATCTCCGTTAATAAGGCCCCTACGGCCGGTTAAAACTCATTTTTGAAGTAGTAAAAAAAATTTTCAAAAATGCCTCAGAACTTGATTTTTATGCAACAAAAATACTTTAAATGGCCGTATCTCCGTTAATAAGGCCCCTACGGCCGGGTAAAACTCATTTTTTGAGTAGTAAAAAAAATTTTCAAAATTGCCTCAGAACTTGATTTTTGAAATACTTAAAATGGCTGTATCTCCGTTAATAAGGCCCCTACGGCAGTTAAAAACTCATTTTTGGAGTAGTAAAAAAAAATTTTCAAAATTGCCTCAGAACTTGATTTTTATGCAACAAAAATACTTAAAATGGCTGTATCTCCGTTAATAAGGCCCCTACGGCAGTTAAAAACTCATTTTTGGAGTAGTAAAAAAAAATTTTCAAAAATGCCTCAGAACTTGATTTTTATGCAACAAAAATACTTGAAATGGCCGTATCTCCGTTAATAAGGCCCCTACGGCCGGGTAAAACTCATTTTTTGAGTAGTAAAAAAAATTTTCAAAATTGCCTCAGAACTTGATTTTTGAAATACTTAAAATGGCTGTATCTCCGTTAATAAGGCCCCTACGGCAGTTAAAAACTCATTTTTGGAGTAGTAAAAAAAAATTTTCAAAAATGCCTCAGAACTTGATTTTTATGCAACAAAAATACTTGAAATGGCCGTATCTCCGTTAATAAGGCCCCTACGGCCGGGTAAAACTCATTTTTGGAGTAGTAAAAAAAATTTTCAAAATTGCCTCAGAACTTGATTTTTATGCAACAAAAATACTTAAAATGTCTGTATCTCCGTTAATAACGCCCCTACGGCCGGGTAAAACTCATTTTTTGGAGTAGTAAAACCAAATTTTAAAAAATGCCTCAGATCTTGCTTTTTATGCTACAAAAATACTGGAAGTGGCTGTATCTCCGTTAATAAAGCCCCTACGGCCGTTTAAAAGTCATTTTGGAGTAGTAAAAAAAATTTTCAAAAATGCCTCAGAACTTGATTTTTATGCAACAACAATACTTAAAATGGCTGTATCTCCGATAATAAGGCCCCTACGGCCGGTTAATACTCATTTTTGGAAAATTTTTCAAAAATGCCTTAGAACTTGATTTTTATGCAACAAAAATACTTAAAATGGCTGTATCTCCGTTAATAAGGCCCCTACGGCCGGTTAAAACTCATTTTTGAAGTAGTAAAAAAAATTTTCAAAAATGCCTCAGAACTTGATTTTTATGCAACAAAAATACTTGAAATGGCCGTATCTCCGTTAATAAGGCCCCTACGGCCGGGTAAAACTCATTTTTTGAGTAGTAAAAAAAATTTTCAAAATTGCCTCAGAACTTGATTTTTGAAATACTTAAAATGGCTGTATCTCCGTTAATAAGGCCCCTACGGCAGTTAAAAACTCATTTTTGGAGTAGTAAAAAAAAATTTTCAAAATTGCCTCAGAACTTGATTTTTATGCAACAAAAATACTTAAAATGTCTGTATCTCCGTTAATAACGCCCCTACGGACGGGTAAAACTCATTTTTTGGAGTAGTAAAACCAAATTTTAAAAAATGCCTCAGATCTTGCTTTTTATGCTACAAAAATACTGGAAGTGGCTGTATCTCCGTTAATAAAGCCCCTACGGCCGTTTAAAAGTCATTTTTGGAGTAGTAAAAAAAATTTTCAAAAATGCCTCAGAACTTGATTTTTATGCAACAACAATACTTAAAATGGCTGTATCTCCGATAATAAGGCCCCTACGGCCGGTTAATACTCATTTTTGGAAAATTTTTCAAAAATGCCTTAGAACTTGATTTTTATGCAACAAAAATACTTAAAATTGCTGTATCTCCGTTAATAAGGCCCCTACGGCCGGTTAAAACTCGTTTTTTGGAGTAGTAAAACCAAATTTTAAAAAATGCCTCAGATCTTGCTTTTTATGCTACAAAAATACTGGAAGTGGCTGTATCTCCGTTAATAAAGCCCCTACGGCCGTTTAAAAGTCATTTTTGGAGTAGTAAAAAAAATTTTCAAAAATGCCTCAGAACTTGATTTTTATGCAACAACAATACTTAAAATGGCTGTATCTCCGATAATAAGGCCCCTACGGCCGGTTAATACTCATTTTTGGAAAATTTTTCAAAAATGCCTTAGAACTTGATTTTTATGCAACAAAAATACTTAAAATGGCTGTATCTCCGTTAATAAGGCCCCTACGGCCGGTTAAAACTCATTTTTGAAGTAGTAAAAAAAATTTTCAAAAATGCCTCAGAACTTGATTTTTATGCAACAAAAATACTTGAAATGGCCGTATCTCCGTTAATAAGGCCCCTACGGCCGGGTAAAACTCATTTTTTGAGTAGTAAAAAAAATTTTCAAAATTGCCTCAGAACTTGATTTTTGAAATACTTAAAATGGCTGTATCTCCGTTAATAAGGCCCCTACGGCAGTTAAAAACTCATTTTTGGAGTAGTAAAAAAAAATTTTCAAAAATGCCTCAGAACTTGATTTTTATGCAACAAAAATACTTGAAATGGCCGTATCTCCGTTAATAAGGCCCCTACGGCCGGGTAAAACTCATTTTTGGAGTAGTAAAAAAAATTTTCAAAATTGCCTCAGAACTTGATTTTTATGCAACAAAAATACTTAAAATGTCTGTATCTCCGTTAATAACGCCCCTACGGCCGGGTAAAACTCATTTTTTGGAGTAGTAAAACCAAATTTTAAAAAATGCCTCAGATCTTGCTTTTTATGCTACAAAAATACTGGAAGTGGCTGTATCTCCGTTAATAAAGCCCCTACGGCCGTTTAAAAGTCATTTTGGAGTAGTAAAAAAAATTTTCAAAAATGCCTCAGAACTTGATTTTTATGCAACAACAATACTTAAAATGGCTGTATCTCCGATAATAAGGCCCCTACGGCCGGTTAATACTCGTTTTTTGAAAATTTTTAAAAAATGCCTTAGAACTTGATTTTTATGCAACAAAAATACTTAAAATTGCTGTATCTCCGTTAATAAGGCCCCTACGGCCGGTTAAAACTCGTTTTTTGGAGTAGTAAAACCAAATTTTAAAAAATGCCTCAGATCTTGCTTTTTATGCTACAAAAATACTGGAAGTGGCTGTATCTCCGTTAATAAAGCCCCTACGGCCGTTTAAAAGTCATTTTTGGAGTAGTAAAAAAAATTTTCAAAAATGCCTCAGAACTTGATTTTTATGCAACAACAATACTTAAAATGGCTGTATCTCCGATAATAAGGCCCCTACGGCCGGTTAATACTCATTTTTGGAAAATTTTTCAAAAATGCCTTAGAACTTGATTTTTATGCAACAAAAATACTTAAAATGGCTGTATCTCCGTTAATAAGGCCCCTACGGCCGGTTAAAACTCATTTTTGAAGTAGTAAAAAAAATTTTCAAAAATGCCTCAGAACTTGATTTTTATGCAACAAAAATACTTGAAATGGCCGTATCTCCGTTAATAAGGCCCCTACGGCCGGGTAAAACTCATTTTTTGAGTAGTAAAAAAAATTTTCAAAATTGCCTCAGAACTTGATTTTTGAAATACTTAAAATGGCTGTATCTCCGTTAATAAGGCCCCTACGGCAGTTAAAAACTCATTTTTGGAGTAGTAAAAAAAAATTTTCAAAATTGCCTCAGAACTTGATTTTTATGCAACAAAAATACTTAAAATGTCTGTATCTCCGTTAATAACGCCCCTACGGACGGGTAAAACTCATTTTTTGGAGTAGTAAAACCAAATTTTAAAAAATGCCTCAGATCTTGCTTTTTATGCTACAAAAATACTGGAAGTGGCTGTATCTCCGTTAATAAAGCCCCTACGGCCGTTTAAAAGTCATTTTTGGAGTAGTAAAAAAAATTTTCAAAAATGCCTCAGAACTTGATTTTTATGCAACAACAATACTTAAAATGGCTGTATCTCCGATAATAAGGCCCCTACGGCCGGTTAATACTCATTTTTGGAAAATTTTTCAAAAATGCCTTAGAACTTGATTTTTATGCAACAAAAATACTTAAAATTGCTGTATCTCCGTTAATAAGGCCCCTACGGCCGGTTAAAACTCGTTTTTTGGAGTAGTAAAACCAAATTTTAAAAAATGCCTCAGATCTTGCTTTTTATGCTACAAAAATACTGGAAGTGGCTGTATCTCCGTTAATAAAGCCCCTACGGCCGTTTAAAAGTCATTTTTGGAGTAGTAAAAAAAATTTTCAAAAATGCCTCAGAACTTGATTTTTATGCAACAACAATACTTAAAATGGCTGTATCTCCGATAATAAGGCCCCTACGGCCGGTAAATACTCATTTTTGGAAAATTTTTCAAAAATGCCTTAGAACTTGATTTTTATGCAACAAAAATACTTAAAATGGCTGTATCTCCGTTAATAACGCCCCTACGGCCGGGTAAAACTCATTTTTGGAGTAGTAAAAAAAATTTTCAAAAATGCCTCAGAACTTGATTCTTATGCAACAAAAATACTTGAAATTGCTGTATCTCCGTTAATAACGCCCCTACGGCCGGGTAAAACTCATTTTTGGAGTAGTAAAAAAAATTTTCAAAAATGCCTCAGAACTTGATTTTTATGCAACAAAAATACTTAAAATGGCTGTATCTCCGTTAATAAGGCCCCTACGGCCGGGTAAAACTCATTTTTGAAGTAGTAAAAAAAATTTTCAAAAATGCCTCAGAACTTGATTTTTATGCAACAACAATACTTAAAATGGCTGTATCTCCGATAATAAGGCCCCTACGGCCGGTTAATACTCATTTTTGGAAAATTTTTTAAAAATGCCTTAGAACTTGATTTTTATGCAACAAAAATACTTGAAATGTCTGTATCTCCGTTAATAAGGCCCCTACGGCCGGTTAAAACTCATTTTTGAAGTATTAAAAAATATTTTAAAAAATGCCTCAGAACTTGATTTTTATGCAACAAAAATACTTAAAATGGATGTATCTCCGTTAATAAGGCCCCTACGGCCGGGTAAAACTCATTTTTGGAGTAGTAAAAAAAATTTTCAAAAATGCCTCAGAACTTGATTTTTATGCAACAAAAATACTTGAAATGGCCGTATCTCCGTTAATAAGGCCCCTACGGCCGGGTAAAACTCATTTTTGGAGTAGTAAAAAAAATTTTCAAAAATGCCTCAGAACTTGATTTTTATGCAACAAAAATACTTAAAATGGACGTATCTCCGTTAATAAGGCCCCTACGGCCGGGTAAAACTCATTTTTTGAGTAGTAAAAAAAATTTTCAAAATTGCCTCAGAACTTGATTTTTGAAATACTTAAAATGGCTGTATCTCCGTTAATAAGGCCCCTACGGCAGTTAAAAACTCATTTTTGGAGTAGTAAAAAAAAATTTTCAAAATTGCCTCAGAACTTGATTTTTATGCAACAAAAATACTTAAAATGGCTGTATCTCCGTTAATAAGGCCCCTACGGCAGTTAAAAACTCATTTTTGGAGTAGTAAAAAAATTTTTCAAAAATGCCTCAGAACTTGATTTTTATGCAACAAAAATACTTGAAATGGCCGTATCTCCGTTAATAAGGCCCCTACGGCCGGGTAAAACTAATTTTTGGAGTAGTAAAAAAAATTTTCAAAAATGCCTCAGAACTTGATTTTTATGCAACAAAAATACTTAAAATGGCTGTATCTCCGTTAATAACGCCCCTACGGCCGGGTAAAACTCATTTTTGGAGTAGTAAAAAAAATTTTAAAAAATGCCTCAGAACTTGATTCTTATGAAATAAATATACTTGAAATTGCTGTATCTCCGTTAATAACGCCCCTACGGCCGGGTAAAACTCATTTTTGGAGTAGTAAAAAAAATTTTCAAAAATGCATCAGAACTTGATTTTTATGCAACAAAAATACTTAAAATGGCTGTATCTCCGTTAATAACGCCCCTACGGCCGGGTAAAACTCATTTTTGGAGTAGTAAAAAAAATTTTCAAAAATGCCTCAGAACTTGATTCTTATGCAACAAAAATACTTGAAATTGCTGTATCTCCGTTAATAACGCCCCTACGGCCGGGTAAAACTCATTTTTGGAGTAGTAAAAAAAATTTTCAAAAATGCCTCAGAACTTGATTTTTATGCAACAAAAATACTTAAAATGGCTGTATCTCCGTTAATAAGGCCCCTACGGCCGGGTAAAACTCATTTTTGAAGTAGTAAAAAAAATGTTTCAAAAATTCCTCAGAACTTGATTTTTGTGCAACAAAAATACTTGAAATGGCTGTATCTCCGATAATAAGGCCCCTACGGCCGGTTAATACTCATTTTTGGAAAATTTTTCAAAAATGCCTTAGAACTTGATTTTTATGCAACAAAAATACTTAAAATGGCTGTATCTCCGTTAAAAACGCCCCTACGGCCGGGTAAAACTCATTTTTGGAGTAGTAAAAAAAATTTTCAAAAATGCCTCAGAACTTGATTCTTATGCAACAAAAATACTTGAAATTGCTGTATCTCCGTTAATAACGCCCCTACGGCCGGGTAAAACTCATTTTTGGAGTAGTAAAAAAAATTTTCAAAAATGCCTTAGAACTTGATTTTTATGCAACAAAAATACTTAAAATGGCTGTATCTCCGTTAATAACGCCCCTACGGCCGGGTAAAACTCATTTTTGGAGTAGTAAAAAAAATTTTCAAAAATGCCTCAGAACTTGATTCTTATGCAACAAAAATACTTGAAATTGCTGTATCTCCGTTAATAACGCCCCTACGGCCGGGTAAAACTCATTTTTGGAGTAGTAAAAAAAATTTTAAAAAATGCCTCAGAACTTGATTTTTATGCAACAACAATACTTAAAATGGCTGTATCTCCGATAACAAGGCCCCTACGGCCGGTTAATACTCATTTTTGGAAAATTTTTCAAAAATGCCTTAGAACTTGATTTTTATGCAACAAAAATACTTGAAATGGCTGTATCTCCGTTAATAACGCCCCTACGGCCGGGTAAAACTCATTTTTGGAGTAGTAAAAAAAATTTTCAAAAATGCCTCAGAACTTGATTTTTATGCAACAAAAATACTTAAAATAGCTGTATCTCCGTTAATAAGGCGCCTACGGCCGGGTAAAACTCATTTTTGGAGTAGTAAAAAAAATTTTCAAAAATGCCTCAGAACTTGATTCTTATGCAACAAAAATACTTGAAATTGCTGTATCTCCGTTAATAACGCCCCTACGGCCGGGTAAAACTCATTTTTGGAGTAGTAAAAAAAATTTTAAAAAATGCCTCAGAACTTGATTTTTATGCAACAAAAATACTTAAAATGGCTGTATCTCCGTTAATAACGCCCCTACGGCCGGTTAAAACTCATTTTTTGGAGTAGTAAAAAAAATTTTAAAAAATGCCTCAGAACTTGATTTTTATGCAACAAAAATACTTAAAATGGCTGTATCTCCGTTAATAACGCCCCTACGGCAGTTAAAAACTCATTTTTGGAGTAGTAAAAAAAAATTTTCAAAATTGCCTCAGAACTTGATTTTTATGCAACAAAAATACTTAAAATGGCTGTATCTCCGTTAATAAGGCCCCTACGGCAGTTAAAAACTCATTTTTGGAGTAGTAAAAAAATTTTTCAAAAATGCCTCAGAACTTGATTTTTATGCAACAAAAATACTTGAAATGGCCGTATCTCCGTTAATAAGGCCCCTACGGCCGGGTAAAACTAATTTTTGGAGTAGTAAAAAAAATTTTCAAAAATGCCTCAGAACTTGATTTTTATGCAACAAAAATACTTAAAATGGCTGTATCTCCGTTAATAACGCCCCTACGGCCGGGTAAAACTCATTTTTGGAGTAGTAAAAAAAATTTTAAAAAATGCCTCAGAACTTGATTCTTATGAAATAAATATACTTGAAATTGCTGTATCTCCGTTAATAACGCCCCTACGGCCGGGTAAAACTCATTTTTGGAGTAGTAAAAAAAATTTTCAAAAATGCATCAGAACTTGATTTTTATGCAACAAAAATACTTAAAATGGCTGTATCTCCGTTAATAACGCCCCTACGGCCGGGTAAAACTCATTTTTGGAGTAGTAAAAAAAATTTTCAAAAATGCCTCAGAACTTGATTCTTATGCAACAAAAATACTTGAAATTGCTGTATCTCCGTTAATAACGCCCCTACGGCCGGGTAAAACTCATTTTTGGAGTAGTAAAAAAAATTTTCAAAATGCCTCAGAACTTGATTTTTATGCAACAAAAATACTTAAAATGGCTGTATCTCCGTTAATAAGGCCCCTACGGCCGGGTAAAACTCATTTTTGAAGTAGTAAAAAAAATGTTTCAAAAATTCCTCAGAACTTGATTTTTGTGCAACAAAAATACTTGAAATGGCTGTATCTCCGATAATAAGGCCCCTACGGCCGGTTAATACTCATTTTTGGAAAATTTTTCAAAAATGCCTTAGAACTTGATTTTTATGCAACAAAAATACTTAAAATGGCTGTATCTCCGTTAAAAACGCCCCTACGGCCGGGTAAAACTCATTTTTGGAGTAGTAAAAAAAATTTTCAAAAATGCCTCAGAACTTGATTCTTATGCAACAAAAATACTTGAAATTGCTGTATCTCCGTTAATAACGCCCCTACGGCCGGGTAAAACTCATTTTTGGAGTAGTAAAAAAAATTTTCAAAAATGCCTTAGAACTTGATTTTTATGCAACAAAAATACTTAAAATGGCTGTATCTCCGTTAATAACGCCCCTACGGCCGGGTAAAACTCATTTTTGGAGTAGTAAAAAAAATTTTCAAAAATGCCTCAGAACTTGATTCTTATGCAACAAAAATACTTGAAATTGCTGTATCTCCGTTAATAACGCCCCTACGGCCGGGTAAAACTCATTTTTGGAGTAGTAAAAAAAATTTTAAAAAATGCCTCAGAACTTGATTTTTATGCAACAACAATACTTAAAATGGCTGTATCTCCGATAACAAGGCCCCTACGGCCGGTTAATACTCATTTTTGGAAAATTTTTCAAAAATGCCTTAGAACTTGATTTTTATGCAACAAAAATACTTGAAATGGCTGTATCTCCGTTAATAACGCCCCTACGGCCGGGTAAAACTCATTTTTGGAGTAGTAAAAAAAATTTTCAAAAATGCCTCAGAACTTGATTTTTATGCAACAAAAATACTTAAAATAGCTGTATCTCCGTTAATAAGGCGCCTACGGCCGGGTAAAACTCATTTTTGGAGTAGTAAAAAAAATTTTCAAAAATGCCTCAGAACTTGATTCTTATGCAACAAAAATACTTGAAATTGCTGTATCTCCGTTAATAACGCCCCTACGGCCGGGTAAAACTCATTTTTGGAGTAGTAAAAAAAATTTTAAAAAATGCCTCAGAACTTGATTTTTATGCAACAAAAATACTTAAAATGGCTGTATCTCCGTTAATAACGCCCCTACGGCCGGTTAAAACTCATTTTTTGGAGTAGTAAAAAAAATTTTAAAAAATGCCTCAGAACTTGATTTTTATGCAACAAAAATACTTAAAATGGCTGTATCTCCGTTAATAACGCCCCTACGGCCGGGTAAAACTCATTTTTGGAGTAGTAAAAAAAATTTTCAAAAATGCCTCAGAACTTGATTCTTATGCAACAAAAATACTTGAAATTGCTGTATCTCCGTTAATAACGCCCCTACGGCCGGGTAAAACTCATTTTTGGAGTAGTAAAAAAAATTTTAAAAAATGCCTCAGAACTTGATTTTTATGCAACAACAATACTTAAAATGGCTGTATCTCCGATAACAAGGCCCCTACGGCCGGTTAATACTCATTTTTGGAAAATTTTTCAAAAATGCCTTAGAACTTGATTTTTATGCAACAAAAATACTTAAAATGGCTGTATCTCCGTTAATAACGCCCCTACGGCCGGGTAAAACTCATTTTTGGAGTAGTAAAAAAAATTTTCAAAAATGCCTCAGAACTTGATTTTTATGCAACAAAAATACTTAAAATAGCTGTATCTCCGTTAATAAGGCGCCTACGGCCGGGTAAAACTCATTTTTGGAGTAGTAAAAAAAATTTTCAAAAATGCCTCAGAACTTGATTCTTATGCAACAAAAATACTTGAAATTGCTGTATCTCCGTTAATAACGCCCCTACGGCCGGGTAAAACTCATTTTTGGAGTAGTAAAAAAAATTTTAAAAAATGCCTCAGAACTTGATTTTTATGCAACAAAAATACTTAAAATGGCTGTATCTCCGTTAATAACGCCCCTACGGCCGGTTAAAACTCATTTTTTGGAGTAGTAAAAACAAATTTTAAAAAATGCCTCAGAACTTGCTTTTTATGCAACAAAAATACTGGAAGTGGCTGTATCTCCGTTAATAAAGCCCCTACGGCCGTTTAAAAGTCATTTTTGGAGTAGTAAAAAAAATGTTTCAAAAATTCCTCAGAACTTGATTTTTGTGCAACAAAAATACTTGAAATGGCTGTATCTCCGATAATAAGGCCCCTACGGCCGGTTAAAACTCGTTTTTTGGAGTAGTAAAACCAAATTTTAAAAAATGCCTCAGAACTTGCTTTTTATGCTACAAAAATACTGGAAGTGGCTGTATCTCCGTTAATAAAGCCCCTACGGCCGTTTAAAAGTCATTTTTGAAGTAGTAAAAAAAATTTTCGAAAATGCCTCAGAACTTGATTTTTATGCAACAAAAATACTTGAAATGGCTGTATCTCCGTTAATAAGGCCCCTACGGCCGGGTAAAACTCATTTTTGAAGTAGTAAAAAAAATTTTCAAAAATGCCTCAGAACTTGCTTTTTATGCTACAAAAATACTGGAAGTGGCTGTATCTCCGATAATAAGGCCCCTACGGCCGGTTAAAACTCATTTTTGGAGTAGTAAAAACAAATTTTAAAAAATGCCTCAGAACTTGCTTTTTATGCTACAAAAATACTGGAAGTGGCTGTATCTCCGTTAATAAAGCCCCTACGGCCGGTTAAAACTCATTTTTTGGAGTAGTAAAAACAAATTTTAAAAAATGCCTCAGAACTTGCTTTTTATGCTACAAAAATACTGGAAGTGGCTGTATCTCCGTTAATAAAGCCCCTACGGCCGTTTAAAAGTCATTTTTGGAGTAGTAAAAAAAATGTTTCAAAAATTCCTCAGAACTTGATTTTTGTGCAACAAAAATACTTGAAATGGCTGTATCTCCGATAATAAGGCCCCTACGGCCGGTTAAAACTCATTTTTTGGAGTAGTGAAAACAAATTTTAAAAAATGCCTCAGAACTTGCTTTTTATGCTACAAAAATACTGGAAGTGGCTGTATCTCCGTTAATAAGGCCCCTACGGCCGGGTAAAACTCATTTTTGAAGTAGTAAAAAAAATTTTCGAAAATGCCTCAGAACTTGATTTTTATGCAACAAAAATACTTAAAATGGCTGTATCTCCGATAATAAGGCCCCTACGGCCGGTTAATACTCATTTTTGGAAAAATTTTCAAAAATGCCTTAGAACTTGATTTTTATGCAACAAAAATACTTGAAATGGCTGTATCTCCGTTAATAAGGCCCCTACGGCCGGTTAAAACTCGTTTTTTGGAGTAGTAAAACCAAATTTTAAAAAATGCCTCAGAACTTGCTTTTTATGCTACAAAAATACTGGAAGTGGCTGTATCTCCGTTAATAAAGCCCCTACGGCCGTTTAAAAGTCATTTTTGGAGTAGTAAAAAAAATGTTTCAAAAATTCCTCAGAACTTGATTTTTGTGCAACAAAAATACTTGAAATGGCTGTATCTCCGATAATAAGGCCCCTACGGCCGGTTAAAACTCGTTTTTTGGAGTAGTAAAACCAAATTTTAAAAAATGCCTCAGAACTTGCTTTTTATGCTACAAAAATACTGGAAGTGGCTGTATCTCCGATAATAAGGCCCCTACGGCCGGTTAAAACTCATTTTTTGGAGTAGTAAAAACAAATTTTAAAAAATGCCTCAGAACTTGCTTTTTATGCTACAAAAATACTGGAAGTGGCTGTATCTCCGTTAATAAGGCCCCTACGGCCGGGTAAAACTCATTTTTGAAGTAGTAAAAAAAATTTTCGAAAATGCCTCAGAACTTGATTTTTATGCAACAAAAATACTTAAAATGGCTGTATCTCCGATAATAAGGCCCCTACGGCCGGTTAATACTCATTTTTGGAAAAATTTTCAAAAATGCCTTAGAATTTGATTTTTATGCAACAAAAATACTTAAAATGGCTGTATCTCCGATAATAAGGCCCCTACGGCCGGTTAAAACTCGTTTTTTGGAGTAGTAAAACCAAATTTTAAAAAATGCCTCAGAACTTGCTTTTTATGCTACAAAAATACTGGAAGTGGCTGTATCTCCGATAATAAGGCCCCTACGGCCGGTTAAAACTCATTTTTTGGAGTAGTAAAAACAAATTTTAAAAAATGCCTCAGAACTTGCTTTTTATGCTACAAAAATACTGGAAGTGGCTGTATCTCCGTTAATAAGGCCCCTACGGCCGGTTAAAACTCATTTTTTGGAGTAGTAAAAACAAATTTTAAAAAATGCCTCAGAACTTGCTTTTTATGCTACAAAAATACATGAAATGGCTGTACCTCCGATAATAAGGCCCCTACGGCCGGTTAAAACTCGTTTTTTGGAGTAGTAAAACCAAATTTTAAAAAATGCCTCAGAACTTGCTTTTTATGCTACAAAAATACATGAAATGGCTGTATCTCCGTTAATAAGGCCCCTGCGGCCGGTTAAGCTCATTTTTGGAGTAGTAAAAAAAATTTTCAAAAATGCCTCAGAACCTGATTTTTATGCTACAGAAATACTTAAAATGGCCGTATCTCCGTTAATAAGGCCCCAACAGGTAAAACTAATTTTTGGAGTAGTAAAAAAAATTTTCAAAAATGCCTCAGAACTTGATTTTTATGCAACAAAAATACTTAAAATGGCTGTATCTCCGTTAATAAGGCGCCTACGGCCGGGTAAAACTCATTTTTGGAGTAGTAAAAAAAATTTTCAAAAATGCCTCAGAACTTGATTTTTATGCAACAAAAATACTTAAAATGGCTGAATCTCCGTTAATAAGGCCCCTACGGCAGTTTAAAACTCATTTTTGGAGTAGTAAAAAAAATTTTCAAAAATGCCTCAGAACTTGATTTTTATGCAACAAAAATACTTAAAATGGCTGAATCTCCGTTAATAAGGCCCCTACGGCCGGGTAAAAATCATTTTTGGAGTAGTAAAAAAAATTTTCAAAAATGCCTCAGAACTTGATTTTTATGCTACAGAAATACTTAAAATGGCCGTATCTCCGTTAATAAGGCCCCAACGGGTAAAACTCATTTTTGGAGTAGTAAAAAAAATGTTCAAAAATGCCTCAGAACTTGATTTTTATGCAACAAAAATACTTAAAATGGCTGTATCTCCGATAATAAGGCCCCTACGGCCGGTTAAAACTCGTTTTTTGGAGTAGTAAAACCAAATTTTAAAATATGCCTCAGAACTTGCTTTTTATGCTACAAAAATACATGAAATGGCTGTATCTCCGATAATAAGGGCCCTACGGCCGGTTAAAACTCGTTTTTTGAAGTAGTAAAACCAAATTTTAAAAAATGCCTCAGAACTTGCTTTTTATGCTACAAAAATACATGAAATGGCTGTATCTCCGATAATAAGTCCCCTACGGCCGGTTAATACTCATTTTTTGGAGTAGTAAAACCAAATTTTTAAAAATGCCTCAGAACTTGATTTTTATGCTACAAAAATACTTGAAATGGCTGTATCTCCGATAATAAGGCCCCTACGGCCGGTTAAAACTCATTTTTTGGAGTAGTAAAACCAAATTTTAAAAAATGCCTCAGAACTTGCTTTTTATGCTACAAAAATACATGAAATGGCTGTATCTCCGATAATAAGGGCCCTACGGCCGGTTAAAACTCGTTTTTTGAAGTAGTAAAACCAAATTTTAAAAAATGCCTCAGAACTTGCTTTTTATGCTACAAAAATACATGAAATGGCTGTATCTCCGATAATAAGGGCCCTACGGCCGGTTAAAACTCGTTTTTTGAAGTAGTAAAACCAAATTTTAAAAAATGCCTCAGAACTTGCTTTTTATGCTACAAAAATACATGAAATGGCTGTATCTCCGATAATAAGTCCCCTACGGCCGGTTAATACTCATTTTTTGGAGTAGTAAAACCAAATTTTTAAAAATGCCTCAGAACTTGATTTTTATGCTACAAAAATACTTGAAATGGCTGTATCTCCGATAATAAGGCCCCTACGGCCGGTTAAAACTCATTTTTTGGAGTAGTAAAACCAAATTTTTAAAAATGCCTCAGAACTTGATTTTTATGCTACAAAAATACTTGAAATGGCTGTATCTCCGATAATAAGGGCCCTACGGCCGGTTAAAACTCGTTTTTTGAAGTAGTAAAACCAAATTTTAAAAAATGCCTCAGAACTTGCTTTTTATGCTACAAAAATACATGAAATGGCTGTATCTCCGATAATAAGGGCCCTACGGCCGGTTAAAACTCGTTTTTTGAAGTAGTAAAACCAAATTTTAAAAAATGCCTCAGAACTTGCTTTTTATGCTACAAAAATACATGAAATGGCTGTATCTCCGATAATAAGGCCCCTACGGCCGGTTAAAACTCGTTTTTTGGAGTAGTAAAACCAAATTTTTAAAAATGCCTCAGAACTTGATTTTTATGCTACAAAAATACTTGAAATGGCTGTATCTCCGATAATAAGGCCCCTACGGCCGGTTAAAACTCATTTTTTGGAGTAGTAAAACCAAATTTTAAAAAATGCCTCAGAACTTGCTTTTAATGCTACAAAAATACTTTAAATGGCTGTATCTCCGTTAATAAAGCCCCTACGGCTTTTAAAAGTCATTTTTGGAAAATTTTCAAAAATGCCTCAGAACTTGATTTTTATGCTACAAAAATACTTGAAATGGCTGTATCTCCGATAATAAGGCCCCTACGGCCGGTTAAAACTCATTTTTTGGAGTAGTAAAACCAAATTTTAAAAAATGCCTCAGAACTTGCTTTTAATGCTACAAAAATACTTTAAATGGCTGTATCTCCGATAATAAGGCCCCTACGGCCGGTTAAAACTCATTTTTTGGAGTAGTAAAAACAAATTTTAAAAAATGCCTCAGAACTTGCTTTTTATGCTACAAAAATACTGGAAGTGGCTGTATCTCCGTTAATAAGGCCCCTACGGCCGGGTAAAACTCATTTTTGAAGTAGTAAAAAAAATTTTCGAAAATGCCTCAGAACTTGATTTTTATGCAACAAAAATACTTAAAATGGCTGTATCTCCGATAATAAGGCCCCTACGGCCGGTTAAACTAATTTTTTGGAGTAGTAAAACCAAATTTTAAAAAATGCCTCAGAACTTGCTTTTAATGCTACAAAAATACTTTAAATGGCTGTATCTCCGTTAATAAAGCCCCTACGGCTTTTAAAATTCATTTTTGGAAAATTTTCAAAAATGCCTCAGAACTTGATTTTTATGCAACAAAAATACTTAAAATGGCTGTATCTCCGATAATAAGGCCCCTATGGCCGGTTAAACTAATTTTTTGGAGTAGTAAAACCAAATTTTAAAAAATGCCTCAGAACTTGCTTTTAATGCTACAAAAATACTTTAAATGGCTGTATCTCCGATAATAAGGCCCCTACGGCCGGTTAAAACTCATTTTTTGGAGTAGTAAAACCAAATTTTAAAAAATGCCTCAGAACTTGCTTTTAATGCTACAAAAATACTTTAAATGGCTGTATCTCCGTTAATAAAGCCCCTACGGCTTTTAAAAGTCATTTTTGGAAAATTTTCAAAAACGCCTCAGAACTTGATTTTTATGCTACAAAAATACTTGAAATGGCTGTATCTCCGATAATAAGGCCCCTACGGCCGGTTAAAACTCATTTTTTGGAGTAGTAAAACCAAATTTTAAAAAATGCCTCAGAACTTGCTTTTTATGCTACAAAAATACTTTTAATGGCTGTATCTCCGTTAATAAAGCCCCTACGGCTTTTAAAAGTCATTTTTGGAAAATTTTCAAAAATGCCTCAGAACTTGATTTTTATGCAACAAAAATACTTAAAATGGCTGTATCTCCGTTAATAAGGCCCCTACGGCCGGTTAAAACTAATTTTTGGAGTAGTAAAACCAAATTTTAAAAAATGCCTCAGAACTTGCTTTTTATGCTACAAAAATACTTTAAATGGCTGTATCTCCGTTAATAAAGCCCCTACGGCTTTTAAAAGTCATTTTTGGAAAATTTTCAAAAATGCCTCAGAACTTGATTTTTATGCAACAAAAATACTTAAAATGGCTGTATCTCCGTTAATAAGGCCCCTACGGCCGGTTAAAACTAATTTTTGGAGTAGTAAATAAAATGTTTCAAAAATGCCTCAGAACTTGATTTTTATGCAACAAAAATACTTGAAATGGCTGTATCTCCGATAATAAGGCCCCTATGGCCGGTTAAACTAATTTTTTGGAGTAGTAAAAACAAATTTTAAAAAATGCCTCAGAACTTGCTTTTTATGCTACAAAAATACTTGAAATGGCTGTATCTCCGATAATAAGGCCCCTGCTCATTAAGCTCATTTTTGGAGTAGTAACAAAAAAATTTCAAAAATGCCTCAGAACATGATTTTTATGCAACAATTAAATGGCTATATCTCTGAAATGGTTAAATGTAAAAAATTTTTATAAGCACTTTAGAAGTTTAGGAACAAAACGTTTCTTAAAGTTAAATTAAAAAGATTGTTACAACTCTTACCGTTTTTTATCACGCCTACTTTGTTGTGGGTTTTTTTATAGAAACCGTAGAAAAATTTCAACGAAATATTATTTACTTACTTTTTTCAAAATATCGCCCCTACGAAGGTTTTTTCCAAGCCCACTTTTCGGGGGCGTTTTTTAAAATAAAATGATATCCACCATTTTCTTAAGGCCTTTTTATTGGACGCATAAAGGGATACGGATAGGGTATCATACAGTTCACCCCAAGCGGACTACTGTTACATTATTTTTTTTTGCATTTTCTGGAAAAGCAAGCCGCTCTCGACGACCTTTTTAAGCTGAAGTAAAATTTCACAGAGATAAACATATAAGGTAAAATCGGTTATTTTCTAACTCAAAATATTATATAAACTTCTTGTTAATTTGGACGCAAAGCAACTTCAAAAAACATGTCTTATACAATTTATTTGGGAGACACATATTTCTTTATACCTTGTTTTCTGGCAACGCTCTGCAGGTATATATGAGAGAAGGAAATCCTCCTGTTCACACAGGACATTGGTGGCAATGGACAACCACCACGAAACACCACAGTTTGTCGCAACAGTTACAGCACCCGATACCGCAGCAGTAGCACACTACATTGCGAAAACCCAATCGAGAAGCAATTCTCAGTCTGATCGGATACAACCATCATTGTTTAACCGCATCTGGATAAATAATTGAGTGCAGACGAAGTGCTACCGGTGACCACTGGATTTGCTTAAGTTTTGTCCAATGGTCGGTAGTACGCTGCCACCTGCCACACAAGCTTGTCGGAATACTGAAAACTGAAGTATCATCATCATATTCTCATTTTCTGGCTCAGTCTCTTCGGCCAGAACACACCCACACCCTCCTTGGCAAGACTCTTCTCATTGGGTGAGGTGAGGTTGCAATATTGAAATAATAATTAGCACTGCAGTAGCTGAAGCGCTTCGTAATGTTTGATTGGTGAATTAAGTGCGAGAAACGAAATTGAAACCCATTTGGGATTATTTAAATCCTCGCATTAAATATTGAAGTCGGTTGTTATCGGAGAGTGGCCTTGAAATGAAATAATGGTTAACGTTTAGATGGAGTGCTCCCGAGGATATCAATGAGATATTTTTATTTTTAAATTTTTCACGTTAATTTGAAAGTTATGTTTAGGAAAAAATTAGGTCGATTTGACTTCTGCTTATAATCTGTATGGAATAGTGGGGGCGGGGAGGATGAGCGCGATACATATGGAACTACTCATCCGATCTTTCAACGTTAGAATGGTTGCACCCTCCGGATCAGTACATGGTTACATGTACATGGACCGGGGAAAGAATTTGGTGTTTGCTGTTGCTATCTCTGGAGCTCTTCAGGCGCTGTTGAAAATTCCAACATTGTAATGGTGATACCATCCGGATTAGCAAAGATTTCTTAAGGACGCAGGTGTAAAGCTTTATCGAACTGAGAATATAAATTAGGAAAACATCTTATTTTTAATTTAAAAAAAAAACTTTTAATATTTAAGCTTAAACAAGGTATGGCTTAACTGTTTTGGAGTTTTTATCTTCCATATACAGTCTCAGCTTTGGAAAATATAATATGTCGACAGCAGGGTGCTGTGTACAAAACAATGGGCTAAGCTTTGTAAAGGGGGTTTTTTTTAGAGGTATAGAACTTCGAATTGAAATAAAACATAAGAAAATCGGTTTAATGTCCATCAATTTGACTTTATTGGAAGGATAATTTTATACCATTAACGTTGAAATAGGATTTCGGGCATGTGGCCGCCACGGCTGGTTCGAATAAAGATAAGTCAAGAGGTCCAATTTTCAATCACTTTTTCAAGCATTTGGGGGTGTATGTCGGCAATAACGCCACGAATATTTTCTTTCAAGTCCCCTAACGTTTCTGGTTTGTTGGCGTAGGCGAGCGACTTCACATATCCCCAAAGAAAATAATCCAATGATGTCAAATCACACGATCTTGGTGCCCAATTGACAGGTCTATTCCGCGAAATTATGCGCTCATCGAATGTTTCCTTCAATAAATCGATTGTGACGTGCGCTGTGTGGCATGTAGTGCCGTCTTGTTGGAAAAAAATAGTCGGTTATCATGGCTCTATACCGGTCTCCATTAACGGTAACTGACTATCCAGCATCATTTCGGAAGAAGTATTGCCCAATGACTCCACCAGCCCATAGAGCACACCAAACAGTCAGTTTTTGTGGATGTAATGGCGTTTCAAGGGTCTCATGTGAATTCTCTCCACTCCAAATGCGGCAATTTTGCTTGCTGGAGTAGCCATTCAACCCAAAATGAGCCTCATCACTGAACAAAATTTTGCGATGAAAATCAGCATCGATATCAATCTCATTTTCGGCCCATACACCAAAATCACGACGCATTGCATGGCTTTAATTCTTGCACAAGCTGGATCTTGTAAGGTTGTAAGAAGAGATCTTTGCGAAAAATCTTCCATAAAGGTGATGGACAAAGCCCCAATTGATGTGCACGGTGGCGAATCGATTTATTCGGGTCCTCTTCAACACTTTGCTTTACAGCGGCAGCGACTGTTCGACGACTCTGCGGATGCGTATTATCACATAGGACGTAGTGTGAAAACGATCAACGACATGGTTAACCGAATTAATTGCTCTGATGGACGATTATGTCGACTTTTGAAATAAATTTGCACGATTTGCAAGCGTTGTTCATTTGTCAACCTGTTCATGATGAAATGGCAAACCAAACTGAACATAAATGACATTAGAGTTGCCATATTTGATCACAAAATGTCAGTTTTATCTCTATTCAAAAACCAACCTCTAAAAAACAGCCCTTACATCTAGAGGGTCAGCTAGGTGGTTTTGAACTCGAAGATAGTCTCTTCACGGAAAAGCGATTCCATCAGTGTACCTTTGAACATGGAAACCTACGTTTCTGAAAATGACTAAAAGTTAATATACTACGATCGACCGTAATAAGGGACAGATGGTACTACCTTGCGGGCAACATTTCGTAATTATTGCTCCGAAAGAGTATTTTGTTTTTCTTCTTTGCTAGCTTGCTTTTTGTCAATTTATAAATGTCGTAAATTTATGCATGATAACAGTTATCGAAAATCCCCTCTATATTAGAGAAGCAGCCAACTTCTGTCTCTCTACTTCAGTATAGAATAGAATACTGCATACCCAGTATTGAAAATGTTATGAATGACGGCACTTTAGAAAAACGCTTATATGTTTCTCAAGAACCGTTAAAAGGTATACTTAAACAAAAATTCACGTTGAACAAAATGGCATATTTTTATTTTTCGCAAATATAAAACATTTTTAATATAATTTTTGTGTACATAATTTAAACAAACTCGTCTTCTCAAAAACGAATCAAAAAATTTTTGATAATTTTTTTGTATTATTTTACTAACAATAAGATCAAAAGCATTAAAAAAAAATCAAAAACTTAGATGAAATTTGAATCAAACTTACATTTCTACCCCCTGATTTGAAGAAGGCGCGAGTTAGGGTGTATGCAAACTTTTTTTATACCCAAACAATCAAGCAGGGGCGCATGGTGCGCCCCCACCCCTATATTCCATTACCAGTGCGTTGTTAATTAATATATAAAAAACTTATTGCAAAATTACTGTTTGTTGCCAAAGGCCTCTTACGAATTTGAAAGCAGCAAAAAAAGGTTTTGGCGATTTTTTTATAATTTGCACATGCAAAAGGGATTGTTAGCACCCTTATAATGTTATAGTAACACAGCACGGGCGTTAAGGGAATGAGCGATTAGAAGAAAGGATGAAAAACCGATGCACATTGATTTTAAATGTTTTCGGCAGAGGAAGGAATCCTTAAATTTCACAGTTCGACCGAATATAGGCTTTAGGTTGAACTGATGAGCATTCCTGACGTGGCGAGTATTACGGTTGAAGTGTTGATGGGGAGGAATGCAACTGGCTATTTCGTTTGAGCACTTCTGATGGTAGTATCGATAGAACAACGATAGGCAGGAGACATTTCGACGATGACTAAGAGGGTTAAGCGAATTCGCAATATCTCGGTCGCCAATAAGTTTTATCGCGCGTTTTTGAATTCTGTTAAGTAGGTCCAAAACGTTGTACTTAAGTTTTGGGCGAATAAACGCCTTGTAGATTCTAGCCAGATCAGAAGAGGTAAAATATTTCTTGCATCGCTTAAGGCAGCCTAGACACTTCGCAGCGTTCTTGGCGACGTCGAATATGTGGTCATTCCAACGAAGGTTGTCATTAACACACATACCGAGAATGGAAAGTCCTACGGATTCAGCGATGCAAGTGCCATTCATGGATAATGGCAGAGTATTGAGGTTTCGCTTTAGTGACAGAAGACAGCAATGTGTTTTGGAAGCTCTATTGGTTTTACCCCACTCAAGAATGCTGTCGAGATCGAAATTTAATGAGCTTAACATACGTTGCCGTTCCAGTTCGACGCCCGAAGATGAGGGGCGTTGCCCAGGAAACGAATATGTAAAGGTGAGGGTACTGTCATCGGCGAAGGAATGAATTGTTCATGTTTGGATTTCGGGAGATTCCGTCTCGTCAACAGATGCAAATGTTCATTTCAACTTTTGGGTAAACGTTTATAAATTTTTGGATGATCCTTCATTACGTACAACTGCCCCATATTCTTAAAAATGGCCGCAAAATCCTCTCTCAAATATTCGATCTGTGAATCTGTGCTGACGCTGAAAAATTTCAAAAAGAGGCTTACAAAGGGGCCCAGCTCAAAAGCGCGGCACCTATATAAAATTTTAGCAAAGCAAAAATTAGGTTAAAAAAAAAAACGATAAATAGCAGCGAAAACGTATCACTAATCACTTAATTATATAAAACAAAATTGAAATTCTTTTGACTGGACCCAACGAACGGTTGAATGGATTTTAATATTTGTATGCTAAGATATTAAACCAAAAAGTATTTCTCCTTCGCCTAATTTAATAAAATTATGTTTAGTCCTTAGAGTTTTGAAATACGCATATTTCAAGTAAAACCCTATATTTCTACATGCTTTAAAAGCTTAGCAATTTTATTAACAACTTTTCAAAACTCCTTTTTTTATTGATGATTGACCAGATTTTCAAATCGATCTCAGTGATGTAACGCGGGTGCGTTTATCAACTCTAAAAGAAAACGGGCAGCGCTCAGTACACTTTATTTTTTGTAGATATTTATTAGTGTTTCGTACTTTTTCATTTTTCGTTCAATAAACAATAAATTCTGACTTAAACTGAAAAAGGGCCTATTTTGATAATATTACAATAAGTGGTGGCCAGGGGTTCTGAGCCTTAAAAAGGGGCGATTTGGCCCGTAAGGGGGGCAACGCTGGTGTGAATATCAACTCCACGAATTGCAACTTGGTGGAGATCCGACGAAGAATTACCCTAGGAAACCGCTGCTACTTCAGTTTGGCGAAACAAATGGGTTAAAAACGCTTAACTTGTATGCTCTATGGAACTTCTATTCTGCCAGTTCTGCTGTGCGGCGCCGAGTGCTAGACTGGATGGTAAGGAGAAAATGGGAGTTTATACTTGGCGCCTTCGAAAGAAAAATTCTTCGGCGGATATTTTGTCTTGTGTGCGAGGTCGGCGAATGCAAGAGAATATACAGCCGCGAACACTATGAGCTGAACCAAGATGTGGATGTAGTCCAAAAAGCCAAAACTCGTCGATTACATTCGAACGAATGGGCAATAATGCTCCATCATCAAAGCCCCCACGTTCAAGACGATAATAAAGACCGAACCTCAGGTTTAAAGGCCAAGCCATCGTGGATGCCAGAGCCCTTGGTCTGTATAACTGGAAGCAGCGTGGCCGGGATCGCAGAGGATGGAAGACTCCCGTGTCTCAGGCAGGGACTCTTCACGGTCGCGAGCCCGTTAAGTAAAGTAAGTAATTTTTGTGTTTGAAAATATAATCTAACATAGTTCTCCACCTATTTATCTGCCTTTAAAATGGGAACTAGACATACTTGGATGGATGAAAACGTGTAATAAAATGATAGAAATTTTGTTGTATTATTGTATAAATATTAACTAAAATATTGATACAGGGTTTTTCAACAGGGACGCTACAAAAGTAGAGCGACAGGGACAGCAAACGACGCCATATTTCTTGTCGCTCTTTTGACATTTCTCTTCAGTAAGGTTTGCCATGGAAAGATGGAAAGATATACGGGCCAACAACGAGTCGAAATTATTAAAAATTACTACCGAAATTCGGAGTCAGTGGCCTCAACGTTAAGAGCGCTACGTCCAATTTATGGTCGTCATAATACAATTGAGCGTCTAGTCGAAAAATTTGAATCCACAGGCACAGTACAAAATGTTCCCGAAAAGAAGGCTTCAGTTGAAGAAAGCCCAAATGTGTCTCTCACACGTCGTTCTCAAACGTTGGGCATCTCTGTCACGTCGTTGTGGCGAAATTTGCGAAAATATCTTGGCCTACATCCTTACAAGATTAAATTGATGCAAGAACTAAAGCCGCTTGACCACCAGAAGCGTCGTATATTTGTGAATTGGGCTGAGCAACAACTTGAAAATGATTCGGATTTTCATCGAAAAATCATCTTCAGCGATGAGGCTCATTTCTGGCTGAATGGCTTCGTTAATAAACAAAATATGCGGTATTGGTCAGACAGCAATCCACACGTACTCCATGAGTCATCATTGCATCCCGAAAAAATTACGGTTTGGTGTGGTTTATGGGCCGGCGGCGTCATTGGGCCCTACTTCATCCGTGATGATCAAGACCGGCACATTACTGTGAATGGGAATCGCTACCGTTCAATGATAACCGAATATTTTTGGCCCCAATTGGATGATATGGACTTGGAGGACATGTGGTTCCAACAGGACGGTGCCACAAGCCGTACAGCGAATGCCACAATCAATTTATTGGTCGCTTGGCCGCCTCGGTCGTGCGATTTGACGCCGTTCGACTATTTCCTGTGGGGCTACGTCAAGTCTATGGTCTATGCCAACAGGCCAGCGACGATTGATGAACTTCGTACGAATATCGAATGTGAAATTGCAGCAGTATCGGCCTATTTAAGCTTGAAAATCGTCGAAAATTGGGTTCAGCGTCTGGACTTCTGCAAGCGTGCCCGTGGTGGCCATGCAAAAGAAATCGAGTTCCATACATAATGGCATAGAACGTACTTTCACAGGAATAAAAAATTTCATTGAAAATTTTGTAGTGCTCTTATTGAAAAACCCAATAGATAATTTATTTTAAAAATTGGTTTATTATATTTATATTAAATTCAATGATTGTTTTATTATTTTTATTTAATATACAGGGTGATTTTTTAAGAGGTTTAGAACTTTTTTTAAAAAAAAAACACAAAAAATTCGAAAAAATGAATGAAATATTTATTTGAATCGATAGTTTGAACCTTGCAATTTAATGTTTAAAGATAATTTCATGCAAATGTTGACCGCGGCTGCGTCTCAGGTAGCCCATCCGCTGAGTCCAATTTTGGCATACTCTTTCACACATATCGGCCGGTATCTCACGAATGAATGCATGGATGTTGGCTTCCAGTGCGTCAATCGAAGCGGGCTTGTCCCTATACACATTAGCCTTGGCATACCCCCACACAAAATAATCTAATGGTGTCAAATCGCACGATCTAGGCGGCCAATTGACCGGCCCGAAACGTGAAATTAACTGTTCACCAAACTCGCCTCGCAATTGCGCCATTGTTTCGCGTGCTGTGTGGCATGTGGCACCGTCTTGTTGAAACCACATATCATGCAAGTCAAGAACTTCCATTTCGGGCAAAAAAAAGTTTGTTATCATCGCTCGGTAGCGTTCACCATTGACAGTAACGCTGCGATTCGCATCATCTTTGAAGAAATATGGCCCAATAATGCCGCCGGCCCATAAACCGCACCAAACAGTGGCTTTTTCGGGATGCATTGGTAGCTGTTGCAATGCTTCTGGCTGATCTTCACTCCTAATGCGGCAATTTTGCTTATTTACGTACCCATTCAACCAAAAATGAGCCTCATCGCTGAACACAATTTTTCGATAAAAAAGCGGATCCTCGGCCAGCTTTCCAAGAGCCCATTCACCAAAAATTCGGCGTTGTGGTAGGTCGGCTGGCTTTAGTTCTTGCACCAGCTGTATCTTAAAAGGCTTTACGCCCAAATCCTTCCGCAAAATTTTCCACGTAGTGCTGTAACAAAGGCCTAACTGCTGGGAACGGCGCCGAATCGACATTTCGCGGTCTTCTGTCACACTAGCTGATACGGCCGCAATATTTTCTTCAATACGCACAGTACGTAAACGTGTTGGTGGTTTAATGTCCAACAAAGTAAATTTGGTGCGAAATTTGGTCACAATCTTCCGAATAGACTGCTCAGAAGGTCGAGAATGCCGATCATAAAATGGAAGCAGCGCGCGATGAACATTTCGAACCGAGCACGAATTTTGATAGTAAAATTCAATAATTTGCAAGCGTTGTTTGCCAAAACCAAACCAGCTAAAAAATCACCCTTTAGGAAAGTTTACTTTATATAAATACACTGGACGTTCGGTATAGTGAACAATCCAAATACAGTGAACACAAAATATTTTGTACAAGCTATTCTAAATAGTGAACAAAAAAAATTTAGCTACAGTGAACCTTTCGAAAACGAAAACGAAAAAGAACAACAACAATATCCAGATGTAGATCACCCAATTTATTCAGTGTCTTCTAGAGATGCTGCTCAATTATTTGAGAAAGCATTTCAATGGGCATGCTTAGTAATAAAGTGCTCTTACACGGATGTTTTGGTGCAAGAAAATGCGTTATTAATTGAAATCAATTGTAGGAAAAAGATGATCGCTAACTATTTTAGCTTGAATTTTTGGTTCTTAAGTACATATGTCTTTTTTACGTATGAGTTGTTTATGTTAAGTCGGTGTTCACCAGGGAAGTGTCTTAAGTCGTTTGCTCTTTATTACAGTCCTAGATTATGTGCTCATAAGTGATGATCAAACTTCCCTGCAACGAGCACTTGATGCTTGGGTAGATGTTTAAGAAGGGAATGGGTATCGTATTAAAGACAGAGTATCTGTACTGCCCATTCTCTGACCCAAGTCAACCCATTCCAGATATTTATTTGAATGGGGTGGTGGTTCCCAAGTGCGAAAAGTTTAAATATCTGGGATCAATTATTAACAACGAAGCAACCGTTGATGACGACATCAATTACCGTGTAAGCATAGGCTGGATGAAGTGGCAGGAAAACTCTGCCATCTTCTCTGACCGAAAAATGTCCCCTAAGCTGAAAGGAAGGCTCTACACCGCAGTTGTGCGTCCGGCGCTCACATACGGTTCACAATGCTGGACAATGTACAAAAAATATGAGGGCAAGTTGACAGCAGCTGAGATGCAGAGGCTTCGCATGACAGCAGGAGTAACAAAGCTTAATTGAATTAGAAGTTCCAGAATCCGAGGAAGCCTTCACGTCAAGGAACCCATATCGAAAAAATTGGAGTACGACTGACTCAGTTGGTTTTGTCATGTTCAAAGGAGGGATCCTACGAACCTCGTCAAAAAGGCAATGGCAACGTTCCCTTCCAATCGCGTAAGAGAGGCAGGCCTAAAAACTCCTAGATCACACAAACGCAGAAACACCAGCATTTGATTGGCCTCAATGATGAAGTGATCCAAAATCGGAAGGCCTGCAGATATTTTTTGAGGTCGAACCGGCGAACCCCACAGGCGGACCAGTAGGAATGCAGTGAAGTGGGAGGGTTATGATCCCTTTAATACCTGATCATAATCCCGTCGTTAAATGGAGAGAAGACGAGTTGTTTTTGTTAGCAATAAAATTTTCTTTCTTATAAAAATTGCCTTGTTTTTTTTTTGTAATTGTAAAGAAAAATTGTAATTATATTCTATTATCAATTTATATTCTATTATCGATGAATTGTACGTAAAAACATACCCATTTTGATAAAATTTGATTCAAGGAGTCCACGCTCGTTACAAAGAACAATCGCGCTCCAGTTAACAGGCCTGGTTTTTATTAGTTTAATATATAGAATGTCTGCTGTATATTACCTTTATTGTGCATCAATCAAAAAATAAGGGGTGAACAAGTATTTTTAAACCATTTTTAAGTATTTTGTGTTAAACTTAGTACGTTTAGTCATTGAATTGTTTTAGATGCTTTTTTTCTTAGACGGCTTTGAAATTTTTTTATCTATAGTTAGTGATTGCAAATGCTTTTCATGTACCAAAATTAATAATTCTAAGAATTTGGTCCATGTTATATCAAAAAGCGTTTTAAGCCAGTGTGCAATTGTGTAAAAGTACTTAACTTGTTTGGTTATGGATAGGTACACTTTAATTTTCTTTTCAACCGAAAATTTATGATAAATTTACTCATTATTATATTTTTCAAATAAATAAAATATAACTTTGATAATTTTTCAATTAAAATAAATAGAATAAATTGGTTTATTCTCAATATTAAAATATTTTATTATATTTATAAATCCATATTCAGTGCATATTTTAGTTGTTTATTTTACACCCCCAAATTGTGAAGTGAAATCTGGTCAAATTCGTCTCGTCTGTTCCCAACGTCTTGCTATTGAAAATGAAATTTCAAAGGGGCCGCCATTAAAACCCATATAATTCCTTATAAGTGCAAACAATATGGGTAAAAGCAGCTGAGTTTGCGATTGATGGTGAATTGAGAGACTTTCCCGGAGTTGAACATCTGGTTAACTCCTCAACTGTGATAGCTACCTTCTCTTTCGCAGTAAAACTGGAAAATTTCTGTTGCCTGGTGGCGGGTTTTTACAAGCAAGTTCTAGTATCTAAATAGTATCTCTACCCACTTTCGAAACCGATCCCGAAATGCATATGAACGTGTCCTTGAGATTCCAGCGATATGGAAGCTTCATAAGAACAATACCTTTTGTTTCATCTAATCGAACTGAACTAATCAAATAATTACGCAACTGCACAGCTACTTGAATCGGAAAAAGAGCAAATAGGTTAAAGTCGCCTATTACCGGCCGTCTCCAGTGGCCGGCCACCCTCAAAGAAAATCGTCATTAATAGTAAATCTATAGCCCTACTGCTTTGTCTTATATCTTAAATATTAGGTGATCTCTTTCTTATGATATGTCAAAATATTTGTTCACATTGCGCGGGTAATTCTCTTGATATAAGTTCATTAGTTCACGTAAAACATAGTGGAAATTGTTCCAAGTTAAGTGATTTACGTGAAAGCTATGGGGGTAAATATTTTGTATGTTTTAACTGTTTTAAAAAGTAAAAAAAGTTTTATTTACGGTCGTTTTTAAGGGGCCGGAGAGGTGTTCCCTTATTTCGGCCACCCTTTCCACTATGTTTTACAACACCTTAAAGAAAAAGAGGTCCTTGTACTGTACTTTCAGTTAAATAGGAGGAAAAACTGGTGAGCAGGCTTATAACTTTGGCCAAGTGTGGTTTTCCTCAAAATCCAGAAAATCTGCTCCCCACATTATAGATCGTTTCATTTTAAATCTTTTGAAAAGCACTTGGTTTATTCTATCCCATTACCGAAGTCAAATAAAAGGGTCCAAAACGTGGACAAACCGCCAATGTCAATTTCGTCTGCTGCTTGGAAAGCATTTAGAACTAAAGTGCACGACTGCGTCATACGAAACTTTTTCGGTACTTGAGATGCGGTTTTGAATCGCAAAATGAATTGAATATCATAAGGAAAGGCTACAGACCGCGATATGTTGGAAAAATTATTGGCTAAATATATTGCTAACCATTTTTGTCGCTTCCTATGAAAATTTTCGAAGAAAACAGCATTTTAGTGAAAAACGCCCACAAAAAGTAGGCGTGGCAAGAAACTTTAAAAAGGAGGGCAGTGCCTACATATCGTGTGAAGGTTGTAACGCTCTTTTTCTCGAACTTTAGCTTTAAAACGGTTTTTTCTAAATTGTGGGCGTGGAAGTGGGCGTATTCAAAAAATGTTTATATTTAACCATTCCGGAACCTTAGGGAGTATGTGGTCCAAATTTAAGCTTCCTTGCTTAATTTTAAAGGCCTACAAATTGCGTACGGGGCGGCGGACGGACGGACGGTCTTAGGATTTGGTCCTGAACTTAAATATATACTCTCATTGGTCTACGACGAATATTAAGGGGTGTTACAAACTATGTGTCAAAATTAATATACCCTTAGGATAGGGTATAATGAGTGGTGACAAATTTATTTAAATCACTTTTAAGGTTTTGAAAATTTAGTTTTTCTAAAAAATGTCACCTAAGAATTTGATGTAAGTTCGCACATTGGACCCCTTTTTGGCCCAATCCCAAGTATCCCTAGTACAAAAAAAGACCAAAATTCTTGCAACCACTTTCGAGAGAAATAGTGACAACTGATTTTCACAAAAAAATGTATGACAGGTATAGTTATTTGCAAAGAATAAAAAGATGCCCCGAGATGTAACCATAAGAACCTTATATACGAACGTTAAAGCAAATCCGTCGAAACGTTTCGCCATACGGGGCCCGGACAGACAGACCGCCGGACGGCATTGGCGGATCCACTTTTTTGAACTTCTCTATAGTCGTAATATCATCCCTTATACTCAGTTTGAGTTGGAAATTTCCGCACCATCGCAATTGCTTTCTCTTTAGTATACTAATGTATACGAGAAAGTTAAAAGAGCAAAGAGGATGCTCAGAGCAGCGAAAATTGAAAAATTAAGGCTTGATCGTTTCAAGAAAAGGGCGAAAAAGAAAATACCAGCACATTGCAAGAAAAGAATCCCCAAATGTCCGACTTGTGATGAAGACGTTCTCACTGATGTAGAAGGATTAAAGAACATGGGCAGCGATATTTATCATAATTGGTTTCATTTTAAATGTACGTCTCTTTCGGGCATGTCTTTCAGGGATGCAGAGCTTAAGGAGTGTATGTCCTTCATGTATTATTTAAGCTTTTACGTAAAGTACCTTATTTTATTTATTTTTTAAGAAATCACCTGCCTGTTCAAATGTTTTTAGGTTTGCCCTAGTTTTAAAGATAAAAGATCCTCATAGGGACCTGATTGAATTTAATTTATTTGTTTTTTCCTTAATTTTATTATTTAAGGACAAAGTTTTAATATTCCCAAAGTTCCTACTAAAATACCTAATTTATTTTATTTATTTCTGTTACACACGAGAATTTGTTTTGTTTTTTATTTTATCTTTTATTTATTTTTTGAAAACAACTGATAATTTTTAAAAAAAGTATTCTTGTCCTAATTGGGGTGGCCGATTTCAGGAACATCGGTGGCCGGACTTAAGACAAAAGGCCTGTAACTGGCAAATCTGTTTTTTTTTTAAAAACGAACTAAATATATTAATGTTTAAAACAATTGTATTAAGTTAAATGTATTTAGACGAATTGAAAAAATCAGTGAAAAAGGTTTATAACTGCACATTTTATATAACATTTTGTGGAAAAAACTGTAAATGTGTGATGTCTGCCTTATGATTGATTTTGGGACATTCGCAGATACAAAGCCAAGTTTTTGGAATCACCCAAAAATGGAGAATTGTAACGGGTGATCCAAGTATAGATACTTTTTTCAATAGCCTTTTTTGACAGATCACGTGTGAGTTGTGTCATGCTGTCATGTTATTTTTGTTTAGTATTGTTTGGCATTTCATAATGGAAAGACTTACGCGTGAACAACGTTTACAAATTGTTCAACTTTATTATGAAAATTCACGTTCTGTGAGGAATGTGTTTCGTGCACTTCGCTCAACTTATGGTCAACATAATCGGCCTACTGAGCGTACTATTCGCAACACCATCACCCATTTTGAGACCCAGCATTCATTATTGGATAATATTCGACCGCATAGACCACGTCCAGCACGCTGTGAAGAAAATATAGCGGCCGTAGCTGAGAGTGTACACGAAGACCGTAGAGAGTCGATTCGGCGCCGTTCGCAGTAACTCGGACTGACGTATGGAACGAC
Organism: Ferdinandea cuprea; assembly: GCA_963576555.1. NCBI lineage: Eukaryota > Metazoa > Arthropoda > Insecta > Diptera > Syrphidae > Ferdinandea > Ferdinandea cuprea. The sequence continues at coordinate 22,361,076 of OY754960.1, forward strand.
TTGGCGCATTTTACGTCAAGATTTTAAATTGAAAGCGTACAAAATACAGCTTGTGCAACAACTGAAGCCGCTCGACCTTCCCAAGCGAGATTGCTTCGCTCTATGGGCTCCTGAAAAGTTCCAAGAAGATCCGACGTTTTCGAGGCAAATTTTGTTTAGCGATGAGGCCCATTTCTGGCTCAATGGGTATGTAAACAAACAAAATTGCCGCATTTGGGACGAAGACCAACCTGAAGAGATTGAAGAACTGCCACTTCATCCAGAAAAAACAACGGTTTGTTGTGGTTTGTGGGCCGGTGGAATCATCGGTCCATATTTCTTTAAAAATTATGCCGGTGCGAACGTAACCGTCAATGGCGACCGTTATCGTGCCATGATAACCGACTATTTGATGCCTGAAATTGAAGCTCGTGATCTCGGCGACATTTGGTTTCAGCAAGACGGCGCCACTTCCCACACATCGCATCAATCAATGGACTTATTGAGAGAACATTTCGGTGAGCACATAATTTCACGTTTTGGGCCGGTCGATTGGCCACCAAGATCATTTGATATCACACCGTTAGACTTTTTCCTGTGGGGATATGTAAAGATTCAGGCCTTGGAGGAAAACATTACGCGTGTCATTCGCCAGTTACCAGTCGAAATGCTCGAACGAGTGATCGAAAATTGGACTCAACGGATGGACCATCTGCGACGTAGCAAAGGCCAACATTTGATAGACATAATCTTCAAAAAATAAATGCCAAAGAATGTTCTTTCAAATGATAATAAACATTCTCCATTAAATTTGAATTTTCTGTGTTTTTTTCTTTAAAAAAGTAGGGAACCTCGAAATGGATCACCCTTTATTTATGAAGAATTTGATTCCTTTATACGTCAGCATTGGTGGAACTAACTAGCCATCGAACTAGAAACTTATTTCAATGTCCAAAAGTGTTTGTCATTCAATGGCAGCATTTATCTTACATACTTATCACATATTTCAACAAAACGTCACCAATATGAGCACACACATTGCCGATTCGATTACAGCACTGCCAGCGCATACAATACACTGCCAACTCATTTGTAATCTTCAACCCCATTTAACCTGAAATATCATTCACATCCTGTATATGTATGTATCCTCCGCGTACATATTGGTATGTATTACTTTGGCAAAATAGATTATACGTTCTTAATCACATTCAATTAATTAGGGCCATCCTGTCAACTCACCCAAAGACCCAACGAAAGCACATCACAAACATCATCAGTTAGCCAATCCCAGAAGCAGGATAATAAGAACCCCGCTTTGCATCAGCCCAGCATTAGTAGTAAGAAGCATAAACCATCATACCCCACCACCACACAAGGATGATATGTTTATGGAAATTTTCCAAGAGATAAGATTTATCATGACAAAGTTATAAATAGCATCCTTAGACTTTAGTCCGTTACACATACACAAGGTGTGGATGCATAAAATATAGATTTACCATCATACGACGGCCCCCTTTTTTGAGAGTCACAATATTGTATGTGTGTCACCCACCGATGCTCATGCCACCAACGCAACGCATCTCTGTTAAGCTTACTTTTCGTCATTCTCGTTTTTATTCATGTCTCCGCTTTGTTACTATCATTTGCACCTTCGACAAACTGTCATTAATCTTATTTCCTTTCAATAATAATTTATTGTCTTTCGAGGATAACGTCAAAAGAACACCACACACAACATGGCAACTGGCTGAGCAGCAGCAGCGCAGGGCGTCGATACTTTGCTCTTGCTATCTTTGTTCACGCGGTTTCTTCCTTTTGTATGCGAAGAAGATTGAACCCGGAGTGAATCTATACAAATATGTGGGTGAGATAGGTGTGTCTGTGTGTGTGTGGGTCTATGCGGCACATATGAACTTAATGCGGGTGATTGTTACATACGGCGAGGAGTGATGGTGGTGGCAGGATAACGACTGTAACATCATTTAGAATGGTTTTGGTGTTAAGAAATTTATTAATGTGATCTCCTTTTCACGCGAACATTCGAAGAGGAGTCCTCTAACAAATTGAAGATACGTTAGCGTTTGTATCCCCTTGTTTCGCACAGTTTATAGCCTGACACAGAGGTGACAATGTATTCTGCATCCGGAGCGGAGCTAAATAATGTGTGTGTGAAATGGATTGATAGTGATTTTGATGAATAGCACGGCCAAATAAATTAACAAATATGCGACGAACTTCTCTAATCTAAGGAAGCAGATGGATTTCTTTTCGGTGATTAGACACGAGTGTGTTCAGTGGAACATCTTCAAAAGATAATGAGGGGATTGTCATTAGTGATGGGATGTATGACGTAACCGGCTATGTAGATACTACTTAAAATACTTTTTTCTAATAACAATGCCCATGATGTGATAGAGTGCAATAATAGATGTCAGTGCGATGAACTACTGACTAAGGGATTTAAGACATTATTCCAAGTCTTGCGTAAGTCTGTCAAACTCATACTTAACTTAAAGGCCGATGATAGCGAGTGTAGCTTCGAGCGTGACAAGTCCATCGTAGACCAATTTCGTAGACTAAGGCCAATTTTAAAACGAGAATCACCTTAGAATTAGATTATAAAACTACTTCAACCCTAATTAGGATCGATCTAGGGTAAAGGCGGGTGATATGGCTCAGTGAGTGAGCATCTTAATTATCTCTTAAACGAAGTATTAGAACTCAAATGACGAAGAGGTTTACGAGCTCCTAAAGCACTGTTTTTCAGGAAACATACAAATTTATTAATTCCTTTCTTTTCCTGCAACCTAATGAGCTATTCACTAAGAACAGGGCAGCCAAAGCCACTCTCAGATTAAGAGAGAACAAAACTTGGAAGTCTGGTTATTACGTACACTCAAGCATACTTGACATCTTTGATCGGAAGGGACTCATGCCACTTACCGATTACGAGAAACCCAGGTATGACTTCGAGATGGATGGTTTAAAAACGGAAAAGGTACAGTAGCTGGAGCATTCTCAGAAAGACTTGCTATCACTGCAGTATCTTTCAAGCTGAGATCAATGCGGTTAAGAAAGCAGTACAGACTATCATATCTATGAGACCTCCAGCAATAGAAATAACCATATGTGTGAATAGTCAAGCAGAACTTAAAGCAATCGTCTCCAACCTTGCAAATGCGAAGTGTGTTACAGATTGCCTCTTGGCACTCAGGGCTATAAGTCATCATTCAGTTCTACTCTGCTGGGTGTGCAAGGAATACTGCTCTGATACGAATCCACTACAAGCGGACAGATAGGTGCTAATGCCTTTCAACACTCCTTAGAATTTTATAGACGGCGTCACCACACAACTGGCTAAGGAACAATGGAGCAACACCAGCAGTTGCGTCATAACCCGTAGTCTTTTGGCCGTTGTTGACACCAAAAGATCAAAGGGTCTCTCTTAATAGAAGCCAAATCCGGATGCTCGTCGGGGTATCAACCGGGCAATGCATTATAGGAAACATGGCTAAAAGGCTAGGGCTCTTTACAAACGACTTCTGCAGAAGCTGCAGAGACGAGGAGGAAATAGAGTCTGTGGAACATCTTCTATGCAACTGCCCAGCTCTACAAGAACGACGCTCATCATGCATGGGAGCAGGGTTCTTTGAAAGTCTGGACGACTTGGTGGGTTACCCCTATCAGACATAAAACTATTCCTCGACAGATCGAAGTGGTTTTGTTAGCCACATGTCCTTACATGTATACATAGGGTACTCACGATGGGTCTTCACGGCCTCTGGGTAAAATTTGGCTCCTAACCTAACCTAACCCTTACCTCTCTTTTCGTAACGCTAATTTATTGGCCACTGCCTTCCGTTCCTATGCAGAAATGCAGTGAAGTCCTCATATTTCGACCTGCATGTGTATATTTTATGGCCCTTGCCCCGTTTCCTCTCTTTGCAACTTGTATGTTTTTTTGGTTCGATTATAACTTTTTACACGTCTTCTTACATGCTTTAACTTATCATAAGATACCTACAACAACATTGAATGTGACAAAAACAACTGCATTAATGATCTCCCTCTTGTTTATGCGACGAACTCGAACTAAAAATTGTAGACCATATCAAGAAGTTGCAGGAAAGTGGTCTGATCATACATGCACATCATACGTGCAACATATGTGGTAGCAAAAACATGAAAAAACACTAATGCGCCATATCACCCGCCATTTATAAGGATATAGATTTTTAATAAATTTTAATTACTTTTTTTTTTAAAGACTGAAGAAATGTCTTAAGCTGTTATTAAACTTTCATCCGGATGATATCCTTACGTAGAATTTATCCTAATCCCGTCTAAAATAAACAAGTTTTTTGACTTCAGCAGGTCATCCGGATGACAAGTTTGGATGTCTAATCGCATCGTTAGTTAGATACCGATGCACGTTGGTTTTAAATGTCTGTAAAATGTTAACTGAGGAAAAAACTGAGGGAATAATTGGCAAGGCGGAATGCAACTAGCTATTTCGTTAGAGGACTTATGGGTGCAGTGGCTTAGTGGTTAAGTGCGTTGGGCCACTAAGCGAGAGGTCGCTGGTTCAAATCCCGACCTGTACCACCTGAAAGTTTCTATTCGCTGCCTCACCTCTTGCGAACGTCTGACAAACATCCAAGAGTAAGAAATGTCATGAGAAGCTTCTCAAAAATAAATTGCTTTTCGGAACCGGCATTAAACTGTAGGTCCCTCCATTCGTGTCAAAAATATAACTTCGCAAACACAATGGTTGGAAAAGCTAGGCTTTAAGTCCTGTATGGGCCGTTTACGCCTAATATTTATATTTATTTATTTTACTTGTGATAAAACAACGACAGGCGGGAGATATTGCGACGATGACTAAGAGGGTCATGCGAATGGAGCCGATTAGAAGTGACAAACAAATTCCTAAAAAATACTCAACTCCGGCGTTAACTAAGCTGTGCCGTGCCGTGTAGATCCTGGCGTCAGCTTTCCATAAATAGCTTTGGTCCACCAACAAATCTACACAACGCGACCCGCCATTCGCCAGATCAGGCTTTACCAAAGTACACACATAAACACAAGATACTTACATACTATACCCAAGACAAGCAGCAGCAACCGAGAGGGAGTGTTAAGGTACAGATTGTCCTTTTGCACTTTTTGTTATTTTTTTCTATTCACTGCACACTGATGCTATAAATATTCTTTTATTATATTGCATTTTTTTTTTTTTTTATTTTAATTATTTGAATAATCAATTGCTTTCTTTTTAAGACGCGGCGGAGCAATTAAAAAGTGCGTGTGAACGCGTCGGTAGGCTGATCTATACTGTTATCGTTTAAGCAAAGAAAATTAATGTTTTTATTTATTTTATTTATTATAGAACGAACCTCAGTTTTAAATATAACATATTTAGGCTCTGGAATTTAAACTTTTTAATTTTCAATTTAAAATGCAATTTCGATTTTAGTTTAAAATTTAATTTAGCTACAAATCCTTATTTGAAATGTATTTTAAAATTTAAATTTTAGCTTTGCTTTTAATTTGTATCCATAAACTGTTTGAGCCTGAATAATAAGCAGCGCTTTTCATCCCAACTTATAGCTCTGCATTACTAAAAGAAATATTGCGCAAATTAACTCACTTTTTAGTGAAATGATATTAACTAAACCAGAGCCTCATTTTTACTACCAAATTGGATAACGTCTCCATGTAGTAGTATATCCTATGAATCCCTATTTAAAAGCAATAGTATGTGAATATAACAAGCCTGCCCATCACTGATTTAAATACGAATTTAAAAATAAACATTAAAGAGTTAAAGCCTGTAATAAGTACAGAAATCCTATTTCCATCATTTCGAGAGTCTTAGGGATTTGAGTTGCCAACAAATCCTGAAATACACCGTTACATTGTTGCTTTCTTTGAGCCAAGCAAACAGAAAATCACATCCTCGTCGACATATTTGACGTTTAATCTGAACCGAAACACCCAGCAACCATAACAAATCTTCCTTTTTCTGTAAGCACTTACGCAAGGATGTGAATTTCCACACCACATGATATTTAACACGCTCAGATAAATAGCTTACACTACATTTTTCAAACATTTATTGTCACCCGAAAGAATTTTACATAACCACTAGGTTAGCTTACAGCAAGGTGTTCCCCTTGCTTCGGAGTCCTACGAAAATAGGTATTCCCAACTTTTTAACACTTGGAGTGTAGTGATATGGATTTTTTTTTGAAAGTCAGCGTTGTTAGGTATTAGAAATTTTATATAAGAGGATGAGGACCAAATTACATGATGTGGCAATGCAGGTTTCTTGCTTTGCAGTCAGAGTGGTTTGTAATAGTTTTTACGGAAACAATGCGTCTTATGAAGAGACTTTGCAGAAATGTAACCCACACAAGCATGTACATGTAGCAAAACAACGCACCCTCGAAGCACAGACAGTTGGTTAGTGCTTCCAAATCTGTTTGTTGAATTTAACGAATTAAACAAGTTCTTAGATACGAGGTTCCAGTGGTGGATTTCCTTTAGCTAGACCTTTCGATAGTTCATCGATACGATGTACTCGCGAATATCAAAGGTGTTAATCATGTTTCCCCATCTGGCTGAACTGAGCCATTTGTAATGCGATTTCCCTTAAATTGTACTCCCGTTTGGACAGTCCTTGCTACGTCCAATCGTAGAGTGTCCCGTAGAGAAACCGTGCTATCTTCCGAAAAAGGCTTTTGCTCTCGCTACGGCTGCTGTGAGCCTTCGTTTTAGTAGGTTAGGTAAGGTTAGATGGGTTGGCATGAAGGAATAGTTTCGTGCCTGCCACACTTAGCTCCTTGTGGACTTAGCTCCTTGTGGACGCCCATTGTGATGCCTTTAAATGGGGGATACGCCGCTACTGTGGCCTTTTTAAAGTTCTTTCCCTCCGCTCGTGGTTACTCAATTTTATCAAGCCATCCCGATGTCTCCAGAAACCTGGAAAGATTACAGAGTGAGACATGTGACAATTCCTCAATGTCTCGGAAGAAGAAACTTCCAAGTGTTGTACTCCTAAAGTGACAGAGGCCCGGGCAGTGACGGAGATAGTGAGGGGTGTCCTCGTGGAGATGTTCGTCGCCGCAGCCTCTACAAATGTCATCATTCTTGAGGTTTAGTGGCCTCTCAGAAAATTATGACCAGTTAAAGCACCAACCAGCTTGGACAGTGATGCTCTTCATACTGTGGAAGTTTTTTGGTTCGGTTTTTATTATATTCTGGCCATAGATTCCGCGATAGCTCACAGGTGGTTAGAGATTTCCACCTATTGTTGGCTTTCATTCTTATCTTGTATTCCACTCGTTCTCTTAGGTTACAGAGTGGTGGTTTGCGGTTATGTCCCTGTGGCCAGGAACCCAGCAAAGACATATTTTGTGCTGTGAGCCAAGAGCTTTAAGCTCTATGGGACAGATTTAATTTCGATAGCATTAACTGCCTTAATGGCAACCTGACTATCAATGAAAATGGTAATATCATTTCGTGGTATTGCCAATATTGATACAGTACGGGCTGCTTCCGCGATTGCCAGAACATTAGTCTGGAAAAAACTACTTTGATGAGGGAGTCTGATGGAGTTGTGTATATTTAGTTCCTCTGTTCCACAATCCATCTTCGATCGATGATTTCATTTTCGTGGGTTCATTTGTTTTCAATTCCTCCCTGCTCGGTTTGTCAAAATCCATGTAGGGAATCATGTAGTCAGAGCTTACGTTGTTTCCCACATACAGTTTCAGAATCTGTGCGTGCCCCGTGAGACCTGGGTTGCAGCTGACTATTTGGCTAATCCTCTAAGCGCTCTTGGCAGCTGATTCGTGGAAATAGGATAGAAAATTTAGAATCACTTCCAAACCAGCGGTTGGTGTCGTTCTCACTGCACCAGTTGTCCCTAGTCTCTGTATTTTCGTCAATAACTTAAGATTGGTTGATTTGTCTGCGGCTTGCCACCAGACTATACTGCCATATGTGAGTACCGGTCGTACAATTGCCGTGTACATCCACAGAATTACTTTAGGTTTCGGTCCCCATCTTCTGCCGAAGACGCGGTTGCAGTTCTTGCAGGACATATGATGCTTATGAGGCTGTATGCTGATGGAAAATCTAGGTCTTCTTTGTCTAGGTCTTCTAGGCCAGTTGGAGGCAGCAGCTGAGGACATGTTTGGGAAATTCACTAGATATATGCCTCGATAGTTCTTGCAAGGCATATGCGTTTCTAGTTAATGAGACATATACAGCTGATGGTTCGGTCTTGCATTCTTCCAAAGAAACTTGGCTGATGATTTGCTGCATGCGCTTATATCAAAACATCGCCTTTGTATTTGTAGAGCTCTGCTGGTAGTCCATCAGAATTGGGTGCCTTCTTGTTATACCCTATCCTAAGGGTATATTAATTTTGACACATAGTTTGTAACACCCCTTAATATTCGTCGTAGACCCATAAAAGTATATATAGTTATGATCAGGACCAAATCCTAAGACTATCTAGCAATGTCCGTCCGTCCGTCCGTCCGTACGGGCTCCGAAATGGTTAAGTGTAAAATTTTTTTGAATACGCCCACTGCCACGCCCACAATTTAGAAAAAACCGTTTCAAAGCTAAACTTAGAGAGATAGAGCGTTATAATCTTCAGAAGATATGTAGGCACTGGCCTTCTTTATAAGTTTGTCATATAAAGTTTTGTGCCACGCCTACTTTTTGTGGGCGTTTTTGACTAAAATTCTGTTTTCTTCGAAAATTTTCATAGAAAGCGGAAAAAAATGTTTAACAAGATATTTAGCCAATATTTTTTCCAACATGTCGTCCATACAAAGTTTTTGGCCACGCCCACTTTTTGGGGGCGTTTTTTCAAAAAATATTTTTTTTTATAAATTAATAAAATAAAATAAAATGCTATCCATCATCTTCGTAAAGCTTTTTTCTTTGGGGCATATAGGGATGGATATGGATAGGGTATCGTACTGTTCGCCCCCAGCGGACTTTAGCCTTTCCTTCTGTTTTTTGTTATTTTTTTCATGCGCTCGTCTCCGTTGCTTCCGACAGCAAACAAACCTAGCTTTGAGCTATGTCGTTTTCGTCGCAGGGCATGTATGTTGCTTTTGGTGCTGCGCTAGCGAGTGTATTTCCAACGATAAAAAATACGCAAACCTCTTTGGTGGATGGATGGTTAAATTAGCAAAATTTTTGTTAACCTTAACACAATGTTTAATAGACGGTTTAAACCGGACCACTCCACTACCCTCGACGAAAGAAGGACCAGCCACCTTTCGTACTCGCTAGGTAACCTATGCAAGCCAATAAAAACTACTTACTCCAATTTTGATGGCTTAAAGCTCGTGTTATTCTACGCGATTGTCGCATAGAATTCCGTACAGGGGATTTCGAACAGGGTGGTCATTTTATATTCTTATTTAAAAATTAAAATTTTCCTGACCAACATTTTCTTCATTCCCCTTTCCAAGAAGACCCCTACACACTTCATCCACCCCATGGTTGCACTATGATTGATGTCGTCATCAACGGTTGCTTCGCGGTTGATCATTGATCCTAGATACTTGAACTAAACCCAATGTATCTTAAATTTTTGGAAGATATGTTAGATCAGGTGAAACTGACTGAAAGGTGAGTTAGTTACTGTAAATAGGGATGTAGTGCCATAGTTTCAAGACAGCTTAGCAGACTGTGTAGAGAGCCTTGATAGTACCAAAAAATATTTTAGAAAGGCAAGTTCCCTCATGCAAGTGTAACAATATATTGTAAATATTAATTCGTGTAAAGCCTCTATTGCTTAATTTAAGAATTCAAAATATAACAAATTATGACAGCCCGATGGCTCATTGTTAATTTTCCACCTTATTGAAATTGAATTGCAAATTATTTGCTTAGATACACAAACAAAGTCCGGCATTAAATCAAGCACGTTCATTGCAAACCTGTTTTAAAAACCATTTCACATTTCAACGCCCGCCGCCGGCCGATAGGAGCTACGAGTATGTTTGCATTCGGATAAACAAAATAGAACGTCAAATAGTTGGGATCCTTCGGCAGCGTTATAAGCACTATTAGATTTTATCCTTCGCACATATTTACGCAACAGCAAGCTTTTCATTCTTAGTATCCTCGTGCCGGGCGGATACCATGCGAAGATACAATTTCCCTGCAATGTTCCTCAAAAGCCATTTCTTTCCGGAAAATAAAAACAAAACCCTTCATCCGACCGACAGCAAAACTATTCGATTGCATATAATATGTTTGTACACAGACCATGTACATGTTACATAAGTTTCTGTATTTGTATCACCGTTGCGCATATAGTATCAAAATACATGGCATATTGAACCGAGATACTATTTTTATTCCTTGATATAAAATGTTATTGAACCACACACACATTCCTGACGACTGTCAACACTTGTTATAGTTCCCATGGCAAATCGTAGTCTTGGTTGAAGACGACAACGACAACGACTACGACTACGACCGACTACTACTACGACACGGTCGTAAAGTATTGATATTGAATGAAAGGTTCTGTAGAATGGGTCTGCCAAACGAAACTCAAAGAGTTCCCCACGCTGCAGAATTAAATTTCCGTAAGATTCGAATTATTAAAAGGGAAACGCTCTTCACGGTGTCGCTCCCTTCATTGGGCGCTATGGTTTGGCGCCGAAACCGTAGAACTAAGAAGGATTCTAGATTTGTTGCAGCTTTAAGACTAAGCCACGTAAATTTATTAGCTTAACCCGTAAAAGCATTACCCTCTGGCATTTCATTTTATGTGCAGCATTATCCTTCCCTTGTGTGGCGTAAGGAGTCTTATCAGAATTATTTCATCTCTTAATTCTGTTCGAATGAGAATGCGGTGCCTAATGGCGGCGCGTAGGAGTTGGAGCTGCTGTACTCAGTACCCGTGTGTTGGCTGCTGGGTGGATGGGTCTCTGTCTGGTGCGAAATGGTTCAAGAAATAGTATCTGGGGTAACAGTCGGCACGTTTAACGTTTTCTAACCAGCAATTTATACATTATCTTTTTAAATTCAACTGATTTGCATAATTTTGTCGACGAGTGGGGTCGTTCTTTTTCTAAGGTGAAAATGTTTTTAAGGAGCGGCAGTCATACCTACCCGTACGCGCTTCGTAAACTATTCTTTTTTTTTAGTAAATACCTATATACTGACGTGTGTGTATGCAGCAACACCCTGCCAAAGTTTTGTCGGGGGAACATTTTCGCCCATTCGATCGACATGAGTATGCACTTTGCTTGGAGTTGAATAAAGTGCATTGTGCTGCTTCCACCTTACGGAAGGAAGATTTGCTGCTTTCTTGCTTGGATGAAGTTGTAAAAGGAAACAAGTGTAAATGTGTTACGGGTATTTACGGTTTTTTGCGAGAAGCACCTAACTGAGAAACTGTGTTTGATGCAATTTTATTAAATATATCTAAAATTGTTAATATGGTTGCATAATTTGTACAAACAAAATGTGACTGGTTCTTTTTACCAGAAAATACAAAGCACCGCAATTCAAGCTCCATAAACCCAACGGAGTAGAATTATCCCTTTCGGATAGTGCGTTATTCTAGATAGAAAACTGAACTGGAATCGTAATGTTGCGGAAAGGCTTATAATGCTCTTTTTATCTTCAAAAGAATAGTGGGAAAAACTTGGAGCTCAAAGCCTACTATGGTGCACTGGCTGTATACAGTGGTGGTGAGGCCCATTCTGACATATGTCGCACTAGAATGGTGGAAAGCATTCACAGAAAAGAAAACGATATGCGGCAATTTAGCAGCGGTTCAAGGAACGCCCTGTATAGCTATTACGGCATTGGACACCTTTCTGAACCGCTTCTGACCGCTTGACTTACAAAACAAAAAATTGGCTGGCAACAGTGCAATACGACTCACTTTTTTGGGTCACTTTAAGAGAAAAAGCTTTGGACATAGTACAGTCCTTTCCAAGCTACTGCCAGGAAATGCAATTATAACTGATGAAATTCCCCCCCTCAGTTCACTTCGACATTCCGTATGATGTAATATATCCGGTAAGGGAGGATTCGCAGGGAGCTGCAGTTATCAAATCAAACGAAATTGCTATTTTTACAGATGGCTCGAAAACGACAGAGGGAACAGGGAACAAGCAGCGTCTTTCAATCAGAGGTTCTAGCTGTCCTCAATGCGGCTGAGCAAATGCAGATGAGATCGGTATCTGGAAGAGATATTGCTATCTACATTGACAGCCAGGCCGCACTTTAGGCAATGAAATCAACTAACATCAATTCTGATATAGTCAGGAACTGTCACACAATGCTTATGCAATCAGAACCGAGTGAGACTGTACTGGGTGCCAGGACACTGCGGTATTGAAGGAAATGAGCAGGCGGATGAGCTTGCAAGAATGGGATGGTTGCTGACATTAAACCTCTGCATAAAAATGGTTCGATTGAGGGAATAACCCTAAGGACTACAAACCTAAGGTGGTAAAGTCTTGGGGAACACACGGTATCAAAAGCATAGCGCCACTTCTCTACAGTACGAGTTCCAGGAAGTTTATAAGACCTAGCAGGGATAAGCCAAGAATACTAGTAGGAGTTTTGACAGGGCATTGTCTTATTGAATTGTATAATTTGTAATAGAGTAAACTCGAACAAACTTTTCACTATATTTTGTTACCGATGAAATAATAGTTTTGGTTTTTATTAACATAGATCTATACCTAGTACCTAATTTACCTTAATATGGGGCCAGCCAACAGTTATAGGAGTGTTGGATTACTGAGTGGGAGGTTTCAGGCTTAAATTGTCGTCAGTATTTACATCATTGCTTTGCAAACGTTGGCCCCACTGCCTTAATCATCTCCTTAAAAGTTGGATTATCAACTCAAAACTGGCTGGGTCATCCGCAAGAAGAGCTGTCATTGAATGAGCACCTGCCTCCTACTCTGGAACTTGATAATAAATTAAAATGGACTTCCCTGGAAGTGGACGGCTACAAACTGAAAAGCATCTGAACACCTTAATGCATTTCACAGGTCTTATGTTTTGGCTGTTAAGCCCCGCCAAACTGAACTAGTATTTTCAAAGAAATATAAAACTCCACTTATAGGCCCTCCTTTGATCAACGGAATAAGCTAAAAATTTCCCAATTTTAATATCAAAATCTAATTTTTTATACCATATACTGTGAAGTTGGACGCTTACTATATTCGTAGGTCTAAGATGAACAGCCGAGTGACCAACCGTTTATCTGCTGAAGATATTGAGGTGTATCAGATGAAGCAGAATGTCCAGTGCAGCGGATGTAGTCCAGCGAAGTGTTTCGTTGATGCATAAAAAGCTGATCTTTGAACCAATTACTTCCCCAGGACACCACATTATAAGTAGGAAATCGGCCTTGATGTTATTTTGTGCAGAATTTGTACCGATGTTTTTTTTTCAACTTAATAATTTATTTAGGATCAGATCTCCTCTCCTTCCATCGTCCTATTAGACTATTTCAGTGTTTAGTCTTATATTCGCTAAAAAAAATTCTGATATCGTTATATTCCCCGACAGTAATGCTGAAATTATGTTCTCGGAATCAGGCTTCATAAGCCTTCCTTCATGATTCTTGATGCAGCAAATTAACGTTCACAGCAAAGTTATGTGCCGGGACATAGAGATGTTAGGTTAATAAATTTGCCAATTTAGGAACAACTTAAAATCTCTTACCCGTTAAAGTGAAGGTATATCTATCACTACTTTTTATAGTTGGCAATCACAGAGAGAACCAACCTTATGTGGAAAGCAGGCTTAAGCAGGTACTACAATATGTACAAATGGGGCGGTCCTGCTCTCTCCAGAAACAGAAACTCTATCTTGGATCCTTCTTCATCAAATATTTAAGTGATCTTAAAAACATTGACAATAGAGGTCTTTTCCGTTTTGTCAGAGGCTCCCATATGTATTTTCCATTAATATATCCCATATACTTTTTTCTAGACCAATTATTGGTCGCCGATTCGACTTGAAAAGTCTATGGGTCAACCTGGTGGCATTTGAATGTAGAAACGTTTATTGACATTGCCTTTGAATGGGGTTTCGTAATGGGTTCTTTTAGACAAAGAATTAGCAGATAATCTAGAACGGTAGTGAATAACAAAGGATTTAAGACTGTTGCTTCATTGAACATGTCCATGACGTAGTTTTCAGGAAGCCATCGTTATCGTAGTGCCACCTATAACATTTCTTTTAGTTGTCTATTGAGTGCTGTTGGAAAATCAACCAACACTATAAACAAATCCCTAAAGGAATCAAGATCCATTTTTTTCATTATACATAATCTTTTTTACATAGGTTGATTCTCCCATGAGCATGCACTGGTAAGCAGATAGCCTTATAATTTGTCGCAACTGGCCGTCTAATACTCGTTCAACGATCTTCATAATATTTTACATCACAGATTCGCTTATCTCCTTTCCTTTGTGCAAAGGAAGAAGATCCTGTTTGCCCCACTAATTAGGCATAATATCGACTCAATCTCATTGAGTTTCCAAAAAATAATCATCAAGTATTACACCAATTTCTTCGACTGAAAAGTCGGTTACTTCTTTATAGTAAGAAGTGCATCCTGGATGATATGGTCTTTCTTTTAAAGTATCTCACAATTTTGTCGCCACCTATGTAGAATTTGCTCATAATTTTTCAAGAAGCTGGGCTTGAGCATTGTTCGGCGAACGAATTATTCGATCATTTCTCCTTTTCTGGCTACGAAACATAAATAATTTAATTAATAATTAATATGTTCATTCCTAAAAACTGTTGTGATCTGCAGCTCTGAAGCTTTGGACTCAAGACTTTTCTCAAGGAACGACCAATGAAATCCAGTTTACAGTCTAATATGCTGTGCTATGCGGCTTAATACACTGTGAAAATTAAAGTTTGAATTAATAGAATTGGACAGGGTGTCTTCATTAGGCACCATCAAAACCCATGTGTAGGAAATTTATGTTCACCTTATATCAAGACTTTTACTCTATTTTTTTTTTTTTTTTTTGTCGGAGGTTGCTACTATCCGATGGAGCGCTCAGACACAACTACAGGTCCATTGTACTACCATTCAGACACCTTACATTAATGTACTTAGTTTTTCCGTCTTTCGAAGAAAAACGAGAAGGAGCTTCAGTGATAAAGAGCTTATATATTCGGCACTCACCACGTCAGCCCCGAACACCCCCACAACACATTTAAGTGTTTAGCAAAAGCTTGGTGGCCCGTAAGAACGCCTACAGTCGATTCTCCTCAGAGATGGAAGAAAAGATGCTGACCTTTTGCATATGTCCGGGCGCAGTAGTTTGGTCTGTCTACATCCACCGGAATCGCGCACAAGACAAGACCCAACCTTTTGGATTCACAATACTCTACGAGCTCTGCAACAGCCTTTGGATGCAGCGACTAAGGTTTCCCAATTATCACTTGCATGGTAAGTTATAGAAACAGCTACCAAATCTTGGCTACAAAAGCTTTTTATCATAGTAGCTGTAAAAGATTTCGATACAATACGACAAGTCCTAGGTCTTTCGGATTGCTCATCATAAAGAACGTGATATAAATCATTCAAGCAACCAAGACCTCAGATGCGATTTTTCCACACCCATGGTTCCTGGATGGATATTATGTGTGATTTTGTTCTACACGCCACAAGCCTGCTACTTAAAAGGGCGGTAGCAGCCTTGCAGTGCTGTAGGTTAATTCGAGTAAACAAGATGGATGAATACTCTGGGTAACGTCCACTATTAGCACTGTTTGACATTGAAATGGAAATGGATCCTGCCAAGATGCAGATAGGGACGCATGTCACTCGGCAGCCATGTCTATACTCACAACGACAGAACAACCACCTTTATTGTGGCGGTTTTTACTCTTCTTGTGTGAACGGACAACACAGGCTTTTGTGTCGAGACCAGGATTCTGGGGTTGCAAACGCCTTAGCATATCCACCGATTTCCCTAGTTTCCCAGATATCCAGCAGACAGCCCGCGTAAGCTTGGGTGGTTTGTAGACCTCAAAAGATGAAGTCCTAAGCGAAGGGATTTTCAGCACCATACTGCTAATCCATTCAGAGGTTTTTTGTGATGAGTTCTTCACCATGAGGGTTCCGTTCTTTAACACACAGCCCTCCACCTGAATGCAAGCATTTGCTGCAGCAGCCAGCTCCGAAAGATGAGTTTTGCAGTGCTCGGAGTCTGCAACAATCATGCTATTATCATTGCTCGCTTTCCCAATGCGAACTGCTAAAGAGGAGACATTAGCATCCTTGTTGGAATGCTTCTTAACTCGCACTCTAGCTGTTTTGCGTTCAACACGTGGTTTTTTAGACGCACACCTACCATCAGAGCCGTCCGCGTCGACAAAGTTCTCATCATCATCCATTACCAGTGCATCATCCATTACCAGTGCACCGGCAGCACCAACAATAGGTGCACTTCCTCTACTCATGCTCAAGGGTGAGTTCACTACAACCAATTTCCGTCCATTAATGCTACTACCTTTGCTGGTAGAAGCACCGACTTCATTTGGAGACAGGGCGTGGGCAGACACAGGAGCTTGAGGAGGGTTCGAGCTTGGGCCGCTTCTTCTTGCTTTTCGGTTCAGCAGGAGAGGAGGCATTGCCTGATGAAGGGGTCAGGTCAGCTTCCATTTCTGAGACTTCCACCAACCTATCCACCTCATAGACGCAACCGAAGAGCCGACCGGAGTGCTTGCGCCTTCACTCTGTGGAGCTGATCGCTCAGCTGCTTCCTTTTCCTCTTTCGCTGCCCCTTAGTGAGGTGCACCTCAAAGCCAGCCACTTCAGGAGCCCGTTCAACTGTAGGGATATCCTGGGTCAAGCTGTCAGTGGCGGTGCAGTGGGTAGCAACCTTACTCATACTCAGTTTGCCCAAAGAGTCGGACATAGAGCCACAAGAGTCGCTTGTAGGTTCAATGAATGTTGGGGCCTCCAGAATCCGACCACCTGGTCAATATTCAATATTTTGAGTTTTAACTACTACTCCTGTAGGTTAGAGTACACTTACGGATTATTTTACAGAGGATAGGTTAAAAACCGTTGCCTCCAACACCTCCTCCTTTATCCGGGCTTGGAACCGGCATGCTACTGGCGTGAACAAGGCGGACTTTTACTATACTCTAAGATGACTTCGTCGGACCATCCAACCAATGAAGACTTTTATCGAGGACAAACTTTAAAGAAAATCTAGCATAATATAAAACCATATTATATGCTCCTAATTACCTGGAAATCTTCTTCGAATAGTTTTAATCTCAAGCTTAAGTTATATTTTAATAGGATTTTATGGACCATCATACCCCTTTGGGACTAAGTGTTCGCAAATTTCAAAACAAAATGAAATCTTACCCTTGAGAGTGATGCCCTTTTGCAGTCGCCCTAATAGGATTAAGTCCCTATGCCAACGTAAAGTTAATCCTTGATGTAATTAGCAGGAATACCCATTACAAAGCACTTAAACAAAAGAATCTCATTTTTTGCTTTACTCCTGGCTTTAATAACTGAAATAACTTTCATCCAACTTTATAACCTTTGTTCCGACACTATTCCTTCCATGTATCTCCCCCAACTCAGCCAATTGGCATTAACAATTTCCACCTCAAAGTCTTGGTATCCCGCTGTGTGCAATTTCTCGGTACATTAACTTTGACCCAATTTAATTAAAACGTTCAGCAAATTTGCACGATCCTCCGACTAGTGTCAGTGTGTTGTTGTAAATTTTTTTTTTCCATTTCAGGACATGCTGAACTATTTCGTCGTGAGCGAAGAAAAAAAATTCATAAACAAAATTCCAGGCGCGTAATTATACAAATAAATACCATGGCTCAACGACACTGCCGACTACAACTTCGCCAGGCACACCTTTCTTTCGGTGATGGTGGCTCTCCATAGCCTACATGGAATGCTAGATCGTATTATCTGCATTACATGCAAAAAACAAATTCCATGCCTGTGCACGCACCATACATACGTGTACAGATAGAGTGTCAGACAAAGTTCATAGCTAACCGCAAATGTATAATGCCTTCTGCGCCCGCAGAAGTATAAACCACTGCCGCCACTTCCGCAGAGCAGACAACCATCACCATTTAACCCACCCACTAGGTAACTACAGCTATTATACTAGCTACCGTGTGGTGTCGATGGAAGGACCAGCCACCACCCCGTCGAGAGGAGATGTCATTAAAGTCGCGAGCAGTCAGTGTGACAATTTAATTGTACCAAAGGTGTAAATAATGCGGTGCGCGCTCTAGGTGTAGGTGTAAAATATTTGTGGCGCAAGGGGGTGCGGCACGGATGTTTGGCACATTTAGTCGTAATTTGTGGGGCAGAGCGCACCGCGCCACGCTTATCCACTCTCTTTCTCGACAAATCCTGTAATTTCACCACAAATCACTCGGTGACACAATAAATCTACAGAAAAACGATTAATTGTTGAAGAATGTGGCACTTATACACGCGCAGACACAATGTGCATACGTATACGAACATGTAGATGCGCATACATATATCCTGTAGATATAAATCAGAAAATCCGTTTAATTAAAAGTTTACTCTATCGTCGTCCGGTTGGTAATCGCCGCGGTGAGCTCATATTAAATGCTTACCACCGCCATTCGCTATCACACCATGGAGTGATCTATCCCAACATGGAGCAGTTCAAGTGGTTGTGTCCAGTGCTTATCGTCCATAACTCATGGTCGCTCACGTATCGGTGGCTTACCACAAAATAGTTGGAAATTATAGCTGGCCTCCGCATACGGTGGGTCGTTTTTTCGTTTTTTTTTTTTTTTTTTGATGATGAACGCTTTAAAATTGAATCCAATAAGTGGATTGGAGTGTTGGTATTTTTTTTTTTACATTTGCTTTTATATATAAAATATATATTAAACTGGCGAGTAATTTGCTTGATATGAACAAACAGCCGTGGTGTAATTACGTTGCAGGAAGTGAATTGTAGGGCTTTGCACTGTTTGTTATATACTTGTTGGCAGAGGGCATGTAACATTGGATTGTGGTGATTTTTAATAAATTAATATAACATTAGTTTAATTGTTGTTGGCAGAATTTTATTTTTGATTACTTTTCGACCACATTTGAGTAAACATGTTTGAAAGTGCAACATGTTGGTATGGAGACCAACAAATTTCTTTTTCCTTAGTTGTGTAATGTTACATTTCAGAATTGTATATTACAGTCCTCCAAAGGAGGTTAAATGGTCCACAAACACCTGTGAAAACCGCAGGATGCAAGTTTTAGTCGAACTTTCAGTCGAAGATAGCCCAATATTATTAAAGAAAGATAGTGAACTCTATTGTGAGGCAAAAAAATAATAGTATACATTTTATTCAAATGTATTTCCATAAAGAATATATCTATATTAACTCTCCATTTAACGACGAGATTATGATCAGGATTACAGGGAACCCTCCCACTTCACTGCATTGCTACTAGCCCGCCTGTATGAGATATCGATTTTGGCTCACTTCATCATTGAGGCCAATCAAATGCTGGTGTTTCTGCGTTTGTGTGATCCAGGAGTTTTTAGGCCTGCCTCTCTTATGCGGCTTTAAGGGAACGTTGATTTCCATTGCCTTTTTGACGGGGTTCGTTGGATCCCTCCTTTGAACATGACAATACCAACTGAGTCGGTCGGGCTCCAATTTTTTATGAAATTGTTTTTTTGACGTGGAGGCATTCTCGGATTATGGAACTTCTAATGCGATCAAGCTTTGTTCTCCTGCTGTCATGCGAAGCATCTTCATCTCAGCTGCTGTCAACTTGCCCTCATACTTTTTGTACATTGTCCAGCATTGTGAACCGTATGTGAGCGCCGGACGCACAACTGCACTGTAGAACCTTCCCCACAGCTTAGGGGACATTTTTCAGTCACGGATCCTGCCACTTCATCCAACCCATGATTAAACGATGATTGATATCGTGGTCAACGGCTGCTTCGTTGTTGATAATTGATCCCAGATATTTAAACTTTTCGCTCACCAAAAAATATCTGGAATGGGTTGACTTGGGTCAGAGTATCGGCAGTACGGATACTCTGTCTTTTTTTGGCTAATTCGATACCCATTCCCTTCTAAAGCATCTACCCAAACATCAAGTGCTCGTTGCAGGGCAGTCCTATCATCGCTTATGATGTCTCTTTCGTCAGCAAAGAACAACTGATGAGCTTTAGGGTCCGTCACTTTTCCCTCAAGCAGATAATCTGGGACTGTAATTAAGAGTAAAGGACTTAAGACACCTCCCTGGTGAACACCGACACTTTTATTGGAAATTCATCAGAATCATGAGCTATCTGAGCCCGATATCTCCCATCTTTTTCCAGAACTCACTATGACATAATATATTGATAAACAACGGGATTACGAGTGAATCATATTGGTTGCTTTCAGAGACTCCTGCTCTTTTAGGGCACCAGTCGACAAGTGAAAATAGTAATTCAAGAAGTGTAATGCGCATGGCAACGACAAAATGTTACCTTCTTTTTTTAACGGGCCTGCTCTGCGATCCAGGGTATGCTGTTTGAGTTATCCAGATCAAGCGCTTCAGGTTCAGTGTTCCTTGTCTTCTCGAACATTGGGACTGCAATTCGAAGATGCTGGAATTCGATTAGAGGGAACGCTATTGTCCATTCCCTGGATGTGGCCGAACCAATGTGGTATATTATATATATTTTTTTGCTTCTTTAGCTACATCCGCATCTTGGTATTTCTCTAAGTGTTTGAATATTAGTCGCAAAATGTTACTTTTAGCCCTTACTGCTTACAGTCTAGCATAAAGCACTCGGCAATATATACCTAACATATGAAAATTCTGTAGAGCATACACTCGTTTGAGTTAGGAGTTTTAGCCTCATTTGCTTCGCCAATTCGTAGCAGCAACGATTTCCTAGGCGGATCTCCACTAAGTTCTAACTAATGCAGTTGATGTTTACACCGAGGTAGATGAACTCAATAACTCCTTAACAGCGCCTTGAAAGCACTCGATTATGTCAATATTGTCCGCATATGCGCCATTATCTGGACAGATCTGTTGAAGATAGTGCCTTCTGTATTGTATTGATACCTGCAGTGCGCACTATCTGCTCAAGTCAGATGATACCCCATCAAATCTGTCGAAATTCGGTGCATGTCTTAAAGATGAGCTGCTGGCAAACTGCATACTGCACCGCCTCACGCGATACAGTTGGATAAGTTTTGCCTAAATTCAGCCATCGCTGTAGAGCTCCTCACACTCAATTCCCATCCCGTTCCTATCATATGCGGTGTGTTTGGGCTTGAAATTCGTTGGTATTTATCTGGATTTGCCTTAGTATGACGGTTTGGTCTGCGGTCGATCTGCCACACTGGTTCGTGCCGATTAGTTCGATGCAGTATGGGTTGAGACATTAACACGGTACTTTGGATACGATCTTATAGGAACGTCATTGTAATTATGACAAGGGTATTGGCTTTATGAAATCAGCAAACATTTATGGGTTCTTCAAAGTAGTTACAAATATCTAATAACTTGGCGTTTCTTTTTTTTCTTAGGTGTGGTTATCTTCTTAAGATGCGGTAGTCCGTGCCACCAAAATGCACGATTCGCAACACGCGAATATTCGATACCAGGAGTGCGCCTATGTACTATTTCACACCACAACGTTTTTCAACCACTCTCCCCGCGGGACTGCCG
Organism: Ferdinandea cuprea; assembly: GCA_963576555.1. Lineage (NCBI taxonomy): Eukaryota > Metazoa > Arthropoda > Insecta > Diptera > Syrphidae > Ferdinandea > Ferdinandea cuprea. The sequence continues at coordinate 22,382,830 of OY754960.1, forward strand.
TTAGGTATTACTTCATGGGGCTGGTAAGCAATTTATGCTATTCTTCTTGTACTTGCTTCTTCAGCTCGTCTAATTCAATCACAAGTGTGCCGATTTCCATCCAATTTTCCTCTGACTGCAACGTACGGTCTATGAGTAGTATTGGATTGGACAGGTAAATTCTCCACTGCGAAAAACGCCGGCAATGAAATATTGGGTGCTCCGTATCTTCCTCCTCGTTTGAGCATCCTGGGCACAAAGGGGAGCTATCGTGTCCGAACCGGTGCTGGTATTTGCGATAGTCGTCGTGACCAGATAGGCACTGCGCAAGGTGGTAGTGGTTATTCCCATGTGCTCGTTTTATACAGGTCCCGATATTCGGGATCAACTTATAGGTTCAACTGCCTTTTGTATTATTATTCCACCTGGCTTGCCAGAGGGCTGCTAAAGCCGCTCGCTCCTCTCCTTTTATTCTTGCAATTTCACCTGCATCTTGTCTCTCTGGGGTTCCTCTATTATAAATTGTCAACATCTCTTCCACGAGAATGTCGATCAGAACCATTCCTGCTATCACAAAGTTTGAAATCCACAGATCGTTCTTAATGCAATGAGTCTGTATGCGGACGAAAGTTTTCTCTTGTTTGCTTTCATGGCGAGTGCCTCCGCCCAAACCGGAGCAGCGTATAAGAGGACTGAGCTGACTAATCTAGATAGGAGAATCCTCCTAGCATATTCAGGTCCACCAATGTTTGGTAGTATTCTAGAGAGTGCTACTTGCAGCAGTAAGGCCTTGTTACTGGAGTACTCCATAAGGGCTTTGATTTGAACTGTAGTCTATTATCAAGTACTACTCCCAGGTATTTGATAGATTCTTGCGATCGGACTATTTGAACTCGCACGTATTCGCAATTCTACTACTGGTAATTAAGGACGGCTTCCGTTTTGTGGTCCGCTAATTCCAGCCCGGCGGATACCAACCATTCTTTGATGCAAATAATTGCTTAATTTGTGGCTGACTATATCTCCTTTATTTATTTTGCCACCTTAACGACGGCGATCCCGTCTGCAAATCCGACTACTTGAACTCCTTGCGGCATAATTTGGCGTGTAATATCTAGTCTGCAGTATAGTGCGCAACGTTGCCGAATCTCATGATTTATCATGATTCTCATGATTTTTTGCTTCAAATAATGAAATCATGAATTATCAAAAAATCTCATGATAATTTTTCGTTAAAAAAAATTTTTATTTCAACTTTGAAAAATTTCAAATTTCCTGAGGCTAACACGAAAATTATTTATTTGTTTTTTTTTCTTTTCTTTTTTATAAACTTCAAATATGTTCGATGTATATTCCCAGGTTAACTGTGCATTTTCTTATTTATTCTATAAATAAATAAATACAAATACAAAATGAATGATTCATCATCATAACTGCCTTAATTTGAAAGTACATAATTGATAAATACTTCAATAAATTATATAATTAATAAAACTAAAACTAAACTAGGTGTAGATAAAGTTAAGGTACATATGAAATTTTAATACCTTTAAAGTAAAATAAACTTAGCCTTTTTAAAATATAATAAAATAATATTTGAAGATAACTAAAATGTTTTTTATCATATATGTATGTAGGTCGTGATTGTTTCATTTTAACAATGTTTTTTACTTTTGAATAAATTGAATGTAAACTTCATGAGAAATTTTTGTTTGCTCTGTCAGGTTTCATACGGTACGATTTTTGTTCTAAGAAACTTCTAGTTCTCTTTTGGGTTGGCATCGCTTTCATGCTCTCAATATGTTTACGTTCCTGGCCTTTATGTTTTAATTTACAAATTTCTTTTGTTTTGGGATCATACGGGTTTGGCTATAAAGGCCCACGCTACGTTTTATGTACGACATAAAACGTAGCGTATGAAATCTGGCTTTACTTTTTCATTTTCCTCAATTTTTTAAACCTCATGATTTTTTGGGAAATATCACGATAAAAATCGTCACTGCAACACAGATAGTGCGAGCTCTTTGAAGCTATTTACCACGCAATTCACCTAATATTCAAACACGTCCTTTTATGCAGGATGACGATGGGAAAACTCACTGGTGCATTAAGGTCTTAGCTGAGACCTCTTAAATAAGAAAAACAACCTACGCAAGGCGTGCCATGTGACTTCTTGAACATTTCACTTGAAAGAATTGTGCAAGCCAACACACGAGGTAACATCTTTCAAAAGACTGTGCAACAATGTGGTTAGAACCAATCGAGCTACATACCACTGGTGGGCTTGCGATATAGGAACAGAACAAAAGAAATATAGTCAGCTGAATAAGAAATAGGAAATTCCGTTCACATACGACCTGACGATATGTCTAAGAGGAAATAAAAGAAAAACAAAGAATTTCTTGTCAGTCCGGGACTTTGTCTACTATGACTTTTCTATCGTGCGTGAAAAAGTAATTTCTTAAGAAATCAAACGCTTGTCAATCGCTGTTTTTTCTACGACTTTGAAGTGTAGACTCGTTCTAACGCGCATGAAGATATCAGATTTCATCAAAGACGAACAGGACACATGTACCTCTGTCCTACCAAATGCGCGATATCTGGCAATGTCACAATAACATCTTATCTTCCTCTTTCCTATTTCCGATGAGGTAATGATAAAGAATGATAGATCATAACATACCCCATTTACAGCATCCCCGTCATTCATGTGTGAAGTTTCGCCGATTCGACCTCAAAAAGTGTTAACACTGCCACTCCTCTGCGATGTCAAGGGACATGGTAGTGTCCAGAGATGTTCTCGAGCAATTTCCTTTTTTACAGCAACCAACTCAGGTCATTTTCACGCCTCCTATAACTTCGCATACAGCAGACACATTACATTTTCAGGATTTTTTGGGAACGCTTGGAACCAGCGCTGTTTGTTGATAGCCAAAGTTTTCAAAAACCCGAATATTATGACTCTAAAAAACTTATCAATTTATGTACAATTTATCTGCAGATGTGTAAGGGCTGAAAAAGTGGTCGGGAATTGGAGTATGAAATTGAAATAAAAATTTTAAGGTTTGCAATGAACAGACCAGCTTCACAACATAAATTGTAACTCGACCAAATGACATAGATATTCCCCCTGCAGATATGCATTGCATGCAACTAAAATTACCGATGCATTGTCTCGAGTATTAATGAATGTTAACAGAGCTTAAAACTCATGAGTAATGAATAGACGACCACACTAGTCAGAGATATCGGACTCTTCACATAAGGAAGAGGAGCAATTCATTAATTATGAAATAGTTTCTGTTTGCAATTGCAAAGTAAACCTTTACTTAAACGACATTTTTGTCTAAACAATAACAATGCAAAATTTTGCCAACAGTATAATTAAAATGCACTCAGCAACTTAACTTGCAAATTTAACGACCACAAGTAATAGAAAACGTTCCATAAACTACAACAACAAATTGTAGCCGTATATTTCTTGATACAAAACTTACTCCGGCAAATTGGTGGACACAAGTTTTCACTGCGTCAATCACCATAGTTGGACTCTGTCAGAAATGTGTCATTCACACTGACACTGGCTGACCTGAAACTTTCTCCTTCTCGCAATTTATTTGCACACCCAAATAAGTTGCAACTTTAAAGTTGCATATCAAATGGAAGTAAACTTTTCGTCAAAAAAAAAACATGGACAAGAGCGAAAAAGAAAATGTCTCTGCAAAGTGAAGAGTAGGTCTTGGTTTTTTATTTTAAACTTTTTTTAGGCCTTCAATTGCACTTTTCGAAGAATTCATCATAAGTGGAAGTCGAAAGTGGCTGAGAAAGAAGCCTAAATTAGGAAATATTAAATTCTTAAATACTTTCCCCGCCATCTTCATTCCCTCAACATCGACACACTTCCGTTATTAAGGAAGAGCCAGCTCAATACCTCTTAGCAGATAGATGCCCTCAATTTAACTTAACGACACAATACTCAACCATACCTTTATATACTTTCACCTAATTTATTCTACAACTAACTCAAACTATAGCATCCTTAATCAAATCCTTCTCGGATGATGATTCTCTACTTCTCTCCCGAAAAAAGGGATACCTATTCACCTAATAGATAAAGAATGAAAAAAAAAAATATATATAGAGAAGAATTGAATCTCCTTTGGTCGTGTTTGATCCCCAATGATAATTCCTTGCGGTAATTTTCTTTGACAAAATAAAGAATTGTTCCCTTCGCTATGCAATCCTTCTGTCACTACAAATGGAGGACACAAATTTATCTTTCCGTTTCTGTTGGCAGATTTTCTTTTCGGCAGAGCCCCAAATATAGTATACGTGTATAGGTAGAACACTCAATGTTACCATCAGGACAATTTGTTCCTAGTAAATTGTTGTAATTTCTCATCGTGATTTTGTCATTGTTCATTCAGGTCCTTGTCATAAGGTTTACTCAATCTATTCCCAGGAGGCTATGTTGACATGTGTATAGCATATATGCTCCATCCATACACTCATATGACATGTAGGTATGCAAGGATGAGTTGAGGCGATGTCCCAAACAAAAAAAAGTGGGTATATTTGCACAGAAATCTAAGACAGATTCTTAAATGGGGATGCGGCTTCAAATGACAAATTTACGAATGTTCTTTATGTGAGTGGATACAGTGGTGTACGCAAGATAAGTATTTATATAGTTTGATTTTGATGTACAGAGTTGAGGTTAACAGAAACTGAAAGGTTCAAGCTGGAAAAGAAAACTTGGTTCGATATCAGGTGACATGAGACACGACGAACACTTGAACATTATGGGCCTCTAGGGAGTATTATTTCCAGAACTTCAGACACCTGAATTGTTGAGCCCTTAAAATTAGTGACATATGGATGGGATTGGTAACATCTAAATGCATTTTTGGAGACAACCACAAATTCCAACTAAAAACCCAAAGAAAATCCAATCCAAAACCCAAAATATGTTTGGCACGAATGGAAGGAGGCCTATAAATGCATGCCGATCCTGAATGGAAGATTTAAGAAGTTTACTAAGGCTTCCAGTAAATTTTAAAAAGTGTAGGTCTTTTGGGTGCCTTAAAAAGGGAACGAATGAATAAATTATGTTCCCGAAACGCCTAAGATGTCAGAGACCTGTAAAATATGGATAATCTGAATCCATTTTGGATAATTTCCTACATCCATTTCATAAAAAAACATAAGGGAAAACTACAGTCCGCTTAGGACGAACAGTAGGATACCCTATCCATATCCCTACATGCACCTAAGAAAAAAGCTTTATGAAGGTCGTCCACTTTGTGCCCAACTCATCAATTTCATGTTCAACGCATTCAATTGTAGTATACGAGGCTCACAACTTTGTTCAACAAACGCGTTGGAGATGGTTTTTTATCGGTGCTCAACGGCGTTATTTAAAAAGTGTACGGGTAGTGCATGAGCTCTTGTTGCTCGTTGGATATGGTTGCGCATCGTTGATCAATGAATTTAAAATAATGAGCAACACATTATCTGTTCATTGCTTAACTTTTTTAATTCTTTATTGGTTGAGTGCGGTAAAAATGCGTGCCGAAACGAGTGTGTGCCGAAATCTCACACATCTAAGTTGGTCAATGGCGTCCACATCTCTCACTTAAAAAAAATGACAATTAACCGTTTTTTCTTTTTTTAATTGACATCGTTTATTTTTTTCAAAACATTATCAACACGGCAGCAGCGTTTCTTTCCTTTTCAAATAATGCCGAATGAATCAAAATAAATTAAAATTAAAATTGACAACCAAAGGTGCTACAGGTGTCTATGACAGTTGCTGAATGTGTTGAACAACGTTGCTCAACGTGCGATTCTTTATCCAGTGTATGAGGGTACCAACGCGTGCGTCAACTTAATGCGCAACGAAAATGATGTTAAACAACTCGAGCAACGGTGTAAGAGTGGGAGGTTATTCAACAATTCGATGAGGTGATGAACTAGGTGTACAGACAAGCCCCGCGTTGAACACAAACATGGTGGAATTTTAACCGAATTGCGTTTCACAACGCGAGCATCGTGATTTTATGCACTAGTGTACGAGACTATAAATACACATACACAGAGTTGGTTGAATGAGTTGGGCACGTAGTGGATGACCGGCATTAAAAACATGGTTGCATTTAATTTTATTTTACGAAATTTATAACCAACAAATTATTTTTGAAAAAAAACCCCCCAAAAAGTGGGCGTGGTGAAAAACTTTGTCTGGGGAAAAAAAATATTGGAAAAAATATTGGCTAAAGATCTTGTTTTACAATTTTTTTCGGTTTCTGGGAACATTTTCGAGGAAAACAGCCTATTGTGAAAAACGCCCACAAAAAGTAAGCATGGCAAAAAACTTTATATGACAAACGCATGAATAAGGGCAGAGTACAAACATATCTTTTAAAGGTTGCTTTATCACTCTATCTCTCTAACGGTTTTTTTAAACTGTGGGTGTGGCAGTGGGCGTAAAATTTGTTTTCACTTAACCATTTCGGAACTCTAAATTAAAGCTTAAATTGAAAGGCCTAAAAATTGCGTACGGACGGACGGACATTGCTAAATTGTATTAGGTTTTGGTCCTGATCACAAATATACATATCGTCTACGACGAATGTTAAGAGGTGTTACAAACTATGTGTCCAAATTAATATACCCTTAGGATATGGTATAATGATGAGCCTTTCATGGCATGGCGGGTATTACGATTGAAGTGTTGAAGGGAAGAAATGCAATTGGCTATTTCGTTCGAGCACCTATAATGGAAGTAACGATAAAACAACGATAGGCAGGTAACATTGCGACGATGACTAAGAGAGTCAAACGACTTCTCGATATCTCTAACTTATTGGCACAGTTTTATCGTGTGTTTTTGAATTCTATCAATTAGCTCCAAGATGTAATTGGTGCACCGGACCAGATATGAGCATTGTTCTCGAGTTTTGGGGAGAATAAACGTCTTATAAATTCTAGCCAAATCAGAAGGAGTGAAATATTTCTTGCATTGCTTGATTTCGCAGCGTTCTTTGGGACGTCGAATATGTGGTCCTTCCATCGAAGTTTGTCATTAACGCACATACCGAGGATGGAAAGCCTTTCGATTTCGGCATGCGATTGCCATTCATGGATTATGGTAGAGTATTTGGGGTATCGCTTTAATGACAGAGGACAACATTGCGTTTTGGAAGCAAGGTCAGAATATAAAGAGCTTAACATACGTTGCCGTTCCAGCTCCACGCCAGAAGATTAGGGACGTCAACCTGGAAACAAGTATAAGAAGCAGAGGGTACTGCCATCAACAAAGGAATGAATTGGATTATAAGGTACAGACAGGAGGTCATTGATAAAATTGAGAAACAGTGTCAGAGACAAAACAGAGCCTTGGGGGACACCAGCATTTATTTGATGAGTTGCAGACTTGAAGTCGGCTTATATGGGCATTTCAGTTGCAGTCTTTTATGGCTCGTTCGGCCTTTATTCGTGTTTCGTCAGTTGGGTTGGCCTTATAAGACCGAAAGCTTAGGATGCAAAAGAGATACTTACCTGATCAGATCAATCTATCGGCGAATCCATTGACTTGGAATCTGAAGGGGGTCTTAAACTATGTTTAATCCCGAATGTCTTTGTTCTTGAAGAAAACACAAATTGGATACCTTTGCAAATTTATGTGAATAAAAAGAATCGAAAATTAGAGCCCAACTAAAGGAAGCATGTGCAAACATATTTATAGTCACACGGGAAGATCTACCACTAAAACGATATATAATAAATTCTACCACCGTGCTTGAAATTTCTACCACCATTTATCAAGCTGCTTTAAACAGCTTTGTCCATGCTTCTCAATCTACATACGATTCAGCACAAGGCCTTTCTGATGTCTGAATGCATTTTTATTAACCATTTGTGTCGTTCATCAGCCTAAGATACAATTTTGTAAAGAATCACTATTCAGTACAACATAAGAAATTTCTCCGAACATGGCGTATTGTTCAAAGTTTCTTAGCCTACATAAAGCACCTTTTTGTTCATAAATTGTTAAAACTGAATCAAAATATTGAATTTTCAGAACCAGTTAATAATGTGAAGAACTTCAATTACCGCAAATATATTGTTTCTGCAGCTCAATGAGTGCATGAAAATCCAAGTCTGTCGATTCCACGTCGTTGAATTGGCCATATAATAAACTTTCACAAGATTTCTCTCTATATTATTTCCCATATTTTAATTTCGTACGTGGAGTCACTTATGCAATAAAATTTTAAATCTACCACCATTTTTTAAAATCTGCCACTCTGTATGCTACGTTTCCATAGAGTAGTGCTCGATTAAGATTAATTTGCCCTTAATCTACTTTAAATCTAAAGATTTGCAATACAAATTTGAATCTGCTAAACACAAGATTAAAAATTAATCTTCTTGAAATAAACTAGGTTTACATGCAAGAATCGGTTTCGGAACACACTCGGTATTGAGAGTCATTGAATTTGCCATACCATTTGTCAAAAGTGACGTTGGTTGCTGAGAATTGATCAGACCAGATATTGGACATTTTGTGCGCAAATTTGAGAGCCAGAGAGCAAACCCCTATGTTAATCTCCTTTTTGGTCGGTGGAAACGTGTAGAGATTTATCGTTAATCTTTTGCCTTTAATCTCGGTTTATCTTTAGAGGAAAATGCAGCATTAATCTACAACATTTTAATGTTTTAAAGTGACAACACTGACTTTCACTCGATAAATCTCACAACAGGGAAATTCCGTCATCGCCTGCTAACTTTTCAGTGATACTGTCTATCTGCGCTTTTTTTTTTTGATGTCGAAAATTTGTGAAAGAGACCTTTCATTCGATATTGTATTGTATGTGTGTACATGTCTGTGCTATATCTGTTCGTCGGTATAGGCAATGTCATTAATGAACGTCACAAAAAGAAGCTTGCGTTTTGTTTAAAAAGGAAACCAGTCCCCATATCCGCCCTTTCTCTTTCAAATGAAAACCATCGGCTGAGGAGCTGACATCAAGCAAATACCGAAAAAGGCGACGACAAAATGAGACACCATAGACGAAGGCTAACGCTAAGATGAAAATCAAGTGTATATTGTAATCCTTTGGAAAATATTCTATACGACGACAGATGATGATGAAAACATCCTTCTGCGTTGCGTTGATGATATGAATAAGATGGATTATTAAGATTTATCACTTCAGTTCAATTTGATTTATACGATATAATTTCAGCTCGTATCCCTCATGTAATGTGTGTAACTATATTTTTGGGGGGGTGGTCGCCCAAATAAAGAGCACGGTATCCTTGCGGCCTTAGGAAGATTTCATTAATATCCGTTGGAGCAAATTTTAATGGCCAGAAAAACTGTGTGTTTGGGTGTTTCAGTGTAAGTTTAAGTTCCAGTTTATGTTTCCTTTCTCGTGCCCGCTTCTCGTTCCCCGGCATCGTCGTCATTGCGGAAGAGAATTACAAAATTTTATGTCAGAAGTTAATGTTGCGTTTTATAGGACTGGAAATGATGGGTTGGTTCCTGGAGATTGTAGACCGCCACCAAAGAGCGCGCTTGCTGCAAGCAAAGGATTTGCTTAAAAGGATTTCTTTTCGTTTTTGTTTTTGTTTTGCTTTTTTGGTTTTGCGCGAAGCAGGACGACAAAGGCTTATTTCATTGCGTGTTGCTGCTGTTTGGGGGGCGATGATATCGAAATGTTCCTTTCGATACGGTTAATGATTTCGGATTTAAAATAATGATTGTTGCTGTATCTTTCGAGCGCTCATAATGTTTTTGCCAGCATTTAATTAGTTGCTGAACATTTTACTTTGGATTTCAACGAGCGGGGATAGAATAAAAAGTTTTTTTTTTACATTTAACTTTTTAGAATTATTTTTGGGTGGCACGAACTCTGTTTGGGAACTGGGGAGTGACATTTATTACTGTTTCGGGTTTATTGCGGTCAATTAAGAAGTATATTTTTAGGTTGGCGGATTAGATGACTTTGAATTGCTTTTAACTCTTAAGTCGAGTTGTGTTTTTTTTTATTTTTGAAATGTTTTTATGTTTTAATTTTTTATTCATGGAATAAAGGGATAAAGGAAGTATAAAACTTGTTTAACCACCGAGGGTTGAAAGCTGTAAAATTTGTGCAGTTACCATATGAGAAATAAGCAATTTTTTTTTTATTTTATATGCAAACTTTATTTTGTTATGGATTTAAAGCTTTAGGAAAGCAGAAGAAGATTAAACTTTGGTGAAAATTAAGTCAAGCAAAGTATTTTATGCTTCTCGAACTAATCCCAATTTCAACAAAAGTATTCAGATTCGGATCATCCGAAGACAAGAAGCACTTTGGTCCATTGTAAATACATTAGAAAGCCTGGCAAAATAAGCCACAGAAGTCTGAACTACCAGCTTAGACCGGAGCATAAATTAGTTCCTGGTTGAGACGACTGAGCCTATTAAGGACCTTAAGTTATGTCCATTGAGTCAGAGCAGATATTTAGATCTTTGAACCTTCAGCCAGGAGCTTCGAATATATGACAGATGGAAGTTCAAGATTATGTTTTGTATTTCGTTGAAGAACCTCTTTTTGGCCATAGAGGTTCCAGCCTCTATATGTTGTGCAAATAAAAGTTTCTGGTCAAGAGTTATGTTCAAAATAATTCCCTTTATCAGATAAGGTGGCTCCCTAAATTAAGTCAAAAAATTAATATGGAACGCCCTATTCTAGAAGTTGCATTCTATGACTTATTATATTGATTTTTCGCAAAGTAATATAACTTTACATGCTTTTTCTTAATTTCAAGCGCATTGCTTTGTACCTTGATGGGCAGCTTAACGGTAATAAGAGATTTTAACTATCTTTCCGCAGGCGGCAAGTACCGGTCACGTAACTTCTTATTTGCTCGTGGCATGTGATTTTCGTCAGACATGTAGATCAAAAAAATTAAATGGAAAAAAAGCTTAAAAACCTCCTAGGGAAAAAACAACTTATTGGTATTTTTTCCAAATTGAAAATAAAAGAACGTCAAGAAGTTTTATCTCACAAGAACCCTATAGGTGCAGGTAATTTATTCCATAACGAGTTCTTGGCTCAATTTCCATACTAAATTTGGAAGTTGTGCCAAAAAATGGCTTTTTTATGGCATAATTTCCATTTTACTTTTTGGCTCTTTTTATTAAAATTTGGTTTAATTTTCTAACACTCTGGCGTATTTTCGTTTTTAATTTTTGGCTTTTTATCCAAAAAATATTACACCGAAATTATTTTGGTCATTTTTTAAAGCACTTTTTGGCGCAATTTCAATTGTCGTAATTTCAGGGAGCCGACAAAATAACTTAAGTGTCCAAGTAAAAGAGTCACATTATATTTGCTCTGAATCTTCTTCTTGTGAAGAGCAATACATTTATCTTAGTCTGGTTGGACGACAGAGCATCAATCCTCATTGGTAAGTAACTTTGCGATGAAGCGGTGCCGTCTTAAGGAGTCGAATAAGTGAAACATTTATGATCTCGCACACTTCTTGAGCATCTTCAGGATCCATTCAGTGGGAATTCAATACCTTTAGATCTTAAACCAGACTCAAATCTGGTCAAACGCACTCTAAATAGCAATAAAAACGCACTCCGTCCGTAATCTGTCTCAGTGTGAATTCATGAATTCTCCACGCAGCTCAGGTGGAATATTCTGCTTCAACTGCAGTTCAATCAATTTGAAAACATTCAATTCCGTGATGAAAAGCCGATAGGGCTAAAGCATCTGGATGATCGTAAGTGGCATTCTGGATTGGAGATTTAAAATTCTAGAGTTCTCCTCCAAGCAAGAGGATTATTTCGTAGAGGGACGCTAGTTCTATTAATCATTGTTAACAGTGGGAGCACTTTAAATATTCGCTTTGCAAAAGTATAGGATATGACATCTGCTCCGGGATGTCTGTATCCGGCCTCCCCAAATTTTCTTATAAAAACTAAATTTAAAAGATAGCAATTAAACAGGGACTCTAAGCTTTCGACTAAACTCCTAAAAACATAATATTTCCGTTAACCTCATACCTATATATATACAACATGGATAATAGATAAGAAATCGGTAAGAACTATTACAATTTTAAATAAACTACGGATTGAAACAAAATTCAAATGCAAATTCTAAAAGGAACTTTTTGATATCTTCCCATACTTTCGCATTTTTATGGCGGTTTGTACAATGTTTAAAGCCGTCAAATTTTACCAGCGTTCTCCATGGGCCTGAAATTATAGCCACGCATTTTGTCCTCTGAAAATAATATGTTGTTTTCTTATTATTAAGTATTTAATGCAAAGTGGCCGGATACTAGTGTCTGGCGGGATACTGGTACACTTACCTAGTGTGAGTATACACGCCGTTGTCAGTAACCACCTTTGTGTAGTTGAAACGACACCTAAAAGGTTCAATATACTTAGAAATCAGATTTTCTCGCTCCTCCATTCCATCGGCGAGTGGGTTTAGCTCCACCTACCGCAATTGGAGAAGAGAAGGCTTGGAGAGCACTAAGTGAGTCAGCCTCCACGTTGAGATCAGTTCTGCTGTAGATCCTAATAGGCGGAGTACCCATCTTTCCCCGCACCACGAACGATTCCCAGTTTTCCAGTCAGTGCATCGCACATTTCTGGGTTTTCTTCTCATCCTCCGGTCTGAAGTGTTGGCACAAATACATTTTATCAGTAGCACCGACCAAACAAGTGACTGAAAAGTGAAAAAATGTATGTTTCTGTAATTCAGGAAATCCTTTCACGTATCGATAACATAACGTCCTTCTGCAGTCGCATAAAGTACTCCTTTTATTTAATTAAATAATAGAGTAGTCAGCCAACGCCACACCACAACCCTCTGTTTTGTAAAAACCATCACACCTTCATTTAACTTAATCACCGATTCTCGGCTTACAATCTTAAGGCCCTGCCATTTAATTTTCACTTGTTTTTTTTTTTTTTTAATCGCCCGTAGTATATAATTAAAATTAGCGCCACTGGCATATCCACCCCAGTGCTACTGTAGCTCCACCGTTGCATGTGTGCGAATCGTGCATATAAGCACAGGAGAAAAAAAAACACAAATCCACTTAACATGCAACTTACAGGTGACAGGTAACATAAACGAGTGTATTATGATTAAACACGACAGGACAACGGTAGTTGGTAGCTATAGGCCACCATACTTGTTGTCACTTGACACTTTGTCCGACATTAATCGAGAAAAATACGGAAGTAATGAGTTAATGCGACGGCCGTGCATGTGTCTTTCCCTTTCTTACACCCACAAACCAATGCAACACCGGTGTTAAGTCGCTTGTATCGCGTTCAGGCACCTCTCTCAACTTAAGTGATTTATATCTGGCGATTTGTTAAATTACAAATGTGTAAACACAGCCTAATGGACGTTTGTCACGAAAATCGGCGTAAAGTGGTGACGCTAAATAATTTTAATTAGACAGTCAACTTGAAAACCGTGCGGCTGGTGATGAGTAAGTAACCTCAACTGACCCGGTCCGGGGGTGACAGACGAGAGGGTTCGACAAATTCAAGGTGTGTCTCCACTGAATTGGCAAATGAATAATTTATACGGGGCCAAGGTAATTAACTGTGTCACCCCACCGGAACGATTGTGCTGCTTAACATTAATCACTTTGTAAAACAATTGAAAGATAGAATTATCCTGCGCTACCACGAACTGTCACTGTGTATATCTGTCAGAGGGTTTAACATGGAACAGATTTTAAAGTCGATTGATGTCCTTAAAGTCATCGGTGCTGGTATGTATATTTCAATAACAAAATTGTAAAAGGGCGAACTATCTAATATTCAAATCTATTGCCAACTTCACACTTATTCAACTATAGAACGAACGAGAGATACCGTTGGAAAGAATGACTTTATGATGCACCTCAGTACAGCGTGTCGTATATTAAAAAACGCGCGCGAAGGAAGGACGAGTCGGGGAGGAGATAGTATTGGAATAAAATAAAGCACTGTGGGGTCGGTAGGACTTTAGTTTTTATAGTTAACTAAGGCTGCACCTGGAGAAATTATAGTGCCCAGAAAGTTTGGTGTCAAGTGTTCTCACTGGAATAAAGCGAGTTTAATTTTGACATCTTTTGTCAAATCGCTTTGCAGTTTCTAGATTTTTCTCCAAATTGAGGGGACTTCTGCTGTCCGACCACGCACCATTCGATTGAAACGTCTGCAAAACTTGGGTAGGTGCCCTTTGACATGTAAGATGTATAATTTCGGTAGTAAAGAAGCATTTAAACTTCCAAAATTTCTAAGTGTTAGAAGGTCGAAAGAAAATGAAACTCTTGTCGATTTTAGAAAACGGGAGCCATTTGTGGTTTTTGATTGGTCGTTGGTTATTGTCAGGCGGCTTCTATCTTTCATCTTCTGTTTTCTGTCACTTTAGCGTGGTTATGCTTGTCTTATACAAGCTTAGGGATGAAATTATGCGTGCAGTTGAAGATAGATAGATAAAATCTCATGAAATCTGCTGGTTTGAAGCTCTGATTCAAAGTTTAGGACAAAGTGAATTTACATAAAAGTTGGTTGTTTGGCGTCTTTTATGAAAATAGAGAGTAAAAGTTTAATTTTACCTAGTTAGTTTAAGTTATATAGCTAGGTGCCACTTCAAGATACCTGAGACTGACTGATGAAAAGGCGTCCTTACTGAAGAAAACTGATATTTTATAGTCTCAGAGTTAGGAGCTTTTTTAGTTGCCGTCGATCTCTTGGATGCTAAAAGAAAATCTGTGTACGAGAAAAGGGTAGATCTAGGAAAACCAGTAGGGAAAGCGACAACCGAGGAGCTAAACGGGTAACTTTGGGAAAGTCCATGGTGGGGTTGGAAATTCGGGGCAGGTGCACCATTGTTTACAAGTGTCACTAAATGGACATGGTGGATTTGAAGCCTTAGTGGGAAGAGTTTCGTAAGTAATAGTCCAAAACACCAGGGCGGAGTTATATTTCCCCGTGAGGGTGCTGATGCTTTTTCCTCTCAAATAAAAATAAATAACAATGCGTCCAATATTAACGATTTGAAGCTTAGTGTTTTATTTTTGACCTTTTATGATTGTTACGGGATTCTATTTTCTGTGTTTGACTTTTAAAATATATCCTCGGATAATGTCAGTTTTTTCCGAAAAATCAAGCTGCAATTAAGTCCCTGGAATCGGCCTCCAACAACCAGAAAACTCCATCCTAACTTATCGTTTCTTGATAAGATGGCGGAGCAGTTTAATACTATTCACTTTTGCTGGGTACCGGGGCACAGGGACATTCCTGTAAAATATAAGGCTATGTCACATGAAAAAGAACAGTAAGGTCTACCAACAGCTACTTGTAGCTACTTGTAATGATACGTCTCCACCGAACACTAAACCGAGATTAAGCACAAAAGATTAAAAATTAATGTTTTAGCGTCTCCACCGAAAAGAAAGGAGATAAACACAGCGGTTTTCTCCCAACCCGCTCTCTGGCTCTTAAATTTGCGCACAAAATCCAACATCTGGTTGTCAAATTGCTTCCTTGCTCTCAATTCTCAGCATCCAACGTCACTTTTGACAAATCCAGGAATGGTAAATTGGTATTTAGTGTGTTCACAAACCGATTCTTACATGCAAACCCAGTTTCTTTCAAGATTATTTTTTAATCAGATTAAAATTTGTTTGGTAAATCTTAAGATTTAAGGAAGATTAAGGGCAGGTTTTAATCCCGCTTTAGTGTACGGTGGAGACGTAGCATAAGAAGATGACACATTAGCACTGCAAAAGGTGTCATTTCTGGACACTGTCTCATCGGCAAGCATGCAACAAGGCTTGACGCTTCATTAAATGACTTTTGTTGAAGTTGCATGCATATGGATGAAGGAGGAGGAGGCAACTATCCCCACCTTCTTTTGACATGCCCTGCTCTCTCCAGGAAAAATGAATTTCCATCTCGTATCAAAGATCCAAGTGATCTTATCAACATTGACATTAAAACTCTGACTCGCTTCGTCAGAAGCTCCGAAGGATTTAACGAGTAGGGAACAGTTTATTCCCAGATCTCTTGAATATCAAAATGGACCAATATTAGTCTAAGTGTGTCGTGTTTGTGCCGACAGTTACTTCAATCAAACCAAAAAGCCAAAAGCATTGTATTTACAAGTAAGTAATTTTTAACTTTCAATGTTTCCGTTTCGATGTTTGAAACTTGCTTATCACCACTTAAGAACTATTCAACGCCACTGTTTGAGAAGTTTGAAAGTATTGAACATGTCTTCACAAATTCTGGTCATGAATCGAAAGCGGAATAAATAAGCAACGGAAGAAGAGCGCAGTGAACGAATGAATAGTGTCCCAGCGATGGTATATGGAATGAGCAGACGGCAGAGGAGTAGCAATCGGGTCGCCTTGCATATTGAGTGTGCAATGGGAGTTGTTTCTGTTTCGTCCTTCGTGCGTGGATATGCATTTCTATGTTAACCCTGATGCACGCGGATGTCTTATCCCTGGATTTGTTCTTTAAATATCTTGGGTATAGTATACCAGTTCCGGGGTGGCTGTGTGCGGTTTTTTCAGGGAATCAAAGAAGATTTGTTCTATGGTACGCAGGCTTTTTCTTTGTTTCTTTATCCTTGCAATTCATAAAAAAATCCATACAATTGCTAAATGAGTTTGAGTTGACAAGGGATAAAGGTGGTGTTTGCTTGTGTTTATTTATTTGTGGCTTACTATTTCACTTTTTGGACAAAACGCGTCTTTGATTTTTATAACTTATGTATATTAAGTTAGGTTAGGTTAGGTTGAAGTGGCAGTCGGATAGAAGTCCGACTCACTTAGACCTATATAAGGTCCATTGTGATACCACGTGGATCTGAAGTTCCTGCCTACACGTTGAACCATTTTGAGGTGCTTATAAAGCGTGAGAGACATTTTGGGTAGGTTGAGTTTAGATCATTAAGATCATTATAGAAGAAGGCCCCCATATGGAGATATGTGTAAAATATAATTAAAAAGTGACTCACCTCTGTTGTTTGTATCGGATCTGCCCCATACTGAGTGATGAGCGTTGGCATCACACCCAATTATGAGTCCAGTGTTGCGTTTTTCAGCTTCTTTTACAAGATCCTCCAGGGTGTTTCCAGGGAGATCTCCCACGATATCATGGGCGATATAGGCCGAAGTCAGCCAGTACGTGCCTTTGGCCATCTCTAGTCTCGCTGCGGTTATGTCTCGGTCGCTGAAATTAGGGAGTAAAAATACATTAAGACTACTTTTCACTAGTATGCAAGATTAAGGGTTACCTTAGCTGATACATATAGTGCGTAGGAGTCTTGAGTCCGCAAACCAGGTTGTTGACAATCCATGGTTCTTGGATCAAGACGATATCTTCTCTATCTTGAGAAAGACGGAGAAGCAAGGAAGCCGAAGCCTTTTTGGAGTGTTGGAGGTTATACTGCAGCATCAATTGCTACAATTAGGCAGAACAACTTCCACCACGGTCTTATCTAGGCACTCTGATTCCGAAGATGAACCAAGAAGTTCATCCTCACTAAGAAGAACCTTGTTTAGGCAGTCCTCCGTCTCCATGTCCGACAAAGTGTCAGTAATAGAGGCAGTGGACCTGGTTGGAGCCGCCTGGTCTGCGGAGACATCGTCTTTCATGTAAGGAAAGGATACCGATGTACCCGGGTCAGGGGCTGCGGAATCGGAGTCTAAGGGGTGAGGAGGCAGTTTGCCAGTCTCTAACTCATCCGTTTTTATAGACGCGCAGAGTGATTTTCTCCCAACCAAAACTTATCATGCCGTTGGTCTGCGCCAAAGGAACCGGTATTCCTGGTTGATTTCTATAACAGCAGATCTATAGGCACCCTTTTGCTCTTCCAGCTTGCGACCTTCCAGTCATGGGTGGGTAATGAGGGATTGCAGAGCTAGATGACTTCCAGGACTTCATCCGCGGATGGTGGTTCGATGGGGATCCAGGTGCCAGTCCTAGGTCTGCTAGGGATGTTCTCCATTGCTACGACCTCGAGCTTAGCACCCGGCCAAACCTCTCCTAGGCTGCTAACAGCCGACTTATAAAGGTAAACCGATCTTGTGTCTGCGCCAGCGATTAGCTTGACGTATCCTTGATGCCAACCAGCATCTTGAGTGTTCGGTGGCGGTCCAGGGATTGCCCTGATGAAGGGTAGAAAGCTACTTAAAAGCTTCAGTTTGACCGTTTGCCACCATTCGGGAGATATCGTGCCGACTATGTCGCTGCGATCAATGACGATTTTGTTTTTGAGGACATCGCTGAAGGACCTGAGAGGTTTAACGGTGGAAGTGCTGTTGGTATGCACCTTGGGGCGTTTTGAAACCGGAGCGGTTTCTTCCACCGACCTCTGGCGCTTAGACGTAAAGTCACAGCTGGTCTCCTTGTCCTTGGTCATGAAATTTTCAGCCCATTTCAGTTTGGCAATCTGCTTCGGAGTTCTGTTGGTCTCCAGAATAGCTCCAAAGACCTTCAGAGTCCGGATTGCCTCACGTCGTTGTTTATAGTACGACCTCGAGGGAGTGCGTTGTCGTGAACTTCCACTACGAGATGTACTAGGGGTGCCAGCAATGGAAGCGCCATGAAGTGCCACAATCCCACCACTGCTGGGAAGAATACCTTCTTTTTGCTCAGGAGGATAGCTGCTGTTACCAATTGTTGGTTTTTGTTTATAATAATTTATAGTAGGACCCACGAGTGGCGGAGAAAGGAGGTCGATCTGTACAGAGATCCGCAATATACAGGACATACCATTTATTGTAGGCTCGAAGCAATTTTATTTTTGAGAAGCTTCTCATAACAGTTTTCACTCTGGACTTAATAATAAAATAAAAACTTTTTGGTGGTTGGGTGGGATTTGAATCTGGGACCGCTCGCTTTTGTAATTGCAGTGCAATTAACCACAAAGCCAATGCAAACGCAATTGCTTTAAATTCCTTGAATTATTTTTTACAATGGCGCCATTTTCTTTTCAAAATATTTGAGAGTGGTTTTCAACAGAAAATTAAATTATCGTCCTTAACATGACCCCTTCTATGCCTGTGACAGAATTTTCTGCAAGACCTTGTGCTTTAGCTTAAAACTGATCACACGACCTTAGTAAGGCCGATAATGACCTATGTAAATGTTGTCCGGTTTCAAAATGAAATTATATTTAATTTATTTTGTTGTTTTTTTGTTAGAAAACTGGGGTGACTGGATAGCAAAGCTATTTAGGAAGTCGTTGGTGCTTGCTGAAGGAAGGAGAGAAGTAGGTGCCCACTCACCAAGACACTTCCTCCTGGAGAACGAAAACAGAACAACGAGTCTCGAATCTGCAGAGGAAACTTCGAACCACATGCGCTGCCAAATAATGCTGGACTGCTGTTTAGCCGACATTATCACCATCCAGAAAGTGCGGTGTAATGGGTTGAGCAAGAGGAAGATGACGAACTATGGTGTTTACTATGGTGATTGTTATAGGCTGGAACTCTTGGGCTTTCGTCACGTCACTAAGCGCCTTATAAAGGTAAATTCGCCCGAATCAGCTCGGTCAGAGGAAACCCAATCACCCCATCAGAGGAAAATGACGACGCTACCAAAAAAAGTTTCTTTCGAACTACTCAAACACTTCGAATGGCCGACATATACTCACTATGAGGAGATTTAACGTTAACGGTTGCACTCGCAGGCCAAAACATTTACTGCTCGCGAATCTTTTAACCTCCCAAGAAGTGCTGAAGATGGCCGAGAAGCCGTCAGCTGGGTTTTACCCGAACGCCCCACCGAAACCATGGATTTGTTCAAGAATAGCACCGAACAGAGGAGTATCGAAAGCATTTAATATAGAACATAGAAAGATGCTGCCCCAAGAATAATGATCGGCAGTTTTACTTTGGTGTAAAATTCAGGGAACAATACCCTGTAGTGATGAACAAGCAAATGATGTAGTGGAATTACAGTTGGTAATGCGACTGTTAACTGGCGATTAAAGCTAATAGTTCTGCCCACCAAAATGCTGGAACGGATGGTCTACAAACCGAACTACTTATAACAGCTGGAGATGACGTGGTAGAGAGCATTTACTCATTTTTACGATTTGATCTGAAGTATGGATGGAACCGTACCATCAATTGTCGGCTCTCAAGATAGGAAACTTTTTAAACTGAGACAACTATCGAGGTATCGGTCTTCTAAACTGCTGTATTGTGTGACCGCCTGAAACTATTTGTCAAAGATCGGATTGGACCCTACGATTGCAGTTTTAGGCTCGATTAGTCCACAATTTCACACTGTACCAGACGCTGGAGAAAACCCCCGAAGTTCAGATCGATACACACCACCTTTGGTGGTTTGGGCTTAGAAGGCAACTATATAGTAACGCCCCTTTGAAGAACTAAGAATACTCCATGTAAGATCTCGATAATCCCATTCCTGCTCCTTGGATCCAAAGCATGACTCCTTTTAAATCGGATAAAGATATGCTTGTCTTGGTTTTGAGAAAAAAATTCTATATAATATATTTTGCGAAATGTATCGAGAATGAACACAAACGCTTCGATCCCGCATAATCTTCGACTCTATTGAGATTGTCACGCACAAGTATAGGGTCTGCCAAATATCTTTTTTTTTTTGAAACAGGGCTCAAAACATCAAGTGAAGCTTCGGCTGTGTGGCACGTAGCGCCGTCCAGTTGAAACCAAATGTTTCATATCCTCTTCTTCTCTTGTGAACAAAAATTCGTTCAACATGGCCCGATAACGATCGCCATTGACTGTAACGGCCACTCCTTGTTGTTGTTGTTGTTCGTTGTTCAAGCGTATACACAACCATATTCGTTCAGCGGAAGGATAAAACTAATTATCTGTCAAATCAGACATTCGCGAAATAAGCACTAGTTGAAAAAAAAGGTTAGATGACGGACCCTAGAAGAAAACCTTAACCAATTTGAAGTGGGCAGCTCGAGGTAGTTTTCGCGATAGTTCAAAAGGCTTATTTGTCCAGATCCACCCTGGACTAAGAGAGTAAAAATGTTCTCTTAAACTCAGGCCGGTATTTACCGACCATTCGTAAGCTATGAGCTTCGTAAACCTATTCACCAACCTCTATTAGTGCAGACTTACAAGCGCTCATAAGAATAACGAGATGTCCCAACCACAATTAAGTTGAGATCAGTAATGTATTTTTACAACTTCGAAAATTCGAAATTAGAAAAACCAATAATAGTGCACTGTTTCAAAGATAACTATAGTACCTTCATATGTCGCATTAAAACCTCCAATTGAGCCAACAATGGTTGTAATTTTTCTGGTCTATCTTTTGGTGCATAAAAAAAACTTGAACACGCACATGTACATTTTAAATAATTATGTGTATTCAGATAGAGATTCTGACGTCGCATGTTCGAGAGAGAGTTCGAAAAAGAGCGAACAAATTAATTTTTCGCATATTCGAATTAAGATAGACACAACCCTATTATTGCTTGGTGAATACGTAGAAAAAATGTAAAACTATGATAAGAATTCAAGATTTATCAAACAGCAGTAATGAATAATTTTAATTTTTCCTTTATAAGCGAAAAATCATACATGCTTTGAATTTAATGGAAATATTTCTGTCAATTTCTGACTGGCTAAAAATGTTTAGCCAAATAAATATTTCAAACTTAAAATTACTATCACTATTTTGGGATTAATTGATACATATTTAATACATCTATTTTCTGATTGCTCTTTTCCCAATAATAATATTTTAATAGACTTCCACATTGATTTAGAATCGCGGGCACTAGAAATTTTAATTGACATATATGTAGCTTCTTTGAGCTCTATATTCAACTCTTGTTGTCTATAACTTAAAATATCTCTGTGCCATTTAATATCGCGTGTACTAATAGCTAATAATCTTATTTAAGAAATTTTAAACAAAAAAATATAACTTCGTTTTCAATCATTACTGTACTTAATCACAAAACCAAATCTCTCCACTCATTACATTTCCACCCAAAACCAACTCAACAAGACATGGTTCCTGTCTTAACTAAACGTTAAACTGTCAAAACCATATGTTTACCTCTTCATTTCGGTTACTCAACTTGTGCTACAGCAAATTTTTTTCCATCGGCAAAGTTTCTAAAAGAAAAACACTCAAAACCGCTTTTCACCCGCGATAAATAGTATGCTATCAATCCGTGCCCTATTGCCATGTGCCCGCCAATGTGCAAATCATACAGCGGTAACCAACAAATTGTTGTTTGATCAATCGGTCAAGCGATGGACGAAGGCAGGATCGCCTCTTATCGCCAATAAACTTCAGCGTGCTTTCTCATCTAATTCACCCGCGGCGGACGGAGACCTAACACGCATCTACTATGGCTCTCTGGCTCCACGGATGAAGGCAGTCAAGGTGTTCTCCCTAACGA
Source organism: Ferdinandea cuprea (assembly GCA_963576555.1). Taxonomy (NCBI): domain Eukaryota; kingdom Metazoa; phylum Arthropoda; class Insecta; order Diptera; family Syrphidae; genus Ferdinandea; species Ferdinandea cuprea. The sequence goes on from OY754960.1 coordinate 22,405,266, forward strand.
CCAGCTTAACCGGAATCGCTGCACAACCAATACTCGTGGAACAGGGCATGAAAATCGGTGGCACCGGCATGGCAATAGCTCTGTGCACTGTAGCTGGATTCTTTACATTTGTAACACCTCTCCTGCTGCATTTTATCACCAAAAAGTACGTTACCGAGATTCACTACAATTCCAAGACCGATGAGTACATAGCGACAACGATTTCCATTTTGTTGTTCAAGATTGAGGTGAGATTGTCATTAATGGTAGCAAAAAATATGCGTAACTTTTTCTCGTTTTTGCAGACAACATTTAAGGCGAGTGATGTCAAGGTCCCCGATGTCCCTGGAATGTTTACTTCATTCAAGGTTCACAACAAACCTCTGTTCGTGGATCCGTCGTTGTTCCAAGACACCGAACATTACGTGAAGATTATGGGTTACGATAAGCCAATCGACTTTAAGCTGGATTTGCCCGAAGAAAAGAGTAAACCGACAGGTGGAAGCAGTAGTCATAGTCAGTAGAACGGATAATTGTAGATCTTAAAATAAAAAAAGTGCAATTGAAATTTGAAAACAATTTAATTGGCGATGGTTATTGGATTCGAATTGCACAAGTGACAGTTTCGAGGTGGCAAAGAGTTTAGTGTTCGCTGATGTGTGGGATTTTCATGAAAAGGGAAGGGAATTTGCGTTAAAATAAGTTTAATGTACAAATTTTTCGAATAGAAGAAGAACATAATATTCTGATCCATCATCTGTTGCGATGACGATTGGTTAATTCAGGACGACAAATATAGAGGCGGCTTTAAAGGGCGATGTATAGTTTATAAGTGACGATCACCAATTCCTGATTATAATCCTATAAAAAAAAAGTAAACGAGAAGATCAAAATCTGAATAAATTTCAAGCAGAGGTAGCTACGTACTTTAAAAAGTAGATTTGAAATGTTTAAGCTGGATTCAGAAGCACACAAATGGTCAGCATATAATACTCCTAGTGCTACCGATAGCTATGACCCAATATTAACTAAATAATGCCGCTTAGTTTGTTTGTTTGTAATATTTTTTTGATTGAAGACCCATGTAACGTAACGTAATTTTCACGAAAGTAAAAATACGCGAATTAATAAAAACGTTCCTTACTTTTTTCGTATGAATTGCAAAAACTGTCTGAATGGCCCCCCTTGCCATAGATTCTCTGATGAAGAAAGAAACTTCAGAAAAAGTTAGGAGCGCATTTGTGGTAAGAATTAGTAAAATTTCAAATAAAACAGTGTTTTTTTTATGTAGCCGTGACTGGTGTACGAAAGAAATAAACACGAAGCATAAATAGGGGCTTCAGTATCAACAGTCTTCTACTACATTTTCATTACAAAATAATGCCTATTTAATTTAATAAATGAAACCATTTGAGATGGAGAAATTTGAGAGAAAAATACTTAGGCATCAGTAAAAGCTACGAATCCAGAATTAGATGCTACTCGAATATTCATATCCTCAACGAGTCCAGGGTTGTCCCTGTGATGAAGAACTCGCTAAATCTCATGAAAAACGACTATCCTCAATCTAAATTCGATTAGAAACGAGCTGATTGGTGAAATCTGGCGGACACAACAACTCGATAACTGGCAAATCATCTATAAAAGTTTTCCAACTTCATCCGATGTTCCCACCATTAACTTTTTTCGTAAGGCCACCTACGGTCAGAACAGGAGTTAACCCCCATAGCAAAGTTACTAAATCAGACTCAAATTTGAAAGAATTCTCTTTACACTCGAAGGTATTTATTTAAAAAAAAACCCTGCGCGGATCTTTGCCTCAATACTTATGTTGTATGTATATGTTCTAAATTCCAATGAGGAAAGGAAAGGAACAAAAATGGCAGCCATGAGGCATTTCTATTATATTTTAAATAAGTAAACCGTGAAGAATTGCATACGTTATAGCCATCAATTTAATACACATATATTAATTGCCACAAATGTTAACATAATTCGAAGTGATTCAATAAGGTCCAAATAAAGAAATTTCAATTTCAATTTGCGTCCAAACTAAATAATCTGCGAAGCATTATATTGACTGAGCAACAAGCATACGACGAAAGAAAAATATAATAGTGGTGGAAGATTTGAAAGAGATTCGCACCAAAGCAAAATCCTTTCAAAACGGTAAAAGAGTTGAACGTTTTAATGGAAAACAGGACCGGAAAAGATGTTTGCTGGAACACCATAACTCTCTTTCGAAAAAAAACTCGAAGAAAACAATTCGCCAAATAATATTAATCTAAACAAATGACTTTTGGAAGACAGTAATTCTTCATTTCAAAGGTTTATTGAGATGTTGCAATAATATGTTAATATAGGTATTTCAAAGGTCCTGAAAGCATCTTCATCATATGGGTCCTATGCTTTTTCTTCTGTTTATTAATGAAATTCCTGATCTATTTGTGAAATCCCATTGTTTAATGTTTGCCGATGATTTAAAAGTGTTCCGACCTATTCAGTCTGAATATGATTGCATCCTTTTACAGGAAGATCTTGGAAGACTTTTTATGTGGAATAATGACCTTCGACTCAATGTTTCTAAGTGTCAAAGCCTTTCGTTTTGTCGCAACCTCTCCCCAGTTTCATTTACGTACGTGATCAATAACTCTCCTTTATCCATTATCTCCTCAAAAAAAGACCTGGGAGTAATATTTGACAAAAAACTTGATTTCTGTAAGCATATTGACTTTTTGGTTGCTAAAGGCAATTCAATGTTGGGTTTTATATTGCGGAATTCTAAGGACTTTCAGGATCCTCATACTCTTAAATGTCGGTTCTTTGCATTTGTCAGGTCTAATCTCGAATATTGTAGTATAGTATGGAATCCTTGTTATGAGGTACACTCTATTAGAATTGAAAATATCCAAAAACGTTTTACTAAACGTTGCATTTCGGAAACTCCGCTGAAATATTGAATTGCCTACGTATGAGACAAGATGCAAACTATTTGGCATCTTACCACTTTTCAAACGTAGACAATATTTTTCGCTTATGTTTATTCGGGATTTAATTAATAATCATATCGATTGCCCTATACTTTTATCGTTAATTGGTTTCTATGCTCCTTCAAGAATACTTAGAAATCGTTTACCATGTTATGTTTCTTATCACAGGGTAAGTTATGGTTGTAATGAACCAATTTCCAGGTGCCTCAAAGAGTGTAACAAGTTTAGCAGTCTACTTGAGTTTGATCTTAGCAAAGACTCGTTTAAAAAAAAAAACTTATTTTGCCGTTAGGCCTTGGTGGTAGAAATTAAGTATTAAAATTTTGTTATTAGGTAATCTATTGAGAACAGTGAATGTTCTCATTTGATGAAATGAAATAAATAAATAAACAAATGAATACAAATTTAATCTGCATGGATCAGATGGTAATTCCTATTTCCTAATGCTGAATTTCACTATGAAAACAAAATGTCAAGGAAAGTCCATACAAATTGAATATTTTAGACAATTTTATTCTTTACTAAGACAACGATTCAAAGCAATTTATCTGGAGTTTTAAAACGTTGTTTGCTCCGAATTATTACAGACACCTTAGTTATCGGACTTAAACGTGATTGTGCATTTGTAGGAAGAACTTGCAATAAGATAATGCAACAGAAGTTTTAGCACGCCAGAAGAAGAACTAGACAGAACAGGTTCCGCATCCCAGTTCATGATGCTAGGGATATTTTGCGGGCTATCAATAAACACCACAAATAGGAAAAAGGCGACATAAATACTTATTCACTCAACTCAAACATATAAAGCTGTTAAAGTTCAAAACAAATTTGCATGCATTTTTCCTAAAAATAAGCAAAAAACAATTACCACGCATCTGATAACACTACACTTACGAATCATCACCAACTTCATTCATGTTTTTCTCCAATCTGCCGGTTGACGTTGACTTGACATTTCCTATTCACATTTTTCATTACCTAAACTTTTTTGTACATTTGTTTGTGTTTTGGTTTTCCATTTCCACGTGAATTGCGATAAATAATTTTATTTTTGTTTTTATTTAGCTTGGCTAAAAATGACAAAACCGGATCTGAAAATAATATTAGAATTTAGGTAAGTAAACTTTTGAGAAATTTTTGTTTTGTTAAATTGACAAATTGTCTTCATTGCAGTGCCGGTGCGGAACTTCTATTCGGAAATATAAAGAAGCGCGAAGTTATTTTAGATGGCAACAAAACTTGTAAACAAATATTAAAGAAACATCTGTGACAAAGTTCATAAATCTTATTTCAACAGGGACCTTGAAGGAATTCATTAAATGGATGCACGAGACAATTCTAACCGAACGTCCAGAGTTGTTTGTACAGAACGATTCAGTGTAAGATTTCCTATAGTTTTCCCTTTAATTGAGATTTTTAACATGAAATTCAACATTTCAGACGTCCAGGAATCCTTGTCTTGGTTAACGACACTGATTGGGAGCTGTTGGTAAGTATTCTTGTGGAAAATTTGCCGGTTCTTCTGTATTGACCTTCTCACTTTGTTCTAGGGTGAACTGGAATACGAATTGCAGCCGAATGACAATTTGTTATTCATCTCGACCCTGCATGGCGGATAAATAATTTTTGTTTATTCTTCCTAATTAAAATTAAAATGAGTTGTATGTGATAAATGGTGAAAAATGTGTTAAAATAAAATAAATTTGTACTAAATCGTACGGTGTCGGAGAGTTTTATGCATGGTTTGTGCAAAAAGTAGTCTAGTGGAGAGTTCTTCGATATTTTATATTCGTTTATAGTTCGCATTATTTCTTACGTAAGGTGGTGTGATCAAATGGAATGTAAAATACTAGGAAAAGTGCGTTAAATGATGACAAAATATTCTCCTGAACCTTCGTGTGGCCTCCTACGGGAGGGACGTAATTCTGAATGCGCCCTTTTTATATTTGGTGCATATTTCTTTTTAAAAATGTTTTTGGCTGATCTTAAATTTGAAAAAAATCTAACTCATTCTATGAATGAAAAGCAAGTGAACCATAAAAAGACTATAATGTATTCTCTTTTTGTTCTAATTGTAAGCAGACAATGTTTTGTCAATAAAGAAAAAAAAAAAAAAGGATTCTGCGACTGGGATTTGAACCCATAGTCACGACTGACTGACTGAGCAACGAGCAAGCTTGTAATGACGTGATAATACAGTGTGTTTTTTGGAGGCATGGAACTTCGAATTGAAATAAAACACAAGAAAATCGTCCACTAATTTGGCTTTATTGGAAGGAAAATTTTATGCCGCGGCTGGTTCGAATAAAGACCAGTCTAGAGGTACAATTTTGAATCACTTTCTCAAGCATTTGGGGCTGTATGTCGGCTATAACGCCACGAATGTTTGCTACCAAGTCCCCTAACGTTTCTGGTTTGTTGGCGTTGGCGAGCGACTTCACATATCCCCAAAGAAAATAATCCAATGGTGTCAAATCACACGATCTTGGTGGCCAATTGACAGGTCCATTCCGCGAAATTATGCGCTCATCGAATTTTTCCTTCAATAAATCGATTGTGACGTGCGCTGTGTGGCATGTAGCGCCGTCTTGTTGGAACCACATCTCATCCACATTCATGCACAAAATAGTCGGTTATCATGGCTCTATACCGGTCTCCGTTGACGGTAACTGACTCTCCAGCATAATTTCGGAAGAAGTATGGCCTAATGACTCCACCAGCCCATAGAGCACACCAAAGGTCTCATGTGGATTCTCTTCACTCCAAATGCGGCAATTTCGCTTGTTGACGTAGCCATTAAACCCAAAATGAGCCTCATCACTGAACAAAATTTTGTGATGAAAATCAGCGTCGATATCAATCTCATTTTCGGCTCATACACCAAAAACACGACGCATTGCATGGTCTCGCGGCTTTAATTCTTGCACAAGCTGGAGCTTGCGGTAAACTTCGCGACCTGAACCATTATTTTCGAAATAAATTTGCACGATTTGCAAGCGTTGTTCACTTGTCAACCTGTTCATGATGAAATGGCAAACCAAACTGAACTTAAGTGACATTAGAGTTGCCAGATTTGACCACAAAATGTCAGTTTTATCTCTATTCGAAAAACAGCCTTTACAACTGTTTGCGATGGTGTAGGGGGTAGGGACGCAGCGATTCCACTTTTAAAAAAATTTCGGAAGTAGAATTGGTGAAAAAGTGGAGTAGATACAGACAGAAGTAGATATGAAAAAAGCAACTATATTTTATTTTATAGGGTTAAATTCAGTCGTCATTTTTGCGTCGAGAACTTCTCATTCGTTCAAAAATATCGCAATATATCCTTTTGTTTTTCAACAAATTTATTTTTCTTAAGGACACGATTTTTTATATCTGAGATGAGTATCAATTTCGAAATATTTGATATGATTGGCTCTCAAAAATACATGTAGCAAGAACTACTTTTCGAATGGGATTCGGGAATTCATTGTTTCGAAAAAAAGTTCCTGTGGTCGGAATTGCATTATTTCTAAATTCGGATGCGAACAGAATCGAACAATTTTGTCTGATTTATCTATATTTTTGATTCATTTATTAAAAAATATACTCATAACGGAGATAGATGTTTCTGAAGATCAGACGTGAAAAATGTGTTGCAATAGAGGGTTGTAACTCAAGTTATATTAAGTTAAAGTGTATAGCTACTATTTTAAGGTATAACTACTCTAAATGATATAACTTCAGAAATAAAAGGTTTAGCTACAAAAACTATTTAATAGACCTATTTTGTAGACCTAATTTAATAACGCAAGAAATGTAAAAATTGTTCTGTGATTTTCTTAGACCAGAAAAAAGCATTAAGTAAAAATTAAAAAAAATACGTTTTGCAGCTTTTCAATTCAAATTAATTTTTCGCAGTGAAATCACTTTCAGCCCAATTGTTTTTCTTTGGAATGGAAAATTCTCCGTTTTCATACGAATCGCAAAATTGTTTATATTCGGAAGAAGATCTCGAAGCTAAAATCAGCCGATTCATATGAAATTGGACAACTTTCTTTCCGAAGGAGACATCGTTGGACCGATTAGGTTAAGGTTTCTTAACCTCAACATTACAAATAGAAGAAAAGTACCGAAGGTAGGTGTCCCAAATAAGGCCCACCTTATATTTTCGTTAATAAGTCATAGTTCAGTTATCTATCTAAAAATACAACATTTATTTGTTAAAACACAATTTGAAATATATTTTTTTATAATTTTTGAAAACCCTACCTTGGGCCTTATTACGAACACATGTTGTAAATAAGGCCCACACATAATTTTGTTCAATTACTTTCATTATCCTGTGTTAAAACAAGAAGTAAAGAAACAAATAAAACAATAAAACAATGTAATTTATGTAATTTTTTATTAATAAAAAACAAAAACAAACACTAGAAAGAAAAATTAAAATTAAAAAAAAAAAAATTTTAAAATATGACTTCAATAAATTAATTTAGAATAAGGAGATAATTATTAAGAACTGCATTTAAAGTAAGGTTAAAGTTTAGTTTAAGTTTGGGTACATCCACCAGGACAATCGAATCCTTCGTCATCTTCCGTTAGTCCAACGCAAATTTACAGTACCATGCTCCGGTGTTTTCGCTTTTTTGGTTAGCTGCGCTTATGGCTGATGACGGATTGAACGAGGTTGTGGAGCTAGATGATGTCGATTTGCGTTTGTCATTGAATAAATCTTTGGTAACCTCTTGGCCTTTGAAATTAAGGGCCTTCTTCCACGGTGCTGTTTAGTTAATTTTAAATTTGTGATAAAAACCACGTTGGATTGACTTCAAGGCCTTTTCCATATCTTCTGATGACCATTCTGCCCGCTTTATTTTTCCTAATTGTCTCGCCTTTGACATTTAATCTAAAAGGGCACATGAAAAAATTTTCGTTAAAAAAATGTTAACACGTTGGCCACAAGCACATTTAAAATATAATTCCTTTTGCTTGTCGGTTATGACACTTTTTGCGCACTGGGCCTTATTAGGGACTGGGCCTTATTTGGACCACCTACCTTACAAGTCAACATTCTTAGTTCCCGTCTTACTACATTCGGAAAATGCGATAACTTATTTGTTCCAGCCATACGCTAGTTCTCAAACGACTCGAGCTGACATTTCAAGGAATTTCAAGCGAACGTTCCATAAGTTCGTTTTCATATTCAACATTGAAAACTCTCTTAAACGCTCTATTGTTTTTGTCAGTTATGTCATGTTTACTCTTCAAATGAGGGTAGTTTTTGGAGACTTAAATGTGCTCTAAGCTAATCCATTTCATTACTTTTATAGTATCGATAGGAATTCAATGCGGATATTAAGGTTGAAGCTTCAGCTCAGATAATGTTTAATAAAATGTCTTCGAAATGGCAAAAGAAAACTAGTCACGGAAGAGGAGGGAATATTAGATGAACACATCATTATAAACAGCTGCTAGTTGGCCATCGTATAGAGAGTTATAAGACATAAACATTTGACAGGAGGTCGGCTTAGCTATAATAAGAATATTAAGAACAACAAGTCCGCGGGATTCGTTGGTTTACCAATGTCGCATGTAGGTAAAATTAGGTAAGGTTAAAGTAGCTGTCGGCATAAGAACGTACACACTTAGACCAGTATTAGTCCGTTGTGATACCACAGGGATCTGGGATAAAGCTTTCCGCTACTCGTTGAACCAATTGCAGCTTCTGACGAAGTGAAGTAGAGCTTTGATGTCTATGTTTGTAAGATCACATGTGTCTAGGTGGAACAAGGCTCCGAAATAGAACTTTCTTTTTCTGGAGAAAGCAGGGCATATGCAAAGCAGGCGAGGGATCGTTTCCTCCTCTTCTTCATCCATACAACTTCTGCAAAAGTCGGTCGAGAATGCATCAAGTTGTGTTGCATGTCTACCTTTAAGACAGTGTCCAGTGATGACACATATAGTAGTAGAGAGATCACATTTTTAGAACCTCTCAGACCCAGATTAGGACAGATTACACCTTAAGATTTAGTCTGTCAGAGAATACACCACACCCCATTTCACCTCATCATTGGTTTTCGCACTGTGCTCCCAGAATGATCGGTATGGAATAGTAACATGGAAGGATCTTCCGAATTGTAATTGGGGAAAGATGTAATCGCTTTTACTAGGGATATTCCCTAATTTAAGATGGAAACATGGCCAATACCTTGAGACAAAAGGCGGGGCCTTTAGGTGAAATTGAATGTCTGAAGCAGCGAAGGGAGTCGTGCGTAAGGCTCCTCCAATGCATAGGCAGGCTGATCTGTGAAGTTCGCTTATTTCATTGCGATTGGTCGCTTTATCTAACGCAGTCCACCAGACAGCTTAAGTATCGGTCCTATAACCGAAATGTATAACTAGTGAGTGATGTGAGGTTGAGCGGCCCATCTGTCCCCACTGGTTTTTTCACAAGAGAAAAGAGCTTCTGCACTTTTTTTTTATTCTTTCTTGTAAATATAAAAGCTTCCATCTATACTTTTTATCTATAATCGGATCCTGTTATTTCGCTTCTTTAGACATAGTTGAGCTTACGCCGTTTATGGAGGAAGGGTCAATGTGAGGAATTTTTCTGTTTCTTCGAGAAAAGGACTAGTTCAGTTTTGTGAGGCCTAACGCCCAACTTACTAGCTTATTAAGGGCGTTTTGGAGCAGATCTTTAATAGTACTAAGGGGCTTGCCTGAGACGTAAATAGCAATGTCATCCGCATAACCGATCACATTGCAACCCTTCGCTTGTTCGGCATGTTCGTACTTCATTTACTACCAAGTTCTAAAGAAGAGGGATAAAAAACCACCCAGTGGGCCTTTCTCGCTGATGATCCAGCCTGTTTTGAGTTGTAAGTAAAAGATTGATCACCTTACCGATGGCTTCATCTACTTTCAGGGCCGACAGTGCAATACATTGACAATGTTAAAACAACCTTCTATGCCCAATGTAAAGAACTGTGAGCAATATTCAGTTTGGCAAAAGTCCAAGTCCTCCATAAAGATGGAAAAGATTTCGGCGAGCATAGAGATACAAGGTAGAGACTTACAAATTAAAACATCAACCTAATCCTGCCTCATTCAGGGTCATGACCACTAATTACCTAAAAATCGCACTCGGTAGTTTCTCATTTAATGTAAATCGTATAATTAGCATCCTTTTGTTGAAAACCCTTGAGTCAATAGACCATGGGAAAAATCCAAACATGGCCAAAGTGATTTTATCTCCACCAAATGGATTATTTATAATTCTATTTTTCGTAGTACCTATTATCCATTTAAAGAAACCCTAGACTCACCTACAAAGCGTCGAGTCGTCGAAACTATATAAATACAAATGCATGGCCCATAAGAGCAGTTTCACTACTATGCCAAAAACAGAAGGTATACCTACTCTGGGATCACAGATCAGGTCATTGTTTTCGATTCCTTTAAAAGAAAATCGAAAACAGAAACAAAAAATCACAAAATCTAACAACCAACAAATTCATCGATGGACTAAGCCCATAAAAAGTAAATAGGTTACCGGCGCCCAGTAAGGGCATGATCGTGCATGGAGTCACAAAAACGAAAGCAGGACCGCGACGTCGAAACACCACCAACCAAACCAAAACCCATCCCGAAGCTACTCCTAAACGAAATCGAAATCAAATGTAAATGCGCGAAGAAAACGAGTTCAAGTGTTTCTGTTTGGTTGCATCTTGCATCTTTCATCTATGGAACTGGAAGAAATGAAATATGCTACAAAGACTGTGTTGACATCGTTAGAGATAGGTGTAATTCCAATGAACCCAGCCAGATATGAAAAGAGAGTCAAATTTCATCTACATATGTACTCATATGCTCGGTGTCTGGTCCGTTTTCCATGGATCTTGGCATAGATTTCTAGATAAGTGCTGTTTTCCATATAAAAAAAGATGTTTGTGGACTTTCGTTGGGAGTCAAATATCCTCGGATTTAATTAGATTCTCCGTTAATTACTTGGAAATCATTGCAAATGTATCAATAGCATGGGCATTAGCATAGCTCACATTGATTTGCTTTGCGATGCAAAACAAATTTAACACCTTAAACGCGGAAGTGTGAAACGCCCAATAGTGCCAGCAGCAGCTGGAATTATTGCAATCTGCAAAACATTGGACACCATCACTACGGCACCACCTCCATCTGGCAGACTAGTGCGAACGAAACCAGGGCAATCCTTCCATTAGCAGTTGGACAGTTTCGTGTATCGATCAACATTAAGATGGCAAACTGATAATCCAAGACAAGGGATAATATTAGCATTGGCATTCGTGCTGCCGTTGTTTAATCAACGACTAGAGATACAGGAGTGTGCTGCTGGTTCAGCAGCATGGACCCTCGATATAGCTAACTGATTTCATGGTATGCGATGCATTGCACTGCACTGCACTGCATATTGCGTATCTGTAAACAGAAACATTTCACGTGAGTGAGTTTTGTTAGAACAATTTATACCGTTATATATTGGTAAAATCAACACACCGTTAAGTAGTAGTAGCTACTCGCAAACAAGTTGCCAATGTTGGAATAGTGAAATTTACTTTGTCTTATTTTATTAGCATGGCGATCGACGACACGAGTGTACCTAACGGCATATGAAGAGATGTCATGTCGGTAATTTTACTAACATTAGTTTTAGTGTGAAATTTAGGTGCTTTTTGCACTAATGGAGGCATTGGTATCGCTGAGATGACGATGAGAGTGCCAGCTAAATGGTGATTGGCAAAGTCTATTTTGTGTGGGATACATTTGTTGTATCAAAAAACTGGCACCCAATCTTGCAAGAAGGAAGTCATTAAGAAAAGAATTAATATTTATACTCAAACAAAGGAGACTCCATACTCAAACATTTTTTTCGGACAAATAATCGATGAGATTAGTGCTTCCCCGGTTATGCTGTGCACTGCTTGAGAAATTGAGAAAATTCTCTTTCAGATAATACCACAAAGCAGCATTACCATCAAGAAAAAAATATTGGGCCACCTTTCGTTGGAAATATAAATTCATCCTGTCTTTTTGTCCGAAGTTGGAAAATCTCTTAAAAAAAAGTAGTAATTCATGTTGGCACCAATTCCTTATGAAAACTTAACCGAAATAACGAAATGTAACTTGACCCGTCGTTGCTTTGCTCGTTGATATATCACTCGCCTCTTTGGCCTCTGGTCTTTGGAAGATATCACTAGTTGCGCACTTCCACTTGTGCGGCGCCACCTAATCTGGCTGGAGCATTGGTGTACATTCGCTCCGCATGTCTCAGCCATCTCAAACGTCCAAAGTGCGTTTTTTTTTTTGGCCAGGTCAATGTCGTTTAATAGTCTCTTCCAGAATCCAGGAATGTATTCGGGACCAAATATTTTACAAAGAAATTCTCTCAAAACGACCAAGAATATTTTCATCAGCTTTAGAAAGCGTCTATAATTCGGATTCATGAAGCAGGATAAAAAGTTGGTGAGTATCGTGCTGAACTCCTTGGGTTTTCTTCAGGATCTGCCGTAGTGTGAATATTTGAACAATTGTGGAATTACCGAGCCCAAAACGGCACTCATAGGGTCGGGTCAGGTTATTCAGGTCTTTGATGAAGGATTTCATGGCAGACAAGATCTTATTCGCGATGTTTAGGAGATCGAAAAATGTATATGGCGTAGTCTAGAGTGTTTCCTTTCTTATGGAAAACTGATTCTGTGGTTCCATTTATAAGGCATACATTCTGCCGACCAAATCTTGGAAATGAGTTAGTGTATGTTCTTTTTCGAGTCATCTCCTTTTAAGAAGTTCGACGGGTAGACCGTCCGGCCCAGCAGCCTTGTTGAATTCCAGTTAAGCTGTTGCTATCCTCACGTGATTTTGGTCCGATGGACGGAATTCAACAAACCAAACGTCTCCATTAGAAAGAGCCCTTTTGAATTGGCCCAGAGTCACGGGCAAAAAAGTAAGACAGAGGGCCAAGTAACCCTATCGGGCACTTTTTGACAAAGCTGCTTCAAAGGTGTGAGAGTCATCAAAGGAATTAATTCTCTTGACTCTTTGACAAGATTTGATGGTGAATGCATGCAACGATTCGTTCAACGGCTCTACCTAAAATTAAGTCTATGGGTTATAAAAGGAAAGAGACTTTCGGTAATGGTGATGTGTCGATATTTTCACCTTTGATATCGATCTATTTTCCGTAGTTCTCACCCAACCAAATCTAAAACATGTGGTCTTAGGGGGAAAAAAAGAGAAAAAGAACCCAACTTTTCAAAAAAACCCTCCTGTAGGTGACAACAATTAGTTAAGTATTTGTAGAGAAGTAAAATGCTTTGCGGAAATGCTGTAAGATGGGGGTGCTTTGTGGTTGGTTTAATGTTGGGGATCTCCCGTCTTGGTTCTCCCAGGGATCGCGATGATCCATTACCGTGTCTAGTATTTTATGGCGGCATAGCCATAGCTTAACATAACCTTACCTAGCCTGTAAGTTATAAAAACTCTGTGATTGGTAACTCTAAATTCTTGAGTTCGTCCGAGTTTTGCAGTGACTTAGTATTTACATTTTTGGATAAGTCTTGACTATTTTCGTACACAGCTTATAGTCTGCGTTTGATCGATATTATTAATTATTAAGACCGTATTCGCTAGGTATTTTTGCCCATTTCTCCTGGATAAATTGAACTATTTGATTTTGTGTCTAAGAATTTCTTTTATCAACCTTGTTTTTAAATATGTGCCCACAAATTCTCTAAAGTATTAAGATCAGGACTCTGGGCAAGTGTATTGAAACTTTTGGTACAATTGTAAAACAGCCACATCTTAACTGTATGCTCCTTGGCGACAAAAAAGTTAATGAAATTATGCAAACAGTATTCACTTAAATTGACTCCAAATAAGTAAGGTATCCAATCTGCAACCCTTCAGATTTCCGAAAGACACACGAAACATTACTTTTAAGGAATTGGAAAACATGTTGGCGACATTTACACAGATCAAATAAAGGGTGTTTTGTGTATACGTATATGGTGAATAGAACTTCGAAATGAAATAAAACCCAAAAAAATCGTTTTAATGTCCATCAATTTGGCTTTATTAGAAGGATAATTGGAAGGATGCCATTAATATTTAAATGTGATTTCGGACATGTGGCCGCCGCGGCTGGTTCGAATAAAAACAAGTCTAGAGGTCCAATTTTCGACCACTTTTTCAAGCATTTGGGGCAGTATATCGGCAATAACGCCACGAATGTTTGCCTCCAAGTCCCCTAACGTTTCTGGTTTGTTGGCGTAGGTGATCCACTTCACATACCACCAAAGAAAATAATCCAATGGTGTCAAGATCACACGATCTTTAGGGCCAATTGACAGGTCCATTCCGCGAAATTATGCGCTCATCGAATGTTTCCTTCAATAAATCGTTTGTGACGTGCGCTGTGTGGCATGTAGCGCTGTCTTGTTGGAACCACATCTCATTCACATTCATGCCATCCAATTCGGGAACAAAATAGTCGGTTATCATGGCTCTTTACCGGTCTCCATTAATGGTAACTGACACTCCAGCATCATTTCGGAAGAAGTATGGCCCAATGACTCCACCAGCACATAGAGCACACCAAACAGTCAGTTTTTGTGGATGTAATGGCGTTGGATTTGAACTTGTTTCCAAGTTACTCTTGCTTTTGTCTAAAATCTGCAAGAGTTCTGCGATCTTGTTTCCCTAATTTAAAAAATTGATTAGGTACTTTTAAAAATTTGATCAATCGATAATAAGGATTGACACACACGCACAAATTACATAGATCTATTCACCCGAAATTTTTTTTGTTGAGCTAACTACTGAGTCAGAAGTGTGCATGTATATTGTACATTGAGTAAATTTGCTTTTTGTTTGCACATTTGAGTATGTTGTATGTATAACTTACTAAAAGCCTTAAAAGATTAACAAAACGGGAAAAGGAAAAAAAGGCAATAACGAAAGAAAAAGGAAAAATACAATATATACATATTTGGGACCAGCAGAATGTCATACGTGTTTGTTTTAAGTCTATATTGTCATACGTTTGCGCAAAAAAAAGGCAAAGTCAACAAAATCCTATCCCTGGTTATAAAACTCTTTTAGTATGACGCTTAGTGGTTAATTATTTGGTAAGATATGCATACGCGTAAGCAATGAGCGCAGTTTCCCTCCTGAATATTTTGGTGTTCATACAATTTTTATTTTTGTTAAGGAATTAGGTATAAATCTATAAATGTACATTGCAATTAAAAATTACTTTATTTAATAAATGTTTCCCCCCCTCCTAAAATGCCTGTGTATGCCCTAGTTGATAAGATAAATCCAAGTCCCGGATGTAAGCAACGTTTTAATACCAAAACATTTTGAGGGTATACATCGGTGGAATAAGTTCGAATGACAAGCTAAAATCAAAAAGAACTCAATCAATTTTGGACGTTTTGATTTCATTAAAGTATCTATTTAGTCTTTAGCATTTACTAAGGCCTTTCCAAGTCTGTAAGGCTTGGGAATGCTCATAAACATCGAGAACAAGTAGGTAATTGTAAAATGATGCACTTTACTGCTTCGTTGCAGTTGCATAGACAACATATACATTTTCAAAAGAGGTTGCTCATCGTCAAAGTGTCTCAAATGGATTTCAGTTAGCGATTTTTTCAGTGAATGGCTATGGGAACTCCTCCCAGAAGCATTCTCTGTACAATGAGACGTTCCACCATAATTTTTGTCGTTTTCATCGTTCATGATACAGAGCAGGTACAACAACGTGGCAAGCCATGCATAATTTTGTATTTATTACTAGTTGACTTGGCCCGCTTCGCTCTCGAGTGATCCTAATATACATTATGTACCTAGTTATTTTCGATGTTTTCTGTTAACATTATTACTTCGAGCTTGTTGAGTCTGCACATGTTAGAAGAAGGAAGTGGGATTCTGAGGCTAATTTGTGGGTCCAGAAAATTTTTCGGGGTTAAATAAGGGTACCTTCTGCACTTTACAGTGTACTCTTTTATAATGAGACACCTTAACGCGCTACATAATTTTGGCCCATGTACATTTCGAAAGCCTACCTCGCCATCAGATGCCAATTATTTCAAAGCTCCAATAATAGTTTCGAGAGAACTCGAACCCCACCGCGCCAAGTCGCATAACAAACTTTCTCTAAAAATAAATAAATAAAAGATAACAAGCCTCGTTAACCTCAAGTGCCATTGATCGAATTAAAATTCCATTAGCTTTATTGTTCTCCTCTCTCCTGATCATGGTCTTGGCTATTTGGTCTCCTTCCCAGAGAGATTCTCATCGCGAATTTCCATTTGGTCCGTAGATCCCTTGATTTTGTCTGTATGGTGTCCCCAGAGTCAGGCTCGGATTTTCCCACCAATTTCACTCTCATTGTACTGAGTATGTGTCTGAGTCTGCCTCTGCATTAAACTCACTTTCAGAAGAAACAAAACAAAAAAAACCCGTTCGCCTCTCAACAACTCTCATTTTCCACCGGCCGGATAATTGGTATTGTACCTGCACCAAAGCACCGACGACCATCCGCTCCACCCGGGCGCCAAGTACTCCCATAAGTCCATGGAAGCGGCGGCTTGCAGAAATATCTCAGCACCAATAACAACCGGCAGTGTGGAAGTACACGTATTTGGTTAACTGGGGCGACCTTCAAAGAAAGTGTAACCGCGCGCACATCCAATGCGCGTAGCTTCGCGTAGCATCATCGCAGTAATCAGCGATGTCGCGTATTTGTTGAAACAATGGACATATTATTGGCAAAAGTTGGTCGTCTCACCGGCATTGCCATTATTTTATTTTTTATTTTTTTTTTTACCTGGAACCTGGTAAAAGTAACTCAATCAGCTGAGAGGAATTTTCTGTGCGGAATTCTTTCGCAGAAGCACCAGTCACTAGGGAGACAACGAAGACGAACAGTTACACAAATGTAAAGTGAAATTGAGAAATGGAGATGGAGATGGAAAATCGAGAGTATTTTCATTGATGCATTGGCAGTGGCCAATGGCCAATATGAAAGATTCGATATCCGCTCAGGGCTTCAGGTGCGTATATCATTATTAATGTATTCCGGAGTCTGATAAAATGATAAACGGCTAGTGGTCCATGTGGTGGATTTTGACCAACAAAACGGGATTTCATTGTACGTGACTTAAAGAGACTGCAGATCATAAAAGGTGAAGTGATCATAAAGATCAGGCAGATAGAAGAAAGTGATCTTTTGGGGCTAGAGACACAGAGATGTATGTATTGTGTACTCTCTAGGAGATGAATTAGCTTACGCACACACTGCGGTGCAGTTCACGTTTTTAACTGGAACAATGGAGAGGCACCTCATGTCGAGTGAATGTAGAATGATTTAGAGACAGGATTGGGTTTGCCGCTGGAATTTTTCCATAAACTAAACTAAGCACGCACGTTGACATTTTAAATTCAATTGTAGACGGAATAGTTATTAGTAAGTTGTACATAACCCAGTTATCGACAGTAGGGTTTAACTAGGTTTAATCATAATAAAAGACTGAAAAGGTTTATTTCCTGACAATACCACTAGACTAGGCTTCTGCTTCGTTTGGGTACTATAAAATAACAAAATTTTTTAATACTTTAATTAGCATTGACGACCGGGTTTGAAAGCTCAAAAATGATAAATGAAATATATCACGCAAAATTGGCTTTAGACCTAGCTTAGATATGGTAATTTGAAAAATTTATTTTTGAAACGAACAGAATGTGAGGCCTTCATCTAATAGTTGTTAATACAGTAGTTAATAAGTATGAATAAAAAAACTTACCGAAATGAAAGGGGATCCCATTTTATGAAGGTGAACTATACATTTATTGCAGAACGATTTAGCTTGCGATATATTTGTTTTGATATATTGCCAGTCGACTACCACCTCAAATTGATTGGCCTGATTTTATTGGCTCAACTTGCAGCTTAACATCGACGAGTACAGAATAGAATTTTATTTAAGCTCACAGTGTACAAGTTAGACTTAATCTTCGACGGGAAAAAATTAAATAGCATGAAAAGCGTGCGATGGAAGAAATCTGTGGAATCTTTACCAACCGTTTTAAAGGATATTTTCAAAGGGAAAAACGTTTAAACCTAATTTTATAGATGAAGAAAGATAGCCTGAAGTAGAGTCACAGTTGCATTTGAGGATATGGGAAAAATCATACCGTTTAACTTCTTAAAGCCGATGGCGCCATAAATCCCCCAATCAGGCAAAGCGTAAAATTAAATTAAAACCAACATATTGTCAACCTGATCTGAAATGATAGGATTACCTGAACTTAAATTAAACAAGGCTGCTAAATTGGATGGTTTACTAACTGGGATATTTGGGACAGCGGGAGATTACTTGGTATGAAGCCAATACTAACCCCTTTCCATGATTTGATCGCCAATAGCGCGCAGTAAGGCTTGGCAGTTCCATAATCAAGAAAATAGTTCCACTACGGTAGAAGACGGAGGTGCACTATTTTAAAAGTCATTTTTAATTTCTCGACGACAGAGATTCGTCGCTGTAGCATTTGGGATGTAAGGTTAGCTTCGTTGAGGAATAGTTATGGTGTATATGCCGCCAAAAAAAAAACAACAAAATAATGTGGGCATCTCAATCCTTGGGAGAATCAACTAACCACAAGAAACATCGTTCACCATTTTCATGAAGCATATCATTTCCTGGATTTACTTTTCAATTTATTATCGCCCACAACCTTTTGCGCATATATCATAGAACTTTTGCACTTTCCTATCTCCGTGAGTCTTAGCGTTCTTGCATTCTTGAGCAGGCAACTGTCATTCTGAGTTGAGGTTTATTGAGATTCAAAATTCCTCTAGGTCCCCTTTTCATACAGGTTTCACTTTATATACCCAGTGACTAACCATTTTAGTCAAACTTTCCATTATTTGACCAGAGTTTTGCAGCTGCAAAGAGGGAGAACTTTTCTTGCAAACTCAATGAACACAATAAATACGTTAATATATCTATCGGTAGCTAACTTTTGCTGCCCATAGAACCTTCTATTGAAAGGCACAATAGTTATTTGGAAACCGTAAAGATACCTTTAAGACGAGTAAATTCTACATGCTGGATCTATCAAAAACCCATCTCTATATTAAGAATAGCTAAAAGATAAAACTATACATTTTGGATTCATTGTTAGATTTTGATTCCAGTTTGCGTAGACGGATTTTGGAGAAGATACTTCAACGACGGGTGCAGTGGCTAAGAGAGTACGTTGAACTATTAATCCAACCACTTTAAAGTTTGTACTCGCCCACCACCACCTCTTGCAAAAGTCTGACAAATATCCAAGACTGACATATCAAAAATAAAATTGCCGTTCGAAATCGGCATTAAAGTTATTATTTATTTCAACGGCGAACGGATCGAATATTGGTCGTCTTTTTTACAAAGTCATCGACACCGTCCAATAAAGTTGACGTTAGGAAGTCTTTCGATGTTTTTATATTTATTTATACTAAAGAAATAGTCTGCTGAATACGTTTATTATTTCCTTTCCATTTTCTCACATCTTATTGCTGTATTCGAAGATGGATTTATAAAAAATGCGTTGACCAAAAGTGTGTGTTTAAATTGATTTAATTCATTCGACAGCCTCTTTATGAAGACCTTCAACATTTCATACAATGAATGTTGTTGATGCTGTAAGAATTTTAAAAAATATATGTACTGCCGAAGAAAGCTAATAAATTGCTCTCTTGGTATGTTGCTACATTCAGAAAGACTAACCAAATAAAAAAAGAAAGATGTGGAGAGTACGAACTTGTACCCAAGATTTGCATGTGGATGAGGAACTACGCGCCTATCTCTTCACATTAAAGCTGGAACCATAAATAAACAGAACGAGCTGAAATTGATAGTGTTTTCCCAAAATAAAATCGAGGCATCCTTCTCCATCTGATCACATTGTAATAGATATATTTAAAAAAAAAAACCCTCTCTTAAAATATCAACCAATCTAAATAGTCTTTACGCTCACCTTACAAGCCGCCTCAATCACGCTTTAGGCAGGTGTTGTTTCTTGTATAAGTTTACTAACCCTATTGTCCCCTAAGACAGTGCAAGTGCACATACATACCTTCCCGCCTCCTTCAACAGATATACTTAGCCTTCATATTGTTGTGGTGCGCAATATTTGCAAACAATATCAGAGAGTTCTTCTCTACGCAGATACGCAGATTATGTCAACGCTCATCGTTTATTTATAACGTTCTTATCAGGAGTTTTCTCATCGGATACAAAGATACTGCCCGATAAAAAGCTAATATGTGCGTAATACAACTATAGCACTTGAAAAGTGCAACCAAAGAAGTGCCAGCGAGTATATAAACCACCAACTGAGACCAGAAGGTATGCAAGTTCCCTTTTGACACTGAACATTTCAACAACACTGAACAAGGTGATTCAGACAATCAATCCCCAGTTTTGAGCAAGGAGTTTTTAAAATTTATTTTATTTTATTTTCAGATGAAAATCCTACTGCTGCTCTCGTTGGTCACATTTGCTTGCTCGGCGAAGCTCTATGCCAATCGTCCGGTCTACATTCTTGAGATTCTACGTGAGCGAACCTTGGCCGATGACTTAAAGGATTTCAAAGCCATTATTCCCGAACGCAAGCTGGAAATTCTTATAAGCCGATATTTGCTAGGTGATGCCGAATTCCAAGGTATCATTCGCTACTTTGGTTCACAGGAAATATCCAATGTAATTGCGCTGATTAGAAAGCAACCAGAGATAAAAGGACTCGCTCTGTGGCTGCAGGACCAGCTGCAATCGGGTCGTCTAGATAGTCTTTCCGACGATAGCTCAGAGGAATTACTTCATCTATTGAATTTGAACCGCTTGCCCGCACAACATCTCAAACTTAGTGGCTGGAAGGGATTCATTACAGAGTTCCTATCCATCTATCCAAGAGCTGAAATTAAAAATCTCATTCGTGATAAGGTTGCTGCCAATGGTGTGTTTGCGGAATTCTACAATAAAATCTACGCTCTGAGACCAGTCTATGAGAGAATTCTGAAATTGCCAGAGATTGTAAAGGTTCTTGCCAAATTGCGTGAACTTGGAGTGGATGTTGAACAAATAGATCAACTGATTCGGGAGGATCTTGGCTGGAAGAAGGAAGGAAATCTGCAAATTCAGGGAAATCAACTCGATCTTGGACTTGGACTTCCCGGAAATAAACTCAAAGGTCCCAATGCTGAGATCGCTCCCGTAATTCCAGTTGCTTGAATTGGATTTCTTTGTATTTTATTTTGTATAATCTTTTAATCACTGATAATAAATAGAGGAAGCAAATAAGTGTTAATGTCTTACGTTGATTCATTAAGGTAGATAAGACCAGACAGATTTTGCCTTATCTTTTATTAATATTGATACTTAGCAGCTAGAGTCCGTGTGGCAGTAAATCTATATTAATAAATATAGCATTTAAGCCATCAGTATAATATTCTGGGAAAAGGTGTGCTTCAAATTAGTGCGGAGTTTCAATATGACCATAAGTGCAGTGCGATTCAGTAGTTCCATTCGAGCAAAAAATATATTTTCGCACATAAATGGTTGAATAAAACTGGCTCGTATGGCCTTGTATGAGCTGTTTACGCCTAATTATATTTTTTCAGGACAAGTAGAACTTATAACACAAAGCTTGTTCACAATATTTGACAATCATTGTCACGTCGAAATAAAAAGATAAATGTTGGAAATTTTGTCGAGAAAATCAAGGAACACTTGCAAAATAAGTTACAATATTGTTAAATGTTGATTGACTGATTATAGCTGCATGTCTAGTCGATATCAAAAAAACCCTTCGAAACGGTTTGGATCGACGCGTTATTAATTAAATTATTAAGATATGAATTCTTGTTAAGATGATTGCTTCAATTGTGTATGAGAAACAATTTGTGGTAACAGATAGAAAATATACAACAGCTAAAGTTTTTAATACCATGAATGGTCTGCCACAAGGCACAGTAACGGCTCCACTTCTGTTTAGTATACACATTTCGGAAGTGCAAGAATGCAGGACAATTTTTTTACTAACGGGTGATCCAAGTAGAGATACTTTTTTCAATAGCCTTTTTTGACAGATCACGTGTGAGTCGTGTCATGCTGTCATGTTATTTTTGTTTAGTATTGTTTGGCATTTCATAATGGAAAGACTTACGCGTGAACAACGTTTACAAATTGTTCAACTTTATTATGAAAATTCACGTTCTGTGAGGAATGTGTTTCGTGCACTTCGCTCAACTTATGGTCAATATAATCGGCCTACTGAGCGTACTATTCGCAACACCATCACCCATTTTGAGACCCAGCATTCATTATTGGGTAATATTCGACCGAATAGACCACGTCCAGCACGCTGTGAAGAAAATATAGCGGCCGTAGCTGAGAGTGTACACGAAGACCGTAGAGAGTCGATCCGGCGCCGTTCGCAGCAACTCGGACTGACGTATGGAACGACTTGGCGCATTTTACGTCAAGATCTGAAATTGAAAGCGTGCAAAATACAGCTTGTGCAACAACTGAAGCCGCTCGACCTTCTCAAGCGACATCGCTTCGCTCTATGGGCTC
Organism: Ferdinandea cuprea; assembly: GCA_963576555.1. Classification (NCBI taxonomy): domain Eukaryota; kingdom Metazoa; phylum Arthropoda; class Insecta; order Diptera; family Syrphidae; genus Ferdinandea; species Ferdinandea cuprea. The sequence goes on from OY754960.1 coordinate 22,427,875, forward strand.
TTGAAAAGTTCCAAGAAGATCCGACGTTTTCGAGGCGATGAGGCCCATTTCTGGCTCAATGGGTATGTAAACAAACAAAATTGCCGCATTTGGGACGAAGAGCAACCTGAAGAGATTGAAGAACTGCCACTTCATCCAGAAAAAACAACGGTTTGGTGTGGTTTGTGGGCCGGTGGAATCGACGGTCCATATTTCTTTAAAAATTATGCCAGTGCGAACGTAACCGTCAATGGCGACCGTTATCGTGCCATGATAACCGACTATTTGATGCCTGAAATTGAAGCTCGTGATCTCGGCGACATTTGGTTTCAGCAAGACGGCGCCACTTCCCACACATCGCATCAATCAATGGACTTATTGAGGGAACATTTCGGTGAGCACATAATTTCACGTTTTGGGCCGGTCGATTGGCCACCAAGATCGTGTGATATCATACCGTTAGACTTTTTCCTGTGGGGATATGTAAAGTCAAAAGCTTATGCCGACAAACCCGCTTCGGGTTGAATTTTCTGTGTTTTTTTTATTTAAAAAAGTAGGGAACCTCGAAATGGATCACCCTTTATTTCGGTATATATAGTAAAATCATTTTTAAAAACGTTGGTGAATATTGTCCTTACCCATACTATCAGATTTTATGGACAAAATAGTTATTGCAACGTAGTAAAGGAGTCTACTCTATCAAAAAAAAATGCATTGTCATTAATTACAGTGTCAGATAAAAGACATGACACTTCGGATACCAATGGCTCTCTAACAAACGTTCTGTTCAATTCTTCAATGTCTATATAAGAACGTAAGTTATTTTTAATTTAATCTCCCTTCACAGAAAAGATGAAGAGCGGCTGGTATAAAATTTGTTCGTATAATGGAATGGCTTAGCTTTTTTAATTATTAAGTTTAATTGAATTGCTCTTTTATGCATTTGTACAAGCGATGATAATTTCAGCGAAATAGACCGCTACAATGTTAAAATCGTCGTATATACGCAGGAGTCTGCATCACATCGAAAGAAGCCAATGTGCCTTAAAGTAGAATCCAGCTTACTGTTCCACTCCCTCCTTTGCTTTAGATCATACAGTGAATTTTTCATTTTACACACCTTTCCTCCTTTTCCTGTTTCCACGCAATACTCAGGTTGGTGCATATATGTAGATATCTTCTTTTATGTTGCCGTTCAGATAAGCGCATGAGGCATCTGAATTGTGAGATCAAAATCCACTGCTAAGGCTAAAATTAATCAAATAGTTGAGTATCTTACTAACTAACTCTTTTATTTGTCTATGATGTATATTGAAGCCGATAGGGTTTTTGTCATCTATTGATTCAGGATTGAGGGTTTTACCTCAGATAGATAGTATTTTCGACATCAAGCGATGAGAAGCATCAGATATCCCTGCCTTTCTTGAACTCGGTCAATTGCCTTCAAGATTTGATAAGCTTTATCAGGACTCTCAATTCAAGTTTATACTACATTCAATCCTCAAACTCTTTTCACAAATCTTTAGAAAATTCTCAAGGCGGGCATTCCATTAAAACCGTTTTTTTTTCTACAAAAGTAATTGTCGAATGAATTACACCGAAAATAACCAGCAGTAAGTTCGATAAGGAAAATTTGAAAAATATTGCCTGTCTGGCACTCATTATTTCTGTACGAACCATGTTCCTTTTTATTTACAATCGTGAATTCACTTACAATTCTTCACCTTGGACACGTTCAAAAGAGCAATACGCAGGTCAAAGGATACCAACTAATGATGTTGGCACAGAAGAATGCCGATAAAACTTCCGCATGCTATACAATGCAGCAGTGCTTACCGCTCTGTCTCAGTGTTTGCATTACGAATTACCAAAGTGGCGATTATCGAAGATATTGATGTGCAGATGACTGCACATCTACCCGCAGAGGGCCAACACCATCTTTGGCTCAAGAAGATGAGCAGATGAGAAATACATTTACTTTGACCTTATGTCTTGCACGGTTAATCCTCAGACGAGATAAACGCACACGGATGATCGTTCGAATTGCACAAAGACCGAAAATAAAGGAAAAACTGAACCCCAAACTCTGCCGAAGCCAAATCGATAGAGAAAGACGACAGCGACACACGATGGACAACGATGGAACGAACGGTGTGGCGGGCAAGGCTCTCATCTCTAGCAATGTAGTAGATTGGAATTTTTATTTTTGTTTGTTATTTTTTATACATACATCAAGCGTGTGGCGAATTAATATTCAACATGAACTATGGCGAACAGGTTGTCTTCATAATCAACCATAATGATGATCTTTATTTCACCCACAAAAAAAAAGTGTTTGAAGTTTCCTGCTGCATCAGAGATGTGGACATAAGGCGGGCGAAGGCGAAGCGAGGCACAGCGTGCGAGACAGCATCTCCAGTTGCAGTGCATTAGTTCATGTTGACCATGTTTGGTTTTAATTGCTTCGTCACGGAGTTTATGAATTAGAATTCTTCGGTAAGGATGAATGATGCAACTTTGATCAAGGTTTTTGAAGAGACTTGGATAATAAATGGAATGAGGCCTTGAGGGGGCTTATCGTGAATTCTTGAGATTATTTTAAGATGTATTGGTTGCCCTTAAATGAAGAGGAAATAATTTTAATTGATCTCTTACTAAATGGTCTCGGCAGAACAGCTGGGAACAGTTTTTCAGGAGTCCATTCGACGACCAGTCTTATTGTAGTCATCGGATGACAAAATTAGGATTTCCCGGAGCCTTCTTCTATGAATATCGAAGTAATCTTACTGACATTGACATAAGAAGTCTCTTGCGCTTCGTCAGATACCTGTGGTATCACAACAGACCAAGTATTGGTCTAAGTGTGTCGGTCTTATGCTGGCAGCTACTTCTATCTTATTAAGAGGCATAGTAGTGCCCAGCCAAGTTCTTTAGCAACCCCCTTCTAACTTCATTTAAAACAAAGCTAGAGACGTAAAATTCAGGATTTATTGGAGCACAGCAGCAGGCTCCATACCAAATTTCAATTGTTTAACATGCGCAGTTCTTAAATTACACTGGTCAACAAAAAAAAAAACTTTTCGCATGTAACATGAAAACGTTTGTCTGGTTATGTTAGGACAGTTATAAGGATAATAAAAACAAAATTAAAATGATTCCAATACGAATAGTGTTGTTGTAATTTAGAATTTATTGAATTTTAGAAATGCCCAGTTTTAAGCACCAAAAACGAAGTTATTTCCTTAAAATGTAACATAATTATAAATGTAGCTTTATGATTTTCTTCTATATTTTGCTTCAGGAACATCTCGTTTTAATATCCAGCAGTAATCCGCTAGCCTACGTGGACTCCACTTGCCCTGGTACCGCTTTTCTCTAGTATAAATGTCTTGGTGAATTCTTTCACCGTGTTCATCGCTAAAGGCGCCCAAATTTTCAAGAAAGAAGTCTAAATGAAAATGAAGAAAATTTATTTTTAACGTCATATTAGAACCCATAGCCTTATAAGTAGATAACAATATTTTCATAGTCACTTGATCGGTGATTTCCTAGAAAATTTTAAATTATTTTCATGAAAGATTCCCAAGCGGATTTTTCCATATCACTAAGCTTTTCTTTAAAAATATCATCTTTTATCAATTGCCTGCTTTGAGGGCCAACAAATATGCCCGCTTTAATTTTGCCTCACTCAGTTCTATACATAGCCTTCACGAAGTTTTCCATGAGCCCAAGTTTCATGTGTAAATACGTTATCAGGCTGCACCAATGGAGAATTTTTAATATTTCTTTGTCCTGGAATAAGAGATTGCCTTTTGGGACAGCCGTTCTTAACATAATGATTTTGTCGGTCTCTGCTATCCCACTCACAAATAAAACAACAGTATTTTGTATACCCAAGTTGTAATCCTAAAATTAGAGCAATCACCTTCAGATCTCCACAAACTTTCCAGTGATGTTCGTTATATTGAATTTTTTCCTTTTGTGTTCGAAGCCTCACCTATTGGAATAGATGGAAGTTTGTTGCCGATATGTAAAAGAACAGCTTTCAAACTTACTTTTGAACCATCGATTAATAAACGCTCTTCTGCCTTATATTCTATACCCAAGACAGTCATTACGCCATGAACATTATTACAAAATACCAGCTGAGATAGTAGGTATGGCTCATTAGATGAGGAGGCTTGTCTCGTTTTCGGTTGTTTCTGGTGCAGCGCCCAGATCGGGACTTTAAGGTGGCAAATCAGGATACTTAATTTTACATTTTCTCTTAATTGTAATACCTTTTGTATTAGGCAGACAAAAACAACAATCTGATAGGTGGTTCGTTGGTTCACTCCAATTCATAGGTATTGCAAAATGCAAAGCTTGAGATCTTCTCGCCCATCCAGTAAGAAGACCCACACATGTAACACAACAGATTTGCGGAACCCGTGCTTTGTCTTGTTGTCCGATGGATAAGCCAAAATACTGTTTATATAGCTTAGTTACTAATGGTGTCAAATTCCTTCGCTGAGTTTTAAAAGTAATGTCGCCACAAAGGTAGCAAAACTTGTCGGGATCATTTTGACACTTTCTTGACATTATTTAAGAATCACATAACACAAGAAACAGAAAAACACACTACGCTCTTCATATGAAACAACATTTTAGAAAGCGACAATGAAGCAAAAACGGCTTTTTTGAGTTTTGTGGGGAGTAGCTGTAACATGAAAACGAGTCCTGATTGAAAAAAAATAAATATGGCGGCAAGTTGAGTGAAGGCGGATAATTTAAAATTAGTAAGCACATTTCTTGTTATAAAACATAAGGAAAGGCTACAGTCCGCTTGGGGCGAACAGTATGATACCCTATCCTTATCCCTATGTACCCCAAAGAAAAAAAGCATTAGGAAGATTATGGATAGCATTTTATTTTTTTTTTGAAAAAACGCCCCCAAAAAGTGGGCGTGGCCAAAAACTTTGTATGGGCAATATATTGGAAAAAATATTGGGTAAATATATTGTTAAACATTTTTTTTCGATTTCTATGAAAATTTTCAAAGAAAACAGCATTTTAGTGAAAAACGCCCACAAAAAGTAGGCGTGGCAAAAAACTTTATATGACAAATTTATAAAGGTGGGTAGTACCTACATATCTTGTTGAGGTTGTACAACTTTATCTCTCTAACTTAAGCCTTAAAACGGTTTTTTCTAAATTGTGGGCGTGGCAGTGGGCGGATTTAAAAACTTTTAACACTTTACCATTTCGGGACCCTAGGGAGTATATGCTCCAAATTTCAGCCTCCTAGCATAACTTTAAAGGCCTCAAAAGTTGATACGGACGGACGGACGGACGGACGGACGGACGGACGGACGGACGGACATTGCTAAATAGTCTTAGGATTTGGTCCTGATGATAAATATATATACTTTTATGGGTCTACGATGAATATTAAGGGGTATTACAAACTATGTGTCAAAATTAATATACCCTTAGGATAGGGTATAAAAATTGTTGACCAGTGTTATAAGGCCCCAAAATTAGCAAAAATAGTAACTCACTGACTCACTGACCACTGACTGACTGGCGTTCATTTTCAGGTCTCAGTACTTTTTGTGGCTGACTTGTAAGGCAAAAGCGATTTTTCTATAAGAGAACTTGGCTATTCTTTAAAATTTATGTTTTTGGTGTGATCCTTATCTAACTTAAACTATTATGATATGAGATATTAAACAAAATCAGAGTAAAAGTAAATAACACCAAGTAATACAATAGGCGTTTTGCAATACTGACCGTCTACAAGCCAAATCAGTCACTTGTTTGTTGACACAAAGTATGGAAAATGGCACGTTCTAAACTTTATCGGATAGTATCGCAGCCACATATGTCGTACAAACCTATTATGAGATAGAGATTTAGATAATGGTTTTTGCGCATCTAACAAACTTCATTTTACAATTTTAAACCAAAAACTGAAGAAAAGTGAACTGCTTATAATAATAAGAGCAATGAAAATCAACGAACAACGAAATCTGGATCCAATACAGGAATCGAACAAGCACGCATCAGCGCTAGGTATTTCTTGCACCTTCCAGAGGATATGAGATAGTGATCAAATTGTGACTCACAACGACAGATAGAGTCGAATGATTTCAAGTTTTCAACAGAGAGCTCTTTCTCATGCACATCTATCAAGTAACTCGAGAACTGATATTTTCTTACCAATAATTCTTTTGCGAGTTATTTCATAGCCCAGAAATCGGGCATAATGCGAACTTTCGGAAGATTGGAAACATCGATTGTAATTGAGCATGTGTTTGTGAATGTTGACTAATTCAATAATCCAAGCAGCTTACAATGAACCTGATGCTTACCATCATCGGCGAAGCATTTTTAAATTAGATGCCTAAAGCCTAGCTTCTTGTTTTTTTTTACCCGAATTGAATTTCAATTTTGTTAACCCAAACCAAAAGACGAAAATGGCCGTAAAACATAAATAAAAGAGTTTTGCTTTATGACGGCTTTTCCCAGTACAGGCTGTGTTCTAAAGGGTGATTTTTTAAGAGTTAAGTTTTTCGGGTTGGCAGCACTGGTTAGTAATGGCTTCAAAAGTGAAAAGTTTTCAGTATACTCTGCCATTTGATCATGGAAAGACTTGCAAACAAGCAACGATTGCAAATTATTGAAATTTGTTATCAAAATTCGTGCTCAGTAAAAAATTTGAAAATCCAGTGTTTTATCGAAAAATTCTGTTCATCGATGAGGCTCATTTCTGGCTCAAAGGATACATAAATAAGCAAAAATGTCGCATCTGTAGTGATACATAACCACATGCCATACAAGAATTATCGATGAATCCCGAAAAATCGACAGTTTGGTGTGTCTTATGGGCTGGTGGCATCGGCCTATTTTTCTTCAAAGACGGCCGTGGAAGACCGTTAAACGGCGAACGATATCGAGCATGATACGCGACTTTTTTTTGCCCCAGTTGTCTGAGTTGAACTTGGTTGACATGTGGTTTCATCAAGACGGTGCCACATGCCACACAGCTTGTGAAACAACGGAAATGTTAAAGGATGAATTTGGTGAGCAGCTTATCTCTCGAAATGGCCCTGTGAGTTCGCCGCCAAGATCATGCCATTTAACGCCTCTTGAAAATTGGACCTTCCAAATGGACCATTTGAAAAGGAGCCCCGGACAACATTTAGTTGAAGTTGTCTTTAAAACGTTAATGGCAAAGGCCTATTTATCGATTACAATAACAATTTTGAATATTTGATTAACAAAACTACGCTTGTCATAAATTTACGGGTGCGTATTGTCTGTTAAAATACCTGAAAGGAATATCCAAACACGTCTTCAGTTCAGGCACAATCTGAGTAGTTAAATTTTGCTCGAGGACTTTATAAACCGTCATGAGCACAGCTAAGATATTGCCTGACTGGAAATGAGATCTTCATCGAGCTCGATGTGATCTTGAGCCCAACAAAGTTCGGAGGAAGTATTATCAGCAACCGAACCTGTACTGCATCTGTCAGTGCCGGCTTCGCCAGCTAGAAAAGATTGCAAGTGGAATTGAAGTGAAAGATGGCGGCATAAGGGGATGTTGTAATAACGAGTGAGACAGCTGTATGAGAAAGAATTTGTATGTACGTGTAGGAATATATAGGGTGCGCCATTTAAGTTTAAGGTTTTTTTTTCAACTAGTGCTTATTTCGCGAATGGTAACACTTAGCTCATGTCTGATTTGACAGATAATTAGTTTTATCCTTCCGCTGAAGTAGAAGTAGATAACAATATTTTCATAGTCACTTGATCGGTGATTTCCTAGAAAATTTTAAATTATTTTCATGAAAGATTCCCAAGCGGATTTTTCCATATCACTAAGCTTTTCTTTAAAAATATCATCTTTTATCAATTGCCTGCTTTGAGGGCCAACAAATATGCCCGCTTTAATTTTGCCTCACTCAGTTCTATACATAGCCTTCACGAAGTTTTCCATGAGCCCAAGTTTCATGTGTAAATACGTTATCAGGCTGCACCAATGGAGAATTTTTAATATTTCTTTGTCCTGGAATAAGAGATTGCCTTTTGGGACAGCCGTTCTTAACATAATGATTTTGTCGGTCTCTGCTATCCCACTCACAAATAAAACAACAGTATTTTGTATACCCAAGTTGTAATCCTAAAATTAGAGCAATCACCTTCAGATCTCCACAAACTTTCCAGTGATGTTCGTTATATTGAATTTTTTCCTTTTGTGTTCGAAGCCTCACCTATTGGAATAGATGGAAGTTTGTTGCCGATATGTAAAAGAACAGCTTTCAAACTTACTTTTGAACCATCGATTAATAAACGCTCTTCTGCCTTATATTCTATACCCAAGACAGTCATTACGCCATGAACATTATTACAAAATACCAGCTGAGATAGTAGGTATGGCTCATTAGATGAGGAGGCTTGTCTCGTTTTCGGTTGTTTCTGGTGCAGCGCCCAGATCGGGACTTTAAGGTGGCAAATCAGGATACTTAATTTTACATTTTCTCTTAATTGTAATACCTTTTGTATTAGGCAGACAAAAACAACAATCTGATAGGTGGTTCGTTGGTTCACTCCAATTCATAGGTATTGCAAAATGCAAAGCTTGAGATCTTCTCGCCCATCCAGTAAGAAGACCCACACATGTAACACAACAGATTTGCGGAACCCGTGCTTTGTCTTGTTGTCCGATGGATAAGCCAAAATACTGTTTATATAGCTTAGTTACTAATGGTGTCAAATTCCTTCGCTGAGTTTTAAAAGTAATGTCGCCACAAAGGTAGCAAAACTTGTCGGGATCATTTTGACACTTTCTTGACATTATTTAAGAATCACATAACACAAGAAACAGAAAAACACACTACGCTCTTCATATGAAACAACATTTTAGAAAGCGACAATGAAGCAAAAACGGCTTTTTTGAGTTTTGTGGGGAGTAGCTGTAACATGAAAACGAGTCCTGATTGAAAAAAAATAAATATGGCGGCAAGTTGAGTGAAGGCGGATAATTTAAAATTAGTAAGCACATTTCTTGTTATAAAACATAAGGAAAGGCTACAGTCCGCTTGGGGCGAACAGTATGATACCCTATCCTTATCCCTATGTACCCCAAAGAAAAAAAGCATTAGGAAGATTATGGATAGCATTTTATTTTTTTTTTGAAAAAACGCCCCCAAAAAGTGGGCGTGGCCAAAAACTTTGTATGGGCAATATATTGGAAAAAATATTGGGTAAATATATTGTTAAACATTTTTTTTCGATTTCTATGAAAATTTTCAAAGAAAACAGCATTTTAGTGAAAAACGCCCACAAAAAGTAGGCGTGGCAAAAAACTTTATATGACAAATTTATAAAGGTGGGTAGTACCTACATATCTTGTTGAGGTTGTACAACTTTATCTCTCTAACTTAAGCCTTAAAACGGTTTTTTCTAAATTGTGGGCGTGGCAGTGGGCGGATTTAAAAACTTTTAACACTTTACCATTTCGGGACCCTAGGGAGTATATGCTCCAAATTTCAGCCTCCTAGCATAACTTTAAAGGCCTCAAAAGTTGATACGGACGGACGGACGGACGGACGGACGGACGGACGGACGGACGGACATTGCTAAATAGTCTTAGGATTTGGTCCTGATGATAAATATATATACTTTTATGGGTCTACGATGAATATTAAGGGGTATTACAAACTATGTGTCAAAATTAATATACCCTTAGGATAGGGTATAAAAATTGTTGACCAGTGTTATAAGGCCCCAAAATTAGCAAAAATAGTAACTCACTGACTCACTGACCACTGACTGACTGGCGTTCATTTTCAGGTCTCAGTACTTTTTGTGGCTGACTTGTAAGGCAAAAGCGATTTTTCTATAAGAGAACTTGGCTATTCTTTAAAATTTATGTTTTTGGTGTGATCCTTATCTAACTTAAACTATTATGATATGAGATATTAAACAAAATCAGAGTAAAAGTAAATAACACCAAGTAATACAATAGGCGTTTTGCAATACTGACCGTCTACAAGCCAAATCAGTCACTTGTTTGTTGACACAAAGTATGGAAAATGGCACGTTCTAAACTTTATCGGATAGTATCGCAGCCACATATGTCGTACAAACCTATTATGAGATAGAGATTTAGATAATGGTTTTTGCGCATCTAACAAACTTCATTTTACAATTTTAAACCAAAAACTGAAGAAAAGTGAACTGCTTATAATAATAAGAGCAATGAAAATCAACGAACAACGAAATCTGGATCCAATACAGGAATCGAACAAGCACGCATCAGCGCTAGGTATTTCTTGCACCTTCCAGAGGATATGAGATAGTGATCAAATTGTGACTCACAACGACAGATAGAGTCGAATGATTTCAAGTTTTCAACAGAGAGCTCTTTCTCATGCACATCTATCAAGTAACTCGAGAACTGATATTTTCTTACCAATAATTCTTTTGCGAGTTATTTCATAGCCCAGAAATCGGGCATAATGCGAACTTTCGGAAGATTGGAAACATCGATTGTAATTGAGCATGTGTTTGTGAATGTTGACTAATTCAATAATCCAAGCAGCTTACAATGAACCTGATGCTTACCATCATCGGCGAAGCATTTTTAAATTAGATGCCTAAAGCCTAGCTTCTTGTTTTTTTTTACCCGAATTGAATTTCAATTTTGTTAACCCAAACCAAAAGACGAAAATGGCCGTAAAACATAAATAAAAGAGTTTTGCTTTATGACGGCTTTTCCCAGTACAGGCTGTGTTCTAAAGGGTGATTTTTTAAGAGTTAAGTTTTTCGGGTTGGCAGCACTGGTTAGTAATGGCTTCAAAAGTGAAAAGTTTTCAGTATACTCTGCCATTTGATCATGGAAAGACTTGCAAACAAGCAACGATTGCAAATTATTGAAATTTGTTATCAAAATTCGTGCTCAGTAAAAAATTTGAAAATCCAGTGTTTTATCGAAAAATTCTGTTCATCGATGAGGCTCATTTCTGGCTCAAAGGATACATAAATAAGCAAAAATGTCGCATCTGTAGTGATACATAACCACATGCCATACAAGAATTATCGATGAATCCCGAAAAATCGACAGTTTGGTGTGTCTTATGGGCTGGTGGCATCGGCCTATTTTTCTTCAAAGACGGCCGTGGAAGACCGTTAAACGGCGAACGATATCGAGCATGATACGCGACTTTTTTTTGCCCCAGTTGTCTGAGTTGAACTTGGTTGACATGTGGTTTCATCAAGACGGTGCCACATGCCACACAGCTTGTGAAACAACGGAAATGTTAAAGGATGAATTTGGTGAGCAGCTTATCTCTCGAAATGGCCCTGTGAGTTCGCCGCCAAGATCATGCCATTTAACGCCTCTTGAAAATTGGACCTTCCAAATGGACCATTTGAAAAGGAGCCCCGGACAACATTTAGTTGAAGTTGTCTTTAAAACGTTAATGGCAAAGGCCTATTTATCGATTACAATAACAATTTTGAATATTTGATTAACAAAACTACGCTTGTCATAAATTTACGGGTGCGTATTGTCTGTTAAAATACCTGAAAGGAATATCCAAACACGTCTTCAGTTCAGGCACAATCTGAGTAGTTAAATTTTGCTCGAGGACTTTATAAACCGTCATGAGCACAGCTAAGATATTGCCTGACTGGAAATGAGATCTTCATCGAGCTCGATGTGATCTTGAGCCCAACAAAGTTCGGAGGAAGTATTATCAGCAACCGAACCTGTACTGCATCTGTCAGTGCCGGCTTCGCCAGCTAGAAAAGATTGCAAGTGGAATTGAAGTGAAAGATGGCGGCATAAGGGGATGTTGTAATAACGAGTGAGACAGCTGTATGAGAAAGAATTTGTATGTACGTGTAGGAATATATAGGGTGCGCCATTTAAGTTTAAGGTTTTTTTTTCAACTAGTGCTTATTTCGCGAATGGTAACACTTAGCTCATGTCTGATTTGACAGATAATTAGTTTTATCCTTCCGCTGAACGAATATGGTTGCGTATACGCTTGAACAACGCTGGAAAATATTGCGACATAGCGACATAGAGAAGATGCCTATTTTGCCAAAAAAATCATCTTTTCAGATGAAGCCCATATTGATCTTGGCGGGTATGTAAACAAGCAAAATTGTCGCATTTGGGGTACAGAAAACCCGCATGCATACATTGAAAAACGAGTCACTGTTTGGTGCGGAGGCATAATTGGGCCATTTTTCTTCGAAAATGAGCAAGGAGTGGCCGTTACAGTGAATGGCGATCGTTAACGGGCCATGTTGAACGAATTTTTGTTCACAAAAATTAAAGAGGAGAATATTGGAAACATTTGGTTTCAACAGGACGGCGCTACGTGCCACACAGCCGAAGCTATACTCGATGTTTTGCGCCCTGTTTTTGAAGATCGCATTATCAGCCGCAGAGCTGATGTCGTTTGGCCACCGCGGAGCTGCGATTTGACACCGTTGGACTATTATTTGTGGGGTGCCGTAAAAGATAAGTGTTACGTCGACATGCCAGAGACAATTGACGCTTTAAAGGACAATATTCGTGAAGCTATTGGTGAAATACAGCTGCACACAATCGATAATGTGCTTAAAAATTGGACCGATCGTGTAGGCTACTGCATGGCAAACCGAGGCAGCCATTTGAATAAAAATATTTTCCATTATTAACCGGAAGGATTGTATTTTCAAATAAAAAAAGAAATTTTGGAAAATATTCAGTAGTTTTTTTTTATAGAATTTTCAAAAAAAAAAGTTATTCGGCGGACTCTATATATGGAATTTTATTATTAAACTTTTGTTAATTCAGCTAAGACAGGCATACAAACTGTCTAGAATCCTAGCTCCGTGAAGGACGTAGATGAAGCCACTCTAGGTATTTCTTAGTAAAGTTTGCAATTGTGAAAGCCTTAGTCAAGTTCCGAATTCCAAAGTATTATTATTGCTGCAAAGCGTTTTCCTTCACTCAGCGCCGTTAGCATGGTAATAAGTATTTTTGTTTGTTGCCTCATCCTCCATTCAGCTTCCATTTCCTTTGAAGAGATTTACATGTGAACGAATTGCGCTTGCGATAGCTAAATTATGAAACAATTGCTACTCCCAGTAGTGGTGGTGATCACTCCATTCCTGGAAACATTCAATACAGCGGAGAGTGACGACGACGACGACGACGAAAGCACACCCACTACGTAGGTAACCACCATTAAGAGAGCGACAGTCATTCTGCAGACAGACACACAGATCAGAGACAAGAAAACAGCCAAAACAACGGAAAATCTCAACTAGGACCAGGTGTCTGGTATTGTGTGACATGAAGGTCATTCTTGTTTGGGATCTTGCAATAAATCTGGAACCACAACAAAAAAGAAATCACAACAAAAACAAATTTGCAACCATAGTGATGTCGTGACTTCATTTCGGCAGATCATTGCTATTGCAGCAAGTTTTGTTTTACTCTAGTTGCCGTTTGTTTTCGTTGCAGATTTACATGAAGCTTGGCGTGGTTTTGGGGTACAAAGGTTCTGAACCCAACATTCAGAGGTGGCAAATGTAGGTGTGACTTTGCAAATTAATGGGCTCACATTCATTTTTTTTGCTGGTGGAGTTCTGTTCTATAACTTACATCATAATTGGGACATAAATACGCTGTGAACGGAGTAGCGTGTAGTGTCCTAATAAAATGAGTGTCATGAAAAATTGAGTAATTCTTAAGGATTTTGCGATTAGTGGTTGAGGTGGGACCTTGTTTCTTTTGGTTATTTTTTTTTTTGGTGTACTAAATTAAGATGTCGCCTCAAAAATTGAGAGCTGTGTTAGTCATTTGATGTATGTGGTGTCGATACTGGAGGCAGGGAAATCAAGGAATAAATCAATTTTGACTGGAAGTTTGCTGGGATTATGCACAAACAGACAAAGTCCCTGACGAAATCTATTCTTGATAAATTTGCTGTCATTTTTACTTGCTTGTAAATTTTATTTAAAACCAATCGCGCAATGATTGAGATAGGTTGAGATAGGCAGGCGGAAAAGGGCGGGTTCGTCTGGTTCGGATTCGGAGTGATGCATACATTTTGAGACTGCAGAAAATCCTCGTGGAGGGGAGGACAGTTTAAAGATTACAACTCCTGCTAAATTTTCGAACCAACATTTTTTAGTTAAAAAAAGGTTTCACTTTTAGAAACTTTAGTATAGCAGAGTTTGTAAGGCTTCGGACTATTCCCAATAACAAAAGTTGAAGACGCAAAACTTGAAAATGAAAGTGTAAAAGGTGTCGATTAATATGCATGATTTGTCTTAAAGTGAAAAGTTTACCTAAATCTTTAAAATTTCTACGTTAAAAAAAAAAAGAAAACGCACCAAATCATCAACCAAGTTTGGGTGGAGGAAAACATGCCCGATGACTGGACCATCAGCTCCATATGTCCCATCCACAAAAAAGGCGATCCTATGTCTTGCAAGAACTATCGAGGCATATCCCTGCCTAATGTCGCATATAACATCCTATCCATCGTACTGTGTGAACTTCTCAAACCTTTCTGCAACACACTTATCGGGACGTACCAGTTTGGCTTCCGGCCCGGCAGATCAACTGTAGATCAAATCTTCACACTAAGGCAAATCCTGGAAAAGACCAACGAGTTTCAAGTTGAGACACACCATCTCTTCATCGACTTTAAAGCCGCATATGACAGCATTCATCACCAGGAGCTTTTTGTAGCGATGGCTGAATTCGGGATCCCGTCAAAACTGATCCAGATGTGTCGCATGACACTAGATAATACGCGATGCAATGTGCAGTATGGCAGCAGCTCATCTGAACTCTTTCAAACATGCACCGGATTTCGGCAAGGAGATGCGCTGTCGTGGGATTTCTTCAATCTTGTTCTTGAGCAGATAGTGCGCAGGGCAGGTGTCAACACGGCAGTCACTATCTTCAACAGATTCGTCCAACTGCTGGAGTATGCGGACGATATCGATATCATCGGTCGATCCCAGCGTGACGTTATAGAGGCTTTTAAGGCTATTGAAGAACAGGCGAAACTAGTTGGCCTTGAAATGAGGACAAGACTAAATATATACTATCAACAAGTCCACCGACTAGGACAAAATGTGACTGTTGAAAGCAGCAACTTCGGGGTAGTTAAGGAGTTCTTAGCGGAGACCCGTCGAAGAATTACCCTAGGAAACCGCTGCTACTTCGGTTTGGCAAAACAAATGGGTTCAAAACTCCTCACTCGAAGGACAAAGTGCATGCTCTACAGAACGTTTATCCTGCCAGTTCTGCTATATGGCGCCGAGTGCTGGACGATAAGCAGGAAAGGAGAGTTAATACTGGGATCCTTTGAAAGAAAAATCCTTCGACGGATATTTGGTCCTGTGTGCGATGAGGGCCAATGGAGGAGAAGATACTACCATCGATAGTACCATCGCGGATGGACTGGAAGCAGCGTGCTCGGGATCGCAGAGGGTGGAAGGGTGCCGTATCTCAGGCAGGGACTCTTCATAGATCGGGAGCCCGTTAAGTAAGTAGTAAAAAATTGAACGATTAATTTAGTTAGTGCAACATCGTCCTTACATTACCTAGACTTTTTAAATTTAAGAGCACAATTAAGCAGTGAATGGAAATATTCAATAACATTGAACCCTCCTGCTTCATATCTGCATATTGCTACGCAAATTTGTGTTTAGCCAGCATGAGAGCACAGACTAAACACTTACTTAGGTGTGGCTACAGTTCGGCGTAAACCTGGGCCGCCATCAACACGCCTCTTCGACTAGCCCGGTCCTTAGCTAGCTGCCTCCAGTTGCGCTCTCCAAGTTGATTGAGGTCGTGTTCTACTTGTGCACGCCACCTAAGGCGAGGTCTGCCTCGCGTCGTCCCTCTGGGATGGAGTCGACGACTCTGCGGGCCGGAGCGTTGTTGTCCATTCGATCTACATGTCCTAGCCATCTTAGGCGCCCAATGCGCAATTTTTTCACTAGGATTGTCGATGTACAAGCCCATCAACGCAAACAGGGCCGAATATTTTGCGAAGGATTTTACGCTCGAAACGACCAAGAATATCCTCATCCTCTTGCGATAAGATCCATGCCTCAGCACCGTACAGATGGACTGCGATGATAAGGGTCTTGTACAGGGTTATCTTGGGATTTCGGGAGAGGGCCTTACTACTCGATTGCCGGCCCGGCCAAAAGAAACATAGTGGCTCTGTTCTCCACACATCACTTGATGAAGAAGTTTTTCACCCGATGCGATCCGCAAGGAGGGAAATCTTCTTGCATTAAACCTCATTTACCACAATGGCTGAGCCTAGGTGGTTGAGTCTGACGACTTGTTTCATAATCCAAACAGATGTTCTTCCCTTACAACATATCTAGAACACAGAACTTCATACGTTGCATGTGCGCAGGCGTCGGTAGGCTGGGGCCATATTTTCGGGTTACTGGCCGAATGATACGTACGCGGCCAAGCTTGACATTCCTCGGATGCTTACTAGCGAAACCGTGTTTCATCTTGCCGAAAGTAGATCGATCATGCAAGTTTAATCGTAGCTATATAAGTAGAAAAAAATGGCACCGTACTATCTTAGGCACTAAACATTTTTTTATTTTGGTTCATATTAAGTCCTTTCAAGAGCGGTAAGACACAATTTTTGGGGAGGTAAAATAAAATATTAGGTGGTAATAAATAATGGATCGCCTAGGCATTCATCCTTCTCTAAATACTCTGAATACGTTTTATACTATCGCTAGTTCGGACTGTTCCGAAGTTGTTGTTTACCGCAAGAAGAAGCATGCCTTAAAGCAGGTGGACGATTTTCTTGGGTACTCAACTTGCCTTGTTTAGCAAAGTGAGAAACTTGGGCATCACCCTCGACCCAAAACATTCACTTACGCTACACGTAAAAACTAGAACCTCTTAAGCCAAAAACATTATCTGGCAGTGCCACTGGATGTTCAGCAAAACCTGAGGTCTTAGTTCCAACCTAGTTCACTGGATATATACGTTTATCGTTAGACCTTACCTCATGTATGGTGCAGTTGTTTGGTGGCGAAGAGCTAACACATTATCTTGCGAGTGTTATGCATTGCAGATGCAATGAGAGAAACTCAAAACCGCTGCGATGGCAGTTTTTCTCTGTTAACCTCCCTCACAGTTCCTGGCAGTGAGTGAAACCAGAAAAGCGCTTTATTGCATGTTTGTGATACTTGGACAGCAAATAAATATTGGCGAAGGAGCCAGAGGTGCTAAAGGCTCTGGGCGCTTCTTGTCAACATGCCTGGTCTTCCTGATCGTCTGGGATATAACAGCGATGGGTTGTTCTAGTTTATATACAACCATTTTCCACATAAACGGTCTCTCTGGAGCCGGAGTTTACACTAGAGGTTATCTAAATCCTAAGGAAAGCAGAGATTTTTGCGATTGCTACTGCTGCGAATATGCTTTTAACGAAAAGAGTTAAAAGCGCTACATATGCATAGCCAAGCTGCTATTTAAGGCTGCTCTGTAATCTGAGCAGGTTAGGTAGATGTAACTCTATTACCTGGGTTCCAGGTCTTACTGGCATCCAGGGAAATGAAAGAGCTGAAACTCACACTCCATACAAGGCTCATTATCAGCCATTGTTGGCTCACAACCGTCTATAAATAAACGGTCTTGAAAAATTAATGATTGAGCTTTTACTTCTACAAGATATCGAAAACAGGCAGCAGTTCTCAATACCTGCTAGGACTGAAAAGAAGTGACTTAAAGTCCTTAGCTGCATCTAACGAGCATCTTAAAATTTTAGTGCGTTGTCTGGAAAATGACGAAACCGCATCACACTTTATCTGTGAATGTACGGCTTTTGCAAGAACCAGATCGGCTGTATATGGCAAAAACTTCCTCCACGAAGATAATCGAAATCAAATTGAATTAGACAACCTCCTTCGCTCTAATCCTATTTCCTTTGTGAACTAACAGTTCTGTCGTAAATTTGGTAATCCTTTGCTGAATTACAATGGACCACCAGCTCGCTGTCTTCGGATATTCCCTACCTAAATACAATACAATCTCCTTTCATTCACGGTATTTAAAATTAGCAGGCAATGAATTGATTGCTCGGGCTTAGGACCATGATGGATTACATCCGTTCCGTCTTCACTGCGGAAAAGAGCGCTGGTCGCCATTTAATTCTAGAACTCTACAGAGTCAAATTATTTTGTTATGGTAGGCAATAGGACAATAGTGGGTGCAGTGGCTTAGTGGTTAAGTGTGTTGGACCACTAAGCGACTGAGCGCTGGTTTAAATCCCCGACCTGAACCATGTCCCAGTAGGTCCCTTCCATTCGTGTCAAAAAAACATATCTTCGCATACACAGTGGTTGGAGAAGCTAGACTTCGGGTCCTGCATGGGCCGTTTACGCCTCCCATAACTATTCGCAGCGACTGCATTGTGGTGTTCTTGCCTGTATCAGACAAAGAAATATTGTAGGTTCTAACTTTCGGTAGGATCTTGTCGGTTTAAGGTTTTAAACTTTAAAAAGTTTCGCCAGGCCTATCAAGGGTTTGTAGAGTTGCCACTCTTTCGAAATTTTTATCCAACCTGATATTTATTTTACGGTTTGATAATTTTGTCGGATTCTTATGTACACCCACGGGATGCATTGCCGGGCTAGAGGTAGATTTAAGATGATGGGCTGTAAACATTTAAAAAAGCTATACCCAGCTCGAAGTTTGGAGAGAGCTGCAGTGACATGAACTTCCGATAAGACATAGCTCGACGTATATCTACATTTATTTTTCTTAATTTGTCACTATACCACTCCAACTGTAGCCTCAGGCTTCTTTGTATCATCCTTAAAAGCAAACAAAGATAAACCTGTGATACCGGCTATACCTTGAACTGGAGTTGAAAACCTTCACTTTCCATCATTTAATTGTCTATTTGTTGCGATATCCTCCCACATTATGTGTTTCTATTCATGATATGAATCAAATTTCGTAACCAACACAACTTCTAACAACCTCGAACAATGGAAAGTGTTGTTTCGTTGTAAAGAGGAAAAGTCCTAGTAAATAGACAACAAAAAAAAAAGTATCTACTCTCCGATAGATTACACAGTGCCGATATCGGTTCGCAACGCATTTACCAGTCTTCAAATGCTAAAACAGATTTGCATACGATCAGTGCAGTGTCTTCGCTCAATAAATCTATCTCTTGTTGCAGTAGTTTCGGTAATGGTCGACGGCGCGGCGGCGGCGGCGTAGAGTTTCACTTTTTAAATCGACCGTCGACGATTTAACATCGTCGCAGGCGCAAGCGTATCTGCTGTTGTTATTGTTGTTGTAGTATCTGCAGAAAGAGATGTGCATTCCCTTATCGTGATGGCCACTGTAAAACAGTGCACTCCTGCTGCAAATGTAGCATGATCATCAGCGTCAATCAACTGGTCATGCTAATGCTGGTCGTCGATGTGATGTTTTGCTCCATCTGTCAATCTGTGGCATAGAGTGTTAGTTCCGATGGCTGTTGTGTTTTTGTTTTTGTTTTTTTTCGGAAGAAGAGATGTTAGCGCATAAATCACGCTCGAGTACTCGGGGGTCAAGTTTCACTTTTTTGTGTTATACAATGGACGAGTCTTGTGAAGTGCGTCCATATTGAGTGGAAGTTGTGAATACAAATTGCATCAAGTCAAACGGAGGACACGGCTATTTTTGATGGCCAAGAAACAATATTAATGATTGTCATTTGTCGTAGATACTCAATTTTGGCAAATTAACTTGGAATTGTTGGAGATTGGCGAGAAATATTTCTTAGATATCGAATATGTGGTTATTTATTTAACGAATTTCGGTTTCATTCATCGATGCAAGTGCCATCTGTTAGTAATGACATAGTATTAGGGCAGCTTGAATTACAGAAGACCGCATTGTGTTTTTGAAGCATTCAATTCCACTCAATTGGTTTTAAAAATGGGCATAAACGGTCCATACAGGACCCAAAGCTTAGCTTCTCCTACCGCTGTGTGTGCGAAGATATGTTTTTTGACACGAATGGAAGGGACCTACAGTTTAATGCCCATTCCGATAGGCAATCAATTTTTGAGAAGCTTTTCATGACAGTTTTTACTCTTGGATATTTTTCAGACGTTCCCAAGAAGTGGGAACCGGAGTGGGACCGGACTTTTCGTTCGGTCTGTCAGTTAAATTTGGTGTTAAGGTCAGAATTTAGTTCCTTAGAGGTGGGGCAGCGAATAAGAACTTTCAGGTGGTACAGATGAGCTCTTGCTTAGTTATCCAACGCACTTAACCACTAAGCCACTGCACCCACACTTAATTGGTTTTACCCCAACTAAAACTTTTCGTCCGGCCTGTCAGTTAAATTTGCTGTTAAGGTCAGAATTTAGTGAGCATAATTTACGTTGCCGCTTTTCAGTTTTGCCGCAAGAAGATTAAGGACGCAAGAAGAGTTAACGCTAAAGTTACTGTTGTTTATATAGGGTGTTTTTTTTTAGAGATATACAACATTGAAATGGAATAAAATAAATTGACATGAAATTTACTTTTCACGAAAGCTTATCTTCTGGCATTATAATTTAAATGTAATTCCAGGCATATGACCGCCACGGCTAGCTCGGACGTAGTCTAATCTGAAGGTCCAATTTTCGATGACTTTTTCCAACATTTGTGGCCGTGACTACCGTCTGAAGTCGTTTTTCCCCACGGAAAATAGTCAAGCGGCGTTAAATCACACGATCTTAAAGGCCAATTCACGCGGTTACCAAACGTTTCCTTCAATTAATTAATTGTGGCACGAGCTGTGTGACATGTTGCGCCGTCTTTTTGAAACCACAGCTCCTGCACATCATGGTTGTTTAATTGATGAACGAAAAAGTCAGTACTCATGGCTCTATAGCGGTCACCATTGACTGTAGCGTTCTGACCAGCATCGTTTTTAAAGAAGTACGGACCAATTATTCCGCCAACCTATAAAGCTCACCAAACAGTCAGTTATTGTGGATCTATCGGTGTCTCAACATACACTTGAGAATTATCATCGCTCCAAATATAGCGGTTTTGTTTATTGACGTATCCATTCAACCAAAGAGTGCGATGCGTATTTCGAACAGAACCATGATTTTCAAAATAAATTTGCACAATTTGGAAAGTTTATTCATGTTGAAATGCCAAACTAAAAATAAATCTCTTGACAGCTGAAAAAATGGCCGTCAGTTAAAATAGGGTTGCCAACTTAAAGTTCTATACTCTTAAAAAAATCACCCTCCATATACTTGTGGTCATAAAAACTTTATGGGTTTAAAAGCTTTTAAGTGTCCCGTACTGTCCGCCATCAGTTCTAGGACGAACCGTTTTTGTATTACGTACGCAACGTATCTCTACATATTGGGGGTATTAGTCAAGTCAAGCAGCATTGAAACACTTGACTCCAACAAATTAAACTAAAAACTTGAACATTTTTTAGCAGTTTAACTTTCATAACAACGTAAATATTTTCTGATTTCCAGCTCACGAAGGTGTCGAGGACTATGAAAGGCTGATAAACTGGCTCGGAAAGGCTCTGCATCTACTCTTACAGGCCTAGAAGCTTTTTGTGTCCTGCAACCCGGTAACATCCATCTAAAAATAAGACCTTTGGAACGCGGGTAATGCATTAGGCAAATAAAATTCATAAGCAGACAGGAAAAGAAATAAATACCCTCTCTAAACCCTCTCCCCCTATAATAATAATAGTAAAGGGTGATCCATTTCGAGGTTCCCTACTTTTTTAAAGAAAAAAACACAGAAAATTCAAATTTAATGGAGAATGTTTATTATCATTTGAAAGAACATTCTTTGGCATTTATTTTTTGAAGATTATGTCTATCAAATGTTGGCCGTTGCTACGTCGCAGATGGTCCATCCGTTGAGTCCAATTTTCGATCACTCGTTCGAGCATTTCGGCTGGTAACTGGCGAATGACACGCGTGATGTTTTCCTCCAAGGCCTGAATCGAAGCGGGTTTGTCGGCATAAGCTTTTGACTTTACATATCCCCACAGGAAAAAGTCTAACGGTGTGATATCTCACGATCTTGGTGGCCAATCGACCGGTCCAAAACGTGAAATTATGTGCTCACCGAAATGTTCTCTCAACATTTCCATTGATTGATGCGATGTGTGGGAAGTGGCGCCGTCTTGCTGAAACCAAATGTCGCCGAGATCACGAACTTTAATTTCAGGCATCAAATAGTCGGTTATCATGGCACGATAACGGTCGCCATTGAAGGTTACGTTCGCACCGGCATAATTTTTAAAGAAATATGGACCGATGATTCCACCGGCCCACAAACCACACCAAACCGTTGTTTTTTCTGGATGAAGTGGCAGTTCTTCAATCTCTTCAGGTTGCTCTTCGTCCCAAATGCAGCAATTTTGTTTGTTTACCTACCCATTGACCCAGAAATGGGCCTCATCGCTAAACAAAATTTGCCTCGAAAACGTCGGATCTTCTTGGAACTTTTCAAGAGCCCATAGAGCGAAGCGATGTCGCTTGGGTAGGTCGAGCGGCTTCAGTTGTTGCACAAGCTGTATTTTGTACGCTTTCAATTTAAGATCTTGACGTAAAATGCGCCAAGTCGTTCCATACGTCAGTCCGAGTTGCTGCGAACGGCGCCGAATCGACTCTCTACGGTCTTCGTGTACACTCTCAGCTACGGCCGCTATATTTTCTTTACAGCGTGCTGGACGTGGTCTATTCGGTCGAATATTATCCAATAATGAATGCTGGGTCTCAAAATGGGTGATGGTGTTGCGAATAGTACGCTCAGTAGGCCGATTATGTTGACCATAAGTTGAGCGAAGTGCACGAAACACATTCCTCACAGAACGTGAATTTTCATAATAAAGTTGAACAATTTGTAAACGTTGTTCACGCGTAAGTCTTTCCATTATGAAATGCCAAACAATACTAAACAAAAATAACATGGCAGCATGACACGACTCACACGTGATCTGTCAAAAAAGGCTATTGAAAAAAGTATCTCTACTTGGATCACCCTTTATTACTAAAGCCTTTAATTATGCGTCCAGTGAGGCGGGCTAATAAATTGTATAAGGCTCCGTAAAGAACAACTGTAGCCACTATTAATAGTAGAAAATGTGAAATTCTATTTAAGTGTCATCTTCGCGTCAAAATAAATTCTAAATTGTTTGTAAAAGTTTGGCTTGTGGTCAAAATTTAGCATAATATTCAAATTTATAACCATGAGCGAATTTTGTTATCGGAATGCAGAGCCCCACTTTACGGTAAGTCTTGAAAATTTGTTGTTAACCTTTGTTTGCTAATGCAGAGCGAAATTTCCCAGAACATGCCGTTACATACCGTTCTAATTGAGTGGTTTTGTCAAAATGTCCAGCTGCCTGAAGATACGACAACTTGGATTGCCCACATTGGACTATTTCTCTTCATTTGGTATATGGTAAAATTTACAATGAGAATGGTATTAGCAGTTTTGTGGCCAGTCATTGTATTAGGCACTGGTGTGGTAAGTATATATTGACTCGAATGAAAGATAATCCATCGCATAAACTCGAAATTTTTAAAGTTTCTTTTGCGCTCAATAACGTTTTTGAGAGATGAGAACTATTCCGGCCAATTGAAGGAAGTAGCTGCACAGATTTACCATTGGATGGTGGGTATATGCAATAGGCCATACCAAAAAAGCTGCAGTTAAATTCTTTTGTATTTGCAGGTCCAAATGGCCGATAAAGTTCCCAATATATTCCTTCGATTATTTGCTGCTGAATCTTAGTAAAGATTCACTTGGTTATATCGAACAAAATTGTTTTTTTCACTTCGAAGAGGATTTTTCATATTCGGCAGATTGATTTTATTTTTCTATCAAAATTTGTTGTATAGAGTTTAATTTGAAATATTGTATATATTTTTTTTTTATTAAATTCAAATATTAGAAAAAATCAAAAATATTATGGCAGTTGCAGTTCGTTTGGTTGAGGTTCTTACGTTGATAACACTGTTGGGTATCCTAACTAGCCTCTCTATATTTATTGTGTTAGCTGAAAAGATTTTATTTTTGTCGATATATCTCCTTGGGGTGAGTTCTATGAATTGTGTTAAATTTTTTTAATGTTTCGTTTTTTTTTAATCGTAGCCAATCACATCATTATGTGGCGCGATTCTATACAACACAGAGCGAATGTTATTGTTTGCTCTAATGAGCATTTTGCATTTGACAAATTCACTGGGATTACAAGGAGAGTGCTATCCTGAATAAAATATAAGAAAAAATGCAAAAAATAATAAATAAGTAAGAAATTGATCTGTCAAAAAAATTGTTAAAAAAATAATAAAACATTGTAATGTTCAAAGTTTTGTTTGTAGCTATAAAATGGTCCTGGTGGTTTCAGGATCAGAATAAACCGGCGATAAACGATATCGATGAGGGAAATTGGAATAATGCAACTGAGGTTTTTTACAATCGGCGTTTTAAAAGTAAAACAAGATCCTGCTTATCCAATCGATAATCTGTTCTAATTGCTTGTTGACTTCGGATAAATAAGTGGTCTGGATGGGCATATTCATATGTGTTAGATTTTGTTCATAAAACGGGAGTTTTTGTAATAAACTCTGCTACGTCAACCGAAGCTTCTTTGATCTCTGCTTTTGATCCTGCGGTGTCGGTTCCGGTAACTGTGCACGTATCTGCCAAGTATACTAGCGGCTCCTAAGCTTTTAAGCTATGGAACCCTTAGGTAAGGTTAGGTTATGTTGAAGTGGCAATCGGCGAGACCAAAAGAGGTCCGTTGCATAACCACATGGATCTAAACTTTTACTACACTGCTGGAGCTTTGAATATAGCGAAAGAGATCTTTACCGTCTGTGGTTGACAGATCTTCATGATCGTCATAAAAGAAGGCACCGAGATGGACCATAAGTTTATGGAGAGTTAAGTGCAAAGAAGGTGTAGGATTGTCTCCTCTTCCTCCTCGTAGATGCAGCTTCTGCAGAAGATATTTGAATACATGCCAAGCCTAGTAGCATGCCTGCCTATAAGACAGTGTCCAGTGATGACACCTATTGTACAGCTGACGTGGAGTCTCTTTAGAGACATCAAACACTTAGAGCGTTTCAGATCCAGCATAGGCCAAATCTGTTTTGTCGCTAGACAAGTTGTGCCACTTGTCTACCTAAGTTAGTTAGTTTCAATAGCTCAATAGCTTCCGATTTTAGCATTAGTTTGCATGTAGCAACTGAAAGGCTTAAGGAACCTTTCTTAGGTGAAATATCAAGTAGTGTGGTTCCGTGCTTTGCTAGTTCGTCTGCCTTTGCTATGCCCCGGCACCCAGCACACGTGAATATAAAAATTCTTCGACGTCTCCTTAAGAGAGGATCGGCATCCTAGGGCCACCATAGATTTTAAAGAGCGAGATTTTTTCTAGCGATTTCAAGGCTGAAGCTTGGCTGTCAAAGAAAAGTCAGATATCACGTTTCTTTTCACCCAAAACAACGCCATGACTTCCGCCTGAAACACACTGCAGTGATTGGGTAGACGAAATGAGAGACTAAGATTTAGTCCGTGAGAAAAAACGCCACCGCCAACTCCTTCATCTGTTTGTAATCCTTAACAAGACCCAAATATATTTCGGAACCCCAACTCAATTATTATTTTGTATGATATTCCATCAAAGTTAGTGTTAGTGTAATGAGTAAAACAAAAGGGAGGACATTTTATTCAGTCTTCTTTGCAAGTTTATTTCTATGATATAGACCCAAATACATATTTTGATGAAGAAGGGCTCTACAGATCTATCAGAGATTCCGCTGACTGTCATAGTTTAGGTTTTCATTCGGATTGGAGTGGGTAAAAACAACTCGATGTTATTATTTATATCTAAAAAAATAATCTAACGAAGAACACAATCTATTCAAATCATTCTTTGTGAAATCTTACGCAGAAACTTTTCAATACACGCATGACGTTTTGTGCCACTTGAAATAAATGCTATGCGCGAACGTGAGTATTGGTGGCTCGTAATTTTCACCTGGTTAAGATAGCGATATCATAAGCGTTTTCTTGGACTGATTATAGAGAAAATTAATAAACTACAATATTTACATTTTTAAACAATTAGAAGAGTTCCATCGCGCCCAAATCTTGTTAACCACTAAGCCACTCAATATACGAATAAATTCCACATTTTTTTTACTCACTTGGAGGTGAGTTTGTTACACCACTTACCTACACCTCTCTAAGTAATATTTATATACTCTTAGTCTTATAATAATTATAGGGTCATTCATTTTTCCCTTTCGAAAGTAAAAACTAAATAAAACATTTTTGATAAACATTTTTATTTCATTATAAACTAAAAAGTTTGGACTTTATCATTAAGGGTGGAAAACAATATCATTCAACTGGCCGCCTCAGGAAGATTCGCAGCATGCGATGGTAATTCTTAACCACTTTTTCGCACATTTCGGGCGGTATCTCGGCCATAAATTGAGTAAAGTTAGTTTTGAATTCGTCTAGGGTTCGGGGATTATTCGCTTAAAAGCGGACTTTGCGTAGTCACACAGAAAAAAATCGAACGATCTTGGTGACCAATTGTCATCGCACGAAACGTCTCACGCCACAAAGCCATAATTGGTTGTATTGTGTGGCTTCTTGTCCCGTCTTGTTGGAATCACATATCGCCCAAGTCATAATCTTCAATCGGTTATCAACAGGGTTACCAACACCATTCATCCTCGTCTTGTTACAAAAAATACTATTGTATCGCATGTCATAAAGATAAAGGTAAGAAGAGGTTTAATATTGACCATTCGCTTTCAAATCTTGATTTTCTATCCTAGGATTAAAAGTAAGGAGATAAACCTAATTATTTAAAAATCAATATGTTAAACTGCGGGCCGAAGAAATTTCACCAAAACCCCGAGCCCGGAGTTTCACTCTCTTCAAATTTCTTCACAATCTAACCGATTGCTTTTCATAGTCGGTCGATTATGAGGACCATAATCATCGTGTAATGCGCGATAAGTGGCTTGACTCAC
Source organism: Ferdinandea cuprea (assembly GCA_963576555.1). Classification (NCBI taxonomy): domain Eukaryota; kingdom Metazoa; phylum Arthropoda; class Insecta; order Diptera; family Syrphidae; genus Ferdinandea; species Ferdinandea cuprea. The sequence goes on from OY754960.1 coordinate 22,454,935, forward strand.
CATTTTTGTAGTAAGTTTTAATAATTTTATCGGGTTGTTCGATTGTTAAGCGATCTATTATGGTAAATGGTAAACATTCAACTAAGTCCCACAAAATATTATGACACTTCAAATGTCAGCTGAGTTTGACAAGTCCAACTTGAAACCAGCACATTCTTCTTCTTTCCTCCATTTAACGACGAGATTATGATCAGGATTACAGGGATCATAACCCTCCCACTTCAGTGCACTCCTACTGGTCCGCCTGTGGGGTTCGCCGGTTCGACCTCAAAGGATATCTGCAGGCATCCCGATTTTGGATCACATCAACTTTGAGGCCAATCAAATGCTGGTGTTTCTGCGTTCCCATTGCGTTTTTAATGGGGTTCGTACGATCCCTCCTTTGAACATGACAATACCAACTGAGTCGGTCGTGCTCCAATTTTTTCGAGATGGGTTCTTTGACGTGAAGGCTTCCTCGGATTCTGGAACTTCTACTTCGATCAAGCTTTGTTACTCCTGCTGTCATGCGAAGCATCTTCATCTCAGCTGATACGCGCTATCACATTGAAACCACGAAATGAATGTACCTGTTCAATAATTTCAATTTTTTCTTAGGATTTTTGGTTTCTTGATTAGAAGCTTGATTAGGATTAGAAATGAATTTGTATCAACAATTTAATATCTAATGAACCGGCTACATGAATTTTGGACCCAATGAACAATGACCCGAAACCAAAAATTAACAATGGCCACAAAAATTAAAATTCTTTTTCGAAATGAAAAATGGCCCCAAAAGTATGAAAAATTGCCTCAAAAATGTATCACGTTCCAAATAAAAATGGCCCCAATGAAATCTTATTTGACTAACTACGGCAAAATAAAGGCCGCCATGTCTTATTATTTTTTTAAAATTCTTAATGATTTCGTGATGGTAAGGCGGCATCCCCCCCTGCTCGGTTTCACTGTTAGATTTGTTTATACCCAATAAATATTTGCATATACCCAACTTCGCACCGACTCCTAATCTAACAGCGGAACCAAGCAGGGGGGTTGCAGGGGGGCAGCATGCCTCCTCATATTTGACTATTCTTTGTAATTGAAATAACTTCCAATTTAAATTTTTTCCCAAAGTTTGGGTTAATTTTTCATAATGAATTTTGACCCCAAAATAAAAAATTAAAAATTGCTCCAAACAAAACGAAATATGGCCCCAAAAATATGTAAAATGGCCCAAATCACAGAAATTTTCGTGTTTTTGTGGCCATTTTTAATTTTTGATAACACAAACCTTAGCTTCTATATCTGTTCTTTATGTTTTTTTTTTTTTTGTTTTTTTTTAATACCATCACAGAGCAAAACACAAAACACTACGTTCTCTAAGTGTAAGCTCTCAGTATCGCTTTACGCACGGTTGTTTGTTGCGCGACTAAGCTTCATCTACCGATCTTCATCTTATAGACTATTTCAAGTAATTACAAATATAATTAATTTAAAGTTAATGCATTAATGGACTTTTTAAAATCTGCTCGCGACAAGCAAAAATCAATTTCGTTGCAGAATTCATTAAATGTGCTTATGCACCTTGTAATAGGCTCATTATTACCATAATTGGTTCTATGCCTATCTGTATGAAATAAGCTTCTAACCCGCAGTGACCTTTGGGGAGCATATATATTTAAAAGAAAGATCAATTCTGGTGAATTAATATGATAATTAAGAATATCGCGAATAAACATGACGGAAGTTGCATCGCGTCTGAAACTTAAGGTTTGCAGACCAATTAAATTGCACCTTCTGCCATAATTAGGAAGCTCATCAAACATATTTAATTTACGAACCGCGTACCTCGTGAAGTTTTTTTGGACTCTTTCGAATCTAAGTTCGTGAACTGCATATGGCGAATCCCAAATTACGGAACAATATTCTAAATAAGGTCTGACTAACGAGCAATAAATAATTTTAAGGCTATTTATATCTCTAAAGTCTTTACTATTACGTTTAAGGAAGCCTAACAATGAGTTAGACTTGGCAATGACATAATCATAATGAAAAAAGAAACTTAACTTATTGTCAAATATGACACCAAGATCTTTCACTTCATCAAAACGCTGAAGTCTAAGATCATTTATAAAATAATTATGCAAAATTGTAGTACTAATACGATAAGCCGAAAAAACTTTACATTTAGAAATGTTAAGTTCCAAAGCATTACGATTGCACCATTCCGACAATCTATTAATATCTGACTGAAAACGAATGCAATCAGATACATTTTTTATCCGCGAAAATAATTTCAAATCATCGGCGAAAGTCAAAACATTACAAAATTGAAATATTTCATGAACATCATTTATAAATAATATAAATAGCAACGGGCCCAAATGACTGCCCTGTGGAACACCGGAAGTAACTTCTATAACGCGAGAAGTCAAACCATCGACTTTAACCATTTGCCTTCTATTAGTCAGGTAATTACGAAACCATTTTAGCATTGATGAATGAAAACCCAAAGACTTTAGCTTAGCCAAAAGAAGTGTGTGATGCACCCTGTCAAACGCTTTCGTAAAGTCAGTATAAAGTACATCAACTTGTAATCGTTCATCAAAACTATTAAATATATAATTAGGCAACAAAGCCAAATTAGTAGCACATGATCTACCACGAACAAAGCCATGCTGACTATTTGAAATAATTTCTTTTACCGCGAAAAAGAGTTTGTCCTTAACAATACTTTCAAACAATTTTGGTATTGCAGAAAGCTTTGATATAGGCCGATAGTTTACTACTTTTTGCCTTAAACCGCTTTTATAAATAGGTGTTATGAACGAATATTTCCATTCATTTAAGAAGTTCCCAGTTACAAGAGACTGGTTAAAAATAATTTTAAGTGGATGAAAAACGGCTGATAAACATTTTTTTAATATTACCACAGGAATCCCATCTGGGCCAGGGTTGCTATTTAAATTTAGTTTTTCTAACGCGTTTATTAAATCGTCATCCGAGAATTGCAATACACGGATGTCCAGAACTTCAGGAATAATAACGTTATGATTTCCCGTTACCTGCACATGCGACTTATTGTACACTGACTCAAAGAAATCAGCGAACAAATTACACGTACTTTTCAAATCTGTTGAACTTACATCTTCGAATTCCATTAACTTAGGAAAGCCTGTGGTATTTCTTTTCGAATTAATGTAATTCCAAAACGATTTGCTATTACGCTTCACCGACGATTCTACAGACAAGATATATTGCCTGTATAAAAACCGATTTAAAAATTCATATTCTTTTCTGAATCTCAAAAAAAGTTCACGGTTAGAATTAGTTTTATTTGATATATAACGAGAATAAGCTTTCCTTTTTACGTTACGTAAATTAACTAATCTTTTATTTGACCAAGGAATTTTAAACCTTTTGTTTAAACCCATGTTAAGAGTCTTCTAACGGAAAATGAAAATGTTTTAAAAAAAATGCTTGGTGAGAGATGGACAAACTAAGTGGATCCCTAGTTAAATCTGAACAAAATTTTAGCGAGGCTAGTAATTCAATGTCGGATGCTAAAGAGGAAAACAGCGCTTTTATTACTTTACTTTTACTTCCAATCCAAATCTGAGGGTAGAAGGTAGAAATCAGCTTTTTTTGACGATTAGCAATTGGGACTTATAAAGCTAGATATTTTAAGTTTTTCAGTGAAGAACCCGTTGGCTTACTTTAACTTCCAGTAATAAGGTTCCTTATTCCATTTAAATATTGCTTATAGTCAGAGACGAACTATAGTTTGCTGCCTTCAATTTCTCATAACAGTAACTACCACGTTTCAAATTCGCTTTTGTCTCTTTGGCATTGCGCCTCGGGGATGGCACGTTCTACGCATGCAAATAAGACAATCCTATTCTTACAGTGCACATGTCCTGCATAATGCCAACATCAGAAACGCTGCACTAAATAAATGTTTTTTTTTTGTTCATTATCTATTCTAAGAAATCTCAGGATAACTACACGACTGGCATTAGTAAGTTCTAGGAGCGGAGAATGTGACAAGCTTCATCTTCAGCATCACAATGGACCTATCTTACTCAAAATGCACACCTGCACTCGTTCATTTCAGGACAACCAAGAATCAAAAATTATTTTTAAATCCAACACACCTCTGAGTATCACCAACATTGAATCATAAGCAATTCCAAAGAAAGTGAAATGCCATCGATCGCCGAAAAGGTTGTGTTGCTTCCGAGAAAGCCCAACCATCAAAGTTGATCACTTAAAATATCTAAAATAGTTAAATGCTAATGGGATTCTAAATCGGATATGATATTATAATCCCAATGACATTACAGTTAGTTACGAACGTGTAGCTCACAGGTGGTCATCACCTATCACCCAATGATAATGGTAATTCATCCTTATTTGGACAAAATCAGATGAAAATTACACTGCTGCGGTCGGACCTTTTGACTGTTGCCCACATGCACCACACCAGCGCACGTCGGTCGGCGCTGTTATGGCGGTTTAGTGGTCCGCCAAATGGATAAAATTTCTATGACTGCTTTTGGGCATGGAGCCAATGTCAATCGGCAAAAGAGAGAAAGACTTTTCATGTAGTCGCGTCGGTTCGATATATAATAATTGATCGGAAGCACTATCGTTTTGAGAGTGTTGATGGCCAGGGGACGTTATAATCAGTCGGAGAATGTGATAGAGGCGCAATTACCTTTGGAATCTCATGAGCAATTACGTAGCCGCTTTTTGGCCGAGACTATATAATTGTGGAATGTCTGAGGAGGTTAACACTGTCCAAACGATAAAGACCACAAATGCGCGCGTTACGTAAGCAAAGCTAATCGAAAGCAATTTCTAGTCGGGATTATGATCCTACACATTTGCAATATTTCCATTTGCATTTATGACTTATGCACACTTCATTGAATGGTTGAAGCATTCTGCTTTGTGGGCAGTCATGTGGCTGCAGTTTTGTAATAGCAATTTAGTTGAAAAGTTTTGTGGTTATTGCGCGCTGGACTACTGACCTATGGGGTTCGAAGTTCGTCCGTTCATTTCACTAGAAACATTTATGAGTCTTTAACAAAATTCCATGGAAGCTTCTGACAGACTACTGCATGATTAAAGCTTTTCAAATCGACAGTTGCAAATCGATATTAAGGTGATCCAGGCTACCAACCTCGAATTTAACTGATGAATCATTGCTTTGACCTTGTTTTTCAACTGACTCTTAAGAGATGTTACTTTTATTATTTCTATACTGAGCCGTTGAAGCGTCTTCATTTAGCAAATGAAAAGTACCAGATGAACAAAAATATAATTATTATTCAAACGTCTTAGGCGGATGGCATATCTCTAGGAAAGTTCAATGCAAAGCTGAAAGAAACCGAGATTTGCTTAAAGCAACACTACAAACGTGTCAAGAAGAAGGAGTTTTCCCTAATCATTTGTAAGTTTCAAAAGGTTGGCACCAGAGAAAGAGAAAGAAACAAAATGGAAAACCGTCATCATATCGCCCAAATTACCTTTTGAGAACAACGGGAGGATGAAGCGATGTAAAGAGAAATATTGGAGGGAAGAGAACAGAGAGAATACTTTAGACAACAAAAACGTTTTCAACTCCGAAAAGCGGCCTTAATCAAATGATCACTATAAAGAATGGGTCTGCGATGAATTTCTCCGCGGGAAAAAATTGTTTTTTTATCTTTACTTCAAGCGTAAACGGGATGAATAATTTTGGGGAAATATAATATAAACATGAACCTCTTTTCATTCGCAGATCTCGAAATGTAGAAAGTTGTCTATACTTCGTTCTTCCACTTTAAATTTGGTGGAAGATTTTACTCCTTTTTAAACCGCACACTTCCCGTCCCTCTCCTAAAAAACCGGTTTTCATCCGGAGGAATTAATCTCGTATATGCAGGCCCAATGGATACACCTAACTACTTGCTGATGAAGTATTGAAAATCACCTACCATACCTCTTCTTATGGATCATAATTGTTGACAGAGTTCGAAGGCTACTATTTTGACTATGATAATCCACATTCCGAGGTAGAGCCAGATACGAAAGAAACAATCGGTCGAATCAAAAACTTACAACTATTCCTTTTTTTTTAAACTGTCATTATAGCAGGAAAGGATGCTATTCCAGCACAGACTAGATCAAGTGGTCTTTGCGAATTGTAAGCGTTGGCATTATATGATAAACTAAGTGGTGAGATTTTTAAAGCTCTATTTGCTGCAGGTGTTTGGTACTTTAAATCACACGACGAACAATTGTTTTAGTGGCAGTAATTTCAGCTGCGGGTGCAGTGACTTATGGTGCGTTGGTACATGGTGAGTCCAAGTCTTTCGTTTCAAAAAAAAAAACTTTGCACACAAAGTTGTTGATGAAGGCAGGACCTTCTTTAAGTCCTGTGTGAGCCGTTCACGCCTCTAATTCTCTCTCTCTCTCTATCGCTCTCTCTCTCTTTTTTAAGAAAAATATTTTTAAGCCATTCTTGAAGAAGAATAAGTATTCAAAATTTAATTTTTAAACCAAAAAAATCACGCCTCGGACAACTCTTTGGCCGATAGTGATCTTATGATGCGATTTAAAATCATGTAATTCTGACTATTTTGGCAAAATGGTATCGATGGAATCGTTCACTTTTGTATATCAATATTTTTGCAATTCATTTTTGAGAGGCTTCTCATGACAGTTCTTACTGTTGGATGTTTGTCAGACGTTCGCAAGTGGTGGGACAGCGAATAAAAACTTTCACGTGGTACAGGTCGAGATTTGAACCAGCGACCTCTCGCTTAATGGTTCAACACACTCAACCACTAAGCCACTGCACCCACCAAGTTACAATTTTACTAGTTCAAATCATGTGCTTCTAAAGTCATAAGCTGCAGTGTATATTTCAGACTACTTTTAAGCATTCATTAATCATAAATTCATCCCACTCGATGACGATAACTATTTTCCTTTAAGGGCCAGTGATAGCTATCATTGAAATCCATCATTGAATTTTGTTTTCGTAATTTAAGACGACTAAACAAACCATATTGGCTTTTAATAGTATCAAAATGAAGCTAATCACTTATAGAATTTTTCTACAAACAAAAATTACTTAATTCTGATTTAAACTTTTCTTTAAATCTATTTTCATTATTTCACTGATAGAAATCGAATTCAATGAACGCTGATAATCGTTCCACTGATGTGTTCGATTCTCCGCTGTCAGTTTTGCTTTCAATGATCAACTCTAACCTTAAAACCTATACCAGTGGCCTTCCACTAACATACATTTTTCAATGATTGCTATAACCGACTTGTCAAAAAAATGAAACAACTATTCCACTGATTTGTTCCATTGATGCATTTCAATGATAGCTATAACTGACCCCTTAAAACCTATACTCTAAAGGCTTCGGTTCTAGTGAATTCGAATATTTGGAATCACTTATTGTTAGAAATTTTGTTTATCATCGAGAAGTTATTTAGGTTACTGATTCCTTGTGGGTGGTTTAGTGCGTTGGACCGGTCTTAGGCCTCCATTTGCGCATCAGTTAGTCGTCTTCAACCTAAGACGTCGTCTTCATACTTATGTATCCCCCGTAATTGTTCTCGTCTCTATGGATCTTCTTATATGCGGCCTTTAAATCGATAAAAAGGCTGTCATTCTGATCGATAAATACTTCTTAAGGTTTCTCCAGACGTGGTGTCCAGAGAGGTGGTACTCCAGGAAAAATGTTCGGAAGTTTTACCAAAAGGTAAAAAGAACGTGTCAACGCAACTTTACCCGAGCAGATACCTGTAGCGATGAACAAGGAAGCCTAGTAGTGGAAACACAGTCGGTGCTGAGGATATGGAAAAACCATTTCTGCAGACTGTTAAACGGCGATGATGACACAAATTCCGCTGTCAGGCAGAATGAACCATTCAACATGGGTGATGAAAGCCAAGACTCCCGCCCACCTGACCAAAATGAAGTGAGGATAGCAATATCCAAACTGAAATCCAACAAGGCTGCCGGGCCGGACGGCTTAACTGCCGAACTTTTCAAGGCAGCGGGAGATGATTTGGTAGAGAGCATGCACCAGCTCGTCTCCAAGATTTGGTCAGAGGAAAGTATGCCTGATGAATGGAACCTCAGCATTGTTTGCCCGATCCACAAGAAAGGAGAACCTCTTAACTGCGCCAACTATAGAGGTATAAGTCTCCTCAACATCGCATACAAGATCCTGTCTGCCGTGCTGTGTGAACACCTGAAACCATTCGTCAACGAACTGATTGGACCCTATCAGTGTGGTTTTAGGCCCAGTAAGTCCACAACTGACCAGATTTTCACACTTCGGCAGATCCTGGAAAAAACCCAAGAAGTCCAGATCGATACTTACCATCTTTTTATCGATTTTAAGGCCGCATATGACAGCATTTATAGAGACGAGCTATACAGAGCCATGTCTAGTTTTGGCATACCTGCCAAACTCGTCAGATTGTGCAGGATGACGATGGAGAACTCTCGCTGCTCCATTAAGGTCGGAAACAATCTCACCGAGACCTTTGATGTCAAAAAAGGATTTAGACAAGGCGATGCGCTGTCATGTAACTTCTTCAACATCATACTTGAGAGAATTGTGCGAAACTCGCAAGCCAACACCAGGGGCACAATTTTCCAAAAGTTTGTGCAACTACTTGCTTACGCCGACGACATCGACATCATTGGCAGAACACAGCGAGCTGTCACTGGTGCGTTTGCAAGTATCAGTACAGAGGCGGCAAAAATGGGTTTAGAAGTGAATGAGGGCAAAACGAAATATATGCTGTCAACAAGAAGGAACGCACAACATCGACGAATCGGACAGAACGTCACGATAGAGAGCTATAACTTCAAGGTAGTTCGGGACTTTATCTACCTCGGCTCCGCTATTAACTCTGACAATGAAATATCGTCAGAAATCAAGCGAAGAATTACACTTGCCAACTGCTGTTACTTTGGCCTAAGGAGGCAATTGATTAATAAGGCTTTGAGCAGAAACACCAAGGAGACTCTATATAAGACCCTCATCATCCCAGTCCTGCTGTATGGCGCAGAAGCATGGACGTTATCAAAGGCGGATGAAGATCTCCTTGGTCGTTTCGAACGCAAAATTCTTCGAGTGATTTTCGGTCCCGTTTGCGTTGACGGGCTTTGGAGGAGGAGATTTAACAGCGAACTCTACGAGCTGTACAGCGACATCGACCTGGTCAGAAAAATACGGATTAGTCGTCTAAGATGGCTGGGTCATGTAGAGCGAATGGACACCAACGCTCCGGCCCGAAGAGTCTTCGAATCCAACCCGGTGGGACAACGCATTAGAGGAAGACCTCGCCTAAGGTGGAGCGCGCAAGTGGAAGGGGACCTCAACCAACTTGGAGTGCGCAACTGGAGGCAGTTAGCCAAAGATCGTGCTAACTGGAGAGGCGTATTGGTTGAGGCCCAGGTCCACCCCGGACTTTAGCGCCACCTAAGTAAGTAAGGTTTCTCCAGGATCTGTCGGTTGATATCTTATACGTCATAATAGAATTCAAGAATTGAAAAGAGACGTCGCCCAAGAACCTTGTTAGAAGGATCGAGAGTAAGGGCACGGTCGATAGAAAAGAGTACGCGACACTCTGGGCATTTTTAATGGTTTTAAAAATGTCTTTGACAATCTGCTTCACTAGACGATAGGGTGGAGAAAGATCACTTATTGCGTGGATCCGAGTAATGTTGGAGAGCAGAACGATCGTTGCAGATGCGGATAGCGGTCGACATGTAATGACAGGTGTAATTCGAGGTTACCCACAAGACGATGGTCTGGTTCCACTGTCATTGAAAACGATTAAGGTATCTACTTCGCAGGCTTATACTGATGTTGTAGTTAAGAAAGAAGTACAAATCGTACTGGAGTTTCGATGGCACTGCGCGAGAGCAGTATCTTACGACATCTGTTTCAGGCAGAGATTCCAGAACTTCGGTTGCATAAGTTCGGTTAAATTCAATTTACCCAAATTAAACACTATGATAACCACTTACTAAAAGATCCACACTACGTAAGTTATGAGCACCACCACGGAAGTTGAATGCAATGGAGGACAACAGATCAGGAGAATCTGTATTACCAGCTATAAGTTGCTGTAGGAAAACTATTTATATCATTATTCAGTCTACGTTGAGATAGGGGTAACATTTGAAGAAGTTTGATACGTTGACCGTAGGGGGAAGGTTATATGGATCATCCCATGGAAGACCTCTAAAGGCAAAACGATTAAACTTATTTTGAATAGCTTCAATTCAAATTGCGTGAATATTGTAGTACGATGTCCAATTTTTTAGACCACCTCTTAATAAAGCCCAGCATGGAGTTAGATTTATTAACAATAAAGTTAAGTTTGGGGTCAAAGAAAACTCCGAGATCTTTAAAACTATCAACATGACAAAGCATATGATCGGATAAAGAATAATGCAAAATGGAGTGAAAATGTCATATGCTGACATTTAGATGGGTTTAAAGTTAACCCATTTTCAATACACCAAGTGGCAAAACTATCTATGTCCGCTTGGAGAAGATTTCTGTCATACCGATTGTGAACAGATTTAAAAATTTTCATATCATCTGCGTATATTAAAATATTGCTGGATTTTATGCAAGCTTTAACATCATTTATAGCAAGCATGAACAAAATAGGGCCTAAGTGACTTCCCTGAGGAACTCCAGACCGAGCAGAAAAAGATTCAGAAAACGAACCTCTAAATTTGACACGATAATCCCTACCCATAAGGTATGAATTAATCCATTTTATAAAAACAGGTGGGAAACCATACGCCCTGAGTTTAATTCTGATTATCTCATGGGACAGCCTTAGAGAAGTCGGTGTATATGCAATCGACTTCATCATTATTTTCTAAGGAAGTAGAGCATGCACGCAAAAAACATAACAAATTTGTAACAGTGGACCTGTTTTTTACAAATCCATGTTGTTCGTTACAAATGACACTACGACACACAAATATTAATTTTTCGCCGACAATTTGCTCAAAAAGCTTACGAATACACGAAAGCTTAGAAATTGCTCTGTAATATCACCCACGTGCACTTTTCCATAGCTTAGGGAATTTCCCAGTGCTAATGGATAAATCGAACAAATACTTAAGATAAGGACTAAGGGCTTGGCTGCATTTTTTAAGAACAATCGGTGCAATGCCATCAGGTCCAGATGAGTAGTCATTTTTCAATAGGGAAACAAATTTCGAAATAGTTTCCAAATAGAAAGAAAAATTACTGAACATAATCTGGGAACAACTATTTAAATAGCTAAAATAATTACCATCGATGAAAAGAGGAGAGTCACTGAATGATCTACTAAAATAGTCAGCAAACATATTGCTAACAGCAAAGGAATCAGAAGTTTTACTATTACAGTCCGTTTTTTTCTTCGAGTTAACAAACTTCCAAAAACGTTTAGGATCACTTTTTAATGAAAATTCCATATTTTTGACATAATCCCTATAAAGGTTAAAGGATAAAATTTTAAACTCATTAAATAGAATTAAATAATGATCGAAATCAGATTGAAGGAGACTTTTTAAATAAATTTTCCAAGCTCTGTTTCGTCGATTTCGTATCGACTTAAGCTCTCTCGTATACCAAGGGTGGGACAAGTGGCCATTTTTAATGACTTAACAGGTATAACTCTATCCATGTAGTCATTGATTAATGCACTGAATGATTCAACTGCAACATCAATATCAGGGAAGTTGTTCATATTTAATGGTAAATTATTAATTTCTTCAGAAAGCCTCTGAAAATTTACTTTCCGAAAGTCATAGGAATGCGAACGGTCATACGAATTACTGTTTTCGTAAAGATGTCCGCCTAAGTCAATAAAATGATTTTTGTCTATGTTAGTAGTACTTTTATGAGATTCATCAACAACAGAACTAACAGCGTCAGAGGAAAATACTAAATCGAGAGTTAGATTTTTATAGTTTTTTATACAGCTTGTTTGCTGTAAGTCAAAAGATAAAATGTTGTCAAGTAGCGATAGCTCTTGTTGTGCAGAGTCGATGGTGGAGATAAAGTGAGATTCATCCTCAGAAGGCTCCCATTTAATATGAGGCAAGTTAAAATCGCCAAGAAGTAGAATTGTACTGTCACAACAAAATATGTCAAATATGTGGTCGAGTGCCATACATAGTTCTGAATATTTTTTATTTATTTATTCCCAAATGTGATTTTCACACAAATGAGTTCAATATTGAGGTGAAACGGAAAGTCGATCTTTCGGAACTCAATGGGAGTACGAACACCTATCAGGACACCCCTCCAAGAGCTTTAACGTCATTTTTATGACGATCGTTTCTATAAAGTGAGAACTCGCGAGTAAAGAGTTCCGTGCCCAATATATTGACATTAAGCCAAGTTTCGGTCAAGGAGAAGATGTTATGTGAAAGAACTTGTGAATTAATGTAGAAATCCGAGGTTTTTGAACGGAGTCCCCGTACATTCTGGTAATAGAGGGACAGCCTGCCTAGTTTTTTAGTGCAGATGGACAATTGAGACTAGATTTTTTTGCGGCACGAGGTTTAAATTCATTAACGAGGGTATTTACAGTCCAAACGTTGCGATCGGATAGTAATCCGTAAAAAGAAGAAGGAGCAACAATCTTAAAAGACGCAACAAAATGATCATCCTTGTTGATTTTAGAACATTTAATGGAATTTATTGTGAAGAGAAGATGGGGGGTCGAAGTATTTGTGTCTGCAGTGATAGTCAAGCTTTATTTTTCAAGCTTTAACGACTTCTCAGCTAGAGCTATTACTCCATTACTCTTTGAACTTGGTCGGAAGCCTAGACACGAAGTCAAGGTTCCAAGCAATTCCTTTCCTAGTAATGAACTAAAGGGTGATTTTTTAAGAGGTTTAGAACTTTTTTTAAAAAAAAAACACAAAAAATTCGAAAAAATGAATGAAATATTTATTTGAATCGATAGTTTGAACCTTGCAATTTAATGTTTAAAGATAATTTCATGCAAATGTTGACCGCGGCTGCGTCTCAGGTAGCCCATCCGCTGAGTCCAATTTTGGCATACTCTTTCACACATATCGGCCGGTATCTCACGAATGAATGCATGGATGTTGGCTTCCAGTGCGTCAATCGAAGCGGGCTTGTCCCTATACACATTAGCCTTGGCATACCTCCACAAAAAATAATCTAATGGTGTCAAATCGCACGATCTAGGCGGCCAATTGACCGGCCCGAAACGTGAAATTAACTGTTCACCAAACTCGCCTCGCAATTGCGCCATTGTTTCGCGTGCTGTGTGGCATGTGGCACCGTCTTGTTGAAACCACATATCATGCAAGTCAAGAACTTCCATTTCGGTTAAAAAAAAGTTTGTTATCATCGCTCGGTAGCGTTCACCATTGACAGTAACGCTGCGATTCGCATCATCTTTGAAGAAATATGGCCCAATAATGCCGCCGGCCCATAAACCGCACCAAACAGTGGCTTTTTCGGGATGCATTGGTAGCTGTTGCAATGCTTCTGGCTGATCTTCACTCCAAATGCGGCATTTTGCTTATTTACGTACCCATTCAACCAAAAATGAGCCTCATCGCTGAACACAATTTTTCGATAAAAAAGCGGATCCTCGGCCAGCTTTCCAAGAGCCCATTCACCAAAAATTCGGCGTTGTGGTAGGTCGGCTGGCTTTAGTTCTTGCACCAGCTGTATCTTAAAAGGCTTTACGCCCAAATCCTTCCGCAAAATTTTCCACGTAGTGCTGTAACAAAGGCCTAACTGCTGGGAACGGCGCCGAATCGACATTTCGCGGTCTTCTGTCACACTAGCTGATACGGCCGCAATATTTTCTTCAATACGCACAGTACGTAAACGTGTTGGTGGTTTAATGTCCAACAAAGTAAATTTGGTGCGAAATTTGGTCACAATCTTCCGAATAGACTGCTCAGAAGGTCGAGAATGCCGATCATAAAATGGAAGCAGCGCGCGATGAACATTTCGAACCGAGCACGAATTTTGATAGTAAAATTCAATAATTTGCAAGCGTTGTTCATTTGTAAGACGATCCATGGTTAAATTGCAAACCAAACTGAAGCTGTTTGATAGTGACACAAGGTACTAAACAGACGTCAGCTGTCAAAACCAGTGTTGCCAAAACCAAACCAGCTAAAAAATCACCCTTTATTTGTCTGAAAGTAGACCAGTTTCTGAGTTTGAGTGCTTTAGCGGATATATTTACAAATCCCTGTTACAAGTACCGAAATAATATGATGTTCATATAAATTGTGCACTTCATTTTCTGTTTATTCATTTTTCTTACCTCCGGTTTGAATTGATTCTAATCCATAAGAAGTCTTTATTTTGCATTGTTGGTACAGCTACTATCAAAGAGAGTACCCACCACTTTCCATGCAAATGCATCCACGAAACGTAAACCACCAAGTTCGAAATTAAGCTCATTTGGAGTCAATTTCTTCCATGATATACATTGATATCGTGCGCAAACAAAATTTCACCACACATCTAGTATATCTCGTCAACATCCAGGAAACGTTCATGTTTATGCCTATGGAACGGACACTCCATGTAGCATGCATGTGCTATTTGCATGCATGTAAATAGAAACAATTGACCGTCAATTCTCGGCCTTCTCCTTCTGCTAACATTTGCTGTGTTAGAATAATGGATTCCGGTACTCTGGTAAAATCAACACAGAATTGCTTATTGTTATTGTCACTACACGCACACACACACAAACAGACACAGTCAAAGTAGTACTACTAGGAGGTGGCGGTGATACGGATGGGCTATTACTGCCACTGAAACATTGGGCCAAGCGTGGCCTCTACTACTCGATGTTAGGAATTCGCATTAGCACAGCTGCATTTGGCCACTAATGGCAAGATTAACACACACTGACAAAAAAAAACAGCAAACAGAATCCGAGGAACCGATTCGTGGCATCACATATGCGAGTGCAAATATTGAATTTTCTTTCAAGCCAGAGAGAGAGAGGCTGGCAACTGCCAACTGGTAACACACAGTCACAGCGGCACAAAGTCTATCCGCCATATCAGAAGCGCATCTCGCGAAAGTTTACTTAAGGTAATTTCCTCGAAGGAAACATACCCATTCCACCGTATCATGGGACATTATTTTTGTGGTGCTGTTGGAACAGTTGAAAGTACCAGAGTACAACAAAACTAATTGGCTGCCGTCTGTAGTGGCTATCTGCACACTAAGAGTTCAAGAGATGATGACATTAGACGTAGCAGTCGTTATTGTCGTCGAGGTTGTCCTCATCCTCAAACGAACAAATGACTTCATAAAAGAGTATAAATGTATCTCTGTGTGTGTGGGGAGGACATGTAATTCGTGCTACTGAATAATATGTCTTCGTCTCGCCGACCATGCCTAAGGAATGCTAAGAATGTCGTCCTCATTTTAGAACCGCGATAGTCACGACTAAAATTTGCTAAGAAAAAAAAACAACATAAAATACATCAACCTACACAAAAAGCTAATTATTGGTGATATAAAACGCAGTAATCCACCCAAGGACATTCGTATAGCGCTGCTGTAAGCTGATCGCTGATCGCTGATCATGCATGCAGAAAATAACCACGATGAAAACGATATTTCCACCGCGCCAATACTATCCGTAATGTATGTTGGTAATTCAATTTTCATTAATGGAACAATTTATTACCCAGCATTGAATGTGTGTATGAATTTTGAGTAGGGGGGGCTGCGGCGCGGCAGCGTGCGCATGCATCCCCTGGGGGTCTTAGATTTTGTGTGCACTGGAAGATCGTGGGCAGTCATTGTTAACTGCAAATTAATGCTTTCGACACGGAAATCAACATGGTTTCAACTATGTAAATTATTAGTTATCCGCAATTGAAACTCCTTATTTTTCCTTCCATACGAAACAATCGTATCCTGTGGGCTTTCAATGGAAGCCAGTGAAAACAGCTCCACGTCGTCGACGCGACGTCCAAACACAGGTGTAATCTACGCCTGCCAATCGATTAATTGAAAATCTTGCAAATGCTTACGAGGAGCATACACACAAGAAGGCTGTGCCGGTTAATTCCATAAACAATTTACGGATTGCAATCCGGAACACCTACTTATCCTGAAAAGCAAACACCTAAAACAATGATAAAGGTAATTTTATCTGTTTTATGGTTTAACGCTTACGATTTACGAGTATTAATCACCTAAGTGGCCCCACATTGTTGTCGATCTTGTAGGTACCTGGTACCTACTACCTACTACCCATAATACTTAAAAAAAAACAAAAACTAAAACAAATTCCATCGAGCAGCGACGGTGCAGCGGCATGGCGTTCTCACGGTTGTCACGATTTTTTGACCACTTATCCGCGTTTGAACAGAGCGCCTTCAATTAGGCTCCCATAAAACTTTTGACCCATTGCGGGTCGCTACTGCTCAGCGTTGGCCGTGCTCTGGTGCCTTGCTAGCAAAACAATAACAATCAACAATCCAAATACGGATTGGCCAGCCCTGTGTGCAGAGTGCAGAAAATTTAATTTGAATTTCATGTCCATTTATCTCGTTATCAGCTTTAGCTGGAGAAATGAATTATTAATTAGATTGCTGCTGCTGCTGCTGCTGCTGTGCGGCACAAGGACAAAGGTTGTGAATATTGTAATAGTGGCGGAAGAATGTGATTCAATTGCAAAAGGTACAAAGATGAAGATGATGTAAGTATGCATTCCATCTGCTTCATTTCGACCTCGTAACGGTGGTCTTTATTGGCTTGTTTAATATATAACTTTTAGGATTCGTATTCTCGGGAATAAGAAATAAATAACCTGTCGTGAGCTTTGACACCTGCATGACTTAGGTTCGTATGTAGATTTTACATTTTATTGTGACTATTTTTGGCACATCTTGCAATCCTAAAATGTCCAACATGGGGTATGGAAAATGGCGAACTCTGTTTTTACTTTTCGACCAACGTGAGTCACAACTCAATACTACAACAGACTTTTTGTTTACATTTTGAGTTTAGGTCTTGCCCTAAAATATTGCCTGATCGAATGTGTTGAAGTATTTTGTATTCCCCATTACGGTGTTAAATTTAAGATAAATGGATATTTAAGATTTTGACACAACAGAGCTGTAAATGAATGTCATTTTACAATTGTCCGCCCACTAAACGCACTAATGAAGTGACACAGTCCGGCCTTGGGGAAATGAAGGGTTAGAGAAAGGGAAAAACCGATGCACGTTGATTTTAAATGTCTGCAAACTATACTTACTTACTTAACGGGCTCCCGACCCGTGAAGAGTCCCTACCTGAGATTCGGCAGCCTTCCACCCTCTGCGATCCCGAGCACGCTGCTTCCAGTTGTCCAGACCAAGCGCTCTGGCATCCGCGATGGCTTGGTCCTTAAAACGGAGGTTCGGTCTTCCTTGTCGTCTTGAACCTGGGGGCTGGGATTCAAAGATTGGCTGGAGCGTTGTTGTCCATTCACTCGATGTGGCCGAGCCAAGGTAGTCCACGAGTTGTTTTGCCAAACCGAAGTAGCAGCTATTTCCTCAGGTAATTCTTCGACGTTTCTCCGCTAAGAATTCCTTAACTACCCCGAAGCTGCTGCTTTCAACATTCACGTTTTGTTCTAGTCGGTGGACTTGTTGATTGCATATATTAAGTCTTGTCCTCATTCACTTCAAGGCCAACTAGTTTCGCCTGTTCTTCAATAGCACGCTGGGATCGATATTATCTATATCGTCCGCATACCACAGCATTTCAATGCTGTCAATATTCGGCCCATAACAGCATATTCGATATTTTCAAAGCGGAAGGAGATGACCTGGTAAGGAATATACGCCTCATCTGTCGAAAAGTCGATAAAATGGAATCTCAGCATCGTTTGGCGTGTCCTTAGCAGAGTTACCTTAACATTTGTCCTTAACATTTAAGTTACGCCAACTGCAGAGACATACGCTTTGCCAATAAGTTCCATCACAAGTCTCGTAAGGAACCTGGTAGGCTCTTCTTATTGTGATACGAGTAGTTTTCTACTATTGACCAAGTACTCAGAAAGCCATAATTTATTAAATTTTAGAGTTGCTGTCATGTTTACTTTCAACATTCCTTTGAAGTTTGTTTATCTGTGCAGAAAGTTGTTAGTAGAAGTCTGAAAAGGTGTTAAAAAATGGACTTTAGGCAGTTTTGGCTTCAAGTCAAACGTATTCACTGAAGGGGAAACAAAGTCCAAGGTTTTTTATGGGCATGGGATCTGGAATTTAACTATCTCTCTACCTCATCTATGGTTAGTATAGAGTTCGATTTTCAATTAACCAGGTTAGCGAGTTTTCAATGTCACGCCGGAGTAGGAGAAAGCCTTACCTAAGATGACGTCTACAGCTAGCTAGCTGAGATTTTTATACAAAACAATCGAAGTTGAGTAAATTCAAGGTTTTAAATTATAATTGCAAATAGCTTTCATTTACTACCTATTAAACCAAATCAACACCAAAGTAATTAGAATGGAGCAATTGAATCAATTGCCTCGTCCATGGCTTTAAAACTAATTCTCTCAGTCCGAATCAAAAATATGTTTAAAGGATCGCAGCTGCAATTACGCACTTCGCAATATCTACCATCTGAATGGTTCTGTATTTATCCTGTCAATAGTCAAAAGTCACCTGAATTATATTTTTCATAATATGAGCCAGACATCCTTTCCCAGAAATCGGCCAAGAGAAAGTGACTAAGAAAGAGAAAGCTTGAGTTCTAGCACTAACTTGGACGAGGTAATAGGGTTTAGAAGCGCTTTTAATGCAGCTTGGCTATCACTGCAGATGCAAACGCCTCTAGCCCTCCACCTGTTGTTCACAATATAGCGCATTGCCATTAGGATGGCAAAAATCTCCGCTTGGAAAACAGATGCGTGTTTACCCAAGGGGTAGTAAAGTCGTATATCATCGCATTCCACAAAGACACCAGCACCAGACCCCTGCCCGGTTTTGGAGCCATCCGTGAAAATACGATGGCATTCAATCCATGGTTCAGAGTCTGACCGAAGCCATTCCTTTACCTGTGGAAAGTTGACGTGGTAGTTTTTTCGCAGAAGGATTTCTGGTGTCATTGCATCAGACGGCATATCCATACGACAGGGGTCAAAGGATAATTCTCGAGCAAGTTCTTCAAAATTCCATTGCGCATGGTACCAAAAACCACCTCTCTTTAAGCGAAAGATGGTTTCTAGCGTACATCCCATGATATATAAGTCAAGGGGAGGAAGATTCATCAAAGCATTTAGAGCAGAGCCCGGGGTGCTAGGGAAGGCCCCTGTGCAGCCGAGACAAGCCGTTCTTTGGAGTTTGGCAAAAGAAGCAGTAACACGTTTCCGCGAAAGCCTGTTCCACCAAACAACTGATGCGTATGAGAGTAGCGTTCTAATCATGGCCGTATAGATCCAAAGGACCCGTTTTGGAGACAAGCCCCATGTCTTACCAAAAGCGCCTTTGCACTGCCAGAAGGTCGACAGCGCTTTATCGGTTTTCGATTCGACATGTTTGGACCACAGAAGTTTTTTATCAAGGATTACACCCAGATATTTGACTTCATCGGATATAGGGATGGTGACACCTTTAAGCACGAGATGGGACAGGCCAGTGATGATTCTCCTTCTCGTAAAGAGAACAACCGTGGTTTTAAGAGGATTCACTGAAAGCCCATTACTAGTGCACCAGACATCGATCAAATCCAGGGATCTCTGCGCTTGAGAGCAGACAGCCCCTAGATTTGAACCGACAGAAAGAACGGCGACATCATCCGCATAAGCTTGAGTGTAGTTTCCAGGAAAGTTGAGAGCCGTAAGCAGAGAGTCTACCACCATACACCATAGGAGGGGAGACAGAACACAACCTTGAGGGCAGCCCCTATTTACCCCTGTTATGACGCACTTGCCACAATCTGCATCCGCTACCAACGTCCTGTACATTAGCATTGCTTTAATCCACAACACCAAAGTTTCATCTACACCATGCTGTCTGGCTGAGTTACACATACTGTCAAAGGTCGCATTATCAAAAGCACCCTCAATATCGACGAAAATGCCCAACGCGTACTCCTTCCGGTCAAGGGCACTATCAATCCTACCAACAAGGTTTTGAAGCGCAGTCTCGCAGGATTTTCCGCGCTGATGGGCATGTTGCATCTCAGAGAGAGGGTGTGATCGAAGAGCAACTTTGCGCACATGCAGCTCAACCAGTCTTTCCAAACTTTTCAGTAAGAAGGAAGACAGACTTATGGGTCTAAAGCTTTTGGCTAGAGTGTAGTCAGACTTACCAATTTTTGGTATGAAAACCACTTTAATCATTCGCCTAGGGGAAGGTATATAGGCCAAGGCCAAGCTCGCGGTGAAAATTTGTTTCAACATTGGCAAAACCTGACTTAAACCTTGTTTCAGCAAAACTGGATAAATTCCATCCGGACCAGGTGACTTGAAACTCTCAAAAGATGCAATGGCATATTTGATAGCATCATCAGTCACCACTCCCGATGCAAAATACCAGCTGTGCCGCGTGGTATTAGTCGGTTCAAATGCAGCCACAGTCGTTTGAAGGGCTGAAGAACACGTAGTAACCTGATTTCCCGGAAAGTGAGTCTCAAGTAGAAGACTGAAAGTCTCCACCTTTGTCTCAGTGTACGTGCCATCAGGTTTAAGGATTGCATCCAGTTTACTTGGTCTGTTCCTTTGGAGGACTTTAACAAGAATACTAGTTGCACTTAGAGATTCGACCTCTTCACAAAACTTTTTATATGAGTCATTTTTCGACTTGCGAATAAGTCTCTTAAAAACTTTTTGCTTCGATCGATAAAGATTCCAGTCTTCCACTAAGTTGGTTTTTAAAGACTGATTTAGCAGCTTCCTAGTTTCTTTACGAAGACACTGCAGTTCGGTGTTCCACCAGGGTACCGATTTTCTGCGGGGGGGTTTAGAAACAGGGCACGCAAGTTTAAAGCAGCGGGTGAGGACGTTGTTCAGATCCTGAGTAGACCTCTCCACTCCCTGTCTTGATCTTAGTTTGAGTGGAACTTTGACAGAGTTGGCAAGCTCCTCTCTAAACCGTGGCCAGTTCGTTTTTCTCGGATTTCTCCTCTCTAGCGAAGGTGAAAGTTCGCAGTAGATTTGAAATTCGATGTATCTGTGATCCGATAAGGTGCTATCTGGCGATACCTTCCAATTTATGATAGACTTCAAATGCCTGTTTGACAGGGTAACATCAATTACTTGCTGTCTTCTGGCTGTAACAAAGGTAGGTTGATGACCTACATTGTTGATGGCAATATCAGATCGAGTCGATAAAATGAAGTCCAAGAGTCGATCTCCCCTTATGTTGCATTTGCTGCTGCCCCAAACAGTGTTCTGAGCATTAGCATCACAGCACAAGACAAGACCTAACCTTTTGGATTCACAAAACTCTACGAGCTCTACAACAGCCTTTGGTAGAGGAGGGGTTAGAGAGTCATAGGGGAAATAAGCCGATGCAGCGATAAAGGTTTCCCAGTTATCATTTGCATGGTAAGTTATAGAAACAGCTACCAAATCTTGGCTACAAAAGCTTTTGATCATAGTATCATCCTTAAACCACATTTTAATCCAAAAAGCAATCTGGACTATTTTATTTCATTGCAGCTCTTCGAAATTTC
The DNA here is from genome assembly GCA_963576555.1 of Ferdinandea cuprea. Taxonomy (NCBI): domain Eukaryota; kingdom Metazoa; phylum Arthropoda; class Insecta; order Diptera; family Syrphidae; genus Ferdinandea; species Ferdinandea cuprea. The sequence goes on from OY754960.1 coordinate 22,476,651, forward strand.
TTAGCGATGTCAGATGATAGTAATCCTGGTACTCCTCTTTTACCGATGGATCACAATAAGGCTATTGAATATTACTTATTCAGCGTTGGTGTGGTGGGAAAAGGTAAACCAAATATCTGCCCAGAAAGCACTCCAAAGAACACAGGAGGCCCTAGGCTAAATAGATCCCACTCAGTCAGTTCACGGATGGATCAAAAATGTCAACGCGTGTAGGAGCAGGCATCAGCGGACCGACCTGCAAAATGTCAGTTCCCCTAGGACATACAACATCAATCTTCCAAGCACGAAAAGGCTCTGCGACCCCTTTCATCGGCCCAGAGCCCTTACGCACCAGTAATATAAAAGTTGAACTCAACACCAAATGCGTACATCCCATTGGCACTCCATCCAAGGATTACGCAACGCTAAACAATTCATTAGCCTCGGCAACAAAAAACGAGCTTTTCAAATCCTCTCTATGAGCAAACTTGATGCTAAGATCGTAACTGACTTGCTAACTGGTCACTGTGCCCTGAACCAGCGTTGCCGTTTGGCCCCTTTAGGAACCAAATTGCCCGTTTTTAAGGCTCGGGACCCATGGCCCCCACTTTTTAAAATATTATCAAAATGGGCCCTTTTTCAGTTTAAGTCAGATTTTATTCTTTATTGAACGAAAAATGAAAAAGTAAGAAACACTAATAAATATTTTTTTTTATATATAATATACGCGCACTAAAGGGATTTTGGATACCCTTATAATGAAGTAACACAGTGCGGGCATTAGGGAAGTGAAGGATTAAAAAAAAGGAGATACCGATGCATGTTGGTTTTAAATGTCTGTAAACTATTGTACGGTTAAGAAACGAATCCTTGTATTTCACTGTACGTCCGAATACAGGCTTGAGGGTAAACTGATGAGCATTCCTGGCATGGCGAGTATTACGGTTGAAGTGTTGAACGGGAGGAATGCAACTGGCTATTTCGTTTGAGCACTTGTGATGGTAGTATTTCGTGATGTCTCGATTGCCAATAAATTTTACCGCACGTATACCGTTTCAACCGCAAATATGTAATTGGTGCACCGGACCATTTATGAGCGTTGTACTCAAGTTTTGGGCGAATAAACGCCTTGTAGATTCTAGCCAGATCAAAAGGGGTAAACAATTTCTTGCATCGCTTTAGGAAGCCTAGACAAGAACGCAGCGTTCTTGGCGACATCGAAAATGTGGTCATTCTAGCGAAGATTGTCATTAACACACATACCGAGTATGGAAAGTCTTTCGGATTCGGCGATGCAAGTGCCATTCATGGATAATTGCAGAGTATTGAGGTTTCGCTTTGGTGACAGAAGACAGCATTGCGATTTGGAAGCATTAAATTCCACTCTGTTGGTTTTACCCCATTTAAGTATACTGTCAAGATCGGAATTCAATGAGCTTAACATACGTTGCCGTTCCAGTTCAACGCCCGAAGATGAGGGGCGTGGCCCAGGAAACGAATATGTAAAGCTAAGGGTACTGTCATCAGCAAAGGAATGGATTGGATTAGAAGTGACAGACAAGAGGTCATTGATAAAAATGAGAAAGAGAGTCAGAGACAAAACGGAGCCTTGGGAAATACCAGCATTTATTTGGTAAGTTGTAGACTTGAAACCGTCCAAAACAACTTGAATCGAACGGTCCGAAAGGTAATTTCTAATCCATTGAATGAAGTCATCATCGATTCCAAATGCACGCATTTTCGACAAAAGAGCTTGGTGCCAAACTCTGTCAAATGCCTTTGAAATATCAAGCGCAACGACCTTACTTTCACCACCACGGTGAATAGATTGGTTCCACATTTCGGTTAGATATGTCATCAAATCACCAGTGGATCTGTTGCTGCGAAAACCGTACTGCCGGTCATTAAGAAGTTTTCGGGATTCAAGATATTTCATAAGCTCCGAAGAGCTAACAGGTGGGGTGTCATTGCAAATGAGTGTCGGGATAGATGACGAGGCCGAATTTTTAATATTCTTAACAAACGACCAAAAGTTTTTGCTACCGGTGGGACTTTGTAGTATTTTCTGCCACAACTTTTGGTCGTAGGAGTATTTGGCACGATTAATGAGGGCATTGCAGTCATTTCTGGCTCGTTTGAACTTTTTCCGGTTTTCCTCAGTTGGGTTGGCCTTAAATGACCGAAAACTTACCTCTTTAGCCCTGATAGCATCTTTACAGCTCAATTCACGCCACGCGTTTTCCTTAGGTCTGATACACTTTATCCTGTTAGGGATAAAGCGTTTCATACCCAGGTGAATTAGATTTGTAATCATTTCGGCAGCGGCATCCACGTCGTTGTTGAGGAAGCACAACGACCATCTAAAACTCCTAAAGAAACCGTTTAAAGCTTCCCAATTGGCTTTCTCGTATTGCCATACAGTTCTTTCAGGAGCTTGTTCTTTAACTGTGTGTTTTATATCTATAGAAAATAAAATGTACCGAGCGCTGCTCGTTTGCTTTTAGAGTTGATAAACGCACCCGCGTTACATCACTGAGATCGATTTGAAAATCTTGGTCAATTAAGATATTACGAAAAAAAGGATTTTTGCAAGGATGTCACTAAAATTGCTAAGCAATAAGAGTAGATGTAGAGTAACATGTAGAAGTATAGTGTTGGACTTGACATATGCGTATTTCAAAGCTCTAAGAACTCAAATTTATTTTATGGAATTAGGCGAAGGAGAAGTTAATTTTTTTGTTTTGTTCAAAGTCTAATTATTAAATTACTTAGTCTTTCAAACTCAAAATTAAATATTTTTAAATGCACGAACCTGCTTCTTCTGAGTATCTAATCATAAAAATACTGATATCCATTCATCCAGTCGTTCCGTAGGTCCAGTCAAAATAATTACAACTTTGTTTTATGTTATTTAATGATTAGTTATGTGATACGTTTTTGTGCTGAAAAGAAAAAATAATAGGTACTATGGATCGCTGGCTAAAGGGTCGTTAAAAATAACCGCTGAAAGCTCCTTAACAGCACCCCCAGTAGTTACTAAAGAGTCAGCAACTGGCAGGTACATAGTACAAAACCATATTTGTTTATTTCATAATGGGAAGTTTCCTATCGCTAGAACCGCATTTGTATTAGATGCGTTTTGTTGGATTTATAATATTGTTATCCTCAATTCAGATTTGTGAATTTACTCGTTTTCCATTTATTGTTCTATTCTAGAGCCCAGAAAAATGACGCAATAGAGACAGCGGCGTCAGAACTTTCTGAAGAATTTAAGGCAGACAATGTGGCTAGTACTAGTTCTATGGTGATCAGTACTGTAGAAATAAAAACAGTAAAAAGGAAGTACCACGATTCATATTTAAATCTTGGATTTGCTGAGACAAGTGACAACAAACCCTAATGCGTAATTTGCGGCAAAGTGTTGCCGAATAGTGCGATGTTTCCAGCAAAAATGAAACGTCATTTTGAGGGGATTCATCCAGATTGCAAAAGCAAACCGACTGATTGTTTTAAAAAGGAAGTATGGTGAACTACAAGATCTCAAACAATTATTACTAACCACTCAAAGACAGTGAACGAAAATGCGTTGATGGCGTCCTACTTAGTGAGTTTCCGAGTTGCGCAAACTGGCGAAGCCCATACAATCGCTGAAAACTTAATCAAGCCATGCGTTAAGGAAATTGCTGAGTGTATGTTGGGTGAAAAGGCCAAACAATTAGTTGACACCGTCAAAACTATTTTACTTTCGCGAATAAAAGTCACAAAATTTTCATTGCAAATGGATGCATCAACAGATGTTGCAGGGTTGGCTATTTTAATAGTATTTGTGCGCTACCAATACCAACAGTCCTTTCAAGAAGATCTGCTTTTCTGCAAGCCGTTGGAAACTACAACGACTGGTGCTGAAATTTTTAAATTAATAGACAATTTCTTTATTGTCAATGATATCCCATGGGTTAACTGCGTGGATGTGTGCACAGACGGTGCCAAGGCCATGACTGGAAAAACGTCCGGTGCCGTCTCAAAAATAAAACAATATGCCAAGGAATGCAGCAGTAGTCACTGCGTTCTACACCGCCATGCCCTTGCAATGCAAAAAATGGCACTCTCCTTAAAAGAGGTCTTAGACGAAAGCGTAAAAATAATAAACTTTATTAAATCTCGACCTAAGAATTCAAGGCTATTCAAAGTATTGTGCGATGAAATGGGTAGTCTACATACGTCTTTACTTCATCACGCAGAAGTAAGGTGGCTTTCTCGCGGCAAAACACTGACGCGGCTTTTCGAAATGAAGGCTGAAGTCAGAACCTTCCTTATGAACGACAACTGATTTGGGCGACAGATTTTGTAATGAGCGTTGGCTCTTGAAATTATCGTATCTAGCCGATATTTTTAAAAAATTAAATGATTTGAGTGTAGCACTTCAAGGAAAGACAATAACTGTTTTCGATGCCAGTGATAAGGTCCAAGCATTTAGAAGCAAAATCAAGTTTTGGGCGAAATCTTTAAAAAATCGAAACCTAGACAGCTTCCCAATGGTCAGCGAATGTAAAGAGGAAATAGATTTGGGTATTCCTGACGACATTTTAAATGAGTTTCATTTACATCTGCTAAGTTTGCTCGAAAACTTCCAAAGCTACTTTCCGGAAGAATACCATTCAAACATTAAAGAAAATGTGTGGGTTGCAGACCCGTACTCCGCCGCGTTGGAAAAGCCAGCATCTCTGACATCGTTGCAGTTTGAGTGCTTAATTGATTTGACATCAGATTCTTCTTTAAAGGCAAATTTTGAAACTAAGAAGTCTTTATCAGAATTCTGGTGTATGTTTACGAATTCAAAATTTTGTCAGACAGAGCCAGAATAATTCTTTTGCCGTTTGTAACAACATACATGTGCGAATCAGGATTCTCCGCCTACGTTGGAACCAAAACAAAATATAGATCCCGTCTCGATGCAGAGCCAGATATTCGGTTGCAGTTGTCCCAAATTCAACCAGATATACAAGCATTATGCAAAACCAAACAGGCACATTATTCTCACTAGATATTGAATTCCTTATGTTCTTTAATTAACATTGTTCTTGTTTTTTCGTTGATATTACTTTTTTTACTTGAATTTAATAAAATGTAAAAAAAAAATTGGAGTATTGCATTTTTTACACATACATAACTGCGAAAATAGCGTAAGTGTAACGAAGTGCTCCGCGAGGAATGTTTGACCTAAAAAGGGCTCCTCGACCAAAAAAGATTGGGAACCGCTTATGTAGACAAAAGGTTGCTTTTGAAAATGCTTTTCCGTTAATGTATCGAATGAAAACATAAACACACATTTTAGAGAGAGATGATATGAGACGGTGTGTCAGCCGGGTAAAAACACTCGCTCGCTTTAAGAGTCGATCAATTTCAAAGGCCCCACTTTCTTGAAGATGGTTTTAAGACAAAAGAGTAGAATTTAAAAGCACCTAACCGAAAACACGCTGCCATCTAGTGGATTTTCTTTTCCGTTGCAGTGACTTAAGTGCGGAGCACGCGTATTTAGTTAACCAGACTTGCAATAAAGTACATATTTACCTAACATTAAAAATTACAAGTTGAACCGTCAACTCATTCTAAAGTGCGAAATCATAGTTTCTGTCTCCATTGCAAAATTTACTTCTACAAATTACCACGTCATTCGCCGCTTTCTCAATGCGCGCTTTTCGCTTCAGCGCTACATCGCATTTCAGTACATTTGCACGCAGTGCTCCACCTTAAAAATTATTTAAACCATGTCGCCACAATGTCATCTCATTTTCGAGCGCAGCTACTGTGTATGCACCAAATATTTGCCCAACTTTCATTGAAAACCGCAGCTCCATTGCGGTCTAAGGTAAAACTATCTCGTCTGGCCAACGTCTCGTTGGGTTAACCCACATGCAATACGTCGACACTGTCGCATGGAGTTCTGCACCACACCAACTAAACCTAGGCGCGATCTTCTGCCGTGTTGTTATTCAAACAAAAGGCAAAACCCATCTCCAAGTTGACCTCGATTTCCACCTTCGGTCGTGAAGATATCTTCAACCACACGCAGCAATGCTGGATGCATGTTCACCAGTGTCGTGGACACCGCGCGCATGGAAAAGCGATTAAAATACGTTTGACCACTTGACATTTTCTTGTTCCATTGACCGCTTGGAATTTTGAACTCCTCCGTGGGAGAAAAAAAAAATTCCAAAGTTTAACCTCTGCGGGCAGTTGTTGATTGTTCTCTCTCCCCCTCTCTCACTCACTCACTCATTCCTCAGCGCCTAGCTAACACTATTAATTATAAATTCGCGCAAAGCTAGTGGCGTCGTTTATCATGGCCAGCAATTATAGCCATGCAGCGCGCGTACACATGTCCCAACACATGTTAAGCCGATGACTCCCGACACCCGGGCAAGAGAGTCATGTCCATTCCAGAGTTATGACTGGGAATAAAGAACACGCGACATGGTCCAAAGGAGCATCGTAGTTGCCTGTGCACTTCTTGGCTTAACTAACAATCATAGTGTCAGGAAGGGGACGAAGAAGAATTTTGTGTGTACGGTGTCGTGCTCCAAGGATGAGCACCACCACGATGATGATGCACCTCCTGAGACGGTATATTGGCCGCCGCACAAATTTAGCAATAAAACGCACTCTAACCTCGCACTCTCCCTAAGGTATTCCTCGGAATAGTTATCTGGGCTTTGCGTGACTTTGGCTGGGGTAATTAATGGCCATTATACAGCCTGGCCAGACATGCGCTGGTCCACCTTTTCATTACAGATTCTCTACAGATGCTCGGGTAGCTAATAATTAAAATCAACATTATTGCACCGCTGGCTGGCTGGCTGGCTGGACCCAAATGGGGTGGCAGCAACAAGAGGGACTATTGCCTGGCTCCAGCCGCCTTCACCGCCTTCACCGCCCAGCGGACGTAGGAGGAAAGTTTTAAAGTTCGAGTGGGTGGACCGGTGTGGCGGTGACGGCGGCGCACAATGTGTGTGCATAATTCTGAAGCTCACCTGTTCGTCGCGCGGTGATCATGAGAGCTGCGCCTAACCTGTCTGCCCGTTTGGCTGTTTAAACATGAAATTAATTTGCTACACACGCTGAACGATGGCGATGGTGATGGCGATGGCGATGGCGATGGAAGTGGAATTGTAATCGAGCGAGCGAATGGAGATTTTTCTTTTTGGTGTGCTTCCTTGTGCTATCGCGCACTAAGATTAAATGAAGAAGACATAAGGTCAAAGTAAAAGTATTTCGTTGCGGTGATCATCTGCCTACTGTGGAGGTAAAGATCGTTGTGGGTGTCGTGAGTGAATACGTTTTTTTTTTGCGTCCAAAGGAATCTGTATGCATCAATATCGGGACATTGGATGGAACTTCTTCAGTTTTTTTTTTTTTTTTTCAAAGAAGGGCGCAGACGGAGTCGAATTTGTGTCGTGGTGCACGCAATTGTGCGGAAGTTCCAAGGAAATTGTTCGGATGAAGAAAATATCTTTTCGCATTCTACATCGTCGTGTGTTAGGTAGTTTAGCTATGTATATTGGCCTGCGAACTTTTTTCGAAAGTCTTTGGTTTTTTGACTCTTTTCTTCATTAGAAAGTCCTAAGTTGGGAGATGCGCGATTGTTCAGGTCAATATTGTTCGATTTTTGATGAATGGAGAGTTTGATTCGTTTAATTGCTTTAAAATGCAGTCGCGGTAAAATGTTGTCGTCACTTAACGTTCTGGCAAAGTTCTCTTCTGACGAGATATTGGGAAGCGAAGGGTATGCCCAGATTCTGTAAATAGAATCGATCTAAATGTGTATCTTCGAATGTCGTATGGACTTGAAGACAAAGTAGATCAGAGTCTTACAATGACTAGTATAATAAGAGAAGAGCTATCATAGATATAAAAAAATTGATTTAAAGATGCCTACAAGATAAAAAGAACTTAACCAATTTGTGAAGTCTCATGGCAGAATCAGAAAATTTCTTCACATATGAAGGCCTAACCGCCATTCCTTGGCTGGGAATAAGCTATGAAAGCGATATACATCGAATAGAGATAAAATTGACATTTTGTGGTCAAATCTGGCAACTCTAATGTCATTTATGTTCAGTTTGATTTTCCATTTCATCATGAACAGGTTGACAAATGAGAAACGCTTGCAAATCGTGCACATTTATTTCGAAAATAATGGTTCAGTTCGGAAAGTTTATCGTCCATCAGAGCAATTAATTCGGTTAACCATGGATTGTTTTCGCACTACGTTTACTCTATGTGATAATACGCATCCGCAGAGACGTCGAACAGTGCGCACGAAAGACACAATTGCCGCTGTAGAGCAAAGTATTTGATGAGGACCCGAATGAATCGATTCGCCACCGTGCACAGCAATTGGAGCTTTGTCCATCAACTTTATGGAAGATAAGATCCAGCTTGTGCAAGAATTAAAGCCACGAGACCATGCAATGCGTAGTGATTTTGGTGTATGGGCCGAAAATGAGATTGATTTAGATGCTGATTTTCATCGCAAAATTTTGTTTAGTAATGAGGCTCACTTTGGGTTGAATGGCTACGTCAACAAGCAAACATGCTGCATTTGGAGTGAAGAGAATCCACATGAGACCCTTGAAACGCCAGTACATCCACAAAAACTGACTGTTTGGTGGGCTCTATGGGCTGGTGGAGTCATTAGGCCATACTTCTTCCGAAATTATGCTGGAGAGTCAGTTACCGTCAACGGAGACCGGTATAGAGCCATGATAACCGACTATTTTGTGCATGAATGTGGATGAGATGTGGTTCCAACAAGACGGCGCTACATGCCACACAGCGCACGTCACAATCGATTCATTGAAGGAAACATTCGATGAGTGCATAATTTCGCGGAATGGACCTGTCAATTGGCCACCAAGATCGTGTGATCTTGACACCATTGGATTATTTGCTTTGGGGATATGTGAAGTCGCTCGCCTACGCTAACAAACCAGAAACGTTAGGGGACTTGGAAGCCAACATTCGTGGCGCTATTGCCGACATACAGCCCCAAATGCTTGAAAAAGTGGTTGAAAATTGGACCTCTAGACTTGTCTTTAATTCGGAAGGAGAAAAAAACAAAAATACATATTTAACAAGCTTTTAGAAGAAACCCTGACGGAGAAGAGTTGATTGAAGATCCTATTTTAGTGTATCTCTGTTCTAGCGTTTTTCTCGCTAGCTCCCAGGCCTTTTATGAATAATGGCAAAAGTTCCAAAAGAAAGCGTTCTGAGTCGGTTTTTTTTTTGAAGTTTCTCAACCGCCCATGCGATAGGAAATACACCTCGACCTGAAAGATCTTTTATACTTAATGTCAGAAAGTAACATAGCTAAGTAGATCTTCTACTTTCCTAATGTGGGTGATGATACTATCACCAGAAGAATTCTTAACAGCGTCAGCGCTTATTACTTCTTTGGGAAAAGTTGTTTTTTTTTTCTTATTACGTGTAGGGCTGGGCACTCATATAGACAGCTCTGCTGTTTTGTCTTCTTCAAGTAAAAGTTGGCACTTCAGTAACCTGTGTAACTTTTTTCGTCTGCCTAAGACCTGAGTTGCTTTCCCAATATGAGATGCACATTTTGTGTTCCCATATTTTTATTTTCATATTAATAGCTGACAAGTTTATTGGTTTATTTAAAGGTCGTCTAGGGGCCTTTTCTAGTTCGTTAGCCCTAAATTCCCTCGTCGCTGGGAATCCACTAGATTTTGGTTTAATTCCTGGTAGTGAGTGCTTTCAAAACAGTGCAGTTATGATTTGGAGTCAATAAGCTAAGGCGAGCTGAGGTCTTTTATTGATGTTAGCGCCTTTAATTCTTGAGATGCGTGAATAAGGTTTGCGCATTCCTTAATGGCATGGAGCTCTGCCAGAAATACCCTGGGACCTTTTTCCCATGGGTATTGAGAATTTTTGTTTGGTCCGTGGATACCAGCTCCCACTCTAGAGTCCTTTTTTGAACCATCCGTCTACCACTTTAGTCCGTTTTGGCAATTTTCCATGCTTCTCTGTTTGTGATTTCAGTGGAGAAACCTTTGTTGAAGCATAGTGGTTTTGTTGTTTGATCTGTGACCGCGTAGATCATGTCGAGTTCGGTGATTCGCGACAGCAATTGCATTAGTTCGAGGTGTTTCTTCTTTCGTTTGTTTCAAACTTACAGTTTTGCATATTGCCACTTTTTCAATGAAAATGTGGAAGGATTTTAATCCTATTGAAGCTTCGATGGCCACCGTGGGACAGGTTCTCATGGCACCGGAGATACCAATGCAAGCGAGCCGTTGTACTTTGTTAAGTTCGATTATCGCGGACTTCTGAATGGTTTTCCTCCACCATATAATAGAAGAGTATGTTATAATGGAGTGCATAGATCCAGTGAGTGGTCTTTAGGGAAATACTCCAGGTTCTTTCATACATGTGGCGGCAGCGTTTGATTTCTTTTTAGTCTTGTTATTTAGTTGGGAGTTTCAATTCAGTCTTTTAACCAACATCACTCCCAGATATTTGACCTCGTCGGAATACTCTTTGATAGTATCATATATGAAATTTGGTTTAGAACTATTATTCGTGTTTATAGAGAGTCCCTCTTTGTTACACCAATCATGGACTATCTTAAGAGGATTGTGCATAGGTGTAGTGACCTCGTTTGCTTTATTGCCCCTAGTAATGGTGACCAGGTGATCGGCGTATCCAACTACGTTGAATCCTAAATTACTAAAGTCTTGGAGTAGGTTGTCAATAACCAGTGATCATAGTAGTGGTGACAGAACTCCTTATAAACTTTTTCTGAACATTTTGAATTCTAAAAGAATAAATATTGCAATATGGATTCCATGTAACACAGTCATATTCTAAAATAGATCTGACATATACATTATACAAACAGCTAAGAGTATAAGGATCAGTGAAATTAAATGAAATTTAATTTGTGATCGAAAAGTTTTTTTTCAAAAACACTTTCTAAAATATTGAGGAAAAGTAAAACATGGCGATTTGGACATTCAAAAAAAAGGTCGAATTAGTCAAATGATCAAGATCATTTTGAAGAAGATGTCAGTAGCGTAAAGATTTAAATCTATTAAAGAAGATCGTCCGCAAATAGAAGGCGATATGAGTTTTTGAAAACGCGAGGCATTGATAAAGATTAAAAACAAAAACCGTCCAAGATGTATACCTTGCAGAGAAGTCAGAGGTTACTAGTATAGGAGAAAAATGAAAATAATCCATGGACTTAAGTTAGGTACGTTTCCTAAATTAGGAAGAGAGCCTACACTTTTTAGTTTAAATAATAATATCGATCGGATCGAAACAGGAGATCGGGCGATAGTTCCATATATACATAATGTTGTTTTGAACCTGATTTGTGAATTGGTGTAATAACGGAGTTCTTTCACTCTGAGAAAAGTTCCTCTTTAGTAGGAGAACTATTGAAAATAAATGCTTAAAGGCTCAGAAAAAGCAGATGCACAGTTATTTAAAATAAAAGCTAGAAAAATATAATTTTAATTTTACTTACAGAAATATAAATATCCTACCCATTTTTATATAATCCATACAAATTCTTTACGCAAACGAAGCTAAATATTTAGTAATGACATAAGATGCGAAATTTAAATGAAAATCGCATGTAAAAAAGGAACGGCAAGTGTTAATTTATTTGCAGAGTATCCCAAATGCCTTTTCCAACTTTATGGAGACAAAGATTATCAAGGACCGAAAGAAATGTGTGCAGACATAAGGCCTATAAGGTCAATAACTGCTAAAAAACTAGATATAGAAATAAGAAATAAGAAAAGATACTCCCAATGTTGTCCAAGTTAGTCGACAAAATGCTGGTGAAAAGGCCGCAAAACATAATTGAAGAAAAGTCGCTTATTCCAAACCATAAATTTGGGTTCAATCAGGTGCTTAGAATCACATACAAGATCGAAAAAGATTTGCTTCACTATATTTCTTGATATAGCACAAGCTTCCGATAGAGTCTGGCATAAAGGATTGGTCCACAAATTAAAAAAGCAACTGCCGAAGCAGTACTCCAAGATTTTTGAGATTTGAGATTAAGAAATTAAAGCTGATGTACCACAAGGAAGTGCGCTCGGTCCAGTACTATTCCTGTTATTAACCAGCGATCTCCCTCCCAGCAAGTGAAGAAATAACTACATAGTGTGTAGATACCCGAAAAAAACGATATCCACCGAGACTTTAGTATGGTTACCGTCTTAGATGTTGACGGACTAGCCTTCATGGTCATAGCGATAACGCTCTTCTACAAATTATAAATTATCTCAGTCTAGTGCGCTTACTGAAATAATGGGGTAGGTGGAGGTGTCTTCTCGGACAGACTAAATCTCAGTCTCTCCTTCCGTCTTCCTAATCATTGTAGTGTTTTCCAGCCGGAAATTATGGCGATAAAGGAAGTCTTGTCCTGGCTTAAAAAGAATGTGGTATCCGTAAAGAATATTCGAATCTTTTCGGACAGTCAGGCCGCCATCAAGTGTCTGGACTCTGTCTCTATTAATTCTTTAGTAGCCCTAGATTGCCGATCATCTCTAAATGAGATGGCTGAGCAGTTCAACATACACCTTTGCTGGGTGCTGGGGCATAGAAACATTCCGGGTAACTGCAAGGCCGACGAACTCGCCAAACTTGGAACTACCCTCTCAATCTTGCCTGAAAAGGGCTCCTTAGGCATACCAGTTTCCACGTGCAAGCTCTTGTTTAAACTGGATGCATTAAAAAAAACTAACCACAGATGGACAAATGGTACTACCTGTCTGACAACGAAGCAGATTTGGCTAGGCTGGATCTAAGAGCTTGATTACCCTTAATCGGTCGCACATTGGTGCTACAATTGGTGTCATAACTGGACACTGTTTGTTAGGCAGGCATGCAACAAGGCTTGGTGCCTATTCCAACGACTTCTGTAGGAGCTGTATGGATGAGGAGGAGGAGGAGACTACTCTACACCTTCTCTGCGCATGCCCTGCTCTCTCCCGAAAGCGAAACCTCCATGGGGCCTTCTTCTATAATGATCTCAATGATCTAAACTCAACCGACCCAAAATGTCTCTCACGCTTTATTAGCACCTCAAAATGGTTCAACGTGTAGGCAGGAACTTCAGATCCACGTGGTATCACAATGGACCTTATATAGGTCTAAGTGAGTCGCACTTCTATCCGTCTGTCACTTCAACCTAACCTAACCTAACCTAGTGCGCTGACTACGAGGGATAAAACAATTTAAAATAGCGAAATAAAATATAATCCCGAACAATTGGCGGGAAATAGGAAATAAGCTAGTTTTAGTATAAAGCATTTTGAAGGGATGTGTTTGTAGAGAGTAAGCATCTCATTAAACCATAACCTAACCTTATTGTATATCCCCTGATATCAAAATGCTCAGAAAAGTTTCATTAATAACATTTTTCAAAAAAGGCAGTGTTCATGAAATCCATTTTAAGTCAAATTAAGTAATTTCAGTTGAAGCCTGTTAATCACAGAAGCATTTTATACAAAAATGCTACTTTGGTCTTATCTTAACATCTTCCTCGAGTTCTTCTTGTGCATCAGATGTAAAGGGTGATCCATTTCGAGGTTCCCTACTTTTTTAAAGAAAAAAACACAGAAAATTCAAATTTAATGGAGAATGTTTATTATCATTTGAAAGAACATTCTTTGGCAATTATTTTTTGAAGATTATGTCTATCAAATGTTGGCCGTTGCTACGTCGCAGACGGTCCATCCGTTGAGTCCAATTTTCGATCACTCGTTCGAGCATTTCGACTGGTAACTGGCGAATGACACGCGTGATGTTTTCCTCCAAGGCCTGAATCGAAGCGGGTTTGTCGGCATAAGCTTTTGACTTTACATATACCCACAGGAAAAAGTCTAACGGTGTGATATCACACGATCTTGGTGGCCAATCGAGCGGCCCAAAACGTGAAATTATGTGCTCACCGAAATGTTCTCTCAATAAGTCCATTGATTGATGCGATGTGTGGGAAGTGGCGCCGTCTTGCTGAAACCAAATGTCGCCGAGATCACGAGCTTCAATTTCAGGCATCAAATAGTCGGTTATCATGGCACGATAACGGTCGCCATTGACGGTTACGTTCGCACCGGCATAATTTTTAAAGAAATATGGACCGATGATTCCACCAAACCGTTGTTTTTTCTGGATGAAGTGGCAGTTCTTCAATCTCTTCAGGTTGCTCTTCGTCCCAAATGCGGAAATTTTGTTTGTTTACATACCCATTGAGCCAGAAATTGGCCTCATCGCTAAACAAAATTTGCCTCGAAAACGTCGGATCTTCTTGGAACTTTTCAAGAGCCCATAGAGCGAAGCGATGTCGCTTGAGAAGGTCGAGCGGCTTCAGTTGTTGCACAAGCTGTATTTTGCACGCTTTCAATTTCAGATCTTGACGTAAAATGCGCCAAGTCGTTCCATACGTCAGTCCGAGTTGCTGCGAACGGCACCGAATCGACTCTCTACGGTCTTCGTGTACACTCTCAGCTATGGCCGCTATATTTTCTTCACAGCGTGCTGGACGTGGTCTATTCGGTCGAATATTATCCAATAATGAATGCTGGGTCTCAAAATGGGTGATGGTGTTGCGAATAGTACGCTCAGTAGGCCGATTATGTTGACCATAAGTTGAGCGAAGTGCACGAAACACATTCCTCACAGAACGTGAATTTTCATAATAAAGTTGAACAATTTGTAAACGTTGTTCACGCGTAAGTCTTCGAGTTGTGTTTGATATCACTTATGTTTTAGTTATAATTTTGTTCAACAGAGCCTTGCTTTATACAAATTCCAAGAAGTGTTTCTTTTCAACATCATCCCAATTTTTACACCTTGAGCTTCTTTGACAGACTAATCGGATTTGAGTTTCATTTTACGACTTTGAAAGTACCCTCGTGACCACCCAATCTGACTTTCAAAGGAAAAATAAAACCACCAAGGCAAGATGCGTCCTCCATGTCCATACATTAGTGCATCAACCATCCTCATCAAAATTGTACCTCTATTAGTGAAGTATTTCCTATTGAGCATCGTTTTTCCTGTATCTCGGTATGAACAACTACTTCCCAATAGCTTTTATTTTTGGTTAGTTATCTATCGCGATGTCTAGCGATCATTGTCAGATCTTGATTCAATTTGAATAGGTAGGCTTTCCTTAAGTTTGATTTTTGTTTGTTTTATTTGGGCATTCAGGTGGCAAATTGGATTCGAGAAGGAAAGTGCTTACGCAGTTGACATAATCGACAGCACACGACGCCGTCTGTCGTGTTTGGTTATTTCTTTGTAGATATGTGAAAAGGCCAAATAAGGCAGGCGTGTTCCGATGCATTGCCCTTTTGTCCACCATTTCTTCAAATTCACTCTCGATGGCTTCCAGCTACTGGGGACCGACACCGAACACCTTACCTACCCCCCCAAGAGAAAGAAAGGCGAACAAACGAATACAAAGTAACAGAAAACAGCAAACAGAAAAAAAACAAACAACAATCCTTTCCACGAAATTTTCCAACCACCACTAATTAATGCACTGTCGTGCTGACCCTTGGGAGCGAACTGATTCAACCTCTTTTGACAGAAGTTCACACTGTTGCACCATGCATGCTTGGCGACCGCGCGGTCGGCGTGGCCAAGTGTCGCGAACACCTGGGCTAGTCAAAGCGCCCACCAAATGGTTAATTTGTTGTGTTGTATCCAAGCAACTAGCTAGGTATCCGATCCGATCCGAATCGAGTCGTTGAAAGCACATGCGGAAGTCCATCTGCGAATCGAGATGAAATTGAAACTTATTGATGGGCATGGGCGCACATTTACAGTTCATTGGCCAACAAAATTAATTAATGACCCAATTTCCAAATGTGGAAATCAGAGTATGTACCAGAACGGAATTTAAATGCAGATCCGAAAGCGAAATATTTTTTACAGAACCAGATCAGTTCGTACATGTCTTCATCGGAGGTCCTAAACGAGAGAACGAGTTTCATCGGACTTGAGATAAATCAATGCCCAAGTCAGGGCTTCACAACAATTTATTGAAGATCCAAGCATGTGTGTTTGTGCGTCCCTTCGCTATGGGCGAACTCACTCGCAGTCAGATTAAACTGAGCAATTAGTGACGCTTGTAACAATCACTGATGTACAAGTTGATACTTTGAGGTTAGCACTGGTTGGTTGGCATGCAGCCCACCCATTTGCTGTGGCAAGCGCAAGATAACATCTTTTTTTAAATTTTTCGATGGCTTTTAGCGTTCGTGAAAGTGACATTAATTGCACATACGAATACGAGTAACTCGAAGTGGATTACGATTTATTGCAGTGAAACTATTTTGGCAGAGATTTTTTGACTCTTAAGATATGAAATCCTCAGTCAATGAACTTGGATTGGAAGCTGTCATATTAAGTTATAAAGTGGTAAGGACTGGGCTAGGTGCCTTTGTAATGGCCATTGGCCGACCTTGCAACTGATTATTATCGGCAGATATATTGCATCATAGCTTTTAGCTGAGTATAGTCAGCTGAATTGGAGTGAGCAAAACCTACCGGAATCACTGAATGTGAAGTTAGAGTGGCGTTTTTTAATTTGGGCGATTTGGGCGATTTAATTCAACTCTTTGTAAGCAGTTGCACGTCGAACGGTCAAAAACTTTACACAAAAAAGGTCAGTAAATTAGTAATTGTGTCTGTAAAATTTGTAAGGAATGAAGCTAACAGCATATCGAACTCGTGAATATCTCATATATTACTAACAAAACCATTTCCATTACCAAATCGATAACCAGATAAATCGTTTGATTTTTTTGGCAGATTTATCCGTGTAAAGTCATCCAAGCTTGCGAAAAAAAGTGATCTCTTGCAGGATAAATGGCTTTCCTGTAGAGCTGGGCAATGTCATAGAAGATGTTCTACAGACACTATTTTCGCTTAATCTCTGCTCTGCAGCTTTAGCGTTCGGTTAAAAGCCCGCCGAGCAACCGGATTTGGCTTCTATCAAGCTACAGAAGACTTTTGGTGTCAATATTGGGCCATATAGCATCGGGTTATTACTCCTGAGCGAATTTGCACGAATTTGCATGAAAAATGGCCCCAAAAATTTATATGGGAAACAAAAGTTTCTCTGATTTGGGGCCATTTTTCATTTTTTAGTTTGGGGCCAAAATTCATAATGGGGTGTGACACATTTTTGATGCCATTTTTCATACTTTTGGGGCCATTTTTCATTTTGGAAAAGAATTTTAATTTTTGGGGCCATTGTTCAATGGGGCCAAAATTCATGTAGCCGTTAAGACCATTTCATCCGGCTTCCGTTCCCTTTCACTCCAATATGTCCAGGAGCCCAGCATAGTTAAACTGAGATGGCCTATAGCTATAAGTGCCAAGTAGTCAAAACTATGCTCGGGGACTTCAACTGGACAAAGTTAGTAAGCAATGCCTCCACGAAATGACAACAGATAACGACTACCGCCTTTGGCAGCAGCTTGTAATACAGGGGATATGTAGCACCAGGTTTCCAAGACTAAGGATCCATACAGTACCCGACGGTCGAAACGCCAGCAAAATCGAAAATGTGCTAATCGATGCGGAGAACGCTTCTAACATCTTGAATGTGCGGAGTGCGGAGTGCGTGGCAAACGTCGACTCTGACCACTTTCTTATTGGAGTCAGATTCAGAGGCTGACTGTCCAACTAAAGGAAATTTCACGTTGGACACCTGTATCAGCTAGAATCTATAGGGTATGCCTTAGAGAGAAACTCTCCATTGTGCATTCACCTACCATAGACGTCAACTACCAGTGGTTCGTAACCACACTAGGTTACCACCAACCCTAGAGAAAAAATCTATGGTATGAAGTTGGAAACATGTAGTAAAAGGTTAAAGAAATGCACACATCAGAACGCTGCTGTAGAAAATAAGGACAACAGATGAAGAGTACCAAGCCAGGAAAAGGAAATCGTACGTAGAAAGAATAGGGAAGTTGGTCTTCCAGCTCAAAGAGATTGAAAAGTTTTTTTTTTTCTTTTTGCGAGGGTAGGTGAAAATCTTCCATAACACATGCGGCACCGGCCGCACTCATATAGTGTGAGATTTTTACTCAGTAAAAACACCTCCCTTCAAAATCCTTTTTACTACAACTAGGTTATACCCTATCTAGTAGTTTTAATTTCCGTTTTTATACGTGTTTGGCAGGCAGCCTCTCAGCGGAGGTACCTGCTAATACCGCCAATTTCTCGCGGTTCAAATAGTTTTATCCGTTTTCATTTAGAATTTGTAGCATTTCGTTATTGCAAGGAACATGAAACCGAGTCCGTTCCTTACGGGCAAATGTTTTTATCTCGTCTTCCACGGTAGCCATACCTATGTAAGTCTCGGTGTATATCAACGTTTTGGATATACCACGGGGCGTTGACAATTCTTCCTAGTACTTTATTTTGAAAAGTTTGTAAAATTTTCATGTTACTTGTTTTGGTACACCCCAAAGTTGTATACCATACGCTCGAACCGGTTTTAGAACCTGCTTGTATAAATGCAGCTTGTTTTGCATGCTACGCTTGGCAAACCGACCAAGCAGCTAATGCATTTGATTGTAGTTAATAACGAGCTCTTCCCGTTTCTTCTTTATGTGCGATTTCCATTTAAGTTTCGCATCAAATGTCATTCCCACATACAAGGTGGCGCAAAAGTAATCCTCCTATCAAAAAATGCTATAAATTTTGCGATTGGCCCCTAATGTCAGTTCTGTTTTGACATTTGTGTAGTAAACACATGCGAAATACACGTTAATAAACAATGTTACGCTACACTGCTCCAGAACGCGGAATATTGGTGACTATTGACTATGATGACTATTTATTTATTTACAGCCAAAAAACATCGGAAGGTTATTTTTGCGCCACCTTGTATTTAGCTTCATTTGCGTACGGAATTTCTGCGGAGTCTATGAAATTGGGTAGCGTATTCACATTTCTGTACGTAAAATTTGCGTAAATTTTGTTTTGTTGGAGACAATACGCCAAGTTGTTGTCCACTTAAAAACGCTGTTGATAGCCCGTTGGAGCTCGTACGTTGCTGATTCTATTGTATTGCTTACGGCCAATATAGCTGTATCCGCAAACATAGCTAAAGTTGTGCCATCTTCTTGCGGAATATCTGGAGTATAAATTGAAAAGAGAATTGGACCTAGAACGCTTCCTTGGGGAACTCCAGCCTTGATTTCTTTGAATTCAGAGTAATCGTTTCCGTGCCTAACACGGAAGAGACTATGTTTCAATCTCGTATGCCATATTTTATCAAAGGCTTGCATGACGCCAAGAAATACACTGAAACATATTTTTTTCTCCTCTAGGGCTTTTTCGATTTCATTGGTTATTCCATAAATATCGCGATCAAAGGCATTCATCAAATGTGTAGTTTGGCAGCAGCTCATCTGAAGTCTTCCAAATATACCGTGCAGGGCACTATCTTTAGCTTAGTCTTTGACGAAGAATTTCATTTGGAAACCGAAACGATGTACCCCGGCCGAGTGCTTAACGCTTGTGTTGTATCTTCTTTCGGTATCACGCTTCTGCCCTTCTGCTGCTTCTTATTTTATATGGGCCGCTTGATCCATATATCGATGGCAGTATACAACTGATGTGAGTCTTATGGAACTAACTAAGGGCGATACATTATCATAGATGATATATTGATAGATAGGATAAGTTTTAATAGATTTAAATTAAGGTAAAGAGCATGAGTGAGTTATTACTCCATTATTACGTATAAGGTAACATATTTATCCACTCTAATGGGTGGAGCCATCAGAAATATTTGCTTTCTGCAATCAGAGGGGTACATTGCGTCCGACAACTGACAAACTGATCGAACGTGCCTATGAAAATCACATTCTGATAAAAATCTTTACCATCAATATCACTCAAGTCAACCACTCCTCAAGCATTGCTCGCTGCAAACAAATTATGTTCTTCCAAATAGGGTCCAATACGCTTGTACCTAGCCCGTGTAAAATGACATGAAGGTCACTGGCCTCCTTTGAAGTTGCAATAACTTGCCGAATCAAATTATCAAGATATGACTGCTGCAGTACATAGCTGGCTCATTTGGAAGTGTAACATACTCCTAGAACTTGTACGTTGTAATGTAACGCCGGCAAAGGTTCCCGGCTTTGTTGGTTGACTAGACCGAGAGAGGGAGTGTCCGCATTTATTTATGAGCCTTCAGTTTCACTGGCCGACATGACATGGTACCAGTACCACCACAGTGGATTTGGCTTTATTTGGACGGCCCAATTGACCATATACTATGTATAAATATTTTCTAAGCTACTTAAATCAAATGCAAATGCAAAGACTTCTCCGAAGCAGTATTTTAAGTTTAGCCTCAAGCCACCAATAGACATGCGCACTCTGCAAATCGTTCAATCAATAATCAATTGCTCATGTCACCACCGCCACCGGTCAATGATTGTGGTGGTGGTGGTGGTGGTGGACCCCATCAGCATGTGACCCCCTTAAGCGCATCTTGTTTGGTTTGTTGCCCATCTATACCCCCAAATGGAGGTCTGTAGGTAGGTGGTGCCGTTTCGGGTACATATCAATAAATTTAACTTTAAATTGTAAATTTTCACATTCCTGCGCACGGCGGCTGGCATGGCGGCGCGGTGGCGGCTCGCGTTCACTCGCGCATATTGTCCGATCATTTGTCATCGTGCTTGCTGCTGTGCGAGTCACAGTCTTCCTCATACCGCAGCACAATATTGATGATGTCCCGAGTAATGTGTTCCTTGTGCCGTGAATTTAATTTATGCATCCTCCTCATACGCATATAGATGAAGCTGCGTCTGGCATGGCATGTGTGTACTTTCACCTGCTTTAGCAAAATAAAATTTTCAATTTAGCCTCTTGTCGTTAAGAGTAGCATGGGGGCACACATGAATCAATGGTCAGGCAAATATTCGCCAGTCCTTGTTCTGCGCACCATGGCCCGGTCAGTCAAGACTGATTGACGCAAAAGAGGATTTTTGTGTTAACCGACCGACTGACCGGAGCGGCGCGGCGATGGCGCTGATACTCATCCATTAATCATTTGATTTTTTCAATTAGACTTGTCGTTGGGTTAAGCGTATGGGTCGCTAAATACCTCATATGAATGGGCGACTTATGGAATTTGGAATTTTCATAAATGTGAGGACTTAACTTGTTTCGCTGGGTTAAGGAGGTTTTATGTCATACCTGTCAACAGTGATTATTATGCAAGGTAAAAGCTGGTTTAAAAAAAAATGGAATAACATGTTTGGCATTATTTTTAAGGTCACCGCACGGAATCTCGGTACCGGACGTGATTTAAGGAGTTAATTCGACGTTGAAACTTAAAAAAAATAAGTGGGACATTGGCTCAGTTTGACCTTAGAGTAAGCACATTATTTATGTAGTAAAATATGAATGCATTCGCGGATTGGGTTAACAGGGCTATAACTTAAGTCCTTATAGACTCATTTTGATGCCCTTTGGGACATGCTGATATTGTGGCTTTCTTGTAGTTTCAATTCATTCTCTTAGTTACCCTAATGTGTTGAGAAACTTGTGAAGTGCGATTAAGTCTAGTTTCCTAAAACGTTATGTGTGTTTTACACACCCTTACACATATGGGGTTTATATTAGGTTTGTACCTTTGTTTTTCTTTCCGATGGAGCGCTCAGACACAACTACAGGTCCATTGTACTACCATTCAGACACCTTACATAAATGTACTTAGTTTTCCCGTCTATCGAAGAAAAACGGCACTCACCACGTCAGCCCCAAAAATCCGCTCCCCCGCTGAAACCTGATGTGAGCATAGGCCCGACAACTGCAGAGAAAGTGTTGTGCTGTGTCATCCTCCTCACCGCAAGCAGGACAGGTGGTGGTGTCGCTTAAGCCCAACTTATTCAAGTGTTTGGAAAAAGCTTGGTGGCCCGTAAGAACGCCTACAAGCTGCCTACAGTCGATTCTCCTCAGAGATAGAAGAAAAGATGCTGACTTTTTGCATATGTCCGGGCGCAGTAGTTTCGTCTATTTGCAAGCTTGTGCTTACGATAAGCCCAAGTATAAATCGAGGACATGACTAAAGATGCTGGCAGACTTAACACAGGTTCGGGTCTTGAGAAAACTTCTTTTGAACCTTGCCGAGCAAGCTTATCCAAGATCTTATTTCACTGGATGCCAGTGTGACCTGGACCCAGACAAGATTCACTGTTGTCAGCCTTCCGACCAAATTCAGAGATAGCTTGAGTTCTAGCACTAACTTGGATGAGGTAAGAGGGGTTTAGCAGCGGTTTTAATGCAGCCCTCCACCTATTGTTGACAATATAGCGCTTAGCCATTAGGATGGCAAAAACCTCCGCTTGAAAAACAGACATATGTTTACCCAAGGGGTAGTACAGTCTTATGTCATCGCGCTCCACAAAGACTCCAGCACCAGACCCCTGCTCGGTTTTGGAACCATATTTGAAAATACGATGGCATTCAATCCATGGTTCAGAGTCTGACCAAAGCCATTCCGTTACCTGAGGAAAGTTGACATGTTAGTAGGTTTGCACCTACAAGACCATTAAGAAAAGGTCAAGATTTACTGAAGTGAAATAGAACCGAATTGACGCCTTTTTGAAACCGTATCCATGTCAAGTTTGGGGCAACGCTGTTTTGATCTGCTTCTTTTTGGTTTACACGTATCGGAGGCAACCAAAAACTTACCGAGTCGAATGAAACTAAAAAAGTGGGGAACGAGCAACAGACAGCGATACTCTGACGCACTGTAAAAATTACATACGCCCACTGCCACGCCCACAGTTTAGAAAAAAAACCGTTCTAAAAGAGAAATAGAGTGTTACAACCTTTACAAGATATGTATGATATAAAAAGTTTTTGGCCACGCCCACTCTTTAGGGGTTTATAGGGATATGGATAGGATACCATACTAATCGCCCCAAGCGGACTGTAGCCTTATATTATGTTTTTGTATAAATACAACTCATTTCATCCCCGCTCATCCAACTAAATTGACATCTGCATAGAAAGTGTCTGTAGGCAGAAATCGAAAAAGATTTTCGAACTTGAAACCATATTTCCTTAAGTAAGTTGCCTGAACATTTTATGCTAGTAGTTACCTCTTAGCTAAATATTTACCAATTTTCCAATTTTGCCGCAAACTCAGCATCTTTAAGGCGAAGTTCTTAGTCACTCAGTTGAATCAGTTCCAATTTCGACAGTGCAGCTATTATTTTCCTCTCCAGCAAAATTTACTACCATTTTATGATTTTGTCGATTTTATACTAAGTTTTCCATTAGTATTTTATTTTCTGCCAATTTTGTTGCCTGACTTTTAGCTTCATATTAGGAAACTTCTAGCAAAAAGCTTTAACAAAAGTATATGTACTTTATGCTACGTCTCCACCGAACACTAAATCGAGATTAAAAATTAATCTTTTTAGCGTCTCCACCGAAAAAAAAGGAGATTAACATAGCGGTTTTCTCCCAACCCGCTCAATGGCTCTCAAATTTGCGCACAAAATGTCCAACATCTGGTTGTCAAATTGCTTCCTCGCTCCCAATTCTCAGCAACCAACGTCACTTTTGACATATTCAGGTATTGTAACAGCGTTGCCACAAAGATACAAGTTTATTAATTTGGATACATTTTTTCTTTTGTGCAAACATTTGATACATAGATACCTTTTTTTCTGTTTTTCTTCGATTTGATACGTTTTTAAATTTTCATCAAAAATCTTTTGCCATATTTTTAATTTTTTCAAATAAATTTTTAAATTTGCCAGTATCAATTTTTCGTTTTCATATCACAGTCAGAATATTTCATGTATTGTACATGTACGACCTGACTGAAGTTGCTCATAGATTGGTGGTAGTTTATGTTTTGCTATTTTAAAATTCTTTTACAATTTTAAAAATAAATACCAACTTATTTTACAAATTCTAATCTGGACTATTAAATAAAAGTCATTTGGTGGATTTGTCATATCCATAACTTGACCCGCAATTTTTACAGACGGCTCAAAAACAACAGAGGAAACAGGGGCTGGGATCTTCTCAAAAGACTCAGAAGTAAGAGTGTCTATAAGACCACCGGGCACAAGCAGCATCTTTCAATCAGAGGTTCGGGCTGTCCTCGAGGCGGCTGAGCAAATGCAGATGAAATCGATATCCGGAAGAGATATTGCTATCTACATCGACAGCCGGGCCGCATTTTAGGCAATGGAATCAACGAACATAAATTCTGATGTAGTCAGGAAATGCAATCAGAATCAAGTGAGACTATTCCGGGTACCAGGATGAGCTTGTAACAATAGAAGGGCTACTCAATAGTCGTGAGGTTGTTGACGTACAACATCCCCTCTGCATAATCAGGGGAAATAACTTTAAGCACTGCCAACCTAAGGTGGTCAACTCTTGGGGGACACACGAGGTCAAGAGCTCTATGTCTATTTCTCGACTGTGAGAGCTCCAGTGAAGTTTATAAAACTTAGCAGGTATAAGATTAGAATATTAGTAGGAATCCTGACAGGGCATTGCCTCTTTCGAAAACATGCAAAAAGACTTGGACTTTGTTCTGCAAATTCAGTGGTGATCTGCAGGCTGTTATGGATATACCGCACATATTTTGTGAGTGCGAAATTCTTAGGGAGACACTTTTTGGAATCTTTGCAGGAAATAGACGGTAAAAACCGTATACGCCTTAAAAGGGAAAGTGTTAAGATTTTTTGTCTACCGTTTGAGTAAAAATTAAACCGGTTCCCCAGGGATCGCAATAGGTCCGCGTCGGTGCCCAATGTTGTTTGTGATAACTCTTACATCACACCCCTGTGAAGCGTGGAAAGGATTTATATTTTAAAACAAATAATTGGATTGAAATGGTGGTTTCCCTTTTGAAATTATTATTATCCATTTTAAACGCCGTGAGAATTCAGCCATCATACAAAAAACTACAAACCTTAAAAATCAACTAACAAATTAAAAAAATTGATTTATTTGTTTTGATACATTTTCCAAAAGAAAAAGATACATTTTTCCAAAAGTCAGCGGCAACGCTGATTGTACATATATTGGTATTTAGTGTGTTCATAAGCAGATTCTTAATGCAAACCCAGTTTCTTTCAAGATTATTTTTTAATCTTGTGCTTAGCAGATTCAAATTTGTACGGTGAGTCTTAAGATTTAAGGTAGATTAAGGGCAGATTAATCTTAATCTCGCTTTAGTGTTCGGTTGAGACGTAGCATAATGTACATATACCTTTGTTAATGCTTTTTTGCTAGAAGTTTTCTAATAATTTTGGAAATAGAAATGCTGCAAACATGAAGCTGAAAGTCAGGCTACGAAATTGGCAGAAAATAAAATACTAATGGAAAACTTAGTATAATATCGACAAAATCATAAAATTGTAGTAAATTTTGCTGGAGAGGAAATTGGAACTGATTCAACTGAGTGACTAAGAACTTTGCCTTAAAGATGCTGAGCTTGCGGCAAAATTGGAAAATTGGTAAATATTTAGCTAAGAGGTAACTACTAGCATAAAATGTTCAGGCAACTTACTTAAGGAAATATGGTTTCAAGTTCGAAAATCTTTTTCGATTTCTGCCTACAGACACTTTCTATGCAGATTTCAATTTAGTTGGATGAGCGGGGATGAAATGAGTTGTATTTATACAAAAACATAATATAAGGCTACAGTCCGATTGGGGCGATTAGTATGGTATCCTATCCATATCCCTATAAACCCCTAAAGAGTGGGCGTGGCCAAAAACTTTTTATATCATACATATCTTGTAAAGGTTGTAACACTCTATTTCTCTTTTAGAACGGTTTTTTTTCTAAACTGTGGGCGTGGCAGTGGGCGTATGTAATTTTTACAGTGCGTCAGAGTATCGCTGTCTGTTGCTCGTTCCCCACTTTTTTAGTTTCATTCGACTCGGTAAGTTTTTGGTTGCCTCCGATACGTGTAAACCAAAAAGAAGCAGATCAAAACAGCGTTGCCCCAAACTTGACATGGATACGGTTTCAAAAAGGCGTCAATTCGGTTCTATTTCACTTCAGTAAATCTTGACCTTTTCTTAATGGTCTTGTAGGTGCAAACCTACTAACATGTCAACTTTCCTCAGGTAACGGAATGGCTTTGGTCAGACTCTGAACCATGGATTGAATGCCATCGTATTTTCAAAGATGGCTCCAAAACCGAGCAGGGGTCTGGTGCTGGAGTCTTTGTGGAGCGCGATGACATAAGACCTTACTATCCCTTGGGTAAACATACGTCTGTTTTCCAAGCGGAGGTTTTTGCCATCCTAATGGCTATGCGCTATATTGTGAACAACAGGTGGAGGGCTAGAGGCATTTGCATCTGCAGTGATAGCCAAGCTGCAATAAAAGCGCTTCTAAACCCTCTTACCTCGTCCAAGTTAGTGCTAGAACTCAAGCTTTCTCTGAATTTGGTCGGAAGACTGAACACAGTGAATCTTGTCTGAGTACCAGTTCACACTGGCATCCAGGGAAATGAGATCTCGAATGAGCTTGCTAGGCAAGGTTCAGAAGAAGTTTTCTCAGGACCCGAACCTGTGTTGGGTCTGCCTGCATCTTTAGTCAAGTCGTCTATCGATTCTTGGGTTTCTCGTGAACACAAGATTCGGTGGCGCGATTGCGGTGGATGTAGACAGACCAAACATCAGCATCTTTTCTTCTATCTCTGAGGAGAATTGACTGTAGGCTGCTTGTAGGCGTTCTTTCGGGCCACCAAGCTTTTGCTAAACACTTGAATGTGTTGGGCTTATGCGACACCACTGCTTGCGGTGAGGAGGATGACACAGCAGAACACTTTCTCTGCAGTTGTCCGGCCTATGCTCGCATCAGGTGGCGGATCTTCGGGGCTGACGTGGTGAGTGCCGAACATCTAAGCTCTTTATCACTGAAGCTCCTTCTCGTTTTTCTTCGAAAGACGGGAAAACTAAGTACATTAATGTAAGTTGTCTGAATGGTAGTACAATGGACCTGTAGTTGTGTCTGAGCGCTCCATCGGATAGCAGCAACCTCCGACAAAAAAAAAAATAAACTACACAGTTTCGATTTAAGTTAAGTAGTTATGCACTTGACGAACAGAACACATGAAGAAATTAATAATTCCCATATTATAAAAAATGTTCCGATGTCTCAATGTCCATTCTTAACTGATTTTTGCGAACGTCTCTCTGACACACATTGTGATATCATACAGAGGAAAGACGCCAGTGTAGGCCACGGCATCGATGTAAGAGAACGTAAGAATAGCGAAGCAGGGTTTGCTCCAGACGAACACCAGCTAGAAAGAGGTTGGACCTTCATCAACTTAAGGTATTGTACAATTTGGCATGTTTTATTCTTTGTTGTGGTAAATTAAGTATTATATAAGTAAATAAGATAAGTTTTTACCGTCAACAGTAGCATTCTCTTCCAGGCTGTTACTGAAGCTAAAAGAAAAAGTGACTTAGTAAAGGCTGCATCGGCATGCGTAAACACCTAATGCGCCTTAACAAATGAAGCAGCAGCCTTAGTCTGGTTTTCCAATGTTCATATTTAAAGTTTAAACCGTTAGATTTGACTCACCGATTCAATGACTCTTGCTTAAAATGTTTCCCCCATAGCAGAAGCTGCGTTTTCCATATCTGACAAAGTGGAGATTAAATTTACCAATCGACCGTAAAAGTTTCGCACAACTACGATACCCATTAACCTTTTCAATTAATCTGATGGCCCTATGCCAGCGCGACCCACCTCAAACCCTCCACACATTGGAAATCTGTCGAATCCCGCTAAAAATAATACTAAATAATAAAATTAGCGTACGAACACCTCTGATAGGATCTATTCAGCGCGCGGTGGCGTCGTCGTCAGTCGGCGACGACGGTCGGCGGGGTAACGAGTTCACCTCTTTGTCACTGAGAATGGATATCTCGGGATCTCGAGCGTATTGCCAATCACCAGCACTAGTATGCCACGATTACCACTATTAACGGCTGTTGAGACTGAGTAGTGAGTATGCAACGTAAATCCGTAAATCCGTAAATCTATTCACGAGACTATTTCAGCTTTTCGTGACGGATCACTTTTCTGTTGGTACCTAACTCGTATACCTACGTCGCTCGCGTCGTATCTGTTCCCTTTTGTAGTTCTTTACTGTGTGTGTTGTTATGTTAATTCTAGCGGATACATAGGCTGGCGCGCAGCTTCAGATCTATTGACGTACTTAAGTATGCCTGGATGCCACTCCTTTGGCTGCACTTTATGGGGTGCCAAGTTGTCGCCAGCAGCTATAGTACGACTTGGGAGGTAGGTCTAGGTACTGAATGAGAAAATCTAAGGGTATTGAATTTTGGCTACCAATTTAAGAAAAGAATGATTCTGCCTTTTGGGCTTAAAATCGCGTGAGAATAGTACATATATATGTATTGTGATATTGCAGTAATGGATTGTATTTCGCGTGTGGGGAGTGTATCTGCAACTAAATTGGCGCATATGTTGCGCCAGTTGTTGGTTCATGCAGTCGCACTTATTTAGGTTTTGACAACAGAACTGTACTAAGTTCTCTTCTGAAGCTAGATTTTGAATGCTGATAAACGTATGAGGTTGGGAACATGGACTCGTTAATTAAATTCCATTGACTATGACTTAATAACAGGAGGAGTATATGGGATTCATTTGGAATTCAAAACCCCGTGAACTGAAAATTATTGTGTGATCCTCTGCTTTCCAGATATCATTTTGGGGAAAAGAGCAGCTTAGTAAATTTTTGGAATAAGGCCAAGCCAATTTAATTTTAAATAGCTATCTGTATCTATAATCTGTATTTTACAATCAACCTTCTTCGTCAATGTTAACTATTTTTTGTGGTTGACATTTCCTTTGTTCATTAATCACTTCTTTTCCTCTTCATATGGGATGCTGTCGAAAAATCTAATGAGATCTCATCTCGAATACCGTAAAATGGTATTCAGATATAAAAGAGTTCAACTTCTTATTCAAAATCAATCTAAAATTGTAGACACATTTCTTAAGATCCCTCTTGCGTTCTTTCATTATTGAGTGGTGTTGAAGCTAATATGAATCGTTAAACTTGATAGCCTTCACTCCTGGAAGCTCTGGAAACAAAACTTCTAATGTTATCCGCGATAGCTTAGTATTTAAAACGGAGGTTCAGTCTTCATTGCCGTCTCGAATCTGGGGGCTGGAACTCTGGAACTCGAAGATTGTCTTGGTTGGAGCACTCGCTCGATGCGGGGGAGCCGACGCGACTGCTCATGAATTCACGACTGTTTCATTCCTCCATCCGTCCTCCTTGCATACGTCATCATCAGTAGTTTGAAAACAATGGCTCTAGGAAATATGGCCCCAAGAAATAAAATCCCAATAAAAAAAAGATATAAAAACCCAAAAGTTGGGCTTTATTTCATAATGACATAAAGTCATTTATGTTATTTCAATTATTAAGACTCGTCGAATGGAATAAGCCCGGCGGCCCTTAACCGACATATACGTTGTGACAGTATTACATAGAAATGAACTCAAATAAAAAAATATTCAAATACAAAAACGAAATAAGACTCCAAACGAACGAAATAAGTCCCTAAAAAATTAAACAATTTAATTTAAAAGAGCACTTTACAATTTAAAAAAAAATTTTGTTATTGTTGTTCTTTCGCGTTTATATTTTTGGGACCTTATTTCATTTTTATTTTGGGGCTTTATTTCTTGGGGCCTTATTTTCTAGAGCCGAAAACAATATGCCTAGCCTAAGGAATCTCTACTAAGTTGTCATTCGTAAAGTTGATGTTAATACCGAAGTATACAAACTCATTTTCGTCGTCGGAGTTGCAGCTATCAAAAGTGAGATTTGGCCTAATCGGTGGACAGATGCTTGTTTTGTTGTTGATAGTTTATCAGTATTGTCCTCGTTAACTTTAAGAAAACCTAACTTGGCTTGTTCTTCAATAGCCTTTGCAGCCTCTATCACGGCACATTGGGAGCATCCATTAATACCGTCCACATATCTCAAGAGCTTAACGGAATTGTTAAAGATAGTGGTCCTTACTAATAATTACATTTAGTAAACGCTTAAATAAAAATCTCCACACTTTTTACAAATCATGTACCAATAAAGTATTTAGTGCCCAGGTTAGTTACAACCGAGGGGATAGAATTTAATGTATGGAAGGCCATGTTAAAGTCGGGTAAATAGACTTTTCGAAGCAGGTAATACCTGTTGTGCATAGCGGTGGTACCTAAGGTAGATATTTTAGCACATAAATGTACTGAACATTTAAATACATGTAGGATTCGGAAGGGCCAATAAGGTTAACGATAACGACGACGACGTTGAAAAAACATACCAACGCTCAAAACACCATCGAAGAAGGTAATATATGTGTATTTGGTTGCCCGAGCGGAGCACGAACCAAGAAAAAGATTAAAACAAATTTCAACCAAAACATACATATTTAACTAACAATAAGAGAATATTTTCTCAGTACAAAAAGTCGCGTCGCTATCGAATTCTTAACTAAAATGAAAACGGGAGAAACAGCATCTCGTTTTTTATTGGCTGTCGTCAGGCGGCTTCTGTCGTCTTTCGCTTTTTTGCCATAATGTGCGGTGTTGCCAGCCTACTTATGTTGTTGTTTCGATCCACCCACGCACATATACCTATGTATTAATAGTTCGGAACTCATCAAATGAAGAGGTTCGACAAGTATATCTAATATGAGGAGTTTTAGTTGGAAATGAAAATCCACAAAAGTTTCTAAGGAAGTTATGATGAAATTACCTTACTGTGGGTTTTCCTGTGCTAATTAAATTCTACTCGTCAAACCTCTTGACCTCTTCAATGAAACTAAAAATAATTTAGAAACGCATTAACATGATACGCGGGTATGAGGAGCAATAATACTTTGTGCTCAAATACCTACTACTACTACTACTACAAAGTAGTACCTACTGATATCCGAAGGAATCGATATAATTTTGACAGATGTACAGCTAGGTTCCACATTTCACTTTCACTCGAAATGAAATCGAAATAGATGGAATTCTACATTTCACTTTAATCGATTTCGATTTAAAATTTTTCGAAATCGAACCAAAATGAAATTATTGTGTTCCACAATTCGATTTTGATGATTTCAAATCGAACTGTGACATTCGATGTGAAATGGTGAAATGAATCTGAAGATCTTCTAAGATTCGTCACAGAAATTTTGGGGGAGAAGATGGTCCACCACTGAAGGACGCGAGTGGATGGAAAAAACAAATTCGATTCCCCAAAATCGTAAGCATTTTTGTCAAAATTTTTCATACAGTTCTTTGCTCCAAAGCGACGTCAGCATCTTCCCCGATTGACCTTTGGACATTTCTTTCGCCAAGAAAACGCAATCCTTCGGCTAGCTGCAACGTGACGGGTGAGCATCCACAATTCGCAGAACCATTATGAATGGGCATTTAGTTAGACGGTTGTATATAAATATTTAATTGTACAATTAATAACAATTGAACCTTCGTTCATAGCTTTTTTAACATACGCAGTCTCTCCAATTTCAAAGAGAGCCTTCGTCTTTTTATTTTTCCTTGTGTGTATTTTAACCTTTCAGTCTGCAATCTCGCAGCAATTAACACAGCACTCATTAATTATACTTTAAAACGCGTGAACAACAAAATAATTTACCAGCAAAGTGATTTCGAAAAAAATTCGAAGTTACCAACCCGATCGAAATATAGAACACTGAAAATAGTTTCACTCGATTTGCAATATCGAGTTCGATTTCTGGAACCTATCTGGTATATTATTACCAATCTCGACTAGATTCATTATTTCGTTTTAAAATAACTAAACAATAGTGGAATTTCATAAATTATTTCCAAATTGGCAAATAAACGTTCGTCACTCGAACTCATTTTAATATTTAATTTTGTAATTATTCTTTTTTTAGAACTACACAAGTGATTTTGACTTGTTTGATAACAACTTTGTTGGCAATTGTAGTAGATTGAAAGAGGGTACGAAGGTTACTTAATGAATAGGTGAAATCGTTTATTAGTCTATTTTTGTACTAAGGATGTTTGGGATAGGGTCAAAAGTTCTCCTTTCTCAGTTTTTGGAAAAAAATCAATTAACGATAATTTATAAAACGGGAAATATCTTGAAAGCTAATAAAGGGAACTTGAAAAAAATGTACAGCTTTTTTTTCTTTTGCATACTTAGATTTTTTAAATAATTTTTTTAACATTTTTTTTCTCATATAACGATTTTTTTAAATTTAAATTAAATTCGTTTTCTCAAAAACGGCTCTAACGATTTTGATAATTTTTTATATTTCGAACAATTATGTTAAATGTGTCCAATGTGCGAAATTACATCAAAATCGAGAACATTTTTGCGAAAATCAAATTTTTAAAAACCTAAAAAGTGATTTCAATAAATTTCTCACCATAAATTTTCGATGCATTTTGCGATTCAAAAACGCATCTCATGTACCGAGAATGTTTCGTATGACGCAGTCGTGCACTTTATTTAAGTTTGACATCAGTTATTAAAGAGCCTCTACCAGCGAACATTGTTGTTGTTTTATTCTGTGTTTGCGTCAAAGTTTCCCTACAACAATTTGGCTGATTGCACACTTATCGAAATCATTTGCTTTAGTTTTGAGACCAATGGGGTTTTTCTTCTTTGGTGGCGAGTTGTGGCCTTTGGTACTTTTTTTGTTAAGAAGTCTATTAGCTGTTCGTTTACCTACAGAAAAATATCAGCTTCTTGCTTTACAGCTACAAATTTTGATTAATTTTTGTTTGTCGGCACTTAAGTCTTTGGATGAATTTGAAGCCAAAAATTTAGAAAAATATAGATGTAACATCAAAAAACTGACCA
Source organism: Ferdinandea cuprea (assembly GCA_963576555.1). NCBI lineage: Eukaryota > Metazoa > Arthropoda > Insecta > Diptera > Syrphidae > Ferdinandea > Ferdinandea cuprea. Next base: position 22,509,605 of record OY754960.1, read on the forward strand.
CGCGCTACGAAAACCTACGAAAATAATATTTTTCCTTAAAGAAAACGGCTTACAATTTTGTAACTGCATTTTAACGTATTTTCCATACATTAAAAGAAATGCCAAAGATCAAAACATGATCTCAACGATAACACTTATCATTAAGAACGTTTTTTCAAAGCTACAAAACCTAAAGATCCTCAACAGAAACACAACGAATAAAGCTGAACGAGTTACCAAACTGACATTGGTAACTCTGAATGCACGTCAATTAAATGGGCGTTGATTAGCAGCAGCCACGGGCCAGTGCACAGGTCACACTCACATGTGCGCTGAATAAGACGCGGTGGATTGTGCGTCAGATGCAATTGGAAATTCTCTGCCGGGTAAAAACACTTTATGGGGGATTTCTTTCAATTTAGTATGGTTGAAAAATATGGCGCGCTCCTGATTTTGAAAAAGCTTTCACATAAGACGTGTACTGTCAATTTATGTTGGACAGAGTGTAGTAGCCGACATTTGTATCTGATTATTAGTAAGGCCCAGTGCCTTGCGTTTTGAGATCTTCTCACTAACAAAATTGACGAAGTAACATGATAGCGCGTTGCATGTGCATGTTAGAAGGAGTTCAGATAAGTTGCTACCAAACTGCAGCAATTTAAGGATTTTAAAGAACTTTTCAGGCCTTTTTTAAGTATAAATAATAATAAAGTTATTACTGACGGACGAATTTACTGAACATCACTTGATCGGCATAACTTTGGATGCTGCTCATAAATAAATAAATAAATACTTATATGAAATCTACTTCTTTTCACATTCGAAGCAATCTGTCAAAGTTAATCTATTCATCGTTACTTACCATAAACTCATGTCTATCAACTATACATTGTAAGACACCAATACTGAACTCTCTAATTGTAAGTCGCGCATATGCCGCACACGCCTTGATCACGTCGCTTGCTTGATGTAGGTACGCACTTCAGCGTGCGGATTCACCACTTTGACAAATCGAAAGTAATTTACTTGATCAATTAATTTATATTCATGAAATGCGTGTTTTCTCTATTAGACGACATTCGCGACCCGACACTTTTACACCGCTTTGCCTAATTGCGCTGTTTATCGTCGCATCATATTATTGCGTACGCATCAAGGATTGCCGCCGGCCATTAGCACACTTTCAGCCGAGCAGCACAACTGTGCGATATTTCGCTTCGAAAGACAGGATAATTTGGCCGCAATAATAACCTCAATTCAAGTTGAAAACGCATAAATTACTTAGCAATGCGTGCCAGTAGGTCAGCGCTCAAATGATCGATTATGTAAATGTCATCGAATCATAAAAGATGCATTGCATCCGCTGAAGGGAAATTTCGTCCGCCCATAAATGCCTGAGTGGCACAAAGGAAAAAAATAAAAAAAAAATAAACTCCTTCAAGTGCATCTCTATCAGCATGTCAATTAGCTGTGACAGGTGATGAATAGATCCGTACACATTGGTCGCTGGCTTCTTGTGATCTTGCAACTATGCCGCCCCATGTTGATGATGCGCAAGCGCACCTCCCCCCAGGGTCGTCACTCAGTCTCTCTGTCACCTGCAGATGACGACAAAAACAACAACAACGACGACGAAGACGACGACGACGGGATCGATCAGACAAGGTGTCAATCAAGTCAAAACGATCCATCGATTATGGCAATGGAACTTTAATGATACTGTCTGCGCGCGAACTCAAGCAAATGACTTTCGTTTTTCTGCTCTGCAAAATTATCTCGTTGGCTATAATCAGGGTGATCATCGCAAAGATCGCTGTGATCGTCCGAAGTGCGATTGCGATCGATAGACGCACTACACAACGCTGTAATGCCGCGCGCACATCAATCTCTGAGCGCATGCAATTCTGCGCGCTCGACTCGACACTCTCCCCCATCTCATCAGTGGCCTCGGGCCGCCTTCAGTTTAGCATCAGTAGGAGTTTCACCCAATGCTCCATTGATGAAAATCGAAAGTTTGTACATCACTTTCCGTCTTCATCGCGAAGTCGTCATCTGTCTGTTGGACGAGCAGTCGGTCGGTGCGGCATTTACCGCGCACCGACAATGAAAGTCGAACAATCTGGTGCATCAATTAAAAGTATGTCAACATGAAAAGTTAATCAGAATACAACGCATATGCTCACAATGGAGCTTCTGTCTTTTTGTGGTGCGGATGCGGAGTATGGCGCGCGGCTCGTATCGCTTTGCTTGTGATGGCGCGCATGATTGATGGCCGGCTGACAAAGTTGACTGACTCTAAAGGTGAATCCAGACGCCATCGATCGGCCCATATTTGGCCGAGATAATGATGCAAAAAAACATTTCAATCAAAATATCTTTCTCGGTTCGCCAGATAGCTTGCTAGTGATTGCGGGAATCTCTTTTGACGGGATCGCGGCTTGCGATCGCATGGAACTACTGCGGGAATGTCAATAGGTTTTGCCACTTTCTCAGGTCGAATTTGGTTTTAAATTAAGTGGTACGCATAGAGCATTGAGTGTAATGTGATGTTTTCGAATTGTGAAAGGAAGCACAGCAGATACATTTCCGTGCGAAATAATTGCCAAGGAAGGGATAATCTGTTATTTATTCATTTTTGTTGGCAAATATGAAAGTGACGAACGGAAGGAAGTTTATGATAAAATTATTGTTTTATCTAGGGGCACGGTAGTGCCCAGCTAAGTTATTTAGCAACTTTGGCACTACACCCTTATTTACATGAACCAACTCAGGCCATTTTGACACCCCCCCTTAACATCGCTTACAATAAATCTAGAGACATCAAATTTTCAGGATTTATTGGGACGCACAGCAGCAATTTCACAAATAGTATTTAGGTACATTTTTATACTTGGCATGTTTTCAAAATCGTGAAAATTCGGGCTCTATGCATATGTGTTTTATATACAGTATTGTGCAAAACCTAAGCAACTTTTCCTATTCTCATGTAAAAAGATGTCTCCCACTTTTAAAAGTACTTCCCGGTAAACTCTAAATATATTTATTTACATATTTGCATGTGTCCTCAAAATCACCCAAACAAAGTTTTTAATTTTCATTTATTAACAGTAAATAAAAAAAATAAATCAAAATTAGTTGAAAAAACAGCTGTGCAAAACCTAAGCAACTCTTTTAATATTTTGTATAATTTCCGTCATTTTTTATGACTTCAGCACAACTACGAGGCATCGACTCAATTAAATTAGAAATAATAGCTGCTGGTATGTTTTCCCTCTGTATTTTCAATAAATTTATCAACTCCATTTGGTTTTTGCACCGTATTGTTCCAACGCGACGTTTAAGAATCCGGAATAAATTTTTAATCGGATTCAAATCCGGCAAATGTGCAGGCCAATCAAGAACTTCAATCCGATGGTCTGTTAGCCACTTCTTGACCATTTTTGAAGTATGCTTCGGGTCGTTGTCATGTTGGAATACCCAAGAAAGTGGAATATTCCATTCGGCATACGGCAGCATCACATTTTCCAAAATATCCTTGTAAACAAAACGATCCATTATGCCCCCTATTTCATGGAAAGGACCAACATTATGTCACAGCTAATTGACATGCTGAAAGCATGTCCATATCATAACAATTCCACCCCCATGCTTCAGTGTACTTTTACAGAAGCGTGGATTAAGTCTTTGCTTGGGCGTACGCCTAACGTATTGTATGCCATCAGTGTTCCACAGATTAAATTTACATTCATCACTGAATAACACACTTTTCCACTTGCCGACTGACCAATTAATATATTTTTTAGCAAAATTCAACCTTTAAAGTGTTTTAAAGAAAAGATTATTTGAATTCAAAAAACAATTTTATCAATAAACCTTTTCTGTACATGCTTCTTCGTAAGCAAAGGTTTCTTCAACACTGAATAACTTTTAAGATCAGCTTCAAGAGCCCGTCAACGAACCGTACTGGAGTCAACGTTCAAATTCAAAGTCGACAATATTTCCCGAGAGGAAATAAAGGGATTTGATTTGATTAATCTCGTCATTTTCCTATCCTCCCGAACAGTTGTTTTACGCGGCCTTCCTCCTACATTATTATTTTCTAAGCTACCGATAGCTTTATATTTTTTAATCAAACGTGAAACTATAGATTTATTAATTCCGAATATTTTTGCAATTTTTGACTGTGATACACTTTGTTTATATAGGTTAACTATTTTTAATTTGAAGGTTTTATCATATTTAGCGCGCTCCATATTGAAAATGGCTGTGAATGACTACCCGATCGCAATCTCTACCCACAATTGAGCAAAATTAAGTTTAAACCCACTTTAAAAACGCCGTTAAATTTGTGGTAATAACAAGAACTCTATTAGCAAACTCGAAGTAGCTTAGGTTTTGCACAGCTGTTTTTTGAACTGATTTTGATTTATTTTTTTTATTTACTGTTAATAAATGAAAATTAAAAACTTTGTTTGGGTGATTTTGAGGACACATGCAAATATGTAAATATATATATTTACTGTTTACCGGGAAGTATTTTTAAAAGTGGGAGACAACTTTTTACATGAGAGTAGGAAAAGTTGCTTAGGTTTTGCACAATACTGTATATAAAACACATATGCATAGAGCCCGAATTTTCACGATTTTAAAAACATGCCAAGTATAAAAATGTACCCAAATACTATTTGTGAAATTTAATAACAATAACATTCAATATTAATTCAAACTTGGCGTTCATTTTTAGATCTCAGTACTTTTTGTAGCTGACTTGTAAAACAAACGCGGTTTTTGTATAAAAGAACTTGGCTATTCTTTAACATTTCTGTTTCTGGTGTGATTTATAATTAACGTTGAAAATGTAGAATTACTCAGGAAATCTATTTATTTTTACCTACCTACAAAGTTATGTCAATTCCGAAGGCGATTTATTTTGTAGAAGCTTCTCATGACAGTTTATAATTTTGCATGTTTGTCTGGCTTGGACATGCATAGTCCGACTCTCAATCCAGGGCACAGATGAGTAATTATACAGATAGTCGACTGAGAGGATTTTTGGCTCTCCCGCGTATCGTTTTTTATTTGCTTCAAAAAGGCACAGTACTGTGTTCGTCTATGTTTTTACATGCAAATCAAATTGAGCCAGCTCGCGCACACAATAGCCACAGATGAGGAATTAACCAGATAGTCAACTTTGAATCCCCTATCACTTTCAACCCGCAAAAAATATTTAATAACGACCGCGAAATCCTCTCTCCATTTTCCCATCTGTTAATACGTGTGAGCCAGACACATGAAGTTAGATCTAATTTACTAGATTACCCGCCAAAAATAATGGGGGGGGGGGAGTTTTGCAACATATCCAAATCGCAACAACAAAACAGCTGGTCACAGCGGATATGTTGGGAAATAGAAAATTCTGCGAAGTGTTGAGTTTATGTGATTCAATTTTTATTTTATTTTAATATAAATGTTTATAAAGAAACAAAAAAATAGTTACCCAATGAAGTTGTTACAATTTAGTTGGAATATTTTTTGCGGTTATAAGAAATAATTCTCTATTTTTTATCTGCCTTAAAATAAACATTCTTGGGTTATTGTACTTTTCCATTTTGGAGATAAAATGCATATTTTATTGTATTATTGAATAAATATTACTAAATTAGTAATGTTTGGGTGTAAAATATTTGTAGTAAATAGTTTGCAATTGTTTTTTAAATATATATTAAATTCTTTGATTGTTTTATTATTTATTTATTATTTGATTGTTTTTATTCAACATATGAAAGTTTATTAAGTATTTTTAATCCTTTTTTTAATTATTTTGTGTTACAAGATTTGTACGTTTAGTCAATCAATTTTCTTAGCTGTTTCTTTTCTAAGGCGGTTTTGAAATTTTTTATATAAGTTAATATGCTTTATTTTAAAAATTAAAGTAAGCGATAGACGGAAGGAGGAGAAAAAAAGGTAGCTGGAATGCACTGCTTAAATAAAGGATGATCCATTTCGAGGTTCCCTACTTTTTTAAAGAAAAAAACACAGAAAATTCAAATTTAATGGAGAATGTTTATGATCATTTGAAAGAACATTCTTTGGCATTTATTTTTTGAAGATTATGTCTATCAAATGTTGGCCGTTGCTACGTCGCAGATGGTCCATCCGTTGAGTCCAATTTTCGATCACTCGTTCGAGCATTTCGGCTGGTAACTGGCGAATGACACGCGTGATGTTTTCCTCCAAGGCCTGAATCGAAGCGGGTTTGTCGGCATAAGCTTTTGACTTTACATATCCCCACAGGAAAAAGTCTAACGGTGTGATATCTCACGATCTTGGTGGCCAATCGACCGGTCCAAAACGTGAAATTATGTGCTCACCGAAATGTTCTCTCAACATTTCCATTGATTGATGCGATGTGTGGGAAGTGGCGCCGTCTTGCTGAAACCAAATGTCGCCGAGATCACGAGCTTCAATTTCAGGCATCAAATAGTCGGTTATCATGGCACGATAACGGTCGCCATTGACGGTTACGTTCGCACCGGCATAATTTTTAAAGAAATATGGACCGTCGATTCCACCGGCCCACAAACCACACCAAACCGTTGTTTTTTCTGGATGAAGTGGCAGTTCTTCAATCTCTTCAGGTTGCTCTTCGTCCCAAATGCGGCAATTTTGTTTGTTTACATACCCATTGAGCCAGAAATGGGCCTCATCGCTAAACAAAATTTGCTTCGAAAACGTCGGATCTTCCTGGAACTTTTCAAGAGCCCATAGAGCGAAGCGATGTCGCTTGGGAAGGTCGAGCGGCTTCAGTTGTTGCACAAGCTGTATTTTGTACGCTTTCAATTTAAGATCTTGACGTAAAATGCGCCAAGTCGTTCCATACGTCAGTCCGAGTTGCTGCGAACGGCGCCGAATCGACTCTCTACGGTCTTCGTGTACACTCTCAGCTACGGCCGCTATGTTTTCTTCACAGCTTCATTTACGTGGTCTATTCGGTCGAATATTATCCAATAATGAATGCTGGGTCTCAAAATGGGTGATGGTGTTGCGAATAGTACGCTCAGTAGGCCGATTATGTTGACCATAAGTTGAGCGAAGTGCACGAAACACATTCCTCACAGAACGTGAATTTTCATAATAAAGTTGAACAATTGTTGTTGTTCACGCGTAAGTCTTTCCATTATGAAATGCCAAACAATACTAAACAAAAATAACATGACAGCATGACACGACTCACACGTGATCTGTCAAAAAAGGCTATTGAAAAAAGTATCTCTACTTGGATCACCCGTTACTAATAACTGGAAATTACTTTCCTACCATTAGAGATATTATGGAATCTGCATTATCCGAACTATCCAAATGGATGGAACACAACAGTCTTGTCTTTAATCCGAAAAAGATCGAACTTATTCTCTTTCACCACGAAAAATAAGCTGCCCAAATATATGGGACTCACCGAAGCTTAAAGGTAACTGACTTAATCTTTCAAACGCACTTAATCTTTCAACAGCTTTGTCATCTGCACAAGTAGCTATAGTGGTTTCTCTACTTTCAGGCAGATCGCTAGTGAATAGTAAGTAAAGAACTGGATCCAGCACACTGCCTTGAGGTACACCAGCTTAATTTCTCTCAATGTTGAGAACTCTGTCTCTTGTTTAATCTTGAAGAATCGATCTGATATATACGACTCCAGAATTGTCGCATACTGCTTTGGTAGTTGCCTTTATAGTTTGTGGATCAGACCCTTCTGCCAGACTTTATCGAAAGCTTGTGTGTGCTATATCAAGAAATATTGTAGAGCACACATTTTTCTCTTCAAATGCTTTTTCGATTTTATCCGTGATTCTATGCACCTGATCTTTTAAGACATTTTCGTAGAAATTGTTTTAAAATTTCTCCTGTAATCAAATCAAACCCTGGGGCCTTTTTTATATTTATGCTTTCTTTGACAAGGTCTTTAGCTGTCACCGACCGAATAGGTCTATCTTCTACGAACCTTACTTCGAGTCCTTGATTTAATGGTCAAATAAATTAATTTGTTCTTCTTTTTTTTGTGGTTTTGAATGTTTTAACATTTTATTTATCTCCCCCGAGGATTGGAGGGTTTTTTCACATGCTAAAAGTCTCACACGAATATGCCAGCCCTTTTAGCTTTTTCATCTTCAAACGAATAAGAAATCGATTTAGCGCAAAGCCTCCCTGCTCACCTGAATCTTTGACAATTGATAATTTCTTACGCCTTACGTAAGTGATCCGAGAAGCGACTTAGACTAAATGACACATTTGTAGGCATGCTGACGAGGCTGCATTGAACCCAATTTCCCAGAAACGTTCAAAACGTGACAATTGGTCTTTAACGTTATCCGCACGGTGCGCGGTGCACCCATAGGCAAGACCATCTGCAAGGAGCCCGCAAACAGATTGCTCCATCACTTTGTTTTTTTTTTTTCTTTTAATCCGAAAATAGAATCTTAAGTAGGAATGCAGATGAAAAGCCATTTCCATGGGTTTTCCTCTCCTTCACTTCCCTTTCGTTGTTTGTTTTAATTCTTTGTTGTTGTTGTTGTTGTTTGTTTTCATTTGCTGAAAAATGAGCGTGCGAAATCGCTTTTCCATAATTCTTCGCATGCAAAGCATCAGAGCGCGATCTCTAGCGCGCGTACCTCACTCAATATGCGAGAGATCGCGCTGCAGCAGTTGCTGTCGATGGTAGTGAAGTTGGTGGTAGTTGTATTGGTGATGGTGTGCTGCGCTGTCCTCCTGTGAGAAAATGAGGAAGAGATCAGTGTTTTGGTGTTTTGTGGCGGTTTTTCATGTAGTTTTCGTGGGTTTTTTTTCGCGTTTTTTTTTTGTAGTTTTCTCGAGGGTTTTCTTCAATCTTTTCTCTCGAGAAGAAACTGTAAACATTTTCCTTTATTCATCTCCCATTGAGCTTGAGATTTTCATTTCTACTGAGGCTATGCACGATTATGCTAATCTAGGGAAAGTGCATTTTTATACACCTATCGGGTGGCCAAATTGCATAACTTGATCTTTATTAAATTTTTTGTTTCTATTTTGTTGGCGGCTGGATGCTGTCGCTGTCGCTGCGCTGCACTGCGGTGCTGCTGTGCCGTCGCATCGTCATTTGAGATGTATGTATGTATGTAGCTCTTTGTCGCGCTTTCTGTGTGTTGCTGAAAATCGGAGCTGTTATCTCAATAATGGGTGGCGGGGTGGCGGTGTTGTGGATGGGCTGTACTTTATTTGTAGTTTTACGCAAAACATGATGTTTAGTTGTGTTTATGGATTCATACATGCGGAGCACCGAGCACCGAGCACGACATGATTACTATTTCGCTTTGAAAGATGTGCTTGGGGATCTTCTGGTTACAAATCGTTTCGATTTGTTTGTAACAACAAGGTTAGGTATGTGACATTAGTGGATGGAGTATACAATATTCAAAGGAAGACGTTATGCATGGTATCAATGACATCCTCATTGCATATGAAGTTACACTGCTTAGGCAATGTAGATGAATGTCAGTTCGTTATGAGTCATATGCAAGGTGTTATTAGGAATTTGCGGTCTTGCGTGATGCAATGCAAATTTTTTTAAACAAATTTACCAAAATTTAGATTTCCTTTAATTTTCTAATTTTCTTAATATTAAATTATTTTTATTTTATTTCAATTTGGCCATTTTCAAAACGCCAATCGTTAAGACTTATGAACTTATCTAACAACTAGCAGTTCGCTTATTGTGTTTAGCACAATTTTGGTATTTACCAGCAGGCGTCAGGAGGTTATGTTAAAACGGTGTATTTGACGGAAAAACCCTCTGTTTCTGGCAGTTGCTAAAATTGTTAATTTTTATAACAAGGTTGTAGTTTTCAGCGAATACACTCTTTGACAGCTTAACGCATTCTTAATGTATTCCTTTGCCATGCGATTCTGGTGACACTTGATGGGAGTGCTTCAGTCCAAATTGGTCAAATCAGTCGATTCCGATCCAAATTGTGGCGAATTCAGCTTAATCCATTTGGCTTACTAGCACTCTTACAATATCAAATCGTCCCAAGACCTCACGGAGCCATTCGAAGAGCCGAAATATTTCCGATTGAGCTCGGCAAAATTTTGATGAAAATTCTGAATTTCGTTAAAAAATGGCCTTCAGCGATCACATAGCTTTTCCAATAAGCAATACATACTAGGTTAATGTATAGCAATGACCGTTGAATGAGGATTTCCTGCTAAGATTTAAATTGAACCGTTTTTTTTTTTGTCAAGGCAAATCGAACGGGCAATGGAGTTGAAAGGATGTTCGTTGGTAAGAGTTAGCTATATTGACTTCCAGCAATATGTTGTTCCAATAATATGCTCTTATACGTCTCACAGCTGGTCAAGTAATTGATCTTTTGAAGGTTAAGTTCAATAATCGCTCCATCGCGAGAAATGATCTGGTAGAATAGACACTTAGCTGGAGTTCACGCCAAAGGGTTTTTTATTCTGTTACGTCAAGTCGTTAGCTTATATCAACAAGCCAAAAATTTGGGACACGAAACTTCCAACTTTTCGATGGGTGTGTGCGTAATATTGGTGAAAAATTGGCTTCAAAGAATTGACCTCTGCAAGCAAATTCCATATTTCGATTTGGTATTCTTTAATAGAAGCAGTAAATACAAGAAGCAAATTTAGTATTCAATTTTCTAATTCTGAAGCAATCAGCCTACAATATTTATTCGATCGGTTTTCGATAGGTAAATACGTTTACTTTGTTAAATCCGGAGTTCCGTAGCTAATTCACAGCCGCGATAATTTTCCGGGTATTTTCTCCTGCAATTAATGCAAGTCGACGCGTCTTGTCCTTTTGTTCCGCACTCTTCTGCTTTTAGCAAGCCTTGGCAACGCTTACACTGTGGGATAGATTGAGTCCGATTCACTTAGACTAAAAAGAGGTCCATTGTGATAACCTTGTACTTTTGTGTACGGGTTTTATGTTCACTACCCTTTTAAGAATAGATTTAATATTATATATGTTGTCCATATTTTCCGATTGATCGAAGCTTTACATGAACAACCTAAGTCTGCGCTTCACTATAACTTCATCGTCTCGTTCTGTTTTTCGCTTTTCTTTCTTAATTAGGTTTACGGGATTGATAATCTTGAAACCTGACTCTACAAGAGTTTGGTTTTCTAGTTTTATTAAATTTAGCTCTTTCTTTAGATCTTCGTAGAGCTGTTCTATTTTATTAAGCTTTGCACGGAGTTCAATATTTTCGTCGCTTCGATTTTTAATTTAGTCGAATCTAGAGTAACGCGCGCTAGCGTATTCGGCGTCGTTAGGCTTCTCTTTGGGACACATTTTTACTGTTTCTTAGAGGGTCACTGTATAGCAATAAATGGAAGTGTGTGGATTTTCCAGTAGAACTGGACTGCCATCTGAGGTATTATATCTGAAGAGATGAGATGCTGGAAGGGTTACCAACAGGTGTATTTCGGCCCGGGAATATGCCTCTATCTCCGGGCTCCGGGCCTTGCAGAAGTTTCTTCGGACAGCAGTTTAACAATTTAATTCTAACGGATTTGGTATAGCTTTCAAAAATATTTAGATAGGAAATCACATATTTTAATGCGGTACCAGATTTCCCACTAAGTGTTAGCAAAAAAAAAATATGCTGCTTCATAGAAACCCTTGTCAACAATATCCATAAAGCAGGGACGTGTTTTGAATACTTTAACATGAATTGCAAAGGCAACACGAAAGTTTAGCCTAAGGAAAAATATTATTTCTTCAAAGGATGCCACAAAAGGTATGACAATGTGACACTTGATTTGTCATGCCGCTTAATATTGTCGAAGACCTCTAAAAGTTTATATATTTGTGAGCAGCATCAAATGTTTTGGCGACTTAACAATGTCCGTCCGCCCTGCATTCGACTTTAGGCCTTCAAATTTTGAGATAGAAAACTGAAATTCGGAACACATACTCTCCAGTGTCCGAAATGTTTAAGTGTAAGCATTTTAATACGCCCTTTGGCACTCTTGTAATTTCGAAAAAAAAAACAGTTTTAAAGTTGATCGGAAAGTGTTAAGACACACATGACACACATAATTTTTGTATGCGTTTTTTAACAATATATTGTTTGCTTTAAGTTCTTATATCTACTTTAACAGATTTTCATGGTTTGGAAGGATTTTTTTTTAATCTCCGGGCCTAGCCTTTACTGATGTTGGTAACCCTAGAAGCTGGAATAGGAAGCAGATACTGAATTCTTTTGGGAGAATAATTGTCCGTAAATCTTAGGTATGGCACTGTGTGCAGCAAGGAAAGCAACACGCCACCACATTGACCTAATGGACAAAAGAGTACCTTCGAATCCCAGTCCTCGACAAGAAAGACCGAATCTTCATTTCAAAACCAAGCCTTCGCAGACGCCAGAGCGTTAAGTCTGGATAACTGGAAGGCTGCTGTGTCTCGGCTAGAGATTCTCAAAAGGTCGAGAGCACGTAAAGTACGTATGTTAAAACAATGGGCCTTACTTATAAGCTTTTTTAATCATTAGATTAAATAAAATCTATAGTAAAGGCTGTTTTTTTTAGAGGTTGGTTTTTCGAATAGAGATAAAACTGATATTTTGTGATGAAATCTGGCAACTCTAATGTCATTTATGTTCAGTTTGGTTTGCTAGTTCATCATGAACAGGCTGACAAATGAACAACGCTTGCAAATCGTGCAAATTTATTTCAAAAATAATGGTTCAGTTCGCGAAGTTTACCGCAAGCTCTGTTCATTTTATGGTCGACCTAATCGTCCATCAGAGCAATTAATTCGGTTAACCATGGATCGTTTTCACAGTACGTCCTATGTGATAATACGCATCCGCAGAGACGTCGAACAGTCGTTGCCGCTGTAGAGCAAATTGTTGAGGAGGACACGAATAAATCGATTCGCCACCGCACATCAACTTTATGGAAGATTTTGCGCAAAGATCTCTTCTTACGACCTTACAAGATCCAGCTTGTGCAAGAATTAAAGATTTTGGTGTATGGGCCTAAAATGAGATTGATATCGATGCTGATTTTCATCGCAAAATTTTGTTCAGTGATGAGGCTCATTTTGGGTTGAATGGCTGCGTCAACAAGCAAAATTGCCGCATTTGGAGTGAAGAGAATCCACATGAGACCCTTTGAAACGCCATTACATCCACAAAAACTGACTGTTTGGTGTGCTCTATGGGCTGGTGGAGTCATTGGGCCATACTTCTTCCGAAATTATGCTGGAGAGTCAGTTACCGTCAACGGAGACCGGTATAGAGCCATGATAACCGACTACTTTGATGAGCGCATAATTTCGCGGATTGGACTTGTCAATTGGCCACCAAGATCGTGTGATTTGACACCATTGGATTATTTTCTTTGGGAATATGTGAAGTCGCTCGCCTACGCCAACAAACCAGAAACGTTAGGGGAGTTGGAAGCCAAAATTCGTGGCGTTATTGCCGACATACAGCCCCAATTGCTTGAAAAAGTGGTCGAAAATTGGACCTCTAGACTTTCAACGAAATCCTATTTCAACGTTAATGGCATAAAATTATCCTTCCAATAAAGCCAAATTAATGGACATTAATACGATTTTCCTGTGTTTTATTTCAATTCGAATTTCTACACCTCTAAAAAAACACCCTGTATATCTCATAAATACTTGCTAATAATCCAATTTGATTAAATCGCAAACTTCAAAAGGCCATGCTTTAATGCGTTTTAAAATTGTAGAAGAATTGAAGTCACACACTCATATGTGGATGTGTGGGCTTAAAATTATTTTCTCTACTACATTTCTATTAGGTATCTACACCCCCTATTTTTAGACGGGTATTATCGACAACACAAGGGTGCGCTGGGGACCACAGCTATGGCAGCGCCTAACACCGATTGATTTGCAGATCAGAAAACTTGCTGGTAGGAGTGCGATAAGACTCACTAATTTGGTTCATTTCAAGAGCAGTAATTTCGGACATGGTATGGTCCTAGCGGATTGAATCAGCCAATATCAACTCTGATACAGTTAGGGGCTGTCTTAAGACAATGCTTAAAGCATTATGCAGTCAGAACCGAGTAAGACTGTGCTAGGTACTAAGACACTGCGTTATTGAAGAAAAAACCATAAGCCATGGTCTTGATGGACTACGGTTTTATAGCCACTTTTCAACAGTAAAATAAATATCTAAAGAGTTGATAAAACAATAATAGGAATCCTAACAGGCCCCTGTCTATTGCGGAAACATGCAAATAGGCTCGGATCATCGGACAGATAGCTGCAAATTGTTTAAGTTTTTCTGCCAACCTACACTTTTTTGCAAGCCTTTTATTTATTTTTGACTTTTGTCTACAACTTTTGACTTTTGTCAGAAAGGATTGAAAAGAATTGAAAAGTTATTAGTAGGTTTTTTTATTAATCTTTACAATAAAATTTAAATTGGCTACTTATACTTACTAACACATTGACTGCCAAATCAAATCTGGTAAAATTGCATGGTGCGCCAACACATATTTTTATGTTATTTCCATTTTTTGACATATAAAACAGTGAATGTACGTTATATTATATGTTTTCAGTTCATCCTGGAAGTCCAGGACGAATTTAGTACTGGCTATCGAATATGATTGTCATGGCACCTCAACAAATGTTAATGCAAATTTGTTTATTAGGCGCCATGGCTATCATAACTGATAGCCAGATATTTTTACTTTTAGGTTTGAAATACATGCGTAATTTCTATGCTTACCTATATTATACATTGTTTTGAGTTTTAAACAGTTCAGTAAAGGTATTAGCTACTACAAAATCATTTTGTTTTATTTGCTTCTTTATATTTTTTGTTAACTTCAGGTATTTACCAGTAGTATAATAATAATGAGTAAAAGGAGACTTACAGTTGAAGAAATTGAAGCAATGACCGCTGCTTCGGATAGCGAATTTGATTTTGGCTTGGATGACTCTGAATGGTATCCTGAAGATGATGGGTTATGACGATGATGTTGATGAGTCTGAGGCGGACAACGTGTCGGACGTCATTGAAGCTATGGCAATGGCGGAAGAACACGAGGACCTAAATGCATTACTTCTTGATACTGAGGAGGAAAATATAGAAGATATTCCCGATGGAACACCTAAGTGGACAGAATACAGGGGAAGACACAAACACTTTGAATTTGTCGGAAAGCATTGTTTGCAGGTAGAAATTTCACCTGATATGACGCCTCTTCAGATTTATACTAAAATTGTTGACCAAGAGGTTTTCAATATAATATCAACTGAAACCAATCGATACGCACAACAGTATACTACAGCTAACCATAGGTCAAAATACAGCCGAATGAATCGATGGAGTGACACAAATCCCGAAGAAATAAACAATTTTTTTGGATTGATGATGTGGATGGGACTTTTGCCACTTGGGCGCATAGAAAACTATTGGGAAACGAATGGCATTTATGATTTAAAAATCCCCCGTTCAATTATGCCCCGAAATATATTCCAGTCATTGGTGTCTATGCTGCACTTTAGTAACAACGAGACAGCTGACCCATCTGACCGATTGAGAAAAATAATTGGACTAATTGAGATCTTGCAAAAGAAATTTAAAGATTTTTTTTTCCCAGGAGAAGACTTTGTCATCGACGAAACGCTTGTGCCATGGAGAGGTCGGCTTATTTTCAGGCAATACATCCCTAACAAGACACATCGCTATGGAGTTAAGCTTTTCAAACTATGCTCAATAGATGGGTATACATGGGCTCTAAAAATATATGTTGGAAAGTCAGCTACAGTTGAACGCAAGGTTGGACTTGCCAAAAATGTTTGCATGGAACTGTCTAAAGAACTTATGAACGAGGGTAGATGCTTATACGTAGACACCTTCTATACGAGCTACGAATTGGCCCAGGAATTGTTGCAAAAACAGACCCATGTCGTTGGCACTTTAAGGGCAAACAAAAAAAAATATACCCAAAGACGTTCTACTTGCTAAATTGGCCAGAGGAGAAGTGGTGTCTCGGGAAGATGAGGATGGCATTGTAATCTTAAAATGGAAGGACACTCGCGACGTACGAATGCTATCCACCAAACATGCTCCTGAACTGCAACCCGTTACACGGCGAAATTATCCATCAACAAGTACTTCATCAGCCAATCAACCATCTACCAGTACAAATCCACCTTTAGTCTCAATGCCAAAACGACGAGGAGCTACGTTCAAACCAGCTGCTATACTTGCGTACAACAAGGGAAAATCTGGAATAGATCTATCGGATCAGATGGGTTCATATGCCACTACCCTAAGAAAAGGAATAAAGTGGTATCGGAAACTTGGCGTCGAGCTCTTATTAGCAGTTGGAGTTGTAAACGCATGGGTTATATACAAACATGTAAAAAAAACAAAAATTCAGATCCGCAAATTCAGGGAAATGTCAAAGAACCGATTCGTGTAGCAGAAACACGCACGAAAACCCATCACCTCTTGGATCGAACGTCCACTGATGGGAAAAAACTAAGAAGAAAATGCACCATCTGCTACACTAGGGTAACCAAAAATAAAGGACGTGAAGCAGCCCGCAAAGAAGCTAAGCAAGTTTTCACCTTCTGCGATAGTTGTCCCGATAAGCCTCAAATGTGTAGGGAATGCTTTAACTCACAACACTAATAAGCTTACTTATACTTGTGAATTTTTATTATTATTTTTTTTAAATTAAGGTTTACAAAATGAATTACATACTATCTTATACTATAATAAAGTTTTTTTGCAACATTATAACTATATTTATTTTTTTCCTACAAAAGTGGTCATAAAACATTAAGTTTATACGATTTCCTCAAACCAAAAACATCAATCTCATCGTATGGTGCCAAGGAATTCAAGTTATATTGGATTTGTTCGTACTGGCGTGCATATTTGAATGCCAGAGCCAGAAGTGAAACTATACCTGGCTATCATATTTTATAGCCATGGCACCTTCATGGCACCTTCGGAACTATCATTGTCTATCACATATGATAGCCATGGCAGTCAATGTGCTAATAGTGCTTATTAGTAAGGCGCAATTTTTTTGTTTTGCGTAGAACTAATTTTTAAGTTTATTATATTCTAATTTTTTTCGACTTAGCTTCTATAACAGAAAATGGCATCACCTAAAAAGTCCGTAACTATTGAAAATGGCTGTATTTTCTTGGGATGAGAAGGCAACAATGTGACAAGGTCATCGTGCTTACAACTAAAGAGACCCTACTTTTGACCTTGTTAGGTAATGACTGCTGTACGGACCTGAATCATGAATTCCTTGGGATTGGTTCGTTTTGCTTCCTCCTTAGAAGGAGAAAGTTCAACGACGAAGCCATATACCGACATCGATACAACTGGAAGCAATTAGTAAGACCAACCTAAATTCAAGTGTCATTCCCGGTAATTCAATAAACGATCTAAGTACTCAGTAAAGAAATCGTTCGTCAATTCAATTAATATAAATTTCGTATAAATAAATTTATTCTCAAAACTCCAAGGATGAAAGAAGAATTGTTGGTGCGGTGAACAAGTTGCATTCTCTCTATCGCCTGCGAAATTGAGTTTTAGTCCTAAGAAATGTTGCTACAAAATTAATGGCCATGATTCTCTATCGAATGAAGCAGCTTTACTGTCGAACAGTAAAAGTTTAGACCCACCTCTCCAATATAAAACAAACATCAAGCCTCTCGATTCCTTTAAGCACACCGCCATAAAATATTTTCAAGTCCATGATCAATGTCTTAACACAATCATCGGCTGCATTATACTTTGTGCAACCAATCTGCGCCAAGATACATAAATTTAACAACAGTTTCCATTTTTATGTCCAAGTCCGCAAATTCAAATCATACCCTACATCTGCGGGCTCTAACATCTATAATTCTCACAGAGCCGAACCCACTATATGGCAGTGAACAATTATTTATGCAAAGCCCACAGTTAAACATCTACCTATCTGCAGCATATTTAACTCAAAAAAAAAACGTATAACTTGGAAACACAGATCAACGGCTCACATTGGGTGGTCATCGTTTCACTTATTCTCTTACAACGGGCTTTCATCTCTCGGATTTAAATGATGAATGTTGTCTCCGAAGAAAACAGTAAACATCTGAGGTGTCCATCTGTGCACTGTGCACCAGAAAACCCACGCATCCACAGCTACCGGGGGCACAAGCACAGGCACAGGCACTGACTGCTCTGTACACCGTCACCGCGTCGAACGAAGCCGAAAGTAAATCAGGGAAATACGTTATAAATGACACACTGAAGATGTTATTCGCGATTGTAAATTTCCGCGAGGGAAATATGCACTTTTCCACACGCTGCCACTGCCACTGCCACTGCCGCTGGTGAGCGTGAGAGTGGTGTGTAGGTACACACATTTGAGGAAATGATCCTAAGTATGTTGCGTCTGCGCTTGTTTGTTAGATGAAGTGACATGAAAGTAATTTTTTGACATATGACCCAGTTACCATACATATATGTATGTACCACCTCCTCCTTCCCAGACCAGAGTTGGATTGTCGTTGTCGCAAATATGGTCACTTTTGGATATTAAGACGTGGTGCGACTCACGTCAATCGGAGATTCAACTGGAATGGCTGTCGAAGTTGGATCTTTGTGTGTCGACGCGACATAGTGATTTCCGATTTTCTAGGCTGAACCGTCAAACCACCCACAGCAGTACCATGACCGGAATGGTAATTGCCATTTAAGTCGTCGTCGGGATCTGTCTGCATTTCGCAGTGTTGTCCCACTGACTGACCTGAAGTGAAAATCTGCGCAGATATCTCCTACGCCTAAAACTTCTTGTTATGGATTTCAGCAGGAGGTGAGATTGGGCTCGAGGGAAGACACAGCTAACCCGATATAGCGGGTGTGCTTCAACAGGTGGTCTCCGGCTCAACTGCGGATTCGACTGAATTTGTGTTGATTAATTGCAGTGATTCCTGCAATTGTGGAACTGACCCAAATCCCTTGGACTGGGTGTTTTTGTGTAGGTTTCACTTGTCATAACATTCGTCAAAATACTTATACTACATGCAAATGCGGTGCGCACAGATATGAAAGGAAGTTGTTAGATCAAGGGTCGAGTGTGAGAGACAGGAAATGAAAGGTTGCTATTCAGCTGTAGCTATCAAATTAAGTAGTTTGACGAGTGTTCCGAGGAAAATGGGTTAGAGTGTGAAGTTAAGTTATAGGGAGGCGTTAAGAAGACTTGTTTTTTATTTCCTATTTCCAGCAGTTTACAGCACTTTGATGTTTGATATGAATAATTTTAGAATAGACATTTAATACTAAATAAGTCTTGGGTGCAGAAATCTCCTACACCTAAAACCGAAGGGCCCTTGTCTAAATCAACTTGATATTATTTAAGACCGGTAGCACGACGACCATGCATGTGGTTACCCGTGATTGTGCCAAAGTACCGCAGCGTTCTTAAAGCTGACAAATTATCACCTACCTGGAGTAAGATTGTAGTAGAAGAAAACCTAACCCTAGACCTGCAGACGTCTAAGCCCAGTTTGCAGAACATCGGAACCTCTCAGCATATACATCTCTATGGTCTTTTCGGAAATGTGTTTGTAGTGGTTAATCGCTGAGATGTCGACTGTCGTTGATATATCAACTATGAAATACCGGGATCCTTCTAAACTCGCAGTAGGAAGTCGAGCGGAACGTTGGACAGGTTGCTTGAGCTTGAGTTTATAACACGAGAAGATATTACTTGCAGACCGCGGTTGGTTGGCTGTCTGCGTCACTAAATTTCTCCCACCCCAGATGCAAGTCTTTGACTCAGTAATCCCTAACATTTCGTCCCAGGCCTAAACAAAATAAGAGACCAGGGCCGTTTCCTGAGATCTGATATAATCTTACAATCATACAGAAATTACCCGTGAATGATAAAAGGATATGGGTGGAATAAGATAGCCCTTAGGATTAACCAAATTGATGAGTTGAAGCGGCCCAAGCTGCCCCCAATTTATTCAAGCACCGGGATACATTGGAGTATAAGAGTCAGAAATGGACGTAAAAGCTGTCTTTTGTCTAACTCAGTTTTCTACGGAAAAAATTTGAAATTCATCCTCAGTTAAATTGAAGTTCCCATTTGCAGCAATCAAACTATATCAGGGTTAGTCAAATTCCAGTGCAAATGCTGTGCTTGCTTAGAGCGCAACGATAAATTAAAAAATTGCATAGTTTAAGAGTTGTCTTAAAGGGCTGCAGAAATACAAATCCATCTGATGGAGGCGGTCCAAATCGGTTAGTTTTCTAAACTTTCTATAGGTCCTTAAAGTGCACGACTGCGTCATACGCTACTTTCTCGCTAAATGATTTTTAGTTTGTTAAAACTTAAATTTCTCAAAAACGCCTTCAACGAATTTTATGTTATTTTGCATATTGGATACATTTTACAGAGCAGTTTAATAAAACTGTAAGAAAATCTTTATATGAAAAAAAATTATTTCAAAAATCGAAGTTCGCATATTTGTTCAGCTAAACATTTAGACCTATATCACAAGTTCCCTTCGGAGAAATCCCGAAAAAAAGCAATCGGAAGATCTGAAGGGTTTTTCGAAAAAAGCATTGCCTGATTGAAAACATTAGTTTTCATTTTCGAAGTCAGATGATTTATGTCAAAATTAATACTCAAACAATATGAAGAAAAATCTCTGAACTCTAGTAAAAATTAAATTTTTGTGACTTAAATGAGATTGATAACATTGACTAAATTTAAAATATATATGTAATCGATCTCCCATACAGACAGACAGACCGACGGACTTCTCTATAGTCGCAATCTCATCCCTGATACTTAGTTTGAGTTCGAAATGTCGGCATGATCGCAATAACTTTTTCTTTTTCAGATATATTAATGTACACCTAAAAGTTAAAAAATGGAGTATTACGTTCTCTTCTAAATTATTAAGGAAAAACCGTCAGAAAATTGTATTTCATGACTCATTTAGTATGATTTTTTGTTGCACAATAACATCATTCACATGCGAAGAAGTGCTACCTTAAGAAAAGGTTTAAGCAAAACCTGCATGCAGCTGCTTAATAATTCTCATTCTGTGTCTCAGGAAGGCTCTTCATGGGTCGGGAGCCTGTTAAGTAGGTTAGTCAGTTAAACCAGTCGATTGTTTACGAACGATCTTGGCAAACCTACTTGAAAATAGGCTCATACAGGACCTCCAACCATTGTATGTGCGAAGATATATTTGCAACTTTGAGAAAGTTGTCATGACAGTTCTTACTCTTGGATGTTTGTCAGACGTTCGCAAGAGGTGGGGCAGCGAATAAAAACTTTCAAATGGTACAGGTCGGGATTTGTACCAGTGGCTTAGTCGTTAAGTGCGTTGGACCACTATGTGGTCCAAACAGCCACTGTACCCACAGGGAGCGAATACTGACGGGGTTGCAATTCTACCTAATTGCACGTGGGAGCTAAATCTATCAGAATTTTTTTAATATTTTAACGAGAGAATTTGAGATAATTGAAATAAATTAACACCTTACTTGCCTCCACCCAACGATCTTATGTTGGGTTTTAATAATAATAATAATAATAATACAGGTGGCACAAAAATAACCTTCCGATGTTTTTTGGCTGTAATTTAAAAAAAAAATAAAAAACTTTGATTCTTCTTGTGGATTATTTTTATTTGGTCTTTTAATTTTTTTTACATCAAGTCGAGAATATGATAAATGGCCGCCGCCACAGTTGATTATCATTTGAGCCCTTTTTATGGCATTTTCCATCACTTTGGCCAAAACTTCCGGCGATAGGTCCTCTCATTCTTGACGGATATTGTCTTTAAGAGCTGCAAGAGTCTAAGGCTTGTTGACATAAACCCGCGACTTCAAAAAGCTCCACAAAAAGAAGTATGGAGCGGTCAAATCAGGCCATCTTGCTGGCCAGTGCAAATCGCCAAAACGGGAGATTAGGCGCCCGGGGAAATGCATCCTTCAGCATATCGGTCGTGGCAAGTGCAGTGTGTGCCGTTGCACCGTCCTGTTGGAACCACATGTTTTCCAATCCCAATTTATCAAGTTGCGGCAAAAAGAACTCGTTGATCATTGCTCTGTAGCGCTCACCATTCACAGTAACCGTTTGGCTCGCGACGTCTTCGAAGAAAAAAGGTCCGATGACTCCTCCAGCGAAAACAGCACACCATACAGTGACTTTGAGCGGGTGTAATGGCTCTTCGTGAGTTACACGCGGATTTTCAGTGCCCCAGAAGCGTAAATTTTGCTTATTTACGTACTCGCTGAGATCGAAATGGGCCTCATCACTCATGATTATTTTTGATGAAAAATCATCTTCCTCTTGGTGGTGAGTAAGGATGGCTTGAGCGTATGTTAGACGCGATTGGCGGTCAGCAGATAACAGCTGATGCACCGTCTGGACTTTGTACGGAAACATCTTCAAATCTTGTACCAAAATTCGCTGTAAAGACCGTCGACTGATACCCATTTGCGCGGCACGTCGTCTGGTCGATGTCGACGCCGCTTCCATGACATCTTCGGCTACAGCAGCAATATTCTTTGCAGAACGGCTAATCCGGGGTCATCTCGTGTTGTGTCAGTCTCTTCGAGGCGAGCGGCTAAACGTCGCAGTGTTTCACCAGTAGGCGTTGGACGGCTAGGAAATCTGCGACGAAATTCACGTTGTGCCAAAGTCACCGACCGATTATTGCTCAAATAAATAGTCACCAACATTCCGCGTTCTGGAGCAGTGCAGCGTAACATTGTTTATTAACGTGTATTTCGTATGTGTTTACTACACAAATGTCAAAACAGAACTGACATTATGGGGCCAATCGCAAAATTTATAGCATTTTCTGATAGGAGGATTACTTTTGAGCTACCTTGTAGCGGGTGATTTTTTAAGAGGTTTAGAACTTTTTTTTAAAAAAAAACACAAAAAATTCGAAAAAATGAATGAAATATTTATTTGAATCGATAGTTTGAACCTTGCAATTTAATGTTTAAAGATAATTTCATGCAAATGTTGACCGCGGCTGCGTCTCAGGTAGCCCATCCGCTGAGTCAAATTTTGGCATACTCTTTCACACATATCGGCCGGTATCTCACGAATGAATGCATGGATGTTGGCTTCCAGTGCGTCAATCGAAGCGGGCTTGTCCCTATACACATTAGCCTTGGCATACCCCCACAAAAAATAATCTAATGGTGTCAAATCGCACGATCTAGGCGGCCAATTGACCGGCCCGAAACGTGAAATTAACTGTTCACCAAACTCGCCTCGCAATTGCGCCATTGTTTCGCGTGCTGTGTGGCATGTGGCACCGTCTTGTTGAAACCACATATCATGCAAGTCAAGAACTTCCATTTCGGGCAAAAAAAAGTTTGTTATCATCGCTCGGTAGCGTTCACCATTGACAGTAACGCTGCGATTCGCATCATCTTTGAAGAAATATGGCCCAATAATGCCGCCGGCCCATAAACCGCACCAAACAGTGGCTTTTTCGGGATGCATTGGAAGCTGTTGCAATGCTTCTGGCTGATCTTCACTCCAAATGCGGCAATTTTGCTTATTTACGTACCCATTCAACCAAAAATGAGCCTCATCGCTGAACACAATTTTTTGATAAAAAAGCGGATCCTCGGCCAGCTTTCCAAGAGCCCATTCACCAAAAATTCGGCGTTGTGGTAGGTCGGCTGGCTTTAGTTCTTGCACCAGCTGTATCTTAAAAGGCTTTACGCCCAAATCCTTCCGCAAAATTTTCCACGTAGTGCTGTAACAAAGGCCTAACTGCTGGGAACGGCGCCGAATCGACATTTCGCGGTCTTCTGTCACACTAGCTGATACGGCCGCAATATTTTCTTCAATACGCACAGTACGTAAACGTGTTGGTGGTTTAATGTCCAACAAAGTAAATTTGGTGCGAAATTTGGTCACAATCTTCCGAATAGACTGCTCAGAAGGTCGAGAATGCCGATCATAAAATGGAAGCAGCGCGCGATGAACATTTCGAAACGAGCACGAATTTTGATAGTAAAATTCAATAATTTGCAAGCGTTGTTCATTTGTAAGACGATCCATGGTTAAATTGCAAACCAAACTGAAGCTGTTTGACAGTGACACAAGGTACTAAACACACGTCAGCTGTCAAAACCAGTGTTGCCAAAACCAAACCAGCTAAAAAATCACCCTTTATATAGGTTGTAGCACACTGCGACCTTGTGGGCTATTGTGTCCCCGACTTATTCCTTGGAGTGGTTTGCTCCCTCTTGCTTAATTCACCAGGAATTATGTTGGAGTGCTTATGCTCTGGCTTAAGCCTTGGAAAGGGAAACCTACTCAGAGCACATCATTCAGTCCAGTTTCTTTTATGAATTTGAGAATGAGTTCCGTGGTTGGTAAATCCATTTGTTGAATGTGGTGTTTTCACAAATATTTAAACCGTTATTGGGTCAGTGTCCCATAGGATTCCAATATGTGCTCTGGAGTTTTGTGGACACATTGCAGAATCTGCAGAGACCTTCATCTGATATCGCTTTCTTCTTTAGGTGTTCCTTGAGTTTGCAATGTCCCGTTAGGAAACCAGTAAGGATGCGTAGGTTATTTTTGCTAAGGCTGATACATGCTTTAAATCTTTTGAGTTTGCAATCTCCTAAAAAAATTTTGGGTTGTTCAGACCTTGTAGTTCCCGAAAGGTTCTATTCTATTTTAGAAACTTTGTAGGCATTCCCAAGTTTGTATTTAATGGCAAAGGAGTTCAGTGCTACTTGACTACTTGGCATTATTGCAATGTTACAGTTTCTGTAATTCTTTTCGAGATTCATTCGAGATTGATTTCTGCTTGAAAGATGCTGGTACTTTTGCCCATGGATTCATATTGTTTCGTTTTTGGCCCAAGCACTTCTGCACCAGTTCCTTCATCAGTTCTCGAGCCGTCTCTATACCACTTTATCGTGTGGTTGTTCAGTCCGT
The DNA here is from genome assembly GCA_963576555.1 of Ferdinandea cuprea. Lineage (NCBI taxonomy): Eukaryota > Metazoa > Arthropoda > Insecta > Diptera > Syrphidae > Ferdinandea > Ferdinandea cuprea. The sequence continues at coordinate 22,534,592 of OY754960.1, forward strand.
AGATTGTGGATTTATCGCTCCATTCTTTCTTGTTGCTGAGCTTCGTTAAGAAATTCTTTTCAAAGTTGTGGACATGATGTAACAAGACATTACTGACAATTACGACAGTACGTGACAACATACCTCTGTCGGCAGATTTTAATTAATTGCGACATGCCAACAATATCTGGCATGTCGAAGGTTTATAACGAACCGGTATCTGAGATTGATGTAGCGAGAGAACATTTCGTTTAGGGTAAGATAGTTTTAGCATAGAATTAAGTTAGAATAGGTACAGCTAGAGGTTTTTTTTTTTTTTTTCCTGTTGGGTGGAGGAGAATGCTTGATGCACCATAAGGAGGCCGTGTTGGCGTTGACCTTCCCCGTGTGTCCGACTCCCCTTTTTCAAGGTATACGTAAACTAAAACTCCTCCCACCCCTCGGTTTCTGACCCGCCCCCCCGGGACCGCTGTTCGCATTACTTCAGGGGGGTTGTAATCATTCGCCCTTTCGGGCTTACTCTGTCTCGTCGCGGAATTGCTCTTCTTCTCTTTTCTTTCTTCTGAGAATTCGTTGGGTGTAGACGCAGATGTCGTTCCAGTTCTGTTCGCTGGCCAGCATCTTTTCGACTATGTTGTCTGGAGTGATGATACCGATATTTCTCTCCAGTTCAGCTCTTTCATTTTCCCATCTGCTGCAAGCGAAGAAGGTATGTTGAACGTCATCTTCTTCGGAGTCTCCGTACTGGCAGGCTGGGGTATTCTTTTTACCGATCTTATGAAGGAAGGCATTGAAATATCCGTGTCCTGTAAAGACCTGTGTGATGTAGTATTTCACCTCCCCATGTTTTCGGTCCTTCCATTCAGCCACGTTCCTGATCAGCTTTGCTGTCCATCTTCCTCTGCTGTCCGAGTTCCAACCTCCTTGCCACTTCTGTGGGGTAAGTTGCTTGGCCTGCACGGTTGCCGTTTCCACTCCGATTTCCGCCTTGTTGTCGTAGACGTACTTCCTCTCTGCCGCTAGGAGATCGATGGGAGTCACTCCTGCGACTACAAGTGCGGCTGCCTTTGACACCGTTCGGTAGGAACTTACCACCCGTAGAGCTCCGCATCTTTGGACTGCCGCCATCTGTTTCCGGTACTTCTCTTGATTAAGTGATTTTCGCTTACTGGCCGCTGGACCACCTACGTTTGCCATCAGTCTGCTTAGTGATGCAGTTGTTTTAGAGGCTCTTCCCGCTGCTGCCTTTATATGTTGCCAGTAGGATAGCTTTGTGTCGAGCCTCAGTCCAAGGTATTTCACCGCGGCACTTCTTCTTATTACTTCTGCCCCGATTTGGAAGTCAATTTGTGTGGGGATCCTCTTCTTCATAAGAAGGACTATCTCAGTTTTCTCCGTCGCAAGGCTGAGTCCGTGCTCTTCCATCCACGAATTTGCCCGTCGCATGACCTGGTTCAGCTTCCTTTGCGCGTGTTCGGTGTCTCGTGCCGTGATCACCGCCGCGATGTCGTCTGCGTACCCGACCAGAAAGGCACCCTCGGGCATTTCCATGCCAAGGATGTCGTCGTAGGAAATGTTCCAGAGGTCTGGTCCTAAGATCGATCCCTGCGCTGCACCCGATTTCACTTCCTTTCTTCTCGGGCCTTCTGTGGTCTCGTAAAACAGCTCTCGATCCCTGAGATAGTCCTTTACAATCCGCAGGAGATATGCTGGTATGTAGAACCTCCGTTCAAGTGAGTTCAGTATATCGCTCCACCTGGCTGAGTTGAAGGCATTCCGTACGTCCAGGGTTGCCAACAAGACGATGTTCCTTGAGTAGTGGTTTCCCTGATGGGCGATTTTGGCGGCGTTCACAACTTCCTTTACGGCTCCAATCGTAGAGCGGCCTCTCCGGAAACCATAGTGCCTCTCTGACTGCCGCTATAAGACGTGGCTTAATAAGCTTTTCGAAGAGCTTCCCGCGGTATCTAACATGCACAGAGGTCTGTATGCCGATGGGGAGTCTGGATCTCCTTTGCCTTTGCTGATGAGCACCAAGCGTTGTCTCTTCCAGCTCTTGGGAAAGATGCCTTCCTCGAGGAGGCTGTTAAACATGTTCAGCAGCAAGTGCGGACACGTATGGGAGGTCACTTTCAGTGCTTCTGTAGCTAGAGGTTAGCTTTACCATTTAGCTTAGGTTAGACTAAGCATATGTTAGTAAGGTTTTCTTCGTGATGTCTTTGCTTCCTCTTTCTTGGGTATTGGCCTTGGGTGTAAGTCCGTGGACATTTTCATTTCCAACCCTTTTTCTGGCTTTTCTCTTTCTCTTTCACTTTCCTATATCTTTAGTCCGTCCGAGGTCTACGTAAAGTAACTTTCTATGCTATTGGTTTTTTTTTTCATTACCATTTGGCATGGATAAAACTTTGTTGAGCAGGTGGTATATGGTGAGGGGATGGGACAGCCGAGCAAAACCACAAGCATGTTTCTTCATGTGCTATTCTTAGAATAAGTTTGTCAGCCGCCTCTGAGACAATGAGGTGTTGAGGAATTAATTCCAATAGCACCACCATTGCCGTAGTTGGGCAGGAACGGATTGCGCCGGTGATGCATAGACTTTGCACTTCATTGAGCGATTCTCTCGTTGTGACGAGACTTGTTCGTTTTGCCCAAGCCACTTGGTCTCACAATCTTCAACTAGGCTCCACATTAAGGGTGATAATACACCTCCTTGTGGACATCCTCTTGTAGCATCTTCTTTGGTGTGTGTTAGTCGAGACCATTTTAGTTGACTCCCATCGTTTTATAACCATCCTTCCATCCCACTTATATCATTGGGCTATTAATTTAATATCAATTACAATTTGTCTTACCCATCATAAAATAACCTGCTACTGGCTTTCAGCTTCAGTTATAGCACACCATATCATAAGTGAATTAAATACAAGACATTAATTGACAAATTGGCAAAGACACATGACAAAATGAAAACTATTAAGATGCATGCATAATAATCGATGCAAGCGGAAATTCAACTGGTGAAACACGCAAGCGCAGCCAGCTGCTGTCTGATTTTTAAATAATAATTCTGTGATCAAAATTTGAACGGTCCAATGTTTGGTTCGTTACGAACATAACCAAAGTATCGGCAATTATTGTTTTCTTCGATTTTTTTTTAATCACCCATATTTCATAAGTTTTTTTTTTTTTTTTATACAACACCATTACTGGGTAATCTTGTACTTTCATCCAACACCGTTCATGTCCAGTGCAACCATCCAACCAACTGAAGTCGCTTATCCTCCGTATTACGATCATAATCCCGACCACTAAACAACTATCCACTCCGACATTAGTCACTTCTAATCGATGGCGAAAAGATGATGCGCACCAAAGGCAAATCCCCTTTCGGAAGATATTAAGAGATATCGGCTGCCCGGGGTCGCAGTTTGATGATAAATCACGAAAATACAATTTAGCAAAAAGGCTCGTAGATAGTGGTGGGGTGATGTCGTGGACCGGTTCACAGCTACCACCAAATCAGTGTTCAAATTAATTGCACTTAAGTCGCAATTACCTAAGCGGAGCGCATCGTATACACTATTCACGCGCGCGAGTGCGCTCGTTACTCGATCAGGAACACATGTCGACCATGGAGCATAGAGCATGGACATGGACTAGTCTCTCTCTCTCTCTGCCTATGTGAACCAAAGTGAATTTGCTCGTGTTGCAAGCTATTGCTACTTATTGGCGAGTATCGTCGCCGCACTCTAAATAATATTGGCTAATGCAATCAATTTTATTGGCGCAAATGCAGCAGTAGCCATCAGGCAGCTTTAGTTCCACCACCAGCTACACCAGCGGCAGCATAATCGGATTTAATTTACATGCAATAAGGTCGGTACTAGATTTAATAATCTCCGGTGTGCGACGCTCCGTTTAGTTAAGTCTTTTGCGGCGGCGCAGATTGTACCGAATGCTTATGATATGCACACATTTGCTGATGACGATGCGGTACGATTAGTTAATTGAATGAAAGTGTGAACCTAAAAGGCGGCGGCGAGACGCGGTGGTGGGGTTAGTTGCAACATATCCATAGCCGTTGCTGAGGGTGGACGGTTTTTTCTTTTGTCGCAGCGGAACTTCTGCACTTTGCCATAGAAAGCCAATTAGGGAGTAATTAATAATGGAGTCGGCGTGGTTGACAGTGGCCAAAGGAGTTTTATGGCCAGCAGAAGCGAAACTTTTGAAAGTTAACCTAATTTTTCACGTAGACTTGTGGTAGTCGTGGAAAGAATTTACTTTCGCAGATTTATCTTCACTTTTGTTGTAGATTTTGTAGCGAACATTTTACACTTTCATTTTCTGTGTGGAAATGAATTCGTTGGGTATTACTATGCCGGATTTGCAAATTGGTAATTACTTAAATTTTTGACAACTCAGACGACATTTTAATATTGATGTCGTATCCTGAAGTGGTGGGTTGTGTTGTGTAACACGCGGAGACTATGTTGAGACTTGTTGATGGGTGGTATGAAACGTAGCAACATATGGTCATATGGTCATATCAATACCTTTTGTTGTTTTATTTTTATCTTCTCTTTCTTTCATTCTTGATCTCATTTATAGACCCATAAGTCTATCTTCCTTACTGTTGAAAAGTTTGGAGAGGCTGGTTGAGCTGCAGTACCCTCAGCTTTACATATTCGTTTCCTGGGCAACGCCCCTCATCTTCGGGCGTTGAACTGGAACGGCAACGTATGTTAAGCTCATTGAATTCCGATCTTGACAGCATACTTAAGTGGGGTACAACGAACAGAGTGGAATTTAATGCTTCCAAAACGCAATGCTGTCTTCTGTCACCAAAGCGAAACCTCAATACTCTGCCATTATCCATGAATGGCACTTGCATCGCTGAATCCGAAAGACTTTCCATACTCGGTATGTGTGTTAATGACAATCTTCGCTGGAATGATCACATATTCGATGTCGCCAAGAACGCTGCGAAGTGTCTAGGCTTCCTAAAGCGATGCAAGAAATTGTTTACCCCTTTTGATCTGGCTAGAATCTACAAGGCGTTTATTCGCCCAAAACTTGAGTACAACGCTCATATCTGGTCTGGTGCACCAATAACATATTTGGAGCTACTTGACAGGATCCAAAAACGTGCGGTAAAACTTATTGGCGATCGAGACATCGCGAAATCACTTCACTCTCTTAGTCGTCGTCGTGATGTCTCCTGCCTGTCATTGTTTTATCGGTACTTCCGCCACAAGTGCTCAAATGAAATAGCCAGTTGCATTCCACCCCTACAGCAATTCAACCGCAATGCTCGCCATGCTAGGAATGCACATCAGTTTACCCTCAAGCCTGATGTCTCCTGCCTGTCATTGTGTTATCGGTACTTCCGCCACAAGTGCTCAAATGAAATAGCCAGTTGCATTCCACCCCTACAAAAATTCAACCGCAATACTCGCCATGCTAGGAATGCACATCAGTTTACCCTCAAGCCTGTACCTATTCGGACGTACAGTGAAATACAAGGATTCGTTTCTTAACCGTACAATACGAATATGGAATGCTCTACCCCGCTCTGTTTTTCCTACGCATTATAATTTACAGACATTTAAAACCAACGTGCATCGGTATCTCCCATTTTTCTAATCCTTCCCTTTCCTAATGCCCGCACTGTGTTACTTCATTATAAGGGTATCCAAAATCCCTTTAGTGCGCGTATATTATAAAAAAAAAACCCAAAACTTGTTCGAAACTTCGGACTACTTGGGGCTAAAAGGCTTAAGTCGATACCTTCATGAAAAAAACACAAGATTTCCTGTGCATATCTGCGTCTGTTAATCAAACAGTGAAGCCGGTATCGAGTTCTGTTTCACTTAAAGCCAAATTCTTCTATGTTTCCCATCATCACAAATGAGGAATGGTTATTATCTCATTTTTACTCCATTCTTATTCAGTCCGCCTATATGGTTCGCCATTTCGATTTCAAGACAAACTCCTATTTTAGGATAATTCATCACTGATGCTGATCAAACGTTGGTGTTGTGACAATTGGGTGAGGCTGTTTTTTTAGACCTTCCACATATGCGTAATTTTTTTTAATCAAGACGCTCCTGTAATTGGCCGCGTCGGTTATCTGCTTTCGTGTCAACCCACAGAATCGCTTGTATACTTGCATTAATGTCCTAAGGTGTCTCTGTTGTGATATCTGCTTACAAGTCGTCTTTAACCTCGCCAACCCAAACCAGCCGACTTACTTATGACTGCCGATCTCATCAATATGGCGCCTTATTGACGCATAATAAATGATTTAGGAATATTTGCAGTTAATGATGCCGAAGTTGCTGCATATTGGTAATTTTTTCGATACATTCACAGATTTCAAAGCTTTAAATAACTGCTTGAATCGAAACATAAAAATTTATTTCGTCAATATTTTACCCTTCGCCACCGCTTGTTATAAATGATGTCTAGGTTATAGAGTTATACATATCTTCTAAGCCGAGTTTAATGTAAATCTAGGTATAGAAAGTGTCGCTTTCTCTTTGGGTTGCAGACACCAGATTTCTACCAAAGTTCTACCATATTGCAAATTTTAAAGTATGTAACCTATGTAGATACCTAGGCAGTCCAAAGCTTTGTATCAACATTCTGCTCATGTTAGCCTAGCACCTGAATTTAAAATTCAACCTACGTACGCCTACAATAACACTCCTCCGCATTCATCCATAAAAACAACAACAAAATCGTGAATTTTCTTAATATTCCTGGAAAATATTAAAATAAAAAAAAAAATAAAAAATATATCCTCAATCACAACAACAACAGCTCGCCTCGACACCCGACTAACATGGTTATAACGGTGATAAGATCAGTTTTCAATTTCATTTTTCAGTAGCCAAAACAATGGATAGATAAATATTCCCCCAAGAACTGGTACGGTCGCTTTCAGAGAGCATCAATTACCTCCACCGGTATTGTGTTGTCTTGTCTTGTATATGCAAAACGCTTAGCATCCCCGTGTGGATATTCCCCAGTGGAGGCGGTGAAGGTGGAGGTGGAAACTATCGACGGTCGTTAAGCATTAGCCTTGCGGTGCCAAAGTATTATACCAGTGCGAAAGTAAGTATTTATATATCCAACCTAATGCTTGTTACTTTCTTTGCTCTTGAAATAAATAAAAAAAAAAAAATACCGTCTTAACCTGGAATCCGTATTTGGTCAAAAATTGTCTACTGCTACTGCATAAGCTGGATGCATTTTTTTGTTTGTTTTGTTTGCATGCGCTTTATTTTATCTTGATGACTTGCCGTGATTTGTGGAAGAAATTGAATCTTTTGCCAGCTAGTGGTGTAGCTGGCCAAGTGCTTTGAGAATTACGCCAATGCGAGACTCTAAAGTGTGCCTACACACACAGTTAGATGAAAGTTAAATGGACGGGGGCTCTGCCATTACTGACTGCCTGCCACATTATGTTACATCAAAGAGAGCATACTGATAGCGAAAGGAATTTAAGAAAGGGATATTAAATTGTGGGGTGACTGTAACCTCATATGGACCCAGGTTGATGTTTCAATTTTCATCTCTAATGATCTAAATGATATATTTTCGGTTTTTTTATTAGATCGTAATGCAATTTCGAAACAGTAACTAAATTTATTATTTAATGTCGAGTCAATTTTCTGTCCTCTGCACTGAGTTTCCGTCGGACCCAAAATTACTCGGAAACTGTAAGGCCTACAAAGTTTAAATTTGGAATATAAGTAGATCATGGCCTAAAAAGGTGCAGGAATATATATTGTTTTATAGTTTTAAGGCCGAGGCAACTTATAAGCACTTTAAGCTTACAGCGCCATCTATACTGGAGTAGTTATGGATACCTCAACAATAATAAGCTATATTTTCAATGTAATTAATGGATAGTGTGTATATATGCAATAAAGGATCCATTCTTGGATAGTAACGGGTGATCCAAGTAGAGATACTTTTTTCAATAGACTTTTTGAAAAGATCACGTGTGAGTCGTGTCATGCTGTCATGTTATTTTTGTTTAGTATTGTTTGGCATTTCATAATGGAAAGACTTACGCGTGAACAACGTTCTGTGAGGAATGTGTTTCGTGCACTTCGCTAACACCATCACCCATTTTGAGACCCAGCATTCATTATTGGTAAATATTCGACCGAATAGACCACGTCCAGCACGCTGTGAAGAAAATATAGCGGCCGTGATCTCGGCGACATTTGGTTTCAGCAACACGGCGCCACTTCCCACACATCGCATCAATCAATGGACTTATTGAGAGAACATTTCGGTGAGCACATAATTTCACGTTTTGGGCCGGTCGATTGGCCACCAAGATCGTGTGATATCACACCGTTAGACTTTTTCCTGTGGGGATATGTAAAGTCAAAAGCTTATGCCGACAAACCCGCTTCGATTCAGGCCTTGGAGGAAAACATCACGCGTGTCATTCGCCAGTTACCAGTCGAAATGCTCGAACGAGTGATCGAAAATTGGACTCAACGGATGGACCATCTGCGACGTAGCAACGGCCAACATTTGATAGACATAATCTTCAAAAAATAAATGCCAAAGAATGTTCTTTCAAATGATAATAAACATTCTCCATTAAATTTGAATTTTCTGTGTTTTTTTCTTTAAAAAAGTAGGGAACCTCGAAATGGATCACCCTTTAAAACTAATTTCTTTTGTCACGTGCTAGGCCGGGCATTCAGCTAGTAATTATTTATTAAACACTAGTTCTAAACTGCAATAAAAACTTAAATATTATAAAAAACCGAAGATATATTTAGAGATGAGAATTCAAATATTTTCCCGTCCATGTAAAGGTTAAACGGCTCATGTCGTCAGATGGTTTTAGTTCGTTGCCAAGGGTTGGGACTTGACCCTGGGGGTTTATTATTGAATTTTATAAATTTTTTTCAGTCTACCCCTGTTTTGACCATTTGACCATATGTCATTTTGCATTTCAGTTCGATGGGTTTAGCCATAGATAACCATAGATTCTGTAAATTGACACTGGTCTCGTTCTGACTTGCGAATGTCTGCTTGCTTAAAGTACGTCATCAATGTTTTTGTTGCTGAGGTTGTTAAGAATTTAGTAGGTAATTAGTTAGGCGTTGAAAGAGGGATAGTGGCGGATGAGATCTCCACCTTCTTTCTAACTTTATAGGAGACCAGTTACACCACTGTCACCAATAAGCAAGCAAGCATGTGGAAAGTTTGGACCTGAACAGGCCGCGTGCAATCGAACAACTAGAAGAGGTCCTTGGCTGCTATAAGGAATAAAAAACCGAAATATTACTACTATGGTGATTGTAGTAGAGAACGAAAGCAGGGTCAATTCGAGTGCAGATTTGTTGTATGCTGCAGATATGGACGACTTTTAGCAATCCGTATCAAAAATTAAACTACTTAGCTAAGTTTCTGCGAGACACAACTTACAGGCAATGTGCGAAGTATGTCGTTTGAACCGTCTTTTCTGCACATCTTGTTTGCTCAATGGGAAAGCAAGGCCTGCCTTTAGATGCTTGACCATTCCAAACGGTCAACAAAGACTCGGATCACTACCTAGTTTCAGCCAAGGTAAGTCTATACACAACACAACAAGAGGGATATACCACGACCAAAGTAAAATTAAAATATCTTTATCTTAACCTTAATTCAAAAATTGGTCAGAAAAAAGTATTCTTGATAAATGGAACCACAGCATCGTTTGACGGGGAAGAAGCAAGAAGGAGACCCTCTAAGCTTCGCATACTATAGAGGCCTCATGCTTAGTTTGGAATCCATGCCTAACTTGTCTATTTGCTTGTTATGACAAGGGATCTGCTGCATTTATGGCAGTAACAATATAGCCGATACCATTCATATCAAAAAGGATTTAGGCAAGGCGAAGCGCTGTAATGTGACCTTTTTAACATCATATTTGAAATAATTGGGCAAAACGACTTTTGGCGATATGAGAATGAAACTTCTGCCCATTGGTTAGGAGGTTAGGTTAGGTTGAAGTGGCAGTCGGATGTCTGAAACACTTAGACCTATCTAAGGTCCACTGTGATACCAAGTGGATCTAAGGTTCCTGCCTACTCGTTGAAAAAATGTTGGGTCGGTCAAGTTTAGGTCATTTAGATCATTGTAGATGTCAGCTCCTAGATGGAGATATCATTCCTGAGAAAGAGCAAGGCATGCGCAAAGAAGGTGCAGAGTTGTGTCTTCCTCCTTCCCATCCATGCAGCTCCTACAAAAGCATTTGAATAAGCATCAAGCCTTATTGCATGCCTACCTGCCAGACAGTGTCTAGTGATGACACCAATTGTAGCATCAATGTGCGATCTATTGAGGGTAATTAAACTCTTAGAGCGTTTTAAAACCAGCCAGCTACTTCGTTGCCAGACAAGTAGTACTACCTCCCCACCTAAGATTCGTTTTTTTTTCTGCATTCAGTTTTAACAAGAGCTTGCATGGAAACTGGTGGAATCTGGTATGCCTAAGAAGCCTAAGGTAGTTCCAAGTTTGGTGAGTTCATCAGCCTTGCATGGACCTGGAATGTCTCCATGCCCCGGTACCCACCACGGGTTAACTTTGAACTGGTCCGCAATCTCCTTTAGAGATGATCGGCAGTCGAAGGATAATAGAGACTGAATCCAGATGGCCGCTTGACTGCGCGAAAAGATTCGAATATCCTTTACGGATACCAGAACAAAACTTCCTCTATCGCCATAATTTCTGCTTGGAAAACACTAGAATGATTAGGACGACGGAAAGAGAGACTAAGATTTAGTCTGCCTGAGAAGACATCTCCACCCATCTACAGAGCATACATTTGGAGGTGGTTAAGAAGTTCACGTACCTCGTGCTGAAGCAACTCCACATGCCACATTATTGGAGATTCGATGAATCCCTGGGTACTAGAGGCTTGCTACTTTATTTAAGAAATTTAAATGGGACCGCAAGACGCGAAGACAATGTGCGACCTTTTGCTACACCGGTCCTGCCAGTTTAGCTGCATGGTATAATCGATTATCGGGAAAGAAGATCTTGATCTGAGGCTGTCCAAGACTATAATAGGTACTGGACGGCTTTATTGTCTCAGGCTTCAAATTCCTCGCGTATTGCCATCAAACATTTTCATACTATACTTCCTTCTCCCCGCTATAATCAGATACATTCAAACGATATATAGATACAAATATAACCTAACTTATCAATTGGCTCAATATTCCTGCTAATTTCTCCACACTCAACGTCACGTCTGTCGATTTTGTGCAATCTTTAAGATAGACGCTTCGCGATTGCATCGCTAAAACCCTCTTCGCTTGTTTGTGAATCGGCAATTGGCGTTGATTCGTTTTGCGTGGTCGTATCTCGAATTTAATTAGTTAAATAAGATTTTCAATGTCAATGTTCAATGCCCATTTCTGGAGTGGCAATAGAAAGTTATCGCGTTGTTGCGTTGCGTTGCGCTTGTTGTGCGCCAGTCTGACTGTCTAGCTGCTTGTCTGCATGCTGCATGCACTCTTGTGAGCCGCAGAGTTGCGGCGCGCGATATTTCGAATTCAACCTGACATTCGCGTGGCATCGATGCGCAATTATTTAAATTATACTTACATCCATTGAAAGTAAAAATCTGTTTACAGGGTCTCTGCCACAGAACGCACCACCACCGCCGCCGTTTGTACCACGACACCAATGGCGGCATGAATCATATACTTATTAAACACGAGATGGAAAAACTTAAATGAAGACGTGTACTGGGAGATGTCTTATAATCGATAGACAATCGAAGAATTATGCAAAATCTAAGAGGCACGTATTGTGGGTACAACACCAACAAGAAGAGTGTCTTCTTTCATTTTAAATTTAAACGCTTAAAGTGGGCGGCTCGCGGGACTCGCGCGGGAAAGCCGATTATGAGGAAAATTGTGAGAGAGAAAAATAGGAAATGGCTGCGTGCACTTACATTTACATAGATTATTTCTTCGTTGTGAATGTCCACAATAAATCAACGCTTGACGTATTGTATCTCATCACTCTCACTCTCTGGAAGCCTAACAATGGAAACGTAAATCAGTTGGAATCATAATTGCACGGACGTGAGCGGCTCAAAATTTCAAACAACATCGTGTGGTTGTGTATTATGAAAATGCTTATGCATCTAGTAGGTATTTATAAATGTTCATCTTACCTTTATCTATAATGCAATTGCAGATTAGGAAGACATTGGAAGGTATACTCTTTTTAATAAAATTTTATCTTGTTGCAATAGGTTTTCCAATGAGGGTCATATTACATAGCCATATCGATGGTAAGGAGTAAGTTGCAAGATTATTTTAAGGATATCCAGGAAGTGTGGAAATGAGAGCCTCCTCATGACCCACAGAAAAAGTATTCAGCTATCGCTTATAAACCCTACACTTATCTCTAAGATTCCTTTGAGAAGATCGATGATTTCTACATCGATTTTATCTACAGTTTAGATCACAATCTGTTGGGACTCTATCAGGGCGGTTTAAGGCCCGGTAGCGAATATTAACAATCTACTTTAGTACGTCCCCTTCATACAAAGAGGCAATGAACTTAATTAATGTCTTTATCTTCTACCAAAGAGAAATGTTGTTTCGTAACTTATTTGTTGGGAGGAGACGTACTGAAGTAGCTTTTCCGTATACGCGGCTCGTTAAGTCCACAGTTAACTAAAAATTTACATTGCCAAGAAGTTTAAATCAATTGTCGCCAACTTTCTATTGACTATTTATAGTTCTAGTTTTGGGGTTACTGTCAAATTTGTCCGTTTGTACTGATTGACTATGGAGAAAAGTCGCTGCTACTTTAAGGAAGGTCGGTAACGTTTTAACCGAGACCTTTGATATCGAAAAAGGCAAAACGATGACGATGACAGCTCTGTCCTGTGACTTCTTTAACAACAAACTCACCAACCAAAACTGTTGAATTACTAGCAGATGCCGACGATGTTGATATTATTGGTAGAACACAGCGACCTGTCAAGTAAACATTTGTAAGGAAACTGAAGCGGGAAAATAGATTTAGCGGTAAATGAGAGAAATGGAAAAAAGACATCGACGACGCCAGAATTTCACAATCGGACGAACGGACCTAGCGTACCTCTGCTCTAATATCTTTTCTGAAGACGACATCTTCCTAAGTCTTCCGCAATGTCCGTCCGTCGATCCGTTCATCCGAACAGCCGTATCAACTTTTGAGGCCTTTCAATTTATGCCATGAAGCTGAAATTTCGAACATATACTCCCTAAGGTCCCGAAATGGTAGTGTTAAAATTTTTTAAATCCGCCGCCCACAATTTAGAAAAAAAAAACTGTTTTAAAGCCGCAGTTGAGCAGAAAAAAACCTGAAAAAAATATGTAGACACTGAACTCCTTCACAAGTTTGCCTTTTGACTTTTTTCAGGGCGTTTTTTATCGAACATTTTCATAGAAATCGAAAAAATTAACAGGATATTTATGGCGTTATGTGTAGTTATTTATTTATTTATCAAGGAAAAATGTAGACCTCCTGATAAATAGTTCGTCATTCATATTAATTAATTAACAAAAAACAAACATAAAACTGCGTGACAATATCGCGTAAATAAACCTTTAAAGTTGGCCAATAAATGCTTAATTCACAAAATTAAGGGTCGCGGTAGTGCCCATCCAAGGTCTTTAGCAACATTGGCACTACACCCTTATTTACACGAACCAAAGCAGGCCATTTTGACACAAGTTTAATCTAAATACAATTTGTGAAATTTTTAATAATTACAATACAAACTTGGCGTTCTTTCTACATCTCAGTACTTTTTGTGGCTGACAAAAGCGAAAGGCAAAAGCGATTTTTGTATAAAAGAACGTGGCAATTTTTTAACATTTATGTTTCTGGTGTGATTCATGTTTTCAGCAAACTAGATTTAAAATTCAAACACGTTCTCGAATCCAATTTATATTTTTATTTTCTTAAGAGTTAAATTTATGCATATTATAAGATTCTTTTTAAATTCATTGTGAAAAGATGAATGGTTACTGAATCTGACTTTAACCCTTTCTAAAGGGTGATCCATTTCGAGGTTCCCTACTTTTTTAAAGAAAAAAACACAGAAAATTCAAATTTAATGGTGAATGTTTATTATAATTTGAAAGAACATTCTTTGGCATTTATTTTTTGAAGATTATGTCTATCAAATGTTGGCCGTTGCTACGTCGCAGATGGTCCAATTTTCGATCACTTGTTCGAGCATTTCGACTGGTAACTGGCGAATGACACGCGTGATGTTTTCCTCCAAGGCCTGAATCGAAGCGGGTTTATCGGCATAAGCTTTTGACTTTACATATCCCCACAGGAAAAAGTCTAACGGTGTGATATCACACGATCTTGGTGGCCAATCGACCGGCCCAAAACGTGAAATTATGTGCTCACCGAAATGTTCTCTCAATAAGTCCATTGATTGATGCGATGTGTGGAAAGTGGCGCCATCTTGCTGAAACCAAATGTCGCCGAGATCACGAGCTTCAATTTCAGGCATCAAATAGTCGGTTATCATGGCACGATAACGGTCGCCATTGACGGTTACGTTTAAGGAAATATGGACCGATGTTTCCACCGGCCCACAAACCACACCAAACCGTTTTTCTGGATGAAGTGGCAGTTCTTCAATCTCTTCAGGTTGCTCTTCGTCCCAAATGCGGCAATTTTGTTTGTTTACATACCCATTGAGCCAGAAATGGGCCTCATCGCTAAACAAAATTTGCCTCGAAAACGTCGGATCTTCTTGGAACTTTTCAAGAGCCCATAGAGCGAAGCGATGTCGCTTGGGAAGGTCGAGCGGCTTCAGTTGTTGCACAAGCTGTATTTTGTACGCTTTCAATTTAAGATCTTGACGTAAAATGCGCCAAGTCGTTCCATACGTCAGTCCGAGTTGCTGCGAACGGCGCCGAATCGACTCTCTACGGTCTTCGTGTACACTCTCAGCTACGGCCTTTATATTTTCTTCACAGCGTGCTGGACGTGGTCTATTCGGTCGAATATTATCCAATATTGAATGCTGGGTCTCAAAATGGGTGATGGTGTTGCGAATAGTACGCTCAGTAGGCCGATTATGTTGACCATAAGTTGAGCGAAGTGCACGAAACACATTCCTCACAGAACGTGAATTTTCATAATAAAGTTGAACAATTTGTAAACGTTGTTCACGCGTAAGTCTTTCCATTATGAAATGCCAAACAATACTAAACAAAAATAACATGACAGCATGACACGACTCACACGTGATCTGTCAAAAAAGGCTATTGAAAAAAGTATCTCTACTTGGATCACCCGTTATTTGAAAAACTTAACTAAAAGGACAAATTTTTTTTTGGGCGAACTGACAATTTTTTTTTTTTTTGACGAGTTGGTTTTGCGCGTTTTGTCACGAAACCAAGACGTCATCCGCAAGTAGTAAGATCTGTTGAAGAACAGGACAGGAGGGGATAAAAGAAGTCACATGACACTGCATCATCACCGAAAACCGTAAGCATCTTAAATTGTCCTGTTAACAAAGTAGCTCACATTATTACCGTTAAACTAACCAGATGGTTGCTTACAAGCATTTAGTGATGGACATCTTAGTTATACCCGTCTAATTTGACATTGAAAGATAATCTCTCAGTTATTTTGGGGTACTAAATGGGTTATTTTTGGGATTTCTGTTGCAATAAATGGGTTTCTTTAAGAAAATTATATTCACCAATATTGGAGTTTGGAGCAAAAAAAAAAATTAAGGCACCTCTCTATTTTCTCGACAGAACAAGCTGATGTTTTTACCTTCTTAGAGCTTACAAGCTGCTCTCGTCCTTTTGTTCAAAGACACTGTGTAGATATAGCAGCGTGTGATTTTCGGCACTCTTCTTAAAACCAGGGGTTCCGTGGATATGGTCCTATGACATCGACCGCTTCACGGGTGGTTTTCCACTGGTCTTCAGCATTTGATGCTAGCTTCATGGTATATCTTCTTGAAATAGAACCCGAGCTTTATATGCTGTAGTTCCAAAATGTGGATGAAGTTCCAAAAAGTCAAAAAATGTCAACTTCATCTGCTCGCCACATCGAGCGAATGTCTTAGTGCTCCATTCTTGCGGGTCCCCGAATCCCAATTTCCAGATTCAAGGTAACTAGAAATACTACTGTACGAGATCGAAGAGGATGGAAGGCTGTCTTGAATTTCTTTTAAAACATAACTTGAGACCTTAACTAAGTAAAAAACAAAGTAACTCAACACAAATTTACCTACATCTCATATCCTTATCTCTGTCAATAAAGATCTCTCTCTCTCTCACTCTCTGTCAAGCCTTTAATGGCTAGTCTTATACAAACGTTCGCACACCATCCTAATGAGCACGTCAAAATCTAACGAAACCAAAAGGGAAACGATGACAGAAGAATACGCCGAATGTTCCCACACATCCGTCCTTCTCATATCGGATGCTTCTTTTGTCCGCACTTTTAAGTAGATGTACTCGGTACAGCATCCACCGGACGGAATGAGCGTGAAAGTTTTTTGACCAATTGTGCATAAATTTTCACCAAACCATTTTCGCAGTCTCATAAATACGACGCTCTACAGAAATACGCGAGACCCTCTCCCACTCCGAGACGAGATGTCCAAAAAGCATTTTCCTTCAATGCTGTCCCCAAATAGGGATCTACTGCGCGGATAGGCACTTCCACTATACGGAACAAACTCCAGCGGCGCTGTGAGAAGTCAATACACCAACAACATTGGATATCCCCAAAAACAAGCAACAACAGCGCGAGAACAGAAGCGCAAAGCTTGCAAGGCGCCAATGCAACGGCGCTGCATAGCCGCAATCATCGCGCTCTCTAAGTACGCCATACTGAAGGCGTGAGACAAATTTCAGATGCCATCGGCTGATAGTGGCGTCGTGCCGTGCTGGTCAAATGCATTTTATTGTAAACGAATTGGCCGTGTGTCTTATAGCGCGCCGCGCCGCCACAAATGGGACAACAAACAATGAGCATAAGGGTTCACTGTGTTTCGTTGTGTTTCGTTGTGTTGTGCTGTGTTTGTCTAACCATTTGGCCTCCCAAATAGGGTCAAAACGCGACACATTTTGCGATGTTGTGAAACTTGCTCGTTGGAGGTTTTCCACAAGGAAGGAAACTTTTTCCACCCAAATTGACAAGGATCACTTGTCAATGAACGACACACACAACGCCGCACTATTAATCATCTTACGCTCTGGGTCTGCTCCACTTTCTCTTCTCTATTCTCGTAAAATTCTGCTACGCGATCTGATTCCCAACTTGCGATCGATCGATCTTGAATCAGGGACTCTGAAAGATAACCTTCATCTCCCCACCTATGCTGAGGGGAAACATTGATTTGGCCTGGCGCGTTGTGACTCATGTGCTCAGCTCATGTGACTGTCATGTCTCATTGTCAATTGAAAATGAAAACAAAGCACTGGGACAGTGTAAGTTTTCTCCCGTTTTCTTGGCTAACTTTTCACAAGTTAGCGACTCCGTCGAGCTATTTTCCATTCTTCTACTGACCCACTTTGGAGGGCTGTTGGCTGGTGGCTGGTGGCTGATGGCTGGAGCTGGAGCGCATGCAACAAACACAACAAAGTCAACCTCGCAGCGTCGTCATCGTCCTCGAGTCATAGTTTTGATTTGTATCTCAGATCGTGTTCACATCATCGCTAGGATAAAAGCCGCGCGATGGTGATGTAAGATAAGCGAGGCAGCATTGGCTGAGTCGGGTTTGGTTTAGCAAAAAATCGAATTCCTAGCAATGTCTGCAGATGCTTCCTATATACATATGCAGCCAGGACTGCTAAAGGCACACAAGATGGGGCTAGGGCGGCAGTAGGAGACGCGCACTAACCAGATTTTGATTTATTCTTTTTCTGTTTTACGTGATTGGCGGTGTCGACTGAGTCTATTTTCACTTTTTGCACGGAGCTTTTCTTTGTTTATGTATCTTTTGTGAGTAATAGTGTGCACGGCCCGTTGGATGGAGCTGGTATTTTTTGTTCGCATAACGTAACAGATTGGTTGTGTGTCTTATTGGAGATATAGTTCCTCATTCCGCGAACTTTATAGTGAATCATTGGTTATCCATTCATAAATTTCGGTACATTAAGGTTCATTTTGTTTTTTCCTGATGCCTTTTTGTAAAAGCTGAGGTAATCGATCGCGCCCTCAAAGTGTTTGGTTTTTTTTTTATTCCTTTCCTGATTTAACAAATTGGCCATAAGTGGATTGTGGTTAGTAGTTTCCCGGTCAAACGAATTGGTTTGGGGCTGAGCGGTGGCAAATTAGGTAGATTGAGTTTTGGATACAAGAGGTTAGCTGCAGCATACGCGATTTTGGTACAATGGTGTATGCGATAGACGTGATTTTAAGGGGCGACAAGTTGTCCGGGAAATCTTCCGTGTGATAAAACACTGTAATGGCAAATCATTGGTAGATAAAGTACTTAAACTCTTAAAGATACTTATCTGTTGAAGATCCTACAAGCCCCTCCTGGTCAGCGATCCCGAGTTGCTTTAAGATGTTCAAATCGAATGCCTTGGCGCTTGTTCTTTAAAAGTGAAGACCGATCTTCTTAGTCAATTAGAACCCATGCTTAGGTAATTTCAGGCAGGTAAAATGTTGGAGCCAATGGCCTGGAGTGTGAGAAAATGCTTTCTTTTGGTCTATGAACACTGCGTCAAGCATTATCTTTACTTACTTCCTTTTGGTGGTCCTAGGCCTTGCTTAATATACCCCTCCAGACGGCTCGGTCTATAGCCTGCCGTCTATAATATCGCACTTCAAGTTGTCGGAGGTTTCCCTCTATCTGGTCGCTCCATCGAAGATGAGGTATACCTTGGCTTCTGACTCCCTCTGGTTTGGCGTTGAAGACTTTTCGCGCTGGAGCGCTAATTTCCATTAGCTCCACATGGCCCAGCCATCTTAGTCGTTGCATTTGAATTTTTCTGGCTAAGCTTACGTCGCTGTATAGCACGTATATTTCGTCGTTGTATCTTCTTCGCCAAATTTTGTCTTCTTGGTTTACGCAGACAGGACCATAAATCGTACGCAGAACTTTTTGAGAGAGTGTCCATGCTTCTGGACCATACAGCAGGACCGGGATGATGAGGTCAAGCATTCTCTAGCACGCCATTTAGTTGCATAGACTTTGGAATGAAAGAGAGATACCGTATGGGCTGAGAACTGCGAACTCTTCGTAGAAGCCGCTGAAACCATTCGTTTCATCGAAGAACTATCGAGATAATATTGACCGTGAGCCATTTGCGACCTAATGGAAGTTGAGTTTTGGAAGTGTTAATTTCACTAACTGAAATGTAGCCTTTTAAGTTGCCAGATTTGATTTTCGGAACGAGCTGAACTTCTAAAGCACTGCACTGTCTTCACCGAGAGCATGACCACCCATCGACGTTTTTAACTGAGAACGGAATTGAATATTACGACCAACTATCTTCTTTTTAACCGTTGGGATTCACAGATTCTAAAAGCATTGCAGTCATTAAATCATTAAGTATTAAAATCCTCGAAACTAAAGTATTTAGTATCATTGCAATTGAAGTCTTCTTTCGTAGTATTCTAATCAAAAGAGCGAAGTAAAAATTCTTCTTATTCTCTCCATTTAACGACGATATTATGATCAGGATTACAGGAACCATAACCCTCCCACTTCACTGCATTGATACTGGTCCGCATGTGCGGTTCGCCGGTTCGACCTCAAAAATTATCTGCAGGCATCCCGATTTTGGATCACTTCATCATTGAGGAAAATCAAATGCTGGTGTTTCTGCATTTGTGTGATCGAGTAGTTTTTAGGCCTGCCTCTCTTACGCGATTGTAAGAATTAAAATTTCTTAAGAGAGCGAATGGACCTCGACGGATTCCATGGGACAGTTTCTTCCGTCAAATACGTGTATTAACTTTTCATTGAAAGCAATGGATTCCTTATGTCGATGCAGAGTAAGGATGTCACAATGAGCAGAAATACACTAAACCTGTGCAATACCCGTGCAGGTAGTTTGAAGAATGAGGTACGTTGGGCTAGCTTTATGGTAGTCGGCAAAGTTAACCAATATAAATTGTAGTATCACGTGGAACTAGGAGAAATTCCACATAAGTCGTTGAACCAATTAGAGTGGAAGATGCATTCAATGTTAATATATGATCAATCATCAAGATTGTAATGAAGAGCCTTCCCGTATTATCGAAGAGAAATGTTTCAATGAAAGAGTTTTCTAAGCGTTCTTTGTCATCAAGAAGATCAATGAAAAAATACACAATTTTATTTAAATAACGGATAAATCATTGACATTTATTTCTACAAATAATAACTGTCAATTGCCCAATTGTAGGTACAGTCGCTCAGTAGTTAAGTGTGCTGGATTTTGACAAGCAGACTGTTTCATAGCCTTCAACTTGCTTCTACGGTTAAGGTCATATGCTACGTGGCCCTAATAAGGCTGCCCATTGTGGTTTATTATGGCGCCATATTATATCAATTTTATTCGGGTTTTCGGGAGACAATGTCTTAAGACGTGTCCCAGGTTGTTTCGAACACCTGAATCTGACTACACAAAATATTATCCCATGGCACTACCATGGGGCTCAACTGAATAAGATTGAGAATTTTCTAATTAAGGCGATTCATAGGCACGTTGCAAGGGCGATGACCAATGAAAATAGTCTGATCTTTGGGGCTTACTACCCCAATGCACATGGCGAGAACGCTCCGTTCTAGCTTTGTTCCACCCGAGGCTTTTCTCCATATAGATATTAAAGGGCTTGTACAAACGTACTGTACTGTACCACCGCTACCGCAGCGCGACTGACAAGCGGCACATCTACGACGGGGACGTCGCTACTGCTGCCGACCTCCTTCGGCTTAGTACGTCGATAGGGGAGAGGGATCGTATAGATACTGACAAACAATTCGGCGAATTTTAGTGGCTTGCGGAGCTACAGGAAGTTGAGAGCATATCCTTCCAGGTCGGTATGTTTCCTGAAGGTAGTTCTTCGTAGTTTAAATCCACAGCCACCTGATGCGAGCATATGCCGGACAACTGCAGAAAAGTGTTCTGCTGTGTCATCCTCCTTATCGCAAGCAGGACAGGTGTTTAGCAAAAGCTTGGTGGCCCGAAAAGACGCCTACAAGCAGCCTACTGTCGATTCTCCTAAGAGATAGAGGAAAATGTCCGGGCGCAATAGTTTGGTCTGTCTACATCCACCGCAATCGCGCCACCGAATCTTGTGTTAAAGATGTAGGCAGAGCCATCATAGGTTCTGGTCCTGAGAAAACTCATTTCCCTGGATGCCAATGTGACCCGGGACCCAGACAAAATTCACTGTGTTCAGCCTTCCGACCTTATTCAGAGAAAACTTGAGTTCTAGCACTTACTTGGACGAGCTAAGAGGGTTTAGCAGCACTTTTAATCTGTCGTCTGTCGTTCACAATATAGCGCATAGCCATTAGGATGGCAAAAACTTCCGCTGTGAAAACAGACGCATGTTTACCCAAGGGGTAGTAAAGTCTTATGTTATCGCATTCCACAAAGACTTCAGCACCAGACCCCTGTCCGGGGGTGGCATTCAATACATGGTTCAGAGTCTGGTCGAAGCCATTCCGTTACCTGCGCAAAGTTGACGTGGTAGTCTTTTCTCAGAAGCATTTCTGGCGCCATTGCATTAGGTGTCATATTTATAAGACAGGGGCGAGGACAGGGTTTAAAGGATAATTCTCGAGCAAGTTCTTCAAAATTCCAGTGCGCATGGTACCAACATCCACCTTTCTTTAAGCGAAAGATGGGTTTTAGCGTACACCCCCACGTCGGTATACCGACGGGGCATCTTTTTATATTTTGCTTTATCGTTTGAAATAACGGTACCTGCCATACAACTTTTTTGTGCAAATCACTTATCACTATTATTTTTGAAAATGGTATTCATGGATCAGTGATTTCATGGATATCAATATTTGTTTGTAATAAGGATACTTGGGCAGGGGCCAAAAATACTGCATACCCACTTTTTGGGAAAAAATTCAATTAAAAATAATTTATAAAACCACTATGAAGTCCAATAAATTTGCATACATCGATTTTTGAAATAATTTTGTTTAAATTTTTTTTTCTTATAACGATTTTCTTAAATATAAATTAAATTCGTTTTTCGATTTTGATAATATTTTGTATTTCGACCAATTATATTAAAATTGTCCAATGTGCGAAATTACATCAAAATCGTATCGGCCGGTTTTGAGAAAATCTAATTTTTCAATTTAAATAAATTTGTCACCATTTATTTTCGATTCATTTTGTGATTCAAACATAAGGAAAGGCTACAGTCCGCTTGGGGCGAACAGTATGATACCCTATCCTTATCCCTATGTACCCCAAAGAAAAAATTCATAAGGAAGATGATAGATAGCATTTTATTTCATTCTATAAAATTTATAGAAAAAAAATATTTTTTTGAAAAAACGCCCCCAAAAAGTGGGCGTGGCCAACAATTTTGTATGGGCGATATATTGGAAAAAAAATTGGCTAAATATATTGTTAAACATTTTTTTTCGATTTCTATGAAGATTTTCAAAGAAAACAGCATTTTAGTGAAAAACGCCCACAAAAAGTAGGCGTGGCAAAAAACTTTATATGACAAATTTATAAAGGTAGGCAGTACCTACATATCTTGTGAAGGTTTTACAACTTTATCTCTCTAACTTAAGCCTTAAAACGGTTTTTTCTAAATTGTGGGCGTGGCAGTGGGCGGATTTAAAAACTTTTAACACTTTACCATTTCGGGACCCTAGGGAGTATATGCTCCAAATTTCAGCCTCCTAGCATAACTTTAAAGGCCTCAAAAGTTGATACGGACGGACGGACGGACGGACGGACGGACGGACGGACGGACGGACATTGCTAAATAGTCTTAGGATTTGGTCCTGATCATAAATATATATACTTTTATGGGTCTACGACGAATATTAAGGGGTGTTACAAACTATGTGTCAAAATTAATATACCCTTAGGATAGGGTATAAAAACGCATCTCATGTATCGAGAAAGCTTCGTATGACGATATGTGCACTTTATTTTTTAAATACCTTACTTACTTACTAAGGTGGCGCTACAGTTCGGGGAGGACCTGGGCCTCAACCAATACGCCTCTCCAGTTAGCACGATCTTTGGCTAACTGCCTCCAGTTGCGCACTCCAAGTTGGTTGAGGTCCCCTTCCACCTGCGCGCGTCACCTTAGGCGAGGTCTTCCTCTACTGCGTTGTCCCTCCGGGTTGGATTCGAAGACTCTTCGGGCCGGAGCGTTGGTGTCCATTCGCTCTACATGACCCAGCCATCTTAGACGACTAATCCGTATTTTTCTGACCAGGTCGATGTCGCTGTACAGCTCATAGAGTTCGCTGTTAAATCTCCTCCTCCAAAGCCCGTCAACGCAAACGGGACCGAAAATCACTCGAAGAATTTTGCGTTCGAAACGACCAAGGAGATCTTCATCCGCTTTTAATAACGTCCATGCTTCTGCGCCATACAGCATGACTGGTATGATGAGGGTCTTATATAGAGTCTCCTTGGTGTTTCTCGACAAGGCCTTACTAATCAATTGCGTCCTTAGGCCAAAGTAACAGCGGTTGGCAAGTGTAATTCTTCGCTTGATTTCTGACGATATGTCGTTGTCAGAGTTAATAGCGGAGCCGAGGTAGATAAAGTCCCGAACTACCTCAAAGTTATAGCTGTCTATCGTGACGTTCTGTCCGATTCTTCGATGTTGTGTGTCCCTTCTTGTTGACAGCATATATTTCGCTTTGCCCTCATTCACTTCTAAACCCATTTTTCCCGCCTCTGTACTGATACTTGCAAACGCACCAGTGACAGCTCGCTGTGTTCTGCCAATGATGTCGATGTCGTCGGCGTAAGCAAGTAGTTGCACAGACTTTTGGAAAATTGTGCCCCTGGTGTTGGCTTGCGAGTTTCGCACAATTCTCTCAAGTATGATGTTGAAGAAGTTACATGACAGCGCATCGCCTTGTCTAAATCCTTTTTTGACATCAAAAGTCTCGGTGAGGTTGTTTCCGACCTCAATGGAGCAGCGAGAGTTCTCCATCGTCATCCTGCACAATCTGACGAGTTTGGCAGTGATGCCATAACTAGACATGGCTCTGTATAGCTCGTCTTTTTAAATGCTGTCAGTATCGACCTGGACTTCTTTGGTTTTTCCAGGATCTGCCAAAGTGTGAAAATCTGGTCAGTTGTGGACTTACTGGGCCTAAAACCGTACTGATAGGGTCCAATCAGTTCGTTGACGAATGGTTTCAGGCGTTCACACAGCACGGCAGACAGGATCTTATATGCGATGTTGAGGAGACTTATACCTCTATAGTTGGCGCAGTTAAGAGGGTCTCCTTTCTTGTGGATCGGGCAAACAATTTTTATATACCTAACTCTCATCAAATGGTAAGGTATCTGTTTGTTCTGTAGTTCAAATCAACCGTTAACGGCCTACACATTGAATCCTGTATTTTTTCAGCGCCACATGGATCACACAGCTGAACTAGTTTTGTTGATTTACACCAATGACCGAACTTACTTCTTAATACCTTCCACTTTGTCAACATCATTCACTGCTCCTCCTTAAAAAATATTTTCAGCGAAATCGAAAGTTCTTGGAATATTCCACCAAAAAGACAACGCATACCTAACTAATTGCATGTTACGTTTTTAGCCATTCGAAGATAAGATAAATCTCTGACAATAAACAAAAAATACTTAACAGAACCTCTGCCGGAACAAACTGTTCCGACGACCGTTAAACCCTCAATTTCGGATGCTAATTCAAAAGTTAATTGAATGTGTGAACCACCTTTCCTCGAATTCCATTAATTCTATGTGAGCTTAAATTTAACAAGCTTAAGAGGGCGTTAACTGAGCTAATCGACTGGAAAGAATGGGATTAAATTAGGGTGTATCTATCATTTTGGTTGTTCATTGATTCCAAGTTGAAAGTGTTCATTTCATATTTTTATATGAGACCTCAATAATTATTTTGTCACTTATTCCAATATATGACACTATGTAATCAATATAAAATAATTTACAATATATCACAATTTATCTTGTAACAGCTTGGATGAAAGTTGTTGAGTTGTTTTTTTTTTTTTTTGCAGAGGCTTTGCATGGGACATTATGTAAGAAACGAAACTTTGTGCGGTAATAAGAAGTTGGAACATTATGATTGTGATTTATTCACTTAATGAGGAAACTGAAATTAGTAGATATTAAAAGCTTAGACAAAGAGGCGTGGACTAATCAGATATTGGTACTGTGACAAAAAGATTAACAAATCCGATTTTTAACTTTCAACTTTGTCGAGCAACAAAAGGTGGAGGGAGAATAATAAATTGCATCTTTTTATTTAAGTGTAGCTTTGTGATTAAAAAAAATGCTATAAGGGTATTAAGACGGAAAATAGCTTAATCCGTGTATTTATAGGAGGACGCACAAAGCTGCTTTAAAATTGAGTCAGTGACTTAATTTTTGTTGTGGAAGGTAGTAGTTTAATGGAATCTTTTATTTGCCCTCTTTGCTACGGAAACAATTTTTAGTCGATAAATTTTCGTTGATTTGAATTAATGAAAATAACTCCTAAATACTGTTAAAAAAACTTAGCTGTGTTTGTGAAGATAGCATCAACTTATTTCAGTTTTTGTTCTTTGGTTTACAGTCGCTTTCATCAAATAGCATGGACATCAACATCGTTGATGTGCTCTGATGGACTACCTGCAGAGCTTTTGAAATACGGAGGTGATGTTATGGTAGGGCGCATGCACCAAATCATCAACCAAGTTTGGGTAGTGGAAAGCATGCCCGATGACTGGACCATCAGCGCCATATTTCCCATTTACAAAAAAGGCGATCCTATGTCTTGCAGGAACTATCAAGGCATATCCCTGCTTAATGTCGCATATAAGATCCTATCCAACGTACTGTGTGAACGTCTCAAACCTTTCTGCAACACACTAATCGCCACGTACCTGTGTGGCTTCCGGCCCGGATATAGACCATAGACGAAATGTTCACACTAAAGCAAATCCTGGAAAAGACCAATGAGTTTCAAGTCGAGACACACAATCTCTTCATCGACTTTAAAGCCGCATATGACAGCATTCATCGTCAGGAGCTTTTCTGTGGCGATGGCCGAATTCGGGATCGCATCAAAACTGATCCAGATGGGTCGCGTGACACTAGATAACACGCGGTGCAATGTGCAGTTTGGCAGCAGGTCATCTGAACTCTTTCAAACATGCACCGGATTTTGGCGCTGTCGTGTGATTTCTTCAATCGTGTTCTTGAGCAGATAGTGCGCAGGGCAGGTGTCAACACGAAAGGCATTATCTTCAACAGACCAGTCCAACCGCTGGGGAATTCGGACGATATAGACATCATCGGTCGATCCCAGCGTGCCGTGATAGAGCATGAAACTAGTTGGCCTTGTAGTTAACGAGGACAAGACTAAATATATGCTATCAACAAGTCCACCGACTACGACAAAATGTGACTGTTGAAAGCAGCAACTTCGGGGAAGTTAAGGAGTTCTTAGCGGAGACCCGTCGAAGAATTACCTTAGGAATTCGCTGCTACTTTGGTTTGGCAAAACAAATAGGTTCAAAACTCCTGACAAACTTAATGATCTAAAGAACCCTTATCCTGGCAGTTCTGCTATACAGCGCCGAGTGCTGGACGATAAGCAGGAAAGGAGAGTTAATACTGGGATCCTTTGAAAGAAAAATCCTTCGACGGATATTTGGTCCTGTGTGCGAGGAGGGCGAATGGAGAAGAAGATATAACCGCGAACTCTATGAGCTGTACCAAGATGTGGATGTAGTCTGAAAAGCCAAAACTGGTCGACTGCATTGGCTCGGCCATATCGGGGCGAATGGACAACAACGTTCCAGCCAAGAGGATATTGAATCCGGTATGTGATTAATTCATACAAGCCAAATAGAAAAATAGAAGCAACTCAAAGTATATCAAGAGAGCAATTCTCTCACTTTCTTCGTCGCTCTTTGACCCGATGGAATTGCTTAGTACTAATATCATTAGGGCTTATATCATACTTCATACTTTGGATAGAAAATCTAGACTGGGATACATCAACCCCACAAAGTGTTGATACAGAATAGCGTCAGTTTATGGAGGACTTACATTCATTACAAGATGTGCCTGTCCCTCGACATGCGTTAATACCAAATACGGCTTCGTATCAAGTTCAGAGTTACGCAGATGGATCTATGCAGGCATATGGTTGTTGCTTGTATCTGAGAGGCACAGATTCGTTGGGCTTAGTTCAGACCAAAATTTTAGTGACGACATCAAGTTGCTGATGAATAAGCAACTGGTATAAAATAGTGAGCCGAAAGCAACAACGCAGGTCCTAACACACTACCTTGTGGAACGCCAATTCTATATATATTTCAATATTCAGCACATCCTCTTGTTTAGTTCTAAAGAGTGGCGTTACATGACTACTCTATAATTTCTGGCATGGTCCTTGGCATATGCTTTTTAAGTTATCCGCTGGACCTAAATCAAGTCTTCTGATCCAATTTGAATGTTAGGTATTAATGTTCTCTCTTCAATCGCATGAAGATGTTTTACAAGATTTTTTTTAAATAACTGTATGACAGCCAGGAGAATCATTTACTGTCTAGGTATCTGTCAGTACCTACTACTTCACTAATATTGAACGACTTTCAGATTTCTAGTCTTTAGACTAATGTTAATGAGTACAAAACGAAGTGTATGCAGTCAACGAGAAGGGACTCACAACACCGGCGACTTGGACAAAACGTCACGATGAACTCTGAGAATCTCCGGATACTACCTGTAAGGACCAGCATTTGGCATGAATGCATATGCACAGCTAGGTTGGGTCGAATGGGGCATGGTTCTTGTTCAAAAAAAACATTTGTTTCATGCCAAGATTTTATGTAAAATGCATACCCTGAACGGACGGACTCTACTGTTCCCTCTAGCAGTATCTATTCGCGTGGCAGCAGGTACACTGTTTTCCGTCCCTACCCACGAACTTCGCAAACGCCATGACAGTTTCCGTACTCTGAACATCTATGGAACTGTCTCTAAGTTAAAAATAAATCACATCTACTCTAAATGACCAAAAAGAAAGTCTCGAACAAAACCGGACATAGAAATTCATAGATTGAATTTTAAGGTCTACTAGAAAAAATTAATTTATGGGGGAAAATATATATATATTTGCATCCAATACTGACGAACTTATGCTAGTTAATTATTACAACAACAAATTTAATATAAACTAAAATTAGGATAGCGCTAGCGTGGCGAAAGATAGATAGCAAAAAAAAAACTCACCACTTATTCCGAGATTGTGCACAATTTCTGACTGCTGGAAATCAATGTAACTGCTGGGGATTATGTATATATATAAGACATATATCGTAAAGTACGTCCAAACTATCACCACTATGTTGCTTTTAGGTTATAATATATTAGATTAAATTAGGTAAATTATAGAATTAATTTCGTTAATTTTTTTTTTTTTTTTGGTTAGAATAATATTTGATATATAAAAACAATTTTTAGGTTAAGATATGATAGGGAGATATTTAGACTTAAATATTTTTTTTTCTTTTGTTTTGTCTTTAAATTTCTGCACTTGGAAAATATAAATCTTTTAACCATTTCATATAAGAAAAAAAAAATCATCACTGCACACAATCCACTTTTCCGCACGTCTAACAATAAAGCAATTCCCGGTACCACTAACAGGATAAAGTGTATCAGACCTAAGGAAAACGCGTGGCGTGACTTGAGCTGTAAAGAAGCTATCAGGGCTAAAGAGATAAGTTTTCGGTTATTTAAGGCCAACCCAACTGAGGAAAACCGGAAAAAGTTCAAACGAGCCAGAAATGACTGCAATGCCCTCATTAATCGTGCCAAATACTCCTCCGACCAAAAGTTGAGGCAGAAAATACTACAAAGTCCCACCGGTAGCAAAAACTTTTGGTCGTTTGTTAAGAATATTAAAAATTCGGCCTCGTCATCTATCCCGACACTCATTTGCAATGACACCCCAGCTGTCAGCTCTTCGGATAAAGCCAATCTGATCGCTGCTCATTTTGCAGCTAGCTCAACGCTGCCAGATTGTACTTTGTCTCCCCCCTGTACTAGAGCGCGTAGAATCTTCTATGGGACCGATCCATTTTCGTACTCGTACAGTGGCAAGAGTTCTTCGAGATCTCAACATACATAAATCCGCTGGTCCAGATGGTTCTATCATTTTGAATAGGTGTTCTTCCACGCTGGCAAAACCACTACGTAGGCTTTTCTATCTGTCCTATTCTTCAGGGCTCTTTCCGAGAAGAAACAGCATTTGTCCAGCCCGTCCCACAAAAAGGTGAATCTTCCTCTGTCTTCTCCTACCGACCAATTGCACTAACGTCCCTTCTTTCCAAGGTCATGGAAACGCTGATAAAACGTCAGCTTATGAAATATCTTGAATCCCGAAAACTTCTTAATGACCGGCAGTACGGTTTTCGCAGCAACAGGTCCACTGGTGATTTGATGACATATCTAACCGAAATGTGGAACCAATCTATTCACCGTGGTGATGAAAGTAAGGTCGTTGCGCTTGATATTCCAAAGGCATTTGACAGAGTTTGGCATCAAGCTCTCTTGTCGAAAATGCGTGCATTTGGGATCGATGATACATTTATTCAATGGATTAGAAACTACCTTTGGGACCGTTCGATTCAAGTTGTTTTGGACGGTTTCAAGTCTGCAACTCACCAAATAAATGCTGGTGTCCCTCAAGGCTCTGTTTTGTCTCCGACTCTCTTTCTCATTTTTATCAATGACTTCCTGTCTGTCACTTCTAATCCAATCCATTCCTTTGCTGATGACAGTACCCTCAGCTTTACATATTCGTTTTCTGGGAAACGCCCCTCATCTTCGGTCGTTGAACTGGAACGGCAACGTACGTTAAGCTCATTGAATTCCGATCTTGACAGCATACTTAAATGGGGTAAAACCAACAGAGTGGAATTTAATGCTTCCAAAACGCAATGCTGTCTACTGTCATTGAAGCGAACCCCTAATTCTCTGCCATTATCCATGTATGGCACTTGCATCGCTGAAACCGAAAGACTTTCCATCCTCGGTATGTGCGTTAACGACAAGCTTCGTTGGAATGACCACATATTCGATGTCGCCAAGAACGCTGCGAAGTGTCTAGGCTTCCTAAAGCGATGCAAGGAATTGTTTACCCCTTTTGATCTGGCTAGAATCTACAAGGCGTTTATTCGCCCAAAACTTGAATACAACGCTCATATCTCGTCTGGTGCACCAATTACATATTTGGAGCTACTTAACAGAATTCAAAAACGTGCGGTAAAATTTGTTGGCGATCGAGACATCACGAAATCATTTGACTCTCTTAGTCATCGTCGTGATGTCTCCTGCCTGTCATTGTTTTATCGGTACTTCCGCCACAAGTGCTCAAATGAAATAGCCAGTTGCATTCCACCCCTACAGAAATTCAACCGCAATACTCGCCATGCTAGGAATGCACATCAGTTTACCCTCAAGCCTGTATTCGGACGTACAGTGAAATACAAGGATTCGTTTCTTAACCGTACAATAGTTTACAGACATTTAAAACCAACGTGCATCGGTATCTCCTTTTTTCTAATCCTTTATTTCCCTAATGCCCGCACTGTGTTACTTCATTATAAGGGTATCCAAAATCCCTTCAGTGCGAGTACATTATAAAAAAACAAGTTTTCTGACGTCAGCATGTCATCCGGATGATAAGTTTGGATGACCGTCTAATCGCACCTTTAGAGTCTTAAGTAAAAATTACTAGAATAAGTCCTCGTTGAATGGAAGCCCACGAGCTAAGTTTGGATTCATCGATTTCAAGTTAACTGCAAATCTATACGTAAGGTTGGCATTACTTCCTTTACTTAGCGAAGGAAGTTAACTATGCTTCGTTGAGTTTGACGCCCACAATTCCGCACATGAAGTAGCAGAGATGGTAGAGGAAAGTTTAAAAATTTAAAAAAAATCCGTAACAACAGATACAACTTCGAAGTAGTTAAAGACTATGTCTACCTGGGCTTCACTATCACTTCGCTAAATGACATCGGCGCAGAGATCAAGCGAAGAATCACTCTTGCCAATCGCTGTAAAGCCCTCTCTCATAGAACCAAGGATATTATCCCGGTCATCCCGGTCCTGCTGTATGGCGCAGGAGAATGGACCCTGTCAAAAGCGGATAAACACCTTCTAGGATGCTTTGAGAGAAAGATTGTTCGTATAGTGTGGAAAATAAGACTCAACCAAGAAGCGTAAGGAAAGTAAGGCTAATGTCTCATCCCAAGCACTTCAGCACGTCAATCTTTTGTGAGCCGAATGATACTGAAGTGTATAAGTCCGTCCCGAGCCTTCCCATCCACATACTATAGTTACTTGCATATATTATATTTCGTTATTTAATTCCTTTTTAGCTTCAACAATGGCTATGATGCCTTAGGTCGTTCAAGATAGATCATTCCTCTTTTCGGTGAAAATATTTTGTTATATCTCGAATACCTGAAATGTCATGCTGTATACCAAATTTGGAATAACTACTTCTGCAAAAACACACAAGTCCGCAGCGTGGCTTTCCAACTGATTGTCATTATTCATTTTACACTCACTTTCAACTCACACCCACGGTCATTTTTCACCCGATAATTGGCATCCTACCGGTAGCAACATGTCTATTAACTTCTTACGTCCGTCTGCGATTTTTCTGGCCAAAAACAAAAAAAAACTGCCAGTGGCATCTTGTAAGCATGTTCCATCTGTCTAGGATGTGTACACGGGATGACCTTCAATGAAAGTGCAAGCAAAGCGCTCAACACAAAAGTGCAGATTCCAAGACAAATTCTCCAAATGAGAACATTACCGCGACGAACATTGACAAACGAAATTACTTGTCCACTTGGCAAGGAAACAAGTAAAAGTACAACAATCAGCGACAGGCTTGGAATTCCTTTCGGCATTCTATGCCATGATGACCAAGGAGACAATCTCAACGACACAACGACGACGACGACGCAGTGAAAAGTGAAACTCAAAGAGAAGAAAATCGAGAGTATTTCCCTTGTGGCGGAATCGGTCCTGGACGTGTATCGCGTCTGTGAACTGTGCGCCGCCGCCGCCACCGCCACCGCCACCGCCCGTTCACGAAATCACTTTTTGTAGATGTCTGTGTTCGATGACCGATATAAAATGATGAACGAGCGGCGATCATGCGTCGGAAACGGAATTCCATCGATCAGACAGAGAATCGGGTTTGCCATGGAAGCAGGTAGGTAGTTCTGTTCATAGTCGGTTAATTGGAAACGAAGAAAGTGATCTGTCTTCCTGTGTTCTGTACCGATATGCACTCCGGACACATGTACCTACCCATGTCGGGCGGCGGTGTAGGGTAAAGAAAAAAATGTGCAGGAATTGTTACAGGTGCACGCAGCGCACTGCATCCTCTCACTGTCATAACGAGTTCCGAAAATTGCCTGTCAACCTATTCTGGGTCAGTGGGTGTCGCCGCGCGAGGTGATCGCCATCATCCACGACAGTGTGTCCTTTGATTTTGGAATTTTACTCGTGCTCTTCCGGAAAATCATGGAGAGAAGTCAAGGCGCAGCCAGCGGCCGCGCTGGAATTATTTATTTCGAGAAAGTGAAATTTCTACATCTGGGTGCTGGGATGACGAATTGAAGAGCGTACCGCTCGTTCTTCGGATAAATTTATGGCGCGGCGAGAAATTTATTAGTATTGTTATGGTGCTACAATTTCGTTTCGTTTTGCGCTCTATGGGTCGAGCCGTGTGACTTGTTTATGAGACGATCGAACACGTAAATTGTTATTTATGGATCCGGGGGAATTGTCAACGGAACCTTTGCAAAAGGGTTGAGTACTGAATTCTCCTTTGCGATGATTATGGGTTATTGTTAAGTAATGGTCGATATTTGTCATAACCGAACAAGTTATAGTAAATCGATAAGTTTTATCGCCCTTAAAAGTTGTGATCGTTATGCAAGATTTTCATATAAAATATATAACAAGTTTGACACTTTGCTCAGTTACGTTAAGATGCCGAAGATACAACTTGATTGTTAATAAAAATGAATGAAACAGAGCTTTGAATTGATTGATGAATTGAGGCTTGTTTGTTGGGTTGAAAGGGTAGGTGTTGTTGCTGCCAGCTCATCACACTCAAGTTTTTGATATGTTCAGATTTTGGAATGTTCACAGGTACTGTGAACTGTTTTTTATTATTGCCAGTAATTTATGTCCCAAACTTGCTTTAAGATCGTTTAATGTCGCTTTAAGGTAGTAGTAGTAAAGGTTGTTTTTTTTAGAGGCATAGAACTTCGAATTGAAATAAAACACAAGAAAATCGTTTTAATGCCCATCAATTTGGCCATTAATATTTAAATATGATATCGGGCACGTGGCCGCCGCTGCTGGTTCGAATAAAGACAAGTCTAGAGGTAGTAGGCGTAGGCGAGCGACTTATCCCCAACGAAAATAATCCAATGGTGTCAAATCACACGATCTTGGTGGCCAATTGAAAGGTCCATTCCGCGAAATTATGTGCTCATCGAATGTTTCCTTCAATAAATCGATTGTGACGTGCGCTGTGTGGCATGTAGCGCCGTCTTGTTGGAACCACATCTCATCCACATTCATGCTATTCAATTCGGGAACAAAATAGTGGGTTATCATGGCTCTATACCGGTCTGCATTAACGGTAACTGACTCTCCAACATCATTTCGGAAGAAGTATGGCCCAATGACTCCACCAGCCCATAGAGCACACCAAACAGTCAGATTTTGTGGATGTAATGGCGTTTCAAGGGTCTCATGTGGATTCCCTTCACTCCAAATGCGGCAATTTTGCTTGTTGACGTAGCCATTCAACCCAAAATGAACCTCGTCACTGAACAAAATTTTGCGGTAAACTTCGCGAACTGAACCATTATTTTAGAAATAAATTTGCACGATTTGCAAGCGTTGTTCAGTTTAATTAATTTTAACAATTTAATAGTGTGTTATGCTGAATTTTTAATAAAACTTTTATAAGGCTTTAGCGATGTAATTGTTCAGGTTATCGAAATCGTGGCAGTTTTCTCCGTTTAGTATACGGATAACTTCATCGTATGTTAAGCCGGTTCTCCCAAAGACCCTTAAACGAAATTATCTTAAGCCTCGACATCTGCCTAAGAAGTGATGGACGTTCTGTTTTCCCTCAAGTTACATACAGTACCTAATGAAGTTTCGTTCTGTCCAAACCTATTCCGATTGAGGTTAATTAGTTTACACCTTGCCTTAAAAATCCAAGTGATTTTGCTAAGATCGAACCCGTCGGTGACGTAAATTGGTCCTCTTGAATGATCTAGATGCTTTTTTATACTCGTGTGCTACTTTCCGATGCCCTTCTTATATTTTGTTGAAGGTTTTCTAATTCCAGCATCCGCATTAGATCAATTTTTAACTTTCTGGTATACTACGTATACGTATACTGAAGAGAAAGTTATTGCGATCGTGCGGAAATTTCGAGCTCAAACTGAGTATGAGTCTGTCTGTCTGTCTGTCCGGGAACCGTATGGAGAAACGGTTCGACGGATTTGCTTCAAAGTTCGTATATAAGGTCCTTGGGGTTACATCTCGGGGCATCTGTTTAGTTTTTGCTTTATCTTTTGAAATAACGGTACCTGCCATACAATTTTTTTTGTTAAAATCACTTATCACTATTTTTCTCGAAAGTGGTTTCAAGGAAACTAACAAAGAGAATTTCAAAAAATTTTAATGATTTTTTTATACAATAAAGTCGAACAAATTTTTTTCATATAAATTATATATTTAAAAAAGTTTGTTATCATCGCTCGGTAGCGCAAATTAAATTCGTTTTCTCCAAAACCGCTCTGACGATTTTGATAATTTTTTGTATTTCGAACAGTTATGTTATAAGTATGGAATGTGCAAAATTACATCAAAATCGTATATGCCGTTTTTGAGAAAATCAAATTTTTTAAAACCTAAAAAATTAATTAAATAAATTTGTCACCATTCATTTCAGATTCATTTTGCGATTGAAAAACGCATCTCATGTGGCGAGAAAGTTTCTTATGACGCAGACGTGCACCTTATTTGGATCCATTCACTTTGAGAAGTTTTGCTCTCATCCCAATGCAGTCCTATGTCCAAGATGGTTTACCTCTCTTACCCAGGACAGTTTATTCCTCAAAAGCATTCTTGTAAGTTGTTTTGGTAGTCTTCTTCCACTGTACTCGAACATTGCTCTTGTTATATATCGGAGGTGTAGATCAAGGGTAAGATTATGTCCGTCTTCTGCTTCCGTCTCTAATGACAATGGGTAGTTTTAAAATTCGTTTCAAAAAATAGCTTTGAAGTTTATCTACTTCTTGGAACATACCGAAAGCCCAGACCTGTTCACCATAAGTTTGGATTGCTCCACAAACTGCCTGAAACATGTTGAGTTTATGCTGTTCTTGGCCGCTGTTTCTCTTCTCTACATGCTTTGAAAACGACATCTTCGGTGTTAATACAACTCCTAAGTATGTCCAGTTAGAAACTGTTCGTTTTTTTCTCTCCATTAAGTTTTCAGTTTTCTTGACAAGCCTTCCCCCATTTCTGAATACCATAATCTCCGATTTAGTTAGGTTAACCTCCAACCCCATAGTTCACAGAAAGTTTCCAGGCACGTTATCATCTGCTGTAAAACATTGACATTATCCGCCAGAATGACCATATCATCTGCATGCAGAAGAAACCTTATGTAAATCGAGTCGATATAGATCTAAAGATACGTGTAAATCATTTATATACAAAGCAAAGAGCAACGGCGAAAGTAAGCATCCGTGCTTGACTCCAAAAAGTGTATCGAAATATTCGGAGAGTTATTTTCCTTTCCAGACTGCAGGTTGCTTATTGGCGTATTGGCGTATATAGCTTCGAATAAATTAACAAATTTAGTCGAAACTCTCATTCCATTTAGTTTATATATGTAATTTCCTTGAGATTTTGTCAAATTCTGCTTTCGCATCAACAAAAAAAGCATATACTTTCTTTTTTTCTGCTAGCTTCAGGTGAACGATTGATGCTAGATTAAAAATGTTGTCAACAGTCGAATATTTTTTACCTAAATCCCGCTTGAAATTCAGGCGTACATTCTCTCGATAAGGATTCCCATTATGATCCTTGCAACACAATTCATGAAGGATATGCCCCTGTAGTTGCTTGGTCAATTTATATCCCCTTTTTTAAAGACAGGAAAAAATAATTCCATTATTGCAAGCTTCTTCTATTTTGCGCTCATTCAGAATCCGATTGAAGCCAATTATCAATCCGGGCCATTCCGGGTTGTGTCAGGAATTCTTCTGTTGCATTAATGAAAAATTCAAAGGTAATCGTGTCTTCCCCCAGAATATTTAAAATGTCCAATGCTTGATCTCCAATCAAATTTGGTGCGAAGATAATAGGGTTTGCTGTTCAAATAAAATTTCACCATAAATACTAAATACAACACAATGCACAACATTACATCTGAATTCAAGTGACAGTTGCACAGATACTATTGAAAATGTAAGCAGATACAAATACCAGATACAAATACCTTAATAAATAAACTGGACTGTTTCTTCAAATGGGATCTACACTTAGCGCAGCTATACAAACGAAATCGAAAAGCTGTGTGTGCTTTACATCATCTAAGTAAGTACACCAACTACAGTGTTCTAAAACAAGTATACTTTTCAACGGTGGAGTCTGTACTAAGCATAGGGCAACACAACTTGCCCTATATTGTAAGAGATCAGCAGAGTTCACTGGAATAAGGAAGCGTTGTCAATGACTGAATTCATCACAAGCCTAAATGGTGAGGACTGGGGTGTGCTAGCTAAAGGGTAATTTTTAAAGCGTATTTTTTTTAAAAATTGAATACATAATAAAACAATGTAATATAGATAAAAAGACCTTTTCCATTTACGTCTTAAAGACAACTTCATGTTAATGTTGTCCGCGGCTCCGTTTCAAATGGTCACTTTATCGAGCATTTCGTCCTGTATTCCGCGAATTACGCGTGTTATGTTATCCTGTAAGGCTTCAATCGTGTTCGGCTTGTCCACATAGACTAACGACTTTACATAACCCCACAAGAAATAATCAAGAGACGTTAAATCGCATGATCGTGGCGGCCAACTCACAGGCCATTTCGAGAGATAAGTTGCTCACCAAATTCATTCTTCAACATTTCCATTGTTTCACGAGATGTGTGGCATGTGGCACCGATGTGCTGAAACCACATGTCAACCAAGTTCAACTCAGCCAACTGGGGCAAAAAAAATTGCGTATCATGGCTCGATATCGTTCGCCATGGACGGTATCGTTTCTTCCACGGTTGTCTTTGAAGAAAAATGGACAGATGACACCAAACTATCGGTTTTACGGGATGCATCGGTAATTCTTGTATGGCATGTGGCTGTTCATCACTCCAGATACGAAAACAATTTTTACATAAAAAAGCGGATTTTCACATTTTTCATAGAGCATGAATTTTGATAATAAATTTCAATAATTTTCAATCATTGCTCGTTTATAAGTCTTTCCACGATTAAATAGCAGAGTATACAGAAAACTTTTCAAAAAACTTTGACAGATGACGTTTGGACGCCATTCCTAACCAGTGCTGCCAACCTGAAAAACTGAACTCTAAAGAAATAACGCTTTAGTTACTTTAAAGCTGCATAGAAATACCGACAGCAAATAATAGACGAAAATTTTTCAACGAGATTAGAGAGAGTCCGTTTTTAAAGATGTTAGAGTTATTTTAGAACACAGTATTTTTGATCGTACTTACCTATAGGCACCCTAAATTCTAGCTGGCAAACCTATTTCCTCGTTTTAGAATAGCGCTCTCTAATTGCATACACCGAAGAAGCCGGATGTTCCATTATAGGTAGCAGAGGTATGGTTTCCATTTTAAGTTAAAATAAATTACTTCAATGAATGAAGATTACTTCAATGTTTCATTTGAGCAAGCAATTTAGAACAAGTTAGATCACATTTCAAACAGTCTGCATTTGGCTGCTACCACGCAAATTAAAATTACTGACCAAAATACGTGTCTTGCATTTTTGCATGATTGGTAGTGCAGTCCCTTCCTTCCAGTAGACCATTGCGCATCCTACTCATCCCGCGTGGTAGGTTTGTGTGACCATGTAAACCAACCATAAAATAGTGTTTGACATTTACAATGAATTTTGGAAATGCAATTTTAGGGAGCCCAGTGCCAAGCAAAGGAGCCATTACGGCAGCGCTGTTTGCTATACGGGATTTAAATTTAAATATAAAAAACCTCTCCCACAACAATTATAAGAGCGGACAGACTCTTTCGTGATAAACACGGGAATGAGTATTCCGAATTCAAAGAAATCGCGGCGGGAGTTCCACACAAGCGTTCTTGGACCGATTATATTTCTTTTATACACTCGTGATTTACCGCAAGAAGATACTATCGTAGCGGCGTTCGCAGATGTTACGGCCATATTAGCCGTAGACGATATGGCTAAGTCCGCGAATTAAAATGGAAATCACATTTTTAGAAGGAACGCGAGCAGCTGGTTATCAGATTTTACAAGCAAGTGCTAAAACCTGTTTGGACGTATGTTATACAGCTTTAGGGGCAATACCAAACCAAGAAATGTTTAAAGTTTACAAAATTTTCAAAATAAATTTCTTAGACAAATCGTTAATGCTCCGAAATGAATCATGGCCGAGCACTTTAGTTGATCAAACCGCCCCTCTGCAATCTCAGAGAACGAGGGGAATGTAGGATCGTAATGAAGGCCAATAGCAGACGGAAATCTATAACCGCTTGTGATTTATCACGGAAAATATGGCCAGAGTATAACAAGAGCCGAACTAACAAGCTCTTACAGTATGACAGAGCATCACTGTCTAAGCTGTAAGGTGCTCTAACTGGACAACTAGACAACTTCCTAGGAACCCACATGATGAAATTAAATATAAAAGATGAAGACATTTGTAGGGGCTGCGTTGATGAGGAGCTTTCAGGAAACACCTATCTATCTCTGTCTATCCACTGCCCGAGTCTATGTCACTTGAGGAGCGGAACGCTTGGAAGTTTCTTTCTCCAAGAATTTATAGAATTTTGAAATGTTTTTATCTCTAATCTTTTCAGGTTCCTGAATTCTTCGGGATGGCTTGACAACTTTGCGTAATAACCAACCAAATTAACAACATCGGCTTACCCCCCGCTGATATCCACAGAGATCTAGGTATGTATGTATTACTACCTTAAGACGACGAAATACGAAATTTAAAAACACACTCGGGTTCTTGGTCATTGCAATGACGCTGTATTACAAATCTTGTGCGCTGACTACAAAGGATTAAACCCTTTGAATAAGCACAATAAGATGTAAGCGCTTGTTATTGTCGGTATAGGCAGGTGCTTCCACATCGATGTTTCACGCCAAAGCGTTATTAAATTATATAAATTAAACCTGCTTGATAGACATTAGCCTAGTTGTAGTTTGAATATTTTTGATGGGAGGTGTTTTTTGGTGAGTAAAAATCTCACACCGGTCCTCATAGTGCCTCATGGAAGACTTTCCACCTACTCTCAAAAAAAAACAACAAACTTACTTACTCATAAAATCTTTTTTAACAAAGAAAACCTTCAGTTTGTTCTTCATCCAGCTTCGCCTAATTCTATACATTCATATTTGTGAACTAAAGAGTCCGATATTATACATATGTATGGATCTAACCTCTATCATTTCACACTGCAAACACACATTCAAGTGAAATGAAAATCGTGACTTCTGGTAGGATACATAGGTACTGTAGTGCAACAAGTGTGTATATCGTACTATTGTTGCGCTCATAACAGACGCCTTGCCATGCCTGACTCTATATCGGTTTTCATTTTTTACTTTTCTAGGACAAAAGCGGATACATTTCGCGTGCGCATTTGCAAAACCATTACGATTTATGTTTATTTTTTTGTAGATTTGTGATCATTTAGCTGTATGTCTAAGCTTGGCTACGGTCGCATGGTGAGTCAGAGCCGCAGTTCCATGCCAACCTACCTAGATATTGAAACTTTATTTATTGTGATTTAGTGCACGATCTTGCCTAAGGCAGGCGCCACTAACCTATTTTCTCCCTTCTTGCTGTGAAGGAGGGCGCCTTGTCCATTGATGAGTTTTGCTTGTTTCTTGGCAGGCCCCATAGCAGTTACAAAGGTAGTTCGCATGTTAAACAAAATATTTGAATATTTGTGGTGTGCCTAGTAAAAAGTGAAACTCTTTTGTCACCACATCAATGTAGGTAATCCAATTAAAATCATTATGGGTGCTGCTGCTCCCTTCCTGAACTATGACCCTCAACGCCAGATAGGAATCTGCCTCACCAAATTATTGCCGAGACAGTAAATAATTCAACTTGACTTGGAAAATCCGTTAAATTACCCAACATTCCATAGTGTGTAATAAATAATCAATAAATCAACAATAAATCAACTGAAACTATGCATAAAGAGACCGATAAGTTTCCCATAGTTAGAGATGTGTTTACATCTAAAGTCAGTAGCGCAAGCGCATAGCAGCAGCAGTTTTTGTAGATAAATTCGCGCGCTACCAGTTTGGCAAATTATTCGGTCGGATTCACCGCAATCAGTTTTCTTTATGCCACCAGCGCAGCGCTACGCTGTTGTGGCATGGTATGGTATGGCATGGCATGGCATTGCATGGCGCTCTCATAGATCTCCATCCTACCACCAAGGCGCAAGTCTTCCCCGCAGGAGTGTGCGACACGGACGACACACTGCCAGGCAACAACAAGTGTCGAGTTGTGAAAGAGTACAAGCAGGCGACAGGTAATGCTGTGCCTTCAATGATTTATCGTTTCATGTGATTGTAGCAATTAACAAAAGTGAACGCCGACATTCGTGTGGAACCGACGACGACGACGACGAGCAGCACACACCGTTCCCGAGATCCGAGATTCAGCCAGCAGAGAGGCAGAAGGCCACTATGATAAAAAAAAAAGAAGAATGAATGAATTGCATCGACTGCACAAGGAAGATGAATTTCACGTCGAATGACAAAAGGATAATGATGTGAAAATAAGTAGCCATATTGTGAGTGATTTATTCTGTCATACTCACTCGTAAGTGCTTGTTAGACTTTGTCAACCGTATTATGTTTGGACTGCTATTGAGCTCTGTAATTATCTGCTTTCTAAGTTACTACTTGTAGTTGTACCCTACAACGAGAGACGGGCATGCTGACACTGGGTAAAGTGCTGCCTTAAAGGAATGCGAAAGTTCGAGGCGGAGATTAAATGAGAATTCCACTTGAAGATACATCACCTTAATTCAGCCGATAATAGATAGAGCGATGTTAATTTACTCGAAGCTGGTTGAATTTTTGGAAATTAAAAATCATTTTCTCCCTCTCACTTAATGAGAAGAGTTGTTGAACTTGGAAAGAGAGGCTTTCTAAAAGTGAGCTTCATAATCAAACATGGACGGATCTTCAAGCTCTCTTGACCTATTTTTTTGGAATGCCACTTGTAATAAGAGTCCACTACAAGTTGGGGTAACAGTAGATGAAGGTCCTGATGGGTAGTTGAAGAAAATATCGTCTTCAACTGCTGATATGGGCATAACCTGACCGTAACTTCTTAAGAGTAATATGTTAGGCGGTTACCCAACCGAACCTGTTTTCTTTGATGTCTAATAGCTGTGAGCGCAGTTTGACCGAATATCCAAAGGTTAAACGGAATTTTTGACTGAAAATCCGTTCAAATATATAAAAATTTATATATAACCATTGAAACCATTCTCTTCAAATTATTTTTTTTAGAAAGTGAACTCGGGAGAGGCTATCATTTGGTATCATAGTTTCCTACTGACAGACCAAGTTATTGCCTACTAACTTTACTTTTGGTGGCGCTTACATTGTGGGGTGGACCATGGCCTCAACCAAAAAGCCCCTCCAGCCAGCTGGGTCCCTCGCGTGTGAAAATTTGTTTGACTTTCCTGGCCTAAACCCATAACCCTCTCACTTCAGGTTGTAGGAGAAAGGTTTCAGGCGTTCACACAATACAGCTGACAGGATCTTATATGCGACATTCAGGAAACTAATGCCTCTGTAGTTGGCGCACTTCAGAGTATCTCCTTTTATTGCAAAGAAGAATAAATGAAGAAAACAAAAAATTCTACGAAAATCAAAGGTAACAATATGGACAAAGAAAATGGCGCAGCGTTTATTATCAGAATTCGAGTGACCTGCATGTTTGTGATTCCACTGTTGAAAGTATCCGTTATCCGGCATATCCAGTGCATTTGTCGATACCCGGCCCCAAGCCGGATAGACTTTTGGTATCCCGCCGTTTACCGGAAAGTCCTTCTATCTATGTGTGCAAAAGTTATGAAAGAAGGGAAAGAAAATTCCGTAGGTTAGCATAACTACTTTTCCCTTCACCTCGGTCAAGCACTTCAAAAATATTCATAAACACCGTCTTAACCCATATAAATTTTCCTACTGAATGGAGAACCTGCTCAAAATATTTTTATCCGGCGACCAAATATCAGGTATCCAGCAAAATAATTACCTGCTACATCTCTAGAAAGGACATTAGCAATATAGTAAATAAAGACGATGGTGAATTGAGGAAGCTTAAATAAGTGGCACTCTGCTTAGCATAACAGTAGCAGTAACGCAGCTTGATCGAATTGGAAGTTCAAATCTCTAAGAAAACCTTCACATGAAAGAATTCATTTAGAAAAGATTGGATTAACCGGCTTAGTTCGCGGGACCTTCGAGCTACGTCAAAGTGGATCTTCTTCTTCTCTCCATTTAAACGACGAGGTTATGGTGATCATCATAGGGATCATAACCCTCCCACTTCACTGCATTCCTACTGGTCCGCCCGTGGGGTTCGCCGGTTCGACCTCCAAAAAATATCTGCAGACCTCCCGATTTTGGATCAAATGCTGATGTTTCAGCATTGAGGGTCAACTTGCCCTCATACTTTTTGTACATTGTCCAGCATTGTGAACCGCATGTGAGCGCACGATGCACAGCTGCGGTGTAGGGCCTTCTCTTCAGCTAGGGGGCATTTTTCGATCACAGAAGATGGCAGAGTTTACTGACACTTCATCCACCCTACGCTTACACGATGATTGATGTCGTCATCAATGGTTGCTTTGTTTCTAATCAATGATCCCAGATATTTGAAGTTTTCACACTTGGGAACCACCACCCCATTCAAATGTCCAGAATGGGTTGACTTGGGTCAGAGAATGGGCAGTACAGATACTCTTTTTTGGCTAATACGATACCCATTCTCTTCTAAAGCATCTACCCAAACATCAAGTGCTCGTTGCAGGTAAGTCTGATCATCACTTTTGATGGCTCCATCGTCAGCAAAGAATGGCTTTTATGGTCCGTCACTTTTCCCTCAAGCATTTTTTCCTAATCTAGGACTGTAATAAAGAGCAAAGGACTTAAGACACTTCCCTGGTAAACACCGACTTTTATTGGAAATTCATCGGTGACTCCTGCGGGACATCTGGCTTTTGTCTCCGCTCCCTCTCACATGTCCATGATCGTCTGTACGTAGGTTTCAGGTACTCCTCGTTTACTTAGCCCTACCCATATCAGATCTCTTGGTTGTCTATCGATCCTTTAAGGAATCACGATGCTTTTCCGTTATGATCCTTACATTTTGTATTGCATTTGTGGTTGATTTACCCGCGACAAACCCGCACTGGTCGTCAGATAGCCATATTATTCGTCTAAGGCGGCCATCTAGAACCCGCTCAACGATCTTCATGGTGTGTGACATCAACTTAATTGAACGGTAATTATTACAGTTTCACGAAGATAACTTTCCTTCACTGATTGGGCATTGGATCACCTCTCATGAGTTTGGAGATAAGAATTATGAGTCATCTGAGCCCGATGTCTCCCATTTGGTATCATCCGGCCCAACCGCTTTCCCAACTTCTTCGACTGCTATGTCGGTCACTTCTTCATTGTTGGGGGCGGCTCCTGGGATATAAAGCCGGGGAAACTGTTCGTTTAAAAGTTACTCGCAATACTCTCGCCACCTGTGTATAATTTGTTCGTCGTCCACAAGTAGTTCCGAAT
Organism: Ferdinandea cuprea; assembly: GCA_963576555.1. Classification (NCBI taxonomy): domain Eukaryota; kingdom Metazoa; phylum Arthropoda; class Insecta; order Diptera; family Syrphidae; genus Ferdinandea; species Ferdinandea cuprea. The sequence goes on from OY754960.1 coordinate 22,578,939, forward strand.
TTCCTGAGAATTTCTTCTTCTTTGTGCGGCAATCTTGAAAATTGTTATTCCCTTGTTCGTGTTTTATCAAAGCTCGTGGGTTAGGAACCAGGTTCCTCTCAGCAGGCGAAGAAGATACCTCCTCCAACTCCTGATACATGCTACACTTTTTCTTCGCGATACGTTTGCATCTATTTTTCCAACCTTCTTAATAAGGTCTACTTGAACGTAACTCATAAAATGGGCTTTAAGTCCCCTGGGGAGTCCAAAATTTATACAAAACAAATAGGTACCTGCCAAGTTCAAGATCTATTTATAATAAAAAAAAAAATAAGTAAATCTAAATACACTTGCATAAGTACATTGACCAAAATGGACAATGACTTTCTCCGTGCGTGCTGACATTCAAGCTGAAAGCCTACATGCTTTACTATTCTCTTATTAAATTAAAACACCAAAGGCTACTAGCTCTAGCTGCCAGAAATTCCATGCACCATGACTTAATATTTTATTTGAACAAGTTGATGTATCGAAATATGTTCACTTCATTTGAAAAACCCACTGAATTACCTCGATTTGGATGTCGAAGCCAAGTACATGCTTAGATACTACATAAATGCTTTCCGTAACTTCCTAATTGGAGTAACAAATAACCAATTCAGGCAATTCCTTATTGAAGTCAATATTTGACACGAGTGCAAATTATTACTGTGCACTCGAATCCAGGTACCTAACGTCTTCGGCACGCTACAAATTGCCTACACAACCATTTTAACAACTTTAACAACCAACCAGAGATACCGGGCTATCCTTGCCTGGCCTGGCATGGCATGGCGATGATGCCAATGCCAATTTTGTTGACGCCGTCTCTACATTAAATTGAAATCACACTCAATAAAATTCGCCATCGGTAACGAATCCCAATGATTCGTCGTCGTCGTCGTCGTCGTAATTTCCATATCGCGTTAATTCAACACAATGCATTGGCGCGCAATCGCAGTGCTCCTCAAATGGCGGCGCGGCGTGTATACGGCGAGTCGACACAACACAATTCGTAATTCGCAACTGCTCGCCAGATCGGACGAGCGCGCACAGAGTGTTCATAATTTTTCTGTCAAACAATATGATGGATGTGTTGCGCGCCATGCTCTGGCTGGAGGAAGTGCTCTGTTGTTGCTGTAACCGACGATCGATAGATCAGTTCGACTCAACGACCATTTTTTTTGGTTTTCTTTTTTTCGTTTGCTATCATGATGAGCCTAGTGGATATGGCGGGTGGAGGGTAGGGTGGTAGCGTCCAAATTGGATACTGCGGCACATTTGTGATACTTTTGCGCATGAGTCGCTCGCGTTGACGTGTTTCGTTTTGGTATCTTTTACCTGTTGGCACAAGAAGAAATATGCAAAAATCATCGATGAATCGATGAAGCTGAAGAATTGTATATGAGGAAAAAACCACAACTAAGAAACAGAGCGAGCGCAGAGCAGACACAAAGTCGGAGACACAAAAATGGAGGGTAGGTAAAAGGCGACGACGACGACGTTGCTATGCTAAAAACCAACACGATCACTTCCTATACACTGCCAAAAGAGCAACGGATTTTGCTCTGAAGTTGATGCATTGCCCGCGATGATTTTGGGTTAATGTAATTCATTGCATCGCACTGCATGTGATTATAGCCACTGGCGATGATATTGATAGCGTGTACAGATTTTTATAACGATGTAACAAGGGGAAAATATATACGTAAATGCGGGTTTTGGTGTTGTAGTTTTTTTTTGCCACTGAAGGACCAGGATGTTGCGGGTGATTAAGTTTTATGGGGATTCTTTCAACTAATTCATGAAAGGTTAAGTTCGCTTAGGAAATTTTGTCGAAGATTGCAAGACCTAGAAGCAAAAAAAAAGCGGAAGAGTTCTAAAATATCTTAGTAGACAAGATCGTTATGTAGGACAGGTTCGGAAAAGGTGTAAAGAATATAGTCGTCGCTATCCTTATCCGTTTAGCTGCTACAAAAGTCGTTAAAATATAGTTACTCGAAGTTTTGCTCCATGCTTGGCTAGGAGACAATTCACAAAATCCACGCCTAACGGACTTTCAACACATGCGGCAGGACAATAGTACAAGCCGGTTTCCAATGTTTGACGCAATGCACTTGCAAAATCAACTACACGGTATGTGCGATGCATCGAACAGTGCTTCTTTGAGATATTGGAAGCAATGTGGAGCCATAGTTTAGGTTATTCTGTCGGCAATTGTTGACTATTTAGCAGGCAATCTAAAAAGTTTTGGCGAAAGCTTTGACTTTTGCTGTTAACTTTGGCGTTGACTTTTAATTTAACAATGCACCCTACGTTGTCCAGCGAAATTATCTGGTTTTTATAACCTAATTTCCGACCGATAAGCTTAGAGTGAGGAAAATGAAGCTGCCGAAGTCCTCTCATAAATTTCACAGATTTGTACCACAAAGATATGACACAGAAGCAAAACAATGACCCGGAAGTGCCAGAAATGTTCGTTTATTAATCTTGTCAAACACAAAAATGTTACTTGTAAGACATCATCTAGCCGTAATCACTCGACTATACATTCCACGTCCACCATTTGTAAGACGTTCTGACTACGTCATTCATCCCGGAACACGGACCTCTGGAAAAGTAGTCGGTTACCGTTTTTTCTGGCCACCGATAAACTCAGATATTGGTTATTAGGTACAAGCTTAACTCGCATGCCAGACAAGCAAAGTCCACCTACGCTTGGAAAGTTTTAACCCTTCAAAATATTCAACCAAGTCAGATGGACATATTTGGTTCACTATCTAGTTGCTCCATTGTTAGTTACCTCGGTACACATTGACAAAAATGTCATTGCATCAAAAGTCACCGATACAGGCTTCCAGCACTGAGTTTTACGCCTTAGCTGCCCGTTCCGTCTGACTACCGACCAGGGCAGACAGTTCGAATAAGCATTGCTTTAACTATTTGCTTTCCATGGATGCAAGTCACTTACCCGCAGGCGAATGGCGTAGTTGAGCGGTGACGTCGAACCTAAAAACCATCACTTATCGCTCATAGAATTCAAGTGTAAGATTCAGCCCAAATCGTTAAAATGCCCCAAGCAGGGGATATCTCACCTCTCTGAAGTAAGTTTAGTTTAGACCCTAAAATACAAGTATAGTTGTTTATGCCTGCAGTAAAACTTTCGGCAAGGAGTGGGACTTAAGCCAAAAATGGCTTTCTGGAAGCCATTTGGACACAGCCGAAGTCTCATTCTCATCTACGGGTCATTAGTGGACTGCCCTAAGTAAAGCTTAAAACTTGGGCATAGTCCAAAGAACAGCTGGAGTTGGTACCGCAGGAGCCCTTGGTCAAGTCCCACTGAAGCACTCAAGGTGATATTGAATGATACTGATTCCCTGGATCTGTGCTTTTTACCCAGGCTGGAATGGAAGTCAGACCTAACGTACTAGGTAACTAGTAACTATCTTCACGGAAGGTTGACCCGTGGAGTTGATACTACATGTATCGTTTCGCCCCCTTCCAGAGAGAAGTCCTTGTTTTCAAGGACATTGGCAAAATATACTTTTCAATTCATTAACATCCAAGAAAAAAGCGGATATCTTTGTCAACTGTGATTAGGCTGGTGGCCAAATGTAACTATATAGTAGATAGTTTTGCATTCCCCACATTCCCAACTATCGCATTTGCTTGGACGTTTACGAAAGGGAGACCATATTTATTTTTCTCTGTGGATATCCTGTTTTAGCTGGAGCTAGATATCGCACAATGGGCAAGCAATTCTTTGCTAACCTTACTTAATAACATCATTTTGGCTGGCTGGCTTTAAACTATATTTAAACTATACTCCCACATTCCTTTCTTTTCTTACAGATCCCGCTTCCCAGTAGAATATTTTCAGGAAGCAACCTTCCTACCTACCAATAACAACACGGATGAAATTAGTAGATCATTTTAACTAACTTTGCACACATTCACTTTAAACAAATTCCACTTCAAACGTCAGGTTCAAGTCTCCAAGTCCGGTAATGCTTTCCCAGATACCTACATAGGTTAGGCACCAATGGTTCCTGAATGAATTAAACCACTCATATTTACATCCGAATGGTGACTTAATGAACATTTTTGTCCATAGAAATTATTTATTCGAATAACTGTCTCACTCCGAACGTTCTTCGCGAGATCTAAATTTAACTTCTATCCGAAAAACCTTGCCTCTTGCCTAATAACTATTTTAAATAAACGATTGACCCTCTGAAATATGTTACAAATTATAACATCATCATCGCTATGTGACGGCCCAAAGCAAGTATCTATATGTATTTGTTTGCCGTTAACATCCACTCAATAACTAATGTCTACCTAATTTAGCGAATATATTAGTTTGTCTTTTCAAACAAAATCTGGAAGCTCTGGAAAATATTTACTAGTGTCACTTTTGTTTCTAGATATTAGTTATCTAATTGGCAATTCGGTTATGCGATGTGAATCAACTCGAGTTGATTTATTCAAATTTAAGCAAATCAGCAAAACAAAAAAAAAATGTTTTGTCTGTTCAATGAACTCTTTCTTTGAAATATGAACTTGTAAAGATTACACCGGTACTATGTATGAATGTATCTCTTTGTGTTAATTTGAAGTAAAAATTTCAACCGCATTTCAGCAAATAAAGTGAAATTGATTGCCAAGTGACAACAGCCAACATTCGAATTGTTCGAATAAAATACCAATTACCAAGCCTAGATTCCATGCTGCTAGACTACGTGCCGTACAAATTTTATTACCTGTTGGCTGAAGACCAAAAGTGTTTAAAGGGTAAAACCTACCTACTGCTCTGCCACTATCGCTGATTAGGACGTGCAAAAGTTGTTCGTCCATCGCCCTGTAGTGAAAATGAAACACAATCGCTGTACGCATTGTACGTATAAAGTTTAAGTGGAAACACGCAACGAGACGCCCGCCCATCCCATTTACCCAAACTGACTTGGCTGCCGCCAATGACCCGATTTCGTAAAATATTTTCACGATGAGTCTGTCAGCTGAGATGTTACTGTCATTTCGTGTATAAAAAACATATATGTACCTACTACCTACTTCAATTCAATTACGGCGTCTTATCAGTTGGCTCCTCTTATGTCATCTCGAACATTCCTCATGTGTTTGATGCACTTCGCGCAACACGCCCACCTCCGAAGCAGAAGTTTTACGTAATAAATCCGCAGATCTAGATACTAAACCGCATTGCTAAGCTTATCTCGTCCATCAATTGTATCTAGTTTCACCACGCGCACTGCAGAAGTTGATCCGGAATACGGCCTTTAATCATCCGAGCCATCCATCCATCCGTCCGTCTTGCTGTGTAGTTTACAGAATGCGAATTCTTGAGCTTGTTTACCACCGCGCACCGCCCATTCACGGTTCAATACCGTTTTTCGAGGTGACTTACTTACAAATCATACATGCATCTCGGTGGCTTTAGATATCAATTAGAGTGCATATGCATGAAACAATAAAGAGCTGAGTATAGCTAGCTCAAATCAGATTGATATTAAGCCAAAGAGGTGTTTCTTGGTGTTTCAGAATAAATTCCCAAAGAAAAACAGACAACAATCACGAAGTCATTGGAGCACGAACTAAAATGGAAAACGAGGTACAACGAGGCGAGCATGTAGTTAGCATGGCTTGTATGTAACGTGAGATATGCTAAGACCAGCACGTCAAGAATATGACATGATGACGGTCGCATGAGAGTAGACCCAATTCTTATGATAATTTTTCAGCTGAAGCACATTTCAATTAAAAATATTTTTTTTCCAAATGTGCTGCATAGGCAAGTTATGGCAAAGCTTTCTTTTGTTAAAGAAAGTCGGTCTTGCTTAAACTCAGTAAAAGTTTGAGGCAAAGCCACAAACATTGAAATATGAAAAGCTGTGTTAACTGAGTTTTTTTGTAATAAAAAAATTTTACTCAGACTCAGGTGAACTGCACAGTATTTGCGCTTGCTTCACGATATCGCTGCTCTAATGTGAAAGTTCGATTCCTGGTAGAGGGAAAGTGTTAAATTCGAATAACCAAACAAAAGACCAGCCTCAGTCAAAGGAATCGGCTGATGGGCCAAGGCAAGCCGTGAAACAGCTGTAGTTCCAGAAATTGTGATTTTAAATATTCGAAATAAAACTGACGGAAGTTTGACAGCATATATGAATTACCTGCGTGTATGTATTTAGACGAAAACTAGACAAATTCCAAAAAATTCTAAAAAAATGTGCCAAATAAATTCGTCGGATGTCTTCAAAACTCTTGAATTCTGTATGTTCTCTTGAAAAATAAGTACCTTTTCAATTTTTGCGCGCCACCTAAGATAGGCATCTATTTCCTTTAGATACGAAAATGATTGATTCTTAAGTAATTGCCATGTACATAGGTGTATCCGAGAGACTTTAGTTTTTTTGTTACAAATATCTTAATGTCTCATTTCAAATAATAAATAAACTCATTCACTTTTAAAGCAGCCATTAATAGGATTTAAAAAATGTGAAGGGATTAAAACTAACACAAAGGTTTATTTTTCTTTAAGCAGGTCTTTTCGATTTCATTTCGATGACATTAGAAGTAGAAAAATCAGATACCAAAATAATTGAGGATCATTGAAAATGAAAAAAAAATGTAAATCTATCAGCGGCGATGATCATCAACAGTTTTTGTCTGTTTATTTAGAAAAAAATGGATATGCTGTCAACTAGAAGGGACACCCAACATCGACGAATAGGCAAGAATGTCACAATCGACAGCTATAACTTTGAGGTAGCAAGGAACTTTGTCTACCTCGGCTCTGCTATCACATCTGACGACATCTCATCAGAAATCAAACAAAGAATTACGCTTGCCAATCACTGTTTCTTTGGGCTGAGAAGGCTACTTTGTAGTAGAAAACTCTCCCGAACAACTAAGGAACTCTATAGTCCTACTCTATGGTTGAGAGCCAAGGACTGTTTCTAAAGCGGATGAAGATATTCTTGGTCGTTCCGAAAAAAATTCTTCGTAAGATATTTGACGGCTTATATGGAGGACACTAATCAACGATGAACTCTGCGAGCTGTACAGCGACATCAACATGGTCAAAAAACTGCGCATTGCGTATTTAAGATGGCTGGGACATGTAGAGCGAGTGCCCAACAATGCTTCAGCCTGCAGAATCTTCGACTTCCAATGAAGTAAAGGAAGGACTCGCCTTAGATGGCGCGCACAAGTGAAATGGGACCTCAACCAACTTGGAGTATGCAACTGGAGGCAGTTAGCCAAAGACCGCGCCAATTTTAGGGGTTAAGTGGTTGAAGCCCAGGTCCACCCCGGACCTTAGAGCTGCCTAAGTAAGTAAGTAATTTAGAAAAATCACCTTCAACAATAATTTCGCGATAACTCTTAAACAGCGATTTGTTAAGTAATTTTGCTATTGTTTCTACTCTTCATACCTACGTACCCAACGAAATACGCTACACTTAGTTGCACCATTCAGGGAAAAACAAGTTTTAGTGGTTCTTTGCTTGGAACTCCCCGTTGAGTTCCAGCTACAGGCTGAATAGTAATTTTCTTCTCTGATAGAAATCTAGATGAGCATGGACTATTGTTCTATGTAGGGTTGTCTTGCTCTATTCCTATCAAATTTTGAAAACGCATATACTAGTTTAAAAGAGGCGAAAGAATGTAGAATGCAAACGAGTAAATTCCGTGAAGAGAAATTAAAAACTATCCGCAGAACTGTGATATGTCACAAACAAGGAAGATCGTTAAGCGGGCATTAGACGATTAGAATTTAAAAAAAAGCATTCGACAAAAAACCTGGACGTCTGTTAAGGGTAGCGCTAAGATAACAAGGAGCTGTGATTTCAGGCGATCATGGACTGGCATGAGAGAGCCAAGACTAGAGTGAAATGTCTCCTGTTTGTAAGTTTAATGGAAATTCATTTGCCACAACTGACGCAAAGGGTCTTCCAAGGCAATGTGAATACGTTTCTTCAGAGAATTGGCATAAGCAGAAATTAATTTTGTTTGTGCTAAATTGAGATAAAGGGTGATCCATTTCGAGGTTCCCTACTTTTTTAAAGAAAAAAACACAGAAAATTCAAATTTAATGGAGAATGTTTATTATCATTTGAAAGAACACTCTTTGGCATTTATTTATTGAAGATTATGTCTATCAAATGTTGGCCGTTGCTACGTCGCAGATGGTCCATCCGTTGAGTCCAATTTTCGATTACTCGTTCGAGCATTTCGACTGGTAACTGACGAATGACACGCGGCCAAGGCCTGAATCGAAGCGGGTTTGTCGGCATAAGCTTTTGACTTTACATATCCCCACAGGAAAAAGTCTAACGGTGTGATATCACACGATCTTGGTGGCCAATCGACCGGCCCAAAACGTGAAATTATGTGCTCACCGAAATGTTCTCTCAATAAGTCCATTGATTGATGCGATGTGTGGGAAGTTGTATTATGCACCGGCATAATATTTAAAGAAATATGGACCGATGATTCCACCGGCCCACAAACCACACCAAACCGTTGTTTTTTCTGGATGAAGTGGCAGTTCTTCAATCTCTTCAGATTGCTCTTCGTCCCAAATGTGGCAATTTTGTTTGTTTACATACCCATTGAGCCAGAAATGGGCCTCATCGCTAAATAAAATTTGCCTCGAAAACGTCGGATCTTCTTGGAACTTTTCAAGAGCCCATAGAGCGAAGCGATGTCGCTTGGGAAGGTCGAGCGGCTTCAGTTGTTGCACAAGCTGTATTTTGTACGCTTTCAATTTAAGATCTTGACGTAAAATGCGCCAAGTCGTTCCATACGTCAGTCCGAGTTGCTGCGAACGGCGCCGAATCGACTCTCTATTGGTCTATTCGGTCGAATATTATCCAATAATGAATGCTGGGTCTCAAAATGGGTGATGGTGTTGCGAATAGTATGCTCAGTAGGCCGATTTTGTTGACCATAAGTTGAGCGAAGTGCACGAAACACATTCCTCACAGAACGTGAATTTTCATAATAAAGTTGAACAATTTGTAAACGTTGTTCACGCGTAAGTCTTTCCATTATGAAATGCCAAACAATACTAAACAAAGATAACATGACAGCATGACACGACTCACACGTGATCTGTCAAAAAAGGCTATTGAAAAAAGTATCTCTACTTGGATCACCCTTTATATATAGAATTCGCGTTGCACAAGGTAGTGTATTAGGACCTGCGTTGTTGCTTTCGGCTCACTATTTTATACCAGTTGCTTATCCATCAGCAACTTGATGTCGCCACTAAAATTTTGGTCTGAACTAAGCCCGACGAATCTGTGCCTCTCAGATACAAGCAACAACCATATGCCTGCATAGATCCATCTGCGAAACCTTGAACTTGATACGAAGCCGTATTTGGTATTAACGCATGTCGAGGGACAGGCACATCTTGTAATGAATGTAAGTCCTCCATAAACTGACGCTATTCTGTATCAACACTTTGTGGGGTTGATGTATCCCAGTCTAGATTTTAGAGCGACGAAGAAAGTAAGAGAATTGCTCTCTTGATATACTTTGAGTTGCTTAGTTATATTGTGGCTTACAAAACTTACAGATTTAATTAAGATCAAAGTAAGTCAATTGTTCCTTTTTTTTACTAAACATCACAATATAAAATACCTTCAAACCTTAGTCATTAACCGGTTTTTAATTACTTTCCATTTCATAATTAAAGAAAGGTTATTCTATTCTTAATCGTTTTTGAATTGACTGTGTAACGTCAAATGTCTAAGAATGCAAACAATTTGTCTCTCCCTCCTCTGATGTCTATGGTCTACTCACGCGAATGTGTCGATGAAAATAACCCCAAGTCCATGCTCCAACTTCTGTTTATCTGATCTCATTCAAAATCTATGTATTCTCAATTAGATAAGATGGGAAGCAAAACAAAAGGTACAGCTATGAAAAAAAAAAAAAAAAATACAAATACAAAAACCTGCCAAAGAACAAACAAGTTATTGTTATTGTCACCCATGTGCTACTTCGACTTGGACTTGTGTGTTCTATCAGTCTATCAGTTCTTATTCTTTACCTGGTCTACTCGTTTCGTCGCTTCGCTTGGCCAGAGAGATGTCGAATGCCTTTCTCACCCATATTCTTCCAATTCCTTCACTTGAGGTGATTTGTTGCGTTTCGTGTGTGTTGTTTCTGTATGTGACTTACGGTAGATGCCTTCATCATTTGTTGCTTACCAGCAGCGCGTCTCAGCTATTCTACCACGGTCTCTGTCTTCTGTCATTCTGTCAATGATGAACACATAATGTAGGGCTTCATGTGCATTCATTACCTTAGCCTAGTACGCGAGAAGTAAGCTTTGAATATAAAAAAAAAAACTATACTGATTCCCTCGGTCTTATAAGCTATGTGCACTGCCTGCCAATTTTTGTTTTGGATTTTTTTTTCTGTACATTGTTGTGTGTAACGTATAACGTAACGTACACCAGCTGACAATTGACAAACCGTATTCGAATGGTTTAGTAGAGAAAAACCCCTCGAACGAAATAGTGTCGCGATTTCTTGTTAAATTTCGGTTGCTAATTGTGAATGTAAACAACGCGCGCGTCTAACAAGTGATCATTTGTTAATTTTATTTGTAAATTTTTTTTAAGTGGCAAAGTGTTGTGTCTGTGCTTGTGCAGTGAATTGTAACCTTGAGAAGGACATTCAAAAATTTGTTTTGGAAAATAATAGAGAATTCCAATGTTAAATAATTGGCGTATCTTACTGTCAAATGTTAGGTTATCGCAGTGATTGGAGTGTGCTGTGGCACCGTTTTGTCTTGTTTATATCATCTGTTTTGGAACAAATACAAATGAGGCTACGCAGTTCGAACTCATTTAAGTGGATTAGGAGTGTCTTGGAAAGGGTGAGTACTGCGACTTTACCATATTTGAATTAGTTTAAGCATTAACGGCGGGGTTAATTGACGACCCGAGTCTTTGCACGAGTTCTATAGTTTGTTTCTACTCTGATAAGAATGTGGTAAAATAGCGGTGAACGCGAAACATAAGGTGGCCCTTTATTGACCCCAATATCTGAAAACCATGGATTTACTTCGTCTCTTCTTCATCCAACTCTCAACTAGTCAAGACATTATTGAAAAAGCTTTGGAAGCTCTTTGGAGACTTGTATTTGTATTTGCTTGACACGGGGTTATGGACATAAAGCACAGATGTTCGATGTAAAGTTATATTATATCAAAGCCAGGTTTTGGGCTCTATAGACCTATGGAGTTTTTTTTTAAATCTGAAAATATATGTGAAAGTAGGATTTGTGCTGAAAAAAATGGAGGTCCAATAAACTGCGTTTTAAAAACAAATCCATCGCGGATGCCAGAACGGAGGATGATAGTTTACGGTTGAGTTGAAGTTAAGTTGCACATGTTTCACTAGGCAACTTATATGGAATGCGCTTATGTTGTGGAAAAAGTCAATACCGCAAAAAAATAGTTGTGGAGCAATAAACGGGTTGTATAGCCATTGTAGGTTCTTAACCATCCCTACAATGAAATAGAATCCGTTTAAAAGGTGAAGCCAAGCATACTGTTCACTAATCAAGGCTAATTAAAGGGATGCAGCTCAAACAAAATGACCAGGAAACATTTATAAACGGACGCATTAGCCCCTTCGTCGGCTTTAACATTGTATTACATTATTATACCAAAAAAGAAGACATTTTAATCCACTCGGATGGCTTTAAGGTAGTTTTCTGATCACTTTCCCGCGCAAAATTGTGACTTAATTTGAATATTCTTCTTCTAACCTAACTTCTATTAGTGAAGGCGGCAGAGCTTTATGCAGTTGTGATTGATATTTAGAAGAGTTAGTACCATATATGTGTATAGCCCGGGTGTATAGCACCCAAGTCAATGGAAGCTGTCGCAGAATTCTCAAGGCATTATGCGGTCAGAACCTAATGAGACTGTGCTGGGAACCAGAATGGAAAATTATTGAATATTAAATCACACAGTTGTGAATAGTCAGCTGTGCCAACTTGGAACAATCAAAATTTAGTGGGCAAAAGGGTACCCTTAGGTGGTTTGTCCATACATACATATTTCGATCCAAAAAGTTCTCTATTATTGAAACATGCAGCGGCTGTCTCTTAGCGAAACATGCCAATCGGCAGAGACAACAACCGCAAACGACTTTCGACCGTAAAAAGCCTTGAAGAAATGGGATGTTCCCAAGCAAATGAATTTATTTTTAATTGTGGTAGGTGCAGGCAGCTTAGCATATTAACGATTTCGAGTTCGACACAAAACTGGAAAACTGACGTTTTTCCGTCCCGCTTTTAGACCTACTTCGTACATCAAAGGTCTCTAGAATCTAAGGCGGAGCAGTGCTATCGAAAGTGCTAATCTAGGATATTTTTAAAGATATTCATAATTTTGGTTCATTTTTAAAGCCAACCCTTCATGAAGGGGTTTCAACTGCATATTTTTTATCCAATTGAACTCATATAATATCTTAAGCTATACAAATCTCAGGCCGTCCAGTTCTTTGAAGAAGTCTTTCTATTTCCTCAACGTTCTTATTGTCTCTATGCAGTATGCCAAAGTATGTATTCTTATCACTCAGTCCCCGATGGGGACTCCCATTAGCATGCGAATGTCTTTGTGGCCAGTCGTTACTAGTCCTGGAAGATTTCTATAGGCCCAGAGATTCACAACAAATTCCCTCGCCTGCCCACATAGTACCTATAAGCCCGCTCCTGTCGGTTTGGAGAGCTACCTCTTTCTCTTTTGTGACATCAATTGTCCAGTCATCTCCTTTTAAAGACGATGATTGAGGGAAGATGGTCAGTATTCGATGTCCCTTTTAAAGACGGATCATATTGATGCAGTGAATGCGTATGACTTGAATGACCACCGTCTGGACTTTCCGACCCCGATTCCATAAGATTTAGGTTTGGCTACTATGGGAGTGGTTCGTAGGGACCCCGTTATACCCATGAAGGCTGCCTTTATGGGTATAAGGTTTTATTAATCGATATTTTTTTCGATAGATTTCCCCCATACCATTGCAATACAACACCGATGGTATAAAGCACAATGGCACAGATATTTGAAGGTGAAATTCCCCATACTCGGTGTTTAAAAGGCGGCGAACTCTTTTGTAGAACATGAATTCTTTGACCCAAGCCAACCTATTCCAGACATTTATTTGAATGGGGTGGTGGTTCCCAAGTGTGAAAAGTTCTAATATCTGGGACCAGTGATTAACAACGAATCAACCGATGATGACGACATCAATCATCGTGTAAGCGTTCTGTGACCGAAAAATGTCCCCTAAGCTGAAAGGAAGGCTCTACACCGCAGTTGTGCGTCCGGCGCTAACATACGGTTCTCAATGCTGGACAATGTACAAAAAGTATGAGGGCAAGTTGACAGCGGCTGAGATGAAGATGCTTCGCATGACAGCAGGAGTACCAAAGCTTGATCGAATTAAAAGTTCCAGAATCTGAGGAAGCCTTCACGTCAAAGAACCAATCTCTAAGAAATTGGAGCACCACCGACTCAATTGGTATTGATTGTCATGTTCAAAGGAGGGATCCTACGAACCCCGTCAAAAAGGCAATGGCAATCAACGTTCCCTTACAATCGCGTAAGAGAGGCAGGCTTAAAAACTCCTGGATCACACAAATGCAGAAGCACCAGGATTTGATTGGCCTCAATGATGAAGTGATCCAAAATCGGAAGGCCTGCAGATATTTTTTGAGGTCGATCCGGCAAACCCCACAGGCGGACCAGTAGGAATGCAGTAAAGTGGGAGGGTTATGATCCCTATAATCCCGAGCTCACGGCCCTCATTCCAGATACTGACTGGTCTGAGCGCGCAAAGTAAAGCCGTCATTTGATAGGATGACGCCTTGCGGCATAATTCTAATCCTATATCTTATGCTAGTATCTGATTGCATCTGCTTTAATGTTGTTGAAGGCCCCCTCTATATGCTATCAACATGTACTCTGTGTGCTGACCTAAACCAATACTTAAGGGTGAGTTTCACTGCAGCTGTGGGGGTTTGGGGTCATCTGTGGATTGCCACATATACATTCTAGTTCTTCTCGGCTCCTTGCCGAATATATCAAAATTCATGACAATGGTTAGGTAAGCTGAGCCCATTGACGCGGCCAAATATAAAATAATTTATTTACTTAAAATTTTATGAAATTTACGTTAATCAATCGATTTGCTGACCTCATTTCACGCTGTCTATATTCGCAGCTTAATTGGACCATCAAAGTGGGTCGCACGATAAAATATAGCCCAAGTTCATTATAAATCAAATCCCAGCTAGGTATAAGCCTATTAAATCCAAGTAAAACTGCATCAAAAAAAGGAAGCAAACGCAAATCACAAGGGAAAAACAACCAACCTTGCAAGCTTAATCCCTTGTTACCATCAGCAGTTTTTGTTTTTTTTTTGTTTTGCGTTTTAATCTTGTCGAAGACCTGCATGTCATGTACGAGTACAATAAAACCCCAATCCTCCATTTATTAAAGCGTACTGAGTATGAACTGTTCAATGTTCGCTCGCAGAACATTACCCTCTCTGTACTGAAAAAACTAAACTCATTCACCTCATCACTATCGCCATCGTAGACAGTCGTCCTTTGTGTTTCTCTGTGTAGAAATAGAAGGATTTAACATTTGCTTGCTCGCGTGTCGAGTTGCAATTTTCAGTTGGGTAAATTTATATACAACCAACCCCTCGGATGTACTGAACATTTTTCGAAGTTTAAAGGTGCTCCTCTCATCGTCCTTTTTCCGGTGCAAATATGGTTCCGCTGAAACTGGGTGTGGAATGTTTATGCTGAAAATTGTATGCAATCAATAAAGGAAATTGAAATGCTGGAGGTGCGTCCTAGACGAAGACGGACTGCAAATACAACAACAACGACGTGACGGGTGAAGGATTAAATTGTCAATCGTGGCCGCCAAGTGGAAGCCTGAAAAGTACTTTTTAAACTTTAATTAACTTTTTCGGTAATGGAATTAATTTGCCAACAATTTGCAACAGACCACACGCAGATCGAACGCTGCATAACTTAATTACCAAAAGTTAAAAGGGCAACTTTAAATAATTACCGATTGGTTAATAGCTTTTTTTCGTTGCTTCTCTTTGGGGGGGATCAGGTTACGTGAATAAATCCAGAACGACGTCGGTGTATTACCTAATGGAATCATGTCATAATAATAGCAGACAGCAGCCGTCAGGTGGTAGAGTCTCATACAAATGCAAAGTTGCATCCTTGAAATTTGCGTTGTTGTTTTTTTATTTTTTTTTGGAGTTAAGTCCCCTAAATGCCGACGGAATATGAATACATATTTTGTATCTTCATGTCTTGCATAAATAAGTGGAAGAAAGAAATGTTTGAAACTGGCACAGTACGTACATACGTATGTTGTGGAGAAAACAGCGAAAAAGATACAAAAAAATTGTGGACATTCTGATCGGTTAAACTTTTCTTTTGCCACATTTTATGATTTGTGATTTGTTTACAAAATTATTTATCTATTTTTATAACACTGTGGAGGACCTACGACACTGAAAAAAACAATTGTTGCTACTATTGATATTGGTGGCTTAGTACTTCAGTGAGAGGGGACCCCGGTTCAAATCCGACCCGTATCACCTACAATTTTTGTTGTTTGCTACCCCAACTCTTGCAAAAGGTAGACAAACATCCAAGGGTATGAACTGTCATTAGAGAAGCTTCTTAAAAATAAATTGCCGTTCGGAATTGGCATAACACTGTAACGGGTGATCCAAGTAGAGATACTTTTTTCAATAGCCTTTTTTGACAGATCACGTGTGAGTCGTGTCATGCTGTCATGTTATTTTTGTTTAGTATTGTTTGGCATTTCATAATGGAAAGACTTACGCGTGAACAACGTTTACAAATTGTTCAACTTTATTATGAAAATTCACGTTCTGTGAGGAATGTGTTTCGTGCACTTCGCTCAACTTATGGTCAACATAATCGGCCTACTGAGCGTACTATTCGCAACACCATCACCCATTTTGAGACCCAGCATTCATTATTGGGTAATTTTCGATGCCGGTGCACGCATCCGTATACTCGAACTAAGATCTGTAGGTTTCATAAGAAAGCCCAAAAACTGGCTGCTGGGTTTAAGGCCGGATTGCAGGCTCTTCGAAGCAGCGAAGGAAACCCTGTCACTGAAGTCCAAGGAATTGACGATGTATTTAAGCAGTAGTTACAGTATTCCAAAATGTATAGGATAAGAAGAGGCCCACCAGTAAAGTCAATGAAGAATCAATCTCGCCATCTAGTATTCAAGAAAGGTGACCCTCTGTCTTGAAAGACCTATCGAGGCATATTTCTGATAAAATGTGGCATAATAGATTTTATCCAACGGTCTTTGTGAACGTCTCAAACTCTTCTGAAATACAGTAATTGGCATGTATCCGTGTGGTTTCTAGCCAGGCAGATCGACTATAGCCCAAATTTTCACACTAAAGCAATTGCTGGAAAAGGCCAACGAATTTCAAAAGACACATTATCTATATTACTCGTCGACTTCAACGCCGCATGTTTTTTTTTTTACCCGAGGGTACGTGAAAATCTTCCAAAGACACTATGAGGATAGCGAGCACGTGCTCGTAGTAGTGTCAGATTTTTACTGACTAGCTGATTAGAGCAATTTTTCTATCACGAAATAAAAAAAAATGTTTGACAGGTTACTTTCCACTGAAAGATCCTGCATGTTCCGCAATGAGGGCGCGGTTAATCATTATCTTGCCAAGTCGAAAGGTTTCGTTCTTTGTAGTCGGCACAATAAATTATTCTCATCCAAAATTTGTCGGACTGTACTGTTGATATGTCCGATTAGTCGGTTTCTATGCTTTCGCGCGAAGCTTCTGGTTTCAGCTTCGATTGTAGGAATTCCGAGATCCCTGTGGATAACGTCGTTTCTAGTATACCACGAAGCTTGGACAATTGCTCTAATCACTTTATTTTGAAAAGCTTGTAAAATATTAGCAACCCCAAAGTTGGATACGTAGGTCCACACCGGCTTTAGCACTTGTTTGTATAAAAGCAGTTTGTTCTCGGTACTGAGCTGGGAATGTTTTCCGAGTAGCCAGTACATTTCTCTATATTTGATAACGAGTTCTTTACGTTTCATTTTCACGTGCGAATCCCATTTCAGCTTTGCGTCGAATGTCATTCCCAGGTATTTGGCCTCGTTTGGAAAGGGTATTCGGGCCAAGTTTAGAAAAATTGGCAAGTCATTAGTTTTCTTATACGTGAAATTCACGTGAACAGATTTAGTTTCGGGCGATCCGCCAGTCCCTCGTCCATTCATTTACTTTATTCATTCATTCTTCGATCGTATTACCCACTGCAAGGATAGCGGTGTCGTCGGCGAACGTAGCGAGGGTAGTGCCATCTTCTCTTGGTATATCGCGAGTATATAACAGATAGAGAAGCGGCCGAAGGACGCTTCCTTGCGGTACGCCAGCCGAAATTTCGTTAAGCTCCGAGTATTCGTTTCCATGCCTAACACGGAAGAGTCTATTCCCGAGATATGATTCTAAAATATCATATAGACTTACGGGGAGATCTTGTCGTAATTTAATTTTAAGCCGACGTGCCACACCTTATCAAAGGCTTGTGAGACGTCAAGGAATGCGCTTGAGCATATCTGTTTTTCTTCAAATGCTTCCTCGATTACGTCAGTAATTCTACGCACTTGGTCAATCGTCGAATGCTTGGTTCTGAACCCAAACTGGTGTTCAGGGATGAGATTATTATCTTCTATAACCAGTTGTAGTCGCCTTAGTAATATCCTCTCGAAAACTTTGGATATGACTGGGAGAAGCGAAATTGGTCTATACAATTTTACTACATTTGGCGGTTTTCCTGGTTTTTAAACCATAATGACTTCCGCCACTTTCCATTGGCTCGGCACGTGTTTTAATCTAGAATCTATAGAAGCTTAATTAATGCTTTTCTATGTAGAACTTTGAGAACTTCTCCGGTGATCAACTCATAACCAGGACCTTTCTTAGGTTTTAGAGATTCAATTTCACGTTTTAGTTCCTCTAGTGTTGCATTTGTGAGTGTAAAGTCGTCAGATAGTAATTCCGTCCCATTATTGGTACTGTCGTGAGCCGCTTGACCATCGTACGGCTTAAAGGTTTCTTCGAGATTGGAGGCAAAACGCCTCAGGAGCTCTTAATGGCGATAGCCTAATTCGTAAAAACTGATTTAGCTATATTGCGTGACTTCAAAAACCGTGGAAGTAGCTCATATCAACTTTTTCAAACATATCCCGGACGTTGGCATAGTGACGATATCATGTGACTTCTTCACTCTTGTTCTTGAGCAGATAGAACTCAAAGCAGGTGTTAACACAGATCAATCCAGCTATGGGGGAGATATTGACATAATAGGACGCTAACAGTTTGGCGTTATATAGGCTTACGCGTTAATTGATGGACAGATGAAGCTAGTTGGTCTTGAAGTAAATGAGGACTGTTAACAAATAAACAAGTATCTGTCCACCTTACTGGGTCCACTTTAAGGTACTTACAGAGTTCATCTTTCTCAGTGTAAACGTTAACTTCACGAATGACAACTTAGTGGAGTTCCGATGAAGAATTACCCTAGGAAACCGTTACTACTTCGGTTTGCCAAAACAAATAAACTCCTGACTTAAAAGACAAAATGTATGCTCTACAGGACGCTTATCCTAAGAGTTGTGCTATACGGCGCGGAGCATGGTGATGAACGATAAGCAGAAAAGGAGAATTAACGTTGGGCACTTTCGAAAGAAAATTCTTCTATGGGTAGTTTGTTCTGTGTGCCTGCCAGGAGGGCGAATGGAGGAGAAGGATCAACTGCGAAATCTATGAGCTTTACCAAGATGTGGATGAAGTTAGAAAAAGCAAAACACGTCGGCCACATTGAGAAAATGGGCAATAGTGCTCCAGCCAAACCGATCTTAAACGGGTCGGGATCGTAAGAGTTACCATTACTTTGCGACTGTGATCAGAGTAAGGATCGTCCAATCTGCCTTAACACGTAGAAAGCTTATCCACTTTACACACCACACAAAAAACATATCTTTCCAAAACATTTTTAAACCTCACCGAAGCATTCACACAGAACACAACACCACACAGGTACTTTGGTCAGCCACTCTTGTTCTACCAAAGTTTGGACATTCAAAGAAAGTTTTAAATGCTTTTGTGTCAGCTTGCACACAGTACTGGATCGTATTGGATCGAAATTCGAAACCCGACAATTCTCGTTGCTAATTAGGCAGTCTACTACTTTTTCTTGTTCTGCCGTGTTGAGCAAGAAAGGCCTTGGTAACAAAAGTCACTTATCTTTTTAACTTTCTCGTACACATTAGCAAACTTAAGAGAAAGTTATTGCGATCGTGCGGAAATTTCTAACTTAAGCTAAGTATGAGAGATAGATGATATTACGACTATAGAGAAGTCCAAAAAAGTCGGTCCGCTAATGTCGTCCGTCTGTCTGTCCGGGCGCCGTATGGCGAAACGGTTCGACGGATTTGCTTCAAAATTCGTGTATAATCACTTATCAAATATTTTCTCGAAAATGGTTCAAAGGTTTTTGGTCTTTTTTTGTACTAAGGATATTTGGGATGGGGTCAAAAATACTGCATACTCAGTTCTTGGAAAAAAAATCGATTAACAGTAATTTATAAAGCCCCCAATATCTTAAAAACTAAGAAAGGGAACTCCAAAAAAATTTACTGTTTTTTTTATACTAAAAAGTTGAACAAATTTGCATACTTCGATTTTTGAAATAATTTTTTTTTTCATATAGTGATTTTCTTAAATTTAAATTCTTTTGCTTAAGAACCGCTCTAACAATTTTGATCTGTTTTTGTATTTTGAACAATTAAATGTTTCCAATATGCAAAATTACACAAAAATCGATTTTGAGAAAATTTATCTTTTTCCAAACTAAAAAAGCAATTTAAATAAATTTGTTTTGTGATCAAATGTTACTATTCCTTTTGAGACGATTTAAAAATTAACATCATTTAGCGAAAAAGTGTCGTATGACGCAGTGGTGCGTCTTTACTTTTCAGGAAATTTGAATTTCTGTCTGGACATGGCCCGAATCACGCTGTAGACAAAGAGACACTTTTTTTTTTGCTGGAAAAAAGTAGAATACCATTTGAAAGCTCGATCATTTCATATTTGTGAACATATAAATAGCATCCTACAGATAGCGGTTATATTTTCGACCAATCAAAGCTAATTATATTCAGAGTTTTAGCTGGTAAACCAGTTCATTTTTACTACTGTTTCCTTCACAGTCTCGGAAGTATAGTTTTATTGCACCACCGCAGTCTTTTTATCTTTGGACTCTTATCAAGTGCGTGCTAACATTCATAACTCGCGAGACTTCTTGCGCCTTGTTCGTGCATAAAAAAAACCTGCCAAAGCAAATTGTTAATATAATTACTTTGTACATCGTTGCGCCGCTGCCGCAGAATGAAACATTTTTCTTGTTCTACCAAAGTTTCTTTCCAAAATTTCTCTTTCAACATTTACAAAATCACACACCAGTCAATCCGCACTCTAGTCAATGAACGACAAATTTACGACTGCAAATTTAATAAATGCACATTTTTATGTTTTATGTGTTTTTTTTTAATTATAGCAGTCATTATTTTAGTACATATTTTCTACGTGTAGCTGGAAATGAAAATTTAAGTGAAAAGAAACTCAAATTACGAGTACCTACTTTGGTTAACAATAAATTGTTAAACAATTTCACTACATGGTAAAACAGTATCTGCAATGTTTATGCTGTTCTCGTGTAATACATTATTATGAATTATAAGGGAAGTAATCTAGTGATTCACATGTTGTGTTGGTTGATTTTGAAACATACATCCAAGAGATATGGATGGCGCTAAGGAGTTGTTGGGCATGTACGAGGGAGCAATGATAAGAGAAAGATTCCCGTCTGCAGTCACCGAAGGGAGTCCCCAGTCAGCTTAAAGGAAATGTGGGGGCCCTAAAGATCATCAGTTATTCTTTCCTGATATTCGTTCCTGTAACGAGCACTTGTTGTTTGGGTAGATGTTTTGTAGTGGAATTGTATTAGCCCAAAAATGATACATTATCTGTACTGCTCGATCGCTGACTCACTCTTTGCTTTGGCTAATGCAAATAATCTTTGCCATAAACGCTGCCTTAAACTCAAAGATGTTAAGAATGCAGTTAATTCAGAACTGAAGTTAATTGTATTTAAAAATTTATTGTGTTAGGCCGCGTTTCCATTAGCAAGTAAACTCGCAGAAGTCTTGCAGTAGCGTTTACATTATCATATTGCAATTTCTTCTGCAATAAATATCTTACAAGAAACTCGCCCATCATATTGTCACAATTTATTGCGGAGGCATTTACACAGGAGAGCCATTAATGTCGCAAGAAATTTGACAGTATAGTCTGGTGGCAAGTCGAAGACAGATCAACCAATCTTAACCTGTCTTAAAAAACAGTTTTTTTCTTAATTGTGGGCATGGCAGCGGTCCTATTAAAATAAAGTGCACGACTGCGTCATACGAAACTTTCTTGGTACATGAGATGCGTTTTTGAATACCAAAATGAATCGAAAATTAATGGTGAGGAATTTATTTAAATCACTTCTTAGGTTTTAAAAAATTTGATTTTCTCAAAAACGGCACCTACGATTTTGATGTAATTTCGCACATTGGACACTTTTAACATAATTGGTCGAAATACAAAAAATTATCGAAATCGTTGGAGCCGTTTTTGAGAAAATGAATTTAATTAAAATTTAAGAAAATCCTTATATGAAAAAAAAATATTAAAAAAATTATTTCAAAAATCGAAGTATGCAAATTTCTTAATTTTTTGTTTGAGTTCCCTTTTCGAGATATTGATGGTTTTATAATTTATTGTTAATCCATTTTTTCCCAAAAAACTGAGTATGCAGTATTTTTGGCCCCATCCTAAGTATCCTTAGTACAAGAAAAGACCAAAATCTTTGGGATCATTTTCTAGAAAAATAGTGATAAGTGATTTTCACAAAAAAATCGTACCGTTATTTCAAACGATAAATCAAAAAATAAAAAGATGCCCCGAGATGTAACCCCAAGAACCTTATATACGAACTTTGAAGCAAATCCGACGAACCGTTTCGCCATACGGCGCCCGGACAGACAGACAGACAGACAGACCGACGGACGGCATTGGCGGACCCACTTTTTTGGACTTCTCTATAGTCGTAATATCATCCCTCGTACTCAGTTTGAGTTCGAAATTTCCGCACGATCGCAATAAATTTCTCTTTAGTATACTAATGTATACGAAAAAAGTTAAAAAGTTACACTCTACCATTTCGGGACCCTAGGAAGTATATGTTCCAAATTTCAGCTCCCTAGCTTTAATAGGCCCAAAAACTGGTGATGGCCGGACGGACGAACATTACTACATAGTCTTAGATTGTGATGCTAATCATAAATATATATACTTTTAGTGATCTACGATGAATATTAAGGCGTGTTACAAACTATGTGTCAAAATTAATATAAATATAGGATAGGGTATAAACAAAGAAGTCAACCAGCCGCGAGCGCAATATATATGAAACTATTTCGATAAGCAAGCAAAAACAATCGTGAGTCAATGCAAATCTGTTTAAACTTGCAGAAGTCATGCAAGAACTGTCGCGATCGAACTTGATTCGCAGTTTCCACTTGCAAGTCACTGTCGGACAGACTGTCAAACATTTCTTGCAAATGGAAACGCGGCCTAAGTCTTTTAACTTACAGACTTCCATTCACCAGTCATTTTTAGCATTCGTAACTTGTAAGTTAATACAAGCAGTCAATTGATTCTAAGTTAAAAGACTGCTTCCATTCTATAAGTCAGCTATAAGTCACTTATATTTTTTAATTTTTTTTTGCAGTTAGCAAGTCTTTTGACTGCATTCATTTAACTACTAATGCTAATGTCGCAGAAATAACATTTTTTTTCAGTTAAAGTGAGAAGACGTACAAGCAGCCAAATGACTTAAAAGCAGTTAAAAGACTTACAGCTGACTTAAGGGGTTACATGGGTCTATTCGGGGAAGAAAAGGTCTACTTTCAACAATTTTTTTTTCTATATAAAAAATTAAATATTTTATTCAAACTTTTTACTGTTTTAAAGATATACATTTGAAAAAGAATTTCTCCAATTTTCAATGAAAAATATTCAAAACTCCGCCATTGTAACGTCATTTCCGGTGACCCCTCGGAAAAAATGTGCTTTCGCGTTGACAGTAGAACTCGTGACAGGATCATCCAGAAGTGAAAAAATAAATTCGTGTTTTATTTAAGACCATACACTAGAATTTGGACGAAGGGTAATTGGATTTTTGGCAGAGCATTTTTAAAAAAAAAATTATAACTTTAAATAGTTGTGATTGCAAAAAAAAAAAAAAAAAATGCTTCGTCCGAATTGTATCTCGAAGACGTGTGTAAAATTTCATCAAGATCGGTTGAGTGGTTTTCGAGAACTTTTGACAACCGACTTTGAAGTCGTTTGGATAACCTCAAATAAACCTCGTGATTCCTTTGAGTGCGCACCTGCCCAAGGTTGTATCTCCGAAACTTTTATTTGGAATAATGTGAAAATTTAGGATATAATATGTTGTAGAAATTAATAAGGTAATAAAAAGAATTCGATTTTTTGAAGCTGTGGAACCCATGTAACCTCTTAAAGAATATAAGCAGTCACCGCAGTCTTTTAACTTGCAGTCAATTACTGCTTGTATTAACTTAAAAGTCATGAATGCTAAAAATGACTAGTGAATGCAATTTTGCAGTTAAAGTACTTAATTAAAAATTACAGTCAAATAACTGCGACTTACCTGAATGCAGTACAAATCTGCTTAAAATCGTACTTTTTTCGTGCCAATTTTGTTGGCACCTTGACAGATATGACAGTTGTATGAAACCTTTAAGAATACTTTGTTGAGTAAAAAACATGAAGTATTGTTCTTATTCTGTTGTCAAATATGCATCTACAAGTACTTAAAAGGCTTTTCTCTGTGAGCCAACAAAGATGCGAATAAATGACTCAGAAAACAAATAATCAACCAACACGGAGGATTCATTACTTACTTATCCATCTATCTCATCAAGCCAACGCAATCTAATCATATATGTTTATGCAAAAGCACGTTAGGTCCAGCAATTAAATTACAACATTTTATGTGACATGTTAATAGCTCACAAGATACTTCAGTCACATTCACGCGATTAAACTCTCCTTTTCCCCGCGCAGCAATAAGCTACATAGTCAGCTACCTCGGATAGCATTCAGCAGGCATTTAAATAATTACACACTAACCAGGCACTTAACGATAGAACTCCCACTTCAATAGCTGTATTTTTTTGTATTTTTTTGCAGAGTGACCAACCCAACTGTCATACGGCGCGGCCGTTCGAAGCGCCAGCTTCCCCCGTTTTCCATGTGCGGGTGCATTGTTTTCACTTTCCTTATCCACCGTAAACTTGGCGTCTTGGGTCTTGCAAGCCGTTTCAAGGGTGCCAGCCAACGCGTTTGAATATCATTTTTCACATTCGTCGTACCAAGCAACCATAAAAGGAATTAATTCCCTTTCCGTGTCGTACTTTACCAAATACAAACTCCGGATATGTTGGAGTGCCAGCAATTCAGCTGCTGAGTATTGTTCATTAGTATAAAATGTAAAGTGCGGTGGATGAATATGGCAACCGCAAACTGACAGATACACTAGATACGTACTGCACAACCATTCGTAGTTAAACACAACGAATATTAAAAAAAAAAAAAAAAGCTTAAAAGCGAAGGTAGGGCTGGTGGGGTCATCCCCACCCTTTCCCAGTCGTACTTTTATTACTCATCGATCAAGGGGCTACTCTAGGGTGACACGACAAGGGGTGTGAGCGCTCTCCGTGTTGGCTGCCATATGAGTAAGGTGGCTTACAATTTTTTCCAACTGCCTTTAGGTTTAGTTCGTCATTAACTTGTGAATGGTTTTGAACTAAATTTGAATAATGCGCGGTATTAATTTTTACGCAAAAATATACGCGGCGCGACGTGACATTGGAATAATTCTATAAAAAAAAAAAACAAAAAAATGAAGTGTACAATGACTTTAGATAGTACATCTCATAAGCGCAATCTAAAGGTGTCTCGTGATTCAGTTCAGTGTCAATGTGTGTATTTGTAAATGCATTAGATAGTCTCTAACGCATATAACGTATGATTTGATTTCATGTGTAGCTAATGCAATTGGATACGACGGACGTGACGGTGGCGCGACAGTGGATTAACCATCGCAACGATTGTGCAAAAATCTCAAGATGGCTTATGTAATTTGGAAGATATTTCTAAAGCAATATACACGGATACGTTACGAAAGGCCGTCAAGCTATTCATCGATAATTGTAAGTTTGTTAATTATCCCAGCTGTTAGCTGGATACCACGCTCGGTTGTGTAAGCTCTCACACATCTGGACGGACACCTCTACCAATAATAAATTTTTTGTGAATATTTTCAATATGTTGTGTGTTTTTGTTTTTTTTTTTTTTGTTTTTTGGTAAATAGGCACACGCGAGTGATGGATGAAGTTTGTGTGCGAAAAAAAAAAATAATTAAATGAAAGAAAGCTTTGCTTTGCCAAAGCAGATGCGAGCTATTGAGAATTATGTCCGACAGGTAATATCGAGTTAATTGCTAGTGAAAAAGTTGTGTGGGCGTTCTAGATGCAAATTTATTAGAAGCTGGTTTTGTTCACATGGGGAAGTTGGTTGGCTGTTGGGTTGGGTTGGGTTGAATGTAGTTTTCCCTCGATTGAAGCTCTGGGAACGGGCTAGAGGCGTTTGTTTTAACGTTTTTGCCTGATTAATACTGTCCAAAGTAGATATTTGTATTTGGATACTAAATAATTTAGATGTATGATTTATTTGATAATTGAAGATATCTCTATGGAGGGACATAAATTGCGATTGATTGAGGAAATTCATTTTAGAGAAATCATTCATTGGTATGCTTTTGAATACAGTGGATTTCTGACTACCTGACAAAAATCTAAACTCATTAAAAAGCTGCCTTGGGCTATCTCTTACTTGTTGACAAAAGCCACGCCAAACTAAAAAAAAATAAATGCGTTTCACTGTCCAACTTGACAGAGTTTCATTCCCACTACTATTAAATTGGCAGTGGCATAGCCATGTCTTCCAATCTAACATCAGGCCTGCATGCCAAAGGCGTTCTGCGCTAACCTTGATATCATTATTTTGACGCCATAATATGCCTTTTAGTCCACCATTAGACGGCCTCAATGCAATTTTATATAGAATTGAACACGATGTCTACATATATTGTCGTGTGATAAACAGAAATAATTTCAATTAAATATCTGTCGAATGGATTGTGGGCATTTCATGTGCAACTTGGCGATTTATTTGCATGCAATTGCTCAGATACATGGAAAGAAATCTCTTTGTGGCGCGTACACAATTTGAATCACGTTTGTTTGTATCATGACGCGAGTTTGGCTGTAAACACAACTGATGATCAGTCGAAACGTTTTTCAATTCATAGGCACGAAGTGGTGTTTTATAGCAAGACATACCAAACTTTGTGTTAAGTTTAGTGCGCGTTGAGAAGAAACAAAACCAAAAAAAAATCAAATCAAATGCAAAACAAAAACCACAGAAATTTTAACTTCGTTTCTGGAAAACAACGGTTCA
This sequence comes from Ferdinandea cuprea, assembly GCA_963576555.1. Taxonomy (NCBI): domain Eukaryota; kingdom Metazoa; phylum Arthropoda; class Insecta; order Diptera; family Syrphidae; genus Ferdinandea; species Ferdinandea cuprea. The sequence goes on from OY754960.1 coordinate 22,605,776, forward strand.
GTTATTTCGGCTCATGTTCAATACCCAACGATAAACAGCTATGTACGTATCGATAATGAAAAGTCACTAGGAAACCAGAAACTATCCTAGTCCTATCCTGCTCGAGAGCACTTTGACTTCTTTGCCTTCTTTAAAATAATAAGACAAAATGGGCTTCTAAAAACACACACTTGTATACATTGCAAACCTGCACATATGTACAGTGTCATTTATTTCGTATATACGAATCGATCAGTTTCTAAAAAAAATAAAAAGCCTGAGTAGGATTTTGAGTGTCGATGACTTTTATAATAGTTTCTCACGGGAATATCGATACAAGTATTTCATGACAGGCCATAGCACTTCTAAACCAAACCTAACTTCGGTTCATAGAGACAGTGTTTCATTGTAAAATCAACATTTTGGGTATTTGTTTCGATTACTGAAAAACACAGGGCTCGCGAAAGGAGCAAAAGGATCGTAAAATAGCACGGCAGCCAAAAAGGGTATATTTCGTCAGTGGGCTTACCTATCGTTAGAACTTAAAGAGGCAATTCAAGTCTCTCTCGATGACTTAAAAAAAATGATAATAACTAAGTTTATCGTTCTATGCCGTCCAACTAACACTAGTTTATGGGAGATTATAACGGGTGATCCAAGTAGAGATACTTTTTTCAATAGCCTTTTTTGACAGATCACGTGTGAGTCGTGTCATGCTTTCATGTTATTTTTGTTTAGTATTGTTTGGCATTTCATAATGGAAAGACTTACGCGTGAACAACGTTTACAAATTGTTCAACTTTATTATGAAAATTCACGTTCTGTGAGGAATGTGTTTCGTGCACTTCGCTCAACTTATGGTCAACATAATCGGCCTACTGAGCGTACTATTTGCAATACCCATTTTGAGACCCAGCCTTCATTATTGGATATTATTCGACCGAATATACCACGTCCAGCACGCTGTGAAGAAAATATAGCGGCCGTAGCTGAGAGTGTACACAAAGACCGTAGAGAGTCGATTCGGCGCCGTTCGCAGCAACTCGGACTGAAGTATGGAACGACTTGGCGCATTTTACGTCAAGATCTTAAATTGAAAGCGTACAAAATACAGCTTGTGCAACAACTGAAGCCGCTCGACCTTCCCAAGCGACATCGCTTCACTATATGGGCTCTTGAAAAGTTCCAAGAAGATGCGACGTTTTCCAGGCAAATTTTGTTTAGCGATGAGGCCCATTGCTGGCTCAATGGGTATGTAAGCAAACAAAATTGCCGCATTTGGGACGAAGAGCAACCTGAAGAGATTGAAGAACTGCCACTTCATCCAGAAAAAACAACGGTTTGGTGTGGTTTGTGGGCCGGTGGAATCATCGGTCCATATTTCTTTAAAAATTATGCCGGTGCGAACGTAACCGTCAATGGCGACCGTTATCGTGCCATGATAACCGACTATTTGATGCCTGAAATTGAAGCTCGTGATCTCGGCGACATTTGGTTTCAGCAACTTCCCACACATCGCATCAATCAATGGACTTATTGAGAGAACATTTCGGTGAGCACATAATTTCACGTTTTGGGCCGGTCGATTGGTCACCAAGATCGTGTGATATCACACCGTTAGACTTTTTCCTGTGGGGATATGTAAAGTCAAAAGCTTATGCTCGAAGGAGTGATCGAAAATTGGACTCAACGGATGGACCATCTGTGACGTAGCAACGGCCAACATTTGATAGACATAATCTTCAAAAAATAAATGCCAAAGAATGTTCTTTCAAATGATAATAAACATTCTCCATTAAATTTGAATTTTCTGTGTTTTTTTCTTTAAAAAAGTAGGGAACCTCGAAATGGATCACCCTTTATTTGAATAAAATACTTAAAACCTTCGATTTTCAAAACTTCGCAATAATAGAGCAAAATATTTTTCTCAGTGCATTCGCCTGTATCGAACACACCCAAAGTCATGTAAATACACGAACTTTGTTAATGTCTCTAAAAGAAAATAATAAAAACTAACTCAATTCCACGTCAAACTAATCCGAACTACACAACAACAACTACACATACTGGGTGCGACTTGACCACAGAGAGAGTGAGAGAGAGAACTCAACAGTAATGTTCTGTACGGAGCCGCGCGCAGGCCGCAAGGTAGTTTACGTGTCCATTGGCACTTACTCATGTCAAAATGTAGCATACATGGCGATTTTTGATTTTCTAGGGGAAATAAAAGAGGATTTTTCGTCGTATGAATATGATGATCGGAGACGGACTTGCGTGTGTGTGGATGGATGGAGTAGCCGGTGCTTGTGCGCCTGTGACAGCTAGAGGCACAACATTTTATGTTCTCTTTGGCGAACAGGAGGCAAATATGCTGAGCACTTAGCTACAAGGTTGCCCTCATTTGTGTCCTCAATGGTCTGGCGATTATACATCACTTTCACTTTGTGTCCGCCACAAGGATGCCCATGTGTGGGAGCTGCGCTAAGCTGAGCTGTTCTTAAATGGAACATGTAATCGATGTTAAATGGTCTTTAATTTTCGAATTAAACGCTCCGCCACGGAAGAGGTGTAGTTACTTCGTGGGCGAGACTATAGGTAGTTCTCATGGCAGCGACTAAACGCTACCTAAGATAATAATTGAAATAATGTGACCAAGGTTGTCCATTGTGAGCGCGCGTGTGTAAATAAGCGGGCGATTTGTCATTCAATTATACACTGTTTGACAGAAAAATAAAACACCATTCCCGCTGCATTCAATGATTTATTATTGCAGAGCGCTACCGCTTAAGGTGGCGAGTGATTCAGTGATGTTAATTTGAAGATACACGCCTAGATTTTCTTCAAAGTGACCATTTGAATGAAGGTGTGTTTTGTGGGATGGATTTCAGGATTACAGAGTAAAAAATTCGTCACCAGCTTCTGTGCAGATATTCGTCCAACACAGAAGCAAACTTACCAAATGTCCGCCAACTTGTTGCCAATTACTCAACACGACCGCGATTCGTATCTACAATTAAGCTTGCGATTTGTTTACTTGGAAGCCGCAGCACTCCAGCAGCAACAGCACCACGAATATATTCGCACACAATTCGTTGCGGCTGCTCCAATTCGCTTTCGCTATCATCAAGGAGCGCAGGTTCATCGCTGTATCTCGATCACAAATGGGTTGTGATCTCGCCCGTCTGTTTGCATTATCGCACCACATTGGTTTTCCTGTCACTCCAAGTGTCTGTTGCGCGCCCGCTCTCGATGTCTGGTGGACCTCCTCCATGTCAAGTTGTGGCCGTAGCTGTACTGCTGCTTCCATGGTTGAAGTTAAAGTCCTTCTTCTTCTGCGCCTTCGTCTTCGTATGGCAAACGAAAGAGAAACCGCACGGATTGATGAAAAAACCAAAGACGAAATTTACGGAAGTCGATAGATAGTCCCGTAACCGATACCGCAAATTAACTGTTTCCTCGCCGAAATAACACAGGCCGCCGCCATAGTCGCCGCGTACCGTACACTTTCGGATGCATGACGTCGCAGCGTCGTCGTCTGTGTCGTTTCTTGATACTGACAAATGCAACCCCAGCCCCTTTCGTCTTTTGGTGGCTAACCTTATAGCTATACCTAGCAAGACTCTTGGCTAGAGATACATTGTCGATCGTGATGATTTCCTCTTTATAGTGATCGCTGTGCGGTCTCCCTTTAAGTGTCGGTCATATGGAAGAGGAGCGAAAAAGTATCTAAGCGGCGCGAACACTCTCCGTTGGTGTCACTTTTATACCTACGTGCTTATGTATTTTATTTTTTATTTTTTATTTTTTGGAACGAAAAGTGAGAAACCGCGGGAGCTATAGGTTTTTGCTGCTGATTGCACATTGACAAATGGCGACGCTTCTATCGCTTACCGTGATCTCATCCGATAAGATGGACGCAAAGGCCTTTTTCGCTGGCGCGTTGCGCGCGCGCACTCTCTGTCAGTCGACGGAGGACGCATCTCAGATGTTGGTTGTGTAGGAAGCGCGCTGCAAACCTGCACCTAATGCGATCCGCTACCGAAGATAGGCCCAAACAATGCCCAAGTTGGGAATTGTGTTTTGCGTCTAATGCGGCAAAGTGTCGTGTTTTTATGCGACGACGCATAGTCGTCGACATCGTCGACCCAGACAGGCATTTAACTGCCAACTGGCGCTATTAGTGGCGTTCGGTGGCGGCGCGGCGCGGCTCAGCATTGCAAAGCGCGGGAGATGTTTTAATTGGTTATTATTTATGTATGCGATCTGTGAGTTAATAAATTTACCAATGTCTTAGCCGCTTCCAGTGCTTCCTCTTGCCTGCCACACAGTGGCACATTAGTGTATCAGTATTCCATCCAGAGGAGTGCTTTTAATTTCCTGGAGAGCAAGAGATGTGTTTGTGTGTTGCATACGTTAAGCGATGCTCGTTAGAGCGATGCTCCTCGGGGCTTTTCTCACTCATTGTGTCGCCGCGCTACGTGTTGGCGCTGATGTTAAGTACGCGAATAAATAAATAAATATGACATTATATGTCGGCAGAAGGAGTTAATCATTGTCTGGTGGTTCACAGGCGGCTAATTACCTGCAATTGATAGTAGAGGAATTCCCGTGAACCGGGGGAAAGATGGACTCCGTGATGAGTATCTGCCTCACGTCGTGTAGTAGGTACATGTGCTTGCAGAACACAATGCGGTTGTTGGGAATGGGAATGTGGAAAATGGTTTATCTCTATAGAATCACTATTTAATAAAGTATTGTCGCACACCTGCTGTGACTTGCTCCATTTGCGAATAGGTTTCTCGGTTTGACGTCGAGGTCGATGACGAGTATCTAATGGGGGAAACTACATAGATAATGACTTTCGGTTTTTTTTTATAATCTTGACAAATTGACGCGGCTAATGGGTGTTTGTTTACAAAGCGGTTTTGTTGCGCAACAGTATTTATTTATTAAATCGACCTACTAAGAGCCCTACTTCAGCGGTTTCTAGATAGAGTTATTCTACCTACTGTAACTTTTCAGATTTTCACTTTTAAGCTTCTGGAAGAGAGGAAATTATTATAAGTTCAATACACAAATTTGGCTCTATCTAGGGGTTATTTACTACAGACCCATTTCGAAACTGAAATTAAAACCAAAAGTTGTTGAAGCCGAAGATGTAATAACAATGTATTAAAGGTTTGTATTATAGACGCAGAGGGAACATTGGTTTAGTGCGTTGGAATACTAAGCGAGAGGTCCCCGGGTCAAATCCTACCCATACCACCAGAAAGTTTTTATTCGCTGCCTCACCTCTTTCGAATGCCTGACGAACATCCAAGAGTAAGAAATGTCATGAGAAACTTCTCAAAAATAAATTGCCGGTCGGAATTGGCATTAAACTGTAGGTCCACTGCCTTACGTTTCAACAAATAAAAGGAGTTTTTTTTAGAGGTACAGAAATTCGAATTGAAATAAAACACAAGAAAATCGTTTTAAGGCCCTTCAATTTGGCTTTATTGGAAGCATAATTTTTAAAGCATTTGGGGCTGTATGTCGGCAATAACGCCACGAATGTTGGCTTCCAAGTCCCCGAACGTTTCTGGTTTGTTGTCGTAGGCGAGCGTCTTCACATATCCCCAAATAAAATAATCCAATGGTGTCAAATCACACGATCTTGGTGGCCAATTGACAGGTCCATTCCGCGAAATTATGCGCTCATCGAATGTTTCCTTCAATAAATCGATTGTGACGTGCGCTGTGTGGCATGTAGCGCTGTCTTGTTGGAACCACATCTCATCCACATTAATGCCATCCAATTCGGGAAGAAAAAAGTCGGTTATCATGGCTCTATACCGGTCTCCATTAAGGGTAACTGACTCTCCAGCGTCATTTCGAAAGAAGTATGGCCCAATGACTTCACCAGCCTATAGAGCACACCAAACAGTCAGTTTTTGAGGATGTAATGGCGTTTCAAGGGTCTCTTGTGGATTCTCTTCACTCCAAATGCGCCAATTTTGCTTGTTGACGTAGCCATTCAATCCAAAATGATCCTCATCACTGAACAAAATGTGAGCGGTTAACTTTGCGAACTGAACCATTATTTTCGAAATAAATTTGAACGTTTTGCAAGCGTTGTTCCTTTGTCAACCTGTTCAGGATGAAATGGAAAACCAAACTGAACATAAATGGCATTAGAGTTGCCAGATTTAACCAAAAAAAGTCAGTTTTATCTCTATTCGAAAAACCAACCTCTAAAAAAACACCCTTTACTAAGTAAAGGCCAAATGCGATACTTCCCTTTATTAGTAAAGTTTTTAAAAAAAATTATCAGGAGAAACTTAAACTTTTGACGTGTTTTTGTCATAAGTTTTTCATTTGTTCCCATGGAAATAAAATACAACTTAATGCTTCTAAGACCAAAGCAATTAAAAAGAATTGCACACAACATTTTCTTTTAAAAGCTAATAACATGTCCATTGGGTTTGTTGAAAATGCAAGGAATCTTGGTATATTTATCAGTCAAAGAATTATTGTATTCTAAGAGGATTAACATACCATTCGATACTTGTAAATTATCCCTAAGGCTGGCTGCTATGGAGGAAACAAAATTAAGGTGGATAAGTGGTAGCACATGTCTATCGACAAACGGATCTGACCTAAGATGGATCTGAAACGCTCTAAAAATTTGATCTCTCTAAGGAACATTAGCACTACTATAGGTATACATAGGTATACTATACTATATTGGACACCGTCTTATGGGTAAACATGCATTCTCAAACGACTTTTGCAGAAGTTGTATGGACGAGGAGAGGGAGGAAATGACCCCTCTCCAGCTTTGTACATGCCGTGCTCTCTTCAGGAAAAAGATGCACCATCTCGGAACCTTCTTTTATGAAGACACATGGGATCTCACAAACATTGGCATCAAATGTATACTTCGCTTCGTCAGAAGCTCCAATTGATTCAACGAGTTGGGGGAAGCTTTATTCCAGATCCTTGTGGTATCACAAAGGTCCACTGCTGGTCTAAGTGTATCGGTTCTTATGACGACAGCCACTTCAGACTAACCTTATCTAACCATATGTTCAATATAAGTTGATATGACCATATTTCAGAATATGCGTCAAACATATAAGATGGATATAAAGCAGCTCCGTATTTTAGGTGAATATTCGAGAAAATTTAAACAGATTCATAACGAACAAAACCATTTACTTTCTCTCCGACATTCTCTATAACAGCAGGGCAGCTCTACTTGCAATTCATGATGGCAAGACCATTTTGCGGGCTATCTATGAGCACTACAAAAAGTTGGCTAGAAGAGAAAAAGCTACATTTCTGGGTGGAGGCAGAAGGAAACAGACAAGCAAAAATCTTCATGCCAAACAGTTCCTACAAAAAAACAAAACGAAACAACTACTGCAACTTAGTAGAAGTCAGATTCGACTAGTCACAGGCTTCCTCACGGGGACACTGCCCTGTAAAAAAAAACACCTGATGACTAGGGAATAGCACAATACAATACTTGCAGATTGTGCAATATATACTACGCGACTGCAACTGCTTAATACAAGCTCGTTCACGTTATCTAGGTAAATTCTACCTTGAAGCAGTGGATACAGCTCCCAGCTCACCCAAAGAGCTAGTCGCTTTTATCACTGACTGCGCCATCATGGATGAGCTCTAAATGAAGGATATCGCTTACACCACCTCTAACCCTTAATCTTATCTAATCAAATCTAATAAATGGGTGCTCTCCTAATGTCCCAGCAAGTCATCGCGCTATTTTGTCAGTAGTCGGCAATCCTTTTTACATGCCATCACCTCTGGAATAATTTCCCTCAAAATCTTATAAAATCTAAGAAGAACTTTCAAAGCAATTTTTAATTTAGCATTCGTTTTCCAGACTGTCTGTTCGTGTATAAGAACAAAAGAATGCTATTCTTAATTATGTAAATTATCAAGAAAATGTAAAGCACATAGAGATGGGCAAACGGTGTTTGGTTGAGCTAGATTCAGTTACAAATCACCATTCTGATCACCCTTTAACAATTCGCAAATTGAAAGTAGGCTTTGAAGAAAGTTAGAAAAATATAAATGGAAACGGTAAGGGAAGCGTTACAATTTGAAAAATATCTACCTAATGCCACAGCTAAACACCTAACAACAGTCCTAATTCAACAAGGTATCCGAAATGTTTAGGACATTAGCAAAACGCATAATTAAATTTCAGGGGCTTGTATAGTAAAATAAATAAATATTAGGTACAAGGCACAACGGCATATACGGCATACAAGACCTAAAGCCTAGCTTCTCCAATCAATGCGGGTGTGATTTTTTAGAGGTTGGTTTTTAGAGATAAAACTGGCATTTTGTGGTCAAATCTGGCAACTCTAATGTCATTTATGTCCAGTTTGGTTTTCCATTTCATCCTGAACAGGTTGACAAATATACAACGCTTGCAAATCGTTCAAATTTATTTCGAAAATAATGGTATCGAAATGAATTCGGTTAACCATGGATCGTTTTCGCACTACGCTTACTCTATGTGATAATATGCATCCGCGGAGACGTCGAACAGTGCGCACCGAAGACACAATTGCCGCTGCAAAACAAAGTGTTGAAGAGGACCTGAATGAATCGATTCGCCACCGTGCACAGCAATTGGAGCTTTGTCCATCAACTTTACGAAAGATTTTGCGCAAAGATCTCTTCTTACGACCTTACAAGATCCAGCTTGTGCAATAATTAAAGCCGCGAGACCATGCAATGCGTCGTGATTTTGGTGTATGGGCCGAAAATGAGATTGATATCGATGCTGATTTTCATCGCAAAATTTTGTTCAGTGTTGAGGCTCATTTTGGGTTGAATTGCCGCATTTGGAGTGAAGGGAATCCACATGAGACCCTTGAAACGCCATTACATCCACAAAAACTGACTGTTTGGTGTGCTCTATGGGCTGGTGGAGTCATTGGGCCATACTTCTTCCGAAATGATGCTGGAGAGTCAGTTACCGTTAATAGAGTCATGATAACCGACTATTTTGTTCTATGTGGTTCCAACAAGACGGCGCTACATGCCAAACAGCGCACGTCACAATCGATTTATTAAAGAAATATTCGATGAGCGCATAATTTCGCGGAAAGGACCTGTCAATTGGCCACCAGGATCGTGTGATTTGACACCATTGGATCTTTGGGGATCGCTCGGGGGAGTTGGAAGCCAACATTCGTGGCGTTATTGTCGACATACAGCCCCAAATGCTTGAAAAAGTGGTTAAAAATTGGACCTCTAGACTTGTCTTTATTCGAAGCAGCCGGCGGCCTCATGCCCGAAATCCTATTTAAACATTAATGCCATAAAATTGTCCTTCCAATAAAGGCAAATTGATGGACATTAAAATGGTTTTCTTGTGTTTTATTTCAATTCGAAGTTCTATACCTTTAAAAAACACCTTGTATTATTAGTGTAGTGTGTTTTTTTTTTGTTTTACTTTAAAAACATAACAGGAGAGTTTTGTTTTTAAAGCCTTCCATCCAGATGGTATTTCATCTATCGTTCTGAAGTGGTGTTCTTCCACGCTGGCAAAATCACTGCGTAAGCTTATCTGTCTGTGTTATTCTTCGGTGCTCTTTCCGAACAGATGAAAAATAGCAATTAAACTCTGACCTTGACAGCATACTTAGGTGGGGTACAGCCCCTTTGACGGTGCACCAATTACATATTTGGAACTACTGGACAGAATTCACAATCTCGTGATTGAACTTCTTACCGATCGAGATGAGGCAAATCTCTTGACTCTCGTAATGTCTCCTGCCTGTCATTCTTTTAGCGATACTCTCATTGTTAGTGCTCGAGTAAAATCGCCAATTGCATTCCTTTCCTTTAACACTTCAACCGTAATACCCGCCATGCCAGGAAGGCTCATAGGACATAGGACTAAATATCTGTCAAAGAATAGCCCAGCAATAACTCTCATTTCCTGGTAATCGTCCAGAATTCGGTATAACAGAAATGACAGGATAAGTGTTCTGTAGAGCGAGCATTTTGTCCTTCCATAAAGGAGTTTTCTTTTGTAGCGGCAGCGGTTCTCTGTCTGACACTCCCATGATCGCAAAAATTATAAAACACTTCTAGGTCTTAACTGTATTCAAAACATTTTCTAAATTGTTCTTACAATCTATTAACAGAAAGGCTCTTAACGTATTCTGTCTTCGAAATTAATATTTCTCCTCTTATTTAGTCCACGTAAAGAGATACACGTTGCGCTCCATTAAAATATACATTTCTGGGAATTACATTTTTTAGCGGAAGTAGACAAGTTTTTGTATAAAATGATTTAAAATTTAGGTTTCATATTAAAATACACCTAACCTTATCTAATAAGTCTTATTACATTTTAAATAGAGATATTTCGCACTCTAAATCATATTTTTTGGAAGTTCCAATAGCAGGCTTTGAGATAATTATATTGCAAAAATTGTCTCTCATTCTTATTCTTTTCTCAGAGGTAGTTTTTGATCGGGCATCAAACTAGAGCATCAAACACTGCAAACACTGCACTGTGTCTTCTGTTTCATTAGAATATCTATGTTGCATTACGATCATGATAAAATGTTTATCAGTAACTATGTCAACTTATTTATCAACAGATATCTCTCCCACTTATTCACAACATGGTTCAGCTGTCAACTCAAATTAATTCATAGTCCAAGACATACCCTACGTCCAGCACCAACCTCAAAAGCGTAACTACAAAAGTAAAATTAATTACCCCAAAACGACCCTCCAACAGTTGGAAAAATGGCAACAAATCATTCTTTAAAGCAGGTTGCCTAATGTTAACCCCACCTTAAATTCCGCAGCGTAAAACTTCGCCAAGCCATGACAAGTCACGCACACCACCCTTCTCCAGTCCTTCCAGCCTTCCCTATCTCTACCTAAATTTAGCACAGATTTCCGTTAAAACCCTACCAGAGCCTCAACCCTATTCACATTTGACCCAATTACATACACCACATGTAGGCACACTCTCATGAATTAAGCACTATAAAATTCGCAGACAAAACATGAAACGTTTTCCGGCACGTGATCCCAAGACAATGATATGTACTCAAAGATACGTTAACTTCCTTCAACCAGGCAAAGCTTTCGCGTCTTGCGCATGACTGAATCTCAGACATCCACCCACTCACACACAGTAAAGGGACATTTCATTTGCGCGAATTATTGATGGAACAGAGGATAGGGAAAGCTCTTTCGCAAAATCTAGAAAGAAAAAAAAACAGCAATGACTTAACTAACCTTTCCGCAAGGAGAGCCACAACAGTTAGGTGTATCCTTCTCCTCACGTACTCGGCGGCCGGATGTTTTGCGTTGCTTTGTTCTCGGTTCCCTCCGCAAAAATAACAAAACACATAAATCGAACTAATCTGGTTTTCCTAGCAACGGTACTGGCCGAAGTCCTGGTTTTCCTCGCAATAGCTGTGTGCATTTGAATTGCAGTGAATTTGTTGTTAAGTGCAGTTGCAGGTGCAATCCTTTGTCCCAAAGTGAAGAACAAACAAAATTATGCGACATGTATTTCCGCAAGAAAAAGGTACGGACGATAATTTTAGCCGCCCCGGTGTCCTTTTTCGGGTGAATCGGGGTCATTAGGCGACACCACTCTTGACCTACGTTACCCTTTAAGTGTTGTGACGAGTCCTTTGACAGATGGAAACTCGCATTAATTAGAACAGGTTCAGGTGGTCCTCGTTCCGAATGTGGAAAATCGATTGCCCACTTCCATTCGCCGCAGTGCTGTGGAAATTTTTCATTACCCATTTTTTTTTTTCCACCATTTTTTTCGCATTTACTTTGACTTTTACTAATGGCTGCTCTCTTTTCCTCGTTTCGCAGGTTAATACAACGAAACCGCCAGATGGTGGCGGTGGGACGACTGGTGTCAGTGGTGGTTGCGGCATCGATGCGGGGAGACGTTGCCCTGACGAGGTGGTAAACATCGACGATGCCGATGAGTTGCAACAAAGTTGCTCCACTTCGTTGTCCTCGGCTTTATGTGTAAACGAAGAGTCGGAGAATAGTTCGCGAGCTGACGGCAGCGGCACAAATCGCGTTGACGTCCGTAGAAGCAAATCGCGTGTACGGACCTATTTGAAGAAGTGCAAGGATCGATTGACGGGTCATCAGCCGCAGGATGAGCAGCCCTGCGCCGACGATTGTTGCGATGATGCACTCAGCGGTGTGGCTAATACCATCACCTCCGCAGCTGTTATTGCACCATCTCTGGAGGCGACTAAAGTGGGGCTCGAAACTCTTGAAGCAGCAAAACCAACCGTTGAAACGAACAACACAGTCGCTGGGGAGGATAATGGGGGTGACGATGTTTTGTTGGATTTGTCGACCGTGGTGCTTGAGGATAAGTTGGTGAGTATAATTTTTGTGCTTGCAACGTGAACTCGTCGACAAGAGTTTTAATTTGTTCTTTCTCTAGGATTTGGAGCTTGATGAATTGGTTGACAGCTATCTGCGAGATGTTTATGCCGTTTACTATGAGAAAACGCGCTCGATTTTAATAAGGCAGGCTCGTGATGTACTTGTCTGTGAGTACCGTGGCTGCTTGCGGACATTCGAGAAGGAGTTCTTAATGGAATTCGCGAAAATTGCAGAGTTTTTGAAGACGAAGCATGCTGTTGGTGAGGTAAGTGCATAAAGAGATTAATTTTGTGTTACGGCGGTAATCTACGCTGATTGATTGAGAATGTTTAGGTTTGTTTGCTATCTCACGAAAGTCTATTTTCACTTCGTTGATAGTCCATGATGAAAGTCTGCAACATAACCATCCGACATGACTTAAGTAAAATTATGTCATTTTTTTTCTTAACTGGCGCCCAATGCCAAGAAACGTGATTCTTCGGGGCTTATCGAATTAATGTGATTTCTGTTTGTTTTATTTACGAACAAAATTTAATCTGACAATTTTATTTTGTATAGGGATTCTTGTTTATTTTGTCGATTTGCATAAAAGTGAAATTTTGTGTTGCAATTGAAAGGCTCCTTATATTTTATATGAGGCAACACAATAGTAGTCAACATAATTTTTTGAATGATTGAATTCTTTTGAATTCTCCTGAGAATGTTTGTGACTTCACAGTGATACCTAAATTAATTGCAATTTATTTTGAAGTACTTTTTCAGTTTTCAGTAATCAAAATGCTATGAATTTATTGAATGCATTCAAATAACTGAATTTGAAGTCATTGAGGTTTTTAAAACCAGTTGAAGAATAATTCAGATCAGTGAAGGCACTTAATTGAATGAATTCAATGATTTAGATGACTTTAAAACTTGTGCAAATTCAGTGAATTTGTATCAACTTCAAAACTACTTTAGCTGATCTAAAGATATGAACAACTTCAATACCTACTACCTTCAGAATGAATTTTCTTTAATTTCAAATCAAAGAGGAAGTTCACTGAATTCAATCAGAATCAGAACGTTTCGGCGATGACTTCAATGATTGTGCTTGATTATGACTTGTTGTTGTCGTATTAAGGGGAAAAAGGGAGGATACAAAAAAACGACTAGAAAAATGTAAGCAGGACGGGACACTCGGAAAGAAAGTAATCAAGTAATAACCAGCGGAATTCGAAAGATAGACACGTCTGAAGATCTGTTCAGCTCCTCGAAATGGTCGTGTCAACGAGCTTATCCAAAACAAAATATCATCGGACCAAAAATACTTGCTAGTTTAAGGTGAGCTATTTGGGCGGTATTAAGCCCTGTCTTTCTGTACCATCACAACAACGAAATCCTTTAATATTTTTGGACTTCACAAAATTTCTTGAAGAATATTCCCAATTTAACAATTTAATGCTGCCTTTCTTTGCGGGATAAGGTGAAATATAGCGTCACATATAGAAAAGTATATATTTTTATACCCTATCCTGAGGGTATATTAATTTTAATACATAGTTTGTAAAACCCCTTAATATTCGTTGAAGACCTCTAAAAAAGTATATATATATATGATCAGGACCAAAACCTAAGACTATTTAGCAATGCCCGTCCGTCCGTCACCAATTTATAGGCCTTTAAATTAAAGCTAGGGGCCTGAAATTTCAAAAATATACTACCTAGGGTCCCGAAATGGTAGAGTGAAAAAGGTTTTTTGATACCCCCACTGCCACGCCCACAATTTAAACATTTTTCAAAATATATTTTTTTTTAATTAATTTCATAGAATGAAATAAAATGATATTCATCACCTTCTTAATGCTTTTTTCTTTGGGGTATATAGGGATATGGATAGGGCATCGTACTGTTCGCCCCCAGCGGACTGTAGCCTTTCCTTATGTTTTGTCTTGTCTTTATCACTACCTATAAGGCGTACTATTCGTCAGGATTTGGCCTGTCTTTTTTTAGGTATCTGCTAGGCTCAGGCTTCACCGTTTGTCTGTCTTTTTCATTAAATGGACTTGTAGACTGAACTTTTCAACTGCCGTGCAGACTTAGACTTGATTATTAACGATCCGACTATGCTGCTCACAACCACTTGTTATCGAACTGGCACTTCCTGAGTATTCGGTAGCACAAACAAAATGGTGGGCACGGGAGTCAACGCATGCTAAGAGCTTGTTTGGAGGTTTCAATCCGATCATATTTACCTCTTCATGAGCTTAACGTCGACCGTCAAGTAAGTGTGCATACGGCTCCCGGATAGACAGACAGACGGACGGCATTTTCGGCCCCACCTTTTTTTTACACTTCTCTATAGTCGTGTTATCATCCTTCTTTTGGAAATGTGTAAAGTAAAAGGGCAGAAGGTCTCTTTTCGTAAAAAAAAGGTATTAAATTTGTTATCAACGGGAACAAAATATAAAATAACTATACTTTAACGAGCTGAAAGTTGATAAATGATATGTTTGGGTTTCACATGCATGTTTGGGTTTCATCCTGCTCCAAAATATACATTATTAGTTGCTCTGGCAGGCGGTAATCATGACTTGCATTTTTCGGGGCAAAGGGATTTGGTCCGTTGGATTAAAGCTGCCAACCCAGCATGCGCCAACAGAAGCGGGTTTTAGCAAATTTGTTTAGTTTTAAGTAGGTGTAGCTTGAACTTTCTGACATACTCAGGCGACCCTACATTCCAATGTGGATTTTGGCCCTAACTTGGCCTAAGCCTCGCGGTCTTTGGTGCAGTCCAAGTTGCTTGTGCTACCTTTTAACTTGTGCGTGCCACGTAGAGGCCTGCCTTTTCTTCATTGTTCCTCTGAATTAGTGTGGAGATTCTGCGGAATGGAGCGTTGTGTTGGTTTTCATTTGCTCCACACATCACAGTCATCTCCAATGCACAGTTTTTTGTCCGCGTCGATGTTGCTGTACAGCTCTTACAGTTCGTGGTTGAAGGTGTTCATTCGGTCATAAAGTTTTTGAAAAATGTACTTCTAAGTCTAGAAAGGAATATTTCCCTGTTTTTCTTCTTCCCCAAACCACTTGCAACAACCGCGAATGTGACTTATTCAAAAAAAAAATATTTTGCGTTCGCATCAGAAGTTAAGGGTAAATGCTGATGTGTCTTCAAATGCACAACCCTAAGGTGTCTTCCTCATTGGTGTGTTTCACTGCTACACCAATTGTTCTTGAACTTCCAGTGGCTAGGTGACATAACGCTCCGATATGGAAAAAAATGTACATTTAGATGGAGTATGTCGGTACACAACAGACTTCATTCTTTAGCTGCCTTGATAACTTGGTGGTTTTCTAAGAAATAATTTACATTCATTCGCAAATCCTTAGAGTGACTTCTTGTAGTTTTCACCGTCCTCAGCCAAACGTTGTGTAAGTAAATCACCGCCAAAAAACCGTAAATAAATGAAATAATGTAACTGTAAGTATGTAGGCTTCGATAACCTCCTGCATTAAGCAAATTATAGCCTGTCACAGATGACGATCTCTGAAAAGTCTTCGGACTCTCTAAAAAAAAATCACTGGATACATTTATATAAAAAAGGAATGATTGTAATCAGTCAATAAAATCTGCGAAGTATCGTTTATTATTAAAAATGCACTGGCGCTTTACCGCCACACGGAATTCTTCGTTGCGTGCATCTCATTCGTAATTCACGGTGTTGCGTCCTTTGGAATGAATAAATTTTTACTTTTGTCCGAGTAGGTAACTCCTTAATTATTATTTAAAGTGAAATTCGTTACATAAATGCACATGAGCATCAAGGATATCAGAGCGGGTCTCACATGCTGCTGTTGGGACACAAACAAAATTATGTATTCCTACAAGATTTAGTTACATAATCGCGGTATAGTGGTAAATCTGCATTTGATTCCGGTGCGGGGGATTTGCGTGGAAGAAAAAAAAATTGAGATGGACTGTCGTAATGGGGGCTTTTGTCGGCGGCATTCGTATCGTCAACGAATATATGCGTCCCGCCCTAATATCCATCGAGATGTCAGTCAATGTCTGATTGGGGATTTTCAGCGACCAAATGCAGTCGACTCCCACACGGATATGTTTTTGGATCAAAATGTGCGCTGCAATGCGTTGAAAGATTGTTTTTTTTTATCATTAGCTCGGGATTTGTATCTACCGAACTTGGTTACTACATACTTTGAAAATTTTATTTCATCGTTTGGTAATCAGATTAGGAAAGAGGAGAGTAAAATTTATACTTGTATCTTTTCGGTTGCATTCGAATTGACAGTTGTTGAACCAATTGACATGTGGAAATGGATAATGGAACGATAGCTAGTCGTTTTCTTTGTTTGTTTTTCAATTATTTTATATAATATTTGTTGTTATCTGACCTGTTCTTGGCTTACATAATAAATCCTGATCACATGTTTTTGTATGGATGCTTTATTGTTTGTCAGAGGAGCAAGTGGGTAAGTTTAAAATCAGGGAACATAATCATTGTTCAGTTTGTATAGAACTAGCTTCACTTGTTCAGCACTAAATCAGATCGCTGAATGGTTGAAGTTTGCTCGCTTTAAAAACAAATACTTTAAAGCCAGGCAGTGGTCTAGTAGTTCAGTTCATTAGACTGCTAAGCGAAGGGTCCGTCGTTCGAATCCGCCACGCACCACCCAAAAATTTAAATAGCTGCAAAAAGAAGTTTCCGAATTTGCAATCACAAAAATAACTTCGTTGCTAGGAGTTACCATGATTTTCTCTATCGTTCATTTTTTAGTCCAAGAATTTTATATTCTGCTTCATTTGTAGAAAGGAAGCAAATGTTGGATAGCACATCATGCTATCTTGAGCTTGAATTTCCGTTTCGTAATGATGCTTTCAGGGCAGACCGACTTTCTGAAGGTGAAGATAACTATCTATCTCTAAGACTTTTCACAAGCTATTAGTTGCTTATTCGTAAAAATGTACATTATTAGCAATTAGTTTGAATTGTGCATTGTATATAATTCCTGACGTTTTGCTGTATCTGGGGAGTGTTATGAACAGGGTTTGAATTTTGTTGACATTAGAAGTAAGAAAAGGCAAAACAAATCACTTAAAAAGGCAAAAACGGCATTTACCAGAAAATAAGAAAGCCATGCAAATTTAGTTATAAATAGTAGCATTGAACTACCAAAAGCTTTTTTGAAATTATCTGGTAATAATCTCCTCCGGTTGTGTCTGAGAAGTGCCTTTAAGGAGCTAAATGATCTTTCCACTTCAGCTGAGATGAGTAAAGCCATTTAAAGCTTTCAACATAACGAACATCAGAATTTTCTGGTAGCTTTGAATCCAAGTCGCCTTTCATTACATAATTTATCTGTTCAATCGTTTTCAGACTCGTATTTGCATTGAAAATGGCAGACACTCTCAAAAATACCTCCTTTTTGTAAGTCTTCAAAAATTTGTTTGTTTGGGTCGACTAAAAATCCAAAATTGACTGATACATACCAGCTGCGCTTGTAATGCTTCATCTTGGATCAATTCATTCGCAAACACAGCACAGCTTGCATCGTCTCCGATTTATTTGTAATGTAAATTCAAATTTAATTTTAAGTTAACCTACGGGTGGAGGCGGTAGTGGCATGTCAGGTTCCATCTCCTTAAAAACAGCGAACCGGAATGGACTTTTTTAAAAATATTTTCTTCATATTATATACAAAAGCGTCTACTTTTGAGTTTTATGTTTGAGACTCCATGTACACCGTGAGCGCAAATTACTTGAACCATTTTGGAATATAATATTTGTTTCCTCTTTACAAGACGTTATAGGCACTTTAGCACTTTAATTAATTGCTTCCAGTTAAAAAAAAACACTCCGAGATTTAGGTAACGTCCACGTTCAGAAACGCACTTCGAGTTACGAATAAGAAGCATGTTTGCGCAGATTTAATATGTGCATTTTTCTAAAAAAAAATGTATAGCGAATAAACTTTGAGAAAAGAGCAAAAAAGGCAATAATGGTATAGAAAGGCAAAAAAATTCCTAATAATATATATATATATGGAATCAGGAGGACATGAAACGTGTTTGTATAAAGTTGAAACTATCTTCTGGTTAAGCAAAATTAAGAGGCAAAGTTAGCAAAATCCTATACCTGGTTATGAATAAGGACGATGGTTGAAGTTTCTATGAACGGAATTAATTAATTTCTAGCTCATCAGTGTTGTGCAGCGCACTTGCAGTTGACTTGAACAAATACTCATAGATAGTTATTCCTGAAGCTCAGGCGAGAAAGATGTGGTACAGTAGAGGGTTCTATCATCACCGCAACTCAAGTTATATCAAGTTAAAAAGAATAGTTACTATTTGGAGGTATAACTACTCTAAATGATATAACTTCAAAAATATTAGATAAAGCTAAAAAAAATCACTTAACATATTTTGTAGACCTAATTTAACTACGCAAAAAAATGTAAATAGCATCGTGTGATTTTATAAGCCCAGAAAAAAGTTATGACGCCTGAACCAAAAATTAAAAACCTAAGTTTTTCAGCTTTTCATTTCAAATGCATTTTTCAAAATATTTTTCAAATTGCTATAAGCTTACAAATAGATAAAAGCAGAACGTTTACTCAATTTTTGAACATGAAGTACTCTCCCATCTAGCTGTTGCATGGCTTGAAAAAAACGGTGCACTGCATTGGTAGTCTAGAATTGACCATTGAACGATTGACCTTGGCATTATTAGTATATAAGCAAAATATGCATTATTAGTATGCAAAATAAAATAAAGTGACATTCAAACAAACAAAAACAGACTACAGCTTCAAATAAAACGTAAATCACGCTGCTTCCAGTTGTCCAGACCAAGAGCTCAGGCATCCGCAATGGCTTGGTCCTTAAAACGGAGGTTTGGTCTTCCCTGTCGTCTCGAACCTGTGGGCTCGGATTCGAAGATCCTCTTGGCCGGAGCATTGTTGTCCATTCGCTCGATGTGGCTGCGCCAGTGTAGTCGACGGTTTTTGGCTGTTCGGACTATATCCACATCTTGGTACAGCTCATAGAGTTCGTGGTTGTATCTTTTCCTCTATTCGTCCTGCTCGCATCCCGTGCATGTTCGTAAAAGTTTAGATGAGCTGATGCCAAACTGCACATTGCCCCGCGTATTGAATGCTGTCATATGCGACTTTAATGTCGATGAATAGATGGTGGGTTTCGACTTGAAATTCGTTGGTCTTTTCCAGGATTTGCTTTAGTGTGTGAAAATTTGGTCTATGGTCGATCTGCCGGGCCGGCAAACCCTCCGTATAGAAAGGCTCTGCAAGTAGGCCATCAGAACCGACCATATTGTTCATAAGGTTCTTTATAGATAAGCCGGGGTGGGACATGTTCTTCATTGACTGGACGTGGGTTCTCCTCTTGCCTCATCACTCTCTCTACATCTAGTGTAGATATATATTTCTATTGCAAAATCAACTATGCTTAACACTATAGCTTTTGCTATTTTACAAAATGTGAACTATTTGTTTCTCATTCATTCTTACCTTGTAGGTTAGGTAAGCTTATTATATTTGTGCAGTATTACCTCCATTTATATTATATAAATGTTCGGAACATCTTCTAGTCTTAAAATGTTTGTTTACCTATTATTTGGCTAAGCTCTTCGAAGGCAATGATGAATAGAATCTCCAACGTAGAGGTTGTTCATTCGCACACAAAATGTTCTCTTCGACAGAAGAGACTTCACATAATTTGATATCACGGAACATATTCGTCATTATTTGAGTCTTTCAATTATAGAGTTTATGCCGTATTCGATGGAAAATATTTCAGTTTGCTTAATGAGAAAAAGTCTATCCCAAATTGCATACCAGCGTCTTAGAGCATTTAGACTTTTGGTAAATAAGTAGTAAGCAATAGTTTAACATATGAAAGGCAGTAGATAAATACAAGGCGGCGAAAAATGAATCACCTCTCAGGAAGATGTTATGATTTTTTTTCAAATGGCGTCGTACGTCACCCTTTTGACATTTATGAGCTAGACAGCTGCAGTATACAAACAGACGGTGCCTGCTGACCGTCAGTTTCGTGTGAATTACATCCTAACCATGTAACCATGTGGTTTGAACAGAAGAGTGCAAGCAACCGCACACACAGCACGACCCACAGTAGATATTGTGAAAGAAGCATTTCCTGGTCGCTTTATCTCCCGTTTTGGCGATTTGGTATGGCAAGCAAGACCGCCCGACTTATGACTTCTTTCTTTGGGGCTATTTCAAATCGCAGATTTATGATAACAAGACCCTAAGAAGAATATTCGAAAGGAATGTGATGTGCTATCACCGGAAATCTTGTGGAATCTCATGGAAAAAGCTAAAAAAGGGAAACAAATGTGTATGCACTTGACGCATATAATCTTTTCCATTTAACAGAAAAAATTGTGAAGGTCCAAATAAAAATGTACATCAGTCAAAAGGGGGTGGAATTTATTGAGGAGGATGACTACAACATACCCCCATTAAAATTTCGTGGCAGTCACCCCATAAAAAAAAGTAACAGCCCCAAAAAGTTCGCGATTTTTAAAATATAAAAAAAATGGGCAATGGAAATAAGAATATTTCCCCATGATACTTTTTTTTTGGGACACATAGTTCTAAATTTTTAGCAACCATTTTTATGTTCTTGTGGCCTTATTTCTTAGAGCCAAAATTATCTCGTAATAATTTCTACTTGTAGAAAGCGTTCGAGGGTATGGTAGGAAGGGGTGGTAGCGCTAAAAATCTAGAACCTCGTATTCGTCTAAATAAGCATGAGTAATTAAGTTTATATCCGGGAGTAGGGAGGGACCTCATGTAGGCAATTACCAATTTTTTTTACATTAAGTAAAAAAGGAATCCAAAAACAAAATTGAATGATTTATTTGAATTTCGTTGTCACCTTGTATAAAGTTCTATTACAAGGATTTCCATATATACATGTACATATTCTTGATGTACTAATTTGCCGACCAGATTGTAAATAAGCCTTCGACAGGAAATATTTATCAGGCATGTCAAGCGAATTCATCATTCATCAAAATACCTTCCTCACCTATTTCATACTTTATGTTGTCCAAAATTGCGCACCGTATGTTCCTTCCCATCTAACTGCAATATAAACCGTTTTTTTTTTGGCTTGATCGAAAAAAACAGAGGAGTTTTTCGGCACTTTATCC
Source organism: Ferdinandea cuprea (assembly GCA_963576555.1). NCBI lineage: Eukaryota > Metazoa > Arthropoda > Insecta > Diptera > Syrphidae > Ferdinandea > Ferdinandea cuprea. The sequence continues at coordinate 22,627,369 of OY754960.1, forward strand.
ATTTTTATGTCCGTCGCTTTCGTTCAATTAGTCCCTGCTCCCTTGAACTCGCTCCCAAGGTATGTACGCAACATTTTAAAATTCATCTTTGGCTTAGTTCTCCTCAAAAGGCATACGTTTCTCGATTAACTATTCAGCTATCACACAGTTCAACAGACCTTTTTATCGGTTAGCTGTTTAACATTTTTTCATCCTTAGTATCATCAGTTTAATTAGTATCTTCGAATTAAATAAACAAATATCTGAATTTACTTAACATATGTTTCAATCAAACAACATGGAACATAACACAACAAAAAAAGAGAACATTGCTCACAAAATATCATCAAAGTGGCGCTCTTAATAAGCAGTTGATCATGATCATATTCAGCCGCTTAAAATGGGGCCAAGAGAGTGATCTGTTTTTAAACATAGATGTTTGTTTGTAAATAAACTATTTAACTTTGCATCTGAATACTTGGGTTGAGTTTCATTTGTGAATTAAGAGAAATTATCAACCAAATTCTTACATCAACATGAATACTTCATTTTTTACCTACATACATGCACAACAAAACTAACAAAGAGAAAGAGAATGCCATTGCCTTGCCAGTTGCCATATGATTCATACTCCCCGCAACGTGTTCGATAGGGGAAGTGGTTCAATGCATTTCTTTGTTGCAAGTCCACAACTATTTCTAAGCAAACATTAACCAAACAAACAATACTCACCACGAAAAATGCAATATCGCGTTCGCATCCATCCATAGATGAAAATATACTTCCATCAACGCAAACCGCTTCACCACATTTGTTTTCGCCACCACACCAACACCACACCGACAGCACTGCGACTCCGACTTGCGTTGCGAGTTTCTGTTTCATTGATTGAACAGAGAAATTGGTGGCAAAGGCACAGGCAAATGTTTGGTGGATGGAGTTTGGCGGTATGAAGTGCACATTGGCCACAAGTGTCAGTGTGTGTATCTGTGGCTTCGACCAAATCAAGCAGAAACTCCAGTTCCAATTGGATGGACCATGATTGTTCGACTTATTCGAATGTTAGCTACCATCGGCCGTGGACGCGTTTCTATTTCACTCCTTATTTCTTGCGTTTTTTTTTTTGTTTGAATTTTGTGTTAAGTGAAAAGTAGCGAAATTTCCTTGCCTTGTGAACAACGGTGCCTTACTTTTAGTTTGAAATTAATTTTGTAAACTGTTTTGTTTTATTCTAAATAAATAAATATTTAAATGAATTTAAAAAAAAAATAGTTTTATTGTGTAAGGAAATTTACTAAGAATTAGTAAAAATTTATTTTAAACAAAGTGAATCGGAATTGTGTTTTTTAAACTAAAAATAAGCAAATAATAAGAAAATAATTTATAATAAGATTATAAATTCTGCAAACTGCATCCAGAGTGAAGTGAGTGTGTTAACATTTTGCTAACCGAAATCTTTAAAAAGGATTTACCCAGACTCGGATTGGATTAATTTGCCCTGCCTACCTACATCCGAGGAGTGGAACAATTTTTAGGTAAGGACCTTACCCCAAACACTAAAAACCAATAAATATGTTTAACAATAATAAATAGTTGATAAGTTCAAGATTTTCCTTGAAATCGTTGAACTACTTCAGGGCTAGCTGAACTTGTTGAATGAACTTGAATCATTGTTGGTCTTTGATATGCGAACAATTTATTGTCAATTTATTGACCACACGATTCGCTTATATTGTTCGGCGTACGCGCAATGACAATCTGCCACTTTGCGCGCAGTAGATAGCTACCTGTAGTGACCATGACACAAAGATTGAAAGTGAAATAATAATAAATAATGCGAGAGATTAGATTCATTATAAAAATAAAGATGTGCGGCTGTTTAGATTGTTAGATTGGGTGGGCGTTAAATTAAGCCAAAACACTGGTACAGGTGTCATGAGTAATAATTAGAGGAAATAGTGAGAGCCCAAGGTTGAAGAAACCAAACATTGCTATAATTGTTAAAAGTATTTCAAGTGCAAGGCTAACGGTAGCTGTGTGTCATGGAAATAAATATACGATCAGTGGGATTTAAAATGCATCTTATAGTTAAATGACACTTAGGCACTTTCTAAATTTGAAATAATGAGACCAAAGTCGGCTTCTTCAACGAAAAATCTAATCTTTTTCTGTAAATCACTTTCTTTCATTGAAAATCGAATTAATCCCGTTTTTATGGGCATTTGCCGGAACTAAGGTGGCGCCAAAGCGTTCATACACTTTTCGAAGCAATAAAATGGGAAGGTTTTTATTTTGTTCTACTTTTATGGGGGACTTGGATAATATTTTATGACAAAGATAAGATTTGACAAATTGAGCTTTTTTTTTATTACCTTACTGTCACTTTGGAAATAAACTCTTATGGGTGTTGAATACTCTCCCCAAATGGATGTAAGTCATTGGCTTCCGATGAGCAAGTCGAGCTTTGAAAAAACAAAACTCAAAACGAAACATTAAATTGTCTCTGATCGAGTTTTTGACTTGAGAAGGTTTTAGGCAGATAAGCTGATGTGGAACAATGTTACAGTCGAAGCAAGCGCTAGAAAAACTCATCTCTCGGTCAATCCTGGTACCAAGTAAAGACAGCCTCTGGAAGAATTGTCAACCTTTATACAACCGTGAATGAATACTGCCTCATAAAATATAGGTATGCGTTCAGTTCTGACAAATTGAAATTTGAAAACGCGGATTAAGTCGCTTAGAAATAAAAATAAATAGTAGGCGTTAACAGTCCATACAGGGCCTAAATATATTTTTACTGGAAGGGAACTACAATTAAATAACGATTCCGAGCAGCAAATTTGAGAAGCTTCCATGCAAGTCATAATACTCTTGGATGTTGCACCGAAGTTGGCCCATCGTGATCCCGGGGAACCGGCTGAATTTTTTAAAAAAAATCGAAGCGGTAGACAGAAAAACCTAAATACTTTCCCTTTGAAACAACCAATTGCCATACAAAAGCCAAAAAGGCCTTTGAAGTTTGTACCGTCTATTTACTCCAAAGCTTCGAAGAAGAATCTCCCTAAGAATTTCCTACGATCACGTGAGATTGCCTCGCACTTACACAATATGGATGTTTGTCAAAGTTACACAAGAAGAAAAGATAGGTGGCGGAGGATATAAAGCTTTATGGAAGTGATCGTAGATAGGTATTTGCAATGTGTTTTTACAAAGTAAGTTTGTTGTCGAAAATTACTTTGGCCTCTTTAATGTCTTTGGAAGCTAAGAGCAAAGTTGCAACTTAAATTTTGGAAGAAAGCAAAGACGAATGGTCATATGCTTGGGTAGCAGAATTTATTTGAGTCTTTTCTTTGACATTAAATGTCTTGATCTGATTAGGTGAATTTTGCAAAACTAAGTATTACAGTTAGTGTCATCCACTAACATGGCAATTTATGCCTATTTGAGGAACAACAAAGAGGACACAATTAGTGGTGGACTTAATAGTTACAATATGAATTGGCAACTTTCTGTCTTTTAAAAGAGCTCTTCATCAGCTTGATAAGTGGTGATGGAACGTCTGGTTTAATGAGCTTGAATATGAGCGCATCGTGTCAATCTCATATCATTTTATTCAATGTGAGTAAACGTGTGTTTTTGGTAGAACAACACGCCCGCATACTCTTTCCTGAAGGAGTTGTTCTACTTTATTATCAGTCTGAAACAAGTGCTTGGCAATGAGATCTATTATAAAAATGGACACTGTGGTAGGTTGTGGCAATGAGATGTAGAATTTCATTATCAGAAAAATGGGAGCCGTTTTTAGACCAATTTAGGGCGGTAAAAATTGTTTACTTCAGCGTTTATAACATTTTTTTTTTAATCTGGCAGATTTATTTTAGGGACGAAATGAAAAAGTTTGCTTTCCGAAAAGTCCAAACCTGGTCACTAAGTTCGCCATAGTTAACACTTCCTTCAAATATTTACTCAAAATTTGACTGACTTTCTGATCAAAAGTGTGACAAAATAACTTATTAGAATTAATAATCACAACTAAAGAGTGGTGTACGTTTTCGTTATCTGAAAAAATGTTCAAACTCTGTAGACTTTGGAAAAAATATACTTATTTGAAGAGACGTACGAAATTTGCTCTGCAAATGGACTCTATATTTGAGACTGTCTTCGCAATTGCACGAAACATAAAATGTCTCGCAGAGACCAGAATGCTTCGGCAAATATCGATATTCTATCTAAACTAATCATTTTGCATTAACAGCGGTGGATTAGTTAACTATTTTGTTATATTGCGAAAAAGTCTGCTCACTTTTTCAAACCGTAAAGGGGAATCTCTCAAAGATTGTTACTGTGACAATTTCTATTGTGTTTACGAAATTAAGAGCTTATAAGGATGGGTCCACTGGACGCGCTTGGAATTTTCTTTTCCTCGAATAACGTTAGGTCTAGTCTGTGACTGGAAAGGGATGTTTGTATACCTTCCTACCAGAGTCGCCTTTCTTAGTTGACGAGTACGACGCATTGTCGAAAACTCTTGCTTTCGTCCAGGGAAGAACAGAGTGCACTTGCTTTGGTTTTTAGTGGTTACTTTGTGACAGTAGACTTGCCCTCTTGCTATCTACTATTTTTCCATCATCTTCTAAAAGAAGAATGTCTGTTTTATGGTCCTAAATGAATTTTGCCCATCCTAAGGTGTGATTGTATACACAGATGAATCTAAAGAGCAGAATTAGGCGAATTCGATACCATGTTGCACTAGTTATTGAGAAGACATGCCTTAATAAAATTGTATATTCTTTATATATTTTTTTACTTTGTATTTTCTTAGCTTTAAAATGTTATTTCTGCTGAATTTTTAAGAATTCCATCCTCTGTACATAGATATCAAAAAAATCATGGACTCAATAATAAACAGCTTTAGGTAATCATGCACACAAGGCTCATTAATAAGAAAAAAAATATGAGAAGATATTAAGATAATGTCCTTGATATTTTCAACCCCACAACGTTTATCGCTACGATAATTTCTGGGACCCTTATAAAGGCAATGCCCGGTACCAATAACAAATTTGATATTTATAAAAAATGAGAAAGAACGGGGTTCATGGTCAATTTCTTTTCATTTAATTCGTTACTGGTAAGGCCCAATATATTATTCTCAATAAATTCCTTTAAAAACAACAAAAAACCATTTGCCATTTTCACTAAAAAAAATCCAACGCTGCCTCCTCCTTAGGCGGTAGGAATATGGAAAGTGTATCAAAGAGCACTTTGGATTTATTGCCCACGAAAGTAATATTAAAACTTAACTTAGCGAATGATTCTAAGAAATCAAAAAAAAAAATATATATATTTGCTTTACCAAAAAATTAAACAAAAGTTAAGCTAACAGCTTCCCATATAATATGTATAACTAACTAAACACTTGATACTAATCATACACTAAATGAAAAGTTTAAAAAAAAAACCCTATACATAAGCAGGTAGATAAATTGAACTCAGCCCACTTTAGAACCGTCCAGGCGCATAAGATTTCTCTTCTTTGTCACTGCACCGCCATCAATCGAGGTAATGAAATATTCTTTGTTTCTTTATTTATAGAAATTCAAAAATAAAACCGATTTATTTTCAGCGTTTCGTTCAGGGCTGCTGAATGATTTATAGCTTAATCTTAGTTGATGAATGCCCCAAATGATAATATTTCATATATATAATTCAACTATGTGCTGTTCTAAAGTTGTGAGAAATTTTAAAATAAAACGTGTTGTGACCTAAAAAATATAAAATATCTGGCTCAAGTTGTTACCAAAAATTAAAGGTTATACTTAGTAGCTGGAATAAGTGACGAATTTAATGTGGGACATGCATTTGGTACCTCTGTATGTGCAAGAGGATACTACAGATATGTTCTCTTGTAGACCTTCAATAGGGTTAGATAGATAGATTGATTAAAAGCCGGGAGAGCCAACATGGGGCTCTGGCACTGTGGCTCCTAACGGAGCCTATTGTGCCTTGCCTTGAGGGGTCCTAGAGCAATGGTTTTTAACTCCGGAGGAAGTCAGGACGACAAGAATCTTCTCTGGGTGCAAGGTAGCAAGGTTTGTTGGTGAGATGATTTCCTCACCGACGATGTTCTTCCTGAGACGAACGGGAGCTGGACAATTCATGAGTATGTGATGAGTTGATTCGTCACTCTCTAAACAAATTCTACATGTAGTGTCCGGTGAGAGGCCAATGCGGTGAAGGGGTTGTTTTAGGAGACAATGACCACTGAAAATTCCTGTCAGGATTTTTAGACTATTCCTCTCCAGGTTGATTAGGAATTTGGATTTCCTGGGGTTGAATTTGGGGAAGAATTGTTTGGTATAGTTCTGACCAGGTGATTTAAAGCAAACTTTATTGGATCCGATTTATTAGGGTTATGATGCTTCTGTAGAGCAGCTCTCTGTTAAGCTTAATATTATTGCCACTAAAATTTCGTTTAAAAATGTGCACTTCTTTAATTACACAGTATTGGGATGAGAGAGTTCAGTTTTCGTATTTATGAAGCAAATGGAATCAAAAAATGTGAAAACGAGTCCAACATGATTGAAGTGATCTAACACGACGCGTTAAGTTTTCACATGACCGGAGATTGAGATAATAAATACTCCACTGACAAATTGTCCGCGCGGATACAAAATGAAGGACTCGAGATATTGGTCATAATGGTATTTCCCCAATGATTCCAAAGAAGTGATCTTTCACGCTGGCAAAACCACCTCATTCGCTTTTTTATTTGTCTCACTCTCTTGGTCTCTTGCCGAGTAGATTTGATCAGCCATTTCCCAAAAATGCGTATACTCCCTTCAACTGTCGATCCAACTCCATTGCACTAACGTCCCTTCTTTTCAAAGTTATGGAAACGCTGCTTAATGGTCAGCTGACCACAGTCTGAATTTCTGAGCCAATGGTCGACTGTTTTTTTTTTTTTTGCTCTATCTGATGAAATGCAGCTTAATGCACTTGCTATTTCAGATCTTTCAGAGTATGGCGTTAAGCTCTTATGTCGAAAATATATGCTTTTGGTTTCCATGTCTCTCTAATTAACTTGGATGCCTTTAAGTCTGATATTCGCTGGTGTCCCCCAAGGCTCCATTTTATCTCCGACTCTCTTTCTTTTTTACAAATAACCTCCTGTCTGCCACTTCTATTCCAAATCAAAAATGTAATGCTTCCAAAACGCCATTCTGTGTTAAATAAATAAATGGCTCATGCAGGACCCAAGCAACCAGTGTGTGTTTTCAGCTTGGATATTTGTCAGACTTTCAAAAGAGCACCAAATAAAAACGTTTAAAGGTAAAAGGCTTGAAAATTGGGACCCACCGCTTAGTAGTCCAACGCAGATAAGCTCTAAGCCACTGCAGCCACATGAAAGAAAAAACTTATTAGTTTATCATTATCTTATAATGACACTTGCATGCTATGCGCGTTAATAACAATCTTCGATGGAAAGACCACAGTTCGATATCGCCAAGAATGTCGCGAAATGTGTAGGTTTCCCCTAACCCTGCATAAAATTCTTTGTTCATTCTAATCCGGCTACAATTTGCAAATCACTTATCCGCCCTTATCTTGATGGAAATAGACTTGGTGTGACAGAAACGGGCAATAAAACTAAATCAATTTATATCATTATGAAAGGAGCATAGGCTAGTAGCCGTGATGTCTCTTGTCTTTTCTTATTTAATCGCTTTTATCACCATCAGTGATCAATTTTAAATGTCAATATCAATTCACCCTTTCAACAAATTTCCCGCAATACTCGAACTTCATCGACCGAACAGTTTTATTCAGAATTGCCTCTATAGCTAGTGCTAGGAAACACAAGAAGCTATGTCTCTGTGAGTTTCATGTAAAGAGATCCATATCCTACTACTGAGTAAAATAAAAACTTTAGGCGTAAACGGCCCATAGAGGACCCAAGGCATAGCTTCTTCAAACACTGTGAGTGCGAAGCTATATTTTTGACTCGAATGGAAGGTACTTACAGTTCTGTGCCAATTCCGAACGGCAACTAATTTTTTGAGAAGCTTCTCATGGCAGTTCTTACTCTTGTATGTTTGCCAGTTCATCACTTTTTTTAGTGCAAAAAAGCTGTCCCTTTCACTGTCACACGGCATCATACAATTTAGATGACTGACCTTAGACAAACCTACAAGGGCTTAAAGTGCTTAAAAAGATAGTTTAATATGACTTCTTTTTCATATCTCTTACTAAAAATATCCGTAAAAAATCCCAAGCCTGAATAGAAGCCGCCCCAAAAGAAAAGGTCTTCAGACAACCTGCAAATATAATTAAATATACGATCACAAGTATCCACTATTCAAGTGTAAACAAATTAACAAAATAACAACCATAAATGTGCCAAAAAAAAGAGAAAAAAGATCTAATGCCTCTTGACCCATAATTCACGCTAAAAATTTATACTCAATACTTTTTTTTTGGGGGGGCTAACACTTCTGCTACATGCCGCTACAGTCTTTTATGCAAGGAAATTTATCGCTCTGATCCACATTAGATTCACAATTATGACTATTGTTCTGTTAATCTTGAAGTTTATCTGTATCAAGAGTTCATCTCATAATTCTTCATGCTTTGCAAAATTAGAAAAAAAAATATGGAAATATTTTATTTTATTCATAGCAGGTAGCATTTTTGATCTGTAAAAAAACAAAAACAATTCAAGGTTTTGCAGCCAGAAACGAGTATCTATTGATCCGGATAATGGAAGCAAATGATATGTTTTAGTGCGGCAGAGGTCATCTAATGGAACTCGAATTGGAGCTAATTGATGATGAATTGCTATAATTACTACCAAAGTACTAGTTTTTTTTTTCTAGCTCTGCATGATCATTAAGTGTCCTTGGATTTTATATGAAATAAGTTCATGAAACTTTGGTTAGTTATATCGGAAGACAATTTATTTGCAGTTATTCGGTGAATAACTGTAGAAGAAATTAATTTCAACTCTGTTGCAGATTAGAAACGAATAGAAAAGCTTGAGCTTTTTAGGAGGTTTTTAAATTTATATTTACTTGACTTGTAGCGGGAACTATTTTGGAAGAGCTGAAATGCATTTTTAGCTTTGGGTCAGGACTCTTGAACCAAATATAACCTTCAAAGTAATCCTTACTGCTTTACGATAAGAAGAGATTGTACTATAATGTCCTGTGGCTTATATCATATTCCCTTAAAGTGTCGCCCAGGTTCCTAAGTAATCTATAATCATTCGAGATATCTACGCATAGGATAGAAGAAAGTTCTAAGAATGAGTCGCTCTGTTTGTTGCCATAGATAACTAGGGAAGCAATAAACAGATTTGAATGCGGTTTTCACTACTGCATTCTGTATTGCTCGAGAAATGCGTACATTTTCTTTATCGCTTATAAGAACCGCAGCAATGTTGTTAAAATTCATGTGATTTCACAGTTCAAACTTACCATGGCTGTCTCTGAATTCACATAGGCTTACCAAACTCGAGATAAAGAGTTAAGTATGAATTCTTACTATCCTAGAAAGAGTGAGACAAATCTGCACTTTTCTCCTTTCAACAAGAGCTTTTGGGAGCAAAGGAGACAAGATCAATACTTTCATATTAATTGGCTGTTTGATAGACAGCCTTAGTGATTAATCGCGATAAACTTGGCAGTGTTCAAAATAATAAGCAGAACAAGCTAAGCAAGATCAACGGATCACAAGCTATGGCAACGCTTTTATCCTGAAAAAATTCGGGTCACTACCAAGAAACATTGACTCCAGTTCAATCACCTAGAAGGGCGCATTCATGGGAGATACCTTAATCCATATATACATTGTCGGATCTACAACTATTAATTGGGTGCGTGGAGGTATCTTCCTTTGACAGACAAAACCTTAGTCTCTTCTTTCGTCCTTCTGACTAATTTATCGTGTTTGAGACGGAAGAAATGGCGATCAGAGAAGTCTTCTCTTGGCTAAAAGGGACGTGATACCTGCCAAGCATAGCCAAATTTCTTCGGACAGTCAAGCTTAAAGCAAGTCCTTGAAATCAATCTCCATAAACTCGATCGTGGACCTAGACAGGCTGGCGAAAGTCTAACAAACATCCAACAGCAATAACTGTGATCTGAAGAGTCTTAAAAAAATTGTCTTTCGGAATCGGCATTAAACTGTTACTAGGTTCCTTCCATATGCGTCAAAAAAATATTGGAAAAATGGTAGGAAAAGCTAGGGGTTATGTCTTGTATAATCCGCTGGCTTTATTTATTTTATAAGAAAATACAAATAATTTTATACGATTCTTGAAAATTTTAAGCAAATCACCAAGCTGTCAACATGACCTCTAATATGTCATATTTAATATTTAAATATCATATGCCACCTGTCACCTGTCTGCAGTCATCATATGCCATAATGTCTTCTTTCATCTTTAACTTGTAATTGTTCATTTGTCATATTTTTCTCAACTCATGCTTTCTTCTCTTCCAAGTAGCTCTAAATATTTTCACACTTTCTTAAGTTCGTCCAATAGGCGCAGGGACATAACTCGCAAATTCGATAAGTGGGACATGCTGCCCCCATGCAACTCCCCGCTTGGTTTCACTGAAGAATTTTGAAAAAGACATAAAGCCAGGCGGGCCTTATTTCGCAGTAGTCATTGAGATAAGACCACATAACTCATGAGGTCTTATTTCCACTTAAAAATGGAGACAGAAACTTGTTTTACTGGCTATACGTTCTTGTTGCGTGCTCTTCATTTCAAATTCTCTAATAGGTCCCAACTTTTTCTTTTTGGACTTATGTCCCACTTAAGTATAGCCTTATGTCCCTGCGCTATCCAATTCTTACCACCGAGGATCACTGCTTTAGGTTTTGAGGAATACATTTTTCGGATTCACATTTGCATTCCAAAAATCAATACGCAAAGCCTTTGCCGCGTTTAACTTCTACATAATCAAATGTGGTCGGTTTCATATGAATAAATGACCAAATGACCAACTCAAATACTCTGCCTTCCCACGACTCTATTCAATAAACATTGATTTTAATTCACAATCAATAAGTCGCGTTTGTTGCAATTGTTAAATAGTAGTTCCCACCGCATTAACATAGTAAAGCATTACTATTGCAAAAGCTTACGAAACCCTATTTAAAAGAAAAAAAAAATTATCCGACAATTACCTTGATCAAAGTGCCCTCAAGTACCTACGACGTACCTTTGCCGCATAAAGCTTGGCGGATATTTCACAAACATCCCAAAAACCCAAACAAAAATATTAAGAAATATTTTCTGTGTATCCGACTGCAAACTCCATTCCCCCAATTATGTAACATTTAATCGGCTCCCATAGCTCAAATCCCCATTGACATGGTGCACACCAACCAAACCAAGCCAAGCCATTCTCTTCGAATTAATCCTTTATTACTCCCTCGCCCGTATTCGACAGCCACAACAGCAGGCTTCAAAACGACAAATTCCATTATTGAATAGTCTTTGCACACAATTGACCAATATGTCATGTAGCAGAGCCCTCGAGCAGGAAGTACTTCAAACAATCGCACGCCAACCGGGTGGAGGAAGTGACCCTCGAGATAAGTCATAAACAAAAAAACACCCCCTCCAGCAGCAGTAAAGAAAATCTCAAATAATTCTTCTTCCCCCGAACTACGAACAGCCACCTGGACCTGGACAGTGTATCTGAGACTAAGTCTGTGCGGCTATTATGTCAGCAAAAGCGGGAATTGATTCCCGGTCCACTTCATGCAGCCACACCACACAACAACCAGCAAAATCAACTTTATGACTTTATAATAGATTCAATGAATAACAAAAACAAAACAAAAAAAAATTACAAAAAAAACCGTCCACTTCAGCAGTCCAGCAACATATTCAACGGATTCAATTCAATTGAACTGTGTGTGTGTGCTGCGCTTGCAATGGCAATGGTAGGCAATGTTAATGGTGGTACTCCACTCCAAGTCGGGTTTTGTTGTTCCTCCTCTGTATTGCGTCAGTCATGATGGTGGCAGCGCGCCGCCGCCGCGGAAATCACAGTTTTATGAGAAAAGCCAGAACCGTTCAAGTTTATTTATTTTTTGTCCAAATTCTATGGCGCTCCGAATCTGAGTGCTGTCCGAACCCTTTTGGTCCACTCGAAGGCTTCAGCTCGAATCAATAGCTAAATACTATTTAGTATTTACTGAACAATTGAATTGTTTGCATTCAAATTTTTGTTGTCGTTTGGTCGTTTGGTCGTCTTATCATCGAATGCGACTATCGTCCATTTGTTTTTAGCCGCAAACACTTAAAAAGTAATAAAACAAATGGACGGGTCTTATCGTCGTCGTCGTCATGGTCGTCCCCATTGACCTATTTCGGTTGTTTTGTTTCATTGGCATTTTGGGTGTTGTAAACGATCGATTTGTTGCCTATTTTCTGGAATTCATGGCAACGAACGCATTAAGTGTAGGCACCTACCGCTGATAAAGATGAATAAATTGGCCGCAGTCGGAATATGCGGGGGGGCCTTCGATATGCGGTCATTGTTACTGGTTTTGTGTGTTTTCTTTCTTTTATGTGGCAGAAGGTGCATGCACGGCTGGTATCAGGTGGAGGAAGACATTAATTTTGTACCGTGAAATATGGGTCAGTGATGGAGTGACGGAAAATGGCAATAATTGCTTTTCAAATTGGAAATCGGTTTCAAGCAACGTAGCGTTTGGTCTAATTTTACGCTGCTGATAAGATGCCACAATCTGTTGTGCAATTTTAATGGTTAATTTATTTTTAGATTTTAAAAGTAGGTTGGTAGTTTATGTTGGGCTAATGTTTCTGGGAACTGTGCGGTGTGCGGACAGTCTGGTTTGAAGCGGCAAACGAAAACGACGAATGACGAAAGAAAATTGGTTTGGTCATGCTTGGTTGAGAGGTCTGTTGGCACCGAGTTCAATTTCATACAGAAGTCATAGAGGCCTTACCGTTGAATACCCTAATTGGACATGTGAGGACATGATCCGAAAACAACAGCACGGCTGAAAGCGGTATCCCCGCTAACTCGACCAAGCTGTATAAGAACTGTGCTTTCATGCATAATAGTCGGCGTTCATTGGAGATGTTCTACTGACCCCATTTCCTATTTTTCCATTCTACAGGTGGCCTAGCTTTTTAGGATGTTTTTTTTTTCCAATGATGCAGTATCCGGTTGATACCCCAACCAGCATCCGGATTGAGAAGGGAGAATAAGGAAGTCGGGTAAAATGGCGCAACTAAATACAAGTGTTTTTTTAATGTTTCTTCGCCAAGGTTTAGTGACACCATCGATGAAACTTTTAGCGGAATTGAAAGGCGCTAACACCTGCTCGTCCACTAGAAGTCGGTTCAGATTAGAGGCATTGCTGGCTAGTTCATACGCTTCGTTTATAAGGATAGAGCACAATTATCGGCGGAAAGCCGCAGTGGCTGGGACTACTAAAAATTAAGCTCACGCCCCAGCACCACCTAAATTTTATTCATTTAAAAACGTTTTCAAAAGGCTGACCTACAACGAAGAGTAAGAGCTTCATGAAGAAGCTGGTTGATAGATTTTCCCACATTAAATGAGTTGGAGAGAAGATAGGCCCTAGGTCCTGGGTGCAAGAACACCTTACAACAATACTAATCTGTTTTGTGTTTACGAAGGGGTTATCCGAAGACAACAAGCACTTAGACCTATTGGTCCCATGGATTTAAGCAAAGGCTACCCAAATTAACCACAGAACTATAAGTTTAGAAAGAAAATTAGAACCTGCCAGTGCATTTGGCCAATGCGAACTTGCTTTGTTAGTGAAATTTGTTTTGATATAATTTTCAAGGAGGAAGTCTTTGCCAAGGAATGTCAGTCCGGTTCTTGCAAAAGACGGACTTTAACAGATAAAGTGTGATTTCGTTTCGTAACGAAATAGTTTTGAGATGCTCAGTCCCAGCTGATATTTAGATCTGACAAAATTTGGACCGTCGATCGATAGCTTGGAATGTCTGTAATTGTAGATGTAGAAGCTCAATTATATCACTTTTTTAGACCGATGAGCAGCATCTTATTAATGGTAGTGGGCCAACGAAGGCCGACAATGGGCCTTGCCTGACAAGACCGTCAGCTTTGTCATGTCCTGGAAGCCCGTATGACCGGGGATTAGAATTACAGTATCTACGCAATCTGTTTAGGTTGCTTATGGCCTTTCCCCAATTTTAAAGGTGACTGTAGCAGCAGAGCAGGCCGATCCATCCATCGTAGATTCACTGTTCCACTACAAGCTGTCTGAAAGAAGGACTCGAAAGCGATGCTTAAACATCTGTATTGGACACATGAAATCAAGTGCTTCTCCTCTATGACCAGGCATGTCATCAAAAAGCGCACCTATCTATCTATCTCACCCATGCGATAAAGCCTTTTTTCTGGCTGCACTTACATCGAGGACCTTCAAGGGAAGTAAACAAGGCAACAGTGGGAGTTGTCCTCATTGCACCTGTAATGCATAAACACGCAAGATGTTGAAGCTTAGTTAGAGGGTTATCTGACCTAGTTATCTCTCACCGACCAACCGCACCATAAGGTCCAATAATACACGTATATATCCAGTAAACTAGTCTGAGACAAAGACCCCAGGTTCTGCTTAAATTTCCTATGGCCTTAGAGATTCTAGCCTCTATTTTTTGCGCAAATGAAAGGTTCGGGTCGATTAATAATGTAAGTTGAGGTTTCAAGAAAACAGGCCACCTTGTATTAGGTATGCTTCTTCTTGTTGAAGACAGCATTATCGAGCATGATAGAGCTTGTTCACAGCACAAACTCACGATTATAAAGGGTGATTTTTTAAGAGTTAAGTTTTTCAGGTTGGCAGCACTGGTTAGTAATGGCGTCCAAACCTCATCTGTCAAAGTGAAAAGTTTTCAGTATACTCTGCCATTTAATCATGAAAAGACTTACAAAGGAGCAACGATTGAAAGTTATTGCAATTTATTATCAATATTTGTGCTCTGTAAAAAATGTGAAAATTCGCTGTTTTATCGAAAAATTGTGTTCAGCGATGAGGCTCATTTCTGGCTCAACGGATACGTTAATAAGCAAAACTGTCGCATCTGGAGTGATGAACAGCCACATGCCGTAAAAGCCGATGCATCCCGAAAAAACCACAGTTTGGTGTGGTTTATGGGCTGTGGGCATCATCGGTCCATTTTTCTTCAACGACGACCATGGAAGAAACGTTACCGTTAACGGCGAACGATATGGAGCCATGATACGCGACTTTTTTTGGCCCCAGTTGGCTGAGTTGAACTTGGTTGACATGTGGTTTCATCAAGACGGTGCCACATGCTACACAGCTCGTGAAACAATGGAAATGTTGAAGGATGAACTTGGTAAGCAGCTTATCTCTCGAAATGGCCCTGAGATTTCAATAAAAATTTTGAAAATTTGATGCAAATTGGATTTTTTAAAAAAATACGCTTACAAATTACCATTTATTAAGTGCTGATTTCATTCCCACACATGCATTTCCTACGTCGCTTTCACTGCAAGCATCATCAGCATATTCAATGCATAGGGCGGTAACGACCTACTAACGTTTTTTGCTTTACTGAAGCATCCTTTGCTCATAAAAAAAGATATATTATCTATCAAAACTGACTTGTTTCTAAAGTATTGGCCGTGCCACGATGTGGAACTCATTCAGAGTTCTAAATTTTAGCACGATTGCAATAACTTTGTCCTAAGAACGGTCATGTATGTAAACAGATAATATTAACAAAGTAATTGGAATAACCCAAAGTAATAACTCATCTCGCAAAGATAACGCAGATACGAAATAAATTGCAATTTAAAGCAATGATCGCTTGATATAAATTCAGTTTTCCTCATACATTTCAACTCTAAAGTTCGCGATGAAATCATTCACAAGAAGTGCAGTGTTTACTATATCCATATTAGCCGTCGCTCTTGGATTAGCAAATGGTAGGACTTTAAATTGCTATTTTGTATTAATTTATATGGAAAACTAATTACAGGTTTTAAATGGATACAACTTACACACGGCGATCCAATTCCAGAAAATGCTGTAAAGTTAAATTCATCTAAAAATGAAAACTATGTTGGACGTGCAAGACACTACAATTTAATGATTCCGGCTACTATTACCAGCAAAGGCGCCACTATTTATTATCACAAAAATATACTGACAACGGAATACGAAGTTCTGGTAGCTACGGAACACTGTGAATGGCGTCGTAATGTCGAAAAAAAACACAATTTTGTACGAGCTGGATCGGCATGGAACCACGAACCTCTTTTTATTGGAAAAACTTTAGACAGTGTTGTATCACTTCATGTTGATGTGAAAAGAGGCGAATTACGGCCCTGGATGAATCAACAACATGATTCTGTGTTAATTTGCGACGATGATACCAAGTGGGTTCTTTCATCATCTGCAAATATTTCTAGTGAGGCAGTATCAAATGAATATGTAGATGTTGTTGTTCGACTTTTGGGTCCTTCTTCATTTGTTCCAGGTCAATTTAATAGTTTGAATAGCGTTGCTTCTGCCACCTTTTTAGGGGTTCAATTAGTTTCTCCCTACTTTGAGGTCTTAGTTTCCAATGATCCATCAAAATACGATTGGGTACGATTACCGCTTAAAGGTGTGATTCCTGAGTTTTCTGTTGTGGCGGGAAAAACGGACAAAAATGAATTGATATATATTGGAAAAAGTAATGAGGACATTATACCTATTATTTTCGGTGAAAAATCCCCCGTATACTCATATAAGATTTTGGTAAAAAATGTGAATTAAAACAAAATTAAATAAAATTGCTTCGAAAACTTGTTTTGAGCTATCAATTATTAACTATTGCAGAATGCAAGACGACCTAATGTCTTGTGGGAGAATTAATCCTGCGAATTTATGAGCAGTGCAGCTGCAACGTTATAAGAAAATCCTTTGTGAGTTGTTGGAGTTGTTCAACGTGAATTGAACAACCATTCTTCATTCACATCTCTTTCTCAGACATCTTTGTCTAAAATGAGGTAGCGTTATCGGCTAAGCTCAATATAATTGTTATTTCATCTCGGACGAGGGACGGGATCGATTGAAATACCCCTGCAGCGCAATCATATGACTATTGCTGTTAAGCATTTATCATCTTAGGGTTACCCCCTGAAGTATGCATGGAGATAACCGGTGTCGCAAACGGCGGATTATATAACAAAAACAAAAAAACATGCTAATATTGATGGTGGCAGTTTTGAAAACGCGAGGATCACACAAATGTAACAACACATGCATTCCATTGACCTCAGTGATATATCCGAAAGTAGGAGGATCAGCAGGGATGCAGTGAGAATGGAAAATTTATGATCCCACAATCCTGATCACAGCCTCGTCAGAAAAATTAAATAAGAATATGATTGCAGTATTGGAGGCACTGTTGGATCGCCTTGATGTTTTGGATTCAGTATGGTGAGTCCGTGACTTCGCACTTCGCTCTCCACAACGCCGGGTGCCATCGGGCATAGATTTGGGGTCTATTATTCAAAATATTTCATTCAGGTCTTAACATTTTTAAATTCACATTTGTTCGACTATATTAAGTCGAGACATATATATATATATGAGTCCTTCAAATTCCTTCATCCTTCTCGATCTGCGGGCAGATACTTCATCTGTGGCCACGTTTTATGCTGTGTTGCTGCTTCGGCTAATAGGGTTGATTTCCACGTGGTTTTTGGTCTACCAACTCGCCGTGTACCTTGAGGATTCCATTCGTAGGACTGATTCGCGATGTTGTCGTTTGGTCTCCTCAATGTGTGCCCAATCCAGCGCCACTTCCGCTGCCTTATTTCGACATTCAAAAGCTATCGACCCGTTTTGCGCCACAATTCCTGGTTCGATATAATTTTCGGCCATCGGATCTGAAGAATGTATCGAAGGCAGCGGTTTACATATGCCTGTAATCTTCTCGAGATGGAGGTAGATACTTTCCAGGTTTCACAGGCATACAGCTTACAGCGGATTAGACATTGGATTCGAAGATCTTTAACTTGGTGCGTAGGGATATTTGGAGTTCAATGCTGAAGACAACGTTTCAAAAGCGCTGCGGGCTTAACCTATTCTTATATTAACATCCAGATCCGTTCCTCTATCGGACGATACAAAACTGCCTAGATAGTTATATAATTTGACCTTCTCAATTGGAGTCTGTGTCAGAATAATCGGCTTTTCTGCTAAGCAGCCGTGTGCATTATTTTGGTCTTGATGCAATTGACGGTAAGATCAGCTATCTCTCTATTCACTTGCAGTGATTGGAACATCTCGTTTATCCCGCTGTTGGTACTTGCCAGGAAACATATATCGTCAGCATAATTGAGGTGGCTTAGCCTCTCAAACGGTCTCCATTGGATACCATGTCTCTCAGTTATACCTACGCTGGCAGTTAGTACATCGTCTATCGCCATTAAAAATGGAAAGCTGTTCATTATGTAGAACGAAGCATCTTGCGGCGTGAAAGGACTCCTTTAAAACAGCAACAATCTTCGGGGGAATCCCTCTCCTTCTCAAAGTCTACGAAAATAGGGTAGAGCGGTGACGTAAGCTCGGTTGACTGTTCGAGTATTTTAGTATTGAATATTGAAGTTGAGATGGCAACACTTATTAAGGTGTATTGTACTCAGAACTGCTTTGACATTGACAGTCTTTCTAGTCGAAGGCCGCAATTCGGCCGCAATTCGGTCAGACATCAGTGGAGTAAGCTAATGCAAGAGCAGTTGAGCAAAGACTTTTAGCAGAAGCTACCCATGTTGTCGAGACCATCGTTGGTTTGGGTTATATATTTGGGTTTAGCCATATTTGGGAATTGCCCCCTATTTGAAATATGAAATGAGTTTAGGAAGAAATTTAGAAGGGAAAGACCTCTCCTGTTTGAATCTTTATCTGATGTATCTTCCTCTAAACAAAATTGAATCAATAAATCAATACCTTTTGGCTTATCTAACTTTAAAAAAGGGATAGAGAAATAATGTGGCCCATATATGTAGGTGCTGGAGTGTGTTCAAAATCAGTCAAGCTACTTCCAAGATACTAGGCTTTATGCCTACTATCAAACATATTTTATAAAAATAACTCGAAAGCTGCAGGGCTAGAAGCCATGAAATGTGGAAACTACACTTTTTTTACAATTGTAGGTGCTTACGGTCTTCTGGTTTAGATGTTCCCGTGTTTGTATGCTTGTACAGTCGCCTCCCCTCAAGTCGAAAATCCTTCTAACTGAAATACATTCTTTCGACTCTTGGTCTATTTTCAATACCTCTAAGTCCAATTTTTTGGAAAAGAAAAAAACAAAAAAAGTCCTATCGCAACTTGTACAACAAAGCTCTCGCAGTCACATCGCGCATACAACCCTACGTCTCTGTATGAACAACTTCGCTGCTTATTACTTGTGTTGTTGGTTTGCCTCCAATCCACCATACCATATGGGCTAAAAGGGAACAATTAAGACTTAAACATAGTTGTGGGCTGATTTTTGCAAGGAGTTTAGATTTTCCTTATTTCAAGGCAAAGTACTTGCAAAGTTTTATGTGGTGAAAGCGCTTCTGTTAACAAGACAAAAGCCGGTGAACAGATCTCAGAGGTTGTCAGAGGATTCAAACCGGACGATATTTTTAATGCCGATGAGACCGGTGTTTTTTTTTTAATGTTTGGCGACACGCACCTTGGCTTTAAAAGGTGAAAAATATTTTGGAGGCAAGGACGCAAGCATCCAAACATGACTGCCTCAGAAAAGTTAAAGCACTTAATTATCGTGAAGAGACAAAATCATGGCTGCTTTAAAAAAATTAAATCTTTGCCGGTAGATTATGTAGCTAACCAACGTTCAAGTATGACAGCAGATCTTTTTACGAGTTAGCTTTTGAAACTTGATGCAAAATTTGGAATATCAAATATTGTTCATCATTGATAACTGCCCAGCTCACCCAAAGCGGGTAAAGGCTAAGTTAAAGTTCATAAAGCTTGAGTATTTCCCTCCTAACATGACCTCAAAAGTTTAGCAAATGGACTAGGGTATTATAAAAAATCTTGAAAACCTGGGAAACCAAAAAAATACTATAAAATACGAGGATACTAATGAAATCGAGGTAATCTGGAATAGGTTTGCAGAATCTGATTACAGTGTTGAAGGCCTAATTTGGAAGGAATATGTTGAAGTCGGTGACGGTATCGCAGCCAAAGAATTACCGGAATGTTATTGAATTTTGGAAACAATAGCACATGCCGCTGATGCTAACGATGACGGGAATGAAGATGATGAAGAAGATGTAGCCGAAAAAAAAAAATATTGAACTCCCGGAAAAGAATAACATTCAAAACTCAAATTGAATATTGCAATCTGCAATTGAAATGACAGATGATGTGCCTTTTTAAGATAGAATCGTTTTTTCAACGAACACTCCCCAACTGTAATGACTCAATCTAAAATTACATAAAAAAAATCTCCTTGAAAATTCGACTTAGAGGGAGTCGACTGTATATTGTTTGTGGTCCCCTTTTGAAGCTCACGAATCTTAGAAACCTTTTTTTAATAAAGTGTCAAGGTAAAGAGAATATCCTAAAGCGGTGACATAGTCTCATATAGTCTTAGGTCTTGGCATATGAGAATTCTCGCATGAGAATTCTAGTCAGTTATGTATTTACCTTATTCCCTTTTGCGGTTTTCTAACAATCTTAACAGATAAGCTTTCAAGGAAAAGTATTTAGTGGAGCATTAACGAAGTGCAATATACAAAAATAACAATCTGTTTAAATCAAAGACATGATTCTTTATCTTTAAAAAATTAAATGAATTTCCCTCATGCTGTTAACGTCCGACTAATCATTTAAATGGGATTAAAGACACAACCTGGGAGCCAGCCCTATTGCAAGAAACATAACTGAACCTATGTTGCATTCTCTTCTAAGACACAGCTGTACCACACCACCACAATCATCAAATAAAATTATTCGTTAAAAAAAAAATGCACCGTTTCCTCTGGCCAGTTCGATGTCCTCTGATCGTCGCCACTACCGAATCCAAACAAATGCAGGTGGACATTTACTTCCAAGGCACATACCTAAAAGGAAGTCCCCCCCCCCTCCTTTGCTGCTATACAAAAGTGTACACCACAAACGCTTGCATACAAAATCCTCCAACAAGACGACAGCTAAAAACAACACGTCAGAACACAGCACAGCACACAGAAATAGACAGGTAGTACCGGCTTTTGTAGCGTTGCTGCTGTTCACTGCTGTTTCATTTGCTGTTGTGCGCATGTAATAATTACGAATTCACATCACATACACAAGAGACGCGTACTAGTCAAGGCTAACAGAAGATATTCACCTTGAATTTGTATCTGGATCTTTGAATCGAGATTTTTCTCATCAGGCTCCGATGTCTTCTACCAGCGCAGTACACCGCATCTAACCGAACCGATCGCAAACAGGTGCCTAAGCTATTATTTGTGGTTTGGTTAGGCTTTTAAATTGAAAGGGATAATGGTGGTAACAAAAAAAATTTAAAATAAAAAATACCCATACATACCGAACTGAAGAAGACGACGACGATATCGCAGAAGAAAAATCACGGAAGCAGACATAAATTCATTTCTAATGCGCATTTTGTTGTGCCTCATTCCCCCCCAACTGCCGTGTGTGTGCTTATTCGATGCCTTATTCGATTCGTCATGTATTATGAATTTGCGTCGATCCTCACGAGATAATAATGATGATGGTAATAGTGATGCCGAGAGTATAATGATGATACATTTTAATGCGAGAATAATGCGAAACCGATGCTCAACATTCAATTAATCATTAGAGATACCTATGGCGCTTGCATATTAGATACGAGATAGATTATGAGCTCTTTGTGAGATGAATTTTTATTTAGGATCGTGGAAATTGCGCAAATTACTATTGTGGACTCGATGTGAAGACGAACTGAGCATTTAGTGTTTATGTGCGTTTTTTTTTTAACATTTAATGAGATTTTTGGGGGAAAGCGGGGAAAATTCACATGTTAATGTTTGCGAATGAAATGAAATTCACCTTTAAGTCCGGTTGTATTTGGTTCTGCTCTTACTTTCCACTTACAATTAGATGTGCAAACTTTAAGCTTTCTACTAAGTCTGTGGATTAAATATTTTTTGTGAAACTTATATCTCTTTTTATATAATTAGTTGATAAATTCGCATTTAGATAGAGCGCTCAGATAGAACTACAGGTCCATTGTACTTCCATTCAGACACCTTACATTAATTTACTTAGTTTTCCCGTCTTTCGAAGAAAAACGAGAAGGAGCTTCAGCGATAAAGAGCTTAGATGTTCGGCACTCACCGTGTCAGCCACGAAGATCCGCCACCTGATGCGAGCATGAGCCGGACAACTGCAGAGAAAGTGTTCTGCTGTGTCATCCTCCTCACCGCAAGCATGTCCTGCATGTCCTGTCCGGTAGTGGTGTCGCTTAAGCCCAACACATTTAAGTGTTTAGCAAAAGCTTGGTGGCCCGAAAGAACGCCTACAAGCAGCCTATAGTCGATTCTCCTCAGAGATAGAAGAAAAGATGCTGACCTTTTGCAAATGCCCGGACGCAGTAGTTTGGTCTGTCTACGAGAAACCCAAGAATCGATAGACGACATGACTAAAGATGCAGGCAGACCCAACACAGGTTCGGGTCCTTGCCTAGCAAGCTCATCCGAGATCTCATTTCCCTGGATGCCAGTGTGACCTGGTTCAGTCTTCCGACCAAATTCAGAGAAAGCTTGAGTTCTAGCACTAACTTGGACGAGGTAAGAGGGTTTAGAAACGCTTTTAATGCAGCTTGGCTATCACTGCAGATGCAAATGCCTCTAGCCCTCCACCTGTTGTTCACAATATAGCGCATAGCCATTAGGATGGCAAAAATCTCCGCTTGGAAAACAGATGCATGTTTACCCAAGGGGTAGTAAAGTCGTATATCATCGCATCCCACAAAGACACCAGCACCAGACCCCTGCCCGGTTTTGGAGCCATCCGTGAAAATACGATGGCAATCAATCCATGGTTCAGAGTCTGACCGAAGCCATTCCGTTACCTGTGGAAAGTTGACGTGGTAGTTTTATCGCAGAAGGATTTCTGGTGTCATTGCATCAGACGGCATATCCATAAGACAGGGGTCAAAGGATAAATCTCGAACAAGTTCTTCAAAATTCCAGTGCCTGAAACCCAGGTTTAACCAGGTTTGCATTGACTCGCGACAGTTCTTGCTGCTTACCGAAATAGTCTCGTATATATTGCGCTCGCGGCTGGTTGACGTCTTTGATGGTTTTTCTGTAATTATCAAATGCTAAGAACCGCAGTGTTAAGAGGAGTCTTTCCTTTGGTGATATTGAATCACGGAATCGAGTGTCTTGCTTTTTTATAATAAAACCCACTTTTAATAACAAAACTTCCAAATCAACTGCGGTCATACCAGTGAAATTTAAGTATTGTTATCGACTGAAGTGCTCGGTCATGATCCATTTTTCGGATCCTTTTCTTGGTAGCTCGTCGGCCATCTCATTGCCGGTTACGTCTTTGTGTCCAAGAACCCAGCAAAAACATACCTTGTGCTGTGAGCCATGAGCCTTGAGCTCTATGCGACAGCGGTGAACCAGCTTGGATTTGATTTTAATAACATTAACTGCCTTAATGGCCGCTTGACCGTCAATGAAATTTGTAATATCATTCCGTGATATTGCCGGCATTAATACAGTACGGACCGCTTCAGCGATTGCCAGAACCTTAGCCTGAAAATCACTAGTGTGATCAGGGAGTCTGAGAATAGACCGGCACCTGTTTCACAGTCCATCTTCGATCCATCTGTGTATGGATATGGATTTCATTTAAGTGGGTTCATTCATTTTCCATTCTGTCTATCAAAGTCCATGTAGGGTAAGATGTAGTCGGGGCTAACATTGTCTCCTACGAGACCTGGGTTCCAGCTGACTGTTTGGCGGATCCTCAAGGCGCCTTTGACAGCTGATTTGTGCTGATAGACCCAGAGGAGCGGTTGGTGTCATTCTTATTGCATCAGTTGTCCCTATGCATGCTAGTCTCTGTTTTTTCGTCAATAACTTAAGATTAGTAGTTGATTAGCAGACTATACTGCCATACTGCAATTTTAAAATAAAGTTTACGCGGCCTTAGACTATATTGTTAGGACTTGCCAAAGCACGCTATTACCTTCGCTCCGCTAGGCTTTTAAGCGTCCGAATCTGATTTGAAGTTTGAATCTTTATAAGTCTCTGTTTTTTCTTCTTATCACAAGGAGATTTTAGGTGCACCAAGGTGGGTCCTTTTTATTTGTCCGTGGAAAGCACGCTTTTTGTAGAACCTTCTATGGCTAACTAAATGAGTTCAGCGACTTCAAATTTTAGTCAAACTAAACTGACGTAACTGAAAACCATTGAATGAATTCAGTGCATTCCACTGTCAATAAAATGATTTTAACCAGCTGAATCCATTTAGTGAATTCAAAAACTGACTTCAAAATCATTTAGTGACTTCCAAACAATCAAAACAAAATTATTCCTCATTGATTGAGCATATTCAAATCTTATTTAAAAATTAATGATAATTAATGTTACAATTGTCATTGAATTAAAACAATTCACTAGACAGTAAACAAATGTTGGCACTCTTTCAGATTGCAATGACACTCGCATAGTTTTGATTTCATTTCTACAACTAATCTTAGTTCAAAACCATCCATTGTCAGTATCATTCAGAAGACTTCTTACCAAGTCATTCTGAAATCACGATGCCACCATTACGAAACACATAAATCCCAACTGAATACTTCCACAAAATATCTAACCACATTTCTACATCAAGTTTCTACTCATTTGTCTCTTAAGCGTTTTTCTTTGAATCCATGTTACCATGATCCATAAAGCACCTGAGTCAAAGATAATATCGAAAAAAAAAGAAAAAAAAAATCTCAAGTATATTCACTCACAAAGCCACATAGATAAACACAAGAAGAGACCACCCACCCGCTATAAACTATCACTTTGAATAATGGGAAAGTTGCATGCACCTACCATTTAGTTCTGCTGATCATTCGTTCTAAAGGACTACCGTGAATCCGCATAGAAGAAGTTTAATGCGCTCCGTGCCTGTGCATGTCGAAGAATAGCTAGACAAACTGGTGTTTGGTATCTTATATAATTTGCATGGATACCTAGGTAGTGAGCAAATGTTTTTCCATATGTTCGCTGGCCTGAACTACAGCCTAGGTAGGTATATAGAAATATAGAGAAATAGATACCTTATCAGATTTTAAGAGATTCGTTTCGTAGGCATTCATAGTATCAGTATCCAAGTCGAATTCGAGGTAATCAAGTTACGCATTTTTGTTAATGAGATGAAGTAGTGAACACGTAATTGAACTCCAGATGCAAAACAGTTATGACAAGCTCTCGTAGAGACGACTAACTATAGAGATTTAGTTCAGGAGCCCGAACGGAAAACCGCAAAAAAATAAATAAAATGGGCGTTCAAAACGGCCTAGGATATATTCATCTGGCTGCTTTAACGTTCGTTCGTCGGTGCCAGAGCCAGAACTAGGTTAGGTTAGGTTATAATAAGGGTGTGGTGAAAACGAAAACATAAAACACACTTTAGGCACCAAAACGGGACCATCGCAATCCCTGGGGAACCAACTGAATTCACATTCAAAAGTCAGAAAGACCTACACACTTTTCCTGGAAAAGTAACCATTTTCTCTGCAAAAACCCAGAAAGCCCTTGAAGTCCACGCCGTCTATTTCCTCTATGCTTTTCAAAAAGGGAAAGGGAAATACTTCCCTAAAAATTTTCTTCGACCACGCGCTATTGCCTCACAATCACACACTAAATGTATTAAGACCTCAGCAGCATGCAGATCTCCGCAGAATCCGCAGTGACTGTATCTGATAATCCGAGCCTCTTTGCATGTTTCCGCAGGAGACTGTGCCCTATAATAATTCCGACTATTGTTCTAAGCTGAATTTTATTAACTCTACAAAATTTTTTCTATTGAAAAGTGTGCATTGAGCTTTAGGTTCATGTGTCCATCAAGACTTATCCACCTTAGATTGGGGTTTTCCTTAATAGTGCCCTTATTATGCAGAGGTAGAGGTTTGATGTCGCAGTGGCAGGAACTTGCAAGCTCATCTGCCTGCCCATTTCCCTCAATATCGCGGTGTCCTGGCATCCAGCACAGTCTCATTCGGTTCTGACTGCATCATGCTTTAAGCATTGTGCGTCAGCTCCTAACCGTATCAGAATTGATTTTGGTTGATTCCATTGCCATTGATTTAGATGGCAATATCCCTTCCGAATACCGATATTGTCTACATTAGCTTAGGCGACCTGAGGAAAGCTAGAACCTCTGATTGGAAGATACTGCTTGTGTCCGATAGTCGTATAGACACTCTCATCTCTGGATCCTCGGAGAAGATACCAGAAGCTTTTCCTTCAGCTGTTTTCGAACCATCAGTTGCCAGTTTTTTCATCTCTAAATCAAGTGCTATTAGGTGCAGAAGGGTGTACAGAGCTGCTGTTGGGGTGGTTCGGAGCGCATGGCTATACTGGACTGGAACCGCAGTGCCATATGTAAGTACCGTAAATAGCCAGTGCACCATATCAGGTTTTAAGCCCCTAATTTTTCTATGTATATGCCGTGGCACTTATACCTATTGTCCTCAGCTTTTGAGGATATTATTAATGACCAGCACCCAAAGGAGTTCTGGTAGAACTCCTCCCTGGGGGGTTCCTCTGGTTACAGACATTCGGGCTGAGCTTTGTCCAGTGGAACAATTTAATTTCCTACTACTTGGCCTCTACAAGACCGCTTTTTATGGCGCTACACTCCACTTTGTTGAAGGCTCCTTCTTCCGCAAACTCACCGAAATGAAGACTTTTTTCTATTTTCCCCACCACTACGTGCGGGGCGGTTTCCAAATAAAGTGGAACTATAGTAACCAGAATCTTCATTAGTGATTCGTAAAAGGGCCTTGCCGCTGAATTTCCTTCTACTAAATACTTTGATTTCAAAGAACGTTTTAATTTTGGCTCGCTTTAAGGCAAGGCATAGAAGCTCTATAAAGGTTTTTGCGGACGCTTTTGCTTCTCTTCTTTGGATTTATGTATGGCAAACAAAAGAAAGGTTTCTTGATTGTTTTAATTTTCACGAAATTATAACATCCATAAGAGATCCCGTTAACTTAAAGAAACTTGAATAACAATCGATGTTTTTAGTTCAATTCCTTTTAAAAACTGAGCAAGAGTTTGCTTCTCCTAAAATATTTAAAGGAGCTCTTTTGATGCATAGAATTTTATTTGCAACAAAATGTGATTTAAATGATTTAGTTGAGAAGACTAAAACACGCCGTCTGGTCGTGGTTGGTACGATTGTTGGGAAGTTTGGTGGCATAAACTGTGGAATAGTAGTAGGTATTGTTGTTGGGCCTAAAAATCTGTACTGCCACTGGCTTCCAAAACAACACATAGACGTTCACATTTTTTTTTTGACAGCAATACGTGGCATCGGGTCAAGAATTTTGTTCATCAACATATGTATATCTGCCAACGGTGTAATATTTGATAATTTAGAATTGCAAGGAAATAAGCTATTAGAAGCTCATTGGATGCTTACTGTCAGCGCAATTACATATTTGTCAATATATTGACTAGTAATACCTGTGTAGTGCAGTTGCTGTACTACTCCAACACGAGCACATATTAATACAACACACATTAACGAATAGACTAAAATAGTGGTGACTTTTTTTGTAAATATAAAGACACCCCTTGTTATCAGTCTCGCTATGATAAATTCTAAAACAATTCCAAAAACGCCCATTTTACGTGGAGTATGGAAGCGATTTGCAGAAGAGGCTTACAGTGTCGGACAAAACATAATCAACTAAATGCAAACTAAAGTCAAAGTTTTTGCTTTCAAAGATCCACGGTTTTAGTATTTCATTCTGAATGAATCTAAGGATTTAGCTTATTTTCCAAAACTACTATACGACCGTTTTTTGAATTGTCGGAAACTACACCTGCTGAAGCACTCAGACCATTGAACTTTCAGGTAGATACTTACTTTTACTTTAGTAATTTACCCGACTTTTTGGAAAGCCGAGGAAGCACTTTATTAATAAGAAGCCTGGGTCAACGCATAACGCCTGGAGCCTTTGAACAAAGGCAAGAAATTTGCAGAGGAAATGCGTATAGTTGTATCACGTTGCTTGACAAAAGCGTTGCTCGTCAAAATTCCTACTAAGGGTCGCCTATCTTTTATCGCAGTCTTTTCTCGCTAATGAAGGGAAAACTGTCGCAGACTTTCTAGAGACATTCAGTCGAACAGTTTTGGTCCATCGAATATTGTATCATGTATGGAGTCCTTTACTTGGAATGCTGGCAGACCCAACACATGTTCAGGTCTTGAGAAAACTTCTTCCGAACCCTGATGAAAGGTCGGTAGGAGATCTTATATCTCGTGATTTAAGAAGGCACCTGAACCTCAGAAAGACTCAGAGTCTTGTGACGGACTTCCGACTTAATTCAAAGAGTTGTTAGTTAGTTAGAGCACTAACTTAGGAATGGTTAAAAGATAGCACTTACACCTGAACTCTGCCAGGTTTTTGAATGCCCTTTCCCTTGCTCATACCTTGGTCAAAAATATTCTTGAACATGTGTAAAGTCGACTATGAAATATTTACGCAGCCTAAGTAACAAAAAACCTAGTTTTGTCAAAGGCACTGTCACAAAGGCGACAATGTCTTAATTGGATTTCTGCTAGGCAAGCTTGGTCCAAAGGAGCTTGACAAAATTGTCAATTAATTTCTTCCTTCTCGTAAATAAAATATTAAAATTCGCCCTATCCTAAGAGTATATTCATTTTGACACATGTAACACCCCTTAATATTCGTCGAAGACCCCTAAAAGTACATATATTTATGGTTAAGGCCAAAACCAAAAACAATTTAGCAATGTCCGTCTGTTCGTCCATCCGTCCGTATCAACTTTTGAGGCCTTTGAATTTATGCCAGGAAGTTGAAATATGTAACATATATTCCCGAAATGGTAAAGTGTTAACATTTTTTAAATACGCCCACAATTAGGAAAAAAAACTAATTTAAAATTGAAGAGATAAAGGGTGAGAACCTTTACAAAATATGTAGGCACTGAACTCCTTCACAAGTTTGCCATATAAGGTTTTTTGCAAATCCTACTTTTTGATGGTGTAATTTAACAATGTGTTGTTTTCATCGAAAATTTCTAAGGAAATTGAAAAAAAATTGTATTACAATATATTTAGCCAATATTTTTTCTAGCACATAACCCATACAAAGTTTTTGGCCACGCCGACTTTTGGAAGGGTTTTTTTTCCAAAAATTAATTTTTTTTTTAAATTTCATAGAAAGTAATAAAATACTATATATCTATTGTGGACGTGGACTGTTCGCTCCAAGCGGACTATAGTCTTTCCTTACGTTTTTGATATATATTATATATAGCTTTATACTACTGGTAATATAATACATAAGCGACTTATTTTATAAAATAGACTTAATTTTTATTAGACTTTGTGTTCTACTTGGAAGGATGAAAGAAGATTCTACACTATTTTATGTAGGGGACAATTCATAGACTATGTGATGGGTACAGAGTATCTGGTTGGATCTGACATAATCTTATTTATACAGTAAAGATAACAACTCGATAAAGACTGTCAGATACGCTGTAGATGGAATGTGATGTTTTGTTGTTAATTTATGTCATCAATATTATTATTTATTTGTCAATTGCAGCGTTATTTTCATCTGAAAGTCCAATAACAATTACAAGTAATTGGTAATGTAATAGCAATTATACATTGCAATAGAAAATTTTATTAAATTTAGTTAATTATTTATAATTAATTTAACTGCATATCTATTCTCTGTAATAAGGAATTACAATTTACGCATATGAACAACAATTTTCTGTATTAGTATGCACCCAATATAATTATATAGGTAATGCTTCTTTTAAAAGGCGACTTAAGAAAAAAATTGCATCGTTGGAGTCCAAAAATTTTATTTTTATTTTTAAGAATGTGCTTCAAAACGAAAGCAAAGAATCGTCAGATTACGTCGACCAATAGAAAGAAGTAATTCTTGAATGAAAACTAATTACATAATTTTTAATTACTCAAAATGACGCACAATAATTTAAAATTATTTTGGATAAACACAAACAAGAAACGTATTTTGTGGAAATGCTTTGTTTCATTTTAAGTTGTTTACGTTTTGTACGACACTGTACGACTCTTTTTTTTAATCATTTTGAGTTACATCTGGTTCCGTTAATTAATCACAGAGGAATTAATAATATTTCGTCGACACATTTTTATCATGAAATTTATAAAGTGCAGAAACCTGGTCGCATGAAATAAAATGTATTAATTTTCTAGTTAAATATTAAAATTTCATTCAAAATATGAACAAAGACGTAATGCCAATTTCCTAAATATTTTGAAAATATTTCGAGCTTTTAAATCTGATAAAAAAAAATTAGTATAATTTCATTTCTGCGCAGTCATATTTACTGTTATTTTTATTAAATATTTTCAGGATATTTTGAAAGAAGTTTTTATGGAGCAGATGGACAATTTTTGCCTTAAAACCATCATTGGTATCCCCTACCTTTAATAATTATAACCAAAGATGTTACTCGCAAGGGATTATACAGTAGCTGAACAGATTCTTGTAAATGTGTTCTTGTTGGTTAGGTACAAATGAAATTTTACTTTAATGCAAAAAGCACTTTGACCGCACTGAAATAAAATCAACTATGGCTACGCCTTTTAGAGCCTTAAACTTTGACTTAAACTTGTTACAGAAGTTATACAGTATAAAATCGATAATTCGTACCCAGATAATTCGTATACCTTGCTTATTCGGAATGTTTATTAAAACCTCAATAAATCCTAATTCCGCTATTACACTTCGATTGATCGAAGTACTAAATATATAAGGTTTTAAAATTTACTTTATTTTGTCGCTGATCGTGGTTTTCCATCGATTCCCAATTAATTTTTATTTTTTGGTCAGATTGACAAATCTTCACCAATGGAAGACTGCAACGAATTTCAAGACGAGAGATTCCATCTTTCCATCTACTTTAAAGCCGTAGTTGATAGCATTCATTGGCAGGAGCTTTTCATGCCATGATTTAGTCTCATCTGGAGGTCCAATTTTTGATGACTTTTTCCAACATTTGTGGCCGTATATCGGCAATAAAACAGCCAATGTTGTTGGTCAATCGTTTCGGGCTTATCGGCGTAGACTACCGACTTCAGATATTCCCACGGAAAATAGTCAAGCGGCGTTAAATCGCACGATCTTAAAGGCCAATTCGCGCGGTTACCAAACTTTTCCTTCAATTGTGAACCAAGCTGTGTAACATGTTGCCCCATCTTGTTGAAACCACAGCTCCTGCACATCATGGTTGTTCAATTAATTAACGAAAAAGTCAGTTATCATGGCTCTATAGCGGTCACCATTGACAGTAACGTTCTGGCCAGCATCGTTTTTAAAGAAGTACGGACAAGTACAAAGCCCACCAAGTTTTTGCTGATGTAGCGGTGTCTCTCGGCAGTTTTGTTTATTGACGTATCCATTCAATCAAAAGTGAGCTTCATCGCTAAACAAAACTCGTGCGTTATGTATTTCGAACAGAATCATGATTTCCAAAATAAATTTGCACAATTAGGAAAGTCAATTCACGTTGAAATGTCAAAGCAAACTAAAAATAAATCATTTGACAGCTGACAAAATGGCCGCTAGATAAAATAGTGTTACCAACTTAAGGTTCTATACTCCTAAAAATTGATTGATTGATTGCAGATTGAGTTAATAACAATAGTAAATTCCTATATAGTCGTATAGTAAGTAGCACGATTGCAATAACTTCGCCTTTAGAACTTTTATGTATGTATAGATAAAATTAAAAAAAAAAAAAAACTGTAAAAAACAAAAGTAACAACACTCATCTCTGTAAGATGAAATAATTGCCAATTTAAAGCAATGATGGCTTGAAATATATTCAGTTTTCGTCATTACTTTCAACTCTAAAGTTCGCAATGAAATCATTCACAATTAGTGTAGTGTTTAACACAGTCATACTATACGCCGCTCTTAGATTAGCAAATGGTAGGACTTAACATTGTTTTTGTTTTGAATTATAAAATAAAATTTTACAGGTTTAAAATGGATACCATTGAAAAAAGGGGATCCAATTCCAGCAAATGCCATTAATTTGGATTCATACTCAAATCCCTCGGCTTATGTTGGACGTGCAAGACACTACAATTTAATAATACCAGCTACAGTTACCACCGAAGGAGCCACCATTTATTATTATGAAAATATTTTAAAAACGAAATACGAAGTTCTGGTAGTTACAGAACACTGTGATTGGGTTCCGAGTCCCAAAAAAAAACACAATTTTGTACGAGGTGGATCGGCATGGAACCATGAACCTCTTTTTATTGGAAAAAGTTATGATAGTGTTGTATCACTTTTTGTGAACGTGAAAACAGGCACTTTATTTCCTTGGTTAAATCAAGAATATGACTCTGTATTAATTTGCGATGATGATAACAAGTGGGTTGATTCATCATCTACAAATGCATCCGAAAATAATATACCAATTGCATATGATGACGTTGTCGCTAGACTGTTGGGTCCTTCTTCATTTGTTCCGGCTCAGTTTAATCCCTTCAAGGGCTATGCTAGAGCAACCTTTTTAGGTGTTCAATTGGTTTCTTCCGACTTTCAGGTTTTAGTTGGCGATCCAAACGAATACAGCTGGATACAATCGAATGCAGGTGTGATTCCTGATTTTGCTGTTGCAGCGGGAAAAACAGACGCAAATGAATTAATATACGTGGGAAAAATACATGACGAGATAATACCTATTCGTTTCTCTGACGAACCCCGCGGATATTCATACCAGATTTTGGTAAAAAATTCGAATTTACCAGTCCAACCTTTCCAAACACACAAAAATTAAATAAAAGTAATTTGAAGAATTATTTTGGAATTTAGTTTCTTTTTAATTAGTGCATCTAGCGGTGTTAATCTTAAGGCTTTTGCAATAAGGATTGATTATGAATTGAAATTTATTTTAGTCGATAGATAGATATGAAAATGATTTTGTATACTTTAAAAGTTGTTATGAAAGCAATGATATTTGGTTTTTGAAAATTATGAGTACACTTGTCTGACAGGTTGAACGCAGGATTTGGTAATCTATGCTGACTTAAAACCCTAGTCACTCCTGATCGTTGGTTGAACCAACCTTAAAATTTGTCAACAAAAAAACTAACCACAAGAATATAACTATAACCTTCTGGCATGCTTCCTGAAATGACAGTGTCCAGATTAGCGTCTTAAGTTATGGTCTGTTTAGATTTAAAATCTCTGCTTAAAATCTCTCTGACGCTGCAGAACATGCGGTTCAATGTGCAGTTTGGCAGCAGCTCATCTGAACTCTGCCAAACCTATACCGGATTTCGGCAAGGTGATGCGCTATCATGTGACTTCTTCAATCTTGTCCTTGAGTAGATAGTGCGTAGGGCAGGTGTTAACACGGAAGGCACTATTTTCAACAAATCGGTCTAGCTACTGGGATATGAGGTCGATATTGATATCATCCGACGGTCCCAATGTTCGGTGTTAGAGCCTTTAACGGCTATTGAAGAACAGGTGAAGTTAGTTGGTCTTGAAGTAAGGGTGGACAAGACTAAATAAATGCTATCAACAAACATTCCAACGCCTGTCCACCGACTACGAAAAAACGTTCCTATTGATATCAGCAACTTCGAGGTAGTAAACGGATTCATCTACCTCGGTGTATATATCAACTCTACTTATGATTATGACATCCTAGTGGAGATACGGCAAAGAACTAGCATAGGAAACCGCTGCTACTTCCCTTTGCGAAAAAAATGGGTTCAAAACACCCAACTCGGAGTACCAAGTATATGCTCTATAGAACCCTTTTTCTGACAGTTCTGTTATTCGGCCCCGACTGCTGAACTATATAAAAATGTGAATTAATAATCCTTCGAAAGAAAAATTCTTGGGCGGATATTTGTTCTTGTGTGCGAGGAGGGCGAATGTAGGAGAAGATACAACTCCACAAGACGTGGATGAAGTCCAAAAAGCCAAAACTTGTCGACTACTTTGGCTCGGCCACAGCGAATGGACAAAAATGTTCCAGGTAATAGGATCATTGAATCCCCGCTCCCAGGTTCGACACGCCAAGGAAGACCGAACCTCCCTTTTAAGGACCAAGTCAGAGCGCTTTGTTTGGATAATTGGGAGCAGCGTGTTCTGAATCGCAGAAAATGGAAGACTGCCGTGTCTCAGACATGGACTCTTTACGGGTCGAGAGCCCGTTAAGTAAAGATTGTAAAAATTGAGTAAGTTGATCCGTTTTGAGCCCAGCCGGGAAAGAAAGCTTTGGGTACCATATTAACAACCTAGTTAGTTTATGTCTGAGAGGTTACCTTCGTTGCCTCGAAGCCTCTTCTGCTGCTACGATTACGTATAAAATTTATTGACAAGAAGCAATTTTCCATCAATGATTTTGCTTCCCGGATACACTGGTATCTATATTGATTGGTTGATGAGTTGACAAGATCTGACACTTGTCAAATTGAATTCACGTTCTATAACCTTTGGGGTGCCCTGGTAGAATTTCCTCTGCTTTTATTTTGGTGTATGGTGGCCAAATATTACTGATAATAAGGAAGTCAAGGGCACGCCTTCTGTTGTTTAATTCGCATTATTTTCTTGGTTTGGTTGCAGGACAAATATTGTCCATGCAACAAAAACACTTCCAACTCCTACCGATCAATTTCACCAACGTCTCTTCATGGCAAGATCAGGCTTATACAGGACCAAAGCCTTGCTTTTAATTCAATTTTCATTGGAAAACTCGAGACCATGTGGTATCACATACTTTGAATTCGACAATATGCGAATTAGGGTTGGCTGAAGCATCAACTTCTGGGTACAAATATACCCGACCATACGATTGAAAGAAATAAAAATTCGTCAGATTGTACCCTGCCGCCTACTTAAGTCAGCTTAAATGTTCCGCATTTTTAAAATCATCCGAGTAGTTCCAGAGATAGCACTTCCCTTGTTGTCCTTTCCGCCCTTCACTAAGTAAGATATACTGATCTGGACGGTTCACCGGTGTCAATAATATCAAGCAGTTCCAGAGATAGTCTTAAAGAAGACAGCGCGTCATCTTGCCTTAATGCTTTTTTGAGGTGAAAGGCCTTGTTTAAGAGCTCACGAGCCGTCGTCTTACTTTTTAACAGCTCCATGTTTGGTTTTCCTCCATGTTCTTATGGGAGACTCTTCATCAAAGAAGAGGTTTGAAAATTTGCGGTTCTGGCGGCTCCTTGTGTTTTCAACGATTTCGCCGATAATGTACCTATCGCCTGAGGTATTCGCAAATGTATCTAAGCTGCAAAAACGAAGTGGGCCGCGTCTATGTTGTCCACTCGGAATATTCGTACTGCTAAAACACTCGACGATTGCCTTACGTCGATTGCAATGTACTGCCAAATTATCCGCTAGCAACCCGCTTCGGGGATTTTTATTTCAGATCACTATCAGCTTAACTGGAACAGGGAACGCCATGCCTTAAAATTTTCCTAGTGTACACATATCGAAGGATCTTTGCTTCGTTGTTGCAATTCCGACCGATTGTAGTCGCAGTTCGATTAGAAGCTTAGAAACCTTTAACTTCTTCCACTGCCTGACCACATAAAAAAACCTATCAGTTTAAGACAAGCCGCGCGGCATCACATCTGCTTGCTATACAAATCGAGAACAAAGCAACCCGCATTCCAACTGTGCTAAATGCTAATAGAAGTTCCAAATAAGTATGTATTTCCCAAGTGTTAGCGCGAACAAGATCAGCAGCAAATATATTTTCATCCAACTAATTCCTTCGTAATTGCGTAAAAAAAAGTATGGCGCCTTTATGCGCGAACATGGACAATGCACATGAAATTTCTACATTTGGCTGTACACAGAGACCTACCCCAACGCTATTAACAGCAACCCAAGTCATCATTCTCACACGACAAAGAGAATCGCTAGATACACGCGACGGGACGGCTAATTCCAATAGACCACAACAACAACACCCGTCGCTTGTCGTCGTCGTCAACGTCTTTAGTGAACCAGACACCTGGGCGAGTCACACGTTGCATTACACGGTACCGTATCCAAAAAACCGCACCCACGTTCTGCGATGCGTAGCCCCATATGCACGCCCGCAAACAAAACAAATTAGATAAAGAAAGAAAAAAAACAAAAACGCAACAAACTATAAACGAGTATCGCAGCGAACGCAAACACATACCAATAAAGATACACCAAACATGTAAACAAAGGATTTTCTGTCGGTTCGTTTGGATCTGGCTTTAAATGGCAGAGTGTGTGGCATTGCGGCTCAACCCCTTGAAAGTGCAAAATTTGTTACCATTTAAGAACTAAGCAGCACTCGAAATTAAACATTTTGTGATGTGACAGGAAATACCTACCCGTAGTCCGTAGCTGGCCAATTTGATTCATATGTCTATCCTTGAATGGTTGCACTCGGTTTGTCGTTGTTTAGAGCTGTGCAGGCAATACGCAGAACAGATCAACCGCAAAGAGTCTTTGTTCAACAACGGAACGTCATAAATCTATCCGTAATGGAATAAGTAAACAAAGCGTCACGTTGCGTCGCCGTCGTCGTCTTCATCGTGGTTGTTCCGTTTCGCGTCAGACGCGGAAAATTGTAAAATAATAATTAAAAGTTCTGACCATGTTTGAATGTTGCAAGAGGGGAATAGGGGGGTGGAGTTGATTCGCACAAACGCACACGCTACGCTATTGCTATCAATAAAGTAACGCAGATGTTTTGATCTATTTTAGTGAATGGGAAGTTAAGAGTTTCCAGTTCCCCCAAGAGTGTGGCAATTCCACACGTTGAAGGAGTGGAGTATTGGTCTCTCGGTTTGATGCTTTGAACATGAAATGCGAAAAAGAGTCTTTCCTCTCAAGTTGCAATGTCATCGGGGTGTGATAGACGTAAAGCTGACAGACCGGATCGGGGTGTATATAGTTTTGACAAGATTTCTTTGAAACTGATTTTAGTCGTCGTCTATTTTGAGTAACGTCACTGAAATTGTAGTATAAAATTCGATCAAAATTGGATTTTGTTTTTGTATAAAAGTATCTGAAGGAGTTTTTTCTATGGACCTAGTCTTGATCAGGCTTCATAGATATGTAGTCTTCAATTGTTCCATTCATTGATTGAAAGATAGATCCGCCTGGACCGCTTTAAATTAAAACAACGATCAAGCTATTTATCAACATAGACGTTAGGGTCAGAATGCTTCAATGGAGAGGTAGTAAAATCCTTTGTCAACACTAACTCCTGCATTGACGTTCATTGGGAAACCAGGAGCAGAATTTCTCTTGTAAATCGAAGCTTTTAATGCTTAGAAGACAACGGACTAGCATTAACAGAGGTTTCAAAAAAAAAAACAAATTCGAAACATGTACCCTGTCAAGAGTAGATACTCCTGGTTGTTTCCACTGAAAAATTTCCGGTCGCAAAACAGTGTCTGAAAGGGGAGATATAATGAAGATTTATACGGGCTATACAGATATATTGACATAAACAATGAGGTGCCTTAGAGTGACTAAGGTGTACGTACAGTCTATGAACACAAAGCTCTAGTCCGGAGTGCAAGAGCTCAACCAACTGGTGGAGTATTAGGCTAAGCCTTGAAGAAGCTACCTTTGAAACAAGGTGGTGAAGTGGTCAATCCCGGACTGTATTTTATAAGTATTTATTTGCATCCATATCTTCCCCATATCCTCACAACATCCATTTATAAGTTCCAGTCTTGTTTCCTTTGCTGTGCACTTTCTATAGAGTCATTTTCAATATCAAAGCATTATTGTTTGTTCAATTTTTTCGTCATAAAACATAGTCTAAATCCGCCCCTCATATAGTCAGAGAACCAACGCATTACTCGAACTATCTAAGAACTTATCTAACTTCACAATTAATTTTTCCAACGCAATTTCAACAGTGCACAAACTAATCCTAAAAAAGCTCCTAATTCCTCTTGCAATTGGTGAACTATAAATTTAAATCTGACAGCTCCCCCATCTATTTTTCGAAAGTAGTTTATCCTCTGATCCACTTACTTCTGTTAACTTTCATGCTATTTTTTTTTTGTACAATCTTTTACAGATACATATTTTACTCCGAATCTCTTAAACTTTAATCAAAAGTATAACGCATGGTATTGATTCTTATCTAATCTAAGTAACAAGAATTCAATCATGAGTTCTCACTTGGTCCAGAAGGTTAGAAAATTTGGTCCTCCAACCTTTCTCTTTCTTACGTCTTTCGACTTTTATCTCTACAGGTGATTTTCCTCAGGTTTGAAAGACCCGAATGATGACCCTTCATCCTTAAATATCTCATATACTTCGAGAATATATTGTATTAAGCTCTAAGCTTCCAGCGTAAGTTCCATAGTCAACTGGATTTCCTGAATGATCTCAAAAACCTCATTCAATACCTACTCCTTTAGACAAGTCTTTAAAACATGACCTCTTTAGTATTTCGAATTGCTTAGAACTTAACATATGTATGTACCTAAATGCTAATCTTAAACCTTGTCACGTAAGTGCAGACTGTAATTTCACTGTCTATAACTCTCCCACCATGATGTTCGCCAACTCCTTGAGTTCGCCAGTCCGGTATGGTTAGCGTGTCCATGTTTCAGAATCTTCTTCTTAGTTTTACTCTTCAATGTTTACCTTAGAACGAGTCGTTTTTTTACCTACCGCCAAGGCTACCTCAAACAAAACATTAATTTGAGTTTTTGCTGTCTAAGTATTTTTCTGATCTAATCAATTGCAATCTTCATTGCTTTACCCGTACGCAACGCTCTACGAACAGGCAAAAGATTTAAGTGTAAAAACTCAACTAAATCGAGATGTCACAAGGCTTAGACATGTTTTGACTTCTTGACTTTGAATAAAGTGATGCGAAAACTTAAGGCTTCCTAAATTTGTTTAAGTCCAACCAGCGAACAGCACAGTTAAAAATTATTCCCAATCATAGCCTAGTTGGCAAAAGAAGAAGAAGAAGAAGAAGTATCTAATGGTTGAACTCTGACCAGTTATGTCCGCTTATTTTACTCTGGGACTGTCTGCTAACTCTTTCGTTCCCTTATATGTCTGTGCGGCATCTATTTCGGCATTTTAAGCTATACCTAGAGTATAGCGATGTAGCCTTCATCTCCTTATTTGTTGGTAATATTTTTTTTTGACATTCTTGCTTCAAGCTGTTCGTGGGTATAAACGATATCCCTAAGACTTTTGCAAATACCGAGCAAATCCGATAGAAACGATACCTCCCGACAAATGAGGGAGCGGCCTTATGTGGCCCAATACTTCTATGCCTTTAGTTTTCTGTTTTTTTGGTTTCTTTTATGATGAAATTTAAAAAAAAGAACATTTTAGGATTTCTAATTGATTAGTTTTCACAAGGATCAGGTTCCCTTCTAACAAACGTAATATAGTTTTCTATTCTTTTGCCGAAAATGCGTGCATTTGGAATCGATGATACCTTTTTCATCAATGGAGTAGAAATAACCTTTTGGAACGTTCAATTCAAGTTGTTTTGGACGGCTTCGAGTCTGCAACTCACCAAATAAATGCTGGTGTTCCCCAAGGCTCCGTTTTCTCTCCGAATTTCTTTCCCATTTCTATCTATGATCTCCTGTCTGTCGATTCGAATCCAATCCACTCCTTCGCTGATGACAGTACCCTTAGCTTCACATATTCGTTTCCGCATCTCCAGGCGTGATGCTGAAACGGCAATGCATGTTAAGCTCATTAAATTCTGTACATTGACAGCACACTTAAGTGGGGTAAAACCAATAAAGTAGAATTTAATGCTTCAATTTTGTCTTCTGTCAATGAAAGCGAAACACCAATACTCTGCCATTATCCATGAATGACACTTGCATCGCTGAAATCGAAAGTCTTCCCATCCTCGGTATGTGTGTAAATGACAAACTTCGTTGCAATGACTTTATATTCGATGTCCCCAAGAACGCTGCGAAATGTATAGGCTTCTTCAAGCGATGAAAGAAATATTTCACACCTTCTGGTCTGGCTACAATTTATAAGCCGTTTATTCGCTTAAAACTTGAGTATAACGCTCATATCTGGTCTGGTGCACCAATAACATATTTAGAGCTAATGAATAGAATTCAAAAAACGCGCAATAAAAACTATTGGCAATCGAGATATCGTCATGTCGCTTGACTCTCTTAGTCATCGCTGCAATGTCCCCTGCCTGTCGTTGTTTTATCGTCACTTCCACCATAAGTGCTCGAACGAAAAAGCCACTTACATTCTACCCCTACAGGAATTCAACTGCAATACTCGCCATGCTAGGAATGCACATCAGTTCACCCTTAAACCTATATTCGGACGGACAGTGAAATTCAACGATTCGTTTCTTAAACTACCAATACGAATGTGGAAAAACGCTCTTTTTTCACATTACAGTTTACAGACATTTAAAACTAACGTGCATCGGTATCACGCTATCTCCAAACCTTCATTTCCGAAACGAAATATATTTCCTGAACTTACAATTTATTTAATTTTTACTGGACGTACTCCACTGCTCTGTCGTGCATTCGACTAATTCGTAATCGATACAGTCACATTCACACAAGATTTTTGGTTTCGAAGAAGGTTTTGTTGGTGAAGCCAGAAATATAATTAGGGAACAAGTGATGATCGGAAAAATACATTTTTAAAAAACGACAAAGCGTTTTCTATCGGATGTTTCTTAGTTTTATTTGCTATCTAAACAAATATTTTTTTTTTTATTTTAATTGAAAACACTCCCAAAAAATGGTCCTTAAGTGCCACCTTAACTTCTATACCAGCGGTAGATTAACACCCTTCAATCCTCCACCTGCAACAGGAACAACATTTTATATAGGTAGGCATCATTATAATGAATCTGTATTGCATACCTGTCGAATCCCAACAGAATTTCTCTATAGAAACCATAACCTATCACTTCCTTTGTATCTATAATAAAAAGTACCGCAACTGCAACATTTTGTAGACAATAGGATTTCATTGTAACTAAACTGTCGGTGTTTATAGAAATATTTATGGAATCCTTGCATTTATCTTTCGTTCTCTGCTACTTCTATTGTGTCATGAATTAGGAATTCCTACACAATGCACTTCCCTATTCCAAAAAAAAAAAAAACACACACACATCTCATGGGTCTTGTTTGTGACAAAAGAAAAAACCGATGAGGAGGATTCTGCTGTTGTTGCCGCCCGTCCAGTTTCTTCCAGTTCTGTTTCTTCGTCTTCTCAACTTCTCAATGGATTGAAAAGGAGTTGGAGGCAACAGGCAACAAAAAAGGGACTAACGGGATGGAATTTTTTATTCTTTTTTTCCCGTTGCCACACATGGTCAACATTCGGTTCCGCACTGCACCAGCTGTTAGCTGTAATACCTTGCTGCCGCCGCCGCCGCCGCCGATAAACGTGTGGTGTGGTGTGCCATCTTCAAAGGAAGCCAACGCTTGCGTTCAATTTATGTGACAAAATGCTATTATTATACGCGGCATACGAATATGTCGTTGGAATGGATATAAAAAAATGCGACTTTTCAAAGTTTTGCAACAGGTTTGTGCGGCTGGAAAATACTCGGTCCCTGGAGGTTTGGATTCGGCATGAGTTCAGTTGAATTGGTGGATTGATTTAGGTGCGAATGCAGGGATTATGTTAAATTAAACTGTGTGATGCTGGCGCGTATTATAGTGTATCATTGTCGTTTTGGTGGTGAAGATGAGACCCGCCATGTAATAAATTCTCCCGAGATTACATATGTAAGTTGTGAGGTTCCGCATTCCAATGAGAATTTGATGATTATTCTCAGGATATGCACGTTCTTAACCTGATTTCAATTGCAAGATGTCATCTGTTGCCTGTTGTCATGGGTGTTAATGCGGAATTTATTTATTAATCTCTGGGAACTGCGTCGAGATCGAAGAGATTGGAGACTTTATAAAACAAAAAAAAAGTGGAATGAAAGTTGATATGAATGCAATTAATTATAGCTCAAGAAATATTTATAAAGGTATGAGGTAGGAATGCAGTAACACAACACTGAAACCACAGGACAAGAGGCAACTCAGAACTAACGTAGCTAATCCATTGCTGAGCTGATTAGAATGCGAGTTGAATTCATGTCGGCAGTCGAATTTGGGGAGCTGCAAGGAGCAGGTTCTTTGATACTAATTCGTATTTATAAACCTTTGGTGTTTTTTTTTCAGAGTTTGGTTTTTCGAATAGAGATAAAACTGACATTTTGTGAAATCTGGCAACTCTAATGTCACTTAAGTTCAGTTTAGTTTTCCATTTCATCATGAACAGGTTGACAAATGAACAACGTGCAAATTTATTTCGAAAATAATGGTTCAGTTCGCGAAGTTAACCGCAATTTTCCGTTCCGTTAATTTTATGGTCGAAATAATAGTCCATCAGAGCAATTAATTCGGTTAACCATGGATCGTTTTCCCACTACGTTTACTCTATGTGATAATACGCATCCGCAGAGACGTCGAACAGTGCGCACCGAATAAACAATTGCCGCCGTAGAGCAAAATGTTGAAGAGGACCCGAATGAATCGATTCGCCACCGTTTTCAGAAATTGGAGCTTTGTCCATCAACTTTATGGAAGATTTTGCGCAAAGATCTCTTCTTACGACCTTGCATGATCCAGCTTGTGCATTAAAGCCACGAGACCATGCAATGCGTCGTGATTTTGGAGTATGGGCCGAAAATGAGATTGATATCGACGCAAAATTTTGTTCCGTGATGAGGCTCATTTTGGGTTGAATGGCTACGTCAACAAGCAAAATTGCCGCATTTGGAGTGAAAAGAATCCACATGAGACCCTTGAAACGCCATTATATCCACAAAAACTGACTGTTTGGTGTGCTCTATGTGCTGGTGAAGTCATTGGCCTTCTTCCGAAATGATGCTGGAGAGTCAGTTACCGTTAATGGAGACCGGTATAGAGCCATGATAACCGACTATTTTGTGCATGAATGTGGATGAGATGTGGTCCAACAAGACGGCGCTACATGCCACACAGCGCACGTCACAATCGATTTATTGAAGGAAACATTCGATGAGCGCATAATTTCGCGGAATGGACCTGTCAATTGGCCACCAAGATCGTGTGATTTGACACCATTGGATTATTTTCTTTGGTCGTATGTGAAGTGAATCACCTACGCCAACAAACCAGAAACGTTAGGGGACTTGGAAGCCAACATTCGTGGCGTTATTGCCGACATACAGCCCCAAATGCTTGAAAAAGTTGTTGAAAATTGGACCTCTAGACTTGTCTTTAGTCGAACCAGCCGCGGCGGCCATATGCCCGAAATCACATTGAAACATTAATGGCATAAAATTATCCTTCCAAATTGATGGACATTAAAACGATTTTCTTTTGTTTTATTTCAATTCGAAGTTCTATACCTCTAAAAAAAAGATCCTTTATTTACGTTCTCAATCAAGATACATATGTATAGATAGATTGAAAGTTTTATAAGATTAAGTTCTCATTATTTGTTCATAACTAAAGACATACGTAGACGTGCTGTTGCTACCTTTATATTCTGAATATAGATAAATAAGTGTTGTCGTCCTCAAACGTGACACTTTTTATAGTTTTCAAACCAAACAGCTTTAATCTGCCGTGCATTTTTATTTTGTATGAATTAAGGTTGTACGCTTCCCTAATACCGATGTCTTGTCAATGGGGTTGGCATGTAAATTACTCGAGAATAACTTAACATCCAAAAAAAAAATATTGGTTTCTCTGTTATATCGAGATTAAGGTCAACCGCGACTTTATCCACGCATGTCGAGGGCTCCAGGAAGGCACTTGCCGTCTAATTGGTCCCTAAAAACTAGTCTTCACTTCGTCCTTGCACTAAATGAGGTATCCGAAACGCATTAAGATACTTGTTGGATGGTTGAGGAGAGATAATGCAGAAATACGTACTAAATGAGTACGAGTACTTGGAGTACTTGGATTACAAAAAAAAAAAAATTAGCGCTATCGGCTTGGCTGTAGGCAAGCTTCACCACCAATTATGTGCGCTAAAATTTATTTTTGACAAGAATGAAAGTCAATTCTAAACTGCGCTACGATGCTCAGAGGACCTGCGCCTCAATCAATGAGTACGGTCCATATGGTAGCAGCCCCCATATTCGCACTTCAAAGTTAGCGAGGTCTCCCCTTACTACGTTGTTCCTCCGAGCTAGATTTCTACATGTCATGGCCATCTCAAACGCTCATTGTACAGTTTTTTAATCAGATAGATGGCGCTGTACATCTCGAAAAGTTCGTCGTTGAATCGTCCAGTTAGTGCAAGCGG
Organism: Ferdinandea cuprea; assembly: GCA_963576555.1. Taxonomy (NCBI): domain Eukaryota; kingdom Metazoa; phylum Arthropoda; class Insecta; order Diptera; family Syrphidae; genus Ferdinandea; species Ferdinandea cuprea. Next base: position 22,672,016 of record OY754960.1, read on the forward strand.
ATGTATGGATGCATTGATTTCTTTATCCGCTTTGAAAAGATTCCATGTTTGATGTTCATAGAGCAGGACAGGGATTATCAAGGTGACTTACTATATACATAATTTCCTTATCACTCCAAGGAAACAGCTATTGAAAAGCGTTATTCATCGAATGGATAACAGAGACGATTTAGGTAAATTTCCCTACTTACTTACGCGGCACTGCAGCCCGTGATGGAGCTGGACATGGAAATTTCATTACTGCCTTAAATAATTTTCTATTGTGACGTTCTGGCCGATTCGTCAATTTTGGGCGGAAATAATTCATTTTTACCTCTACCCAGTGATATTTCGCTGGTTTGAACCGACTTTTGTAAAATCGTACCTCGAGTCTATACGGCATTGAAACCGATAAAAACTTGGTGAGTGTTGATCTGAACTTCTTGGAGTTTCTTCAGTATCAGCCGTAGTGAGAATATTTATTAATTTTGGTCTTACCGGGCCTAAAATCAATCAGATCATCATTAAGTGGTTACAAGCCTTTGCAAGACATATTAGAAAAATTCTTCTGCACGATATTTAGCTGACTGATGCCTATATTTTTATGCGCAGTTTAGAGGGTCTCATTTCGTGTCAAACAAGCAAACGATGATGAAGTTCTATTCATCATACCAAGTCTTGGTATCTGCTGCCTTAAATAGTTTGGCAAGTATAACTTCGGGCTTTAGTTTATATATTGCCTTCCTCGAGTGGACTGCATTTCTTATTTTTTATTTATTTTTTTTTTTTTTTTGACAGTGGAATTTCTATCATCTTTCTTGAGTAAAACCCATCTACTTACTTCTTAAACTCTTTCCTTTTTCTCCAAAGAAGTCGTAGTTGTTTCCTTCATTTTTTATCGTAGAGCTCATAGCCAGCTGTAGTGGGTTGTTTTAAAGTTACCACACAGATCAGATTGAATAGCATTTTCCGTAAATGTTGTTAGAATTTCAGGTCCCATCGCTTTTGCTGCTGTTCGAATATTAACCTTAACTTTTGGGCTAGACACGAAGAAAAAAGTCCCGTGTGATTGCGAAAAAAGTCCCTTGATGGGCTGTATGATCTGTGACTCATAAAACAATTCCTTCTTATAAAGAAAAAGTTATAACTAACACAACATTCATTTCAAAGACCTGTCTACTGAGAACGTAACCCGATTGAAGTTTCGGGGGTTTTCTCAACACTTGCTTGCATCTGAACAATATTTGCCTTATTTCGAACTGTTCGAGGTAGCCCCTTGTTGCCGTGAACCGTACACGCCTTGATAAGGCTTTTTTTTATTTAGGTGCTAAGTCTTTGTAGTAACTTGACCTAGTTTTCCTTCCCATACCTTTGCCATGGTCATATATTGAAAGGCCTCAAGTGAAAGACCAAACGGAAGTATCATAATAAATTTGTATATGATGAGCTTCTCCCTCTGTAAAGTCATGCTTTGTGCCATCCTATTTATTGAATTAAAATTTGTATTCTAACTTTTATGTGCAAATGGAATTCCGCAGAGAAAGAATAAAACACGTGTCTGTTTTTCTAAATAAATAATTCGAACAGACTTTTACTAATAACATGAGGTATTTAGAACGTATAAGTCACTTCCATAATAAATCTTGGCTTGCTTGAACCTATGCTTAAGCGCATCAGGGTAACCGATCAAACTATTACCCAACTGCAAGACGTTCTTGAAACATCTTCATGTGAAGAACCGTTTCCAATTCGTAAAACAATCTTCGAATTGTAGGTATCTCAGATTTAATCAATATAATCCTTAACTAAGCAGATAATCTGCGATATCATTAAAAAAAATGTATCGATTGTTCGTACTGCTTTAACACCTTCATCCAGCGATTCAATCAAATAATCAACCACACCTATTACTATTGATAACTGACAGTTGATGCAACAACAAATGTTCAAAAGTAATTATCTAACAAAAGATGATTCAAATAGTAATATCCCACCGGGGCCATAGAAATCCGAGTAAATAATTGTTTCTCCTGAACTTAACCTTGATCCCTAAAAAAAAGTGACATAACCATCATCACACTGTTGCGCCGGCCGCACTACACTGGCACTGGCAGTCGTTAACCTTTCCTCCGTCATAATTATACCCACGACTTGAACATCAAATCAAAGTATAAAACAAAAAAAACAGAAGTAAGCATGACCACATAAAGTCGAGGGAATACCTTACCTACCTCCAATCCCAACCAAGGCAAGGTAACTCCGACGAGCAAGAAGAAAGAAGTTCTCTTGGCACTTACCACTGGGTTGCGGCGAGCTGCGAGTACAACAAGTACGGGTACTGTAGTGAGTTTTCAATTCGAGAAAAAGAATCTTTGGTTGGTGGTAGAAGTGGAACCAGTTTGTCAGTGGCGAGGCAAGGCGATATCTGCTCGATTCGATCGAACTGTATAGCTAGATGAGTGCTGCTGTCTCCAAGTTCAATTTGTTGTAAGAATAATACACGAGTTCGCATTACATAAGAGTCTGCACAATCAGCATCGGGGCTCTTCAACTTCAACCGAAGCCTGAAACTATAAATAATTGTTCACTGTTCCCCTACAGGGCCATAGCCAGAGCCAAAGTCTGCTGTTTGCTGCTAAACTGAAGTCAAGCTGAATGAAGTTCTGGGAAAGAGTATTGTACTCTGTCGAACAGCTGATGCCACTTCGACTTCGACTTCGACTTTGGATGGGGCCAAAGAACTGGAGATGGAACTACACTCTCTCATCGTTACACTTGTGATGATGTTTGATAATGAGGATGAGAATGATCGCGCGCATGCAATAGAACAAAACAGAGCGCAGCGCGCGGTTGATGTCAGGAGATCGTGATGCGATCAATGTGATGATTTCTTTCCTATTCCTCTATCGTCTATCCTCCATGGCTCTGTCGATAACCACTTTGTGTGTGGATTTGTAATGCATTTACAGTGATGAGAAAAGGGGGACCAGCTTCAATTCAATTTGAAATGCAAAAATAAAAATAATAACGCCACACGAGAACAAAAAAACAAAAAAAATAATAGTGATTGAGGAAGAAGCATCTCTTCCCTTTTGTATAGAATAATTCATTCTTGTTCTTTTGTTCTTCAACTTGAAAATGCAGTTCTTTTCTTGTGAACTATATCGGTGACTTATGGCTGTCCCCCCAACGAAGGTAAAGGGCGATACACTTTTAAATATACATACTCGGAGGTACCTACCTATTTCTTTCAGCTATTTGGCTGTGATTGCATTTCATTAAACGGTTCGAGATACACGTAATAGTCGTCGATTGAATATGTAGTGATTTCTTTTATTCATGCCCAATTGAGTTGTGTTGTTTTTGTTGTTGTTGTAGGCGAACAACGACCGACGCGCAGGCGCAAGCGCATTCATTTTCATTAAATTCATTTTCTCCCATTTCGAGTTTCACTTGAGATTCCTTTTTGTTTTGTTGAGGGACAGGCAGCAAAACAATTCAGGGCTAGTTGAAGTACACGGGGCGATATGGAAATCGGTATTTGTCGTACAAAATGAAAACGAAAGTAGGTATTGAGTTGGCGGCGGCGCGCGTTTGAGAGCAACGAAAATTCGAGAGCTAATTGATTATGTTCTGGTTGTCAAAAAAGTCTTATATAATTCATTTTGACAGCTCACAGGTGGTCCAAAATATTTGTACTTACACTGAACGGAAATTGAAATTGTGGGTGTTCAAATGAAGTACACACATTTATCTGCTAAGTATCTATGATCTGTGTTCTTTTGAAGAAAATCGTTTATGTGTGAAATATCTAAGTCTTCTTAATGAGCGATTCATTGGTAGTCTTTGAATCGCAATCTATGTAGATACGGATTCACTTGAATCCACTTGAGTTCCTCTTAAATAGCGATTAACAAAGTGTTTGTATTTGGCACTTGATATCGATATTCAATCGCGTTGCCAAGAAAGGCTTCGAAAATAATTCCTCTCTGCCCGAAATGTATATTTTTATTATAGTTACATATAGCTCAACTTAAGCCTAATATTTTTTTTTTCTTTATTTTCAGGTGAGTACATTGAACTCGAAAAAAAAGTGAGTATCATTTCACACACCTAAGGCGTTGGCAAACAAAAAACAGGAAGGTCCTCTTTTGGACGACGCTAAAGGTTTTTTTTAAGGTATAGAACTTTGAAATGGAATAAAACAAAGATGATTTTTTTTAAATCAACATAAATCTGGCATAGGTCGAATTTTCGATGACTTTTTCCAAAATTTGTGACTGTATATCGACAATAACGCGGCGAATGTTGTCCTTAAAGTGGGCTTATCGGCGTAGACTAGCGACTTCACATATCCCCACAGAAAATAGTCAAGCGGCGTTAAATCGCACGATCTTGGTGGCCATTTTACGGGTCCGTAACGTGAAACAATGCGGTTACCAAACGTTTCCTTCAATTAATCAAATGTGGCACGAGCTGTGTGACATGTTGTGCAATATTGTTGAAATCACAGCTCCTGCACATCATGGTTGTTCAATTGATGAACGAAAAAGTCAGTAATCAAGGCTCTATAGCGGCCAGCATTGACTATAAGGTTCTGGTCAGCATCGTTTTTTAAAAGAAGTTTGGACCAATTATTCCACCAACCCATAAAACGCACCAAACATTTAGTTTTTTGGATGTAACGGTGTCTCGCTACGCTCTACAGCAGCAATGCTTTTTTCTGTACGCACTGTACGACGTCTGTGTGGATGCGTATTATCATTTAGAGTAAACGTGGTGCGAAAACGTTCCATAGTTAACCGAATTAATTACCTCGATGGACGATTATGTTGACCGTAAAATGGACGTAGTGAGCGATACGTATTTTGAATGGGACCACGATTTTCAAAATAAATCAGCACAATTTGCAAGCGTTGTTCAGGCGTCAGTCTATAGTCTATTCAAGTTGAAATGTCAAATCAAACTAAAACAGCTGACAAAATTGCCGCCAGTTAAAATAGTGCTGCCAACCTAAAGTTCTATACCTCTAAAAAAAAAAACCTTAATGGGTGTAATCGCTCAAAAATGTTGAAATTTATTTCTCGACGTATCGGCGAAGCCACTGCGCCAGTAAAATTTCTTAATCCTCACTCGATCGAAAATATGAAACTGAGTTGTATGTCAACTTATTCTGCGGCAATATTTGTTTGACTTAAGTCCCATTTTTGACAAATTATTTATGGACTTATGTATGTTTCATCAAAATATGTTAGGTTAGGCTAGATTGAAGAGGCAGTCAGATAGAGGTCCCACTTACTAAGATCTATGTAAGGTCCATTGTTCTACCACGTGGATCTGAAGTTCCTGCCTACTTGTTAAGCCACTTGGAGCTGCTTAAGCGTGAGGGACAAACTGGGAGTTAGCGTAAGTCCCTGTACCGTTTTCAATCTGTAGACTCTGTAGCCTTTCGTTTTTGGAGTCATAAACACAAATGAAACCATTGAATAGAAACTAAACACGGAGACATTCATTTGCTATAGAACTCGGACCCTGATGAACAAACTGACGCTGGAGCAGAAGTTTTAATGCTATTTAAAAAACTGGTCTCAGAACACGAAATTAAAGACTCTACAAGTGCACAGAGCTTCTTAATCTTTGAGATTTATGAGGTTTTATATTGATCTCCTTATAACATAGTTCCCAGACTTGTAGAAGAATAAAAAAAACGTCCTTGAAGACTTAAAAGATGTCTTTTTTCGAAAATAAGCTTATCACCTTCGATTTGCTATTGTAATGTATTACATCAGGATTCGTATCATATTCTTTCTACTTCCCTTTCTCATATCACAGAGTTATGAAAGAAGGCAATCTTGAGCTCAGTATGACGACTTGAATGACTTTAAAGACTTCAAAGGCTTTAAAAAAATGCAGAAAATTTCAAATAAGTTTAAAAAGTATAGTGAAACCCCAAAAGAATGCATTCTTTTGAATGCTCCTGACAGAATGCTAATTCATTGACTTCCGAATTGAAGGTGATTGCATTTTTCAATCTGAAGTTTTTAAGTGAAGTCAAGAGACTACAAAAAATGCAATACTAAATGATTTCATTCTTTTACCCATTAGCCCAAAAAATTAAAACTAAATACTAATTTCATAAAATTATTTTGCAAAATTTAAAGAGAAACGGTATAAGACATAGTTTTATTGTTGGAACACAGTTAGCTGTCACTGATGTGTTTACGAATATAGGAACAGAAGCGCTAAAAATTGGTTTGGCTGTAAAAGAGGACAACACAAAGTAGAGAAGAAGGGGAGCTATCGACAGATGAGGTATTTTGTCAACCTTGACTTTGCTATCACGTCTGAAAACTAACTCCTCAGAAATCTCACAAAGAATAACGCTTGCCAATCGCTGTTTCTTTGGAAGGCATAGTCTATATAAGACTCTTAAAATTCCAGTCCTCCTCTATGGTTAGGAAGCATATAAGGTCTTTCACATTTTTAAACCAAAAACACAAGATCTAAACGTCTTAAATTTGTTGTTGTGTTTTGTATTTTTTTTTTACATTTTACATACATATATAAAGGGTGATTTTTTAGAGGTTGGTTTTTCGAATAGAGATGAAACTGACATTTTGTGGTCAAATCTGGCAACTCTAATGTCATTTATGATCAGTTTGGTTTGCCATTTCATCATGAACAGGTTGACAAATGAACAACGCTTGCAAATCGTGCAAATTTATTTCGAAAATAATGGTTCATTTCGCGAAGTTTACCGCAAGCTCCGTTCATTTTATGGTCGACATAATCGTCCATCAGAGCAATTAATTCGGTTAACCATGGATCGTTTTCGCACTACGCTTACTCTATGTGATAATCCGCAGAGACGTTGAACAGTGCGCACCGAAAAAACAATTGCTGCTGTAGAGCAAAGTATTGAAGATGACCCGAATGAATCGATTGGTGTATGGGCCGAAAATGAGATTGATTTCGATGCTGATTTTCATCGCAAAATTTTGTTCAGTGATGAGGCTCATTTTGGGTTGAATGGCTACGTCAACAAGCAAAATTGCCGCATTTGGAGTGAAGAGAATCCACATGAGACCCTTGAAACGCCATTATATCCACAAAAACTGACTGTTTGGTGTCCTCTATTGGCTGGTGGACTCATTGGGTCATACTTTTTCCGAAATGATGCTGGAGAGTCAGTTACCATTAATGAAGACCGGAATAGAGCCATGAAAACCGACTATTTTGTTCCCGAATCGGATGGAATGAATGTGGATAAGATGTGGTTCCAACAAGACGGCGCTACATGCCACACAGCGCACGTCACAATTGATTTATTGAAGGAAACATTCGATGAGCGCATAATTTCGCGGAATGGACCTGTCAATTGGCCACCAAGATCATGTGATTTGACACCATTTGATTATTTTCTTTTGTGGTATGTGAAGTGGATCACCTACGCCAACAAACCAGAAACGTTAGGGGACTTGGAAGCCAACATTTGTGGGGTTATTGCCGACATACAGCCCCAAATTCTTGAAAAAGTGGTTGAAAATTGGACCTCTAGACTTGTCTTTATTCGAATGGCCACATGCCCGAAATCATATTTAAACATTAATGGCATAAAATTATCCTTCCAATATAGCCAAATTAATGGACATTAAAACGATTTTCTTGTGTTTTATTTCAATTCGAAGTATTGTTCTGAAGAAGAGATAGGTACCTACACTTACTTTTTGCCACTCTCTGAGTCCTCCGTATCTTCTGAAGTTGAAAAGTTATAGCGGGTGTTTGTATCCTTTTTGATAGTTTTTCTACTAAATTATTCCCGATATCTCCGATAATCGTTATTATTTGCTTCTTGAGCCTATTCTGATGCTTTGCTCTTAAACCTTCTTTATTAGATAGTAGGGTGGGTATAAATTGCTCCCGACACTCTTTGCTTTTAGCCTGTCATGTTGTATTGCTCGACACTCATCATCAGAGCTAAAGCTTCTTCTAGGGTAAGTTTTGCATCTTGTCTTAAACTCTTTGCACAAGTTGGTGAGAAAAAGAATTTGCCAGCGCTAGCTCTTCTGAAGATTATGAGTAAGCCAAGTTTTAAATTTGATATTTTTGTAAGTTCTCTTACTTTGTTCCCATTTTCCTTTAATTCTCCCAATCAAGTTTGCATCACAAATCTCCCATTCCCTAGAAGGACCCACAAACTCGACATAATTCAGCCATCACAAATACATACAATAAAAAGTGAAAACGGATTAGATCTCTTAGGCTTAAGGGAACAATATATTGAATAACCGGATTAAAATATCACCAGCCATGCATCTCATATCGCAAGGACATGTTCAATCTCCAAACAGAGATTACAGCAAAGTACATGTTGTATAGTTCTTAACTATTTACAAATTTTATTATCCATGCTTCCGTAATATCTTTTTGTTAAATCAGTTTGCAATTTACGACTTCAACAAACCAAAATCTATTTGCGGCAACTGCACATTGCTTAAACTCAATAAATATATTCAACGCAATAGGTCATTGCAGTGCGGCGGCCGGCGTGAACCTCTAAAATCTCTGCCATGACACTCATAACTTTCAATAAACTGCAACAACAAACTGAAAAGTAAATCTCACGAATTGCATTTAAGATACGAAATCTCAATCGTCAAACTGCATCAAGACCGCACCACAACCAAAACTCGGCGCGCTCCAATTCTGTCAAGTCCAATATATAATTTGATTTGTTATCCCTCAATAAATTGTACCTATCTACGTTACTTACTCTTATAATATCTTTTAAGCATAATTTATTCAATTGAACGCTTTGCAGCTATCTATAGATACATAGCGCGCAAGGCATTGCACCAATCCAAGGTGGATGCATTTTTTTTTTGCTTTACTCGTACTCGTTTCGTTCTTCGTATATTCGTATGCAAAAGGGACAATGTGGTAATAAGGGTCGCACCGAGTGTCAACCAACTGCTTGGAAAAGATTTAATTTATTCAAATTTAAAATTTTTCTTGAAATAAGTTGACCTTTGGCTGTTAGGTTTGCGTTTGCTTGTGCGCTCAGATTTAAGATCATGGTGTCCGCGCACTGTCCCCATACTTCTATGACTGGCTATATGGCTTTGTTTTGATTCAATTAAACGCCTATATGTATATACAATATCTATGTAGATATGTGTTTTTTTTTGTATGGAAAAAATAATGCTTGCCGTGTAGGTTTGGTTAGCCAGCAAGTAGGTACGTGCCTTTCCCTTTCTTTTGGATCTTTGAATTTGGACCTTAAAATAAAAATGACCAAACTTATGAACAACTTTGTAATTACGTGTATGATTTAGATGTACATGTCTGCATAAGTGTAATTGAGGATGTAGAAAACAAAAAAAAACGAGTGTGGATATTGAACGTGAATCAAAATTATTTTCAAGTGGTGATGGGACAAGTTGTAATCGAGTTAAACGGGCCATTAACGAGAAAGAAAGGCTTTCAAATACCTATGTAATAAATAAGAAAGTCAGAAGACTTATATAAACACTTATTCTGTTGGGGGTGTGGTAAATATTAGTAAGGATCGAACGATTTTTTTAAAAATGTTCAATTTCATGAAATTGCATAAGTTTGAATAGGTGATCTAATGTCACCTGCATAAGACGTAGAGCTGTCAAAATCGAAACTGGTTCTTCAAACTATACAGTTTTTGATTATCGACCGGCAGGTTGAAGAGGACATGTTCGTGTGATCCATTCACTCGAAAGCGGCTACTAATTTCTAATTTCCTTTCACATGTAAAGTCAGTCAAGTACTGCTTTGCTTCAGACTTATACCGACTCTTGGCTCAAAACTCTAATCTCGAACTGTGAGTGACAGTGCTAGTAGAAGAGAACAATACATCATCGACTAGAGACGTTCTTTAGCTAATCAGACAGTTAAAGTAGGCAAGGTCAAAAGTGTATTCAATAGAAGTAAGGATAAGAGAAAGAGGATATGTGGTTACGAAAATTTTAAACGTTTGCGATGAAATCTGAAGAAAATAATCCATGTTTCGACTGAATCTCGGCATTAAAAACCTTGAACGTGGATTCATCTTTCGTTTTGTATTAATAAGGAAGGAACCTCTTTATTTTACTGCATTTAAGGATGACGGTCATGGAGGGCATTGCGGTTGAAATGTTCAAAGGTCGGAATGTATCTGGATATTTTTATTTGAGCACTTATAATGGATCGTCGTGGATCAATGTGGACCTATAGTCGTTCGATCGTCTCTTAGTAAAATGGCTAAGCCGTTACATAGGTACACATTAACCCATGTAAGTGACTAAGTGGCAGGGCACAGAGGCCTTATTTGAAATTGGACGGCGGATGAACTTTACCTGTCGCACCTGGAATGGTAACATAAGACATGAGACCAGCCGCTACTTGTAAACTGTTGCTAAGATTGACTGCAACGGAGAGAACAAATCTTAGTTCGAACATTTTAATTACATGCCTAAACAGATTTTTCTAAAGCTCCCAAAACGCTTTAAGGCTTTGATATCTTTGAGCATACTACTGCAATAGGTGTTATAACTTCGCATTTAACAAAATACATATAATTCCTTATAAATAATAAAACCTACCTCTGTAAAAGTTTCATGGACGAGGGGAATTAGGAAATTCCTTTTTGAATGCCCTGCTCTATCCGGAAAAGAAAATATATATAGGAGCTTTCTTCATAGCATTGACATAAGAAGTCTCGATTGCTTCCTTCAAGGTTCCAATTGGTTTAACGAGTTAGAAGGAATGCTTTCCTAAATCCATTAGTGGGTGTTTGTGCTGGCAGCCACTTCTACCCAACAAGCAGGTGACTTTGCGACGGGACTAATTATTTTAAGAACGTTCGAAATTATTCAATCACCAATGGGTTTTAGTAGCACATTTTCAAATTCTGGCAAAAAAAAGTGGTTATTTTAGTGAATGTTGTCATTAACACACATATCGAGAATCCAAATTCTTGCGTTTCCATTTATAGATAATAGCAGAGTGTGGTAGTTTTACCAACACTTATATGACAAAACAAAGTAATCCACTGGCATTGCCTCCCTCAAGTGTGCTGTCAAGTTCGCAATTTATTGAGCTTAACATACTCTGCCGTTCAATTTTTTGGAAGATGAGGGAAGTAGGATTGGACTTAAAGTTATATTGGCTCAAATTAGTGAAATACAAAATGTTATTCGGCGGTTTTGGAGTTAGTTTTTTTTTTAGCCCATAACACGAATTAAAAAAAAAGGTTCATGTATCATGTCATGCTCAAATCGCATATTTCTAATGCGTTACGATATTCAGCCTGACTTTTATAAATGACTTAAAACTTCCTGCTAAATGCGCCCTTTTTTCAAATTTGATCATGTAAAATTCTATATCAGTAGAATTCTCTCTGAAATTACTTCTGTTATCACTTTAGCCATAATTCAAGGTGACGATATCGCGCCACCATTGCGATAAAATGCCTTAAACAGAATGATTTACCGCTCTTTCGCTCCTCGTATAATCGTTGAACATGCCATTAAAGACGAAGGTTACTCTGCAGGCATATACTTCCAGGATTTAGTTGAAGAAGATTGATTATCCGTCAATGCAAGGGTTTCAGAGCCTCGTAGTTCAAAGAATTTTCTGTTCCAGGGATATCTTCCTCCGTCTTCTGGACCTGGGATTTTGGTTGTGTGACTATATATACCGACGTCTTACTTGTTTACTGCCAATTCATAGTTCTGCACAATTCTTCTAAGTGCGTTTTTAAAAAACTTAAATGACAGCGCATCATCTTGTTTAAATAAATAAGAAAGGTTTCAATTTGAGCTATAGGGGATTGTAGTTCCCTTAAAAATTTGTAATCTTCAGAATATATGTACGATCAGTTTGAACTTACTATCTTGCCAGACAATGTTCACAACAGATCTGAATATGAATATGGCTTGTTGTAAGCTGTTATAAGGAAACATAAGATTTATATTAATGAAGAAGTTTGGAACGTTGTCTCTAGAGAGAAAGGTTAAATTGGATGTCCCATTCCTCAAAGGTGTCCTCACTTGTGAAGCTTTACTCTAGACGCGGAATGAAATTTGGTTGGGGTTTGCTATCCACAGTCTTACCAATTAGTTATGGCAGATTACTGGGCGCCTCTTCAAGTTCAGTCGCATCGTTATCAGAAGACTTAAAATTTTCTGCAAACAGACCTTTAACAGTGAGATGGGACCTCTCGTTTTAAGTTACAAATATTGCGTGATGTTCAACTCATCCATTTGTCTAAATGTTGTCCTTTGAATACTACGCCTGGTGAAATTGTTTTCGACCCCTAGTCGAAAGGTGAGCTAATGATACTTTGAGAAAGGGTGTTAGAAAATTTTTGGCTTAGTAAAGTGCGTTGGATAGCGAGGGGTCACCGGTTCAAATCCGACCTGTACCACCTGAAAGTTTATATTCGCTGTCCCCCCTCTTGCGAAAGTCTGTAAAACATCCAAGAGTAAGAACTGTCATGAGAAGGCGTTCGGAATCGGCATTAAACTATAAGTTCCTTCCATTCGTGTCAAAAAATATATATCTTCGCACACACAGTCGTTGTAGAGGCTAGAATTTGTGTCCTGTATGGGCCGTTTACGCCTAATATTTTTTATTTTGTGTTTTAGGAACTTTGACGAGGATTTGTATACCACTGCTTCGATATTGGTGCAGTTTAAAGGGTCCATTTTCTTGCGGATCGGGCAAACGATCACGAGATTTCGTTCGTCAGATATATTTTCCTCCGACGATATCTTGAAAAATGTATGCACTTTACCAATTCATACCCCTTTGCTTTCAATAGGTAAGCAAGAAGGCCATCCGCTGCAGCAATCTTATTGAAATTAAGTATAAGTAAAGCTATCCTTAATTTTTTTTCATTAGGTGGAGGGAATTGTTGGCCTTCATCGTACGTATTAAATGGTTTGTTCTTCCTGACATTCTTTTGCAACTATGACTCAGCTGAAAAGGTTATTTATACATATCTGTTCGAGTTTTACTTCTGATGTAATCGAGCTCACAATCCGCTCTTCCTTTTGTGGGAGTATCTATAAAATACTGCCTAAATTGCTTTCCTTTGTAGACATATAAACATTTTAGACTGAAAAGGGCGTTCAGTTTTAAGTTCAGTACCAGCTGAAAGTTTATTGGACACTTGCAAGATGTACAGTATGACAGGAAACTACTGCGGCTACCCACATACATGTCTTTTGTAGAGCAAAAATTAAGAAAAAATTCTTCAGGCACGTGTTGAGAGTCTTGTTTGCCGTTTTTCAACTATGTCAAACTATTTGAGAGTGTTTTCGACGATCTTCAACTACGTTGCCGCAAAACTCTCATTTAAGGTCAGTATTGGCTCACGTTGGGCGCCATTTCTTGAGTCGGGATCGATCGAAGACCATAACTTCTATCGTCGAATCAGCTGAATAACCTCAAACATGATAGAGTTTGATTGCTTTCATTTCGACTTCTATTGTCGAATCAGCTGAATAACCTCGAACATGATAGAGTTTGATTGCTTTCATTTCAGTAAGTTCAGTTGAGACAGTGACTTGATTGAAATTATCAAGACCAAGCTATATCGTAACGTTTTATAAATTTGCGACACCCTGTGCTCGATCTACTTTTTATTGCTTGTAAGCCAATTCCAGCAACAGCTATTTCTATACATATGTGCATCGGCAATCGTGATACACAACACACTAGTTGTTTGCTAAACTAATATCGGATAAAAGCATCGCATGGATTGTTCATTACCTTATCCCACAGCTAAAAGATACATTCACAATATATCTATACCAACATCCATAGGATGGTAATTTTTATTTGTTTAAATATCCTGCACACTTCTGCATGTGTGTTTATATATTTTTTCTGTTGCGCTATCAGTAGGGAATATAAAATGGCGCATTATATTGTTATGATTGCTATGAAAGCGACTCATAAAAATAAATTTTTTTTGTTTGGTTTGTGCTGTCCATGTGCATCTAGTCACATCTCCGACATTAGCATCGGACTGGCTGTTTGAGTTTGTTTTGAATTTGCAGCGGGGTTCCATATCGCATCGGTTTATTGCTATTTTGGAATTGAATGCCGTTGTTGACCCTTGATTATGCAATTATAGTGGCGGATTCCGCGTACCTTCATAACATGAGCTTCAGTTATTTGCTGATCGTTTGTTGTTTTTATGCTTCCGGATTAATGCTTCATGTTTGGGATGGAATGCAGCTGCAGGTGGGCGTTGTAGTAGATACTTGAAGTGATGAGATATGTAATTTTATCCATTATGGAAATGAAGTGTTTGCTGGATGTGTTTTTCTTTAACACAGTAAAATGCCTGCTTTGAAACTTATTTGAAAGAGTATTTTTGTTGTTAGCGACTCATTATTTTAACTGGTAGAAGATAGCAATTCTTCAATCTTTCCTGAACTAGACTGCAATTCTGCTTCTTAACGCAATAATTTCCTGGAGCTGATTTATTACTGCGATAGTGATAAATGGACTTCGAACTCCATAAATTCCAAACATAAAGTCGATCAAACTCACAAGAGTTTGCTGGACAGATAGTCTTGAAGAGTAAAACTTTCCTTTCGCCGAAACCTCATCTTTGTGCGTTTAATTTACAGCGCAACGCAAGAACAGCAACTCTCCAATGCCATATTGCCTAACCATTAGAGCTGCTAGCATTTGCGACTAATATGCGTTAGCGCCTCCTACGTGCGAACACAACCGCATGCATCCACAATCGGTCAAAGCAATTATACCAATTGGCAATAAACCATTGCCAACTTTGGCATCGAATCGTACATGTATATGAATATGTGCACCTTCGAACTTTGGCGCATGAATCTCAGCGCAAGTTCCAGCACATCTGTAAGAAGCCGCCATTTATCGAGTGGCATTCTGCATTCGTATCTCCCACCTGAGATCGTAAAAATGTTTCGAAATAATTCTTCACCGGACACACACTAAATCACAGCTCGCAGTATAATTACCACCGGCCGCATAAACATATTCGAAGCGTAGGTAGCCGCAATGCCATTTAGCCGCGCGCCAACGGACGCCGCCGCCGCCACCTGAACTAACTTTACAGCTTCAATCATCTAGTTCCAGTTTCGATTCCCGATAATCGTATATATTCATGAATGAATAACCAATCGTGTCGACGACGACCAGACCAGCTACGATTTGGATTGCTGAATGAACAGCGGAAAAAAAACATTATGTAGTTTTTTGGTTTTTTCGAAAAATTTACAAGATACAAGGAACAGATTGCTTATCTGTGGCGACATTATGCCAGTGATATATGATAATTGTGCTTCGGGTTGGAATTTATCGGAGCCGATAAATACTGCGCGTTGTATTGTAGATACATTTTCCCTACCAGAAATTCATGTCAATTAGATGCTGATTGTTGGGACGCTCTGCACATTGTATTTTAGTTAATTTGATTGCGATGAGTGTGAGAATTTGAATATCTTTATCGGCCAGCGGAAAATATTCTTTTTTTTTCTCTGTTTTTTATTGGAAACTTAATTTTTGGGAATATAAGTATATTTTTTTTTTGTTTTTGTTTTTATTCGGGAAGTTGTTAAGATTTTATCTCGCTTTCTTCTCACTCCTACGAGGGTGATGTGCCGTGTGATTTTGACAGCTGCTGTTGAGAAAAATTGTGCATGTTGTGGTCGGGTCCCGCATATTACGAAATATTATTTTTGCCATCAGTGGGAAAAATGCAGACCATTGAAGGTTGGGCTGAGCTGCACTTTCAGCTATTTAAAAAAAGATGAGGGTTATTTATGATTGTTTAATAAGTGTGGATATGAATATGTTTATTAAATATGGAAGGTAGGTATGTTGCTGGGAACGTGTGTGGTCAACTGCACCTGATACGAAAATGCAGCTATACCGGTCCAGAGGCGCATTAGTTGCTCTAAAAGACCTTTTGTGTAGGTTATGTTTCGTATTATGTGTCTACTCATGCTAATATAATATTATTCCATGCATGCTAAACACAATTTTTATGTTTTAATGAACACAGCTAACATTTGTGGCGTGGCTGAACTTATACACTAATACGAAATTAGTAAAAAATATAGGTGGGTAGGTAAATTATCTAAAAATGTAATATATTTTACTAAAATACGCCATCAAAAATTAGGCGTGGCAAACAAATTTGTTTGGGAGAATTGTTGAAAGGCTAACAAGTGTTCCGAATTGACTGACCAGACGTCTTCTAACATGTTCACTGGTAGATAGGTAGGCAAGTAGGTACTTATCTCTGTTCAAGTTAATGCATTCGGCAACTCTTTATTAATAATTGGTCACCCTAGCTTAGAAGAAAATTATCGGGCTCGGATTTGAATGCCTTGCAGTTTCTGTTATCAGCAGTAACTTCAAGGCTAACTATTTTCGCTTGTTCTTGATCCGATGATGTCAGCGATAAATGCAGTACCATTCATATCGACAACTGCCGAACACAATATCTCCTCAGAAAGAATTCTTGCCTATGTCTTAAAGAGGCACCTAGTCTTTTATTCATTCGAGTAAAATGATCGATGTTTAGGAGCCCATTGAGTAAAGTAGGAAATTATTTCACTGTAGTCAATCTAGTCGCGTGATTTCTTTCATATTTCACATACAAAACAAAAACAACTGTTCTTTGAAAACATCCAAAAAACAATATTGTATGTTTTATGATCTTCTTCTGGTGCATATAAGGTTACCAATTTATTTTGCCCTTACCTCAGAAAATAACAACACCACCAAACAAACAGTCTTTTGAATACCCTATCCCAAAGCTATAATAATTTTTTAGGAAGCTGAAATTTGGACCGCATATTCTCCAGGGCTCTGAGGTGTACGACGAATACTATTGGGTATGACAAACTATGTAGCAAAATTATTATAGCCTTGGGATAATGTATACAAAGAGACTATAAAACGTATTTTAAAAAAAAAACCTATTCTTGTATATCAAATAGCTATTTTGATAGCACAAACCAACTATCAAATCAGCTTTAATATTGAAGAAATATGTTGGTGTGATGCAGTTTGCTTTAAGACCGCACAAATTAGTAAACCATTGTGAAAAGCGTCTACTTAACAATTATTCTTTGATTGCTCTTATTTTTTCTAAATATTTTTGATAGCTGTACCAAATCCTTAAGAATTAAATTGTTAAACTAGGTCCGGAGAAATTTCGGCAGGGCCCGAAGCCCGGAGATAGAAGCATATTTCCGCAGTCTCCGCGCCAATATACCACTATTGGTAGCCCTAGTTGTATCGGCACACATATGTATTAAATATTAAGCGTATACGGCCCATACAGGACCTAAAGCCTAGCTTCTCCCTTTATTGCATGTGCGAAGAAGTAACCTATGGAAGTAACCTGTGCGGATTCTGAACAACAACATTTTGAGCAGCTTCTCATCGCAGTTCTTACTATACGAGAAAAATTATTGAAAAAATAAATCGGAAACAGTGGACCGCATCCACTGAGATTGGCAGATCAAAAACAAAGGCAGTAAATTAAGGCACAAAGTTCTGAAGGCTAAATTTGTCACCATCAGCTGGATACGCATTAACAAGAAAAAATAAAGTGCACGACTGCGCCATACAAAACTTTCTCTGTACACGAGATGCGTTTTTGAATCGCAAAATGAATCGAAAATGATTGTTGACAAATTTATTTATATCGCTTTTCAGGTTTTGAAAAATTAGATTTTCTCAAAAATTGTACGATTTTGATGTAATTTCGCACATTGGACACTTTTAACATAATTGTTCAAAATATAATAAATTATCAAAATCGTTATAGCCGTTTTTGAGAAAACGAATTAAATTTAAATTTAAGAAAATCGTTATATGAAAACAAAAATTTAAAAAAATTATTTCAAAAATCTAAATACGCAAGTTTGTTAGGATTAATAGTATAAGATAAGAAAGTTAGTGAAATTTTTTCAAGTTCCCTTTGTTAGTTTTCAACATATTGGATTTTTTTTCCAAAAACTGAGTATGCAAAAGAAGACCTTGGATCCGTCTTCGAGAAAATTAGTGATAAGTAATTTTCACCACAAAAAAATTTGTATGGCAGGTACCGTTATTTCAAACGATAAAACAGAACCTTTTAGTTTCTGCCCCGAGATGTAACTTAGCCTTATATCCGAACTTTGAAGCAAATCCGTCGAACCGTTTCGCCATACGGCGCCCGGACAGACAGACAGACCGACAGACAGCATTGGCGGACCCACTTTTTTGGACTTCTCTATAGTCGTAATATCATCCCTCATACTCAGTTTGAGTTCGAAATTTTCGCACGATCGCAATAACTTTTTCTAACGTATACGAGAAAGTTAAAAACGATACTACCAGAGATTCTACGAGCTTCTCGGGAAAAAGTCTTTTAAATCCCCTGCCATGACTAACGTCAGGACTTCAATATAAAAGTAGGATAGTAGTACAAAGTCGGAAGCCCCAAAATGTCTAGAAATGGAATTAGGCTTATTAATCGCATTGCAAAATATTACTATAAATAGCGCATCGTTTTATGAAAGCAATATCAGGCCGACATTGTAAATTATCGGATAAAATTCCCATCGAGTTCACTAGATGTCCGAAAACCTCATGCTATTAACCTTAAAAAGGTACGTAATACGATAAGAAAAATAGTGTAGAGGAATTTAACATTGGTTGGCTGCAATTGCAACAAGTCGCCAGAGATGCTGATGTCGCTCAGCCTCTAGATAAAAAAATAAGCAACCAGCGAATTGTTCTTCGAAAATTTCTTTTTTTGATGAAGAATTGCGATTGGGAGCTCTATGAGGATATTAAAAGAAAGATCAGTTTGAGAAGCGAACGTTCAAGAACATTGACAAGAAATTGCTGCTCGACAAACCTCTGTTACATATAAACGAGGAAACCTTATGAAGGTAGCCCGTCGAAATTGTTGACGCTCCGTATGGAAACTAGTTTATTCATGGAAAACTGTGTCATATGAATTTGAACGCACTACGGTTTGATAATAAGTTTGAATCGGTAATATAAGGCAACAAATCCCGTGATTGTATCATAATTCGTAGTGTGTGTCGTTTGACAGTGCGAAGATATCGATCGCAGGGGATTGGGTACGGGAAGCGACAATTTAAAATATAGGATGCACGATAAAAGTCTTTTTAATCTTTCGAGTAATCCTCGGTCCTGTTTGTGTTTTCGTACTTTCCAGGTTTAATAAACTTAAAGATCTTTAAAGCGACATCTACTTAATATGAAAAGTGCGCCAGAAGTCTTTAATTAAGTAAGAGTTTCAGTCTGGGTTAAGCACGCAGGGCTTTGCTGTAGGTCGTCAGTAATCATAACAGGAGGCAAACTATATCCCACTATATCTGGGCTTATGAAAACCGCCTTAATAAAAGTATGGAACTGGTGTAAAGATAAAGGCCTAACTGTTAACCTATCAAAAAAAACTATTGTTCCATTATCCCGGAAAAGGAATCACATCCTGCCAACCCTGTCATTCAACAACACACCAATACCATTCTCAAAGGATGTTAAATATTTTGGAATCATACTTGATATACTTAGTATTATGGTCATGCTCTAAACTGCTCAGCAAGAAATGGGGTCTACGTCAAAAAATTTTACATTGGACCTACCAAACTATAGTCTTACTAATCATTGCTTATTCAGATCTAGTGTGTTGGGAAAAGGTAAATCAAATACCTGCCCAAAAACCACTTCAAAGTATGCAAATACTAGCTTGCATAGGAATCACAGGTGCCATGTGCTCCTGTCCTTCTGCTGCCATAGAGGAATTTCTTCACCACCCACGGCTACATGCACGAATAAGGAAGTGCGCTGCTTCAAGCGCAATAAAACTTCACTTCGTGAAAAAAATTAATCACCATACCTGATCGCTCGGTGTGGGAAACTGGAGGCCCTAAGCTAAACAAATCCTACTCAGTCTGGTTTACGGATAGTTCTTAAAGGTTCTAAAGTAGCAAACATCAGCGGACCCAACTGCAAAATGTCAGTTCCTCTAGGACATATAGCATAAATCTTCCAAGCAGAAGTTTATGCCATTGAACTATGCGCATGGGAATGCTTAAGACGCAATCTCAGAATATCAGATATAAATATATATCCTCTCAGACAGTCAAGCAGCACTCAGAGCTCTTAACTCCTACAAGTTCAACTCTTTACTTGTTTGGAACTGTCTAACTATTCTAAAACAATTCACGTCCCATAACAGAGTTAATCTTTACTGGCTCCCAGGACACGAAGGAATTCTTGGTAATGAAGAGGCCGATGAGCTAGTATGAATAGGCTCTGGATCCCCTTTCATTGTCCCAGTACCCTTATGTGGACTACCCACCAGTAATATTAAATTGGAACTCAACACATGGGAACACCAAATGCGTCCATCCTAATGGAACTCCATCCAAGGATTACGCCATGCTAAAAAATTCATTGGCCTCGCCATCAAGAAACGCGTTCATAGCCTCTCTATAAGTAAAATAAAAGCAAAAATCTCAACTGACTTTCTAACAAGTCACTGCGCCCTGAAACATCATCTCATGAAAATGGGTAAAAGCTCTACAGATCTGTGAAAACTCTGCCTAGAACAACTAGAAACGGCAGAACACATCCTATGCGAATACCCTGCAATTATTCAAAAGAGGCTCAAATGCTTCAATTAATCACTCACTAAATCATCGGCCTCAACAATCGTTAGGTTCATCAAAGACTTAGGATTGTCTCCAGACCAAACTACTTACTAATCTTATAGGGAGCAACCCCATTCTTCAAAAAAAAAATGAAGATTTTCAGTCCAGTTCTAAAGGTGGTCCTGGTGCCAATGAACACCTTCCTTTGAAACTTGGTCATAGTACTGAAGAAAGTGAGGCAAGTTATAGAATGACCTCTTAGTATCTGTCTTAATACTGCCATGTATGGCCTCGTGATATTTAAAGGACTGATACCGCAATTACTTCTTTCCGAATATCCGAATTTATCCAGGCATAACAAACTGCCATTACCTATTTTGTCCCTCCTTTTATATCGAAACCCCAACTAAGTTTCCTCTCTACAATCACTCTATTTGGCGTGGTCGCAAGTAGGTATCCCCTTAATTGATAGTTAGGTCGAAATCCGGTATAAACTTCTTATTTTGCGAAAAGAATAGACATTAACGCTCCAAAACGACGCAGAAGGCCTCTGTCTACCAAATGTCCAGTAGGAGACATTTGTATAACATTTTCATTTAACACAACACTACCAAGGAGCTATTTGACATAGAGGTATTTAATCAGACTTGAATATGACGCTGCGAATCATGACGAATTTGTCCACACGGTACCATTTTCTATTACAAATTCAGGTTACTCTAAGTTGCAAGTTGAATGGCAAATATTATTCTGCAAATTAAGGGCAATTAGACCAATTGTAGAGCTTAGCAACAAAGCAGCGTCGTCTGTATAGCGGTCTCTTGGGTAATTATTAGAAATAGATAGTTACCTCCTGCAATGATTCTGTTCTAAATTTTACTATTTATACGCTCATAGATCTCTGCAAATATACATTGTTTCTGCACGCAGTTAACAGTTAACTTTGTTAATATGATTTCTCCAATCTGTCTACAGTATCAGTGCAGAAAAAAAAATTAGAAAAAAAAAAACAATTTAGGTCGCACTCTCTCTTTCCGCTTAATGTGAGGAACAATTTATCTATTTTTTTTTAATAACAAAAAAAACGGAATAATAACTACAGATATTTCTGTGAGATATGTTTGTTGAAAGCAAAAGTATTTGCAGATATATTCATTTAAGTATCTATCAGATACGTTTCGCTAGACGACGCGACGGTAAGACTTCGACTACGTGCATTAGGTACGCGTTTATTCAACCTAACAATCAGCGGCGTTGACGACGACGACGACGTCTAACTGCACGATACGATTGTGTTTTGCAAAGCTAACGCTCATTATTGTAAAGCGTGTGTTAACAACGGTTGTTGTTTGGCTGTTCGGTGCGATTCGTCCTTTTGTCGACACATAAGTATGGTAGGTATCTATCTAACTGCCTTCATCCACCCGAAAGATACAAATTTTAGATACGGAATCCACCGAAAAACCGAAAACTTTTTCTATATACATATGTATTATTGTTATTGTTGCACACAAAAGTTTTGTGCCAGGCGCGCACAATACCCTGTGGGCTGCTGCAGGCACTCACTCGTACTCAACTCAAACTCGTCGTATCTATGTCTCTTCAATTCGGTTTCGTTAATTTAATTGGAAACAACTGAATTTCTGGGTGCAATAAAATGTTTTAAAATATCATGTGACATTAGGAAAATGTTAGGCTTCAGTTGGTTTTTAGGTTCGCAAAAAGAGCTCTCAACTTTGGCATTCGGTGTCTTTTTGCGCTGAAGTCGTGGGGCAATTTTTTTTGGTTTGTTTGGTTTCTTGGCGCCCTGCTACCTCACGTAGGTGAAACATCATGTTAAATATTTTAATTGGATTTTATTGCTACTTAGGCCAGATTGTTAGTCTAAAGATACATCTGCATGCGCGAACGCAAAGTTGATTGAAAATCGAAATTGCATGCTGCCGCCGCCGCCGACGCCGCTAACAAACTCAACAATGGCGACATTTTGATTAGGTGTGTCACATTTGTGGGGCGCAAATCAAATGCGCCAGTATCTAGTTCGTCAGTGGGTAGGTCAATGGTAGTGGAGACCAATGGAGCAGAACGCCCTCATATAGATATGGTAAACGCATGGCCATGAGATAGTTTTCTCGCAGTGAATTCCAGAATATTGATCGTTCAACAGATCACCGCGGCGGCAAAGTTGTGCCGCACTCTGATGTTAAAGGAGTAACCGACGACATTTGATTGAGGCACTACAACGGAAATTTGTGAGTTGCGTTTTTGCCTCATCTCTTCCTTTTTGGGTCAATGGCAGTCTTATTTTCTTATGCAATTTTTTTTGAATTGGAATTCCAGTGAATACGGCAAACGAATGGTCTTCCTTGGGTGGGCGATCGGTTGACGATCACGGTGCAAGTGCCATTTCAGATTGCTTTCTGAAGTTATTCGCAAGAACTTGAAATACAAAAAAACTTGACATGCGTATCGTAAGTTGACAGTTTTGACAGAGATCAAAGGAGAAGAGTCGAGACGATTAATCGTTACCGAAAGTTGAAAAGATAGTTTGATCGATTGGATGGCTTAGGAATTTGGACACTTGATCGAGGGATCTTACTATGAAGAATTTCTGCAGATCATAGTTTGGTTTCATGTTTCACATTGATTACGGATGTATGTTATGCGCTTCACTTCACATTTAAAGAAAAGGTTCCTTACCTACCTCTAAAATTCGGACATAAACATATTTTCAAGATTTTGCAGCAAGTGTAGGCTGGATGAACAATCCAAATGTCATAGGAAATCTTAGTAAACATGGCGCAAAAGTATCCAGCGACGTTTCTGATGTTAAGCCTTTTGATGTGAAAACTTTAAAGTTCAATAAATCAAGCAGGTGAGTCATCAGATGTTTGGAGAGTTCTTTCGGGAACACTATGGGTTCATGTAAATGAATTAAACTCTAGAAGAAAAATCTCAGAAGAACGCGCTTAAGTCATACTTCGGAAATCTGCATGCTGCTGAGGCCATAACACATATACTGTGTGAATGTGAGGCAATAGCGCGTAGTCGAAGAAGATTTTCCGGAAAATAGTTCTTTCAAAACATAGAGGAGATAGATGGCATGTACTTCAAGGGCCTTTGAGGTCTTTGCTGGGAAATTGGTTGATTAACCAGTTAAATTGTTTTTTTTTCTGCCTATTGAATTGTGAATTCAACCCTTTTCTCCCAGGGATCGCGATGGGCTCGTTTTGGTGCCTAGTGCTGTCTGATGGATTTCGTTTTCACCACACCATTTTAACCTTACCTAAGTACATTCATTTACTAAAGTCATAGACACACAAAAGCGGCAGCTTCTTCTGTTAAAGCTAGATTATTCAAGAGGTCTTTAAAATGTAGATCTTGCTGTTGTTTATGGAGCAGCTAAAAAGTGGATGATCTACAAAGTTTGTACCTTTATATGAATTTATTCAAATTATCAAGATGTTAAAGACTCTTAGTCCTTAAATATTTAAATATTTTAAAATTCGAGTTTCGTTGTCGACTTGTCTTGGCAAATGAAATCTGGTAGAAGAAGTTGTTCGTCATCATTTAGCTGTATCAATAAAAGTGACTGGTAGTTCTTAAAGTGGCGAATATTCGGACAGTTCCTATTTTTCTTAAATATTAAGATTTGGGGAGTCAGTGAAATAAATTGAGATCAGCCACTCGACCATTCGGGCTCTTTATTTTATTTTCCTTTAAACCCCTTTAGGGAACAACAACGGATTGAGCCATTTTTGCAGATTTCTGCGACGTGTTAAAGCCGCATCTAAATAATTCCCTAAGAGATCGGTTCCTCCTTAACCGTTCTTCGGAACGATTGCCTAGGTCATGTCACTGAATCTGTCTATTGAGTGTGCATATACTTTGCAATGGATTTATCTTCAAAAGAGGGGTATTTTCAAGTTGTGTTCGTTTCTTTGAACAATAAAACTAGGGCACTTCTGCGTTAAATATGTCGCTTGCAAAACAAACAATTGGAATTTGAATTTTACCGTTATTTCCGAAGTACCCATCTGATTTGAGCTTAACCTTATTTCTTCTTAAGCGAACTTAGGGTAAGTCTAGGCTAGTGTCGTGCATTTATAGTCGCTTTTGTAAGTGCAGCTGCTCAGTGCTTTGGACTTCTCAACGAGGTCTAGGAGTCAAATTTGGAAAATCTATTAGTTGGCACAAATACCAGTTACTTGAAATATGGTACACCGATTTCCATTTGCTTATTATAACAGCTGATATGGATTTTAATGTGTTTGGTTCAAAGGTTTTGACTAAATAGTCAAAAAGTCGTCCGTTGCGGTCGAATCTAAAGATCTGGCCGGCCTGTTAATGTCGCCATTTTTAGAATCTCAATCCACATCCAGACCTTTTTTAAAGGCAGACATAATGACCCAACATTTACTGATATCGATTTCCTACGACTGTTTCGCCTTCTTTGAATGAAAATGGCCAAATGATGTTTTTGGTGCAAACACCGGACCAAACAGTGACTTTTTGGTCCTTCATGAATCTCGTGTGGATTATCCGTTCCCCAAATACGGGCCCAAATAGCTTGTTAACGGCGCGTGAGAGCGGGAAAAGGGCCCCGTCGTTCATCAAAATTTGCTCCCAAAAATTAGGTTCAGTGTCAACCATTCGAGCTACTGACCGTATTTCAAGCGACGTGGATGGTCTGTCGGAAATGTTCTTTAAATCAATTGCACTTTATATCGAAACAAAGCCATTGACGTCAAAATAATGTGCGCGGTAATGATATGTGGGATCTCGGCAACTTTTCCTCTTACCGCTTCAGCCAGTACATTTCAAGGTCGTGGGCGTTAATAAATTTCGACGTTTCCTTTTTTTGGTTTGGTTGGTTTTATCGAGAAGTTCGGGAGGATTTTTTTTTCAGGAGTGGCAACCTTGCTTTCAGTGTGGAAACCTTTACCACTTCTATTCTTTCTCTCCACCATAAGAGTCAGTCTTAAATACTTACTTAACAATCTCCCGACCCGTGGAGAGTATCTGACGGAGGCACATCAGCATTCAATCTTCCACGGTTACGGGCACGTTGCTTGCATTTAAAAAACGCAGATTCGGTCTTCCTTGTCATCTCAAACCCATATGTTGGTGGACTACTGCTGAACCTTGCAAAGAGTTTGTCTGACCAAAACTATAGTAGGACGGTTTTAAAAAAATATGTTCTTCTTAATTTTTATTTGGGCTGTTTTGACTTTTGCCATAGAAAAATTATGCTTTATTTTATTTTTACCCCCTCGAGTGTAGAAACCTGTCAATTCGATAGGCGACTCTCTTAAATTGCCTTCATTTTGAAAATCCGCCACGTGTCTAACCTAACTTTAAATATGTAGGTAATTTGCATTGATATCTTACACACACAACCTTTAATCTGTTGTTCAAGAGGATGTAAATGGGCCCCGCAATTAAAGTTAAATTTAAAAGTTATTGTGAAGTACACGTAACTCAACAATAAAAATTGCGGGCGCCCATTATCTTCCCCTTAAACCACTAATTGAAGATTGTGTGTGTGAGATTTCAATGCAAATTAGCTCCACATATGTATAAAGTTGGTTGGTGTCGAGGATATTGGACCTGAACCCTGAAAGTTGACCATCTCATTGTATCTCACCTGACAGCCTTCCATTCTAATGCCCAACTTCGTCCGGCTTATTTTAAATGGCTTGTCCGCTCGTAAATTAGAGTCAAGCTTCCTTAAGTTTCGTATAGCGGATACCAGTGTTGCCACTGAAAAAATTCATAAAGGGGCTTAAAAAGGGGCCCGGGCTTAAAAAAAGGGGACAAAAATATTAATAAAGCAAAATAAAAAAAAAACGCAGCAGCAAAAACGTATCACTTATCATTTAATAATATAAAACAAAGTTGTAATTCTTTTGACTGAACCTACGGAACGACGGTATGAATGGATTTTAGATATTCACAAGAAGGAGGTTCGTGCATTTAAAAATATTTAATTTTTGAAAGACCAAGTAATTTAATAATTAGACTTTGATCAAAACAAAAAAATTAACTTCTCCTCGCATAATTCCATAAAATAAATTTGAGTTCTTAGAGCTTTGAAATACGTATATTTCAAGTCCAACGCTATACTTCCAAATGTTACTCTACTTTTATTCTTAATGATTAGCAATTTTAGTAAGATCTTTGCAAAACTCCTTTTTTAGTAATATCTTAATTGACTAAGATTTTCAAATCGATCTCAGTGATGTAACGCGGGTGCGTTTATCAACTCTCCCCCTTTCTCCCATTCTCTAATCCTTCATTTCCCTAATGCCCGCACTGTGTCACTTCATTATAAGGGTATCCAAAGTCCCTTTAGTGCGCGTACATTATAGAAAAAAAGAAAAAGAAAACGGGCAGCGCTCAGTAAATTTTATTTTTTGTAGATATTTATTAGTGTTCCGTACTTTTTAATTTTTCGTTCAATAAAGAATAAAATCTGACTTAAACTGAAAAAGGGCCCATTCTGATAATATTTGAAAAAGTGGGAGCCAGGGGTCCCGGGCCTTAAAAAGGAGCAATTTGACCCCTAATGTGGCCAAACGGCAACGCTGGCGGATACCATCAAAGAGTTTTAAGAGTTAATTTTCAAATGCGAACACCACTGATAAAGTAGAGACAACCACTAAGAAATGTGCTAAGATAAAACAGCAAAATATAAGCTAAATGTCCTTGTGGTTGGCGTAGTGTCCCAAGATATTGTGCAACGCATCTTACCTTGACTAATGTGTAGGCCATTTTAAGCAATTTGATGTTCTCACGTTGGAAGCGTAGGACTTGTCGACAGTGGTACGATATCTTATAACAAACCAATCATGTGTTCTTTTCAAAATGTGGGTGCAATATGTATCTACGTCTATAAACTCTTGATCCATTCACAATTATACGCTCTCGACACACCCATATCGAATCAACTTTGCAAAACTTCCGGAAGCATTGAATTACCTCAAATGTGAGATACATAATAGGATTACCTCCATAAATACTCTCCATAGAGCCATCATTTATGTTTTGTATTTACAAAATATTTAACTTAATCCATTGGATTTCTTTGTTATAAATAAATAACCGCATCTGGTGTTGACACTCGATTTTCGGGTGCACAGTCATCTTACATCTTCATCTTGCACATTTATTGTGCAATCGTGCAAGCCGAACCGAATTAAGTTCATAAATCTGCAGATTTTGACGCGCTTCACCCATTCGATCCATAGCTACATGCGCAATATGTAAATGCTTTGAACTCAATTTACATAATCTGTAAATTTAATTTCAATGACAATGACAGACACTATGGATATACTCCAATTGGCTGGCATAACCAATTTGGACAGATTTTCGTAACGCCAAATCTAATTTTATCACCTGTCCTAATTTGAAAGTTACGGTTTGATCCAATTTAAGGCTATGCACCAGTTGGTACCAGTACATGATGCACTTCAAGTGCAATGCAACCGTATTGCATCATCGGAACTCGCCATCATCATCGTCATTATCCACATCACGAGAAGCACCCATCTCATGGTCCACTAAGTGTGTAATGATTACATGGCGGTAAGTGTGAAAACTCAAAATACAAAAAAAAAAAAAATAAATAATAATAATAATTTCAAGCACTCGTATCGTACGGATTGGCCAGTGAAGAGGAACCTTTCACAAAACGTTTTGCTTGCCTCACGAATATTAATTTGAAGCGCGGTCGCTATTGTGTTTGCTGTTTGCTGTGTCTGGCGTTGCACTGGTAACAACACAACAATAACAACAAGTAAACATGGTAGACTATGGGACGGGTTATTAGTAATTTCATCCATCAGCCATCCTGGGGATATCCTTCTCCATTCCTTTCTACGAAACAGGATGTTTGTACACGGGATAGGGGATATATATTTCAGGGATGATCCTCCTGCCAGCATAAATCAAGCTTTGATGCGCATAACTGCATCGAGTTACACACTCGACCGACCTACCACCGTGATGGTTGGTTTTTAGTTGAATGCACTCTCTGTCATTTCTGAATGCTGAGTAGGGATGATTGCCCATGAAATTAGGGGATAGTTACAGTGTATCTTTTGTTATTCTAAGGGTATTCTCATGTCTGGGAGATATCTTTGCGCTGTTAGACACACACATATCCTGCGTGATAAAATAACAAAGGTAGGGTCGCATTCGAGACGGGTTCGTTTGTTCTGCCCAAACAGTGTGCAATCATTTGAAGATTTATTACGGCTTAATGTATTTAATCGAGACAAATAAGAGAGGCAAGAGTTGTATACTTTTCTCAGAAAGGTTAAAAGTTAAGTTTTATTCGTAAACACAAAAAAAAAAAATAATGATTTATGGCGCGAAGCATATGGCAGTGGTGGCAACAATAAAAAATGGTCGCGTGTCGTTTTAATTGAATTTTATCGAATGTGGAAGTGGTTCGTTATTTGTATGTATTTTTTTTTTTTTAATAACTTAAACTTACGTACGAATTTGGGATGGTTGTAATGCTAGAGCGAAAAATGTATTCCATGAAGGAGTGTCCTTTACAAAGAAAACTATGAAACTCTTTACGTGTGACATGACAGGCAGCGATGCTTCGCTACGGATATAATGTTTCCATGTTTCTTTACTATATCTACATAAGCATACCCACGTTGTCTCCACAAAAAATTGTGAGTCCAGGAAAGTTGGGACGTTTGCCTCGCATTCTGGTTGGAGTGACTTTCATAAATATATTCAGAAAGCAGAAATATAATTATATTAATGAAGAAATGTCTGATTTGGAACAAAAGCCCTACAAAAAGAATATTTACATATCTCGTTTTTTTTTCAAAGTAAACATTAGTCTTGTTTTCGTAAGAATTGTATAGGCAAAGTAAAATATCTCAGCGACATTTGGGGTCTTCTTTCGTTCTTTTGGGGTCTTCTTTCATTTTATTATTTGGGGATTTTTTTCATTATGGAAAATTTATAGAGCGGTACTTGCCGCGGTACTTGAAAGAGGGTTGAAATCAATTAACCCCGCATAGCGGTCCACTGAGGTACTCTTGCAATAGGCGCCTTCCTGACGAAAAGCATGAACGCCTATGGCAAGTGTACCACGGGCCACGCCCGCTATGCGATGCTTTTCGCCAGGCAGACGCTTATGACACTTTTTTGGGCCCTCACTTAATTTTGATAATCGGGCCGTATTTCATAATGAAATAAAGCGGAATGTTGGAACCTTGTTCCATTCTTAATTTGGGACCTTATTTCCTGGGGCTTTATTTCCCAGAGCCTTGTTTGAACTAGAATTATCCCAAATTACATATTCCCACCCAAAAATTTCAAAGTAGTCTTTCCTCAAGTTCTAAAAGTTATTTCGGCCAGTATTCGAGTCGGGGTTGGTATCTTTTGTGGTCGAACCGGCGTGTGAACTGCGAGGGTTATGATCCCTGTAATCCTGATAATAATCTCGTCGTTAAATGGAGAGAAGATTCGAGTCGGGGTAGGGATGTAATCGCGTTTTCAAGAATGGTTTCAAAACCTGTCAAATGATATCTGCGACGAACTTGCTCGTCAAGGTTCGGAAGAACTTTTCTCAGGATCTGAACATGCGCGATCAAACTGGTTCGACCAAAAGTCTCCCGCATTTTTAGCGCAGCTAATGACAAGGCTCATCCTCTGTACATCACAGTATTCTATGAGTTTCGACACCACCATTGGAGGGGGTGGAGTAACGTTATCACATGGAAAATAAGAAACGCAACAACGCAGCAATGCCAGAAGCATGTGACCCTTTTAAACAAATTGATGTTAATAATGTGTCTCTGGCTGTCCTTACTGGCGTCGATTCGGGATTGTGGCCTTTAGTTCTTTTTTTTTAATAACTCTTAATACAAAAAAAACGTGGCCTTATTCCTCTAACATATTTGACTGCACGACTATCAACTTCCCTATTTTTCATTTCGAAACTCTTAATTCGTTTTGATCCTTGAAAGGGATATTGAGTCTTTGATTTTGGTAGTCGATTTTCGATTTCGAACTTTTGGAATATTCGCATTCGTAATTGAACTACAAAAAACAAACTTATCTAAGCCAATGTTGCACGGATGTGTGCCTTCCGTCATTTGCATTGTCTAAGGCTATAAAATAGTTTGTCTAAGTCGAGCGAATTGACTCCGTCTCATTGACTTAAAAATGCACAGATCAAAACAATTCTCGTACATCATCAATTGGGGTATTTTCCTCTAACTGATTTGACGTGAAATAAGAATTTTTGATGAAACCTCCCAACCATGCGAACACTCAAAACTCTGCTACAACCTTCGCACTCGCCATCAACCTTTATAAACCTTTGAAAGGTCTTTTATCGGGTCAAAAGTTGTCCATAAAAATGTGTACAGTAGTACAAAATAACCTTCCGATGTTTTTTGGCTGTAATTTAAAAAAAAAATGAAAAACTTTGATTCTTCTTGTGGATTATTTTTATTTGGTCTTTTAATTTTTTTTTACATCAAGTCGAGAATATGATGTCATGTAAATGGCCGCCGCCACAGTTGATTGTCATTTGAGCCCTTTTTATGGCATTTTCCATCACTTTGGCCAAAACTTCCGGCGATAGGTCCTCGCATTCTTGACGGATATTGTCTTTAAGAGCTGCAAGAGTCTGAGGCTTGTTGACATAAACCCGCGACTTCAAAAAGCCCCACAAAAAGAAGTCTGGAGCGGTCAAATCAGGCGATCTTGCTGGCCAGTGCAAATCGCCAAAACGGGAGATTAGGCGCCCGGGAAATGCATCCTTCAGCATATCGGTTGTGGCACGTGCAGTGTGTGCCGTTGCACCGTCCTGTTGGAACCACATGTTTTCCAATCCCAATTCATTAAGTTGCGGCAAAAAGAACTCGTTGATCATTACTCTGTAGTGCTCACCATTCACAGTAACTGTTTGGCCTGCGACGTCTTCGAAGAAAAAAGGTCCGATGACTCCTCCAGCAAAAAACAGCACACCATACAGTGACTTTGAGCGGGTATAATGGCTCTTCGTGGGTTACATGAGGATTTTCAGTGCACCAGAAGCGTAAATTTTGCTTATTTACGTACCCGCTAAGTTGGAAATGGGCTTTATCACTCATGATTATTTTTGATGAAAAATCATCTTCCTCTTGGTGGTGATTAAGGATGGCTTGAGCGTATGTTAGACGCGATTGGCGGTCAGCAGCTAACAGCTGATGCACCGTCTGGACTTTGTACGGAAACATCTTCAAATCTTGTACCAAAATTCGCTGTAAAGACCGCCGACTGATACCCATTTGCGTGGCACGTCGTCTGGTCGATGTCGACGGCGCTTCCATGACATCTTCGGCTACAGCAGCAATATTCTCTGCAGAACGGCTACTTCGGGGTCTGCCACGCCTGGCAGCATCTCGTGTTGTGCCAGTCTCTTCGAGGCTAAACGTCGCAGTGTTTCACCAGTAGGCGTTGGACGGCTAGGAAATCTGCGACGAAATTCACGATGTGCCAAAGTCAATGACCGAATATTGCTCAAATAAATAGTCACCAATGTTCCGCGTTCTGGAGCAGTGTAGCGTAACATTGTATTTCGCATGTGTTTACTACACAAATGTCAAAACAGAACTGACATTAGGGGCCAATCGCAAAATTTATAGCATTTTCTGATAGGAGGATTACTTTTGCGCCACCTTGTACAATCGAGGTGGGTGCAGTGGCTATGTGCGTTGGACCACTAAGTGAGAGGTCGCTGGTTCAAATTCCGACCTGTACCACCTGAAAGTTTTTATTTGCTACCCTACCTCTTGCGAACGTCTGACAAGAGTAAAAACTGTAATGAGAAGCTTTTCAGAAATTAATTGCCGTTCGGAATCGGCATTCGTGTCAAAAAAAAAATTGTTCCCATTCACAGTAGTTGGAGAAGCTAGGCCTTGGGTCCTGTATGGGCCGTTTACTCCTAACATTTATTTATTTATCTAGTACAATCGAGCAATGTCTTGTTTTGGCGTTCCTTCCATGTTCATCTATCGTTGCGTGCTGACAATGGAGAAGTCGAACTGTTATGTATAATTTGGACCGACCCGCTTCATTTTTAAATCGCCTATGCTAGGTAACGCGGGTTTTTCGAATTAATCAATATCATAGGTACTTTAGAGAATTATACGTATCGCTATTGCCAAACACCAGAGGTTGGCACATGCAGATGTATACGCTGATGATACTGGTTAAGTGGTTGATGAAAACATTTAGAAAGACTCTTTTTGAGCTTCAGCTTCAGAATACCTTGTTTTGTTTGAAATATGTAACACAATTTTCTAGCCCTGGAGGAAGAAGGTAATGAATAACTATACGTCCTTTAACCAATATTGATGGAACTAAAGTAAACCAACGTTCCAGCCCGGAGAAATAGGCAACTTTTTAGAGGTACTCCAACCAATTTCGAGTAAAAAACAAACGTGATCCAGCGAGCTATGAATCGAGCTGCTTGGAGAGACATAGTTACGTACACCGATGGTGTATTTCAAATCCCAACTTCGCACGATAAAACAAACAGGGGACCGGGAAATTGAAATATACGTATACATATATTGATTAGTTCGACATTTATAGTCGTAATGTTAAGAGGTGCATTGTGCTTGACGTGAACCCTGTTAAATTGCATGTTAAATTCCGCTTTTTTTCCGCCTTACCACGGTAACTCCACAACAATTTCGAAAGTCTAAAAATGAACCTCAATTTTTAATTCCAAATGCTAATAACCATTAAAATAAACACTCAACTGGCAAATCAAAATCAAACTTTTGAGCCAATAAATAACTTTTTGGAATAAAAATCGTAAAAATCCCGCCATTTCTCCCTCGCTAAATTCGGCTTGCATGCCTGCTTCGGCATTTGAGGCGAAACTTCACGTCTCTCGTTTCGCGTATAATAGCAAATTGTAACTGCACTTGTGATGTGAGAATTACAAATTTTCCACCCTCAAGGGAAAATTTAGATTGCACGCTGATTTTTTTTTTCTATTTGCAAATATTACCTAGTCGCCGCGGTACCGCGATAGCCTATGATGTCAAGATATTCTCATGTAGATACAAGCAGACAAACCTAGCTGGAGATAGAGAGAAAAAAAAAGAGGAGGACTGGAAAACAACGCTTTTGGGGTTTTGATTTATGAGAAGAAGAAGTTGCATGACCAAGTTCAAAATCAAATTCGAAATTAAGACTCAAATTGGCAGCGTGGTGGTTATCACGAAAGCAGCGTACCTACTCCGTATTCGCGCGGTATATACATGCCATGTTAGCTGGTGAAGAGTCGTAGGTACACTACACCGCAGGGAAGAATCTTGCGCACGACATGACAGAGAAACTATATTTTTTTTTCATGAATTCTTGCAGCTCAACGGTGGTGTGCAAATGAGACTTAATTAATTTTCAAATTGTTCAACAAAATTATTACCCTGCTGACAGACTGGTGATAGAGGATCATAGTTTTTCTACCTCTCTCTTTCTATGGTTTCTTCTTCTCCCGCATGCAGGTTAACACATTAATTTTTATGAACGGACTTGCCTTTTACTATATTTCTTAATTAATTATTATTTTAGTAACGGTTCTTATGGCTAATTAAATTCACTCATTCAAATAAAAATTGTTAAGTGCCTGCGTGGGTTAGCAAGAGGCAGAAGACCGTGAAAACGTCTTCATCCGAAATGCATCTCTGGAAGTATGGTAAGATGAAATCCGAGTCTGTACAAATATTTTAGATAATAAAATGAAAAATGATGCCGATCATTAAACTAATCGCCCTTAATCGGTTAAGAAAGTTGTAATATAAAAATCACTTTCGGTAGCTTTATGAATAAGTCACAAGATCACTTTCGGTTTTTTGTTTGATTTAAGACGGTGTGCGCTTTCAACATTTCAAGGGAATTCGGAAATGGATAGTTTATTTTCTTTTTCAAAAAAAAAAAAAATGGATTTTCTTTCTGAAAAATTGGATACTACCACCCGCCATGGACTTTTATAGTCATTCATGAAATTTGTTTGAATAGAGTTGGGTTTTCGGGCCTAATTGATGAATATTTAAAGTATTCGATTTCATCGAAAGTTGAGTGATGTGAACTTTAATTGAAAGTGATGACCGAAGTTGGATGCTACTGGCAGGTATTTACATAATTAATTTGTTTAATTGGATTTGGGAAGATAACTTACCTTACCGAACTCAAAATCGTTTGAGATTAATATGTTATAAAAGCAATGCTTAGTGATATGTCAGTAATAGTCTCGCGAGTCGTGAGCAGGTGGGCAATGGAAAACTGCTACTGCAGGACACAATCGTTTGTTCGTCATCGAATGGAATTGCCAAGCCAAAATAACTTAAGAACAACCGAGAACTGTCAAATTGGCTTGTTAAGGCTTGGAAAGTTATCCGCCTTTAAAAAAAAAAACAAAAATCGTCTATAAGGCTTGTTGAAGCAAAATAAAATGTGTTCGCCAACTTAATGAAATTACAATTGGATCCCATTGTCGCTTTGCCAAGCCACCAAATCCTCAACCACCGAGCATATGGTTTGCACCGCCGAACGCATACGAATGTTACTTTTAAAGTCTTAACTACCACCACAACATGAATCTCTCATGTGGACATGCACTGAAGGTAGGACAAAGATCTTCCATTAGATACTATAAGAGCCAGCCGCATATGTTCTAAATAGTTCATTCTTTACGAGCAAATTTCATTTTATTTTCCCATCTTATGTCAGTCCGAAATATTTAACCTCCTTTGTTTGCAGAATTTGTACAAAGTCAAACAAAATGAGGAATATTGCTTTCCGCTAGTAAAATGTTCATAGATTGGGTCTCATTCAAGACAATACGCAGTTTATCTGTCCATTGAAAAAATCACAAACAAAATTTCAATAGTGACTTCCTCTTGTAGAGGATCACTTTTTACATAATTATTGAAAATACAAAAATTTATGAAAATTGTTAAGGTGCGATCAGACGGTAATCCAAACTTGTCATCCGGATGACATTCCGACGTCAGAAAACTTGTATTATTCAGACGGGATGACCACTTTTGGATAAATCTACGTCATAGTGACGTCAGGATGTCATCCGGATGACAAGTTTGGATGACGTAGAGTCGTTTTTGAGAAAACGAATTTAATTTAATTTAAATTTAAAAAAAATCGTTACATGGAAAAACATGTATCGGATTTCCATAACAAGACGTTTTCATATGAGTTCTCTACTCCAATTCTGAAACAGATAGTGTGAAGGGCAGGTACTATCATCCAACGTGTCCTAATAGAGACTTTTACGGCAATTGAAGAACAATAGTGTGCCATGAAGTAACTGAGGACAAGACTAATTATATGCTATCAACAAACAAACAAGCATCTGCCCACCATCTAGGACAAAACGTAACTGTTTAGAGCAGAAGAATCGAGGTGGATAAGGAGTTAACATCATCTCTGCAAAGGACACAACTTGATGTTATTTAAGTTTATAGTCTTCCCCTAAACTATTTTGTCGCATAACAATATTGCCAAACCTAGTTTATGTAGACATTTTTAACCTAAAGCTTTGTTATTTTCTTAAATTCCTTTAAAAATGAAAAAAAACCATAAGGAAAGGCTACAGTCGGCTGGGGGCGAAAGAAAAAAGCATTAAGAAGATGATGGCTAGCATTTTATTTCATTCTATTAATTAAAAAAAAAAAAAGTTTTTTCGAAAAAAACGCCCCCAAAAAGTAGGCGTGGCCAAAAACTTTGTATGGGCGATATGTTGGAAAAAATATTGGCTAAATATTTTGTTAAACATTTTTTTTCGCTTTCTCTGAAAATTTTCGAAGAAAACAGCATTATAGTAAAAAACGCCCACAAAAAGTAGGCGTGGCAAAAACTTTATATGACAAACTAATAAAGGAGGGCAGTGCCTACATATCTTCTGAAGGTTGTAACACTCTATCTCTTTAACCTTAGCTTTAAAACGGTTTTTTCTAAATTGTGGGCGTATTCAAAAAATTTTTACACTTAACCATTTCGGAGCCCAACGGAATATGTGGTCCAAATTTCAGCTTCCTAGCTTAATTTTAAAGGCCTAAAAATTGCGTACGGACGGACGGACGGACGGACATTGCTAGATAGACTTAGGATTTGGTCCTGATCATAATCATTTTATGGGTCTACGGCGAATATTAAGGGGTGTTACAAACTATGTGTCAAAATTAATATACCCTTAGGATAGGGTATAATTAAAACAGCATTAGCTTTAGCTTGAGGCTGAGCAAGTTGAGGTTTTAAGGACGTTAAGTGAGGATTAAGAAAATGCATAATGAAGTTGGTGCAGTAGCTAAGTGCGTTTGAACAAATTATCGAAAAATCTAAAATCTAACAAATATCAACTGGCATGAGAAGCTTCTGTTATTTGAAATTATTAATCAGTGTTAAAATGTAAGTCGTCTCAAACGAGTTTGGAAAATTTTGAAAAAAGTTGTAGAAGCTTTTGACAATTATTGTGCTTGTCTTGTTATCCCAAATTTAACATTGGCGGTTAATCGCTAGTCACTCACCAAAACTTTGTAAAGTTTACATCACACTTCTTATCGTCTCATAGTTTTGAAGTTCTTAAGTTAAATTTGTATCCACAAGACTTGATAGTTTCGCTAACTTAAAATATTTAAGTCCATGTTCTTGACTAAAGGTTTTAATGGATTCTCTGAATTTGCAGCTTTAATTTCAAAACTAACCGAATGAATAAAAAAGGGGACAGCCAGTAAAATAAGTTTATATATTTAGAAATTAAACAGATATAGCCTACCGCTTCCATCATTCCGGAAGTTTGCTTCCGGGTCAAACTTGATTTTATTTATGAAAAATTTCATTGCTCTAAGATAAAAACTCTATTTCAAAGTCTGCAACCATTATTTAGCATCGAGTTGAATATTTGAGAAAACCGCACTACTAGTTACCACGGGAGTGTTTGCGGCTCGGAGCTAGAATTTGTCATTAATCGGCTTATTTTACTGCCCACGACCGCTTGTTATTGTTACTGGTAGTTGGTGAGTATTTGTTAAAACAAACTCCAGAAGGGCATCTAACTCTAGTCTTTCCTCCTATGGTTTCAGGATCTCTTCATTATCCTACTCATAAGTTATTTAATTGGATTTAGGAAGAGGTTATTTGGAGACAACCAGCACTTAGACTTATTGGTCCATTGTACTTCAGCAAAGGTTGCCCAAACCACAGAACTGTTAGTTCAGATCGGAAATTAGATAACATAACCTAGTTGGAAGAAGTCTTTGCCAAGGATATTCAATCTGGTTCCTTGCCAAAGCCGAACATTCGATGTGCCATATGCCATTTCGTCATTTTTCAGCCATTACTCACAAAGGTACGAGTTTGTAACCGCAATTGTTGAGGACTGAAACCTGTGACAAGCTTAGTTAGGGATTTGAAGTTACTTCTTTTCAGTCCCAGCTGATATTTAGGATCTGATAAATTTTTTTACCTTTTAATGTCTGCATGATGCGAGATCGCACCAGTATTCGGTATGAGGTAGACGTTAAAGTTTTGTGGACCGATGAGCAGCACAGAATGTCTTCAATAAGTCCTGCATGGCATGAAGGTTAGCCTCTTGTATCACCCTGGAAGCCCGTATGACCGGAGACCCGACATAGAGTTACAAAGAGACATCTACTCAACCTGTTAAGATTGCTTATGGCTTCCCCCACAATTTTGGAGGCAATTTTAGACGCAGAGCAGGCTTTAATAGTAACTCCTAAGTTTTGGTTCGAGGGTGATGCCGAAATACTTCACTTTACTATACAAGTTAAGTTGAGTGCCCAAGAAAAGCAGCTACTTTGCATTAGGTAAGATTTGTCTTGTTGTAAAGAGGATCATCTCCGTTTTCGTCGGGTTGACTGACAGGGCTTGTTCAAGCACCAACCCCCGACTATATTAAGAACTGATTCTATATGCTCACAATAAAGTTAAGTCTTTTCAAGAAGTAGTCAACCAGAAGGTTTCACAATTTTGCAACGTCAGCTCTAATATATCTGCTTTTAAGCATGTCAAGGATTCATTCCACCAATGTTCAATATCTTCAATATCTTGTAGATCTCAAAGCAGACTCAATTCTGCAGAATGTGGGATTTTCGGGCGCACTTTCAATATCTATAAAGACAGCAACGGAATAGAACTTGCGGCCAAGCGCTTTAATGAATTCAAACAAAACAGTTATAGTAATGTGAAAATGAAAAAAAAAAATGATAGACGTAAAAGGCAAATAAATTACTAAAGCCCAGCTTCTCCCACCATCGTCTGCTTCACCTACTATCATATACAAGAATAGAATGAATCCGAAGTTTAATGCCATTTTCGAACTTCAATTTATTGTTGAGAAGCTGAGGTGACAGCTGTTGACAGTTCTGAGGTGAGGTTGCGAATACAAACTCTGAGTTGGAATGGCGCGTATTTGAACGCACTTAACCAGTTTGCTACTGCACCCAATATGTGAACTCCATTCAAATTGTAAAGACCTTGTTTTGATTAGTGCTTATTATCGAAATATCTACCTATATCCTTCACAAAACGAATGATGAATGAAGCACACGTTTTAACTATCAATTAATATTTTCACGGAAATCTTTATTTACTTAATTATTATTAGAATCTATTTATTTTAACGATTTTCTGATACAAAAGTTGTTCCCACAATTTCCCATAAACTAATCGAACTTTGTCCTAGATTTCATAAGACTGTCTCTCGCTCGGTTAACCTCATTTTGTTTATGGAGGTTCTATTGCCATTAACTCCTTAACACCATAAGTTCACAGACAATAATTTTTTACGACTTCTGATCGAACATAAAAAGTAAAGCTTTAGTTAGATAGATTTTTGGTGACACACTTGTGCTTGCCGACAAAATTTACAAAAAAAAAAAAAATTCTAAGCTCGATACAGCACCGTCTCAATGTTCATTATCAGATCGCATTCAAATTAGGTTAGTAAATTTGCATTTACATTTTTACAACTTTTACAACTTGACAGCATCTATCGAATCGAATTCTTAACAACAAACATTTCTCAGAAGCTTGCCGCAATTCTTACCAAATTGATGCTGGGCTCTCGAGCAGTCTAATCCAATTTAAAAGTAAATAAACACAACAGTTTTATTGGCGCATGAAATTAATATTAATTGACCACAAGCTTTGTATCTCGAACATGCATCTAAATCATAAAGATTCTTTCCCCCCATTGACATACACGCCCATTGATCCGCCCAGTAGGTGGGTTAGCATTAAAAGAAAAGAACCATATACACAAGAGGAACAACAAAATCAAAATAACTGTGTTAATCTTCTTGTTAATTGCCCTCGTCTGTGATTTGTATCTCACAGTCTGTAGCTCTAGAGCCCATCATGTACAAATTAATCGACTGGACTGGACATTTATCAAAACCTCTTAATCTGCTGGTGGTCCGCGTCTCCGTTCAGAAGAGGTGAAAGTCACTTGAAACTTTTCTCTAATTAAAATTATGGAACCAAACACACACGAATTTTAATTATTTCTAATTTATTTATTTTTTGTATCTAATTGCAGTTGATTGCTTGGCCCGAAGGATGGCCATTAGCGACTTTTTCCGGAGAATTGATTCTCCAGTTGGGAGCCGTAGATGAGGCACTGTTACGTCCATGGGACGTATGCGTTTGTGTAAAGTCAGGTGAGTTCATCAATGCGAACCCTATTTGTTGATTCCCTACGTCAGGTATCTTTCTCACTTTAGCTGAAAATTCGAAACCAGAATTGTGTGCAGTGTGGCGAGCACCTGCGACTTGTGGGTCGACTGTGCAGAGCCAAACGATCGACTACACCAGCTGCTATCTTAGTCCATTGTCCTTAGAGATGTTGCCGGACGAATTGCCACAATTATTGCAAAATTTACTGGTCGGCGTGGAACGTGCCATCGGGCGAATATCCCTGACCGACTTATCTTTTCCGACTGGTTTTCG
Organism: Ferdinandea cuprea; assembly: GCA_963576555.1. Lineage (NCBI taxonomy): Eukaryota > Metazoa > Arthropoda > Insecta > Diptera > Syrphidae > Ferdinandea > Ferdinandea cuprea. The sequence goes on from OY754960.1 coordinate 22,712,716, forward strand.
GCCGCATGATATTAGCGCGTTTGATACCAGCACCTGTTATGCCATTGATGAGACGCTTCTCAGTGGAAATAAAACAACAACAACAACAGCAGCAGCAATATCGATGAACGATAAGAATTTAACGAGCTCACCAAAGTGTGTTCTCAAGCGAAGTGAATTAATCACAAAGAACAAAATGTTGAACAACAAGTACATCCTGCGACGACTGTCGACCAAGCAGGACAACAACTGCAATGTCAGCAGTTGTAATGAAAGTGCCTCAAGTGATGACAACCAAAACACACCGACTCCACCCCAGATAACAACGACGACGGCAGCCTCAACAATGCCACTGTTTTGTTTGGGAAACTCATTTCCGCATATTGACAGTGATGAAGAGGTGAATCCTGACGAGAAGTCAGCCACGGATATGGGTGAGTTTTTAAAAGTGTTGGTTTTGTCATTAATTTTAAGCGATTGACGTATTTTATGTAATATGATCCAAGTTAGCTTATGGTAGGTGCACCTTTTGCCATTTGCTTGTTATAAGAGTGAAGACATTAAAACTTGTTGTAAATGATAAAATTATTTGTTGTGTACTAGAACGGGCGTTTGGGTAGAAATGGGAATGCTAGGGGAGGATAACTACCAAAAATGGATTTGCCAATGTGGATATTGTCTTCAATAGGAACTCGGGATTTGGAAATTCAGGGCTCTGACATTGCGATAAAAAGAAGTAAAACTGATTCAACGAACAACCGCTGTTATTTTCCACCTCTTCGCACACAAGACCAAAAACCGTCGAAGAAATTTTTGTTTTCGAAGGAGCTCAATATTAACACTCCTTTCCTGGCCCTGATCCAAAAATTCGGCTCGGCAGAAGATATCGTTTTTGCTTTGTCCATGATAAGGACAGATATATTCAAAATCGTAACGATAACGTAGCTTAATGTAATCTGGCCCAGCACTCAACGTTTTGAACTCATTTTTTTTTAACTTGTAAGTCTCTGTTGACTATTTTTTTTTATAGTTTGAGCAGCTGCGATTTTTCCAAGCTGGAAAAAGAAGAAAACTATTCTTTGACAAGACAAAGGCAATTGTTGGAGGATTTAGAAGAACTTCCCCAAAATTAAAAATGGGAAAATAACTAACGTGACCACTTAGGAATGTCGGTACACAAATTATTTGGTATTTTCTAAAATTTATGTATCTCCATATGACGTGTTTAGATTTTAATTGACGCGATTTTTGAATGCGAACTTTCCGTCAGCGCCGACTTCTTCGAGCATTTTAGGCTGGCAAGAACGCAAAGAACTCAGGTCGTTATATTTTTATGTTGTATCCGACGTATGGAATTGTTCTTTACATTCCAATACTTAGGAGGGTTTTATCCGTGGACAATAAATATAATCCGCAAAGTAGCAACGCTATTTTCTTGCCATGACTGCATTTTTTCACCGGTTACATATTTTATCAAAAAAGTTAAATTGTTTGAAAAATTTAGAATCGGACGATTCCATGTCAAATCGGTTGTGCGATGCAATGAACTTTGTGGAGGCTTCAACATGTTAAATTCTTGTGGTTTGTCGAGTGCACCCAAAAAATAAAGGTCGAGAGATGGTGAAATTGATAAATCCACTTCAAAATATATTCGATACACCGCCAAATAAGTGAATTGAAAAAAAGAGCATCAGAAACAGCTTACAATATTTATATGAACCCTAAAATGGTCGACCTATAATCAGTTAGTACTCGTTCAATTACGTTCAGCACAGCTGTGGACAAAAAGTTATTTTTCTGTAGCGATTCAAGCGATTCTACAAAAACATCGAGTTTTCCGAGACGGGAGTAGCTTTCAATTAATAAGTAGGCATGAACAATTTTTCGTATTCGACATCGACTGAATCGAGTAATTGTTTTTCGCCACTCGCACATTAAAAACATAGAAATGTGATGTCGAAGGGCATTTGGCTTAAAATGTTAAAATGCAGATAAGGAGATATAAAGCGACCAGATGGTTTCACCTATTTCTTATTTTTTTTCCTACGAATTTGTCCTGATATGATTTCGGTATATTGTGTGTTCCGACGCTTAGCTTGGGTACGCCGGTACACAGTGCCCGATTTCGGTACTGTTCCGGTCATTTCGATACAGGTGGTCATCTTAGTTATAACCACTTGAAAATCACAATAGCTCTGCATTAATCTAAGTGCGATGAGTTTAAAATTGGACCTATGTAGTATCCCTCTTGATGTAAAGGGTGATCCATTTCGAGGTTCCCTACTTTTTTAAAGAAAAAAACACAGAAAATTCAAATTTAATGGAGAATGTTTATTATCATTTGAAAGAACATTCTTTGGCATTTATTTTTTGAAGATTATGTCTATCAAATGTTGGCCGTTGCTACGTCGCAGATGGTCCATCCGTTGAGTCCAATTTTCGATCACTCGTTCGAGCATTTCGACTGGTAACTGGCGAATGACACGCGTGATGTTTTCCTCCATAGCCTGAATCGAAGCGGGTTTGTCGGCATAAGCTTTTGACTTTACATATACCCACAGGAAAAAGTCTAACGGTGTGATATCACACGATTTTGGTGGCCAATCGACCGGCCCAAAACGTGAAATTATGTGCTCACCGAAATGTTCTCTCAATAAGTCCATTGATTGATGCGATGTGTGGGAAGTGGCGCCGTCTTGCTGAAACCAAATGTCGTTGAGATCACGAGCTTCAATTTCAGGCATCAAATAGTCATCATCAATAGTTATCATGGCACGATAACGGTCGCCATTGACGGTTACGTTCGCACCGACATAATTTTTAAAGAAATATGGACAGATGATTCCACCGGCCCACAAACCACACCAAACCGTTGCTTTTTCTGGATGAAGTGGCAGTTCTTCAATCTCTTCAGGTTGCTCTTCGTCCCAAATGCGGCAATTTTGTTTGTTTACATACCCATTGAGCCAGAAATGGGCCTCATCGCTAAACAAAATTTGCCTCGAAAACGTCGGATCTTCTTGGAACTTTTCAAGAGCCCATAGAGCGAAGCGATGTCGCTTGGGAAGGTCGAGCGGCTTCAGTTGTTGCACAAGCTGTATTTTGTACGCTTTCAATTTAAGAACTTGACGTAAATTGCGCCAAGTCGTTCCATACGTCAGTCCGAGTTGCTGCGAACGGCGCCGAATCGACTCTCTACGGTCTTCGTGTACACTCTCAGCTACGGCCACTATATTTTCTTCACAGCGTGCTGGACGTGGTCTATTCGGTCGAATATTATCCAATAATGAATGCTGGGTCTCAAAACGGGTGATGGTGTTGCGAATAGTACGCTCAGTAGGCCGATTATGTTGACCATAAGTTGAGCGAAGTGCACGAAACACATTCCTCACAGAACGTGAATTTTCATAATAAAGTTGAACAATTTGTAAACGTTGTTCACGCGTAAGTCTTTCCATTATGAAATGCCAAACAATACTAAACAAAAATAACATGACAGCATGACACGACTCACACGTGATCTGTCAAAAAAGGCTATTGAAAAAAAGTATCTCTACTTGGATCACCCGTTATATCTGAAGTGAGGAGCTGACTCTACGTTCCGTTCAAAATTCATGGTGGACAATGTATAACTCTGTTCAGTAGCTGCCGAAATGGTTTTTAACATTTGGGCAAATTTTTTAGCACTTTCCATGGTTTTCTTCCGCACTTTGGACGATAGGTTTTCTACTTCTTGACGATGTTTTCCTTAACACTTGAAAGAGCTTGTGACAAGCACTTGACAGAGCTGGATGCACAATACGTCAGTGTTGTCTGCCCGGCTTCCACTAGACGTTCGGCAAGAAAAATTGGCACGAAATGAACATTGAACTAAAATCACATTATGGATTCCTAAAAAGTTATATGTCCTTAACGCAGCCTCTGATGCAGAGGACCGAAATGCATAACAGTGCAAGCTGTTTGTTATGGGAGAACTTTTTGAAAATTTCGAAGAGCCTTAAGACAATATTTGCTTACCTACTTAACGGGCCCCCGACCAGTGGAGAGTCTTTGTCTGAGACACATCCTCTACGGTCCCGGGCATGCTTCTTACTAGTTATTCAGACCAATCGCTCTGGCATCTGCGATGGCTTGGTCTTTGAAGCGGACGTTCGGTCTTCCTTGTTATCTTTAACGTGGAGGCTGTGATTCGCAGATACTCTTAGCAAGAGCTCTATTGTTCATTCGCTCGATGTGGCCTACGTGCTTTGGCTTGAACTACATCCACATCTTGGTACAGCTCATAGAGAAGCCTGCAAAAGGGGAAAAAATAGAGTTTGTGGGTTCGCTGATGGCATAGTTTGCTTGCGCATCTGAGCCTATCTAACTGAAAACTAACCGATCTTATGAATACCAATATCCGGCCACTGAGTTTGGTTGTGAATTTAAAGATGGGAAGATTAAATCGACTTCCGAAAAAAGGTCTCTCTAAAACCAACTCTATGTCAACTCATAGAAAAATGGACCAAAACCTGCAAGATAATTGCTTCATGGAAAATTAAACCAGCTAAATTTTATTCCGCGTAAAGTGGATTCATTAATTATTTATGGCTCATGTTATTTAAAACGAAAAAATTTCCATGGATAGTGCCTAACGATAAAGGGAACGAGAACATTTTTCGGGTATGATTATACACCAGATGCTCAACTTCCGAAAGCGGAATTCCCAACGAAAACATTCACATGGTCACGTCAATGCACATACCCTAGTTGTCACCCTTATACCAAATTCACATAGCTCCTCCCCACAGTAAATTTCGAAAAATTTTACATCATGACAGGGCAGTAGCACTTGTTAGTTGCTATCACTTCCGTTTTGAAGGAGCCTTAATTATCCAGAGCACTGACAACTTATTTTATTACCTAATGAAAGTGAAATTCTTAATCCCCCCATTTGAACAATCGAAAGTTTAATAACTCAATCAACCTCAAGACCCCTTCATCCCACACACACTCTCACACACAAAGTATAAAATATATAGTGAAGTAACCACAATGTATCCATGTGCATCTATCATTACCATCATCATCGTCATTGCTGACATTAATCTCTCTCGCCAGCTAATATTATGATAAATTCTTTCCCGTCTAAGGGCGCCGTCAGCAGCATTCATTTATGCATTTGCCTTGACATTAAACTCTGCTCGAAGCCATAGCCGTCCACCATATGTTGTTGGTTGTATAGCGCAGCATACACCATGTGTGTGTGTGTGTGTGGGAAGACAATTCACTTGTCGATAGTTTCAAATAGGAAATTAATTTCTTTAGATTTGACGCCATTGATTTGGCGGATCGTGGGCTGCTACCGCTTCGCTTTATTGTGCGCCGCCGCCGCCGCCGTTTGAAAGGCAAAATAGAAAAAAAAAGGCAGAGATTTTCTTTCTTCTTGGCCTCACGTCAATAAAAGTCGCCAACGTAGAGAAGTTGCTTGGGGAAGAAGCTAACAGCATACAATATAAACAAAAAACAAAATGTCCAGTGTTTGGTCAAAATGGTTAGGTTAATGCCTTTCGTTGCCGGTGCCAAATCATAACTCATGCGGAACCGAACAGTGTCGCCAGCCGTGTGCCGCCATTTGTTTGAATGCAAATTCTCCTTTCACTAATTAATCATTTGCTTAGGTAATGACTTTTTGAGGGACATGTTTATTATTATCTAATGGCAGGAAGGAGGCCTGCTGCCTGCCTGGCTATTCTATTGTTTCCTGGACAAATTGAGAAGGGATTTCTGCGCAAATATTTATCGCTTATGCAATTCAACTGATATCAATGGGCTATCGAAAGGTGTTGTGCCTTTTGTTTGAACTCACATTTAGCATGGTTTGATTTATGTAATATCGCTTATATCAATTGCATAAGCGTCGAACGAACTAAATGGGGCATGGTGTAATTGTGGACTTAAAGGAGTTGTGTGTTTTACGATCTTTCCGCGTTCGTTTTCGGCCAGAACCATGCGTTAGGCTAGGTAAAGTGGACATAGAGGGCTTCAAATCCGGTGTCGAGGCCACGGCTTAGGAGACCTAATTTATAATACAAAGATATAGGGATATGATGTGGATGCTCTTTGTAACCGCAGCATCTATAGATATCGTGATCTCAAAGGTATATGTCCACTGACGGTGCCTACCGGGCTTCACAGATCGTCGTGACAAAGTTTGTTGCTCCCGCTTTTATCATACTTTGGCCACATCCTCCTTGATATTTTATAACAGATCAATGTCTTGCAGATGGTATTGGCTTCCATTCGGACCTTGCATTGCAAAATGGTGGTTTAATAGATTGAAGTGCCTGTTCACTGCAGACCATTTTCTGACTTGTTGCTGTGTCACAGTCAATCTAAGATCCATTTCTGTAGATGGCTATCGATTTATTTATCGTCGGTTCATTCGTATCCAATTTTCGGAAAAGATCTCAAAGTCTTTCGGGCAAATTTTCGAACCCAAAACTGTTAAATAAGCAGTGTCATCCCAAAAACTATTCAAATCTTCTTCTGGCGATGGCATATTCCCTGCCTTAAAGCAAAACGGCATCAAAATACTAACTGCAATTGTAGTAGCCCTATTCACATCCTAGTTTCGAATACAGTTATATCCCTCGCCCTTGGCGTATGGTTACCACAGTATTAATTCCCAAGGCTGGCGGAAAATCTGCCTCAGTTTCCAAGTCATTTAGGTCAGTAAGCCTGACATCTTTCTTCTTAAAAGTTATGAAAAAAATAGTAGACCATCGTATACGCAATTCCTTTCTTGTAGAACATCCCCTCAACAAAAACTAATTCGCATATCAACCTGGTAAATCTACGATAACAGCCCAACATCATCTAGTTCGGAAGATGGACGGTTCGCTAGACTCCAAAGAAATTGCCCTCTGTTTCCTTTTAGACATCGCTAAGCCCTTCGACAACACATTGTTTTGCTCCATTGAAAGAGCCACCTATAACAAAGGAATAAACAAATTAACTGTTAAATGGATACAATCAATGCTGAGCAGCACTTGGTCCAACATCTATCACAATCAAAGCTGTTAAAGGTTGTCTACAAGGGTACAACTCCCCTCCACTGGTCCATCGTCATCGATGAACTTCTAGACGACCTAAACAACTCAGGGTCTAGGATACAGGGCTTTGCCGATGACATAGTGACAATTATAAGAGGCAAACAGGGACCTACAATATCAGGTCTCACTCAGATCACCTAAACAAAAGTGTGGAACTGGTGTCAAGACAAAGATCTAAATGGTGACCCATCTAAAACAACAATTGTTCCCTTCTCCCGGAAAAGGAAACAATTCCAACCTTGTCACTGAACCACAAGCCAATACCAATCTCAAAGGTAGTAAAATATCTCGGTATCGCACTTGATCATAAGCTTACTTGCAATGCTCATCTAGAACGTACCCTAAATAAAGCGACTGCGATGCTCCAAACTTTTCGGTAAGAAATGGGCTCTACGTCCAAACCGTTACATGCACGAATTAAGAAGTACGCTGCAAAACGGGGTGTTCTTACAGGACATTTAAGAATCTTAAACTCCTCAAAGCTTATATAGAGGCTAAACAATTCGCACTCAATCTGGTATACGGTTGCCTATTCCTATCATGTAGCAGGTATCAGCAGACCTAACTGTACAATGTCAGCTCCTCTAGGCCACACAACATCAATCTTCCAAGCAGAAGAAGTACGCTATCGAACTATGCGCAAGAAAATGCATTTTCATTCTCTCAGGCAGTCAAGCAGCACTCAAAGCTCTTAACTCCTACAAGTTCCACTCTCTACTTATTTGGAACTGCCTAACTATTCTAAAACAACTCAGTTCCCATAAGAGAGTGTGGTCTACCTACCAGTAATATAAAATTAGAACTCAATACATGGGAACGCAAAATGTGTATATCCCACTTGAACTCCATCCAAGGATTACGCCATGCTAACAAATTCATTGGCCTCGTCAACAAAAAATGTACTCTTCTGATCCTCTCTATGAGCAAAATTGATGCTAATATCGTAACTGACTTCCTAACATGTCACTGCCCTCTGAACCATCATCTCATGAAAATGGGGAAAGGGCTACAGAGCCTTGTAGACTCTGCTTTGAACAGCCAGAACCGGTAGAAAACCTCATATGCGATTACCCCGCAATTATCCTAAAGAGGCTTAAATGTTTCAACAAAGGACTCACCGAACCTTAGGATGTTGTCAAATCAGCGGCCTCAACAATTGTAGGGTTCATCAAGGACCTGGGATTGTCACCAGACTAAGACATAGGGAGCACAAAAGATCCTTTTTTTTGTCGCAGTGCCAATCAGCCCATATTTTCAAAAGATGGTCAGAATCGTCATTGCTTCCTACCTCTTTATTCAAATTCGGGAATACCACAGGAGGCTTGGAATCCTGCTATATGTTTGGCTTATCCTCTTAAAACTATGACCAGCCTGAGCCAGTGTTTTTTTTTTGCTGTCACCAATGACTGTGTTACGATTTCTGGACAGCCAGCCTGAATTTTTGACATTGCATATTACCTCCTCAAGGACTATTAGCTCAACCTCCACCGCCTCCACCGCCATGATATGATGATGAGATAACAAATTTTTATCATACTGATAATAAGGAGTAGCAACTAGTCTTTAAGAGTTATTTTCGCTACCACTTCTATAAAAAGTGGGCTTGATATTAACAACGCGAATGCAGTTGACAGAATTCAGAAAGATTTCACATGACCAACACAACTAAATTTGTTAGAGATTAGCTAGAGTTTGAATTGCATCATTTAACCTTAACTGGATGAATAACCTATCCATCGTTATTACTTGATTTGAAGACGAACCTACAGTATCACAAATTGTATTGGTTTGTCATCACATCAGACATTTAAAACTTAACATTCAACCAACGCTATTTTAGTTGTTTATTCAATATTATGACCTTGAGATAGCTTTGAGATCATAAACGTTTTTACGGAACTGTGCCATGGTGTTGCTGCTAAACTATACACACTACTGCAAACGCCTACGGTTTAGCCTCCAAGATGTAGCTATAGTATAGCTTATTGCCTTCTAGTGGAAATCTTTAAATGGAGGGAACTGCAACGTAGTACCTACCTAATCGAAGAAAAATAAAGTAATTATACCATGACATTGTGAGTGGGAGTTTGCTTGCCTTCGGAACTGCAATCATGCCTATCAATCAGCACTCACTCACTCATGACTGCAGAAATTAAATTTCGAGTGGCGATTAGAGTTATTTTGAAAAATAATATACACAATTTGCTTTGATGATGGCCCGAAGTAAACGCGCAGGCCCTACCGCTTACTTTTAGTAAGCTTTCTGTACAATGAAATTTTTTTTGAAAACCGTATTCGGCTGTTAACAGTGTTTCCCACCGCAGCAGGCAATAGTTTGAGAATTTAGACTCAATTGTAATTGGAAACAATTTTGTTCTAAATGTCAACTGAATATCGCACACGACATGAAGTATGTTACCAAATATTTAGTTAGTTTTGGTGAGTTGGAACAAGTCAATTGCATTTAATTTAGAATTTCTTCTTGGGCTCCGCTCAGGTCAAAATTCAAACTCCCTAGCTTAAATTTAAAGACCTAAACATTGGGTACGGACGGACAGACAATAGTAAATGGTCCTAGGTTTTGATGCTCATCATTAAAATCCATATATACTTTTAGGGGTCTACGACGATTAGAAACTATGTTTCATATAGTAATATACCCTTAGGATAGAGTAAACATATAAGACAGTTTTTGCCAGCTAGTAGATAGCTAAGTTTTTGTGATTTCTATAGCAAAAATTACATAGAATAAGATCTAAGCTGGTAAAACAATGCAGTGAGTCTCTAAATAAGACTGACGATAGATGCCATGTAGACTGCCTGTGCTTAGTTCCCGGGTAAGCTTCTTTACAGGCAATTGCTGGGGGATAAACTAGCTAATAACTAACAGACAGTATCTAATCGCATCGGCAAGTCAGGAGCTGAAAAAAAAATCTAACTAAAGACAGAGATGTACCAACCGCTCCCATATAAACGATAAAATTCGTTTATTCGAATATTCACGACTGCACTGCGAGCGGCCGACGATCGGTGCAATGTAATCAGCCCGTATACATCATCGAAACTAAATAGTCTGGGATAGGTTAGGTTAGGTTAGGTTATCAGGGCGGATAGAGATACCCTAGCCAAGTCGTCCAAACTTTCGAAGAACCGTCCTCCTATGCATGATGAGCGGCGTTTCTGTAGAGATCGGCAGTGGCATACACGGACTCTATTTCTTCTTCGTCTCTGCAGCTTCTGCAGATGTCAGTTGCAAATAGCCCTAGCCCAAGTCCGCTTAATACTACGAAGAGCATCAGGATTTGAATTCTGACTTTGATCTTTGGGCCACAGACTTCCGTCTATGACGCAACCTCTGGTGTTGCTCCATTGTTCCTTAGCCAGTTGTGTGGTGACGTGTCATCGATAAAAGTCGTACCATTGTTGAAAAGCGGTATCACGTCTCCGTCGTCTAGTAGTGGCTTCATATCAGAGCCCTATCTGGCCAATTTGTCTGCTTTTTCGTTCCCAACTGTGTAGAATTGAGTGATGACGTATAGTCCTGAGTGCCAAAGGGCAATCTGTGACGCACTTCGCATTCGCAAGTACTAAATGTAATGTAGAAATAACCTATCAACTAAATACTTTCAACAAGTATAAAAATTATCAGCTTCGTGCTCGGAGAAATCATTACACACTGCCTGTAAGTATGGAAGTACCGTCTAATGACGAATCCTTTTCCCAGGTTTGAGTGGTCTGAGCAGCATACGTCTGAATGGTTCATAAAGATAAAGGGTTAGGGATTAAATAGTCTGGGGTCTTATGGCATCAATCACCTATTCTGACTCCGCTCCGAAATTAGAAGTTTGGGGTTTGATTTATCAGTCGCTCCAGACTTCTACTCTCCAAAGTTTTCGAGTTCGCGTTTGATCCCTCAAAACCCCAATATGCATTTGCCTCTGTTCTGGGTAGATCTTTGCGAAGTTCTGTGAAACTAAAAAGGGATATGCTTATAAATAATCATATTTCGATACTCAAGACTCACTGTGCTTTTTAAAATATGTTCACTTTCATCAAAGCTGTTAGCTTCAACTATATTCCAATTTATTCATATTTATTAGGTATGTAATACCTCTCAGGTATCTGTGCATAAATATCAGTATTTATTTGAATATACACTCGTCATGTTAACAAAGTTTTGTTGTAAATTCCTCGAATTTCGATATTAAATGGAAAACTCATGGAAAAATAAAATGTAAATTATTACGTGGGTTTAAGCCTTAAGCTTCAAAATCTATTTTCCGTATGACACTTCCGATTCGGGAGTTTAATTCTATACAGGTCAGGGTGTCTTCAATTCTAAGTAGTTTATTCTTCAGTTTATATAAACCAAACCAGACTGGACTTTATCCTAGGAGTTAAAACTTAGGAAAATTTATCAAGCTTTCTTTTAACGAATCGAAATTTAATCGTGATCACTCACGTTCCTAACACTTGGATAGGCAGATACCCATTACTTCAAAATTACTATGACGAATCGTAGGTGACCTACACAGCTACCTACCGCAGCGTGTCTCCAAATTATATTTATAAAAAAATTATCAGTCCTCATAGCATTTTATATTATGAAATTATCAGTGCGAATGTGTGTCGCATCATCAGTGTTTAATTCTCACAACGCTAAACAGCACATATTAGATATGTTGCAAAAAAGGTTTTAGTTTTAAACACGCGGTAAGTGTTTCAAGCTAATATTTTTGAGGCTTTAATTATAACAATAGGGTTAGGTCTTGCACCAGAAGGGGGTTTCATACTCTCACTTTAATTTAAGTACGTGGAATGAGATGATCTTTTCAGGAATGTTCGGCCGTACTAATAGTCAAATTTAGTCTGGCAGTTAACCTAAAGCCTGTACACTTTCTTAAGTTCCTGTACCAATAAACAAATTTAGTTGTCGGATAATCGTTAACTGTAGGTTAAATTTTAATGGTCAGAAAGCCATGTTTATGTCTAACATTAACTCTAATTTTCATTCTGTCATAATTCATTCTGCAGCGGAATGTTGCCGTGCATTCATTTATTTTTGTATCAAATAAACATATGTTAATATATTTTGGAGTAAATAGTGTTAGTCGGCGCAATTAGGTACGATTTTTGTTGTTCGGCTTTATCAAATAAAAACGTATATGAAAAATACAAATCTTGAAGAAAACAGTTTCCTTTTGTACAAATAAGTGTTTAACTGAACGTATAACGAAGTATTTCGAAGTGTGTACATTTTCCGTTCCGAATGGGTTCCAAATTTTCCAAGATATTTCTTAACATACTTAATGCGATCAGAACTTCTGGTAGGCCTTCCGCATATTTTGCAACAATTTTTTTTCTACACGAAACCAAGCACAGTGTCACAAAAATTTCGAAAAAATTAAAAGCACTGAAAGGTATGAACAAAATTATTTCACTTAAAACACGATGGCAACACAAGTCACATTGACAGAACTGAAATCCTGACACACAGAACCGATTTGTTGCTTCATTTGTCTCTATACCTATGCGGAGCACCAAATTCTCCACCAGGATTTTTTATTTTGATGTGTGTGCCATCAACTGCTCCTATACATTCGGGAAATTGTGGAATTCTGTAAAATTGTGTTTTTTTCCTTCTAAGGCTACTTGAATTCATTGAAAATTAAAAATGGGTCAATTGGTTTTTTATAATTTTTCCCTTTCCGAGAAGTTGCCGATTCGTCAACTAGCATCAGATCCATAAAAATATCTTCGTCTCGGCTTGAATTCATGTTTAATTACTTAATTTCTTCACCTTATTTTCAAAGTACCTCTGTTTGAAAACAATATCAGATGTTTTGACAAATAGATTTGACAGCAAATGTAATAGAATCAAAAAAAAAGTCCTCGCACTAGTAAAGGTCAAATAATTTATTGGTACCATTTCAAATATGCTGTACATTTTAATTTAAACTGGCAGTCAACTATAGTCGACATTAGTGTTTTATAAGAAAACAATCTTGTTTTACTTATGTCAGTATGAACATTTAGTGCCAAACAATTTTTTAAATGTTTGCAACCTTGAGGGCATCCCGCCAATTTTACTTCAAAAGTGTTCCCATGCCTTTTCTGTGCCTCTATGTTTAGTGTTTTATTCCTCTGCAGATTGGACAGTTTTTGAAGGTTTGGAAGAACTCATTTTTAACACCTATTCGATTCGAGGCATGACATTTCTAATTATCGTCCAATTTGTAAAATTTCGACCATACCATACCAAATTTATGAGAAACTTACTCCTCTCGTTTCAAGAGATACATCTCTCCGTTTCAACATGGATTTGTGACTGGTAGATCTACTACTACAAATCTCTCAATATTTTCTTACACGGTCTTGAATGTCCTTGAGAAAGGGTTACAGTGTGACGTAATTTATACGGATTTTGCTAAGGCTGCTGGCAGTGCTAATCACGTTTTATTAATTTCTAAACTTAATAGGTGTGAATTTCATTCCAATGTTCTTGAATGGATTCGCTTCTATCTTACGGATCGTATTCAATATGTTCGTATTAATGACGTACTGTCATCACCTGTGTATGTTACGTCTGGAGTCCCGCAGGGAAGTCATCTAGGTCCTTTGATTTTTCTTCTATTTATTAATGAAATTTCGGATTGTTTGGCGATGATTTGAAAGTGTTCCGACCTATTCAATCTTGGAAGACTTTACATGTGGTGTCAGAATAATGACCTTCGTTTCAATGTTTCTAAGTATCAAAGCCTTTCGTTTTATCGCAACCTCTCGCCAGTTTCATTTACGTACGTGAGTAATAACTCCCCTTTACCAATTATCTCCTCTAAAAAAGCCCTTAAACATTGCAATACGTTAAGTGGTCTATTTGAGTTTGAACTTAGCAGGGACTCGTTTAAAAATAAACTTATTTTGGCGTTAGGTCTTGGTGGTAGAATTTAAGTGATAGAATGTTGTAATTAGGTAACCTATCGAGAACATCGAGAACAGTGAACGTTCTCATTTGACGAAATAAAATAAATAAATAAATAAACAAACATTTGAACCTAGGTGCATGAGTCCTTGATCTAACTTCACCTAGCTACTATCATTTATCGTACTTTTTGTCTAACATTGCGAATTGTCTCACAAGCAATGGATGAAAAACTGCGGTTCGAGAAGTTCTGGAAAGCCTTCCCTTTTGCTTGGGACCAGGATATCAGGATTTTCCTACCATTGTATCCATCCCACGCTTACACGATGATAGATATTGCCATACGTGGTCGATTAATTTGGATTACAGACCCCAGATATTTAAAATTTAGAAATCACTTTTTAATTGAAATAAATCGGTCTCAGTGTCAAATTCTAATTCTTTTGAGGGCAAACACCCAATCCCCTCACATCACTTACAGACATCATATTCCATACTTTTTAACATTCCTGGCGATTCTTTTAAAAATATTTCCCCCCTGGCATTGTTTAATGCTAACGTAATCCATGCAAACCACTCAAGATACCGCTTCACATTCAGAAGAATCTTTTGCCGTAAAAATACCTTCTCACTATAATCTTGTCAAGCAACCACAACATTTTCCACAAGTCGATCACACCTTTTGAAAGGTATTTCGCAACAACAACAACGCAGACAAAAAAAAAATGCTCCCTATCGAAATAGTTTTCATCAGGCACTTGTCTAAGATTAACAGCCTTCTCAAATGCCACCACAAGAATGCCAATCAAGCAAGTGAACCCAAAGCAATTTATCTTCGGGGGGATATCCTCTATGAAAAGAATGCAGTCCTACACTCGCCTAATTGCACAACAACCAACCCCTGCTCTTCCCCACATTAACACATTAAACTGCATTTTTTCGGTATTTGACACCCCGCTGTCAGCAGAATAGAAAAGCTGACTGAAATCGCAAAGCCACAGTCAGATCCACCTCCACTTCCTTTCGGGAGATATGCAATGCATAAAGCTGGTCCGCTGCGCTAAGAATCAATTTGCCTCCTTCGCGCGCGCCGCGCCGTTGCTGCACGCCCTCTATGGACGTGCGATATGTTGACTGCTTGACAGAAATGCCATTACCGCCTCCACTGGAACACAATACGAATTAATCTCCTCCGAACCAATGTCAATTGGCAGCTGAAATTAATGCAGCGATTAACTCCAATTCGCGGCCTGGAACCTGCTGACTTGGTGTACGCTGTACACCACTAGCAATCGCACTAATTTGCCGCAGATTCAGGTTGAGTGCTCGATTTTCGCGCAGCGGTTGGTGGCTAAACCGGCTCGCGTCGAGACGTTGTTCGAAGACGGCTGTGCGGCAGGCAGGGAACAGCTTAATATCCATTAATCGTGCGGAGTAGATAGCGTTAAATGGCGTATCTCTGTCGAGGAACGCACCTGTGCACTTTGTGCCAAAGAACCGGAGATACCTCCGCCTACACCCTGGCTTTAAGTGGAGTAGAGAAAAACACCTGCCGTCTGTCGAATTGAGAGCATGTGTCCTGGGCGCTTCCAATTTTTTTTTTCGCTTTTTTTTCCTTCTCGTTTTTGGGTGGGTGAGTTCTACTTTGTGTGCATAGTTATTTCTGGTCCCGCTTGATCAAAGACCTGCCACTTTGACACCTACTCGCGGACAATTAAATTCTACAGAATGCAGCCCGCTGCATGCCAACAGCTTGGTAAATTATTCCCAAATCTTAGCCCAGAATCAGGTGAGTTCATTTATCAGCGTCAACAGGACCAGTGTGTGGGATATTTTCGCACAGGCAGGCAGTGTGCTAACTGAAAGGCCCTACTGCCCATGTCTATGTCTATGTCCATGTCCATTTCCAACAGCCGACAGCACTGCTGGCAATGCCACGCCGCGCCGCGCCGTTCCGACCGATTCGAATTGGATATGCATCCGATTGGACTTGTTCGTTGCGGTCAGGCAAAGCGTGGCGTGTGGGTCGGTTTTAATTAAATTGTTTTCATTTTAATTTGTGGCTACGTGCAGCAGATTTACCCGTTAAACACTGTAATTCGAGTTTGAGTTTTAATCTTTATGTCTGCTTTCGTCTTCTATTTGCAGATAATCAATTGCCGGATGAGATTGTTGCACCACGTTCGATTGCTGAGCTGCCGGAGAAGTTGCTGTCATCTGGGATACATCTGCCAGGTGAGTCTGGGGGGCGATCCTAATGGAGCTGTTTTTGTTTCTGTAATAAGTTGACATTTATTGGTCAGGTGATGGGTGAGTTTTTTATTATGTTTTATTGGCCAATTACATGGCGTTTGGGGTATTATCGTGGGGATATGACACTTGTTGTGTCAAGTTGTGAAAGAGATCAGTATTTTCACGAAATTGTTTTTAATATATTCGCGAGTTCTTAAAGTGAAAAGGACTTAGGATTTGGAACCTTAATTGCATTGATTTTAAAACGGTCTAGAGTTATTTTTATTAGATCAGGGTTAAATTTTGGACTGAAGTTGATGCCGCAAGATTGACTATTATTTTGGAAACTTATTAAGTCCAAAAACCGCCAGATTGTTATATCGTGTTGGACGCATGTTGATTCATGGTTATCGCTCGTGGGTCTTTGGATAACTAAATTTGTCTCGAAAATAGTAGCAGCGGTATAAATTTGTAACTTCTATGAATAACGCGAGTAATACAGTACAACTGCTTATGTCGTGTTTTCCTAAGGAATCACTTTGACAAGTTTAACTAGGGTTTAACTCTCCGCCCACAAGCCAGGCAGAATTTAAACAATATCCTAAGTCTTGAGAAATGGTACTGTGATGCAACTTTTTGCAACGACTACAAAAACTACGTCTGAAGTAAGGACAAGTGAGAGTTCGATCTTGTTTTGTAGATCCATTCCCATAATTTTTGATTTCTGAATACACTCATTCCTTAAGAAGTCCCTAATCCACGAATGCAAACTCAAACACCTTAGTTACGACTTATCTGATATTCCTTTTACTCAGAGGTAAGCTTCCTGCAAAAACAGTGTGCGCGCTGTTACTGACTGACGCAGGTACTTTTTTTCAAAACCTTGTGCAACTTTTCTTCGACTCTTTGCTTAAAGGACTTAATAAGAAAGTGGACACTACTATCAGGTACAATGATGATGAGTGTGTTATCGTCAGTGGCAGCAACTTATTTCTGAGGTATAACTTTGAGGTAGTGAGGAACTTTGAACTTCGGCTTATAAGACTTGCCGATGTTTGTTTGGACTGTGAAGGCATCTATGTAGTACGATTCTCTCGCGAACATCCAAAGAGTCTCTTAACCTTTGTAAATCCAGTTTTGATCTATAGATCTAAACCATGGACTCGTTCTTTAGCAGACGAATTTGTCAGTGATAGTTCGAAAATAAAAAATAAAACTTCCTAAGATATTTAGTCCCATTTAGTTTGAAGGGTTTAACTATTTATAAACAATACGAACTGTACATCAACTTAGTCAAAAGAGTGTGTCATAGACGTTTAAGATAGCTGAATAAGCAGCAGCGCTATAGCCCGCGAAATACAAGGTAGAGAAAGTCCTCTCATGGAGCGCACAATTGAAAGAGGATCTAAACTAACTTGGAGTGTGCCACTAGTGGCAGTTAGCAAAAGCCCGAGTTAAATGAAGATACTTATTGATGGTAGCTTAGCTTCATCGCGAACTCGGTCCTCCCGTTTAATATCTTATTCACTATATTATGTATATAATAAAAGTTTTCGAACAAAATTAACCAAGAGCGTCCCTTAAAAGTGAACGTAGCAATACCTATTCTTTAAAGGAATTGTTAAGAAATACAAGGATCCTGGAGGACATAAGCAAAGGAATACGCATGAGATTGCTTCGACGCCCTTAACTGACAAGGCAAGCTTTTGTCACGCAAATATCTCACTAACAGCAAATTATTTTAAATTCAATGAGGTATGTTATTCTATATGTGACAGGATATGTTGCTGTACATGGTCTTCGCAATATCCGCTGTTCCCATTAAACTTGTAGGTACAACTGCATCGGGACCTACTTTGGTTGTCAACCAAACGATAGAAATTTTTAAAATGAACCTTTATTCTATGGGTCTCGACCTGGACCTCGTCTTCCAAAACCATTGGTATCTTGAATAATGAAAGGGGGACTACGATACCATTGTTCTTTTTTTTTGAATAGCATGACATTCGAAGAAGGCTCAGTGTCTGATTAGAAATGAGTTTTTTTTTAAGTTAGTCAATGCTTTTAGTATCGGGTATCTCAAACCGAGCAGTAGTAGACACTCTCTGTTTATGAGAAACATAAATGGTCTTGATGGATCATGGATAAATACTTCAGTATATTTTCCCTATAATGGAGCTTACTTCTTCATCGCTTTGTTTCTCTTCCAGGTATGTTGTTTATGTTCATATTTTCATCTGAAAATATGGACGAAGACGTTAAATTTTAAGAAAGTTGTTACGATCCACTCTCGCGCTACAGGACTGTAGAGCCGACCGAACCAATGGAGATGGTCGTGGGATGGTGAATGGGCGCCACGCGATTTATCTCAAGACCTCCCGCACCTTTTCGGAAGAATCGCGACCGTCAGAAAAGAGTCAAATTACACTTTCAATACTGGGTATTGTACTAGAGTACCAAACAAATAGGACATTAATAATAAAAAAAATAATTACTAAACAACCTTCACCAAAATTTAAATTAAAGAGAAAATAAAAAAAAAATATAAGAAATATAAAATCATAATCAATTCTGTGACTCGAACCAGGAAACTCTCACTTCTCAACTCTCACTATATTATGTATATAATTAAAATATAAAAAAAAACCCATATGGGGATTCGAACTGGAGATCTCACGATTCATAGTTCCGTAACTTAACACACAGACTACGCCACAGTCTTGCATAACATTGCCCATTTTGTGTTCAGGTGAGGTGAAAACTTTTAACCCTCACCCAACTCGTAACGAACTAAAATAAAGTTCCAGCCTAGGATGGATCGGACGTACAATTTTTACGTTTAAAATTAAATGAGCCCTTAACATATTTCATTAGATAAAACACGGTTGTAAATGTGACTCAAGGAGCATTTTTTGAAAAATGTTATTTCCTGAGGGGAGCTACCGCAACATCAGGCGTGATAAACAGGAATGCTCACTAGCCGGAACGTGTCAAGTTTTCTTGTTCTCCTTCTGTCCTTTTATCGAAGAGATAAGAGTCCGCCTGTGGTATTCGTTTGACATTAAAAAATGTCCTGCAGTCCTCTCGGTTGTACATCACCTCGTACCTGATGCCAATCAAATGCTGATGATGTTGCATTAGTGTGATCCAGGAGTTTTTGGCCGGCACATATATTTGCATTGCCCTTTTGATTTCGTTTATAGGGTCTTTCGTTAAGGATGGCAATATCAACCGAGCCGGTGGTGCTCCAATTTTATAGAGATGGGTTCTTAGACTTCAAGGCTTCCAAGCTTCGCTACTGAAGCGAATCCAGTTACCTTTTTATTCTATTAATATGTGAAGAGAAACCCCATTTTATCTGCCTTAAACGTAATGTATAACATTTTATTTTTATGTGAATTAGTAATTCGTCAGTATTTATAACAAACGCAACTATAGGATTTTTGTTTTCCTTGTTGACTTACTCCTTAACAAATCATTTATGGAATTACATACTCCAACCTTATTAGCTACACATACTAAGGCTATTGATACAAAATATGAGCTTGATATAACGCGGTTATGACCCCAACGAAATTTGACCCACAAAACAAGGTTTAATAACTCGCACGTGGAATAGATATTGACTTATGCATCTCATTTCACACAAAGTCAGACAGACCACCTAGCAAAGACCACAATATTAAATCACTTTCAATAAAATTTTAATTAAATCATCGCTTGGCACTGCAGATTAATCTTTGACACGAGTCGCAGCTCCGGACCAACCTTTATTTGTGCTCCCTAAAAACAGAGGAGAAAACATAGAAAATAAAAAATGCACTGCCACAGATAATTGGGTGCCGCTGCTAGTGTTAGATGATCGAACAGTAATAAAGGAGCTGCTCACATTGACATTTAATGAAATTCACTGGAACCCAATAACTGCTCGTACATCGATGTAGCCAGCCAGCACATCCAAGAGCCAACGTCTTCGTCGTTGTCAGACTATTTGTATCTAAAAATGTATTTGTGTATTGCCTGCCGCCGCTGTAGCATCTGGCACAAGAAGACCAACAACGATGTTGCTGTTCACGATGCTGATGCTGAAGCCCATGCCAGCAGTAGATGTGGTTGCTGGCCAAACCATTTGATTTGCATGACACTAACTCCGAGTATCCGTTTAGCCATTGCCATCATTTATGGCTGCCTCTGCAGCTGAACACCGCACCTCAATTAAAACGGTGTAATGCGTTAAAATGATCGCGATGTGGTGTGAATGTTATGTAGTCTTCCTAAGATCCACCATCGACTCAATGAGATGATAATGCCATCAGAATGTCGAAAGAAACCTCGGCTCAATTAACAGATTAAGGCTTCCATCAGTGGCTATTAGGGGGTGATAGATATTGATGCCTCTTCCGCCGCCATCGCCATCGCTTGCCCAAGCGAAAAAGAAACTTCTTCTTTCGCAGAGAAAGTGCAGCGGCCAGCTCCAATTTGTACATAGTTACGAAACCTGCTAATGACCTATAAATCCACTTTGGAGTAGCACCTGCGAATGGCGGTAGGTGTATTCTATTCCAGATGTGACTCTTTGTCAATTTAGGTAGGTAAATATTTCCTTTGCTCGCGAAAGTGAATGGGTCACATAATAAAGTGGACAAAGCTCGCCGCAGATATAATGAAGATTTATTGGAATTTAATTATTGCCCAATACTCTGCGGCGGATTGACCGGGCTACGCGTTGCGGCGTGCGTGTCACAGCAGTCCCTCATGTCGTGATTGCCATGCGTGTTTAGTTTTTTTTGGTAAATTCATTACGGTCCAAGATAATGGTGTCAATTTCTCATCTAAAGCCGAAAAAAATGTCGACAACAATCTTTTAATGCATAACCTCGACAGCGTAATGGACTTCATTCAGATGGTCCTTATCGCGCAGGACTAATTTGCGGTCGGAGAGCGATTCATATGTCTCTTCAATATGGGACACGAGATAAGAAGGCCCTTAGCGTGCAAAAAATAAAATAAAATGAAAAGTGCTTGTAATTGGCTTGGGACATGTTAACCTCTGGCTATGGGTAGGCATTTATGGTTTGTCCATCTCTCTCTCTCTCTCTTAGTCTTTCTTGGACGGGATAAGAATTATGCAACTAAACTGCGGTCAATTAATTATGTCTTTTAGTTTGCTGTTTTGTTATTTAATGGGCGGTTGCGGGATATTACTTAATATATGTATAGACATTGTTTCATTTAAGTAGTCGCGGACTGAGTTCGATCGTTTATTGGATAACGGCGATCGACCATATTTTTGCGAATTACGCTAAAGATTGCGGAATTTGTCAGTGCTGCACTTGATCAAGAAACAGTCAAGTGAAAATGAAAGTCATTTGAGGGGCGGTGCAAAGTTTTTTAGATTAATTGGTCGTTTTTTCTTTTGGGAAAGCATTTCGCACTTCAAGTTGCACTATCACTTTCATGCGAGTATTGTTCGGGTATGTGGCAGTACGATTTATTTACAACAAATTATTTTCGCACTAAGCAAGAGAATTATAAAAGCTCAATAAAAATGTAAAATGGAGGAATTTCGGTACAAATGCTTTTCAAGAGTATAGATTCTTTTTGCAACTATTAAATTCATCCAATCTAATACCAAAACGTATATACAGTGCACACAGACCGCACTTGAGTACATTTTTGGGCTTTCACCCATACAGATCTTCATAAGGAAGACAGCTGATAAAAGCGCTATTAAGTTGTAACCCGAATATAAGTTTAATTCGGTAGACCATGGTTATGGATTACAAGTTTGGCAATCTAATCGATGTTGAAATATTAGACCGGTGTTCCGACCCTAGATCTGAGAAGTCTGATCTAGGACACCGATGGATCAAAAATGAAGTCTGCAGTTGGAGCTGGTGTCTTTGGACCCATAACCAAAGTCTCGATACCAATGGGAATGTGTAGCATGGTATTTTTTTTCAGGCGGAATCCATGCCATTGAGATCTGTGCCAATTTAATTCCCAGAAAAGGAATTAAAGTTGCTATAATTAACATCTTCTCGGATAGACAAGCAGAACTACAGGCACCACCATCGAACACTGTAAATTCTGTGACGGTGAAGTGCTGCTACGATGCCTTGCAAAACCTAACCAAACACAATAAAGTCAAGCTTGGCTGGGTGCCTGGCCACAAAGATACTGCAGACGAGCTGGATCAGAATTTGCGTTCTTAGGTCTAAAACCCTACTGTCAATTGGGCTGCTGCTTGAAGGCTAATTAACGATTGGGAACAACAATTTCGTCTGAAAGTGTCCCGGGTTTAAGGCAATCCAAAAGATTAATTAAGCCTTACTCCTTCAATGAATCCTATTATAAAGCTGGTGGGCTATCTTAAATTAAACATAAAAGTGCGGTTAAGCTTCGCCTAGCTTCTCCGAAATTGTGTGTGAGAAAATATATTTTTCGACAGAATAATGCTGAGTCCGAACGTCAAAGTCCGAATGTCAGAGGCGGGTCAGAGAATAGAAATACTACGATTAAGATACGGGTCGGATTTGGGACCCGTGACGCAGAACTTGGGACCTCCCGCTTTGAAGTCCAACGCACTTTACAACGGGTTAAGTCTTTTAGTCAAATTAAAATAGGACACCTACTCCTATGACGCATAAGCATCAACAGAATTTTCCTTTTTCGGTTGTGCCTTAGGTACAACTTCAATGTTGCGTAGGATTTCTTACTGCTTGGTCTCCTAAAGGTAATATATATTATTGGGTTACTAGCTGTTACTATTTATGTGCTCTGTCGGTTCTTTTGCTTTATGGCAGCTTGGCAACATCATTCTGGATATGACAGTTTGTCAGCAACTTCCATCAACGGAGAAGTGAGTAGTAAGAGTTATTGGTGATCTAGTGTTCTCATATAAAAATGTGTGAATTTGGAAACGCCAACAAAATACGCATCGATGCGAGAAGTCTTGTCACATTTGACAGAACCATACTAGCTTAGCTACCGTAGTCAAACAATAGATAAGCTGTTGTGATTATTAGGGAAGCCTAGCTGAACTACAATGGAGCGCTATATATGTATATGTGATTGCTGTCTTCAAGATGAACCCAAAACACAAAAATAAACAGAACCCACATACTCAGAGCCTTCCATGAGATCCATAAGCCTACCGCTCACTCTGTAAAAAAAACATCGGTATAAAACTACTGAAGCCGAGGTCTACTCTAACTAAGCGCGATGGACATACCGTCTAATCCCATGATAGTTGTCTCTGGTAATATCAAAACCTTTTTGAAAACAATTACTCCTCCAATTGTCCATATATTTCCCGAAGACGTGGAGCATGTATTCTTCCACTGATTCAAATTGCAATGTCAAGCATAACGAGGAATATTGGAGGAAACACGGCTTTTCGTTTTTAGACAAAACGGAAATCCGTGCCATAGAAGCACTAAGACTCGGTAATGGGAACTGCTTCCACGCAGAAATCCTCATGTTGGTGTAGGGGTTCGAGAAGTGGATGTTGTTCGTTTCAAATCGTTGTTCCGCGTTGGGTCTTAAACCTGCACCTTCCGAGTGAAAAGATGATACACAAACTTTTAGTAAAGGTCACATCTGCCCCGCTTCTCTGAAAACTCAGACGGACATATGCACATACCCCTGAATGCCCAAAAGATAAGCAGACACATTCGTTGTAACGTTGCAATCGTTGGGTTGTCGAAGCAAATGCAACTTTTAACACATTCTACGGGTTCCACAAAGCAGTGTTACAATTCTACCGCAAGTCAGCTAAAAGTCAACACACACGATGATCACGTGCATTATCCGAACATGTAAACATTCATAGCTTACATTGGACTTGCTTCTTGATCTCAATAATTGTTTAAATTTTTCGACGGCTGACAGAAGCGTCAAACCAAACTCAGGTAGCGTTCGGTATGAATGCTTCAAAGAGGTTTCGAAATCTTTCTGTGGAAACCTCGGACTTTAGTGCGGTGTGAACAGAATATAAAGGCAGTGCAGGGGTTGGAGGCTGCAGTGGTTTTAAATCGGGTTCAAGTCCCACACTCGAGCCTTAAATGCTTCCCACAAAAATATTAAAAAAAGAAGATGAAAAATATGCCCTTAGATATCAAATTTTTTGGTTTTGTCTACTATTTAAAGCTTGTTTTCTACCTCATCTGAAAACTGGTGATCAATGTTCTTGACTAGGATCTCAAATAACTCAAAAGCGTGCATAAAGCTTAAATTCGCACCTCAAGTATCGTTTATTGAATTCAACAACATTTATGCAGCTTCTAATGCTAACAGTACAAAAGTGACTGTCTCTTAAAATCACATAGCTTATCTTCATAGTTCTCACACCATCCTCCCATGGCACAACCGAGTAGGTATACGTGTGCAATACAACTGCGCAGCTCGCAGTGATAAAATAAATTACTCATTCGACCCTCGACGCTTGTATCCCGTTTAGTCAGAGAAGTCTTTCAAGCTTATTACGTCCACTCATTACTCATTGTCCTCACAGTGCAACGTCGCAATGTGCAACGCGCCTAGGTCTATTACAAACCCGTACACCTCATCTATGTTAGGTAATCTTTTGTTCCCTGCGACGACCAAAGTGGGTTTTGGTGGCACAAAACAATAGACGTCCGCCTCGGACTGCAATGTACCTAGAATGATAAACAATTCAAAGAATTTACTCGTATTCGTATTTCTCTTTGGGAATTATTGTCAGCGTCGTCGTCGGTTATCTTGGTGTGAATGATCAGTTCTTTGTGCGATTTGTTAGACATAATTTACTCCTTTGATATATGAAAAAAAAAAAAAAACATTTTCTTTTTCTTTCACAGGAACTCGAGATCTTAGTGGCCGACCAATTGTAACCATTAACGCTGAGTGTTTGATGAATTCCAGCTTGAATTGCTATGAGGTAGCAACAGTGCTGTTGTTTTACAGCACCATACCCGAGAGGTAAGTTGCATAACACATGAAAATTTTCAATATTTCTTTGTAGAAGCTTTTGATTGATGGCATTTGGGCCCATTTAAGACTTAAATGTGGTGCCTTTCCTATTCGATAAAAAATGTATATCCAAAACTTCGAATAGCATCAGTCAAACACTAAAAACCATCAACAACTGAAATGAAAAAGCACCATTTAATTACTATAACCGTGTTGCCATTTGCAACAAAAATACAAAACAAAATGTATAACATTCGTCTAATCGCGTCATGACATTTCATTATCGAAAGTTAAACATAAACAAACGTTATCCATGTTAAGACCTACAAAAAACATTTAACCAATTACTCGGGACTCGCTGATTTACCTGCCATTTATGCCTCATTAAGCAATTCAACATCTACGATCACTAATTTACTTCTCAACTCCCCAACTGTGTCAAACCAGGCCCGAGAAAGAGATGCCTTATCTAAGTTGACATGTTTTCCCTCCCGCTGGACGTTGCCGTCGCCATCGCCATCACCGTCGCGTCGTACGTCTGTTTCGTGTACATGGACAATTTTTCCGAATTCGAAATTAGGTAATTGCGCGGCGAGCGATCTAAACTTTGGCATTTTTTTTCCCGTGCGATTGTCGCTAAATGGTGTGTCAAATTGAATCCGTCGCGTTGTTGTCGTTGTGCAGCATAGCTGGTGGTGGTGCGCCGCAAAACCGGACAGCTGTTGTTGCTGTTCGGGCAGGCATAATAATTAAAATCAGTCGACGACACCATTTTAATTTCCTTACTTTTCCGATTTTGAATTTTTACCCATTTAAAGTTAGAGAAAGAGAAATAGCCAAGCCAGTGCCACAAATGTGCCACATTTGGCCCGAGTTTTTTTTTTTTTTTTCTATTTTACGAGTGCGCTGGAGCAGGTATGTCTATGTGTACTCAAATATTTGATCTCTGGGCAGGGTTCGTCTCAGCCGCAGCATTCCGCGCGGCCATGGCTGAAGTAACTTTTAAAATGCGCATCTTGTCATGACTTGCCTAGAACTTGGTTCACATGGGAACCAAATATATGTCAATCGATTAGACTGGTAGGTAAACAAAAACAAAATAAAAGTGGAAATAGCCTATTCGACCGAAGTGAGTGTGAGAGGATGCTGATGAGCATCTCGACCTCTGGGGTTATGGCTTGACACACTAAAGTGAGCAAGATGCACGCGATTTGTTGGTTTTTTTTTTAATACGTGAAGATGCACAAAAAGCATTACCATTTCGAAGTGAAAGACATGCGACTGAATTTATTGCCGCGAGACATTATTAAGAGTTTCAAGCTTTGCGACATTAATTGGTAAGACAATGGAGGTTTTTAGAGCACAACGGAATAAAGATTAAGCAAGTGGAATGAAAGCAATGTGACATTTTTATTTAATTTTTGTTTTTACATGTTCAAAACGAGATTGCTTCATTAGATATATTGTGGTGAATACTAACAACATTTTGATAAGTGTTAGTGATAAGTAGCTGGGTTAAACCCATATGTAAATATGTGTCACTGGAATAAGTATCTTCACCATTTCAAAAGCTGCCCCTTACTTCTTTAGATTTGTTGGCATTCATTTTGTTATTTACTTAAGGTTTTTCGACCCGTGGGTCGTTGCAGGATTTCATTCGCTTTGGTTTTAAAAACACTGCTTTAGTTACCTAGTCCAAGCATTATTGCATGGAAGATGGTCTGGGTTCCTTAAACGGAGGCTCGGTCTTCCTTGTCGTCTCGAAATTGGGTTTTAGTATTCAAAGATACATTTCCATGATCAGAATCAAAACCTAAAACGATTAAACAATGTCCGTCCGTCAGTCCGTCACCCAATTTTTAGGGCTTTAAATTTAAGCTACATAAAATTTGGAACATATACCTCCATACAGGGTCCCGAAATGGTAGAGTTTACATTTTTTTATACGCCCACTACCCTGCCCACAATTAAGAAATAAACTCTTTTTAGTCATTTACATAGTATGTACCTATGTATTAGACACTAAGCTCCTTAATAAATTTGTTATTTATGTGGTTTTTCCACACTTACTTTTGGGGGCGGTTTTTTAACAAAATGTTCATGGGAAGCGGTAATGGATAGGGTGTCATGCTGTTTGCCCCAAGCAGACTGTAGTGTTTCTATATATTTTTTATTCGTCTTATTTTCATTTACTTCGAGTTCAAAAATTTTCACATCTTCGTTAGTAGGTCTGATGGTATCAACATAATCCAGTTACTTTTATCTTTCCCCTTCTCTTTTTTATAAAGCATCGCCAAAATCTTCCATAGTGGGTAGATTTGCCATTTTATGATCTTTGTGTCTGGATTCATCCGTAAACATATTTTTTAGATAGTTTTTTTTTTAGAATACAGACGTCATCTTCAAAAAAGTGTAATTATCGAAACATATCTGCCGTCAACAAATAAATGCAAGCTATGCATTGAGTTTAAACTCACTATAGAACACGGCATCCCTGATATCTATCTATAAAATGCGTCTAAATATTGCCTCGTGTCTTAAGAAACAATTAAGTTATTTAAATGCAATTTGCATTTCTCGCGAAAGGGGCTGACCATTCTAGGTCAAATCACACGATCTTGGTGGCCAATTGGACCTGTTCCGCGAAATTATGCGCTCATCGAATATTTCCTTCAATAAATCGATTGTGACGTTCACTGTGTGGCATGTAGCGCCGTCTTGTTGGAACCACATCTCATCCACATTCTTGCCATCCAATTCGGGAAGAAAATAGTCGGTTATCATGGCTCTATACCGGTCTCCATTAACGGCAACTGACTGTCCAGCATCATTTCGGAAGAAATATGGCCCAATGACTCCACCGGCCCACAGAGCACACCAAACCGTCAGTTTTTGTGGATGTAATGGCGTTTCAAGGGTCTCATATTGATTCTCTTCTCACCAAATGCGGCAATTTTGCTTGTTGACGTAGACATTCAACCCAAAATGAGCTTGCGGTAAACTTCGCGAACTGAACCATTATTTTCGAAATAAATTTGCACGATTTGCCAGCGTTGTTCATTTGTCAAACTGTTCATGATGAAATGGCAAACCAAATTGAACATAAATGGCATGAGAGTTGCTAGATTTGACTACAAAATGTCAGTTTTATTTATCATTATCACAAAGCAGGCAGTTACAACGCCACCGTGCAAAAACATACTAAACGCACACAGTACACTTTTGTGTTGTATATACTAAAACAATGTTTTGGTATGCAATACTCGAAAATATTCTACATATTTGCATTTAGTATATTTTTGCATGGGACCATGGATCGGTCTGTACTATAGATCCGTTTTATAAATACATTTTTTTTCACATACAAGGGCTATCTTGTGATGGGGTCTCACAAGATTGATTTTTTTTATAATACATAGATACTTGATTGAGAATTCTGATTAAATTTCCATGTCCTTTAAAAACTTATACCAAATCGATAAACTTGATTCAGTCTGACCAAAAAGCATTGGCTTCTTCAAAAATTATCGGACACGTGTTTTGCACTTTTCAAAACATTTTCTTAAAATTTAGAAATAAGCAATCAACCATGTGTCTCTTGAGGTTTTTCATTGAAGCCTTGACCACTTTCAGCTCTGCGTTGTTAAAATTATCCAATTAATCTACGTAGTAATTGTAAGTGGTGGGAATTCTTGCCCGATAAATATATGAATACAATTATTTCATCAGTAGACATATAGCGCAGTGTCGATAGTAACGTCAATATGCAATTGTCCTTGCGGTTCAGTCCGATTATCACTCAATGTCTTTTTTTGATTCCTTCTTTTTTGTGTGCATAGATATTTTTACTACATATTAAGTTCATTGTAAATTGGAAGAATTCAATGACTCCAGATTTGCAGTGAATATCTTATCAATTTGATTGCCACAAGAATGAAGGTTGTTCTTAGGTGTATCTTATGTTTTCATCTTAAAACTTGGAAAAACAGGCTAAAGTTTTTGATTGGTTTTTTATTTACATTCGACGCCCTATTTCCTCGTCATTGAAACTGATTTCATAGTTTTTCTTCTCAATTATATAGGAATTTTAGAGAAAGAAAAAACGACAGTTTTTGGCTCCGAATTTGAAAGAAAAGAAATTTGTAGCCTTGCTCTTCCATCTTGGCCGTAAAGTCTTAAATTATGGAATTAACAACATTTTTCCATATTATTTTGTCTTAATTGCAACGGGAACATTTTATGCATACCCAAGACGCTTTGCAGATTTAATTGCAACATTTGGGGGAGAGTGGGACTTAAAGTGAAACTTTTTACTAAAACTTATGCTCCTCCTACAAACTTGAAAAGCCAAACCTTTTTTTGAGGACTAAAAAACACACCAAAAAAAGAATCCGGCAAATCTGTTCGGAATGTGTCAAGATATAGATTAAAAGAAAAAACGCGTTGTTTCAACTTACCCCGTCGGGGTGTCTCTGGTCATGCTATAACCAAAAGTAATATTGCATAAGAAAATATAAATGTATTTTATAAAAGTAATAAGAAAAGCAAAGAAACATAACTCTTTACTCAATAACATTAATTCTTAAAGCTTTAGGGTTACAACGCGTTACGAAAAAATTTAGCCCCTGCATATAGGGTCCGCCATCTAACGCTTTTTTTCAACTAGTGCTTTTTTCGCGATTGGTCACTTAGCTCATGTCTGATTTGACAGATAATTAGTCCGCTTGAACGAATATGGTTGTGTATACGCTTGAACAACGAACAACAAACAACAACAGGGAGTGGCCGTTACAGTCAATGGCGATCGTTATCGGGCCATGTTGAACAAATTTTTGTTCACAAAAATTGAAGAGGAGGATATTGGCAACATTTAGTTTCAACAGGCCGGTGCTACGTGGCACACAGCCGAAGCTTCACTCGATGTTTTGCGCCCTGTTTCAAAAAAAAAAAATTATTTGGATGTCCCTATATTTTCTAAAATGTTTACGTCTTTTGTTTCAGTCTTTCCCATCTCATTGTTTAAGGTCTGTTTGCCGAAAATTGTAAGCCTTCTGATAACGATGCGACTGAACATGAAGAGGCGCCCAGTAATCTGCCATAACTAATTGGTAAGACTGTGGATAGCAAACCTCAACCAAATTTCATTCCGTCTAGAGAAGAGCTTCACAAGTTAGGACACCTTTGAGGAATGGGACATCCAATTTAACCTTTCTCTCTACAGCCAACGTACCAAACATTAATACAATTATCTTAGGGTAGTTTTAAAAATTGTATGGTTTCCATATAACAGCTTACAACAAGCCATATTCATATTCAGATCTGTTGTGATCATGTGATTGTCTGGCAAGCTAGTAAGTTCAAACTGATCGTACATATATTTCGAAGATTACAAATTTTTAATGGAACTACAATCCCTCATAGCTCAAATTGAAACCTTTCTTATTTATTTAAACAAGATGATGCGCTGTCATTTAAGTTTTTTAAAAACGCACTTAAGCAAATTGTGCGGAACTATCAAACTGGTCTAAGCAGGCAGTAAACAAGTAAGACGTGGTCGATAAATCTAGTCACACAACCAAAATCCCAGGCTTAGAAGACGGAAGATGATATCCCTGGAGCAGAAAATGTGTTTAACTAAGAGGGTCTGAAGCCCTTGAATTGACGGATAATCGTCTTCAAATAAATCCTGGAAATATATGCCTGCAGAGTAACCTTCGTCTTTAATGCCTTGTTCAACGATTATACGAGGAGTGAAAGAGCGGTAAATCATTCTGTTTAAGGCATTTTATCGCAATGGTCGCGCGATATCGTCACCTTGAATTATGGCTAAAGTGATTTTTATACTATCTCACGGAAACGACTTGAATGATTTCATTAAAATTTCACAAAAGGTAAAATGTTACATCATGATTTTTGAAAGAAAGGGCGCATTAAGCGGGAAGTTTTACATGATTTTCAAGGGCTAGGCTTTTAAAGCTGGAACTAAACTTAAATTTGAAAATGTAGCATTAGAAATATGCACTTTGAGCATGACATGATACAGGAACGTTTTTTCAATGGACTTAAAGGCCTATTATCCATAAATGGAACCGAAAGAATTTGAATTCTCGAAATTAAAAATTCGGCCTCGTCATCTATCCCGACACTCATTTACAATGGCACTCCAGCTGTCAGCTCTTCGGATAAAGCCAATCTGCTTGCTGCTCATTTTGCAGCTCCATAGAACAAATCCACTTCCGCCCCCGTACTGTGGCAAGAGTACTTCAAGATCTCAACATTCACAAATCCGCTGGCCCAGATGGTACTTCCCCTATCGTTCTGAAGAGGTGTTCTTCCACGCTGGCAAAACCACTGCGTAAGCTTTTCTATCTGCCCTATTCTTCAGGGCTCTTTCCGAGAAAATGGAAAACAGCATTTGTCCAGCCCGTCCCAAAAAACGGCTAATCTTCCTCTCCCTCCCTCCCTACAAAAAAGCGAAGTTCACACAAAAATCAAAGCAAAACACAAGTGCATAGCAGAGAAAAGAGGAAAACCAATAATACAAAAACACAAAAGCAAACAGGCGGTTTTTTGGACCCCACTGTATAACTTCCTTCGATAGCTTAAGTAAACGCGCTGGTAGCTATGGAAAAGCCTAACATTTTTCTTAATCGTAGTAGGAACGCTTTTTTATCTTTACCTTGTTACCGCTGTTGCTTGTAGCCCCACTCTCCCCTAGTTTAATAATGTGAGCTTGAAATAGTTTGGACTTTGATATTTTCAACTACCAACTAGTCGTCCATTTCTGCTACTCAGCCTAAACTGCAAACTACATATATTGGCAGTGACAGTGAGGTATGCCTCATTCATAGTTAGAAACGTTAAGAGACTGTGCATTATTATTATTAAAAGAGACATACATCTTGTTAACTAGTGTTCACGTTGAATTACGTTGATCCAGACGGAGCTGCTTGAAGTCAAAAGTCGTACTTGAAAAAAAAAAATTGCAATCCCCAAGTAAAAAATCAATATTTACACTCCACAGTGGGCTAGTGTGTCATGTCCTCGCCACTTTAAACTGCGAAATGAAGGTGTGACAATGAGAATGACTTCATAGTTTAACTGTAGCTTACGTCATTGATCAAGAATTGTCCGCTGATATATTGTATGTATGTGTTTCTCTCTCTGTTTCCATCTCTCGTTTTCTTTTTAAATTTGCGCAAAGACTAATTGTCTTATCGCAATTAGATGACAAGGTCTCTGCTTCATTCCGGCCGAGTTCATTAACCTACTTTTCATTTCGCAAGACGCGTATTGCACATTCACTGCTGACATCGAGATCGAGAAAAAAAACTCATAAAAACGCACACGCATATAGGTATAGCCAACATGCTCATCACTTGTAATTGAACCCTCAATCGACCGTCGATTTGACCGAAATGTATGTCAGTCTCTTCCAATTGAAATGAAATTCCTCTGTCATCGTCATCGACGTCGTCGTTGTCGTCGTGTCGTGCGGCATCGCATCTTCAGATCGACCCACACACATTTAACTCTGGGTAAACATAATTTTTTTTTTCTTTAATCGACGATTCCTCTCGACAATTGCAATATAGTTTCTCATCTGTGATTTGGCATAGCAAAGCATTATAGAGAGGTGCCTTCAAGGCAGTCTCACTCCGATTCTCGTCAATTGTACTTGACAATCATATTAAATCATCGTTGGAGCTTCCAGCACCAACCGGCGACCCGTCTAGCTATACAACATGCAGCAACGACGACGATGTGATAATCCCCAGGAATGAGTGTTCTCCATGGTGCAGGTGTTAAGTGTACGACAAGACAGCTAACAACAAAGTCATGATAGTTCGTTCTTAGCCATACAAGCATTAAACTAAACGAAATGTCCAATAGTTGGATTTGATGGGCATGGCGTAGGTATTCGCGAACGCGAGAAGTTACCCAGTGCCGAGCGAGCCGATCGGTCTCTTCGATATGGTTACGTGTATCTCGAGGGGGTGAATATGATTCGCTATACTCTCCACTCCGCTAGATAGATATATTGTGTAGCGGAGTTTATTGACCAATTATCCCGAGAATTCAGTCAGTCACTCCTTCTTCAAGTGCGCGCATGCATATGAGCTGTTGCTGTTGTTATCGGGTGAAAGCAGGAGGAAAGTTTATGTGAACGCTTGAGTGCGTCGTCGGTTATGATTCACTTCGTAGATTCATGGGTCTACTGCTAATCATGAGAATCAACCTATGCAGCGGGCATTATGCAAATGAGGTCATTTGCCATTTGGCGCGTTAGGCGAGGCGATTCACTATAATAGAAGTGAGGAACACAAGGTTAGGTTGTTGCTATATAGCAACGGGATTAGTATTCTGGTAATGTTCTGCGCGACTGCAACTGAACTGAATTACAAGTGTTGGCCATTAGGTCCTGTCGGACGATACTACATGCATATCTGTTGATCCTAATGAGCGCTTACATTTGATCTGCAGTAGCGATAGTGTTTGCTGAAAATAGATGTGCGTGCGAATAGAGTTTTACTGTTGACCCGCTAATTCTGGGAACTGCAAAGTTGTTTATGTTTTTTTACAAAACAAAAACAAGTTAGGCTGAGGAGTTATTTCAAGTTGTTTACGTAGTTATGACCACGTACCAAGCCACTTGGTATTTATTTCATTTCCGTCGGCTCCCTATACTCACTTAATATTTTCGGACTTGCTTCTTAAATCTAAGTCCCTCTAAATACGAACTACCTTAGGGACAAACTATTTCTTTTTTTTTTGTCGACGCACACAAATGCATTACTGCAGCCCTAAGAATCTTAGCATCAATGGGAATTCAGTTCAATAGAAAACTTCATCTAAGCCTTGCACTAGCCTTGAGTTTGTCGGAAACCTTATATACCCCGATTCTCGTACGATGAACCCAGACAAGACCAGTGTTCAGTATTAGGATCGGATGAAGAGAGTTCTACGTAAGTCGTGTTTTTTTTAAGAAGATGGCTCATGACTGGTCAGTGAAGAGCTGCAGTAAGTGCTAAATAGTCAGTTTGTCCGCTCTCTCTGACAGTATTACGAAACTCATTGCTAAGCGCCATTGTTCTGTACTGAAGTATTTTTTGAAACTTTTTGAAGCTTCGCTATAAAATCTATCCAGCTCATAAGACAAGTCTTTCATAAAAATTCAATTAATGACTTGAACGTTTTATCAACCTTAAGTCATTGAAGCGAAGCATTCAATTAAGCAATCAAAACAAAAGTACACCTTTTGAATCTTAGAATTTATTTTATTGACATTTTTCAAAGCGACTCTTTAGCAAAACAAAAATCTTTTCAGAAGCTCTAATGGGGCTGTAGAATGGGCTTAAACCTTTGTAGCTTATGAAAATTTAACTTTAGTTGGACTTGAATTTCTTTCAACAGACATAATAATGTTTTTTAAGATGTCGCGGACTGCCGCCTGGAATACGCTCAGAGGTGGAATGATTTAACAGTTTTAGATTCGAAACTTGAGGTCGTTCGCCTCAATCTCTCAACTGAAGCTAAATTGAAAACAGAATAGGGAAGAGATAATGAAAGCCTTTTGGAAGCAATGGGGCTTGCAGCCGAAAAGAGTAAGTTCACTCGCCACATTTGTTGGGAGACCATTAAATCCTACCAAGAAAGAAACCATTGCTTGGCTGGATAGAATAGGTTCAATATGAACGACACCCCAACTAGGCTTGCAAATTCTATTGAACATACAAGCCATTGAGCTTTTTACAAAGACACTGATAGTTTGGTAACGGGGAAGGAACGGTAGAAGAAGTGTTCTTAGAACCACAGGGTGTCAAGCACGACTTACCGATTTTTTTTCCGGAACTCAACATATTATCACTCTGCTGGGTTTCAGGTCACGTTAGAGTAGAAGGGAGCGAGATAACAGACTGGCCAGATGCGACTCTGACTTGGACTTGAGGCTGACTGAGATGTAGATACTACCTGCATTCAAAAAACAAAGAGTTTAAGAGCTATTCTTTGAACAATGGAACAACATAAGCAGTTGCGTCCTGTGGCCCGCCATCAATACTTATAGATCAAAGACCCTAGTTTCCTTTGACGGGAACCAAATCTAGATGCTCATTGGGGTATTAACCGGATACTGCATCATTGAATGAAAACCTGCCTAAAAGACTAGAAGAGTATTTGCTACCGACATGTGCAGCAGCTGCAGAGATAAAAAAGAAATTTAATCAGTGGAACATTTTCTATGCCACTCTCTAAGAAAGCAAATCGCATAGATGCAGGGATTTTTTTACAGCTTTGGCGACTTGGAGGAAACACCCCCTTATCAGACCTCAACAACGGATAGAAATGGTTTTGTTGGTAATTGACAATGGGCTATTGGTTTGCCATCTGAGTGATATTGAATTGCCAACAGCCCTTCTAACCTAACCTAAGTTTGAATCACATCAAAGGTAGAAGGTTAAGAATGACGATGAGCGTTTCAATTGGACTTAATAATTATGAAGCATCCATGGTTCCGATACCTGCTGTTCTTTTCACTCAGTTTAAATTGGTCGTATGGAATGCTCTTCTTTAGGCAAGCCAGTGGCCCATAAGTAAAGATAGCACTTACCATGACTGTTTAAACGCATTTATCTTTTTTTAAGTTTTTAAATTCCCACTACAGGCTTAGTAAGCTTTCACACTCTGTGGCTCTGATCTAACCTTCCAGCTAAACCTAAAGTCAAGATTAACAACTATATACTTGGTCATAGCTATTGCTATTTGCTGATGCTTTTCTGATATCAACTGTGGCGGGAAGAGGGCAATCCACAACTGAACATTGGTCAGATGGGATGAAGGACAAGTTAAAGTGTGTCATATGTGAAGCAGCGGTTGGCACGCTTGCGGTGCTCGGCACCACCTCGTCGGAGGGGTGGGATCTTGCTGCTTTTCCCTTGCGCACAAAATATCCTGCCAGATAAAAAAAAAGTGAAGAAAAATTACCATGACCTCGCATATCAGAGGTTAACAAGAAAATGTCATTGATACTATTGTAGAAAATGGTAGATGAAATGGTTGAAAATGAGAGAAAAGGAGGAACATGAACTGTATCAGATGTGGTGTCGTCGGTGTATTGACACTTGGAGGGACCCTACCCTTGCAACCTGCGTACGTCACCTGGTTGCACCATGACTATTCTCGCCTCCAGAATCTATGAAAATAATCCCTAAATCGCGATCACACGCACAAACTACACACTAACACATCTCAACAAATGTAAGGTATTTAACGCATCATCTTTATTGAGAGAGAATAATTCATCGATTCAAAGTATAAACCAAAAAAAATGTATGCCTTAGTAATAACTCGGGTATATAATTGTTTTTAGGATTGAAAGGCAATATAAAAAAATAAATAATCTACATTCATCATCAGGTTTTAATCATAAGATATAATTTAAGTTGGTATAGGTATTAATGCCAGAAAATTTTAGTAAATTAAATGTAATTATAAAGGGAAGCCAAAGAAAAGATTGTTATTTATCAACGTATATGTACTCACTTATATATCCATGCATTTCGGCGATCCGGATGCGTTGAATTTTGTGCACAAAATTCCCGCTGGTAGATCAAGTGGATTTATTGCTATTATATGTAAAAATGCTATTCCGTGGCTTTTATAAACAATTTAAAAATAGGTATAGGTTAGATTAAATCTTAGTTAAGTGTTAAGTTTAGTATGTAATTTTAAGATATTTAGATTTCATTAATAAAATTATAAATTAAATTTTTAGAGCACGCTTGGCATTAACTTTAAACGTATTAGCATATGTTTATATAGATATACATATATAATATATATATGTAAGATTTGGATATCTCTATCTTTATGTACAAGCACTTTTGACTGAAGGGAATTGCAGATGATGAAGCACTCCGGGTTTCACTGAGATGAGGATTGATGGGGGAATGATTTAGTGGCTGACTTTCCGATGATTTTCCAGCTGAACAATGATGGGTGGTTTGCATGCGATTGCAAGTGCGGCACGTGACATTTTAATGGCGCAGTTGTCTGAATTGCCCTGATTCTTTGCGATCAGGAGTAGTTTTTCTAACTCCAAAGATCGGGGCTTTTGAAAGCACTGTTAAAAATTCTAATTTTGGAGCACGCTGGTTAGCAAGTGGTTGGTTTTTGCCGTGCCCTTTGTGTGTCCGAGTGCGGAACACATCACAAGATTACTAACAAACTTGTAAGCTTTACAAAAGAAATCCGCAATAAGCTGAAGAAAAATTAAAATTTTAATTTAAAAGCACTTTCTTACACTTTCAAATTTACCTTTAAAAAGAAAAAAAATGAGGTAAAAGCCACGTGTGTTATGGGTTGGAGATTTTGATTCCTTCCTTTAATTTTAATTTTGCTTTTCTTTGGCCTTTTTACTTGCTGGCCTAAATAAAACTAAAACTTGCATTTTAAGCAAAAACTCTAAATCAGAAAAAAAACCTACTGGACAGTGAAACGGTAATACTTCACAAAAAAAATTATTATATTAGACGTTGTGTGCAGCCCAGTAAAGTGGAACCAAAAAAAGGAGCGCGCACCAGATTTGCCACTAGTGTAAGTACTCTTCGCATGTCTATGTACTAGAAATGACATAGATAGCGGGAAGCAACCAAAAAAAAAAAAATACTGGTTAATTGGCAGACTAGCGCACAGCTGATTTAAAATGGTCGAAAAAAAAATTTCTAAGGTTTCTAAGATTTCTAAGGTTTACTTCTGCTTCCTTATTTACCTGGAATTCCTAAATAATCCTTTAACCGACAAAATCTTCTACACCTAGGCCGGCGAGATATTCTTGGATAGATTCAGCATTGAAATTGTTTGAAAGTACCCCTTCTTTGTCTATGTAGGATGCCTGCGTGTATTAGTGATATCCTTCAGTGGTATTGATTAAGTAAACCTTTAAGGGCTTACTTGGGATAAATAAAGCTTGATGTTGTCACTCACCATGAAATTATCAGCAAACTCTTAATTTACCATCCGTGCTCATTCTTGAGCCTCGTTTAAGTCCATAAATAAGACTTGCGCAGAGTCATCGGAAGATGACCGTTAACAGTGCCTTAGAATTTAAGATGACTTATTCTCGATATGCTTGGTGCAATATGGCTCATTTCAGCATTAGTTGACAAGTAAACTTCCTTCTTCTTATAAAGAGAGGTTCAACTGAGGCATGATCCGATAGAAAGAACATTCATAGAACATAACAGTGGCTAGAGTCGTCCAACATGCTTAGCTTATTCAAACACTTAAACTTACCGCAACTTACCGGAACAAATTACAACGATGACCAATCCACGTACTCAATTTTGACTGATTTGCATAGTTTAACCATGCACGGACATAATCACGATAAAGTCAGTAATGAAAAGACATTAATTTAGTATTCAAATTTAATCGAAAAACAACAACAAAAACAGCTAAAAACTTAAACACCTTTCTCTCTTTGCAGCAGCAGCAGCAGCAGCGACAGCACTTCGCCACAAAAATTCACCATTCTAATCAGCATCGAGAAGTCCAGCCACCTGAACGCTATCGAATTAATTTGCAACAGTCTGAAGCTCCTAACAAGGCATTTCCAGTTCAGCGAAATTCTTGCCGTATGCACAGATCGAAGCCTGTTACTGAATAAGCTGACAAATAGGGACTATGACAAGGTGAGTGTTTTGCTTTTTGCAACCATTAGTCATGAAGAAAAAGTATCTTTTGATAAGTGAAATGGATTCCTGTTCCGCCGCCCATTTTAATCTTCGTCCTTTGATTAATTTGTTTTTATTTTCATTTCTCTTTTCCAGCAGTCGGTGAAACTCATTAGCGCCGATGAAGTCACGACAAGTGTTGCGGCGTCACAAGTCCCCAGAATGTGCGCAGGATTACATCATCATGACCAGCAAAAGTGGCGCGAAATATTCACACTAATAGATCCGCTTCAGAATCAGTGTTTGGCGGCAGGGCAGAGGCTTGTTACCGCTATGGGCGATATAAGATCCTCCGACCTACAAGGACTGCCGACACGTCGTCAGTTGTACGCCCAACATCGTGCGCTAAGTCGGGCCCTAATGGACTCTGAGTTGCACAATCTGAGAAAACGTGCTCCCGCAACGCTGGCTCGATTGCAGGACTTGGCCAAAAAGCTTAATTGTATCAGCCATAGCTATAGTGAGAATAGTAATAGCAGCAGCAACAGCACCACCACCAACGCCACGAACAGCAGCACTAGTTATAGTAGTAATAGAAATAGTTATACCAAAATGTCGGTGACGTCATCGTCGTGTAAACAACCAACAATAGCAACAGCCACCGAGGAAGGTGCATTAGCCGCAACACAAACAGCAACAACAACTATCCAAAACAACATCAGCGGTAATAACATCGATGTCGCAATTAGACTGAACAAAGTGACGATGTTATTCAATGAAGTTGACCGGGCTGCCAAACGATTGGAGCAACTAACCGAACAGAGGAGAGAACGTTTACGCGAGCTGACAAGACAACGTGCACTTGAAGATGAAATTAATGAGGTGAGTGTTCTTCCAACTACTCAAGTTTGTTTGCTGTAGATAGATACTCATTACATGGATGTGTGTATGTGTTGATTAGTCTTCGTCACACATAGCCAGAAGTACTTAGATATATCTACTGTAGTGTGGCATGCAATTTACATGTCCTCTTAGAATAAGTGACACGTTGAGTTGAAAAATGATGGTTAGGTTAGGTTATGGTTGGAGGAAGACGACGACGACGACGGCGACGTTGGTTCGATGAACTGCGGCTTCATGATTTTATAAGAACTTCAAGTGACAGACGTAATGCTTGTGGCATGATACGTAATCGTGAGGACGTAACAATGGTGTCGGAATGTTATGGCGGTACTGCACGCAAAGAAGGAGAGCTTTCTACAAAACTTGTATATTTTTAGGATAATGGCGTTCAATGCTTTGGGCGAGCACTAACTCTTTAAGTGAAATTTGCAAGATAAAACTCCAAGGACTACGTACTGTCAGGTTATGTAAAGGAGCTTATGATGATATTGATATGGACTGAAATTCGGAGGCGTCGAAATCCTTGGCCAATCTTGTGAAATCGTCAACGATTTAGTAATTTTTTCTCCAGACTTCATAGTTTATTCCTCCATACTACAAGCAAAAGAGGTCGTCGTTCCAAAAGTTGTAAACTGAATTAATGACATTTACGTTACAATATTATACAACTCGGCAGATGACATAAAACCACCCTCATGCGTGTGTAAAGGTAAGATACCAAGATGTGTCACTAATATGGCCGACCAAAGATGGAACAACTTGTTTGGTCACAGGATATCTAAAGCTTTATAACCCATCCTGAGTTTACAATGAAGTAAATTGGTTCTGACAGAGCAGAACAATTTTAAAGTTTCAAAGAAAGAAGCTCAAGGACAAATAGATTTAATAGAACACACACGATTTCAACATTTTTACCCTTCGCCTATTCACAAAATTCATGGTACTCGATGTGAAAAAATGCAGTGTAGCTATGATTTGTTTTAATTTATCAAGAGAAAGTTTCTACGAATGTATTGAATAAAGTCCTTTAAGTCCTGTTAAGGAATATATTATGTAACAGTCATTTATAAAGGGTGGTCCAACGAAAACGCACGATATTTATTGTACATTAAACAAAAAGTTTTCAGAGAATTATCTAAATATTTTTTATTATGATAGAAGGATCTATGACAATTATGTGTGAAACAAAATATTATTGCTCTCCACGGCTTCGGTGGCATACCTCTATACGTGGTCCATCTTTTCAAGACTCTGAAACATAATTGAGGTTCAATGTCGTTAACGTGCCGAATTATCTCTTCCTTTAGCTCTTGAATTGTTCTTGGCTTCTTGAAGTATACTTCTTCTTTTAAATATCCTCAAAAAAAGAAGTCCAACTGTGTCAAATCACATGATCGTGGCGGCCAATTAACATCGCCATGACGTGAGATAACATGGCCATTGAATTTCTCGCTCAAAGAGCCATTGTTTCATTGGCTGTGTGGCAAGTGGCACCATCCTGTTGGAAGCACATATCGTCCAGGTCCATATCCTGAAATTCTGGTCATAAGAAGTCCGTTATGATCTCGCCATAGCGAACACCATTCACGATAACTGCTTAGCCAAAGTCGACGGCTCTTCTGCCACACTATCGCGAACAACAGCAATGTTTTCCGCAGAACGAACTGGGCGCGCGTGCCTAGGTATTTTCACATTTTCTACAGACCCAGTTTGCTGAAATTTGTGCACAATTCTACCAATTGTGGACACATTTGGTCGATTATGCTGACCAAAAAACGCCCATTTTCGTATAAGGCTTCAATTGTGTACCTCTCCATGATTGTATTTGTCAAACTCTGAAACAAATAAATTTCAAATCAAGTTTCGCAAACCACTAGACGTTAAGGTGTGACTCACAATTAACATCGTTCATTATGGTTGGACCATCCTTTATATTTAATACCGAAAATATTTTATTATTGTCTGCACCACTTTAATCAGTTTTATCGATCAAATAAAGATGTTAAAAAGTAAAGGACCCAAATGACAGCTTTGAGGGACACTAGATATAATGTAAACTATATCTATAGTGTTTGATCAAGCAACACAAGTCCATTTATTGTTCAATTAAACTGCCGAAAACATTTAAAATATTGTTACGATTTTTGAAATTTTATTGCTAGTTTCTTGTACATCTTATAGAGTATACTATTATTGCACTTTTAATGTGCACAACTAGATTTGGAACACTTTATTGCATTTTCAAGTGCCATCATCTTAAAATTTTGATTTGGACATATCTGGTTTTGAACGGACTTCATAGACATAGATAATACTGGTGTTTTGTCATAAAAATATTATTAACATTTAAATGCAAAAGCTTTTGATAATCTTTGAAATCTGCAGTCACAAAATGTACATACACACCACTCCTCCCTAAAATGTACCAAAATCAAAAATATAAATGAATGACAGCATCAAAATGCCCATTAAACCACATCCTTCTTGTAATATCTTGAAACTGGCTTATCCAATATGGTAATTCAGTACATATATGCCGTTCGTAGAGGTCATAATGCAGAGCTTTTACATTGAAAATGACAAATGACGGTTTAATCTGTTAAAATCGACATGCTCATTCGTGTTTATAGTTAGACGAGGAGGACGAGTGTACATGAAATTGTCGCAATAAATCTGGATCAATAGTTATGGTGTGGTTTCTGGTGTTACTTACCAGGCTGGTGTGCGGTCATTTGAGATATTTATATATTAGACTGTATGCCAGGAATTCAAGCAGTTTTCTTTTTTTGCAAAATATGACGGCTTTGGGACATAAGTCTCGAAGACATAAGCCGGACGGGCCTTATTTCGCAGTAGTCATCGAAATAAGACCACGTAACTCATGAGGTCTTATTTCCACTTAAAAATGGAGCCGAACACTTGTTTGACTGGCTATACATTCTTGTTGCGTGCTCTTCATTGAAAATTCTCTAAGCTTATCAAAAAATAATATTTGTTTGGTGAGACATAACTCCGGAATTCATTTTTCTGGACTTATGTCCCTGCGCCAAATATGACCTATTATATGACCGCTTGCCAATTATAAATAACATCTTAATAACTCCTCCCATGTAAACGGAGTGTGTGGTTGACAGTTATGCTCAAAGCTTTACGAGTATTCTTCTCATGTTTCCTTTGGCGCGAAACAATTCTAACCTATAAAATATGATAATTAGTTGCTAATGCTTCTTATTTAATAATAAATTAACTCGCAAAATAATAATTCGCAACACTAAACTAGGGAAATTAACTTGTTAAACTCGCTTTCTAGTTGAATATATTTTATTCGTCTCAGATACGGGTAGATAACTTACTGCGACAATAAGGTGTTATATTTCTCGATTAGCTGTTATACGACTAATGAAAAGTAATGCACTTTTGTCTTATCTGGAAAATAGCTGCTATTTAATTGTTGGGTGTAGACATTCGCACATTCCAGACACATGCAGTCAAGTTGGCTTTAACAAGTAACACACAAATCGGCGATGTAACGGCTTTCGTTTGCCCATTTAGCAATTTTGTGGTCAGCATCCTAAAGTCAAATTCAGTCAGCTTATTCAGTTACAATTGAATTTATTAAATTTAACGTTCAAGTTAGTTAATTAAAGACCAAACTTTTAAACCGAAATTAATTGACAAAAGTCTCAATGTCTATGCCCTGACTTGGTCCACTTTACTAAGACACCTTATAATTGTCATAGGAATCCTTCGATTAAACATTCTGCCACATACGGCACTACACACACACGTACTACACCACAAATGACATTTCAAAATCTAAGCAAAATCATGTCTAAGTTTCCAATTTGTCTCGAAATGAAAATTAAGTACCACCATGCCCATGTGGCATGCCAAATGCCTCTACCCCTTGGCCACTTGCATTGCATAAGTTCACAATTAGTAGTTGCGATTTTTAATAGCAATTGCCCCGGCGAAAAGACTTCGCGCTCCCGAAACCGAGATACATATTCCGTGTAAGTGAATCCACCGCGGCCGCTGCGCTGTGTTCGCTGCGTGAATGACATTTCGAATTTATACCCAAAGCTAATCCATATTCAATTACATTACCAATTTATAATCCTAATGTGTCATTATTGCGCTTAAGTCATGACGGTTGTGGCGGGAGGGAGTCTCCAACTTCAACTTGCTCCTTCTCAACTCCATGTTGATACTACTGGGCACAGCTGAAATGTGGAATTCCTGAAACTCAACTTGGTCGGCTCGACACACTGTTCGTGTCGACGACGACGACGACTACACCAACGACGAGGAGGACGAGTGTACATGAAATTGTCACCATAAATCTGGATCAATAGTTATGGTGTGGTTTCT
This sequence comes from Ferdinandea cuprea, assembly GCA_963576555.1. Taxonomy (NCBI): domain Eukaryota; kingdom Metazoa; phylum Arthropoda; class Insecta; order Diptera; family Syrphidae; genus Ferdinandea; species Ferdinandea cuprea. The sequence goes on from OY754960.1 coordinate 22,756,842, forward strand.
GGTGTTACTTACCAGGCTTGGAGGCTTTTGAACAAAATGTGGATTGCTTACACCGCGGCGAGGAGGCTGCCGCACGGTGACGAAAAGAGCATACGCACCGAAATTACACTTTCCCTTTGTGTGTGCGAAGTGCGTTTCTATGTCGAGTTGGTAAAAGAGGCTTCCCCGCTGCGCAAACATGTTTGCTAAATGTTTTGAGCTGCGCATTTGGCTTACGTGCTGCAATCAGGATGACAGAGACTGATAATTCAATACATCATTATTAAGTGTATGGTGCGGCTTAAACTATGCTGCGGCTTAAGGTATGCGAGGGGCCATTTAATGGTTAACAAGTGCGCACTTGAAGTGGATTGTTGTTAAAGTCTAAAGGTATTTAATTTTCTTGTCTCGTACCTAGATACATTATATTGGTGGAATTCACGTGCTGGAATTATTGTACAAGCGACATGTTCTTGAAATTGAAATTGAAACAAATGCAACAAGTGAGCGGGTTTTTTTTTTTTGTTTTTTTTGTTTTTATTGCTAAACCTGAACTTTGTTCATGATCGCGTTCGATTAAGAACTGCTTTCGCCAGGCGGATTACAGTCAAGGGTGCTCCAACTCGTTCTTAACTAGGTATTCATTTCGTAGGCAAGTCTACGAATAGGCGTTGTGTATCTTCCACTTTTGTAAATTTGTTTCGATTGAAGTCTCTAGAGTCCAAGATCAATGCGTGACAGTCATGCACTTACATATCTCGATGTTGGCGGGAGGCTACGAAATATGTAAAAATTATTTGTGCTACTTGTAGGTAATTCTAGCAGCGACATATGTTAGTAGATTTATTAACATATTTTTATAAGAGCTCCATGGCTTGGTTGAAAGGTTTTGAGGGTCCCGATGTTTAGCAACAATAGTTGACGCTAGCTTAACCTACATTTAACCTGTTAAGAGAGCTATCACAAGTCGATTGACTCTATAGTGCATCCAAATTGCATCTTTCTGTTAATCCCGCTTGTCAGTTCGGGTGGTTAGATTAAGGGATATTTTGAACTAAAAAAATAATTCAAATCGGCAAGACATCTTCCTCGAAAAACTTGTTCAAAGACTTTTTTCCCAGAAACGTCTTGAGTCAACGTTATATTCCCTCACATTTTGTAGGTCAATGACAGAATGACGACCCGGCCACATTTAACCATCTTAGGTTGAGCGCAGCCTGGCTATCGGTTTCATACGGATTTTCCTGCACGGATTTTAGATGGAATAAAATGTCCCTAGAGTCGCGTGACTTGTCTCGGTTTCAATGAGTTGGAACCTTCCAAAAGTTACTTGGAGCTTTAAAAAATGTTATTTTATCAATTAAAGCCAGTAATCGGTCCACTCTTTCAAAAATACGGCCCGAGGGCCATTACCGGCCCTTTAGTACTATATTTATTTTTATCGCCCTATTTTATCGATTAGCTTAGGTTGTAAGGTAACTTTAGCTTTTCTGAACATCACACTGTCTTTTTGATTTTGCTGACGTGCGCCCTATACCACCCTCAAGCAGATAAACGAATAGTGTTAAAGGAAATCTGTTTATATAGAAACACCGTCTCGAATCTGATGTAGCACAGCTTAAGAATGGAATTTAAAGGTTATAAAGCTTCTTCAAAAAAGTATTTCATATAATCAGTTTTAGCAATTTTAATAAAATTATAAATTGAATAAAGCGAAGTACAAAAAATTTTCAAAAATCCATTTTATTTAACATCTTGAGCACACAAGCTTCCAGGTACCAAAACTTCACCAAAATCGCCGCGCATAATATAGGTCAATAAAGAACCGACAGACAAGCAATCGTTTTTGTATGCATAGATCAGTCCCGCTGTCATACTCCAAACAGTTAATTGACATTGACATCCTGTTCTCGTATCTTCAGCTTAAATAAGGACAGGTTAATAAGTCTGAAATCCTTAAATGGTATATGCCCCTATTTGCCTGCTGGGTAAAAACCCTACCTTGACCTCCCTCAAAGCTGTGGGTATATAAAGAGTCTGCCATCTAACGTTTTTTTTTTCAACTAGTGCTTATTTCGCGAATGGTAACACTTAGCTCATGTCTGATTTGACAGATAATTAGTTTTATCCTTCCGCTGAACGAATACGGTTGTGTATACGCTTGGACAACGAACATCAAAAACGAACAACAACAAGGAGTGGCCGTTACAGTCAATGACGATCGTTATCGGGCCATGTTGAACGAATTTTTGTTCACAAAAATTGAAGAGGCAACAATTGGTTTCAACAGGACGGCGCTACGTGCCACACAGCCGAAGCTACACTCGATGTTTTGCGCCCTGTTTAAAAAAAATATATATTTGGCGGACCTTATACTTAAAAAATTATCGCAATATTTTCCTCGTACCGTGATTTATATTACTTAAAGGACCGAATGGTTCACCGAAGTCTTTCTGAATGATTAGATTGCGTACTACATTCTACGTAAGAGGGAAATTATCTGTCTCTATGTGCCTGTACATGTAAGAGACCCCCTAGGAATACTGGCCCAACGTAACGTTTGAGCAACTTACGTAGTCTCGAAGCCTCATTCTTCAATACAATAGCTTTACGGAATCTTTTCCATGACTCAGGCCATTTTGACTTAAAATTTTTAAGATTTAGTGGGATGCATAGCAGCAGGCCAAAAGCCAAATTTCAACTGTTTAACTGTTCCAGGGTAACAAGACCCCAAAATAAAAAAAAATAGTAACTAGGTTTGCGGTTATAGTAATAGAGTTTGCGGCAAGTTTTCAAAATCGTGAAAATTGGGGCTCTAAACACATGTGTTTTATAGATATATTTTTAAAACTTCAAATTGGAAAACTTGCCAAGCAAAAAATGTAAATACTATTTGTGAAATTTTTAATAATTGCAATACCAACTAGATCTCAGTAGGTACTTTTTGTGGCTGACTTGCAAAGAGAAATTGGCTATTTTTTAACATTCATGTTTTTGGTGTGATTGCTTTTTACTCTTCTTCCTTCGCCTGTTGCATGCTTTTTTGTTTAAAGTTTCGCCCAATTGTTAAGAATCCTGACTTCTTTTATTTTGCTGATGATTTCCCTGTTCCACTATTTGGGCTGAACCAGTGTTGTTATATCGTGCAATTTATCCCTTTTTGTGGGAATTTCGATGTCCAAAAAACTTTACGTGGGATAAAGGGTAAAAGCACTAAAATCGTGGGAATTGCAAAATTCTGACAAAAAAGGAATTTTTTGTAAAATTCCATCAATTTGATATTCACAACAATGATCAACCCAAATAAAAAAGAGCCCATGTAAATAGCCTCTTAACAAAAAAGTGTTATAGAATAACAATATGATGCCCTCAGCGTCAGTGCATGTAACTTTCATTCTTGTGTCAGTTGGCTTTGTGTTTTAAAAAATTTCTCAGTTTCATCAGTTACGGAATTTTTCTTTTCCTATGTACATATATGTTTAGCAATAGAGGCCTAGTTAGACCGCTCAAAATCAAATTGTCACTTTTTATATAGCTTTCTATATATTAGATCACTTTATTCGTGTCCTTAAGGACATTATATCGGACTCACAAATTGTTAAGGATCTTTGCTTAGGAAGACAGAAGTGCACTAAACCAATATCCAAGGTGGACACTGATGATTTAATTAAACATTTAAAAAAGAATATCTATTCTGTATTAGCAGATGAAAGCACTGACATTTCTAGCTCAAAGAATTTGTGCATTTTAACTAGATACGTGAATGACGATTTTCAGACAAAGACAAAACTTCTAGAACTAGTCGAGCTTGAAGTTGCTCAATCAATAGTTAACTCAATTGAAAATTGCTTTAATGAGAAAAATATTTCAATCACAAATATAATTAGATTTGGCAGTGACAACGCCGCAGTAATGATTGGAAAAAAAAATCAGTATGTATTTACAAAACTTAAAGGAAAAAGTATTAATATGGAACATTTTTCATGTATTTGCCATTCATCTGCTCTAATTTCAAGCAAAGCTTGTAGGAAGATTCCATACATTTATGTCACAGAGTCCGAAAAGCTCCGCAATTTTAAATGAATCTTCAGGAATCATTTAAAATTGAAAAAGGGAAAATTTTAAATCCTTCGAGAACTAGGTGGCTATCAATGCAACATTGTATTGAAAGGATTCTTGAGAATTGGACGAAAATAAACGTGCTAAATCAAAACAAATATTTCATATCCTAATTGGTAACAAAATTAAAAGTTACTTCTATTTTTTAAAATTTGTTTTAAAGTTTTTCAATGATTTTAATAAATTATTTCAAGGAAGAGATACTCTAATCCACATTTTGGGAAAGGTTAGGTTAGGTTGAAGTGGCAGTCGGATAGAAGTCCGACTCACTTAGACCAATATAAGGTCCATTGTGATACCACGTGGATCTGAAGTTCCTGCCTACACGTTGAACCATTTTGAGGTGATAATAAAGCGTGAGAGACATTTTGGGTCGGTTCAGTTTAGATCATTAAGATCATTATAGAAGAAGGCCTCCATATGGAGGTTTCGCTTTCGAGAGAGAGCAGGGCATGCGCAGAGAAGGTGTAGAGTAGTCTCCTCCTCTTCCTCATCCAAACAGCTCCTACAGAAGTCGTTGGAATAGGCACCAAGCCTTGTTGCATGCCTGCCTAACAAACAGTGTCCAGTTATGACACCAATTGTAGCACCAATGTGCGACCGATTAAGGGTAATGAAGCTCCTTGAGCGTCTTAGATCCAGCCTAGGCCAAATCTGCTTCGTTGTCAGACAAGTAGTACCATTTGTCCATCTGTGGTTAGTCTTTTCTAATGCATCCAGTTTAAACAAGAGCTTGCACGTGGAAACTCGTATGCCTAAGGAGCCCTTTTCAGGCAAGATTGAGAGGGTAGTTCCAAGTTTGGCGAGTTCGTCGGCCTTGCAGTTACCCGGAATGTCCCTATGCCCCGGCACCCAGCAAAGGTGAATGTTGAACTGCTCAGCTATCTCCTTTAGAGATGATCGGCAATCTAGGGCTACTAAAGAGTTAATAGAGACAGAGTCCAGACACTTGATGGCGGCCTGACTGTCCGAAAAGATTCGAATATCCTTTACGGATACCATATTCTTTTTTAGCCAGGACAAGACTTCCTTTATCGCCATAATTTCCGCCTGGAAAACACTACAATGATTAGGAAGACGGAAGGAGAGACTGAGATTGAGCCTGTCTGAGAAGACACCTCCACCCACTCCAGTTTTTGAACCGTCCGTGTAGAAATGGATTGATTCTTCTTCCGGCAAGGCATCCTCCCAAAAGGATCTAGGGGGGATGGATATCTGGAAGTTTTTGTCGAACAGCAGTTGGGGTGTGGTGTAGTCTATATTCCTAGAGGGGATTCTGAGTATGTTCAGAATTGCAGAGTGGCCGATTTCACTATCGGCCCATTGAGAAGTTGCTTTGAGGCGAGTAGCCGTGGTAGCAGCCGTCTGTCTGCTAAAGAATCAAAAATTTTTTTAAAAAATATGACACAAAACATTTTAAAACCGGTTACTATAGATAATCTTGCACTTCTACGTTAGAGAATTATCATCTTCAATTTGTAACATTGACAAATTCAAACTACAAAGTCTTACAGAACAGAATGTTTTCCATATTTAATAAAGCTTGTCAAATACTGCTTGTGCATGCCTCATTCAAACGCAGAAGCAGAAAAATTTTTTAACGAAATGTGATTTGTATATTAAAGTTGAACTCATAATAAAAATTAATTAAAAGAAATTATTTCTTTTAATTTAAAAGTATCGTGGGAATTTGAGTTCGGTGAAAAGGGAAAAAAGGGAAAAAAGGGAAAAATGAACATGCGTCGTGGGAAAAATGAAGAGATAGTCCTAACAACACTGGGCTGAACTCTTTTAGATATTTTATTTGCCAGTCTTGCTGGTTTTTTTAACTCAGTCTAACGATTTCTGTGAAAACGGATAGTTCCATTTTCGAAGCTCAGTTTGAAGTGTACACGTCGATGGTACGACAGAGAGAGGCCTCTTCAATGTTATATTTAGTCGGACATACTTTCGACAGACGTTTCCATCTGTATCCAAGTCTTATTTATCTGGCGAGAACTGTACTCCAAAAAAAAAAACCCACAAAGAATTCAGTGTCCCGCAAAAAAAGTACCTAATAGCCCCAAGCCATCGCATTCTTGCAAATAAACCTTTAACATGCCGACGATGTCCCTCAGACAAAAACCTGTGATAATTCTAAGTAGTTATTCTCCATGTGAACATGAATTATTGCCCTCCGGAACTGTGTGAGAAAGCCGTAGAGGTCAATAACGTATATTAGCTCATTTTCGACTTAAACTTCGGCAGACAATCCTCAACCATTCTCCACCAATCACGATCATGGTGATTTGTCATACCCCACAGGTTTCACATGTTTCACAGTAAATACAAAAAGGAACACACAATACCATAAGGAGGAAGGAAGAAGACTGAAATTTTCGTTTTCGCATCCAGCCCGCGAAATTACCTTTCATAATTCAAATGAATAATTTGGGTCACGATCGTACATTGGGATGCATGGTGCGTCGCCATCTCTCTCTCTCTTTTTCTCGATATCTGTCTGTATGCCGTGCAAAAAGTGAATGCGTTCACCGAGGATGCACGCTTTTACCCAAACTTATTTTTTGTATTTTTTTTTTTTTGTCGCAAGATTCATTTTCTTTTCGTCAATTTGCCATAATTCGTACAAATTGCTTATTGCCGCTTAATTACTTTACAAGCAAGCGCTCTCTGTGCTCATCGAAAGGAGCATGAAACAAGTTCACATCTCGATACATTGCCATAGGACACGACTTGAACTGGCACTGGGGAATACTCGTATCAGAGTGCGAAATCTGAATGTCAATCTCGCATGAAATAATCAGTCCACATTCCGATGTAAATGTTTTGTCATGTGTGTGTTTGTGTATGTGTTTATGTGTGTATGTTAGGAGGCTTTTCTCTAAATCAATCATCACAGAGAGTGGTGGAATGCATCTTTCAACAAATTCCGCATGACTTTTCTTCAATTTGATTAATTGCTTTGACTGAGAAAGACAAGCGCTCTAGCCCGTTGAAATCTCTGCCACTGACTTGCCTGCGGAGCTACTCCGTCCGGCTGTATTTCTCGTCGGTCGGTTCATCGATCCGAAATTATGCAACTGATTCGGTGGCTTTTTTTTCAATTTGCCGTTCTGTTGGGGCATTTTTTAATTACCCAATGTGACCAATTTTTGCGGTTTGTAGATATAATTCGATTTCGTATTCAGTGCGATCCCCAAGTCCGAAGACTCTAGGAAAGCGCGCTCCTCGCCAATTAATTAATTAATCTTTTTCCCCCTAAGATAACAACACGGCAGCGGCTTTGGCGGTGATCAGTCGATCAGTGGCTTTTAGCCTGAAGCACTTAGTTGTCTAATTAAATTATACATGCACTGCTGCTGGATGTTTATTGTTATGCTTTGGTCGCGGATCTTGTAACCACTTATTAGCTGGTATGATTGATGTTAAATGGTCGACATAGAGAAATTTGATCAATTTGGGTATGTATCGTTGCGAGGGGGTTACTATCGAGTTCGATTTGCTCAAAGAAATAATTAACTCCACGGCATCTATTTGTGATTAGATAGCGTGACTAGCATAGACAAACACCCACTAAAGTGCATGGCCTTTGTTCTGATGTTTTTTTTTCAAGCGGGATACATATTTTATGTTGGTTTTTGGACGCTTAACGCTTAAAACATGCTCTATACTTTTTTCATTTACATTTTTGTACCGCGTGTACACATGACTATATGACTTCGGTGCCATGTGTCCACCGTGGTCTCTCAATTCACTAGAGAAAATATTGGGTCTAGCAAATAAGGTTAAACTTAAAAATTAGTTTAATTCGTTTGTAGAAATAGTTTATCCGCGAAGTGCGACATTGTAAGCAAAAGCTCGAAACGGTTTCGGTTTATAATCTTGTTCATGTTGTTTTCATAAAGTAGACTCTTAGACTGAACAAGACCCATTTACTGGATCAATAAACCCAAAAAATTCCGGATTTCTGTAAATGTTGTTTCGGTCCATTAAGGAAACTTAGATTTTTGACGCGACGAACCGGGTGTTTGGTCAAATTTTTGTGCAGCGAAACCGAATTGTTTCATGTTTCATTTACGACGAGAGATATAATTTTATCACTGACAAAAAAATTATAAAAATCAAGCCGTTTGCAAGCAGTTGCTCTTGAAGATCAGATGATATGCCATTTGTTGGAAAATTAGCAGCAAATATTTGCCTTGAACCTGCAACAGGCTGTCATTGAAGGGGGCCAGTAGGTGTTTGAATCGCATCATCGCGAGGGCTCTGGTACGATAAGCTCAGCTTAGTCTTCAAAATCTGAGCCGGAAGTTTCGTCTTCGGTTTGGTAGTCTTCATCATCCAAAGAATTATCTGAAAACTCCAAGCCACCATCGCTGTCTGATGCCATCATGCGTTTAACTTCTCTCTTCACCTCTAAGTCATTCACGCGTCTGTCCATTTTTGTTCACTGTAAACAAAACCAAAGGAAAACTATATAAAACAATATTTTTTCCCCAAAGACCATCAAACCACGAGTGGACACGTAGTCCCAAAATGAAATTTCTTCACTCTTGGACCTCGTGTCCACGCGTTCTACGATTATACACTAGATTTACACAACATATTATATGAAATAACTCTAAAACGCTTTGCGAATACTCACAATTAAGAAACACAGAAACAAACTATTTTGTCAAGATGAGCAACGCTGATTGTCCCACGATGAGCGTATCGTCTCGCTTGCTGGTTAATTTGGTGGAAGTGTACCTGCACTTGGCAGATTAAATGCAATAAATCAAAAAAAACTAATCTCTTTTTTGTCTTAAACGTTATAAGTGCTTTATTTAAATGCAACTCCTTAGTATAAAATGTATGCGTCTCTACGCTTGAACAACTTCTACTCGAATCCCCCGTTTTTGGCGGCCCTTTTGCCATTCATTTCTTTTTTAGAAGTTACTCAATAAATCTATCTCTTTCCTTTTTTATAGGTTGTACTAAACTTAGCTACTATACTAAATATAGTTCAAAATAGTGACTATCAGAATTTACAATAAAACTTCATAATAAATATATATAAAAATTCAAATAATTTAATTTATTTACTCCTGCATCAACAGTTTAAGTGCAATGTGTTCTCGCAGTGAGGGATCGCATTTTATGATTGTTTGTAGATTTTAGCACCTTGCAACTTCCAAAAGTAACCTTTACTATATCTCAGTAACTTCGCTTCCAGCATCTTTCTAACTTGCTTTGTTATATTTGACACAATATTTTGTAATGTTTTGTGGGATACCTTTTTTCATATTTTGCATGAGATATTGCGTTAAAAATTGAGGTCTTAAAATATTTGTCAATCCTCCTACCACGGCGACAAAAATATAACTTAATTCTTTCAAACCCCTTGTCCAGGATGGGCAATATCATATTTGTGTTGTTGTGCCAAGTGAATATTGGTTTTCTTGTCTACGTACTAATATCGTCCGCTTTTATTATTAGTTTAACAGATGAAAGTCATTACGTAAAAAAGTTGTGAAAAGTTGAAGTTGTGGTCCCAAAGTAGTTTCAAGAATTTTTTTTTTTGGTTTAGTTAAATTATGGGTTTATGTTCAGTCGAAATTAATTGTATGTTAACTTTACATTCCTATTTATTTATTTATTTAAAAAGTTATGTCGAACGTAAAAAAAATAAGAATTTTTTTTGAAATGCATGACTTTAAAGAAACGTTTTTAAAGACGATTTAGAAAAATATTTGTAACAGATTTCTGAAGACGTCAATGATTGTAATAAAATAAATTCTAGAGAGGAAGTAATTCGTGTGCCTAATTATAGATATTAAATTTTTCTTAAAAATGTATAAAAGGCATTTTAGAGCAATTACTCCTTTCTTAATGTAAGTTCGCATGCACAGTAAAACAAGAAGCATTTACATGCGATATAACAGTTTAAATGTTTTCTTATGCACGTCGCTTTCTCGCTTTACTGTGCGTGCAACCTTATACACTTTGCTGCCTGTTAAAGTTGGCTTAGATATAAAAATAAAGACAAATATAACCTATAACCTGGTGATATAACTAATTACAGACCAAGTTCAAAGATTTTTGAGCCAATTTTCTGCAAAAAATAATACTTCTACATATGTATGTCACAATGTAATCTGTAACGAGTAGCATGGGTTTGTACAAAACCGTACCAGTGTCATTAAATTTGTTATATTTCCTGAACACTTGTTCAAACTCCTTAGAAAATAATAATTAAGTAGATTGCATATACACTGACTTCTCTAGGGCTTGTGACCAGTTATCCCATGAAATAATCGAATTTCAGCTTAGTGCTTGTGGTTTTCCACCGCTTTTTGTCAATTGGATTAACTCATATCATAAGAAAATTTAGAGGTTCGTTATCTTTCTCTGCTCAGTCGGGTGTTCACCAAGGACGGGATTTGGGACCCATATTATTTATGATGTTAAATCATATATTAAACATATCGATATTTTAATATATACTGATGCTGAAAACGATTTAGTCCTTAACCCATCTAAATGTCAACATCTGACATTTTGAAGAAACCACATTTCTTCCAGCTTTCATTATTCTTGATCTCATCATATGCTTTGCTATGTCGATAGTTTTAAGGACCTTGGAGTTTATTTTGACCCCAAAACTAGGCTTCATGAAGAGGTGGTGCGAAGAATTTGATGACCCCTAAGTTACTTAGCATCTTGAGTATGCCTCACAAGTTTAGACTCCGTACTACAACATTCACCGAAATCGAATTGAAGCCATGTGGGTGCACTTTTTATACCGGAAAAGTTTTGCTCGTGATAGTTGCAATCTGATAAATTTGGCAGGGATGCCAAAATTAGACGTGGCTCTATATACAGTATTGTGCAAAACCTAAGCAACTTTTCCTATTCTCATGTAAAAAGATGTCTCCCACTTTTAAAAGTACTTCCCGGTAAACTCTAAATATATTTATTTACATATATGCATGTGTCCTCAAAATCACCCAAACAAAGTTTTTAATTTTCATTTATTAACAGTAAATAAAAAAAATAAATCAAAATCAGTTCAAAAAACAGCTGTGCAAAACCTAAGCAACTCTTTTAATATTTTGTATAATATCCGTTATTTTTTATGACTTCAGCACATCTACGAGGCATCGACTCAATTAAATTAGAAATAATAGCTGCTGGTATGTGTTCCCACTGTATTTTCAATAAATTTATCAACTCCATTTGGTTTTTGCACCGTATTGTTCCAACGCGACGTTTAAGAATCCCGAATAAATTTTCAATCGGATTCAAATCCGGCGACTGTGCAGGCCAATCAAGAACTTCAATCCGATGGTCTGTTAGCCACTTCTTGACCATTTTTGAAGTATGCTTCGGGTCGTTGTCATGTTGGAATACCCAAGAAAGTGGAATATTCCATTCGGCATACGGCAGCATCACATTTTCCAAAATATCCTTGTAAACAAAACGATCCATTATGCCCCCTATTTCATGAAAAGGACCAACACCATAACCCCATGCTTCAGTGTATTTTTACAGAAGCGTGGATTAAGTCTTTGCTTGGGTGTACGCCTAACGTATTGTATGCCATCAGCGTTCCACAGGTTAAATTTACATTCATCACTGAATAACAGACTTTTTCACTTGCCGACTGACCAATTAATATATTTTTTAGCAAAATTCAACCTTTAAAGTGTTTTAAAGAAAAGATTATTTCAATTCAAAAAACAATTTTATCAATAAACCTTTTCCCTACATGCTTCTTCGTAAGAATAGGTTTCTTCAACACTGAATAACTTTTACGCCGTCATGTGCGGCCTTAAAATCGATAAACAGATGGTGGGTTTCTATCTGCACTTCTTGGGTTTTCTCCAGGATCTGCCGTAGTGTGAATATTTGATCGACTGATCAGTTCGTTGGCATATACTTTCAGGCGTTCACACAGTACGGAAGACGGGATCTTGTATGCGATGTTAAGCACACTTTTATCTCCGTAGTTGGGGCAGTTTAGAGGGTATTTTTTCATGTGTACCGAACAAACGAAAGTATAAGCTTAAATTAAAGAAGAAAGGTTAATTTTTCTTAAATTGTTTACATTGGTAGAATGTCAAAATATAACTTCTAATTGATGACTTACGAAAAAGTGGACCATTACCAGAAAGCACCTTTAAAATTTGTCTGCCAATCTGTAACAGTTCCGGCAGATCATGCTCTAAAATCAACCTACGCACAATTTCCAAACTAAATAACAACTTTTCAACAAAAGCGACGACACCGTTAAGCCGAGGTAATAAACAATTTCTCTCATCTAGTTAACTGATATTTGCAGCAAATGCTGTCAGTTTCGATTTAACCATTAAAAAACATGTTGATTGTCCACAAAATAAAACTCACACTAAAATTTCAATTAATCTTTGGATCCGGTGTTTTATTTCCTTGTTAGTAGCGCAATCCTGTGCTGCTGCTGCTGCCAACAACGTGCTGCAATGAAAGTCCACAAATTATTATGCCTCAGCAGCAGCAGTGCAGTTTTTATTGGCTACTCTTATTCGGATGCTCTCATCACATAAGCGCGTTACATTTCAAATTCACATGGATGGAGGTCCTCCACTCACTTTGATTTATGACCGAAAATCTTTAAATTAAGACTCTTTCATGTATCAACTATCAAGTCATCAACTCGAGTATTGGATGATGGACTTCTTTGATGTCACACATGGTTTGTTTAGAACAAAAAAAAAAGAGGTTCAAGTGAATGTAATGACTTATTTAGTGGTGGCGGTTGCGAGGATTAAAACAGGTGTGCCTTTGGGGCACTTTGGAAGCTATATTGATCTGGAAGCGGTCTGTCTTCGCTGTGATCACAAATTTATGGTTTATTTTTATGAAGATAATTATGGCTTCTAAGAGAGACAATCACACTCTAAGCCACAAAAAAAGATATGAAAGTGATGAAAATGAAACGTATAAAGTGGTCATAACGTTTTTTTTTTGTTTTTTTCATTTATTTTGTTTACGACCGAAGGGAAAGAGTTGGCGAAACAATTAAGTTTTTAAGTAAAAAAATAAACATAAACTTTGCTGATTGATTGTCATATCAAGTTAAGTGTTTTTGAATTGAAGGATGTTGGGATTGTGGCGAGAGTTTCTATGTTGTTTTGTGCAAAAAAAAAAAAAAAAGTGTCATCTTGAGGTTTAGAGCGTAGAAGATGGTTTTAGTTTCACCTTCTCTGTTGACTCAGTGTGGGAAGGAATAGATAAAGTACGTACTTCGAACTGAATGTTGTGTTCCCAAGTTCCGGTTAAGTCGTCCGTTAAGCACTATAGAGCTCAGAAAGTTAGAAGGTTGAATGAACTTATATCAAAATATTGTCAGTATTAGACATGTGACATATTGGCACCATGGGTGTGAAGGCAAAATAAACATCGAAAAGTTAGACCTGTCATCGAGCTATTCTTCTTGGCTGAAGAATGGGTTTGATTTATAGCTTCCTCCTTTTTGGTACGACTAAATGGCTGAGGTTGCCTTCCAATTGCTTATGTCAGACTGACGTATGACTGTGCATGAAAATGCCTAAAGCAACTTAGCCAACTTTAAATGTTAAGGCAATATCTGTGTACAGTTGTTCATTTCGAAAATCCGTAGATGCGCAAAGATTTAGACAGAGTCCGTTATACTGCGGCGTACTTTGCTGGACTACGATGATAAGGCTCATGTGTAGAAATTTTGTTTGATAAGCAACTCTTATCAAGTAAGAGCAGTATCTAAGAACTTCTTAAAAATCGAATGGGTCGTTGGTGTTTCCTTTAATTTCGACGAAATAGTGAGAGCTTTCCATCTTCATCGAACTACACAAACTAACAAATTTTGATATGGATGTTAAAACTAATCGTGTCTGGATGTAATGCGCCTTTGTGAACTCTATTTCTCTAAAACCCCTTGATTTATTTAAGAACAGACCTCCTTGGCTTAGCCAAAATGGACGGAAATGTAAATACAAAATCTCCTCTTTGAACATCAATAGATCATTAGTCAGATCTTTTTTCTAGTAGGGATACATGAAGCAGAAACCAAACTTAAGTCTTAGGACCAACAATATCTATATACGCAGATTGCTCCAAGATAGATACTGGCATTGGTGCATAATCGTATCCCGAAATACCCAGACTACAACAGCGTTTTCCACGCTGAGTTCCTGATAGTGACATAATCTGCTAACAAGATGCAATGCTGGCAGTACCACGAGTTGGTATTACCTTTTTGGTTGGTAGCCAAGCAGAAATTAGAGCTAATTTTGTCATAGAAATAAAATAAGAGTTCCTCGGTCATGCTGAGATAACATACAAATACTATGAGACTCAGTACAGACGACCGGAGCAGTGAATGAGGTGACAAAGACCTGCATAAGGACACTTAATATATTCACCCTGCCATATTGCAAACAGGATACGTGGAAGAAACTTATTTTAAGACTTAGAAGAGTTTTCGGACAGGTCTGCAAATGACCTGGCAAGATTTATAAATGTCTCGGTTTCCAGAGTATATAGAACTTATGCTCTCCAGGTCCCAGAAAATATCTACATAAGTCCAATTGAGGCGTGTGCCCAATCCAGTAAAAGTGAATTTATCTTTGCATATGAAAAAGTGTGTTCCGCTAATGACTTTCTTAATCTTCTAAAGATGCAGTAGCCTGTGCTACTCCACGCATCCACGATTCACAAAACCAGAATAATCGATGACAGGAGGCGCATTCCTGCAATAGTTCCGGTGTGGTGTGGACAAGCTGAACTGGCGTTAGGTATTACTTCGCGGGGCCGTTAAGCAAGTCCATACTATTTATCTTTTGGCAACTTCTGCAGCTTCTTAAGTTCTTCTTAGCTTTTCTATTCACCTTTACTTATTTTGTAGTTTTTTTTATCGAGGAGTATTGTCTTCAACCGGACATTCCCTGTAGGATGGTGAAAATACTTGTGGCAACCGTTGTGTCCACGAAGGAGTCGCGTAAGATGGTTATTGCAAATCCCATACCCCAATCCGAATACCCAAACGAGTGCGTGATCTAGTAGAACTGAAGTGGTATCTCTGGAAGGCAGCGTTCTTCTAGAATAACCAAACCGATGATGAAAGTGCGTTTGGAGCTGTATGTAATTTGTTATCCAGCAAAACTCACTCAAAAGTGCCTCTTTAGACCTGATGGTTTGGTTACCCACTTGAAAGTTGTCGAATTAAACGGTCTCCGACTGCAGATTTTAGTCAATCTTTAATCGTTTGACGCCCATTCCACTTCACGAACCTTTTTCACTCTCACATCGCGACGGATATATTATCGGTGAATTAAATGTGTGCGTAAAGGTGAATTGGTTTAAAAGGTGCTGTGGATGAAAGATAATAAATTTATTCAAAAACATAAGGAAAGGCTACAGTCCGCTTGGAGCGAACAGTATGATACCCTATCCCTATCCCTATATGCCCCAAAAAAACCTTAAGAAGATGATGGATAGCATTTTATTTCATTCTATAAAATTTAGAAAAAAAAAAAACATTTTTTGAAAAAACGCCCCCAAAAAGTGGGCGTGGCCAAAAACTTTGTATGGGCGATATATTGGAAAAAATATTGGCTAAATATCTTGTTAAACACTTTTTTTCGGTTTCTATGAAAATTATCGAAGAAAACAGCATTTTAGTGAAAAACGCCCACAAAAAGTAGGCGTGGCAAAAAACTTTATGTGACAAACTTATAAAGGAGGGCAGTGCCTACATATCCTGTGAAGGTTATAAGCCTCTATCTGTCCATCTGTAGCTTTAAATTGGTTTTTTTTAAATTGTGGGCGTGGCAGTGGGCGTATTCCAAAAAATTTTACACTTAACCATTTCGGAGCCCTAGGGAGTACGTGGTCCAAATTTCAGCTTTCTAGCTTGAATTTAAAGGCCTAAAAATTGCGTACGGACGGACGGACGGACGGACGGACGGACATTGCTAAATAGTCTTAGGATTTGGTCCTGATCATAAATATATATACTTTTATGGGTCTACGACGAATATTAAGGGGTGTTACAAACTATGTGTCAAAATTAATATACCCTTAGGATAGGGTATAAATATGGGAGGAGTAAGTTCGTGTTTCTTGACTCAACTAATTACTCACTTATCTGAAGCCGAGTGCAACAATCAACAATATCTTCTTCTTTTCTCCATTTAAACGATGAGGTTATGATCAGAATTATAGGGATCAAATCCTCAAACTTTACAGCATTCCTACTGGTCCGCCGCAAAAATATCTGCAGGCCTCCCGACTTTCCCTCGTTTGATCACGACAATACCAACTGAGCCGGGCGAAATGGGTTCTTTGACTCTTTATTGGGAATTCATATGCGGAACATCTGACTTTTGTCCATGCTCCCATATACATGTCCATGATCAGATGTACGTAGGTTTCAGGAACTCCTCGTTCCCTATCTATATCAGATCTCTTTGTTGTCTCTCAAATGCTTTTTCAAAATCTCAAACCAGAATCATAGCAGATCCTTTAAAGAATCACGATGCTTTGCCATTCTGGCCTGGTCTGTGACATCAACTTAATGGAACGGTAATTATCACAGTTATTTCGTAATTTCGTGTTAATGAGCATAATGAGCGAACGAATTTCCTGAGCAATTCTTCTTCTCTGTGCTGCAATCTTGGAAATTGTTGTTCCCTTGTTTGTGTTTTGTCGAAGCTTGTGGCTTACCTGGTTCCTATCAGCAGGCGAAGAAGATACTTCCTCCAACTCCTGATGTAGGCTCTTCGCGCAGGCGCAGCTTTTCTTCGCGAAACTTTTGCAACGTTTTTAATCAAACTCCGTTTTATGAATCGCCAATTGACACGATCAAAAAACTCTCCACTCTTCTGGAGAGAAACCTTTGCCAGTTGCAGATATATTTTTAAACTTTCATGCAGCTTTGGCTATGAAATATGAAAACATCTTTTCGTGCGTAAAAATGTCTGAACTCTGTCAACATTCTTCGCAATTTTTCGCCCATTAGAGGCATCATCTTCTATCAACCTCATAAGACCTTAATAAATGTGCACTAAATCGATGATTAATTGTAAAATATTTTGCTAGTGAAAGTTACTCAACGTACATCGGTTTTTTTTTTAATTTTTTTTTTTACTTTTCTGATGAAAAAGAACATTTTCATGAGTGCACTGAAAGTTGCTGCAGATTCCAACAGCAGCAACTTCACGGGCTGTATTATGCTAATTCATGCAATTAAATGCCAACAGTTTAATTTACTTCAAGAAATGAATTGCCTTGCGGCAACTTTTTCGTGTTTCCCTAACAGAAACACATCTTTAATGTCACAAAACAAGTGTGGGGTACTTTTACAGGCAAAAGCATAAGTATTATGACAAATATTGAGGTTAAATTTGTTTTCCTGTTTCGGACTGAACTGACAATCTGTCATTCAATATATTTTCTGCACATGATTTTCTACACCATCAAACACTCTCATGTGTATGTGAGAGAAATATAATTCCAACTTCAAGATGAGAAAGCCTGATATCATCGAATCCTTTTTTAAAATCTCAAATTCATTGATAAATTAAGAAATGTCATTGTCATTGTCAGAGTGTCGGCCGCGGTGTCAGTGAAGAGAGGAATTTATTCTTGGAAATGAATACGTTTTCTCCTGGTGGGCCTATGGACTTGATTTTTTGCCCATAAATGCGAAATGGAAACCTAATAACACACTTCACAGGGCTAACATAATGAGTAGAGTGTCGGTGCAAAATGTCAAGTAACAATGTGAGTTAGCGATGGTTTTACAACTCACCGATTGCCTGTTTAATGTACCTTTGGGAGTTAAGATGACACTTCAATGGTGGGTTTTATTATTGAGTAAAACGGTTGAGGTCAAGAAAAATCTATAAAAGGAATGCAAGCACACTTTTTTTAGTTAGTTACTAATAGAAGGTTTTTTTTTTGTTGCCTTTTCGGTTGCAAATAGTAAAGGCAAAGAAATGTTTACCTAGAATGGTTCGAGGAGTTAAAAAACTTTCAAAATCTAAGGCATCAAAAAAGGTACTCAGAACTTCACGACAGAAATGGTGAAACAACCGTACGCCCTGCTCTAACAGTCAGATAGGACTAGACTGAACCCCATGAAGCATTATTTCACGCTATCGCGTCGAAGTTTGCGTGATTCTTTCAGAATAGGCGCTGAGTTATTGCCATTTATTAATTTGGTATAAATCATGTGAAGAGTCTTAAGCTCAGACGAACTGAACTGAACTTTGAAGAAACTAATTGTTTGATCCATGCAAAAGTCGGGTAAATAACTACAGTTTCAACGTGTTTCCCTTTTTGATGTTTATATCATGTTGTAAAGTTGATTGAGATGTAAGTTGAAAACCATCTCTCGCTTTAAGAGATGTGGCGCATGGGAATTTTCAAGAACTTGCGCGAGAATTATCATTCGACCCCTGTCTTATGGATATTATGTCGTCTGATGCAATGACACAAAAAATCCTTCTGCGACAAAACTATCACGTCAACTTTCCTCAGGCAATGGGATAGCTTTTGTCAAACACAGATGGCTCCGAAAACGGACAGAGGTCTGCTGCTTAACTCTATGTGGAGTGCGAGAATATTAGAATTCAATTCCTCTTTGGTAAATATGCGTCTGTTTTCCAAACCAAACTTCGCCTCCTAATGACTATGCGCGATATTGTGAACAACAGGTGGAAGGCTAGAGGCACATGCATTTGCAGTGACAGCCAAGCTGCATTAAAAGCACTGCTCAACACTCTTACCTCGTCCAAAATAGTGATCGAACTCAAGCTTTCTATGAATTTGGTAGCAAGGCTGAACACAGTGAATCTTTTCTGTGTCCTAGGTCACACTGGCATCCAGGGAAATTAGATCTTCGATAAGCTTGCTAGTCCAGAACAAGTTTTCTCACGACCAAGCACTGCGTTGGGTGTGGCTGCATCTGTAGTCATGTCTTCCATTGATGTATTGGTTTCTCGTGAACACAAGATTTGGTGGCGCGAGTACGATGGACCAAACTACTGCGCCCAGGCATTTGTAAAAAGTCGGTGTCTTTCCTTCTATCTCACTGGACAATCAACTGCAAGCTGCTTGTAGGTGTACTTTCGGGCCACCAAGCACTTGCTAAGCACTTAAATGTGTTGGGCTTGAGCGACACCATCACGTGTCCTGCTTGTGGTGAGGAGGATGACACAGCGAACCGCTATCTCTGCACCTGTCGTCCCTTTGCTCGCATCAGGACAGGTAAATTTAGTACTAAGTTATCTGCATGGTAGTACGATGAGCCAGTAGTTGTTTCTGAGCGGTCCATCGGATATTAGCAACCTCCGACAAAAAAAAAACTCTGTATTTAAATCAGAACTCTTGTTGGAATCGATCGCCAAGAACGCTGCGAAGAAAAATGCAAGAAATATTTCAAGTGCGGCTATAAGTTGTAAGGCATTTATTCATCACAAACTTGAATAGAATACAATGACGAGCGATTAAATTTATCGGTGATCGCGACATTACAAAATCGATTCACTCTCCCAGTCGTCGTCGAAACCTTTCCTGTCCATCGTGGTGTAACTTTATATCCACCGCAAGCAAAAAATAAATATTAGGCGTAAACAGCTCATATATGACCCAAAGCATAGCTTCTCCAAGCACCGTTTGTGCAAAGATATATTTTTTTTGACACTAATGCAAAGGACCTACAGTTTAATGCCGATTCCGAACGCCGATTAATTTTTGAGAAGATTCTTGTGACAGTTCTTACTCTTGGATGTTTGTCAGACGTTCGCAAAAGGTGGGGCAGCGAATAAAAATGTTCAGGTGGTACAGGTCGAGATTTGAACCAGCGACCTAGTGTTAATGGTCCAAAGCACTTAACCACTAAGCCACTGCACCCATAAGTGCTCAAATGAAAAATCTTATTTTATTCCTTCCCTATATGAACTGTAATACCCGCCTTCGCGGTAAGCTAACCTGTTCAAGCTGACCTGTATTCGGACGTACAGTTAAATACACAGCTACATACCTTAACCGTACAACGAGAATGTGGTTGCCATGTATGGTTTCTTCCCGCTCATAATAATTTTCAGACATTTAAGACAAAATTGGTACCTTTTATTTCTTGTTCCCAATTCCGCAACGCCTACACTATGTAACCTAAAAGCTTCATTATGAAGGACTCCAAATTAATAGGTAAGGGTAATTTCAAACAAAAGTTTAATAAACATCCAAGAATAAGAAAATGTCTATAGAAGCTTCTTAAATTTTACGTTTAGACTCGGTATAAAATTGTAGGTCTCTACGTGTCAAAAAAAAAAATATTCGCACAGAAAATGGTAAGCTGGGTTGGTTTTGAACCGTGATGCCTTATAAATAAAGTGCAAGTCATACGAAACCTTCTCGGTACATGAGATGCGTTTTTGAATCGAAAATTAATGGTGACAAAATTTATTTAAATCACTTTTTATGTTTTGAAAAATCTGATTTTCTCAAAAATTGCACCTACGTTTTTGATGTAATTCCGCACATTAAACACTTATAACATAATTCTTCAAAATAAAAATCGTTATCAAAATCGTTTAAGCCGTGTTTGAGAAAACGAATTTAATTTAAATTTAAGAAAATCGTTGTATGAAAAAAAAAAATTTTAAAAAATTATTTCAAAAATCGAAATATGCAAATTTTTTTTTGACTTTGTTAGTTTTTGAGATATTGGCGGTTTTATAAATTACCGTTAATCGAATATTTTTCCAAAACCTGAGTATGCAGTATTTTGGACCCCATCCCAAGTATCTTTAGTACAAAAAAAAAACCAAAATCCTTGTAACCATTTTCCAGAAAAATAGTGATAAGTGATCTTCACCAAGAAAATTGTATGGAAGGTATTGTTATTTCAATCGATAAAGCAAAAAATAAAAAAATACCCCAAGATGTAACCCCAAAAACCTTATATACAAGCTTTGAAGCAAATCCGTCGAACCATTTCGCCATACGGTGCCCAGACAGACGGGCGGCATTGTCGGCACCACTTTTTTTGGACTTCTCTATAGTCGTACTCAGTACTCAGTTTGAGTTCGAAATTTTCGCACTATCGTAATAACTTTCTTTTTAGTATACTAGTATACGGGAAAGTTAAAAAAAATTATTTATGATCGCTTGCAGCAGGTATATTCAAAGTGAGACGTGGACGCTTCAAGAAGAAATGGTGCGATTCTTTATAAAGTGAAGTTTTTTAGAGGTATAGAACTTCTAAATACAATAAAACAAAGATAATGTTTTTAAATTGACATGAAATTTACTTTAGTCGAAAGATAATATATTCAAATATGATATCTGGCAAATGACCGCCACGGCATGCTAGGACGAAGTCTAATCTGGAGGACCTATTTTCAATAACTTTTCCAACATTTGTGGCCGTATATCGGCAATAACGTGGCGAATGTTGTCCTCCAAGTGGTCAATCGTTTCTGGCTTATCGGCGTAGACTAGCGACTTCACATATCCCTACAGAAAATAGTCAAGCGGCTTTAAATCGCGCGATCTGGGGGGCCAATTAACGGGTCCCTTATGTGAAACTATACGTTTACCAAACATTTCCTTCAATAAATCAATTGTGGCACGAGCTGTGTGTTGCCATTTTGTTGAAACCACAGCTGACTGTAGCGTTCTGGCAAGCATCGTTTTTAAAGAAGTACTCACCAATCGATAAATCACACCAAACAGTCAGCTTTTTTTTTGGATGTAACGGTGTCTCAACATAGACTTGAGGATTCTTGTCACTATAAATAAGGCAGTTTTGTTTTTTGACGTATCAATTGAACCAAAAGTGAGCTTCATCTATGTATTTCGAACAGAACCATGATTTTCAAAATAACATTGCACAGTTTGGAAGCGTTGTTCAGGCGTCGGTCTATGCATGTTAAAATGTCAAACCAAAATAAAAACAAATCACTTGACAGCTGACAATATGGCCGCCAGTTAAAAAAGAGCTGTCAACTTTAAGTTTTAGCACCCTTTACATAGAGTTTTGACTCCTTCCAATTTAGCTAAGAAGCTAAACGTAAAACTTCCTCAGTACAAGGACGCCTTATCCAAAACAACTATGAAACTCATAGCTCATATGAAACAAGGTCGATCGATTGAAGTTGAGAAGTCTCATCAGCAGTGCCTCCACAATAATAGACTTACTAATCACATAGGTATCTATATCGAAACTAAAATGAAAGGGAAACTTTTAACAAATCTCCTCATCTATCTACTTAGCCATTTGGTCAGCCGTTACACTTTATCCCGAAACGAAATCAAACCTTCCTGAACCTCCCATTTCCACTTGAGCTATCCGTTCGGACATAATGATTCCAATTCATTAAAAAACAAAAAAGGTAGACACAAACAAACAACCAAATGATTAAAACATTCAAAGAAATGTTTCTCTTTTGCGAAAACCAATAGACCGCCCAGCTGATACGTCTCCGTATACCTAGGTCCTCCCAAACCCCGCCACGCTTCAGGGGTCAGTACAATTGATCATTTTGGGCTACAAAGCCTAATTTGACCATTGGATCAACTGCAAATAAAATGTCCAAATCGATTGTGGCGTAATAGTAATAACAGCAGTTTATATTGATCTCAAAAAAAAAAAATGGAAACGCAGTCATCGGCGTCGTGGTCGTCGGTCTTTGGTATGGTATCGATCCATCGCCGATGGACGAATCGACAAATGAAATCAATCGTGAAGCCATAGCCGCCCCAATGGTGTTTCTTCCTCCTCTGCCGTTATAGATAATACTAAAAGGACTTTCTTGTCTTCACACAACAATAAATCGCGAATTGGACCGCGCGCCGCTGTGTTGTTAGATACTCGCCGTAACCAAGTGATGTTTCCAAAGAAAATTCAGTTCCGTGCATAAATCATTTGGAGAGTTTTTGGGTTCGTCTCGCCGCCCCCGCCGTCCTGAGAAGCACAAGAAAATTATGACTAGGTACAGTAGGTTTATTTGCGTAGCTACAATACCTATGCAGAGAGTGCATTCGAATTGGACTTTTGTGATCGGTCAGATCTCGCGTTGCGGTCGTCGTCATGTTTCGACGGTTGTCTAGTGCGAAGTTGAGTTGGCCGCTGCGTTGTTTTGTTGTGGGTGAAATGGGTTTTATGTTTGCTTTGGCTTCAGGTGAATGATTTGGGGGAGGAGACAGTACAATTTTATGGTCAATTTGACAACACGGTGCGTTTACACAAATTAATAAGTTTTGGGTGCCGATGGTTTTGTCTTACCTTTAGGGAATGGATAGGAAACCAATAAAAAAAAACGAAAACAGAAATTTGCAGTGTGTAGTGAACCCGCGCGAGTCTGCAGTTGGCATCGGATGTTGAGTGGACTTAACGTTTTATGCGCAGCCTTTATGTGGTTCACTGGATTTCTATCTCCGGTTTAATTTGGTCAATGAACTTTTTTCTGTTGTGTTTTGTCGTCTTGTTTTGAGTTGAAGATATTTTGTTTGCTCTGGTAGGTCATTGACGCGTAGGCTTGTAACATTAAAGCATAACTTGGTTTTACTTGTTACGGATTTTTTGCAAAATTCGTTGCGAAACTGAAAATACATAGGTACCAACTAATAATGGATGTCTTTCTTTTTCACTTTTTACTGTCAATCTTACTTAACTCTTGTTTCGGTTGTTATTTAATATAGGTACATAGGTAGGTAGGTAGTGTTCGATGTGATAACACATCAACGTTGTTCAGTTAATAGGATCGAATATTCAGTTTAGTCAAAAGAAGATATAGCAGTGACAGTCGGTAAGGTCGACTCACTTAGACCAGAATAAGGTTCGTTGCAATATTACCTAGGAAACTCGTTCCATTCTACTCGTTAAGCCGAGACTTCTTATGCCAATAGTTGACAGATCTTGGAAATCAGCATGGAATAAGACTCCTAGGTGAGGCATAATATTAAGCTCATCTGGTCAGTGAAGTATTTGAAAGGTGTAAGCAATAAACGTAAATGAAGAATGACTGATACAAGCAAACCCCAAACTTTCTGTAATTTGTGTGGTAACGAGGGAGAGAGAGAGTCAACTACTTTCAAATTACTATACTGGAGCAAGTCCACCATTTTGACTTGACATCCACATTATTTGCTGATAAATCTATGTTCCATAGTTCACATAGATCATCGGTAAAGTGTACTGTTGTACTTAATGTGTGTTATGAACTCATATTCTGCATCGTATTTGTAGTTTCTGCAAAGGTCATAGCATTGTACTTCCATTCTGTTGGCATGCCAAACTTAAAAGTCAGAGTCCAGTAACACTGAACCGAAATTATAGATACAAGTTGATTTCTTCTGTATGCATCTAGAAAGTTTTTTCTAGAATGTACCTAAGTACTGTCTGTGGGTGCAGTGGCTTAGTGGTTAAGTGTGTTGGACCACTAAGCGAGAGGTCGCTGTTTCAAATCCCGACCTGTACCACCTGATAGTTTTTATTCGCTGCCCCACCTCTTGCGAACGTCTGACAAACATCCAAGAGTATGAAATGTTATGAGAAGCTTCTCAAAAATAAATTGCCGTTCGGAATAGGCATTAAACTGTAGGTCCCTCCATTCGTGTCAAAAATATAACTTCGCACACACAATGGTTGGAGAAGCTAGGCTTTATGGGCCTAGATCCATACAGGATCTCAAGCTTTCTTCAACCATTATGTGTGCGAAAATATAGTTTTTGTACAACTATTGTTTAATACCGATTCCGAAAGGCGAATTTTTTGGGAAGCTTCTTATGAAAGTCCCTTCGCTGGGATGATTTTTAAACGTTCGCAAAAGGTGAGTCAGCGAATAAAAACTTGAGGTGGTAATGGGTTGGTGGAAGATATCAAATGGTGGTACAATATAGAATGTGCTTAATTCACCCACTTCGATCTTATAGCTTTGGAAATTTCTAAATCATAAAGAGTCTACACGGAACGTCCGGTATAGCCATTACTTCTACCTGCAATTAACTACTGTAGACCAGAAGTCTTAACGCGATAATCAGTTCAGGATTGTTTGGGAACATGCCTGTCCCGCTCCGTAAATTGTCTGGGAGCCATCGGCACTTGTCTTGGATTCATTAAGAATAATACCTACATATAAGTTTGATTGGTCTTCTATTTTATTCCCAAGTTTTCACATGAAACTAAGAAGTCTGTGCATTAGGGGTATTGCGCACTTGTACAAATGTTCAAAGGTACGCCCAGTATGACAGACTCCTTGGCGCTGTAGAAAAAATAAAAATATCCATTAAAACTGGCATCCGTTAGGGCTAAAATAAATTAATTATTCTTCTACGGTCGCAACTGCCTTCCATCCGGCTTCGTTATTTAAAATCTTTGCACGAAAAAAATGGCTTCTCATTTAGTACTATGCATATGGAATAATATAAAACAGAAAGACTTAAAATAAATAATAAAATCTATTGGCTTTCACAATATATTGGATTACAAAGTCCTTTTGAAACGTTCGTCAATCCTTAAAACTTCTTCTTACCGACTTAAAAAGACTTAAGCGAAGTTAATGTTTTTACCAACTTTAGAGACTTTCACTTATTGACTTCAAAATTAATAACTCAAAGTGATATTTATGAACACAAAGCATTAATTGTACCAAATTTGACGTAGATAGATAGCAGTGGGAGAGCCAACATGGGGCTCTGGCACTGCGGCTCCTAATTCAGCCTATTGTGCCTTCCCTGAGGGGGCCTACAGCAATGGTTTAACTCCGGAGAAAGTCATGAAGACAAGAATTTCCTCTGGTTGCAAGGTAGCAAGGTTTGTTGTGGAGATCATTTCCTTACCAAGGATGTTCTTCCTGAGACGATCGGACAATCCATGAATATGTGAAGAGATGATTCGTCACTCATTTAGGGTCCGGTGGGAGGACAATGCGGTGATAGTGTTTTTCAGGAGACAATGACCATTAAATATTCCTGACTGATTTTAAGACTATTCTTGTCCAGGTTGATTAGGAATTTGGATTTCCTGGGGTGGAATTTGGGGAAGAATTGTTTGGTACAGTTCTGACCATGTGAATTAAGCCAACCTTCATTGGATTTGATAAGTGATATGCTTTAACGTGGTTCCGAAAGTAATTTTTGCTAGCACCACAAAAGGGTTCAGGGCCAGTCAACCGCTTCGTTACCAGCAAAACTCCTGTGTGCTGGGATCCAGTGAAGAGTGACTAAGTTTTTCGTAGCAAGTTCATAGATGGCCATGAAGGTTTCCATGACAAACTTCGATTTTATGACAGATGGCAATTCAAATTTGTTCAATCACAAAAGTCACAATTTTAGTCATTGAATTCAAAAAATTTACGAAGAATTCAAAAAAACTGGTTTTCTTTTACAGCTAAGAATTGGTAGTCACCCTCATCGTTCCGAATGAGTTTCATTTTGCAGGAGCCTCAATTACGGAGGTCTTTATTTCGAAGATTAACCATCGAAATCTTACAACTTTGCAACTTTAAACTGCTTTCATTAAAAATATGTCCACGCAAACCAACAAAGTATCCAGCACTAATTCATAAAATAGAAACTAAAATCTTAGCAATTAGTATCTATCTACACTTGTTGCGCCGATAACATTCAAACCTATATCAGCATTAAGAAAGCAAACACTACCGCACTACACTTTTTCTTTTACTATCTATTTACAACACTTCGAAAGAGCTGTTCTCGAGGAAGTTATTTCGATACAGGTTCTTGCGACTTTCATTGATTCAAGCCTGATTCATTTTTTGTGCAAAGCATAATCCAATAACATTTCGCACACAACGTATGGCAGATGAGTGCGCTTGCTTTTACAGATAAACCCATAAAAAGATACCCAAGCCATCCGGTCAGCCGTTTGACTTGTAGGACTCGTGTTTAATTACAGTTGTTCTACAGCCGGTTAGCATATTTCTTCTAATCACGGAAGCGTGTGCGTCTGTTGACTTTTATTTAATTTATTTAAAATTCCATCTTTATCAATATGTTGTGATGCTGCCGGATTGTGCCTTGGCTATGCGTAGCATGCCGGCATGCGTCGCAAGGAAATCCAAGAAGACGCCTTTATTTTGATGCGTGTGGTTTTCTGATACTTTCTTCGTGATAGTTAGAAGAGGTTGTTTATTTCTGTGGGGCGCAAGAATCATAGCCGCATGGAGATGGCTTCCGAGTGATAATTGCATGACATATTGTAAGCGAGTAATTTATGATCATCCTTCTGGGGTGACGAAGGAGAGACGATATAAGTTGTCGCCCTTGACCATATTTTTCTAGATGGGATTGGGTGTTTTTTTTTTCAAATCAAATTGCATCGGGTTTGGTTTCTCAGAAAAAGAACAAAAATCTTCACTTTTTCCATTTCTCAATATAACACAACCCATCGCTGTTGCGTCCGAAATAGTTTTCTTTAACAGTACATTTCTCATGGAATCCCAATCGACAACCCACAGGCACAACACCAAATGCAGAGACAAATAAAATCCCTGACTTACGAGAAGAATATCCCAATCGAAATTTGTTATCTCTTGCACCCGCCTTATCCGGCCGCCCCATTACATTGTACGTTACTAACAAACAACTCCTAATCATCCGACAATTATCCGCCGGACCGCACTTAAGTTGTCTTACATTTTACTGTCGCCGCCATCACCGACGACATGTCATTAGTTTAGAGAGTCTGCACAGTCTGCAGCAGCTTCTACAGACGGCGGACACTGGTAAATCCTTCACCGATAGCAAAGAACTCGCTGCGCCAAAAAAAAAAAAAATGAACACAACAAAACGCCACCCATTTGCTTTGAATCCATGTCCAATTTATCCAAGTAGTGACCACCCTGCATGGTCGAAAATGTAACATGCCGCCACCTACCGACTCAATTACCACAACACATCGCATTTGCGTCTAGTTCGGACTTTGCACACACATGTGTGTGACGGGTGCGGCGCGGTGTGACGGGGCATGGGAACGAGGACATTACCTACATATTTTCCTTCCGCCGCAGATAGTATGCCGTGTATTTGTTATGGCCAAGGCGGCATGGCAGCGGCGGCGGTATACAATCGGCAACGATACTGCGGCACTTTAAGAAACCATTTTAAATAAGATATTGCAAATTGACATTTAAATGAAAATTCGTTTTTTATTGAGCCGCCGCCGCTTCATCTGCAACTACTCTCTACAGAGGTAGATACCATACTTGGAGTGGTCCTCCGCAATAATTAGTACGTAGGGGAGTGATAAAGATGTCATGTGGCTGTCGAACGCGTACGAATGCCTTTTATTTACAAGAATGGCATGACGTGGTGAATATCTATTTCGCACGAAACGGTCTCCGAATGGGAGAGTCCAGAGTTTGAGAACTAGCAGTTCTATACTAAGATGGTGGAGCAGATTGTTACCCTTAAGCAAGGCGTATTGCCAAACCGAAAAAAGTTATGACATAATGTATTAGATAATTAGATTCATTTTCGTGTGAGGCCATATGTATGTCTAGTTGACCAACCCAATTGGTAATAAAAACCGTTCAAAAATGATTGAGTTACGAAGACATGGGGGAAGTTGTAAACCAGTGAACTTACGATCCAGAAGAAGCGGGTTAAGAAATTCGCAGTTATCTTTGCTTTGCAATTGTAATTTAAAGTCGGTAACTTAGATTTGCCCACAATGAATGGGTTCTGTGTTGATCTGTGACCTACTAGAGCTGGTGTAGGTGTGTTACGTTACATTACAAATGCACGTTACTCAAATGTCGATTACTTAAGTAGGCAGCAGGTGATATATATATATATACATTATTTACATCTATTCACAATAGCCCAATTTACAATTAATGGAAGACGGCAAGATTAAGGTATTTCAAATCTCTTTCCGCAGACAAAAAGTACCGCTCACATGACTTCATTGCAGTTTTATATGTGGGACATAATTTCATAGGTGAAAAATCTCTAAAAATAAATGTAAAAAAAAATTATTCCAATGTGATGTAGACTCCCGTGTAGTTATTTCCTTGCACCGCTATCGAATTGAAGCTACTATGTTATAATATCGCTATGGAATTCTACAATAATTGTGCACTTTAGATTCTAATAACATCTCGCTCCATAGAAGGGGGCCGTAAGTGACTTATTCTTATCCAAAAGATGTTACCATTATACCGTGCTTAGATGCATATTTTGCATCTAAGCACTGCCCACGAAACGTCATGCAAGCTGCAAATATAAGTCTTTTATTCAAAAGTTAGCAGTGCAAAAGGACTTTTTTACTATTATACAATTAAATAAACTAAAGTCACTGCTGAAGTCGCAATTTAAAAAAATAAGAACTACGATTCATGCATCTTACAATACGCTTGAGTAGTGAGAAGCTACAGCTCAAGCTGCATGCCGAATTCTTGCGACTTTGTCGCTCAGCGGACAGAGCTTTAGCAACCTGCAAGGAATCGTACAACAAGCTGCAAATGACGAAAGCGTGTGGCTGCGCACACAGCAAAGCAAGAAGCTTTTGCATGCGATAAAATTATATACATGCTTTCTAAGTGCCTGGCTACGCACGCACGAGACAGGTAGCTTTTGTGTGAGCCTGAAAGAAAAGCGTAGATTGTACCAAGAATCCACCAAAATTAGGATATCGATGATATTTTATGCGCATAGACGCTTCCCGCATCACATCGTTTTCGCGCTTTAACAATTTAGAGCACTGTGTCCGCCCGTTGAGGGCTAGTCTAGAATACATTTTCATTGGTCGAAAAATTAAGAACCCTTTGCAGCTAAATCAGCGCCGTGGAAAAAAGACTATGTTTGCATAGAAGGATCGGTTTTTTTAATGTATTAATGAATAGAAAATTTGTATTGCTTCAACCACAAAAGCATTATATTCAATTGATCTAACATCCTATCTGAGAAAAAACTGAGTCTAAATTCATTTAAATAGCAATATTAACAATTACAAAAATTTTCCCGCGAATTGAAAAATTCTTGCCGCGAACTGTCACTCTATATTCACCATCCACATAATGCAGACGCAACCCACAAATCCGCGAATGAAAAATTCATTCGAACATAACCTTCAAATTGACACATCTTGCTGCTAACATTTACAAATCAGATTCGCGGGTACCTGCGACCAAAAAGGCAGTTCGCAGTACGCGATTCGCTTTCATGTGAATGATCCTTAACGTGTGGAAGACTCGCTCACTGATGGCGTAATTCGGGCAAACAACACACAGAGAACGATTCGATAGCAAACTTCTAAAATAATGTACTATTTTTTGCTTTTGCGGCTTATCATGTTATTTTGTAATAGTTCCTTCATTTCAAGAATTCTCTTAAATCTCCTGACTATATCTGTTTATCTTTTCGCATCACACTCCATCGCAAATTTATAATGAATCTGTATGAGTAAAATAATAATATATATTAGTCGTAAACGGGCCAGCTTTTCCGATGATATACTTTTTGACACGAATGGGAATGGAAGCAGCATGAATTTTTTTTTGTTTACCAAATGTCACAACTAACTTTAAATGAAGATTTGTAAGATTTAAAAAAAAGAACATATTCATAAGTCAATATGGCAACTTTGACAACGTAAAATTTATCATCTACTGTCAATTATAACGACGGGTTCTATGTGGTGATTCTTTCCTCTAGATACGAGAAGCTGAAAACGCATGCACGAAACTTATTAAATATGGGTGGGGGCCTTGACTCAAGGTGATTTTTTTGGCAGTGCTTGCAATTATTTAACATTCATAGGACTTGGAAAATGAAAATTCGTTTTGGTGGTGAAATAGTATTAGAAAATTTTTGCCTAGCTTTTTAACCCGGCTTTCACTGAAAAACACTTATCAGCTTTCGGGAATATTCAATACGCCTTTAATCGATTTTGTACAAACTGTCGTATTTCACTTGTCCTTCAAGAAGTTACTTGTCGCATACATACAATTGATATAGATCTTTGTTAACTTTTAGTTTCGTGTTTAAGGGCTCAGATTTTATATGGTTAAAAAAAATTAATAAATAATATGAGTTTTATTGGCATTAACAAAATTGAAAGTTGAAAACATTTTGAAATCCTTAAAAAATATCGGGTTCTTCCGTGATTTCTAATTTTTACATGGTTAAATTTTTTCTAAAAAGTTTTAACCATCACTATTGGAATGAGGGTGCTCATTATAAAAAAAGGTGGTCAATTTTTATTTTTCGATTTAATTTATTTATCATACGCCAACATTCTAATTTAGATGTCGAAATTGCGTCATTTAGGGTTAAACTGTAGGTCCCTTCCATTCGTCTCAAAAACTATATGTTTACACTCAGAGCAGCTAGGCTGGGCCGTTTACACCTTACAATTATAAATTTAAAATTTTATATAAATTTTTCTTCGAATTGGTCTGACTGGAACTAAGACATCTCTCCCTACAGCCTTCACTTGCCCCAACCTTGGATTTCTCAGATCTCGAACAAATCAAAATCAAGTAATTTTCAAAGAAAATTATTTTTCTTAAACTTCCATTGTCTTTGTGAACTACTTGTCAATGGATATACAAACAGACCGCCCGACCTATATTCCTTGGAAAATGCATGTCTGCATGTATCCAATCCAGCAATGCCCAAATGAATTAAACATAAAACAAAATGCCTACAAAAATATATTTAGAAACAATTTCAAAACCACTTTTTGTGGTTGAATTGTTTGGAAAACCACCATCGACCTGAATTTTTTGTAGGCCAAAGATTGTTTATAATATCAGCTATCTATGCTATGCAACAGCTGTCGATTTTTACAAGCTCGTAAGCACCAATTTTGAAACATTTCCAAAGCATAAAATGTATTTTCACATAAACACGCTCGCAAACGGATGTGATTTTTTATAAAAATGTTGACAGAAATATGGTTGCACATGTGCAGGGTCAGTTGTTTGAAATATATTCATCGTTAGGTGGTTTTCGACTTGTTTCGTTCAAAAATGATAACATTTTGGACTCTCAATTCAATTAAAATGTGCTCTTTTGGACTAATCTAAATACATCTCCCAAATGCGCCATAAAATGATAGATGCCTTTCATTACTTAGCCCCAATACCTACATACGAGACTTTTAAATAGTTAAGCCCTATGGAAAAGATACATTAAAGCATTCTTCCCCCGCATACAAAAGTAAGAGTGCTACCTATATCCATACAAAATCCATTCATACAGACTAACATGAACATAATCATAAGTCTGTTACGTTGTAGCGAGCAGTAAAATCCACACTCAAATGATGTGAAGGAGGCACGAAAGGTGTCATGGTACTTAAAGTCAAAAATGTTAATAAAGCCATCACCAGGTTTTGTCCATGTCACCTGAAGACCGACCGATGGTATTAGTAACCACCAAAAACGAACACATTCGAAGAAAAAAGTTAAATTTTTAGCAAAATAATTATTACCATAAGTTTACAACGTGACACGTTGTTGTAAATTAATTTTACCATTTAATGAGAAGAAATTGTGTGCAAGTTTTTGTTGTGCTCAGTTGTGCTGCCTCGCAATAATTATGATCATATAAAAATGCCATACAAAGACGTCCGTCCGGGAGAGGAAACTATTGCGCTGCAGCTATGATATGGAAGGTAGAGGGCGGATGCAGTAGGTACCACAAGCATCATTGGCGAAAGGCAGTACGACTAACAACTGTAAATGGTGAAAACTAGTTAGATACTGTTCGGCCAAGTGAGGATGGCCGATAGTCAGTAATATTGTTAATTATATTGTTTAAGAGTCTTAGTTTTGGCACACACTGCGACTGGAGTGGTTAATATAATTGTACGAATTGCTGGCATTGGTTATGGGCACGTTATTGCTTAGGTTTGTGTTAATGATTTTATGAGCATTTTGTCGTCGAGTTTTGTTTTATATATTTTTTTTGTTTTAGGTTTCTTTTATATTGAGTGCCGGCTTTGGCTAGCATTGTGTGTGACGATTTAAAGTTTGGCTTTCACATAAATGTGCCTTTAGGGGAGACTTTAATTGTAAATTGTTTGCTTGTTGGGATGACAAACGAGTAATTTTACTTTCGCTAAGGTATTTCTAATTAAATTGCTTTGCGAGCTGTTCTAAGAAGTTATAAGGAGATGCATAATGCTGCAATAAATTACTAACTTAGAGGGTTAAATTGAGGTTAAGTTGGATAGTGTTAAGGTTGAGGAAGTTAAAATTTAGCTAAGCTATTACAATCATTTAAAATACCCGGGCTCCCGACTCGTGAAGAGTCACTGCCTGAGACAAACAGTCTTCTATCGTCTGCGATTTAGGGCACGCTACTTTTAGTTGTTTTAGGTCAAGCGCTCTAAAATGGCTTGGCATCTGATAAGTAGGTTTGCAATCGACTTTTTGGTAGTCTTTCTGACTGACATAAAAGGGCAAACTTGGTTCATGATTTTGTGCATGCGCTTTACCGAAACATCATCTCCGTTTGTGAAGAGCTCTGCTGGTTGACCATCAGAATCGGTGGCCTTGTTGTTATTAAGCTTTTTGATAGACTACTCTATACTTGGTGAAGAGCCTGAGTGATGTGTTATCAGAACAACTCGGGATGTTGTTTCTTCTTCTTCTTCTTTCTTCTGGCTCGGTACTCTTTTCTTACTTACCGTGTTTTCCGATGTAGCTTTCTTATGTGTGCATCTTTTATCAACTATTTCCGGCAAACGCATACATTATCATACCACGGGTTCCTTCTCGCGATACTGAGACATTTATGTAGCTGTTGGGTCGTTCTTTGTAGGCTATTGCTACTCATTTAAGTCCTCTAAAGCGTCCAATGTCAAGTTTCTTCGCATCTTGATTAAACCAGCAAAATTTTGTTCTAGCCTACCTTCACCTTGATCATTTTTTACTAACCGACGACAAGAGTTTTACAGAAGCCAAATAGCTACGTTAATATACTCAACAAGCAAATGGGTTTTATCTGAAAGCCTACCGTCTGTCCAATATATTTAATATAATTGCAGAATTTATTAATATATTGGACAGACGGTATAATATTATTTTTGCAGAAGAAAGCGGATTTTCAACTAAGCTTCGTTAGTTCATTCGCAGTTTCGTTTTCTGTGATTCCTCGGGAACCAGGTATCCCGACAGAGATTATAGGTCATCATAAAAGACGTAAACTGCCAAAGAGTTGACAAAGTTTAACGGCTGTACATTTTTCTGGCGCCTTTCATGCTTCTTTGCAAATTTAACCTGGCGCAACTTCAATAGCAATGGCATGAACAAAATGAAACACATTTCCATTGGGTGCTAGGTCCAGAATCTGCCAATTTACCAAGTCGTAACACTATTGTGTTCAATATTTCTAAATCAAATAGTCACTAGAATGCACATCCGTTTAAGGAATGGGCTCAAGTATTCTCTTCCACGTCAACAGTTATTGCTCGGTCTACAGTTTGAAGAAGCATCTAGAAACCGACTTCAGGAAAACACTTCTAAGTTGGAGTGCTGCTGTTAAGTAGTTGTGCATCGTACCTGTAAGACAAGCGATCTTTCGAAGCTCCTGTAACTCCTTTGCTGTTGATCATTTACAAAATAAAGCCGCGTACCTATGTGATTATGGATCTGACCTATATAATATACAATCAGTGTTTAATTACACATGAATCATGTAACTAGTTTCTGCGGTAGGCCTGTGAAGTATATACAGGGTGGGCCATCTAGAAGTTTCTTCTTAAATCATATGCTACTTTAGCACTGACGGCTGTTACCCGCTCGAAATCTTGACAGAAAGTCAGTATCATACCCTCGCGGAACGTAATGAGTCGTCTTACGCTTCAACACCGATGAGAAATATTAAAACCTTATTTCCAAAGTTAGTGCTGTGTGGCCGGACAGTGCTGGACAGTGGGTTTTTTGAAAAAAAGTTTTGGCCGAAATGAAGCACCCTCCGCGCCTGCTGTACAGCAAGTAATGGTATGCTAGTGGACAACACTCATGGTCCGCGTCGTCGTACAGACGAGAATGTGAGACTCAATTCACGAACATCAGTTCGCCATCGACCTCAACACTCAACATTTCACGCCACTAGCCTGAGGAGAATTCTTCCGAATTTTTGTTTTACTGCTCGATTTGAAAACATGGATTTCGACGACCTCTGGTTCATACACGATTGCGCGCCATCTCAAACAGCCCATGCCACAATCGATCTTTTGCTCACCAAAGTCCCAAATCGTGTTATAAGCCGACTTGGCGATGTCAATTGGTTGCCTTGGAGCTGCGATTTGACAACTTTGGCCTTTTTTTTGTGGGGAACCGTGAAGGATCGATGTTATGCAAACAATCCGGAAACGATTCAAACTTATAAGTTGAATATCTTCCTAGCAATCCGAGAGCTTCGACCGAAAATTGGAGTTGCAGAATGCGCCACTTGAACGCCGTTGTGTTCCATAATTAATGGGAATGTTTGCTCTGACTAATAAAGCCGCGATACATGAATACATGTTCCTTTCATCGCATTTTTAAAAACGTAGCTTGTTTTTGGCAAACAGTTTATAAGCTCAGTAAAGTACATTAGCGAGGTTACTTTTGTGTCAATAGATTCCTAGTAATATCCTATCACACATGCAAATAATGTTACAGTATGGCAATGGGATATCCCTCTTAATTTGCTGCCAATGACGTAAAATATTTAAACGTCAATGGCTTTCCCAACGAATTCAAAAATGTTTTTTATTATGAATACACCAAAACGGTACCAGAGCCAGTTCCATTCATCATTCTTAATCTCATTTATTGTTCTCCTTTCCTCTGTGTATCGATTCAAAAAAAAATCAGCTCAAAGAATAAAAATATTTCTTTCAAAGTCTGTCACTGTTCCCATTGATTTTTAGTAAGTCTCAATCTTTATCAGCACGCTAACGACGACAATCAGTCGCGCCACAGAAGAACTCATTAACAAAGCAGAACAAAATCCATACTCCACTCCCATCATCAGGTTATCTTCCCAACAAACGTCATAATTGTTTCTTCGTCGTCGGAAATAGTCGTGTTGTTCGCCGGTCGAATAGAGAAATTAACAACCTCCCAGATAGAGATACAAATACAAAAGATTCCGAGGACTGAATTGCAACTATATACACAATCAGCAGCCTCTCCTATGGAATTAGTCCCAATTAGATGTGTGATCGGTTAAAAGCACATCGCCCCCATTGATCGCTTGCTGCTGGTGGTGGATTCGCGTTGACCAAGCAAATTAAAAATGATCGACTATCTGTGTTTGCATAAATTAAGCAATTAAGTCAAAATGTCGAACGGTGTCGAAGGCGGCAGCGGCTACGACTGCGTCAGTGCTACGAGTCCAAGTCCAAGTATAAGTCCGTGGAACTGCTGTGATAGAGATGTAGATGTGGACCTACCATCTAAAGCCAGTGTAGTGAGTATGTGCGTTGTGTTACCGAAGTGATCAGTGGTAAATGTCTTTTAAATGGAAATTAACTCCTGATGAAAGCAAACAACAACTGAATTGCAAACATTTATCGCGCCGTGTGTATTATTAAAAGGAAATCTGTGAACCTCCATCATCAAGGCTTTAGCTCACGGAAGGTGTAATTTTTATTTCTTCTTCTTCTTCTGATTCCAATTGCGATTGCCAGTCTGTCTCTAATAGCACCTTTTTTTTAATGACGGATATCATAAATTGTGCGTCATATATTGTGTACGGGTACGTGTTACTGTGTGTGTATCACTGTGTATAAGAGCACTGACCCTCGGGCCAAAATTAGAACACGAAAGTGAAATTGTTGAGATAGGCAATCATCTCATTACTTTATTGAATTTTCTCAAGAATCTACGCGAGAGTGGAGAGTTCAGAGACAAGACAGATATGACGCGCGCCGACATACGTATGTATGTACTTTCTTTTCAAAGATTTATCTCAAATATCTCATGGTCATTATCGCGGGCTTGGTTTCGAGTGCGGTGTGGTGGCTTAAAAATGTCAGCACATCACCTGGGTCGGCGATAAGAATCACACATAGTTTTGTCGCTTTATTAATGACGATACATAAACTTGGTGACAAGTAGTGATGTTTTTTTCCGTGTGATGAGATTAAAACCATCTCTATGGATGGTGATTTAATTCGCCATAAAGAAGATTTTATGGGTCGTGTGTTTATATTTAAATTTGCCGGTCTAAAAAGGCGGTTTCTTTGTTTTTGCACACTTTTGCGTGGGAATATCTTTTAACAATTATTAAGGGCTCCATGGAAGGTTCCGAGCTTAAGTTA
Source organism: Ferdinandea cuprea (assembly GCA_963576555.1). Classification (NCBI taxonomy): domain Eukaryota; kingdom Metazoa; phylum Arthropoda; class Insecta; order Diptera; family Syrphidae; genus Ferdinandea; species Ferdinandea cuprea. The sequence continues at coordinate 22,794,238 of OY754960.1, forward strand.
TTATTATTGTGAACTGGGGATGTGTTACTGCGCTGTTAAACTTAGAAACACACGAAAAGTTTTTTATATTCAGCGTTCTCAGTAGCAAAAAAGTTTTTTAAAATTTAACCATATTCGAACACTAATGCAAATTTGGCGGTAAACGTCGGTTAGAAATAAACTTCTTCTACTTAAATTAGGAATTCAAAATAACTCATTTGAACAATCTTAAATAAATTATACTTTTGGGAATCCCGAAGGACTCTATAAAGACGACAGAAAACTTCGACATATTGTATAAGTAGAGAAAACGTACCGTCTTAGGCATTCTTCTTTTGGGCGAACATGATAGAATTTCATTTCTCCATGACATAACAAAACTATCTGAAATCCTTGTTAACAGTCTTTTCGGGCTTTCAGCAAATTCCGTAGAGGTAGGGCGACTGCAACACCGCCTATCTTCCTAACAATTGCGGCAAAGATGGGTTTGGCTGTAAATTGGGACAAAACGCAAAAGAATCACACTTTCCAATCATTGTTTCTTCGGACTAAGAAGGCATCTTAGAAGTGAAGCTTAGCTTCATAGAACATAGGAGATATTATATATATAAGACTCTAATCATCCCGGTCCAGCCGTATGGTGCACATGGATGCTGTAAAAAGGAATGAAAATCTCCTAGGATATATTGCAGAAGAGATTCTTAGCGTGATACATATCGAAGGAGTGTGGAGGAGAAGACTTAACGACGAACTTTATACAGCGGCGCTGACCTGATCATACAACTGCTGTAGTGGCGTATGGACAGAAATGCACAAGCCCTAAGATTCTTCGAGTTAGCAGAGGAAGACTCTATTTTAGGTGGCACCCACAATTGAAGGGCGACCTCAACTGACTTGATGTGCGTAAGTAGAGGCCGCTAGCTAGGGAACAAGCTGGATGGAGGAGCTTCTTGGTTGAGGCCGTGGTCCCCCTTACCGGACTGTAAGCGCCACCAGAAGTAATAACGCCTTCCTCATTAACCCTCTATCCGACCGTAACCTAAGTCGAATACCTCTGTCCTTGAGCATTCCTTTTTCCAAAGTAATAATTGAACTTTTTTGGCGCTTTACAACATTTCTTAAGTTTTTGACACAGTCAATCATTCATCTTCACCAAAGACGAAAATATGTCGATGCGAATTCGCTTTATTTCCTGATAAGGCGACGGTAGAACATTGAAGAGTATCTCCCTCAGTGTTCAAAACATGGATGTATATTATATAGTGGCCTTTCTTCCCTTCCCTGTTGCCACTTTTAATGGCTTTTGATTAAGTCTACCAGCAAAAGTTCTGCAAATTTCTGTGAACTTATTTACTACAACATATTTTTTCCTTAGACTAGCCTGACAAGGTTAACGATATTTGAAGTGAGTTAAGGTTTAGTTATATATTTTTTGTGCATCGCGTATTTTGGAAAAAAATGCCTATACTTCTAATGCTTTTGGCACAGTTGAGCTTATCTCATAAAAAAATTGTTATACGAATGAGGTATTCCCAAATAGCATTTTGTCAATATATTGACTAAACCCTAAGAGCGACTTTTAAATTTTTACGCATTTCATACTTGGGCTAAGCCTCAAATATCTCGGATGGACATATTCTGAAAAACTCCTATTCTAATGCTGCCAGACGTTTACGTAAAATCATGTCATGTCCATTATGTATCACGTCCTACATTTACTGCGATGTCTTGCTCAATACTAAATTCATCCAAATGCAGATTATGTACAACTTGTAATAAGCCTTTTTGTGATTACAAACAGAAAATGGAATTTAAAAACTCAGACTTGTCATTAGGGGGGCTTTGGGGTAAAGTCTTCTTTACTTCTTATACACAAGACGTGATCTCCCCCAAAACTTTGCGATGAATTCTAAAAAAAAAACCGAACTTTGGACGATTATATCAAGAGCGCTGTTAGTAGAGTCTTAAAGAATTACTCTCCAAGTTTCCCAAAGCTTTGTCTGTATAAACAAAAAGAACGACTGCTCGAAAAAAATCTCAACATTAGTAATATTACATGTGTGCGCAGTTTTTTGTAAGATTTACCGCTCAACGATATTTGAAAGTGACGATAATGCCTAAAACAACATAGTTTGTAGGAAAATCAATCTTTTCGTAATTTTCTTTTTTTTGTAATATCACAATGAATAAATATACGAAAAATGTTTAAATATTTGCTTCACTGATTATTGTAATTATGTCCGTGTTTACTTTGGCGCCGAATTTAAGCTCATTTAAACCCACCTAGGTGAAAGTTTAAGACCATAACAATAGTTTCATCGGGGTGAGTTATTCAAAGCTCTATTGATGGCTTTTGGAATGAGGACTTATTACATCTCTACCTCGGCATTCATGTCTCAGAAAATAAATCATGCCTTCAAAACGTTGTGCTTTGGTTTGAAGCCTCGTGATTTTATAATGTTTCGGGCAGGCTCAGTCTAAGCATAAACTTATTAAAAAAAAACAATAGTATAAGGAATTTGACGCTGGAAAATCCGATTCATATACAAAAAAAATTCTACCTAACAATTCCAGTTATTTTAAATACCTCCATTTCTATTAGAAAGGCAGTATGACACATCATCGCATCTATGATGGCGAAATAGGATCGAATTTTGACTTTAAGTACTTTCATTGTTCTTCAGTTTCATTTTTAAAAATAGCCCTAAAGGAAAAGTGGCTTGGATAGGATTTTTTTTAGAAAATGCCAATCGTTTTGCCGCTTGTGTCGCAGCAGCATTTTCCAATAACAATTTCATCGCGTATTTTCTTATTTATATAAAATGGCGTCGTTTTCACTTAGCACAGTTCATGACAGTGTTAAAAAAACTGGATAATCAGAGTGGCACCTCTAATTTAAAAGCAGCTTCAATCTAGCTTGAGACCAATAAAATGCTGATTTAATTTTTGGGTCCCAGGCGTTGTACACCTGTCATTCCTCTGCGATTCTAATACAAAACGCTATTTTTCATTCCAGTTGTTATAACCTACGGATTCCCATATTCTGTCACTAGTCACAAGGAAATTCTTTGACAGATTCTGTTAAATCCATTATGGCAGCAATGTAACTGGTTGGACTGATTTGACTGCAATAAGTTGGCAGCACCGATAAAGATCAGCTTTGTCTATCTCAGTTGTTTCAATAAGAGTTATATCTCGCGGTCCTCGGCGTATGGGGGCTTTGAGTTTTGATCGCCAGATGCAATATCAGTAAATAAAAAAAGAACAGACTGATGGAACGACGCAACAAGATTGAGTGTAATAATTCTGGTGGATTAGGGAAACATTATTTCAAAAGTATGGCATTTATTCATATTCCTTAGGAATGCTTTTAACATTTGTCCCACGTCATAGTTTTTCTTAAGTAACCTCCAGTAGGTCGATTAATACTTTAATTTGAAGAACCATCCCCATTTGGTCTTTTAAGAAGACCTTTTTAGGTCTTATTGTTAAATGCAAGCAAAACATACAAACATACAATTTTGTTTTTGCAACTATCCGATACAACCTTGACATTATTTTCCTCTCACTCTCGTAGCCGATGTTCATATATAGATACTTTTCCATTATAACCTCAATAAACGCAATCACATCGCAAGCTTCAAATGGAACTTATTTTTATGTGTCCTCCTCACTTGAAGAAGAAAATTTGTAATAACAATCTCAAGCCATAAACAATTCTTTCAATTAATTAAATTTTAAACTATTTCCGATTGGAATTTTATTACATCGCACGAAAACAGTCATTATCCGATTACTACGGATACGGTAGCCGCACATAACTTTCAACGTAAAGTCTCACGTTTTATTGCCGTCGCACGGCAAGGCACGGCGTGCAATACATCATTGTGGGACTAGTCGCGCATCTGTGTAGAAATAAGTGCGCGCGCTAGTTCGCTAGTTAACGCTCTGGCGCGCTATCTTTCTAACTAACCATAAATGGATCTTCCCAATTCAGAGCACACTGTCTGCGCAGTCGCCTGCAGCCCGTCTATGAATACCGCGCAGACACATGAAGTTATTAGTCGTTAATTAAGGAACCGGTCGCTGTAGCTGTAACTTTTGATCTCACATTTATGGTTTCGTACTCATGATCTTCTTTTTCTGTTTCCAGGTGAAATTCTGGCTACAAAACGATGGACATGAGAATATGATGAAATTCAGCAATCTTCAGCTGGACTGTGAAGTAGCGATCAAGGAGCATGAACAGGAGTTCGAGAAGTACTACTTCATTTCGATGGTAAGTCAACAACCGCACAACCATCTCTGTGAAAGCACTCTTCATATAGAGAGTTTTTTTCTTTTTTTTTTGTGAATAGAAACATTTGGCAAAGGGTCGAGACCTTTATGATGCCGCCATTGATATGGATTCGCTTAAAGAGTCTGCCGCACAGTTAAAATCATCTTTGGACAGCTTTAGCACCAAACTGGAACAGACACGTGAACGTATCGAAGATGCATCGCGTCTACACCATCTGCTCAATCTACATATCAAGGAGGAGGATATGCAGCAGGAGATGCAGAGACTGTCGGAAAAACTCGCCGTACCGTCACTCGTCGAGAAGTGTCGGGCCGCTATGAAGACCTACTCGAGTCGATCGAAACCAAATAACCACACCAAGAACCTCAGTACGATGATCACCAGCACCCCGGACAAGGTGAACGCATCATCGGTGTCGACGAATAACGACCGCTTGTGCCATTGCTGGAGAGAGGAGTCATCGAGCAGGGATGGTGGCGATGAACAGGCCGGTGACGAAGACGAGGAAGAACATTCGAAGATTGCCGACTCAGGCCTCGGAGGCTGCGATCGATGTGAGGGAAATCCCAAATTGGCGAGGGTATGTTCGTGTCAGAGTCTCAATGAGGCCGGCCAAATGTGCGATAAGAGGTGAGTTCTTGGAGTTTAGTTCAAAAAAATGAAACGAAACCTTCTAACATTTCTGTTGCGTTAGCCACAATAGTGATGAACTCGACGATGAGTGTTTCGTTCGAAATGCAAAGCAGTTCTTCGATATTCATTCGCCGATGGAAGCTAATTCACACTTGCAGTGTCATGCGTCCAATATGGAACTACCTAAGATTGAAGAGCTGAGCGGACTTGATCCAAAAATTCAAAAGTAAGTCGAAACAAAATCATATTGAACATACATTTTTAATGTGAAATTTAAGGCAAGTGCTCCTAATCATGCGTGAAATGATTGGAACGGAACGCGACTATGTTCGATCGCTGTACTATGTCATCGAGAACTATGTGGACGAATTGCTGCGAGATGACATACCACAACCGCTGCGCGGACAACGTAATGTCATCTTTGGAAATATTGAAAAGATTTTCGAATTCCATCAGCCACACTTTCTGGCCGAATTGGAGCGATATGAGTGCAATCCACTCAAGGTCGGCGCTGCATTCCTCGAGAACGAATCCAAGTTCTATTTGTATGCTTTGTATAATAAGAATAAACCAAAAAGTGACACGCTTATGAGCGAGTACGGAACGACATTTTTTAAGGTAAGAATAGAATTTAGTAAGAAAATCAATATTTAGAAATTTTTGTTTTTGTTTTGCAGTCGAAACAAATGGAGCTGAATGACAAAATGGATCTAGCTTCGTACCTCCTAAAGCCTGTACAGAGAATGGGAAAATACGCTCTTCTGTTGCAGCAGCTTGTGAAGGCGTGCAGCTCAGTTGAGGTAAGAATATTGTATATCATTTTTGCATTGAGTAAAAATTAACAATATTGTCAAAAGGACATGCTACATATTTAGATTTTAAAACACTGGGCTGCTTCGGTGAACTCCACACCTGCAGTCCAAATTACCCGTGGTAAGGATGCAGTGTCACTCAGATCCTTCCGCTGTCCACCGGTAGAAGATATGCGAAACATTAACTGATTTTAGTGCTATAAGAGCTTGCAATGTTTTTTTCTATGTTTTCTATGCTAGCTCAACGCTCCTGGATTATGCTTTATCTCTAGAGTTCTCTATGGGACCAGCCCCTTTTTGCACTCGTACAGCGGCAAGAGAAATTCAAGACCCTAATATACACAAATCCGGATAGTATTTCCCCTATCGTTTTGAAGAGGTGTTCTTCACGCTGGCAAAACCATTGGTAAGCTATTCTATCTGTCCTATTCTTCAGAGCTCTTTCCGAGAAGATAGAAAACAGCCAGTGAATCTTCCTCCTACCGACCTATTGCACATACATACGTTCCCTTTCCAAGGCCGTAGAAACGCTGATAACGCGTCAGCTTATGAAATATCTCGAATCCCGAAAACTTCTTAAGGACCGGCAGTACGGTTTTCGCAGCAACAGGTCCACTGTTGATTTGATGACTTATCTGAAAGCAAGGTCGTTGCGCTTGATATTTCAAAGGCATTTGCCTTGGTTTGGATTTAAGCTCTCTTGTCGAAAATGTGTGCATTTGGGATCGATGCTACCCTTCTTCAATGGATTAGAAATTACCTTTCGGAACCTTCAGTTCAAGTTGTTTTGGACGGTTGCAAGTCTGCTAGTTACCAAATAAATGCTGGTGTTCCCCAAAACTCCGTTTTGTCTCCGACTCTCTTTCTCATTTTTATCAATGACCTCCTGTCTATTACTTCTAATCCTATTCATTTCCTCGCCGATGACAGTACCCTCAGCCCCTCATCTACGGGCGTTGAACTGGAACGGCAACGTATGTTAAGCTCATTGAATTCTGATCTTGAAGCATTCTTTAGTGGGGTAAAACCAATAGAGTGGAATTTAATGTTTCCAAAATGCAATGCTGTCTGCTGTCATTGAAGCGAACCCCTAATTCTCTGCCATTATCCATGAATGGTACTTGCATCGCTGAAACCGAACGACTTTTCATTCTCGGTATGTGTGTTAATGACAACCTTCGTTGGAATGACCACATATTCGATGTCGCCAAGAACGCTGCGAATTGTCTAGGCTTTCTTAAGCGATGCAAGAAATAGTTCACCCCTTCTGATCTGGCAAACATTTATAAGCCGTTAATTCGCCCCAAACTTGAGTATATAGCTAATATCTGGTCCGGTTCTCCAATTACATATTTGGAGCTACTTGACAGGATTCAAAAACGTGCGGTAAAACTAATTGGCGATAGAGACATTGCGATGTCAATGTCTCCTGCCTATTGTTGTTTTATCGCTACTTCTATCGTAAGTGCTCAAACGAAATAGCCAGTCGCATTCCACCCCTAAAGCAGTTCAACCGCATTGCTTAAGCTCTGGATTTAACTGTCTCAATTTTCTGAATAACCTCACCTGCTAAAGGAATATAAATAAATGAGCCGATAAATAGGCCAGATGGAGGTCGATTTTCGCAAATTATCCGCGAAAAAGGTCTATCCCTAGCTAGGTTTCAGAAGCTTACAATTATTCTTGCAAACACAGTAATATATCATTGTCACGTCTCTCCAAGATCTACAAATTTTATAAATGGAATGACATAATACTCTTCACCAAACTCACCAAAATAACTCTAAAAAAAACAAAAATCAATGTATTGTAACAAATTGTGTTTATTTTTCCTTCAGGGCTCAGCCCTCCACGAAATCGCAGCGGATGTCGAAGAACTGCACCGCGCCGAAGAAATGGTCAAATTCCAACTGCGACATGGTAACGACCTACTCGCCATGGATTCGCTAAGAGATTGTGATGTTAATGTCAAAGAACAAGGTCGTTTGCTGCGACAAAACGAATTCCTCGTGTGGCAGGGACGAGGTGGCAAAAAATCCCTTCGCCAAGTTTTTCTTTTCGAGGAGTTAGTCCTCTTTAGCAAGGCAAGAAGGTTCCCAGACCACAAAGTAAGTTCAAAAAACATTCCTCTCGCCTTCGACTAATATGTTCAAAATTTCACTTTCTAGAATCTGGATATTTATATCTACAAAAACAGTATAAAAACTTCAGATATTGGTCTGACAGCGCACACCGGCGATTCGCCAACGAAATTCGAAATTTGGTTTAGAAAACGCAAACCAGATGACACATGGACATTGCAATGCATGTCCGAAGATATCAAGAACGCTTGGACCGAAGAGGTTTCGAAGTTATTGTGGAAACAGGCGAAACGAAATCGAGGTGGGTTTTTTCTATTTCAATATCATATAAATGAAATTCACCAAAATATATATTTAGAAATTCGCCTTGCGGAAATGTCCTCAATGGGTATTGGTAGCAAACCATGCTTGGATATACGTCCGAGCAATAATCAAATTAGTGATCGATCAATCACCATCAATCAATTGGGAAAAGGTTTGTTGATCAAAATTTAAGAAACTTGGTTTCCATATCTATTGAACGGGTATCTTTCGAAATTTTACAGCACCAAAACTACGACACTCATTCGTGGGCAACATGCCGGAGAACAGCAAAGCCCCACGTCGTCCAAATTCATTGATATCCGAATGTTCAATGTCGTCTGGAACGAGTAGCTCTTCAATAAGCAACGGGTCAGGTGGTAGTAGCAGTGGCAAGAATCCTGCCGGTGGTCTAGAGCTCATCAACGAAACGCAAACACTTGTTATCAATAAGAAGGGTCGAGGCAATCATAAGCGATCGACCACTCTTATAAGTCAGCTATCCATGGGTGAGTTTTCAAAATTCTTCTTCTTTTCCTATGCAAGGAATTAGTCTAATTGAATTTTTATTGTCTTACAGAAAGTGGAATAATGTCCGACATCTCGATGACACCGGACAACGAATCACACGAACCAACTTGGCCTCTAATGCGAAAACCCAGCAACACATCATCGTCGTCATCCTCTTCGGCTCATACTGATTTCCCTCGTCGAAATCAAGAGCTTAGCAGCCCAGAGCAGGATCATCCCTACTTAGACAGTTCAGTTACCGTCCATTTGTAAAAAGGAATAAAAACTCTCGAATCATACATCCCTCATTAGCCCCTCCGAGTCCAGGAACATTCATTGTGCATTGTCCTTTCGAAAAATTAACCTAGTTTTCATTAATAAATATTAATTCCGCCTTCTGTGTGTTGTACCTTAAAAATATCTATAAATATATATATATATTTTTTTTTTAATTTAATTATTTTCATACATTGTTTATAAATATTATTAATCGTATAATAGTTATGGTATGTTGTTTATTTTTTTTTATTATTATTATTATTTAATAGAAAAGCCATTGTAGTATGTAGAAGGATATCTATAAAAAAAAAAATTAATATTCGCGATTATGAATTAAGTTAGGTTATAAAGTTGTCTCTCTTTAAATTGAATATTTTTCTACAATTTCTATTTAATTTCATCATCACTCTGTCATACAAATTATAAAATGGAATTTACACATGGGCGTATTAGATTATATTTTTCTACAATTTCAACACGCCTCACCTGTTCTTTTGCATTCAAATATATAGTATATATTTATAGTTTATAATTTAACACCTTATTATTTAAAACGAAATGAAAAAAAAGAAAAACTATTATTTAAGTATCAAATAGCATGGTAAATTGAAAAACAAAAAATATATATAAATAAAATTACATGGTTTAAAACAATGTTATATATATTTACAAATAATAATAAAATTCTATACATTCAAAAGAGATGATCGGTTTTTCTATTTGGTGTCTGAAAAATAATGGTTTATAAAATAAATTAGTAAAAGTTGCTTTAAAGCATTTGGGAAACAATTTCACAAGCTGTACAGAAGGTTGAGATATTCTTATTTAACAATGTGGCTGGCTACAAGGTCTTTTGAAGTTAATTGGTTGAGGGTCTAAAATATAAAAGCTTCATTAAAGCTTGCTATTCAACGTTATTAAGGATAAGGGTCGTGAATGAAAGCGTTACACTCACGTCAAGCGTCATTGTCACGAAAAAAAAAAAATAAATAAAGGGTGATCCATTTCGAGGTTCTCTACTTTATTAAAGAAAAAAACACAGAAAATTCAAATTTAATGGAGAATGTTTATTATCATTTGAAAGAAAATTCTTTGGCATTTAGTTTTTGAAGATTATGTCTATCAAAAGTTGGCCGTTGCTACGTCGCAGATGGTCCATCCGTTGAGTCCAATTTTCGATCACTCGTTCGGGTTTGTCGGCATAAGCTTTTGACGTTACATATCCCCACAGGTAAAAGTCTAACGGTGTGATATCACACGATCTTGGTGGCCAATCGACCGGCCCAAAACGTGAAATTATGTGCTCACCGAAATGTTCTCTCAATAAGTCCATTGATTGATGTGATGTGTGGGAAGTGGCGCCGTCTTGCTGAAACCAAATGTCGCCGAGATCACGAGCTTCAATTTCAGGCATCAAATAGTCGGTTATCATGGCACGATAACGGTCGCCATTGGCGGTTACCTTCGCACCGGCATAATTTTTAAAGAAATATGGACCGATGATTCCACCGGCCCACAAACCACACCAAACCGTTGTTTTTTCTGGATGAAGTGGCAGTTCTTCAATCTCTTCAGGTTACTCTTCGTCCCAAATGCGGCAATTTTGTTTGTTTACATACCCATTGAGCAAGAAATGGGCCTCATCGCTAAACAAAATTTGCCTCGAAAACGTCGGATCTTCTTGGAACTTTTCAAGAGCCCATAGAGCGAAGCGATGTCGCTTGGGAAGGTCGAGCGGCTTCAGTTGTTGCACAATCTGTATTTTGTACGCTTTCAATTTAAGATCTTGACGTAAAATGCGCCAAGTCGTTCCATACGTCAGTCCGAGTTGCTGCGAACGGCGCCGAATCGACTCTCTATGGTCTTCGTGTACACTCTCAGCTACGGCCGCTATATTTTCTTCACAGCGTGCTGGACGTGGTCTATTTGGTCGAATATTATCCAATAATGAATGCTGGGTCGCAAAATGGGTGATGGTGTTGCGAATAGTACGCTCAGTAGGCCGATTATGTTGACCATAAGTTGAGCGAAGTGCACGAAACACATTCCTCACAGAACGTGAATTTTCATAATAAAGTTGAACAATTTGTAAACGTTGTTCACGCGTAAGTCTTTCCATTATGAAATGCCAAACAATACTAAACAAAAATAACTATTGTCAAAAAAGGCTATGGAAAAACGTATCTCTACTTGGATCCGTTATAACAAAACATGAAATACATAATACTTACTTACTTAGGTGGCGCTACAGTCCAGGGTGGACCTGGGCCTCAACCAATACGCCTCTCCAGTTAGCACGATCTTTGGCTAACTGCCTCCAGTTGCGCACTCCAAGTTGGTTGAGGTCCCCTTCCACCTGCGCGCGCCACCTTAGGCGAGGGCTTCCTCTACTGCGTTGTCCCTCCGGGTTGTATTCGAAGACTCTTCGGGCCATCTTAGACGACTAATCCGTATTTTTCTGACCAGGTCGATTTCGCTGTAAAGCTCGTAGAGTTCGCTGTTAAATCTCCTCCTCCAAAGCCCGTCAACGCAAACGGGACCGAAAATCACTCGAAGAATTTTGCGTTCGAAACGACCAAGGAGATCTTCATTCGCCTTTGATAACGTCCATGCTTCTGCGCCATACAGCAGGACTGGGATGATGAGGGTCTTGTATAGAGTCTCCTTGGTGTTTCTCGACAAGGCCTTACTAATCAATTGCCTCCTTAGGCCAAAGTAACAGCGGTTGGCAAGTGTAATTCTTCGCTTGATTTCTGACGATATATCATTGTCAGAGTTAATAGCGAAGCCGAGGTAGATAAAGTCCCAAACTACCTCAAAGTTATAGCTGTCTATCGTGACGTTCTGTCCGATTCGTCGATGTTGTGTGTCCCTTCTTGTTGACAGCATATATTTCGTTTTGCCCTCATTCACTTCTAAACCCGTTTTTGCCGCCTCTGTACTGATACTTGCAAACGCACCAGTGACACAGTGACGCTGTGTTCTGGCAATGATGTCGATGTCGTCGGCGTAAGCAAGTAGTTGCACAGACTTTTGGAAAATTGTGCCCCTGGTGTTGGCCGGCGAGTTTCGCACAATTCTCTCAAGTATGACTTTGAAGAAGTTACATGACAGCGCATCGCCTTTTCTAAATCCTTTTTTGACATCAAAGGTCTCGGTGAGATTGTTTCCGACCTCAACGGAGCAGCGAGAGTTCTCCATCGTCATCCTGCACAATCCATCGAGTTTGGCAGGGATGCCAAAACTAGACATGGCTCTGTATAGCTCGTCTCTATAAATGCTGTCATATGCGGCCCTAAAATCGATAAAAAGATGGTGAGTATCGATCTGGACTTCTTGGGTTTTTTCCAGGATCTGCCGAAGTGTGAAAATCTGGTCAGTGGTGGACTTACTGGGCCTAAAACCGCACTGATAGGGTCCAATCAGTTCGTTGACGAATGGTTTCAGGCGTTCACACAGCACGGCAGACAGGATCTTATATGCGATGTTAAGGAGACTTATACCTCTATAGTTGGCGCAGTTAAGAGGGTCTCCTTTCTTGTGGATCGGGCAACCACATGGTTACGAAGCAACCAAAAGCCTCGGATACGGACGGATGAAATAAGCTAAGTATTTACATATAGTGTGAACATAAAAGCGCTGTAAACACGAAAGGCTTAAAGCTTCCTTTTAAAATCTAAGATTAGGTAAGCATTTTCGTTTGTAAAGGGTGTTTTTTGTAGAGGTTGGTTTTTCGAAAAGAGATAAAACTTACATTTTGTGGTCAAATCTGGCAACTCTAATGTCACTTATGTTCAGTTTGGTTTGCCATTTCATCATGAACAGGTTGACAAATGAGCAACGCTTGCACGTCGTGCAAATTTATTTCGAAAATAATGGTTGAGTTCGCGAAGTTTACCGCAAGCTCCGTTCATTTTATGGTCATAACATAAGCATCCATCAGAGCAATTAATTCGGTTAACCATGGATCGTTTTCGCCCTACGTTTTCTCTATGTGATAATACGCATCCGCAGAGACGTCGAACAGTGCGCACCGAAGAAACAATTGCCGCTGTAGCAGCAAAGTGTTGAAGAGGACCCGAATGAATCAATTCGCCACCGTGCACAGCAATTGGAGCTTTGTCTATCAACTTTATGGAAGATTTTGCCGCAGATCTCTTCTTGCGACCTTACGAGATCCAGCTTGAGCAAGAATTAAAGCCGAGAGACCATGCAATGCGTCGTGATTTTGGTGTATGGACCGATAATGAGATTGATATCGATGCTGATTTTCATCACAAAATTTTGTTCAGTGATGAGGCTCTTTTTGGGTTAAATGGCTACGTCAACAAGCAAAATTGCCGCATTTGGAGTGAAGAGAATCCACATGAGACCCTTGAAACGCCATTACATCCTCAAAAGCTGACTGTTTGGTGTGCTCTATGGGCTGGTGGAGTCATTGGGCCATACTTCTTCCGAAAGGACGCTGGAGAGTCAGTTAGAGTTAATGGAGACCGGTATAGAGCCATGATAACCGACTATTTTGTTCCCGAATTGGAGGGCATGAATTTGGATAAGATGTGATTGCAACAAGACGGCGCTACATGCCACACAGCGCACGTCGATTTATTGAAGGAAACATTCGATGAGCGCATAATTTCGTGGAATGGACCTGTCAATTGGCCACCAAGATCGTGTGATTTGACACCATTGGATTATTTTCTTTGGGGATATGTGAAGCCGCTCGCCTATGCCAACAAACCAGAAACGTTAGGGGACTTGGAAGCCAACATTCGTGCCGTTATTGCCGACATACAGCCCCAAATGCTTGAAAAAGTGGTTGTCTTTATTCGAACCAGCCGCGGCGGCCACATTCCTGAAATAATATCTAAACATTAATGGCATAAAATTATCCTTCCATTAAAGCCAAAAAAAAATAAAAACATCCTGTAGTTTCAACAAAGTTTTAATAAAACCAGACATACAATAGTCCTAATCAGGTACACAAAGTGTATATTGTGCCCATAGTAGCCCCCAACATCCACCAATTATTGGGGTCTTAGAAATTTTAAAGCATTCCTCTTTTCAACCGAATATCATGCTCAAATTCAAAATCAAGGCTCAACATAATTGACGTCTCTTTTTAGACATGTGTCTTCGACGTGAATGAAAATCTGCGCACTACTGAAGTCGACGTGCATACCTGATTCTCATTGGATCAATCAATCTAAACATGTTCAGTTGGCGCGCAGCGCTATTCTTCTTTTGTTTGCAATCTACTGCTATGAACAACAAAGATCAATGCCGATACTGGCATAGTTACCAGGACCTAAAACATTGAACCAGCCCCAAACTGGCACGTGAGAAGCACTCTCGTTTACAACGTCCACGTTGCGTTCAAATTTCACTTTTCACCAATTGTGCGCAGCTTCTCTCTCAGGGGACACCTATACTACAAGCATGCAGGCAGGCATTCCTTCCTACCTTCTATCCAACTCACAATGAATGAATTCACTTTTGCTGACTGCAGCAGGTTCAGGTTAGGAAGAACTTGACAGTGATCAACTGGGTGCATTGTTTTACCAAAGAGTCGCAGCCATGGAACCATAGCTTGGCGATTACGCTTTCTTTGAAGGTCGCCCCAGTTTGCCAAATATGGAGGAGGCCACTGTCGCTTTTGGCTTCTTGAGGTGCACCAAACCGCCGAGATGGCTATCCGAGGCAGTATATCACTGTGGTGTGCTTGCGCGCTTAGAAGAGTGGTTTTCCGTTAACCACTGATGGTTTGGATGCGATGCAATGCAATGCAATATCAATTATCCGAATGGAAAACGAGAGTTGTTGTTGAGTTCTTTCGAAAGTGAATGCGTTACCGAAAGGATGAGAGTGAAAACCGGGCTGTGATGTGTCGCTGCAGATGCAGATGTGTCGCTGCATTATTTTATTTAAAATTTCGTATTTAAGAGTAGTAAAGTGACGTTTATTGGGTGGATAAACTCTTGACCTTTACTTATGGATTTTGCCCCTGTCGATTTGAAAAACTCAACTCTACTTTACGGCCTACAGTATGACGTAGGTAAAAATTTCCCACCGGGTGTCAAAAGGTTCTATCACTTTAAAACACATAAGAACGGTTGTGAAATATCTCCCACCATGTGGTAAGAATTTATTACGTTTTTAAATTCAAATTTGTTCTTTTTTTCTCATCTCTTATGTCTTCCTGTTTATTATCATCAAAAAGAAGTGGAAAGATTTGTCAACTATTTAGAATAGAAAGTTGTTTTAGAATTTGTATTTTAGTGTCATAAAATATTTATTCTTTTAAACGGTAATAGTCATTGGTTATGTGAATATCAGCAGTAGGAACTATTGAACTAAATATCTATTCTTAGCTATCGGTGTATTTTATGCCCAGTAAAAATTATCAATCATTTCGATTTTTATTGCTGTATATCAAGGAATTTACTATTTTATGGACTGTGATGCATTTAAATGATGAAAAGCATTTAACAGGTTATAAATAAAAATTTAGTATAAATCAATAGGCAAGTTCACATTCACCAATTTAAATTTCTGCTTACACGGAATATTCGGAGATATGAATTTAAGAGAAGCTAATCAAGTCAAGAAACTTTGGATTATTGTTTCCAAAACACGTCATTGTAGAGAAATACCATCAAACAAATTTTGGGCGTTGTTTATTTTTACTTTGGGCTATTGTTCGCACTGCAATTTTGGGCAATCGTTCCTTTGTTAATGAAAAATCACCCGAAAAGTAAAAGAACATAAACTCAGAGTCTTGGGCGATTGTTCATTTCTATAAAACAATCAATTTAAACCGAAGCTTGACTAATTGAAGCGGGATGACATAAGGTCCACGAAAACTGTTTTTTTAGGCGCCTGACTGACGGAAAGCACATACCCTGAGCAGAGCATCGCAGTCACAGATGAGGAATTTACCAGATAGTCAACTCGAGAGCGAATCTCTCACCTTGCCTACAAGCTAAGTCGAACTGATAAGCCCCACATAATTTGCACTTATATGGGCTTTTACGTGCAAATCAAATGGAATGGGAATCACGCACACATAAATCGAATTATATGGGGCTAATGAAATGTCATTTTTTATAGCAAGAAGCTGAGAACAGTTGATGAATTTCAGCAGATTACAACTCACAATTTGGGTGTGTAAAATAAACATGGCCAATATGCGGTGAATATGGTATGATCAAAACATACTTACCACAAAACTAATAACATAATAACATATTATAATATTAAGAATAAAGCTGTGTTTTAACTAATTTATTATAATTTTTAATAAAAATAATCAAAATAATATTGATTAACATGACTAATATATAATAAGTAAGTTCATCATACATTTTCGGTTGACAATAAATTTAAGTATAACTATACTAACAAGGATTTCGTAGATTATGGATGGTTATATTGAAGCAGTTAAGTAACTCTAAGCAATTGAACACTGGTTTAAAACGCTTTTTAATAAAACGTAATCCAAATTCTTACAAATATTATTTTTGGTACATCAAAACACTTTTTTAACAAAATTTGCAATTACTTCCTAGTAGTAGTAGTAGTAGTAGTAAATTGCTTTGTTTATTTTCATATAAAATAAAATTACAAAACATTATAACTTGACAAAAAAAAGTCGGCTGTTAAAAAAGGTGGCTAATTAATTCAATATATATGTAACATAATGTGCATGCTTATTTATGATATGTACTCAACTACCAAGCATTTTCGATAAAAAAAATGCACCCCCAATATATTTATGCAGTGCATTCCAGCTACCTTTTTTTCTCATTCTTCCGTCTATCGCTTACTTTAAATTTTAAAATAAATCATATTAACTTATATAAAAAATTTCCAAAACCGCCTTAGAAAAGAAGCAGCTAAGAAAATTGATTGACTAAACGTACAAATCTTGTAACACAACATAATTTAAAAAGGATTACAGATACTTCTTTTTCACTTTTTTTTATCCATGCACGGAACCCGAATATGTACATATATTCATTAAACTTTCATATGTTGAGTAAAAACAATCAAAGAATTTAATAAAGGGTGATTTTTTAGCTGGTTTGGTTTTGGCAACACTGGTTTTGACAGCTGACGTGTGTTTAGTACCTTGTGTCACTGTCAAATCGTCTTGCAAATGAACAACGCTTGCAAATTATTGAATTTTACTATCAAAATTCGTGCTCGGTTCGAAATGTTCATCGCGCGCTGCTTCCATTTTATGATCGGCATTCTCGACCTTCTGAGCAGTCTATTCGGAAGATTGTGACCAAATTTCGCACCAAATTTACTTTGTTGGACATTAAACCACCAACACGTTTACGTACTGTGCGTATTGAAGAAAATATTGCGGCCGTATCAGCTAGTGTGACAGAAGACCGCGAAATGTCGATTCGGCCCCGTTCCCAGCAGTTAGGCCTTTGTTACAGCACTACGTGGAAAATTTTGCGGAAGGATTTGGGCGTAAAGCCTTTTAAGATACAGCTGCTGCAAGAACTAAAGCCAGCCGACCTACCACAACGCCGAATTTTTGGTGAATGGGCTCTTGGAAAGCTGGCCGAGGATCCGCTTTTTTATCGAAAAATTGTGTTCAGCGATGAGGCTCATTTTTGGTTGAATGGGTACGTAAATAAGCAAAATTGCCGCATTTGGAGTGAAGATCAGCCAGAAGCATTGCAACAGCTACCAATGCATCCCGAAAAAGCCACTGTTTGGTGCGGTTTATGGGCCGGCGGCATTATTGGGCCATATTTCTTCAAAGATGATGCGAATCGCAGCGTTACTGTCAATGGTGAACGCTACCGAGCGATGTTAACAAACTTTTTTTTGCCCGAAATGGAAGTTCTGGACTTGCATGAGATGTGGTTTCAACAAGACGGTGCCACATGCCACACAGCACGCGAAACAATGGCGCAATTGCGAGGCGAGTTTGGTGAACAGTTAATTTCACGTTTCGGGCCGGTCAATTGGCCGCCTAGGTCGTGCGATTTGACACCATTAGATTATTTTTTGTGGGGGTATGCCAAGGCTAATGTGTATAGGGACAAGCCCGCTTCGATTGACGCACTGGAAGCCAACATCCATGCATTCATTCGTGAGATACCGGCCGATATGTGTGAAAGAGTATGCCAAAATTGGACTCAGCGGATGGGCTACCTGAGACGCAGCCGCGGTCAACATTTGCATGAAATTATCTTTAAACATTAAATTGCAAGGTTCAAACTATCGATTCAAATAAATATTTCATTCATTTTTTCGAATTTTTTGTGTTTTTTTTTTAAAAAAAGTTCTAAACCTCTTAAAAAATCACCCTTTATATTTATATATAAAAAACCATTGCAAACTATTTACTACAAATATTTTACACCCAAACATTACTAATTTAGTAATACTTATGCAATATTACAATAAAATATGCATTTTATCTCATTTTATTAACCAAAATGGAAAAGTACAACAACCCAAGAATGTTTAATTTAAGGCAGATAAAAAATAGAGAATTATTTCTTATAACCGCAAAAAATATTCCAACTAAATTGTAACAACTTTATTGGGTAACTATTTTTTTGTTTCTTTATAAACATTTATATTAAAATAGCTATAAAAGTTGAATCACATAAACTCAACACTTCGCAGAATTTCCTATTTCCCAACACATCCGCTGTGACCAGCTGTTTTGTTGTTGCGATTTGGATATGTTGCAAAACTCCCCACAATTATTTTTGTCGGGTAATCTAGGAAATTAGATTTAACTTCATGTGTCTGGCTCACATGTATTCACAGATGGGAAAATGGAGAGAGGATTTCGCGGTCGTTATTAAATATTTTTTGCGGGTTGAAAGTGATAGGGGATTGCAGAGTTGACTATCTGGTTAATTCCTCATCTGTGATCGCAGTGATATAACTTTGTACTGGTTTATTTAAAATTCATCAAACCGAGAAATACTTTAATTTAATACAGTAGATGCTCGATACAATGAACTTATAAAAACCAGGCCTGTTCACTATATCGTCTACAAGAAAGTCTATCCTATGCCTTGAAAGAACTTTCGAAAGAGGCATATCCCTGCTTAATATTCTGTCCAACGTACTGCCTGAACGTCTCAAACCTTTCTGCAACACACTAATCGGCACGTACCAGAGTGCCTTCCGGCCCGGCAGACCAACTGTAGACAAAATCTTCACGCTAAGCAAATTCTGGAAAAAGCCAACCAGTTTCAAGTCGAGACACACCATCTTCATCGACCTTAAAACTGCATATGACAGTATTCATCGTCAGGAGCTTTTTGTGGCGATGGCCAAATTGTGGATCCTTTTAAAACTGATCCAGGTGTGTCGCGTTGACACTAGGTAACATGCGATGCAATGTGCAGTTTGGCAGCAGCTCATCTGAACTCTTTCAAACATACACCGGATTTCGGCAAGGAGATGCGCTGTCATGTGATTTCTTCATTCTTGTTCTTGAGCAGATAGTGCGCAGGGCAGGTGTCAACACGGAAGGGACTATCTTCAATAGATCAGTCCAACTGCTGGGGTATGCGGACGATGTAGATATCATCGATCGCCCCCAGCGTGCCGTGATAGAGGCTTTCACGGCTATTGAAGAACACCCGAAACTAGTTGGCCTTGAAGTGAATGAGGACAAGACTAAATATATGTATGCTATCAACAAACAAACAATCATTTGTCCACCGACTAGGACAAAATGTCACTGTTGATAGCAGCAACTTCGAGGTAGTTAAGGAGTTCACCTACCTCGGGGTAAACATCAACTCTGCAAATGACATCTTAGTGGAGATCCGTCGAAGAATTACCCTAAGAAACCCCTGCTACTTCGGTTTGGCAAAACAAATGGGTTCAAAACTCCTAACTAAGTACATGCTATACCAGTTCTTATCCTGCCAGTTCTGCTTCACGGCGCCGAGTGACTGATCCCAGCCCCCAGGTTCGAGACGACAATGGAGACCGAGCCTCCGTTTAAAAGACCAAGCCATCGCGGATACAAGAGCGCTTGGTCTGGACAACTGGAAGCAGCATGCCCGGGATCGTAGATGATGGAAACCTGCCGTGTCTCAGGCAGGGACTCTTCACGGGTCGGGAACCCGTTAAGTAAGTAAGTAGAATTTGTAACCAAAGAACAAAACAACCTGTAAACCTTTTTTTTATATAGCTGCTGCTTACAATTAATTAATTAGGAAAAATTATGTATATTTTGTTTGAATACTTGTGGCGAAGGCATACATATAAATATACTGTAGGTATGTATTCATAAATTAAACAAACTCAATTGCATCCAGCCTACACACATGCTATAATAATATTTTATTGGAAACACAGAAAAAGTAACAAAAGCAATGGGCACAGTCTTAGGATGGCTGATATTGATATTTTAAAATTTTGGTAGTTTCTATTGCATATTGTTAGGAGGCTTTTTGTTTTTAAACCATAACCTGTTAAACTGTTAGTTATGTGTTGACATGATTTTCGTAGTGTGGCGCGAAAATGAATAAGATTGTTTGAATGTTCGTGCGTTATGTGGAACAGTGAAAACATTGAAACTAACACAATCGAAAATGTAACGAGAATGACCTTGTGGCACCCCAGATGTAAACTGATGGGGATGCAGTTTAGTGAGGGGGTTATGATCTCTTAATACAAATCATAACCCCGTGGACAGAAAAATGACGATGAAAATTCATCATCTCATGTAGAACGCCATTATACACAAGGGCTAAGTTTGAATTCCATAAAAACATCAATTTTAACACTCCGCGGAAAAAAAATTCCAACAAATTGGTTCAAACGTTCAAAGTTTCAAATCAGTACGCTGACAAGATTTTATTGTGAAACTGCCCCTATACATTGGTAGAGTCCTTAAAATCCCCATTGGGTACAATTTGGGGAAATGCATGAAGGAGTCCGTCTGTAGTGTAAGTTTTAAGTAAATTTGACAAAAAAAAATATTATTCCCTATACACTTTTTCACTCGTGGCCCCGTTAACGGGCAATGAGAACAAAATCAAAATTAACTGAAATAGGTATGATTGTATCCAATTATTTTTGTATTCTCCATACGTAGATCAGATTTCAGATTATGTATTTTTGATCATATATCCCTTAAAAGGGTAAGGCCTCTTTCACACACGACGGTTTTCTCCGTAAGGAGAGGCATTGATAGTAAACTAATAAAAATAATGAAAGCTTTCACACTGGACTGAGACGGATTTTTTCCGTACACTTTCGACATTTGCCACGGGACTGCTCCAACACCTACAAAGTAGTTGCATAATATCTGTCTGGTATTGTTTGCCGATAAACCTCCACGTGATGCTGGTTCTGTTAATAAATCATCCAGCCCTATAATTGTTGTAGTATCGTCAAATAATAAAATTATGCAGTACAACACAAGCCTTATCAATATCAACTGCAAAATCAGGTTCAACGTTAATTGGTCGGTGAAGAATACGCCACTTATTAGTTAAAATTCCAAATGTGCATTCGATATATCGCCTAGCTCTACTCAAGCGGTAATTGAAAATTCGTTTTTTCAATGTAAGATTTGATCCTCCAAATGTTCGTAAAAGGTGTTGTAGCGGTCGTAGTAAATCCTTTCCTGAAAAGAAACGAAATGTATATTACAATAAGGAAAATTTAATGGTGCCGAGAGTGGTGGATGACTTTTCCGCTGCGGAGGAATTATTCATTTACGACACTTTTGATCTTTAGACATTAATGCACTTAATGGCTTGTGCATCTGTGTCGGTCGGATTCCTGCCGCAGTGAAGAATTCATCGGCCACAATCAGAACGAAGAAAACTCTTATCTTTGTTCCTATGGCTGATGTCCAGGGTACATTTTTTAATTTTCCATGTCCTCTTGCCTTGTTTTTTTTTGTATGTGCTTTCGAAAATAAAATAAAATTGAATTATTGTTATAAAATAAGTAAAAATCTTACCAAAACGAATTCTCGGGACCACATTCTGTTTTTTTTTCCTTTTGTTGTTGTTGTCTGTCAAACGTCACTCAACTGGAGGTAAGAAAAATGTAATAAACTTATGGAATATAGTACCCCAACAGTTTGATAGGCGTAGTTAAAAAGAATTTTAAAAAGAGCAGGACGTTAGGGTTTTTAAAAAGGGTAGCACGATCTGAGTAGCGGATGCTTAAAAAAACGGGTACGGAATGACCAAACATTTTTTTTTTTGGAAGAGTGGTAGGGGGACTAAAGGGGGCATTATTGGGCAGCTTGTACGAATAGTCATTTAAGTGTTTAGAAGACAAGTCGCAGTATTTCGGACATAAAGTTATATATATATATATATGGCGAATTCAGTTTTTTTTTGTTTTTTTTTTTTAAATTAAATTTATTTATTATTTTCTTTTTAGTTTAATGTATTCAAAAATAATAATACCGATAGAGTCAGTGTATGTGTTCTTGTGTTAGAACTTTTATACTTGGTGAGTTTGAATTCTTCTTATATTTTATGATAGTGTTTTTTTAAACAGAAAAACCCTTAAATAGGTAACGTCCATCGTGGGACAAAGGGGTCAATCGGCGGTCAAAGGCAAATTTCAACGAAAATTTAATCCAAATGAAAGCCTTGGCCGCCGCATACATTTGCACAATTAGAAAGATTTCTGCCGTAAAAAAAAACAAAAAAAAATATTTATAACTGTTTACTGTCCATATAAATTAGTTAATTCAAACAAAGAACAGAAACATACATATAGATTCAAAAAAAAATATTGCCCATTAGATTTAACTAGATTTAAATATATTTTATTAACAAAATTTTTTTTGATTTAAAATTTTTTTTGGAGTATTTCATTTTTTTATGTGGATTTTTGTTTTTTTTTTATATGTAATAAGTTTAGTTTCCTTTCGGTTTTTTTTTTATATTTATATCGCGTTTAGTGTACTATGTCCCCTATAGAGAGCTCGTTATAGGTAGGATTTTCTTGTTAAATGTATGATTTAGTTTATTTAGTTGCGTGACAAGTAAAAAGGTGCCTGAAAAATACGGTAAACGATTTCGCGGGGAAACAAAATTTAAATAATTTTTTTTGTGTTGTGGTATTTATTATGTGTTAGATTTCCTTTTTTTTCTTGTAAACAAATTTTTTTTGTAAAATTTAAATTTAAATAATTGAGAAAAAAAATAAACGATCCACATAGGTGTCATGACACAAAAGGAACGGTGTTGATTTTATTGTTAAGGCCTAAACACATTATGGAGTCCTAATTTTATTTTCAGGGGGTGGACTAAGGTGCGCTAAAGCACTTTCGGTAGATGGCTTGAGCAGTCCGAGGCATCCGCCTCTAAGGGGAAGTCCAAGGCCAAGGAGCTTCCAGGCTGGGTGGGTAATGGCCGCGCTGAATTCCACCTACAGCGCCCTCTCAAGGTGGTAACGTCCGTCTGAATTATTTCAAAAAAAAAAAGTAAGTTTCGGCACGATTTATGTTTTTGTGTATAGGTACCGTTGTTGTGCGAGGACAAGAACCCTCCCATTCCGGCGAGCCCGGTCGAGCAAAGCAAGCGTGCCACAATCCTTGCACACAACACATCCCTTTCCATCACTCCATCATTTCCGGCATTCCCTTCCTCATCCGTTTTCCTGTCACTTCAAAAATCCAACAGTCCTATCACAGCGTTTGTGTAGAGCAAAGGCGTCATCTTTAACGAAGAAATATGGTACTTTAAAACTATCAATTCCTGGGAGACATTTCCGTTCTGGCATTTGGTGTCTTTCCGTAGCAATAGAGTTCCATAATGCACTTCGCTTAAAAATAGCAGAACCACAATCTTTCCCATAACTTCATATATTTGCATATACAAATCGATAATTTGAGTCTGCTATCCCCATCAATACCACAGAATAATATTTGCTTATAGTTGTAAAACATGGACACACTCGAACGAGGACAAATTATCCGAATGTGTTTTCCGTCCACCGCTCCTATGCATAGGGGGAAATTAGCATATTTTTCAAATTTAGCATATTTTGAAATTGTTTCCCACAGTTCTTTTGAAGGAGTGGGTAGAAATTCTGATTTCATTATCATCCAAATAGCTCTGCAAACTTCTTTCACTATCTAGCATACTACTTATACTAGCAGTTAAAATACCAATTCTGTATGTATGCTGAAGATTTGTGAATGAGCATCTACTTGCAAGATACCTGAAAACAGAAATGTACTTAGTTCCTAATTATATCTTCATACAATTTAATAAACTATTGTAAAATTATTTTCATTACTACAGAACAGGAAGTTATGAAAAGGTGGCAAAGTTTTCTAAAAGAGAAAAAGAAAAAAACAAATCTGGAGCTGGAGCTCGGTGACCAACTAAATTTCTTAAAAAAATTGTATAGGGTCCGCCAAACAACTTTTTTTTTTTGAAAATGCTATAAAAAAAACTACTGAATATTTTCTCAAATTTCTTTTTTTATTTGAAAGTAAAGGGTGATTTTTTAAGAGGTTTAGAACTTTTTTTTAAAAAAAAACACAAAAAATTCCAAAAAATGAATGAAATATTTATTTGAATCGATAGTTTGAACCTTGCAATTTAATGTTTAAAGATAATTTCATGCAAATGTTGACCGCGGCTGCGTCTCAGGTAGCCCATCCGCTGAGTCCAATTTTGGCATACTCTTTCACACATATCGGCCGGTATCTCACGAATGAATGCATGGATGTTGGCTTCCAGTGCGTCAATCGAAGCGGGCTTGTCCCTATACACATTAGCCTTGGCATACCCCCACAAAAAATAATCTAATGGTGTCAAATCGCACGATCTAGGCGGCCAATTGACCGGCCCGAAACGTGAAATTAACTGTTCTCCAAACTCGCCTCGCAATTGCGCCATTGTTTCGCGTGCTGTGTGGCATGTGGCACCGTCTTGTTGAAACCACATATCATGCAAGTCAAGAACTTCCATTTCGGGCAAAAAAAAGTTTGTTATCATCGCTCGGTAGCGTTCACCATTGACAGTAACGCTGCGATTCGCATCATCTTTGAAGAAATATGGCCCAATAATGCCGCGGCCCATAAACCGCACCAAACAGTGGCTTTTTCGGGATGCATTGGTAGCTGTTGCAATGCTTCTGGCTGATCTTCACTCCAAATGCGGCAATTTTGCTTATTTACGTACCCATTCAACCAAAAATGAGCCTCATCGCTGCTGTCACACTAGCTGATACGGCCGCAATATTTTCTTCAATACGCACAGTACGTAAACGTGTTGGTGGTTTAATGTCCAACAAAGTAAATTTGGTGCGAAATTTGGTCACAATCTTCCGAATAGACTGCTCAGAAGGTCGAGAATGCCGATCATAAAATGGAAGCAGCGCGCGATGAACATTTCGAACCGAGCACGAATTTTGATAGTAAAATTCAATAATTTGCAAGCGTTGTTCATTTGTAAGACGATCCATGGTTAAATTGCAAACCAAACTGAAGCTGTTTGACAGTGACACAAGGTACTAAACACACGTCAGCTGTCAAAACCAGTGTTGCCAAAACCAAACCAGCTAAAAAATCACCCTTTACAATCCTTCCGGTTAATAATGGAAAATAATTTCATTCAAATGGCTGCCTCGGCTGGCCATGCAGTAGCCTACACGATCGGTCCAATTTTTAAGCACATTATCGATTGTGTGCAGCTGTATTTCACAAATGGCTTCACGAATATTGTACTTTAAAGCGTCAATTGTCTCTGGCATGTCGGCGTAACACTTATCTTTTACGGCACCCCACAAATAATAGTCCAACGGTGTCAAATCGCAGCTCCGCGGTGGCCAAACGATATCAGCCGCAGATAATGCGATCTTCAAAAACAGGGCGCAAAACATCGAGTGCAGCTTCGGCTGTGTGGCACGTAGCGCCGTCCTGTTGAAACCAAATGTTGTGAACAAAAATTCGTTCAACATGGCCCGATAACGATCGCCATTAACTGTAACGGCCACTCCTTGCTCATTTTCGAAGAAAAATGGCTCAATTATGCCTCTGGACCAAAATCCGCACCAAACAGTGCCCCTTTCGGCTTTCAATGTATGCGTGCGGGTTTTCTGTGCCCCAAATGCGACAATTTTGCCAAGATAAAAATGAGCTTCATCTGAAAAGATGATTTTTTTGGCAAAATCGGCATCTTCTCTATGTCGCTATGTCGCAATATTTCCCAGCGTTGTTCACGCGTATACACAACCATATTCGTTCAGCGGAAGGATAAAACTAATTATCTGTCAAATCAGACATGAGCTAAGTGTTACCATTCGCGAAATAAGCACTAGTTGAAAAAAAAACGTTAAATGGCGGACCCTATATAATAACAAGGGATGTAGCAGATAATTTTGAAAAAGATGATGGTGAATTGATAACCCTGAAGTCGAAGACGACATTTACCACAAAGAAGATTCAACACAAGTGACTAGAACTGACCAAAATTTGGGTTCTTTTTCAAAAAAACGTCATAAGCCTGATGAATTAGAGCAGATGATGTTAAAAGCTCTTCAAAGTGAAGTGTCAAATTGACATTTATCTTTTTTCCATGGGATAATACCCGCGTTGGAAAAGTTTAATGAAGATGATGTTTTGAAATTTCAAATGGGAGTATTACAACTGATTTCAAATATAAATTATGGAAAAGGAAGATTCACTCAACCTTCCAATTATCCTCAGCCTGACTTACATTCATCCCAGCCTACAACACCTACTTATCCTCACTTCTTTGTAGTACCTCAAGGGCAACCTCCACAATAAACTTTTTACCAGTATTTAACAAAATTTAAATCAAATCGTACGGCGAAAACCGTCGTGTGTGAAAGAGGCCTAACAGTGCCCCTGAAAAACAGTCTCAAACATCTGCCTAATATTTGTTTGTTCTCTATCAGGGCAGAAATTGTCCGGGTGTGGATTTATCATGTTTTTTTTTCTATGTTACGTTAAAAGCCTCCCAAAGCGACATGGGGTCATATCTTAAAATTCCTTCCTAGTGTGCGTTTATGCGTAATTTATTTTTCAAGTTTCATAACTTTACCATTAACGTTTTTGGCTGTGCCCTGCGAAGTCAGTCAGTCAGAAAGACCATCCGGACAAACTGTTTTAATATTATAAATTACCACTAGATGAAAAACTCACTTAAAATGATCTACTGGACCTACCGAACAATCAGCATGCTACATTTTACGTATTCCTTCTTAGAGTGGTGGTAAAAGACCAATCAAGTTCAGGACTAACCGCTTCAGCCCTAGAGCGTCCAGTCTAGCCTAAAAAAATCAGCTTCTATACACAATAAACATCCCGGATCGATCTGCTGGATTGCTGGAGATCCTAGGCTACACGGCTTCCACTTCGATTGGTGCCTACATGGTACTTTAGATATTCAAGCTGGATTAAACGTACTTGATTCCTAAAAATAGAACTCTAAAATTGTCTGGAATACTCTAAACATTATCAAACAGTTTCACGCTCACAAAAACGCCACTCTTTTTATATCCTATACTGAGGGTATATTAATTTTGACACATAGTTTGTAATACCCCTTAATATTTGTCGTAGACCCATAAAAGTATATATATTTATGATCAGGACCAAATCATAAGACTATTTAGCAATATCCGTCCTTCCGTCGGTACGCAATTTTTAGGCTTTTAAAATTAAAATGAAGCTGAAATTTGAAACATATACTCCCTAGGGCTCCGAAATGGTTAAGTGTACAAATTTTTGGAATACACCCACTGCCACGCCCACAATTTAGAAAAAACCGTTTTAAAGCTAAAGTTAGAGGGATAGAGTATTACAACATTCACAAGATATGTAGGTACTGCCCTCCTTTATAAGTTTGTCATATAAAGTTTTTTGACACGCCTACTTTTTGTGAAAATTTTCATAGAACCCGAAAAAAAATGTTTAACAAGATATTTAGCCAATATTTTTTCCAATATATCAGCCATACGAAGTTTTTGGCCATGCCACTTTTTGGGGGCGTTTTTCCAAAAAAATATATTTTTTTTTTAAATTAATAGAATGAAATAAAATGCTATCCATCATCTTCTTAATGCTATTTTCTTTGGGACATATAGGGATAAGGATAGGGTATCATACTGTTCGCCCAAGCGGACTGTAGCCTTTCCTTATGTTTTTGGTTAAGGCAGATGGAAAGGTTCAACATCTTCTTCGATAGGCCTTCGAAAGAACTACTTTGCGGCTTTCCGACTAGCAACCTCAATTTATGTGAATGCCCAGCCATTATCCAAAAGTAACTGTCATTTCTTATTCAGAAATCATCTTATCCCCAAGCACACGAAAGCTACATAGGTAGCTATTTAAACACGTTCTTACGTATTTTATTTATAAATTTATAAGTTTTATTTATTCATTAAAATTAGTTTTATTTTGGTTTACAATAAGTTTATAAGTAAATTACGTAACGTAACACAACATGCGGATACTTTGAAAAAAAAAAAACATTGAAAATCTTAGAAAGAAGGACAAACACAAAGGCTTGTTGAAGTAATCAAAGGCGACGACGAACACATCAGAATTAGGAAAACTAAATTACGAAAAAAGAACATTCCTTCCCCTCGCTTTGTCACTGCCGCTTTCTCTTTACCCAGTCTGGAATATTATTTCGGATAACCTCGCCCAGCTGCCGATACACCATGAGCGCCAATATTGGTAGAACCAGTCTTGCATCCTTAAACAAGTACACATAGCACGCTGCAATGAAGAGGCACACATCAGTCATGTAGCTAAAGGCTGATCGCACTTTTTCCTCAGCTTCTTGTGTTAATTCTTCGGCGGACTTCTGAGGTACGGCTACAAGAGCTACTGAAGGTTCACTATATGGAGATTGGGAACGTTCTTTTCTAGATTGTGTTGCCTCGGCTAGACGTGACGCATGCCGGCGGGCAAGATCATCTGAAGGCGCTCCTATGCTGGAGGGCGGTCTACTGGAGGAAGCGTCCCTAGAGCGGGTAGCAGAAGGAACACGTTTCTTTACGATTTTTTTCACTTTAATGATTTTAGTTCTCCCCCGACTTTCGGAACGTTGTGAGGGTTGTGAGAGCTGCGAGGGCTGTGACGCTGAAGAGAATGTGGCATCCTCTTCACTCGGTGTATCCGGGATCTTTGGCTGGTCTGAAATTGTCTTCGCCGAGCGGCTGGATGTGTTGACATGCTGAATCTGGTGCCGTTCGACCAAGGAAAGTCGGGGCTTTTCGAGACGCGCATTTGAAGGGACAAACTCATCAAGGTAGTCATCCATGGCAATTTCTTGGGCGGCTTTTTCTGCGGCTTTCTTCAGCTCGTCCCGGTTGAGGTACAGCGGAGGATTGTACTTCTTTGTAGTTCCCACTTGGCGGACGATGTCGCTATAATGATCCACAACCACTCTCGCTTCTTCTTGGAAGATCCGCTCAGCTTCAAGCCTTTGACGTTCTTCTTCCTCTTTTATCTTGCGCTTTGTTTCAAGGTCCAAACTGGGTTTGCTTTCAAGTTTTGGCAACGATGGGGGTTCTGCATTGGCTTCGGTGTTCTTCTCTGTTGGAGACTTTTTATCCCATTTGAAGAAGGACTTGAAGCCTTTGTTTTTGTCCTGTTTGTCACTATTCGGACTTAGGGGCAGCGTCGGTGAACTAGGTGCGGCGGTAGGGGACATTGATTCGTCACTGACGACATTCTCGTTAGAAGGTCTCTTTAGAATGGGTTTAGGGACGAAATCGGGACTTGGCAGCGGTACTGGTCGGTTCAGAACAATAACTGACTGTTCTGGAGTCGGAGCGCGGTATGGAGTGAATACGCCCGCTGACATACTCCTCGGGTGATATGTTTCAAGTTCATCGCTTGCAGAGCGCGTCCGAGCTGCAAGTTCCCTCTTGAACTTTTCAATGGAGTCCTCAGATACAGAGTCTGTGCTGGCCGTGTAATCCGACCCTATATCGAAGCTGCCGCCCGTTTGTCTATGATAGTCGCTGGCTTCATCAGTTTCTTGACTATCCTGACGGAACTGTTGATGTAACATTTCTCTAGTTCGGGCAAGTGGTCGCATAGTGGCGATGTTATCCTTAGAGTCCCATTTTGAGTTCGCCGGAGAGGCTATTTCCCCGATGTCAGCTGAACGACGTCGCATTTCACTGCGTCTTTCAAAAGACAGACGCTCGGCTTCGCTTATGGAACCAAGACGCTTTCGTACTGTAGTTGGTTGGACGGGGAGTTTCTCCTTAGAGATTTTAATCTTTTTGGCCTTTTCCGCTTCCTCCATTTCGACTGCTTCATAGAATCGAGCCATGGCACGTTCATAGAGCAGTTCAGTGGAGCTCACGGAGCGTCGTAGTGGGAAAGTGTGCAAATTGGAGAACTCCAGTGATGCCAAATCTGGTGAGGAGATCGATATAGGTGGTGGCTGCAGCGCTTCTTCTAGATCCAAGTCGAAGGAGTCTTGCTCTGGAAAGAGAAAAAAAGGAGAATCGTTTGAGAGAGTCTTGGAGATGGATTGGAACTTACTTTCTTTGTCCTTGACCTTGCTGTTTTTGTGGAAGAGCACTAACATGAACTCATTGCTGGTGTGGACTTCATCGCGTTTGTCAGTATCGGACAGTGGTGCTGGGTCACTGGCTGGACCACTGACATGAATTTCTGGATTGCCATTATGTGAGGGGTATCGCTCCCGGTCCGGTGTGAACTCCTGGTCGGAGTATCTCTGGACACCTTGGTTAACGTCTAAATCGACGGGTTCCTCACTCCTCTGAAGAGCTGATGAGGTTTTCTTTGACTCCGTTGGGGATTTTGGTGGTGTGCTGCGCACAGGCTGTTGTACAGGACTCAAGCTGCGGTTGCGGGGTATTGGTAAGGGTTCTTCATGAACGGTTGGAGACTCAATTGGAGACTCAACTGTCGGCTTAGGAGGCTCCTCTTTTTGTTGGACGGTAGTTTGCTTGGATAGTGTCTTCTTTAAAGGCAGGCTGGGTTTAGTTTCTGGACTGGATGCTGGTGTTGGCAGAGGTGTTTGTGTAACGGGAAGTGTAGGTGGTGGTGTTGTTGGCGTAGTTGGTGCAAACCTCAGAACTGGTGCAATTGCCGATGTTAGAACGGGTCCAAGAGCCGGAGCAATAGCTGGCGGCAGCGGAGATGTAGGTGTGGAAATTGGTCTAATTGGCAATGTTACTGGACGAGCCGGTGGAAGGGTAAGGGGACCAATAGCTCGCGCGGTAGTAGATGTCGACACAGATACAGACGTAATGCTCTTTTTCTCCTCCACTGCGGGCTTTCTTGGACTTGGACTACGCCTTGCCGAACTAATAGTGGGAACATCAATCTGCCCAGAAGTTGGTGGCGTTCGTCGTGTTTCTGTTATGTTCGTTCCATAAGACATTTCTCGGTGCAGATCTTCATTGTCCAATATCTGCGGCTTGGTTTTACGATTAAGCATTGGCGACGTCTGCTTTGGTGATATATCGCCTATTCCCTCTTCTCCTTCCGTCACAGCCCTTTGTGGTGATAAGGTCTTCCGGCGTGGGGGAACTGGTTTCTGTCCATCAACCCCGTTTGGTTTCTGTATACCTCGCTTAGGGTCAGGTATAAAAAGAACATCTGACTCTTCACCTGGATCACTAAGCCCGTACGGATTCTCTGCCTTGACTCTGAACTTGTATTCCGAACCCTCAATTAGGTCATTCAAAGTCGTGCTGAGCTGCCTGGTAGTGGCAGCCTTCAACCAAACATTCCAACCGATTCGAAAGTACTCCACAATGTAGTTGCCAATCTTACATCCACCATCATCCTCTGGCGCGGTCCATGACAGGGTGGCCGACTTTCCATAAGAAGTATTCAAGCGAACTTTTCCCGGTGGATATGGCCTCGAAGTAACTGTGACCAAGAACGATGTTGAGTCTTCGCCCAGCTTATTAGCTGCCCGTATGCTATACTCGCCTCGATCGATACGCTTCACGTTGTCAATTTTCAGCGACGAGTTCTTATCCGTTGTTACCAATTCGTGTCGGCCCTCATTTGCTAAAGGTTCACCTTCATGAAGCCAAACTACCGATGGCGGCGGCTGGCCTGCGATTCCCACTTTCAGCCGTAGCACCTCATCGGCCTCTACTATCAAACCGTCTTCGTAGTTCCGTGGCAAGCGAATTTTCGGTGGAGCTTCCACCATCAGTTTGGCTTTGGTCACTACATGACCAGCTCGGTTGGTCGCGGTGCACTTTATTTCGCCCTCATCAGTCAGAGCCACCTGATGGATGATAAGTACACTGGCGTCGTTGTCGTTTACAATTTTCGTTCGTCGGCTACTGAAGATTTCGTAGCCATCCTTAAACCAACTTATCTCTGGCGGTGGTTGCCCCAGGACCGTAACTCGAAACTCGATGCGTTCGTTCTCAACAACGGACAGATCGGTGAGTTCGCTTACAAATCTGGGCACACTTATGGCGTTCCTCTGCAGAGTGACAGTGAGTGGATCGGATAGCTCGCTGGGATCAGATTTTCCAACTACATTTTCGGCAATTGCACGGAACTGGTAACGCCATCCTGGCTCAAGACCACTAATGGAAACCTCGCAACCAGTTGCGGCTTCAGGAGCAGAACGCACCCAATGTGGTGAGCCCATGCGACGATGTTCGATTATATAGCCTGTTATTGGTGATCCGCCATCGATTTTGGGACGTTCCCATTTTAGGGTTACAACATCGGGCTGTTGATCGGATAACGGGATCAAGATGGGCCGCCCCGGAGGTGATGGTCGTTCTGAAATTAGTTAAGAGTACTTTTTGTAGGGGTTTTATGAAGTGAACAATATTTTATGTAAAGTGGTTTTAATCCGTAATAAGTACTCAAGGTCCAAGCCCAATATAAACCTTTCAAAAACCTTTTCTATCCGATTTACTTAAAACTCTACAATAGAAATAATAAAACACGTATCTTTGTGTGTCCCAAATTTCTACCCAAGGGAGCCTATTCTTAGTTTTAAATTAATTTCCCTCAAAATCTTTGTTAAGTAAACATTTTGTTCTCGTTCAAGAGTTGTTGGAAATACAATTTTAAGTTAAACGACATCGACCTTAAATGTGGTCTTAAAAAAAAATTTAAATAACTTTAACATTTTGTCTCTTGCCACTCGGTGCCGGCCTAAGCCAGCGCGGGGCCTGTAGCAAATTATTTCGTGGGGCCGTTACGAACAAACTTTTCTGGATTTAATTTGAGCAAATTTAAAAATAACTAACTGTACCCTGTGCGCGTAAGACATTACAAAAATATTCAATTCATTTTGAGTCATTTTATTGATTTTGTTCATTTCGAAAAAATTGTGACATTTCAGGGTTTCGTTTTAATTCGATATTTATTGAAGTGCTGTGGGATACAGTTTTCCGACTCGTGAGCAGGCCACATAGAGCTGCCCATGAGAAGCATGGATTCTCTTGCGAAAGCGGGTCGCCACCGGGAACTGCAAACGTTTGAATTCGAATAGCATTTCTGTCGGGATCATTTGGATACGAGGCTACAGTACGTCTTCACGTTTGAATTGTCTAGTCAAAATTGTTGCCTCAATAACATTATTCATAATTTTCTTGACTGAGAGTCTGGTTCAGTTGCAAAGTCGTGGTGGATTTATGTTTCGAAGAAGAATGATGGGTACGCAAATTTTCAATGTAAATCAAGCGAATTTAAGAATTCAGTTGGATAGTTGACAACTTTGTCCCGATTCACCACAATATCGATGGACTAATATGCTGTCCATTCGTCGGTATTCCATTCTAAATGGTAATGTTGATGGTATTGACATCGATGTTCTTGGCCGCTAATATAGCACGTTTACTTAGCCACTGATGATTTTTGTAGTTCTGTGCAGGGTTTGGCAAAACTTTTTACACCAATTCGTCTATGCTTTCTAAGTTTGCTGGCCCATTTCCAATATCCATTGATTGTTTTGCATAATTTCCAGCCGATGCATCCCGTTGTAGTTGTACACGCATGTTGGTTTTCAAAATCAATTTCTGTTCGTCAGCGGATGTTGAACGTGGTCGAAAATCACCAGCAAATCAATTCGACTGAATTATTCATCTAAATTAATTTAACTCACAGTGAAATGCATAAAACTATTCGAAAAACGACAATATTGTCTGTTCAATGTGAGCCGGACATGAATTTCATAATCTACATAAATTCTTATGTCACCCACAACTCGAAACGTCATCATTCATTCGCTGTTTTCGTTTCAATTCAAATCAGCAGGAACTGTCACGGCAATATACGAAATTCGTTAGAATGACAGTGGCGCCATCTGTCGAAAATTGGTTGTAGGAACCCAGTACGTTATCATTATTGGTGACAATAAACACCTGAATTTCATAAAATTGTCCAGGTGTTTGATTTTTAACTAAGTGGTCGAGTGATGAATGGTGTATTTCACAGGAAGGTCGTCAGATCTTTGGCTTTTGCCTCAATAATGCTTGAATGTAGGTACCTATGTGTTAAGGGTCTAATAAGCTGATTGCAACAAAGCAGAGGGCGCTTGCAAACGTTCCAGGATTCCGTTCCACATTATTGTCATTATTCCCGTTTCCAACTTACTAATCTTTGAAACTAGTCCATAAGCTCGATTGAGTATGGCTTTCCATGTCCAAGAACTTAACAAATCTTTCCATTGGTCTAGATGGCAGAACATAGCGCCATCTGGACCATAAGTTAATCTACATCTGGAGTAAAATCCAATGACACTGAGTAGTTTTTATAGCTCTTAATGTCGCTGATCCAGAATGCTTGATGCAATTAGATCGATAACAAAAAAACATAATTTGTGCTCACTTTTAGAAATTTCCTAAAAGTTTAACTTATGGTTCAACATTTTGATACAACTCTTTCGTGGTAGAAAGAGTAATATCTTTTTTTACATTACAGACAACATAAGTGCACAGGGCCCGGAGCATGTGCTACTCTTGCTATGTAGCTAATACGCCACTGTTTCGCAATTG
Source organism: Ferdinandea cuprea (assembly GCA_963576555.1). Taxonomy (NCBI): domain Eukaryota; kingdom Metazoa; phylum Arthropoda; class Insecta; order Diptera; family Syrphidae; genus Ferdinandea; species Ferdinandea cuprea. Next base: position 22,829,124 of record OY754960.1, read on the forward strand.
TATTTGATGTGAGATTTTCGCAACAAACGAACAAACTGCAATCAAAACGTTTTTAATGATTTAAATGAAAATTGGTAAATTAAAGTGTAGAATACTCAATCCATTAGTTTTGAGTTAATATGTTTTAACAACCAAATTTCGATTCCCACACTTTTTCAGCGAAAAACCATAAAAAATAAACAAATTGAAATTTGGTTGTTTATAGAATTTATAAACAAATGTTCGTAATAAATACTATTTGATGAATTAATCTTCTTTTGGAATAATAAAATTAGCAATTTCACGTTGACGGTCCTGTGTAGGATTACCGATGTGCAAAATATTCTGGAATTAGTCAACTTCTATTGAAGGGGCGATAAATGTGGCGATTACATTTGATCAATACTAGATTTTGGATCCCATTAGTACCTAATTCTGAACTCTTCCAAGCATGCACTGAATGTTAACAAGGTGATGCGCTATTATGCGACTTCTTCAATATTGATATTGATCAGATAATGCGCAGGGCAGAAAACAAGCAATGTCAGAACGCTAGGTTTGAAAAATTGTAGGCAGCGTGACAGGTTGGGTTAAGTAATTATGTATATTTTGTACCAATTGCCCAATTAATGTTAGTCGTTCAAATAGCATTAAGCCAAAGCTTAAATTAAATTGTAGCAAGACCGCATTTTGTAAGAATCATCATTCAATTACAGGCCCTTTTAATTATGGTTCCGAAATTTTTAGCTTCGTCACTTGGGGCGTTCAAAAATATTTAATAAATACTAAAGACCATGCAATATTTTAGAGAATGGCTCAGAAGTCCTAGCTCACATAATCTAGCATGTCAGATAAAGCACATACAGTGCTCTTCACTTGATTAGACGCACCAACTTTTTTTTAAATAAATCAATTTTTTTTCTAAGTGTGGCTAGCAATTATCAAACAATTGCATTTATTTGAAAGCTTATTAAGTTCTTAACAAAAAAAAAAAAAAAAAAAACGGTAGGTGAGTAGAAGCTAAAGATATATTTTTTCTTTCTTGCCTATGCTGCCAAAAAAAGTGCAGTTTTTTTGGTTCACTTGATTAGACGCACCTGTAAAATGATCGTAAAAATGAAACATTGACTTTTTAATTTACTTTTTTTCTTTTATTTTTATTTTTTTAGTTATTTTTTATATTTTCAGTACTTTGTAGGACCACCATGATTTAAAATTACATAAAAAATTCTATTTTCTATTGAAGCATATAACTTTTCTAAATAATTTAATGGAATCCTCTTGCAGGCTTCTTTGATTGCCACAATTAATTCTTCACAGGTCTCATACTGCCTACCTCCGTCATAAACCTTACGTGTGAGCCATCCCCAAACATTTTCAATTATATTGAGGTCAGGTGAATATGGTGGCCAAGGCAAAAGTTCAACATTTTCATCGGCAAGGAAGCTTTTGACTAGACGAGCGTTATGGATTGGCGCATTATCTTGCTGAAAAATCCACTTTAGCGGTCCAAAAAGCTCTTTCATAGCGGGGAAGGCCGATTGTAAAAGAGCTTTGTACGAAACTCCCGTAATTTTGTTGGAAACAAAAACCAAATCGAACGCCCCATAGGACGAAATGGCTCCCCAAACCATTACTCCTCCTAGTCTCGAATGGTGGCGTGTCAAAAACTTTTCCTCTTTTCGCAAATCATGGAAGTAGTGATTATATCCATCAGGGCCATCTAAGTTAAATTTTTTTTCGTCTGAAAAAACCACATTTCCAAGTTTGGTATCCCAGGTCATGTGAAGGCGTGCGAACTCCAACCGCTGTTCTTTTCTTATGGCGTTTAGTGGAGGCTTTTTTTTAGTTTTTTTAATTTAAGATGGTCCGCACTTAAAATAGCTCGGCGAACAGTTGATGTGCTGGCAGTTATCCCCGCTTTTTCTTTTATTTTGCTGGTGGAGAGAGCTGAATTTGACGCAATTCTTAAAATTTTTCTCTTATCCTGAGGAGTTAAAGCGGTTTTTGTCCTTCCTATATAATTTTTACCATATGCATCACTGTTCTTAATAAAATTTCTCACGACATGGTCACTTCGGCCTATTTTTTTGGCAATACTTCTCATCGAAAAGCCTTCGGAATGCAACGCGTCAATTTTCCCTATTTCTTCAGCAGTTAAACCTTGTTTTTTTCCCGTTTTGGATTGAAATCTGTGGCAAACACTTTTTGACTGCTTAAACTTTGCAGCTAAATCTAATCCACGTAACAGATCGCTATCAACTAACCGATTTAACATGTGCGTCTAATCAAGTGAACCAAAAAAAACTGCACTTTTTCTGGCAGCATAGGCAAGAAAGAGAAAAAATATCTTTAGCTTCTACTCACCTACCGTTTGTTTGTTTTTTTTTGTTAAGAACTTAATAAGCTTTCAAATAAATGCAATTGTTTGATAATTGCTACCCACACTTACAAAAAAAATTGATTTATTTAAAAAAAAGTTGGTGCGTCTAATCAAGTGAAGAGCACTGTACATCAACTTCGCCATTAGATTGTAATCCGTCGATATGAAAGTGTTTTCTTTCCAAGATTGCCTCTATTCGTTGAGGAAAAAGTTACGTGGCAGTTGGCAGTAGTCTGCAGCGAGATCTGCAATCTTCCTTCCATAGTATCAAATGAGGGTCTTTTATAATATTTTAACACCTTTCTTTGCCTTTTGGATTGCAAAATGAGAAAACAAGTTTATCAACAAAATATTATTACAAAGGATAGGTGAGGACTAAATATTTTGGTAACAAATCGATCATTCTAGAACTAGGATGTCAACATACTGTTAAGTCTGAAACCATTCGACATCCTTAGCAAGACAATTAGCTGCTAACTCAGTTGTTCGCCTCAAAGCAACATAGCAGTGAAGCGTGAAAGAATTTAGCCACTTTACTTGTTGAAGACCCTCTCTAGAAACATAGACTACACCATACTTGAGTTGGACAAGATATTTCAAGAAAAGTGATCTCATGGATCCTCTTTTACACCGATGAATCAAAAACTAATGATGGGGTTAGTGTAGATATTTTCCCTGATAGACTAGGTCTTGTTTTCTCATTTCGTCGACCCAATCATCCCAGTGTGCTCCAGGCGGAAGTCATGGCGATAAAGAAGATATCTTATCTTAGCTGAAGATAACTAGACACACTAGACTCCGTTTCGTTGAACTCTACAGTCGCCGTAGACTGACTGTGCTGAAGTAGTTCGACAGTCAAATATGCTGGGTACCGGGCCAAAGAGATATTCCGGGGAGCTGCATGGCCCATAACTTCGCAAGACATGAACCTAGACTACCTGATGTTTTACCTGACAAAGGTTCCATAGGTATTCCAATCACTACATGCAAACTATTACTTAACTTGGAAGCTATTGACAAAACTAATCTTAGGTGGACATCTTGTCTAACGACAGAGAGGATTTGGCTTAAGCTCTATCTCAAACGCTCGAAGTGTTTGATCTCTCCGAAAAGACTGGACGTCAGTTCTACAATAGGTGTAGACACTGCCTTATAGGCAGGCATGTTCAAATGACTTTTGCAGTAGCTGCATGGACGAGGAGGAAGAGGAGATAATCCTACACCTTCTTGCACTTGTCCTGCTCTCTGCCAAAAAGTAAGTCTACTTAAGAGCCTTTTGACATGTCCACTGGAAGATCTGTCAATAATCGATATTAAAAAATCTCTTACACTGCCACTTCAATCAAACCTAACCTAACCTATCCTAAGCGTATGTATCCAATTTTGACCTCAGCTAGCGAGGATTTAAGAAGGTACCTACTCTGGTCGACCCTGACCCGTATTAATACAATTTTTTTCAGAAATATAGTGCTAGGCTTTAATTTTAAGAAGAACTTCTATAAAACTGCGTATCAAATTGTGAATATCTCCCAATCTATCTACCCAAAAAAAAGTGAAAAAGAACGAATCTATTTTATGGCAAGATAATTGGAAATTAAGCTTAATTAAAGTGTAGCAAGAGAGAACAACGTCGTTCAAAACCTTTTTTTTTTAATTGTGGACGTCAAAGTTTGAAAAATCCTTTAAATTTATTTTTATATCACAAATTTAGAATGGATGTTCATGACTAGATCGGCATAACTTTTGAAGTTGGTCCCTGTGTACATTTATTCCTTGCCCAAGGATTTCCCTTAAAGTACCTATTCGCAACTTAGCATTTTTGTGTTCTTAAAAAGCTTTAATTCTTGCACACTTATTGTGTTTAATTTTTTTACATCTTTAGCGTTTTCACTCTCTTCCGATTTTTTAAGCAAAATAATTCATACAAATTCTGCATCGATAAATAATATTTATATCTTCAACATGGATATGTATTTTCCACCTAAGCTACACATTTTTGTTTTAAAAGATAATTCAAACGCAACTGAAATCAATCTTCCGATTTTCGTTTTTCTAAAATTGGGACCACGTCTTTATTTTCGTTTGAATACCAAGAAAGCATCCTAAAAAATCGACACATATTTTCCTTCAAAACACAAAATTATTTAAACATTACTCGTATTGTTGTTTTTTAGTGTTCTCTTCGGTCTTAATGTTTTGACAAAGCGCCGCAACCGCTAATAATGTGTACTGCAGTCGGCAGTCGAAAGTTCAAAATTTCATTAAACTAATTCGAATTGTCATGCGCATGACACACAACTGCCAGCGGACAGCGTACACTATTCGTTGAATGGTGTCGGCGGAGCACCCCATCACACAACCACTTCAAAGTAATGTTCTAAAAATATCCATTTCTAGCTCCCGTCTGCGAGTATGTAATGTGGAATGTGGGGTATTTTTTTTTTCTGCTCGCGATTAAGCATAAAATTACGTATTTATTTTCTATTAAATTAAATTAAAACAAAATAAATAAAAATAAATAAAATACCTGCTGATTTCCAGTGAACATTCTTTTTGGGTCTTCCACTTTGTGCCTGCCTCTGCTGCTTTCCTGGCTGATTTCCCATAAGCCAAGATGAAAATTTCTTCATCGAGATAGTTTTCGAAAAAAATCTCTATAATTTTCTTTTATAGATTTTCTCGTCCAAACAGCACACACATACAATTTTCACATGAATTTCACTCGAGAACGCACAGAGAGAGATATATATATGGATTGCAACACACACGTTGAATTTAATTAATATTAAAAATGCAATTTTATATTTATTTATTTGTTAAATTTTCTGCAATATTTCAGGATCATTTGAATCCATTTTTCTTGAACGTTGAGTAATCCCGTCGCGCACTCACCACCACCTATCTGGGATAAGCTTTCGAAAATGGGAAAATCGAAAAACGATCAGGATAGCCAACTGTGCGGAAATGTATTTTCGTTGAGTTGAAATTTTGATCGATCGGAGAGAGAAACATTTTGAAAGTGTGTGCGTTAGCGATATTTCGAGAGACGCCATCAGTAACCAAAACAAACCAAGAAGTGGTTGTTTATATTTTTATAAACAAATAGAAAAATGAGAAAGAACGAATCATGTTTTGAGGGGATACAATTATTTACGGGGCGTTGGGTGATTTTAAGTAGTCGCTTGCATCTTAAAATATCGAAGCAAAGGTGTTGACAGATCAGCATGAAATCGAAAGTGATTGCAGAAAGTAGGATCGCATGACGTGAGCAATGGCACCGATGTTGATTTTGAATGTTGTTTTTGAATTTGAAAAAAAAAAAAAAAACTTCAGGTGGACGATGTGATTGACACTGGTCCTCTTAGCTTTTGTTAATGTTAATGTTAATAATGCTGATACTCCAAGCTCTATGTTTTTGTTCATTTCGTATCAATTTGTTGCATATTTATAGGCGCAATGTGATGACTGTGCGCATCGTTTTTACACTGCACAAAGTAACCCATGGGAACATTATTCAAGCTTATATCTAATTGGCACTAGACTGCAAGGTACACCTGCGTTTCAAACAATAAGCTTATCCGATTACGCACAAACGGTGTGTACAGTTCTCTTTCCACCTAAGAGTAGGCCTTTGTCGACTTCGTTTTCGAGTAGGAGCTCAGTGTGATCTCATTAACTATCCATGCAATCATTAATGTATCTTGAGGTCAACACTTTAAGGCCAAAGATTGGTTCCGTGGAAGGTAAGTTTTATATATAGGGTCCGCCAAATAACTTTGTTTTTCTGAAAATGCTATCAAAAAAAAAATACTTAATATTTTCTCAAATTTCTTTTTTTATTTGAAAATACAATCCTTCCGGTTAATAATGAAAAATAATTTCATTCAAATGGCTGCATCGGCTGGCCATGCAATAGCCTACACGATCGGTCCAATTGTTAAGCACATTATCGATTGTGTGCAGCTGTATTTCACCAATGGCTTCACGAATATTGTCCTTTAAAGCGTCATGTCGGCGTAACACTTATCTTTTACGGCACCCCACAAATAATAGTCCAACGGTGTCAAATCGCAGCTCCGCGGTGGCCAAACGACATCAGCTCTGCGGCTGATAATATAGTTCTATTATCAGCAGTGTTGCGGATATTCCGTAAATCAAATGAGAGATTTCTTGAACCTGAACTTCGGTCAAAACTTCAAGAACTATTTATCAACTCCGCAAAAAGGATCTATACCGGAGAAATATTATGCCCGATTTATCTGGTTCATCTTTAGATCTATTTCTGCAGCCGGTATAGATCAATTTTATGTGTTCTTGCAATTTAAAAAATAAAGGCGAGATGAGTTGACATGGAAGAATATTATCTTTCCTGCCAAACTCAGGTCCTTTTGGACCCATTGTGATACGATTGAGCGGGGCATACTCCGATTTTGTGGCCTTCTTTGTCGATTCTTCCCTCCGCTCGTGGCTACTCAATGCTATCAAGCCATCTTGGTGTCTCCAGAAGCCTGCAAGGATTAGAGAGTGAGACATTTAACAATTCCTCAATTTCTTGGAAGAAGAAACGTTCAAGTGTTCTGTTCCTCAACAGAGATAGTGAGGCGTGTTCTCGTGGAGCTCAGCTTCTAAAAATGTCGTCATCCTTAAGTTAAGATTCAGTTCCATCATGTAGTTTCTTAGAAAATTATGATCAGTTAAAGCACCAATCAGCTTGGAAAGCGATGTTATTTCGTACTGCAGATACTTTTTGGTTCTGATATCTTACAGGAGGTTAAAGAGTTCCACCTAATGTTGTCTCTCATTCTGATCTTATATTCCACTCGTTCTCTTAGGTTACAGAGTGGTGGTTTGCGGTTATGTCCCTGTGTCCAGGAAACCAGCAAAAACATGCCATACAGCGGTGAACCAGCTTGGATTTGATCTCAATATCATTAACATTTATGAACAACCCAAGTTCGGTCTTTTAGTGAATTATCCCAACTCGTTAAGTGTGCATAGTGAGTTTTCTAACAGTTCGCTTATAGTTGATAAGGATTTGCCTGACATAAGCAACACAACATCGTCTCCGTAAGCAATTACTTTAACCCCATTGTTTTTAATTTCGGGATTAAAACGAGAATCCAGAGTAGTAGAGATATGTCACCTGCCTGGGGTGTTCCTCTGGATGCTGTAACTCTAAGGTCAGCACCACCAAGATTTGCATATATATTAATTTCGCTGATTAGATTAATGATCACGTTAGTGAGAGTACCATCAACGTTAGAATCTTTTATGTTCTATTTACTGCCGATAAATCGATACGGACTGTCGATACGATACCGATATTTCTAAAAAAACATAAGGAAAGGCTACAGTCCGCTTGGGGCGAACAGTATGATACCCTATCCTTATCCCTATGTACCCCAAAGAAAAAAAGCATTAGGAAGATGATGAATAGCATTCATTCTATGAAATTTAAAGAAAAAAAAATATTTTTTTTGAAAAAACGCCCCCAAAAAGTGGGCGTGGCTAAAAACTTTGTATGGGCAATATATTGGAAAAAATATTGGCTAAATATATTGTTAAACATTTTTTTTCGATTTCTATGAAAATTTTCAAAGAAAACAGCATTTTAGTGAAAAACGCCCACAAAAAGTAGGCGTGGCAAAAAACTTTATATGACAAATTTATAAAGGTAGGCAGTACCTACATATCTTGTGAAGGTTTTACAACTTTATCTCTCTAACTTAAGCCTTAAAACGGTTTTTTCTAAATTGTGGGCGTGGCAGTGGGCGGATTTAAAAACTTTTAACACTTTACCATTTCGGGACCCTAGGGAGTATATGCTCCAAATTTCAGCCTCCTAGCATAACTTTAAAGGCCTCAAAAGTTGATACGGACGGACGGACGGACGGACGGACGGACGGACGGACGGACGGACGGACATTGCTAAATAGTCTTAGGATTTGGTCCTGATCATAAATATATATGCTTTTATGGGTCTACGACGAATATTAAGGGGTGTTACAAACTATGTGTCAAAATTAATATACCCTTAGGATAGGGTATAAACATAAAGAAAGGCTACAGTCCGCTTGGGGCGAACAGTATGATACCCTATCCATATCCCTCTATGCCCCAAAGAAAAAAGCATTAAGAAGATAATGGAAAGCATTTTATTTCAAAAATTTTTTTGGAAAAACACACCCAAAAAGTGGGCGTGGGCAAAAACTTTGTATGGACGATATGTTGCAAAAAATATTGGCTAAATAGTCTTAGGATTTGGTCCTGATCATCGATATATATACTTTTATGGGTCTACGATTAATATTAAGGGGTGTTACAAACTATGTGTCAAAATTAATATACCCTTAGGATAGGGTATAAAAAACTATCGACGATACCAATACCGATACCGTTTTGGAATGTGGGTTTAGATTAGAAAATGACGACATTATTTTTATAACATTTATTTAGAATATATTACTATACAACGAAATGTTAAAAATTGGAAAAAATAGGTCTAGAATAAATGGTCCGTTCGTAAAGAAGTCAAGAATGTAGATACGTCGTTTCAAACTAACACAACAGCATTGTCGTCGGAAGCAGGGTTTAATTCTCCTTGATAGTGTCATTTCATGTGGATCCACAAAATGTTGTATCCTTTTGAATTGGTACCACGCGACACGTTTTCCTGACAATACAAGTTCAATTTCTATGATATTTCCATAGAATTTTCAGATGGTTTCATATATATAGAAATCGAAAAAGGAAAAAAGGGCTAGAAACTTTCGAGATCTTCAAGGTCTGAGACAAGCCAAAAAGTTCTTAGGAGATTATAGTCTCTCGCATGTATAGTCTTAGCAAAAGTAACCTACGTATCCTAACTAGTTTCCTACCGGGTGTTAGCTCAGGGAACGCCTTAGGAAGATAGGGATATCAGATTAAGGGCTCTGCAGATTTTGCAATGAGTAGACGGAAACTCCAGAACACATACTGAAATCTTGCGGGGCACTGACCCAAAAAAGGTTTAAACATTTGGGAAAACGCCAAATTCAAGAAAAGGATTTACCAACTACGGATCCACTGCTCATTCTCAGATCCTTTAAATAAACTGGACTGTATGATGTGCTCTGAGTAGGTTTTCCCTGCCAAGGCTAAAGCGAGAGCATAAACACTCCAACATAATTCCCGGCGAATTAAGTTGTGAGGGGGCTCTGGAAGAGGGGGTAAAACCTTTCCAAGGTATAAGTAGGGAGCACAATAGACCACGAGGTCGCAGTGTACTACAACCTATACATTATTATTATTATTATTATTACATAGAACTTCGAAATTGCTTCGTTTACACGAAAGCGCGAGAATAATGTCGTTAACACGTGCGGTATTCAAAATGTATCGGTGTATCGGCACACAAATATCGCGTATTTCGATATATTGGAAAATACACGGCATCGGTATCGGTAGCGGTATCGGATACATCCCTACTGAAAATAGCAGATCGAATTAGAAATGTCTACGTAAGAGTTGATTTCCAGTTTTTTCTGTACCTCTGGGTTGAATTGAAATGCTAATTTTTTGCTAGCTTTATCCAGTTTTCTCACCATCTAGACACAGACATGTTTAGAGTAGAATAACCATGTTAAGAACTTTTATAATGAAGCTTATACGGTAGGTGTAGGCAAGGAGATTAGAGGACTCATATTTGTCTCCTTTTTGACCGTTAAAAAACTGAACTGAAGATAGACTCAGGTACTGCTCCTTTACGTATGCGTTTTTTGACGAATGAACTCCAAATATATTTTTTGGTCCAAGTAAAATGAGAAACAAGTTTTCAATTCTTTTTCTAAAACGGAAATATTATCAATAGTGAAATTTTCAGGCCCGCTTCATATATTGCTAAAAAAGCTAGCTCTACTACATTTTCAACATCGGATCTAGTTCATTACACTATAATTAAAATAGTAGACCTAGATGAACCCAGAAATTCATATATTCGATCACCAATTGTGTGGACAAGTGCGTGGAATCCACCTAATTTGGAGTTTGAAAAGCTCTAAAAAAATATTCTCGAGTTAGTTCCTAAAGAAAATATTCAGATTCGCTGAAAATATTGCAAACTGAAGGCTGTACCTTCAAGCTCGGTTTCCACTGCTGTATGTGTTTAGGCTTAAGCTACAATTCTTATATTACCCTTACAAATCTGTCTCAACCAAGTCGTCGTCACCTCATAAAATTAACGTACTTCGTTGTCAGATGCACTAGACTGTGCAGCGAGCATAATGTCTACTTACACGAAAGACACGCAAGGGAAAAACAAATCTATAAAATGCACTACAGGCAGAACTATTTTCATGGCCGGAAGACTTTGGCAATAACATGCCACATAGAAATATTGCTAGTGATTAAAATATGACGATCTTGATCAGCTCTAATTAGTCTGTATGCATGGAAGTGGGAGGATTTACAAAAATTTAGTACACTTAAATTGCAATTCAAGCTGCTAATTGAAGGCATCGAAGGTTACAATGGACGGTATTATTTTTAATCCTGATCACAAGTAAACATACCTTAAGAGTCTACGACCTATATCAAAGGGTGTAACAAGCTGCGCCAACATTAAAATAACCCCAGAAGAATCGTTCAAGCCTTAGACAAAACACACATGAAAAAATGTGTGTAACTAAAAAACATGCGTACACACGCTATTAAAACAAAACTTCTCTTTAAAAGCATCACCCCACACCCTTAAGCTACTTAAGTGTACAAAAAACTCCGATGTGTATGTTTTTTTTGCTAAACGTTTACTTCCACATTACGAGCGTCACCTCCGTAAATAAACAAAAAAAAAATGTACACAATTTTCACCCACGTTCGATCCACTTCACATATTCATTTGGCCATTTTACAAATGCGTGCCGTTCCGGTATTGAGATTGAGAGCCCCCGAACAACTCATTTCATTCTTAAATCACGTTTCCCGCTCGAAAGGGCACACAACACCCACGACACTCATTCCCCCCAATTACCATGATATCTTTATTAAGTAACCAAACTTCAATAAACACGCGCTGGGCTGGGTTCTCCTGTTCGAACCTAAGTTACCGGGAAGGTACAAGAACTTCCATCAATGATATCACTTATCAGCACCTACCACTTCGACTCACCTTCATAAAAGACAAGATTTCCATTTCTGGCCAACAGCAAGCTTTCGAGAACAGGTGAATAAAACAGAATCCAAAAGATACAAAGCGATCGGTTGTATCCAACCAAGTTGTAAGTGCGACTTGTGCAAATGGAATCGGCAGAAACCTATCTACCTAAGCCTAGCTCAGTCAGAAATTCATTTCGATCGTGGCTTCAGTTGATTGTGACATTTCGCGCCGATCGCATACTTTCGAATTTGGCTCCGCAGATACAATTCCGACGAACGTATCCACGCTGTTTGTGTTGTACGCCACCGCTCGCTACATCCAGTGCTACGTTTACGTTCTGTTCGTGAAAACTCGTTATCGCTCTCTCGCGCTGTCGTAGTAGCTGAGCTGGTGCCGGGCCAGATAGGAAAATTAACATTCTGATGGAAAATTGGGACAACAACTTTTGTGGAAATGTTGCAGTAATTTGAGTGTTGATCGGGTGGGGTGGCAGCAGCCGGCGGCGGGGGGCAGCTCTGACCCGCACTGCGTGTGTTGCGACTGTGACTGCAAGCGTTCGCTGTAACGTTATATTTGTACTTCAGTGTAAATAAACGCTTTCCGTGTGACATATGATCGTTCGGATCGTACGTGTAAACTGTATCTGCACACAAAACAAACAGCATTCCTCCGAGGTAGTAATGGAAAGGCGTGTTGCTGTACTCGTCGTTGTCGTATCGTATCTGGACGACGAACGAAACCCAATACGGAAGCAATCGACCGCTAAGAATCTTGTTTTTCCAAAGATTTCAAATCAATTTTAATCATTAATTTTCTTGCTGTCCATGTCCCGTGCGTAATAGCAGCAGTAACGCTTCACAGCCTCGCTACGGGTCTCTTTAGCCAAACAACAACGACGGACGGACGGACGAACGACAACCAACTTTGACGAGTTTGTCATATATGGTGACGGTGTAGATACTAAAATAAGGAAGTAAATCTAAAATAAGAGAAAAAAAGTACAAGTATCTTATGGGCACTTTGCGCGCGCGCTCGCTGTTCTAAAAGGTAAAACGCTGCTGCACACGTACGTGAACATAATTTGTATCTTTTGCGCGACTGGTCTAGTTTATTAACTGTAAACTACTACGTGGTTGGATAGTTTTCAAATGAGCAGCCATGAACATTGAACACATCCAAACCGTTTATGAATTTTGACGGACGGAATTCTTTTACACAACTGCAATTGTATGCGCTTGCGCGCGCTCGGTGAAACGAATACTGCGCGGTGCAGTGCCTTATTTGTTGTTCGGCTAATTTGTTGTAGAACTTGAATTTGTCTATTTGTTGCTTTTCTATCGCTTTTCACCAAACTAGTTGGACAAAGTGTGAGTGTGTTGTTTTTTTTTTTGAAAGAAAGAAAATAAAACTCAGTGCGCAATGGAAGAAGATGTCTTGAACGCGTTGCTAACTCGAGCAGCCTACTTACCAGGTGGATTCGATCGCGAGGGCAGGATACTGGTTGTGGTCAGCATTATAAACGATTTACAGTTGTGGAATAAAAATTACATGGAGACATGCATATCGTATATTAGACGGTCACTAAGGTAAGTTGTATTTTGCGAAAATCACTGTGATAATTTGTGTGAAGTCATTTGTAGCAAAAAAAAAAAGAAGACACGATTGGGGGTGGGGTTACAGGCTTGGGACTGGGATTTATCGATTTAATAGGTTTTGGTGCATAAATGGAAATGAAATATTAAACAGATTTTTGGGTTTTTGGCTTTAAAAAAGACACTTTTCCTCCACTATATTTTATTTCGATATATGTACAGGGTGTTTTTTTTTTAGGTATAAAACTTTGAATTGAAATAAAACACAAGAAAATCGTTTTAATGTCTATCAATTTGGCTTTATTGAAAGGATAATTTTATGTCATTAAAGTTTAAATATGATTTCGGGCATGTCGCCGCCGCGACTGGTTCGAATAAAAACAAGTCTAGAGGTCCAATTTTCAACCACATGTATTTGGGGCTGTATATCGGCAATAACGCCACGAATGTTGGCTTTCTGACGTTTCTGGTTTGTTGGCGTAGACGAGCGACTTCACATATCCCCAAAGAAAATAATCCAATTGTGTCAAATCAACGCGAAATAATGCGCTCATCGAATGTTTCCTTCAATAAATCTATTGTGAAGTGCGCTGTGTGGCATGTAGCGCCGACTTGTTGGAACCGCACCTCAACCACATTTATGCCATCCAATTCGGGAACAAAATAGTCGGTTATCATGGCTCTATACCGGTCTCCATTAACGGCAACTGACTGTCCAGCATCATTGCTGAAGAAGTATGGCCCAATGACTCCACCAGCCCATAGAGCACACCAAACAGTCAGTTTTTGTGGATGTAATGGCGTTTCAAGGGTCTCATGTGGATTCTCTTCACTCCAAATTCGGGAATTTTGCTTGTTGACGTAGCCATTCAACCCAAAATGAGCTTGCGGTAAATTTCGCGAACTGAACCATTATTTCCGAAATAAATTTGCACGATTTGCACGCTGTTCATTTGCCAACCTGTTCATGATGAAATGGCAACCCAAACTGAACATAAACGACATTAGAGTTGCCAAATTTGACCACAAAATGTCAGTTTTATCTCTATTCGCAAAACCAACCTCTAAAAAAACGCCCTTTATATATAAAACGATAAGTTCAGTTATCACTTTGACAAAATTGTGGCTTTATTTTTCCTTGGGCGCCAAATTCGAAATGCTTCTTCTCGTTATATTTTACCGAATTTCGTAGCTCTCACTTGGGACGTTTATTTACATTGTGTAAGATTGAAAATGCAACATTTATCTTTTACAAGAAAAGTCGTGAACTTCCAATGGTAACTGTTATAATGGGACAATCTGCATTTTTGACATCTCTCTTCAATAGTGCCCCGAAATCACAAAATTCCTTTAGGAGTTTTACAAAAAATTCAAATTTTTTTAGTAAAAACAGTACAACTTGGTACTTAGATTTTTCGACTTTTTTCCATTACATATTTTGTTGTCTTAATTTCAGTTAGCCCTCGAAATACAGCTGGCTTAAGTAAAGGCTCTTATGAAACCGGTCCCCGAGCACAAACACTGTAACAAAAATTCTTTATTTAAGAGGGGCAACGATTTTGGATCGCCTACATAGGAAAAAAATATTTTTTTTTGTCGAATTTAGTTGGAACTTACATTATAGACTCTAAAGTAGAAATAATAATGAATAACGAATGTTTGACGAAGAGGAAAAATTATTTGACAGATATTTCAGAAGTTTCTACAAGGCGTTCCTCCTAGGCTTGTCAGAGGAGTTAGATGTTTTTACTACGCATTTACTTGAAACCTAAGAAACTTCATATATATAATTACTTTGGCATTTCTCGAAAACCAACAACAGATTTTATGGGACTTTTCATCATTTTAAGGACATTTTTATAATATTGATTAAAAGTTATGCAATTTAATATAAAATAAGAATGACTTTAAAAATGAAACGTTTCACACTAGGAACGTTAAAAGGGAATAATAATATCCGAGTATTTTTCAGAAAATTGGTAAATTAAAAATGTTACAACAAAACAAAATGCCACGCGCTATTATCGTTAAAACTCTGAACCATTCAAACTGACAGACCGAATTGCTGGCCAAGTTGGAGGTTATATTTCACTAGCGACTGTTTCACAATATACAGTTTCGAACACACGCCAAAATCGGAAGCTGTCTGGGATCAATGTTTTGCAGTGACAGTACACAGCTGCTTCCTGGCACCGTGACTATGCTCTGCTTAAAGAATTTCTCTATATCACCATAAAGTATGGTTGAAACCATATGGAGTGAAAGGAGCGTTGCTCAAACTTCGGCAGTGGAATAAACATGTGTTCGATCTGTTGAAAAATCATGTTGTAAACATTTGAATATACTTTCTTTACTTTGTTTCGTCATCCGAAACTTTCTCGCTACATGAAATTTATTTTTGAATCGCCTCAAACAAATTGGAAACATTTGATCGCATACCAAATTTCTTTAAATCAATTTTTGGGTTTTCAAAAATTAGATTAGATTGTTCAAAATATAAAAAATTATCAAAATCGCTAGAGCCGTTTTTGAGAAAACGAATTTAATTTAAATTTAAGAAAATTGTTATATGAACAAAAAATTTAAAAAAAAAATTATTTAAAAAATCTAAGTATGCAGATTTGTTTGAGTTTATAATAAAATAAAACACTATACATTTTTTTGAAATTCCCTTTATTAGTTTTCGAGATATTGCCCAAAAGTAGAAAAAGGGACCGAAATCCTTGGAACACCTTTCGAGAAAAATAGTGATAAGTTATTTTCATAAAAAAATTGTATGGCAGATACCGTTATTTCAAAAGATAAAGCAAAAAATAAAAAGTTGCCCCTAGATGTAACCTCAAGAACCTTATATACGAACTTTGAAGCAAATCCGTCTAACCGTTTCGCCATACGGCGCCCGGACAGACAGACAGACCCACTTTTTTGGACTTCTCAAATAGTCGTAATATCATCCCCCATACTCTGTTTAAGTTCAAAATTACTGAACGATCCCAAGTATACTAATGCACACGAGAAAGTTAAAAAGGGTTGCCTGGCCGCTGATTGTGAATTTTAATTTATACCTCCCATTTGAATGTGTTTCCGATGACTTAAATCGAAAAGGGTTTCAACAATGTTTTGAGTGTGGCCAAAGACTACGTCCTTGGGTGAAGATCTAGCTTGTTTTAAGAATTATCAAATAATGATGATCCAGTATAAAATCATTTAAGGAGAAGACAAATAAAATCATCCGCCCCAAGTCGTTGCAATAAATGTGAAAACACAACATCACACAATTAATTGGAAGCTTTGAAATCCGTCTTTAATGAAGTAATTTCTAATGAAGAGTACACTCATTCTGACGTTTTTACTCACTAATTTAATTGTCTGGATCCCGACCGAAGCCAGTCTGTCTGATTTTAATTACAAAAAAATTGAGGTTTGGTCTACCTTGTCATCACGAACGTCACGTTTCGAACTCGAAGATCCTCTTGGCAGGACTGTGTTCGCTTCCCTGCTTTTACTCGAGGCTTCTAATTTGTCTGAGAACTAGAGGCACCTGAATCTTGCTTTTATGTGAGTTGTTAAAAAATATTACGCTTACTTTTTAACCAATATGAGTGGCGATATACGCAGTTACAACAAAATGCTAGAAAAAAACCATTCCAGGCAACTTAATTGCAAATCAATTTGACTGAACCTTGCGGTTCTTTCGTTCCGACATTGTCGTTTTGATTTTAGAGCTAAAACCCTTGTGTTCAGTTCTATCTAAATCGTATTATATGTGTTCATACTTCCAGTCAAAAATTAGTAACCAAACATCGCACCGCAGAAAATCAACGTTTTGACATTTACACAACTGCACTTGCATAGTTGGTCTTTGTTAGGAATGTGCATCGCCACAAACACATGTTTTCTGTGTTGTTTTCTTTTTTTTTCCATTTCGATTGCTATCCATCGATTACGTTCAATCATGTTGTAAATGTGCAAAACGTGATCACAAGTGGTTAAAATTGATTATCAGATCTTTTGGTATAAAAAACTATTGGCACTTTGCTTGGATGGGAAATTTTATTAATATTTTTGTTCCCCTCTTTCCTTTACGATTGTGATTGCATTTTACAGTGTTTAAGGAATATTGCCAATAAGCACGTTGGTAAGAGTTTAACAACTCTCCTTGCATTACAACATGAATAAAAAAATTAACATTTGCGGTTTTATAGTTGAAGTTTTATGTTATGACTCAATTTACGGCCAGAGCAATTATTGATAATAAAAATTATGCCTCTTCTAATTAAATGAAATTTTAGTTTATTTCTCTAATTGGTGCATCGCCCTTTTTGAACTTTGTTGTTCTGGTAATGCGGTTTAGAAGCTTAGCTTGTATACTTACTGACAACACTATAGCCACCGTATCTGATTCATCTAAATTTCTGTGAAAGCGAGTGACTGAATATGTTTCACTTATCTAAAATTTAAATTAAAAACCATTAGAACCAGACTAGCTGGTTCTCTCTCTTTGCGATTTTATTCTCTTCGTTTATGTTATAATTAAGAACGATAACTATGTATCTAAAGTTTCTTGGTGCGTGAATTTGATTGAGTTTTGCATTCGGAAGACGTATGGGTAACTGATGTAAACTCAATTAAATTTGTTTCCGCCAATGTAAGACCCATAAGTCTATAACTGCTTGCAATACATAATTCACAAAGGGAAACCTTTGGTGTATAATTATCTGATCATATAAAACTTTTTGCGTTCAGCCAGAAGAAGAAGATCTTTTAGAAAACCTAGTTCTAGTTCGGTCAAAAAAAATGTATTTCGTTGGGGCAACTGGCCCTTCATTAAGACCCCGTATACGATGCTTCAGCGAATATTCGGATATACATTAAGATCTATGTACAATTCAGTAATTGTAAGACTTGGCTTCGGCTTCTATAGAGCTCCTCAAGTTGCATTGCAAATGGTGAAAGCATTTGGGTTCAGTGTTTGAGATATTCAACGAAAGCTGAACTATTAGCATATCTCAAAAATTTAAGATATGTCTTCAACTTATTAGCTATTTATTAACTTTGGTGTAAACCATTGGCCTTTGCAGTTATTCCGGTCTTTGGCTTGCTGCTTCCAGTTATGCACTACAAGCTGTTTGAGTTTCCATTTCACTTTGGAACGCCACCTAAGCCGAGGTCCGAGAACAATTTTTGTTTCATTTGATATTGCTGCACTTGCATAGAGCACAGCTCATTTGAATCTTTAGACAACCATGAGCTGATCTAGAGATGACTATTCGAGCATACAACTACTCCATTAAAACCAAGGACAGACATTTTGGGAAAAGTAATTTTTGGCATGATTTCTGAGGCGACGTTGTTTCTATGTAAATTTAAAAAGGTGAACAATTTTTGTAGAATGTAGGTCTATTTGTTGGCCTTAATTCCCTTTAGAAGAGCGAAATTACGCCAAATTGGTCTTATTGCGCTTTAAATACAATTCACATGTCTTTTCTTCAAGTCAGTGAAATAAGTCTTATGCATATGTACATCTTAGTCCACAATGCAATAGCAAACCCCTGCTTGAAGACACTTTTGGGATTTTTAGTAGGCTTGAGGTTGGCTGCATAAAAACTTTCTTTATATCCAAAGAATCTCTGCACCTACTCCAAATCCAAATGACACCATGAAGCGGCTAAACTTATTCCGTTATTTATACATTTGAAAATTGGCCTTATTACTCATTATTTAAGGACAAAACCCAGAGTCTTTGTCCACTCAAAAAAGCGGTCGATAGCCCGTTTAAGCTTATTCGTTGCTAAATCTTATTTACCGAGAACTTAAGGGGTAAGGGGCAGTCAAATTGAAGCATTTTGTCAGTAGTGTCTGGTTTCAACTTTATTTCACCCAAATTTAAGAAGAAATATACTATAAATATATACTATATGCATCCCATGTTCCCAATTAGTCCCTCGCGGTTACCATCAGAACTTCTTAATACTTCACCTGAACTCATTCAACAAAAAATAAAATGAAATAATCCAAAATCCTTGGATAAGACACTAGTTCAATACATTTTAAAAAAGTTTTATAAATTTCTTTTAAATCCACAGACCTTAAAACCAAAGTTTTGAGAAAAACGTGTTTAAAGTTTTACACTCTGCACTCTCGAGCGTCAGTGAGCCCGCTGTTCATTGTTGAATAACTCGAAAAGTATTCGTCTGATTCTCTTGAAATTTTCAGAGAATATTTTCAAGATATTATGCTTTGAGAAAATTCTGACTGCCCATAAAAGCTTTAACAAATATAACGCGTAAACGGCCCACACAGTTACAAAAGCCTATCTTCTCTAAAGTTAGTGCGTTCAAGTTATATTCTTTTGACATCAATGGAATGATGGACCTGCAGTTTAATGTCGATTCCGAACGGCAAAATCATTTTTGAAAAGCTTCTCATGAAAGTTCTTACTCTTGGATGGTTGTCAGACTTTCGCAAGAGGTGGAGCAGCAAATAAAAAACGTATAGTCCAACGCAGTTAAACACTAAGCCACTACAGCACTAGCTAAGGACTAAATATATCATATAATTGCTTTGGGAAACATTAAGTACCCTTCAATCCCTTATGCCAAATTTTTTCAAATGCGAGGGAGACGTCAAGAAAAATCGCTTTAATATTTTTTATCTTAGCCTTTTATCTCTTTAGCCTTTTCTATTTAATTCGTAATTCGATGGTTAATCGATAAAGCTGCTCGATTGTTTATTATGAACCCAAATCAATAATTAGGAAGTAAACGCAGCTCTTCAAAATACATTTGGTCTATACGATTTCTGATGAAGGTTTTCCCGAAACCATTAAGAAACTTAAACTAATTCCGATTATCGTGGAACGTAGAGTAATCTAAACGAAGAATTTGCTGCAAATAATTTCCCAGTTAAATTTGGCCCTGTTTAGTGCATTTCAACCAGCGACACTTTTTTTATTTGGAAATTAATAGTAATTCCGGCGAAGACACTATACGCTTCTATTAACTCTTGGCTATCAAAGGGCTTACAAATTCTAGGGTCTTTCTTCGCTTCCGACACCGACTTAGAGAACCCTTAATTTTCACTGTCTTTTCCAAAAGAGTTCCAGTTCTCGCAAAAATAGCTTTAACAATCGTTAACATTACATTTTTTTTAAGAAATAAGATTCAAAAATTATTGTCACATGAACTGTCATTTCACTTGCCGAAGATGAAATTGAAAAACCATTTGAAAAACAATGTTATGTATGTTATGTTACGTTAAACCGTCTCTTTCTGAATTCCATGAGTATTTCAATAATGAAAAGCACGCAAATAAAGGAGGTGATGACTCTACCGGTTATAGACTTACGTAAGCCTCTTTAATTTTTAACCGGCTTACGCTATAATTAAGGAGGTAAATAACGTCTATATTTGCAAGCATGTGCTTGTATATAAAGGGTGATCCATTTCGAGGTTCCCTACTTTTTTAAAGAAAAAAACACAGAAAATTCTAATTTAATGGAGAATGTTTATTATAATTTGAAAAAACATTCTTTGGCATTTATTTTTTGAAGATTATGTCTATCAAATGTTGGCCGTTGCTACGTCGCAGATGGTCCATCCGTTGAGTCCAATTTTCGATCACTCGTTCGAGCATTTCGACTGGTAACTGGCGAATGGCACGCGTGATGTTTTCCTCCAAGGCCTGAATCGAAGCGGGTTTGTCGGCATAAGCTTTTGACTTTACATATCCCCACAGGAAAAAGTCTAACGGTGTGATATCACACAATCTTGGTGGCCAATCGACCGGCCCAAAACGTGAAATTATGTGCTCACTGAAATGTTCTCTCAATAAGTCCATTGATTGATGCGATGTGTGGGAAGTGGCGCCGTCTTGCTGAAACCAAATGTCGCCGAGATCACGAGCTTCAATTTCGGGCATCAAATAGTAGGTTATCATGGCACGATAACGGTCGCCATTGACGGTTACGTTCGCACCGGCATAATTTTTAAAGAAATATGGACCGATGATTCCACCAGTGGCAGTTCTTCAATCTCTTCAGGTTGCTCTTCGCCCCAAATGCGGCAATTTTGTTTGTTTACATACCCATTGAGCCAGAAATGGGCTTCATCGCTAAACAAAATTTGCCTCGAAAACGTCGGATCTTCTTGGAACTTTTCAAGAGCCCATAGAGCGAAGCGATGTCGCTTGGGAAGGTCGAGCGGCTTCAGTTGTTGCACAAGCTGTATTTTGTACGCTTTCAATTTAAGATCTTGGCGTAAAATGCGCCAAGTCGTTCCATACGTCAGTCCAAGTTGCTGCGAACGGCGCCGAATCGACTCTCTACGGTCTTCGTGTACACTCTCAGCTACGGCCGCTATATTTTCTTTACAGCGTGCTGGACGTGGTCTATTCGGTCGAATATTATCCAATAATGAATGCTGGGTCTCAAAATGGGTGATGGTGTTGCGAATAGTACGTTCAGTAGGCCGATTATGTTGACCATAAGTTGAGCGAAGTGCACGAAGTTCACAGAACGTGAATTTTCATAATAAAGTTGAACGATTTGTAAACGTTGTACACGCGTAAGTCTTTCCATTATGAAATGCCAAACAATACTAAACAAAAATAACATGACAGCATGACACGACTCACACGTGATCTGTCAAAAAAGGCTATTGAGAAAAGTATCTCTACTTGGATCACCCGTTAGTATGCCTCGGAAGTGACAATCATCAGAGGAAGAGAAAAACTGATGAACTTAAATATTGATTTTTTACTTTTTTTTACGGATAATTATTTTCCAATTTAATACACCCTAAGTCTATTAATTTCTTTTAGAGTAAACAATTTTCCGCATTTTCAGTTGTGTATCGCATTTCTTTATTAATAATAATTCCATAATAATAAAACCTCATGCAGCAGCTATCAATATCAACCTGATCGCATTACAAAGAACGTCACATTGACATAAAGCCTTTTGTAAGCATTTCCGTTGTTGGTACCTTTTTTCCAATTTAAACAAATAAAAAACATTTACAGTTTCTGCTTAATTAACAACAAGTTGCATTTCGATTCGAAATTCGATAACCGTGAAACAATTTTTTTTTTTTTTGTTTGAGACTTATAATGCAATGTCATTTGTCGCCAGGTTTTTATGTATCTAGGTGAATGTGCTACTGACAATCTCTCGATGGAGTTGTAAATAATTTTTTTCAAGCCTCAAAAATGAAAAGAGTGACTCGACAATAGGAGTGAAACGACACAATGCAATGTTGTTCCATCACAAACCAAATGACAATTGGACAAAATTAGCTATGGTTGTTATTAGGTCATACTTGGATCTGAATTTACATAAAATATTCTTTCAGTTTTACGCACACAGAACCACAGAATTGTGAGAAAACATATGAATAAACATTCTGCCTTTGCCAACAGAACATCGATATACGTTCATAGTTAGCACACGGCTGACAAGTTTGTGCACAGATATGAGACAAAAAAAAAAGGTGTATCTAAATATTGTAGATACTTGTTTTGGGGCGACTTTTTTTTTTAGTTCTTTTCTCTATTCTACTTCGTTTTGGATTTCAAATTGATTTCTAATTCCCGCTTCAGAAGCTGGAGAAGAAAAAAAAAAATACTGGAAATATGGTGAAATTTAAAATTTCGACGTTTGGTCGATGGGCTTGGCATATCCAGGGTGTGAGCATCTTCGAAATTTTATTAAATACATTTTGATAAGCATCAACGTGAAGTCCAGCTTCGGGTGATGGTAATTGACAACCTATTAGGTAACTTTCGAATAAAATGAGATCATCTGTTGTAGGCCTTCGCTAAAACTTATTCGTGGAGCTTATCATGCGTGACGCGCGTTAGTTGGTTTGGCCTACTGTTGATGTGGGTTTTATGATGATTCGCTGATTTTGTTTTTCCATTACAAACAGAATACTGTGTTTGTGAACAAAGTTTTAACAACTGACAGTTCGAGAGGAGTGCTTTTGTTCAATTTTGATGCCCAGAATGAAGTGGGTGAGGTACTTTGGGTATTTTTTTTTGCATTGACTGGTCTTGGGAGAGACAAATCAAAAATTCTATAATTAACTTTGGAGATTTAACCGATTTAGGAAGTACTTCCCTGTGTAACTCATTAAAGGTGACCAGCAAATGGATTGAAAGTGTAACATCATTAATTTAAGCCCTTCTTCTTCTTCTTTTGCTCCGGGAGCTGCTGTTGCAGCAACACTTTAACTCCTTCTGGAGCATAGGGCGACGACCATGTCCTTTCATCTCTCTCTGTTTGCAGCTCGATGTCTCAGCTTCGTTCGCGATCGCAGATTTTCCGATTAAGCTTCCGACAAAACAGTTGACCCCCATGTTGTTTTTGGCCTACCAACTCATCATACACCTTGAGGGTTCCATTGGAAGCACTGCTTCGCTATGTTGTCATCTGGTTTGCTCAGTGTAGGCCCAATCCAGCGCCATTTTCTCTGCTTGATGTCAACATCCACTTTTGTTTGTCCGGTGCTTAGCCACAATTAATTGTTGGAAATTGTTTGTGACCACCGGCTCCTTAGGATGTAACACAGACAACGATTAACAAAAGCTTGTAACCTGCTCGAGATCGAGATCCACGTTTCACATGCGTAAAGCAGTACCGATTTTACGTTGGATTCAAACAGTCTTAACTTAATGCGAAGCAATATTTTGCTTGAGTTCCACACTGGAGATGGGATGCCAAATGCACTGCGAGCTTTGTTCAGTCTATTCCAGACACAGACATCCAGATCCGTTCCACCATCGAGTGACACGTAACTTTCCAGATAGTTGATCTGCGTGACCTCTTCTATGGCCTCCCGTCTCAAGATAACCCGCTGATGTTGACATCAGTCCACTATCAATCGAGACTATAAAGAATGAGAGAATTATTTTTGACCTTATTTGACTATTATATCCTGACGGAGTGCTAAATGCACCGCCCAAGCCACTAATGGCAGAGTAATGAAACTTGGAAGAGGGATTTAACAAGCAATTTGTCGCCCTCTGCCACTTCAGAAGTAATAGGAAAGTTTGTTTTTCATTAGCCATGTTAGAAGAGGTTTTATAAAAAAAACTTTCATTTTTCTTTTACTCCAAAATTTTGCATGCTGATGGTGAATGAGAAATAACTTTACACGTTTTTCAGTTAATTTTGGTGCAATAGTAGTTACAAAATTATAGTATTAAGGGCAGTTGCACCTGAATTTCACTTTTAAGGCCTATAACTTGAGTTGGGGTGAATATATACCCACAATACCATCATGTTTTCGACATACTTTGCTGAAACACCCTTAAGTGCATATAAATTAGAAATATTAAATACTTAAACTTATTTGGTGTTATACAGGGTGTTTTTTTTATAGTTATTGAACTTCGAATTGAAATAAAGCACAAGAAAATCATTTTAATGTCCATCAATTTAGCTTTATTGGAAGGATAATTTTATGCCATTAATCTCTAAATATGTACGGGCATGTGGCCGCCGCGGCTGGTTTTCGAAAAAAGACAAGTCTAGAGGTCCAGTTTTCAACCACTTTTTCAAGCATTTGGGGCTGTATATCGGGAATAACGCCACGAATGTTGGCTTTCAAGTCCCCTAAGGTTTCCCTAACATATTCCCAAAGATAATAATCCAATGGTGTCAAATCACACGATCTTGGTGGCCAATTGACAGGTCCATTCCGCGAAATTATGCGCTCATCGAATGTTTCCTTCAATAAATCGATCGTGACGTGCGCTGTGTGGCATGTAGCACCGTCTTGTTGGAACCATGCCATTCAATTCGGGAACAAAATGGTAACTGACTATCCAGCATCATTTCGGAAGAAGTATGGCCCAATGACTCCACCAGCCCATAGAGCACACCAAACAGTCAGTTTTTGTTGGTGTAACGGCGTTTTAGGGGTCTCATGTGGATTCTTTTCACTCCAAATGCGGCAATTTTGCTTGTTGATGTAACCATTCAACCCAAAATGAGCCTCATCACTGAACAAAATTTTGCGATGAAAATAAGCATCGATATCAATCTCATTTTCGGCCCATACACAAAAATCACGACGCATTGCATGATCTCGCGGCTTTAATTCTTGCACAAGCTGGATCTTGTAAGGTCGTAAGAAGAGATCTTTTCGCAAAATCTTCCATAAAGTTGATGGACGAAGCTCCAATTGCTGTGCACGGTGGCGAATCGATTCATTCGGGTCCTCTTCAACATTTTGCTCTACAGCGGCAATTGTTTCTTCGGTGCGCACTGTTCGACGTCTCTGCGGATGCGTATTATCACATAGAGTAAACGTAGTGCGAAAACGAGCCATGGTTAACCGAATTAATTTCTCTGATGGACGACTATGTCGACCATAAAATGAACGGAGCTTACGGTAAACTTCGCGAACTGAACCATTATTTTCGAAATAAGTTTGCAAGCGTTGTTCATTTGTCAACCTGTTCATGATGAAATGGCAAACCAAATTTCCAGATTTGACCACAAAATGTCAGTTTTATCTCTATTCGAAAAACCAACCTCTACAAAAAATACCCTTTAGTTATATCCGAGACTGTATATCGATGGGCAATTTTAAGAGTGTTATTTTTATTATTTACATCTTCTGTCCTTTCATCGAAGAAGTTGTGATCACAATTTAAGGAATCATCGCTTTCCCACTTCACTGCCACTGCCATTGGGTCGTTATTATTAACCTTTATTCATACTACTTCTTAAATTTGAGAATCACTATGTTAATATATGAGGGATATACTAGAAAGTAATGAATAAGCGACATTAAGGTCACACAAGTTCTACCCAGATGTGGTGGTGTAATATCATCAGTGGATTAGATACTGTCACACTATTTCAAAAACATCGTTTTTATCACAAAAGTATACTTCAATAGAAGTTATGTTTATGAAATATGAAGATACGAAATATGCATAGGTTGCATTGATAGATATAAATCACTGCTTGGAGCTTGTTACGTTACTCAAGACTAAAGCAAGTTAAAGGAAATGACTTCTTTACTTTGGAATGCCAATCAGAGCAAATTGAATAGAGGCACTACCATCTTTAATATAGCGACACAGAGAAAAATAAATGTCTTTGAAATTTGTTCGCCGAAGTTCATTAACAGTGATAAAGGCCCACTTCTTCCGGATGGCGAAAAAATTCTCCTCGGCTATACTTTCCAAAAGAAACTATAACGAAGTAAACAGCTTACCATCGAAGAACTTAGAAAAGTAGTAAAATACTCTAAAAAATGTAAGGCTGTTGGGCCAGACGAGATAGTCTCTGATTTAAAAAAAGAAAATATGGGAGACATTAGACCCAAATTTTTCTGATCTCCAAACACATGATAAGGTTGCCTTGTCAGTTCAATGTCTTTGCACAAATGAAATGCAGAAAAGCAAATCTGCTGGAGACCTAAATACAGATGATCATGTATGGGGTAGCGACATTACAAGCTGCGAACCTCACAAGCGGACCAGAGGTGTTAGGTTAGACTGAAATGGAATGAAGTTGCATAGAGGTCCGACTCACTTAGACCTATGTAGGGTCCATTGTGATACCACCTGAATCTGAGGTTATTGCCTTCTAATTCAACCATTTTGCTGCTTATAAAGCGTGAGAGACATTTTGGGTCGGTCGAGTTTAGATCGTTAAGATCATTGTAGATCGTTTCCGGGAGCCTTTTTCAGAAAACATTGAGAGGATAGTTCCAAGTTTGGCGAGTTCGCCAGCGTTGCAGTTACCCGAAATATCTCTATTCACCGGGACCCAGCACAGGTGAATGTTGAACTGCTCAACCATCTCCTTTAGAGATGATCGGCAATCTAGGGCTACTAAAGAGTTAATAGAGACATAATCCAGATACTTGATGGCCACCTGACTGTCCGAAAAGATTCGAATATCCTTTACGTACACCACGCGTTATTCTTTAGCCAGGGTAAGACTTCTTTGATCGCCATAATTTATGTGCTTGGACAGAAAGAAAGAATAATAATTAATAGTCTGTCTGAGAAGACGACTCCACCGACTTCATCGTTTGTTTTTGAACCGACTGTACAGAAGTGGATAGATTTTTTCTCCAGCAAGGCACCATTTTCCTAAAAGGATCTGGGTGGAATGGTTAGCTGGAAGTTTTCATCAAACTGCTGTTGGGGTATAGCGTAGTCTATACTTCTGGGAAGGATTGAATGCACAGTGGACGATGTCACTTTCGGTCTATTGAGAGGTTGCTTTAAAGCGAATGGCCGTGGTAGCAGCTGCCTGACTGATAAAAATATCCAGGGATATTAAATGGAACAGAATGTCCAATACAGCTTAGCTGATGGTGCATAAACAAGCTGATATTTTGACCTTGATTAGTTTCCCGCGATTAATCGCTTTCCCTAAGTCAGTCCACCAGACAATCGTTCCGTAGGTTAGTATCAGTCTTACAACCGAGATAAACATATAGCCAGTGAGTGATTCGGGGTTGTAGTCCCCACTTATAACCAATAGCTTTTCGAACTCTTTCTTGTGTATTCGATTTCCAGCTGAGCTTCCTATCCAAGATGAGACCTAATTATTTGGCTTCGTCAGCAAAGACTAATCTGGTACCCCTGAATGAAGGAGATGCGATATCACTTCTAAAAGATCTATCGAGCTTGAAGGCAACTGACCCAATATAAAACTCCTCATTATTATGTCAAAACATTCAAGCCAAAAAGAGTGCTTGGCAACCCATGTTAACAGTTACTCACAACATATGCTGAGCCTAAATTGTAATCTCTAAACCTTAAAAAAAACATTTTAGAATTTTGTATTTATTTAACAAGCGCTAAGGTTTTGCCTTATAAGTTACTCAAGACTAAAACTTAAACTTCCACGCGTATAAATATGAAAATAGGTGCATCGTTTTTTACTAAAATAAATAATTAAGAACTACTAGGAACTACTAATTAGCTTCAATCTATTATGTCTGTTCTAATTCATAGACCCTACTAACATACTTATAAATACCTCAATTGTTTAATTACAGTTCAGATCTGCTGAAAAAAGGAATCGCCGTTGTTGTAGACGCTCAACGATGTTCATCGCGAATTACACGCACCCACTCGCGTACCATTTACTCCCTATTTGGAGACACTCCAGTCACTCTTCTTCTAGTCAGATCCGAAGGATTTTGGGAAAAACACGTCGAACCGTGTGCCAAATCCCACACAAAAGGCGAGGTAAGTACTTTGTACCCACTCATTGTACTTTGTTCGATCATATGACTAACTTAAACTTCTTTCACATTATTATTCATTGTTTATTTGTTTTTTTTTCATCACTTCACTTTCTACCAGCCCATCGTTGTATCGAAAAGTCGTCTCTTCAAGTACATAGATACATGCAATCTACCTGAGGAATTAGGTGGTACACTAACATACAACCACGATCTGTGGCTGCAAAATCGAAAGGTAGGTCAGCAGTGGCCACAAATCATCATATGTAGCTAGCGCACTTAAGCTGTGTCCAAACACTCATTCCAGGCAATCGATGACTTTCGAAAGAATTTCGATCGGACCATCAACGACATGGAGAATCTGCATGTTCTACTCTTGGATAGTAAATCATTGCGACCTTCGGATGCCGATAAGGAGCTGCAGCAGTGTGCCATGATTTATTCCCAAGTACAAAGTGAGATAGCCTCCACCATAGATACAGGTAAGTTGTCAAGCCAGGCGTGAGGTATGTGGCTAATAAATTTTTGCGTTGGTTTTTTTTTTCTTCTTTAAAAGTTTGTTGGAAAGAAAAAAAACCAGCGCAGCGCATAGCTTTAACAAGGCGAGCCAAGGTGTTAGCTTGTTTCGTATCTGGCGACAAAATTTTTCATTAATTACTTTGTCTCAAGTCCCATAGGCTGTAAAGTGTTCGCAAGCATTAAATTGTGTTTGTCACGGTGTAGATTACGAAATCATGCGCTTAACGTGCTCCACTTTGAAGCCCATTAGAGACTACTAACTTTAAATTATGTACTCGTGGGCAGTGAATGGTAGTCATTGTTTCAAACAAACAAACAGTTTTTTTTTTTATTTCATTTCTCGTAGTCATGTTGAGAAGGTTATGAAACTGTCGCTGCGGGCTATCGCTATATATGTAGTTAATAATCTTGAACGTGTATGGCTACCAATAAAAGGAACGTACATAGTTTTCAATCAAAGTAATGGATGGAGGTTTGGATAGGATCATTGAACCATGATTTAAAATAAAAATTCGCAAAATGACATTCGCCTGTACGCGGTATTAATGGAGTTGCTAAACTTGTTTGAGTTTGTTTCTGATGGCGATAGAATCACCGGCGGATTTGGTGGAATGAGAATAAAAATTGGCTAAGCATTCAAATGCGAATAACTTAAGAATCAAGAAATGTTTGTATGAAGTCTTGAGGGCACTCATGGCTTTTGTGCGAATAACTCACACCATAAGACATGATTCGTCACATGGTCAGCTGTTTAGGATTGGCTCGCCATAGGAAAGATCCAAAAAGTATTAGAGGCAGAAGAACAATTCTGCCGTCAGCAAACATATAGGGAAGTTCGCAAAGGAACTCTTTTGTCGTTCTTTCTAGGCCATCATTTATTAACTTATTGTCTAAAGGCTTGTATAAAACATTTGCTGGACCACAGTGTCCAAGTACACCAATATAATAAGCTGTACAAATTAACCGAGTGAAAGTAACCTGCAAAGGCGGTTTTTCGTGTTCTTAAGACTTTATAAGTTTTAAAAGCAAATATAAGGTTGCTAGTTTTGATAGATGCCTTGAAGATTCGGGAATATCAGACCTATTCACGACATATACAAAAATATTAGTAAAGAGTTGTTTTGTGTGAATTCATTTTTAAAATTTATCATTTACACAAGTTCTACATGATTTCTATATAAATTTAAAAAAAATCCCATTAAGGACTTTAAGGGCTCATTGGAATTATTTGAGTTTTATTTAGGTAGGTAGGTGGATGTGGTGACTAGTTTCAAACTTCCAAGTCGTCACAAACTGATTTACATAACATGCGAGGTCTAGTTTTAGCTAAAGCCGAGCAACCACATAGTAGATGGAAGTTTAATTTCCCCTGATACCCCCACGGTTACGCCCAAGCTTGGCAGCATGCGCTACGATAGGCAAGTAGCCCGCGAAAATAACGATCAGTCTCGCGACGACCGCACGTGTTCTCTGAATAAGATTCTGCATTTGTTGTAAGTAGGCCACAACTTCCTAGAAATGACGCAGTTAGTTACCTTTGAGCACCCAGTTTCCGCCTTCGAGTTAAATTGCAGGAAAACATAAACTGGTTCCCTGTTAAACTTGAAAAATCCAAAATTCATGGCATTTACGCCAAATATTTGATCGATTTGTATACCCTATCCTAAGGGTATATTAATTTTGACACATACTTTGTAACACCCCTTAATATTCGCCGTAGACCCATAAAAGTATATATATTTATGATCAGGACCAAATCCTAAGACTATCTAGCAATGTCCGTCCGTCCGTCCGTCCGTACGCAATTTTTAGGCCTTTAAATTCAAGCTAGAAAGCTGAAATTTGGACCACATACTCCCTAGGGCTCCGAAATGGTTAAGTGTAAAATTTTTTGGAATACGCCCACTGCCACGCCCACAATTTAGAAAAAACCGATTTAAAGCTACAGATGGACAGATAGAGGGTTATAACCTTCACAAGATATGTAGGCACTGCCCTCCTTTATAAGTTTGTCATATAAAGTTTTTTGCCACGCCTACTTTTTGTGGGCGTTTTTCACTAAAATGCTGTTTTCTTCGATAATTTTCATAGAAACCGAAAAAAAGTGTTTAACAAGATATTTAGCCAATATTTTTTCCAATACATCGCCCATACAAAGTTTTTGGCCACGCCCACTTTTTGGGGGCGTTTTTTCAAAAAATGTTTTTTTTTTTTCTAAATTTTATAGAATGAAATAAAATGCTATCCATCATCTTCTTAAGGTTTTTTTTGGGGCATATAGGGATAGGGATAGGGTATCATACTGTTCGCTCCAAGCGGACTGTAGCCTTTCCTTATGTTTTTTAGTTGCTTTGAAGATTCTGGAATATCAGACCTATTCACCCCAAATATTAGTAAACAGTACAAGAAAAAAATCCTTGGAATCATTTTTAAGAAAATTATTAATTAGTACAAAAATTGTAAAACACGTACCGTCGTACGGCTCCCAGACAGACAGACCGACGGAGGACAATGGTGTACCTTCTTTGGATTTCTCTAAAGTCTTAATATCATTCCTCAGAATAACAGAATGTATACAACGAGAAAGTTCAAAATGTTCGCCCCGTATGTGTTTGTTCAGCATCAACTCAAAGATCACATAGTTCTTATAATAACTAACTTATTACTAAATGATTCAACAGGTTGATTGATACAGTGGGTTATATTTTCCAAAGAATTTTTGAAGCTTGTCTCAGACCTTTGATGTTATGTACTAGGAGGTTTCCGCATTTGTTCTGTTAGAATTTTTGTGAACTCTTCACGTAGGGCATGTTCCTCTATCGCCGCCGAATATTTTAAGAACTATGTTGTAAGCTTAGTTAGGGTCCCTTGGGGATAGCACATAAAAGATCTCGACAACCAAACAGCTGATATGTAGCTTATGTATAATCTAACGATACACGCTTCCGTTTTTCTTCGATTCGCATATTTTTTATATTGCCCTCCTCAAAACGGTAAGCTTGTACCTGAAACAAAATATGCATTTCAAATCAATTTAGCGTATCTTGTTTTCCAAACTAAGGCGAAATGCTAAAAAGCATTAAAAAAGAATTTGATGTAGCTGCAATGTTTAGCACCATTTGTAACCGAAATCAATAAAAAGAAAACAGCTCCTTACTCGTACTAGTGCATACCGCGTGGCTTTCATAATAAGTAGCAGATTAGGTAACTTTCGTTTCAATATCGAGATCTTCCTAATCTGCCATAGGATTAGTTTCTAATTTAACATCCAATAGTGCAGCCGCGAAAGCGTAACAAAACAAACAATTTTCTTACTCACTCAAAGTAAGCTCTTCAAGTGTGTTCAATTCAGATATTACCACCACCACAAAAAAAAATCAATTACAAAAACATTCGTCTTCACACTTGAACCCGTCATCGTATTCACCTTTCAGTGGTCATTTCTCTTAATTTACCTTCCTACCATCGAGCTGTTTGATTATTACCTACCTCAAGTGCATTACAAACACTAACGCGGACCACCATCATTAGAACGCATAAGGAAGTCCCAATATAAAATTTCTCTCTGCTGAAGCGCATGCCATTAGTATCACTGTTAACCACAAGAGCACTTAATATCTTCCAGGTAATCGACTGTTAACCCGTATCGCAGATAGCTATCGATTGCAACCGTTTACGACGACGACGACCACTTTGACAACGATGGTGGTGGGCAGCGAGCAGCAGCCACCTGGAACGTCATCAATCTCTAACGCCATCAATCCAAGCAACCAACAAAGGTTGCCACCCGACATGGCCAACGAACGATCACGCACCGAGCAGCTGCTGAGCGACATTCAAAAGAAGCAATCCGACATTCGATCGGCATGGCGCGACTTGGAGCAGAGCATCCATGAGGCACGAGAAGTGGCCGCCCTCGAAGAGGGTGTTGCATTTGTGACCAACTGGATACTCAATACCGCCGAACAGATGCTCAACCGCAAACAGACGATTGGCTGCGACGTTAAGGCCTGCGAGGAGCTGCGACACCAACACGAGAGTCTCGAGATGGAATGTCGCGAAACCTATGGCTTCTATGCGGAGCTCCTGTATAAGATCGAATCACACACCAAGGCGAAGGAGACGGCCAGTTTCGCCTACAAGGACTTGCTGTCGCAGAGGGACTTTATGAACTTTGTCTGCCGCAGCTTTGCCACGCGTCTCGAACGGCGACGAAACGTTCTGATCACATCGCTGCGATTCTATCGACTCGTAACCGATTACTTCGATCGGACCACCTCAGTATTCGAATCTCTAGTCATGGGTAACAAGGTCGAAGACTTTGAGGCAGCCGCAGGTAATTTACAGAAACTGAAGGACAGTCAAGTGGGCTTGGGTGAGTATGCCACAAGCAAAAATCCAATACATGCACAAAGTTTTACTAACTTGTCTTCAATTTCATATTATGTGACCACACAAAAACCAGAGGCAATCGAGAAGGAGCTAATCAAAGAGGGCGAGAAACTTAGCGACATTCTGTCGATGCCCGTAAAGGATGCCCTCGGCCGCGATCTGCGTATCGATTACAGTGAAGACATCGTGAATGTCAGAGACATTTTGGATACGACAATCGCACGCCGGAACATTTTCATTGATAGCGTCGAGCTGCAGAAACTCACCTTGGAGCAAGTGACACACATCCACACGTACGAGCTGGACGCACGGATGGCCATAAAATGGATGGATGACTTGTACAGTGTCATGATCAAGTGTCATTCGCATGTGGGCTGCAATGTGCACGAGATACAGGTGCAGAAAGATGAGTTGCAAACATTTCAAGAAACTGGAAAGGTGAGTTCAATCTGTGTGTGTGTGTGTGTTTGGAGTAGTTTTGCGTTGCACCTTTGGCGTATTTCCGCCAGTTAAACGGTACATTTTAAACGGGGTGGTCAGCCGGCATGATTAATAGAGAGCCAGCGAGCGCGAAGCAACGCGACCAATGCGACGACTGCATGAAGGAAGTGCATGTATTTATGTGTGTTTTGTTTTTTCGTTGTGTTAATTTCCGCTGTCGATTGTAATTCGCAATGTCAAGGTGGGACTGTTGCTGCAATCCGATGTGCAGTGCAGTGCACCGATGGATGACAGTTTGAGGTCAGTTTTTGCCGATGGGTTTTGTTGTAATTGTGATAGATAACAACTACGTTTTGTTTTTACATGATGCGGATGTCGAAAGCAGCTGATGGAATGCAGTTCTTTTAAAGGCATTCATCAAGCTAGACTAGGAAACCGTAACCTAGTTATCGAGATCGGAAATGATTTGTAACTCTTAGATGTAGCTTTGTAGGTACATACTTATTGCAATTATACAATTTGTTTTAGTTGAATTGCGGCTCATTGAATCAATTGAATTTAAGTTGTCTGATATTAATAGTGGTTAGGGACGACAAAGCGGGACTTCCAACACCAACCAGTAATTTTATCATGTCGATCAGCCCGCGTAGTAGCAGTCTGGAGGAATAAAATAACCCCACGCACAGGTGGTTTGGGTATGATTGGATCGCAGACATCTCTCCCTTTCTTCTTATTAAGTAAAATTTTAAGAAGCAGTCTAAGATTGTTTGCTTTTGTCATATCAGCTGACTCTTCTTTTCTTTTATTGATAGTTTTGGGAGCGGTTTAAGGTTCGATTTCTTCAGTTGCCTAGCCCTCACAATGGAGCTATTAATGGCATAGGTATTACCCATAGGTTAGGTAAGGTTAGGTTAAAGTGGCAGTCGGATAGAAGTCCGACTCACTTAGACCAATATAAGGTCCATTGTTATACCACGTGGATCTGAAGTTCCTGCCTACACGTTGAACCATTTTGAGGTGCTAATAAAGCGTGAGAGACATTTTGGGTCGGTTGAGTTTAGATCATTAAGATCATTATAGAAGAAGGCCCCCATATGGAGGTTTCGCTTTCGAGAGAGAGCAGGGCATGCGCAGAGAAGGTGTAGAGTAGTCTGCTCCTCCTCCTCATCCAAACAGCTCATACAGCAGTCGTTGGAATAGGCACCAAGCCTTGTTGCATGCCTGCCTAACAAACAGTGTCCAGTTATGACACCAATTGTAGCACCAATGTGCGACCGATTAAGGGTAATCAAGCTCCTTGAGCGTCTTAGATCCAGCCTAGGCCAAATCTGCTTCGTTGTCAGACAAGTAGTACCATTTGTCCATCTGTGGTTAGTTTTTTCTAATGCATCCAGTTTAAACAAGAGCTTGCACGTGGAAGCTGGTATTACCCATATTGCCTTAATCAACCTAACCTATGACATGCATCGATAGCTATTTAGGTATTCAATTTGAAGATATACTTGTGGACTCCTTGTGGTGTTTCAATCTCGCTTGTGTATATCAAGCCATTTCGATGTCCTTACATATTTCCAAGTGCTCTGTTCCTAAATAATGAGATGTGTCTTTGATAGGCTCCATTGCTGCAATATCTATAAATGTAGTCATTCAGATGGTTTCTTAGAAAACTATACTAGATAGCTAAAGAACTTACTAGATAAGATAGACGACCTAATTCAGTCCCTGGAAAGTCAAGGGATTGATGTAATAGGTTACGCTGATGACGTGCAATTATTGTCAGTGGCAAATTCAATTTCAATTTGTTTTCCAATTTGAAGTTTTGAATATATATACATATATATATAAAACACATGTCTATAGAGATCTAATTTTTACAGTTTTAAAAACTTGCCAAGTATAAAAATGTACCTAAATACTATTTGTAAAATTTTTAATAATTACAATACAAACTTGGCGTTCTCTTTTAGATCTCATTGTCAGTACTTTTTGTGGCTGACTTGTACGGCAAAAGCAATTTTTGTATTTGGCTATTCTTTAACATTTATGTTTTTGGTGTGATTGTCCCTTTTACCAAATATAAACCTAAGCCATCAAATCGTCTATACGGACGGATCCAAGATGGAACAAGGGACTGGATCTGTAATCCATGGTGAGTCGCCTCAAGCGAACTTTTCAGTCAGCCTTGGCAAGAACTCATCCATATTCCAAGCAGAAGTGTTTGACATTAACCAGTGCGCTAGAATTAACATAAGTTCTGGCACACGAGGTAAAACTATATTTATCTTTTCAGATAGCCAAGCAGCCATCAAAGCTCTTGACTCATCTGTCATAAAATCAAAGCTTGTTCTGGAAACCTTCATGGCCATCTAT
The DNA here is from genome assembly GCA_963576555.1 of Ferdinandea cuprea. Taxonomy (NCBI): domain Eukaryota; kingdom Metazoa; phylum Arthropoda; class Insecta; order Diptera; family Syrphidae; genus Ferdinandea; species Ferdinandea cuprea. The sequence goes on from OY754960.1 coordinate 22,865,154, forward strand.
GAACTTGCTACGAAAAACTTAGTCATTATTCACTGGATCCCAGCCCACAGGGGTTTTGCTGGCAACGAAGCGGCTGACTCACTGGCTAAAGCCGGCGCAACAACACCACTTGTCGGCCCTGAACCACTTCAGGAACTTTGTTAAAAGCTTATCCCTGATGGAATCCAATGAAGTCTGGCTCAATTCACATGGTCAGAACTGTACTAAACATTTGTTCCCCAAATTCCACCCCAGGAAATCCTAATTCCTAACTAACCTAGACAGGAATAGTCAAAAACTCCTGACAGGAATATTCAGTGGTCACTGTCACCTGAAAAAACACCTTCACCATAGTGGCCTCTGACCGGACCCTACATGTAGATTTTGTTTAGAGAGTGATGAATCCTATCTTCACATACTCATGGAGTGCCCGGCTCTCTTTCGTCTCAGGAAGGATATCCTTGGTGAGGAAATCATATCAACAACTTACCTTGCTACCCTGCATCCAGAGAAGATTCTCGTCTTTCTGACCTCCTCCGGAGTCAAACATTTGCTCTAGGACCCCTCCAGGGAATAGGCTCTATAAGGAACCGCAGTGCCAGAGCCCCATGTAGGCTCTCCCGACCTGGCATCTATCTATCATCTATCTGCTAGATAAGATAACGACGCTTTGTCATAATTTTAAAGCTTATTTTCTCGGCTTTTATAAAATACACCCGCACTTATCAGACTTTTAATACCTGTTCAACGATCTATATGGTATGTGACATCATATTGAAAAAACCTAAAGTAACTAATACCTCTCCGGCGAGTTTCAACAATATAACAGCAAATTAAAAAACAAAAAAAAAATCCTAAGTAGTTCCAAACTTCTATCGCTTCCCCGTTTATCCGTATACACCATTTACATCTTTCTGCGCCCAATTCTTAAGTAACCCATACTTATCCGGAGGTTGTCGCAATTACAACACTTAAATAACATCTTAAAATGAGAGAGATAGTCCATCACCTCCTCTATTTCCTTTAATACGTATATGGAAAAACGGATAGACAGACGTTGAATCTTATATTATTGTAGTATGATAGACTATGTCCATAAATCCGTTCACGAGACTCAATAAAGAAAGAATTTCTAAAACCGACCGAGTAGTTTTAGTCTTAAAAACAACTTGTATCCACAGTGTTCGAAATCTCTAAACTTTGGGACCAAATGTACAATAGTTATCGCAATGATATTTTTGTATAGTAAAAATGGAAGGCAGCTTCGCGACTGTCACTACAAAATTCCTTCACCTTGAAAGATCAGTAACTTCAAGCATCACATTTCGCATAATTTTTCTCATCTCATTTTAATGCGACTGTGAGCACAGACTAAGAAAGTTTAGCAAACTTATGATCGACGATGTAATACCGCGCGCCTTAAATCCTGTCAAGTTGCTTCAATTAGTTCAACGGACCCGATATAAGTCTTGCACTTGGGTTTAAGTAATGCCTTTTAAATTGACGCCACATTTGAAAAGTTTAAATTTCTTTTGCACCGCTTAAGGTAGACTATGCATATCGCGGCATATTTATCGAACATTGAATATGTCGAAATAGCGGAATGCCCGGCCTAGCCCGTGATAAAATAAGTTAATTTTACTATCCAACTAAATATTCTGACTATTTTAGGTCAGAAAATATGTAAATGGTGTTTTAGAGGTATAGAAATTTAAGTTGGCAACACTATTTTAACTGGCGGGCATTGGTGAAATCATTGGTCCGTACTTTTTTAAAAACGATGCTGGCCAGAACGTTAGAGACAATGGTGACCGCTATAGAGCCTTGATTACTGACAACCATGATATGCAGGAGCAGTGGTTTCAACAAGATGGCGCAACATGTTACACAGCTCGTGCCGCAATTGATTTATTGAAAGAAACGTTTGGTAACCGCAAAAGTTCACGTTACGGACCCGGTAATTGGCCTCCAAGATCCTGCAATTAAACACATTGACTATTTTCCGTGGGGATATGTGATAAGATTGAACATTTGGAAGACAACATTTGCCGCGTTATTGCCGATATACGCCCACAGATGTTAGAAAAAGTCATCGAAAATTGGACCTCCAATTAAGACAGTCCCAGCCAGCCGTGGCGGGCAGATGTCATAAATCATATTTAAATAATAATGCCAGAAGACTATATTTCGAATAAAGTAAATTTCATGTCAATTTAAAAAAAAATCATCTTCTTTTATTCCATTTCAAAGTTCTACACCTCTAAATATTCCCTCAGACCCTATATATCTACAGCAGCCTACTTTATTGTCCTCGGATTGAAATGACAGATTGCTGTCATTGCTGAGAATATAAAAATATTTCCTGGGAAACTATACAATAAGATAAATATTCTGATTGATATTAACTCAGTCGAAACCTTCGAACTTGTTCGTATATAAACCAAAGGTCCTAGAGAATACCGTTATAGCGGTTTTGACTAAATTGAAAATTTAACATATAACCATGCTTTTCGTTTCTTCTCAGGCATGTAAAATAATTCACAAGTAAAAATACGATGACCATTCTTGCAAATGCAAAAAAGAGTACAATCTTGAATTAACTTAAACAACTTTAGAAACGAACGATATTTATTCAAATTATTTGTACTTCAAATTACATCAACAGTTCTTAAAAACAAAAAATAAAAATAATTATAACAAAAAAAAATATATATAATAAATACTTAAGTACTTAATTTAAAAGTTTCACTCAAAGGAACTGTTGATTTTTGTATTTTTCTTCGCAGTGTATTTTTTTAAGATTTCATCCCTACTTCTTAAAATAGTCTTAAAATCTCCAAATGGTAAAACACTTTTTCCGCAGGGGCATTTGAAGCTGGAAGCGACAGCGAATCCTCTAAGAGCCTTAGTATATTTTCGTACTTCTCATTTTCTTCATCAAAGTGTTTGAAAATTTCAACCCATTTCTCAATTTTCCAATTTGTTCCTTACTTGCATATCGCTCGACTCAAGAAACCTCGTCAAATAATTCATCATCTTTGATTTTTATATTTTTTTCTGAATTCCAAAACATTGGAAAGGCTTTTTTCAATAGAGGTCCTAGACTTAATATTTTCACCTGAACTCATTTATTCGGTAGATAAAAACGAACTAATATCGGACAGAGCTTCAGAGATCCATGATTTGAACGGTCTAAGAAAACAGTAATACAAGTGGCCTGAGATAAGTCGGCTTTTATCAAATCAAAGGAAAGAGGTGTTAAAATATGTTTTACAATCGCCTCACACTTCGTTCTGGCACACGAACACTTGTCATCGAAGCAACATTTAATTAACTTAGAAGTGCAGTCTTTCGATTTGAATGAGAAGCTTTGTTGTACGGAATGATAAGCCCAAGTTCCGTCAATAACCGCTAGCTATTTTCAAATTCTTTATTACGAACAAAATTAGTTATCTGCTTGGTACAACAATCGAGAACAGCCTTCTTATTTTTATTACTTTCCAGATGTTGCTCGATATTTACCCTTCCGCTATTGAAAAAAATGAAACTTTCACTAAGAGTTTTTCTAGTGAACGGAAACTCTTTTTGCAAAAATAGAAGGACAATTTAGTAAAAAGATTCGCTGTCCCACCTCTTGCGAAGGTCTGACAAACATCCAAGAGTAAAAATTGTCATGAGAAGAACAAGTAAACTTTTATTTATTACGAACTGATTTCCCACTAATATACTTTTTCAATGTCTTATACATATGTATATCTCCAGCCGATTACAAAATGTCGCACTGCCTCCATTAAAGTATGAAGATGACTAATGTCTTCTGCTTTTTAGGCGCTTTTACTCGCGCTACTATCAGATTCTGTATTATTATATTAAGTCTAGATGGCGCTATTTTTTATGTATAACTTGGATTTATGTCTCTATTATATTTTTGTATGTTTCGAAAATAGTCGCATTATATAATATCAAAGAATGGATTCATTATTAGCAGGTATACACACCAGCCATTAATTATATAGAAAATATAGGTTATTATTGTTGAGGTATCCAAAACAACTCCAATATAGATGGCGCTGTAAGCTTAAAGCGATAATAAGTCGCCTCGGCCTTGAAACTGAGAAAAAAAATATCTTCCTGCTTCTTCTTAGGCCATGATCTACCTATATTTCAAATTTTAGCTTGTTAGGCCTTCCAGTTTCCGAGTATCTGTGGGTCCGACAGAAACTCAGTGCAGAGCCAAAGTAAATTGTCTGCCCTCTTTTCTATTTGCCTTTGATTAAAGCAAGCAATTTAAATGACTGAATTTAAGATGGCAAAATATTTTGGTAGTTTGCACGCACATGCATGCACTTATCACGAATGTCAAAAAGGAGGTTCGAAAAGGAACAGCCGGGTTTTAAAACTCATTCAAATCACTTTAACTTATGTTAGGATACCAACGCGGAAGAGCTTTCTAGTTCGTGCTGCACTTGCATCTTCCTCAAGTATTAAGTATCAATTTCTCGATATGCCTTTCGAAATGTCGTCTTTTATGTATTTACTATATTTCCCTACAATGTCATATGATCTGCTGAAGATATCAAATTTCCGCCGACAAGTTACGAGTATCTTAAGTCATTTATGCCGCCATCTACCGCGATTATAAATCAAGTTAAACGTTCTTCTGCACTGCACTGCCGCAAAATATTCCAATTACATCCAACTCGCATCCACAACGGTGTGAAATTATCACCCTAACATGATCGTGAACCTATCTAAGTCATACATTAGCGCGTTACTTCCTCATTCATCTAATTTAGATCAGCTCGTTGCTACTCACTAAAGAGTTGGTTGGTGGCTTTTTAATAGTTTCATAATACCATGCCTTTTACATTGCCTCATCCCGCTAACTTCCATCTTCGGATTCTTCTTCTTTCAGAGCATTTACCATTACGGCTGCCAACTACTGGAGGCATCACAGGCACTCAGAACATCGTGCAAATTGGATACGGAAGCAACAAAGACAATGTCCAACCAATTGCGCTGCACCTGGCGCAACTTACAAACCATAAGTCAGGAGCACATGACCCGCCTCCGAGTGTCCGCCGTCTTTCATCGCAGCGTCGAGGAGTATTGCAACAAGTTGCATGACCTGAAAATCTCCGTAAGCTCTCTGGGTGAAATTGAGGAGCTCGAATGCCGCCGCACTCGCCTACGAAAGTATCTATCTCTGCGCGAACGTCTCCTAGTCGAAGTGGGTCGAATGGTGCGGCTGGGTAGATTGCTAAAAACCCGACTCAAAGAGCCGTTTGTGCTGGATGAGGCCAAGAGCAGTGAGGCTGCTGCTGATGCTGCTGCAGCTTCTGACAACAGGTATGTGCCACCACCACGACTATGTATCGCTATGTACCTATATTTGCGGTTAGCCTTTTGAGGTTTAACTGGTTTTTGGTATAAGTTTAATTTTTTTTTGTCGAGTGTCACTTCTTGACGCTTGCCGATCTCGAGTATCGTTGTCGTTGCTTTTCTCATTCGTTCGCCGCGATTCAGATGAGATAGAGAGAAAGGTCAATCTTATGACAGACAAATGGAAAACAACTTTCTTTCGTTCGATCGCATCGCAATGGAACAACTTTCCATGCGGCCATGTCACAAACGTGCCACTCTTCTCAAGTTGAAGTTTCAATGAACTTTGTAAACGTTCTGCAGACGTGCATTCTTGAAGTTCTTCTCGGAACGACGACGGTGACTTCGTGTGGATTAGCTATTCGGTAGTGCAGCAATTAATTGCTTGACGTAATGCAAATTTTAATTAACGTAAATTAGTTGGTTCCATCGAAGATGTCGACAGGCAAGTGTTGCGGTTGTATTTCTATAGACTTGTAGTGTTGGGTTCTTAAGCCTCTGTCGTTTACCTGGCTAATTAAATTGTCGCCGCAGGCATCTCAGTAATGGATGATGGTGAGGAAACACAGGCGGAAAAGGTTACACCAGGGTTTAATGGCTTTTCTTTTTCTTGTATCTACGAAGTTAGAAGCGAATTTTATAAATAAAAGTATTTGGGTCAATCGGCAGGCAGATGTGGTCTTGGGCGATGGTGGTAATGGAGGAACTAATAAATGAAAAGAAAGTAAATCGAGTGCGGCTTCGTGTTGCTGAAGGAATATTGGTCCAGCACCGCGCATCTGCGTATTGTATTTGGCTAATTGACCCACTTTCAAAGTATTTCTTTTCCCCGCTTTAAGTGGTCTTAAAAAACTCCCAATCCATTCGACAACAATTCATTGCAAAATGCTGACACGACATCCCACCAATGCACAACTACTTCCACCACAGCAAGATGTCATCTGCTTATGTCATGCTTTATTATTTATGATGCTTTACAAACCCCCCAAAAACTAAAAATACGTATTTTCTAAAAAGAATAGTGCCGAATCAGTTCGTCGTTCCTGTTGTCATTCAAAAGTCAAAGCGAATAGGCAAAAAAGCACAACGAAAAAGAAATAAGATAATTTTTAGAAAAAAAAAAAAATAAAAAATCTCTTGACAGAATTTTCAAAAGCCAGCCAACTCCATTTTTCAGTCTATTTTCGTGTTCGGTCCAGCGTAGATCATTAGACGACGAATAAGAAACCCCGGTTCCTTGATAGTTCACTCCGAGTATAAAAAGCCAAAATAAAAAGTCACATTTCAGAGAAAAAAAAAAAGAAGAAAAAGCGCGAACGTCATTTATATCAGCCAGCAGCGCCGCATTCCCTGAAAAGCACGTTCCGTCTCCCAGTGTCGTCCTATAAATATCCTCCATACGGTGGGCATTGTCAAGGAAAAATAAAATACTTGTCGCGCGCTTCTCCTTATATCCGACCCGACGCGCCGCGGTACAGCGTATCCGTGTATGCATGCACTCAGTGCAATGACGTCTTCGGCAGTGTTTTCGAATTCTATTCAAAAGTATCTCTATATCTGCAGCACTTGCTGCTAATTTAAATTGTGCGACAATATTTCCATGCACGCCGCTGTGGTGTGTGATTAGCGAATTCATTATTAGATTTACAAAAATACGTGCGCTCTGGCAATTCGCCCAACTAAGAACGCACAAAAATAGGCACAGGATAGTGGCTGTGTGGCACGTCATCGTCCCTTTTGTACAGAGACAAGTGTTTAATTAAAAATAAATCCGACAGATAGTAATTGCTCGATAATTAATAGTGCGCGTCTAAATTGAGACAAAATAGAAAAAAAAAAGCAGAAAAAATGTTTTCCAGGTTGAGACAATTTTTCACATTTCGATCGTCGACCGGGGACAACGAGAAAAGTGACGATAATTCGATCGATGATCCACCGAATGATGATGATGTTAATTTACAATCTAATTCTAGTCCTAGTGAGAATGCTGCCGCTGTGGAGGAGCCGACAGTGGTGTATCCAACGGGAAAGAATGAAATTGCATCGAATGCAATTACGAATAAACTGACTGAAATAGCCGAGGTTGCTGAGGCATTGGATTCAGCGCTGAGGGATACCCAGAATGGACTGGATCTGGTCGAGATGAATTCAAGTCCATCTGAGAAGAAGGTGGAGCATAATAATCACCATCACCACCATCACCATAATGGGAGTAATATTGAGGTAATTATTAACATTTAAAGTTGTTGTTGGTTACATTTTAACGCAAATTTAAGGTACTTGGAAAAAGTCTGTACGTAGGCACTTGACATACATCGTGATATGTGAAGTTTCTTTCATTCGTGCTAAAAATATTAGTATAGGTACTTAAATTTTTTAAGAATTTTTTAAGTACTAAGCGACCATAGGAAATCTTCCATGAGTCAATATGAGAACTGGTCGCATGCTTTATGTTTTCTATAACTTCCTAACGCAGGCACCTGATTATAAAGGATGATCCATTTCGAGGTTCCCTACTTTTTTAAAGAAAAAAACACAGAAAATTCAAATTTAATGGAGAATGTTTATTATCATTTGAAAGAACATTCTTTGGCATTTATTTTTTGAAGATTATGTCTATCAAATGTTGGCCGTTGCTACGTCGCAGATTTTCGATCACTCGTTCGAGCATTTCGACTGGTAACTGGCGAATGACACGCGTGATGTTTTCCTCCAAGGCCTGAATCGAAGCGGGTTTGTCGGCATAAGCTTTTGACTTTACATATCCCCACAGGAAAAAGTCTAACGGTGTGATATCACACAATCTTGGTGGCCAATCGACCGGCCCAAAACGTGAAATTATGTGCTCACTGAAATGTTCTCTCAATAAGTCCATTGATTGATGCGATGTGTGGGAAGTGGCGCCGTCTTGCTGAAACTAAATGTCGCCGAGATCACGAGCTTCAATTTCGGGCATCAAATAGTAGGTTATCATGGCACGATAACGGTCGCCATTGACGGTTACGTTCGCACCGGCATAATTTTTAAAGAAATATGGACCGATGATTCCACCAGTGGCAGTTCTTCAATCTCTTCAGGTTGCTCTTCGCCCCAAATGCGGCAATTTTGTTTGTTTACATACCCATTGAGCCAGAAATGGGCTTCATCGCTAAACAAAATTTGCCTCGAAAACGTCGGATCTTCTTGGAACTTTTCAAGAGCCCATAGAGCGAAGCGATGTCGCTTGGGAAGGTCGAGCGGCTTCAGTTGTTGCACAAGCTGTATTTTGTACGCTTTCAATTTAAGATCTTGGCGTAAAATGCGCCAAGTCGTTCCATACGTCAGTCCAAGTTGCTGCGAACGGCGCCGAATCGACTCTCTACGGTCTTCGTGTACACTCTCAGCTACGGCCGCTATATTTTCTTCACAGCGTGCTGGACGTGGTCTATTCGGTCGAATATTATCCAATAAAGAATGCTGGGTCTCAAAATGGGTGATGGTGTTGCGAATAGTACGCTCAGTAGGCCGATTATGTTGACCATAAGTTGAGCGAAGTGCACGAAACACATTCCTCACAGAACGTGAATTTTCACAATAAAGTTGAACAATTTGTAAACGTTGTTCACGCGTAAGTCTTTCCATTATGAAATGCCAAACAATACTAAATAAAAATAACATGACAGCATGACACGACTCACACGTGATCTGTCAAAAAAGGCTATTGAAAAAAGTATCTCTACTTGGATCACCCGTTATTGCCAAAGCTAGCAACCCGAACCCCAAAGTTGGGGTTGTTCTGCAAGAATTGTTGGCAAATCCACTAAAGCAGCTAGAGATTAATTAAAGCACATTTAGTATCACATGCTGGCATTTCAATACACAAATTTAATCTGAAAATCATAAATCTAGTGCAGTTTCTTTGTACGTTTTCAATTCTTTTCGAAGCGATGTCATAATATGGGTTCCATATTATACTTCAGTATTCTAGGTAAGCCGTTTACACGGCTATTAAAGAACAGGTGAAACTAGTTGGCCTTGAAGTGAATGAGGACAAGACTAAATATATGCTATCAACAAACAAACAAACTATCATCTGTCCACAGACTAGGACAAAATGTCATTGTTGATAGCAGCAACTTCGAGGTAGTAAATGAGTTCATCTACCTCGGGGTAAACATCAACTCCACAAATGACATCTTAGTGGAGATCCGTCAAAGAATTACCCTAGGAAACCGCTGCTACTTCGGTTTGGCAAAACAAATAGGTTCAAAACTGCTAACTCGAAGAACAAAGTGCTCTACAGAACCCTTATTCCGCCAGTTCTCCTATACGGCGCCGAGTACTGGACGATAAGCAGGAAAGGAGAGTTAATACTGGGATCCTTTGAAAGAAAAATCCTTCGACGGATATTTTGTCCTTTTTGCGAGGAGAGCGAATGGAGAAAAAGAGATACAACCGCGAACTCTATGAGCTGCACCAAGATGTGGATGTAGTCCGAACAGCCAAAACTCGTCGACTACATTGGCTGGGCCACATCGAGCGAATGGATAACAACGCTCCAGCCCAGAGGATCTTCGAATCCCAGCCCCCAGGTTCGAGACGACAAGGAAGACCGAACCTCCGTTTTAAAGACCAAGCCATCGCGGATGGTAGAGCGCTTGGTCTGGACAACTGGAAGCAGCGTGCTCGGGATCGCAGAGGGCGGAAGGCTGTCGTATCTCAGACAGGGACTCTTCACGGGTTGGGAGCCCGTTTAGTAAGTAAGTAAGTATTCTACGTGAGGTCTAACCAAAGATACATAGAGCAATTTCAATTCATATGGTGTTTTTTTAGAGGTATGGAACTTTGAAATGGAATAAAACAAAGATGATTTTACTTTTTTTAACATCTGCGTCCGTATATCGGCAATAACGCGGCGAATGTTCATGTAAACTGTGCACTCTTAAAGAATTTATTTTCTTATTGTACAGAAAATTTTAACGAATAAATACCAATGCAATTGGTGTCGTCCAAGTGGTCAATCGTTTCGGGCTTATCGTAGACTAGCGGCTTCATATATCCCCACAGAAAATAGTTAAGCGACGTTAAATCGCATGATCTTGGAGCCCAATTCACGGGTGCGTAACGTGAAACTTAGCGGTTTCCAAACGTTTTCTTCGATAAATCAATTGTGGCACGACCTGTGTGGCATATTGCGCCGTCTTGTTGAAATCTCAGCTCCTGCACGTCATGGTTGTTCAATTGATGAACGAAAAAGTCAGTAACCGTGGCTTCACCAACCCATAAAGCATACCAAACAGTCATTTTTTTGTGGATGTTTCGTTACCCACATACACTTGAGGATTATCATCACTCCAAATACGGCAGTTTTGTTTATTGACGTATACATTCAACCAAAGTGAGCTTTATCGCTCGATCGTAGTGCGCGATACATATTTCGAATAGAACCATGATTTTCAAAACAAATTTTAAAAAATTGAAAGTGTTGTTCCGGCGTCAGTCTCTTCATATTGAAATGCCATACCAAAGCTGACAAAATGGCCGCCAGTTAAAATAGTTAAAAATCAGTACATCAGTAAATTCCCTGGAGTTACGTTTAACAAAACTTACATGGAGTTGGCTTTTAAAGCAATGTTATCATTGCCTCAGTCTTTTTCAAATGCACTCTTTCGAGTAATCTAGACTTTGTAGAATATCTAAAAGATTGATATTGGTACCCTCGATCTAGTGAGAGTAAAGCATTGGCATTTAGTAATATTGATTGTTCTGGTCACACCAATTAACAAACTCAGTAACATCTTCTTGCAATAATTTACAATCAATTTCTGATCTAACCAGATGAAAAATTACTTGTTCAACTGCAAACAAGAAACATACAGAATATTTTATTACCCATGGCAGAGCATTAATAAATAATAGGAATAACATTGGGCCGAGTTGGCTGCCTTGAGGAATGCCTGACGTTACACTTATAGGCGCAGATAAACAATCATTAATTTTTACTAATTGTAAACGATTACATTTGAGTTTAAACCAAGGGCAGGTAATTTATGACAAACTTTGTCAAAAGCTTTTGCAAAGTCAGTAAATACTCTACGTCAGTGTGATTACCAGACCCAAAATTATTTATAACAAAATTACAATTACAATTACAAAATATTGCTAAATTAGTGGTAGTGGACCTTCCGGCTATGAACCCATGTTCGGATACCACATTAGGGATAGCAGAAAGGCCTGTTATTGCATGTATTTTGCTTGGGGTCAGACTTGTGAATACAAACTATGTGTGATAGTTTCTAATAGTCCTAAAATATTCCGAATGCAATGGACTTTTTAAAGATATCGTAAAGATGAATTGAACTTTTTTCAGCACACTTTTCAAGGAACATGAGGGCAATGCCGTCTGGGCCTTTAGTTTAACTAAAAGAGCATCCATAACTTCAGACCTTTCAATATATATATCCCCAGTGTCAATAATTGTGTGGATATTTGAAGCATCAATGGGATTGGTATTAACATGAGAATATGCTGTAGGGAGGAAAAGCAAAAGATAAGTTGAATATCACTGACGATAGTTTATTAGAAACTGAAGATTAACAGCAATCGAAAGTTGTATTTTAAAATCTTATACAAAATACGGGAAATCATATACTAGCGGGAGGATCATACGATTCATGAGGCTTAGACTAATAGATATCGGGTTTTATTTACATAGGAGAGTTACAGGGTGTCACAAAAATATGTGACTGTTTTTTTTAAATTTACCTACAATACTGAACTGAAGAAGAAAGCAAAGAAGTTAAAAACGGTATTTTTATCATCAGCAGACGAAAGCGACAAATACATAAGGCTAGGGAGACCATTCGTATTTCTCTTGGAGTAATTGTAATTCCAAAAGTAATTGCTGTCGCGATACAAAAATTTATGTAAGACATTGAATTCTCGTTCGCTATAAAGATACAAAAACTCAAGATTAGATTTATTCATTCTATAACGTTTATATGCCTTATTATTTTTATTTTTTAGATTAGTCAACCTTACGTTAAACCATGGAGGATTTGAGTTAAATTTTAACTCTTTTTTTTGGAACAAACAGACAAAATAAGGTTTGAAGAACTGTTAGAAGAGACTCATATAAAACTATGATGATAACGTAAAGTATGAAATTCTACCATGACAGCAGTACGGTGTAATGAATACTTAAAGATAGAAGTTTAAATGACAAACTCCTTGTCAACAAATACAAAATCTAAGATACGATTCAGGTTATTAGTAAAATGATGAATTTGAATAAAATCATAACCACAACAAAATTCAGTTAATAACAGTTCAATATCAGATGCAGATTTTGTCTCATTAAGGAGACAAGTTTTTTATCTACTGAAACACGTTGTCGGAAGTCTCTTCCGTATGACTTAGGGACTAATTAGGCTTTGTCAGATTTATTCACATTGTAAATAGAATCGGAAATACTTCAATCCCTTATGTGATAATTTATCAAAGGTGACGTGAAATAACGCCAAACGAAATAAAGGCAAATTCTAAAAATTTAACATTATCTCCATCTCAAAATCGAACAGCCTGCGGAAAAGGGTTTATATCCCCTAATATCGCGTAGCGGGCATCTCAGGTACTGTTGCCATAGGCGCCTGCCTGATAAAATCACATACCCCGAGCGGAGCAATGAAGTTGCATGAGCGGTACCTACGGCCTGCAGAAAGAGGGCTCAAATCCCTTAATCCCTCGTAGCGGGTCACCAAGGTACTGTTGCCAAAGGAGCCGTATTTAAAATTTGACATTATATCGTTTGGCAAAACCGATTATTCTGTAACCGAATAAGTGATCAGATTACATTTTTTATGGAAATACCCTTGACCATGGGCGTTTAAAAGGATTTTAGCCAAATTTTTGGAAAGGTCATAAAATATATGGTTTAAAAAAAGCAATACAAACAGTAGCTACTTTGCTGACGGGACCAACAGCCATTGTTCGCCATATCTATACTAAAAACATAAGGAAAATCTACAGTCCGCTTGGGGCGAACAGTACGATACCCTATCCATATCCCTATATGCCCCAAAGAAAAAAGCATTAAGAAGGTGATGGATATCATTTTATTCTATGAAATTTATAAAAAAAAATACTTTTTTTGAAAAAACGCCCCCAAAACGTGGGCGTGGCCAAAAACTTATATTTTCTAAATATCTTGTTAAACATTTTTTTTCAGTTTCTATGAAAATTTTCGCTGAAAACAGCATTTTAGTGAAAAAACCCCACAAAAAGTAGGCGTGGCAAAAAATTTTATATGACAGACTTATAAAGGAGGGCAGTGCCTACATATCTTGTAAAGGTTCCTATACTCTATCTCTCTAACTTTAGCCTTAAAATGTTTTTTTCTAAATTGTGGGCGTGGCAGTGGGATGATTTAAAAACTTTTAACACTTTACTATTTTGGGACCCTAAGGAGTGTTTGCTCTAAATTTCAGCTTCCTAACATACATTTAAAGGCCTCAAAAGTTAATACGGACGGACATTGCTAAATAGTCTTAGGATTTGGTCCTGATCATAAATATATATACTTTTATGGGTCTACGACGAATATTAAGGGGTGTTACAAACTATGTGTCAAAATTAATATACCCTTAGGGTAGGGTATACAAAATAGCTGTGTTTAATGAATGAATTCAGGATCTCAAGAAAATAGAAAAGAACTTACTTGAAAGCTTTCAGTAAAAATTAGAACAGAAAAGTATGATGTCGCCAATTTCCGATCAGCTGAGAAATTTGTAATGAACTAAACAATAACGCTTAGTCAGAAGGAAAAAAATAATTTGAATTTCAAAACATTTTCCACGTTGTTTTGTATTTTATATTCGAATACTTACCAAACAAATCGAATAAATTTAAAATCGCACAGCAAACATAAAAACCTGCCGACATACATATGACAACTGACATTTGCTCTTAAACACAAAATCTAGTACTATAGCGATTGTTTCTGAAATATTCTGTGCCGATCAGGTTTATCAAATGCACCTAATAAAGGCTATATTTTCGGTAAGAGTAGATTTTTAACTTTCTCGTATACTTTAGTATACTAAAGAGAAAGTTATTGTGATCGTGCGGAAATCTTAAACTCAAACTGAGTATGAGAGATGATATTACGACTATATAGAAGTCCAAAAAAGTTGGTCCGCCAATGCCGTCCGTCGGTCTGTCTGTCTGTCTGTCTGGGCGTCGTATGGCGAAACGTTTCGACGGATTTGCTTCAAAGTTCGTATATAAGGTTCTTGGGGTTACCTCTCGGGGCATCTTTTTATTTTTTACTTTATCTTTTGAAATAACGGTACCTGCCATAAAAATTTTTTTGTTAAAATCACTTATCAATATTTTTCTCAAAAGTGGTTCGAAGGATTTCGGTCTTTTTTTGTACTAAGAATGTTTAGAATGGGTAAAAAATTCTGCATACTCAGTTTTTGGAAAAATTTGATTAACGGTAATTTATAAAACTGGCAATATCTCAAAAACTAATAAAGGGAATTTGAAAAAAAATTTACTTTTTACTATAAAGATAAACAAATTTGCATACTTCGATTTTTGAAATAATTTTTTTTTTTTAGGTTTTTTTTTCATATAACGATTTTGTTAAATTTAAATTTAATTCGTTTTCTCAAAAACGGCTCCAACGATTTTGATATTTTTTTTCGAACAATTATTTTAAAAGTGTTCAATGTGCGAAATTACATCAAAATCGTAGGGCACGTTTTTGAGAAAATCAAATTTTCCAAAAGCTAAAAAGTGATTCAAATACATTTTCGATTCATTTTGCGGTTCAAAAACGCATTTCATGTACCGAGAAAGTTTCGTATGACGCAGTCGTGCACTTTATTTCAAGTGCATTTTAAACTTTAAATAAACCCACATTTTTGTGGGTGCAGTGGCTTAGTGGTTAAGTGCGTTAGACCACTAATCGAGAGGTCGCTGGTTCAAATCCCGACCTGTACCATCTGAACGTTTTTTTATTCGCTGCCCTACCTCTTGCGAACGTCTGACAAGCATCCAAGAGTAAGAACTGTCATGAGAAGCTTCTCAAAAATTATTTGTCGTTCGGAATCGGCATTAAACAGTAGGTCCCATCTATTCCCTTTAAAAAAGTATATCTTCGCACACACAGTCGTTGGAGAAGCTAGGCTTTGGGTCCTGTATAGGCCGTTTATGCCTAATATTTATTTATTTATTTTTATTTTAAACTTAGAGCGAGGGGTTCTATTTGCTGCCGTGGATACTGTCACTTCCAGTTGTAGCTGAAAAAAAAGGTAGAAATTGATAGAAGTTTTGGTAGGTGTCACTTTAACAACAACAACAACAAACAGTAAAAGTTGACAGATATCATATGACAGGTGACAGATACAAGGTTACATAATTCGTCGGTTAGCATAAAGTCTTTAGGAGCTTGTAATGATCGAACTCTTGGTTACTGTTATTACAGTTGTTTAAATTATTAAATGTGATAAGGGATATGAGTTATGGGTTGAACTATGGGAAGAACTTCGCAAAGAAAACTTGGAAGGTTACTTCCTTTTTTGGTGAATTATGAACACCTAAGTAAAGGGTGCTTTTTAGCTGATTTGGTTTTGGCAACACTGGTTTTGACAGCTGACGTGTGTTTAGTACCTTGTGTCACTGTCAAACAGCTTCAGTTTGGTTTGCAATTTAACCATGGATCGTCTTACAAATGAACAACGCTTGCAAAATTCGTGCTCGGTTCGAAATGTTCATCGCGCGCTGCTTCCATTTTATGATCGGCATTCTCGACCTTCTGAGCAGTCTATTCGGAAGATTGTGACCAAATTTCGCACCAAATTTACTTTGTTGGACATTAAACCACCAACACGTTTACGTACTGTGCGTATTGAAGAAAATATTGCGGCCGTATCAGCTAGTGTGACAGAAGACCGCGAAATGTCGATTCGGCGCCGTTCCCAGCAGTTAGGCCTTTGTTACAGCACTACGTGGAAAATTTTGCGGAAGGATTTGGGCGTAAAGCCTTTTAAGATACAGCTGGTGCAAGAACTAAAGCCAGCCGACCTACCACAACGCCGAATTTTTGGTGAATGGGCTCTTGGAAAGCTGGCCGAGGATCCGCTTTTTTATCGAAAAATTGTGTTCAGCGATGAGGCTCATTTTTGGTTGAATGGGTACGTAAATAAGCAAAATCGCCGCATTTGGAGTGAAGATCAGCCAGAAGCATTGCAACAGCTACCAATGCATCCCGAAAAAGCCACTGTTTGGCGCGGTTTATGGGCCGGCGGCATTATTGGGCCATATTTCTTCAAAGATGATGCGAACCGCAGCGTTACTGTCAATGGTGAACGCTACCGAGCGATGATAACAAACTTTTTTTTGCCCGAAATGGAAGTTCTTGACTTGCATGATATGTGGTTTCAACAAGACGGTGCCACATGCCACACAGCACGCGAAACAATGGCGCAATTGCGAGGCGAGTTTGGTGAACAGTTAATTTCACGTTTCGGGCCGGTCAATTGGCCGCCTAGATCGTGCGATTTGACACCATTAGATTATTTTTTGTGGGGGTATGCCAAGGCTAATGTGTATAGGGACAAGCCCGCTTCGATTGACGCACTGGAAGCCAACATCCATGCATTCATTCGTGAGATACCGGCCGATATGTGTGAAAGAGTATGCCAAAATTGGACTCAGCGGATGGGCTACCTGAGACGCAGCCGCGGTCAACATTTGCATGAAATTATCTTTAAACATTAAATTGCAAGGTTCAAACTATCGATTCAAATAAATATTTCATTCATTTTTTCGAATTTTTTGTGTTTTTTTTTTAAAAAAAATTCTAAACCTCTTAAAAAATCACCCGTTATATTTGCCTAACTCGGTAGATGCAATTTGATATGTCCTCCCCTGGATTTTTCCGGACGATTGTTGTGTAATTTTGAAAACATTTAAGCTTACGAGCCCTGAGATATATCGTTATTTGGTAGGTGTCTAAGAAATGTTTGGATAACAAGCTCCTTTACTCTTTTGAAGGTGGTTATAGCGGCAAGAAGCCTATATCCGAACTATAAAACCCCTAAACAAAATAAGTGGATTTAAACATGCTGACGAGGAATGAACAATAATTGCGCACCTATTTTAGTATAGTTTTATTTTCACTCCATTGCCCGTTTTAGAGAGGTCAGCTCTTAAAGGTATGTATACGGAAAACTATTTTCCTGTCGGAGTTATTTCTCGGGCAATTGCCTAATGGTTAAGTGCGTTGATATACTAAGCGGTCTCCGGTTTAAAACCGTTTTTATTTGCCGCCCCGCCTTACGCGACGGTTGAAAAACATCCAAAAGTAATAACTGTCATGAGAAGTTTTTCAAATATTACATTTTTGTTCGAAATCGGCATTAAACTGGGACCTCCAGTTCTTTCATACGTGTGAAAAAAAATATATTTTCGCTCTCAAAATGGTTGGAGGTCCTGTATGGCCTTTAGAATACTGACTTTGCAATAGAAATTATGAAACACGTGTTTTTGATCCCTGATTTCAAGGGCCAATATTTTATTGAAGTGAGACTTTCATTACGGTAAAATAATTGAAGTAGTTAAGAACTGATTAATTAAGACCATTGTTACTTACTCGAAGAAAGAAATTATAATTACCGATGGCACCGCTTCATCTTGGTGTCCGCAATCTGTAAACTTTCTCTAGTTTTATTGTTTGTAACTCATTAAAAATGTGCATTGTTAACTCTACCCTTGTAATGAAAACAAATTAATTAATTTAGTAATACTCTGTTCCCTTTTAGGACTGGCACTCTCGTTCAACTGAAGACGAATCATTCGCCACCGCATCAGAGGGCAACTTTACACCTCACTCGCATTCGTCGTCATTCCAAACGGCTTCTGAAGGACCATCGTTCCTGAGTTCTGGAAAAACCTCGTTCGATTCGAGTGATCTTGAAGACACAGCGTCACAAATCTTCCCCCTCGACATACTCTCACCCGGGAACATATCATACGATGGCTCATCAGAGCCCAGCTTTGTTTCGGCACAACAATCCCTAACAACGTCGCCGCAATCAGTGAAACATGACTCTGGCATAGAAAGTACGTCTGAGTTCAAATCAATAGCCGAAGAAAAGGACAAACGAAACGACAACGACGACGATGAAAATGAGGATAATCATAGCCGAAGTACCACACCGACACCAGGAAACGGTTCGGCATACAAGCTGACCACGCCGAATAACAACGCAATTGACAACAATGTTGAGGCAGAAACAGCATCTTTGGCCGATGGCAACGACGAAGCTGCAGCAACCTCGAATGTCGATAACGAAGATGAGGATGAGGTGAGCGCGAGTGTTTGTTCAACTAAACCCACAGACTCCTGGCGAAGCAAATACTATGGTCACGTGACAAAGCAAACCATTAAAGGCTGTCTGTGAAGAGTGTGCTTTTCGTTGTCTAGTTGTTTGCTTTTAAAATTATTAACCCAAGATAACAAAAAAAAAAAAACAGAAAAAAAAATTATGTGAAATTCCAAGCATTTTAGTGCTCTTAATAGTTTTGCGTTTTTTTTTTTCTTTCTCAAGTCCATGACATTGCCCAAAGAAACGATTGTTTAATTAGATAACATGGTGACAGTCCTCTCTTTGGCAGAATACTACCACTGCCCACGCTTTTAAAAAATTCCGCCATTGCTTTTATTCGCTTCCTCCTATTGAAATACGAAAAAAGAATAAAAACAAATAAATATTTTACACTGGCTTTCTATTATATTTGGGGGTTTTCTCGTATATTTCTTTTTTTACGCTGAGTTCGAAATTATTTTTGGATTGTATCTATGTGGCAGTCGTTTGTGAAAATGCTGAAGACGCGCGGAAACAGCGAAGATTTTATGAATTAGATAGAAAAGTATTCAATCAGATGGCACAGATGGTAGATACTTACATATACCTACCTACCTACAACGCGCGTGTGACTGCCAAAGTCGAATATTCATTTCATTTTTGTCCCATAAATTGTACGTTGCACTGACGTAATAAAAACAATGATTTATACTTTATATTTATATTTATAATTTAGTTCAATCGTAGTTTATACCAAAATTGAAAATTTTATATTTTATAATAATTCTTTATTCTAATCAACATTTATAACATTCCAAATAAAAAAAAACAACTGCTTACATAATGATTTGTTATAATTTATTTTGTTTCTAGAAATTTTAAAAATATTTTAAAAAAAAATTATATATATTACTTAGTTTTAAAAATAGAAAATCGTAATTTTTATTTATATTTCTTATTGTTTATTATGATTGTATTTATTTGTAAACTCTTTTAGATAAACTGTAATAAAATCGACTATATAAAAACATATTAAAATTTCATCTATTTTTGTTAAATATTAATGAGAAACATTAATGTATCTGTTTATGATGTGTGACTCTGACTGGCGTTTAGTTGAATGTCACTCATTAAATAAAATAGAAAATTATATTAAGAGATTTATTTTGTAAAATAAAGAGATATAATTTCTGAAATACTAAAACGGCACAAGCGAAAAATAAGAAATAAGCAAATGTTGCATGCAATTTAATTTGTATAGCTTTATTTTTAGTTAGAAAATTGATGATAGAAAACCGTAATTTTATTTTATTCAGGCGGACACGTTCAACGTGTACTAAGCAAACATAAAGTGTCACTCATTTCGAAAGTAAAACTAAATAAAACACACACAGCGATATATTTTTGATGAAAAGATTCGCAGCATGCAATACTTTTGCCGTAATTTGTAACCACTTTTAAGCACATTTCGGGCGGTAACTCAGCCAAAACTTAAGTAATGTTAGTTTTTAATGCGTCTTTAGTTCGGGGATTATTCGCGTAAGCAAGGTCCTTTGCATAGCCAAACAAAAAAAAATCTAACGGAGTCAAGTCTCCAAAATGTGAAACTACGTAATTGGTCGTGTTATGTGGCTTGTTGCCCCGTCTTCTTGGAAGCACATATTGTCCAAGTCGATATTATGACACGCACCGAATTGACTGTAACCGACTTCCCATTGGCATCTTCGAAGAAATATGGACCAATGACAACTTTCGACCAAACGACGATGCACAGGCCTTAAGAAATCAGTAACGCTTCCACTCTCTTCAAATATCTTCACAATTTTACCGATTGCTTGCGTATTCGGACCATAAAAAAGTTTTAAAAACTTTAACGCGTTGTTCGATCGCAAATGGCAAACTCAACTTCAACTAATATAATGACACTTCAAATGACAGCTCAGTTTGACAGGTGGCAAAATCCAGAGCTACCAACTTGAAACAACGAAATGAATGACCCTGTATACAGAGTTGTGAAAGAATGCAATCACAAAAATACATTCAATGAATTTAGTTTTATGATTGCATTCATTGACTTCAATTTGAGATTGTGGAAAAATGAATGCAATCACCTTTAATTTTGCATTCAAAAAATGACCTAATTTTTCTACCATTCAAATGAATGAAAATCTTGGACATGACTATAAGAAATCAAGCCTAGATATACTATTTTTTTTATAGACAGGAGCTCTATAAGGCGATGATTAAAATTGGGATTTCGGCAAAACTTATCTAGCTTTGTTGCGTGAATCTATAGGACATGTATAAATACTACCCTTTATAAAAAATAAAAGAAAGCAAAACTTTTTACATTCATAAGAGATTGCATTCAAGTGAATGGTAGAAATGTGAGTTCACTCAGTTGAACGCAAAATGAATGGTGATTGCATTCATTTCTCCGCAATCTCAAATCACAAAACTAAATTCATTGAATATATTTTTGAGATTGCATTCAAAGATGATTGCATTCTTTTAACACTCTGCACCTGCATGGAATCGATGTAATTATTTTAAGGCAGCTTCTGATATAAAGATTTTAAGAACAGTGAACGTCCAATTTATGTAAAACGAACGAAACAAATGTTTATTAAATTTGCATTTGCATTCCTAAATAGCAAACTTGCCAACTAGAATAGTTGGTACGTGCGAAAACGTACTTTTCTGACATGAATAGAAGGCACCTACAGTTTAACGGCGATTCCGAACTGCAATTTATTCTTGTGAAGCTTTTCAAGAGAGTTCTTATACTCTCGAATGTGTGTCAGATGTTCACAATAGATAGCCATTCGAATTATGTACTAAGAACTCCAAAAACATTTGCATGGGTACATTGTAATAAAGGAAACAACTACATAACGTCTTTTGGATTACAGTGAAATGTACATACATATGTCGCCTTTTTACAAATCAACTTAAAAACGAATATTTTAGTAACATACATATTCTAGATTTTCCAAGCGCAGTACTGTATTCTTATCAAAATTTACCAACTTTTTTTTCGAAACATCTGGAATATTAATTCCATTTACGATGCAGGTCATATCCAACCTATCACAACTATTTAAGATCAAAAGATAAAAGATAAACTAATAATCAAATTTAGTCTGGCAGTTAACTTAAAATCTGTACACTTTCTTAAATCCCTGTACCAATAAACAAATTTAGTTGTCGGATAATCGTTAACTGTAGGGTTAAATTTTAATGGTCAGAAAGCCATGTTTATGTCTAACATTAACTCTAATTTTCATTCTGTCATAATTCATTCTGCAACGGAATGTTGCCGTGCATTCATTTATTATTGTATCAACTAAACGCATAGTAATATATTTTGGAGTAAATAGTGTTAGTCGGCGCAATTAGGTACGATTTTTGTTGTACGGCTTTATCAAATAAAAATGTATATGAAAAATACAAAGCATGACGAAATAGTCCAATTAGCCCTAGAAAGGGATACAAATTGTGAATTTTCGAAGAAATTCAAACAGTTTCCTTTTGTACAAATTAGTGTTTAACTGAACGTATATCTAAGTAATTCGAAGTGTGTACATTGACTTTAGAATAGGTACATTTTCCGTTCTGAATGGGTTCCAAGTCCTTCTCAAACGATTTCCACAATATAGCGGACTGTCGGTTTGTTAAATCTATTAATAATTTTAAACTGTTTACCGATTACTATACACCAACAATAATAAACAATCCTATAGTGGCCAAGGAACTCCTGATCGTCATATTTTAAAAATGGTTTTTTATAATTTTTCCCTTTTCGGAGAGTTGCCGATTCGTCAACTAGCATCATCAGATCCATAAAAATATCTTCGTCCCGACTTGAATTCCTGTTTTATTACTTAATTTCTTTGCCTTATTTTCAAAGTACCTCTGTTTGAAAACAATATCAGATGTTTTGACAAATAGATTTGACAGCAAATGTAATAGAATCAAAAAAAAGTCCTCGCACTAATAAAGGTGGTGGTCAAATTATTTATGGTACCATTTCAAATATGCTGTACATTTTAATTTAAACTGGCAGTCAACTAATAGTCGACATTAGTGTTTGTTTATTAGTAAGGCCGAATGTCTAGGACTAGCGACGAATGGGGCTGTGTTGTTATAAACATGTTTCTTAAATCTTGGATATTTGTATCTTATTTGATCTTAATTCTCGCAGTTGTAAAGCAATCACGAAAGCTCAGAAACAAGAACATTACGATGAATGGTACACTGTAGTTGAATATTGGTATATTCCGAATATATTACTTCTCCAAACTGGGTCACAAATCTACAGGTCGAAAGTTCACACGAAATTGGTGTGCCGAACCACTGGATTTAAGTAATTTGGACTGTCCCTCTGCAGATGGAAGGTTCCGCTCACGCAACTACTACGTTTTAAGGAAGACGTTTACAATCGTATAACAATGCTGAATGATGAAGTTAAATATACCATACTTTTATATTTATATACCTTTATTCCTTTTACAGCGTCCATACCAAATTAATCTGGAAACATCATATTTTTAAATTGGTTCGTCTGTGAGGCGGTGATAAGCCATATGCGCACGTTAAGCATTCTTTTTTACGTTATGAGAACCAACACAAGACCGAGATTAACATTCGTACATCCCGTATGGACCTACATGTACTTTAAAAAATACATCCAACTGAAATTATATGCAGACTGCTAGTGAAATGTAAAAAAAACCGTATTTTATAAGAAAAAATGTTCTAAAAGAGCAAATGGGTCAGTTTTTGCCAGTGAATTAAGTGAAAAACAAATGCCGTCTCCATTTTCCGTTTCCAAAAAAACATGTAAACCACAGATCTATAATAATAGATCTATCTATTATTTATAAAATATCAAATTAAAATGCGTCTTATTCTTAGATAAATAAATTAAAATTAAAAACGACATCGAATTTAATTTCTGCTGACTTCTCGATATCTTGCATAAAGAAGAAGTCAATGCAGCTATCCCTTTACTTAATTTCTTCGTGCAGAAAATCAACAAAATCTGCTTTCAAAAAAATAATGCCAATGCCAATCTAAATACACAGATCTAAGCATAGAGGTTGTACTAAGTCAGATATCTTCACGGGCATGCGCATAGCAACCCACAAAAGATTTAAAAAAATCGTTAAACCAGTTCTCGAGTCTGTTTAGACCTCTCGGAAAGAGCCCTGAGGAATAGGACAGATAGAAAAGCTTACGCAGTGGTTTTGCCAGCGTGGAAGAACACCTCTTCAGAACGATAGGGGAAATACCATCTGGGCCAGCGGATTTGTGAATGTTGAGATCTTGAAGTACTCTTGCCACAGTAGGGGTGCGAAAGTGGATTTGTCCCATGGAGTGTTCTATGCGCTCGAGTACTGGGGGAGATAAATCACAATCTGGGAGCGTTGAGCTAGCTGCAAAATGAGCAGCGATCAGATTGGCTTTTTCCGAAGAGCTGACAGCTGGAGTGCCATTGTAAATGAGTGTCGGGATAGATGACGAGGCCGAATTTTTAATATTCTTAACAAACGACCAAAAGTTTTTACTACCGGAGTAACTTTGTAGTATTTTTTGCCTCAACTTTTGGTCGTAGGAAAATTTAACACGATTAATATAAGCATTGCAGTCATTTCTGGCTCGTTTGAACTCTTTTCGGTTTTCCTCAGTTGGGTTGGCCTTAAATGACCGAAAAGTTACCTCTTTAGCCCTGAAAGCTTCTTTACAGCTCAAGTCACACCACGCGTTTTCCTTAGGTCTGATACACTTTATCCTGTTAGGGATAAAGCGTTTCATACCCAGGTGAATTAAATTTGTAATCATATCGGCAGCGGCATCCACGTCGTTGTTGAGGACAACAGTTTAAAGCTTCCCAATTGGCTTTCTCGTATTGCCATACAGTTCTTTTGGGAGCTTGTTTTTTAACTGTGTGGCTGGAGTACGAGAAATTCCCCGATATGATACAATGGTCTGAAGAACCTAGAGGCGATAACATTTAAATTTTTGACCGCTAATTTCCGGTATCCGTGTCGGCTCATTTACAATCTTCGGGTGTTGTCTGTCCAGAATGTCGAAGCCAACTAGAATTGTGTATGTTGAAATCGCCCGCAATAACGATTTCAGTACGAGGATAATGGGTAACAATTCTGGTGATGGAATCAGACAGTGCATCAAACTCATTATAAGTTGAATGCCTGTCCTGGTTAGGGCTTCTGTACATAAAACAGTAGTGAATTAATTGCCTACGGACATGAAATTTTGGCCAAATAAAATTAAATTCCGGATTGGAACATTGGCCATATTGAGGTAGAAGTTGATAGGCTACATCACTACGTATATGAACGGCGATACCACGATGGGAAAAGAATAATGGCACCAAGCTATATCCAGGCAGACTAACCTCCGTTAAATCGGAATCAATGCTATCACTGCTATCACTTAGTGCCAAAACAGCTGGTTTATTGTGAATCGCATGGGCGTACAATGAAAAAAAATTGAATCTCAACCCACGAATATTACTCACGTCCACTCTAAAATTCCCACGCATGACAAAAAACTCAACTCCGACGCTGACTAAGCTGGGTCGTACCGTGTAGATCCTGACGTCAGCTTTCCAAAACAAATCACTGCAGGTGTTATGCCAAAGCAATTCATTGTATGGGCATACAACAAAATTTTACACAACGCCACCCGCTATTTGCCAAATGATACTCTACCCAGACCAAATTTTTTGATGTCGAATAACCTTTTTTGGACAACAAAAAATGTCAGAAATATTCATTATTTGACCGCTCGGCTTCGAATGCAAGTCCACATAAATGTCAATTTTATCGTATTTTAAAAATAAAATCTGAAATAAGTTCAAAAAAATTAAATATTCTTCTACCTTTTTACTTTAAGTTTATTTGTGTTTCCTAATTGCATTGGAGTTAGCCATTTTTATTTTAAAGTTGTAGACTCAACTACGTTTGGTCTTTTATGAACTGAATTTAATGTCAATTATTATTTTAAGCTAATGACGATTAAAATATAATTAGTCGGTTTTAATACTACCTCATTGATTCATTCTCTGTCGTGATGAGTTTTATTTTGAAACAAGACATTTACAAAGCGATCTGCAAGGATAAACAAAAAATGCTTGCTCAGGAGCTGTCAGGAGCATTGGATGGCATTAAGGATAGTCGCGGCTTTTGGAAGATTGTCGGAGCTCTGTCCGTATGTCGTTAACTCGAGGCATCTAGGCGGAATTCTCTGCAATTGCTGACTACTTCAAACAATTGCTAAGCCCCTCAACTGAATTAAGCCCTCCCTTAAATAACAAACAGTTACATAATTCGTTCAATTACAGTTCAAGAGCTAGTCAAAGTAGTACACCGTTGTAATGAAAGTAAAGCTCCTGGTGAAGACCGGATACCATAGGTATTCTTTACATTTTTGTTCTTTATTTATTTATTTAATTTATTTCGTTAATGCTTAACAACTGTAAGATATAATATCTAATATTAAATGACAAAACAAGATATTCTGTTGTATCTTCTAGCGAACAATACAATTGAATGCGTCATTGAGCTTTTGCTTGCTTATATAGTTACAATTGCAGTAAAATTCCAAACCATATATCAAAATTGCAAGAAGTAAACGTATTCTAACTGCTGTTAAATGCTGAGTTACCCATAAAATTCGAAGTACGCCATATATCTTGCCGACGAGCCCATTTATATCCCAAGCTAAAAAGCGGTTAAAGGAGATTTTTTGCTGTTTTATCATACTCCATTGGAGCATGGCTCATTACAATCGGCGGGGAATTAACAAGATTAGATTTTTTAGGGTTTAAAATAAGCCCATTTACCCGGACCAATTAACCACTTTCTCAGGGTCTTCATGAACACAACTAAAATACAACTGACCGTCATCTGCGTACATATAAGCGGAACAGTTAGCAATCAAGGATGGAAGTTCATTAACATAAAACGAAAACAAAAGGGGACCAAAAATGCAACCCTGAGGAACACCACTGACATTCGGCAGAAAATGAGAAAGGTTGTCTCCAACTTGCACTGCTTGCCTTCTATTAGTTATTTTCATATTAATTTTGTTGCTCCATTTGAAAAATTAAAGCTTTCTCGAAGCTTTCTACATAATTTAACGTGCTTGACTCATGCCTGTATCGAAAGCCTTGAGAAATCAAGTATTGCAGTAGAATTCTTAGTTTTAAAAAGATGATGTCACTGACCCAGCGAACTATATAGAAATATCTTTAATGAAAACAATAATGAAAATATTTAGCGAAGCGAAGTTTAAAATAAAAGCGCAACAAAGTGAGACCAGGAATACGTACCCCCATTTTCAACCATGATCTAGTTCAATGTAGGCGTTATTTCTAATATATTTAATTCTAGAGGCGAACTACTTCGATTAAACTTTAGACCACATATCTGCGACGGGAATGAGGAATATAGCGTATGCAACCTTCAAACAAAAGAAGATGTTTTTCCTTTGATTGGAACTTGCCCTATATTGAAAGAGATCAGACAAGTTCACTGGAATAAATAAGCGTTTTCTATGGTTGAATTCATTACAAGCTTAAATTGTGAGCACTGAGGTATGCTAGCTAGTTACCTTAAATCTGCATTGAAATACCGAAGCTTTTTAGATAAGAACATGTGTATAAAACTTAAGTGTAAATCTCTCTTCTTCGGCTGACGGCAATAGCCAAAGTTTCCTATTGCAACTTAATGTAATCAAAAGTATGAACTGATCGAAACACCCTGTACACGTTGAAATATTCTCAATTTTTTTTCCAATATAAGTACGCAATTTGAGTCTTTTTTTGGAATTTTCAAAATTTCATTAGCTACTTTGTTTCGAAGACATGATTTTTGACAACACTGCAGCCTAAGAATTTGTGTTTATTTAAAAAGGCTTACAATATCTAAGAAAATAACTACTTGCATCTAAGATGTTGCGTTTGCTTAATTTCTGTCATGCATGTTTTTTTTTTAGCAACTTTGTTAAACTCAAAGAACTGAAGTATTTTTGCTTAATTTAATTGCAAGTTTCTTAAAAATTGAATAACTGTATCAAAACTCAAATGAAAATTATTGATATAATTGCCCAAAAATTCCCGTAACTTTTAACGTAGGGACAGGATTAAGGGACAGAGTACAACAAAGTAGGGTTTTCCTTAAAAAATCAGTTCCCTTGCTTTAAAATTTTTTTTTCTGGCCACACATCACGTCCTAAAGTATGGATCATTAAGTCGGTAACACCCTGTATATAACCACTTTAGAAATTTATTAACTTTCTCGTATACATTAGTATACTAAAGAGAAAGTTATTGCGATCGTGCGGAAATTTCGAACTCAAACTGAGTATGAGGGATAATATTACTATAAGACTATAGAGAAGTCCACAAAAGTGGCTGCGCCAATGCCATCCGTCGGTCTGTCCGTCTGTCCGGGCGCCGTTTGGCGAAACGGTTCGACGGATTTGCTTCAAAGTTCGTATATAAGGTTCTTGGGGTTACATCTCGGGGCATCTTTTTATATTTTACTTTATCTTTTGAAATAACGGTACCTGTCATACAAATTTTTTTGTGAAAATCACTTATCATTATTTTTCTCGAAAGTGGTTCCAAAGATTTCGGTCTTTTTTTGTACTAATGATGTTTGGGATGGGGTCAAAACTTCTGCATACTCAGTTTTTGGAAAACAAATCGATTAACCGTAATTTATAAAACGGGCAATATCTCGAAAACTAATAAATGTAACTTCAAAAAATTTACATTTTTTTTCTATAAACTCAAACAAATCTATATACTTAGATTTTTGATATAATTTTTGTTAAATTTTTTTTTTCAGATAACGATTTTCTTAAATTTAAATTAAATTCGTTTTCTCAAAAACGGCTTTAACGATTTTGATAATTTTTTGTATTTCGAACAATTATGTTAAAAGTATCCATGATGTGCTAAATTACATCAAAATCGTAAGTGCTGTTTTTTTAGAAAATCTAATTTTTCAAAACCTAAAATGTGATTTAAATAAATTTCTCCACATTCGTTTTGCGATTGAAAAACGCATCTCATGAATCGAGAAAGTTTCGTATGACGCGGTCGTGCACTTTATTTATTAAATTGTGTGATAATTTTTACAAAAGTCAAAAATTATCACATAATTCTAATGCAGATATATGTGTTAAACTATTTTATTTATTAATAACAACAATGACAAGTTAAATAATATTCAAACATCTATTTTCTATTTTCTGGTACTGAACAACACACTGGTACTGAGAGCACACAAAGTTCACTATTTCATGTTTGTACTGTTTTATGTTCAAATCAATATTTATCTATCTGGTGTGGTGAAAATCCGGCTCCATGATCTGTTGATTTGAACTCTTTTGCAGCCCAACTGCAAAAGTTTCTCTTTGAAAGCAGGTACCCGTTTGGTCGGCGATTACATAGTTATTACCTGGAAATATTTGTTAGGCAGGTCCATGACATGACTAAATCTTAGGAGGAGAAAAAAAAAGATTTCGTTCACTTATTAATCGCATAAGAAAAGCTGCAACTCATCTGTGTTGCGGTTAGGTTAAGATAACTTAGACGAAGACGTCATCTGTGAAAAGCACTTTATGCTTTTATTTATTTACTTAAATGTTTTGTTTTTAATGTTTACATTTTCTCTTTACGCTTCACACATTGGTGGGAGTGTGGACGAAAGAGTGCTTGTACTTATGTATGGAAATTTATTATTTTGTTTGCATACTCGTAATTGAGAAAGAAAATTTACCCAGCTAATATTGACAATAAATTTACATTTTTAAGCGCAATGAAAGAGTTTTCACTAATAATAGTAAGATGGAGGAATGTAATAGATGCTGTGGCAGTTTTTTTTTTGTTAATTGTATTTACCAGCGGCATATTTTTTATAGCTTTTTTGGATATAAGAAACTTTAAGTTTGATCTTTAGAGGTTATTGAAAGCCTCCGGGAGGTTAGTTTGTGACGTTAGATATTTGTCACCTGGAGTTGAAAAGGATATACAGTCGAACCCGGTTAGTTGGAATCTAGGGGGACATTTATTTCAGTCTCACTTAAAGAGGTATTGCAGTTAGGTCCCTTTCTTCCAACTCTCGCTCAGCAGGTCCTTCATGTATTTCAGTAATTTCAAAGCCAGATTTTTTATTGTGGTTTCATTAACGCAGTACCAAGATGTAATAGACGACTTCTTTTCGATATGTTTGTCTTAAAATTGTTTATAATACCTTGACCTGAGAGTTGAAGTTTGCTCGTTGTGTTAACAGATAAAATCAATACCTTTATGAATTGCAGTTCTGGTAAGTTCATTTGAGCTGTACAGTTGTCAACAAACAACAAAATCTTCCTTTCTTTTAATTTCAATTTATTTCAGCCAGTTTTTGTTACTTTTGTAATCCACTGGTAGAGTTGAAACATTTGGGTTGCTTCAATCACCCGATAAGAAGAATAGGAAGTTTTTCAGAGCCAGACCTATTGCTACATGGCATTCCTTTCCTTTGAACATAAAAGTTTTATCTGGGAGGCACTTAAAAAATAAAGCTGTCTCATCAGCAGTAAAAATGTCTTTCGCGGTCTATGTCTAATGTCTACCACTTATAAGCGATGAAAGATGTTCAATCCAACTACTGCAAAAGCCCAAATCAACTGAACTGTTTTCTTCATACATTTTTTTAAAAACTAAATCAATTATTTTATTAAAATATTGAGCCTTTTCTTTAAGGAGAGGACAACGTATTGGAATTTTTAATTAACCACTTGCTTCATTCAGGATACAACACATTCTTCAATTGGAGGGTGTTCGGAGTGCGATTTTATTTTAGTTTACCGTGGCCCTTACTTCATTCCGATTCAATTGATTTGGGCACATTAAATTCTTTGCATATTTCGTCTCGCGATTTTCTATGATCGTACTCATTCAAAGGCTTCAATTTTACTCTAATTGACAAACAATGCAACTTTCGCCTCGACAATATTTAATCGCGTAAGGATGATAAACGAGGACAAACTGAATTGCAGCTGAACGTCTTGTGTAAAAGCAAAAGATACGGTAAAAGCAACTGTTTTTGTCGACGCAATGGCGACGTTAACGAAAACAACCCTATGAAACTGGTCGTCAGTGTGAAAGCAGAAAATATGGGCTGCGAAAATATTAAATGTGTTTGGGCAAGCACATACAAAAATTTGATTTTTAGAAGTTAATTTTTGAAATATAAGTTTCACTTATAGAGGTTGAAAAAGTTTCACTTATTAAGGAAAATGGAGGTGCGCCAGAATTAGGCCCACTTAGCCAGGTCCTACTTATACAGAGACGACTGTAATATGGTGCTTACCTACTAAGTTTATAAAATTATCGATCTTAGACCACAAAATGAAATATAGGTTATCAAATTTTATCTGTGAAGGGAAGCATGTATTCCCTGGATACTCAAAAGTGTATAAGTGAAGGATTTCTTCAAATCCGCTCACATCAATGCTTTTACATTTGAATAGACCTCATAGCTAATAATGTTTGCTAATAATAACGAAGGTTATGCTCTCTACAAAATATTTAGAAAAGTCATTTTGAATTTTGCTGATGCAAAGTTTTCGCAAAACAGCGTTTTTAAGACTCGTTTAATAGTTAAATACCGTAAATTGCATAAATATATTTTTTTTAAATTAAACAAACTTTGTATTAAATTTAGATTTTATTTTGATTTTGGTCAAAATTTTATTAGGAGGAATTTCTATAACCCAAGTCCTAAGTTCTGCTCTCCTATATGTAACAGTGGACTCACTAGATAATGTAATTTCGCTGCAGGAAGTTTGCAACGTATTACACCATTGTAATTTAAATGAAGCACCAGGAGAAGATCACATTCCCTACGAGTTTTTTAAGTTTGAAACAAATGGATTCCTTGAAAAACTAACACTTGCATATAATCACATCCTCGACGTGGGTGAGGTACCAGATAGCTTTAGAAGAAGTATAATATACCGGTTGTTCAAAAAAGGACATCCAAACGATCCGAACTATTATCGAGGAATTTCCTTTATGAACACCGTTACAAAAAATTTTACTGGAATTATCTTAAAACGCCTAACAGATTTGGTGCGGGAATATGATTTACTGAGCGAATTCCACATCTTCTCTCTGACAAGCATCGAACGAACATACAATAGATAAGGGCAAAAAGCTCTATGCATATTTGTCGATTTTAAGACAGCTTTCAATACTATCGACAGGAAGGCTTTATTTTACAAGCTTAGCAATTTAGGAGTATCGACGATAGTTCTAAAAATCATACAAATCGTACAAAAATAACAGACCTAAGGTATGGAATGGGAAGCAGCTATCCAAATGGAGGTTAAGCATGGATGTCTCCTGAGGCCACTACTTTTCTCAATCTTCCTTTAAGACCTTACAAAATTTCTACAGGGCGAAATCGAATTTAATGGAATTCGTATAAAGCTTCTACTTTATGCGGATGATATTGTCTTCCTGGCTGAGACTCTAACAATGATGCAAATGATGATGAATAGAATGCAATAATACTGCACCATGTGGAACCTCAAAGTCAACGTTGGAAAATCGAAACTAATGGTGATCCGAAATGGATCTCGGAGGTACTCAAGGCAGGAAAAATGGTTTTGGCAAAATAAGGAAGTTGAGATTGTTAAGACTTACAATTACCTTGGAGTAACCTTAACATCTACAATGTCATTCAAGTACCATCTTCAAGAAAAACTTAAAGAATCGAAAAGGGCAATCAAATTGCAATTAGGCAAAAAAACGTTCCATCGAGTAGAAAATTTAAAGTTTTTGAAGCGGCTGTCCATTCAGTTATGTGTTACGCTGCAGAAGTTTGGGGTATCTATTGGTATGATGAAGTAGAAAAACTCTTGAGATACTTTATAAAGAAAATCTTCAGACTTCCAGTAAACACCCCAAATTATATGTTGCATCTAGAAACAGGTCTGCCTCATTTGTACATCTTTACAATGAGGTTGCATATGCAGTACATATTGAAAGAAATAGCGTTATGAAGCCACCGACTTCCACATATAGTAGCGAAACACGCAATATATAGACAGCTTCAATTTTTCGAAGAATGGTCCAGATTGAGCGCAGAACACAATGTCCTGTTAACAGAGTACAACGCAGATTTGTGCAAAGGATGTATACAGGAGCTATTAAGGAAAATGTATGAAGCTCATCGGGCGGAGTGTAGGAAAAAAGCGCAACAGAGTGAAACCAGGTGGTACTATCGAATACTCAACATTGATCTTATGGAACAAAACTATTTCCATGATCAAAACAGTATAAAAATGGTTTTAACAATCTTTAAGGTCAGATGAGAACTTATTAATTTAAATTATATGCCACATAGAGCGGAAAGCAATACAGAATGCAGCTTATGTAATCTACGTGTCAATGAAGACGTCCAGCATTTCATTGGAGTTTGTCCTATTCTGAGAAGTATTAGAAGTGGTCGTTTTGTTAAAACTGCACTTACGGAAGACGAAGTTGTTTCATGGTTGAGATGGGAATGTTCTTTCTAGTTATGTAAGATCTGCTCTGAAATATCGACAACAAGATATAGTAGATGAAGCATTTTAAATATAATTATTTTTATAGAACAAATAAAAATCATTAAAATCGTTAAAAAAAATTCTGTAAAAATTCTCTTTTTATCCGGCTGACTTTATTGTGAACTATTTAAAACCGTATTCAATATTATTAAATAAAATAACAATTATTACTACTAACCTTTTAAAATTTTTACAGACATGGTAGTCAGACTGTTAAAAAAGACAAAGAAATGGTTATGTTCATATATGGTTCCAAAATAGGCTGTGGAGAAGGAGTTCGAGCTATTTTTATTTTTTTTTTCTAGCCAGATCAGAAGGGGTGAAATATTTCTTGCATCGCTTAACCCTAGAAAGATAACCATATTTTAACAGTAATGTAAATCAAATGGGCAGAACACGTCTAATAGACATTTCGCAGCGTTCTTGGGGACATCGAATATGTGGTCATTCCAACGATGTGTGTCGTTAACGCACATACCGAGGATGGAAAGTCTTTCGGATGCATGGATAATGGCATAGTATTCAGGTTTCGCTTTAATGACAGAAGATAGCATTGTGTTTTGGAAGCTTTAAATTCTACTCTATTGGTTTTACCCCACATTCAAGGTCAGAATTTAATGAGCTTAACATACGTTGCCGTTCATCCGTGAATCATAAAACGAATATGCGAAGCTAAGGGCGCTGTCATCAGCGAAGGAATGGATTGGGTTAGAAGTGACAGGCAGGAGGTCATTGATAAAAATGAGAAAGAGAGTCGGAGACAAAACGGAGCATTGAATGTAGACTTGAAACCGTCCAAAACAACTTGTATTGAATGGTCCGAAAGGTAATTTGTCGTCTATTCTAAATGCACGCATTTTCGACAAAAGAGCTTGATGCCAAACTCTGTGAAATGCCTTTGAAATATCAAGCGCAACAATGGCAGATCTTCAGTATTTCAAGCCATCGGAATCAGTAACCTTTTTTTGTCTCCATCTGTTGGTGGATTTGTTACCAGCTTCTTTCGTTTTCATGGAGTGATTTTGCATTGATGAATAATTATGCAGAAATTAATTGCATGCGGTAGGGTGCGCTCAACTTAAGCTTTGGTCATACTAAGGGCCTTTTCACTATATGAACCCCAACGACGATAACATCTCATTTTCAAAGCGTTGTCTTTAATCTTTAACCGATTAATAGAACTCCTTTCATGACAACCATCCCATTTCAGATTAACGCTGAAGAACTTGTTCTTTTTAAGTTCCGAAGGGCAAGTAGAGCTAATGTGCATCTCTTTTTCCAGAAATCATAGAGCAAATTACACCTACTTTAAATACGTGACTTGCCTAAGAAAAATGTATGTCTGGATTTTAGCGACGACAACATTCCAAAACTTTTTGTAGTATTAAACGACCATACAAGTGTTTAATGAAACCACCCCTAGAGAAGGCAAAGTTACAGAAAATGTGATAGTCTCAATAACCGAATTAGCTTCTTGTATAAAAATGTTATTCGGACTGGCTAAAAGATGTCTTTAGAAGTATGGTTAAAGATGTCTCTAACGATAGTTCTTTTCTCTCGTATTTCTTAATGGCTACCTGATGGGAAAAACGATTAACCAATTAATAGCACGCACCTAGACCAAAAGTCTGTGTCTGTGCGTCGCCATTGTATTTTTTGCAATGTCGTTCATGCAAAACCACTCAAGAAAAGCCCATAAATATACCCTGGTTGTACGTGTAGCCATTAAGATTTGCTCAAGAATCTGCTAAAGTCTTCCAAATCGCCCAAGCTGTTCACGAACGGTGCTCCCGGCCTTTCTGTAGTGACATGTGTTCAACAATGTAGTGCCCACTCAAGCACCCTGATTTGCTTTCTTCCAAGGTAAACTACGTTCTTCGATTTCTTACTATTGATGGTTTGAAACAGGCTGCAGGCTATAGTGCTTGTGTTTTTCAATTATTTCTATGCCCAACTCAACGTGGTGCCATTAATAAAGCTCTTAGCCCCGTTGAAGACCTACACTTCAGATGCCCTAAAACAAAATCAGATCCGCATCTGGCAAGCCGGGTTGCTGCCTCGTTTCCTTCTACTTCGACTTGTAATAGAACCCATAAAAGTAGTATTAAACGCATTCCTAGTGCCAGAAGGCATTCCTTGTCGCAGCTCGCGTTTAAAAGATTCTAATCTATAGCTTTGGGTGGTGCCTTACGAACAATGTAATAATCAGTCGGTCGGTAGGACTTGCTGATACCAATTTCGTTTGAGAATATTGCTGCTCTTGTTCCCTTCTCCTTCATTTAACTATCTACAAAGATGGATAAGACTTCAATGATTTTGCTAGAAGGTTTTGTCAAAGTCAAGCTAGGATTTCTTACAATCAGTAAGTGGCTGTAGCCCCTTCTAATTAGAGATGTCAAGCAAGTGACTAATAAAAGCCATTCGTCAAAATGTAGTTCTCTCTCAGTCTTAGAGCAACTTAATATGTCACTTTCTTTATAAAGAGCTTAATGGGACGTATGGTCACATCGTAAAAGGTTCGTTCAGAACCCTAAGTGGGTTGGCAAATTTTTCGCATAATGTACAAAGAAATTCGTAAAAATTAAGATTTTCTTTTTATATGGACAGGAAATGTCAAAATGCAAACAATTTTTATAAATTCTTTATCTGCTTCCAAAAACCTCTATTTCAATTTTTAAAATAGAAAATAAATTTGATCTCTTCAGCTGCCAAATGTTTTAATATTTAATTTACATTTTGACATAAACACATAAACGAGGCCCGCAATATAAAACCCAAAATACCTACATTCAAAACTAAACTACTTAGGACCAAATGTACGGATGGCACTGTTATTTCGTACCCATACTTACCATACTCTCTTCGTGCACTTGTTCGCATGATGCGAATTCTCTTATAAAATGCTCACACAAGTGTTGCCGCCTTCAGCAAAATCAATATTAGCTTTGGCAATAAAACGCTTCGCAAATTAGATACTTTCTTGGCCCAACGGATCTTGGCTAGTCTTGGCCATCTCAGCCAAAGAGATACATAATTTCGTGGATACACACACTAACTACACCAAAAACCAGCTAATTCCCTACTCCACAGGTTAGCAAGCTAGCTGATCGTTCCGAACAGCAAAACTCTGCGAGTCAGTCTCGTCAGTGAATCGCGCGTGTGATGATCGTGCGCTTCAATATAAATTTACACCAAGCTAATGTGTAAAAGCACAAACCATCCACAACAACATACACACAGACAAGAAAAAAAAATAAAAGAAATAAAATTAATAATTAGCAACAATCTTGTAAATTTTGAAAGCTCAATTTCAATGCCGCTGTCTAGTATCTATAATCGTGTGGAAGCGGTTTCTTGTTGTTAAATACATTTAGTTGTTGTTATTGTGTATTTACATCTTGTTGTCGTTTAACAAAAAAAAAAAAAATAGTATTTGTGAATGGAAAGTGATCCGATCCTACCCTGCTATCAACATCACCATCACCTCTCTATCCGTTATTATTGAAAATTGAATGAAAAAACGAATTTACATTGAAATTTGTATGTTTGGCTGTTAAATAAAATCATTATAAGTGAATTGAATAAAAATAGAAATAAATAAAAACAAGCATTCGAATGAAGTCATTTCTCGCAGTAGTCACGTCGCGGTAACGCGGCGGGTGTCGTAGAATTTTTTAACGCAAAAAAAAAAATTTTATTACAAATTGCTTGTTTGGCGTGCAGTGCAAGAGTTCTCTCTCATATTCTGTCGATATTTTAAGAAAAAGAATAAACCTTCGCAATCAGTAAGGGAAGTAGAGAATAGAATACCTGATTCGAGAAGCACCACAAAATAATAATAAAAAAAAATTGCAACAACAAAATTCCCCAATACTATTAACAGTCATGGATTCCTCGATGTCTTCGCTTTATTCTGGCTCACAGACGCGGGAGAATGATTTTGGTGAGGGTATAGGACCACGGGCCACCACCATCGGAACCGTTGTCGTACGTAGTGGACCAATTCAAATGGTGATCGCATTGCTGCAAGTAAGTTTCATATATATATATATATTTTTTTTTTCATACATTTCCTTTGGTATTTTGCTACAATCTCAATTTGTGAAGTTCGGAATGAATTTCAAGGTCACTCCAATGGAGCTTGTTTTTTTTCGTTTTTTGTTGATTGTCATTGTGTGGTTAATTCGATGATCGAATTAATTTGAATAATTAAACATGTGTGACGTATGCCAAAAAAAAATTTGACAGAAAATAAATGATTTAGATAAAAAATTAAATTGACCTCGAAAGTAGGAAAAATGTTTTGTTTGTTTTTTGGTATTTTATGTCACTTAGAGGTAATCAACGAAATTCATGTAAAATAAAATGTCAAGACATGCGATGTTTATTTTTAAAATTAAAATTTCATTTATTGGCATCAACATTTTTAATAAGGGCTTTAAGTTTTCATGAGAACGTGGAATGGGCATAAAATGTTAAGTCCCTTCCATTAGTGGGCAACAAACAATCTCGCAAACACATTTGTTAAGCTAGGCTCGATAAAGGCCTTACATACATATTACTTTATAATTATATATGCTGATCCAGCCATGCTTAATGTGTAGGTTGGTGGTGGAATTTTCTCTCACAGACTATATCTTAGTCTCTTGATTCATCTACCCAATCGTTGCTGTATGTTTCAGGCAGAAGTCATGGCGATTAAAGAAGCCAAAAGGAAAGTAACATGATATCCGCTAGATGTATGCGCTTCTTCTTTGACAGCCAAGCGCCTTAAAATCGCTAGACTTAGTGTCTCTTAACCCCCAGAATGCCGATCCTCTATTAAGGCGATGTCGACGCAATTCAACATTCACCTCTGCTGGGTGCCGGGGCATAGAGATATTCTAGGGAACTGCAAGGCCGACGAACTCGTAAAGCACGGAACCATAGGCATTCCAATTGTCAAATGCAAATTAATGATAAGACTAACCTTAGGTGGACAAGTGGCACAACAAAGCGGATTTGGCCTAAGCTGGATCTGAAACGCTTTAAGTGTTTGATTTCCCTAAAAAGACTGGACGTCAGCTCTACAATAGGTATCATCACTGGACAATGTCTTATAGGCTTAACATGTATTCAAATGAATTTTGCATAAGCTGCATGGATGCGGAGGAAGAGGAGACAATCCTACACCTTCTTGCACTTGCCCTGTTCTCTCCCAGAAACTTAAGGTCCAAATAGGTGCCTTCTTACATGACAATCTTAAAAATCTATCAACTACTGACGTTAAAATTCTCTTTCGCTTTATCCAGAGCTCCAAATGGTTTAAATGGAGTAGAGTAGTAAAGGTTTAGATTCACGTCGTATGACAATGGACCTCTTTTTGGTACTAATGAGTCGGCCTTATCGACTGCCACATGCTTACACCTTTATTTTTGAGATAAGGAGCTGAAACTTCAGATATATACTTTCTAGTTAGAGGCCAAACAAAAACTAAGTCTTAAACGTACCCTACAACTTGCAAAATATGGACCCATAAATGTACGTAAAAATGCACAACATTTTGCCCTCAAAAGAAGTATCTTTTAATGTTATAAAAATTATCCAAATATTCATTAGAATCTGTCCAGTCATTCGAGAGTGATTGAAAGCCAAGCATCCAAGCAATTATAATACATTTTAGAGAGATACAGTGCCCTTCAACAATGCAACGCCTTTTCCACAACTCCAAACATTTAGATATTGAAATTTTGTTAAAAAAAAACCAAAATGTAATACTTAATTTGTCAAATGCAGTCAACTCAATGTTACTGCAACTCTGAAGGAACTAAAGAAATATTTGTATCAAACAAAGCGGCTTGAAGTCTTAATATTAATTTTTAAATTCTTTCGAAGTCTTCAATTTAATGTGTATATTCGTCGTTTGGCTAGAGCAAAAACAAATAAAAAATGTCTCTATTTATTTGACGTCTTAACTGTCGATCAAAACGTGGCACTGCCAGCCGGTGGAGTACGTCGGTTAGACCAAAAATAAGTATCGTCTGGCCTCCCTGACTCTGGAGTTGTTGCATTTGGGTATAATCAAAGTGGCTATAGGATCCTGCAATAGCATTGGATCATTGATTTTAATTGTTTTTTTTGAAGAAGTTCTTAGAATCTCACGTTTTATATAAGTTGAGATTGTTTCCTTGATCTAATGCTTCCTTAATTTAAGCGATAAACAGTTAAAGACTAAGAACGCTTCCCAATTTTCGTTGGTAAATTTTCGCTGGTAGAGCGGGTCCAGGTTGCTTTTAGTCCTCGTTGTCCTTGCACCATTTACAACATATATCTAGATTAACAGTTTTACATAGCCCATTTTCTTTCCTGCAAAAAATTCCATCGTCTGAATTTTGAAATTAGAATCATGAACCAACTGCACTCGTTTTTGTAACTTCATTTAGGTACCTACACATCTAGTTACAGTTTTGTTAGAGTTTGACAAGGTGTCGGCCCACTGCAAATTACTTTTAAAAATGCGATAAAATGAACAAAACTATTATTTTTTTCCATTTATTGCGGCTTTATTAGTAAGAGCAAACATTTCCATTAATTATGAAACACAGCGTCGCTCTAGTAGCTGCCTCGGCTGGTTTCGCGGTGGCGCAGTCTGTTACTCTAATTTTCTGCGAGGAGCTCTCGGATTTCTTGGATGATATTGGCCTTAAGTGCTTAAATCGTTTCCGGATCGCTGACATAACATCAGTCCTTTACGGCTCCCCACCAAAAAAAATGCTAAAGGGGTCAAATCGCAGCTCCGAGGCGGCCAATTGACATCGCCAAGGCGGCTGATAACACGATTTGGAAAAAATCGATCGTGGCATGGGCTGTTGGCATAGCGCGCCATCCTGCAAGAACCATCTCCATGTCTTCAATTTTAGTAAAAAAAAAAGTAGGTTAATATGGCTATGTAACGCCCACCATTGATCGAAACGCTGTGCCCAGCCTCATTTTCGAAAAAAAAAGGTCCAATGATGCTACTTCTCCATAATCCGCACACTTTCGGCTACAGCAGCCACATTCTTGCCTGTGCGCAGCGTGCATAAACTATTTGCACAAACTTGCGTACAGCAGGTGCGGTGGGTGCTTCATTTGGGCCAAAACTTATTTTCAAAAAATTAAATGTTATAGCCCAAACGCCACTCACTTAAGAAATGAGTTTTCAATATTTCCCAGCGTTCTTCAAGCGTAACCCGACTCATTTCTGTCATACTGACATTTAAAATGAGATAGTGCTCCAGCGATTTTGGCATATCTTAACTCGTCAGAATATTGATTTTAAGCTGTGAGGAAAAACAGAGTGACGCAATAGCTCTCACAGAGCCTTGGAAACATAAAAATTTTTCAGTATTAGATTAACCTCCCTAATTCCTTATCAAAAGTAATGCTCGAATAAAAATTCTGAATAAAATTTGTCTAAGGCACCGCGGTGTCACTGAAAAAATACCTAAGCCAGTTGTAAATAAAGAAATTAACTGAAACGAAGCATAATAGCTTTACAAATTGGTTCTCATTAACGACCTCCATCTTATCTCATCGAAACCGAAATCTGCCTTTA
The DNA here is from genome assembly GCA_963576555.1 of Ferdinandea cuprea. Classification (NCBI taxonomy): domain Eukaryota; kingdom Metazoa; phylum Arthropoda; class Insecta; order Diptera; family Syrphidae; genus Ferdinandea; species Ferdinandea cuprea. The sequence goes on from OY754960.1 coordinate 22,906,080, forward strand.
GCTAAATTTAAATGCCGACTTTGATGAACTCCACTCGACAAAGCGATGTATGTATAATTGGTGGGAAAAACGTCACGTCTCAAATTTTGTCATTAGCACGTGAGTCTTGCCGTTTGTTTGGCTATGATAAACGATCTCTATCTCATCGGAAAAAAATAAAAACTTGTGAATGAAAATGATGTTTGCTTAAGATAAAACCAAAAATGTGTCTAATTTATAGGCAGACCGCATTTTCATAAATTACACCATGTCCAAACATCGTATCTGTCTAGAGTCTAGACACTGCTGAAGCCACATCATCACTTCCACTTAACCATTCAACAGTAGCAGCAATCGCTTAAATATTCCATTTGTATCCTTCATGCAGGAGGATCAGACGCATCTCCCCATATCCAAAGAATACATGTTTTATGCAAATCTCAAGGCACATGCGTGCATGAGGTGGTAATAAATTTCTCAGATTGAATTGACATCCAGACATGCCATTGTGGGTGCTGGTGCAGGCTGAGTGATGTACAAGCAACTGTATAGTGGGTATTTATAGAAGAGATTCATTTCTTCCTCGTAGATAAATACAAATAAATTCTATTGGCATTTCTAAATGCTGCTTCCCATTGAAGGTGTTATTACAGAACCACTCAAACACATGCACTGCATTGAGAGAGTAGTATTTTTGCGGTATGAAAAATTAGAGCAAAACGAATGATTGCTTTGATTTTAACAACAAACATTAATGGCCTTAAACTGGGTCAGTGGGCAGATAGATTCACTCAAGTCGAGAATCCACCCGTAAATCAGTTCCAATCCAAAAAAGATACATAGATCATCGCTTTAATTGCCTCATTGTAGTAAATTGTCTGTAGTGTTCGATTTGTTATTAACTTTCTCGATTCCATATGTGAGTCATATTTCAACAAATCGCTAATTTTAGAAACCAGTACTTTTTCACGATTCCGCAGTCATTCAATGGATGCCGCGCGCATACCAAATTCAAGTGCGTCTAATGTTAAATCGAATCGATCCGAATTTTAATGGAAGAGGAACACATACCAAAGCGATGGCACACCACCCCACATTCTGGAGCAGTAGCTGTAGTCGCTGCGGGGGGCACTAAAGATCACGATGATGTAATTGCGATATAAAATCGGTGTCGAAAATTCGCTTCGTGTACCTACATACACCATTTGAAACGAATTTAATTGGGGTGCGGAGGCGTCGTCGTTTCGGTGCTCGTCGTTCTGCTCCTCCAGTTCTGAATGTGGTGAACGTAAACAAAGAAAGCCTGTTTGCAGTACTTTTGAATTTGATTCGAATGCCTGAAATCCGTTTGGTGAAATTTTCGTTTGAATTTTTGGAACTGTACGAGAATAACATGGATCGTATGTGCGGTGTGTTTTGGCAATAGCATCGCTTTTTGGCAACATGTGCAAGTCATTTAAATTAAAGTATCTATCGACAAGATCTCTTACGGAATCTCACAAATTCCATGGGGATATTCTTGGAACATTAATTATTGTCTTGCAGTTAACATTCACATCAGTCATGTTTCGAGTTGAAGGATTTCCCAAAAATGTTGTCGTAAACTTCGTTTTGTGCCTTAACCGTTGAAAGAAATTATGAAGCGCCAGATGTTGCTCTACAAAAGCTGGAATACTGAATTTTTTGCATATTTCCAATACAAAGTACGAACGAACATGTAATTTTTATGTAATTTCCGTTCCGCAGTCTGAGCGAACTTAAGTTTAAGAAAATTAAGTTTCCAAGTTGCGATTTCAACGAAATAAAGGTTATTTCGGAAAAGGGTTTCCTTTGCGTGTCGTTATTTTGATTTGAAAAAAGATGTCACAATAAATGGCAGCAACAACTTTAGCACAAGAAGCCATTTCATGTTCTCCCTAGAATTTATTTTATTATATATAATATGAGGTTAAGAACGAACCATGACGTCATTTGTTGTCGGTCGTAGACTTTCAATAGAACTTTTACTCTGCGGAAGTAAGTCGAAGTGATCAAACTCTCATTGGGCGTCAAAATTACAACATGCTCTTCACAGTGAAGAAGCCCACCAAAGAGTACAAAAGGTCATCTTGTCTCGGGCTGTGACATTTCACGTGTTAAAACTAAAGAAAATACATATTTTTTGCTCTTCGAATATTTTTAAAATTTAAAATTACTGCCTCTAGGGAGTTCCTGCTTCAACCCGAAAATTCAGTGTTAGGTGCGACTTGCCGCAGTTGGAGGCATCACTTCATTTGGCAGACATATGATCCGAAATTATTTAACTCCATATGCCAAAGCTAACGGTTTAAATTGAAATGGTAAGAACTGTATGGTGCTAAAAGCTTTACGACACATGATATAATAAGAAGTGAACCTCTTAAGTGGCCGCCAATTTGATGTGATTTGATACCTCTAGGCTATAATGCGTGAGGATACTTGAAGTCACTTTGCTATGCTGATACACCAGTTTGCCATTTAGAATCAAACATTTGGTATACTAAAGGGTGATCCATTTCGAGGTTCCCTACTTTTTAAAAGAAAAAAACACAGAAAATTCAAATTTAATGGAGAATGTTTATTATCATTTGAAAGAACATTCTTTGGCATTTATTTTTTGAAGATTATGTCTATCAAATGTTGGCCGTTGCTACGTCGCAGATGGTCCATCCGTTGAGTCCAATTTTCGATCAATCGTTCGAGCATTTCGACTGGTAACTGGCGAATGACACGCGTGATGTTTTCCTCCAAGGCCTGAATCGAAGCGGGTTTGTCGGCATAAGCTTTTGACTTTACATATCCCCATAGGAAAAAGTCTAACGGTGTGATATCTCACGATCTTGGTGGCCAATCGACCGGCCCAAAACGTGAAATTATGTGCTCACCGAAATGTTCTCTCAATAAGTCCATTGATTGATGCGATGTGTGGGAAGTGGCGCCGTCTTGCTGAAACCAAATGTCGCCGAGATCACGAGCTTCAATTTCAGGCATCAAATAGTCGGTTATCATGGCACGATAACTGTCGCCATTGACGGTTACGTTCGCACCGGCATAATTTTTAAAGAAATATGGACCGATGATTCCACCGGCCCACAAACCACACCAAACCGTTGTTTTTTCTGGATGAAGTGGCAGTTCTTCAATCTCTTCAGGTTGCTCTTCGTCCCAAATGCGGCAATTTTGTTTGTTTAGATACCCATTGAGCCAGAAATGGTCCTCATCGCTAAACAAAATTTACCTCGAAAACGTCGGATCTTCTTGGAACTTTTCAAGAGCCCATAGAGCGAAGCGATGTCGCTTGGGAAGGTCGAGCGGCTTCAGTTGTTGCACAAGCTGTATTTTGTACGCTTTCAATTTAAGATCTTGACGTAAAATGCGCCAAGTCGTTCCATACGTCAGTCCGAGTTGCTGCGAACGGCGCCGAATCGACTCTCTACGGTCTTCGTGTACACTCTCAGCTACGGCCGCTATATTTTCTTCACAGCGTGCTGGACGTGGTCTATTCGGTCGAATATTATCCAATAATGAATGCTGGGTCTCAAAATGGGTTGCGTGAACGTGAATTTTCATAATAAAGTTGAATAATTTGTAAACGTTGTTCACGCGTAAGTCTTTCCATTATGAAATGCCAAACAATGCTAAAAAAAAATAACATGACAGCATGACACGACTCACACGTGATCTGTCAAAAAAGGCTATTGAAAAAAGTATCTCTACTTGGATCACCCGTTATTATTAGCGAGAAGTGAACAAAGTTGAACTGATCAGATGGAAAGCCGCTGTTGTGATATTGTTAAGGATGTCAAAAAATCAAGTTTAAAAAGCAAAAAACCATGCGAGTTGCTAAAGATTTCATAAAATTTATTTTAATTTTTCTTAATTCTTATATTTGCAAGTTGTTTGTTCGCCTTTTTTTAAACCCTTTTTTAGTCAAAATAGTGGTTTCAACGTACCCGACGGAGAAGTAGGTAAACCGCAGTATAACTTTCTTTACAAAAGTTCCTCTATTTAATAGTTTATTTCATCCAAAAATGGAATCAATCTAATTCAATGGTTTCGAAATTCGCTTTCTGTTGTTAAATTTAAGTTGTCTTGACTTTGAATCGTATCGTTTATCTAATATTGAAAAAATTATTTGAACAAAGATATCTATAGGTAAAACCAAATGCAAGCAAGTGAAGAAAATGGTTGTATTTTGCAATGCAGATATTTTTAGTTGGACTTAGAAACGGCCATCAAAGTGATTGCTATAGTGACTTCCGAAGTGCTTCTGCAATGCGATCTATCCGTGATCCGGACGATTATTCATTTGCTGTATGGTTACATAACCGACAGATTAACAAAAAAAACAAATCACATCATTTAATTGGGAAACTCATGATCCAAGGCTCAAAAGTTTGTCAACCAATGTTCTTTGGCTGTAATTATTTTTATGTATCAAGTCGAGGAAATTATATCAGCTTAGTGGCCCCATGGCATTTTCAATCACTCTTGAACTGCCGGCGATAGGTGCTCACATTCTTTGACTTTTTTCAATATATTACCCATGCCCAATTTTTGGGAGCGTTTTTTTTTTCAAATATTGAAGATTTTTTTATAAATTTTATATAAAATGAAAGTATCCACCATGTTCTAAAGGTCTTTTTATTGGAGGCATATAGGATATGGTATCATATTGTTCGGCCCAAGCAGACTGTAGCCTTTCCTTATGTTGTTTTTTTTCCGTTTCGCTCTTCTTCTTATAGGAAGATAACAAAGCATGGTCGAGTTAGGGACCCGACCTATAAAATCTGTCGGGTGCGTGAGTTTTTTGTTTGTCTAACTTCGAGATAGTATGCACATACCCTTAGTTTAACCATATTTAGCATGGTTGTGGCTTTGCGAACCACAGATAAGAAATAAACCAGAAAGTCAACTATGAATTCCCCTGACCCCTTACTTACTTACTTGCATACTTTATGTGTTAAAAACACACCTTTATCGGCCACAAAAATAGCAAACAATTTTAGAATTATAATGTTTTCAGTCACAATTACAGAACCATACAGTAAAAACAACTTTGGCTAAGCCTACAAATGTTTATCTGCCCGATGTAGCACTTAATATATAAAATAAGAAATACTTACTTACTTAGGTGGCGCTACAGTCCGGGGTGGACCTGGGCCTCAACCAATACGCCTCTCCAGTTAGCACGATCTTTGGCTAACTGCCTCCAGTTGTGCACTTCCACTTGCGCGCGCCACCTTAGGCGAGGTCTTCCTCTACTGCGTTGTCTCACCGGGTTGGATTCGAAGACTCTTCGGGCCGGAGCGTTGGTGTCCATTCGCTCTACATGACCCAGCCATCTTAGACGACTAATCCGTATTTTTCTGACCAGGTCGATGTCGACCTCGTAGCTCGTAGAGTTCGCTGTTAAATCTCCTCCTCCAAAGCCCGTCAACGCAAACGGGACCGAAAATCACTCGAAGAATTTTGCGTTCGAAACGACCAAGGAGATCTTCATCCGCCTTTGATAACGTCCATGCTTCTGCGCCATACAGCAGGACTGGGATGATGAGGGTCTTATATAGAGTCTCCTTGGTGTTTCTCGACAAAGCCTTACTAATCAATTGCTTCCTTAGGCCAAAGTAACAGCGGTTGGCAAGTGTAATTCTTCGCTTGATTTCTGACGATATGTCATTGTCAGAGTTAATAGCGGAGCCGAGGTAGATAAAGTCCCGAACTACCTCGAAGTTATAGCTCTCTATCGTGACGTTCTGTCCAATTCGTCGATGTTGTGCGTCCCTTCTTGTTGACAGCATACATTTCGTTTTGCCCTCATTCACTTCTAAACCCGTTTTAGCCGCCTCTGTACTGATACTTGCAAACGCACCAGTGACAGCTCGCTGTGTTCTGGCAATGATGTCGATGTCGTCGGCGTAAGCAAGTAGTTGCACAGACTTTTGGAAAATTGTGCCCCTGGTGTTGGCTTGCGAGTTTCGCACAATTCTCTCAAGTATGATGTTGAAGAAGTTACATGACAGCGCATCGCCTTGTCTAAATCCTTTTTTGACATCGAAGGTCTCGGTGAGATTGTTTCCGACCTCAATGGACCAGCAAGAGTTCTCCATCGTCATCCTGCACAATCTGACGAGTTTAGCAGGGATGCCAAAACTAGACATGGCTCTGTATAGCTCGTCTCTATAAATGCTGTCATATGCGGCCTTAAAATCGATAAAAAGATGGTGAGTATCGATCTGGACTTCTTGGGTTTTTTCCAGGATCTGCCGAAGTGTGAAAATCTGGTCAGTTGTGGACTTACTGGGCCTAAAACCGCACTGATAGGGTCCAATCAGTTCGTTGACGAATGGTTTCAGGCGTTCACACAGCACGGCAGACAGGATCTTATATGCGATGTTGAGGAGACTTATACCTCTATAGTTGACGCAGTTAAGAGGGTCTCCTTTCTTGGAGAAATACTCTGTAAAATTATTGATAAAAGTAGCCCTTAAACCAAGGTAGAAGTACCTTATTTTATTTGATGCGATTTCTTATATATTTGCAACAAGCAATGAAGAGAACCCAAACGATGAGATGCTTCGCATTTAAATGACAGGGAATTGTAATCCTCGTGCTAAGCCATGAAACAACTGTAATGCCAGCCTCAACAGCAAATTGTTATTGTAAGCTTGGCAGCCTATATATAACTTGGTTTCTGTATCTGTTTCTGTATCATTTTATGTATTTTATTTACAGTAAGCTTTAATGGCGTCCTTCTTCTTTCTATGATCCGTTTTTTCTTTTCTGTGATTGATTCACCTTGCAATTCCCTAACCCAACCAATCTTAACATACTTAGCAGTGGTGCATTGTACTGAATATTGCGAAAAGTTTGTGTTTCCGCGTGAAGCGCGAATGCGTATATTTCCTTAATTTCTGCTGTTATTAAAGTAGTCAAACTCAACTAGTCAAGTAAACCTAAAGCTTAGCTTCTCCAGACATTGTGTAGCATTAAGATGCTACGGTGCGGAATTTGAACCATACCTACCCATCACTTAGTAGTCCAAATCACTTAACCACTAAGCCATTGCACCCAAAAGGTCGTACATTTCTGATGTTTATGTATTTTGTAGCGCTCACCCATATTTTGTTACTCAGGACTTAACTGTCTTGACATAGTTTGCTACTTTGTTCTAACACTTCCAGAGACGTCTCCTTATGCTGGTTGATTAGTTTGAAATGGAATGATCTCGGTAAGGTATGCTTATGCGAAGATATGTTAATTCATCATTCGGGGAGTAGGAAGGTTCGCCACTACGTTCACTGCTAGAACATAGATTTAGGATCATTAAGATCGTCTTGATTAAGGAACGGGTACCCGTATGGACATAATGTAGGTAAGTGCTGAAAATGTGTACCGGAAATGCAGTATCTTTTCCCCCTTTTTCTTCGCCTTGTCGGTTTGATCCTCTTTGATCCAGCTTTGCTCATATTTGCAGAAAGTAGTTCTATTGTTATGGTATACAGAGCCGATTATGCAGGGGATTCCTCACTTAATATCCCATACAAGTTCCATAGGAACAATTCATATGAAAAAACATGAAATAGAATAGAGTATATTATTAAGCAGCTGAGATGAAGATGCTTCGCATGACAGCAGGAGTAACAAAGCTTGATCGAATTAGAATTCCCAGAATCCTAGGAAGCCTTCACATCAAAGAACCCATCTCGAAAAAATTGGAGCACGACCGACTCAGTTGGTATTGTCATGTTCAAAGGAGGGATCCTACGAACCCCGTCAAAAAGGCAATGGCAATCAAAGTTCCTTTAAAACCGAGTAAGAGAGGCAGGCCTAAAAACTCCTGGATCACACAAATCCAGAAACACCAGCATTTGATTGGCCTCAATAATGAAGTGATCCAAAATCGGGATGCCTGCAGATATTTTTTGAGGTCGAACCGGCGAACCCCACAGGCGGACCAGTAGGAATGCAGTGAAGTGGGAGGGTTATGATCTCTGTAATCCTGATCGTCGTTAAATGGTGAGAAGAGAAGAGTATATTATTAAGCACCAATTCTCTGGTAGGAAAGTGACCTGAGAAACATGTTATCGATGTATTTGAGCAGCTGCTGTTGCAGAAAGTGCAAGAAAATAGAGATGCGTGCAATTCAATTCAATTCTCCGTCATATAACGATCGATTCAAAGATAAACTTTCCACCCATTTGAATTGTTTTGTTTTTCCCCAATTTTCCGCATTTCACATAGTTAAATATTTTACCACAAATTGTTTCTCAGAAGTATTTTTTTGTCAAGAAGGAAGTACTTATTAGCTTAACACGTAGGTGCTATCAAAGAGCTACTCCACCCTGCATTCTTATTTCAGTTATTATTTTGAATCTATGAGAGTTCTTCAGCCTTCTTCATGGAAACCTCAAATAAGTCTCTATTTATTTTTCCCTACCCAAAATAAATCCAAATCAACATTTATCTGACCATGGGGTAGAGGTACTCTATGTGTGTTTTTTTATTCCATCAAGAAACTATTAAATAATTCTGGAGAACCAACGCCCATTTTATAGAATTAAGCACTCGTGTTCTCCTCCTCACCCAAAAGCTATGATTAACGCCCACATTCACAACCAAAAAAGTTCAACAAGATCACTATGCGCACCACATGGCAAAATAGAGCTCTCATGAAAAGGTGTGTACTAATGTTAAACAACATAAATACGGATAAAATAATTAGATATACACAAAACTCTATGACATAATTCCTTAAAAATATGTGTTCCATTTACAAAAAGAAACAGAACCGACAAAATCACTAATTAAATTTGCATTAGCTTAAATAATAAATTGAGCTATGGGATCTGTCAATCAGTGGCCCAGGCCCACTCGATGGCATTATGTTCATGACGCGGTGTTGATTTCAATAAAAAATGATTGATAAATTTAATTGGTTAAAATGTATCTTCTGAAGTAATAATAATAATAACAATCGAAAAAAAAAAACAAACCTATCATTATATAGATACGCATCACCAAAAAATGCTGATGACTTTTTGTTTATTTGTCGGATGCACAAATTGGCACAAATGTTGGACTGATTGACCAAAAATTTACGCAGAGCTTTTGATCACATACCAACACATGTTTGTTCATCTTTGCACGACGATGAATACGAAATTAGAAATTTAGAACAAAAAAAACCGAACGAACGAATGCGTAAACATTTAATTTTAGAATGTTCATTTATTTCGCTTTTATTCTAATATGTTTTTGTATCTTTTGCAAGAGCAGAGAAAGGTATTTACAAACCAACCAATGTGTACAGTTGCGAGACGAGTATCTGTTAACTCAGGTCATTAATATTGTTGTAAAACATGGCGGGCGCAAGTTGTATAGATACTTGCATGTAAATTAAAACTGCAAACTAAAATAAAAAAACACGCTAAGGTTGAAAGTTTCATTACTTCCACTGTATGGGGATGAAGTCATCCCCGGTTTGCACATATATGGACGGTGAGATGTTGTCACCAAATTGCCGCAGTGATATTGCTGTGACGTGATATTGAAATTGAGGAGAAAAAAATACAAACTGTTAAATGAAATGTTGTCAGGTTAACTGGAAGGTCGGGTGGCAATCGAAGTAAATTATCGTCTAGATTAAATTACTATCGTGTTACAGTCGCTGTGATATTTTACAATTAAATTTAAAGAGACATTGCACGGTCGACAGGCTATGTCAACGTATGAATAAGGGCATGAAGCCAACCGAACCCCAAAGTGTTAATTTCGTCATTGTGACAGTGGGGGGTTTCGTGCAATTTTACGTTGAATTGTTTATTTTTTGTGGAATGGAATGGGGTCATCTGAAGATAACAAGAACTAAGACCTAGTCCGCTGTACTTCAGCAAGGCTAAGGTTGTTTTAAAGAATAAATTTATATACCTACTGGAGGAGGTTTGGGCAAGTTCAATTTTATTTCAATCCCCTTCACGGAGGATCCGTCTAAAATCGCCACTCTGGTTCTGGCAGTTGCTGGACGATGGTAGATAAAGTGTAATGGCGTTTTGTATGTTTCCAGGCAGTACTCACATAGGCCCCATCTTCTAACCATTGTAGTTTCGAGATGCTCGTTGAGAGCACTGAAACCAGTGACGAGGCCTGTTAAGGTTCTTAATTCATATCTTTTCCGTACAGACAGATATTAAGATTTGCTGATTTTTGGACTGTCAATAGGCAGCTTTAAAGGCAGACGCTATAGTTATAGCGGTTTCAATTAAGAATAAACAAATTAATGAATAAACTTTTTTTATTCAACATGTATGCCAACAAAGAGTTCAAAAAATTGTACATTATGGACCCGGCTGATGGTCTTAGTGAAGCCGTGTCATCGCCACAAGGGCACAATACCTAGTTGCTGAACTTCTAAGTGCTCCTACCAAAGCGAAGTAGGTTGGATTGATTTCGATTATCTCATGGAGAAAGTGTCAAGGATTGCCAGGTTTGCCTCTCACAGTTTTCAGATAGCGAAAGGACTATTAAGAATTATATAAGATCATTCAGTATTCGGTATACTGTCACTTCAGTCACTTCACTGTGACTGAGTATTGTCCGACAATAAAGTCTGACAATGAGCAGTGTCAGCTCTTTCCAGGTACCCGTGTTTCGGAAGACTCAGATTAGTGATACTCAACCTGTTCAGCTTGCACAGGCTTAAAAAGCAGCTGAGCATAAGGATACTCGAAGTAGTGACGATCGCGATGCATCCTTCACTATTTAATTTCAGTTGGTAAGAGAGCAAGTCTAGAAAGCTGTTCTCAAAAATATGTACTGAGCATATGGAAGTATCTGACTACCACCATGTACTGGGGTGTTCGACCAACAAAAAATACTAAAGACCATACAATTGTCATATATGCCAATTTCTCTGTGAGTAACAGTTAAACACATCTTCTCTCCTTCTGTTTTAAAGCCAAACAAAAGGTCTTACACTGTGTAAACTAAACTGGTTGTCTGCTGTTAAATTCTTGTTAACAAAATACGCCGAGTCCACTGAGCCCAACCTCGTGACTTAAGAACAAAAGCGACACATCAAGAATCACAATCGACTTGTGTATCCGAAATTTGCATTATGTATTTTTCGTTTGTTATTTTATGACACCATAGCGAGCTCCAAATCCATAATAAGCATACTGCGAGCATAAATAATCCCCAAAAATTTAAAAAAAATTTCCAACAACTGCCGGCAATTGTTCGCCATTTGAAGGTCAAACTTATCATACAAAATCTGGGCACATTGTGTTGTGTATTTGTACTCGTAATGATTCAATGTTTCTCCCTCCGATTAGGTGTACTGACACTCACACTTAATGGAATATGCTAATTTGGTTTTGTCAATTTAATCAATGATCACAAATCCTCACGATGGATTACGTCAAAATATCTTTAGCCATACATAGCCATAAAACAAAAGCCGTTTATTTAAACAAAGTACGAACGAAAGACAAAGCTATCTGCATAAATAAACATAAAATGTAAATACGAACGCATTGTTTGTACGTGAGGTGCATTAACCTATTGTGTCAGTAGACTAACCCAAGTATCCATCTATTTAGATTTTTCGGTTGTCGCAGCAACGAAAGAGACGCTACAGGTAAATGTGTCGCCTTTTGTCGGAGATTAAATGCAAACAAGAAAAACAATAAGCCGCCTGACATTGCTGCTGCCAGAGAGTTGTGGTGTGCTTAACTTAATTTGCTTCGCATGCTCTTTGCATTTGCAGCTGGTGCAATACGAGTAGAAGTGGGTCACCACGATAAATCTCTCAAAAAAAAAATAAAAAGTATCTTTTCAAAACTTAATGTTATCGGCGGCGGCGCGGAGGTCTTTCGAAAGACTAGAAAGATTTCCCAAGAATGTTATTTTCGCTACGGGCTATATGTATAACATTAGATGTATGAACAATTGAAAAGGTGGGGGCTAGACAAATTAAATATATCGAAAGGAATAATTTATTGCCCAAGCCGTATGCTAGACGATTTTTATGCATTTAGTTTGCATTTGCAGTACTTGAAAGAGTGTCTGGTGTCATAATTTTCGTAAACGTTATCGAGACAGATCTACCATACGCATCTAACTCTCGAGCAACAACATTTTTTTATTTATATGTTTTCTTCGTACATAAACCAATGATTGGCATAATCGGCCTTCAGATCGGTTTTTTGTTACAAAATAAGCACTACCAAAGAGAAGTTTGAATTTACGTTACGTTTGTAGCTACATACATATATGACGGTAATTACCGAAAAAAATATTTCCTGTTGTCAGTGAAAGCGTTATTGAAGATCCAAAATGTTGGAGAGTTTTGACCGGCTATTATGCGGCCCATACACATAGTTCAAGAGTTCGCACTTCGGATGAGCTTGCACCATTTACGCAATCATTCGTAGGTAGGTAGGTAAGTAACAACATTGCTGTGATTACTTATGATTCACGATTTGAAAAAAGAAAAACTAAAGTCTGGATAAAAGATAAAAGATACAGTTTGCTGAACGGATGTAGATAAAATTTTCATATTGGCGCTAGATTTTAATAAGTATGGTGATATTATGGACAAAGCGGATCGAAATATAGTTCTTAACGACTAATGTGGACAAAGTCCTACAGATTTTGATGTTTTTCCCACTGTTATGATTTGCATCTATCGAGAAGGTATTTAGAGACCTAGCGGCATAGGGAGAGTTAAAATCTGAGTTTCCTCTATCTCAATGATATTTCTGGTGATCAGGCCTTGATCAACGATTGGTATACCAGAAATGGGCACCAGTTGAATCCTCTCAAAATCAAGGTTGTTCTCTTTACGAGGAAAAGAATAGTGACGGGTTGTTCTCAGCTTGTTCTAATTGGCGTCACATTTCAGCTATCAAGGGAAGCGAAACAATTTGGAGTAATACTCGGTAGCAAGATTCTACAACCAAACATGTTGAGACATCTGCGACACTATCGGATTAGCTTTATGATCCAAAAGACTATGGATCTACGCTATAATGATAAGGCCAATCTTATGGTATGAATCGATTGTTTGGTAGCATAAGCTTACACGCATATAACTAATCAACTCCTCGTGCGGGCATGGAATCACTGCCAACCGACCGGCTTTAGGTCGCGTAATAAAAGGTGATTTGTTAAGCGCAGTTTTTGTTAAAAATCGAATAAAACACTTAAATTTGCATCAAATATTCAAATTTTTTATTGTAATCGATAAATAGACATTTGTCATTTACGTTTTAAAGATCCAATGTCCAATTTTGCGTCACTTTTTCGAGCATTACAGCCTGTATTCTACGAATTACGCGTATTATGTTATCCTGTAAGGGATCAATCGTGTTCGGGTTGTCCACATAGACTAACGACTTCACATAACCCCACAAGAAATAATCACGAGGCGTTCAATCGCATGATCTTGGCGGCAACTCACAGGGCCATTGCGAGAGATAACCTGCTCACCAAATTCATCCTTCAATATTTCCATTGTTTCACGAGCTGTGTGGCATATGGCACCGTCTTGATGAGACCACATGTCAACCAAGTTCAATTCAGCCAACTAGGGCAAAAAGAAGTCGCGGATCATGGCTCGATATCGTTCGCCGTTGACGGTAACGTTACTTCCACGGTCGTCGTTGAGGAAAAATGGACCGATGATTCCACCAGCCCATAAACCACACCAAACTGCCGTTTTTCCGGGATGCATCGGTAATTCTTGTATGGCATGTGACTGTTCTTTACTACAGAAGCAACAGTTTTGCTTATTAACGTATCCGTTGTGCCAAAAATGAGCCTCATCGCTGAACACAATTTTTCGGTAAAACAGCGGGTTTTCACATTTTCCACGTAGCACGATCGTTGCTCGTTTGTAGGTCTTTCCATGATTAAAGAGCAGAGTAACCTGAAAACTTTTCACTTTGACAGATGAAATTTGGACGCCATTACTAACCAGTGCCGCCAATCTGAAAACCATTAAAAAATTACCCGTTACCATCTTATATACAGCTGGTTCGTTCTCTTACTGGAGTCGGAATGCACTCTAGAGATTATCGGTTAAAATTGTCTGAATCCTAAGGATACAAGACACACAACTGCCTTGCGAGCAGAAACTGTTGAAAATATCCACTTAAGGAGAGGTGTGAAAGGCGCTTCCTTACATATATGCTCACATAGCTAAGCTGCTATATAAAGCCCGCTTTGCTGCTATGCGAGCTGATCAAATTCGGTAGATGTAAAACTAACCTAAGTTATCGGAGTGTGTGGGTATTTCCTCCTGGCAATGTACCTTATCAGCTTTTGTTGCTGTACTGAATGTTTACAACTGCAGCATATCAAATACTGGCATAATCTAGCATCATGCCGATTGACATACATGTTGAATAAAAAAAGATTATTCATTAATTTGTTTATTCTTAATTGAAACCGCTATAACTATAGCGTCTGCCTTTAAGAACCACCCCAACAGAAAACTTCTTCGACATCTCTTCAGGAGCTGATCGGAAGTCCGGTAGGTTTCCCCCAGAGTTTATGGTGGGAAGATTTGGATATCTCTAGCCAATATGACGTTTCTCTTAATCCAAGAAAATACTTTTTTTTACCGTCAAGTCAAGTCAAGTCTCTCAGAGAAACCACAATCATTCTTCAATTCACCAGAGTAGAAGTGGATCACTTCGTCTTAAGGAAAAATACCTCTCTCCCAGAAATTTATAGAGCCTGACTTAGAAGTTTCTATCGAATTGAGGTCGAGGTATAGTGTTGTCTCTTTGAAGAGCCCTAAAAGCATATTAGATAGCGGATTGTTCCAAATCCTACTGGGTCCACAGAAGTTTGCATTATGCAGATGTGTCAGAATATCGAGAGGTTCGCAGAGGTTCAGAGTTATTGACTTTGCATAGCTTATCGCTATATGTCACTGCGCCTCATGCAGCCCACTAGCCATAATGGCTTTTTTGCAAGGGAATATTACTACTGTTCCATCCAAGCTTTCTGCCCTCGATAAGTCACAAATATTAACCTTACTCGGTCTGGGTCCCAGATCAAACTGGCATCCGGGCAAATGATATAACGGGTGAGCTTGATAGGCAAGGCTTAGAAGAAGTTTTGTTAGGACCCGAACCTGTGTTGGGTCTGCTTGCATCTTTAGTCATGCCTGCCATTGATGCTTGGGTTTCTCGTGAACATACGTTTTGGTGGCGCAACTGCGTTGGATGCAGACAGACCAAACATTTTTTCTATCTCTTGGAAGAATCGACTGCAGGCTGCTTGTAGGCATTATTTCGGGCCACCAAGCTTTTGCTCAACACTTAAATGAGATGGGCTTAAGTATCACCACCACCTGTCCTGCTTGCAGTGAGGAGAATAACACAGCAGAAAACTTTCCCTGCAGTTGTCCGGCCTTTGCTCGCATCTGGTGGCAGATCTTAGGGGCTGACGTGGTGAGTGCTGAACATATAATCTGTTCATAACTGAAGCTTCTTCTCATCTCCTTCTCAGCTCCTTCTTCGAAAGAAGGGAAAACTAAGTACATTAATGTTAGGTGTCTGAATGGTAGTACAATGGACCAGTAATTGTGTCTGAGCGCTCCATCGGATAGTTGCAACCCTCCGACAAAAAAATCTTCCTCGGCGAAGATCAAACTAAAACCTTAAATTGAAGGTATCGAAATCTATATTTCATGATTAAGGAGATAAATTCAGTTTCTACCAACAACGGCCTGTCAATTTTACGGAAGTTCTTAAAAAAGAATTACAAAAAATTCCTGCATTCCACCAAGTAACGCATCCTGTACAAGAAACGATCACTTTATTAAAGGCGCCCTCTATACCTAAAATTGGTACCCTTCCTTATGGAGAAGGGTAAACTCATTAGAGCAGCAGGTCCCGTTCATCAGAACTGCCTTTAAAATTCACGGAGGTGAATACGAACTGTGAGATATAGTTAATCCTTTCTTCCTGACTTAAATGAGAAAATCGAGGAGCAGACGACTTATAGAAGAATTAAATACTTCTTCCTATTTCTCACTAAATGCTGTTTATTATGGTATTTTTTTCGCTCAAATTTCTGCGCATCATTTGACTATCCGTAATATTGCAAAAATATGTTCCACCAAACCGGATTAACGATTAGCACCGCATTCATATCTACCTTGTCTATTATCATACTCCAATGAACATATTCTTAATTGATATCCGCATCAAATCGGCCAGAAACATGTTTCCAGGTATAATAATCTGCCATCCAAGTGTCCCACAATAATAATTTCGCAGTAATTTATATTTTTCCTTCGCTAACCAGTTAGGCACTACTATTTAGCGGCATACCCATCTCGACTTGATGCTACTTCTCTAAATGCATCAGCTGTCCGGTTTGTGGTAAGTTTATCACTTCCCTAACCATCAATTCAATTTAATCGACGGTGTTCACTTTTAGTCGACGAAATCTTTTACTTTATGAAAGCAAATAGAAACATCATCCTCATCTAAATTAATTTATATATATTACACAAAGTATCTTTAAGTAAATACAAGATGTGCCATCACACCTCCTACTGTGGGGCATCTGGCATCTAATGTAAAGGTGTTGCCGAATACAAAATTTCGATCACAAACCCTAATGACATCACTACTTGAATAACCCGCCGCTACCGCTGCCGCTCACATTTACCTATCTATGTATCTCGGATGCGTGTACTTGTACACAACCCAGCCTATCTTACTAATTCATGGTCATATGGGCTATAAAATATATTTGAAACGATGCCGTGAGAATCTGGTTGAGCTGGTTCTTGGCCTGCCTTACACTATGACTACATCGTGCTATAAAAATACAAAAATAAAAATAAACACAAGCACTACTTGAATAACGCGACAATCGAGCACGTTAAACACACTCTTGTCTATCTATGCAGAACCGCTTAATAATATTTGCAAATTTTTAAGATACCTCCTCCTCCTGATGTGTGCCAAAAACACTGCAACGGATGCTAGATACAAATCTGTTTTAAATTTAGGTGTAGGTCTGATTTGGCAGATGACAGATACCAAACAAAAAAAAAATTTCAGAAAGTGGAACAATATCATTAATTATTATTTACATTTGTTGTTCTAAATTTTTTTTTAATAAAATTAATCATCATCTTGAGTGATAATTATAATTCAATGATGAGGAAGGATTTCTGTAATGAATTGGCTAAGTAAAGACGTCGATGTTAAATATTTAATTGACTTTTGCCAGCAGCTCGTTGCCAATCAAATATGCAAAGAGCGTAGCCGATGAACAAACAAACAGTTTGAAGCGCCATTTGAAATCAACTTTACTAAATGACTTAGCTTTGTAAGTTGTGTCGTCTTTTTTTCCCCATAATTTATTGAAAAGTAAGAGTGAACAGTAATTGTGAATATAGCCTAAGGGCTTGAATACTAAGCAGTGTGTGGTATTAAATTGATTGAGTTGACGCGATATGTCAAATTGAAATGGAAATGGAAATTGTCTTCCATTTTATTTTTCTGTCAGAAATAATAATAATAAATTTATGCAGTCAATATAATGTGTATCTGGAAGCGAAAAAAATATTAAAATTCAAGTTGAGTTTGCAAAGGATTTTTTTTTTCTGTTTGCCTGTTTGCCGCTCATTGTGAATAGAAACAACACAACAATCATCATCTGACAAAAAGCTGTTTCTTTGTAGCGTACCTACCTGCCGTGCGTCGTCGCGTCACAACGATGTTTTATTTTCTGAATTGAAAAATTCATATCGTGTGATGGAATTTATAGAAATATTGCTAATAAGATTAGGGCCTATTGTATATTGATTTATGGGAACTCGAGAAAAAAATACGTGTATGATATATTAATAACGGGTTTTTCAATAAGAGCGCTACAAAAGTTTTTTTTAAATAAAACAAAAACGGTTTTGGATATCAATGAAATTCTTTATTCCTGTGAAAGTACGCAATTTTCGACGGTTTTCAAGCATAAATCGACCTGCTCGATACTGCTGCAATTTCACGTTCGATATTCGTACGAAGTTCATCAATCGTCGCTGGCTTGTTGGCATGGACCATAGACTTGACGTAGCCCCACAGGAAATAGTCTAACGGCGTCAGATCGCACGACCGAGGCGGCCAAGCGACTGGACCATTTCGTGAGATAACACGTTCTTCAAACTCGGTTTCCAATAAATTGATTGTGACATTCGCTGTGTGGCTTGTGGCGCCGTCCTGTTGGAACCAAATGTCCTCCAAGTCCATATCATCCAATTGGGGCCAAAAATATTCCGTTATCATTGAACGGTAGCAATTCCCATTCACAGTAACGTGCCGGTCTTGATCATCACGGAAGAAGTACGGCCCAATGACGCCGCCGGCCCATAAACCACACCAAACCGTAATTTTTTCGGGATGCAATGATGACTCATGGAGTACGTGTGGATTGCTGCCTCACCAATACCGCATATTTTGTTTATTGACGAAGCCATTCAGCCAGAAATGAGCCTCATCGCTGAAGATGATTTTTTGATGAAAATTCATTTTCAAGTTGTTGCTCAGACCAATTAACGAACATACGACGCTTCTGGTGGTCAAGCGTCAATTTAATCTTGTAAGGATGTAGGCCAAGATCTTTCGGATTCAAGAGATTCGCCACAACGACGTCACAGAGATGCCCAACGCTTGAGAACGACGTGTAAGAGACAGATTTGGGCTTTCTTCAACTGAAGCCTCAGCGGCAGCAATATTCTCGACACTACGGGCACTTCTTTGTCTCACTGGCACGGGAACATTTTGTACTGTGCCTGTGGATTCAAATTTTTCCACTAGACGCTCAATTGTTGATCTGCTAAGACGATTATGACGACCATAAATTGGACATAGCGCTCTTAACGCTGAGGCCACTGACTACGAATTTCGGTAGTAAATTTTAATAATTTTGACTCGTTGTTGGCTCGTATATCTTTCCATCATGAAATGGCAAACCTTACTGAAGAGAAATGTCAAAAGAGCGGCAAGAAATTTGGCGTCGTTTGCTGTCCCTGTCGCTCTACTTTTGTAGAATCCCTGTTAAAAAAAACCCTGTATTTGTAAAGTAAAAGTGCAAAAATATACATCTTGAGAACCACTATACTGATGGTCCAGATATACAAGAACCCAAATATTTGGCATTCGTTATTTGATTTCACTTCAACTCACACCCAGGTGCTGCCACCCTTCGGATGATTGAGAGCAGTATATTTATTAAAAAGGGCAGCCGATTTCAATATAGCGCAGTTGACCTATGGTTAAAAAAAATCATGAATGATTTTTAAAACTAAAAAATGGAACATAATAAATATAGTGGCGTGGTATGCATTTGGAATATTTTTGGCCCAGGTCCTGTTACGCGCTTGCAACTGGCTGGACTCGAAATCATCACCGAACAGTAGGCACTAAATCGCCCATCGCGATCATTTCAAAGTCACCTTGCACCTTGCAAAAACCTAGAAGGCCCTTGAAGTCCACGCCATATATTTTCTCTAAGGTTTTCCTAAAAACGTTCATTGTCTACGCGCTATTGCCTCGCATTGACATATGTGAATTATATCCACAATAGCCTGCAGATCTCTCCAGCATGCTTAACCGAATAATCCTCTTTGCGTGTTATCTTTGCTCAATTTCATTAACTCCATAGATCTTGTCCTGGCGAAATGTGGCCTTAGGTACCCTGTATCCCATAAGACTTGACCAACTTAGAATGGCAGACTTACCGCTTTTTCCTCAATGGTGTCCCTTATCATGCAGAGGGCAGGTTCCATATCTGCAACCTCGCTATTAATGAGCAGCCTCCTATCCCTGCAAGCTCAGCCGCCTGCTCATTTCTCTCATCAACACACAATTCTGATACCCACCAGTCTCACTCAGTTCTGACTGCATAATGCTTGAAGCATGGTTCGACAGATTCAAATTATCAGAATTAATGTTGGTTGGTTCTATTGCCTTGAGTGCGGCCTGGCTATCGATATAGATGGCAATATGTTGAATACAATTAGATCAAACCAGTTTCACGGTATCAAGTGACAGTTTGATATTTTCCAGTTAATAACTACTAGCGAATGTAATTCGAAATTTTCGGTGGGTGTATTCAGAGTAAACTATAGATGTGCGTTTGAAATTTTGGGTGGATATGTTCAAAGCAAACTTAGGATAAAGGACTCGCCAAATTATCAAGAAATCTTTCGTTTTTAAAATTTCAAAAAAGAGGAGTAGATTTGGTAGATCTTAACTGAACATCCGAGGATTAACTAAAAATAATTATGACCGGCATGTTAGCCTATTCCTACCCTAGATTCGTTAAAGAAATATTTTCTTTTGTTAAATAACAGAATAGCTTTGTTGTTGACGATTTCCAATTTACAAATGAACATATTCAACAATCAGGCTAGAAACGAAAAACGCCCATGATTAGGAGGAACTGCAAAAGACATAATGGATCACAACTCGTTTTCGTAGTCATCTTCATTATCTCCAAAAGTGAAGTTAGCAGCTTGCCTACGCTTATTTATATTTTGCATAACACAGTCCACGTTTGCAGAAGTGCTTCAAATGGCTTTCGTTACAAATGAGTGATGTTGAAAAAATATAAGCCAAGAGATATTTTTATGACAAATGTCGAGTCCCAGAAGTGGTAATGTGCGTTTATGAAACGCATAATGCTATCAAAACTCCATCACAAAATAGACATTTATAATATAATCGTAGGGGATATTTCATCTAAAAATTGCCGATATTGTTGCTACCTGATTATCAGATATGCAACTATAAACACTGGATAAGATGTGTGGATGAAACGAATTCAGGCTCCATCCAGAATGGTTAATAAAATATTTTTTGAAAACAAATGAATAAAATACTTACATTAAGACAAATCAAATTGAAACTGCAGCCAACAAGCACCAAATACGCAATGAATTGCATTTCTGAAATGTCAAATATTGTGTGGGGAGTGTTCAATAGTACGGTTTCTACGATGGTGTGAAACGCATTCACTTTGCCGACAGGTGTACATTTCACCTTGAAAGTATTCTACGATCACGATTTATGAATTTGAGTGAAACGTTCCCCCCGGCGGATTCCACGATAGGATTGATTATTTTAAAGTTTTAATTTACTTAAATGATAGGTCGCACTTGAAGCCCCCCCCCCCCATGCGTGGAATATGTCAAAATTTAGAAACACGTGTTTCAATATTTCTTAAGTTTCAAGTGAACTCAATAAAAAGTATTTTCCCCCGTCCATCTCCTTAACATTTGCATCTCTAAGAAGGGCAATTGAATCAAAATCAAATAACTGAAACACGTATACAAGCATTTTGTATTCTCCATCAGCATTGCTTCGGAGAATTATGCTTGTTTCTTACACAAGGTGGCGTAAAATTAATCGCCCCATCGGAAGATGATCTGGCCCGCATTCCGCTGCTGTGGAGACAAGTTAAGGTGATTTTTAGATGCTCCCATGCGAGTTCGTAAAATCTCAGACCCATAAGTCTATCGTCACTCCTTCTTAAAACCCTTGAACGATTGACTGATATCCATGTACGAACAACCATCGACTCAAGACATTGGCCATGGCGAAGCTTGCATACTTCAAGTGTAAATCGGTGGAAACAGCGTTGCATAATAGCCTGCACAAGGAGTACACTATGGTTACCTTCCTGGACATAGAAGAAGGTTTTAACAATTTCAATACATCTGTGAATGCAAATAGACGAAGCCATCGGTGAGCTGATCAATATTTTAGTTACAAGTAGGATTATTAACTCAAAACTGGCTTGATCATCTGCAAGAAGAGCTCTCAGTAGAGAAACCCCACAGGGTGGTGTTATATCCCTCCTTCTTCCGAAGGCCTGGAAGCGAAGGGTTGCAAAGTGATCGCTTATGTGGATGACATTGCAATTTCCGTCTCAGGCAAGCACCACAGTACTGTTAAAGATCTCTTCCAAAACGCTCTTAATACGCATTAACTTTATAAGCTAGTGATTTGGGCAGTTCGGTGTGTCCTGGTTGTCAACTCTCACAAAACTGAACTAGTCCTGTGCTCAAGGAAATATAAAATTCCTCAAATTGACCCTCTCTCCATAAACGTGTATTCTCCATAAACGTGATAGACTAAATCTAAGTCGCCACTAATGGCGATTAAAGAATTCTTATTTTGGCTAAAGAGGAATGTGATATCTTCGAAGGATATCAGGACAGTCAAGCGCCAATCAAGTCATTGGAATCCGTATCTGTAAACTTTATAGTAGACCTAGACTGTAGATCGTCACTTCAGGAGATGTCGAAGCAGGTCAACATTCACCTTTGCTGGGTGCCGGAGCACAGGGACATTTGTGGAAACTTTAGGGGTTGATGAACTCACCAAACTAGAAACCACGTTACTTCTCTCACCTGATAAAGGAAAGATAGGTTTACCATACCATATGGGTGCAGTGGCTTAGTGGTTAAGTGCGTCGGGCCACTAAGCGAGAGGTCGCTGGTTCAAATCCTGACCTGTACCACCTAAAAGTTTTTATTCGCTGCCCCACCTCTTGCGAACGTCTGACAAACATCCAAGAGTAAGAAATGTCATGAGAAGCTTCCCAAATTAAATTGCCGTTCGGAATCGGCATTAAACAGAAGGTCCCACCATTCGTGTCAGAAACATAACTTCGCACACACAATGGTTGGAGAAGCTAGGCTTTTTTAAACGTCCCATACAGGACTATGGGACGTTTAAGCCTAATATTAATTTTTTAAGTATACCATTCGCTACTTGTAAATTATCGCTAAGGCTGGCTCCTACAGACGACGCAAAGTTTAGGTGGACAAGTGGTATCCCAAGTCTACCGACAAAACAGATCTGGCCTAAGCTGGATCCGAAATGCTTTAAAAATTTGATCTCTCTCAGCAGACGGAACATTATTACTACTATAAGTGTCATCACACTGTCTCATAGGTAGACAGGCAACAATACTTTTGCAGAAGTTATAAGAACGAAGAGGAGGAGAAACGATCCCGCCCTACTCTCTTCAGGAAAAAAAAAGCTCCATCTCGGAGCCTTCCCCTGCAAGGTCTACTTCGCCTCGTTAAACCAATTGGAAGAAGCAAAAAAATCAAAAGCAAAAAAATTATACCAATTGGTTCAACGAATAGGAGGAAGCTTTATACCAGATCCCTTAAGTATCACAACGGGCCAATACTGGTCTAAGTGTGTCGGTTCTTATGCCGAGGCCCATTTTAACCTAACCTAACCTATCTGAAGATGTTATAATTTTTGCAAATGACGTCGTACGTCATCATATGTCATTTGTGAACCAGACGCCTGCAGTTAACAAATAGATAAGGCCTGCTGACTGTTAGTCGCGTGTGAATTACTGATCGGCCATCCTCAATCTCAACAATGAAAAGGACAATTTTGTGTCGAAAGCGAGATGCATTTCCACTTAACCGGTTACGTCAATAAGCAAAATCTTCTTTTTTGGGGTACCGAAAGTGTAATGTACTAAGAGCCATTAGCCGCTGTAGGGTGCGACGTTCACGCGGGAGGAGTGATTGGCCGGCAATACGGTCATTGTAACTGGTGAACGCTGCAAGGGCGTAATAATCGACTTCTCACGACTACAAAGTAATTCAAATAATCCCAAAAGGGGAAGGGGGCCCCTTTAAAAAAAAAAATCAATATTTTTTGTTCTCAATTTAAATTTTGCTTCCCATATTGACCCAAGACTCACAATCAGACTCAAGTTCTCACATTCTCTCCACTTATGGCATTAAGGTGATCTTTTATAAAATCCATAACGCTAATTTAATTAAAACAATATGAGGTATACTTCACCATTTATGAGTAGCTGACCAAAGTTGCAAATTAATAAAAGTCCAATGATGGTAGTTTCAACACTAAAATAAATGAAAATTGCTTTCTTAGTTTTGAAATTAATTAATCAGTATGCGCGTATGTACACCAAACGAATGCAGTCAGTAGACTTGGCAGTTGGTATGCCCAAATCAAGAAGCAAACAAATTATACATATTATTTATATTTTTTTTTTTTTTGCTTGATTTATAATGTCGTAAGTTAAATGTCGCCAATTACTTTAGCGCTGAATAAGCTGCTAATGTCGTTTGAGTATAAATCAGAATGACGTAAGAATTATCTTGGAATAACAATTTGCCATTTTCTCAAATGCAAACAACATCTGCTGATGGCAAAGGAAGAGGCGTGACTTTATTTAATGAGACTGATTCTCGAGGGAATCTTAAAGTGTATTTAAAAGAACAAAAAATGGGACTTAACTGTGAGTTACATTTCTTGTCCTTTTTCAAGTACTTAAACCTTTCTTACCTTAATGCCAAAAGTTAAGCCCCGCATTCTAGCGAAAGGCAGTCACTCATGATTCTCGCACTGACCCATTTAGTCATGCGTCTGTTTTCCTTTATCTGTTAATCCCCCCGTATTACCATCAATTAAGAATTTAATCTGACAAAATTAATTCCACCGAGATCGCAATGAAATGAACTGCATGCTCAACGCACTCATTAAAGCCTCCAGAGATAGTGTGCATAATAATTACACATTAAACCAACGGGAATATCCAACGGTTGAGAAAGTAAGTCGGTGTCTGACTTAAATTTCAAAAAAAAATCTTTCGATTGTTTTCCTTTTCCATTGCCCAGGTGGTCTGGATGGTGGTTTAGATACGAGTACGAGTATCTAAAACTACCGCATTATGGTAATTGGCTCCAAGACGCGCATTGGTAATGCACGCTTTCTGATCCGAAGCGCTCTAAATGAAATTACAAGTTAGCTCAAGTTGTTTTTTTTTACCTTACCTTACCATCAGCTTTAGCTTTTATCTGTTTTGTAAGAATTCCTTGCATGGTTGTTGACAATAAAAATCGAACTGCCGGCCGCCGGCATTTCCATTACTTTCCTCAAGTGCACACCAATTAAGTCGGAACATGGCCAGCGACAAGATATCTAACATTTTTATCTACAGATTTACCTTCCTTAATTGCAGCGCGACTGAGAATGGGAAAATGGAAATGCGAATTTGCATGTCGGGGGACTATTTATTCACTTTGGCGCTGCTGCAAAAGTGTATCCGCAGTCGCTTTGTGTATTTAGTGTGTAAGACGATGTGAATCTGGTGCGTTTCTTCTCAGCGCGGTGAATCGCTTGAAAACGGTTGAAGTGGCCAAGTGGCAGCACCGAAACTGAACCAGAAATGAAGTTCCATTCTACTGATGATGGTGAAATGCATCTTCGTCTTGTTATGGACGAAGAGCTCTTTAGCTCTTTTCTAAACTCTAATCGTGGAATTTTTGTCCGTTTGGCATGCATGCAAACGAGACAAGATGACACGATGTAAATTGTTTGCACGTGCAGATGCAGACACACATACATAAATAAATGTATTAATAAATTTAAATTTTAATTTACCGCAGCATTGTGAAGACTGTTCAAAGGACGGTACTACGAAAGCAATGACCTATGGCAATTGAATCACTGACGGTTCTTTATAATGTTTAGTTTTTCAAGAGTGTCATGTTACAAGGAGAAATCCGATTATTATACCCTATCCTAAGGGTATATTAATTTTGACACATAGTTTGTAACACCCCTTAATATTCGCCGTAGACCCATAAAAGTATATATATTTATGATCAGGACCAAATCCTAAGACTATCTAGCAATGTCCGTCCGTCCGTCCATACGCAATTTTTAGGCCTTTAAAATTAAGCTAGGAAATTTGGACCACATATTCCCTAGGGCTCCGAAATGGTTAAGTGTAAAATTTTTTTGAATACGCCCACTGCCACGCCCACAATTTAGAAAAAACCGTTTACTAAAATGCTGTGTTCTTCCAAAATTTTCATAGAAAGCGAAAAAAAATGTTTGACAAGATATTTACCCTATATTTTTTCCAACATATCGCCCATACAAAGTTTTTGGCCATGCCCACTTTTTGGGGGCGTTTTTTCAAAAAAAACTTTTCTTTTTTTTATTAATTAATAGAATGAAATAAAATCTTCTTAATGCTTTTTTTTTGGGTCATATAGGGATATGGATAGGGTATCATACTGTTCGCCCCCAGCGGACTGTAGCCTTTCCTTATGTTTTTTTTTTTAAATTAACTGACCCATTCGGCTTCGCGCAAGTCCTATAAGACGCAGGTAGGTCAATTGGTTTTCTAAATGAAATTGATGGAAATTAAGATTGTCGTTTAGATAATGGATGCGGCATTAACTTAATGTAGCCATTATTACGTTATAAAATGCGGGACATGTGCACAGTCTCTGTAGCTTTGGCAGCAAGCATTTTTATCCCCAATCTTTGTCCATAGGTTCAACTTCGGACATAATTGTTTGACGATGCGACATTGGTTAAGCTATTTTGTGCCGAAAGTGCTCTTCGTGTTGTATAGGACCATTCCTTTTTGCCCAGTATTCAATGTTTGAAGCCCAGATACCAACTTAGTCTCAGTCGTGCTCCAATTATTTTCGAGATTGATTCTTTAACTTAAAGGCTTTCCCGGACTTTGAAACTATTTAATTTTATTTTTGATCTAAGTCATGTTTCATTTCCTACGAATTTTTTGTACGTGTCGGGAGTTTGATGATAAAGGGGATGACAAGTGTGCTGGATACCTAAACACGGATGGGCCGCAAATTTCCATCCGATTCTTGTATTCTCTTTTGGTTTTCCGTCGTCAAATTTTGTGTTTGTTTATTCATGTGTTCAACTCGGTCGTGTTTGATTCGCGTTAGACAGAAACCAACCAATCAGAATAAATAAATATTGGAGAACGAATGAAAAAAACAATAGAAATTTGAAAAAAGTCACGGAACGTAAAAATTCTGATCGTATTAAAGCCTGATGCGTACCCAAAAGAGAATTAAGGGGTTACATGAGTTTATTCGGGGGAAAAATGTTCTATTTTCAACAATTTTTTTTTTATATAAAAAATAAAATATTTTATTCAAACTTTCTACTGTCTTAAAGATATAAATTTAAAAAATAATTTCTGAAATTTTGAAAGGAAAATATTCAAAACTCCGTCATTGTGACGTAATTTTCGGTAATCCCTCGGAAAAAAGGTGCGTCCGCGTTAACAGTAGAACTCGTGACATGATCATTAGAAGTGAAACAAACAATCGTGTTTTAGTTATCACCATAAACCTTCGTCCAAGTCCTCGTGAATCTCGAAGACTTGTGCAAAATTTCATCAGATCGGTTGAGTGGTTTTCGAGAACTTTTGACAAGCGACTTTGAAAACACAGTTTCGAGAAAAACGCATTTAAAGATTGGATAACCTCAAATAAACCTCGTGATTCAATTAAATGCGCTGTATCTCCGAAAATTTTATTCGGAATGACTTGAAAATTTAGGATCATATTCTCGAGATGTTGTAGAAATTTATAAGACAATAAAAAACAATCGATTTTTTGAAGCTGTGAAACCCATGTAACCCCTTAAGAAGAGTCGTACGACAAAAATCGAAGCGTATGAAACGTGACTAAGCAATATCGTCCAGGACGACCTCTACTGTCATATTTCATATATTACCAGTCATCTGTTATCCTTCAACTGTCAGCCGTCATCTGTTACCCGCCATTTGATATATGTGACCTGTCATAATATGTTATCTGTCATTGGTCACTGATCATCTATACTATATATAGGGATCGCCGGGTATGTAAACAAGCAAAATTGTAGCATTTGGGGCACAGAAAACCCGCACGCATACATTGAGAAGCCAATACCCAAAGCGCGTCACTGTTTGGTGCGGATTTTGGTCCAGAGGCATAATTGGACCATTTTTCTTCGAAAATGAGCAAGGAGTGGCCGTTACAGTCAATGGCGATCGTTATCGGGCCATGTTGAACGAATTTTTGTTCACAAAAATTAAAGAGGAGGATATTGGCAACATTTGGTTTCAACAGGACGGCGCTACGTACCCCACACAGCCGAAGCTACACTCGATGTTTTGCGCCCTGTTTTTGAAGATCGCATTATCAGCCGCAGAGCTGATGTCGTTTGTTTTATTGTATTTTCAAAAAAAAAAATGTTATTTGGCGGATCCTTTATAATATGATAGGTATCCGTATGTGGTTTTGTTTTGACAGTTAAAAAAAAGTTTAATGCAAAATGTCAAATTATTCGCTGATTTCTTCGGTGGAATAAATCCTTCTTTACTTGTTTCTTACAGTTCAGGTAACACAGAGTAGACAAATTTATACGATTTAAGCATTTATTAACATTTAACATTTAACCTCAGTCTAAATAGAACATTCCCGTCCATTCTAACGCGGTGAATTTATAGCTTGTCTGACAACATTGTTCGCCATCACCACAAACTTCGCTTTGTCAACTCAACGTACACTCATTGCGAAATGAATTGCCGACACAGAAAGGGCATCAAAGCAATTTTCCATTTCATTAACTGTGTCAGTATATCAAGACTTTTTACCTGATATTTGATTATGATTGAAAAATCACAACAACAACAACAACGACAGCAACAAACTAAAAAGCGATTCTATCTACCTTTTGATGCACTAGCACTAGCCGCACCACGATCCAAGTGTCTGTCTGGCGACCACAAAAATGCAAAACAAACAAACCTTGAGTAAATCTCTCTTTCAATCGGGCACAGATACAAAACAGAGTAGACGATGCCGACGACATAGTGCTGCGGCGATGGCAACGGCGTAGATCGTGTATCGAATTACCAAAGTGCGAGTATGCTTTTCCCAACAATTTCTACTGCTGCACTCTTGCAGCACCACCTGAAACATATTTGCGTTTTGTTGCGCTTTTGGTGCATGTAATGTCCACCAACCAAAATCATTCGCCAAGATATCTCCCGCCAGAAAGATTGCATGGCGGAACGTGAGTTGAAAGGTTAAACAATTATTTACCGCGATGCGAATGAGTTTAGGTGAGTAAGGGTTGGAGGATGTACCTAATTGTTTCTGGGCGGTTTGGGGAAAGTTAACTGCAATTACAGCAGCACTGTAATTTGCTGAAGACACGAGTAAATAAAAATAAGAAAAAGAAGAAGAAGAAAATACTCGTACCGTACCTACATCAATGTGTAAGGAATTTTTATGAAGTAGCTTGCAGCGCTGTTGTCGAACATGTTAATGGATATTTTATGCCTGTGGATATGTATCCACAATATACATACATATATCGGCCTCCTGACAGTGACCTTAATTTATATGAAGAAGTTAGCCGATAATGATGGGTTTCAGCGATGTGGAATAATTGTATATACGGATCTCCTTTTTCATGGTCATAATAATTTTTATAATTCAGATAGGTATGAGTACGACGATAAGTGTATCTACGCGTGCATTGCGTGAAACGATTCTGCGAAATTGAATTCTCTTACAAATGATGAGAGATACCGATCA
Source organism: Ferdinandea cuprea (assembly GCA_963576555.1). Taxonomy (NCBI): domain Eukaryota; kingdom Metazoa; phylum Arthropoda; class Insecta; order Diptera; family Syrphidae; genus Ferdinandea; species Ferdinandea cuprea. Next base: position 22,935,532 of record OY754960.1, read on the forward strand.
GTTAAATTATGAGAAAAGGTGCAATGAAGTTTCATAAGTGTAAAGATGATGATGATGATGATGATGTACTGAAATCTGGCGATATTGTTTCAATAACTTGGTCTTGCAGTTTGTTTTCTGCAGTGATTATAAATGATTTGTATTTTTATGAGGTCTCTCCATTTCCAGTCGAGTGCAATGTTCATTTAAATTTAGTCTAAAGTCTACGCAGTATGTAATGTCAAACACTGTTGATGGTTGGTTTACATGATCACACAAACCTACCACGCAGAATGAGCAGAAGGCGCAATAGTCTACTGGAAGGAAAAGGACGGCACTACCAAACATGCGACACACGTATTTTGGTCGGTGCCATATGTATGTTCCTTTTCCTAGGGTGGAAGTGGAATTGAGCTGAAACTAAGTCTGTCATCTCGTTAAAGCAGGAGACTCCACTCAACTAGACTTTAGTCGAATGAATAGCAAATGCTGTTTAACAACAAACATTTTGGCCACTACCATATGGACATGGACAAAGGTTGCCGATTTGACTGTTTTTTAAGGGTCAAATTTTTAAAAATCGAAGTAGATTTGCTCAACTTAAAAGGACAAAAATACCTCAAAATATTTTGAAATTAACTTCGTATCTCGGCCTTACTCCAGGTTTCCAAAATGCACAGACAGGCCAAAATCCTGGAAACCATTTTTAAGAAAATTAGTTAAAAACCTATGTTAGGTACCGTAAGATGTTACCCCAAAAGATTCATTGACAAACTTTGAAGGAAATCCGTCGAACCATTTCGCCATTCGGCTCCCGGACAGAAAGACCGACGGACGGTATTAGCGGACCCACTTTTTTGGGCTTCTCTTTTGTCGTAAAATCATCCCTCATACTCAGTTTGAGTACGAAAGTTCCGAACGCAATAACTTTTTCTTTAATATACGAGAGAGTTAAAAATATGATGCCATCGAACTCGCAATAGCTTTCGTATCGGCTTAAGGTTCTTAATAGAGAATATAGAGCCTTCTGAGAGTAGCTCTTGTTTAAATTGCAAGTTTATGTATAAATTGCGGTCGAACCTATAAAGTTCTAAAAGTTATTTTCAGTGGATAAGCGTTCGCCTTTCGGAACTAACCGATGTTCGATAGCAGTCTTGTGAAAACTAAAAGTAGTCTTGTATTGAACCTTTTCGAAACTGATAGGTTATATGCGTGGAGCATTGGGTCTTTGCAAATAGTACTGTTCAACCTTAACCCAAACCCAAAAAATTAGTCTGGCAAACTACATTGAAAACGTGAATTTTAAAAAAGGCACATACGCATGTTATTATCCTCTATGAAATCAATCGAAGAAACAGAAAAGACCCCAAATTTCGTAAACTTGAGCCATAGAACGCTTTTGCTAAACTATTGGCAGAGATGACAAAATATTAACAGGATATATAAGAATAAGCTTAGCTCTATTTTTGACTAATATTAAGAAGTACTACCAACTTTTGTATCAACAAAAACGTAAACCTTTCATTGAAGAGGGCATAAGCTGATATCAAAATAAATAGAAGCCAGGCTTTATTTTAAAGCATCTTTGGCTCTCACATTTGCGCACAAAATGTCAAAAGCTTACTTACTTAGATGGCGCTACTGTCCGAGGTGGTTGAAGTCCCTTTCCACTTGTGCGCGCCACCTAAGGCGAGGTCTTCCTCTGCGGCTTTATTCATCCGGTTTGAAGTCGAAGACTCTTCGGGCCGGAGCACTGTTGTCCATTCGCTCTACATGTCCTAGCCATCTCAGACGGCTGATCCGCATTTTTCTGCCGAGGTCAATGTCGCTGTACAGCTTTTAAAGTTCGCAGTTATATCTCATTCTCCATCAACGCAAATGGGACCGAAAATCACACGAAGAATTTTGCGTTCAAAACGCCCAAGGATATCTTCATCCGCCTTCGCTAATGTCTATTCTTCTGCACCATAGGACTGAGGACTGGGATGATTAGGGTCTCAAACAGAGTCTCCTTGGTGTGTCTTGACAAAGCTTTATTTTTAAATTGCCTTCTTAGGCCAAAGAAATAGCCATCTACGAGGGTAATCCTTCGCTTGATCTCTGACTTGATGTGATTTTCAGAGTTTATAGCGGAACCAAGGTAGATAAAGACCTACCAATTCGTCGATGTTGTATGTTCCTTCTGGTCGACAGCATATATTTGGCTTTGCCCTCTTTAACCGCTAAACCCATTTTAGCCGCTTCTGTTTCTAAACAAGACAGTTCCCTGTGTTCTACCAATTATGTCAATTTCATCTGCATATGCAAGTAATAGAACAGACTTGTTGGCTTGTGGGTTTCGCACAATTTTCTCAAGTATGATGTTAAAGAAGTTACAAATTGGGCTTCACCTTGTTCTTTTAACTGTTTTCTGACATCAGAGGTCTCGGTGGGATTGTTTCCGACTTTAATGGAGCAGCGAGGGTTCTCTATTGTCATTCTGCACAATATGACGAGTTTGGTAGGGATGCAAAAACTAAACATGGCTCTTTATTGCTCGTCTCTATAGATGCTGTCATATGCGGCCTTAAAATCGATAAACAGATCTTGAGTTTCCTTCAGGATCTGCCGTGGTGTGAATATTTAATCAGTTCGTTGACATATGGTTTCAGGCGTTCACAGAGTACGGCAGACAGGATCTTGTATGCGATGTTAAGCACACTTATATCTCCGTAGTTGGTGCAGTTTAGGGGGTCTCCTTTCTTGTGTACCGTATAAACGATGCTGAGGTTCCATTCATGCCATCTCTCGCTAGTTTAAATAGCTCGGCTGGTAGGCCATCCGGTCCGGTCCGGCCTTGATGGACTTGAGTTTAGATATTGCTATCCTCACTTCATTTTGGTCGCATAGACGGAAATATTGGCTTTCATTGTCCAAATTTAATGGTTCCGTTCTGCTGACAGCGTAATTTTGGTCGCCTTTGGCGTTTAACAGTCTGCAGAAGTGATTTTCCATATCTGTGATTCTACTACAAGATTCCCTTGCCCATCTACATCTATAGGCCTCCGTTCGGGTCTTGTTAGTGTGACATCAACTCTTTTCCTCGTAAAGCTTACAAGCTGCTCTCATCCTTCTCTGTAGAGCCGCTTTGTAGGTGAGTTGCTTTGCTTCATGTGCTTGCCGGCACTCTTCATCGAACCAAGGGATTCGTTGGGTGATCGGGTGAAACCTATCACATCAGTTGCGGCGTCCTTGATGGCCTCGTGACATCGATACCATTGCTCCTCCACCTCTTGATACTGGCCGAATTGGACTTCTAAATAAGTCGAGGGATACGCGATCGGCAAAGATTTTGGCTGTTTGCTGCGATTGCAGCCGTGCGACGTCAAATCTCCTCATAGTATTTCTCCTTTGTTGTGGCGTCTGAGATATCCGCATTTATACCTTGGCTACAACAAGGTAGTGGTCCGAGTCTATGTTGGCCGCTCGGAAATTTCGAACATCTGTAATACTGGAAGCGTGACTTACGTCTAATCTGGTGATAACCAGATCAAAACGTCCAAAAGCTGGTTGTAAATTTGCTTCATTGTTTTATATTCAACTTCAATCGTTGGCACACCGAAGCGCTTTGACACACCGAAGCGTGGTAACATTTAGTATACCGATCACTTCATGATAACTTAATTTAATTCAAGAGCACAAAATCGTTAGTACGATGACTAATCGTCTATTCCCTTTTTACGACCTTACTGGCTAGGCTTTTTTAAAAAAAAACAGCGCTTATGATTCCGGTGCATGATCACCGATTTTTTGTTTTCCAATTGAAAAGCACTAGTGTGGTTTTAACCAGACGATTTGGCAGCAAACATTGTTACTACCGGGAATAACCCAACTCGAGCTAGCCAAAGTAACCGAAAGCATTAATTTGCCAGCCAAATGTCAATTTTTAAAAAGATTTTTGAAAACTGATGGATATACTTAAAACTAGGTTTGGCTTTATGAGGGATAGAAATGAATATTCAGCTACGATCTCTAGTGGTTTTTTGCAAATATTGCTTGAAGCATATACCCGAAAAAAGTCTCCTTCAGTAAGAGTCATCTTAATTTATTTAGGTACTCTGTATCTGAAAATGTATCTATGTATCAAATCAATTGTTTTATAAAATCAACCTTAATCAGTCCATAACCTGATCTAGTCTCCACAGCGACAAGCACAATCAAAATTGGAAAGACAACTGGAGCAGGTTCAAATTATAATTTTTGATGATGGTACGTGGTCAATGTACCAATAAACTGTCGCAAACTTTTACAATTCATTTAAGTATTTATTTATTGACTCTTCACTCCCACATTCCCATTGAAAATTGCCCATAAAATCCCAGACTTTGCGGAATAAATTAAACATTTAACCGTTCAGCGTCACTCGTATCTAGATTGAGCATGACTCACATGACTTACAGCCAATTGACCCAAAATCCACACGTCAACGAACTATCCAACGCGTACCCATTAACCCATTAACATGCTGCAATTATTGGCCACTGCAATCATCAGTGGCAATGGGGCTATGGTCCATGCGTTTGCACACGCACTTTAAGTAACAAAACGATTTTAACCACACAAATGCCCCGCCGCGCCAGCCTCCTCTTGTAGTCATCGCCTGGCGTCATTCACATCTCCCGCCGATTTCATGCAGTGCCACGCTGTATGCTGCCAACCACCAGCACCACCACAGACGCCAAATCAATTGCAGCAGTTGCGGATGTAATCTGATCGGCCGCATGTCGATCAACGCCAAATGACTCAGTCGATCGCCACCTATTTTTCTAGTCCACGCAACTAGAAGCGAGAAGCAGAGTAGGCTAGCCTACGCTATGCTGGTCCATGGGTAATGAACAGTCACAAGCGATTTCCCAGCATGTCCACTCACATTTCACATAGACACGGCGACTGCATAACTTGACCCTTGGGGTTAGACGTTAGACCACACTCTACCGGTACCGGTTCCCTAGGCAATTTGGCAAATACTGCATGCTGCAGCATGTTTCCCAATTGATTCATCGCTGATCAACATGTTGCTGATGCTATTTGCTGTTATGTGTGTGTGTGTGTTGTTTGTCGTGCGACACTGCTTCATTTGGCTTCTTATGGAAATCAAGTTTTTCTGGTAGCATCTGGCATCAGGCATCTGGTATCTGGCATTTGGCACTAGCACTAGTATATACACAAATAAATAGATACTCGTATCTTATCGTAGATACAACAACTAAATACCTATGAATGGAAGTGCAAGAGTAGGGAAGCGATTTTGTTTGTTTAGATTTTCATGATCAGATTCCATGTTGGTCGCCGTTGCCGCATGTTGTCGAACAGATAGAGCCTATCAGCGTGTAGACGATCAAGAGGAATGAAGGTCAGATTGTGCCTTTTACGGGACATATCCGTTAGGTACGTGGTGCACTAATAATGGGGCCTCTTCGGATGTGAATTGTGCAGCAACCATGAAAGTGGGAGCTGTTGGGTGCAATGCGTACATTACGGTGATTGTATCTATTAAGATAGAATTTCCTACTGTTGTGGAAATTGTACGAATTTATCATGTTTCAAGTTGGAAATTTATTCAGAAAGTATCCATTATGATGGGTCATTGTGTGAATCTAAGATTGGGGGAGTTCCTAGAAATGGGTATAATAATAAATCAAGAAGTAGGTTTCTAAAATGAGAGAAATGCTTTCCCGTTTCCCGTTCTACTCTCGGGCATCTAAATTTTCAGCCCAAAAGAAACGTATTCAATCAATCAAAATCGTGTGCCAACAAAAATTATCTGCCGACAGTCAATGCATCTTAATGGTGGCAAATTTTTGCGAAAAATTAATTGCAGTTGGCATTTGCACTAAAAGCTGCAATTTTCTACCACCAGAGACGATAATTTTTTCGATTCTCAATAAAAAGAAAATGTCTGGTTTTTTTTCTCATAAACCAAACACGGAAAAGTCCTAAATTTACTTCTACAGCTACCGCGGAAAAATAAATTTCAGGAATATTGGCGATGAACCAATACCTCAATCTGCTACATGTTTGCCGTAACCATAAAAACAAAACAAAAACATAAACCAATTTGGTGTGATCTTTGGTAAAGTTGGGAAATTCTAAACACACATCTCTGCATCGGACATGTTGCACTAAAAATATCTCATTTCACTCTGGAATGGAGGAGCATCCTCCTCCCAGCGAGAAACAACATTATTCGATGTGATTTCTATTTATAGTCAAAATCCGATGAGATAATCCCTAAGAGTATGTGCCTCTACTTTCTTTTGTGTGTTAGGTTGAGGTTATTTTTACAAAAAACAGAAAAATTTGCATTTAGTTCTTGAAATCAATGTCTAACTGTATATGGACATTTTGAATGAGTGCCAGTGACAGTGAAGTGACTTTGTTACAGTTACAGTATGTAAATCACGCCTGGCTGATTTGCAAGGAAAAAACCAGACAACATTTATACGAAATTGAGATTGTAGCAAAAAACGTTACGTAAGATCCTTTCAACGAGAGGTCAAATCAATTTCAATGTATCATTTGTATTTATTTATTTTTTAGAGTCCGGATAGAGTTTTTATAAAAGTTGTAGAGCTTGAACCTCGACTAACGACACTTGGTCAAAATATTAATGAAGCAGTCGAACTCCAGAGGCAACACGATGAGACTCTTAGGAAAGTACAAGTAAGTGGTGATATATTTTTAATTAGTTAAAGTATGTTGTACAAGAAATATACCATCATACCATTCTTTTAATAAAACTCTAAATTTTTTTAGTCACAATTTTCAAGAGATCGAGCGAATGATGGGCTACAGTTTCGATGGATTTTCTAGCAGTCGCAGTGAGAAAGGATCTAGTCTAGATCTGCTGAAAAGTTTTTAGAAAAAAACCACGGAGAACTTCACTTCAAATGTCAAGTTTGTTACAAATACGAATTCAATCCACACCGCCACATATGGGCCCTTCAGAGAAATGTTGATTAGTTATTTCGAGCACAAGTATCGTTTAAGGAAAGAAAACTTATTTCTTGTTTACAAAACACCCTGAATTCTGCTTTAAAGGATAAGGATACGCCTAAACATTGCTCAGTGTATAGGGCTAACGAAAAAGATAAGTTAGGAAAGTGAGTAAAGGGCCTTTACCAGGGTTAAGGCGCCCTTTGCAAACACCGGTCAAGCATTCCATATTAAGCGCATAACTTGGAGGTTCAGCTTTCCTTTTTATATTGAACCTGGAGGCTCGGATTTCAAGATCCTCTTGTCTGAGGCGGTAATGTCCATTCGTACGTTGTGTTCCATTCAGAGGATTGACACACAGAGGACCAAATATCTGTTGAAGAATTTTTCTTTTAAAATATCCCAACATGAACTCTGCTCGTTACCGTCCAGCACTCGGCGCCGAATAGCAGTATTGGCAGGATTAATATTCTTTTGAGCATAGATTTTGTCCATCTTGTCAATAGTTTTGAAACAATTTTTTTTGAGTAAACTAAATTATGATTTGTAAAAATTGATGTTTTTTCAAGAGGTTGATGAAGTCGTTTTCAACCTTTAAATTGTTGCTACCAATAGTTACATTTTGTCCTAGGTAGTGGACAAATGGTTTTTGTTTTTTGACAGGATTCACTCAGTTTTGACTGTTCTGTAATGCCCGATGACATCGTCAGCATTCGCCAGTAGCTGGACTGATATGTTGAAGATTGTGGCTTTTGGGGTTGAAATGTGCTCTGCCCAGCCTCCGCTCAAAAGCAAGATTGAAGAACTCACATGGTGCATAGTGCAGATAATAATGCATATTCGGAAAAGTTCAGATGATCTGCTGTCTAACTGCTCAATACACCGTGTGTTTTCTAGCGTGTGGCGATATATTTAGATCAGTATGGCAAGGATCCCGCATCCGGACATCGATTTAGGTTTTTTAGCGTTACTATTCAAGTAGACGTTTGGGATAGACGTTAAGTGTAGATCAGTCACTTTAACTTATAATGTTCCAACATCTTCTGAGCAGATGTGAGCTAAGTTAAGCCTCTGATTTAATTTTTTGCGGATGTTCAATCTCATTTCAGCCGCTTTTATATTTAAAGAGTTTGTCACTGGGCCGTTAAGGGTTGGGTCCAGGGCTGGAATAACGGATATCCATAGTATTTTTATTTTGCATTCTTAGACCAAGGTTAAGTTAGGATTATAAAATTGGCAAAGCAGAGCAGAATTCTTCACAACACTTAGAGCCTTATGGACCCATTGTGATAGAGTGGGATTTTCCGGTTTTATGATCTACTTGTGATCTCTCATTCCTTCTCGTTTTTACCCAATAATATCAAGCCAGGAAGAATTAGCTGTTTCCAAATGTACTATTCCCAACCTATTCAGTGCTTGGAGATAGTGAGGTGTGTTCTTGTGGTACCCGTCGTGGTTGAGCTTTATTTTCGGCTGATTTCGTTGCAAATTTTCACCAGTAATGTAGCGATGGTATGGATACTTTGCCTAGACACCTTTTACTGGCTTTTATTTCACTTGTTCTCCGAATTTATAGATTAGTAGTTTAATGATGCTATTAGGATCTGCTTTTATCTCGTCCACCATCCAATCACTAGGTTGACATGTAGTCGGAGCTAGCATCGTCTACGTTTTAAAGACAAATTTTTATAAACTGTGCGTACTCAAGGCGGACTGCGGCCAGATGATTGTTGTTGGCTAATCCGCAAAGAGCTCTTGGCAGCTGATTCATGCAAGAATAGATCCACTAATAGCAATTTATAAACGTTTCTCAACCCGCAAGCATTCAGACGCAGAGGAACATTGTAACCATTTGTAATTAGTCCCAAAAGATGAAGATATAGGGTCTATCGGGCATCAATTGGAAAATCTAAAATTAAATTGATCTAGTTTGATAGTTTTATACGTAAAAGTTATTAGCAACGCGAACTGTATGCGATTATTTTTAAACAGGTCTGCTGTTGAATGTTGAAATCTTTGTTCAATTGCATGTTTCCAAAATGACTCCAATTCTAAGCTTTAGTTCGGAAATTGAATACGTTTAAAGCAAAAAATGTTTAAGGTTTTATTGCTTATTGCCTAAGCAAACCTATACAATTCTAAATCTTTTTAAAATTAAAACTTTTTTATCGTTTGTAACTAGTAAAGCATGTTTAAATTGTCATAATGTGCGATGAATTTTTCATTCAACTTGTCTTATCTAAATCCTTTTCCTTCCCATGCCATCACTGTACATAATATTTCGACTAATTTACATGTATCTTTTCTTGTACCGCATACTGTAACAAAAACATTATCTCTCATGTTGTACTTATCACCTTTGGTCTTTTTTTAGAATTTACCAACGCCTCTCGACGAGTTCGCTCGAAAGGCCGACAAACTCCTTTCGAGCAAGCGCATCAGTCCGGATCTCCTCACAGCAATGGCGGATACATTGCACATTGTTTGGGATGACATTGTCAAGCTGCTGCACGATCGCAAACATTTACTCGATTTGTGTGCGAATTTCCATGAGAAAATGGGAAGTTGTCGCGGAAAGATGGCTTCTTTGGAAGTTGCCTGCAAAGACACAATGATTCCTATCGAAGTGGAAGCGGTTCAAGAATTCCTAAACACCTTCAAACAGCTTCGCATCGATGTCCTGACCACTGTGATGGCTGCGCTGAAAGACGGCAACGAACTACTAACACAGCTGCAAGAACTAATAAAACAACAGACACTGGACACACGACCAGATCACATTAAACGCGATGCACAACGAGCTGTTAACCAAGTCCAGCAATGGCTGGAAGCACTGCACGATCGTCGGAATGCACTTGATATGGCATGGCAAACGAGGAAAACGCAATTGGAACAGTGCTTGGCTTTGGCCATTTTGGCCAAGGACCTCAATGAAGTGGAGAGTATTTTAATTCAACGACGCAACGAAATCTCTGGCGCCTTTAGCTTGGGTGAATGTGAGCATACCTCAAGTACGGCGCTCCAGCAGTATCGTGAACTGAAACACAACGCATTGCTGCTGCGCGATCGCGCACTTAAGATCACATCCGCTGAGGAGAAACTCGTGTCTTCGGGCTGTTTTGCTGGTGATGAGGCTCGTTCTAGAGCCTACAACGTACTCAGTGGATGCACAGAGTACCTTGACGTCATTGAGCAGCGAGAGCACTGGCTGGTGCAGTCCAAAGAATTCTTCACAAAATCCGAGAAGACACTCGCAGTACTGGAGAAGCTGGAAATCGAGCTGTCCACGGTCAAGATCCCCACAAATACACCAGAAAGTTTTGCCATGTTTTCGAAGATACTGCGAGATGTTCGCGGATTCACCGATGAACCACTGCGCTTGGGCTATGGCATTCTGGACGAGGTCGGACGAACGAAACCCGAGACACAGGGCGTGAAACGTGTACTCGACGAAATCGAAAATCGAAAAATCTACATAGAAGGTATTTGCTCGACGAGCACGGAGGAGCAGGTGCGTGTCCAGCAGGCACTGAATGATTTTCTAGAACAGTATAACCAACTACTCGCTTGGTTGGTGACCAGTGATCAGAGTTTTCTACAAAAGTCTGTATCGCTGGGTAGGAATCTACAGGAGAGCAGGCGTTTTCTGCTGCACCATCATGAGTTGATGCAACATTTGGAGGTATGGACAGTTGTTTTACTCCCCATATTATTGCACTTTTGTAATTGATTTTCTTTTTAGGACAAAGGCGAGCACATCAACAGTCTCCTGGAAACGATAAAATCTCATTTGGAATCGCTGAGTCCTCAACAGAGATATGACGTCGATAGCAAGGCTGAATCCTTGCATAAGCACTGGATCGACTTGAAGGATATTGTTCTGAAGCGCGTTGATGTTGTTTCTCTGCTGATAGAATTCTTTGAGAAGGCTGAGAAGCTTGACGATCAGTTTAATAGTCTTGAGAAGGGACTGGAACAAGTGTCGGACGAGAAAAAGCTGCGATTTATGGAAGATTCGTGGTCGGACATTAGAAGAGCGTACGGCGATCTCAAGAACTTAGGAGAGCAATTGATTAACTTGAAAGTGTGTAAAGTTAATATTTTTAGATTTAATTTTATTTAAGTTGAATTTAGTTATATCGAATATCGTCATAACAGTGCAACATTGACATATCTTGGCTTAAACTGAGATATGAATATCTTATTACTTTACGACAAGTCAGTATCAATTATAAGAAGCTGCCGAATTGGGGTTGAGTTGTCACATGATCGATGAGTGCTTTGAAGACCCATCTAGAACCCTCGCTTTGTAGGTCCGTCATCGCATGTATGGTATGAGATCTACCCAGTGAAAACTTACAATGATGGTCAGGACCATCATAACATATGTATGCTTATATAGAAGCTGCAATAGAACTTTGTCTTGAAGAAAAAGAAACCACTGACTACATTTAATGTAAATTCGGAGCCCAGTATGGTGTTCTTAAGGGAACAATTAGGTATCGATGAATAATGTGTAATACTGTTAGCCAGCTATCTAACTGCATTTCTAAAAGCACGGCATAAATAATTTTTTTGGTTGAAATGGCATGCTTCGCATTAGATGAGTCAGAAAAAGTTGTCTGCACTGATCTACTGATAAAAGAAAGAGTTTTAGATCTTTATAAAAAGACTAGCTATTTTTACTTTCCGAACGGTAATTTAACATGCTTGTTGCGTGTTTTTGAACGGTCAAAATAATAGCAATGGTCGCTAGTTGTTATTGTTATTGCTGATACTGTGCGGCTTTGAAATAAAATAACTTTAATTGTTTTGATTAAACATTGAAGCCCCTATAGTATTTACACAATTAATATTTAGCTATGAACTCCATTCCATTTAACAAAGCTGCGTGGTTCAGCTTCAATTCACCAAATCAGGACTTAAGGTGCGATTAGACGGTCATCCAAACTTGTCGTCTGGATGACATGCTGTTCTTAGAAATCGTGTTTAGTTCAAACGGGATGACCACTTTAGGATAAATTCTACGTCATAGTTACGTCAGCATGTCAACTGGATGACAAGTTTGGATGACCGTCTGATCGCACCCTTAGCCTAGTCAATAATAATGATGTAAATATAATATAAATGTTTTTGACCCGAACCCATTTTCTGTTTCCTTTGATTTTATCCTTGTTCCAATTCCCATGATAGTTTTCATTTACCATAGGTTTTGATCTTTTGGCGCCATGCCATACTAAAGAAGAGATTTGAATCCTATATTACCTTAGCTTACTTTATTTTGTAATAGCGATGTAAATCTCATTTTTAAATTCGGCTTACGAAGATTATGAAATCTCCGCAGAGGTAGACTAAAAGAATCTGTTTTTTATTTTTTTAATTATTTTTGCTTTTAAAAGCCGATGAAATGATTTCTTTTTTTGTTTAAAGAAATTCAATAAAAGCCTGTTTTGACTTAAAATCAATTTAAATAATATTCAATTTTCAACTTAGCATTCCCTTCCCCATGTAATACTTTTGTGTGAAACAGAAATGAAAAAAAGAGTAAGTCGCTAAAAAGAACTGTGTGAAGTCGTTTTCGATCACTGGGCCTTCCATCAAAACAGAAAATAATTTGTTTCTTTGTTAAGTATCATGTCATTCTAAGATCTCAAATATGTTTAAGAATATGCGCTTTTAGCGCAACGAATTCACTTGAAAAGTTCGTAAATATATCAAATCGCAGTTGTATAATACCCTATTCACACCGCACTAAAATTCGAGGTTTCCACAAACAGATTTCGAAATCGTGGCAAAGCATTCACACCGAACACAATCCTGGTTTTGTTTGACGTTTCAGTAAGCCATCGAAAAATAAAAGCGAATAAACAATTATTGCGTTCAAATTCCAAGTGCACTACAAGTCCACTATAAGCTAACAACGCCTATGACTTCATATAATTCGCGTGTTAGTCGTTCAAGAAATCGTGTAAGCTTACTCTTAGGTGACTTGCAGTTGACTTATAACTCAGTTGAAAATCTGTCAACCACTCGTCAACTGCTTTGTGTAACTTGTGGAATGTATTAAAAGGTGCGTTTGCGTTGACAACCTTACCATTGAAACCAGATTCTGAGGAGGTTTCATCGAAACCTCATACAATATCGAGGTTTGGAAATCTCGAAAATCTATGGGAAACCTCCTGATTTCGATGGAGGTTTCATGAGTTTTGGCGAAACCTCAGATTAAATAAGCAAAAAAATTAGAAATTTCATATGATTCCGCAATAAAGGACTATTCACATGAGAGCGAATTTTAATGTATTTATGAATAGAAAATTGATTTTGGTTCTATCAAAAATATTTAATTGATATAACATTTTATCTAAAAACCAAACTAATTCTAAATAGATTTTAATAGCAAAATTTACAATTATAACAATTTATCGCCAACCTATCACACTTTTTTCACAATCCACAGTCACGATCCACGAATGAAAAATTCGTTCGAACATAACCTTAAAATTAACCCAACTTGCTGGTAACAATAACGACTCAGATTCACGGGTATATGCGACCAAAAAAAGTTGTCATGTGAATGAAATGTGAGAATATTCCCTTGTTCGCAGTTCGCAATTCGCTCTCATTTGAACTGTCCTTAAGGTAGCTCATACGAAGATTTTGCTAAAAAAACACGACAAATTGGAGCTTCAAAATGTGTCTCATTTCCTCATATACATTTCTGCTTATCCCCTTAATTGGGAACTAAAGAACAATTGAGTCAAACCCTTCTTGCGACATCAGCAATTATTATTTGTTTGACTAAATTTTTCATGTATACAGGTTTTTATGGATAAAATATTTTACTTAAAAATGTTTCCCATTCAAAAATCGTTCACCCTAAAGTGTGTTCGCTTATGAACCAAGAGGGGATAGTGTTTTTAAATATTATATCGTAACAAAATAAACAAAGAAAAAGTAAAAAACGTGTCGACACTAGATGGCTTCCTAGAGTAGAAGAGTCCCGCTTTAAATGAGGAAGAGAGCCATCCATTTAAAACTTGCTATGGGTTTATGGAAGTAAACAATTCGTGTTCTTAGGATATATTTATTTTACCGAAAAATTTTGTTATAGCCTAAGAAGGGCCGCCCCTTAAAGTTGGCAAGTGGACTAACGTTTTTGACGTCAGCATGTCTTCAGGATGACAAGTTTGGATGACCGTCTGATCGCACCTTTATTTAGAAGAGAAAATTAAGTGTAATATATTTTGCGCGTTTAAGGGGCCAGTCCAGTGCAAGGGGACTTGTAGATTGTAGAGGTAGAGGTGGTATAATGCATCACAGATCACTGCGGCCAGTTGCGGCCTACTAGCTATTGGGATGTCCTCCATTTACAAGTCATCCATAATTCCGCAGTTTATTATAAAAGCGGTTAACTCTTTAAGTACGCTAGCAGCTATATCTGCTGCTTCAAGGTACAAGTTACTAAGATAGCGTTGGCGAGTTCTAGTTAAGGACTTTCAGAGAAGTTGCAATGGAACTGAATGTAGAGTCTCTATTTTATTGTACCGCATCTCACATCTGTGATCTAATTTGTGTCATTCAGTCGGCAATAGTTCTTTAACTGCAAACGCTTACAAACTTTAAAAAAACAGAGACAGACAATTAATATTGCGGCTGTAGATGTTTTTCTCTTCTATTTTTTTACGTTGCGTGCTCTCGGGGAAATTCGACGCCTGAGAGACAATAAATATCAAGCAACCACTACCTCATATCTGTGGCAGGCAGGCGAAGCAAGGCGTGCACTGCCAGCTAGTCTCTAATATAATAGTCAGCAAATCTTCGCACATGTAGAAAGAACAGTTTATGTTCTTTGATTTTCTATAGCCACACCAATTGAATATTAAGATCTAATTTTCTGAAAAGGCTCCTACGATTTGGGTTTTTTTTTTTGTAATTGTGATACTGTGTGACTGTATACTCATTTTTCTCGAAGGGTATTGAATAATGCTAACTAAGCAATCCGTCAATACATCTATTAATACTTCATGGCAGGGTTTAAAACAATATTAATCTATATTTTGTTCCAGAGTGTGGAATAAATCTGTTAACCTTGACTTTTAAAATCAATAATATTCAATTTATTTTCAATATAAAAAATGTATAAAAAAATATTTTCTCAAAAACCGAAAGGATTTTGCTCTGCAAAGTATAAGAGCAGACAAAAATTCCTACAACCGATTTTGATAAAATTAATTTTATTTTAAACTTAAAAAAGAAATTAAAATAAGTTTGATGTGTAATCTAAAGTATTAATTATTACTATTCATGGAATTAGGTAGAGTATGGGCCACATTACATAGCTACATAGCCTGGTATCTCTATCCACCAGGTGTGCACAGATCGATTTTCGATTCGAATTTAAGTGACCAACAATTAAGTACAACGGTCACGCTTTTTGAACTCTATTCCAAACTGACTGAGTAACTGATTGACTCAGTAACTCACAGAAAATGAAATTAAGCAATGAAATTTTCACTTTTAGGTTTTTTCTTAAATGGCCTTATAAGACAAATAATGACGACAGTGCCTTCAAGTACTAAGAGTGCGAATTTGTTTCCTAAAGTTTTACAACTTTTGAACTGTTACAAATACCGATTTGTACATGAAGACTAGATTCAATAGCGCGGGATATAAAGGGTCATCCATTTCGATGTTCCCTACTTTTTTAAAGAAAAAACACAGAAAATTCAAATTTAATGGAGAATGTTTATTATCATTTGAAAGAAAATTCTTTGGCATTTATTTTTTGAAGATTATGTCTATTTTGTTGCTACGTCGCAGATGGTCCATCCGTTGAGTCCAATTTTCGATCACTCGTTCGAGTATTTCGCCTGGTAACTGGCGAATGACACGCGTGATGTTTTCCTCCAAGGCCTGAATCGAAGCGGGTTTGTCGGCATAAGCTTTTGACTTTACATACCCCCACAGGAAAAAGTCGGTGTCACCCTAACGGTGTGATATCACACGATCTTGGTGTCCAATCGACCGGCCCAAAACGTGAAATTATGTGCTCACCGAAATGTTCTCTCAATAAGTCCATTGATTGATGCGATGTGTGGGAAGTGGCGCCGTCTTGCTGAAACCAAATGTCGCCGAGATCACGAGCCTCAATTTCAGGCATCAAATAGTCAGTTATCATGGCACGATAACGGTCGCCATTGACGGTTACGTTCGCACCGGCATAATTTTTAAAGAAATATGGACCGATGATTCTACCGGCCCACAAACCACACCAAACCGTTGTTTTTTCTGGATGAAGTGGCAGTTCTTCAATCTCTTCAGGTTGCTCTTCGTTTCAAATGAGGCAATTTTGTTTGTTTACATACCCATTGAGCCAGAAATGGGCCTCATCGCTAATCATCGCATTCTTGGAACTTTTCAAGAGCCCATAGAGCGAAGCGATGTCGCTTGGGAAGGTCGAGCGGCTTCAGTTGTTGCAAAAGCTGTATTTTATACGCTTTCAATTTAAGATCTTGGCGTAAAATGCGCCAAGTCGTCACGAATTCCGGACATTAGTAGTCAAACCGCCAACACACTGGACTTGTTTCTCACCTCTCACCCAGATAAGTACACCATAATGTATTATCGCCTCTAGGTTCGTCAGACCACTGTGTTATATCGGCCAATTTCTCGTACTCCAACCACAAAGTTAAAGAACAAGCTCCTAAAAGAACCGTATGGCAATACGAGAAGCCAAATGGGAAGAATAAAACGGTTTCTGTAGGAATTTTAACTGGTCGCTATGCTCCCTCGATGGCGATGTGGATGCTGCTGCCGATATGATAACAAACATAATTCACTTGGGTATGAAACATTTTATTCCTAATATTATTAAAAGTTGCAAAGAGGCTATCAGGTTAAAAGAGGTGAGCTTTCGGTCTTATAAGGGCAACCCAACTGAGGAAAACAGAATAAAGTTTAAACGAGCCAGAAATGACTGCAATGCCCACATTAATCGTGTGAAATTCTCCTACGACCAAAAGTTGAGGCAAAAAATACTACAAAGTCCCACCGGTAGTAAAAACTTTTGGTCGTTTGTTAAAAATATTAAGAATTCGGCCTCAACATCTATCCCGACACTCATTTGCAATGACATTCCAGCTGTCAGCTCTTTGGATAAAGCCAATCTGCTTGCTGCTCATTTTGCAGCTAGCTCAACGCTACCAGATTGTGCTTTATCTCCCACTGTACTCGAGCGCGTAGAATATACTATGGGAGCAATTCATTTTCGCACTCGTACAGTGGCAAGAGTTCTTCGAGATCTCAACGTACATAAATCCGCTGGTCCAGATGGTATTTCCCCTATTGTTCTGAAGAGGTGTTCTTCCACGCTGGCAAAACCACTGCGTAAGCTTTTCTATCTGTCCTATTCTTCAGGGCTCTTTCCGAGAAGATGGAAAACAGCATTTGTCCAGCCTGTCCCAAAAAAAGGCGAATCTTCCTCTTCCTCCTCCTACCGACCAATTGTACTTACGTCCCTTCTTTCCAAGGTCATGAAAACGCTGATAAATCGTCAGCTTATGAAATATCTTGAATCGCGGAAACTTCTTAATGACCGGCAGTACGGTTTTCGCGGCAACAGGTCCACTGGTGATTTGATGACATATCTAACCGAAAAGTGGAACCAATCTATTCACCGTGGTGGTGAAAGTAAGGTCGTTGCGCTTGATATTTCGAAGGCATTTGACAGAGTTTGGCACCAAGCTCTTTTGTTGAAAATGCGTGCATTTGGAATCGATGATACCTTTATTCAATGGATTAGAAATTACCTTTCGGACCGTTCAATGCAAGTTGTTTTGGACGGTTTCAAGTCTGCAACTTACCAAATAAATGCTGGTGTTCCCCAAGGCTCCGTTTTGTCTCCGACTCTCTTTCTCATTTTTATAAATGATCTACTCTCTGTTACTTTTAATCCTATTCATTCCTTCGCCGATGACAGTACCCTTAGCTTCGCATATTCGTTTCCTGGGCAACGCCCCTCATCTTCGGGCATTGAACCGGAACGGCAATGTATGTTAAGCTCATTAAATTCCGATCTTGACAGCATTCTTGAGTGGGGTAAAACCAATAGAGTGGAATTTAATGCTTCCAAAACACATTGCTGTCTTCTGTCACTAAAGCGAAACCTCAATACTTTGCCATTATCCATGGATGGCACTTGCATCGCTGAATCCGAAAGACTTTCCATTCTCGGTATGTGTGTTAATGACAACCTTCATTGGAATGACCACATATTCGATGTCGCCAAGAACGCTGCGAAGTGTCTAGGCTTCCTAAAGCGATGCAAGAAATATTTTACCCCTTCTGATCTGGCTAGAATCTACAAGGCGTTTATTCGCCCAAAACTTGAGTACAACGCTCATATCTGGTCCGGTGCACCAATTACATATTTGGAGCTTCTTAACAGAATTCAAAAACGCGCGATAAAACTTATTGGCGACAGAGATATTGCGAATTCGCTTGACCCTCTTAGTCATCGTCGTAATGTCTCCTGCCTATCGTTGTTCTCTCGATACTACCATCACAAGTGCTCAAACGAAATAGCCAGTTGCATTCCTCCCCTTCAACACTTCAACCGTAATACTCGCCACGCAAGGAATGCTCATCAGTTCACCCTAAAGCCTATATTCGGTCGAACTATGAAATTTAAGAATTCGTTCCTCTGCCGTACAACACGAATGTGGAATGCTCTGCCTCATTCCTGACCATTACAATTTACAAACATTTAAAATTAATGTGCATCGGTTTCTCATCCTTTCTTCTAATCCCTCATTTCCTTAACGCCCGTGCTGTGTTACTATAACATTATAAGGGTGCTAACAATCCCTTTTGCACGTGCAAATTATAAAAAAAAAAAAAAAAATGTTTTTTTAAATAAAACAAAAACTGTTTTGGATATCAATGAAATTCTTTATTCCTGTGAAAGTACGTTCGATGCCATTATGTATGGAACTCAATTTCTCTCTCTTCAACTGAAGCCTCAGCGGCAGCAATATTTTCGACACTACGGGCACTTCTTTGTCTCACTGGCACGCGAACATTTTGTACTGTGCCTGTGGATTTAAATTTTTCCACTAGACGCTCAATTGTTGATCAGCTAGGACGATTATGACGACCATAAATTGGACGTAGCGCTCTTAACGTTGAGGCCACTGACTCCGAATTTCGGTAGTAAATTTTAATAATTTCGACTCGTTGTTGGCTCGTATATCTTTCCATCATGAAATGGCAAACCTTACTGAAGAGAAATGTCAAAAGAGCGGCAAGAAATTTGGCGTCGTTTGCTGTCCCTGTCGCTCTGCTTTTGTAGCGTTCCTGTTGAAAAACCGTGTAGTTATGAAAGTCGATTAAAATCTTCACTAAGGAGGTTAAAAGATTCTTGACGGATTCCAATGTAATGTGCTTGCACATTTTGTGACGTAAAAAATTAGTAATGATAGTGCATGGAACCGTGGTACGGTGAGATACCTTATCATCCCATCGAATGTTGATTTGAAAGACACACAGCAGGTCATAGCCAAATGTTTTGCAATTTACTACGCACTTCATCTTACTTAGAGGCAAGATGAAAAGACTAGCTTTTTAATATTTAGACTGATGGGAGTCAGTTTCAAAACGACTATGCTACCTGTTGTCTAGTATATCGGAGACATACATCCTAATAACCAATATTGTTTAAACGATCATAAGTGGCAAATGAAAATGCTAATTTATTTGGCTTGGCACGTGAAACGTATCTGCCTTACAATTGTCCGCGGAAACCTTCCTCGAAAATTGAAAACTTGCCAAACCATTAAAATTCCAAGTTCCTACATAGTTCACTTCCTTATTAGACTTCTCGGAGTCAATGGCGGTGTCTCGGAACCTGCTGAATGAATGTTTGACCAACATTCAAAAAGACACTTGAAATCTCTCATATGAACGGCACATAATCCTGGAACCCATCAATTGATTTATGTCGAAGAAAAATCCAAAAAGAAAAAAAAAACCAACAAATTCTTAGAAACATTACATCATCCCCAACGGTGTGCCAAGAAACAGATACAATCCTTCATCTAGAGCACTTAAGACTCGTGCCGGGCACACGCTCTCACACTTATTCCTGTCTACAAGGAAAACGAAATTAAACAAGAAAACGTTTCAGTTCGGTTTTTTTTTCTTTTCATTTCTTAACATAGGTCCAATTCCAACCGCGTAGCCTGTCTTCGTCTTTTCAAAAAGAACAACAAACACAACAGAAAAAAATACACAATCTCTCTAGCACTAGGGAGACATACCCGACATGTATACACGCGCCCGAGTAGAGCAGTCTATTTATTTTCTTCCAGAGCAAGAGCGCTTTTACTAATCCTAACAAAGTATCTAACTAAACAGCCCGCGAGAGAAAAAACGAAATACTGAGCATCCTTGGCCTCTTCTCCCTTGTTCATGCACAAACGCAGTTAATCGTGGAAGAGGGGCTGAGGCTGCGGAGCGAAAAACGCGTCTCTTCTCCATTTTTAACCACACATACATGTAGCACTTATTTTGTGTTTTTTTTTTCTTAACTCAAACCATCTATTTATGTCACACGCAGATTGTGGATCCATATCTTGAGACGAAATCTTTGAGATCCGACGTCGAAGATATACTCAACAGTTTCAGTAGCCGCCAGATCGATGTTACAACCAGTTTGGAAAATCTGACAACGCAAATCGCAGAAAAGCGTGAAATCGAGATAATTCTAGAGAAAATCATGAACGAAAACGATGAGGTATGTAAAATAAAAACGATAACCCTTAAACGAATGTAGTATCTATTATTTGTTTTTTGCTTCGATAGACTGCCAGTAGGACAACAAAAGTGGACACCCAACTCTATCCGGTATTCTCGAGTCCATCGGAGGATGCAGAATTCTTGCTACACGAAACTAAACAAAAACTCGACGCCGTGGTGAGTGACATTGAACGAGCCCAGGACGAGATCGAACAACGAATCCAAACCACCCTCCAGATTCAGACAAAAGATGTCGATTCCCTGCAAAAGATCGACCAGGTAATCAGTAATCTGCGCACACTCACTGGCCGCTTGGACGGCATCAAGTACGACTACAAAACACTACTCGAGTGTATATTGAACTTTATCGAGAATGTTATCCAGTTGCGGCAGCAGATCGATGAGTATTTCGTGGTACAAAAGTCGAAATTCCCCGATAATAGTTGCGAAAAGATCGATCGGGTTATTGCCGATCATGAGCGGTTCCGCGAACATTGCATGGATAAATTTAGATCGCTAATAACGCAAAGCGAACTGCTGATTGATCGTGTGCGTGCACTGGAGCCGTTGGGCGCACGCGAAGTCGACACCGATCGCATTTTGAAATTGCTGGAAGTTTTGCGAATTCATTTCGAGACCAGGAACAGTGCGAGAATGTCGGATTTGGATCGTTTGGAGAAATTGGAGAGCTTCCGCAGCGATTTGTATGACATCAATCGCAGTTTGGACAGTGTCAGCAAGCAGTTAAGTGATATCAATGGACAGAGTATCGATAGTTTGGCGTCAGCGAAGACGACATCCTTGGCGTTTGAATACTTTGAAAGGACCATTGAGGTGAGTGTTTTGAAAGTGATTTTTTTTTGTTTGTATTTTCTGGATGACTACCGTTTTTATTTCGTCGAAAATGTGAAGAAAAATAATCTTAGTGCGGGGGTGGTTGGGAAGTGGACAAAAATAAATTATATTCGCGAAAGCAAATGGATACGTCGATACAAATAATTGCGGTTTGAGAGAACTGTTGTTGTTTTTCTTCTTTATTTTTGCCATTCAGATGGGTCGTGTTGTGTTTTGAAAAAGATTTAAAGAAATTGTTTTTTAGCAAATGACGTTTTTAAATAGTACTTTTAATGTAGTTCTGGTTAAACAGAATTTTAATATATATGATAACAAATTACCCGTCAATTCGAGTTAAAATTTGCAGTCGCAAATAGAAGGCTCTTTTGTTTGGCTAAAGTGTTTTTTCTTATTAAACTGAACTTTAACATAGTTCGTTGACGTAAGACTTTTGTGTCTGTGAATTTAAGTACGAATTTTTGATTTATGAAACTTCTGTGAGGAAGGTCAACTGTTGAAGCCGTCCTAGGACATTTTTCTTAATACCCGAAAAAATTGTTAAATTTTGGACGTTCAACTATGTGCGGTTTAGAAATTTTTTAAAAAATTTTTAGGCATCGTGTTCTAGTATTTTATTTTTTTTTTTTTGTTAATACAGAAAGTGTGCTGACAAAAGAATGTCTTTATTTCGAATCTTTATTTGTATAAAATTATGATTTATTTGCTTCGCTCTGGACGGCAACACTTCTAACACCCTATCCAAAAGGCATACACAAACTACGGAGTTCGATTGAAAAATACTTCGCCCTTTTTCTTATTTATGCCCGAGGATGTTATAGTCAACTCTAACTACATCTTTACAAGTCCGTCTATGGAATTCAACCTAAATTTAACCTAATAAATCAACCTAATGAAGCCATCAAAGGCAGTTTTTGTTATTTTTGTGCGGATAAGGGCTTCTTAGACTTAGACCTTTCAATTTGCCAATTCTTTTTAGTAATGTTACTAGACTCACCTGGATGTTAAAACTGCTCAAATGGGATTTTTTCCTTTTTGTCGCCGTTTAGAACAAACCCTGTTGTTTCGGGTAGCTCAGCATTGATGTTCTTTTCCAGTCAGAAAAAAATTGTTTGAAGTTATAGATTGAGTTTTTAAGTTGTAAGTAGTTTAAGTGTTTTACAAAAAACCAATGTTTAAAGCTTTTTGTCCACAGCTTGGATCAACTGAAATGCTTCGGCATGAATTCATCCTGAATATTCGGATCCAAACTTATTCCACAGGCATGTGCTTTGTCCCGCGATTTGTTGTACCAGTCTCCAGTATTATGGGATCGCTTAAAGTGTCTAGTGGTCGATAATACATACATTTATATCCTTTTTATAAAGTAACTCAATAATTTTTGTTGTCTTCCTCAATCTATCCAACTTGGAGACGTACATTTGGGACGTAAAGCATAGTTGACTCGGCGACGGATTCGTATTGTTAGCAAAATATCTTCTCAAACTCGGTTTTGGCCATTTGCATTTGGATTTTCAAGTGGCCTTCCATGCCTAAAATTCAAGTGAACATCATGCTCTCGTAGTGTTTTGAAGACCTCTGTGTTCCACATTTGTAGATCTCTGTAAGTAATATTTTCCGATCCTGGTGCCTTGTCATCTTTCCGTGTCTTATATTCAGCTTGAATTTCCATTATAGTTTAGCCGATTGTTCAGTCTCAAATTATATAAGCTATGGGAAAAAATATTACACTCTAATGATTTACTAGGAAACGCTTACCTCCACAAATCAGCTGAATTTGTATACAATGAGAGCGTTTTCGCTTCCTCCTCTTAGTGTATTATTTTTTTCTTCTCCATATGTAACCATTTGAAGTATGAACACTAGTTCTAGCGGTCAAATCTGGCAACTCTAATGTCATTTATGTTCAGTTTCCTTTGACATTTCATCATGAACAGGTTGACAAATGAACAACGCTTGCAAATCGTGCAAATTTATTTCGGAAATAATGGTTCAGTTCGCGAAATTTACCGCAAGCTCCATTCATTTTATGGTCGATATAATCGTCCATCAGAGCAATTAATTCGGTTAACCATGGATAGTTTTCGCACTACGTTTACTCTATGTGATAATACGCATCCGCAGAGACGTCGAACAGTGCGCACCGAAGAAACAATTGCCGCTGTAGACCAAAATGTTGAAGAGGACCCGAAGGAATCGATTCGCCACCGTGCACAGCAATTGGAGCTTCGTCCATCAACTTTATGGAAGATTTTGCGAAAAGATCTCTTCTTGCGACTTTACAAGATCCAGCGTGTGCAAGAATTAAAGCCGCGAGACCATGCAAAGCATCGTGATTTTTGTGTATGGACCGAAAATGAGATTGATGATGCTGATTTTCATCACAAAATTTTGTTCAGTGATGAGGCTCATTTTGAGTTGAATAGCTACGTCAACAAGCAAAATTCGCGCATTTGGAGTGAATAGAATCCACATGAGACCCTTGAAACGCCATTACATCCACAAAAACTGACTGTTTGGAGTGCTCTATGGGCTGGTGGAGTCATTGGGTCATACTTCTTCCGAAATGAAGCTGGACAGTCAGTTACCGTTAATGGAGACCGGTATAGAGCCATGATAACCGACTATTTTGTTCCAACAAGACGGCGCTACATGCCACACAGCGCACGTCACAATCGATTTATTGAAGGAAACATTCGATGAGCGCATAATTTCGCGGAATGGACCTGTCAATTGGCCACCAAGATCGTGTGATTTGACACCATTGGATTATTTTCGCTCGCCTGCGCCAACAAACCAGAAACGTTAGGGGACTTGGAAGCAAACATTCGTGGCGTTATTGCCGACATACAGCCCCAAATGCTTGGAGAAGTGGTTGAAAATTGGACCTCTAGACTTGTCTTTATTCGAACTAGCCGCGGCAGCCACATGCCCGAAATTGTATTCAAACATGAATGGCATAAAATTATCCTTCCAATAAAGCCAAATTGATGGACTTTAAAACAATTTTCCTGTGCTTTATTTCAATTCGAACTTCTATACCTCTAAAAAAAGCACCCGTTAGTAGTAGTACCTTGCGCAGTATATGGCGAACTATGGCTTACCTTTTTATAAAGAATTTCCTTCCTGCCTGACGTTACAAATCTGTTTGTTTATTTGACACGCTATCTTTATGACATCTCCTAGTGGCCCGAGAACAATGGACTGTAGTCCATCCCTTCTTGGTCAAGGTCCTGCCTATACACATGTTTGCTACATTCTTTGCAAGCTCATCGATTCCGTATGTCGTATGCTCAGTATGTACATATTATTCACCCCGCAACATAGGGCCACTTTGCTAATAGATAAATGTAGGTTCAATTATTTCATACATTGTCTATTTGCTACTTAATATAATCACAACTGACTTCACAGCCTTTACAATCAGTTGAATCTGTGAGGTTTCTCAGCTTTCTTAGCATTCATACGACAACTGAAGCCCTTAGCCCCACACCACCTATCAAAAATTGGTAAGCCCGTGAGCATAGAAAAATAGCATGCAGTCACCTGCTATCAAATACATATGTAAATGGACCATTGTGACCCAAACAGTAGATTAAGGCAATAAACGAAAAGCCTGATCTGATCTGTTTCCAACTATAAACCCTATGATTCCCTCGCTGAACTTAACTTGTTTTGAAATATATAAGTAGATCTCAACGTCCTTTCTTCGACTTGTCTACAATGTTATCAACCACTTCGATCTATATATGAAGTCGCAATACGATTCTCTTAACACTATCTTAAGGACTGCTCACATGAGAGCGAACTGCGAATCGCGAACAAATCAATTTTAATGTATTTATGAATAGAAAATTTCTATTGCTTCTACCACAAAAGATTAATATATAATTGATCTAACATATTATCTAAAAAAACTGAGTCTAAATTGATTTAAATAGCTATATTTACAATTACAAAAAATTTCCCGCGAATTGAAAAATTCGTTCGAACAGAACCTTACAAATTGACACATCTTGCTGCTAACATTTACAAATCAGATTCGCGGGTACCTGCGACCAAAAACAGTTTTCATGTGAAAGAATTTACGAATATTCGCCTGTTCGCAGTTCGCAGTTCGCTCTCATGAGAATGAACCTTTAAAGTATTCATATCATTGTCACATGTCGACACTAATTGGTCGAATTTACACAAACAAATGTATTGCTTGTGCGCAGCTGGTGGGTGCTTTGGGGCATCGACCAATTGATCTTCATTGCTCTCGGTCACTTGGATTTCGTTTCCAGCAGACATCACAAGCCAAACCAAAGCCAAGTACAAATTATATTCTATCTTATTTATTGTTATAGTTCATATCTTATTAGCTCGTATTATTCATCAATAGGGTATCAAGAAGGTATGCACCTACATTTTTCCAATCCTCAGAAACAAAACTAAATATTTTTGTTTCTGCAAAACTGCTTTTAGTCAAGGATAAAATATCGTTTTCATATGTTTTTCGTTTGCCTTTGAAATGGAATTTCAACATTTATTCATCTGTACTTCTCTCACTAGCTTAATGTTTTAAGAGCAAAACAAACGTGATATGCCAGTTTCCGGTGATCGTTTAGTTTGAATGGAGTAGGTTAGTTTCTGGATGAATTAAAAAGGCGCGTGTTACATGCAAGGAAAATAGTTAGGGCAACGTAACTCTGAAGACGATAACCATCCGGGCCATAATAGTCAACGATATCGTCATCAATTTGCTTCACGTAACTTTATCTCTATCGTTTCGTCCATCGTAGAATTCAGTGTCAAATCAGAGATAGCGCTGCTACGACCATTTTGCAAAGCAACTGATCATTTTTAGAATTGATGAAATTAAAATACAAAGGCAAGTCTGGATTTTATTATTTCCAAACAATTTTTCTGATTTTTACTTTTCAATTCAATTTGCGAATGACTGAAAATGGTTGAGGGATAGTAAAATTGTAAACAAACAACAACAGACCCACTGGCGCCACCGCCGGATATACAGTCGACTCCCTCTAAGTCGAAAATCCCTCTAACTCGAATACATACTTTCGACTCTTGGTCTATTTTCAATACCTCTAAGTTGAATTTTTTGGGAAAAAAAAAAATATCCTTTCGCCACTCGTAGAGCACAGCTCTCACAGTCGCATCGCGTACACAACAACGCGTCCCTGTATGAACAACTGTGCTGCTTATTCCTTGTGTTGTTGGTTTGACTCCAATCCACCATACCATATAAGCTGAAAGAGAGCAATTAAGACTGCGACATAGTTGTGCCAATATTAGTGGTCAGGTAAAGCGGAACAAGGTTTATGAGTATGAAAGTGTTGAAAAGGCTGTTTTACATTGGTTGGTAATAATTTACAATTTAATCTTCCTATTTAAAAAAAACAAGAGCTGGAATTTGCATGGAGTTTAGATTTTCCTAATTTCAAGGTAAGCACTTTGCAAGGTTATATCTTGTGAAAACGCTTCTGTTGACAAGAACACATCTCAGAGGTTGTCAGAGGATTCAAACCGGACGATATTTTTAATGTCGATGAGACGGGTGTTTTTGGTAAAAAAGGTTTTGGGGCAAGCACGCAAGGATCCAACATGACTGGCTCAGAAAAGTAAAACCACTTAATTATCGTGAAGAGAAAAAATCCTGGCTGCTTTAAAAAAATTAAATCTTTGCCGATAGATTATTATGTAGCTAACCAACGTTCTTGTATGACAGCAGATCTGTTTACGAGTTGGCTTTTGAAGCTTGATGCAAAATTTGGAATATCAAAGCGCAAGGTATTGTTCATCATTAATAACTGCCCAGCTCCCCCAAAGCAAGTAAAGGCTAAGTTAAAGTTCATAAAGCTATAGTATTTCCCTCCTTACATGACCTCAATAGTTCAGCAAATGGACTTAAGTATTATACAAAATATGAAAGTACACTATATCGCCGTGTCCTTAGCAAGATCTTGAAGACTTGCGAAACTTAAAAAAACAGACTATAAAATATTACTGCACGACTGTGTACGTGAAATTTCAAAAGCATGGATGGAGGGTATAACTCCGTTGTCAATTGAGAATTGTTTCCAAAACGCCGGATTTTAAGCCCAACACATGGAATGATGAAAATGATGTTCCACTTAATTTACTCAGGTGTTTTAACGAGGATACTAATGAAATCGAGGTAATCTGGAATAGGTTGAAGGCTTGATTTTGAAGGATGACGGTATCGTAGCGTAGCCACGTACCTGATCGCAATTCAATTTTGGAAACAATAACACATGCTGCTGATGCTAACGATGACGGGAATGAAGATGATGAGGAAGATGAAGCCGAAAAAAATAATAAAGGGTGATCCATTTCGATGTTCCCTACTTTTTTAAAGAAAAACACACAGAAAATTCAAATTTAATGGAGAATGTTTATTATCATTTGAAAGAACATTCTTTGGCATTTATTTTTTGAAGATTATGTCTATCAAATGTTGGCCGTTGCTACGTCGCAGATGGTCCATCCGTTGAGTCCAATTTTCGATCACTCGTTCGAGCATTTCGACTGGTAACTGGCGAATGACACGCGTGATGTTTTCCTCCAAGGCCTGAATCGAAGCGGGTTTGTCGGCATAAGCTTTTGACTTTACATATCCCCACAGGAAAAAGTCTAACGGTGTGATATCACACGATCTTGGTGGCCAATCGACGGGCCCAAAACGTGAAATTATGTGCTCACCGAATTGTTCTCTCAATAAGTCCATTAATTGATGCGATGTGTGGGAAGTGGCGCCGTCTTGCTGAAACCAAATGTCGCCGAGATCACGAGCTTCAATTTCAGGCATCAAATAGTCGGTTCAATGGATAACGGTCGCCATTGACGGTTACGTTCGCACCGGCATAATTTTTAAAGAAATATGGACCGATGATTCCACCGGCCCACAAACCACACCAAACCGTGGCAGTTCTTCAATCTCTTCAGGTTGCTCTTCGTCCCAAATGCGGCAATTTTGTTTGTTTACATACCCATTGAGCCAGAAATGGGCCTCATCGCTAAACAAAATTTGCCTCGAAAACGTCGGATCTTCTTGGAACTTTTCAAGAGCCCATAGAGCGAAGCGATGTCGCTTGGGAAGGTCGAGCGGCTTCAGTTGTTGCACAAGCTGTATTTTGTACGCTTTCAATTTAAGATCTTGACGTTAAATGCGCCAAGTCGTTCCATTCGTCAGTCCGAGTTGCTGCGAACGGCGCCGAATCGACTCTCTACGGTCTTCGTGTACACTCTCAGCTACGGCCGCTATATTTTCTTCACAGCATGCTGGACGTGGTCTATTCGGTCGAATATTATCCAATAAAGAATGCTGGGTCTCAAAATGGGTGATGGTGTTGCGAATAGTACGCTCAGTAGGCCGATTATGTTGACCATAAGTTGAGCGAAGTGCACGAAACACATTCCTCACAGAACGTGAATTTTCATAATAAAGTTGAACAATTTGTAAACGTTTTTCACGCGTAAGTCTTTCCATTATGAAATTCCAAACAATACTAAACAAAAATAACATGACAGCATGACACGACTCACACGTGATCTGTCAAAAAAGGCTATTGAAAAAAGTATCTCTACTTGGATCACCCTTATTAAACTCCCGAAATAATAGTATTCAAAACCCAATTGAAATCTTGCAATCTGCAATTGAAATGACAGATGATGTGCCGGATGAGGTCAAACACTACCTTTTTAAGGCAGAAACGTTTTTTAAATGAGTGCACACTCCAACTGTAATGACTCAATCTAAAATAACAAAATATAACGATTTTAAATAAAAAAATATTAATCCTTCTAACTCGAAATTTTGATATCCCATGAAAATTGAGAGGAGAATATGAATAAAAGGAAGTTTTATATATTATATTCTGAAACAGCCTAATTTGATCGCAAAATAGACACTTGGATGCAAGACGATACCTCTCTTTAGCTGTCACTCAAAAATCGCTTGAAAGCTTTCACCCAAGCGATAGACCATTTTTAATGTTACGTGATGCAATACTATCGTCGAAACGCTATCGTCTACAATAATCGAAATACGGAATGACTTCCCAGGGAAGGATTGTCTTAAATCGATTTGAGCCTATGAATAAAGAAACAAATGACAAGTCGAAATCGAAATATTAAAATGTTTACTCAAAGGACGAATTTTCATAGAAATCCCATCTTAACTAATATTATATAGCATACAACGAACCCCACGCCAAATTTTAAATTTCTAGATTAAGGCTGGGCCGCGATTTTTGCAGATTTCGAATTGTTACTGTTAAATCTATATGATATTTATTTAGCAGATCTGCTTTTAGATTTTTGTAAACTGCACAAAAACAAAATTAACAAATTAACAATTTTATATTCTAAATATCCACATCCACAAATTATGTTAAACAAAATCGAAAGTAATAAACAATGCGCTCCTCAGTTCTGTTTTCACTGCAATTGTTTGATTTTACAAAACAAAATTCGTGTAAACAGCAAATCAACTTGTTTACAACTTGCGTAATGGTTAAAAAAGAACGCAATTTAATTCGTCGAGAAATAACGAAATACTTTGCAATAATTTCAATTGACAGTTTTATAGAGACGATAAATGACATATTGCGTCGTGTTTTGTATTTGCAGAAACTTAATAATTATTAAAAATTGAGATACATTTTTAAATTTTACTTTAAAAGCCAAAAATAATTCCTTAAACTTCCCCAGACCCCCACCTCAAATGACATCATAGCAATTGGCTCGACGGGAAAAGCACAGAAAAATCGACGTCGATTTAGAGAAAATGCGGAGGTGTTTTCTGCCGGCTGCTATACATGAATTTTCCGATTCGAAAGAGTAGGTACCGCCAGTCTGAGATGTCTAAACAAAATGTCAGTGTTGATGTTTTCTTATTTTTTTTTTCTTTTCTTGTTTTTATGGATTTTAAAGTAAATTAATTTCGCCGGCTGTTTTGTAGTGGGAAATGGGGTTATACGTTTAATGGCGCTCGGCCGAGCAGTCAAACGGATGATTTCATTTTCCATGTTGAAATCGATTTTAATTTTCGTTTCCCCAAGGATTCATGCAATTTTGATTCAAATGTCAAAACTGAGAAAAAAAATCATTAAATTCTTTACATTAATGGTGGATACTAATAGTGACAGAACTATCAAATGTTTTTGGGCAAATGAATTGAGAAAAATGTCCACGCTTTTAGTTCTCCACTTTGAAATATACTCATAAGTTTTTGTTTGATTTGGGCGGCTTGGCTGTGCTCACAAATGCTATAAGTGGCAGATAGTTGGCTGGCATAATTTTCTTTCTTTGAATGAAACTTTTTATTAGTTATTAAAATTGGAAACTTTCCGCTTGTGGAGATAAAGAGGCATAATCGGAAACGAAAAATGGTGGCGGTTGAACACATATGAGTAAGAACAATTTTCATAATTCAATATTAAGTCGGCTTTCGCACTTGCACTGATGCAAGAGCACTTAAGGATCAGGGCGCTAATTTCCATATTGCCCTCAAGAAATATTCTTTAATGCTAAGGAAACACTTTAAGTTTTTAAATCCGTCAAACTTCTCTGGTAGCTTTCCGAGTAGAAAAAAAACAATAGTCCCGCCCGTCCCAAAAAGTTGCTTAAAACTTTAAGGTTCACTGTCTTTTGAATGATAAATGTGTAAGACTTCATAATTTAAAGGAATTTAAAAAAGTTTGGCATGAAGCCCTTTTTTGAATATGTGTTCATGGGTCACGTTATTGATAACCGCTCTGGCAGGCACGTTAGCTTGGTCTTTAAAATGGAGGTTCGGTTTTTCTTTCTGTCTCGAACTTAAGCCTAAACTTTGAAGAATGTCTTGGCTGGAGTAGTATTGTACATTCGCTCGGTATGCCAGACGTGTTTTAACTTTTGGGACTACATGAACATCTTGGTAGAGCTAAGAAAGCGTTCGTCTTCTCCTTAAGTCGCCATCCACACATTTTTTTGTTTAAAAAGTCCAATATTAACTCCTCTTTCCAGCTTAATGTCCAGCACTCAGCGCCGTGTAGCAGAACTGGTAGTATAAGAGTTTTGTAAAACATGAATTTTGTCATGACCACGAAGTAGCAGTGGTCTTCTAGGGTAATTATTCTCGGAATCTGCACTATGTTGTCATATTTATAGATGAACTCCTTTACTACCTCGGAGTTACTGCTCTTTTTGGGACATTTTGTCCTAGGCAGTGGAAGTAAAAAAGCATCTTGTTTGTTTGTTGACAGCCTTGTACCTTAGACCAACTAGGTTTTCTCTTCTATAATGGCCGTGAAAGCCGCTATTACAGCTTGCTGGAAGCATCCAATGATGTCAGTCCTGTCCGTGTTGACATCTGTCCCGCGCACTATCTACATAGGAGCAAGAAAATATTAAATCGAGGAAGAGTATTGCAGCCGCCGTCAACGGCAATGGCAGTGTTAATGATAATAGAGGGAATCCAAACATTACTTATTTTTTGCTTCTCAGCTAGCTTAGGTTTGAAAATAAGACTGAATGTGGAAAAGTATAAGTAGGTATATTATCAATTTTCACCATAAACTGGAAAATGGTAATTCAAATAGAAGAAATATTTGTCTATTTACTTTGTTAACTACTTGAAAATATATCAATTGGAAAAGTACCATTTTGGGATTTTTGATTTGATTAGATATAAAAGAGTTGAAATTGAATATATTCTTTTATATTAAAAAAAAAGAAATCGGACAAATAAATCAACCATTGCAAGCAATATGTATGACAGCATGAACAGGAATCGCCGCGCACTTCGGCAATTAGCAGAGCGTGGTGTAGGTAGGTAGGTGAAGTGGCTGATTTCATGGCAACCATAAAAAACGCAAGTAGCGCTATAGCGCCGTTTTCATGCCCCACTCATGATGACCTTATGGGAGGGGGTATTTTTGTGTATACTCAAATCCACCCGGTGGCTATGATATCATTTAGACCCATGTCTAAGATATCTGAAAGGTCGTCAAAGAATTGTTTTCCAAACGCCCTGCGCCATGTCTTGGCCAACGCCGGGCATCCTCAAAGAAGGTGAAAGACCGTTTCTTTCTCTTTGCCGTCGTTGTCAGCTGCGGCAGTGGGTATTATGGGGTATGCCTAGCTTGGCAGCGTGAGTGCCTACTGCCCAGTGGCCTGTACTCACGGCTACTAGTCTAGCGACATCCCCTCTCGTCCTGTTAATGAAACTATGGGTTCTAGGTTTGTCGTATCTGAGCCAAGTCTTCCTAGACGTGACGCAGTTCGTCAGATTCCTCCACCTAGACTCAGCCCTCGCCAAGAAGTATGCGGTGATTACGCCCTTCACGAAGCCCAATGCGGGGAGAACTCTCACCGCGCAAGATTCCGAAAGGGAGGAGCCAATTCTGGCTAGCCCGTCTGCTTTCTTATGTTCCTATGTCCTGGAACCCAGATGAGAGAGATCTTGAACAAACGACCCGCCCTGGAAAGTATTTCCCCACATTCCTCTACGAGCTTAGTCGTACTCCTGGTTGAGGGGAGGGCCTTGATTGCGGCCTGACTGTTGATGAAAATAACAATTCATAACAAATCCTACTACTGGATATTTGTCAGACGCAAAGGTTGGGACAGCGAACTGGCACACGGCGAGCTAAGCCCTACTCATTGCTGAAGTGGTTGTTGTGATCACCTGAGTATCAGAAAACTCTTCTCATACTTTACATAAGGAGTCTACAGACTACTTACCTCAATTAATACACCCTTACAAAAGATATTAATATTATTAACTCACTAAGGCGTATACGCACTATTTTTAAAATAGATTCATTTTCTTCTACATGTTATCAAAATGACATGCATATGCACATGCGTAGTGATCCGACCTCAAGTTGTAAAAATATATTTACAATGTAATTTTGGAATGGATGTTAGTACTTACGTATAATTTTGTAATATTACTTGGTTGGGAGATTCGTAAAACTATCCCGATATTTTCGACACGGAACTCTTTAATTCTGAGTTTTAAGTTAATAGAAATAATCGTCATATAAATGATCTTAATGCGATGGGAGAAGGTGTCTTTATTGCTCTTCGTACTAATCTTGAGTCATGTAAGATCGACTTTCCATTCGACATTAATATTGAACATTTATATATGGTTAATGCTTACATTCCGTCTCCTCGTCTCCACTCGTTGTACTCTCTGTTGTTTTTGGTAGATACATTGTTGTGATAGCACTATTTTACTACTTGACGATTTTTTCTGCCTCCCTCCATCGAGTCTGCACAACAAGAGCTATTGCTGCTTGATAACATTCTATCTTCAAACTTACAACAAACTAGCAAATTTTCATAGGCTTTCTGAAGAAATAAGCAGGTAAAATCATTTCAAATATTGAAAATGGAGTAGAATACTTTTATGGAAGACTGTATAAATAAAGTGATTCCTGTAAAATTAACTAAAAATTGGCAAATTTCTCATGCCTGACAAATTTATTTTAATCATTTTTTAGGTTTTGAAAAATTCGATTTTCTCAAAACCGGCACCTACAATTTTAATGTAATTTCGCACATTGGACATTTTTAACATAATTGTTCGAAATACAAACAATTTTTTTTTGAGAAAACGAATTTAATTTATATTTAAGAAAATCCTACGAAAAAAAAAATTTTAAAATAATTGTTTCAAAAATCTAAAATGCAAATTTGTTCGACTTTATAGTATAAAAAAAACTATAACTTTTTTTGGAAGTTCCCTTTATTAGTTTTCGAGATATTGATGCTTTTATAAATTACCGTTTATTTAATTTTTTTTCAAAAACTGAGTATGCACAATTTTCGACCCCATCCCGAACATCCTAACTACAAAAAAAACAAAATTCTTGCAACAATTTTCGAGAAAAGTCGTGATATTTGATTTTCAGCAAAAAAATTGTATGGCAGGTACCGTTATTTTAAAAAAGAAAGCAAAAAATATAAATACGCCCCAAGATGTTACCCTAAAAACCTTATATACGAACTTTGAAGCAAATCCGTCGAACTGTTTCGCCATATGGTGCCCGGACAGACAGACAGACCGATGGACTGCATTGGTGGACCCAATTTTTTTGACTTCTCTATAGTCGTCCCATGAAATAATCGAATTTCGGTTCAGCGCTTATGATTTTCCACCGCTTTTTGTCAATTGGATTAACTCATATCATAAGCAGAGGGATTATCGAGTCAAATTGTTTTCTCTGCTCAGTCGGGTGTTCCCCAAGGAAGTCATTTGGGACCCATAATGTTTATTATGTTAAATCATATATTAAACATAGCGAAATTTTAATATATGCCGATAACGAAAGAAATCTTCTGCAAACCGACATTTATAGTTTCACTACTTGGATGACGATTTAATCCTGCACGCATCTAAATTTCAACATATGACATTTTCAAGAAAGCGCATTCCTTCCAGCTTTCAATATTCTTTATCTCATCATATGGCTTGCCATGTCGTTAGTTTTAAGGACCTTGAAGTTTACTTTGACCCCCCTCAGTCAAAGTCTATGCTAAGCTTCATAAAGAAGTGGTTCAAAGAATTTTATGACCCCTACGTTACTCAGGCATTGTACAATGGACTTATTGAGAGAACATTTCGGTGAGCACATAATTTCACGTTTTGGGCCGGTCGATTGGCCACCAAGATCGTGTGATATCACACCGTTAGACTTTTTCCTGTGGGGATATGTAAAGTCAAAAGCTTATGCCGACAAACCCGCTTCGATTCAGGCCTTGGAGGAAAACATCACGCGTGTCATTCGGCAGTTACCAGTCGAAATGCTCGAACGAGTGATCGAAAATTGGACTCAACGGATGGACCATCTGCGACGTAGCTACGGCCAACATTTGATAGACATAATCTTCAAAAAATAAATGCCAAAGAATGTTCTTTCAAATGATAATAAACATTCTCCATTAAATTTGAATTTTCTGTGTTTTTTTTTCTTTAAAAAAGTAGGAACCTCGAAATGGATCACCCTTTACAACTTTCACTCAAATTGAATTCGTACAACCTTACACCCTTACAGTCAGCGTATAAAAGTTTTGCATATGCTACCCCTTTCTCAACGTAGAGTCAATAGTGATATGGTTTTCTTACTGCAGCTTATACCTGGTTATGTTGATGCACCCGATTTGCTGTCTTCAATTCACTTTAACTTTCGTGGACGTGCTCACAACTTACGATATGTGAATTTATTATTTAGTCTTTATCATAGGAGTCCTTGCTTAAACTCATTTATTTTTTTCGTCGCCCAAATTATTCGTCAGTTTGGGTACTAGAGCAACAAATTGGATCTATAAATTAAGACATATATCTGTGATTTTTGTTTGTTGGTGTTGACATTTGGAAACAAGCCATTTTAAATATCGAAAATATTTGTACTTCCAACAGAATAGTTTTATCATCGATTGAACTAATTATGTTCCTTTTGACACGTCAAACGTTTAGATTGGTAAAGTGTAAGAGCTGCAGATATGTAACTATAGAAGAAACATAAACTAACGTTGAACAATTAGACGTGTTTCTCCTTTTTCCCAAAAGGGAATCCAAATCGTCTCGTCTCACAAAAATTATTTTTCTGTTTATATTGGTTAAGAACAAGCGTCATAGAAGGTATCTTATGTCGTTTTGCGTTTGACTTTGGTGAATCTGGTCTGCAAACGAGAGAAATGTAAAACGTTTTGATGTTAGTGCGAGCACGTGTGAATCTTGCGTTTGGCTTGAGATTCGCAGAAACTGGTCTAAATCTTAAATAAATTATGTGAGAATGGAAAAGTACTCTTTTTTTCGGTTCTAATGGAAAGCCATATTAAAGGGACATCTTGTGAAAATTAATGCAACAAATTCCGACTCGACTGACAAAAACCTTGCTGCTGTTCCTCCAGATTAGGTTAGGTTAAGACCATCGCACAACACTACGCACCGAATTGTGCCCATCGCGATCCCTGGGGAACCGGCTGATTTTTTTTAAAAAAAATCGAAACGGTAGACAGAAAAATTAAACACTTTTCCTTTTGAAGCAATCAATTACCCTACAAAAGCCAAAAAGGCCTTTGAAGTTTGTGCTGTCTATTTCCTCCAAAGCTTCGAAGAATTATCTTCCTAAGAATTTCCTACGACTATGTGAGATTGCCACGCATTCACACAATATGGGCGGTATATCCTCAACAGCCTGCAGATCGCCACAGAATCTGCAGATGTCTGTATCTGACAGTCCGAGTCTCCATGCAAGAGGCAATGTCCTATTAAAAGCTTATCCCTGCTAAGTTTTATAAACTTCCTGGAACTTTTACAGTCGAGAAGTGGACATAGATCCCTTAACACCGTGTGTCCCCCAAGACTTGACCACCTTACGTTGACAGTCCTTAGGGTTATTACTCAATCGAACCCTTTTTTATGCAGAGACGAGGTTTTATATCAGCATCCTCAGCACTATTGAGCAGCCCTCCTATTTTGCAAGCTCATCCGCATGCTCAATTTCTTCAATACCGCAGTGTCCTGGCACCCAGCACAGTCTCACTCGGTTCTGATTGCATAATGCCTTAAGCATTGTGCGACAGTTCCGGACTATATCTGGAACTCTGTCGTTTTCGAGCCATCCGTAAAGATTGAAAATTCATTTGTTTTGATAACTGCAGCTCTTTGCCAATCGACGGTATTTCGAAGTCAACCAAGGGGGGGGGGGAATTCATCCGTTATGATTCGATTTCCAGACAGTACTATGTCCAAAGCTGTTCCTCTTAAAGTGACCCAAAGAAGTCAGTCGTACTTCACTGTTCCCAGCTAGTTTTCTGATATGAAGGTCAAGCGGTGTTACGTTCAGAAAGGTGTCCAATGCCGCTGTAGGGGTGGTTCCGAGCGCAACTGTAATTGCTATATCTGCCGTTCTTTGAACCGCTGCTATTTTGCCGCATATCATTTTCTTTTTTATTGCTTGCCACCATACTAGTGCGCCATATGTCAGTATGGGCCTCACTATCACTGTATACAGCCAGTGAACCATCGTAGGTGTTAAGCCCCAGGTTCCTTCCTACTGTTCTTTTGCAGACAAGAAAAGCATAATAAGCCTTTTTAATTCTTTCCGCAACATTAAGATTCCAGTTAAATTTTCTATCTAGAATTACGACCAGATACTTCGCACTATCCGAAAGGGACTACTCCATTCATTTTAAGGAGCTTGATTTGCGGTATCTTGTATTTTCTGGTAAACAGAACCAGTTCCGTTTTGCAAGGGTTTGTATTGAGACCAAGCTGCTTTTTGCCCGGTTGCTGATCGTTTTCAAAGCAACCTCCATAACCTCACTTAAGGTGTTTAAATATTTTCCCTGCACTGTTATGACCACGTCATCTGCATATGCCATGGCACTAATACCCATTGTTCTAAGCTTTTTGAGGACGTTATTTATAACCAGCACCCAAAGGAGGGGTGATACGACTCCCCCCTAATGGGTTCCTCTGGTTACCGAAACTCTGACTGAGCTTTAACCAATAGAAGAGTTTAATTTGCTAGTTGCAAGCATGTTGCAAACCCAGTTTATAATGGCCTGTTCAATGTTTGCGTCCACTAGATCACTTCTAATGGCACTCCACCTTATTATAGACTCCTTCTATGTCAAGAAAGGCCGCCATCGCAAACTAACCGAAATGTAAACTATTTTATATTTTTTGTGTAGGGCGGTTTCACAGATTTGCCCTTCATGTATGCATGTTGTAACTCTGTCATAAAACCACTGTTACATTTTGCCCTAAATATTTAAGGAATATTTGCGGATATTCCTGAATAAATAGGACTCGGAACTAGGAACTTATGGACCCTAAACACTTGTTAAGATTTAAATGTGTGACTAAATATGCCTCTACTTCTAAAACTCCAATTTGATCAGATGACTTGCAAGGCAACCGTCAAGAAATATTTAAATCAAAAAAAAATCCATACTTTCGTCATTTAAAAAACATTAGTATCTGTTAAGAACTTCTTAGAAATATTATTCAAAAATATTTCTCATGCATGTCGTCACACGCCTTCGACATAATACCCTGCTGCTTGTAACATTTAAAATAATTTGTTTCTCTGACAGCTGGTGACGCCTTACTGCTATTGATTGACATGTACTCATCGCACAGGTTAAGTCGTTGACGTCAAATATATTTAGTTCAATCAAAAAATGCAGATTTAACGTTTCAAATTAAGCTAAAAATCAAACTCAGTAAATGTACACATTGTACGTGTACAAAACGTACTCATAGTTGCAATTAATTAAATTTTATTTTTACGCGTTTATAGAAAGATCCACAGTTGTTCCAATTTAACGATACACCGCCCACACATGTGTCATAGTCATAGAAGAAAAGGAAGCTAATTTTTTTGAACGCATCGCTCAACGATCGTTTCGGCGGACGGTAGACCACGTTGAAACAATAAATCTTGCGCACTAATTATGTGAATACTATTTTTGGAACTCATTTCTCAATAAACACAAAACAAAAAAAAATTCAATACGAAACAGATTTGTTTTCAATATTAATGTGTTTTCTTTTTTCTGTTTTTTTCAGCTGCTGGAGAAACGAATCACTAATTTTACGGAGACCTCACAATCTCTTTACACCAGCAATCCCGAAAGTGAGGACTTCGTACGAGACGAACTGCATAAGTTAGAGGACAAGTGGCGAAGTTTTAAGGAACAAGTGAAATCGAAACGAAATTCTCTAAATTCGGCGACAGATTATTTTGAAATTGTTGAAAAGGTATGTTTGTGTTTACCTTGAAGGTTGTCAGCTAATAAAGAGTGTTGTCTTTATTTTTCTAGATCGAAGTCGAATATCGAGAGATTAGCTACTTCTACACCAGCGTCACAAATAAGATAACATACTTGCGAGATCCTGTCGAGGCGTCAAATTTAGTCAATGACATCGAGACATATGTTGGCGCTCGTGAAGGACGTCTTCGCGATAGTTTGGACAAAGCGCTGCAGTGTGGACATGATACCCAGAAGACAATCACACTTCAAACGGATGTCTTAAATCTGTTCCAATCGTTTGTTAAACTGAAGTCTGATATAAATATAGCCCAGGATCGAATGAAGGCCGAGGAGCGGTTGAGGGAGCAGCAGGAACAGGCTGCCAGAGAGCAAGCAGAGCGAGAGAAACTTGCAAGAGAACAGGCGGCTAGGGAGCAAGCAGAGAGAGAGAAACTCGCAAGGGAACAGGCGGTAAGAGAGAAAGCCGAACGAGAGAGATTAGCCCGGGAACAAGCTGAAAAGGAACGACTGGCTAGGGAGCAAGTGGAACG
The DNA here is from genome assembly GCA_963576555.1 of Ferdinandea cuprea. Classification (NCBI taxonomy): domain Eukaryota; kingdom Metazoa; phylum Arthropoda; class Insecta; order Diptera; family Syrphidae; genus Ferdinandea; species Ferdinandea cuprea. The sequence goes on from OY754960.1 coordinate 22,975,467, forward strand.
GGAGAGAATTGCATGGGAACAAGCGGAACGGGAAAGACTTGCAAGAGAATATGCCGAAAAGGAACGCATTGCGAGGGAACAGGCCGAACGGGAAAGACTTGCCTGGGAGCAGGCGGAGAGAGAAAGGTTTGCGAAGGAGCAAGCCGAACGTGATCGGTTAGCTAGGGAAGAAGCTGAGAGACAATTTGCCGAAAGGGAGCGCAGAGCAAGGGAACAGGCTAAGCAAGAATTCGAAGAGCGAGAACGTTTGGCAAGGGAACAGGCTGAACGGGAACGTCTTGCTAGAGAGCAGGCTGAAAGAGATTTCGCTGAAAGGGAACGTTTGGCATGGGAACAGGCTGAAAAGGAACGCCTTGCGAGAGAACAAGCTGTACGCGATTTTGCGGAGAGGGAACGTTTGGCAAGGGAACAACTCGAAAGGGAACGGCTGGCCAGAGAACAAGCTGAGCGCGAGCGACAAGCTCGCGAACAAACTGAAAGGGACTTTGCAGAACGTGAACGTTTGGCAAGAGAACAAGCAGAGAAGGAACGATTAGCTCGAGAAAAAGAAGAGAAAGAACGCATCATAAGGGAGCAAACGGAAACTGTTACCATCATCAGAGATCACTTGGATAATGAACAAGTAGCGAAGTCCGATCACATCGAGGACATTCGCAAGGAATTACAAATCAATGAAATGTTCACCGAAATCAAGTACTCTCCACCCCGTTTTATCCGACCTCTGGCGGATGCTATCACAAAAGAAGGCGATCGATTCACCTTCGAATGCGAAGTAGTTGGAAACCCTGCCCCAACTGTGGAATGGTACAAGGATGGCATCCTTATTCACAATAATCCGGACTACAAAACTAGCTTGTCTCCTGGAGGTATCAGTACTTTGGTAATTGAGGAGACCTTCGTCGCTGATTCCGCCAGATTCAGCTGTAGAGCTTCGAATTTGGTCGGTGTCACTGACACCACTGCCACGTTGTCTGTTCGCGAGAATCCCGCCGAGGTCCAGATGATTCCACCACAAATTATTAAATTCCTTGAAAGTGGCAAGGCCACTGAAGGCAGTGCCTTCGAGTTCACATGCCTAGTAACTGGAAATCCTCTACCCACAGTACAGTGGTACAAGAATGACAAGTGCATCGATGACTCACCGGACTATATCATCAGCTACAATAATGGTGAAGCTAAACTTAAATTCGAAGAGGTCTTCCTGGAGGACGACGCAATTTACACGTACAGCGCATCAAATCAAGTGGGAATTCAACACTGTTCAGCTAGTCTTATTGTGGAACGTAAGTGTTTGAGTTGACATCGCGTCTGTCTGACTGATTTGATAACTTTCGCTTCCTTTTTCAGCTCTCGAACCCACGGAGATTCCGCATTTCAAGATCCCACTCACCAATGTGATGGCGCGTGTTGGCCAGAAAATCCGTCTCGAATCGCTGGTCGGTGGTATACCAAGGCCGGACGTTTATTGGACCCACAACGGCAAACCATATGGAGGTCGTGACATTAGGGTAAGTGTCAGAAAACATCAGTTTCCAATTTTCAAAAAAAACCGTGGGAGTACACAAAGACTTGACCACGCCATTTCTATTAAACAAAATACAATTTGAATGTGTCTTCAGGGGAGGGTGAGGTGTAACGCTTTTTGTGGTGAACCGACGCGCCACCGATGAATTTGTCGTCGACGATGATAGATATCTGCCATAAAGTTTATTTATGAATGTCAATTTTTATATTTTGTAGCAACTCTTTGATGACTGCGATAATAGTCGACGCAATGTTGGCATGATGCGTGCTTCAAATTGCTTAAAAGACAAAACATCTGAGAGATAAAATATTCAAATAAATCTCTGAAATGTTGATGGAAAATTATGCGATATAATTTTGCGTTTCGGTTTTCGGAAAATGGTTCATTTTTTTATTATTTATTTTTCTAGATTCGTGGGGTAAAAACAAATGATAATTAAATTCTTCGTTGTTCAGTGGGAGAAGGATGTGACGAATCTGCATGGAAATGCAAAAATTACATTTCACATATTGCATTGTTCTTTATTTTGTACTACGCACTACTTTTGAGTATAAGAATTCCGTTTTCAAGTTTACCGATAGATGGGGCTGAACTTCTGAACGTCATGACCGAATTTTGTATGCAAATACGTGACATGAATTTAGTGCCACATAGACATTGGTTTAGTGCCACTTAAGAAATTAATAAATCATGTGCCATTGAAAGAAGGTCGACATTTATTAATTGACCTAAACACTTTCCTGTTTTTGTACATCCTACTGCTCCAGTAATTCATCAACAATAGTTAGATTCAGATCATATTTTTATAACTCTTTATGAGATCCAAGGCTACCTCAAATCTGGCATGCGCAACATACAATTAGCTTACAAGTAAATAATACAAAAAATAGGTCATATAGGTCATCATATAATTGAAACAAACTTTCGTCGGGTTTTAATTCTATTGTAGCGCCACCTACCCACTCACGCTTAACTAATTCTTGTAATTATGAATTTAAAAGGTAAAGCGGGCTTGTTCAACATATACACACCAAGGATTCTATATAAAGACTAAAGGTGTGTTCAGACGGTCATCAAAACTTGTCATCCGGATGACATCCGGACCTTATTTGAAGGTACCTTATTTAACGAGGATTTCAGGATAGTCATTCTTCGGTTTACAATGACCTTTGTTTCTAAATGAAATAATTTATAAATCTTCTATGGGGGGGGGGGGTCTCTTTCTCCCAATTTAAGTTATATACATATTTTCGGAATCCGCTACAGTTACACCCGAGCTGCACTGCGAAAATTATTTGGTCTTTGAAATTTGAAATTTTGATTTCTTACTTCAAAGAACCTTTGTTCTATTTAATTATTGCTAATTCTAATTGTAAAGTGTACAGGCTCAATGTTCAATACATTAGCATTAAATGTCTATGTGGCACTAAATTCATGTCACGTATTTGCATACAAAATTCGGTCATGACGTTCAGAAGCTCAGCCCCATCTATCGGTAAACTTGAAAACGGAATTCTTATACTCAAAAGTTGTGCGTAGTACAAAATAAAGAACAATGCAATATGTAAAATGTAATTTTTGCATGTTCTAAGAAAAAAATCGTTCTTGAGTAATGGTATATCCTCAATTTTTATTTTTAAGAGAAATAATGCTCGTTGTTATTCCGTTTCAATAATGGCAATATCCCATTTCAGTTGTGCGTTAATCTCTTATAAACATAACGGGAAAATATTCACAACGACTTAGAAGCGAGTAAAGATTAGTCTAGTTTCGTAGGTAGACATAGAGATACGCCAATTTAAAGTGCACATATGAAACTTTCTCGCTACATGATGTGGAAATAATTTTTTAAATTTTGAAAAATTAGATTTTCTCAAAAACAGCATCTAAGATTGGACACTTTTTGAAGTCCCCGAGCACAATTTTGACATCGTACTCCAGACAGCTCCGTAGGCTCCGTCCCGGAGGTCATAAGATTCCTCCTTGATAGGGTCCTCACCCTCGTTGGTAAGGACGTGTGCACATATTAGACCTATATTTTGGTAGCCCTAATGCGGATTACAACCAGGCGATCACTTATCGGCTTGAAGTTAATAACTTTTGACCTGAGCCGATTTCACACGACGAATTCTAACACATGCAATCTTCTGTTGCAGCTGTAATATATATCTCAATTTTTTTTCTTCATTGAACCTGATCATATCCATCGTATCTACTGGATCGTCGATCAACACTGGAGTGTTGAGTATTCGCACATTCCATGTCCATTAACGTTCCGCCTTTGAGGTTAATTAATATCCGAAGCTGCCATAGTCTTCTCCCATAACTATATGTTTTTTGACGTGGTCGAGAAGTTGCCCCGACGGCACAACCCCCAACATGTAGGGCCAGACCCTCTTTTTGACCATAGGACAGCAGGCCGGTAATTCCGGTGCCAGTAACCCACTTCCCCCATTGTGGAGCGTGCTCTTGGCCCATCAATAACTCATCCACCACCAACTCTTTTCCAATACCCTGGCTTAAAGATCCCTATAGATCTGGGCTTCAAAGAAGTCGAAACAGCTCCTATAGGGGGATCAATTGTTCCACCTAACTGGAACTGTGAGCGCTGCCATTGATCCATCCGTAGAATTCGTCCGCCACCTTTCGGAAACAGCAGAAGTGCCTTAGTGAGCTGGCACTCCACCCCCATCTCTCGTGGTGAGCCATGATAAAGTGAGAAAGAAGGATTATGTTCTCATATAATCGCATTCACTATCGCATTTTGATCACCATTCGTTCAACTTAACATTATGAAAAATATAGTAAAATTTTTCGGAATTCCCTTTATTAGTTATTGAGATATTGGCGGTTTTATAAATTACCGTTATTCAAATTTTTTGCGAAAAACTGAGTATGCAGTATCCTTTGTACAAAACAAGACCAACATCCTTGAAACCATTTTCTAGAAATACAGTGATAAGTGATTTACGATTAATCAAAAAATAAATAACGCCGTGAGATGTAACCCCAAAAACCTTATATACGAAGCAAATCCGTCGAACCGTTTCACTATGCGGTGCCCGGACAGACATACAGTTACAGACAGACCGACGGACGACATTGGAGGACCCACTTTTTTAGACTTCTCTACAGTCGTAATTCAATCCCTCATACTTAGTTTGAGTTCAAAATTTCCGCAGGATCGCAATAACTTTCTCTTCAGTATATTAATGTATACGAGTAAGTTAATAAGATTCGGCTATGATTATGTTAAGATGTTTTAGAAAACCAAGATCATGTGTTACAATATTTGAAAAGACCCAAGGACACAAGTGGAAAGGAATATGGTATCAAACAATGCCAATCCTAGATGAACCGCTGTGTTTTCAAACTGTTTTTTTGTTTGGAATACGCTTTTTTCAACACAAAAATTATCTAATTTTATAACGTCCCACGCCTACTATTTCATTTAGCCACATGAATGCAAGAACCAGATAACTTGATTTTCTTAGTTTTGAGAAAACTGCAAAAAACATTCACCTGTTGGTCAGACAAAACAACACTTTATTTTTTTCTGCGGAACTGGCTTTATCCAAGTGTTGAAATTTGAAGTCCCTTAAATTTTTTTATAAAGTTGATTTTGAGAAAAAAAAATATTTCTATAAAAAAACAGACTCTTAACACTTTGTGCCGAAACTATTTTCAACGGATAGAATTTTAAAAGTTCATATATCTACTTAATCGTACTGATTTAATTTTGTTTGTTTGCTTTAATATTTTCGTAAAGAGTAGAAGAAAATTTAATTTTGATGTTCATTTAGTATTTTGAACCAGAATCTAAATTAAAAAAAAATTAACAGAAAATCAAATTTTGTCAAATAGAAATTGTTTTGATTTATACGAATTCAAAATGTACAGAACCATCTTCATTTTCAAATGTATTGCTTACATTGTTCTTCTTCAGCTTTACCATTCGGTAAATTGTTATAGAAATAAAGAAAAAAGTCTAGACTCATTGCTGGAGGCTTCATTAAGAAAAGAGACATCAAGTCTTTGTATTTAGCACTTGTAATAGGGTGGCCTTCGGGGTAACAAGTATGGAGCTTTATGTTCGCAACCAATTGACTTCTTGAGGCCCTTTTCGAACAATCAACAGTTCTGAAAGTTTCAGTACTGAACGACTCCTTACATTCATATCTATATGGGCATTCTTTTTTAAACCAACACATTTTCTGCATTAGCACAGTTTCTTTGGAAGTTTCGGCTTTCCTAATAGTCAACAATTCATCAACAAACCCTTTCCAATCAATTATATTTTCAGGGCATATATCGTAGACAATATAGGACTTATGTCCGTTTTTTCTTGACTCGCGAGCTATGGTTTTCAACTGCACTGCGTACATACACATAGCGAACACAAATTGGTTCAAATTTTGCCCACCACATCGATCGCTAAAGCACCCTACTTCCTTAACTTCGTCTGGGAGGCTTTTGAAATACTGAAACAGGAGACTTGACACCTCGCAGCTTCCCCTACCACCTTGTCCTTCATTCCAGATATAGAAGTCTCCTTGTTTTGACGTTACGTCATAGATTGTAACATTGTAGGTCGCTAATCTACGCTTATAAAAAAGTGCGTTGTTTGTCGGGTCATAAGGACAAAGTAGAACCTGCTGCAAATCAAAGTTGCAGCTGACAATCTTGTTTCCACTTTTTGCTGCTTCCTCTTTGTCTTTTTTCTTATCATTTTCGCTGAGCCTCATGCTCATTAATATCTATTTCAGTTTTATTAGAGTTGTTCTCAAATGCAATGTAGACTGTGCATTGATCTTTTTTTGGACTGCGAAATCCTAGATTGAAGTTGTCCTTAAAAATCTTTCTATACATTGAGAGTTTTGCGGATGGCACGTTTTCTACTTCACAATGTTGCTCCTGTACATTGTAGCAAGATTTAAAGAAGAGTCCTAATACTTTTGAGCAGTCCCTTTTCGGCATATAATACCATATATAATACCGGATCGAGACTAGTACTTCTTCGTATTCCTCTTCCATCGGACGGTGCTAAATTTTTATTCGACCTCTTTTGCATAGCGTACCCTTTTTATGCCTAACATTGTTTTACATACCTAAATTTTGTTTTTATTTACAGGAAGAAAGTACTTCACTGAAAATTGTCTTTTGGAAGTGTTCACAGTAGTTGTTGTTTTCTTTGTTAGTTGTTCAGTGTTCGAAGTGATAAAATCCCTCTGACGAGAGTAATCACCCAATTCATAGTAAGCTTTGAAAATAGAATTCCGATCTTGTTCGGAAATTGCTGACGAGCACTGCAACTAACATTCCAAGCCGGCATCATGGAAGCAGCAGGTATAGTCCTACCGTTAATAGAAACGTAATCTTTTCCTTCGAGTCTTCTTTGTTTCCGTATATATCTTTGCCATTGGCCACTCTGTCTTTCTTCCTCCGCGGCTTGGATGTTACTTAAGGGAACTCCTGTATGCCTGTTAACACGTTATCATCGTCCATGTGAGACGATGAACTACTGTCCCTAGAATTTGGGTGATATTCATCTGGTGAAAAATCATCAGCAACATATTGAACTCCTAAACCATCACCAGCAACATCCGAATGTACCACCATTGTTTCAAAGACGCTGTCCTGCTCATCGCTTTCATCAAGCGCGTTTAAAGTATTCGGCTCTGTAAAACAGTGCTTTATTCTTAGCGCAGCTCTAATATAATGCACTTGTAACGGGTGATCCAAGTAGAGATACTTTTTTCAATAGCCTTTTTTGACAGATCACGTGTGAGTCGTGTCATGCTGTCATGTTATTTTTGTTTAGTATTGTTTGGCATTTCTTAATGGAAAGACTTACGCGTGAACAACGTTTACAAATTGTTTAACTTTATTATGTAAATTCACGTTCTGTGAGGAATGTGTTTCGTGCACTTTGCTCAACTTGGTGAGAGTGTACACGAAGACCGTAGAGAGTCGATTCGGCGCCGTTCGCAGCAACTCGGACTGACGTATAGAACGACTTGGCGCATTTTACGTCAAGATCTTAAATTGAAAGCATACAAAATACAGCTTGTGCAACAACTGAAGCCGCTCGACCTTCCCAGGCGACATCGCCTCGCTCTATGGGCTCTTGAAAAGTTCCAAGAAGATCCGACGTTTTCGAAGCAAATTTTGTTTAGCGATGACGCCCATTTCTGGCTCAATGGGTATGTAAACAAACAAAATTGCCGCATTTGGGACGAAGAGCAACCAGAAGAGATTGAAGAACTGCCACTTCATCCAGAAAAAACAACGGTTTGGTGTGGTTTGTGGGCCGGTGGAATCATCGGTCCACATTTCTTTAAAAATTATGCCGGTGCGAATGTAACCGTCAATGGCGACCATTATCGTGCCATGATAACCGACTAAGCTCGTGATCTCGGTTTCAGCAAGACGGCGCCACTTCCCACACATCGCATCAATCAATGGACTTATTGAGAGAACATTTCGGTGAGCACATAATTTCACGTTTTGGGCCAGTCGATTGGCCACCAAGATCGTGTGATATCACACCGTTAGACTTTTTCCTGTGGGGATATGTAAAGTCAAAAGCTTATGCCGACAAACCCGCTTCGATTCAGGCCTTGGAGGAAACATCACGCGTGTCATTCGGCAGTTACCAGTCGAAATGCTCGAACGAGTGATCGAAAATTGGACTCAACGGATGGACCATCTGCGACGTAGCAACGGCCAACATTTGATAGACATAATCTTCAAAAAATAAATGCCAAAGAATGTTCTTTCAAATGATAATAAACATTCTCCATTAAATTTGAATTTTCTGTGTTTTTTTCTTTAAAAAAGTATGGATCACCCTTTAATATTGATCATAATTTTTATTGAACTGTAAGATCTAGTTGACGAATGTCGGCTACTTCTGGGCGAAGAACCGATAAATAATATTGGTCTGGTTAAGTCATAAATTTAGGAACTGCGTACACAAAACCAGATTGCTTCGAGCTCTGTTAGTTAGTCAAAGCGGAAGTTGACATACGTGGACCTACGTAATTGATTTTTAAAGTAGATTCAAAATTTAATATAGCTGTCAAATTTAAAAGATTAAATGGCTGCGCAAACCTCTGCAATGCAAACGACAATTCAAGACGTGTCACAATTGATGACAGAAATATTATTAATACCATGTCCTACCAGAAGTGTCTTACTTCCATTTTATTACTTGTTCTTCGTTTCATTTTGCAGAAAACATCAAATTTCATTTCCATTTAAATTAGCCGCAATTGGTAGTAAAAACCTTATAAATTAAAATTAAAAACATTTTTTCTCTTTCTCTTCGACGAACTTATAAATCCTCCGAATTAATAAAGACACCACCACCCACTGTGTCCACTGTTAATCCTTTTTGTGCACATTAATATTCTTTTTGAAATTTTCAGGCCAATGCGCCGCCTTCACCCCGCCTTCTACGCGAGACAATTTGTTCAAGCCCGGCTACTTAATTGCCAACGAATTTAATATTATTCATAATTATCTTTTGCAAAATTATTACGACAACCGATGGCTATGCCACTATTGATGCTCTCGTTACGTGTAGGCGTCAAAACATACACCCGGCAACCCGCGCCAGGCCGTCATTCCCATTCAACGGTCAATACGTATATGATATTCATTTCCTCTCTTGACGGTCCATCCCCATTCCCTCCCAATTCGCATAGTGAATGCGCGCCCACCAGTGGACGTGTTTAAGTGTATAAATAGCCAAAGATCTCATTATTACAATTCGTGCTCTGCACAGCCTCCTCCTCGGATGAGTTCCCACACAGAAGATTCACCGCACATAGCTCGAATATAAACAGCAGCAATTTTTATTGCAATTTTTTTTCAAAAGGTACCTTGCCCCACATCGCTCCCCCCTCCCGCCATCGAAAAAACGTACACATTAACCTCAAACACTCATACATCGAACGATGTGGCTATATGTTTACTAATTTTTGCCTCGAAAATTTCGACTTTTTCTTGGATCTACTTTCAGTATGAGTATGGACGTGTTACGCTGACGATCCCCGAGGCATATCCCAAAGACTCCGGTGTATACGTGTTGACTGCTAAAAATTTGGCTGGCGAATCGCATAGTTCTTGCAACGTAACAGTAAAAGGACGTCTACCCAACGAAACATCTGATTCGGAGATGGCTAGTGATATGGAACCGATCAAGCCATCGGTGCAACTGCCCTTGAAGGACGTTTCCATATTCGAGGGAAAGTCGGTGCGTTTGGACTGCGTAATCGTTGGACAACCGGAGCCAGAAGTGATCTGGTATCACGACGAACGTCCTGTGAAGGAGTCAGCGGATGTTCAACTACTTTTCCAAGGTGATCGATGCTCGCTGCTGATACAGGAGGTATATCAAGAGGATGGTGGGCACTACAAAGTTGTTGCGATCAATTCGGCTGGCGAGGCTTCGAGCAGCTGCGAGTTGAAGGTTACCCCGTTAAACATCGCGGAGCCAGCGACAAGGGTTCATAGTGAAAGTGTGACGGTGCCAGTTGATCGACAGCCCAAGTTTGAAAAGTTCTTAAGTGACGTGCTTGTCGCTGAAGGTGAGCCCGTTGAAATGGAGTGCGTCGCTATTGGTGATCAACCCTTGCAAGCGAAGTGGTATCTCAGCAACAAGGAGCTCGAACCATCCGCTCGAATCACAGTTGTGTCTGACGCTGAAAAGGGTATCTTTAAATTGGCTTTCAGCAGTGTGTCGGTCGATGATAAAGGTGTGTACACAGTGAAGGTATCCAACAAGGCCGGTGACGCGAAGTGCTTTTCGCATTTAATTGTTAAGAGTGTCAATGCGCCTGACAATCAACGCGTGCCGCAGATCGAAATCGACGAGAAGCTTCTCTGTCCGACCTTCAAAGAGCTTTTTACTGACAAGACTGCTCAACCGGGTGATGTCATCAAGTTCGAGTGCATTGTCAAAGGCAAGCCCACGCCGAAAGTCCGCTGGTTCTTCAACGATCAACCAGTGCACGGCAAGAACTTCCTCATCTCGACTAGCGGCGATCGCCAAGTGTTGACCATTCCCGAAGTCAGCCCAGAAACTGTTGGAAAAATCTGCTGTGTCGCAGAAAACGAAATAGGCAAGGCGACTTGTATTGCACACTTAACCCTGATTGGTAGTGGACAGCAGCCATCTTCGGTAGCCAACATGCAGCAGAGCACTCAAGAACACAATACCGAGTCTTCACGGGTTATCATCAAGAAACAAACCTTCACCACAACATCTACCTCCCAAATCAACAGCTATGAAGGAAACATCCCCCAAATGGAGCTTCACACCTCAAGTGCCCACATCGATCAGAGTCTTAAACAGCTCGGCTCCCAGCGACCAGAGATAGTTGAAAGTCATCACTACCAAGAGTTCCACAAAAGCAATGATCTACCACCATCGCTGCAACAAAAATCGGTCGTTTTAGTGCAATCGGCCAGCGGTACCGACATATCTCCGAAGACCAATCGCAAGCAATACGCCCCAAGATTCACCACTCCCCTCACCGGCAAGATCGTCGATCAAGGAACTGATGTTAACCTGGAGGCGATTTACGATGGCTTCCCATCGCCCGAAATTAAAGTTCACAAAAACGGGGCCGAACTATTCGAGAGCGACAAAACGAAGATCTCCAATAAATTCAACCGAGTTACCATCGATTTGAAACAGGTTGGTGTCTCGGATGCAGGCCGTTATTCTGTGATGGCTGCGAACAGCATGGGACAGTCGACAAGCACCGCTGATTTAGTCGTAAAAAGTGAGTAGTTTTTTGTCTGTTTCTATAGTTTTGTTGTGTCAACTTTTGACAGATGGCGGATGAATGAAACATTTGTTTAGTTTAAGAAAAGAAAACAGAGCATTCGCGCGGTATTTTCAGAAATAATCCTTTGACTTTTAATTACACATAAATATTGCTCGGTTGAGAGTATTTTTAGATCGGTCCGCTGCCAAATGTCTGCTCATCGATTTATGCCAAACAAATGTTGATTATGTCGCGTGGCTGAATGTTTTAGAAAATTTGAAAAAAAAACACAGTTAACAGTTTTGGAAATGTGTTAACGCGCTAAATTCGGATGCGATATTATGTTGATGTCGACGATGCAAGACTGCTTTTATGCCAGCCAGCATGACTTTGAAAAAATTTGCATAATTCTGCCAAAAAATGTACACAACTTGTTCGTCTCTAATGTCAAACTTTGATGCCTCTAGTAAATACTAAACACATGTATTTTCAATTATATTAATTTTCCCTCAAAACGGTACTGTTTGGGACGAAGCCAAAATTTCTCAAATTCTTATTTATTTCTTTAATCGAGAGCAAACATATTTAAATATGATTAATTGTACTTTTAGAAAAGTGTCAGCATTGCCAATAGATAATTATTCATTTTTATTTCTCTCTTTCACGAATAGAAACAATTTTCCCTCCCGTTTTTGGCCACCGACTGCAAGCACAGGTCGCCAAGCGAGGTGAACGCATTGTCATGGAAGTTGAAGTAACTGGAACTCCTGATCCCACTGTGACATGGCTAAAGGACGATAAGCAACTGAAAGAAGTTGGTCTGTCGGAGCATCGACTAAAATCGGTTGGCAACACTCATACGTTGATCATTGAAAAAGGTCCGTCCCAAGGCATCTGTTAATGCAACAATAGTAAACTAATTATTCGTGATTTTTATTTTAAGGTCAAACAACGGATTCTGGAAAATTCATGGTAAAAGCAACAAATGCTGGAGGTGAGGCAAAGAGTATTGCCGATTGTGTTATTGTTGAACCGACGCCTGATCGTATGATTGAAGTTGTCAAAACTGTCATCTATGATGACGCCAAGGACATTAAAGTAGAGGTAGGTGAAATTTTGTGTAGTAAATCGGTAATGGATCTATGGGAATGTAGAGGTTTTTTTATTTCAAAAGATTTAGTGGGCGGTTGAAGAGAGATAGCAATCAAAATGTTTGTAAAATCTCAAATGTAAATATTAGTGCTTATTATCAATCAAACGTCAGTCAACAGATGATGCATTCGTTTTAGTCTACGGTAGGTGGCTTTTCGTATCCTAAATTTTAATTTAAAAATTTTGAAAAGCTTAAATGCATCTGGGAAATGAATTAAAAATGAGGAACATATATATATATATATATATACCAGTTGAAAGGTAGAACTTCAATACGATTACGTAGCTGTCAAATTAAAAATACAATCAAAACGAAAAGTGCATCTACGCTTTCTGAGAGCTGAACAACATTAGAAATATTTTTGCTTGATCTACAATTTATTTTGTTGAGCATTCACAATGAACTAGCGATTGTGATCCGCACTGAAAGTAAGATAATAAGACCAACTAGTAATCCTTTTTCGTATTTATACCCTATCCTAAGGGTATAAATTGACACGTTGTTTAATATTCGTCTTAGACCCCTAAAAGTTCATATATATATGATCAGCATCAAAGTCTAAAACTATTTAGCAATATCCGTCCGTCCGTCCGTCCGTCACCAATTTTAAGCCTTTAAATTAAAGCTAGGCAGCTGAAATTCGGGACATATACCCCCTAGGATCCCGAAATGGTAGAGTTTTTTTTTGATACACCCCCATGCACGCCCACAATTAAGAAAAAAAAATGGAATAAAGCAGGCCTTCACAAAATATGTAGGCAATGACCTTAACAAATTTGCCATACAAAGTTTTTTGCTACGCCTACTTTTTGGAGGCGTTTTTTAACATAGTTTTGTTTTCTTCGACAATTTATTTAGAAAACAAAAAAAAATTTATAACAAAATATTTAGACAATACAATTCGCAAAATTTTACCGTTAAAAAGTTTATAGCCACGCCCACTTTTTGAGGTTGTTTTTTTTTCCAAAAAGAGCCTATTTTGATTTTATTAAAATAACCCAAATAAATTGGAATCCAACGTACTCTCAATGCCTTTTTCGTCGGGAGGGATATGGATAGGGTATCATACTGTACGCCTCACTAGCGGACTGTAGCCTTTCTATATATATTTAACTCCGTTTCGGACTAGTGAATGCAGTTAATATTGATATGGCCAGTGTAGCTGGAAACATATATTTACCTGTTAAGCGCTTAAAATTAATTTTCACGGATATCTTTTTCACATTGCCGGCAGTAACAATTTTTTGATAAACATGTGCATGCCTAAAGAGCACCGATTAAATAATCTTGATGCCATTATGGTATAATGACGTGGAATTTGTTTCCATTCTTTTTGAGCTTAACTGATATGGTCGACCCATGAAAGAGGTTGGTCGATCCAATATTCTCCCTATCTATCCACTGGAGTATGGCGATGGGTTTTGAAATGCATTCGTCTTGCTTTATGTGATTCGTATTGATTTTAAAAGTTTCCGACATGTATTTAAGATGGCGCTGTTCAACGCTGTTCAACTGCTCCTATATTTACGTTTACATATATGTAACTCGCGCAGCTAGAAGCATGCCTTCACAAAAGCCCACCAGTAAACTGTCGCGCGATGCTTTGTAAGTGTCTTCTCTGAAAGAGGGAGACTTGGTCTTTGCTTTCGTGTTCCGAATCGTTGTATCGTGCCGCGATCAAAGAAGTCTAATTTTGGCTTAATAGTAATATAATATCTGCAAACGATATACGCATTTTCTCGGAACTACCGTAGCCCTACTCCCTTAAGAAGGTGACTAAGTTGCACTAATCGCTTGTTGTAAAGTGGTACTTAGGTCGGAAGACACTGAGCGAACCGAATTTAGATGATCAAGTGGAAACACGTCTCGAGCAAATAAAAAGATCAGTAGAACAGAACAGGCTAAACATTGGCACTGAGATAGGCACTGTCTCATAGGCATGCAACAAGCATTGGAACATTTTCTATCGCTTATTGCATGGAAGATAATGATTCTATTCTCGACGTGCTATATATATGTATGTCCTGCCAGAAAGAGAAAGCTCCATCCTGTAGAATTCTTCTAAGAACGCCTAAGTCATTTTAATAAAATTAACATCAAAAGTGTCTTTGGTTTCAGGAGCCATCTTTTTTAACAAGTACGAAGTAACTTAGTTTGCAGTCAGTCTACCTACCTAAGTTAATTACGACCTTTTTTTGTTTAAACATAAGCAACCGCCCTCTAAATCGTTAAAAAAACCTAAATATCTATCAAAATTCTGTACTCTCAACTTTTTTGTTTCTCCCCCGCTCTCTCATTCATTTCATAAACTTTTAAACAAACCAAAATACGTTCCTAGCCCGTTAAGCAAGAACCGCAAGCTTTCCACACAAATCATTCGGCAACAACAACTGAGACCGATTTACATGGTACATCTGAGTCAAAAATCATAACTGAGCATCGTTGCACAACAGCGGCAACAATGCGTCTAGAGCACAAGTCTGCGTACTTAGATCTACCGGTTCTACATAGGCCAACAACTCCACAAACGACTAGTACAGCAACAGATGCTTTGTATCCGGATTTAAAAAGCACCTCAACCAATACCCATGCTAGTCAAATGCAATCGGACTTCACTCAAACTCCGCCACAAGTGCCACCAAAACCATACGCGTCAGTCCCAGTAACTGAGAATGGGCATACAGAATCGTCGTTGGTGAGCAAAAAGTCATCCCTGGAGTATTTCAAGAAGATTGAAATTCAACATCAGCAACAACAACAACAACAACAACAACAACAACAACAACAGCAACCTGGCAAACTTCCAACCGGTGAAAAGTACACAAAGTTCGAAGACATCAGCCAAACAAGTGTTGCCCCACAGCTGTCTATCAAGCCATCGCTTGAAACTGATTTAATGAACCTCAATCTGATCCCCGGTTCACCGCCGGAAATGTGTTACATCCCAAAGGTTGACTATCAGAAACCTCATATTGCAGAGAAAATCAAGAAGATCGAGCAATCGCAACAGACCTTGAAGGAAGCACCAATGGGTGGAGTTCAGCTTCTTCCTCAAATGTCTCCTATTCTGGAGGAGTCAACGAGGACAACTTCTTTCATGAAAGAGACAAAGGTTGAGTACGGTCATCCGATTCTTAGGCCTGCTGCCAATCTACCAACCCCCATTAGTAGATCAAATCGATCACCGTCGCCAAAGCCATCCGCGGAAGGTTTGCGAATGGAAAAGCTCTGGACGCCAACTCCTACACAAAATGGAGCCTACGAGAGCTGTCAGAGTGACTTCGAGCAGGGTTACAAAACCGAGTCGGACTGTGAGATCCCCAAAACAATCGGGCAGACAAAACAGATCTTTGAGGAGAAAATCAGAGAGCAAGAAAGCTTGTCAGCACCACTTTTGGTCAAGCAAGCTGTCTCAAAGCCAATCACTGTGGTTCCACCTAAACCACAGCAGGAACCAATTCCAGATATAAATCTAGTTCCTGGTTCCCCACCGGAAATCTGCTTTGCTCCACAGCCCCAACCCGAAGAACGCCGTCAATCGCTGGTCGAAGCGATGGAAAAGTCACTAGAGTTGGACCTACTCCGCGGCCCTTCCAAGGTATTGCCGCATTCTGTGCCAACTTTTATCCCACCACCTCAGCCAATAACAAAACCTATCCAAATCGAGGTACCACGGATCGTAAAACCACCTCCACCAGTTGTTCCACCCAAGTTCGTGCGTGGTGAGTTCTCGGAGAGTGAATATGAAAGTGACCGTTGGAAGTACAGCGGCAGTGAGTCGGATGAGTCCGGTTTCAGGCCAGTTAAAGGCCCACAAGTGGTGGGTGTTCGGCCAAAATCAATGGAGGTTCAACCACCTCCGTTGAAAGTTAGCGGCTACACAGCGGACACCGAAGAGTTGAGCTCCCGCAAATTCGAATCAGTCTACGAAAGTCGTCAGTTCTTTGAGAGTAAGCATCAAAGTAGCAGTACACAGCAGTATCAGAATGGATTCGCTGCGTCACCAATCCGAGAAGAGAAGGTTCGACATATCAAACCTCTGTTTTCTGTGTGCCTTGTGTGTCTTGTGTGCTTTGTGTGTATGCAATGAGTGTCTCTGTTTGCATTGATTTCACTTTTACACGCTCTATCATAAATCGCATGAACAAATTTCACTTAACCTCTTACTAGCTTTTGTTTTTATAGTTATTAACATAAACGGAACCATTGTTGTGGTGCCGAAGTGTTGGTAAAAGTTCAAAGTTGAATTTGGAGACAGCTATTTTTGAAAACTTTAGCTCAGCCTACCAAATCCTCCTTATAGAGTTTCAGCTACAACTTTTTGTGCCACAGCAAGTCTGTTGTTGTTGTGAAGTTTTTGGCTTCTCTTTGACAATTTTTTTCATATATTTATTATTCACTCTGCAGGATTTCCAAAAATCATCAATGACCAGCAACACGACCTATATCACCCCGCCAAAGGCTACAATTCCTCCGCCAGCCAGCCCGTCGAAATTTACCAAAGGCGACGTCAGTGACTACAGCAGTGAAGTTGACGAACGGTTCCGATCGGTTTCCCGCACATATGAGTCGGATTCCGAAATCAAAGGCTATCGTGTTGTGCATCCGCCAACTCCGACTCAATCGGGTAGACTCTCAAATGTATCCAATGGCCACAAGTCACCCTTGCCACCAATGGAATTTGAGATCCCAACAACTTTGCAAGGTCCTGCGAGACCCAAATTTGAGCCTATCAAACAGGAGCATTACCAAAAGACTCAAACTCAAACACAGAGTCAATCGCAACAACAGAAAGTTTTCAAACCCAAGCCCATTGCGGCAAAGTTCATAGAAGCAACGCAAGCCTCAGCCCCACCCAAGACCACCATGTACTATACCTCTGTCACTGGAGCCCCCTTGCACTTGGGAAAGGTGGCCACAGAGACCAAAAATACAATGCAAATGAAAGAGTCCACCGAGACGTGCCAGCGTATTGTCAACATGCAACAGACTAAACGGGTAATCCATTTCGACAGTAATGAGCAAAAGCAACGCAGTGAAACGCCTCTGGAACCGTTCCCCTACACTGTGACCAGTCCAAACCGCTTGACCCCTGGTCGCCAAAGCGTACCGCCACCAGGCACTCCAACGAAGTTTATTCCCGGCGAGTTTCGCGAATCAGATTACGAGAGTGAAGTTGAGGGTGCCAGAATTCGTCCATTATGGACGCCAAGACCTTTAGACGGTGAGCCGAGGTATCGCCACGTGGAACCTCCACAGAGCGGTGGCCGATGCACTAGCCTACCCCGAACATACGAACGGGTTCTGTCGCCAATGGATTTCGATCGCGGACCGGAAATGCCCACGAAAATTCAAATTGACACAAAACCCCGACAGCCACGGCAGACACAAACTCTTGACAGATATTCTTCGTCGAGCTCTTCCTCCAAGAAGACCTATCAGCGACACGTTACCCAAACAACACGTGACGACATGAATCTCCAGGTTGGTTCGCCACCAAAGTACGGCTATATCCAAAATCAGGCCAGCGCCCAGGCCAACGACATGGGCACCACGTTCCTACAGAAGCATCATAAGTTCGTCAACGACATTACGACCGATTTGAGATCAGCCCCGGCCCAAGGCATTCGGCCTGGCTTTAAACGTGCACCTAGCGAGGGCACCAACAAGCCCGAGGCATACAGAAATGAATCAAGAGTTTCTCAATACGGTGAGTATTTTCTCCCTTGCATGCAAAGGATACATTGCTTTTTTTTCAAACATTTTTATTTTACCCCGATTGGCTTGAGTTGAATTTTTAATTTCGATTTTAAAAAAAATGTAATTCTTCATCGTTCCCTCCCGCACTTCAGGTACAAAATGTGTCGATCCAAATACAGGTTTGATATATTTCAAATACGATTTTGGTTATGAGTTCGGAATACTATTTCCGGGCGAAGGTAAAAAGTTCATTGGCGGTAAGTCCAATGTGACTTCGAGTTCGAGTAGTCTACCCAAGAATGCGGCATATCCCTTGAAAAATTTGCCCGGTGAAATTGTCATACCAATACAACATGAACGTACGACAACACCGACGTATCAGTATCAGCACAAATATGCGCCACCAAAGCGTCGCAGTTTGCCGACCATTGAGATCGATATTGATCGTCTGCATGCAAACGATACGGCCTTGCCGAATCTTCGAACAGGTAAAAACAAAAAAATAGGGATACTCGTATCAATGTTGTAAAATAATCTCTTGATGTTGTAAAGCTTTTACTGCAGTAGGTTTTTTTATCAAGCTGCTTTGCTTGACAAATTCAGCTTCGATTGAGTGCGAACTTTCATTGTTCACCATTCATTCGATTGAGTGAAAATCCCCATTGTTCATCTTTTGAGCTTTTTTACTCATTCATTTTTGTTGAATATTGATCAATTTGTTCATCGTGGTCAGTTGTTTCACTCATTCATTCTGTCATTTTTCTCATACAACTTTTGGCTTTTCTGAATTCATTCAGTAACATTTCTAGAGCAGGGATATCATTGCCATCCCACTTCATATGAAATTTAAATGAACGTGTTCATTTATTTTGCTCTCATTCATTCTTTGAGTGCGAAACATTTACCATTTTTTCATCAGCTGTCCTACTAATGGAAACTTTAAGGGTTCGTAGCGTACATTCAACATGGCTTGAATTTTTTGTTGACATTTTCAGCCTTTTTCGTACTCATTCATTTGTCATTTTGTTTCATCATCGTCGTTATTTTCCCACTTATCGCTTTATTGACTCTCATTCTTGTTTAACAGAGTTTTTGCTGATATTTTGAAAAAGTTTAATTAAGCGTACACTTTCTCAAGACTACGCTTTGTTTTAGCATTTAAACCTTTTCGTAAAACTTTGTTCATCATGAAATGATAGCGTGTACCATTTACAGGAGTCTGTGTATCTGCTGCTAAAGTTAAAACTGATAATAGCTTAGAAAATTTGGATAACAACTTCTTTCGCAGTTTAAGAGTGAACGGGTGCTATTGCTTATATTTCCTGCTTGACATTTTAATTCCATTACTCAGCAACGATGCCACATCTGACCCGAATCTACCCATTCCCCCAATAGACTTCTACATAACTACATACGTACCAAATGGAACATGGCATGGCATAGCAAAGCCAACACAACTATTCTGTCTGCGTCTATTTTGTTAAACAAAACTCGAAACGAGAGTAGTTTTATTGAAAACTACTTCAATATTTAGTTTTGGAAAATGTTAATGATACGGACTTAAAAAAATTAACAAATAATTATACAATAAAGTGCACTAATGCGTCAGACGAAACTTTGTTGGCACATGAGATTCGTTTTTCAGTCGCCTTAAAAAGAATGATAACTTTAAACCAATTATACCAAAAATTCACATCACTTTTTTGTTTTAAAAAATTAGAATTTCTCCAAAACGGCAGCTACGATTTTGAGGCAATTTCGCACATTGAAAATTTTTAACATATTTGTTCAAAATAAAAAAAAAGTAAAATTTTTCGGAATTCCCTTTATTAGTTTTTGAGATTTGCGGCGGTTTTAT
Organism: Ferdinandea cuprea; assembly: GCA_963576555.1. Lineage (NCBI taxonomy): Eukaryota > Metazoa > Arthropoda > Insecta > Diptera > Syrphidae > Ferdinandea > Ferdinandea cuprea. The sequence goes on from OY754960.1 coordinate 22,995,482, forward strand.
AAATTACCGTTATTCGAATTGTTTGCAAAAGATCCAAGTATCCAAAGTATAAAAAAAAACACAAAATCTTTGGAACCATTTCGGAGAAATTTAGTGATAAGAGAATTTCACAGAAAAAAAAAATGTATTGCAGGTACCGCTTTTTAAGACTACAAAGCAAAAATTAAGAAAAAAAGCCGCAAGGTCTTACCCCAAGAAGGATATACACTAACTTTGAAGCAAATCCATCGAACCGTTCCGCCATACGATGCCCGGACAGCAAACCTACTTTTTATCATCCCTGATACTCTGTTTGAGTTCAAAATTTCCGCACGATCGCATTAACAAGAGAAAGTTAAAAATATCACAGACAACAAAGAAAATTATTTTAATGATAAATTTATAATAACTGATTCGGTATTTTGAATATTGTTACTCTCTTTGTGAAAAAGGCCAAATCTTTTCTTCTATGAAAATCGCTAATCGAGGAATCAGTACATGATACCTGTTAGTCTTTTTTGTAGCTTTATTGATAGTTAAAATTTTTTGCCAACTTAAATTCCGAATTAAGAGTATCTAACTGGTCGAGCTTCTCTAAAATATCCCTAAAAATATTATAGGTAAATAATTTAATCATTTCAAATTTAGATTAAATTATGTAGTAAGTAAATGTAATGAAAAGGCCGAGTTGTTTATATTTACTTGACTTAGTGTGTAAATGCAGATTCTTCTCCGCTTCTTTCAAAAAAACTACTTTGTTAGTAAGTTTACTGTTTTATTCGGTGCCGTGAAATAACGTCAAATTCTAAAAATTTAGCATTATTTTCATTCCATTTCGTTATTTTGTGGTAGGTCGTTCGTATATAGAAGGAACAGTAGGGGTCCCAACACACTACCTTGCGGTACTCGAGCTTTTATGTGTTTCAATGCGGAGTACTCATCTCTTTGCTTAATTCTAAATAATAGTCGCTTTAAATATGATCCTAGTAGTGCATAGCACTGTTTTGGAAGATATTTTTGTAGCTTGCGGACTAATCCCTTGTGCCAGACCTTATCAAGAGCCATCAAGGAAGATGGCAAAGCATATTTGTCATATTGGCTTTTCTGTGGACCTGATGTATAGTTGAATGATTGAGCAAAGTCTTCTCCGCTTCTTTGAAAACAAACTTGTTTGTTCGTTAGTTTATTCTTTTAGAAGATTCAATTTGTTCCTCGTAGTTAATTTTCTTTAAAAGACACAATTAAAGAACTACCGAACACTACACACAATTTGGCTGTACTAATCCTGAGCGCTCCCTTAAGTAAGCACTTCATAGTTGCGATGAAAATCAACTATACAAGTCTTTTGACTCGCATTAAATGTCGATAAGAAATGTTTTCTATTTTTGTACCCTATCCTAAGGGTATATTAATTTTGACACATAGTTTGTAACACCCCTTAATATTCGTCGTAGACCCATAAAAGTATATGTATTTATGATCAGGACCAAATCCTAAGACTATCTAGCAATGTCCGTCCGTCCGTCCGTCCGTACGCAATTTTTAGCCCTTTAAAATTGAGCTAGGAAGCTGAAATTTGGACCAGATATTCCCTAGGGCTCCGAAAGTGTAAAATTTTTTTGAATACGCCCACTGCCACGCCCACAATTTAGAAAAAACCGTTTTAAAGCTAAAGTTAGAGAGATAGAGTGTTACATCTTTCACAAGATATGTAGGCACTGCCCCCCTTTATAAGACTGTCATATAAAGTTTTTTGCCACGCCCACTTTTTGTGAGCGTTTTTTACTTAAATGCTGTTTTCTTCGAAAATTTTCATAGAAAGCGAAAAAAAATGTTTAACAAGATATTTACCCTATATTGTTTCCAACATATCGCCCATAAAAAATGTTTTTGGCCATGCCCACTTTTTAAGGGCGTTTTTTTAAAAAAACTTTTTTTTTTTTTAAATTAATAGAATGAAATAAAATCTTCTTAATGCTTTTTTCTTTGGGGCATATGGATAGGGTATCAGCGGACTGTAGCCTTTCCTTATGTTTAAGTAATATGTTTGGAATTATGAATTTAATATTTAATTATTATTACTCTAATTTGCTTTTACTGGGAAAGCGATCTTCTCAATGGACCTTCTCAATAGATCCAGAACTAAAAGAGTCTATAAAACTACCGGGAATAGGCAGCGCCTTTCAATCAGAGGTTCTAGTTGTGCTCAAGGCGGCTGGGCAAATGCCAATGAGATCGATATCCGGAAGAGATATTGCTATCTACATCGACAGCCAGGTTAAAATTAAGGCAATGGAATCAACTAACATCAATTCTGATATAGTCAGGGATTGTCGCATAATGCTCAAAGTAAGTTGCAAACATAAAATCTCCCCTCTGCATAACAAAGGCTTCGATTGAGGAAATAACCCTAAGGACTACCAACCTCAGGTGGTCAAGTCTTGGGGGACACACGGTGTCAAAAGCTCTATGGCCACTTCCCGACTGTAAGAGTTCCAGGAAGTTTATCAGACTTAACAGGGATAAGCTTAGAATACTAGTAGGAATCCAGACAGGGCATTGCCTCTTGCGAAAACATGCAAAGATACTTGGACTGTCAGGTACAGACTGTTGAGGATATACCGCACATATTGTGTGGATCTTAGGGAGATACTTCTTCGAAGCTTTGGAGGAAGCAGACGAAACAAACTTCAAAGGCCTTTTTGGCTTTTGTAGGGTAATTGGTTGCTTTCAAGGGGAACGTGTTTAGGTTCTTCTGTCTACCGTGTCGATTAAAAAAGTTCAGCCGGTTCACCAGGGATCACGATGGGCCCACTTTGGTGCCTAGTGTTGTGTGATTGAATTTGCATCACACCTCTGTCTTAACCTAACCTAACCTTGCTTTAACTATGACCTACACGTAAGCCATCCGCGACGCAAGGATAGGAATAGATGATGTAGGCTATACTATCTAAGCTATGCGGTACTTTTTGTGTTATTAACTTTATGTGCCCATAAATGGAAACATAATTAATTATTTAAAAATGATAATGTTGCTGCAAATATTATTTAATTGCTCCTACAACTAATTATGCTAACTTAATTATTTTATAATATTCAACGTGTGCTAACATTTATTCCTCCGATCCCTATTTAATGTCTTTCAATGCTCTAATATCGCTTCGATGATGACGTTCCGTAAGTTCTGCATGTGTGGAGTTTGTTATGTTTTTGTTTTTTTTTTAGTTAAGTGAGTTTTTTTTATTTAAAAAGTTTTTTCGTGTGACAAAAATAAAAGAGTGAACAATAAAAAAAAATATATATACATAATGCTTTTTGCTACTAAATATAAAATAGTGAACTTAAAAAAAATACCAACAAACAATTTACTTAGAAATTTCACAAAATACCACAGTTCCTGATCTGCCGTCAGATGTCCCAGTTAATTCGCATTTAATTCGCGACGATCAAACAAAGAAGCCTCCAGTCTTTATAACGGTAATTCATTTAAACTTCTCATTCTTTATTAGATATTATAATCTAATAAATCTCCTTTTTGTGCAGCCTTTAAAAGATATCGCTGCAGCAATCGGAAAGACGGCCCGTTTCGAGTGTATTGTCCAAAGCGACCCGAATACCAATATTGTTTGGTTGAAAAATGGCTACGAGCTGCAATGTAGCAATAAACATATTATAGAATATCGAAACGGAGTTTGCCGTTTGACAATACCACAGGCGTATCCAGGTAAGAATTTGTTGAAATTGACAAAAATGGCGCCCAACGTTGGTGTGGCTTTTGAACCACATCTTTAGTGGCAAATTATAGTGAGTGTATTCACTAAGAATTCTTTTATAAAATTTGTTTTTTTAATATTTTCTAGATGATGCCGGCATTTACTCCTGCAGTGCAACGAATCCCCTGGGAACAGCAATAACGCAAGCACAACTTTCAGTTCAGTCTGGTAACAATCGTGGAGCTCGCTATTAAATGAAATTATTATACGAAATATATATTTATTATTATTATTTTCTTTTTCTTCTTAAATGTAAATTAGTCACTAATTAATTAATGAATGTTACGTATTATGTAACGCAAGCGCAAAAGCATTATTTTCATTTAAATTTATTTGTGTGAATTTATTTAAATCATAAACAAAAAAAAAACAGGCACTAATTTATATTGCCTGGCAATAGTATTACGGTTATAAAATAAAATTTATTTATCTACTCTCATGCACATTAATACTAAATAATAAAATTATTTAAAATATAAACACGTAAATACATACACACACAACATACGAAATGCGATGGTATTTGTATTGAAAAGATGTGAAATAAAAGATATCACTGTGTTTCCTTGTTGAGTTTCACTTAAATATATTATTTCTAAACCATGCGAACGAATAAAAATATTGCTTTACCACATATTAACGCGAAAAAAAAGTGAAATGGTCATTTTATAATGTAAAGGGTCCGCCATCTAACGTGTTTTTTTTTCAACTAGTGCTTATTTCGCGAATGGTAACACTTAGCTCATGTCTAATTTGACAGATAATTAGTTTTATCACTCCGCTGAACGAATATGGTTGTGTATACGCTTGAACAACGCTGGGAAATATTGCGGCATAATTGAGCCATTTTGCCTCGAAAATGAGCAAGGAGTTACCGTTACAGTCAATGGCGATCGTTATCGGGCCATGTTGAACGAAATTTTGCTCACAAAAATTGAAGACGAGGATATTGGCAACATTTGGTTTCAACAGGACGGCGCTACGTGCCACACAGCCGAAGCTACACTCGATGTTTTGCGCCCTGTTTCAAAAAAAAAAGTTATATTATATAACAACCTCGAATATAATAAAAACTGAACCAAAACGCTTCTACGTTCATATTATAGTTTTCTACGAAACCACATGATGAAATTCAATCACAAGAATGACGAAAGGCTGCGGCGATGACGAGCCAAGACATTAAGGAATTGTCAGATGTCTCTCATATTTGTCTCAAATGTCTCAAATCCTTGCAGGAAGGAAGGAAATACAAATAAGGCCACAATACCGGCGTATCCCCCTCTAAAGGGCATCACAATGGGTCCACAAGGACCTGAGTGTGGCAGGATGCAAACTATTCCTCCATGTCAACCCATTAACCTAACCTATGGGTCTCCTGAGGAGAATCTCTGCCCGAGATACATTAGTCTTTGTTATTTCAAAAGACTTCTGCTGTACACGCAAATGCCTTAGCCACTGTTGTCTTGACGTCTCTGTTTTGGTTTATATTACATGCTCATTGCAGTAACATACTCATGAGTCCTACCAAGCATGGTTTTAACTTATGAAGGATGTTTTTTTTAGAGGCATAGAACTTCGAATTGAAATAAAGCACCGGAAAATCGTTTTAATGTCCATCAATTTGGCTTTATTGGAAGGATAATTTTTTAAGCATTTGGGGCTGTAATAACGCCACGAATGTTGGCTTCCAAGTCCCCTAACGTTTCTGGTTTATTGGCGTAGGCGAGTGACTTCACATATCCCCAAAGAAAATAATCCAATGGTGTCGATCTTGGTGGCCAATTGACAGGTCCATTCCGCGAAATTATGCGCTCATCGAATGTTTCCTTCAATAAATCGATTGTGACGTGCGCTGTGCGGCATGTAGCGCCGTCTTGTTGGAACCACATCTCATCCACATTCACGCCATCCAATTCGGGAACAAAATAGTCGGTTATCATGGCTCTATACCGGTCTCCATTAACGGTAACTGACTCTCCATCATCATTTCGGAAGAAGTATGGTCAATGACTCCACCAGACCATAAAGCACACCAAACAGTCAGTTTTTGTGGATGTAATGGCGTTTCAAGGGTCTCATGTGGATTCTCTTCACTGAACCCTGAGCCTCATCACTGAACAAAATTTTGCGATGAAACTTCGCGAACTGAACCATTATTTTCGAAATAAATTTAGAGTTGCAAGATTTGACCACAAAATGTCAGTTTTACATCTATTCGAAAAACCAACCTCTTAAAAAAAACCCTTTATAATGAACGACCCGCAGAGAGTCTCTATCTGAGACGCAGCAGTCTGATATACCTCACGGTCTCAAGCACACCAGATCAAGCGCTCTGGATTTGGCGATAGCTTACCCTTTGACGAAGTGCAATTCGTCGGTGAATATCTACTTGGGCCTATTTTACAAATGTTATTTGGGAAGTTAATGTTTATGAATTGGTAAACTAAAAATAAAAATCCCTAGGTTAGAAATGGAATAAATTATCATTCAGTTGTCCGCCTGGACTCTATTAATTATCATTTTTTGCCTAATTGCGAAATTTGTGGAAAAAAAATCCCAAAACTGCACAAAACCGACACGCGTTGTAGAATCTGGGGCCCATTCTAAGTCTCAGATGCGACAAATTTCTTGCTGGCGCACCCAGACAGATAGAAATCAGCCTCATAACTCAGAATAAATTTGCGTAAAAAATCAAGATCTTATTCATTCACATGAAACACCCAATCGACGAATAAACATTGTTGTGTCCCCAAGATTCACATTACATATCTGGTGAAGTGACCTATTACCTTAAAGTTGCTGACATCAAGATTGTTTGATGTTGGACAGTAGAGTGAAATTATGTTTAATTTTTAGAACATGTCTTGGCTGGCTTTGATCTTGTTCACTTCAAGGCGGCCAGCTGAAGTCGAAAGCGACTTCCTGAAGACGGCTGATAATGTCGATCTTCTTCGCTTTTTCCATTAAATTGACTAGGTTATGATGAGGATTGTCATTGTCCTCCTCCTTCGGTGCATCCCGACTAGTCCGCCTGTGAAATTTTACTGTTTTACCTCAAAAAATATCTTCAGTTCTCTCGGTTTCATATAATTACATCATTGAGACTGATGTTGTTGCAATTGTATGATCCAGGAGTGTTAAGTCATACCTCTTACCTTTTTGACGGCGAATGATTGCCGGATGGGACATAAGGCCTTCCCATCAGCTTAGAAGAACTTTTTGCCGTCACAGAATTAGCAGTTTTCCTGACACTTCATCCACCTCACTCATTTGGAGAATGGATATCGAGACGATACGATACTCGATCGCCTTTAACACATTGTGCTCGATGCACTTTAACGTCAGACACTTTTTTTCCAATCAGATAATCTTGAACTACAATAAATATAAATGGCCTAAAGACGCTTCATTGGTGCACTCCGAATTTGATTGGAAACTCTTTAGTGATACCAGTGGGGGTCCAGTTTGCCCCCTCATACTTGTCTATCGAATGTTTTGTCTCTCCAAAATCAACTAACACCCCATGCAAGTCCTTGAATCAATTGTCAATTGTCCCAACTTTTCATTTAATCAACTAACTTTTTGCGTTTTGCCTTATGTGCATTTAAATTAGTTGGAAAAGGTCAACTCTAAAAGCTGTACTCCATTATTTCACATAAAGTCGCAAAAAATAAGTCCCATTGTGTGATGTCGTAAAATTATAAACAGGACAAATAATTGAAGAAAGGTAGCCTGAAGGACAATCAAAGCATTGAAAGTGATTCCGAAAAATCTCAATAAATACAAGAGTTCATCATTTTATTAGTCAGTATCAATTCATAGGCTTAGAATTGAAGACATAGCTATTCCACCTTTATCAGTAAAATCAATATTATGGACTGATACAAATCTTCCATGCTGAGAAATGAATATGTTTTTTTGACTTAATTTCCTGTGCTTATTTTGTATGGCAACACTATATAATCGGTCCATATATTTACCTCGTAATAACACGAATGCTCATCAAAAGCAATTATTAGCCGACTTATTTATCAATAAAGATACAACTATTTTTTGTATTTCAAATCTCACACATCTACGCTTTCTCTCTTCTTAAAATTTCCACAACCGAAAATGGATGAAAAACAATTCAACCTCATATATCAGTTCGCCATCTATGCGAAAAAAGATCAAAACAAATAAACTTCTTTGCTGTTCAAATAGATGTCGCTTTCGTTCCTTCCACATCATCTGTTCTGAAAATGACAACAAACCACTTCCCTAATATATATTTTTATTTCTATTTTTTTTTTGTTTTATCAATTCCTCAATTCCCATGTTTACACATCCCACCTACTCAAATTCCTCTGCATTCGTATTGAGGTGGTGATTTTCAAAGAGAATACACAGAAGGCGGCTAAAACTAAAGAAGCAAAACGCTCCCCTCTGTCTTTCGTTCTCATTTTATGTATTTATTTCAATTGGCACGCGAACAAAATTTCTCAACGCTGGCATTTCAAATCGTTGGCAATCACTTGCCTTTCATTTCATTTCATATCACTCATCCGACCCACACCTAGCACTTATATATGTACGAGAAAAACACAAACATATCTCTTCGACATTTTTTGTTTTTTTTGTCTCATCTTCGAAATGCTACTTCACGCTGAAAGATCAAGGAAGTCAGCTTTGTTGTGTTGACGGTTGCCAAAAAACGTGTTTTTCTAAATTAATATTCCCTGTCAGGTGAGAAACTAAAGAAGAAAGAAAAAACTGCCAGAAGGACGTTAGGTAGTCGTTCGATTGAGCAGAAATAATAATGAAGCCCTGACATTGGGCGCCATGATCTCTGAAAATGAGAACTTAACAAAAGGAACACTCAAAATATAAAGCACTTGAGTGGATCCCTTAATATTAACTCCAAGTAGATTATTTTATTTCTTAAATATTTTTTGAAGGGGAAATTTGAATACTTCACATTGGAGATGTTGCCAGTTTTCAAAATAAAATAAAAAAAACATTAGGAACATTCTCAAATACAGATTGCGCAGGTTTTATTTCTTCGGGAAATTTTCAAATTGTTTCTCAGATTTATAATTAGATACATTTATGTGTCAGCATTTCAATTAGATCTATGTATGAATGTTTATGGTATTTTCATAAATAACAAGTACTTTACTAATGGGTTATAATTACTTTTTTTTATGGACGCAATTATTTAGTTTAGCGGCCTAGTGGTAAATAGGTGCAAGAAATGCCATTAAAGTTTTATTTTTATGTGGAAGGGGGAAGAAATATTTTACAGCAACAGAATAATGCAAGTAAATAATTTCTCAATTAGATATATTTTCTTATGTATCTTTAATTATTTGACACACTGTGTCAAGCATAGACGCTTTGTTCCAAAGAAAATTGACTTAACAAACCCGCATTTCAGAAATCCAACTTTGTTTGCATAATTTTTCCGGACATAATTTAATAAAACCGTTGACGTTCCATGCAACGTCAGTCTGTCTATCCATCCATAACTCGAAAACCATTCAGCCGATTCGTCAATGGTATCTGGTTTTCGTTTATAGATATATTTTCTACTTATGTTTTAAAATGGAGTGTTTGTAAAGGAGCAGGAGTAACGAGGAAGGTTTGAACTTCTCGCTCGGTTTAAAAAAAAAATGTGTCCTCGCTATAATAATGATATCCCACGGATTAGTATAGATAACTTCCGGAGGGGGCGAAGGAATATGTATGAATAGGAGGGTTCGAAGGTTTCAGTGGTGACACCCTATGGATCACTAAAAGTTTACTTATGGAAGGAGCGGGTAGGGGTAAGGTAGGAGCGAAAACGAAGGATGGGGTTGATGGGCTATGTCTTGAAATATTTATCAGATTTAAGGGGGATGATGTGTTGTAGAAAAAATGCATACAAATAATAACAGAAACATACAGTTTCATTTAATACATTTTATATGACATGTAAATTTGTTGTGAGATCCTTAATTCGGCCAACTCGTTAGGCATAATTTCTCTAATAATGAAACATTATTCCATAACAATATATTAATACATTTATTTCTGTGGGGGTTTAAAAAATCAGATATCATCTACAAATCAATATTGATTGTAGTAACAGAGTAAACAATCATACAGAGATGACCACTTCGATACAGCCGAAGAATGGTCACCCAAAGCTAGCTTTTCCAACCACTGTCTGTATGAAGATTTTTTTTTTTTTTGACACGAATAGAAGGGAGCTACAGTGTAATGCCGATTCCGAATGACAATTAATTTTGAAGAAGCTTCTCATGACAGTTCTTACTTCTGGATTTTTGTCAGAAAATTGCAAGAGTCGGGGCAGCGAATAAAAACTTTCAGGTGAAATCACGTTAACATAGAAGGAATACAGAAGTGGACTCAGAATAGACTCATAAATTAAAGTAATCGCCAGTTTTTAACGAAATTTTTGTTAGGAGGTTTTGATCTATTTCATCATCCAAACTTGGACACATACCTGTTACACCGATTTAAGCTAAGTGCGTTGGACTACTGAGCAAACGGTCCCACGATCACATCAGCCCTCTACTCTATAAAATGTTTGTATTCGCTGAACCAACGAAAGTCTAACAAACATCCATAAGCAAGAATTATCACGGGATTTAACTGTACATCCCTTCCATTCGTTTCAATAAATATATATTTTTTGCACAAACAATTATTGCAGAAGATAGCCTTTATGTCCTGTTTTGTATTCCAAAGTTTTCGACTTTTCAATGAAGGATCCAGTTTACTCTTATAAAACTTAAGCTTATTAAAATTATAACTTTTTTTTAACAACACTGCTAAACTAGTACAACAGCAAGTATTGCTTAAGTTCACTGAGATCAAGACAATGGAGCTACCAGTTCACGGATCAATGTGTAGAACTGGCTTACTCAGTTTCATAAATGCTACACTCTTTTACACCAAAAATCGGAGATCAGAGTCAACTTAATTACATTTTTTCGTACCCACCCACATTCCTACCGACATTTTCACACGAGGATAGATGCTCTTGTAATTTGTGATTTCTTATGTGGTCTAATATTGAGTCACAAATTGCCCGGTAACTCACACATCGCTTGTCTTTTAATTGACGCTAGCCTGTAAATTCAGCGATTCAAAACGAGAGATAAATTGCTAACCGAACTGATTTCTCAATTGGGCCATCGATCAATTCTGAAACTCCATAAAGTATTGGAAGTTTACTTATAACCGCACATGATGTTGAAAACGCTTTACAAAGTTTAAGCTGCGATAAAAATGCTGGTCCGGATGAAATTCCTGCAGTTATTTAAAAAAGAAATGTGCATCTGCTCTTTCTGAGCCGTTAGCAATTATTTTCAATAGTTCTCTTTCTAAAGAGGAATTTCTCTCAGAGTGGAGATTACACCTATTCACAAATCAGGTTCAAAATAACATATATCAAACTATCGCCCGATCTGCAAACTCTCTCTTTTTTGTTTAAAGAAATAATATCGCCTTACCAATATGAGTTTGTTGCTAGAAGATCCGCCTTGATTATGTTCTCAATAAGCTTGAAGAAGGTTATCAGATATATGTAATTTGTACTGATTTCGCTAAAGCGAAACAACCACACAACACAACAACAATAGAGTTAATCATTCGATGTTATTATTTAAACTAAAAAATGTAGGCTTCCATTCTAGTTTGTTGTTGTGGCTTTATTCCTACTTAAGGAATCGTACCCAACTTGTGTCCATAGATAATTTGCATTCTTTTCCTATCTTAGTAACCTCTTGCGTACCGCAAGGTAGTCATCGTGGACCGTTCTTGTTCTTAATTTTTATTAATGACATGGCTCGTGGGTGCAGTGACTAAGCGAGAGGTCGTTGTTTCAAATCTCGGCTTGTACCACCTGAAAGTTTTTGTTCGCTGCCCCGACTCTTGCGAACGTCTGACAAACATCCAAGAGTAAGAACTGTCATGAAATGCATCTCAAAAATATATTTTCGTTCAAAATCGTTATTAAACTGTAGGTCCCCTCCCCTCCATCCCCTCCATCCGTGTTTGGAGAAGCTAGGCTTTGGGTCCTGTATGAGCCTAATATTTATTTTGATGACATGGCTCACGTTTTCAAAAGCTCATATCGCATTCTATTTGCGGACAATCTAAAGTTCTTTAGATGTTTTAAATCTTCACGCGGCTGCCATCTTCTTCAAGACGACCTTGATCATTTGACTAATTGGTGCATGATCAATGAACTGTTTTTGAATGTCTCCAAATGTCATTGTTTTACTTTCTCTCGAAATAATAGCCCAATCTATTTAGATTGCAAAAAAGACGTCAATATTTTCGAAAGAATTGTTAAAAAAAAAGACTTAGGAATACTTTTCGATCAAAAATTGAATTTCATTAAACATTTTGAATAAATCGTAGTAAAATCTAACTATATGCCTGGCTTTATAAAACTTAATTCTTCCGACTTCACCGATCCCTATACTTTTAGATGTCTGTATAATGCATATGTCAAATCTATTTTAGAATCCATGTTACAACACTCATTCTATTAGAATTGAAAATGTTCAGATAAGGTTTACTATGGTTTTAATGTATGGAAGCTTGGTTGCAACATTGACATGCCCTCCCATACAGCTAGATGCCAACTTATTGGTATTCAGAAAACCGTCGAAAATTGTACTCCGTAATATTAATCAGTGATATTTTGTCTTATCGTAAAAATAAAGTCATCATTTGCGAAATAGATTTTTATTTCTTATAAGCGAACATAGAACTAATTATGCACTTAATGAGCCAATATATCGCTGTGTCAGGGAAATTAATCGTATTGGCTATGTTAGTCGTTCTATTCTTAAATGTAGTCTAGAAATGATTTTTTAATTATTTTTTTAATCTAAATATGTATATATGGCTTTTTTAAGTTTCTCGTATACATTAGTATACTAAAGAGAAAGTTATTGCGATCGTGCGGAAATTTCGAACTCAAACTCAGTATGAGGGATGATATTACGACTATAGAGAAGTCTAAAAAAGTGGGTCTGCCAATTCCGTCCGTCGGTCTATCTGTAACTGTATGTCTGTCCGGGCACCGCATGGCGAAACGGTTCGACGGATTTGTTTTAAAGTTCGTATATAAGGTTTTTAGGGTTACATCTCGGGGCATCTTTTTATTTTTTGCTTTATCGTTGGAAATAACGGTACCTGCCATACAATTTTTTTGGTGAAAATCACTTATCACTACTTTTCTAGAAAATGGTTCCAAGAATTTTGTTCTTTTTTTTTCACTAGGGATACTTGCGATAGGGCCAAAAATACAGCATACTCAGCTTTTGGAAAAAAAAAATCGATTAACGGTAATTTATAAAACGGGCAATATATCGAAAACTAATAAAGGGAACTTCAAAAAAAATTTAAAGTTTTTTTTTACTATAAACTCGAACAAATATGCATACTTCGATTTTTGAAATATTTTTTTTTGCATATAAGGATTTTTTCTTAAATTTAAATTAAATTCGTTTTCTCAAAAACGGCGCTAATGACTTTAATCAATTTTGGTATTTCGAACAATTATGTTAAGAATGTCCAACGTGCGAAATTACATCAAAATCGTAGGTGCCGTTTTTGAGAAAATCTAATTTTTCAAAACCCAAGAAGTGATATTAATAAATTTGTCACCATTCATTTCCCGATTCAAAGACGCATCTCATGAAGTAGTATGACGCAGTCGTGCACTTTATTTATTTATGTTTTATTAGTAGTACTCTATTAGATAATTTTTCTGTAATTGATTAATAAATAAATAATAATGTTAACAAGATTCAGCTCGTGCATTTTGGAAAAAAGGGGATATTTCCGCGTGCATTAGCAGCTTCTGTATTGCCTAAGATTAGTCATCGGACCAAATGCAAACAATTTTTCTTTGTTAACATACAAGAAAGGCTTGGGCAAATGAAAGCTATCGAAAAATTAATTGGAAGAATATCTGCGCTCGAAAGGCGAATGAAGAAATATGTACAACCGCGAACTCTATGTGGATGAAGTTCACTAAAAGTTCAAAACACGTTACCTACATTCAGTGGGAGTAGATTACTTTGATAGAGCGATACGATACAGCGAATGCTACTTTGCTAATAAACTATTGTAAGGAACCCTATTTCTTCATTCAAACAATGCATCGGTCTAACAAGACCACATAATATTAATGAATGAACTTAGAAGCTAATTAATAAATGTCCTTCATTTCATTTCATAGGATCACATATTTTGAATAATGCTATCCACTTGTCCTCTAATCCATCTGTTTCATTCTAACCTTATAAATATACCTCACTTCCCACACAGGGTTGTGCAATTAAAATTATTATTATCCTATCAAAATGTTCGTAATGAAATGCAAAATTTATCCTTGCGTGTAGTCTTGAAACAAAAAATGACTCAACCACTTGAATCTTCATCCTCAAGCAAAAATTGAAATAATCTATTTTAGGAAAATCGCAATAAACACCTGTGTATTCGACTATTACTCACCTGTACTGTGTCATTTCTGTGTTTTTAACATTTCGTTACTAATTATCGCTTTGTGCACAACATACAGTTAGACAAAACGTTGTCATTTTGGTATTTTAAGCACAGACTTCCTGGGCGTTTGTCCAACTTAATTCTTCAATTTTAATGAATAAATTGATTCATTTGTTGACAATACCTCTGGGGCTTTTTTTATTAGAAAATCTCTAATACTTCTACTTATGTCTTTGTCGGAGAATTAGAAAGAACTAGAGGAAAATGTCGATATCGGTGAGTCACTCGATCCATATACGAGCAGCTCTTTTGATGGTGTTCCTTGCCCCATGGTTAAAATATTTCGCTTTGAAATCATTCGTATGGGAATTTAGTTCAAAATGATATACACAAACGTTTTTGATTGTTGCCACATGAGCGATTTTTTTTCTTTTTATTTTGGTACTTTATGGGCAAATTTAAATAATTATTAACAATATATTTTGTTTATTCAAACTTGAGGATGTTCTGTAATTTGATATGCAGCGGCATTTATGTAATGTTGAGCAGGTTAATCAATATTGGAAATTGTTTGTGGCCTCCGGCTCTTTAGGATGTAACGCAGACAACGATTAACAAAAGCTTATCGAGATTTTGGCCAAGCATTTCCAGTAGAGATTTTACGTTGGATTCAAACAGTTTCAACTTAATGCGAAGCGATATTTTGCTTGAGTTCCTCACTGGAGATAGGATCCCAAATGCACTGCGAGGTTTGTTCAGTCTATTTCCGACATCCAGATCCATTCCACCATCGAGTGACACGTAACCACCCAGATAGTTGAACTGCGTGACCTCTTCTATGGTCTCCCGTCTCAAGATAACCCGCTGTTGTTGGTCTCAGTTAGTGTGCATAGTTATTGTCTTGTTGGCATTTATTCTTAAGCCACCCGCCTCCCCAATCTGTTGTAGTGAGTGACACATTTGGTTGTTGTTGTTTGAAACATGAAACACATATCATCAGCGTAGCCTAATTCGCTTAGCTTATCAAACGGGTTCCATTAAATACCAAGTCATTCCCACCATGGCAGTCATAACATCATCAATTGCAAGTAAAAACAAATGCATCGGAAAGCCTTCCACTGTGCAAAACGAAACACCTTGCGTTGTTGTACGAATCTTTAATTATAGCTACAATTTTGTCAGGGATGCCTCTCATAGCAAGAGATCTCCAGATGCAATCACCACTAACGCCATCGAAGGCGTTTTCAATGTCGACAAACATGAGGAAAAGAGGTGATTGATACTCCGAAGATTGTTCAAGGACGATTCGTAAGGTGTTAATATGATCGATGCATGAGCGACCACTGCAAAATCCCGCTTGGTGCCTCTTGAGCGTCGACTCAATTCTGAACTTTATCCTTTCAAAAATGATAGTTACCATCAGCTTAGGGAAAACGGACAAAACGGTGATACCACGCCAGTTATTGTAATTCTTGAGATCCCCTTTCTTCGGTATCTTGACAATAACTCCACCCTTCCATTCCCTGGGAAAGATTTCATTCTTCCAAACAACCTGAACGCTGCGTCTGGTTCCGCTTTTAGGAACTCGGTTGGTATGCCATCAAGTTCAGCTGACTTGTTATTCTTTAGAAGCAGGAGCGCGGTTTTTATTCCCGGTTTTTATTGTTGGGGGGTTTATGTCAATTCCCCTGGAAGACCTACGTATGGAAGTTGACGATTTGCACTTGCACTCTGGTCATCATTGAGCAGTTCACAAAAATGCTCCTTCCACCTTCGTAGTTGGTCTCCTAGTGACACTAAGAAGTTGCCGGTTGTATCTAGCATTGGGTGGTTGGTGCTACTTATTTTACCTTTAATGTCCTTAGAGATTTTGTACAGCTCCCTCTCTTTCCCTCTTCAAGCTGCAAGCTTCTTCGGCGTTCTCCTCCAACTTGTCTAATCTAGCCCTTCTATCACGTCTCACACAGCGCGGCACTGTCTTATGAGCTGCTCTATACTCGTTCTGTAGAACCAACTTCCGGTGAACATCATTTTCGTTGTTGATTCTAAATTGGAGTGTTCTATGCTGCGTAACTTTGTCCGATGTCTTAGGAAATCTAAACATCTCTATCCCTTGATCGCCTCAGTACCACTTCAGATCCAGCTTCCATAAAAAACCTCTTTACATTCTAATTAAGCATGGCGTGCCATAACTCTGGCAGTTCTCTCATACAAGAGAAACGGGGTACATGTTTAGACAGCTGTTAAGAGATGTTCTGCTGACTCAATCTCGCCTTCCTTCCAGCAGCTTTTGCACAAGTCATAAGTAAACTTAAAAGCATCTTTACCATGTTTCTAATGAGTTTTCGTTAAACACTCCTACTAGCTTATCCATTCTTTTTCTATCGAAGGAAGCTAGGGAGCTGACAGGTACCTGCCTATTAGCGAACCGTATGTCCAAATTAGAGTCCCAACCAGTCTGCTATCTCTAGTGATTATTCCACCACCATAAAATAGGTCTGCTGGTAATATCTTCAACCGAGTTTAAGCGGTTAAGCGTGGTACACAAACTTCGCAAGAATAAATAAAAATACACCTTCCCTACTCGATTCAATCAGACATTCCAAAGAAAATTAAGTGCACGACTGGATAATACCAAACTTTCTCGCATGATGCGCTTTTTTAAATTGCTGCAAAAAAAATGGTTACATTTTATCATATACCAAATTTATTTAAATCACTTTTTAAGTATTGAAACATTTAATTTTCTGAATAGCTGCACGCACGATTTTTTTGCAATTTCGCACATTGGACACTTTTTACATAATTGTTCGAAATAAAAAAATTAATTAAAATCGTTACTGCCGTTTTCGAGAAAACGAATTTCATTTAAATTTAAGAAAATCTTTATATAAAATTTTTTTTTTCAAAAATCTAAGTATGCAGTATTTTTGGCCCCATTCCAAGTATACTTAATACAAAAAAATACCAAAATCCTTGAAACAATTTCCAAAAAAATAGTCATAAGTGATTTTTACAAAAAAAAATGTGTGGCAGGTAGCGTTATTTCAAACGATAGAGCAAAAAATAAAAAAAACGCCGCGATTTGTAACCCCAGAAACCTTCTATACGAACATTCAATCAAATCCGTCCAACCGTTTAGATTTTTGGACTTCTCTGTAGTCGTTATATCATCTCTTATACTCAGTTTGAGTTCGAAATTTCCGCATGAAATTAGTTGAACCGCCTGTTCCATAACATTATATTTTTGCACCGACAAGAATGCCTTACTTGGTCCTTACTGGAAAGTTCTCTTGGATTTTTCTATTTCACGTCTTCATTCACAAAGATAAACCTTAACTGATTTAAAAGTGCGCGATTTTGCATTCATCTTAGGTAGAAGCGGACGCAAACAAAAAAGAAGCTATAGGAAGTGGATTGTAATATCAGAAAGAATGCCTTCGAAAAATGTAGACCTGAAAAACGGAATATCTAATAAGCGGGGTGGTAATAGATTACACCCCTAAATTTTCGCCGTAAACCCCTAAAAGTATGTATGATCTGCAAAACACGATTTAGCAATGTCCGTCCGTCCAACCGTATCAACTTGATAGGCCTTTTAATTTAAGCTAGGAAGCTGCTTGTCCCCGTTCAGTTCCACAATGAAAAAAAAACCGTTTTTAAAGCTAAATTTGAAACTATAAAAGGTTAGAACCTTAATAAAATAGACACTGACCTCCTTGACAAGTTTACTTTATAAAGTTGTTTGCCAAGTCTACTTTTTGTAGGTTTTATTTTCCTTCGAATATTTAAAATTAATAAAATTGTATCCATTATGCTCTTAACGCCTGTCGCTTTGGGTGCATACGGGATATGGATAGGTTATCATACTGTTCGCCCTAAGTCATATAGCCCTTCTTTATGTTCAAATACATTTTCGGGCACATGCCTTATTCACTACTGCTGCATCTAAAGAATGCCATCCCACAGACAAAGTTTTCTTCCACTTTTTTAAACCATTTGTGACCGTATGTTCGCAATAACACAACTTATGATGACTTAGGGTTCCAATGCGTCGATTGTTGTTGGTTTGTCAGCGTAGACCAGCCAGTTTACGTATCTCCAAAGAAAATAACCAAAAGGCGTCAAACCACATGATCTTGGAGACTAATTTACCGGTGCAATGATTTCTTCAATAAATTGATTGTTTCGCTTGCTGTGTGGCATGTAGCGCCCTCCTGCTGAAACCACATTTCTTCCATATTCATGATATGCCATCGGTGAACGAAAAAGTCATTAATCATGCCTCTAAAGCGAATACCGTTGGCAGTAACGCCAAGAATGATTTGATTTACATACCTGAACATTTATCTAAATAAAATATTGCCAGCGTAATATTAAATGCTGTTTTCTTCAATATTGAGCACCATACAAATAAGGAGCAGAGGTGCTCTCCTCGGTTTATTCATAGCTTATAATGGAGCAGGAGCACTAACTTTTAGAAGTTAGTCATCAGACATGTAGATGCTCAATCGCTGAGCACCTCTTTACGTATTTAATTCATACCAAATGTGTTATCTGCTCCGAAAAGCTGATTGTTCTGTACCATCAATTGACACAAGACCCTGCCAAGATTTCAACTCAGGATGATGAAAATATCGAAATCTGAATATATGCAATATTTTGGTTTATCGTATCATATTACGGGTGGATTAGAGCCATGCTGGAAAGTCGAATCATTTCTTCCGCCTCAGGTGTTGTGTCAGTGTCTATGACAGCAGTTAAAGGCTGCCCTCAAGGAAGGGTACTCTCCCCACTCCTATGGCCACCAGTCATTGACAATCGCTTGTGGCCATTGTTGGCCTCTCACCCATGAAGATTTTTATTAAAAAGACAGCTGCAAGAAACGCTATTAAGCTGCAACGTGAATATAAGTTTAATCCGGTATGGTTAATGTGGGTCACCTGAAAATGCTTAAAGAAATCCCAAACATGGACCCAATGTTTTACTGCATCCCTGATATTATGATTAGGGAGTTCATGTTTGGGAATTTATTCGATGTTGAAATATTAGGCCGCTCTAAGTGGGCAAATGGTGTTCCGACACTAGATCCCAAAAGTCTGACCTGGTACACCGACGGATCAAAAATAGAAACAGGAGTTGGAGCTGGTGTCTTTGGACCCAACACCAATGCCTCGATACCAATGGGAAAGTGACCCAAGTGATTTCCCGAAAAGGAATTAAAGGTGTCAGAATTCATATCTTCTCGGATAGTCAAGCTGCACTACAGGCAATATCATCTAACACTGTTAATTCGGCGACAGTGTAGTGTCGCTACCATGTCTTGCAAAACCTAGCTAAGCATAACAAGGTCAAACTTGGATGGGTTCCTAGTCACCAAGCTACAAGGCAACGAATCTTCAGACGAGCTGGCTAGAACTGGATCAGAATTTGCGTTCTTAGGACGAGAACACTACTGCAGAGTCAATTGGACTGTTGCTTTAGGGCTAATTAACGATTGGGAACAATAACTTCGTCTGAACCACTGGGAAAGTGTCAATTAATTATGCCCTAATTCAACAAGGAAATTCTACTAGTAAATGTCGATTCTGTCTAGAGGACGATGAGAGCATATCCTCTGTGACTGTTCGGCCCTTCATTGGTTAAAATGATGGATCTTGCATAAAGACTTCCGGCATTCACTAGTGAAGTCACCCGTCTCTTAGGCTAACAATAGTGATACAATAGACCTTTTAGGTCGCAATGTCAGCCATCTGGGTAGGGGTTTATAAAAAAAATATCGTATTACGGGGAACTGCGCTTGCTTGAAGACGTTAAACAGCGTCGTTGATCTAAATATAAGAAGAGTATTGCCCTAAGCCAACTTGATTCATCTTTAAATTCCCTAAGATTTTTGAAGATAACGACAAGTGGAAATTATCAAAGTCCGAACAAATAATTTTCTAATCTAACGTATGGCTTTGGGTATACAAAAAATACATCCATCCCGAATTTGAAAAGTCTCTCTAAAAATTTGTAATTCTGAACCAATTTTAAAAAATATTAGATGTCCACTAGTAAACATTTTTTTGTTGATTATTGGTTGATAAGCTTTGTTCATTTTATGGTCGACATAATCGTCCATCAGAGCAATTAATCCGGTTAACCATGGATCGTTTTCGCACTACGTTTACTCTATGTGATAATACGCATCCGCAGAGGACGTCGAACAGTATGCACGAATGAAACAATTGCCGCTGTAGAGCAAAGTGTTGAAGAGGATCCGAATGAATCGATTCGCCACTGTGCACAGCAATTGGAGCTTTGTCCATCAACTTTATGGAAGATTTTGCGCAAAGATTTCTTCTTACGACCTTACAAGATCCAGCTTGTGCAAGAATTAAAGCCCCGAGACCTTGCAATGCGTCGTGATGAGGCTCATTTTGGGTTGAATGGCTAGGTCAACAAGCAAAATTGCCGCATTTGGAGTGAAGAGAATCCACATGAGACCCTTGAAACGCCATTACATCCACAAAAACTGACTGTTTGGTGTGCTCTATGGGCTGGTGGAGTCATTGGGCCATACTTCTTCCGAAATGATGCTGGAGATTCAGTTACCGTTAATGGAGACCGGTAAAGAGCCATGATAACCAACTATTTTGTTCCCGAATTGGATGGCATGAATGTGGATGAGATGTGGTTCCAACAAGACAGCGCTACATGCCGCACAGCGCACTTCACAATCGATTTATTGAAGGAAACATTCGATGAGCGCATAATTTCGTGGAATGGACCTGTAAATTGGCCACCAAGATCGTGTGATTTGACACCATTGGATTATTTTCTTTGGTGGTATGTGAAGTGGATCACCTACGCCAACAAACCAGAAACGTTAGGGGACTTGGAAGCCAACATTCGTGACGTTATTGCCGACATACAGTCCCAAATGCTTTAAAAATTATCCTTCCAATAAAGCCAAATTGATGGACATTAAAACGATTTTCTTGTATTTTATTTCAATTCGAAGCTCTATACCTCTAAAAAAAAAACCCTTACATGCCTTCGAGTTATTAGGTTTTACGACATGAGATTGTCTTATTTAATTCTTTGGATTTTATAAACTTGTATTTTAAAAATTCAGCACACATTTTTGGAATTGAACAAAAACATTAACAAATTCTAGTACATGTCCAACTACAAATCGAGACATTGTCGTTTTATTTTTTGCTCCTCATTTGGTTTGGAAACCTTCTAGACGCCGGACAGACAGTGCCTATCTCGGAAGATTAGCTTCACCAAAATTTAAACAATCCGTTATACATCAAAAAATTGCAACACATTTAAGTTTAGTTAAATATTTGTTTGGACTAAATATTCGCCTGCTTGAATAAATTTTAAATAATGTGTATGTTTATGTACGAAACATCTAAACGACTAGATGACTAGACCTCTTTCAAGGTTATTATTTTAGGATATTTATTTAATTCGGATTTTATTAAATTAAAGGCAAAACAAATTCGTTGGCTCAAAGCCTACTTTCTTAGTCGGGACATTTTCTCTTTGCTTTCTTTTATTATAATTATGTGTGACTTTTGAATTTAAGTAAAATCAGCGAGAAAATAAATGTAACACAAGAAAAATATTTTCATTCTGCAGGATTGGACCGAATCCAATAATTTTCCTTAGTTCAGTTCGCTTGTAGGTGTAGAGCGGAAGAGATAATTATAAAGGGTTACCATTTGCCTGTACTAATTTTTCATAATCGGTGGTGTGACCATTATTATTTGGCAAACCAGAGCGGTTCAACTTTTCAGGGTGGTCGTGGAAGGGTGGCAAGCTTATGTCAATTATTTAGAATTTTTATGTGCATTTTATGTACATCTCTGTACATAATTAAAATGATCACTCTTGTGTTGTTGAGCAGGTGGCAAAATCATTACAAATATGTACGTGTTTTTAAAAAAGAACCATTCTCTTTGACGGTAACTACTTTACGTTTTGGGTTTGTATATAGTAAGGTTTTATAGTAAACAGATAGTACAGGTATCTGGAAATAACATCTTGTTGGGGTATTTCCCACATTTAAACAATAAACGTAGTTCGATACACTCAAAGATATTCCCTTTCATCAATCTTCCTAAAAAAAACATTTAGATCCTAAAAAGCTTTTAGATCAACATGAATCCGCAGTAGTTTCAAATAAACGACTGAGTTTTATCAAATTCTGGTACTGTTACATTTGTGTATCTCTCGCGATATTCGATATCCTTTACCCTGAAGTAAGAAATAAAGAAATCTTCTTTTCCCAAACAAAACTCTAAGACCATAAGTAAGCAGTACTAAGGTCGCCACATTTAGGTGCTAAGAACCATACGTCTGACAACCAATGTTTTAGGCGTGGCGTCTGTCTTCCTCATGCACATGCGATTTTATCCAGCCTGACCAATATCGGCAGAGACCTGTAAAGATTGGCATAAGCCCATTTTTTTTAGTCGAAATAGTCTCCTGTGCATTGGCTCAATGGGTTGCATGTCGAATACTGTCTAAAGAGTAATAAAAAGTTCACCAGCTTTGATTTTAAACAAAACACATACAAATCTTATAAATAGTCATGAATTGTGTTTAAAAAACTTCGGATTTATGCCCTTGATAACTGAATCTAATGAATACCATCTCACAGTCAAAGTTTTTGACCACTTTTTCAAGTAAATATCTGGACCGTATTTCCTCAAAAATACGAATAGTTTTGCCGAACAGAGACTCGGTCATTGATAGAGATAATAAGGTGAATCCTCTTCAATCTCCTCATTGCAGCCTTTGCAGATATAGTACTTCTTGAGATTTAGTTACACTACAGTTTCTAAGAAGTTTATGGTTGATTCGACTTTTATTTTAAAAAATAAAATATAAATGAATATTAGGCGTAAAGGGCCCATACAGGACCTAAAGCCTAGCTTTTCCAACCATTTTGTGCGCGAAGATAAATATTTGGCCCGAATGGAGGGACCTACAGTTTAATGTCGATTCCGAACCGCTATTTGTTCGAGGTTTGCAAGAGGTGTGGCAACGAATGTAAGTTTGTAAGGTGGTACGGGCCGGGATTTGAACCAGCGACCCCTCGCTTAATGGTTCAACGCACTTAACCACTAAGCCACTGCACCCGTGTTTAGTTTAGATTACTGAGTCTTTTATTGCCAGTTCTTCGGTCCGGGAACCCGTTGTATGCTGTGAGCCAGGAACCTAAAGTTCAATTATTTCTATAAATATGGTAATATTATTGGCATTGCCGTATCTTCGTTGCTATACTAGGGCTTTCACTTGGAATTCACTACAGTGATCAGGGAGCCTAATAAAGATCATCCATCAGTTTGTCCACCAAAGAAATTCATCTGCGGATATCGATTTACTTTTCGTGGGTTCATTCGCAACCCACGCTCGGAAACGAAACGTCTTTCGAAATCTAAGTAGACATCAGAATCAACATTTTGTCCTTTATATTTTAATAGAGTACTGAACTTCCAGAATAGCTGTTCGTTTGGCTTATCATCAGGGCGTTTTTGGCAGCCGATTCCTGCATGTATAGATTTAAGGCTATCACCTTCAGCTTGCGTCGTTCTCATTGCACTAGTTGTTCTTATAAATACATGCTTATCCTTGTATGTTTTTCATTTAGACGTGAATTATTTTTAGGTTATTTTCCCAATTTCTCACCTTCTGTTAAGGATACGATAAAATATTTGTTGTCTTGTTAACTTTCACATTTATTTATGTTTCCTGTCTGTTTACAACATTATTCAATGGTCCTTTTTTTGTGAACTACACAATTTATATCTTTTTGGGATAAATCATAAGTTAAATATCCTCTAGTAAGCTTTCTAACAATTTGCTTCTGGTTGTTAGAAATGTTCCCAGTACGACATCATCTGCGTTAGAAATTACCTTAACCTCTCCGTTTTTGAATTTCATAAACATTTCATTAATGACAAGAACCCAGAGAAGGGAGCAGATGACAAGATCTAGTGGCGTGTCTCTAAAAGCAGTAATACTTAGGTCAATATCATATCATGATTGTTAGCATCGATGATCCATTCTTTGAGCAAGCTCATTGCCACATTTGGAAAAGATTGTTCAGAACTCTTCAATAACATCACTGCAGAAGTTCTGATTTGGAAATTCTATATTCTTGGTCTTTTAGTAAATCCTCTATATAAGGCGTGTTTCTTTCTTCACACTAGTTACACAGTTAATATAAAAACCCACATTACAGAAACAAATTCAAAAACTTTGTTAAATTAACAAAGTATGGAAAATGGCTTATACTCGGTAAGATACTAAAGCATTCTAACCTCCAGACGGCGCTGAAATCTGATCATTTTTTGATGAATTTATTATGTGGGTACTTTAAATGGCTGTGTTCGTGAGTACACATTTTTCAATACCGAATATAAATGAATTTCTTTTCTCAGATTGGTTAAAATAAATTTAAATTATTGAAGTATTATTATCGAATATGATAAATATGGAATAATTTTATATTTATTTTAAGGGGTTACATGGGTTTTTAGGTGAAAAACGTTTTATTTTCAACCATTTTTTTTTATATAAGAAATAAAATATTTTATTTAAACTTTTTACTGTCTTAAAGATATACATTTAAAAAAGAATTTCCGAAATTTTCAAAGGAAAATAATCAAAACTCCGTCATTGTGACGTCATTTCCCTCATGATCCCTCGGCAAAAAGGTGCGTCCGCGTTGACAGTAGAACTCATGACAGGATCATCGGAAGTGAAAAAAAAATCGTGGTTTAGTTAAGACCGTAAACTAGAATTTGGACGAAGGGGGGAAAAAAGTGAAAGTTACATTTTTGACAGACCTTTTTACAAAAAAAATCTAATTTTGGTATAATTTGCTGATTTTTTTTTTTTAAATAGTTGTGATTGAAAAAAAAATTCTTCGTCCAAGTCCTCCAGAATTGTATCTCGAAGACCTTTGTAAAATTTCATCAAGATCGATTAAGTTGTTTTCGAGAAGTTTTGACAACCGAATTTGAAAACACAGTTTCGAGAAAAACCCATTTAAAGTTTGGATAACCTCAAATAAGCCTCGTGATTCAATTGGATGCGCACCTTCCCAAGGCTGTATCTCCGAAACTTTTATTCGAAATGAGTTGAAAATTTAGGATCATATTCTCGAGATGTTCTAGAAATAAATAAGATAATAAAAAAAATTAAATTTTTGAAGCTGTGAAACCCTTAATATTTACATAAAACCCAGATAACTACCGCTTCACAATTTCTGCTTTCTTTGGGTACTTACGCGGGTGAGGCAGTTAAACGAATCCGCTTAAGAACCCAAAGGAAGCAGACATCCGAAACCAGTTATCAACTTCAAGAAGGTTGTTAAGTGATTTACTAACATACGTATAGATATATAGAGATTTTCTAAAATTTTATTAGCAAACTCATACTTTCTTTAGAATTTTTATTTTAAAATTATCTAACTATGATCTAAGAACCATCCCCAGGAAGAATGACTTTTATCATCCCGAATGGTATTGCACCTATATTAGGAGTGTTAAATTCTTCTTCGTCGTCACACATATCTTCCGAATTTTCTCTTACTTCTTCTTCATTTGAACCTTTCGGAACTTCTTCCACAATTTCTTTATCGGTCAGAAGGCCATGGCATTGCAGGTCATTATCACAATCTGCAAAACTAGTGAAGTTTTTCTGGACTTATTGCCACGTCAACTCAAGTGTTTTCAAAATTTTTTTTTATAATGTACGCGCACTAAAGGGATTTTGGATACCCTTATAATGAAGTAACACAGTGCGGGCATTAGGGAAGTGAAGGATTAGAAAAAAGGAGATACCGATGCACGTTGGTTAAAAATGTCTGTAAACTATAATGCGTAGGAAAAACAGAGCGGGGTAGAGCATTCCACATTCGCGTTGTACGGTTAAGAAACGAATCCTTGTATTTCACTGTACGTTCGAATACAGGCTTGAGGGTAAACTGATGTACATTACTAGCATGGCGAGTATTGCGGTTGAATTGCTGTAATGGTGGAATGCAACTGGCTATTTCATTTGAGCACTTGTGGTGGAAGTACCGATAGGACACAATGACAGACAGGAGACATCACGACGATGACTAAGAGAGTCAAATGATTTCGTGATGTCTCGATCGCCAATAAATTTTACCGCGCGTTTTTGAATCCTGTCAAGTAGCTCCAAATATGTCATTGGTGCACCAGACCAGATATGAGCGATGTACTCAAGTTTTGGGCGAATGAACGCCTTGTATATTCTAGCCAGATCAGAAGGGGTGAAATATTTCTTGCATCGCTTAAGGAAGCCTAAACATTTCGCAGCGTTCTTGGCGACATCGAATATGTGGCCATTCCAACGAAGTTTGTCGTTAACGCACATCCGAGGATGGAAAGTCTTTCGGTTTCGGCGATGCAAGTGCCATCCATGGATAATGGCAGAGAATTAGGGGTTCGCTTCAATGACAGCAGACAGCATTGCGTTTTGGAAGCATTAAATTCCACTCTGTTGGTTTTACCCCATTTAAGTATGCTGTCAAGATCGGAATTCAATGAGCTTAACATACGTTGCCGTTTCAGTTCGACGCCCGAAGATGAGGGGCGTTGCCCAGGAAACGAATATGTAAAGCTGAGGGTACTGTCATCATCAAAGGAATGGATTGGATTAGAAGTGACAGGCAGGAGGTCATTGATAAAAATGAGAAAGAGAGCCTTGTATTAATTCTTCGTTTTCTATGAGATTTCAAAATCCCGCCTGAACAGAATCAGCACTCACTTATGTATGTAAAATTGAATATCGACACGGCCTTTCTGTGGTGGGAGAAGTTGGACACAAATGTTTTTTAGCTGTTGGACTTGTAGCGAAACGCATTGTCCACAAATAATAGAACTTTTCTACCTTCGTTTTGCATTTCCTCGTCGATTTTAGATACTAAGAAATTTCATAAAAAATTTGTCATCCAAGCCCTTTAATTGGAATAGTAAGGTACAAAAAGATTTTGTTTTTTGTTAAAATATCGAGGATTCTTCGATTTTCCGATAACGGACTCGTTGTTATAGCATTGAAGAAGCATATACATATAAATAGCAAAATTATTGGAACTAAGTGCGATTTGCTGCCTTTAATCATTTCTCCGTGTCACCAAGAACTTAACGCAACGAAGTTTGCTGCGATGAAATTTTGTGCGTTTCGATTGAAATACTTAAAGCAAATTAGCAAATCAAATTGTCAAATAGAGGGCACTAAACCGAATAAGGTACTAAGGCGGGAGGAACCTATCCGTGCAAATTTACTCAGAAATGTGTAAAAAATTTATAGATCTGAAATTTGTGTGTACTTAAGCGTGAAGTGCTTATCCGTATGATAGTATGATAGTGGAAACACCAATGAACAACAGAATATGAAATTATAAATTAAAACATTTTATTAATTAAAAAGCGTACAACTTATTTTAAAACATATTTTTTTTACAAAAGCAATTTGATATTTTATACCGAGTATTATATCAGTTTAACCAAATTCAAAATAAAAATAAAAGTTGTAGAATAACAATAAATTATTTTTGCGACCTATAGTTTCAAAGGCGTTTCACCCCGATAATATCCAGTAGAATATCGTTTTTTTGTGTTCAGAAATAGTTTCAATGATACTGTGAAGAAAGAAACACGAATATTCGGCCCTAGCGAGGTATCCGTCGGAACGGAAAATTCTCCGCAATGCATACTCTTTCGGAGACCCTAATTACATTCGAGGTATCCGATTTCGGAAAAGAATAATTAAAATGCGACGACGCATTGATCGACATGCGACAAATGTTAGATTCTTAAAATGTATAAAATGTACCGATATATGTCGACCCATATTTGTATTTACAGTACTTCAAATTTGTATATGTCGATAGGAGGGAGGTATTTCATACTTTTATGTGTATTTGCTTACATTTTTTAACTTCTTATACGAAAATCGGAAAAAATTCCGCGATCACTTGCTGTCAGAGAAGATCGGGCAAAAAATGGTGTGCAACTATCACAAATGTCACTGCTAATGCATTTCATCGCACTGCAACACAGATCATTAGTTGTGCGTTTTTTTCTGTCGGAACAAAGTTTCGAAGAATACCTCGAAGCAAAAATCCTCCGAATCGTAGGAAATCGGAGAATTTTCCGTTCCGACGGATACGTCGCTAGGGCTGATTGTCAGATTATTCTGGATGTTCAACAGAACCCACCCAGTTCTTGTACCGCTTTTTGATCGCCTTATCGAACCCAACAATGAATATAATTTTCAATTAAAATTATTTTCTTATAAGTATTTTCCAAAAAAAAAACGGCATATGGTAACCCTACATTTATGCTGATGATTCACACCACAATAAAATAATAACGTAAAATTAAATAAACAAACAAAAAAAAAAACACTGTCGCATAAATTTATGTGCTCGAAAAACCTACCTGTGATATTAGGTATAGATAGATACACAGCTTGCTATAATTTTCTAAATAAATATAAAAAAAAATAAGTGACTTATTTTTTGTTGAATCATCGAATTTTTTTCCAAGAGGACACTCTAATT
Source organism: Ferdinandea cuprea (assembly GCA_963576555.1). Taxonomy (NCBI): domain Eukaryota; kingdom Metazoa; phylum Arthropoda; class Insecta; order Diptera; family Syrphidae; genus Ferdinandea; species Ferdinandea cuprea. The sequence continues at coordinate 23,024,348 of OY754960.1, forward strand.
ATATGAATGTGCATATAGTATTGTTTTAATTTTAAATATAATAAATAAAATATTCATCTTCACAAAAGTAGATACCTACATACATTATAAATACACACGCAAATTGGAAGTGATTAAATTTTCATCGACAAAATATTACGAATTTAAATATTTATTCACGTTGTCACTCCAATGCGTCTATTTTTACACAATTGGCCTCGATAAAATGAAAACTCTCAAGTTTTATGTTTTACACGAATTTTTCTGGTGTGTGTGTTTTTTTTTGCGGCGAAAAGAAAATTCGAACATCTAAATGTAAACAGGAGTGAATTTTTTTTGAAACAAATTATATCTTGACAGATTGGCATTATATACGCTGACCCAAAAAAATGTCTTGTACCAACCAATGTTCCAGTTTTTTTATCCCCCAAGATAACTTCATAACTTCAATGCACTTTGCATAGTAGGAAAAACACTAGAATTGAGTCCTTTTGAGTATTCTAAATGGCATATTTCGCCTCAGATGTGAACGGCGCTGAAGTTTGTCAAAACGTTATTGAGGGGTTTATATTTTTCAACTTTCGCGTCTACATTAGTATACTAAAGAGAAAGTTATTGCGATCGTGCGGAAATTTCGAACTCAAACTGAGTATAAGGGATTGTATTAGGACTATAGAGAAGTCAAAAAAGTGGGTCCACCAATTCCGTCCATCGGTCTGTCTGTCCGGGCATCGTATGGCGAATCGGTTCGACGGATTTGCTTCAAAGTTCGTATATAAGGTTTTTAGGGTTACATATCGGGACATCTTTCAATTTTTTGCTTTATCTTTGGAAATAACGGTACCTGCCATACAAATTTTTTTGGTGAAAATCACTTATCACTACTTTTCTAGAAAATGGTTCCAAGGATTATGTTCTCTTTTTCCACTAGGGATAGGACCAAAAATACAGCATACTCAGTTTTTGGAAAAAAAAAATCGATTGACGGTAATTTATAAAACGGGCAATATATCGAAAACTCAAAAAGGGAACTTCAAAAAAATTTACTTTTTTTTTATACTATAAACTCAAACAAATCTGCATACTTAGATTTTTTAAATAATTTTTTTTAATTGTTTTTTTTTTATATAGCGATTTTTTCTTAAATTTAAATTAAATTCGTTTTCTCTAAAACGGCTCTAACGATTTTGATAATTTTTTGTAATTCCAACAATTATGTTAAAAGTGTCCAATGTGCGAAATTACATCAAAATCGTAGGTGCTTAAGAAAATCAAATTTTTCAAAACCTAAAAAATGATTTAATAAAATTTTGCGACTCAAAAAGGCATCTCAAGTAACGAGAAAGTTTCGTATGACACCAGTCGTGCACTTTATTTAACACACATTTGGATAACTAAAGCTATTCACTATTCCCTCAACAAGTTTGATGTTTCGGTCAGGAAAGTGTTTTGGTTTCCTTATTCGTTTTGTGAGCCCAATTCATAGTCTGTTGCCAACAAAAGGGGCTAAATATAAGTAAAAAAAACTCTTTTTCGAATTGTATTAAATGTATTCTACAAAGTTTTGGAATTCTTATTTTTTTATTGGAATTTCATTGTTTTTTTTTTTGCAATTTAGGAAGTGCTAACATTTTAAACATTCTTAGACGAACCCTAGACTATTTCTGTTCATTTGACATTTATATTTGTTTCTCTTGGGGAAATGTGAATGTTCTTGGTACAAGTATCGTTTCACAAACACTGAGTCCTACAAGTCCCTTCGTTAAATATTCGTGACAAATTGATGAAGTTTACATGTGCTTAAGTTACATTTTTTATAGTGGCACCCTTTACCCTTTTACGGGAGGAAAAAATGAAACTTAGCTATGGGTAATAAGACAAAGAAAAAAGTTTTGTTTATATTTAAGGAACATTTACCCCGATTTTAAAAACCTTTCAGTGGTTTCCAAATCAAAAACTTTGCACTTCTATTGAAAATTAAAAATTATTTAATTCCTATTTTTACCATTTTAAGAGCAGAAAGCATTTATATATATATTTTTAACTTAGATTCATACTTACATTTCAATTTAAAGGGCCTATTTTGTGTGGGCAAGAAGTAACGAAATGGAAAAATGGTCATTAGATAAGAGAAATGTAATTTGAAAATCTCAAACACCATAGCTATTAATTAGATGTGTTTTCACAGCAAAATAAAACCTTACCGCCATTGTGGAAGGGACGAAGATTTTACCATCCTTAGGTGATTTCAACATCTGCTATTTGTTTGCCGAATAAAGACTGCCTAAAATTGTATAAAAAATCTATAAGATCAGCCAAGGCTCAGAATTGGTCAGACTATTGCCAATCTATCGAAACACTCAAGGACTCTGCTGGACTCAGCGGGATCCTATCCAAAGCACACTCCAGTCCATCTTTCATTAAGAAAGGGCATGGTACTTGGACGGAATCTACTGAAGAATCTTTAGAGCCCCTTCTCAACACCCATTTCCGTGGATCCAAAAATTACTGGGGTAGCTCAACTGCTACCTGCTACTAGATGAAGTTAAAACAGTTATTACTGAGGATAAGATTTCCTGGGCTGTTAACAGTTTTTCCCCGTACAAATCACCAGGCCCGGACAGCATCCGGCCCATTATGTTGCGAAAATATCAAAACAAAGTGATACCCTAGCTTCTAGCCATTTACAGTATTTGCATCCTGCTTAACCATGTCCCTTAGTCCTGAAGACACGCATCGCACACACATCGCATTCAGCAACATTTTTTGCAAAAAACTTCGGCGGTACGTCCAATTCTCACTTATGGGTCCCTGGTATGGTGGGCCACCGTCCTAAGCAAAGCTTACAACATCACCAAACTGAGAAGAGTCCAGAGAAAGAGCTGCAATCGGAACCTACGGTCGAGTCCGACGGAGGCGCTCAATGTGATTCTAGACATCCTTCCCCCGGACCTGCATATCAAATCCATCGCTTCATGCAGCGCAGTAAGAATGCAAGTAGTCGGCTGTTAGTTCGTCGCAAGACCCTACTGTTAATGCAATATCCTCGATTTAATACCGAGGATTGTAAAAGTACTATCTACAGACTGTACTACACCCAAACTCAACTTCCAGAAAACCTTCACTACTGCTTTCCCGTCCAGGTCAGAATGGGAGGCAGGCACTGTCATTGACGAATCTGCTATAACCTTCTTCACTGATGGGTCCAAAATGGACTGTGGAATGGGAGCGGGTGTCTTTCAGACTAATTAAACACGTCCTTATTCTTCCGGCTTCCGATCTCGTCTAGCGTCTTCCAGGCGGAGGTCCTTGCGATTAGAGAAGCAGGCAAGATGCTTCTAATTAGTACAAGAACAAATCCAAATATATCCATTTTCGTCGACAGTCAGGCCGCAATCAAGTCACTCACCTAAATCAGGACTACGTCTAAGCTCGTCGAGGAGTGTGTGGAGATTCTGTCTAGAGCGGGCCGTCTGTTCTGGGTTCCTGGGCACAGGAACATAGAGGGAAATGAGAAAGCCGACGGGCTGGCCAGAATTGGCTCCTCTAAAACCCTTACACTTCAAGGCGAGGGCAGAGCCTAGGTGGAGGAATATGACGAAATGCTTCGCTTCCAGAAAGACTTGGCCCAAATACAACAAACCTAGAACCCAAAACCTCATTAACAGAACGCGGGCGGATGTCGCTGGACTGGTGGCCGAAGTACAGGCCACTGGGCGGTAGCCACCCACGCTGCCAGGCTCAGCATACCCCATAATACCCATTGCCGTAGCTGCAATGATGCCAATGAGAGTCTAGTCTAGGTTCATATTCACATTTTTAAAATTCAAAATGTTGTAAATATGTTTTCTACACAAAATTTTGATCGTATACATTTGCAGCCCCCACATATTGCCAATTATTTTTTAGGTGTTCTTTTTTTTTTAATGTCAAATGGAACATAAACCTGTTTTCGCTTCCTACGCGAAACTCTTGCTAGTATTTTTTTACGGCCTTCTTGTACAAGTGACCCATAAAAAAAACGTCCATATTCTTTGACGTCAGACCGAACTGGCCAAAATATTTTCAAACATAATTCATAATTCCTAATACATTCATCTACACACATAATTAACTTTTAATTGAACACAAAAATATCAATGAAAACGTCTGAAACTAAAAATCCAATTTTTAATAACAAAAAAAAAATAAAACTTTGTATACTTGGGAAAGAAGACAAAAAAAAATTGTCATATTCTGAGATCGTGGAAAGATCTCTTCACCAAAGTGCAGAACAAAATTATTAAGAACGATATCTAAAAATAACAAATTAACTCATCCGACGGTCACCCACATTCAAAGTTTTTTGAAACACACAAAATTCGAATTGAAAATAGGTACCCATACCCTGTCGGTGGAAAAAAGAAAAACTGTCACACCATTTATTTCATTTATTATTATTTGCACTATAGTATCAATAAACACTATATACAACAATAAATGCTAAATAGGAATAGACTATAAAATCTGTTTGTTATAATTTGTTGGCTCGTGTTGGATCAAATTTCCGGTTGAGCAATGTCGTTTGATCAAAACTGTCAAAGCAGTTTCATTCGATTTTGTCACTGTTTGAGCGATTTTCCTGTAATGACAGCGAAATCATTTAAGGCTAATTGAAAGGATTTTTCATCGCGATAAATATTTATATCTTGAAATCTATTTTTCGACGGGATGCCTTTATGTCGGTCGGTGTTTCTCTGTGTCTTTCTTTTGTATGAGATTTGAAGCTCTTTCAGCTTTTTCGGAAATTTTTATTACGTCCAGGTGTTAAAAAAACCTAGATACAACTCAATTTGGTAGTTTTCAATGCCATTGCTTTGGAATTTGTTTACGCCATTTGCAACGCATTAGGAAGTCATTAGATCGCACCTCTGAATCGAGATGATTATTTTTCAACTCAACAGAACGGTTGTGGTTTGTTTAGCAGAATAAACTTATTTATTGAAATGTTCACTATTTTTTTGGTTAAATGGTAAATAATTTCGAATGAAAGTTAGGCTGGAGAATTTGTAAAATGATTATTCTGAAGAAACAGATGTGGGCACCATCAGAGGAGTGCGTTAGTTTCAATTTTTTTTTGTTTGAGAATTTAGAATATTTAATTTTTCTAAATTTACAGGGTGGTCCAGTTTGGAATTTAGAGAACGGAATCATAGGCTCGAATTTTAGAAAACAGTTTCGTTAGGGAAGTAGAGACTAATTGAGTTATAACTTCTAAGGTATTAAAATTCCTCATTGAATCCGGAGCATTTCCCAAACCGGGCCAGCCGTGCACTGCTTATTATCAGACAGTCGTAAAATTTTTCGGAATAAAGTTTTTTCTGTACTAGTAGTTGCTTTGAGCTAAAATTGTGTAACTGAAAAAAATCTATCCAGTTGAACAGTTAAAATCCGCCAGTTAAACGAAGATCTAAGTCGATTGGATATACAGTGACTTCTCTAAGGCTTTCGACTAGCTGTCGCAAAATATTATTGCCTTTAAAGTTAAGGCTTATGGTTTCCTACCTGGTTTCGTAAGATAGATTAACTCATACCTTATTATCCGAATCAATCAATACCCAGTCTGGAGTTCCTCAGGGAAGTCACTTAGGCCCAATTTTGTTCATTCTCGCTATAAGTGATCTTAAAGTAAGTATAAAAGCCAACAATATCTTGATATACGCTGATGACATGAACATGTTTAAATCCGTCAACACCCAGGATGACAAAAATCTTCTCCATACCGATATTAGTAGTTTCGACATTTGGTGTGCTAAGAACGGGCTAAATCTGAACCCATCTAAATGCCACAGATGACATTCTCAAGAAGGCGTATTCTATATAGTTTTCAATAAACCTTTTCTCAACACATGTTTTGTCATGTTGACAGTTTGAAAGATCTTGGAGTTTATTTTGACCCCAAACTCAACTTCATAGGGCATAGAAACAAAATTGTGAATAAATCAAATTCTATGATGTACTTTATAAAGAGTCTAGAGTATGATTCACAAGTCTGCAGTCCGTACTACAATATTCATTAAAATCGAATAGAAACCATTTAACACAATTTGTTTGTTTTTTGCGGTTTTGAACTATCATTGCTACATATAAATATATTTTTGCTTTTAACCCTTTCAGTGGACTATGTTTATGACAAGCAAATGAATTGTTTACCGATCAATATTAAGTAATTGGGGTGAGCTGAATTCAAATCTGTCAGTAAGAATTGCATACGAGGTCTGGTTTGGGAAAAGGCCAAAATAATTTGGACATAAAGTTTTTTGGAGGTTTTTTCAGTTTTCTTCGCCCAAAAAATTTTGGAAAAATGGCCCAATTCGTTTTCCTCGGAAGAAATTGAGATGGACATTTATGGACTCTTTTTCCATTTTAATTTTTTGGAATAAATTTCTAATTTTGAGATATGAGGTGTCCAACAAAACTAAGGTGGGGCAAAACTTCACAATGGACAATTTCTGTTTTTTTTTTTTTGTGTTATTTTTGATGTTTGATGATTTTCTGTTGTGATGTTTTGAAATGAAAAATTTATTGAGTTGAAGCACTAACATAAAAGTGGTTAGAGGATTGAGCAAGACCTTAAGGGTAACTCTGAAAGGTCATAAGGTGCGATCAGACGGTCATCCGCATGACATCCTGACGTCACTAAGACGTAAAAGTTATCCTAAAGTGGTCATGCCGTCTGTAATAAACAAGTTCTTCGAGGTCAGCCTGTCATCCGGAACCCTTTGTGAAAGTGAGATAACATTCCTCCCCTAGGTCAGATCCTGCCCGAAACCATTCTTGAAGTTCGGACGACTTTAAAATTTTATTTTAGATGACTATCGAACCTAAAGTTGTACCTAAAACCACTTCTTTTAAAACTAGAAACGGCCTGATACAAATGTCAAGGGGTGCATTACGGGTTTGCAACTCGCCGACCACAAGACAGAAGCAGTAGTTATAACAAGCGGGAAAATTTGAGTGTCCCAACCTTTCATAAAGTACATTTGAGTAATTATTGACGCTTTACAAATTATCTTGAGTATGTTTGCCAAAAGTCTTCCAAAACTGTTAGCGCGCTATCAAAGCTGATGAGTAACATCGCAGGCCCGAAACAAAGCCAAGAGACTTCTTCTTGCTATTCTGATGTATGCGGTCGAAATATGGTCGAGTGCAAGAGAAAGTTAAGTCCTCGGACATGAAATGATGCACAGAAAGTTCAAAAATGGACATTCTATAGACTTTTGGATAATGCCAATGTGTTCCACGCGGACCTACTTCCCATCCATCACTACACGAAAACATAGATCTGCTGCTGCAAAAGATAGCCATACTCATTGACAGCCAGGCTGACATGGAGGCTATCGCTTTGGTCAATATAAACTTGAAATTAGTGCTAGAATGCTGTGAGGAGTTGACCTTGCTTAATACGCTCCAAGTTACCCTGATTTCAGTTGACTAGCTGGTCATGCAAGGCTTGGACTGCTCACTTGTGGAACCAGCTCACATTCCGCTGGGCGCAGTTAAAGAAACTTTAAATGGTTGATATATATTTCTATAGATCTCCTTGCTGCAGCACACTTCTTTATTCGTGCATTTGACGAAGGGAGGTCAAGGAGTTCCTCTAAAGTCGCGGAAGAACAGAAGCACTTGTGGTTTTAATACAATGACAGGCAGGAGACATTACGAAATGCAGGAAACCGCGATAAATTCTTCCCAGAAACTTTAATTATTACTAATCGCCTTCTAAACTTTGCCGCAATTCACCAAACCCCACACAATCAACCCCATGCACCTTCAATCCGTTTGCATAAACGTTGATTGTTAAACATTTGTCTTGTCAAAAAGAAGAAAAAGAGTAGGAAATCGATAGACTAACTGGGCGGCCACTGGTTATGATTTTATCAGAACTTAACCTAATCTCAATATATTGACAGATACAACTAAATAAAAACCTTATCAAGCAATGATAACGCTCATGGAAGTATGAAATCACGTTTATTGCTTGAAATATTTTTAGTTATCGAAGGAAATTCAAAGCCACAAGTTCTACAAAAAAGTTACATAGTTTGCGATGAACTCATTCACGGAGCGTGCAGTGTTTGCCATTTGCGTAATAACCGCTCTAGGTTCAACGACTGGTAGGGTCTTAAAACTGATTTCTAAGGACAAATTCACATTCTTTGTACAATTTACAGGCTTTCAATGGATACCATTAAAAGTAGGCGATCCAATTCCTGAAAATGCAATTAAATTGGATCCAAATGAAAATGCATATGTTGGCCGCGCAAGACACTACAATTTAATAATTCCCGCTACTGTTTATGACAATGACTCAACTATTTATTATAACGAAGAAATTCTAGCACCAAAGGAATACGAAGTTCTGATAGCAACAGAACATTGTGAATGGCGTAAATGGACAGATGAGGTTAAAACAACGGAAATGCTCGTTCGCGCTGGATCTGAATGGAACCACGAGCCAACTTTTATCGGAAAATCACGATCTTATTCGAATGTTACTAAAATTGTATCAATTCATTTGTCATCGACAAACAATTGGTCTGGGTTGGAGTACTTCAAATTGCTTTGCGTTGATAAGAACACGTGGATTGACGCATCATCTACAAATATTCCAAACAACACAATTGCGCAACGAAACATTGGTATCGCTCGTCTCATTGGTCCCTATGCCCCATCTTATGTTCCCGCTGGATTGGACTTTCAAACTGGCATGGCATCTTCTAAATACTTAGGAGTTTCACTGTATTCGCCCAATTATCAGGTGTTAGTTGGTGAATCATCAGAATACAGTTGGATAATTTCATACGGTGGTGTAATTCCTGAATTTGCTGTTGTAGTGGGACAAAACAAACAAAAAGAATTAATATATGTAGGAAGAAAATATAGCGATATTATCCCTGTGACTTTCTCTGAGGCTTCGGTCGGAACCCAATGCGAAATTTTGGTAAAGAATACGAATTAAATTGATAAAATTGTTGGCAAAAAGTAAACTTAAAAGCGATTCATCCAAGTGAATCCAAATACCATATCTATATTTCAATGTGTGTACTTATGTCCCATTGGGCAATTGCCCAATATGTGCTTTACTTTTTTATTTTAAAATATAACGGGTGATCCAGGTAGAGATACTTTTTTCAATAGCCTTTTTTGACAGATCACGTGTGAGTCGTGTCATGCTGTCATGTTATTTTTGTTTAGTATTGTTTGGCATTTCATAATGGATCAACTTTATTATGAAAATTCAAGTTCTGTGAGGAATGTGTTTCGTGCACTTCGCTCAACTTATGGTCAACATAATCGGCCTACTGAGCGTACTATTCGCAACACCATCACCCATTTTGAGACCCAGCATTCATTATTGAATAATATTCGACCGAATAGACCACGTCCAGCACGCTGTGAAGAAAATATAGCGGCCGTAGCTGAGAGTGTACACGAAGACCGTAGAGAGTCGATTCGGCGCCGTTCGCAGCAACTCGGACTGACGTATGGAACGACTTGGCGCATTTTACGTCAAGATCTTAAATTGAAAGCGTACAAAATACAGCTTGTGCAACAACTGAAGCCGCTCGACCTTCCCAAGCGACATCGCTTCGCTCTATGGGCCAACCTGAAGAGATTGAAGAACTGCCACTTCATCCAGAAAAAAAAACGGTTTGGTGTGGTTTGTGGGCCGGTGGAATCATCGGTCCATATTTCTTTAAAAATTATGCCGGTGCGAACGTAACCGTTATCGTGCCATGATAACCGACTATTTGATGCCTGAAATTGAAGCTCGTGATCTCGGCGACATTTGGTTTCAGCAAGACGGCGCCACTTCCCACACATCGCATCAATTAATGGACTTATTGAGAGAACAATTCGGTGAGCACATAATTTCACGTTTTGGGCCGGTCGATTGGCCACCAAGATCGTGTGATATCACACCGTTCGACTTTTTCCTGTGGGGATATGTAAAGTCAAAAGCTTATGCCGACAAACCCGCTTCGATTCAGGCCTTGGAGGAAAACATCACGCGTGTCATTCGCCAGTTACCAGTCGAAATGCTCGAACGGGGTGATCGAAAATTGTACTCAACGGATGGACCATCTGCGACGTAGCAACGGTCAACATTTGATAGACATAATCCTCTAAAAATAAATGCCATAGAATGTTCTTTCAAATGATAATAAACATTCTCCATTAAATTTGAATTTTCTGTGTTTTTTTCTTTAAAAAAGTAGGGAACCTCGAAATGGATCACCCTTTACTACTCGAAACAATTAAAGGCATACTAATTTTTTTTATTTATTTTTTTGTAAAGAAAGTTGGTAGCATCCATATGCATTTTTTTTCGAGGGAAGGTGGATAGTGTCCATCAATCAGTTTCAATTTAAATTATTTAATACTGTTTGGCGGGAAACATCCCAGCGGAAGCAACTGCTTATACGGACAATAACATGCGGTCACATGTGATTTTTTTTTGATTTTTTTAGCGAGGGTAGTTGAAAATCTTCCAAAGACACTATGAGGATAGCAAGCGCGTGCTACCACCCTTCTATAGAATGTTATATACTGCAACTAAGATATAACTTATCAAGCAATTTTTCTATCGCGAAATAAAAAACATTTGGCAGGTTACTTTCCACTGAAAGATCCTGCATGTTCCGCAATTAGGACGCGGTTAATCCTTATCTCGCCAAGTCGAAAGGTTTCGTTCTTCGTAGGCGGCGCAATAAATTATTCTCATCCAAAATTTGTCGGACTGTATTGTTTATATGCGAAGCTTCTGGTTTCAGCTTCGATTGTAGAAATTTCGAGATCGCTGTGGATATCGTCGTTTCTAGTATACCACGGAGCTTGGACAATTTCTCTAATGACTTTCGATTTTTAAAAGTTTGTAAAATATTGGCATTTGTTTTATTGGTACAATCCTAAAGTTGTGTAAGTAGGTCCACACCGGCTTTAGCACTTGCTTGTATAAAAGCAGTACATTTCTCTATATTTGATATCGAGTTCTTTACGTTTAATTTTCACGTGCGAATTCTATTTCAGCTTTACGTCGAGTTTCATTCCCAGGTATTTGGCCTCGTTCACAAAGGGTGTTCGGGCCAAGTTTAGAAAAATCGGTAAGTAATTAGTTTTCTTATACGTGAAATTCACGTGAACAGATTTAGTTTCGTTCGAGATATGATTCTAAAATATCATATAGCCTTACGGGGAGAACTTGTCATAATTTATGCTTTCTCGAATTAAGAGAAGCGAAATTGGTATAGACCAGCGTTTCCCAAAGTGTGCTCCTGGCAAAATAAAAAAAACTAGTGACTATTTCATTTTGTGCTTCTGAACTTGTCATTTTAATCGCAGCAATCGAATTTGGAATGCTCATTTAAAAGAAATCAATACATACAAACAAACTAAAAAATAATTCGTGTAAAAAGATGTGCGAATCCCCGACAAATGAAAATTATTAAAGAGACGTACCAGAGACGACCATATACGCTGACGCTAACTGAAATCCGTACTGGGACGACGTTTCTCTGGTTTTAAACGCGCCCAATAGACGGTTTTTGTTGGGTCGGTGTATTTAATCTATATTTTGCTTTTAGTGCGTGAATTTTACTTTTTATTTGTTTTTTTGTACATTGATGTGACTCTGTGGATCTATCGACGTGCAAAGATCAAAAGATCGTGAGAGATCAAAATAATAGGTACTATGGATCGCTGGCTAAAGTCTGGGTCGTTAAAAATAACCGCTGAAAGCTCCTTAACAGCACCCCAGTAGTTACTAAAGAGTCAGCAACTGGCAGGTACATAGTACAAAACCATATTTGTTTATTTCATAATGGGAAGTTTCCTATCCCTAGAACCGCATTTGTAGAAGATGCGTTTTGTTGGATTTATAATATTTTTTTTCTGTTGTTATCCTCAATTCAGATTTGTGAATTTGCTCGTTTTCCATTTATTGTTCTATTCTAGAGCCAAGGAAAATGACGCAATAGAGACAGGGGCGTCAGAACTTTCTGAAGAATTTGAGGCAGACAATGTGCCTAGCACTAGTTCTATGGCGTCAGTACTGCAGAAAAAAAAAAGTAAAAAGGAATTACCACGATTCATATTGAAATCTTGGATTTGCTGAGACAAGTGACAACAAACCCCAATGCGTAATTTGCGGCAAAGTGTTGTCGAATAGTGCGATGTTTCCAGCAAAAATGAAACGTCATTTTGAGGGCATTCATCCAGATTGCAAAAGCAAACCGACTGATTTTTTTACCACTCAACCACTCAAAGACAGTGAACGAAAATGCGTTGATGGCGTCCTACTTAGTGAGTTTCCGAGTTGCGCAAACTGGCGAAGCGCATACAATCGCTGAAAACTTAATCAAGCCATGCGTTAAGGACATTGTTGAGTGTATGTTGGGTGAAAAGGCCAAAAAATTAGTTGACACCGTTCCTTTGTCAAATAACACAATATAACGAAGAATCGGAGACTTAGCAGAGAATGTCAAAACTACTTTACTTTCGCGAATAAAAGTCACAAAATTTTCGCTACAAATGAATGAATCAACAGATGTTGCAGGGTTGGCTATTTTAATAGTATTTGTGCGCTACCAATACCAACAGTCCTTTCAAGAAGATCTGCTTTTCTGCAAGCCGTTGGAAACTACAACGACTGGTGCTGAAATTTTTAAATTAATAGACAATTTCTTTATTGTCAATGATATCCCATGGGTTAACTGCGTGGATGTGTGCACAGACGGTGCCAAGGCCATGACTGGAAAAACGTCCGGTGCCGTCTCAAGAATAAAACAAAATGCTAAGGAATGCAGTAGTAGTAATGATTTGAGTGTATCACTTCAAGGAAAGACAATAACTGTTTTCGATGCCAGTGATAAGGTCGAAGCATTTAAAAAAAAATCAAGTCTTGGGCGAAATCTTTAAAAAATCGAAACCTAGACAGCTTCCCTATGGTCAGCGAATGTAAAGAGGAAATAGATTTGGGTATTCCTGACGACATTTTAAATGAGTTTCATTTACATCTGCTAAGTTTGCTCGAAAACTTCCAAAGCTACTTTCCGGAAGTATACCATTGAAACATTAAAGAAAATGTGTGGGTTGCAGACCCGTACTCCGCTGCGTTGGAAAAGCCAGCATCTCTGACATCGTTGCAGTTTGAGTGCTTAATTGATTTGACATCAGATTCTTCTTTAAAGGCAAATTTTGAAACTAAGAAGTCTTTATCAGAATTCTGGTGTATGTTTACGAATTCAAAATTTTGTCAGACAGAGCCAGAATAATTCTTCTGCCGTTTGTAACAACATATGTACATGTACGAATCAGGATTCTCCGCCTACGTTGGAACCAAAACAAAATATAGATCCCGTCTCGATGCAGAGCCATTGTTCCTGTTTTTTTCGTTGATTTTACTTGTTTTACTTGAATTTAATAAAATATAAAAAAAAATTTGAGTATTGCATTTTTTACACATACATAACTGCGAAAATAGCGTAAGTGTAACGATGTGCTCCGCGAGGAATGTTTGACCTAAAAAGTTCTCCTCGACCAAAAAAGATTGGGAACCGCTGGTATAGAAGATTTTACGATTTTACTTCATTTGGCGGTTTTACTGGTTTTAAAACTTTAATGACTTCCGCAACTTTCCATTGGCTCGGCACGTGCTTAAGCTACGATAGTATCATCTTCTTGCGTTATATCACGAGTGTATAAAAGAAATAAAATCGGGCCAAGAACGCTTCCTTGTGGAACTTCCGCCGCGATTTCTTTAAATTCGGAATACTCATTCCCGTGCGCAACACGAAGGAGTCTGTCCGCTAAATAAGAGCTAAGGATCTTATATAATTGTTTTGGGAGTGTTTTTTTAAGTTTATATATTAATCCAGTATGCCATAGCCTGGGAGACGTCAAGAAAACCACTAGAACAATTTTTTAGTGTTTTTTTCAATTTCGTTGGTTATTCTATATACGCGGTCAATGGTAGCGTGCGGTATTAATCGGTGTTCTTTAATAATTGTATGCAATAGCTTCAATATAAGTTTTTCGAATATCGTCGACATTATTGGTAGAAGCGATATTGGTCGATAAGATCCGTTGTTATTTGGAGGTTCTCCTAGCTTAGGAACCTTTATAACCTCAGCTATCTTCCATTGTCGGGGAACGTAAAACAGCCTAATCGAAGCGTTTGAGAGATAAACAAACTTAATTAGTGCTTTTCTTGGCAGCTCTTTAAGAACCTGTCCCGTTATAAGATCATATACAGGAGCCTTGTTTAATTTGAGTTTTCGTATTTCATAACACTGTTCGACTAGCGATACATGACTTATCTGAAAATTATCAGATACCTTGGTTGAACCGGCATCTTTAACCAACGCTTGGCCGCGAATATTTCGGCCTTTTCCTTGTCTCCTTTCAGCCATTCGCCAGATGATAGGTAGCACTTGCATCTTTGGTTTTTGTTATGCCTTTCAAAGCTTTCCAGAGCGAATAATTTGATCTTTTTCCGGAGCTAGGCTTTCAAGATACGATTTTTAAAATCCCAAATATACCTTTAGTAGTTTTATGCTGTGGAGCACGAGATAGTTGCCATCTTTTTCTCGCTCTTCGTTTTTCTTTTACTAATTCTGTAATTTCACGGGGAAATTTAATTTTGCTCTTTTTGATTACTCTCTTTTTATGATGGGGCTTACATTCTAAAAAAATGGGTCATACCTAAATACATAATATACACTGGTATCTGTGGTACATTCTGAAATTGATGTGAACTGACTTAAGGTCATTTAACCTTATTTGCCGCTCTATTGTCCAATTGAAAAATCTTATCTACTGCCTTTGAAGCTTTTTCGTTCTACTTCAACAGTTTCTCACACAGCAAGTATGCTACGTAGCAGTAAGTATAGTTATTTCTTCACTTTCTGGGATATCGCTGGTAAATAACAGGTAGAGTACTGGACCCAGTAGACTTCCTTGTGGTACACCAACTGAAATTTCTTTTCAAGTTGAGTATTCTGTTTCTTGTTTAATTTTTAAGAACCGTTGGGATATATAACTCTCAAAAGTCTTGGAGTACTACTTCGGCAGTTGTTTTTTTAATTTGTGGATTAAAAGTCCTTTATGCCAGACTTTATCGAAAGCTTGAGATATCTCAAGAAATAGAGTGGAGAAAATCTGTTTCTCTTCAAATGCTTCTATGCACTTGATCAATCATCGAATGCTTTTTTCTAAACTCTTGATGGGACTACCGGTTTTTCTTTAATTATGTTTTGCAGCCTTTTTGCCAGCATCTTCTCGAATAATTTGTGCAACATTTGAAGTATCAAAATTGGGCGGTATGTGGTTAACCTAAACCCTCATGCGGCGCTTATAACCTGCGCCAGTTTTACCAGTTGGTAGGATGTCAATATGTTTCATCTTTCATTTTCACTGTACACTTTGGATGATTCCTCCAGAACGCAATTCCAAAATGATAAATGTAAATGAGGCTTTCGATAAATAATATCCCAAGCTCCTCTAACGCACATATCTGTGACTAATACCAAACATTTAAACACTTATGCAAACTTAATCAACGTATTTTATTTATTTGTATATTTTTGCAGATACAAAATTATCACCATCATATCTCCCCAATGGAGGTGATAAAACAGAAGAAAACATCAGCACAACATCCTCCCCCGGATCGCATTCCACTACACTGAAGAGCGACGTAATCAATACCTTTCAGAAATGGCAGACAACAGTAGAGTCTGTACGCTATGTGACAACGAAGACCTTCACGGTACCCGGCTTCAAGAAAACAACAACAGACAAGAAAAAATCTCCTACCCCAGAGCCACAATCATCCACTAGCATCCGCAACGCCAATATAAACAATCAAGGTATCTATACTCTAGTCTAGTAGATCTCATTTCTAATAGTTTTCCATACAAAAAAAAAAACGCATACGCCTGTCATGATTCTTACCACTCTGATGGGCTTCATTACATTTCGGTTTAGGTTTTGCCTGCGCTCCTTTGCGCCTTTCATCGTTAAAAAAAAAATACTTTGTCATTACATACATCTCTCACTCACTATACTGTCTCTCTAGACTATCCATCGTCGCACATGTGTGCCTAAGCCTATCCGTAAATAAAACATTTTCTGCATTTTTAACCACACGCACAATAACTTATCTCACATACATATACGGGGGGTAACTTGAGCCCCACTCGAATGTCTCAACCAAAAGAGCGAGAAAATTACGTATCCACACAGCCAAGCTGAAGCTACGTACGTACCAGCAACTCGGTTCATTACATCTGGCACGATCCATCTGCTCCTGTGGTGGGAAAAACATACATATATACTACACATATGTAGGCTACAAAATGTCACTTCGTCCATGTCATTAGGCGCAGAGTAAAAGTAGATACTCGGTCATAGATGGGATTTTCTATCTACATATTTATTATGATGGATCTACCACCGAGACGGATTTGTGGTGTAACCAATGAAACCGAATGCTGACAGTTGGTTTCTTCTGCAGTCTCCTTCGAGTAGGTACTATTCAGATAGTGTGTATCTTTTGTTCAACTCATATGCATGAACTAACTCATCTTAAACTAAAAACATTAAACACAACAACAACAACAACAAACAGAACTCTAAATGAGGAAACTCTTAAAAATAGAAAAACCACCAAATGATCTCATGCATGCATCCCTAATAAGGGCGCCAATTCTCTGTTGCTTGCTTCGCCTTAGATATCAAGTCCAATATTCTTCTGTAGTTCTGTCGCACTTGACTTTTGTTTTTTCTCGTGTTATTCCTTTCTTTTTTTTTTTTGCACGATCATTCATTATTATCAAGCATGAATCATCGTTCAGTTCAGACAGGAGGAGGTCATTTTTTGTGAATCGCTTTGCTACTTATCATTCAGAAGGAATCACACCACACAAGAACAAAAATAAATCCTTGTTTACATTTTGTTTTTATGTATTTTTATAATGTTTCCAGAATGACCCCCAAGCCAGAGACACACAAAGAGAGAGAAAGAGAGAGAGAGAGCGAGAGATGTGACCCCAGACGGTTCTTAGACTACTAAATCACCCAAATTAGTTAGAGTAAAACTAAATTTGCGAATGAATTAACACATTTTTTTAAATAAAATTATAATTAAGCTGACTAATATAAATAATTGTAAAATGCTTTTTATGCAACACTTACTTTTCAGACGAAATTGTTTAGTGTACGCAGAATAATATTTTTAACATTAAAACTTTAAATAAACGAATGCAAAATTCTCATACAAAAAAAATTCTCAACATAAATGGAAGCTCGGTCCGCTCAGGGCTTAAAATTGGTATTGCCATGTTCAACGATTAAATACTTTGTATCCCACATAGAAATCTGAGGATTTCCATTGAAATCAGAAGATCTCCCATACATTTTACATATTTCGGAATAAAGGGGCACGGTAGTTCACAGCCAAGTTCTCTAGCAACTTTGGCACTACACCCCTATTTACAGGAACCAAACTCAGGCCAATTTGACCCTCCTTCTAACTGCGCTTACAACAAAATCAGAGCTGTACAATTTTCAGCATTTATTAGGATGCACAGTAGCAGGTCTAGGTTACAAGGTCCTAAAATTAGTGACTGACGGACTCACTGACAGTTCATCAACATCAAAACTATGGACCACTTCCAATCATGGTCGAACCTTGAAATTTAGCACAGTAATAGAATTTGCGGAGTAAACCCAGGGAAAATCGACAACATATGTGGTATTCCATCCAGGGGCGTGGTAGCCCTCCACTTTTATTAATACAGCACCGTCGTGGTAATCGCCCCTTTTCTCCCCCATCATCCGCCGAAAATTTGATTTTTTACATGAGCGTTGTTTTTTGACATGAGTTTTTTTTTAGAGGTATAGAACTTCGAATTGAAATAAAGCACAGGAAAATCGTTTTAATGTCCATCAATTTGGCTTTATTGGAAGGATAATTATGCCATTAATGTTTAAATATGATTTCGGGCATCTGGCCGCCGCGGCTGGTTCGAATAAAGACAAGTCTAGAGGTCCAGTTTTCAAGCATTTGAAGCTGTATGTCGCCAATAACGCCACGAATGTTGGCTTCCAAGTACCCTAACGTTTCTGGTTTGTTGGCGTAGGCGAACGACTTCACATACCGCTAAAGAAAATAATCCAATGGTGTCAAATCACTCGATCTTGGTGGCCAATTGACAGGTTCATTCCGCGAAATTATGCGCTCATCGAATGTTTCCTTCAATAAATTGATTGTGACGTGCGCTGTGTGGCATGTAGCGCAGTCTTATTGGAACCACATCTCATCCACATTTATGCCATCCAATTCGGGAACAAAATAGTCGGTTATCATGGCTCTATACCGGTCTCCATTAACGGTAACTGACTGTCCAGCTTCATTTCGGAAGAAGTATGGCCCAATGACTCCACCAGCCCATAGAGCACACCAAACAGTCAGTTTTTGTGGATGTAATGGCGTTTCAAGGGTCTCATGTGGATTCTCTTCACTCCAAATGCAGCAATTTCGCTTGTTGACGTATCATACCAATATCATTTTCGGCCCATACACCAAAATCACGACGCATTGCATGGTCTCGCGGCTTTAATTTTTGCACAAGCTGGATCTTGTAAGGTCGTAAGAAGAGATCTTTTCGCAAAATCTTCCATAAAGTTGATGGACGAAGCTCCAATTGCTGTGCACGGTGGCGAATCGATTCATTCGGGTCCTCTTCAACATTTTGCTCTACAGCGGCAATTGTTTCTTCGGTGCGCACTGTTCGACGTCTCTGCGGATGCGTATTATCACATAGTGTAAACGTAGTGCGAAAACGATCCATGGTTAACCGAATTAATTGCTCTGATGGACGATTATGTCAACCATAAAATGAACGGAGCTTGCGGTAAACTTCGCGAACTGAACTATTATTTTCGAAATAAATTTCCACAATTTGCAAGCAAACTGCCACATAAATGACATTAGAGTTGCCAGATTTTACCACAAAGTGTCAGTTTTATCTCTATTCGAAAAACCAACCTCCAAAAAAACGCTCTTTATAAAAATATAAATACTATTTGTGGGATTTTTTAATAATTTTAATACCAACTTGGGGTTCGTTTTTAGATCTCAGTGCTTTATTGTCAAAAACAAATTTTTGAATAAGAGAACTTGGATATTCTTCAACATTTGAATTATTGGTATCATTTTTGTTTACTTCATCAGTCGCTATTATTTTTATTTACTCGATTTTTACAGGGAAAAATGGTCAACTGTCTTCGTTTTACAAAAATATTGATATTTCTCTAACAAAAAACTCCGGACCGGTAGTTCGTTTTGCCGCATTATGCTATAATTTCGATTTAGTTTTCAGTAGATGAATTATTTTCGAACATATCTTCGAACAAGTTTAAGAAACAGCAAATGGACAAAGGAGAATATGTAGAAAGCTATCAACGCTTTAAAAATAATGAAATGGATTATCTTAAAGCAAGTTAAAAATTCAAAGCTCTAAAAACTGCCCTCATTTGAAGAGTAAAAATGACACAACTGGAATAGGAGGGTTTAAGACAGTATTCAATGCTGCACAAAAAATTATCTTATTAAACGTTTGCTGAAAAGATATTATTTCGGATGTCAACTCGAGACGTTTACATTTATTTATTTTCATACATTTTATAAATTATATCTATAAAAATCTATAAAATTTTCTTTAAAGAAATTAGTACTTAATTTTGCCCCAAACATAGATCGGTTGTAACCTAATACTACTTGAATACTTTACTATAATATAGTTCAAGAATTTATATGAATGTATAAAGCTTCAGTGGTTCTCTTAGCACACATAAATACCTTTCGAAGCATTCCACAACCACAAAGAATGTTTTTGAAGGTGTGTTTGCTTTGACAACCTCACGATTACAACTAGGATTTTTTCAGGTTTCACCAAAAACTAATACCCTATTCACACCGCACTGAAATCTGAGATTTCCACAAAAAGATTTCGATTTGCGTTCAAGTTACAAGTGCACTGCAAGTCCACTATAAGCCAACAATGTCTAAATCCTCATATAATTCGAGTGATCATCGTTCAAGAAATCGGTTAGCTGACTTGAAGTTGACGTGTAAAAAAGTTGAAAATCTGTCAACCGCTTGTCAAATGCTTTGTGGAATTTGTGGAATGTATTAAAAGGTGTGTTTGCTTCGACAACCCCATCATTGAAACCAGATTCTGAAGAGGTTTTATCGAAACCTCATACTCGTTGTTGTATTGAAAAATTCTATTGTTTGAAAATCTGAAAAATGTATGAGAAACCTCATGATTTCGATGGACGTTTCATGAGTTTTTGCGAAACCTCAGATTTCAATGCCGTGTGAAAAAGGTTTAACCTAACCACGCGGTTTCAAAATTTAAATGCATTCGAATGCCAAGTTCTTAATTTCTGTAGAATTGTAAAACATTTTATTTGTAGTAAATTTTAAAAAACTTATTTTAGATTTTACATATTATATTGTAATTTTTGCCTGAAGTGATTGGACATGTTCTGTAGAATTGCTAAACATTAATTTTAACTTGGCTTGGACTGAAAGTAGACCACTGAATCATACCATTTTCAAACACTCGTTGGAAAGCCAGGGGTATTTTCCTTTACGACATTAATTTTTTGTTGACACAGGCTTATGTACATCTAGGAACATTACTTACTTAATGGGCTTCCGACCCGTGAAGAGTCCCTGTCTGAGATATGGCAGCTTTCCATCCTCTGCGATCCCGGTAACGATGCTTCCAGTTGTCCAGACTAAGCGCTCTGGAATCCCCGATGGCTTGGTCTTTAAAACGGAGGTTCGGTCTTCCTTGTCGCCTCGAACCTGGGGGCTGGGATTCGACGATCCTCTTGGCTGGAGCGTTTTTGGCCATTCGCTCGATATGGCCGAGCCAATGTAGTTGACGTTTCTTGGATTTTCGTACTACATTCTCATCCTTCTACAGCTCATAGAGTTCGCGGTTGTATCTACTCCTCCATTCGCCCTCCTCGCACACAGGACCAAATATTCGTCGAAGGATTTTTCTTTCAGAGGATCCCAGTATTAACTCTCCTTTCCTGCTTATCGTCCAGCACTCGGCGCCGTATAGCAGAACTGGCAGGATAAGGGTTCTGTAGAGCATGCACTTTGTCCTTGGAGTCAGGAGTTTTGAAGCCATTTGTTTTGCCAAACCGAAGTAGCAGACATAGAATCATGGAGCTGATGGTCCAGTCATCGGGCATGCTTTCCTCCACTCAAACTTGGTTGATGATTTGGTGCATTCGCCCTACCATAACATCACCTCCGTATTTGAAAAGCTCTACAGGTAGACCATCGGAGCCGGTGGCCTTGTTTTTCTTTAGTTTTTTTATAGCTAAGCCAACGTGTTCTATACTGGGCGGCGGGATTGAATGTGGGTTTTCTTCTTGCCCCATCACTCTCTCTACATTTTGCTCGTTTAGCAGCTGCTGGAAATGCTGCTTAAATACATCAACTATTCCCTGCTCGTCGGTGACTGGAAACATTGCAACACAAAAAGCAACCAACCTGTCTATATTTTTTTTCCCACCATAATGTGTTTAGAGGTAAAATGAATTTGTTAAAAACTGTATTTAGAGGCAATGTTTACAGTTACGTTATATGAAAGGAATATTTTTTTGTTACCCAGTACTACTTTCGGAAAACGTGCTCACAGGCTCTATAACAGCAATAGTTACTTCTGAGATGTTACGTTAAGGACTCATAGAAGTTATCACGGAAATCTTAATGAAATTATTTTTTTTTTTGATTATATTTGTTCGTATTAATATTTTCCATCATTTGAATGCGTCAAGTTTTTTAAAAGTTTTGCCCAGGAATCGAACTCAAAACCATCCGCGTACCAGCCCAACACGCATCCACTGGATCAATCTGATTAATACAGAGTGAATAATCAAAATTGATAAGTTGATACTATTTACACTTAAATATCGTAGATGTAAATAGTTGTATACGATATTACGACCTTGATAGCTACAATAATTTCATCTTGTATGAAAAAGTAGTTCTGCTTGTTTGTAGAAAATTTAAAACTGAATAATGGAATTAAAGCAAATCTATCTATTTTTTGTTATTACTACCACTGGAGCTAACGGGTGATCCAAGTAGAGATACTTTTTTCAATAGCCTTTTTTGACAGATCACGTGTGAGTCGTGTCATGCTGTCATGTTATTTTTGTTTAGTATTGTTTGGCATTTCATAATGGTTCAACTTTATTATGAAAATTCAAGTTCTGTGAGGAATGTGTTTCGTGCACTTCGCTCAACTTATGGTCAACATAATCGGCCTACTGAGCGTACTCACCATCACCCATTTTGAGACCCAGCATTCATTATTGAATAATATTCGACCGAATAGACCACGTCCAGCACGCTGTAAACAAAATATAGCGGCCGTAGCTGAGAGTGTACACGAAGACCGTAGAGAGTCGATTCGGCGCCGTTCGCAGCAACTCGGACTGACGTATGGAACGACTTGGCGCATTTTACGTCAAGATCTTAAATTGAAAGCGTACAAAATACAGCTTGTGCAACAACTGAAGCCGCTCGACCTTCCCAAGCGACATCGCTTCGCTCTATGGGCTCTTGAAAAGTTCCAAGAAGATCCGACGTTTTCGAGGCAAATTTTGTTTAGCGATGAGGCCCATTTCTGGCTCAATGGGTATGTAAACAAACAAAATTGCCGCATTTGGGACGAAGAGCAACCTGAAGACATTAAAGAACTGCCACTTCATCCAGAAAAAACAACGGTTTGGTGTGGTTTGTGGGCCGGTGGAATCATCGGTCCATATTTCTCTAAAAAGGTGCGAACGTCGGCGACATTTGGTTTCAGCAAGACGGCGCCACTTCCCACACATCGCATCAATCAATGGACTTATTGAGAGAACATTTCGGTGAGCACATAATTTCACGTTTTGGCCACCAAGATCGTGTGATATCACACCGTTAGACTTTTTCCTGTGGGGATATGTAAAGTCAAAAGCTTATGCCGACAAACCCGCTTCGATTCAGGCCTTGGAGGAAAACATCACGCGTGTCATTCGCCAGTTACCAGTCGAAATGCTCGAACGAGTGATCGAAAATTGGACTCAACGGATGGACCATCTGCGACGTAGCTACGGCCAACATTTGATAGACATAATCATCAAAAAATAAATGCCAAAGAATGTTCTTTCAAATGATAATAAACATTCTCCATTAAATTTGAATTTTCTGTGTTTTTTTCTTTTAAAAAGTAGGGAACCTCGAAATGGATCAACCTTTATAAAAATATAATTTGGCACTTGTTATATTTTTGGTTTATTATTTTTACATTTATTGTTGTTGAGTGCAGTGGCTTAGTGGTTAAGTTTGTTGAACCACTAAGCGAGAGATCGCTGGTTCAAATCCCGACCTGTACCACCTGAAAGTTTTTATTCGCTGCCCCACCTCTTGCGAACGTCTGACAAACATCCAAGAGTAAGAAATTTCATGAAAAATGTCATTAAGTCCCTCCATTCGTGTTAAAAATATAACTTCGCACACACAATGGTTGGAGAAGCTAGGCTTTAGGTCCTGTATGAGCCTAATATTTATTGAATTATTTTTTTTATTTATTTTGCTTATCTAGATCTATCTAGATTAGATATAAATACCTAAATAAATAATAATGATAAATTATTTCTTTTCCTTACTATTTTTCGCGGTAAATAAATATTTATTTGATATCTATTCCCAGGTTCAAATCTCCACTATATTGATTGTATATAATCCTTTAGTTCAGAAGCCTTATAGAGAATATTGTTATTGACTTGGAATAGCAAGCTTCAAAGAAGATATTTTATTTCAGACCTCAACCAACTAACTTCCAATGGACTTATAGCCAGCCACCTTGGTAAATAAGAATATCTCAATCTTCTGTTAAGCTTGTGAAAACATTTTCTGAAAGTATATCTCGAAAAATAGTAAACATCCGTAAATAAGCCTTATAACAATACAATAGAAGCAATAGGTTATCAAATTTAAAAAATTGGACCTTATAGAAGGTAAATTTTTAGTTGGTGTCATTTGTCAGATTACAAACTGTCAGGTCATTTTTATTCGTTAGTCACACATGTATTCAGTAGTTTATGGATTTGGCATAGTTCCATACTTAATGGAAAATTTTACGCAAAGATTTTGATAAGACGGTTTAGCATATCCAGCACTTGCAACAATTAAAGCCGAATGACCAAAATTAACTGGCGGTGGGTTGGCTGTTTTATCAAACAGCAAACGAAAAATTAAACTTATTCAAGTAAACATGGAACCGTTTCACCGTGAACTTGAAGTCGTGATAATCACAGTTTAAGTTCGAAATGTAAGCACGATTGCAATAACTTTTTCTTTACTAAAGCTTAACAGATACTTAAAAAAAAAAACATAAGTAAGGTCTACAGTATCATACCCTATCCATATCCCTATATGCCCCAAAGAAAATAGCGTTAAGAACATGATGGATAGCATTTTATTATATTCTATGAAATTTATAAAAAAAAAACATTTTTGAAAAAAACGCCCATAAAAAGTAGGTGTGGCCTAAAACTTAAGATGGCAAACTTATGAAGGAGGGCAGTGCCTACATATCTTGTAAACGTTGTAAGACTCTATATCTCTAACTTCAGCTTTAGCTCTAACTTAACTTTAGCTGTCTAAATTGTGGGCGTGGCAGTGGCCGTTTCAATACAAAATTTCGGAACTCAAGGGAATACGTGGTCCCAAATTTCAGCTTCCTAGGTTGAATTTAAAGGCCTAAAAATTGCGTACATACGGACGGACGGACATTGCTAAATAGTCTTAGGATTTGGTCCTGATCATAAATATGTACTTGTATCGGTCTACGACGAATATTAAGGGGTGGTATTTATAATGATTACTAATTGAAAGGGAGTTCTACACATACAGTTATATACAAGTAGCTTCTGCCGTTAATTGAATTATAAACTAGTAAAAAAGGAATTATTCTTTCTTTAGGTTTTTTGTTTTTTTCACACACGTTTTACATAATGCGCTTCAGAGAGGAGAAAATTTGTATAGATTTTGCTTGTCAGCAAACCCAAATTGTGTTGATGGACAGATCACGGTTCACGGGTCACTGTTACGCATTCAAATCATTCTACTCGTACAACTGTAGTTTTTAAGTAGCTTGAGTTTTGCGTGCCAAAATAATGAGCTCATCCCAGTTGATACAGCCTAATCGTAGTTCGTTTTCATTGAAAAACCATTGTCTTTGAAACAAAAGCAAAATAGTTATATCTCAGGTATTCACTGATTCAAGGCAATGGAATTTGTTTGTGCTTGATTATATGACATTGTGATGTGATGTAGATCGGAATGTCAGCTGTTTGCAAAATACTTGATAAAGAAAATCAAATAATTTGTATAACTCATCCATAGGGTGTTATAAATTCGACATCTAAGTTGCAACACAAAGAAATATTAACCAGAAACATCTTGCAATATGTAAGATTTTAATGATTTTATATGACTCCGTATGAAGCCTTACTTCAGTGTTTTATGTAGATCTAACCCATGGAAGCTCTAATTGAGAGACTCTCTTGAAGTTGGCGATCTGTACAATTACTCATCTGGGTACCAAGCCTACTTTTTTTCAAGTCTGCGAAAGAAATGGTACCGTCGGTGATGAGTATCATTTACCGGTGATAGGTACAATAGTACCCGCGGGCGACATCCGATCATGGAAATAATATATGCCCAAATTTAACACATAACGGAGCATTTTGGATATGATGGCGGCGGTAATTTGTTTGTGTTTTTCTTGTTATTACCTCCTCTTCCCTCTGACGGAGCAGATTAGCGTTATATGGTGCCGTGAAATAACGCCGAGCGGAATTAAGCCGTATTCCGAAATTCGGCGTTATTTCACTTTGTGCAAGAGTAACAGCGCCGAATTTGGAAATGTTCGCCTATGGCATCAAATTTATCCATTGTGGACTTACATATAAAAAACTAATTACAAAATTACCGTTTGTTGCCATAGACGCCCTCCGAAGTTGCGTGCCCCTTGAAGGCAGGAAGATGATTCCGTCCAAATATTTGGGCGATTGTTCATTTCAACTTTTGGATAAATGTTCACAATTTTCTGAGGGAATTCCTTTTTTGGGCGATCCGTTTTTGGTTTTGGT
This sequence comes from Ferdinandea cuprea, assembly GCA_963576555.1. Taxonomy (NCBI): domain Eukaryota; kingdom Metazoa; phylum Arthropoda; class Insecta; order Diptera; family Syrphidae; genus Ferdinandea; species Ferdinandea cuprea. Next base: position 23,050,607 of record OY754960.1, read on the forward strand.
CGATTGTTCTCACAGCCATGAAATTAAGTACAAAAGATTTCATCTACCCAGGGTCCGCCATTTTACAAATTAATTGAAAAATTTACAACTGTGTTGCGTGAATTAAGGAAATATAAAATAGAATCGACTTTACGTCGATTAAGAAATTACTTATATAGGGTATCTCACCATCCCTTCTAGATGTATTGAAGCCTCTCAAGATTATTTACTACGCCCGCGGTTGCTAAAATGCAAAGATAAAAGAAATATTTTCAAATTAATTGCACCGCTGTCTGACGGTAACTGAGAGCAATAAATCGTTTCTGTTGAATTAAATACAGTTTTAGGGTTGTACTTAAGCCGACATATGTTAGTTTTTTTATCGCAAGGTCGCTGTAGATGCTGCCTAAAGTAAAAAAATAAAAATCTTCTGACCCAGCGTCGAATCATCATGAGATAGCTCGCATTGATAAGATAAGCAACCATTTTTTTTTTACTATCTATCTATATTTCGCAAGTAATCAGCTAGCATAACAAATTTCGCAAAAAAAAATGAAATAAAACAAAAATGCTTACATTGTGATGAACAACATCTGTGCAATTGGATACCTGAACTATGCACACTATATGGAGTAAGAAGTATTCGTATGTTGCGTACTATTACATTTGAATGTGCACGTGGACATGAGGTACATATCTGTGTTTAGATTAAAAGTAAAACTAAAGTAATGCAACTTGAAGCGAGAAAGTACACACTTATTTAGCAGGCAGAACGCATTTGTACTCAGTCATATCGCCCCAAAAACAATGGGGCATACATATATGAGCTACCTATGGATATGCACATCTCCACCCTGAAGATCTGTACACAAACGTGGACAGATATTTATATCGTGTACTCACAATTATTTTTATAACTGGAATTATCTCGGATAAGAGATCAAAACAAAAACCGTGATGAATCCTCTAACTCAAACGAAATTCATCTTTTAGTGACATTTCAGTCATCGGAGGTGTTAGTTAGTAAGTTAGTTAACTGCTTTAGAGTCGAGTCGAGTTTTTATTCGCAGTGAAAATCACGGATGCGTGCACAAGAGTTAAACGCGACATACTCCTCGGCAGAATACTATTGCGTAATAGTTTTGATCTCGTTTTTTTTGGTCCGGCGTAACTGTGATAGTATTGTAAAGTTTTCGAATGATGTTCGTATGCACATTATGCAACGCGTAATTTCAGTTTTTAAAAATGGAAAAATAGATAGGTACCTGAAAACAACAAGTCCAGTGCAAAAAAGCAAACAAATCGGAATGATTTCCTATTACTGGTTTACAACAAGAAAACTTATTAGATAACAATTTGTAATCGTTCACAGTGACAGTTTGGGAATTTTCAGTGCAAGTAGGCTTCCCAATGGACCTTCTTTTCAGCGTGAAGTCCACCGCATGTCCTCCTGTTTACTTTGAACGAAAAAACAAGCAAAAAGACCAGAAATCTATATGTAAACAAATTGGTCTCTTTGATACATTAATGTTATAAAACTCGCGTTTCTGAACAACTTTTGTTCTACGACTTTGCAATTTCGCAAAAGTTTTTTTTTCGAGATTGTGACTCCTTACTGAACATGCACGAGTCAAATAATTCGGTTTCAAGTGCGCAATCGGTGGCGCTTGTATCAAGAAATATTTTTAAAGTGGCCGCGGGAAGTTTGGAAAAATTCGTTTAACAAAGTTTTAAATTTTTTTTGTTGATTCCTGGCGGTACCAGTGGGATATTAAGGGTTAAGCCGTCACATAAAACAAAAACAGAACAAGTACCTATTTTTGCATAGGATTATTGTACATTTAGAATGGGATTTAATTTCTTTCAGAAAATGTAGGTATCCACTTTTTTAACGTCAAAAAGATACACGGTAGCCCTATTGCTTTGTCAAGCAAATTTTTACGTTGTGCAACGTAAGTACTACGAAAAAATAACTTTTTGTTTAGTTTATGTTGCTTGAGTAAACGAGAATGAGTCTGAGAGCCAAATATTTGTGTTACACACATTTTTCCACTTCTAAATTTGTCTTCCTGAAATTAAAAATTTCCGTTGCTTAATTGAATAATCAGTTTAAAGTGAAGTTTCAAAATCATTTTAACTTTGTATGAGTGATCTGTAAAACATATCGAGAGCGTATCGGGATCCCGTTTTTTAAAATCCAGGTTTTTACAAATGCTGCCGGTTTCTTAAAATAAAGGATGATTTTTTTTTAAATCGAATAAAACACTCAGATTTGCATCAAATATCCAAAACTTTTACTGTAATCGATAAATAGACATTTGCCATTTACGTTCTAAAGACAACTCATGTAAAACAAATGGTTCAAATGGTCCATTCGGATGGTCCAATTTTGCGTCACTTTTTCGAGCATTTCGGCCTGTATTCTATGAATTATGCGTGTAATGTTATCCTGTAAGGTTTCAGTCTTATTCGGTTTGTCCACGTAGACTAAAGGCTTTACATAACTCCACAAGAAACAATAAAGAAGCGTTAAATCGCATGATCTTGGCGGCCAACTCACAGGGCCATTTCGAGAGATAAGCTGCTTACCAAATTCATCCTTCAACATTTCCATTGTTTCACGACCTGTGTGGCATGTGGCACCGTCTTGATGAAAGCATATGTTAACCAAGTTCAATTCAGCCAACTGGGGCAAAGAAAATGCACCGATGATGCTACCAGCCAATAAACCACACCAAACTGTCATTTTTTCGGGATGCGTCGGTAATTCTTGTATGGCATGTGGCTGTTCATCACCCCAGTGCGACAGTTTTGCCTATTTACGCATCCGTTCAGCCAAAAATGAGCCTCATCGCTGAACACAATTTTTCGATAAAACAGCAGATTTTCACATTTTTCAGAGAGCACGAATTTTGATAATAAATTTCATTAATTTGCAATCGTTGCTCGTTTGTAAGTCTTTCCATGATTAAATGGCAGAGTACCTATACTGAAAACTTTTCACTTTGACAGATGAAGTTTGGACGCCATTACTAACCAGTGCTGCCAACCAGAAAAGCTTAACTCTTAAAAAATCACCCTTTACATGTGCAACCGATAATGAATAGTGAGAAAAACATTTTGTGTGCCAGGGATACGACAGTATAGGAATCATTCGTGTGCAGTTCGAAGTTAACTTTGCGGTAGGGATTTGGTGACAAATTGAATCATGTGTTCTTACGAAAACTAAATACATTCAATTTGTTTTTCTACAAACATCTGGGTTAAGTTTACCAATTCGAACAACTAATTGTAGTAGATTCCGCCTTTTTGGTACTTTTTCTGCCACAAGCACAAGGTAGCAAAATGTTTTATAACAAAGCAACATTGTATAGAGGCCACTTAAATACTTCGATTTTGTATAGCTATGAATGTCATGTTGAATGTTATGTTTCTAATGTCAATTCAGAAAGGCAATTCGTTTTTGAGAGTTCATACTCTTTCAAACCTTCGCAAAACTTTCATATGGTACTGGTCGGATTTAAACCAGCGACTTCTCGCTTAGTGGTTCAATGCCCTTAACCACTAGGCCACTGCACCCACTTGATCAATTAAGCCACCAAATAAAAACAAAAACAGAACAAGTACCTGTGTTTGCATTTTGCAAAAGAAATTCAAAAAGATATTTTTTTATCTTATGATTCGTTGAATAAATAATAGGTCTGATCGCCTACATTAGCCATGAGATTTATATACATTTAGAATGGGATTTAAATTTTTTTAGAAAAGTTAGGGATCCACTTTCTTAACGTCAGAAAGATACATAGACAAAGTGATTCCCTGATAAAATTCTAAAATCATTTGCTTTCAAGGCATCTTATTTTTACGTAGTGCAACGTAACTACTATGGAAATATAAATTTGTGTTCTGTTTATGTTGCTTGAGTAAACGAGAATGGGTCTGAGAGCCAAATATTTCTGTTACGAGCATTTTTTCCGCTTCCAAATTTGTTACCCTGAAATTAAAAATTTTCTTTGCTAAATTCAATTATCAGTTTAAAGTGAAGTTTCAACTATATAACAACTTTTTTTAGCAAAATCATTTTGATCAATTGTTGCAATAAACTTTGTATGGGTGATTTGTAAAACATATCATTGCCTATACTATATTTTATGTCAAAAAGACAATTGTATAATTTGAATAATTATATAATTGTGGTCTCATTCTGAATCGATCAAAATTGAGAACGCTAAGTAAAGGGTGTTTTTTTCAGAGGTTAAGCTGGCAACACTATTTTTAATTGGCGGCCATTTTGTCGGCTGGCAAGTGATTTATTTCTAGTCAATTTCTTGACTGGCGTCTGAACAGCGTTTCCAAATTGTGCAAATTTATTTTCAAATCGAAATACATATTTGCCAATTTTGTGGTTGAATGGATACGCCAATAAACAAAACTGCCGTATTTGGATGATAATCCCCAAGTGTATGTTGAGATACCGTTACATCCACAAAAACTGACTGTTTGCTTTGGGTTGGTGGAATATTTGATCCGTACTGCTTTAAAAACGATCCTGGCCAGAACGTTACAGTCAATGGTGACCGCTATAGAGCCATGAATACTGACTTTTTCGTTCATCAATCGAACAACCATGATGTGCAGGAGCAGTGGTTTGGTCAACAAGACGGCGCAACATGTCACACAGCTCGTGCCACAATTGATTTATTGAAGGAAACGTTTGGTAACCGCTTAGTTTCACGTTACGGACCCGTGAATTGGCCTTCAAGATCGGGTGATTTAATGCCACTTGACTATTTTCTGTGGGGATATGTGAAGTCGCTAGTCTACGCCGATAAGCCCGAAATGATTGATCAATTGGATGAAAAAATTCGACGCGTTATTGCCGATATACGGCCACAAATGTTGGAAAAAGTCATCGAAAATTGGACCTCCAGATAAGACTACGTCCGAGCCAGCCGTGATGATCATATGCCAAAATAATATTAAAATTCGAATGCCGGAAGATTATCTTTCGAATAAAGTAAATTTCATGTCAATTTAAAAAAATTATCTTTGTTTTATTCCATTTCAAAGTTCTATGCCTCTAAAAACAAAAACACCCTTTACAAGTGTTCTGTACCAGAAGTCAGAAGTGTAGAAGCTGTTTCTTAGCCTGTTGAAGCTGAACCTTAAAAATATTTATACATTTATTTCTTATAAAGAGTCAACAACTTTTCCTTGTTTTTCCTTAAGGCTTTTTCTTTCTTTACACCACTTATCCGCTAACCACGGTAGGATCCAAATATAAAGGGTATATCTTGTATATTTGATTATTTTTAGCCGAGCCTGATTTTTTTTATAATATTATTTAAATAAATTTGGCATGTGTTTTCATTTATGGAAATAATACCCTGCAACCTACTACACCTGGTGTCATAAAAATTGTACTTTTGTCCGACGTTCTATACTTTCTAAATAAATAAATTTTATCCATTTAGAAGAAATGTAACTAAGGACCGGTGGGTTGCGCCAATCCAAACCAATACTCGTTGCGCACACTGGTTTGGTAAGAATTTTATGCACAAAATCTCAAAGCGGTAGCAAATTTAAAATTACTTTAACACGTAATCTAAAATAAGGTTGTACACTTTTGTAAGACGAAATAAGTGAATAAATAAATTACTTTAACGGAATTGAGTTACACAATGCCAATAGCTTAAATCAATCGACTCAATCGATAATTGTCGTGACAATCACTGATCGCTTAGGGCCTTGCTGATATTCTGTGTTATAATGTTTGAGCTACTGCTGAACTGCACATTGTGGTGCATGTTCTCTTGCGTCAAGCTATCAGTTTTGTCGGAATCCTGAATTCGGTCATAGCCATGTAGAGCTTCTGACGATGAATCCTGTTGCAGTCACTAAGGGACTTGGAATTCGTTGTTCTTTTCCAGGATTTGCTTTAGCGTAAGCGTAAGGAATTGGAATTGGCCGATAGGTGTATTTCAGGAGTTTGAAGTTTTGGATAGAATCTTATATGACAAGATCCTTCTTCTGGATCAGCTTTCTTGTGTTTGAAAAATGAAGCTTACGGTCCAGTAAGCCACTAAAACTTGGTTGCTGGTTTGATGTATTTCACCAAATATTTTGGGGAGCTCTGCTTTTAGATCATCAGTACTGGCAGTCTTATTGTAATTTAGCCTTAACTACTAGCCCCCCTCTTCTATACTGGTTCTGGACCTTTTTGGCGGAAATATTCTTACTTAGGCGTTAATTGTACGCTCGCTAAGTCGATACAATTTGACTCTTAACCCTCTGAAGGTTTGGAGAGCGCTCACCGTTAGCCTTGAAAGCATAATGCTAATTATCACTCAATTCCAAGTTGCTGCCACATCAATAAGTAAGAAGCAGTGCTTGCCGACTGTTGAAATTTATTTCCTGGAATATTTTTTTTTTTTTTTGGTCGGACAGGTTGAATCGTAGGAGCTTCGTTTGGAAGATACTTTAATATAAAATGCTCAGAAGTGAAGATGTAATTTTAAAAATCTGTAGTATACAAAATTAGTAATTCTCGTGCAAACTTCCTGTTATTAAATTGATAGCCCCTAAGCAAGGTCAAAAATCAACTCTTAGGTGATTTCGAACATCGTTCTGTTGAAGAAATAATGAACTTTATTTCGACATTTGACGAAAACTGATTTAGAATCTCAATCATATGAAACCCAAAAAAATAAACATGTTATCATCTCTCGCAGCTCCTAAACGGTTCGTTTTCGAGCCCACTAAATAAATACTTGACATGTTAACATTTTTATTATCAAGAGAAAAACCAGCACGCTTCATGGGAAAACTTCAAAACTTTTCAAATAAAATTTGTTTTGTCATCGGCTGCCCAAAACCTCCCATCTGACAGTATCCCACGTTTTTGCGTCACAAGTCACGTTATAACATAGCAGGATGTGCGAAATCAGTATGCATAAATTTGAAAAAGCACACAAAATAATAAAGTTGAACAACACATGTTCTACATAAAATATTGTTAGACCTTGAATAGTTTTCATTTGTTCAAGTTAATCTTTAAACGATTTGCCAGCCAATGGCTATGATATCTCGTTAATGTGCCTAAGGACTACTCATCTTCCCATTCTCAGACAGACGTACAAAGCAAGTGCGAGCACATTAACATGTCATGTTGACAGATTGCTGTCGAAAAAGCCGACATAAAGGAATGTTTCTAAAAATCCCACCCAGATACTCATTTCTACAACAAGACGTATGTTTTGTACGTCTGTTAAGTGCTATCGCTCATGAAATAACTTATTGTGTAGCACAAACTATTTAAATATAATACAATTTAATCAAATCAACCGTCACGCTCAATAAAACAATGACAATATGTTGTACATCTATTGTAATTGGTGAATTGTAAAAAATGCATTATCTCGCGGTTCGTGTGTTCCCTTGCAAAATAAATATGTAAATAAAATTTGGCAACGAAACCGACAATGCCACCGAATCAGTGCACTGTCCCACTAAACATACAAACATACAAAAACGCGTACATTCACTCTGCCCAAAGCGTACAAACAAAATTCTATCTAATTAATGTTCAATTGAATTTTTACTGCAAATGAAACACCAAGATAAAAATATTCTCGTGAAAAACTCACCAGAATCATCGCGATGATCAACGATCGCGATCATACAATGAAAATGCAAAAAAAAAAAAAAAACGGAACAGAAAACAAAAAACATTCCTCAAGAAATGGAAAATTCATCCCAAAAATAAATCCCTACACTATTTTTAGACATCGAGAGTCAGTCAGTCACACACAGCGAGAGCAAGATCGAGAGCCAGTTGATCCTTTGATCACAATTTTCTCATCCTCATCCCCTGCTGATCTTCCTAGTCGAAGACGTACGATGAGGCGAAAAAATATCCATCCAAATGCGCTGACGAGAATATGGAGTATACGAGAGAACACTAACGAGAGAGAGCCGCCATAAGCGATCGCTCAAATTTTTTTCTGGCTATAACGATCGACTCCGATCACTTTTATATCATTCTTCGCTCGCACCTCAAAAACGATCGACGTCTTGGTTTCAGTCTCGGGGATTATGACTTGAAACTTCTTTTTTAAATTTATATAAGTAAAGTACATAGAGTTAAATGAAATAAAAAAAGTATAGTTAAAAATAAATAAAATAATAGTTATCGGTAAGGATATAACGCGCGAATTATAACGATTAACGACGCAACGAGTTCTTTTCCTGTGCGAAAAAGTGTATTTCGTAACGAATTTTTCTTCATACATATAGTATACATAAAGTATATATATATAAATTCAAAAAAGAATTTTCGTAACGACTTGGCGCTGAGCTGATTTTCTAAAAATAGACGAAATAGCCCCCCTTGCGAAAGGATAATCGCATATTTTTTTTCGTTTTTTTTTTTTTTTCTTCAAACAACAAAAGGATTATTTTTCAACTCGTCGCCAGGATTACAAGGATTATTCGAATTTTTTTTTTCTTCATATAGATTTTTTTCATTTTTTTTTTTATTTTATTTTTATATTTTAGTGATTAAATAATTCTTCATAAAAAAAAAAAAGAAAAAAAATCGAGAATAGAGAAAAAGTGGTATAAAAATAGCAAAGCAGAGAAAATTGTGTGAGAAAATTCAAGTGCTAGTTTTAAAAGCAAGAAATTCATAAGAGAAATAGAGAGTCAAATTATATTTGTGTGAATTCTCTATATATATATATATATATTTGTTTTGGTGATATCGAATTTTAAGTGGAAAAAGAAAAGAAAAGAAACGTAAAATTTTTTTTTTGTCTGATCGGGAATACGCCCTAATGGTGTATAGTGTTACATAATGCAACGACAAAATTCAAATCCGTACCAACAAGGTACGTTGCAACAGCAACAACAACAGCAACAAACTCATCAGATCATCAGTCAAGAGCAACAGCAGCAATTTTCTCAGCAACAAGTATCTACTCAGCAGCATCTACGCACTGAACATCATGTTCAAAGGAGTCAAATTACAACTCAGCAGAGAGGTCAGTTTTTCTTTTCCTTTTTTGTGATTGAAATTCGTTTTCCAATTGAATTACAAAAACTGAAGTTTGTAGTTTTTGTATGAAAAGGGTTTTTTGTTGTATGCCTTGGAAAAACTACCATTTTTTTTTCTATGAACTATCGATAGAATGTATTTCTATATCTATCACTTTTGCGAATTACTCATCATCTTTTCTATAAGTATTAGAAGAAAATTTTCGAAAATTCATTTTAAGAATACACTGTGAGAGTGTTTAATGCTAAATTAACGAGTTGAATAGAAATATTTTCCTCTTGTTTATTGGATTGCATCCAAGTATTTTCTATGTATTCAAGATGTAGATACATAGATACAACAACAACAAAAAACACACCCACGCATTGAAAATTAAAATAATTCCTTTGAAATTCTTACACGTTAATGTACCTGATGCAATTAGTTGTTGTTACACTAATGTAAATCGCATTTAAATTTTGTTCAATTAAATGAATGTATATGCATTAATAGATAATTATGAATCCAAACACCATTGAGATTTTCCATCTATAAATAGTTTTTTTCTAATTTGTTTTTATTATTCCCACAAGCTTTATGGTTAAGACTATAAAAAATATACATTATAGAAGAATTCAAAGTGCTCTTTTTGCCCCGAAGACATAAATTTGTCACACAAAATTAAGGAAATGAAAGCATTTTCGCAATTATCATGGTTTCTGCAGTATTTATTAAAATTTATTTTGTACATAAAAACAAAATTTAAGAAGAAAATTTAGTTTTGTGACAACTCATTTTCAGGGACACCAATATCCGTATATTGTTAATGGATTTGAGTTTTGACACGGATATTCGAAAAGATATCTGAAACTTTATGGATTCGCTCGTTTTCCAAGAAAAGGATATTTGTTAAAACTGACTTTACAATTTGACAAGCATTCTCCAATGTACTACTAAATGTACACTAAAATTTTACAAGCAAATCTACTCCAAAGAACTGTTCTTAGTTAGCAATTTGATCTGCATCGCTTGAAAAAATAAATTCATTTGTGAATTAAGTGAGGATTTTATTTTAGTTTAAACTAAAAAAAACATTGCTAATTAAGTATTAGGAATGTTGTGATGTCCTTCTGGACAATAGAAAGGAATTTGAAAAATCTAGTCGTTAGACAGACAAAATTAAATGCTCAACTAGATATTCGAATAAATTTGTATGTCCTACTGAGAGCCTTAAGTCCATACAAGTCCTTTTTTGCACGGATGGGAATGTGGATATTTTTCCGTAAACTTCTATCCATATCCATTTATTTGAGATTAGGTTTTAAATACAAAATAATACTTTTTAGAAATAATAAAATCTAGAACTACTAATTCCGGCGGTAAACGAATTAAGAAGGTGTCTTTGCAGCACATTCTATTTAAAAGTACATTTATACATTTTGAAAGGAAATTAAATAGCAATGAAATTAATCTCAAATGCATTGTGCAATTGAATTGACTCAACAAAAACGAATGGTTTCTTAAACTCAAAATTAAAAGAAGAAAATTATTTCTTTTAGTGCATTTTTCTTGCTGGAAATTATCAAAATTGCTTTTCAAAATTTTCCTAATAAATTATAGTAAAACAATTTATAATAAAAGCCACTAAATTGTTGTCAGACAAAAGTGGTAAACGAAAATGAAAAGACCAACGCTATCGAGTTGGACTACATAAATTGCTCCCACTTCGGAACTATAACAACCATGAAAACTTTTTCTCTCCATTTAAGGACGAGGTTATGATCAGGATTATAGAGATCATAACCCTCCATGTGGGGGTTCGCCAGTTCGACCTAAAAAAAATATAAATATAATATAAAATATAACAACCATGAAAACCAGTTTGTCTTGAAGATAAGAATTGGTCAAAACGATGGCTCTATAAAGTATAAAGTATGACATATAGTTGTTTGTTTTTTCTTTTAATCATATTCTATTTTCAAAACTTTTACATGTTATAGATCTTAACATCTGATAAATAAATAGCTTTTTCATGCATTTTTCATGTCATTCGTTCATTATTTTAAGAAATAGTCCTTTCTTTTTACTACAAAATACAAATATTAGGCATAAATAGCTCATGCAAGACCCAAAGCCCAGCTTCTCCAACCATTGTGTGTGCGAAGATATATTTCTTGCACTAATAGGAGGACCTACAGTTAAGTGCCGATTCCGAATGGCAATCTATTTTTGAGACACTACTCTTGGATGTTCGTACCTACTCTTGTAATGCTTGGCAGCATATAACACGGTCCGGCATTTGAACCGGGGATCCCTCGCCTAGTGGTCCAACGCACTTAACCACTAAGCCTAAAATGAATGTTCTAAAAAAGATTTAGAGAAATTTACATACATTCAGCAGCAAATATTTAATAAATTTATATAGTCTTTAATAAGTCCTCAAAGTTTTCATATTTAATGAATAAAACAAAATAATAAAAAAGTCAGTTAATAATGTCACTGAATGATAAGTCAACTGTCATTATTCTGACACTGACATTGTCTCGAAAAGCCATTTCTTTTATAAATAAAATAAATAGATAGCAATTTCTGACTTAAACTTGATTGAGTTGAACTGGGTACAAAATTTATCATAACATCGGATAAATTAGTAATTTTAAAGTCCGAATTTAATTGTCTTTCTTTTTGTTCTCTACCGGATAGTTTATATATTATCTTTAGTGCCTGTGTTATGATCAGAATTAAATTCTTTACTGGAATTTGACGCGACTTCTCTGATCGACCTTAAAAAAAGGTCAGCAGGCGATTGAGGAGCCATCAAATGTTGATGAACATATGTAGTCATTAGAAGCGTGACTTTTACGGTCATTATTTTATATATAGGCATTGGTCATGTCAATCCAGGGATGTATTTGCGGAATAGTTTCAAGAAATTACAAGATGTGTCGCCCATACCTTAAATGCTGATACCTTAAGTTCTGATTAAATTGATCTTTCCCTGTATCCCTACTATTTCGGTGTTCAATTCGAATAGAATACAGCATGTAATTAATGTATTGGAAAAGGACTTACTCACTTAATTCTTGAGTAGGTGACCAATTGATGGGATTGCGGTACAAATCTAATTTTAAAATTATTTTTCGCTATTATACCGTACCTCACTAACAGTTTAAAGGAAAGATGCATTTAAATAGTGGTATACGGAATGTTGTTGCCTAGGCAATTTTTCCCAATTTTGGTTTGACCATGGAACCCTAATTGGTCATACTTGTTTTGGCGGACCCCAAGTCTGATAATAACAAAGTTAAATATTTACATTGACTTGGTTTGGTTTAGTTGAGGTTTAGAGTCGCGTTCCTTACTTACATTAATTTATTTAATTTGTCCTACTTCGTTTTTGAAGACACTTTACACTTTTCACTCGTCTTTGCACTAAAGTACCAGAGCAGAGCAAATATTCCCAAAAATATTACATGTGCTTCTATTATTCTTCAAAATAAAATAAAATCGTAGCATCAATGAATCAACACTTGAAATATACTCGTATATGACCATAGTGTCTGCAACTTTAATTATTTCGAGAAGATTTACCATCTATTATTGCATAAAAGCAAAACTGTGTTTTTTTTTCTGTCTATACGTTCCCTATGGATGGTCAATCGATCATAACAACATTTTGTACCGCAGATATTGTAAATATTATGAGAAGTTGTACAAATAAATATAGATCAAATCGCTTGATACAGTCTGTCAGTCACATGGATATAATAATGTCATGTAATTTTTGGGAGCAGAAAATTGCTGGTGAATGATTTGTCATCGAAAAATCATGTTGTAAAAATCACTATAAATTTAGTACAGGCAATTTTATTCTTGATTTATATCGATTTATGTAGATTTTCATTCACCCATCCCGCAACGGTCAGCGCTTCCTCCAATAATAGACACGGTTTGTTGGAGGTATATAAAAACTAATTGTCAAGTGCGATTTGTATGGTAGGACTATAATGACGGTTGGCTTTTGTCCTTGTTGCCCGGTTGTCCTTTCGCTCAATTTGGGTGCCATTGAAACCGCACTTTATGACTTAAGCTTCACAGAAAGTCTTTACTTCGCAGTCATAGCAGTAGATGTGTTTGGCCAAAGTCCAAATTTTCAATTGGTTCTTCTTATTTCTTTTATAGTTTTTGATCAAAACGACAAATTTTTTGTGAAATATAATTGGCTATGCAGATTTAGTAAAGTTAGTTATTTTTTCAATTTTACTATTTTGAATTTTACTATCATCTTAAAATTTTGATTTTGGACATACATATGTCGCTTCGAACAGACTTCATAGATTTTTAATATCAAATTTAAACTTATGAGAGCCGATTGGTTACAATAAAAGGTTTATTTAAAAAATATACACGCATTTAGTTTTCTAACTTTTTGTCTATTTAAGTGATCTGAAGAAAGTTCGTGGAATTTCCTAATTTCATACTTTCCATGTACTTTGTCCAAAATAATGCATGCACCATCTTCAGAAAATTTATTTTTTAAAAAAAAAAGTATCAAATAACAAAAAACCAAAATAAAATTAAAAGAAAAAAAAACAATAAATTTAAAGGAAAAACGAGCCACAAATCTCTCAATAACTCATTACTCAAAAATGCTAAGTCTGTATCTCCTGACACATCATTACTCATCAGAGAAAAGAAAAGAAATAAAATAAATTATATATATATATATATTAAAAGTGATTCATATACATTTTTGTTTATACATACCTGAAAATATCCGAGTGGTATTAGGTTAAAAGATAAATTTAGAAAATGAAAGTGCAGCGACAAAAAGCTTTTTTTGAGAATTTTTGTTTTTTTTGTTAAAATAAATATGAGAATATTTTTTTTCTGTTACTCAATTTTGAGAAGGAAATTATTTTGAGATATATACTCAAAAATTTCCCTTTTTCTAAAAAGAGAGGGGAAAACTACTCACAAATACAAAACAAATGAAACTCCACACACACATGAATTTCAACTACACAAAATCGCACCAACTAACCACCTGTTCTTTTGGTTTTATTTTCAAATTCTCTGAGAGAATTTGCGTTGAGAGTAATTTATTCACGATCGTGAGAATCGTACGTGATTGGTTTGTTGTGCGGAATCATGTTATGTTTTTTTTTTCTTTTAATTTAAGGAAAATAGTATTTTTTTTGGTAATTTTTAGAAATAAATTAAATTTAATATTGAAATAGAGTGCAAATACGAGAATACAATGATGAAATTATGGATGTCGTTTGGATATTTTCGAAAAAATGTTAATATCGTGGGCAAGCGACACAATTAGGATCAGGGAGAATATGTTATTATTTTTAATTTAAATTGGAAATATTTAGTGTGTATAACAATAATTCAGATATTCGCTTTAGTAAATTTTATATTGTTGGTATTTTTAATTTATATTTTTACGGGAATAATATTATTATTTTGTGTTTTTTTTTTAAATATTATTTTTTTTACAAAAACTCATTTTATTTTTATTTGTCAACTTTGTATGTAGTTGAGTTAATAAAAACTATTTTTCCAAGTAATTGAGAGAAAATAGGTTGAAAAGACCCATCCATATGTATGAAACGATCACTTCTTCATTTATTTTAAGGTAATGAACAGGATTGGATTATAACAATGTTTTTCACTTCACTGTATCCCTGCTGTATATGATTGTAGGCCAGTTTGCATTCAAAGAGCTACCCAATTTTCTTGTTTTCGAAACATTTTTCGGGCGACGTTTCATTTGAATTTATGAGACAAATATATAATTCTGTTATATATTAATCTGATATTTCTTCAACTAAGAAAGAGGACACTACCCACTTTTTCTGTCACTCAGCGCAGACGTCTGCCCAGCACAATACCATATTGGTAATTCTTGGGAGGCACTTCTTCGCAGACTAATAAGAACTTTCTTACAAATGATTTGATTAGATCTATAAATGCCTCTGCTTAAAAAAAGCCCGTAGATTTTTAAAGGTTTCAAGTGCACCACAAAGGATCTACATTGATCCTAGTCAGATTTAGAAACCACTCAAAAGCTGGTGTTGTTGCATTTGTGTAACCCTGGAGTGTTTTGTCTTAGGCGCGTTGATATACATTGCCATTTTGACAAAGTTCGTCGGGTCCCTCAATTATCAACCCAATAGGTACTGAAATGAACTTCCAATTCGATCAAGCTTAGTTACTGCTGTGGAAAACTCTTCTTTTTCTTAGACTTTTCATACTCAGAGTTCAAGGGCTCTAAGGCACCCCCCGTATTTCCGATCACGAGATTGACGATCTTGAATTTTGCATAGAATGCGGTTGGGTAAATTGCTTGATGCTCTGAAGTTCTTAAGACTCTAGTTGTAGCCCCGGTAGCTAAAATTTATGTCTTTATATATATTAATTACAAAATAACAAATGTGAAAAGGCTCTAAAGTGTGGGCATAGAGACGGTTGTAAAATATTTACTTTTTAAAATTTAAATCAGCCTTATTTAACAACAATTTTATCGATAAACCTATACGTTTAAAAAGCGAATATGGAGGCGGATTTTAACATTCCTTGTATTGAATAGGTTACGTTTTCCATGCTAAAATCTAAAGACCTCGAAGTGAAAGACGAATGTATAAATTAAGGATATATGAAATTGCAATTTTATTTATGCTGTGAGGCCTTTAAAATATTTGTGCTTTACATTTTTAACAGCCCTTTAACTTTAATCGGAGTACGTCAAAATATTTCTTGGATTCAGCTGTACCCCAACGGCCTCTTGTATCGCTCCTCACACATACGTATCCGATTTTTTAAGACTTGTCTCAACTGCAAGAAACTGCTACATTAGACGGCTATTTTTATTTTTGATAAAAATTTCAAAAAAGACTTAAGTTGAATCCATAATTTTTTAGGGTCGCTGAGAGGTGTAATTGTTTTGCAAATTTTTAACAGAAATTTGTATAAGTATTCCAATAATTTTTGAAGATTAAGGAGAATGACACTGTTTTGTAATGAAAAAATTCCAAATTCGAAGTAGTCACGGTGGTACTTTTTTTTCAACTTACAGTTTTCTGCATTCTACATTAAGTTCTCTGGATAATTAGGTAATTTAGAAATAAATAATATTTTCATATAAAATATCTACACCTCTAATTTAATGCAACATCTGCAAACCTATGCACATAGCCTCAACTGCAAATGTAGGCTAAAAGCTTTGCAAAACTAAAACAAAAAAAAACCCATAAACACTAGCTACCGAAGGCTACCGTATGTGGACGTAAATCAAAATTGGAGAAACAGCTTTTCCATAGAAGGAAAATTGCATTTGTTATTGCATCAATTCTGTGCAACGTGCACAGAACGTTGCACTGAAATGACGCCAGTTTCTGCTTGCATGCAGATGCAATATCAAATCAAAGATAATGACGGCAATTCGCCTTTGCAATTGTACGTGATAGTGACTGTTTCGGCAAAGACAAGTTCGCTTAATAAGTGTCAACCAACTGATGAAACGAATTGAAGCAATACAAACTCAAAGTTGTTTTCATTGATCACTGCTTCCCTTTCGTTCTCTTAACTCTTAATTTACGCCAGGGAAAATACAAACCAAACTCTTCTGGACAGTGTGTTTCTGAGATCCGCTCCTGAATAAGGCGCAGCGCGATGTAATACGATCTCATTGGAAAATTTCCTTTTGGATCGCAGTCCAAAAATAGCCTGAACAAAGAGAAACAGAAATGCATGTAAATTGGAAATACAGTTTTTCTCTTCTGGTTGTATATTTTTTTATTTTCGAAATCGAAATTTATTTATATGAGTCGTTCGAATTTTAAGTTTTTTAATTGATTTCTTTATGTGCATATTTTCGAAAATTTAACGTAAGCAATTGATTTTAATTGTTTTTTAATTTACTGAACTGAAATGTTCACTTTGATTTTTGAGGCCGTTTTTAACAGAGTTCAGACGATAAAATTTAATCGATGAAACAATTTTCTCATAATTAAACTTCGAGAACTCATTAATCGCGAAAATAATTCAAACAAATTTCGCAGATAATGCACTTTTATTGCTAGCGTCAGTAAACAGGAAAAAGAAACAATGTGCTAAACATCTTTATATTGTTTAAATTTAAAAATAAATGCGCTAAAAAGGAAAGTCTAGTAACACAAGTAATTTGGGGAAATTTTTCATTTCAATGCTTAATTTTAATGAACTTACGATGGCTGTTTGCAAAAATCACTGTCACTTCTTCTGCTCTAAATATATGGAAAATTTCATTTTACAAATGTTCAATAATTAAAGTAATGGTTGATCCACCCGGTAATTATTGAAAGAATTTCGTTCGTTCATCAATATGATTGAATGATCTATCAATTTATTTTGTTCAATGAAAAGTCGAATAAACGAAATGAAGATACAACGACAGCATTAACAATTTAATACTCACCGAAAACTTTTCATTGACTCAATTAATTATACATTAAGTTACGAATAGAATTGAAGACGACGCAGCACTAGATTAAAAGGCACAAGAATTAGAAGCTTACTTAATACTTACTAACAACAGAGGGAACAAGGGATGGGATCTTCATAAAAGATCGAGAACTAAGAGTGTCTATAAGACTACCGGGCACGTCATTCAAACAGAGGTTCTGGCGTGGTCCTCAAGGCGGCTGAGCAAATGCAGATGAGATCGATATTCGGAAAAGATATTGGTATGGCCGCACTTAATGCAATGGAATCAACAAATCAAGGAATTCAAGGCATTCTGCAATTAGAACCGAGTCAGACTGTGCTGAAGGCAATAAGCAGGCGAATGAGCTTGCAAGAATAGGACGTCTACTCAATAGTGATGAGGTTGCTGACATAAAACCTCCTCTAAGCATAATAAGGGGTTCTGTTGAGGAAATAACCCTAAGGACTGCCAACCTAAGGTGGTCAAGTCTTGTGGGACACACGGCATCAAATGAACTACGGCCACTTCTCGACTGTAAGAGTTCGAGGAAGTTTATAAAACTTAGCAGCGATAAGCTTATAATATTAGTGGAAATCTTGATAGGGCATTGCCCCCTGAGAAAACATGCGAAAGGACTCGGCCTGTCAGATACAGACATCTGCAGATTCTGTGGTGATCTGCAGGCTGTTGAGGATATACCGCATATATTGTATGAATGCGAGGCATTCTCACGAAGTCCTAGGAAATTCTTAGGGTGACACTTCATCGAAGCTTTGGAAGAAATAGACGGTACAGACTTCAAATGCCTTTTTGGCTTTTGTAGGGCAATTGCATGCTTTCAAAGGGAAAGTGTTTAGGTTTGTTTTTTGTCTACCGTTTGAGTACAAATTCAACAGGTTCCCCAGGGTTCGTGATGGGCCCGCTTCGGTGCCTAGTGTTGTGTGAAGACTCTTACATCACACCTCTTTCTTAACCTAACCTAACCTAATACTAATTTACTAAATTAATAAACATACTTTTAATGACTCTGCGCCTTTAATCACCTAATTAAGGTACATTAACCCTCAAATGGGCGATAATTCTTGCCCCTTATTTAGTACCTTATTAACCCAGGTTAATATTAGTCCCCATTAGAATGGGGTATGATAACTATGGAAAAATTATATTTATTTCTTTTTAATTTTTTAAAATGTATCAAATATTTAGGCACTGGCTCCCAGTAAAACCCAATTATATTACCCCGGGGTTAATAAAGAACGTGTGTGGGTTAAGCCAATGAATTTTAAGTAATACGTGCACGAACAAAATCATTTTCAGTGAACCTCAACAATTAACTGTCAAAAGAATGATAATTTTCTAAACTGAATGATAAATTAATTCATACATGCCAAAGCTATCTTGTTAATTGAGATGACAATAGAGAGTATTTGTCTCGTAAAAGAGAAGAGAAGATTTTGTTTGTTGTGATTGTCGTTTTGTAGTAAGTAAACTCGTGTTCAGCGGTTACTGACTTGAATGATGTTAAATAAAAGATCTGAGCCTTTGATCGTAAAAGGGTTTATTTCCTTTTTCTAATAAGACCTGAAATCTTTTAAAAATTGAGCGATGAAATGAACTTAACATAAGCCGATATTTCATTTTCTAATTGGTAGAACTTCTAAGAACGATTTTTTCCATATGTTAAAACTTTAAAAAAAAATTCTTAGGGCAAGTATGTAAAAAGGGCATACATATTTTGTAAAGAAAGTATCCTAATTTTTGCGATTAAAGCATATATATCACGCTTTTTTTGCAATGTTCCGCTTTTTCACCTCTGTCCCGCTGCCACAAGCAATGACCCGGAATTGTCGCGACTTTTTATTAAATCAATTTATCGATTTTGAATTAAGAAATAGAATGAATTCGCCGTTTATATTATAATGTCAAAACGAATTTGAAAGTGTACTTAAAATCAGTTTCCTCACCTAGACGCTAAGACGCTTGAACGATAAGAGGCAAAGGGTGGTAAGGACCTTGGTGGTGTCTCCTGTCGAAAAGAAAGTTCTCAAATTTTTGAACTTGAAAGCATATTTCACCTGTTTGCATTGTTCTTCTTGTTTTATGAGTACTTTAACTCTCAACTCAGAATCATGGGCGTTTGAAACTCTAGACCATCGACTTACTGATACAAGTCGTTTGTATTGAAAGTTAAAATTTTTAAATCTTTATCTCTAAGTGAAGTGGCAGCAAGCCAATTTGATCTACACCTTATGTCATTGCAAATTTAGAAAGCATTTTTTCGAGCTTCTGCCAATTTCAGAGCCTCAAAATCATTGGTGTATGTTCATGGCTAAGATCGCAAATGTCCACTCGATTGAAGTAAAAAAATGTTGCACTTACTTTTTAATTTCGATGAGGACCTCCTAGTTTTTTATACAGTGTCCTGCCTACTTTTGTTTTTTGCTCGATGATAATTGCTTCTTCGAACTCAGGTTCTATGCTTTGAAACTCCGCAAGATGTCTGCCGCGGCATCCACCTGACCCTGGTGGCTTTGTACTTAAGATACAGGTATGTTTCTTCTTCGGAGCGCAGATGTACACCAGTACATTTCGTTCTTCTTTCTCTTGGAACTAAACACTATCGGCAGCGCCTATGAGTTGCAATGTGACATTCGAATTTTATTCTGCAGCTCTTCATCTTGTGATGCAATGTGAAAGTTGTATTCAGTCGATTAAATTTATAAAAACAAAAAGATTAGTTAATTCAAAGGCTTCATCAAGCCTAATTGTCTTTTATCCGCTACGATACCACTACCACTCAAAAGATAACCCTTAATTAATGACTATTCATTAGATATGAAGCATTCTCATTAACAATCTGAAATGCAATTCCTCATTAAGACTCACTGTCTCATCATATTGTCCCCATACTCTTCAACACTCTGACGAGTGTCGACAGTTCCTCAACATTATACGAAAAAGTCATTTTAAAACGAATTCATTTGCATTATTCTCTTTCCCATTTGTTTTAAAAAATTTCTTGGGGAATCATATTTAAAGCCCCTTATATTAATTAAAAGAAAATTATATTAATTAAACCTAAAGAATGCGCTCAATTAACATGCATATGCCAATATTTCGCAATGGCATCCTTGAGAAATTCATATGAATAGCAAACAATTTTATCTTATTTTTTTTATTTTTTTCTATTTACAGTTCAGCAACACGGTGGAACAATCGTGCAACAGCAGACGCTACCATCATTAACACACGTCTATGCCCAAGGTGACATTTCACCACCCGTCTTCGAACAAATCTTTAAGAATGCCCGTTTCGCTCAGGGCGGTAACGCTTTGTTCGAGGGTAGGTTACGTGGAAACCCGAAGCCATTCGTTACTTGGACCCGGAAGGGCGCACCACTTCTGGAATCGCACAAGTATCGCATGAACTACAACGAAGTCACTGGGGAAGTGTCACTGTTGATTAATCAAATCGGACCCGGCGATGAGGGCGAATACACTTGCAGTGCTCGCAATCAGTATGGCGAAGCTATTTGCTCCGTTTTCATTCAGCCTGAGGGTCAACCGATGCCCGTGTTGCAGCCAATTCAAAGCTACGACAAGTCGATGTACACCAACGGATACTCGTTCACATCCATCGAGGAGGAGTTCCGTGTCGATACCTTCGAGTATAGGTTACTGCGTGAGGTCTCGTTCCGGGAGTCAATCACCCGAAGAACGCAATACGAGTCCGACTTCCAGCTCATATCCGAGGTGGATCGTTCGCTTGGACCTGCTTTCGCACCGCAGATCAACACCAAACCACGCAATTCCAAACTGATTGAAGGTTCCGATGCGGTATTCACTGCCAAGGTTGGATCCAATCCCAAGCCGAGGTTGACATGGTTCCGCAATGGTCAACGTATTGTACCATCTGTGAAGCACGAGATCTCTTATTCCAGCAATCTGGCAACACTACGTGTCAAGAACGCCAATCTACAAGATGCCGGACACTACACCTTGTTGGTGGAGAACACCCAGGGATGTGTGGTCTCGTCTGCAGTTTTGGCCGTTGAGCCGGCTACCGAATCGTCGCACGAGCCAAAACCCGTCGACAATATGGCTGAGCAGCTAGAGGCAGGAAAGGCATTGCCGCCGCAATTCGTGCGGGCTTATACCGATCGCGAAGCAACCGAAGGTCGAATGACTCGATTCGATTGTCGAGTCACCGGCAACCCATATCCTGAGGTCTACTGGTTCATCAATGGCCAGATGATTCACGACGATGCCACCCACAAGATTCTGGTCAACGAATCTGGAAGTCATTCGCTGATGATCACCAATGTCAGTCGCTACGACGCTGGTGCTGTTCAGTGTTTGGCCCGCAACAAGGCCGGCGAGGTGGCCATCGAGGCTCAGCTAAACGTGCTCGAGAAGGAACAAGTAGTTGCACCACAATTTGTGCAACGCTTCCAAACGATTACGGTACGTGAAGGTGAACCAGTTGCGCTCAGTGCCAATGCTATTGGTACACCTGTGCCAAGGATTACATGGCAAAAGGATGGTGTGCAGATAAGCTCGACACAAGAACGCTTCGTTGGTATTGACGGTGGCGCCACATGCTTGGAAATACCACGTGCTAGGCCATCCGATGCCGGTTGGTATCAATGTACAGCGCAGAATGTTGCTGGATCAACGGCGAATCGCGCCAGACTCTATGTATTAGAAACTCCCAGAGAGCAGCCCCAAGAACAAAGACGTCTACAATTACCAAGGCCCACTAAAGTCATCGAACCAGAGTGAGTCGCGTAAAATATGTTTGCCCGTAAACCTTTACTTAATGTTGTTTTTTAATCTTTTCAGACCTGTTCCTGGGCCAGAAATCATTTACTTGCGTCACGTGGAGCGTGCCAAGCCTCACTTGCGTCCCGGCGAGGAGGACCGCGTTTATCCACCACCGCAATTCATCATACCACTACAAAATGTTCAACAAACCGAAGGAGGACGCGTCCACATGGAAGCTCGCATCGAACCAGTGGGCGATCCTACAATGGTAGTCGAGTGGTTCCTCAATGGAAGACCACTTGCTGCAAGTAAGTTTCACTTGAGTCGGTAATTTAGAAATTTTTTTTAATCATCTGCCTTTTGTTTGTTAAAGGTTCCCGTGCCACATCAGTTTTCAAGTTTGGCTTTATCGCTCTGGACCTACTTAGTATCATTGTCCAGGACAGCGGTGAGTACATGTGTCGCGTCGCCAACGCCTCTGGTGTGGCCGAATCACGTGCCATTCTCACGGTGACTCAACGCGCTTCAATCGAGCAGACATCGCAACATCCAAGCAGTCTGCAATACATCAGTCAGCTGGAGGACTACTCCAAGTACTCGCGCCAAGAAAGCAGCGAAGAGCTTATCAATCAAAAGCCAGCCTTTATTAAGCCTCTACACGACTTGGGCGAATTCGAGGAAGGAAAGAACATCCACTTCGAAGCTCAACTCACTCCCGTGAATGATCCGACAATGCGTGTCGAGTGGTACAAGGATGGTAGACCCATTACGGCCAGCTCGCGAATCACTGCAATCTTCAACTTTGGCTACGTCTCCCTTAACATCATGCACCTACGGGCTGAAGATGCTGGTTCGTACACCGTACGTGCCGTCAACCGGGTCGGAGAAGCCATCAGTACCTCGACCATACGCGTTATTTCAAGGAGCCAAGTAACCTCTGATCTCGGGATTCCCGAGCAGCAGCGTTACATCGAAAAAGTGGAGGAGTTGGAACAATACCAGAAGTCGCAGCACAAGAAGTACGTGCAGGAGGTTCAGGAGCCAACCGGTCCACCAGTTTTCAAAAGCCCGATCAAGGACCAGTTGGATATGCGGGAGGGCGCCTATGCCCACTTCGAAGCCCGCCTCGAACCAGTTGGCGATTCGACAATGCGCGTTGAATGGCTGAAGGATGGTCGCCCATTGGAGGCAAGCTCGAGGAGCACGACATTCTTCAACTTTGGTTACGTCGCGCTAACCATCAAACAGCTGACAATTTACGATGCCGGCGTTTATACTTGCCGTGCATACAATTCACTTGGACAGGCCACAACTTCGGCTAATCTGACCGTGCTCTCGAAGAAGGCCATAGTGTCCGATTCCCAACACCCAGGTGGCTTGCAAAAGATCCAGTACCTGGAAGATTCATCAAAATACGCTCGTAACGTCGAAGAAGAGACAAAAGTCACACAGATTCCTCGCTTCTTGGGCCCAATGAAGGGTACCAATAAAATCTTGGAGGGACAACGTGCCCACTTTGAGGCGCGCGTTGAGCCCCAATCCGACCTTACCATGCAGATCGAATGGTATCATAATGGAAAGGCCATAATGTCGGCCAACCGCATACAAACTTACTACGACTTTGGTTACGTCGCCTTAGACATTTCGGCTGTTCGCGCCGAAGATGCTGGCGTCTACACGGTGGTGGCACGCAATAAGCTAGGTGAAGCTCAGTTGTCGGCAACGATGGTAGTTGAAAGTAAGTAGATACGAGTCTCTTTGTCAGAGACCTTTTTAATTGTTTGTTTTTTTTACAGCTCGTTCCAGCATTGACACATCTAGCATGCATCGTGGTCTTGCCGAGAAGACTAAACAATTGGAAAGCTCAAAGTTCGTTGAGCCTCAGTACGACATTGAAGAGATCTCTAAATCGAAGCCCATTTTTGTGCAGCCCTTGTCCGACCCCAAACCCATGCACGAAGGTAAGAACATCCACTTGGAGTGCCGCCTCGAACCCATGGGCGACCCTACAATGAGAGTAGAGTGGTTCCAGAATGGACGTCCCATCACCGTTGGCTCGCGTTTCAGGACCTATTACGACTTTGGTTTTGTCGCTTTGGACATTGTCCAAACCATTGCCGCTGACTCGGGTGAGTATACTTGCCGTGCCACCAATCATCTTGGCTCAGCCCATACATCCTCTTGTGTTCGCATAATTGACCGATCTGACGTGGTCACCGAAACACAAAACGAGATGTCCTTGGAGCAAATTCAACTGCTCGAGGACGCTTCCCGTCGTCGTCACCAAGTAGCAGAGGACATAACTGTGATGCAAGCGCCTCAATTCACTCGCCCATTACACAACATCGAGACTATGGAAGGCACCAACGTTCACCTTGAGTGCCGCCTTCAACCAGTCGGAGATCCAACCATGCACGTTGAGTGGTTCGTTAACGGTCAGCCCGTTAAGACCGGTCATCGCTTCAGGCCAGCCTATGAGTTTGATTACGTCGCACTGGATTTGCTGGGAGTGTACGCGGTTGATTCAGGAGTGTACACCTGTCAAGCCCGCAACCAGTTGGGAGAAGCTGTAACATCATGCTCCGTACGCATTATTGCCAAGAAGGACCTTGTTTTGGAAACCCAAAATGCATCCGGACTGCAGAAGATTCAGTACCTGGAAGATGCTTCCAAATACAGGCGCTCCGAATACGTGGACGAAATCGTCAATATCCGCCCACGCTTCCTCACCCATCCAAAGAACCTCGGAAATATGCCTGAAGGCGCTCATGCTCACTTTGAGTGCAAAATCGAACCTGTAACCGATCCAAACTTAAAAGTGGAATGGTACAAGAATGGCAGGCCCATCACAATTGGCCATCGTTTCCGCCCAATTCACGACTTTGGCTATGTAGCCCTGGACATCGTCGACCTCATCGCCGAGGATTCTGGAGTCTACCAATGCCGTGCACAGAATCTTGTCGGTCAGGACGAGACTCGCTGTGAGTTGGTCTGTCGTAGCAGCGACCAAATCGTGACAGTCACTCAAAACGAAGCTGGCTTGGAACAAATCCATTACCTAGAAGACCGATCTAAATACAGTCGCCGTGAAGAAGTAGACGAAACCACTAAGCAGGCGCCGGTATTCACTACATCCTTGAAGAACATCGACATCAAGGAGAATCAACGTGCTCACTTCGAGTGCCGCTTGATTCCTGTCTCCGATCCAACAATGAAGGTGGAGTGGTACCACAACAATGCTCCTCTCAAGTCTGGATCTCGCTTCACCGAAACCAATAATTTCGGATTTGTCGCTCTAGACATCATGTCGTGTCTGCCAGAGGATGCGGGCACCTACACCTGCCGTGCCTACAACGCCATTGGAGAAGCTGTTACTTCAGCCATTGCTCTCGTCCACACCAAGAAGTCCATTTACATGGAATCCCAGCACGAAGGCGCCCTTCATCGTCTACAGTACCTCGAAGAGTCTGCCAAACGTCAAAAGATGAGCACACAAGAGGAAGTCGTCACCCAGGCTCCAGTTTTCACTTTGCCTGTGCGCGATGTCAGGGTTGCTGAAAACCAAGCTGTTCACTTCGAAGCTCGCCTTATCCCAGTTGGTGATCCTCACCTCACTGTGGAGTGGTTGCGCAATGGACAACCAATCGAAGCGTCCAACCGCGTTACAACAATGCACGACTTTGGCTACGTTGCTTTGAACATGAAGTACGTCAACCCTGAAGACTCTGGCACCTACACCTGCCGGGCCGTCAATGAGCTCGGTCAAGCCGTTACTTCGGCCACGCTGATAGTCCAATCGAAGGCATCTCTACAACTGGAAACACAAAATGAAGCCGCAATGCACAAGATCCACCAACTTGAGGATCACACCAAGTACACACGCCGCGAAGAAGAAGAATATGAAGTCACTCAAGCACCACGCTTCATCACACGCTTGATTGGGCCTACCAATCTTGTTGAGGGTCAAAGTGCTCACTACGAGTGTCGCATCGAACCGTACCCCGATCCAAATCTGAAGGTAGAATGGTTCCACAATGGCAAGCCTCTTACAACCGGCCACCGTTTCCGCAACACTTACGATTTCGGATTCGCCGCTCTAGATGTCCTGACCGTTTATTCTGAGGACAGTGGCGAATACACTTGTCGTGTTACCAACAACTTGGGAACCGCTGTGTCATCAATTAATCTCAACGTGCAAACTAGGTCATCGATTATTCAAGAAACTCAACATGAAGGAGCTCTGGAGAAAATCCAGTACCTGGAGGACGACTCACGCTTCCAACGCAAAGTCGACGAAGATCAATACATGGCTGAGAGGCCACAATTCGGACGCCCACTGCGCAATGCCAACGTAGCAGAGGGCAGACCAGTCCATCTCGAAGCTACTCTTACTCCAGTCAACGATCCTACTATGAAAGTTGAGTGGTACTGCAACGGAATACCCATCCAAACTGGCCACCGCTTTAAAACTACTTACGATTTCGGATTTGTCGCTTTGGACATATTGTACGCGCATGCCGAAGACACAGGCACCTACATGTGCAAGGCTAAGAACGCTGTCGGCGAGGCTGTTACGACCAGTGCTGTAAACGTCACAGGTAAGTTTAAACTTATTGTCCCCCAGCTTAACAGATTCAAACCATTTTTATTTCTTTCAGCAAATGCCACTTTAGTGCTCGACACCATGGACGAGCAACGTTTGGAGAAGATTCGCCAATTGGAGAGTTACGAACGACCAAAGGCTCAAGTTGTCGAGGATAAGGGCCAAAAGCCAGTCTTCTTGACGCCACTCACCAGTCTGGAACATCTTAAGGAAGGCGAACATGCTCATTTGGAGTGCCGCGTTGAGCCCATCAATGACCCTAACCTAAAAATCGAGTGGTTCTGCAATGGCAAGGCCATTCAAATCGGTCATCGTTTCCGCACCACCCATGACTTTGGTTATGTTGCTCTGGATATACTGTATGCCTACGGTGAAGATACCGGCACTTACATGTGCAAAGCTACAAACCTTTTGGGCGAGGCCATGAATACATGCAACGTTCGCGTACTAAACCGCCGCAGCATGATTTTGGATACTCAACATCCCGATGCTCTTGAAAAAATTCAAAAACTTGAAGCTAAGGCGGCTCCAAGTCGTCCAGATATCGATGACTTGCCAATCAGCCCACCTCACTTCACGGTAGAGTTGCGCGGCAATACGGAGATCTATGAAGGTAAGACCGCTCACTTTGAGGCCCAGGTTCAACCTGTGCATGATCCCAATCTCCGGATTGAGTTTTACCACAACGGAAAGCCCCTACCATCTGCTTCCCGCTTCCACATTACTTTCGATTTTGGATACGTCGCTTTGGACATCTCGCACGCAGTCGCCGAAGACGCCGGTGATTACACCGTGCGTGCCGTTAATGCTTTGGGACAATGCACATCGTCCACTAGCTTGCGTGTGATTCCTTTCGGAGGCATTATTTCAGAGACTCAGCACCCAGAAGGTCTTGAGAAGATTCGTCAACTTGAGTCAAATGCACCGTTCCAGAGGCCAGAGGTCGAAGGGCCAGCCACACGCCAACGCCCTGTTTTCACTCAACCCCTCCAGAATATCGATCGCATTAACGAGCATCAAACCGCTCACTTTGAAGCCCGCCTTATCCCGGTGGGAGATCCTAATCTCAAGGTAGAATGGTACCGCAACGAAAAGATCATTGAGGATAGTTCACGCATTACCAAACAGCACGACTTTGGATTTGTCTCGTTGGACATTTCCCACATTCGTAAGGAAGACGAAGGTGTCTATATGTGCCGCGCCGTTAATCCGCTTGGAGAAGCCGTCACTACAGCTTCCATGCGCGTGATCACCGAAGCAAGCATCCAAATGGACACCCAGCACCCGGAGAGTATTGGCCGCATTCACCAACTGGAGAGACCAACAGCTCCAAGGCCCGAAGAACCCGAACGACTGTTCGAGAAACCAATCTTCACTCAGTTGCTCACCGGTCCATCAGAGTTGTGGGAAGGACAGCACGCTCACTTTGAAGCTCGTGTTGTTCCAGTTGGAGATCCAACTCTTCGCTTCGAATGGTACATCAACGGAGTGGAACTGAACATGGGATCACGTCTGCGTACCACTCATGACTTTGGATTCGTCACGTTGGACATTAACTCGGTCGTCAAGGAGGACTCTGGAGTCTACATGTGCAGGGCGTACAATGCTTCTGGTGAAGCGGTTTCATCTACCGCCATGAAAGTAAAGACAAAGGCTTCTATTGTTGGTGAACCACTTATCCCAGAGTCATGGGAGGCTATCCGCTTGAAGGAAGCCGCTATGAACCGCGTGCCAGAAATGTTTGTCGATACATCACCACAACAGGCACCGGTATTCACCACGCACTTGCAAAGCTATGACAAGCTGGCTGAGGGCCAACACGTCCACTTGGAAGCTCAAGTTGAGCCCAGAGCCGATCCTAACCTCAGAATTGAATGGTTTAAGAACGGAATTTCTCTTACCACCGGTGCACGCATTCGCAGCACTTTCGACTTTGGTCTGGTGACACTCTCAATCAACGGTCTACGTTCCGATGATTCAGGAATTTACACTTGCAAGGCCACCAACTTAATTGGCGAAGCCGTATCAACCTCATCGCTCAAGATTGAAGATCGTCACTGGTTATTGGGAGACACCCTTCATCCGGAGTCATTGCCACGCATTGACGCCCTAGAAGCACCAAAGGAGGGACGTCCAGCCGCTCCAGAACCGGTGTACGAATCACCGGTCTTCATTACTCATTTGAATAACATTGAGTGCAAGGAGAACGACAGCGTTAGATTTGAATGCAATGTCGAACCAGCTCGCGATCCAACAATGGGTATCGAATGGTTCTACAATGGCAACCCATTACCAGCTGCAGCTAAGTTCAAGAGCATTTACGACTTTGGATACTGCGCATTGGACATTACCAGCTGCTATGCCGAAAACTCTGGAATTTTCACATGCAAAGCAACCAACAGCAGGGGTTCGGCAACCACATCTGGAACCCTGAAATGCACCAGCGAGAAGACCATGTTCTTTGAGACTCAACATCCTCAAGGACCCGCTGGACTGCAAGCTGTCCAAGAAACTGATGAGGCTGTGGCAAATAGAAGCAAGCCTAAGGATCTTAAGCCAGACACTGTATATCCACCTCCAGTTTGGACCGTCCCGCTCAACTCAGAGTTCCGTTTAGCCGAAGGTCAAGCGCTACATTTGGAGGGACACGTCGAGCCAAAGGAAGATCCAAATCTATTCATCGAATGGTACTTCAATGGCAAACTGTTGCAGCATGGCTCGCGTTTCAAGATGACAAGCGAGTTCGGTTTCGTCACTTTGGACCTTATTGAAGTGTACGAACGCGATCAAGGAATGTATACCTGCAAGGCATACAATAGGTCTGGTGAGGCCTTCACCCAAACAACCATCTTCTGCAGTGGAAAGGAAAGCATCATCGAGAGGACACAACATCCAAAGGGCGCTGAAGGTTTGGAACAAATTCAAGATCTTGAGGAATCTCTGCGTAGAGATGGATCCAAACCAGAACAACCAGAAGCCGGTCAAGCTCCACGCTTCACATCAGAATTTATTGCTATCACCGATATCGGCGAGGGTGAGATTGCTCACTTCGAAGCCACCTTGGTGCCAACCGGTGACCAGACCATGGTTATCGAATGGTTCTACAATGGAAAGGTTCTCGACGCAGGACATCGCTTCCGTACGATTTACGCCTTCGGAATGGTTGCCCTTGAAGTGCTCGGCACTAAGATTGAAGATTCTGGTACCTATACCTGCCGTGCGACCAACAAATGGGGAACTGCTGAAATTCACGTCGAATTGGGCTGTGTCGATAAGCCAAGAGGCCAAAAACCACGTTTCACCAGCCACATTAAGAGCTTGGAAGGCCTTAAGGATGGCCAGTCCGCTCACTACGAGTGCACACTCATCCCAATCAACGATCCCGAACTTAAGGTCGAGTGGTATCACAATGGAAAGTTGTTGCGTCACTCCAATCGTATCAAGCCCGTGTCCGATTTCGGCTATGTCCTACTGGATATTGCCTATCTCCAAGACCACGATAGTGGTGAATACGTCTGCCGTGCCTGGAACAAATACGGTGAAGACTTTACCCGCGCTACGCTTAACTGCCGCGGACGTGGAGGTGTATTTTCAGACACTCTGCAACCCGATTCACTTCAGAGAATCCGAGAGCTTGAATGCCCCGACCTTGGAGACCAGAAAGGTCCATCCACCCCAACAGGTGAACCGCCCAAATTCATCACTCAAATCATTGATGCCACAAAACTTGTCGAGGGACAAAGCGCTCACTTCGAGGCACGACTCACGCCTATTACAGATCCAGAGCTGGTTGTTGAATGGTACTTCAATGGCAAGAAACTGCCACATGGACACAGATACAGGACGTTCCACGATTTTGGTATTGTTATTCTGGACATACTCTACTGCTATGAAGAGAACTCCGGAGTATACGAGTGTCGTGCTTACAATAAGTACGGCGAGGACGTCACTCGGGCGACGCTGAAATGCTCATCGAAGGCTAGCTTAATTCTGGACTCGCAATTGCCGCGAGTAAGTATTTTTATTTTTATTTTTATTTTAGAAGAGCTTTTAAATTTAAGCTTTTAATTGAATGTTTTGAAAGTTTTTGAGCAAGTATCATCAAATAACTCGATTAAGCCAAACTTGAAAAAGCTTTTCTGTTCATTTTTTTCTGAAGCTTGTAAAAGCTCTTTTAAAAACAAACTTGGGTAATCTGTTTTAGCTTGCCGTTAACAACATGCTTGCTACGAAACTTTTACAATTATTATTATTAACTAATTTTGTTATTTTCAAGGGCATGGAAGGAGGCTTGGAAAAGATCCAAAACTTGGAATATTCCATGGTCCGATCCCGCGATGAGACAGTTGAAGAAACCCGAGGCAAGGCACCAGTGTTCACGGTACCATTGTCAAATGTCGATAACCTACGCGAAGGAGAGAATGCTCACTTCGAGGCACGTCTAACACCGACCAATGATCCTAAATTGAAGGTGGAATGGTATTGGAATGGCAAGCCATTGCGAGCTGGATCTCGCTTCCGCACATTCTGTGACTTTGGCTTTGTAATCTTAGAAATATCGCCAGTCTACCCAGAGGACTCGGGTGAGTTCTCATGCCGTGCCACTAACGAGTACGGTGAAGCAGTCACCACAGCCACCATGAAAATTCAAGGCAAACGCAGCATCATCATGGAATCTCAATTGCCAAAGGGCATGGAGGGCACCATCGACCGTATTGCTGAGCTGGAAGGTCTTGGCGCTGGACGCACAGAATTCGTTCAAGAAGATGACTCGGGCAAGCCACCAGAGTTCGTTACAACACCATTCGACATGGTCATCAGTGAGAATTCGTTGGCACATTTCGAGTGTCGCTTGCAACCGATCAACGACCAAAGTATGCGTGTTGAATGGTTCCACAATGGCAAGGCATTATGGGCTGGTTCCCGCATTAAGACTATTAATGATTTCGGCTTTGTGATTCTTGAAATAGCCGGATGCTATCAACGTGACTCCGGTTTGTACACCTGCAAGGCAACCAACAAGCATGGTGAGGCTTCGGTCTCGTGCAAATTGCAAGTACGTGGTCGCCAGGGTATCATTATGGAACCCCAATTGCCATCGAACTTCCGCAGCGGCACTGAAAGCCTGCAGAAGTTGGAGGAGAGTCTGCACAAACGCGAGGAGATCTTCATCGATGAAGAGCAACCAAATCCACCCAAATTTACCGAAGAGATCAAGGATAATCTCGACATCCCAGAAGGTGGCCCAATACACTTTGACTGCCGTGTGGAACCGGTCGGTGACCCGACAATGAGAATCGATTGGTTCTTCAATGGCCGCTCATTGGCCACTGGCTCACGAGTGCACATGTTGAACGACTTTGGATTCATTGCTTTGGACATTGATTACATCTACACTCGGGATGCTGGGGAGTACATCTGCCGAGCAACCAACAGGTGGGGTACTGCTCAAACTGTCGCCAAGGTCACTTGCAAGGGCAAGGGCAATATCATCTATGACTCCCAATTACCCGATCACATGACGGCTGAGAAGTTGAAGGAACTCGAACGTGGACGCATTACTGAAGCACCGAAAAAGGAAGAACTCACTTTTGGACCACCAAAATTCATTACCGAGATCGCTTCAGTATTGGCTGAGGAAGCCGAAGCCATTCGTTTCGAATGCCAAGTCGAACCCAAGGAAGATCCCAAGCTACGTATTGAGTGGTATCGCAATGGTAAGCTGATACCTGTAGGACATCGTTTCAGGACCATCTACGATATGGGCTTTGTGTCCTTGGACATTTTGTATGTCTACGCTGAGGATTCTGGCGAGTATGTCTGCCGTGCAGTAAACGACTACGGCGAGGACAGAACCAAGGCTACCATTACTTGCAAGCGTAAGAACCCCATTTATATTTCTTGTTCTGGAAAGTGTGTGTTCTAATTTGTGTTTTATATTTGCAGAACAACCATCCATTATCCTTCAAAATCAAGTACCAAAGGGCATGAAACGCACTGAAACTCTCACCCAGATGGAAGCGGCCATCAAAAAGTACACCTCAGAGGTTCATCTCACCGAAGATGATCTCTTTGATCCAGATCGCAAGCAACCACCACGATTTGTCACCCAAATCAAGGACCAAACCACCTTGGTCGAAATGCAAGCAACTAAGTTTGAATGCCAATTGGCTCCAGTGGGTGATCCCAACATGAAGGTGGAGTGGTTCTTCAATGGCAAACCACTTTTGTTTAGTAAGTATCAAGCGAAGTTTTCCTTCCCAAGCATTTTCATTACACCTAGTTGTATGCAACAGTAAACGTATTGCCCTGAGCTTCTGCTAATAAGAAAAAATGTATCCACAGAGAATCGATTCCTACCAATCTATGACTTTGGCTATGTGGCCATGAACTTTGGCTGGGTCTACCCAGAAGACAGCGGCGAATATGTGTGTCGCGCTACCAATTTATACGGCAAGGACGAAACAAGGGCTATAATTAAGACGAGCGGCAAACCAGGCATTGTATATGACTCACAATTGCCAACTTATATGAACAGCATTGAGCGTATTCGTGAAATGGAAGCATCGTGGCAAGTGTAAGTACAAAATAATATCTCACTATTGAATATGCACACGTATACTCATGTCGAGAACTCTTTAGTGTCCCCGACGAACCCGATGTTGATGCTAAACCCAGAGCTGCACCAACATTTGTCAGCAAACTGGAACCACAAACTGTTGAGGAGGGCGAATGTGCGAGATTCTGCGTACGTGTTACTGGACATCCACGACCAAGGGTTATGTGGTTGATCAATGGACACACCGTTGTACATGTAAGTTAAAATTAACCCCTGTTGGTTGACCTAAAGTTAACTCCGTTAACTCTCTTATGTAGGGATCTCGCTACAAGTTAACTAACGATGGAATGTTCCATTTGGATATTCCAAAAACACGACAATACGACACTGGAAAAGTCGAAGTGATCGCCCGCAATTCAATTGGCGAGGCGCTAGCTACAACCGAACTTAAAGTCATCGCACGGTCCGATGACTACCGTAACGTCCTAAAGAATTCACCAAGACGTAAGTCCCCACAAACACTCAAAAATGCTATACAAAATATTTTCAGCAGCTTATTCCACAATAAAAATTTAAACAACAAAAAAAAATAAACAGTAAATCTAGACTTTAAGAATTATTTTTTTCAACTACATCAGCCTACACTAATATGTAAATATATGCAGTATATATAGAGACACCAAACATTTAACACATTTTCACACCAATATCTACTTATTCCTTTAAAAAAAAAAATCCCCAAATCCTATCCCGACCACCAATCAACGGTAAATCAACGTTGCTGTATATCAGGCCAGCTATAGCTCTAGAATCCTCATAATGAAGCAGCGCTAATGTACATAGCAAAAAGCTTTTTTGGAGATCAACGCTACGTTCAAAATTTTATAAAAAACAACTGGTAGTATGATGGTTAAAAAAAAAAAGTGTATTTATTTATGTGTCTTTATGTGTAGAGTACCGTAGTTGTATGTAACTTTTTGTGTCCATGTACAGTTTTGCGAAATGTCATAGTAGAAATCCTTCTCTTTAATTTATCCTCCTTTCCGCTTATAAATGTATTCTATCTGTCTTCTCTTCTGACATAAAAAAAAAAGAAAAGAGAAACTGATTTTCTTTTCCTTTTTTTTATGTCATAAAACTTTTTCTACTTTTCTACAACTATCATCATCTCTATTCTCATAGCCGGAGTGACTTCAATGTCACATCATCATAACCAGTTTTAGATTCTGTCACTTAACCTTAGCCCTTGTATTCCTGTAGTGACTTTATGTCTGTTCGAATATTTTGTGCGAAGAAAAATTAATGTCCAATATCCAAAAATGAAAGAGAACCTGTACACTAAATCCTAAAATTTGAATAAGTATTTGTCACAATCACAGTTTGACAGTTAGTATTATTTTACTAATCGAATTGTAAAATTCACAAGAAATTTAATCCAAATTTTCGTATGCAAATAAGTACGCAAGCAAACCTTTCAATACGTCACTTGTAGATTGATGTAACAACTGTCAGGTAAATAATAAAACTATGACAGCTGAGCGTTTTGAAATACCATTATCTTTGCTTACCTTTTTTATTTGTTTTTATTTTAGAGTAGTTTAGATTAGTAAATTCTTTTCATTTCTCAACAGAAATCATCATTCCTATAGTTGTCAGTTTAATGTTTCATTTAAAGTAAAAATTAGTTTCCAATTCACTACTTTTGTGGCAAATAAGGTGAAAGTGACAGCTAATGCTGTTTGTCGCTTCGGAATTTTTGTTGCCTGATTTTTGCCTATTCTAAGGTTATTTTAATTTTTACACATACTTGGTAACACCACTTAGCATTTGACGTAGACGCCTAAAAGTAAATAAATAAATATTGTCCTTTTGCGGCCTTTAAAATCAAGGTAGAACGCTGAAATTTGTAATAAATACTCCCCAGTGTCCCGAAATGGCTAGAACCTTAACAAAATATATAGAGTCCGCGCTTAGAAGTTTGCGACACCTACTTTTTGTGAGTTGTATTTTACTAAAATGTCGTTTTCTTCGAAAATTTCCATTAAAAATGAAAAAAAAATGAATCGCAATACTTATTTTAATACAACAACCATACAAAGTATTTGGCCAGGGCAGGAATTTAAAAAAAAAAATATATATATATATACATCTAATTAAATGAAATAAATGTCATTTATCATGTTCTTAAAGCCTTTTTTTAAGGAACATATAGGGATATGGTTAGGGTATTAGGGTATTATATTATTTATGCATAGTAGATTTCACTGTATCAACATATTTAGGACCTTTAACCTATTACCTTTCAATTCTCGATATGACATTTGCATTCGTCAACCTATAGTTGTCAGAAGCAAACTATAGCTAATGTCATAAATAAACGACAAGTGCCTTTCGGTATTGCCCATGGCCCACAATAGAAGTGCTTGCACGGAAGCGGCTGTCGGTTTAAACACTGGTTGTCAAATGCTGCTTCGAAAGCGCGAATTAATTCGCTCCGTTCTAATGAGCTATAATGTAATTGTCAAAACAATTCAGAAGTTTATGTCATAACCGAACGAAAACTGACCGAAAATGCGGCCAGTTTCCTAAGTTGCCCGTAATAAACACAACGATTTTTAAGTTACATATATCCAACCACCAAAGTTCGGAAGTTGGCAAAAATTAACGAAAACTCGATGAATAAGTTAAAATAGTCGTTATGGTCGTAACGAACAAAATAAATACGTATGAACACAAATTGTCAAATGCTAGTAAAAAATTGCGTCTTAGAAATAACTGCCAATACATAAAGAGGACTATTTAAGTTGGTCTTCAAAAAACTGCTGGAAAACTTAACGAAAATAAGCGAAATTCAATTATGGTGGGATAATTGAACTGTTTGCGTACTTAAGAGCACCTACGAAAGTACAAAAGACACTTTCATTGACCTAGGTCTGAAACCAATACAAAATAAAACAAATAACTATCTGCTTCCGTCATTGCCCAATCTTCAAAGACGTCACCAATTTTGGTAGTAAGACTGATCTCTCAAGGAATACAAATTAATTGTCAAATAAACTCACTTCATGAGATAACGTGTCATAGGTTATCGATGAAACACATTTGTTTCTGCTCGGAAAACAAGGCTCCGTTTTGTCTCCGACTCTCTTTCTCATTTTTATCAATGACCTTCTGTCTGTCACTTCTAATCCAATCCATTCCTTTGCTGATGACAGTACCCTCAGCTTTACATATTCGTTTTCTGGTCAACGCCCCTCATCTTCGGGCGTCGAACTGGAATGGCAACGTATGTTAAGCTCATTGAATTTCTTAAATGGGGTAAAACCAACAGAGTGGAATTTAATGCTTCCAAAACACATTGCTGTCTTCTGTCATTAAAGCGAAACCCCAATACTTTGCCATTATCCATGGATGGCACTTGCATCGACGAAACCGAAAGACTTTCCATCCTCGGTATGTGCGTTAATGACAAACTTCGTTGGAATGACCACATATTCGATGTCGCCAAAAACGCTGCGAAATGTCTAGGCTTCCTTAAGCGATGCAAGAAATATTTCACCCCTTCTGATCTGGCTCGAATCTAGAAGGCGTTCATTCGCCCAAAACTTGAGTACAACGCTCATATCTGGTCTGGTGCACCAATGAAATATTTGGAGCTATTTGACAGAATTCAAAAACGTGCGGTAAAATTTATTGGCGATCAAGACATCACGAAATCATTTGACTCTCTTAGTCATCGTCGTAATGTCTCCTGTCTGTCATTGTTTTATCGGTATTTCCACCACAAGTGCTCAAATGAAATAGCCAGTTGCATTCCACCCCTACAGCAATTCAACCGCAATACTCGCCATGCTAGGAATGCGCATCAGTTTACCCTCAAGCCTGTATTCGGACGTACAGTGAAATACAAGGATTCGTTTCTTAACCGTACAATACGAATGTGGAATGCTCTACCCCGCTCTGTACTTCCTACGCATTATAGTTTACAGACTTTTAAAACCAACGTGCATAGGTATCTCCTTTTTTCTAATCCTTCACTTCCCTAATGCCCGCACTGTGTTACTTCATTATAAGGGTATCCAAAATCCCTTTAGTGCGCGTACATTATAAAAAAAAAAAAATAAGTTTTCATCAAAAGCCTAAAATTTTGACGCCTCACTGATTTATTTTCTTCGGTCTTAGGATTCATTTTGACAAATTTGAATTTCCATGTTTGCATACCAGCAAATTAGATATTCTTTAAATTTGATCTTCCTTTTCTTAGAACTTACAATTAGTCTATCTTCTATGTATTCTATTTAAGCATAGTTATATTCTTCCCATAATTGATCGTATCTCCGCTTTTTGTAAATCATACTTTCGTTTAAAATTAACAAAGTTTTTTTTTCGTGTTGCGAAATACTAACAAAATGTTAATATAATTTATTTTCTTAAAAATTTGCGTAAACCAAGGGCTTTTCGATTTTTCGAAAAAGAAATCTGTCAATTCTAACGAAATAAATTTTAAATTTCTTCAGCATGGTATGATCAAGAGCTATCGATCTATCAAAAAGAACGTCAAGAAAATGAACTGGTAAAGGTATTCGACGAACGTAAGCAATATCTTTCTGAGCAATCTGGAACCCTTAAGGGTGTTGAACATCTTAAGCCAAAGGTTGTTAAGCAAGAACAACCTGCCTGGCAGCAAACCGTCAAGTCCAAGAAGAGTGAAGATTACTATAGCAAATTGCAAGAGCTTGAGACCGAGCAATTGCTAAAGGAGACGAAGATGCGTGAAGACCATCATCAATACGCTATTCCTGGACAAAAGGTTGTCGCAACATCAGCTGCCAAGGGAATGGCACAATCCTATGAAGAGAGCTTGTAAGTTTGTCATTTGAAAATTTTAAGTTATATTTCTTATGATTGAGTTTTTTTGCAGGGAGCAATCTGATGCTACCGACGTGCAAAAGAGCACCACCACTCAGAAGGTACAGAAGAAGGGTATCGCGGAACCATCCGAGTCTTCGGTTCATGGTCGTGAAGTGCACATGTCCAAGCAGAAGCAAGTCCAAAAAGAAGTTGTCGGAGATCTGGAAATTACTCGCAAGATCACTGCCACTGAAACCACCGAAGTCGAACACAAGGGTACAATTCAGGAGCGTGTAGTCGAAGGCCCTGTGCAACCTGCAAAGCCTCCAGTATTCACCAAGAAAATCCAGCCATGCCGTGCTTTTGAGAATGAACAGGCCAAGTTCGAAGTTGAATTCGATGGTGAACCTATGCCAACTATCAAATGGTATCGCGAAAGCTTCCCAATTCAAAATTCACCAGACTTGCAGATCCATACCTTTGGAACCAAGTCGGTATTGATTATCCGTCAAGTCTTCGTCGAGGATTCCGCTGTATTCTCTTGCATCGCCTCGAACCGTGGAGGCACCGCCAAGTGCAGTGCTAACTTGGTTGTTGAGGAAAGACGTCGTGCTGGTAAGGGTGGTATTTCACCACCAAGCTTTGTGCAAACAATTCAAAGCACCAACGTTACCACCGGCCAATTGGCACGCTTTGATGCCAAGGTCACCGGCAGCAAGCCCTTCGATGTGTACTGGCTGAAGAACAGCTCAAAGATCCAACCAAATATCAAATACAAGATTCTCGAGGAAGACAACATTTACACTTTGCTGGTGATCGAACCAACTCCAGAGGATTCCGGTCGCTACGAATGTGTGGCTGTGAATGTAGCTGGTGAAGCCCGTTGCGATGCTGATTGCTTTGTGCAATCGCCCACTAAACCAGATAAACCAACTACCCCTGGTTCGGAGAA
Source organism: Ferdinandea cuprea (assembly GCA_963576555.1). Lineage (NCBI taxonomy): Eukaryota > Metazoa > Arthropoda > Insecta > Diptera > Syrphidae > Ferdinandea > Ferdinandea cuprea. The sequence continues at coordinate 23,089,821 of OY754960.1, forward strand.
GGCGCCAGTTCTTATTGAGCCGCTTAAAAATCAATCGGTTGAGGAAACCAGCAAAGTGATTTTCAAGTGTCGCGTAGTTGGCAAACCAACACCCACAGCTAGATGGTATCGCGGAGAGAATATGGTTAAGCCATCGCGATACTTCCAAATGACACGTCAAGGTGAATACTATCAGCTGGTGGTTTCAGAAGCGTTCCCCGAAGACGAGGGCGTTTACAAGTGTGTTTTGGACAACAAAATGGGCAGTGTGCAGAGTAGTGCTACTTTGAAAGTGCGCCCACTCGAAAATCTAGATGCTCCTCCGACAATTACCGCATTGAAGGATGTCACTGTTACCGAAGGTCTTCCAGCGCAATTCAAGACCACCATCACTGGCAAAGTGAAAGCCACGGGTGTGCAGTGGCTGCGCGAAGGCCAATTGATTCCTGAGACACCAGATTTCCAGGTGAGTTGATGTCTTACATATACATACGTACATGGGTTTTCCATTAAATATAGGAAGACTTTTTTTCCATTGTTTTGAAATACCACCAAGGAAAGATATTAGTTTCCTCGAATATCTTTAAGATTTAGTCACCCAAAGTCGGGTCGGATTTCTGATAAATTACTTAAAGAAATTTAAAGAAAAAAAAACGATTTTTTGAAAATTCTGACTGCCCCTAACCCCATCTCATAAATTCGGCCTTAAAACCATTAATCGAGAAGAGTCGTCCCAAAGAATAAAACTTCTGCTCTGAACTCTTGAGCTTGTGCTTATAAATGTAATAAATTTCCTCTCAACAAATGTACATATAATATAAATATTAGTTATGTCAAAAATGACATGTTCGTTTCGTCTATGCTGATCATCTTCTGCAGTAGCGGTAAACTAATGCGTTTTTACATTCAATTCAAACCAGTTTATGGCTGTTTTATTATTTCTCAGTTAAAAGCGGCACAACTAGATCACAAGTCTCTTACTTTACTGCCCCCTAGTCTTAGTCACTGAGGGCAATGAAATTCTGAAATGTTGCTGCCATTCTAAGATGCATGATTTAATATTCATTTTGCCCAGCTATTTCTAAGGTTTTCCCATTTGGCAAGCACTTTATCATAGAAACAAATCTCTGATATTCTTCTCTCCATTTAACGACGAGATTATGATCAGGATTATAGGGATCATAACCCTCCCACCTCACTGCATTCCTACAGGTCCGCCTGTGGGGTTCGCCGGTTCGACCTCAAAAAATATCTGCAGGCCTTGATTTTGGATCACTTCATCATTAAGGCCAATCAAAAGCTGGTGTTTCTGCATTTATGTGATTCAGGAGTTTTTAGGCCTGTCTCTCTTACGCGAATGTACGGGAACGTTGATTGCCATTGCCTTTTTGACGGGGTTCGTAGGATCCCTCATTTGAACATGACAATTCCAAGTGAGTCGGTCGTACTCCTCGGATTCTGGAACTTCTAATTCGATCGAGCTTTGTTACTCCTGCTGTCAGGCGAAGCTTCTTCATCTCAGCTGCTGTCAACTTGCCCTCATAGTTTTTGTACATTGTCCAGCATTGTGAACCGTATGTGAGCGCCGGACGCACAACTGCGGTGTAGAGCCTTCCCTTCAGCTTAGGGAACATTTTTCGGTCACAGAAGATGGCCACTTCATCCACCCTACGCTTACGCGATGATTGATGCCGTCATCAACGCTTGCTTCACTGGTGATCATTGATCCGAGATATTTGAACTTTTCACACTTGGGAACCACCACCCCATTCAAATAATGTCTGGAATGGGTTAGCTTGGGTCAGAAAATGGGCAGTACAGATACTCTGTCTTTTTTTTGGGATAATACGATACCCATTCCCATCCAAATCATCTACCCAAACATCAAGTGCTCGTTGCAGGGAAGCCTGGTCATTACTTATGATGGCTCCATCGTCAGAAAAGAAACAAATTTCAGCTATAAGTCAAATTTATTCAGGTGATCGGGTGAGACAAGTTTCTTTTCTGAAACACCCGCGTGACAAGACAACACACTCTACACTATCACCACCCACAAGAAATAAAACAAGTTACTCTGTCTGTTTTTTTTTTTTTGAGGTCAAACGCTATCCATTCGCCCATATGTCAAGTACTTCTCAAATGATATGACTATCGTCAGAAAAAAAAACACTACTATATATTACACCTTGGAATCTGTCACTTTTCCTCCAAGTGAATAATTCCCACTAAACAAAATACGTAGGGACCACAACGCCTCCCTGATAGATACCGATTTTGATTTTTAACTCATTGTTGACTCCGACGGGGCAACACAGGTGATTTTGTATTAAGATCCTTATACTTTGGAATTAGATAGACTAGGTATGATTTCCAATCACCAAATGGTAGGTTAGGTTAGGAGGGCAGTTTTGCACCATGTGCCGTGAAGGCCCAATGTGAGTACATTGTGGCTAACAAAACCACTTCGATCTGTTGAGGAATAGTTTTATGTCTGATAAAGGTACCCTAGCCAAGACGTCCAAACTTTTGAAGAAACTGTAGAGCTGGTCAGTGGCATAGAACATGTTCCACTGACTCTATTTCCTCTTCGTCTCTATAGAAGTCATTTGCAAATATCCCTAGCCTTTTAGCCATGTTTCCGATGATGCAGTTGTAATAGTCCGGTTAATACCCTGACAAACATCCGGATTTAATTTCTGTTAGGAGAGACTGGGGACTTTTATGTTTTGGAGTCAACATCATCCCACAGACTTCGGGTTATGGCGCAACCGCTAGTGTTGATGACGCCGTCGATAAAAGTCTTAGCAATGTTAGCAAAGGCGGTAGTAGGTTCATATCAGAGCCGTATCTGGCCATTCCCATCCACTCCAAACGTGTCCAGGAACCCAGCAGAATAGATCTGAGCGATGACGTATAGCCCTGAAAGCCATGAGGCAAACTGTGACGCACTCCGCGTTTACAGGGTTGGAGCTGATTTCTTCAAGAGCTGATTGACTGTCCATACAGATGGTTATTTCCATTTCTGGTAGTCCTATCGAATTTGGAGGGCATTCTGCCCTCTGCAAACTCCCTGCTTGGTTTCACTGTTACATTCGGATTGGTGCGATGTAAACAGAGTGTGCAAACATCCAACCTTGCGCGTACTCCTAACCTAACAGCGAAACCATGCGGGGGCAGCAATATGAAATTAGTCCCCAAAAACCCATGAAATAAATCCCCAATTTTGAGGGCTCACATGAAGCTTGTCCTTGGGTCCTGCATGGGCCGTTTACGCCTAATATTTATTAATCTTTTAATCTGCCACGTTCTTAGTGAATTCCAGACCTGGTTGCGATGTGGATTTAATTGCTCCTGTTCTGCCCATACAAGCAACTCTCTGCACTTTGTTTAGGTACTTTAGATAGGATTTGGTTCTAACCGCCTCTTACCAGACAACTAACTGATTCGTAGCTAAGAATGGGTCTCACAATCGCGGTGTACAGCCAGTCCACAATGTTCGATTGTAAGCCCCATTTTACCTCAAAGGTTTTCTACATGCATAGAAGGTATTAAATCCTGTCTTCATTCATTCTTCAGTATTCCGTTTCCAGTTCAATTTGGAGGTGAATACCACACTCAGGTACTTGGGCTCGGTTGAAAGATTAGGGCGGCCATTTTTAAGCTTCGGTGGGTCTCATTTAGGTACCTTATATTCTCTGTTGAACAGAATGAGTTCGGTCTTCTTCGGATTAACCGCAAGAACATTGTGTTCCGTCCATTTGGATAGTTCTGATAACGCTGATTCCATACCATCTCTAATGTTGGAAAAGTACTTTCCTTTCATTAGTACAACTATGTCATCAGTATAAGCGACTATCTTAATACTTCAGCTGACAAGGGATTTAAGAATTTTGTTAATCGTGATGTACCACAGGAGAGTAGATAGAACTCCCCCTTGCGGTATTCCACGATTAGCGCTTTTTTTAATCGCACAGTCTCCTATGCTGCTGTTAATGACTTTGCTGTTAAGCATAGTCGTAACCCACTGTCCAGAAAGGCAGTGGTAATCACATGGTCCATTGGTCTACCACCTCTAAAACTCAGCATCTTCGACAACGGCCGCTTCTAAAAGTTACTCCAAAACATATCGAAACCCGTGCGTCATCATTAAACCTCATCACTACATCCTTTTGTCACTCAACTAAATAAAATCTCCTTTCGCTTTATACCAAACTCTTTTCAGATGATCTTCGATGGAAATAGTGCTGTCCTTCTAATCGGAACAACCTACGAAGAGGATTCAGGCATCTTTACAGCTCGTGTAACATCATCAACAGGACAAGTTGAATCATCTGCTAAACTGACCGTTAAAAGTAAGAATTAAACAAAAAAAAAAACAAAACGCCTCAATCATTACACAAAAAAGTTATAAAAAAAACAAAATCTCGATTTATATAAATAATACTGCTCAAGCGTAAATTTAAAATATAATTTAAAAACAAAAACTTTTTAATAAATCTGCTAGTCGTAAAAGATTGAAAAAATATTTTAAAAAAAAAAACAAAAAAACAATTTTTAACATTTATATTACTCATTTAATTTATTTTATATAATTATATGTCTTAACAATACATAATACAATTTTTTTTTTAATTTCTCTTATTTTCTCAATTATACCAAATAAAAAGAAAATGCATCTTTGTATCTCTTGAATTTAATTACGTTTTATTGCATAATGAACTCATCCACGAAATTCTTTGTCGTTAAAAATAATTGCACTTAAGTCCTGATGATACATATACAAATATATATATATATATATGTATGCACAAGTACATAAATGATTTATGACAAACAGTAATCAGAAGCGAGAACGACGATTAATTTTACATAGTATTTTCTTTTTCTAAATTTATGCCACCCTCGAAAGAGTTAACACAGCAACCGACCAGAACATTATTAAAATTTCTGCTGTGGTCCCGTGTGCACACGCATAAATATGATGATGATAAACAAAAAAATAAACTCAAAAAATCATCTCAAAAGAAAACAAATTTTTAGATAGAGGAGAATTTTATATGTATTTTTCCCGGCGAATATTCAATTATTCGTTTTCCTTCCACCTGTCGGCCCCAATTTATCGACATGATAGCTTCAGATAGCCCACTCAGATTTATAGTTATTTGCTGTTGTTGTTTTTTTTTTTTATATTATTATTTCGAAAAGAATTTCGAATTCAAAATAAATACTCTATGCACGAGTGTATGTGTGTATGTTATTAGATGCGGCTGCTGCCGCTCGAGATGGACATTGGCAAAGTTGCTCTAAAATTAAAGCAGATGCCTTCCATCGTCTAATCTATGAAATAAAAGATGCTGCCCCTTAGAGAATATACACTCATACGCATACACGGATGTGTTTCTAGAAAATTGATATTTCAACCGAAAACGAAAACGAAAACGAAAAAACAAAATTCAAATTGGAAATCTATTTTCGTTTCTTCGGAAGGAATATATTGTTTCATTCGAGAAAAATGACATGTACATGGACATGGGCATCATCGCGGTAAAATAAAAAATAAAAAACATGTTTGTGTTTTTGGCAACAGGATTTTGTTTAATTTTATTTTTTAATTTATTTTCAATTAGCCTAGAAAAAGAAAGAAAAACTTAAATTTACCCGAAGCGAAACAATAACAGATTAAAATTCAAGGCAACACTGTCAATCTTCATTCCGATTGTCAGTTAGGGCCCATCAAAGCCTCATCACTTTTTGGTACATCAATTACCGACAGCTATTCATTTTGGGCAAGCGGTAATCTTGGTACTTGCCAAATTCGAATACGAATACGAATCCAAATCATGATGATCATGATGTGATGAATCACATCGCGCGAGTCAAGTGCCAATGTAAATATTCTTGGCATTTATGATTAATTTACGGTCTGCGCTCTAAAGACATTCGTCACGGGCAATGACTCATCTGTTTATATTTTGGCCACCTTTGCCTCGGTGCAAACAATTGAATCGACTGCAGTTGCCCGTAAATGCCCTGAAAATATATAGAAAATAAAACCCACAATTAGTTCGTTATGCAAAATAAATTGTAATTAAATTGTTTTTCAATCTTTTACAAATAAATATTTAACTTTGTACTTAATTTTATTTAAAGAAAAAGCATTTATTTAGTAATTGAAAAATATGTTTTGTGTTTTTCAAATATTATATTTAAATATTATATTTATTTAATTTTGTAGTGATGTTGCATGAGATTTGTTTTATTTTTTTCATTATCGCTTTTACAACTAATATTTAATTTATTCTTTATTTCTGGTTTTTTTATTAATTAATTTTTGCGCCATATATAAAGATGTTTAAAAACATATCTTGCCTAAAATTTAATTTTATATTTCTATTTATTGCTTTGTTTAATAAATTTAAAATTTACTTGCCGACGCTTGCTTTTTACGCGCCAAAAAAACCAAACAAACAAACAAACAAATATGGAAGAGTAAAAACGCTTAATTAAAAAAATAAAATACTCATGCGACTAGGCAATAAGTTTAAATGTTTTCTTTTTTTTTATTTTGCACTTAATTATTTCTCGTTTGCAAATAAAAAAAAATTCTATATATCGTTTTTGTAAATGTTTAATTTAAGAATTTAAAATTTTGTTTTTTGTTTGTAGTAACTTTTTAAAATCACTCCTATGTTTAATGTTTTATTGTTAAGTGTTTTTAAATTTTTGTCTTTTTTCTTTTGAGCCAAATTATAATATTGTATTTTTGTTGTTTTTTTAATATTTATATTTTAGACAGAAAAAAAATCAATAATAATAAACAAACAATTTAATTATTTAATGTATTTTTCACTTAACTTTTGTTAATCGTTTTCTATTCTAAATACTTTTCCCAAAATGTCACTTAATGTCACTGTCAAAATATAAAAAAAAACACCCGCAAAAGCCATCCATTTCGAGGATGTTGGCCGAGAATCCAAAAACCGAACCGACCCGTTCGAGAACAGGTAAAAAACTGAAAATTCACAGCGGAACACCTTACCAGGCGATGCTATATGTTAGTGGGTCTAGCCGCCGAACAAATTGTTTACACATACACCGCAGAGATCTATTATGTGTGGAAGAGGCCAATCTGCTTGCCAGGTGACGTAGGAGAGTCATATTCTATTTTCGGCTCCATGAAATTGATTTTAATACATATGTCCGAGACTAGTGCTTTCGTCTCTTTTTGTCTTTCAAAATTGTTTTTCAAATTATCAGTAAGTGTAGTTAGTAATCGACAATGGCTGATGGGTTCTTCTAGTTTACTCACAGTTGGTACAAAAATATTTTCCTAATGTATACCAAAATTGTGTGTGTTTTGTACCAAAAATATCCCCCTGACTACCCAAGTGGATGGAGGTGATGACTAGCTTGTTGCACAATTAGGAGATTACCCTACAGACAAAAAACCGAAAACACTTTTAGATAAAATGCATACATAAATATATGTATGTACCTATAGCTTGTGGACCGATGAAATACAAAATTGGCTGTTTGCCAGATGCAATGTGACCTCATTTGGACCACACTTGGAGGCGATTGTTTAGATATGACTGTCATGGATTTCTAAACAAATGTACAGCGCTTTTAATGTAATAATGCAATGGGGTCTATGCCCTGAAAATAGGAACGTCTAGGGAGTTTATTCTAGCTGTTTCCCATTAAAAGAGAATATGAGGAAATTATTTGAAAATATTTTTTCTATGCCTTTAAATCTAATTAAAAGATATTTAAATGCCTTCGAACCAACAATCGAATGTGCCATCAATGCATTCAGGGTCGTCTATATGCGGAGCTCAGGATCAAAATTGAGTCATTGCCATCAAAGATAAATCGAATTTATTAGATTCATTAAATATTTCGAAAGGGACCTTGTTTTATTACTTATTTAAACTTAAGAAAAATTTAAAACATTTTAGTGACAAAAATTGTCTTCTTCACAAATGAGTCGTTGGCTATATTGCCCGTTAACTGGAAGTTATTCACATGATTTATTTATTTATTACTAAGCATCAGTCACGCTTCCCGCTGCGTATCGGGTGATTCAGACTATTTGTCAGCTTTCACTAAAGAGGCTTCGAATTTTTTTAAATACCATCAGTCATTGAGATATTTTTATTCGGGTGTTAATCTTAACCCACGTAAATATAAGTGAGAATAAAGACTAGAGGATTTCGTAGGTCAGCACATTGACATGATATTTTTAATCATTTATTTCTGTTTTGCACCTGCGTTCTTTCGGATTAGCCCAGACATTTACCTTCAGTTAATGCAAAGTACATAAATATGTATGAAAAAAAGCTGTGAGGGCTATGAACCAGGACACAAATATTTACACATTTTTCGCAAAAGTGACATCTAGAAGCATTTGTACTTTTGACTTTAAATAACAAGATCAACAAACCTCGCAGTTCTGAATCACTTTGTCACTTTGCGGCCAATCAATTGCAGAAGTTGTTGCATTTGAATTAACCCTCTACTGCACGCTCTATGATGGAAAAAAAATTAATTTTGTACAATTAAGAAACTAAATTTTTTAAATGGCCGTTTGTGCAGTTACACATTTTTCAAAATAACGAAAATTAAATAAATATAGAATTCAGTTCAACGGTTATAGCAAAACAAAAACATTTTAGTCAATATTCAGTACTAAATAAATTAAATATGGAATGATGCGAAGCAATTTCGATCCCTGTTCAGGCACAGATTTATTCTGCGTTTTTGCCCATTACAAGTGACCAATTTTTTGTCATTCCGGAATGTGACCTATGGAGTCCAAGCGAATGGAATTTAGTGGAATATCATGACGCCTTCCTATTTTTTCGAAGTATGCGATGAAGAAACGGGGGTTGCAAGATTTGAATAAATTGTAGTCTTTTGCCGTTTTGGAGTGTTTGAATTTGAAGCAGCGCGCCCCCTTTTTAGACACTTTTTACTTTTGCATAGGTGTTCTGCTACAGCCAGCTAAAACCGAGAAAAATTAATATATACATATGCCAATTTTCTGTCGCCACAAAATCCATGCACTGACAACACACAAGTCCAGAAAGTGGAAAACAATTTTTATGTACTACTTTTTGGATCGTATGTCAATTCCATGAAGATCGAGCGTAGAATCAGGTCTGCGCAAGAAGAGGTCAACACCACCCATATATTTATTATATCAACAATCATGTCAAACAGTTCTCCCGTGAAAAGAAAAGAAAAGAAGTCAGCGAGGGTCTCTAGAGAGGACATTTCCTTGCTCCCTAGGAGACTTGTTCCTTCATGTTACCTTTTGCTTCTATCTTTCGATCTCAAAGTGGGCAATGGTTTTTCATCATCAGAATCGTGCTTGCTTTTATCGGTCTCAGACACATCTCCATGTCCTGCTCATCCTCCGATTCAAGGATTTCATGCTCACTCTCATATCCATCACCAGCAATAACATAAAATCTTTTTTCCGTGGAGTGCCGATACGCAACTCAATTGAAGCCGATTCGAATTCGTTTCCAAGCATTGTACAAACATCAATACACTACAAAAAAAAATTTAAAATAAACCGTGATTCCAACAAAGCGATATAAAAGCAGTTTAAGTGTATCTGAAATGCAATAAAAGGCTTTAGTAGCACTGATTTCTTAATTTTAGAAAGTGCTGGCCAATTACACCTGCAAGCGGTGAGCAGAGTATTAGAGCTTTTAGATGGTATCGCGACTTCAATACAATCAAATAAATATTGTATACTGTTTCAGATAGGCTGAAAGTTCCGCCAGAACGGCAAATCTTTTTGGAAGGTAAGGTTAAGGGGTTAAGAGGGCTGTTTAAAAGATATTCTAAAGAATACTACTTTACCATATTTGATTGATGGAGGAAGCGAGAAACCTGAGGTACTTCAAAGGTTTTTTTAAAGCTACTTCGACAACTCTTTGCGTGTTTCGAAAATTTGTATAAACCAAACTAGCCACGAGCGCCAGTTAATACTTCATAAAAACTAGTCAAAGATAAAGAGCTTTCTTGAAAATATAAACGTCGGATTTCTTGTAGAATTGGACATAAGTTACAAGTTTGCTAAAGTTCAGGCCGGTGGGGTATGTAATTTAGATTCAGGATTTCGAGCCTGGAAGCTTTAAAGATGGTGCTTATAACTTCCGCTGAGTAATTAATATTAAAATAGCTTCCTTCCGTTGTCAGTTGATGGTTTAGGTTTCTATAGATTAACCTAAAGGTTGATGATAATGCTATCGGCAAGTGTTTTTGATACAGTTTGTCATCAATTTTCGCCATGTTGGTCGCGAAAAGATCCTGCCATTGGTTCTCATTATTTTCGGTAATTGATATACCAATATCATGAGAAAACGCCAACTGGTTTCATTCCCTGAACGGATAAGCATCAGTTCTTAATAGACTTGTGACAGTTGATTTATGAAGACTATTTTCAGTTCTTTTCATCACTCTTATTAAGTAGTCTGAATCCGCTTTTAAATTATGGAAGTATTTCGGAGCATAGGTCGGAGAAGTATTCGATAGCCGGAATAAGCGCTTAAAGATATATCTTTGGACAGCTTCAAATCCTATACATATACAATACTGGATACAGTATCCAGAAAGAGGCGTTAAAATCCATTTCCCACCTTTGCGCTGAAGAGTAGAACTCCTGTTATAATAACACACAATTTGCCTCCATAGAGTTCATATGCTAACACACAACTGATGAATATATTTCCTCAGATTTGTGATTTCTGGTTCAAGGACAGATTTAGTTAGGAAAATGTATGCTATTGTGGGAATCATGTCACTTAAAGGGTTACATGGGTTTATTCGGGGAAAAAAAAGTTCTATTTTCAACTATTTTTTTATATAAAAAATAAAATATTTTACTCAAACTTTTTACTGTCTTATGAAAAAGAATTTCTAAAATTTTCAAAGGAAAATATTCAAAGCTCCGTTACTGTGACGTCATTTCCGGTGATCCCTCGGAAAAAAGGTGCGTCAGCGCTGACAGGATCATCAGAAGTAAAAACAAAAATCGTATTTTAGTTAAGACCATAAACTAGAATTTGGACGTAGGGAAAATTGAATTTTTGGCAGGCTTTTTTACAAAAAAATTTTAAATAGTTGTGATTGAAAAAAACCCGAAATCCTTCGTCCGAGTCCTCGTGAATTGTATTTCGAAGATCTGTGTAAAATGTTATCAAGAACCGTCGCAACACCGACACCGGGTGAAGCCGCCACCACAAAGCCGAAACCGTATCCGTTCCTTGTTTACACAAACATGCACACCGAACAAATAAAGTAAAGGCGGTGGTTTTCGAGAACTTTTGACAACAGACTTTGAAAACACGGTTTCGAGAAAAACGGGTTAAAATTGGGATAAACCTCGTGCTTCAATTGAGTGCGCACCTTCCCAAGGCTGTATCTCCGAAACTTTTATTCGGAATGACTTGAAAATTTAGGATAATATTCTCGAGATGTAGATGTAGAAATTAATGAGACAATAAAAATATCAATTTGAAGCTGTGAAACCCATGTAAACCCTTAAACCCACAACTATGACAATTATCATGGAAATGATAAACTACATATATAATGTCCCGAACAACATATATATATTTAGCCTTTTATCGCACTCTTTTCAAACATGAATCAGCACAAATATTTTTATCAAAATATCTCCCAACAATAATTTGTTTCTTTTCAAATTGCTATCAATCAACATGTCAAATACAAGAACTTTATTGAAGTGTAAAATTCCACATCAATTCGTAATATATCTCAATATACCCGCGCACGTTCATCCATTTGAATGCTTGCATATTTATAGCTGCATTTAAAAGATCACCTTTGCATCAAAACAAGTGATTAATATATTTATTTCCATCGTGTGATGATTTAGCATAGCTAAATATCTACTTAAAATTCAAACAAAAAAAAAGAGAATAAGATATCCCGTTGGTTCATCTCTTAATGCGTCAATCAAGACTAAATCAGCATTCACATATTAATTAAAATTTATTTTCTATATTGAATTCGACATCAAGGGCTCAAGATATCCTTGAGCTTATTTCTCATGAAGAAAGCACCTGCATTAGTATCGTACACTACACACCTTGGATTCATTTCAATTTCTTTTCAGATGTGTTCTTCTGTCTCATTTAACTCATTCTAGAACATTACGATGTGGTTGACCTTAGCATAAGTTACAATTTAGTCAAAGGAAACATACATACATAAATAACACCGCAAGAAACATAATTTTTGAAAAAGAACAACTTAGCGTGTTAGTTCTACAAATCGAATGAAATGGAGACCACACCCTCTCTACCCCGAAAATAGATACATTTTGTTGATAACATTTAAACCTACCACCTAGTCTGTGGCGATGATGAGAGTGGGAGTTTGCCTGCAGAATAGAAGACAGAAAGGCTTCCAATAAGAACAGTGACACGATCTTAAAATAAATTTGTTTGCCAAAATGATTAATGAATTCGAACTCGAATGCTTTAATTATCATTTAACAGCAATATATGTTGAAAACAAAAAAAAAAACTTAATATTTATTTTTGTCAAATATAAGTTCATACTCGTTTATATCATTTCGGCGAATAAATAGCATTAACATTTTTATTTAAAAAAAAAAACATTGATTGTCCAAATAAATATAAAAGACAGAGAAGATATTTGGTAATTAAACTTTGATTTATGGATTTTTTAGTACAAAACATAAATATGAATTAGTTCTGCTTTTTTTTGTACTTCAATAGCATCGATGAGTAATAAAATCATTTATACTTCGTAGGTTTGGATTTACAAAACAAAAATCTTTTGATCAGAAAAGTACATGAAATAGGTTCTAATAGTTAAAATCAATACACAGCAAGAGCATAGATTTTTTGTTTATAATTTATTATATTTAGCTTTACAAAAGATGTTTTTGTTTAGAGCGATATAAAGCGAGGGCTTTAGTTCTTTGTCTATGGGAATGTGGTGGGTGGAAAAAAATTTAATTTTATTAGCCTATTGAACCACGGGCCAAACTATGTTTTGAATTTTTGCTCTTGATTTTTACATTATTTTTAGCCAGAATAGCAGGAGGTGTACGGGATTGTAGTGGCCCTGATTTATTATTTTAATCAATAAAACGCACTACTCAGTGTTAGTAGTAAATCTAAGATTAAGAAGTCAGCCAAGCAGAGCAATCAACTTGGCATACATTTTTAAATCTGTCTCTTAACCAGAAATACAAAATCTGAGGAAATATATTCATCGGTTGTGTATTAGCTTACGAAGGCTTTTGGAGCAAATTGTGTGTTATTATAAGAGGAGTTCCACTCTTCAGCGCAAAGGTTGGAAATGGATTTTAAAGCCTCTTTCCCGTTGAATTAAACGGACTGCGGAAGCATAAATGCAACAACACAGTCAAAACTATTGTTCCGCTCAACTTGAGGCTTAAACGGATACTGTATCCAGTATTGTATATGTATCGAATTCGAAGCTGTCCAAAGATATTTCTTTAAGCGCTTGTTCCGGCTATCGAATACTACTCTGACCTATGCTTCTTATGACTCATGGCCCTCTTGTAGTGCCGATTTCAATTCGTATGTAGATGTCCTTTGAAACCTGTTTTAGAAATTTAGTCATTCATTCAGCTTCACAAGTATTCGCAAGGTTTAAGTAATTGCGATGAACCACGAAATTCAATAATTCAACTTTAAATCCCAATAAAGTCAACCTTAGACTAAAATTGTGCATTTCTTAAGCTCATAATCACATTTCTTCGTTCTCTTAGAGCTAAGTAATAGTTTTACTTGTTCTGCGGTTTACTTAATTTTTTTAGTAACCTTGCGCACTACTAGTGTTCTACTTTTTTATGCAGTTTTATTCATCAGTTGATTAATGTGTTACAGACACATCGACACATGATATGTGATCTTTAGTGAGAGTTTGTCGGTGACGCAAAAAATTTTATTAGACAAGTGACTATCGACGATGAATAATTATTTTATTTAAGGATGAAAGCTAAGTTAACTTGCTCATGTTTATTTTATAAACACTCCAGCAGAGCTGGGATATTTGAAAAATTCTCATTGGAATTACAGAAGAAGTTCGAGTTGTCGCGTATTTTTTGGAAATAGTAGAGCAGTCAAGCCATTCAAGCGGTCCTACAATAAGCCAAACTTGTGTTTTCTATTCCTTATTAAAAGTCAGACAATCGAACTCACTTCTTTTGTTTTGTTCCTTTGGATATTTTTTATCCGTTTCAGACTAAAAACTAGCGAATAGCGAATATTCTTACCAGGGTTTTTATATTCGACAAATTTTCTTCCGGGACAATCATCCAGCGCTCCCAATGCATTTTTACGTTTTATATCGCCTAAACTGTTGACTTTTTAGTAAAACTCAGTTTAATCGAACGAAGAATGGACACCGAAAATCTTATTCGATGCATCTATACTACTTACTCAACGGGTATACAGTCCCTGCGACAATCGATAGTGCTCTGGCATCCCTGACGGCTTGGTCTTTCAAATGGAGGTTCGGTCTTCCTTGTTGTCTCTGGGGGCTGGGATCTGAAGATTCTCTTGGTTGGAGCGCAATTGTTCAGTGCTCAATGTGGCCGAGCCATTGTAGTCTGCGCAGGGACATAAGTCCCAACTTTTTCTTTCCAAACTCTATTTGGGACTTATGTCCTACTTAAGTGGGAAATTAGTTCCAAAATATTTTGTTGAAGATAAGACATAAGTTCCAAATTTTCAAACAGAAGTATGGTATTATTTTCATATTAACATAGAAATAGACCACTTTTTCCCATTGAAAGTATGACTACCACATCCCCATGAGGTCTTATTTCCACTTAAAAATGGAGCTAAAAACTTGTTTGACTGTGTATAGCCAGTGTTGTGTGCTCTTCATTGAAAATTCTCTACGCTTATCAAATCAGGGCTTATGTCTCTGCGCCTTGGAGTCAACGTTTTCTGGCTTCTTGAACTACATCCAGATTTTGGTACTGCACATAAAGTACGTGGTTGTATCTTCTCCTCCGTATTCGCCGTTCTCGCATACAGAGTGAAATTCTTCGAAGAATTTTTCTCTCCAAAAGGGTTTAGTACCTGCTCGCAGTTCCAACACTCAGCACCATAGGGGAGAACTGGCAGGATCAGAAGCTCATAGACCTTATACTTCTTCTTAGAAGTTTTGAACGCAATTGTTTTACCAAACTGAAGTAACAACGGTTTCCTAGAGTAATTCTTCTTCTTCTTAGTTTAAGGGGCTAATTACAGCTATCATTGAAATCCATCATTGAAAATGTTGTTTTCGTAATTTAACACGACTAAGCAAACAATATTGGCTTTAAGCGGTATTAAAATAAAGCTAATCACTTATCGAATTTTTCTACAAACTTAATTCTGATTTAAACTTTTCTTTAAATCTATTTTTTATTATTTAACTTATTGAAATCGATTTCAATGAACAGCTCATATTCGTTTCTACAATTTGGGACACAATCGTTCCACTGCACTGATGTGTTCGATTCTCATCTGTCAGTTTTGCTCTCAATGATCAACTCTAACCTGAAAACCTGTACCAGTGGCATTTCACTGACAGAAATTTTGCAATGATTGCTATAACTGTTGACTCTCAAAGTTTCTCCTTTTAACAGTTACATTTTGTCCTAGCCTATGGACAGATGTTTGCTTGTTTATTGAAAGAATGCATTATCTCGTTAACTTCAAGAACAACTAAACTCGCTTGTTCTTCAATAGCCGTGAAATCCTCTATCACGGTATGTTGGGAGCGTCCGATGAAGTCAATATCGTCTCCATATCCCTTAATAGCGGATCTATTGAAGATGCATTTAGGACCAGGGGTCGTAAATGAAAGCAGGAATTAGCACGAAGGTCGTCCTTCCGGCTTTTACTTAGTAACAGCGAAGTTCTTTAGCAAATTAACTCAGACCGTTTTTCCCTCTCCCTTTGCCTTCAATACAGCTAGAAATATAAATTATTCCACCACAATACAAAATTTCTCTCCCAAAAAGTATAAATAAATAGTACCGCTGGCTGGCAGATAATTAAAGCTATGAAGAACTTCCAAAAAAAAACCGCAAAAGATATCTTCGTAAAGCAGGAATTGCTTTTGATAAAAATTATTTATTGTACACAATTGGAACACAGGCGGCATAGGTTCGTTTTTTACGTATTCAACCAGTTCAGGTCCAGTTTTGCATAACAAGTCAGAAATGTCTTCTTCCAGCAATTTATGATTAAATTTGCCTATGACTGTAATTTAGGAATTATATTGTCAATAATTTAGCTTACTACCTAGTAAAAAATATTTTCTCAAGCATTGACAGGTTTTGTCCTGGGCATGAACATCAATTCGTCGCCTGAAGAAGTTGTTAACTCATTTTTGAGATATTTACGTTTTGTGCGACCTTGATTCGATATAAATGTAAACTAGCATTTTCCTGTGGCATAATCAAAATATTTTATCGGAAATAGATTGCGAAAAAGTCATTTCAATAAAAAGTTAAAAGTTTATTGACGATTTCTCAGAAGTATGGAAATTGAATTAATTATTCCACAATAACCTCAACAACATCCACTTATTTTTATTTTTTTTCCCCAAAAAGATCAACCTACTGCAACTTTTTTTTTCGGAAAATATAATACATTTTTTTACTGAATGTGACATTGACATTTCCAATTATAAACTTTATCACAACCCCCACATCTACATCCGCATTGTTAGGCAGAAATTTTCTTGCTGCTCCCAACATTGACAAATGATGACCGCCTAATTGTGTAGAACATCATAAATGAATGTTGCTCAAGTAGCACCCTTGCGGAACATCATAATAACACTTGCAATGCTCAATACTTGGCATTGTCAGGCTGACCATGTAAAAGCCGGCCATTTCGCAGCCCAGAGAGAAAATATTCTAATTAATTGCATCTTTGAAATTATTTCAACAAATTTGTCACGTTTCTGTACGAACGTAAATCAAATATGAAAAATTGTTGCGATGTTTTTAAATATAGTATATACACAATTTTTGTTTTTTTTTTTGCATGGCGAATCCCAACCTAACCCTCTTTGTGCCGCAACTAAATTTGCTTCTACCAAGCGTTGTCTGCCTGCTTGTTTTTTTCGCTTTTGCAGATTATCCGTTCCAAAAATAACTTGGCGACAGTTCAATATTTCACACGTCAAAATGCTGCGAGGAGAATACGCCCGCAAGACAGAGCACACGCACTTTTGCAAAACAGGCATTCTTTGCTTAATAAGTTTTCTTTTATTTCATTTGCAGAACGTCGCATCTCTGCTTATCAACTGCAGACAATTGACTCTGTGGAAGATGAGTCGTCCTCTGGCAAGGAGGATAGCTCGCCGGAGTCACCGCAGCCCCAGCAGCCACGTCAGCCGCAATATTCGCAATACCTTCAAGTGAACGGTCATAGCGGTCATAAGCCGCGGACGAAAAAACCCCGGAGCAAGAGTCTTCAGCCACAGTCCAATATTGTACCGTGGCGTAAAAGTTCAAGGCCCCGCCGTGGTCGTTCGCTAGAGAAACAACCATTCCTTCCCGGGTACAAACCGGAACCCGTTAAATCGTGGACAGAGGAGCCAATTCGACTTAAGCCCGCAACCATTGAGAAGAAGGTTGTCCCTAAATATGAAGTCGCCAAGGTCTTCCTTAAGTCAATTAAGGATGAGCGGGATCAAGGCCTTGTCAGTCTTGGCTACCAGTTGGAAAAGATTATCGAGGGAAAGACTGAAAAAGAGGCCATTCCATGGGTTACGATGCGTGACAAACTGCGGGCGGTCGAAAAGGTCCAAAAGCAGTTAAACAGCTTCGACTTGGAAGATGTTTACCTGTCTCCATTGCAGCATGCTAAAGATGCTATAACACCACAGCAGCCCCAACAGGCGCAGGAGCTTATCATGAAGGAGCGAGAAATTGAAAGACTGAAGAGCTTCGAAGACGACGCCATTATGGACTTTACTCAACAGGTGGAGAAACTAATCGCAACCCAGCCACAGGGGGACACAGTGCCATGGAAGGAAATGCGCAAGCAGCTGAAGTCCGTGCAAAAGGTCCACAAGCAAATTGAAAAGTTTAAAATCGAAGAGGTTGAGTTGAAATCGGTACAGTTGCAATCGGCGACACAGGAAACCGTTATGATGACTGTAGATGAGTCTTCGAAGGGATCCATCCAGAAGGTCATGCGCCGTGAAGATGTGGAAGGATTTGAGCAGATGTCTGAAGTTCAGAAACAACAGTATATAACCACGGAAGAGAGTAACATTCTGACCGTTGAGGAACGAGAACGATTAGAGGCTCAACGCATTCTTAGGCACGAACAGCCTGTCAACTGGCGTACGGCACGCACAGATCTGCAAACGCAGACCAGTGCAGTGTCTGAAGAGTCGACTCAGCTCCAGGAAGAGCAAGCGACAGAAGAGACGGCTGCCTATGGACGAAAGAGCAAGACGCTTGTGACGCAGCAACAAATGCAACATCAAGGATTCACAAGCGTGGAAGACTCAAACATTATGCACCTGCAGAAGAGTGAATGGGAGAAGAGTCAACTGATTAAGCAACAGGAAGCACCTGTTCACTGGCGACAAGGAAAACCTATTGAACAATTGCAAGCCACTCAACTCGAGCACGTTGAAGATTCTACATTCCTTAAACTCGCTGAGCACGAGACCCAAGAAGTTAGGAGAGAAGACACCGCCACGTTACAACCAACACAATGGCGTCGTGGACAAAAGACTGAATTCCAACAGGTGGAAGATTCCACAATGTTGGAAATGAAACCACAAGAAGTCGAAGAGGTTAAACAAATTGAACAGCCCGTAATGTGGGAACGAGGCAAGAAGAAGCCACTAGAGCAACCGCAAGAACAACCTGTTATGTGGGAGAGAGGTAAACGTAAGCCGGATGAACAAGTATCCGAAGTAGAGGAAACTACGCAGCCTGAACAGCCCGTCATGTGGGCTCGAGGTAAGAAACAACAACCAGAACAAACAATCTCCGCAGAAGAGCAACCTCAAGATGCCGTACCAGAAGAGAGAACTGTGCCAAAACCAAGTCCAATTAGACCAATTGTCTCACAACAACCAGAGCAAGTGGAAAAGGTTGTTCTTAAACCCATTCCACGGAGTAAGCCTAAACAACAACAAGCAACAGAAGAGGTAGAGCTTAAACCTGTATCCAAACCAAAGCCCGCTGATGTTGCTGAAGAATCACCCGAAGAAGTTCCAGAGCCGGCCTATCAGGAAGATGAAGAATATATTGAGCCTGAAGAGCAACCTAAGCAGCCACAAGTTCAAGAAACCGCTGTTCCATGGAAGCGAGGCCAGAAAGCCGAGATTCGTCCTCAAGAACCAGAAAAGGTGGAACAAGTTAAACTCAAGCCCACGCCTAGACAAAAGCCGAAACCTCAAGAGGTTGCTGAGGAAGTTCAATTAAAACCTGTTCCAAGGCAAAAACCAGAAGAAGTTCCTCAAACTCAGAAGGAACTCGCAGAGGTCTTGGAACAACCCCAACCATTCCAAGAAGAAGCTGAGGAATACATACAACCTGAAGAGCAACCACAACAACCACAAGCTCAAGAAACCGCTGTTCCGTGGAAGCGAGGCAAGAAAACTGAAATCCGTCCGCAAGAACCAGAAAAGGTGGAACAAGTTAAACTCAAGCCCACGCCTAGACAGAAACCCAAACCTCAAGAGGTTGCCGAGGAGGTCCAACTGAAACCTGTTCCAAAGCGAAAACCAGAAGAAGTTCCTCAAGCTCAGAAGGAACTCGCAGAGGTCTTGGAACAGCCCCAACCAGTCCAAGAAGAAGCTGAGGAATACATTCAACCTGAAGAGCAACCAGAACAACCACAAGCTCAAGAAACCGCAGTTCCATGGAAGCGAGGCAAGAAAACTGAAATCCGTCCTCAAGAGCCAGAACAAGTGGAACAAGTACAGCTTAAGCCCACTCCAAGACAGAAACCAAAACCTCAAGAGGTTGCCGAAGAGGTCCAATTGAAACCTGTTCCAAAGCAAAAACCAGAAGAAGTTCCTCAAGCTCAGAAGGAACTCGCAGAGGTCTTGGAAAAACCCCAACCAGTCCAAGAAGAAGCTGAGGAATACATTCAACCTCAAGAGCAACCAGAACAACCACAAGCTCAAGAAACCGCAGTTCCATGGAAGCGAGGAAAGAAAACTGAAATCCGTCCGCAAGAACCAGAAAAGGTAGAGCAAGTTCAGCTTAAGCCGACTCCAAGAAAACAAACTCCGAGACCAGAGCCTGAAAAGCCTGAGGAGGTAACGCTAAAACCATTTAAGAAACCTCAAATTGCCGAAGTCTCACAAGAAGCTATTCAACTCGAGCCAGTGCCGAAAAAAGAGAAACCTCAACCTGAAGAAGTCGAAGAGAAAAAATGGCCTACTGGCAAGAGAAAGCCAAAGGAAACGGAGGCGGAGGAAACTGTTTCGCTTAAACCAATTCCAAGACCAGTTCCGGCAGAAGAGCCCCAAGAAGTGGATAAACCAAAGATTACACCAAAACAGACAGAAAAACTTCCACAAATTTCAGACCAAGAACCAATCCAACTGGAACCAGTTCAACCGAAAGAATCTGAACTCGTCGAAAAAGTACCTGAAGAAGCGAAGCTTCCATGGCGAAGAGGCGAGAAGAAAAAGCCGGACGAACAACCAATCGAGGAAAAGAAATGGCCAAAGGGTAAGATCCGTCCACTGGAACAAGAACCACTCGAAGAAGTTAAACTGAAGCCAATTCCAAGAAAGCCTGTAGAAGAAGCTGTTGAACCAGAAAAGAAATTAAAGAAAACACCAAAACCGAAGCGCGATGAACTTCCAGAAATTTCTGATGCGGAGCCGGTTGAATTGGAACAGGTAGAACCCTTCGAAGTGGAAACGGTTCCAAAGACCGTAGAAGAAGAACCACAAGTGCCATGGAAACGTGGTCAAAAGAAGAAGCCAGTCGAGCAACCCATTGAAGAAAAACAGTGGCCAACTGGAAAGATAAAGCCCAGACCGGAGGAAACACCTGAAGAAGTGCATCTTAAGCCCATTCCAAAAAAGCAACCAGAAGTTGAGGAACCCACTGAAGTGCCAATTGAAGCACCAGTACTTGTTCCAGACGAACCGATTCCAGTGGAGCCAGAAGAAGATGAAATTATTCCCGTTGTAGAGGAAGAAGAACCTCGCAAGGAAAAAACAAAGAAGAAGAAGAAGCCAAAGCTGCACAAGGCTACTCCATCAGTCGATGAAGTCAGCGAAGAACATGTTTTGTCATTCGCCGAACCCATCGCTGAAGAAGATCAAGGAGATATCCTGCCAGTTGATGCTACCGGCGAAATCGCTGTTACCGAAGAAGTCGTTCCACACACCGCTGAAGAACTTCTAGCGGAGGAGGTCGTTAAGCAACGAGCACACAAAAAGCGAACAAAGCGCCTCAAAGAAGTCTCTTTCGACGAACAACCGCAACTGCTCGAAGCCGTCGAAGTGGAAGTCGAAGAAATTGTTGAAGAGGAACAAGATCGAGAGGTCTCCCAAAAGACAGTGCTCCTCCAGAAAAAGAAGGGAGAACCAAGACCGCAGTACATTACCACGGAGCAGCTGATTGAAGTCGATGTAGATGAAGTTCATCGTGAGATCGACATGAAGCTCACCTCGAACATTGTCAAGACGGAAAGAAGGCGCGTCCACATCGACGACAGTCAGCCGCTTCCTGAACTCGAACTCATCACACAGAAACGCATTCAAGAGGGACTCGACAAGGTAGCCGAGGAAGAACTCATAGAAGACCAACCGATCCAGCAAACAACCGAGCAAACTGTGTCTGAGGTCATGGGACAAGAGCGTAAGATTGTTCGCAAAAAGAAACGTGAGGTTCGTCCGCCAAGAATCACTGAAAAGCTACGACCACGTCAATGCGTGCCCGATGAACCTACTGTTCTCGAGTGCAAGGTCGAGGGTCTTCCATTCCCTGAGATCAACTGGTATTTCAATGACGCGTTGCTTCATGCCTCCGAACAATATGAAATAACTGTAGTAGAAAGTGTTGCAAAGTTGAAGATTGCGAAGGTCACGCCAAAGGACGTCGGGGTATACACCTGTGAGGCTAAGAACGAAGGCGGAGTTGCAACCTCGAGAGCAAACATTGTTCTAGGTAAGTGTTTTTGTGTAAAACCTCTTTTACTTCCCTTTTTCCGTAGTGTGATATGTTTAGAACTCCCATTCCGTTAGTCTTAACCGAACATCTCAACCACCACATTAGTCAAACTCAATCAAAACACAAACACTCTTTCTATTTTTTTTTTCTCTCTCCCTCTCTCTCTCTTTCTCTTTCTCCCTGAATGTCAATTTCACTATGTAGAAAAAGAGAAGGGAATCGCGCCTCAGTTTGTCAAGCCCCTCAAGATCGAGTTCACTCAACAGTCCCCGGAGAGATGTGTCGTCACAGTCACATGTCAAGTTGAGGGTATCCCAAAACCCCAGGTCAAGTGGTACCGCGGAGTCGAAGAGATGCTACCAAGCGAAACGGTTCAAATGTTCTACGATGAAGAAACTGGTGATGTAGCTTTAGAAGTTATCAACCCACCTGCCAACGAAGCTGTAGTGTACTCAGTGCAAGCTGAGAACACTTTCGGCCGTGCAGTTGGAAATGCAAACATTTTCCGAGAAGACGAACCGACGCATGAGCCCAAAGAAATACTCAAGGCTCCAACCGTCACTCCCTTATCCGTTCAAGTTATACCAACCGGTGGAACACTCGTACTAGAGTCCATCTACGACGGCATTCCCAAGCCGGAAATAAAATGGATGCGCAATGGTCGAGAGATTCAGATCAATGATGACGTCACCCTAGTAACCACCGAGTCAAAAACAATTTTGACCATTACCCACATGACACGTAAGCGAACTGGTAAATACGAGGTGTGGGCAAAGAACCAAGTAGGCGAAGCGAAATCCTCCGGCTCGGTCGTAGTTTCCGACCAGCCGCAGGATAAGGAAATCCAACCACCAAAATTCGTTCAACCGCTGGAACCGAAATATTTTGCCGAAAGCGAAGTTGCAATTCTCGAGGCCATCGTCGAGTCCGAACCGGTCTCCTCGTTCCAATGGTTCCTGCACAATGAACCAATTAAAAGTTCCACCGAGTGTCGCATTATGTCACAGGGCAACAAGTCCATTCTCCTTGTCGATGATTTCAAGAAAAAATTTACTGGTCCCTACACATGCCGTGCCGAAAACGTAGGCGGTTCCGTAACATCAACAGCCACAGTGGATCTGCTTGAAGATTCGCCTCTTGAGCAAGTGACTGAATTGATATCACCAAGATTTGTTGAACCACTGCAACCCATCCAAGTGATGGATGGTGAAAACTTATACTTAGTTTGCGAGGTGCATGGGCAGCCGATACCACGTGTCGAGTGGTTCCACAACAACGAGAAAATAGTCGAAACGAAGGACACAATTATCACCCAAGACATCCAGGGAATTTGCACTCTGTCCATTGCAGAGGTATTCCCCGAGGACGATGGTGAATATGTGTGCGTTGCTACGAACAAGATCGGAGAGGCCATTACAAAAACAACCGTCAACATTCAAGGTACTCCAAAACAACTTTACCACTACTACATTTATTCAACACTTATGCACTTACTACTATCGAATTATTATGATGTACATATTTACACAAAACCTACAGCGTGTCTGTTCTAACAACTTTCTTCTTTGCCTTTTGTTGAACGTTCTTAAATTTTCCATTTTCCCAGCCTAAAAAGATGTGTCAAAAGATGCCACAAATTGGTGATGTGTTGCTGCTAACTGTTTTTTACATATAATGATTTAGCTATGTATACTCTTTCAAGTAAAGGTGCTATCAGACGGTCATCCAAACGTATGACATACTGATGACACCGTGACGTAGGATTTTTTTCTAAAAGTGGTCATCCCGTCTGAAATAAAAAAGTTTTCAGACGTCAGTATGTCATCAAGTTTGGATGACCGTCTGATCGCACCTTTAGTTTCCTGAAAATGATTTAATCAGCTCATGAAGTAGTTTATGTTAATTTGAATAACCCCAAATAACCCCTGTAGAATAGTTTAACAACAAATATTGTATATTTTTTTAAACTAGCGAAAATTGAACTGTTATTTGAACATGCTTCGTGTGAATGTTAAATTTTATTTAAATATTAGGAAAAATCCAAAATCTATTCATATAAATATGTACATAGGTTGAGGGAGGAATACCTCCGATCAAAACCAAACCTTTTCTAAATATTGAACCTTGTTAAAGACCAAAATTCGGAAAGACCGTTTTTTGCCCCCAATCTAGTTTAGAGAGATATTTCTTAGAGACAAATTGGACTTCGGTACTGTTTTATTCAAAATTAAAATTAGAATTTTTGTGGATGACTGTAAACGAAATACTGCTATTTAGACAACTACCTCTAACTTATTTCTTTAACAAAATATTTTGTTTTTTTAAATATTTCTTAATATTTTTTAAATAAAAGAAAAGATTTAAAACGTCCTAACAGTGGCGTTGTCATTTAAATAATTTCTAAAGTTTGCGCATGCGCATAAGCGTCAATATGCGCATGCTCTGTTGATACTCGAGTTCTGTCAAAATTGTGAATCGGTAAAACAGGGTATTACCTACAGTTGTCACAAATTTCGATAGCTACCATATTTTCTGACTGCTTTATTGCTATAAATGATTCTGACTGAAATAAATTTGTTTGGTTCATTCTCTAATTTATTTAAAGGAAATAAATTTTAAATTACATTTTCATTAAAGAACAGCGAAGAATTGTTAGAGAAAATAAATGGAATAAGCAAACGTCAAGTAAAATACCTAATCACAATTACATTTTGATTTTCAGTATTCACAATAGATGTATTTTTTTTTATCGTAATATCAGCAAATTTATAATTTCATAAATTTTATCTTTAATTCGATAAAGATACTAAATATTAATTGAAATAAACAATACGAAGTATTGAAACGGCCTCTAACCCTTAAATTTAGTCTATAATCGAGTCATTTCGCAAGAAAAATAAAATTAACAAATAAAATTGTAATCAAAGAAATAGCTAGAAAGCGTGAAATTTGAAATGGAAAAGTATTCTAGGCAAATTTAAGGCCCCGTCAAACAGAACGCGTTTTATCATAACGCCGCGTTTTGACGCCGCGTTTTGACGCCGCGTTTTGACGCCGCGTTTTAACGGCGTTGTGATAAATTACAAATTATTTATTTTACGCCGCGTCAAAAAAAAATGTTTGTGAATTATTTATCTGTCATTGACTTTTGAATTGTTTCCGGAAATGGAAAAACTTATAGAATGTGTGAGAAAGCACCCATATCAGTACGATATGGGTGATATATCATAAAATTAACAATTCCTCATCCGAGCTAATTGACATTTTGCGAGAAAACGAAAATCAATTTCAAATATATAACGCGCTGCTGACAGGTCCCTGTGTTACGTTCTCCAACGCGAGTTCTGAACGCCGCCTTTAAAACGCGCTCTGTTTGACAGGACCTTATAAATAACCTTAAAAAAAACTCTAAACAAGTCTGTAAAAAGAACAACAATTCATTATCGCATGAAATTGAAATCCTGTGTTTTCAGAAAAAAAAACAAACATAGAAATATTTTCGCAAACTGTTCTGTTCGGTGTCTCACAGTAGTCTCAAGTTCCAAACTACATACTTTGCTTGTTTAATATACCTAGAACTTCTTTTAACCCAGTCTGACTTTTTCTTGACGTAGGTAAACGATAAAATATCAAGTTTATAAACCGACTTTCTTCATTGAACTTCTGACTTTTACCACTGGGTTTATAATTTGCTATTGAGTATGAAATACATTTTTTTAAAACATTAAGCAAGCTCGTTTTTTATTTACTACAAATGTCTTTATTTCTACTTTTCAACTGTCACCTGTCACCTGCCCAATTAAGTAAACACTTTTTATTGCATGATACCACCCGCATGTATGTAAATTATTTTGCGATTTTCTTCTTCTTTTATCTTATTAATATCAATATGTAACTATAAAATAGTTTCATTATAATAATTATTGATTATTTCCAGCATTTGAATATATCCCCGATTCTGAAATCACAGGACAAACTGCTTCCGAAGAAGATCTTCTTGACAAGGTAAGTTTCAATTTTTCTGCTTAATTTCAAAAAATTTCAATTTTAAGCCAACTTTTATTTGTCATTATAAAATTAAATTACTTTCCTTGCAGACTATTTCGATCGATGAAAGTGCACCGAAAATTATTAAGAAACTCCCCGAAAAGATTCAACCAAAGGAAGGTGATCAAGCGAAACTCGAAGTCAAAGTTATTGGCAAACCAAAACCCAAAATCAAATGGATACGCGACGGCGAAGAGATATTCGCATCCGAAGAGTATCAAATTGAAAATTTCGACGATGGCACCTCGGTGTTGGTCGTTAATCATGTTTATCCCGATGATTTTGGCACGATTAGTTTCGAGGCCTACAATCCATTGGGTGTCGCTGTAACAACAGCCGAATTTGCTGTAGAAGGTATTTTATTCATTATAGTGGAAACGTTGATACATCAATTGCTTTTTGCACAAAATTTTAAACTTAATAGTAATTTTTTTTACAGAGAAAAATATAAAACCCATTATCCCTTTCTTTCCCAAAATATTTTTTCCTTTGTATACACAAAAACAACACCAATATTTTATGTATATTTTTTTAATAGAAACAAAAAGAATTTAGGATGGAAAAAGAAATGTTTTTAGCCAATTCAAGGGAATTAATTTTTCTTATTTCTTCAAATTCCGTTTTCCAGGAATCGTAGGAACAAAGGATTACAGGAAACCTGAATGGGTCAGTCACATGGAAGAAATGCAAAAGGTCCTCAAAGGTATGTTTTCTACATCAAAATAAAAAAAAAAACTGCAACCATATGTGTATCCTTGTTGTCTTGGATAAGATATGTCCTCAAACAATGTTTCCTATGTGTCAATATGTGTTTTAATCTGTCTTAAAAACAACAACAACAAATGTCTTCGTTACAAATATATAACTGTGTACTCAAACCCGTTTGTCTGTACTGTCTATAGGTATACTTTTCTAACTTATAAAAGCAAAACAATAGCTCGCCTCCCCTCTCTACAGTCTGAGTTGTCCCCAACCTAAAAGTTTACGCCATTACCCTCTAAGATTCTATTTTAAATTTTTAAATTATTTTTAATTTTATTATAATACAAATTGGAGAAACATTTTTTTAAATAATTTTTTAATTACAGAAATTTAATTATATTTTTTTATTTTTTCAGTAAATAATCAAAATTCTAAATTTTTTTTTTCTAACTAACAATCTACTCGCTTAATAATGAACACAAAAGAAATATATAATAAATGGAAATTTGTTTGATTAAAAATTTAATTTTTATTTTAAATCAAACTTTTCAATAAATATATACCCTTAAGGAGAGAGCGAAGACGACTAAATAACCCACCTCATCGGGTACAACCGAAAGAACCGAATAGGCAAAAACTTGTATTTCCTTGTGCTCGATGGGAAGGGCGAACTTCGTTCTCACTTTTATGTTTAGAATTTAAATGTCAATTCAATTTATTTCATGTCCTATGCTGTTGTAAACTCGTTTCAATGTTAATAAGTGTACATATATTAAAATTATTTCTTTATCCCTCACAAATTATGTAACTTAAATGTAAAATCGTAAATGTATGTAAAATTTGCACAAGAAATAATTAAACCACATAAAAACAACACCTCTCTATACCTACAACACGTTCTATGTAAGTAAAAGTCTAATTATTTTTTAACACCTTAAGACTTACACACTATTTTCTTTGGAGACTTTTCGCTGGATGCACTAAGTAGACGCAGCTAACAAATTAATGCTTTTGCTATTTATAATTTGCAGCTGCTAAATGCTCACCAACTTTTGTGTCGGAAATGCGAGATTGTCGTGCTGCCATTGGCGAATCAGCTAAATTTGAAGTACAATTTTCAGGAAATCCACATCCAGGTAATGTTTTAAAAAGTAGCATTATTCTACGATGAATGGTTTCATAGTAATGGGAATCTATAGAGGCTTTAAGATGCAACACATGTTATATGAATTCGGTTTTAGTACTTCCGTCGATTTTTAAATTTAGAAAAATTATACAAGCTGATTAGAGATATACATTTGTATGAGTACAAGGGAAACGAACTTGTTAAATATCGCGAAACGTATTTTTTTAAAGTCCTTTTCGATATACTTAAGGTTGGTATATTTTTTTAATATGTTAAAAGGATGGTATACTAAAGGGGGATTTTTTAAGAGTTAAGTTTTTCAGGTTGGCAGCACTAGTTAGTAATGACGTCCAAACCGTCATCTGTCAAAGTGAAAAGTTTTCAATATACTCTGCCATTTAATCATGGAAAGACTTACAAACGAGCAACTATTGCAAATTATTGAAATTTATTATCAAAATTCGTGCTCTCTGAAAAATTTGAAAATCCGCTGTTTTATCGAAAAAATTGTGTTCAGCGATGAGGCTCATTTCTTGCTCAACGGATATGTATATAAGCAAAACTGTCGCAACTGGAGTGATGAACAGCCACATGCCATACCAGAATTACCGCTGCATCCCGAAAAAACGACAGTTTGGTATGGTTTATGGGCTGGTGCCACTATCGGTCCATTTTTCTTCAAACCTTACCGTCCACGGCGAACGATATCGAGCCATGATACGCGACTTTTTTTTTGCCCCAGTTGGCTGAGTTGAAATTGGTTGACATGTGGTTTCATCAAGACGGTGCCACACGCCACACAGCTCGTGAAACAATGGAAATATTGAAGGATGAATTTGGTGAGCGGCTTACCTCTCGAAATTGCCCTGAGAGTTGGCAGCCAAGATCATGCGATTTAAAGCCTCTTGATTATTTATTGTGAGGTTATGTAAAGTCGTTAGTCTATGTTGCCAACCCGATCACTATTGAAGCCTTACACGATTAAAATATCATCCTTTATAATACCAGCGCTTAACCCAAAGTATTATTTTTTAAAATGTTTAAAGTTGGAATTAAAAAATTTTAACTTTGTTTACCCTCTAATAAATAACCAAATTCATATTACTTGTGTTTGTGTCTTTTTGCCGAGCACCTCGAAAGTACAACAATTTACCAATCAAACACTATGGATTGCAATTGTTTTTAGATGTTCAATGGTACTTCAATGAGGTACAACTTCGTGACTCTGATAAATATCGCATAACTATCGAAGAAAACTACTCATCGCTGGAGCTTATCTCGGTGTCTGACGTAGACATAGGCTACTACGTATGCAAAATTATTAACGAGATAGCTCTAAACCTCACCCGTGCCAAATTTGATATAGCATCCACCTCACAGAAAACCATTATCGAAACAGAGAAATCAAAGTCAAAATTCGTAACCAAAAAGAAAATTATCAAAAAGGGTAAACGAATGGGAAAAGATACGCACACAACAACAATATCGATTGTGCCCGTACCAGAAGTAACAGTTGGCGTTATCAAAGTGAGACAACCGGCATCTGTGCTGGTCGAAAAGTCTGAAGTGTCCGAAGTGAAACTCGTCAAAGATCGTAAGGAGGCCGATGCCGAGCTGAAGGTAGAAATAAATATCGATACTGGTGAGGAGAGTATAACGCAAACGTCTACAAAAACAACCTCAACAACGACAACAGAAGTCGAAACAATCGAAATAAGGGAAACAATTAATATTTTGCGTCAAAAGATATCGCAAAAATCGATAACAATCGATGATGTTTTAGTGCTTAAGAAGCACGAAGAAGTCGATAATATTTTAACTTCGATTGAAGCAGAAACGTTTGGTGCTGGTGAGGCGCCACTACGAGACTTGGCTACAATTGGCCTTCTATTGAGATATGGCTGTTCGACTTATGAGGTCACTTATATGTATGAAGAGAACATATTTGCTTCATTGAAGAAGCCCGAATCACAATCGGCCTTGGTTACACTGGTGGAACGTGAGGGTCATGAGAATTTGATAACACTCATATTAAGTGAAAGCACGACAGATGATGAAACGATTTTAGCTGCCACGGTGGGATTCAAAGCATTCATTCGAATGATCGAAACCTGCGAGATAACCATTGAAGAAGTTATAAGGAAATTCGTTCGAGAAGATTTCATCGTACAAGATTGGAAAATATCCGCGAAAGAGGTTTGGAATTTTAATCAGATATTTAGTCATTGCTATGGTTGGATGTTTTTCTAAGCGAATGTATTTCAGTATTTTATTGGGAGTTTGTAGCTTATCAAAAAACTCAATCAAATTACTAAAGACACAAAAAAAAGTTTTGGATTCAAAAAACTTAAAAATATGCAGTATGATATCCTATCCATATCCCTATATGCCCCAAAGAAAAAATCGTCAAGAACATAATGGATGGCGTTGCCAAGACGTTATATGCGTTCTATCTTAACCTTTTATCTTGATATATATTATGCATAGTTTGCATTATGATTATGTCATTCCCAAATCTAACTTCAACCAAGGCTTCCTTAAACGAAATAGCAAAAACTTTCGAGATATAAATAGCCTTAAAATTATTTATTGCTCATTAGTCAGACCTTATCTAAAATATTGTTCTGTAATTTGGAAATCGTCAAATGCAGTTCACGAACTTAGATTCGAAAGAGTCAAAAAAGATTTTACGAGGTATGTTTGATGAGCTTGCTAATTATCGCGAAGATGCAAATTAGTTGGTCTGCAATCCTTAAGTTTCAGACGCGATGCAACTTTCGTCATGTTTATTCCGCGATATTCCTAATTATCATATTAATCCACTAGGATTGATTTTAGAGGTTGGTTTTTCGAATAGAGATAAAACTGTCATTTTGTGGTCAAATATGGCAACTCTAATTAGTCATTTATGTTCAGTTTGGTTTGCCATTTCATCATGAACAGGTTGACAAATGAACAACGCTTGTAAATCATGCAAATTTATTTCGAAAATAATGGTTCAGTTCGCTGATTTTCATCGCAAAATTTTGTTCAGTGATGAGGTTCATTTTGGGTTGAATGGCTACGTCAACAAGCAAAATTGCCGCATTTGTAGTGAAGAGAACCCACATGAGACCCTTGAACGCCATTACATCCACAAAAACTAACTGTTTGGTGTGCTCTATGGGCTGGTGGAGTAATTGGGCCATCAGCAATGATGCTGGAGAGTCAGTTACCGTCAATGGAGACCGGTATAGAGCCATGATAACCGACTATTTTGTTCCAACAAGACGGCGCTATATGCCACACAGCGCACGTCACAATCGATTTATTGAAGGAAACATTCGATGAGCGCATAATTTCGCGGAATGGACCTGTCAATTGGCCACCAAGATCGTGTGATTTGACACCATTGGATTATTTTTTTTGGGGATATGTGAAGTCCAGAAACGTTAGGGGATTCGGAAGCCAATGCTTGAAAAAGTGTTTGAAAATTTGACCTCTAGACTTGTCTCTATTCGAACCAGCCGCGAACCAGAGAGGCGTAGAACCAATTATAGTAATAATGAGGCAATTATGAGGTTGCAAAAGTACATAAAATGAATTTTGCAACGAAATTGATTTTTGCCTATCACGAGCAGATTTATTCATTTATTCCTTAACTACAAATTAATTATATTTGTAATTACTTGAAATAGTCTATAAGATTTTGCGCTTAGTTGCTCAACAAACTACCGTTGCGTAAAGCGATACTGAGAGCTTACACTTAGAGAACGCAGTGTTTTACTCTGTGATAAATTTTTTTTTTATTTTCAATTATATAAAGACTTACCCAAACGTCTTTAATTTAATACTGAAACATATCGTCGTAGACTTTCTTTAAGCTTCTAAGTTGAATTCAACTTATAAAGGGTTTCCGCCAGTTCCACCATCGTCGTCATCTGCAAGAAATGATAAAAATTATTTTTCAATTGGAAATATACATAAAATAAAATTAAGTACGATATGTCGCAATACGAAAGGCAATCTTATGCAAATGCTCAAAAAAAAAGAAAAACATTCAACCACCAGCATCAATTAAAGTCAATAGACATTATTTACCTAAACGACTTTATTGAATTCTATTCGGGAATAGAGAGTTGTAGAAACATCACAAGTGATCGACACTCATGAGGCCATTACTCACATCAAAATCGGTATGTATGCAATATCTGTACATATGCTATAACCTCGTTTAACGCTTGTTTTAAACCAAATCTTTTTTCTTTTTTATTTCTATGCTTTTTGAATGCTTTTTTCCAAAAAAAAAATTAAAATTTTCTTCTTCACAAACTCCGTGTCCGTTTAATCAGAGGAAACATACGTTGAAGAACGGACAATTGTGGCTGTAGAAGGTGTGAGCACTGAACAATCATAAGAAACCAAACGCAAAATCCAAATTTATATAATATAACTTCTACACTTATATATATAAAAAAAAAAAAAAAAAAACCAATACCAATGGCGTGCAACCTTATCAACGCTTCTCGCCCCAAGTGTTCTGTTGTCATATAAGCTTACAATTAATATCGAACTATTTTTTAAACATTATTCTAGACGAAAAAAAAAATAAAAAAACATACCTTTCCCACTAAACAAAACCACCCAACACATAAAAAATATACTACCCAACCAAAAGTGCTTTTCTAGCTGCAAAAACATGAAAAAAGAAAAACATAACTGCTTTAGGTGTGTGACAAATTAAAATGCAAGGATTTACATTTTTACCCAAAAATATAATCTCCAGCCGCCCGACAAGGTAAGAAACCAAACATACTTTCTATTTCTTTTATTTTCTATAATCACTGTTCAACTGTGTGCCGCTTTCTTTCGTTAAGTTATGTTTGTTTTGTTTATCACTAAGAGTAAAATATAAGAAAAGTAAACAGCATCTACCTGCTCATCTCTGTCAACTACTGTCAACCGTGTGTTGTTGTCCACAAACAAATAACTGCCGTGTATAAAGCAAAACCAAAAAAAAAAAAAAAATAGATCCAACCTTCCCTTTCTCAGATATTCTAACACACTACTACATTCTGATACTTACATTACATTCGCAGAAACAACAAGAACAACAACATCATCAACAATTGTTGAAGAACATGCACTATTACAACAACAACAGCAACAAAAGGACATCATAATCATTAAAAAGGATAAAACAAGGAAAACGAAAATTATTCAACAACAGGAACTCGTACAAGAACAACAACAACGACAATCAATTCTTTCAGACATACAAATACAACAGCCAATAGAACAAGAACAAGTTCATGTTCTCGAAGCTGAAGATGATTTTTTCGTAGAAACAAATCAAGAACAACCCACAACAGTTCAGACATTACCAAGCACAATACCCATAGAGTCGGCTGTCATCAGCGAACAGTTACAGTCCACTGATTTGTCGACAGACGCACCAACTCCAGCGAAAGCTGATACACAATATGTCCCACAAAACACGCTTTCCGTGCAAGAGGAACTCGTACCGAACGAACGGGAAGAGGAACGGGTTCGTGTGGCAAGGGAACATGTACAGAAAGTTCTTGCGACAACAATTCCCAAAGAAAAACTGCGAGCTGTGGAAGTAACAGAAGTTGAAACGAGGGAGAGCCATGGTGATGATGTGACAAGGCCGATAGTGACAAAAGCAACTGCAACGCTTCGGCGGGATTCGAACAGGTCAATTGTGGTCGAGAAGCCATTGATTGAGGATGATTTAAAGGATTTGGATGAAGACAGAGTAACGCAGCAAACTGCGCAATTGGACGTTCTGCCATTCCAGCCTCAGGATACGATTGAGGTCACGACGGCAGTGTCAGAGGTTAATTTTGAAGATAAACCCAAACCAAGGCAAACTGTTAAGGCGGAGGAAGTATTCACCACTCATAAAAGTCTGCAAATATCAGAAATAGATCAAAAAGAATCAACTGGGGAACCAACTCACCAGCTAATTGAAGTTGCTCAAAACGTTGAGCCCAACTTCTTAGTCAGCGAGTCGCTTGAGATCTCGGAAACCATTGCCGAGGATAAACCCTCTAAATACTACCCAGAGGTTATTGTACCTACGGAATCGGCTACAGAAACTGTTGTTGCGAGCAGAACATACCTTTCGGAGGAGGTAACAACCGCTTTCAAAGAATCTGAGTTAATATCGAAAAAGGTACCAACCAAATCGATGGCACAGGTTGAGATAACGGAGAATATATCTTTGGAAATAAGCGAGCCTCTTCCGAGAGAATCAGAGAACTTACTTCCAGAAAAGAAGCCCACATTGTCATTCCAAGCAAAAGATACTATTGTGCTGCAAGAGCATGTGTTGTCATCTGGCCAGCCTGACACCCAGAGTCCGATAGACGAGAAAGTTATCAGCTTGAGCGAAACTAAAGAAGCTACAATGGGCGTCGTAGCACAACGCCATCTTGAGTCTAAATTGGTATTCACTCAAGAAATGTCAACCGAATTAGCGACAGATGATACAAAGACAAACCTTCTGACAGCTTCAGAAAAGTTCAATGGCTTGCCCACAAGCGAGGTTCTTGAACATATTGCTGAAGAGATGCCAGAAGTCTTTAAAACGCCTGCAGTAAATCTTTCAAAGGCAAAGAAAACTTTTTCACCAACTGAAGCCATCGAGACAATGGAAGAAACGCCATTTGATTGCACTGCTGATGTAGAAGATTCAAAGCCAAAGATAGAACGGGGAAGACTAGATGTTGTTTCACGAGATGCACCCGATGTATCTGAAGTTGAACTACATGAAAAAGAAACGGACTGGACACAATCGACTGTAGCAGCGACAGAAAAAGCAAGTCGCCAATTTGAGCCACTAGCATCCCTCGAGGTAAGAGATATTGATGCAGGCTACTTAGAGCAAGACCTGCCTGCCTCAAAAAAACCTGAAGAACATGAAGCTAGTCAGTCGAAAATTTACGCAAACCTCAAGGCTGCAATTACAGAAGAAGTTCAATCTGAAATCAAGGCGGACGAACTGCCTAAAAGTGAATTAGTACAAGCTGAGGCAAACACCTACTTTAAAGGTGTGACTGTCAGCGAAACTTATGAGCAGGGCATCCTTGAGAACATTACAAAACTCAGCGTAGTTGAAAAACCCACGCAAAAGAAGTCGAAGCCCGTAATTGATACACAGGAATCAATTCAAGTCACAGAGGTTACGACTAGCGAAATTGAAAGTAAAATCGTACTGCCGGATGTGCCACACGAGCAAAAGGGATCACCGTCGATGAGTGGGAGCAATCGAACTGTTGAAGTATTTGACATTCAAACATACCAATCCACAGAACCGTTTAACACCGAAAAAAATCCCGACTTGACAAAAGCCCAACTCAACATACCCGAGCTTGTCGCACAAGACGTCAGCCAGCAAACTCCGTTGCATCAAATTAAAGAGCTTCAACTCGAGACTAAACCAAAGGAGCATAAAGCTACCGATAAAATCGATGTTTTGCAATCAGTCGAGACCAGCTTATCTGTTGCCCATGATAAGGAAGCCCAACTGACGCTGGAGCCATTTTATGGAACTCAAGAAGCAAAACTCATTGCAGGCAAGGGTCTTCCGGTTGCAACCACTGTGCTGGATGAATTACATGAACCCATGGGTGACATATTTAAGGATCAACTCGACGAGTTGCGAACTGCACAGATTTCGATTGACACCATTTCTACAGCACTACAGTCTCAAACGTCTGTTTTGGAAGAAACGCAGGCTTATGACGAAAGGCCTCTCATCGTGACCGAAAAGTCAAATATAGAAATTGTTCCAAATAAAACTCAACTTGAAGTGACCACATCAGAAATTTCCGATAGAGAAAAAGAGCTTATCACATCAACTCAAACAGTCCTGGGAATGGCACAAGTTCGTTTCTCTGAGTCTCAAAAATCCGCGCTGATAAGCGAAACTCGTACCAACGAAAGCACCACAGATTTTACTGAATTAAGGGCGCTAGAAACATCCGGAAAGCCAATGACAAGCAATTACGACGAAGTGGTAGTCCGTCAAACTGAGGTCTATGAAAAAGAAAGCCATCTCGAGGACTCCAAGAAGGCCACAAAGCAAAACGCCACGACAACATTAGATTCGCTCAGCGCAGTCATAGTATCGTCCAGTAATGCTTTTGATTTGGAAACAGATCTCCTGGAAAAAATAACTCCCCAAGAACAGGCACACATAGGAAAGTACGATAATCTCCAGGCCGCCATTACAGAAGAAGTGATTGCCAATCAAAATGCGGAACAAATCCCAGACAAAAAACTACCTAAAGAAAAGGTAAGTGAGAAATTTGATCTTTCCAATGAAGCTGAAGTTCAAGAAACCATAGCATACGAAAGGCCTGTCAATGATGATTTAAAAACTTTAAGACAAGAGGCTACATCAACGCAAACAATTGTTGAAGATCGTTTCGCAAGAATTGAAACAAAGGTACAAGTTATTGAGCAGGAATTGAGTTTCCAAGAAACATTAACGCCTGAATTGAAAAACGCTCAAATGAATATAAACGACACTAATCTGGCTGCAACTATCGAAGAGCAAAAGTTATTTGACAATACAACATATTTGCCGGAACAAAAATTAATTAGGGACAATGCTGTTTCGAAATTGACGAAAATGCTGTCAAGAAATGTTGTTGATGAACCAGCAGCCTTTGAGAGTGTTCTCATAGAAGCAGAAAAGCCTATGCCACTGCAACAGAAAGCAGTCGTGGACCATGAACTCAAGCGCAGCTATGAGCAACATAAGGAGACCCCAAATGAGTGTGAAGGATTTTTAAATCCCGTAAGGGACGACTTTGTACACGCAACGGAGACAAGCACCGAAACTCTGCCCACCGGAGTAACATCGGAAAATGCACCAGTAGAAGCCACAGATAAGATTAAAGACTTCAAAGTAAAAGAAGCACAAGCTAAACCATTTGTGGAGGGAACAAACCGCGAAACTGTCATTACCCAAGTGACAGCGTTCGATTCGTCAGCTATTATTGAAGATAAAGAAAAGATCCCCAGCCGACAGGCAACAATCAAAGCCACTGAAAGAGTGTCAGCTGAAATAACTACAAATGTTGCTTTGCACAAGGAATCCGAAGTAATCAGCCCCAAGTTCATCGCCGAGCATGCTCAATTTGTAGTTCAAGATGATTATAAGCCTTTAATAACTGAGGAGATAACCTCGCTAAATGAAATAAGTGAAACGTACGACCTACTCGATCGGCCAAAAGTAATAGCAAATGTTACCGAAATGTCACACGAAGCTATGAATATTGAACACCAAACGGTATTTGAAGACACAACTGATATTCCAAAGCAGACACCCCTATTTGCCGATGCTAGTAGTTCTCACACCGATCTTAAACCGCTAGACACTTCCACAGTTGAAGTGCTCGAATCCTTAGAAAATATCAAGGGTAAACCCCCAGCTAAAGTAAGCGCTATATCATCGAGAGCCACTGTCAAACGTAAAGCTAAAACAGTAGAAGAAGTATATTCTATCCCAGGACTAGATGAAATATCCAAGTTCACATCATCTGACCAAAAGGCAACCATCAAGGAGCCTAAGCAAAAGCAAGAAGTCATAACCGACGAAGCAATTGCATTCGAAAGCACTACCACGCTCGCTGAAGAACCTCTATCTAAAACGCAACTGGCAATCGTTACAATAGAGGAAGCACCACAATCTAGTGTCACCGAACAAGTACATTTGGAAGCAAGGGAAAAAGAATTACAAACGCCAACATCAAAAGCAACAACAGCCGATACAGCGTTCACCACACACAGTACGTACATGAACCAACAAGTAGTCTTAGCAGATTTTACAGACAAAATACAACCACAAGAAATTAAGGCCACAAAAACGTTTGCCGCGGTAAACGTAGATCATACTTACGGCTTGACTACAAATCAGGTAACAGTTCTGGAAAATATCGCATCCTACGACATACAATCAGAACCCACACAGACCCCTGAACACAAAATCCAAGGTGCTGAATTATTGGCACCAATTTCTACAGAAGAATTAGCAAGCGAACACGTGCCCACACTTAAAATTCAAAGGAAACACGACCAAAAAACAGCCCAAGGAAACATACCCACATTTGACACCATCGAGCAAACTGTCATTTATGACAGCGAAATAGAAACTCCATTAAGCACAACATCCCCAAAAGAACAGCATTCCACAATCACACAAGAAACCACCATGCCGACTGCCTTGAGCGAGAGCGCGCTAACACTTGAGGCAGCGGTACCAAGCGACACCAAAATAATTATAGAGCAGGAGGCGGTGACATCAAGCGAAGGGACTGATGCACCGACTGAACAGGTCTTAATTACAATCCCTAGTGTTCATATGGACACCCAGTCTAAGTCACTGCCGAAGAGTAAGTATGATCAGGTTAGATCTAAGATTAACAAAATGGCGTCATTCTTTTATAATAAAATCCCTAGAACTGAAAAGCCCCTACCCCTTAGTACACGACAAAAAAAACACATATTACAACCACGAAACAGAACCACCTTATACATATTTACTATAAAAACTTTTTCTCATGAGAGCATACATTCTTTTACACAGATACACCTCATACAACAATTCACACACCCGAACACATCACACAAGAACAAGACACAAAAGAGGAAGCAGTTCCAAAACAAGAAACGCAAAAACGCAAAGTAAGGAAACTGAAGGAAAAGCAGCATAAGGAAGAAATTCAGGAACTCCCTGTGGAGATCACCGTTTCGGAGATAATCACAGATGAAGGAGAAAAAAAGATCATCAAAACCAAGAAACGCACTATTAAAAAGAAGAAGGGACCTAAGGAAGAAATTACCGAAATCAAGGTTGTTGAAGAAGAAGGAAAGGCTCCAGTGACCACAGTCGAAGTACAAGAATATACCACGCCCATTGATGAAGTATCCGAGGAGAAGGCTGAAGAAATTCAGGAACTCCCTGTGGAAATAACAGTTTCGGAGATAATCACAGATGAAGGAGAGAAAAAGGTGATCAAGACCAAAAAGCGCACTATTAAAAAGAAGAAGGGACCTAAAGAAGAAATTACCGAAATCAAGGTGGTTGAAGAAGAAGGAAAGGCTCCAGTGACCACAGTCGAGGTGCAAGAATTTACCACGCCCATTGATGAAGATTCCGAGGAGAAGGCTGAAGAAATTCAGGAACTCCCTGTGGAAATAACAGTTTCGGAGATAATCACAGATGAAGGAGAGAAAAAGGTGATCAAGACCAAAAAGCGCACTATTAAAAAGAAGAAGGGACCTAAAGAAGAAATTACCGAAATCAAGGTGGTTGAAGAAGAAGGAAAGGCTCCAGTGACCACAGTCGAGGTGCAAGAATTTACCACGCCCATTGATGAAGATTCCGAGGAGAAGGCTGAAGAAATTCAGGAACTCCCTGTGGAAATAACAGTTTCGGAGATAATCACAGATGAAGGAGAGAAAAAGGTGATCAAGACCAAAAAGCGCACTATTAAAAAGAAGAAGGGACCTAAAGAAGAAATTACCGAAATCAAGGTGGTTGAAGAAGAAGGAAAGGCTCCAGTGACCACAGTCGAGGTGCAAGAATTTACCTCGCCCATTGATGAAGATTCCGAGGAGAAGGCTGAAGAAATTCAGGAACTCCCTGTGGAAATAACAGTTTCGGAGATAATCACAGATGAAGGAGAGAAAAAGGTGATCAAGACCAAAAAGCGCACTATTAAAAAGAAGAAGGGACCTAAAGAAGAAATTACCGAAATCAAGGTGGTTGAAGAAGAAGGAAAGGCTCCAGTGACCACAGTCGAAGTACAAGAATATACCACGCCCATTGATGAAGTATCCGAGGAGAAGGCTGAAGAAATTCAGGAACTCCCTGTGGAGGTCACCGTTTCGGAGATAATCACAGATGAAGGAGAGAAAAAGGTGATCAAGACCAAAAAGCGCACTATTAAAAAGAAGAAGGGACCTAAAGAAGAAATTACTGAAATCAAGGTGGTTGAAGAAGAAGGAAAGGCTCCAGTGACCACAGTCGAAGTACAAGAATATACCACGCCCATTGATGAAGTATCCGAGGAGAAGGCTGAAGAAATTCAGGAACTCCCTGTGGAAATAACAGTTTCGGAGATAATCACAGATGAAGGAGAGAAAAAGGTGATCAAGACCAAAAAGCGCACTATTAAAAAGAAGAAGGGACCTAAGGAAGAAATTACCGAAATCAAGGTTGTTGAAGAAGAAGGAAAGGCTCCAGTGACCACAGTCGAAGTACAAGAATATACCACTCCCATTGATGAAGTATCCGAGGAGAAGGCTGAA
Source organism: Ferdinandea cuprea (assembly GCA_963576555.1). Classification (NCBI taxonomy): domain Eukaryota; kingdom Metazoa; phylum Arthropoda; class Insecta; order Diptera; family Syrphidae; genus Ferdinandea; species Ferdinandea cuprea. The sequence continues at coordinate 23,130,215 of OY754960.1, forward strand.
GAAATTCAGGAACTCCCTGTGGAAATAACAGTTTCGGAGATAATCACAGATGAAGGAGAGAAAAAGGTGATCAAGACCAAAAAGCGCACTATTAAAAAGAAGAAGGGACCTAAAGAAGAAATTACCGAAATCAAGGTGGTTGAAGAAGAAGGAAAGGCTCCAGTGACCACAGTCGAGGTGCAAGAATTTACCTCGCCCATTGATGAAGATTCCGAGGAGAAGGCTGAAGAAATTCAGGAACTCCCTGTGGAAATAACAGTTTCGGAGATAATCACAGATGAAGGAGAGAAAAAGGTGATCAAGACCAAAAAGCGCACTATTAAAAAGAAGAAGGGACCTAAAGAAGAAATTACCGAAATCAAGGTGGTTGAAGAAGAAGGAAAGGCTCCAGTGACCACAGTCGAGGTGCAAGAATTTACCTCGCCCATTGATGAAGATTCCGAGGAGAAGGCTGAAGAAATTCAGGAACTCCCTGTGGAAATAACAGTTTCGGAGATAATCACAGATGAAGGAGAAAAAAAGATCATCAAAACCAAGAAACGCACTATTAAAAAGAAGAAGGGACCTAAGGAAGAAATTACCGAAATCAAGGTTTATGAAGAAGAAGGAAAGGCTCCAGTGACCACAGTCGAAGTACAAGAATATACCACGCCCATTGACAAAATCACCGAAGATAAACTTGAAAAAATTCTGGAACTTCCTGAAAAAGTTCGTGTAGTGGAAACTGTTTCTGAAGAAGGCAAACCTAAGAAAAAGAAGATCCGCACACGCATTATCAAGAAGGTGAAGGGAGATAAACAAGAAGTCACCAAGATTGAAACGGTCGAAGAAGATGACAAAGAACCTGAAACGACTGTAACAGTAGAAGAAGCTCCATTGGATGAGAAACCTGAAGAAATTCAGGAACTTCCTGAAGAAGTTCGTGTAGTTGAAACTGTTTCTGAAGAAGGCAAACCTAAGAAAAAGAAGATCCGCACACGCATTATCAAGAAGGTGAAGGGAGATAAACAAGAAGTTACCAAGATTGAAACAGTCGAAGAAGATGACAAAGAACCTGAAACGACTGTAACAGTAGAAGAAGCTCCTTTGGATGAGAAACCTGAAGAAATTCAGGAACTTCCTGAAGAAGTTCGTGTAGTGGAAACTGTTTCTGAAGAAGGCAAACCTAAGAAAAAGAAGATCCGCACACGCATTATCAAGAAGGTGAAGGGAGATAAACACGAAGTTACCAAGATTGAAACAGTCGAAGAAGATGACAAAGAACCTGAAACGACTGTAACAGTAGAAGAATCTCCTTTGGATGAGAAACCTGAAGATATTCAGGAACTTCCTGAAGAAGTTCGTGTAGTGGAAACTGTTTCTGAAGAAGGCAAACCTAAGAAAAAGAAGATCCGCACACGCATTATCAAGAAGGTGAAGGGAGATAAACAAGAAGTCACCAAGATTGAAACAGTCGAAGAAGATGACAAGGAACCAGAAACGACTGTTACTGTTGAGGAAACTCCTCTGGATAAGAAACCAGAAGATATTCAGGAACTACCTGAAGAAGTTCGTGTAGTGGAAACTGTTTCTGAAGAGGGCAAACCTAAGAAAAAGAAGATCCGCACACGCATTATCAAGAAGGTGAAGGGAGATAAACAAGAAGTCACCAAGATTGAAACAGTCGAAGAAGATGACAAAGAACCTGAAACGACTGTAACAGTAGAAGAAGCTCCATTGGATGAGAAACCTGAAGAAATTCAGGAACTTCCTGAAGAAGTTCGTGTAGTGGAAACTGTTTCTGAAGAAGGCAAACCTAAGAAAAAGAAGATCCGCACACGCATTATCAAGAAGGTGAAGGGAGAAAAACAAGAAGTCACCAAGATTGAAACAGTCGAAGAAGATGACAAAGAACCTGAAACGACTGTAACAGTAGAAGAAGCTCCCTTGGATGAGAAACCTGAAGAAATTCAGGAACTTCCTGAAGAAGTTCGTGTAGTGGAAACTGTTTCTGAAGCAGGCAAACCTAAGAAAAAGAAGATCCGCACACGCATTATCAAGAAGGTGAAGGGAGATAAACAAGAAGTTACCAAGATTGAAACAGTCGAAGAAGATGACAAAGAACCTGAAACGACTGTAACAGTAGAAGAAGCTCCTTTGGATGAGAAACCTGAAGAAATTCAGGAACTTCCTGAAGAAGTTCGTGTAGTGGAAACTATTTCTGAAGAAGGCAAACCTAAGAAAAAGAAGATCCGCACACGCATTATCAAGAAGGTGAAGGGAGATAAACAAGAAGTCACCAAGATTGAAACTGTCGAAGAAGATGACAAGGAACCTGAAACGACTGTTACTGTTGAGGAAACTCCTCTGGATAAGAAACCAGAAGATATTCAGGAACTTCCTGAAGAAGTTCGTGTAGTGGAAACTATTTCTGAAGAGGGCAAACCTAAGAAAAAGAAGATCCGCACACGCATTATCAAGAAGTTGAAGGGAGATAAACAAGAAGTTACCAAGATTGAAACAGTCGAAGAAGATGACAAAGAACCTGAAACGACTGTAACAGTAGAAGAAGCTCCTTTGGATGAGAAACCTGAAGAAATTCAGGAACTTCCTGAAGAAGTTCGTGTAGTGGAAACTGTTTCTGAAGAAGGCAAACCTAAGAAAAAGAAGATCCGCACACGCATTATCAAGAAGGTGAAGGGAGATAAACAAGAAGTCACCAAGATTGAAACAGTCGAAGAAGATGACAAAGAACCTGAAACGACTGTAACAGTAGAAGAAGCTCCTTTGGATGAGAAACCTGAAGAAATTCAGGAACTTCCTGAAGAAGTTCATGTAGTGGAAACTATTTCTGAAGAAGGCAAACCTAAGAAAAAGAAGATCCGCACACGCATTATCAAGAAGGTGAAAGGAGATAAACAAGAAGTCACCAAGATTGAAACTGTCGAAGAAGATGACAAAGAACCTGAAACGACTGTAACAGTAGAAGAAACTCCTTTGGATGAGAAACCTGAAGAAATTCAGGAACTTCCTGAAGAAGTTCGTGTAGTGGAAACTGTTTCTGAAGAAGGCAAACCTAAGAAAAAGAAGATCCGCACACGCATTATCAAAAAGGTGAAGGGAGATAAACAAGAAGTTACCAAGATTGAAACGGTCGAAGAAGATGACAAAGAACCCGAAACGACTGTAACAGTAGAAGAAGCTCCTTTGGATGAGAAACGTGAAGATATTCATGAACTTCCTGAAGAAGTTCGTGTAGTGGAAACTGTTTCTGAAGAGGGCAAACCTAAGAAAAAGAAGATCCGCACACGCATTATCAAGAAGATCAGGGGAGATAAACAAGAAGTTACCAAGATTGAAACGGTCGAAGAAGATGACAAAGAACCCGAAACGACTGTAACAGTAGAAGAAGCTCCTTTGGATGAGAAACCTGAAGAAATTCAGGAACTTCCTGAAGAAGTTCGTGTAGTGGAAACTGTTTCTGAAGAAGGCAAACCTAAGAAAAAGAAGATCCGCACACGCATTATCAAGAAGGTGAAGGGAGATAAACAAGAAGTTACCAAGATTGAAACAGTCGAAGAAGATGACAAAGAACCTGAAACGACTGTAACAGTAGAAGAAGCTCCTTTGGATGAGAAACCTGAAGATATTCAGGAACTTCCTGAAGAAGTTCGTGTAGTGGAAACTGTTTCTGAAGAAGGCAAACCTAAGAAAAAGAAGATCCGCACACGCATTATCAAGAAAGTGAAGGGAGATAAACAAAAAGTCACCAAGATTGAAACGGTCGAAGAAGATGACAAAGAACCTGAAACGACTGTAACAGTAGAAGAAGCTCCTTTGGATGAGAAACCTGAAGAAATTCAGGAACTTCCTGAAGAAGTTCGTGTAGTGGAAACTGTTTCTGAAGAAGGCAAACCTAAGAAAAAGAAGATCCGCACACGCATTATCAAGAAGGTGACGGGAGATAAACAAGAAGTCACCAAGATTGAAACAGTCGAAGAAGATGACAAGGAACCAGAAACGACTGTTACTGTTGAGGAAACTCCTCTGGATAAGAAACCAGAAGATATTCAGGAACTTCCTGAAGAAGTTCGTGTAGTGGAAACTGTTTCTGAAGAGGGCAAACCTAAGAAAAAGAAGATCCGCACACGCATTATCAAGAAGGTGAAGGGAGATAAACAAGAAGTCACCAAGATTGAAACTGTCGAAGAAGACGACAAAGAACCCGAAACGACTGTAACAGTAGAAGAAGCTCCATTGGATGAGAAACCTGAAGAAATTCAGGAACTTCCTGAAGAAGTTCGTGTAGTGGAAACTGTTTCTGAAGAAGGCCAACCTAAGAAAAAGAAGATCCGCACACGCATTATCAAGAAGGTGAAGGGAGATAAACAAGAAGTTACCAAGATTGAAACAGTCGAAGAAGATGACAAAGAACCCGAAACGACTGTAACAGTAGAAAAAGCTCCTTTGGATGAGAAACTTGAAGAAATTCAGGAACTTCCTGAAGAAGTTCGTGTAGTGGAAACTGTTTCTGAAGAGGGCAAACCTAAGAAAAAGAAGATCCGCACACGCATTATCAAGAAGGTGAAGGGAGATAAACAAGAAGTCACCAAGATTGAAACGGTCGAAGAAGATGACAAAGAACCTGAAACGACTGTAACAGTAGAAGAAGCTCCTTTGGATGAGAAACCTGAAGAAATTCAGGAACTTCCTGAAGAAGTTCGTGTAGTGGAAACTGTTTCTGAAGAAGGCAAACCTAAGAAAAAGAAGATCCGCACACGCATTATCAAGAAGGTGAAGGGAGATAAACAAGAAGTTACCAAGATTGAAACAGTCGAAGAAGATGACAAAGAACCTGAAACGACTGTAACAGTAGAAGAAGCTCCTTTGGATGAGAAACCTGAAGATATTCAGGAACTTCCTGAAGAAGTTCGTGTAGTGGAAACTGTTTCTGAAGAAGGCAAACCTAAGAAAAAGAAGATCCGCACACGCATTATCAAGAAGGTGAAGGGAGATAAACAAGAAGTCACCAAGATTGAAACGGTCGAAGAAGATGACAAAGAACCTGAAACGACTGTAACAGTAGAAGAAGCTCCTTTGGATGAGAAACCAGAAGATATTCAGGAACTACCTGAAGAAGTTCGTGTAGTGGAAACTGTTTCTGAAGAGGGCAAACCTAAGAAAAAGAAGATCCGCACACGCATTATCAAGAAGGTGAAGGGCGATAAACAAGAAGTCACCAAGATTGAAACAGTCGAAGAAGATGACAAAGAACCTGAAACGACTGTAACAGTAGAAGAAGCTCCATTGGATGAGAAACCTGAAGAAATTCAGGAACTTCCTGAAGAAGTTCGTGTAGTGGAAACTGTTTCTGAAGAAGGCAAACCTAAGAAAAAGAAGATCCGCACACGCATTATCAAGAAGGTGAAGGGAGATAAACAAGAAGTCACCAAGATTGAAACGGTCGAAGAAGATGACAAAGAACCTGAAACGACTGTAACAGTAGAAGAAGCTCCTTTGGATGAGAAACCAGAAGATATTCAGGAACTACCTGAAGAAGTTCGTGTAGTGGAAACTGTTTCTGAAGAGGGCAAACCTAAGAAAAAGAAGATCCGCACACGCATTATCAAGAAGGTGAAGGGAGATAAACAAGAAGTCACCAAGATTGAAACAGTCGAAGAAGATGACAAAGAACCTGAAACGACTGTAACAGTAGAAGAAGCTCCATTGGATGAGAAACCTGAAGAAATTCAGGAACTTCCTGAAGAAGTTCATGTAGTGGAAACTGTTTCTGAAGAAGGCAAACCTAAGAAAAAGAAGATCCGCACACGCATTATCAAGAAGTTGAAGGGAGATAAACAAGAAGTCACCAAGATTGAAACAGTCGAAGAAGATGACAAAGAACCTGAAACGACTGTAACAGTAGAAGAAGCTCCTTTGGATGAGAAACCAGAAGATATTCAGGAACTACCTGAAGAAGTTCGTGTAGTGGAAACTGTTTCTGAAGAGGGCAAACCTAAGAAAAAGAAGATCCGCACACGCATTATCAAGAAGGTGAAGGGAGATAAACAAGAAGTCACCAAGATTGAAACAGTCGAAGAAGATGACAAAGAACCTGAAACGACTGTAACAGTAGAAGAAGCTCCATTGGATGAGAAACCTGAAGAAATTCAGGAACTTCCTGAAGAAGTTCGTGTAGTGGAAACTGTTTCTGAAGAAGGCAAACCTAAGAAAAAGAAGATCCGCACACGCATTATCAAGAAGGTGAAGGGAGATAAACAAGAAGTCACCAAGATTGAAACGGTCGAAGAAGATGACAAAGAACCTGAAACGACTGTAACAGTAGAAGAAGCTCCTTTGGATGAGAAACCAGAAGATATTCAGGAACTACCTGAAGAAGTTCGTGTAGTGGAAACTGTTTCTGAAGAGGGCAAACCTAAGAAAAAGAAGATCCGCACACGCATTATCAAGAAGGTGAAGGGAGATAAACAAGAAGTCACCAAGATTGAAACAGTCGAAGAAGATGACAAAGAACCTGAAACGACTGTAACAGTAGAAGAAGCTCCATTGGATGAGAAACCTGAAGAAATTCAGGAACTTCCTGAAGAAGTTCGTGTAGTGGAAACTGTTTCTGAAGAAGGCAAACCTAAGAAAAAGAAGATCCGCACACGCATTATCAAGAAGTTGAAGGGAGATAAACAAGAAGTCACCAAGATTGAAACAGTCGAAGAAGATGACAAAGAACCAGAAACGACTGTAACAGTAGAAGAAGCTCCATTGGATGAGAAACCAGAAGATATTCAGGAACTACCTGAAGAAGTTCGTGTAGTGGAAACTGTTTCTGAAGAGGGCAAACCTAAGAAAAAGAAGATCCGCACACGCATTATCAAGAAGGTGAAGGGAGATAAACAAGAAGTCACCAAGATTGAAACAGTCGAAGAAGATGACAAAGAACCTGAAACGACTGTAACAGTAGAAGAAGCTCCATTGGATGAGAAACCTGAAGAAATTCAGGAACTTCCAGAAGAAGTTCGTGTAGTGGAAACTGTTTCTGAAGAAGGCAAACCTAAGAAAAAGAAGATCCGCACACGCATTATCAAGAAGTTGAAGGGAGATAAACAAGAAGTTACCAAGATTGAAACGGTCGAAGAAGATGACAAAGAACCTGAAACGACTGTAACAGTAGAAGAAGCTCCTTTGGATGAGAAACCTGAAGAAATTCAGGAACTTCCTGAAGAAGTTCGTGTAGTGGAAACTGTTTCTGAAGAAGGCAAACCTAAGAAAAAGAAGATCCGCACACGCATTATCAAGAAGGTGAAGGGAGATAAACAAGAAGTTACCAAGATTGAAACAGTCGAAGAAGATGACAAAGAACCTGAAACGACTGTAACAGTAGAAGAAGCTCCTTTGGATGAGAAACCTGAAGATATTCAGGAACTTCCTGAAGAAGTTCGTGTAGTGGAAACTGTTTCTGAAGAAGGCAAACCTAAGAAAAAGAAGATCCGCACACGCATTATCAAAAAGGTGAAGGGAGATAAACAAGAAGTCACCAAGATTGAAACGGTCGAAGAAGATGACAAAGAACCTGAAACGACTGTAACAGTAGAAGAAGCTCCTTTGGATAAGAAACCAGAAGATATTCAGGAACTACCTGAAGAAGTTCGTGTAGTGGAAACTGTTTCTGAAGAGGGCAAACCTAAGAAAAAGAAGATCCGCACACGCATTATCAAGAAGGTGAAGGGAGATAAACAAGAAGTCACCAAGATTGAAACAGTCGAAGAAGATGACAAAGAACCTGAAACGACTGTAACAGTAGAAGAAGCTCCTTTGGATGAGAAACCTGAAGAAATTCAGGAACTTCCAGAAGAAGTTCGTGTAGTGGAAACTGTTTCTGAAGAAGGCAAACCTAAGAAAAAGAAGATCCGCACACGCATTATCAAGAAGGTGAAGGGAGATAAACAAGAAGTTACCAAGATTGAAACAGTCGAAGAAGACGACAAAGAACCCGAAACGACTGTAACAGTAGAAGAAGCTCCATTGGATGAGAAACCTGAAGAAATTCAGGAACTTCCTGAAGAAGTTCGTGTAGTGGAAACTGTTTCTGAAGAAGGCAAACCTAAGAAAAAGAAGTTCCGCACACGCATTATCAAGAAGGTGAAGGGAGATAAACAAGAAGTCACCAAGATTGAAACAGTCGAAGAAGATGACAAAGAACCTGAAACGACTGTAACAGTAGAAGAAGCTCCTTTGGATGAGAAACCTGAAGAAATTCAGGAACTTCCTGAAGAAGTTCGTGTAGTGGAAACTGTTTCTGAAGAAGGCAAACCTAAGAAAAAGAAGATCCGCACACGCATTATCAAGAAGGTGAAGGGAGATAAACAAGAAGTCACCAAGATTGAAACTGTCGAAGAAGATGACAAAGAACCTGAAACGACTGTAACAGTAGAAGAAGCTCCTTTGGATGAGAAACCTGACGAAATTCAGGAACTTCCTGAAGAAGTTCGTGTAGTGGAAACTGTTTCTGAAGAAGGCAAACCTAAGAAAAAGAAGATCCGCACACGCATTATCAAGAAGGTGAAGGGAGATAAACAAGAAGTTACCAAGATTGAAACGGTCGAAGAAGATGACAAAGAACCCGAAACGACTGTAACAGTAGAAGAAGCTCCTTTGGATGAGAAACGTGAAGAAATTCATGAACTTCCTGAAAAAGTTCATGTAGTGGAAACTGTTTCTGATGAGGGCAAACCTAAGAAAAAGAAGATCCGCACACGCATTATCAAGAAGATCAAGGGAGATAAACAAGAAGTTACCAAGATTGAAACAGTCGAAGAAGATGACAAAGAACCCGAAACGACTGTAACAGTAGAAGAAGCTCCTTTGGATGAGAAACCTGAAGAAATTCAGGAACTTCCAGAAGAAGTTCGTGTAGTGGAAACTGTTTCTGAAGAAGGCAAACCTAAGAAAAAGAAGATCCGCACACGCATTATCAAGAAGGTGAAGGGAGATAAACAAGAAGTTACCAAGATTGAAACAGTCGAAGAAGACGACAAAGAACCCGAAACGACTGTAACAGTAGAAGAAGCTCCATTGGATGAGAAACCTGAAGAAATTCAGGAACTTCCTGAAGAAGTTCGTGTAGTGGAAACTGTTTCTGAAGAAGGCAAACCTAAGAAAAAGAAGATCCGCACACGCATTATCAAGAAGGTGAAGGGAGATAAACAAGAAGTCACCAAGATTGAAACAGTCGAAGAAGATGACAAAGAACCTGAAACGACTGTAACAGTAGAAGAAGCTCCTTTGGATGAGAAACCTGAAGAAATTCAGGAACTTCCTGAAGAAGTTCGTGAAGTGGAAACTGTTTCTGAAGAAGGCAAACCTAAGAAAAAGAAGATCCGCACACGCATTATCAAGAAGGTGAAGGGAGATAAACAAGAAGTCACCAAGATTGAAACTGTCGAAGAAGATGACAAAGAACCTGAAACGACTGTAACAGTAGACGAAGCTCCTTTGGATGAGAAACCTGAAGAAATTCAGGAACTTCCTGAAGAAGTTCGTGTAGTGGAAACTGTTTCTGAAGAAGGCAAACCTAAGAAAAAGAAGATCCGCACACGCATTATCAAGAAGGTGAAGGGAGATAAACAAGAAGTTACCAAGATTGAAACAGTCGAAGAAGATGACAAAGAACCTGAAACGACTGTAACAGTAGAAGAAGCTCCTTTGGATGAGAAACCTGAAGAAATTCTGGAACTTCCTGAAGAAGTTCGTGTAGTGGAAACTATTTCTGAAGAAGGCAAACCTAAGAGAAAGAAGATCCGCACACGCATTATCAAGAAGGTGAAGGGAGATAAACAAGAAGTTACCAAGATTGAAACGGTCGAAGAAGATGACAAAGAACCCGAACCGACTGTAACAGTAGAAGAAGCTCCTTTGGATGAGAAACGTGAAGAAATTCATGAACTTCCTGAAGAAGTTCATGTCTTGGAAACTGTTTCTGAAGAGGGCAAACCTAAGAAAAAGAAGATCCGCACACGCATTATCAAGAAGATCAAGGGAGATAAACAAGAAGTTACCAAGATTGAAACAGTCGAAGAAGATGACAAAGAACCTGAAACGACTGTAACAGTAGAAGAAGCTCCTTTGGATGAGAAACCTGAAGAAATTCAGGAACTTCCTGAAGAAGTTCGTGTAGTGGAAACTGTTTCTGAAGAAGGCAAACCTAAGAAAAAGAAGATCCGCACACGCATTATCAAGAAGGTGAAGGGAGATAAACAAGAAGTTACCAAGATTGAAACAGTCGAAGAAGATGACAAAGAACCTGAAACGACTGTAACAGTAGAAGAAGCTCCTTTGGATGAGAAACCTGAAGAAATTCAGGAACTTCCTGAAGAAGTTCGTGTAGTGGAAACTGTTTCTGAAGAAGGCAAACCTAAGAAAAAGAAGATCCGCACACGCATTATCAAGAAGATCAAGGGAGATAAACAAGAAGTTACCAAGATTGAAACGGTCGAAGAAGATGACAAAGAACCCGAAACGACAGTAACAGTAGAAGAAGCTCCTTTGGATGAGAAACCTGAAGAAATTCAGGAACTTCCTGAAGAAGTTCGTGTAGTGGAAACTGTTTCTGAAGAAGGCAAACCTAAGAAAAAGAAGATCCGCACACGCATTATCAAGAAGATCAAGGGAGATAGACAAGAAGTTACCAAGATTGAAACGGTCGAAGAAGATGACAAAGAACCCGAAACGACAGTAACAGTAGAAGAAGCTCCTTTCGATGAGAAACGTGAAGAAATTCAGGAACTTCCTGAAGAAGTTCGTGTAGTGGAAACTGTTTCTGAAGAAGGCAAACCTAAGAAAAAGAAGATTCGCACACGTGTTATCAAGAAGGTGAAGGGAGATAAACAAGAAGTTACCAAGATTGAAACAGTCGAAGAAGATGACAAAGAACCTGAAACGACAGTAACAGTAGAAGAAGCTCCTTTGGATAAGAAACCTGAAGAAATTCAGGAACTTCCTGAAGAAGTGCGCGTAATTGAGTCTATTTCGGAAGAAGGTAAACCAACAAAGAAGAAGATTCGTACTCGTGTCATCAAGAAGGTCAAGGGTGACAAACAAGAAATCACCAAAATCGAAACAGTTGAAGAAGATGACAAACAGCCTGAGACAACTGTCACGGTTGTCGAGACTCCATTTGAAGAGAAACCTGAAGAAATCAAAGAACTTCCTGAAGAAGTCCGCGTCATTGAGTCTATTTCGGAACAAGGTAAACCGACAAAGAAGAAGATTCGTACTCGTGTCATCAAGAAGGTCAAGGGTGACAAGCAAGAAATCACCAAAATCGAAACAGTTGAAGAAGATGACAAGCAGCCTGAGACCACTATTACGGTTGTTGAGACTCCACTTGGAGAGAAGCCTGAAGATATCAAGGAACTTCCTGAAGAGGTGCGTGTTATTGAGTCTGTTTCTGAGGAAGGCAAACCAACAAAGAAGAAGATTCGTACTCGTGTCATCAAGAAGGTCAAGGGTGACAAGCAAGAAATCACCAAAATCGAAACAGTTGAAGAAGATGACAAGCAGCCTGAGACAACTATTACGGTTGTCGAGGCTCCACTTGAAGAGAAGCCTGAAGAAATCAAGGAACTTCCTGAAGAAGTGCGCGTCATTGAGTCTATTTCGGAAGAAGGTAAACCAACAAAGAAGAAGATTCGTACTCGTGTCATCAAGAAGGTCAAGGGTGACAAGCAAGAAATCACCAAAATCGAAACAGTTGAAGAAGATGACAAGCAGCCTGAGACCACTATTACGGTTGTTGAGACTCCACTTGAAGAGAAGCCTGAAGAAATCAGGGAACTTCCTGAAGAGGTGCGCATCATTGAGTCTATTTCGGAACAAGGTAAACCGACAAAGAAGAAGATTCGTACTCGTGTCATCAAGAAGGTCAAGGGTGACAAACAAGAAATCACCAAAATCGAAACAGTTGAAGAAGATGACAAGCAGCCTGAGACAACTATTACGGTTGTCGAGGCTCCACTTGAAGAGAAGCCTGAAGAAATCAAGGAACTTCCTGAAGAAGTGCGCGTCATTGAGTCTATTTCGGAAGAAGGTAAACCAACAAAGAAGAAGATTCGTACTCGTGTCATCAAGAAGGTCAAGGGTGACAAGCAAGAAATCACCAAAATCGAAACAGTTGAAGAAGATGACAAGCAGCCTGAGACCACTATTACGGTTGTTGAGACTCCACTTGAAGAGAAGCCTGAAGAAATCAGGGAACTTCCTGAAGAGGTGCGCATCATTGAGTCTATTTCGGAACAAGGTAAACCGACAAAGAAGAAGATTCGTACTCGTGTCATCAAGAAGGTCAAGGGTGACAAACAAGAAATCACCAAAATCGAAACAGTTGAAGAAGATGACAAGCAGCCTGAGACAACTATTACGGTTGTCGAGGCTCCACTTGAAGAGAAGCCTGAAGAAATCAAGGAACTTCCTGAAGAAGTGCGCGTCATTGAGTCTATTTCGGAAGAAGGTAAACCAACAAAGAAGAAGATTCGTACTCGTGTCATCAAGAAGGTCAAGGGTGACAAGCAAGAAATCACCAAAATCGAAACAGTTGAAGAAGATGACAAGCAGCCAGAGGCCACTATTACGGTTGTAGAGATTCCACTTGAGGAGAAGCCTGAAGATGTCAAGGAACTTCCTGAAGAAGTGCGCGTCATTGAGTCTATTTCGGAAGAAGGTAAACCGACAAAGAAGAAGATTCGTACTCGTGTCATCAAGAAGGTTAAGGGTGACAAACAAGAACTCACCAAAATCGAAACAGTTGAAGAAGATGACAAGCAGCCTGAAACAACTATTACGGTTGTTGAGACTCCACTTGTAGAGAAGCCTGAAGATATCAAGGAACTTCCTGAAGAAGTGCGCGTCATTGAGTCTATTTCGGAAGAAGGTAAACCGACAAAGAAGAAGATTCGTACTCGTGTCATCAAGAAGGTCAAGGGTGACAAGCAAGAAATCACCAAAATCGAAACAGTTGAAGAAGATGACAAGCAGCCTGAGACAACTATTACGGTTGTCGAGGCTCCACTTGAAGAGAAGCCTGAAGAAATCAAGGAACTCCCTGAAGAAGTGCGCGTCATTGAGTCTGTTTCGGAAGAAGGTAAACCGATAAAGAAGAAGATTCGTACTCGTGTCATCAAGAAGGTCAAGGGTGACAAGCAAGAAATCACCAAAATCGAAACAGTTGAAGAAGATGACAAGCAGCCTGAGACCACTATTACGGTTGTTGAGACTCCACTTGAAGAGAAGCCTGAAGATATCAAGGAACTTCCTGAAGAAGTGCACGTCATTGAGTCTATTTCGGAAGAAGGTAAACCGACAAAGAAGAAGATTCGTACTCGTGTCATCAAGAAGGTCAAGGGTGACAGGCAAGAAATCACCAAAATCGAAACAGTTGAAGAAGATGACAAGCAGCCTGAGACAACTATTACGGTTGTCGAGGCTCCACTTGAAGAGAAGCCTGAAGAAATCAAGGAACTCCCTGAAGAAGTGCGCGTCATTGAGTCTATTTCGGAAGAAGGTAAACCGACAAAGAAAAAGATTCGTACTCGAGTCATCAAGAAGGTCAAGGGTGACAAACAACAAATCACCAAAATCGAAACAGTTGAAGAAGATGACAAGCAGCCTGAGACAACTATTACGGTTGTCGAGGCTCCACTCGAAGAGAAGCCTGAAGAAATGAAGGAACTTCCTGAAGAAGTGCGCGTCATTGAGTCTATTTCAGAAGAAGGTAAACCGACAAAGAAAAAGATTCGTACTCGTGTCATCAAGAAGGTCAAGGGTGCCAAACAAGAAGTCACCAAAATCGAAACAGTTGAAGAAGATGACAAGCAGCCTGAGACAACTGTCACGGTTGTCGAGACTCCATTTGAAGAGAAACCTGAAGAAATCAAGGAACTTCCTGAAGAAGTGCGCGTCATTGAGTCTATTTCGGAAGAAGGTAAACCGACAAAGAAGAAGATTCGTACTCGTCTCATCAAGAAGGTCAAGGGTGACAAACAAGAAATCACAAAAATCGAAACAGTTGAAGAAGATGACAAGCAGCCTGAGACAACTGTCACGGTTGTCGAGACTCCATTGGAAGAGAAACCTGAAGAAATTAAGGAACTTCCTGAAGAAGTGCGCGTAATTGAGTCTATTTCGGAAGAAGGTAAACCGACAAAGAAGAAGATTCGTACTCGTGTCATCAAGAAGGTCAAGGGTGACAAACAAGAAATCACCAAAATCGAAACAGTTGAAGAAGATGACAAGCAGCCTGAGACAACTGTCACGGTTGTCGAGACTCCATTGGAAGAGAAACCTGAAGAAATTAAGGAACTTCCTGAAGAAGTGCGCGTAATTGAGTCTATTTCGAAAGAAGGTAAACCGACAAAGAAGAAGATTCGTACTCGTGTCATCAAGAAGGTCAAGGGTGACAAACAAGAAATCACGAAAATCGAAACAGTTGAAGAAGATGACAAGCAGCCTGAGACAACTATTACGGTTGTCGAGGCTCCACTTGAAGAGAGGCCTGAAGAAATCATGGAAGTTCCTGAAGAGGTGCGCGTCATTGAGTCTGTTTCGGAGGAAGGCAAACCCATAAAGAAAAAGATTCGTACTCGGGTCATCAAGAAGGTCAAGGGTGATAAACAAGAAGTCACAAAAATCGAAACAGTTGAAGAAGATGACAAGCAACCTAAGACAACTGTCACGGTTGTCGAGACTCCATTGGAAGAGAAACCTGAAGAAATTCAGGAACTTCCTGAAGAAGTGCGCATAATTGAGTCTATTTCGGAAGAAGGTAAACCAACAAAGAAGAAGATTCGTACTCGTGTCATCAAGAAGGTCAAGGGTGAAAAACAAGAAATCACGAAAATCGAAACAGTTGAAGAAGATGACAAGCAGCCTGAGACAACTGTCACGGTTGTCGAGACTCCATTTGAAGAGAAACCTGAAGAAATTAAGGAACTTCCTGAAGAAGTGCGCGTAATTGAGTCTATTTCGGAAGAAGGTAAACCAACAAAGAAGAAGATTCGTACTCGTGTCATCAAGAAGGTCAAGGGTGACAAACAAGAAATCACCAAAATCGAAACAGTTGAAGAAGATGACAAGCAGCCTGAGACAACTGTCACGGTTGTCGAGACTCCATTTGAAGAGAAACCTGAAGAAATTAAGGAACTTCCTGAAGAAGTGCGCGTAATTGATTCTATTTCGGAAGAAGGTAAACCAACAAAGAAGAAAATTCGTACTCGTGTCATCAAGAAGGTCAAGGGTGACAAACAAGAAATCACTAAAATCGAAACAGTTGAAGAAGATGACAAACAGCCTAAAACAACTGTCACTGTTGTCGAGACTCCATTGGAAGAGAAACCTGAAGAAATCAAGGAACTTCCTGAAGAAGTGCGTGTAATTGAGTCTGAGGAAGTGAGAGTTGTTGAAAGCATTGGAGATGATGGAACACCAACAAAAAAGAAGATCCGTACTCGAATAATCAAAAAGCTAAAGGGCGACAAGCAAGAAGTTACTAAAATTCAAGTTGTGGAAGAGGATGGAAAACAACCCGAAATGACTGCAACAGTTGAAGAAGTTCCAATTGATATACTCCCATTGCAAAAACAACGACAAGAGGCCCCTAAGGAAAAAATTACTCAAGAAAAGCTCAAAAAACGAATTCGCCTACAAAAACCATCGGATGAGGTAGTTGTTGAGGAACTACCAGAACGAAAGTCATTTATATTTTCTAAGGCTGACGACGGTACTCCTACTAAGACAGTTATCAAAACAAAGGTTATCAAAAAGACCGTTGGAGATAAGCTTGAGATTACAAAAATACAAACTGTTGAGGAATTTGAAAAGAAACCGGTTACCACTGTTACTGTTGAAGAGTATGACAAACCTTTCCCAGAAATTCCAGATAAAACCACAATTCCGATTGTTGAACTGCCAGAAGAAAAATCAACTGTAGTTGTTGTTGACGAAACAACAGGCCAACCGAAGGAACTGATCACCAAAAAACGAGTCTTAAAAAAACCCAAGGGTGACCAAATCGAGCAAACTGAAATTAAAACTATTGAAAGCGAAGGATTCGAACCTGAATATACTGTCACCGTGACTGAAGAGCCTAAACCAAATGAAGAAATTATTCATCCAGATGTCATTGAATCTGTAGAATTGCCTGAAGAAATCACTGTAATTCAGGGCAAGACCCCTGAAGGTAAACCTAAGAAAACCACGATCAAGACTCGCTCTATTAAAAAACGTGTTGGTGACAAGGACGAAATCACGAAGATCCAAACTATCGAAGAGGACAACCAAGATATTCCATATACCTCGGTGCATATTGAAGAAGTTACTCCAGAAGAGGACGACTTTGGAGCTCCTGTCGTAATAGAAGAGCTTCCCGAAGAAATAACCATTTCCGAAATTACTACCGACGACAACGCAAAACCCAAAAAGAAGGTTGTAAAAACGAGAACCTTCAAGAAGGACCAGTCGCCGAATCTACCCGAGGTCTATCAAATTCAAACTATCGAAGAAGAGGGCAAAGAGCCCATTGCACTCATTCGTGTTGTCAGCGATGATACTATTGCCGACATTATTGACATTCGTTCGCTGGACGATGATAAAACACAAAAACTCAAGACACCCAAACACAAAAAACACAAAACACAACCTAAGGATGGTAAGATCTTGACTATGCTTCGCACATGCTCTAACAATGCCAATAGCCAGACATGCAATACTAATACTCGTACAAATACAAAAACTTATTTATACCATTTCAACACAAACTACAATGACATTTTATATTCCATATGAACAAAACAGAGGAAACCCGGAAACCAGAAGACACTGAAAAGCCAGTTTACATTACAACATTTAAATCGGTACAAAATGAAGATGGAGAGTTTACCATTAAGGCGGAGAACAAGAAACTCACAGAGGATGAAGGCTTTGTTGTAGAGGAGGTACTCAGTGATACTGAGCCAGTTGATGAGCCGCAAAAGAATAATGTGGAAATTGTTGAGGTCAACGATGTGATTGGTAAGTTATTCCATCAAGACTTTTTATTTTTTTTTTTTTTGTTTTTTTTTTAAATGTTTAAAGACATTGGTTTGTGCAAGCACTCGGTTTGTTATAGTTTTTAATACATATTACTTTAGCGAAACTAAACATTCAAAAAATGGCGATTTGCTTGTGTTATTTGGACTTAATTACACCGAGTCGTGCTCTTAATAATTCGGGTTGCTCTATAGCTACCCCGAATGACTTTTTAAGAGCAAGCATGTTCCGGAGCGAATATATTTTCAATATATTCTAAGATGTTGTATTGGATTGAAATGCTATGATATTATATTATTTCCAAACATTACAGAATGTATGTCAAAAAATTATATATTTCCACTGTATCGATGTATTTATACTTACACTCTCTCCCAGGACATGAAATGTCCAGTTTTAACGAAGTTCCACTGTTAATAATACTTGCCATGAAATTATTTTTGATATTGAAAATTGATCTAAACTTATTTAAACTCGTAGGTACACTAATTGTAAGTAAACTTCGGTGTAAATTAAATATGCATTGTTTTACAAAACGAACTTACCTAATGTTTACTCTTAACTTGAATGAATTTGGTTTCACGTAAATTAATAATTATTTTATTTGTCGATATGAGAAGACACTCCCCTCAGTGATAACAATAATTCAAAAAAGTTTGCCATAAAGAAGCATTTAAATTACGCACTCAGCACTTTAAGTAACAAATTTTCAAATGCCGACTCTTGAAAGGAGCTTTTTCCATTTTGGCAGATGACAGTTCACTGATAGAAATTTTCGTCGGGAGACTAAACAAACAATTTTCCTACAATTATGCAAGAATTTCATTAAGCAGTTTCTTAATCTTAAGTTTGGACATGTCAAATTTCAGGCAAATTTTCTTTCAAGTCATTTTACATTCATGGGTCCTATCCCCTATCTTATTCCTTTACTTGAAGATACATTGCAATGGAATGTTCCTCAATATGAGCAATCAAAAAATAAACACGTAAAAATGGATTTTATGATTGGGGAGTGTATTTTTCTTAAGTCTGAATGTGTGAATGCAACAAATATTTGAATAGTAGCAGGGGAATTTTTAAAATATTTTCTTTTGATGATTTGGTTAAGTAAGTTGGATTACTGAGCGAAGTTCAATTATGATCCATACCACCTCAAAGTCTGACAATTTTGCTTCACAAACTTCACTTTTATTTGACAAAAAACTAAAAATTATTTACAGTTAGTGTTGGTTTTCTTTATTGGATGGAACAAACAAATTCGATGTTTTTCTCTATCTCTCTCGGCTGTCATTCAAATGCATCACTGAAAATTTTAACGATTCAATTTTAAGAAGATTAAGCAAAAGTTAAAGCTATTCACTTATATATTATTTTTTTACAACAAAAAATTACTTAATTCCGATTAAAAATTTGTTTAAATCCACTTCTAATAATTCACTGGTTGAAATCGATTTCAATAAACAGCTGATTTTCGTTTCCACCATCGTTTCACTGATGTGTTCGATTCTCTTTCTATTCTGGTTTCAATTTCAATGATCAACTCTAACCACAAGTGTCCTTCCACTGACAACAATTGTTCAATTATTGCTACAATTTAAATAAATAAAGTATGTCTTAAATTTTTGTAACTTGACAACTTTTCTACTTTTACTGAAGTGACTTTTTCGTTTCACTTAGTGTGACGTTTTGGCTCCGTCTGCTGCAATGTCTGTCCTTGGTTGAATCGGAATCCTTCGAAGAATTTTGAGTTCACCAAAATGAATTCTGTGTGTGCCTAGGCTAACATCCGCACTTTTGCGAATAACGTCTTCTTAGCAATTCTTGACAAGATTTTATAACTTAATTGATATAGGGCAAGAAGTGGCAGTTGAGAAGCGCAATGATATATTTCCATCGATCAGTAACCTAAACCTAAATGTTCCTTCAATGATAAGGTAAGGTTGCGATGCATCGACAACCAGCTGTTAGTTTCAATTTCGAAAGCCATGAATTATTTTAAATCGTTTGCCTGTAAGAAGCGAAGCGAAATTACATCATAACGGATCACATTTTCAAAATAACTTTTTGACATAAAAAACCAATACTACTCATATTTTCACCAGTAACACAAGCAAACTGCCAAAGGGAATGTTCTTAAATTACAGAAACACAAAATGAAAATTTAAAAAAATAAATTAAAAAAATGCAGAGAAATGCAAAGATTTGAGTTTCACAAACAATATATTGGCTAACACTAGATAATAATTAGCTAGACAAAATTTTTACTAACAGATGTTTTATTTTAAAGTTTTACAGTAAATTGGTACCAAATGCTCATGAGTTAATGAGCTATCCCATAAGTATGGTTTTTTTTTTTAAAAAAAGTTTTATTATTGAAGTACATCAAAGCATTTAACACAGAGTAAAAGTGTATTTTGAAATCCTAGAAAATATTCTGGAACAGTCTGTTGTTCTTTATAAGTTCGTCAATCTTTCCATAGCGTTAGGTCAAGCATATTTTCTACGTACCCCCCGTTTCCCTGAAAAGAAAAAAACAAATCTTTTTGTAAGAAATAAAAATAATAACAAAACATTTTGTACATACATATCACGAACAACAACAAAATTTAACGTATAACTTCGTTAAGAACACAACGTGAAGTTAACACACTTTTATCTCGCACAGAAGAGGACAACAAAGATTACACTATCATAGAACCTGATGACGTAAACGAAGACACACAACAACACACACCAGATACAATTAAAAAACAAAAACTTAAAAAGAAGAAACAAAAATTCGATCAAATCGATGAAACTCCTGAGGAGGTACTTATTGAATTCCTTCCCGAGGAGGTAACTGAGGTTCAGGTACCGACTGAAGAGGGTCCAATTAAGACAAAAACCATTAAGAAACGTAAAATTAAGAAATTGGTTGGGGATCAGGAGCAAATCATCGAAGTGGTAACGACTAAAGAGGATGGCAAAGATGAAGAAAGCACTGTTGTACTATTAAATGAGGGTGAAGAGCCTGTTCATGGTGAAGAGGAACAGCCTGAAGACTTTAAGGTCACTGTTGTTGAGGGTATAGAACAACCAATCGTAGAAGAGGAGAAACCGAAGAAGAAAAAGAAGAAACCTGTCAAAAAGGTAAAGAAAAATGAGCTTGATGAGTACATTCAGATGCTCATCGAACAGGAAATACCTGCAAAAACGGTTTTGCAAAAATACGAAAAGGTAGAACTTCAGAGGCCGGAAAAGGCAAGGCGGGACTCGAGCGTGAAGCTAGTACCGACAAAATTGAAGCCAATGAGAATGGAAACTATAGAGTTCAAGAAAGCCAAAAAGGTGGAAATACATAGTGTGGAAGAGCTGCCACAAGTCTTAAAGTTCAAAACACCGAAACAAAAGCCAAAAGCAGAAAAGGTTAAAGAAGAGCTTATCTTCAAGGACTTTAAACTAAAATCACGAATTCGTCATATTCCATTTGAGCCGTACATGTTCACGCCAGTAATAACTTACTTGGACACTAAACGCGGTCAGGGAGAACTATCACGGAACATAGAAGAAGCCTTGGGCAAACTTAAGATTAAACGTAGGAAGTTCAAGGAAATTGAAATGCCCGAAGACGAGCTAGAGAAACCGGATTTGGAGAAGTACGAAAAGATTGAAGTGCCAAAGGATGAAGAGGAGAAGCCTGGCAAGAAATATAAACGTTCGGAAAAGGTGAAAAAGGAAGAGCAACCAGAGGAAATTAAAAAAATAAAAATCGGTAAGGGCAAAATGCCAGAACAACAACCTGGACCTGAAGAAGTGCACTTAAAACCAGTTAAGATTGGCGAACAACCTGAAGAGGAAGTGATTGATGAAGTCAAGCCGAAGGAAGAAAAACCAGAGAAGAAAATAAAGGTCAAAAAGCCTAGGGAAGAAGGAACATCTATCAAATTTGAACCTCTGGAATTCGACGATATTGAACGGGAGCCGTTAGAGTCGTTAGAGTTCGAGATTGAACCAGAAGCTTTAGAAGATAAACCAACGGATAAGACTAAGTACAAGCGGAAAAAGAAGCCTACTCCTTCACCCGAAACCATCGAACACCCTATAATTCCAGGAAAACCAAAGCAGCGCGAAGAACAGCCCGAAGAAGAGGTTAAGTTCCGCATTCCTGAGTCAGAGAAACCCGAAGAGGAGGATATTGAGCACAAGCTCAGGCCATTCCAAAAAGTAGAAATCGTCGAAACTGAACCAGAAGTCATCGAGCGGGAAGTAGTCGATGATGAAGGTATTACAAAAACACAAATTGTAAAGAAGCGAAAAATCCATCGAAAGAAACCTGTTGAGGAAAAAGAGGATATTATTGAAATTGTGGAATCTGAAGTTGATGGACAGATAGAATATGAGGTTTCTGTTACGATGTCCGAGGTACCTCAAACTACTGAGGAAGTCGCACAACCAATTAAGAAAAAGAAGGTTAAAAAGGTGAAGAAGGATGACTTAGATGCATACATACAGTATCTCATCGAGCAAGAGATTCCGAAAACTGAGTTAGAAATGTATGAAAAGACAGAGTTAGAGAGAGCGAAGAAAGCCAAAAAGTCAAAAGCAAAACCAGAAACTCCTCAAGAAGAAAAACATCCAACAGCTGACGTAACAGTTACTGAAGAAGAAGCACCAGAGAAACCCAAGAAGAAGAAGAGGAAGCCAACCGTTATTGAAGAATTCGAAGAGCGCGAAGAAGAAACAGAGGGAACTCCAACTGAGCACACTTTTACAATTAAGGAAAATGAGCCTACGGAAGAAGCTCCAGTTGAAGAAAGATCACCTAAGGAGAAGCCTAAAAAGAAATTAAAACAAAAGAAAATCGAAGAAGCTCCCGTGGAAGTTGAAGAGGTTTCGAAGAACGTTGAAGTAATTGTACGAGAAGATGAAGAAGGTAAGGTTGAAGAACAAATTATCACAACGCGAAAGATCAAGAAAAAGAAGGGTCACAAGGAGTACATCGTTGAGGTTATTGAAACTCAAGTTGAAGGCCAACCCGAATCCGAAATCACAATAATCGAATCAGAACAGCAACCTGAAGACAAGGCCGAGGTCATCGAAGAAGAAGCACCTAAGAAGAAAAAGACAACGAAGAAGGTGAAAAAGGAAGAAATTGAACAGTACATTATATCTGTGGTCGAAGAGCATGGAACAAAGCCGGTGACATTTGACGAAGACGAGGAACAATCAGTGCAAGAAATTGAAGATATTCCTGCGGAATACCCAGAATTCAAGACATCTGTAGTTGAAGAAGTTCTGGAAGAAGAAGGTCCTGAAGAAATCGTAACAGATATCATAGACGGCATGGAGATTAAGCGAACAGTTAAGAAGAAAGTGAAAAAGGCCAAAAAGATTAAGTTGATTGAATCTGATTCTATGGAAAAACCTTATGAACCAATTGCAGACATCATAGAAGAAGCTCCCGAAGATAAACCTGAACAAGTTGAAGAATTCGAAGAGTTCCCTGTTAAAATAAATGAAGAAGAGCCCAAGAAATTAAAGAAACCGAAGAAACTAAGGCAACATGTGGAGGAAACTGTTGAAGAAGAATATAAAATTCGAGTTCAAGAGCTTGCACCAGAGATTGAAGTAAAGGAAGTGACCGATGAAACTGGAGAAGTCAAACAACATACAACCAAGAAACGTAAGATAAAAAAACAGGAAGGTGACAAAGAATATATCATCGAAATTGTCGAGACACAAGTGGAGGGTCAACCTGAAGCCGACGTTACCATGACTACAACTGAGCTCACTCCAGTTGAGCAAAAAGATTCTCCCGAAGAGCCAAGGGTTATTAAGGTGGTTGAAAAAATTAAGAAAAAGAAGGTTAAGAAGGATGATTTACACGATTATATTCAACAACTGATCGAGCAAGAGATACCAAAAACAGAACTTGAAAAGTACGAAAAAGTGGATGTCGATGGAAAACCTAAAAAGGCGAAGAAATCCAAACCGAAGAAGGAAGACGTCGAAGAAGAACTACCCGAAGCCTTAGATATTACACTTAGGGAGGAAGATGCTCCTGAAAAGCCCAAAGATAAGAAGAAAAAGAAAAAACCTGTTGTGGATGAAGTTGTGGTTACTGAGCAGGCACCAGAAGAAACTCCGGATGAATTCGCATTCACCATGAAACTATCAGAACGGACTGAAGAAGAAACAACTGTCGATGAAACTCCACTGGAGAAACCCAAGAAGAAGTTGAAACCGAAAAAGATTGAAGAAATCCCAGTAACAGTTGAAGAGCTGTCGAAGGATGTTGAAATTGTTGTTAAAGAAGATGAAGAAGGTAAGGTGGAAGAACAAATAATCACAACGCGAAAGATCAAGAAAAAGAAGGGTCACAAGGAGTACATCGTTGAGGTTATTGAAACACAAGTTGAAGGCCAACCCGAATCCGAAATTACAATAATCGAATCAGAAGAGCAACCTGAAGACAAGGCCGATGTCATAGAAGAAGAAGCACCTAAGAAGAAAAAGACAACAAAGAAGGTAAAGAAGGAAGAAATTGAACAGTACATTGTTTCTGTTATTGAGGAAACTGTACCTAAGCCAGTTTCCTTTGATGAAGTCGAAGAAACTCCAGCCGAAATAATTGAAGAGTTTTCCGAAGCAAAGGAGCCAATTTTCGAAATTACAACGCTTGTTCAGCAGGTTGAAGATATTATTGAAGAAGAACTTATTCCTCATCCAGAAGAAGAAGAAGAAATTAAACCAACTGAGAAGAAGAGGGAGAAAAAGCCGAAGAAGGTTAAATTGATTGAATCTGAAACAAAGGAAGAATCTGAGGCGCCGGTTGAGGAAATTCCAGAAGTATATGAAGAAGAGAAACCTGAAATACTGGATCACCCTGAAGATCTCTCTATAAATATTACCGAAGAGGAACCAAAGAAACCGAAAAAACCAAAGAAATCTAAGCCACAAATTGAAGAGACCGTTTACGATGAATATCAGATACGTGTTGAAGAACTTACACCCGAGGTTGAAGTAACGGAAGTGACTGACGAAACTGGGGAAGTAAAGCAACATATAACTAAGAAGCGAAAAATAAAAAAACAGGAGGGTGACAAGGAATATCTAATCGAAATCGTCGAAACCCAAGTAGAGGGACAACCTGAAGCTGATGTTGTCATGACAACCACGCAGATAACACCTGTGGATGAAGAAGAAATTCCCGAAGAAGAAGCTAAAATTAACGTAGTTGAAAAGGTCAAGAAAAAGAAGGTCAAAAAGGATGATCTGCATGAGTACATCCAGAAACTGATCGAACAAGAGATTCCAAAGACCGAACTCGAGAAATATGAAAAGGTTGACGTTGATGGCAAACCTAAAAAGGCAAAGAAATCTAAACCGAAGAAGGAGGCCCCAGAAGAAGAACAACCTAACAATTTGGATGTAAATATTACTGAAGTTGAATCTCCTCAGAAACCAAAGGAGAAGAAAAAGAAGCATAAACCAATCGAAGACGTAGTAGTGGTAACAGAAGAGGCTCCTGAAGATACCCCAGATGAATTCTCATTCGTAGTAAAGGAATCACAGCGCACAGAAGAAGAAACAATTGTTGAAGAGGCCCCAAAGAAGAAACTTAAAAAGAAATTGACACCAGAAGTTATTGAAGAAGTCCCAGTGGAATTGGAAGAAGTCTCAAAGGACGTTCAAATTATTGCTAAAGAAAACGAAGATGGAAAGGTGGAAGAACAAATTATTACCACGCGCAAAATCAAAAAGAAAAAGGGACCCAAGGAATTTACCATTGAGGTGATTGAGACTCAAGTTGAAGGTCAACCTGAATCGGAAATCACTATAATAGAATCAGAAGAACTACCCAAAGAAGATATTTTGGTTATTGAAGAAGAAGCTCCGAAAAAGAAAAAGACAACAAAGAAGGTAAAGAAGGAAGAAATAGAACAGTATATTGTCTCAGTCATTGAAGAGCAAGGCTCGAAACCAGTTACATTTGAAGAAGAAGAAGAGACCCCAATTACAGAAATTGAGGAAACTTCAGTGGACTATCCCGAATTTAACAAGTCCGTGGTTGATGAAGACATTCAAGAAACAGCTCCTGAAGAAATTGTTCCTAAGGACAGCATAGATGAAGAAGAACAACCAACAGCAACTAAAAAGATTAAGAAACCGAAAAAGGTCAAAGTAATCGAATCGGAAACTAAAGAAGAACCCGAAGCACGCGCTGAGGTTCAACTGAAGGAAACTGAAGAAGTAAAACCAGAAGAGGTAGAACCCATCGAAGAATTCCCCGTTAAGGTGCACGAGGAGGAACCAAAGAAACTTAAGCAAATCAAGACACCAAAAGAACAACCAGAAGAGGTTCTCGAAGAGGTATATCAAATTCGTATAACAGAATCAGCCCCCGAAGTCGAAGTCAAGGAAGTAACAGATGAGGCTGGGGAAATAAAACAACAGACCATCAAAAAACGAACAATTAGGAAGAAGGAAGGGCCCAAAGAATATGTTATCGAAATTGTGGAGACACAAGAAGAAGGTCAACCCGAAGCCGATGTTGCAATGACAACTACAGAGATAACTCCAGTCGAAGAGGAGCAAGCACCCGATGAGCCAATGAAAGTAAAAGTTGTGGAAAAAACAAAGAAAAAGAAGGTGAAGAAAGATGACTTGCATGATTATATTCAACAGCTGATCGAGCAAGAAATTCCCAAAACAGAATTAGAAAAATACGAGAAGGTTGACATAGATGAAAAGCCAAAGACCGTCAAGAAAACCAAGAAGAAGCATATTGTAAAGGAGGAAATCATCGATGGACTTCCAGTCACTGTTACGGAATACGAAGCTGAAACTGAAGATGTAGAAGAGCTTCCACAACTTCCAGTGACTGTTCATGAAACAATTGCAGATCTTCAACCAGATAAGTCTGATGAATATACATTTACAATGAAGGAGGATCAAGTGGAACCAACAGTGTTCGATGAACAACCAATATCAGCAACTGAAGTTGAAGAAAGCAAGCCAAAGAAGCCGAAGAAGTCTAAGAAGGTTGTTGTTGAAGACCAACAAGAGGAAGTGGCTGAACTTCCAATTGAAGTTGTGGAAGAGGAACCAGTTCAATCGATTATCGAAGAAGTCGAAGAGGAGTCCAAACCAAAGAAGAAAACGAAAAAACCAAAGAAATCAGATCGTGCTGAAGTCATTATCACAGAGTCCGAAGCACCAACTGCAGAGCAAAAACCTTACGAGGTTGAAGTGATTGCCCAAGAAACTGAAACTGTTAAAGAAAAAGATGATACCGGCGTTGTTAAGGAGACGACAATTACCAAACGAAAGATCAAACGTAAGCATGGTCCAAAGGAAGAAATTTTTGAAGTGTCTGAAACGCAAGAAGAAGGACAACTTGAAGCTGAGGTTACAGTTACCCTCTTAGAACCAAACGATATTCTAATTGAGGAAACAGATGCACCCAAAAAACCGACCAAGAAAACAAAGAAGGTAAGGAAGGAAGATGTGGAAGAATTCATTATGTCTGTAGTTGAAGAAACAGTACCAGAATTAGTGATAAAAGTCGAAGAAGACATTCCCGCAGAGGAACCCATAAAACCAAAGAAACATAAGGTTAAGGTAACGGATATACCCGCTGAAGTGAAAGACGATGTTGTAGAGGAAATTCAAGTGGAAGAAGAAGAACATCCAAAAGAGGTTGAACATATTGTGGAAGATGACGAATTCTCGATAAAGGTTACTACTGAAACTCCAACAGATATTCAAGAAAAACCTAAAAAGCCAAAGAAACCAAAATCATCTAAGCCTACTGAAGATGAAATTGAAACATCAGAAGAGTTCCAAATTAGAGTTAAAACAATCGAAGAAAAACCTATTGAAGAAATTTCTGAAGAAGTCGACGAACCATTAGAAGAAGAAGATGAAACTCCCGAAGAAGTTGAAGTTTTCGAAGAATACAAAATCAAAGTTGAGGAAATGGAAGTCACTCAGGAGGTCAAGGAAATCGTCAACGACCAGGGTGAAATAAAGAAGCAGACTATTTCAAAGAAGAAGATCAAAAAGCAAACTGGCCCCAAGGAAGAAATTATAGAAATTGTTGAAGTTCAAAATGAGGGTGCACCTGAATCTGAAATAACAGTCATAACTACTGAAGTACCTGCTGTAGAAGATGAAGACACACCTGAGGAAGTAAAGCCAAAGAAGAAGACAACAAGGAAAGTTAAAAAGGCGGACATCGACGATTACATTCAAAAGCTAATTGAACAAGAAATTCCAAAGACTGACCTGGAAAAATACGAGAAGATTGACATTGACGAAACTCCAAAGAAACCAAAGAAAAAGGTGCACAAAGAAGCAAAGGTCACAGTCGACGAAACTGAGCCAGAAAAAGAAAAAGAAGCTCCCGTAGAAGAGGTTGCTGAAGTTGTAGAAGATACTCCGAAGAAGGACAAAAAGCCAAAGAAACACGTTCACGAAATTAAGGTTATTGAAGAAATTCCTCAAGAGATCCCTGAAGAGTATCCAATCACAGTGAAAGAAGTTCAAGAGGAAGTGAAAACCGAACAAATAACTGATGAAACTGGTGAAGTTAAGGAGAAAAAGGTTACCAAGCGAAAGGTTAAACAACAGAAAGGACCCAAAGAGGTGGTTTTGGAAATTATCGAAGTTCAAGATAAGGACACCGGTGATGCTGAGATCACGGTTATAACAACTGAAGCACCAACCGAAGAAGAGGTGAAGCCAGAGGAGGAAGTCGTAAAGAAGAAGAAGACAAAGAAAGTGAAGAAGGATGATGTAGACGACTATATCAAGAAACTGATTGAAGAAGATATTCCGAAAACAGAACTGGAAACGTACGAAAGAGTGGAAATTGAAGAGAAACCTAAGAAAACAAAGAAAAAACCAAAGGAAATAGTCAAGGAAATTACTGAGGAACCCGAGCAAGTGCCTGAAGAAGTTCCAGAGGAAGTTGAGGTTAAATTGGTTGAAGAACAACCAGTTACAGAAGAGGAGACATTTGAGTTTACGGAAGTTGAAGAAAAGAAACCAAAGAAACCTAAGAAGACACCAAAGGAAAAGGTGAAGATAATTGAAGACGACAAACCTGTAGAAGAACAACCTGAAGCTGAGATAACTGAAATAGCCGAAGAAATAAAAGAAGTTCCAGCTGAAGAACAACCATCCTTTGAAGTGAAAGAAGTTGAAGAAATTAAACCCATCGATGAAACCACTTACGAAATAACTGTGAAACATGAAGAAAAACAGAAACACAAGGAAAAGAAAACAAAGAAGACTATACCAGAAGAGGAGATATTCGATGTATTTGAAGTCAAAATACACGAATCTGCAACCGAACCAGAGGAAGTTCTTCCAGTTGAGGAGACTCCAGTTGAGGTACATGAAATTGAAACAAAGTCCGAAGTCAAGCAGGTTCAAGATGAAGATGGCAAAACACACACAGAAAGAATTACTAGGCGAAAGCTCAAGCGTCAACAAGGCTCCAAAGAGGACATCATTGAAATTATTGAAGTGCAAACCGATGATTTGCCGGAGGCTGAGGTTACTATAATAGAAACTGAAGCTCCACAAGCCGATATACCAACACCCGAACAACCGAAGGCTCCAAAGAAAAAGACCAAAAAGGTTAAAAAGGACGATCTCCATGACTACATTCAGAAGCTTATTGAACAAGAAATTCCCAAAACTGAACTAGAGAAATACGAGAAAATCGATTTCGAAACCACTCCAAAGGAAAAAGAAGAAATCGAGCAACCTGTTGTTGTTAAGGAACAGAGTCCCATCAAAGAAGAACAGAAACCTGAAAAGAAGAAACCAAAACCAAAATCGGTTCCTCACCATGAAGAAGAACATCCAATTGCCGAAATTCGAGTTGTTGAAGAAGAACCCATCGAACAACCAATCGTAGAAGTATTTGAAGATAAGCCAGCCGAAGTTAAGATTGTAGAAATCATCAACGATGAAGGGCAACCCAAGCAGCAAGTGACTACTAAACGTACAGTCAAGAAGAAGATTGGCGACAAAGAAAGTACCATTCAGATTGTAACCGTACAAGAAGAAGATAAGCCCGATGCTGTTATTGTAGTCACCGAAGATATCGATGAAGCACCCATACCAGAACCTGAAATTGTTGAGGAAGCTCCCACAAAACCCACACCGGCCAAACTCAAGAAACCCAAAAAGACAACAAAAACCGTTAAGGCCGATGATCTTGACGATTACATTCAAAAACTCATTGAGCAAGATATACCCAAAACAGAATTAGAACAATACGAAAAAGTTGATATACCACTCGTTAAACCACTCAAAGAAGATGATGAAGAAATTCCCGTTGAAAAGCCCAAAAAGAAGAAAATATCCGAAAAACCACAGCCCACCGAAGAGGATAAGATCAAAGAGGTTGTAGAAGAACCTGCCTTCGACGAAAAACCAAGTGAAATTACAGAAACTCTCACAATACCTGAAACAAAACCCGAGGAACCAATTGACACAGAACAGACAACACCAGTACAGGAAGAATCCGAACCGGATACTACCGATTATACAACTACCACGAAACAGAAACCTACCAAAAAACCAAAAGATAAAACACACTCAGAGACAAGTAAGTTGCGTGCTATAAGAGCCAGCCCCCGAAATCCCTACAAAAATAACGTTGTCAACACCTTAACTAAATCTGTCTCGTCCTGCCCCAAAGGCATTTTTTTTATTTTCTATTCTGTGCTATATAAATTTTTAACATTTTAATTTTAATTTTTTTTTTGTATTCTTTTTGCAATCAATTGGTTGCAATAGTTTTACCGTCTTCTCTGACATTTTTCAATTAAAGTGAATAACTCCCTGTGACGTCCAAAAACAAACAAAAACTTAACATTTTGTGTCTAATACGCTTTAGATTTGCTTGAATTCTGATCACTCTGATGCCCCATGTTCTTGTTAAAAATTTGATTACAAAATGTTTTCATTGAACTAACGGATCCGTTTGAAAAGATATTGAGTATAATAGATATTCTTAATTTCAAATAAATTACAAACTGCAGCCATAATATACGATGACCATAATATATTTCCAAAATACACTTCGATACGCACAAACAAACAAAAAGAAAACACTAAACATTGAAAAAAAAAAACATACACACACAAACATAAAAAATTGAAATGACATGTTTCTACATAAAAAAAAAACTGTTTTCTACTGACTATAATTTCTTGCAAGACCACAAATACCTGACGATGCAAGTTTTCCAGCAAAGTTTAAAATAATTTAAATTATATGTAGATTTTTAAACTAACAAGAGTTTGAGTTTTTTGCGATTTTTATTAAAAAAATATTTAAGTAGATTTTAACATATTTATATAATGTTTTTAATAGTTTATAGTTTCACTGATTGCTTTATTTAAAAACACAGAATACTAATAAAAATAAAAACACAATTTAATAGACGTTAAGGAAAATGGTAACGTAAGGTACATATACTGTAATTAATGTTTCTAGTGGAGTAATTTGGCAAATTGTTTACTTCTGATTTTTAATTCTTCATAGCGATTTTTTGAAATACGCTTTAGATATTTTAATATATATAGAAAAATCGTTGAAGGAGAACGCTTTATGTATCGTTTTCGATACGCCTTAAACTTTTTTAAGTAGTTGTAGATTTTCATTTAACTAGCCAATTACAAAATAATAAACGTATGTTTGCAACATTTTGATGTATTTATGTATATGAATAAGTTACCCTTATATTTACGAAATCTCAAGCTGACAAAAGAAAGATGCAATTTATTGTACGAATTACCGCATCAGTTAACGAGCAATACGTCAATAAATTATATCGGTTTGGCATTACTGAAATTTCCTAGTCAGTGATTGTATGTTTTTGCATTCGACAGATCTAAAGCTGTCCTATGGCAATAAAACGGCAGAAAAAGGGTAGTTTTATTAGTTGTTGTAAAGTGTTTCTCACAAATACGAACTTAAATTATTTACAAAATTAATTTAAACATACAAATATGATTTAGGAAAGAATTATCGCCGATTTTATGGCTGTGCACCCCGATCTGGCCAAAAATATTTTGCCAAAATCTTCTCCAGAAGAATCGGACGACGAAAAAAATAACAAAATATCCAATCTTATTGATAAAGTTTGATAACTCGTTTTTTTAAATTTCAAAATAAATTCACATAAAAACACGAATAATAGAACACAAAATGACATTTTTCTTGGTATAAGACTTAATGTACTAGAGTTTGCCGAGTACATACACAAAGTGCGTTCGATACGTGATTCTTCGTATAACATAATCCCAGTGCGCTCATTCGGTAGTTCAGTAACGTGTGAAAGTTACTCGCTCACTGATGGCGTAATTCGGCCCAGATCAACACAGACTTTGACAGCAGCAATCAATTTCATGCTTGAAGAAACAAAATTATTTGAAAATGTTAACAGAGAGGGAATTACCTCAGAATATAGGCATTCAAATGGTTGATTCAAAAAACAACAACTTGTGATTTCACCACGAAAAATAAAGGCTGGTATTACAGCTGTTTCACGGCTTGCCACGGCCGATCACCAGATTCCTATGTGTGGTTTCTGGTCTATTTGTTGGTCATTAAATTAGAAAAACCATCAGGAATCGAACCACACCTATGCACAGCGTCATCGAAACCATACGTTTTTTGTTGTTTATCGCTCTATCGACTAGTATTTTTCTAAGCGCTAACATGTACATTGTATTTCATTCGTAATTTGGGAAACCTGAAAACGCCACTACAAAGCTGGTAGTATTTTCACATTTATTTATATTTATTTATTTGGAATCCTCGTTATGTTTCCAATAATTTCCAACTGGTGAAATCAATCATGTTTGAATTTAAAATGAGTTTTGGGGTAAAGTTTTGGGTGAGCAATTGCTTAGGACATCTGCCTAAAATACGAAACAAATGTAGTGTCATACCAGCTACTAAATGCTGCTATGTAACTAAAAAAAAATACATTAGGAACTATAGTCAGATCACCACAAAGTATTATTACAATATAAAAGTATAAAACTGTTAAATTGTGCTTTGTTAAAGCAAAGCAGATAGTACAATGCAATTTCTTAAACAATTTGCTTGACATTGAAAATAATTTATGCTAAAATTAAGAATTGTATAGAAATCAAACAAACCTAGTTTTTTATGCTAAGAAATCAATCCTTCTTAAACCCTTTATTGGAGTTATTTACCAAATATGAAGTAGAATAAATTTGACTGACTTTTTACATACATAAGATAATAGTATCTACGAGTATATACAATTTTGCATATAATATATATTTTAATAAGTTTTACTGAAAAAAAAGCTTTTGTACATTCCGATTACATGATAACGCAATTTTTTAGCCATTAGAATCCTGTGATAAAAATAGTATACATATATTCCATGACATTCCCGTATAATTAAAGCTGTATTTAAGGCTAGCCGTTCACCAACTAAGAAAACATGCAATGTACTTCGACATAATTTCCTTTAAAATATTATCGGTAGAGATGATGATTTTGTTTGCTCTAAAACTCCTGCTGCTGCTGGATTTGATATAAACTTAGCTTTATCTTAAATGCTCCTGTAAAAATCTAGGGTTGCTACAACTCAGCGGCTATTTGTATCGCAGAGAATAGTTCTGTTTATAGATTTTAACAGTTTTGTTCTCTTTCAAGGTTTGCCAAAGCTGAGTTTAGTTGCATTCGAATTTGTAAATGCAATATGCTAATATATATTTTAATGTTCCCTTCGAAAGGTATTCCCGTCGAAGAAGTACACAAGGACTATATAATAAGCGTTATCGAAGAGGAAGTCCCGGAGAAGATTGAAGAAGATATCCCAGAAGACGTTGTCGACGTACCAGTGATTGAGGAGATCCCCGAAGAACAAGAATCAATACCAATCGATGTTATCGAAGAAACTCCAGAAGAAACCCAGAAGGAGACAACTGAGCCAACAAAACTTAAGAAGAAGAAGAAGGTAGTGAAAAAACCAACAGATGATCACGATGAAATCATCAAAGCTTTGCTCGAACAAGAAGTCGAGAAAACAGTTCTTGAAAAATACGAAAAAATTGACATTGATAAGCCCAAGAAAGGAAAACTCGTCGCCGAAGGCTTGGTTCCAATTAAGATTGAGCGAAAGGATCAAAAACCACAAAAGGTAGTCATTGTGGAGGCATCCGAGGTGCCTCAAATGATTAAATTGAAACCAGCCACACGCAAGGACAAACCAGTCGAAGAAGGAACTAGCATATTGCCACAATTCAAGTTGAAGAGTCGAATTGTGCGCGTAGAATTCCCACCAGAGCCGTTGATACCCAAAATCAGTGATATCAATGCTAAGCGAACCAATGGTGAGCTGTCTCGCAATATTGAGGAAGCAGAAGAGCTGCTTAAATTCAAGCCTAAGAAACTCAAGAAGATAAAGAAAATCAAGGATGATCGCGAGAAACTGGAGTTGGAGAAGTATGAAAAGTATGTAAGCAGTTCTGAAGATGAAGCCGAGAAGAAACCCTATGAAAAGCCTGAAAAGGTTAAATTACCAGAGGAACCAGAACAGGTTGTTGAAATAAAGCTTGGCAAGGGTAAGAAGAAGCCAATCGAGGAAGAACAGCCAGAGAGTATTACACTAAAGAAGGCCCCAGTTAAACCCAAGGAGCAGGAGGTTGTTGAAGAGACATTTAAAAAACCAAAAGAAGAAGTTAGTATCAAGGAAGTTATAGAAGAAAAGGAACAACCGCACTACAAAATGGAACCATTTGAACCAGTTGACTTTGAGCATCCGGAATATCCAAGGGAAGAGCTAGAACAAGTCGAAATACCAGAACCCGCAAAGAAGGACAAGAAACCAGAGAAACCTAAACATAAGCGCAAGGAGAAGCAAAAGCCAGAGCAAGAAATGGAACAAGTAAAAATTATTCCAGGTGTTCCTAAAGAAGTCGAAGAGGTCCCAGAAGAAACCGTTAAATTCAGAATACCTGAGAGTGATGCTTCAGAGGAACCAATGGCTGAAGTTAAATTGAAACCAGTTAAGAAAGTCGAAGAAACGCAGCCAGAGGAAGAAGTTGTTGTTATTCCAAAAGAGGAAGAGGTGGTGCCCAAAGAGAAATCAATTTCTCCTGAACCTGAGGTTAAAGAACAAAAACTAAAGAAAAAACCGAAGAAAGAAAAGACTAAGGAGGTTAAGCCCGAAGAAGTGGACGAAAAGCAGTTCGAGGTTTCTGTGACTCAAGAGGAAGTTGTTGAAGAAACTCCTGCCGTTGAAGAAAAACCAAAGAAGGTCAAGGTAAAAGAATCGAAACCTGAGGAACTACCAGCCGCTAAAGTTGAAGTTATAACTGATGTTCCTGAAATGCCCAAAGAAGAGCCTGTATATGATTCATATGAAATTTCAATTTCGGAGACTGAAGCTCCAGAAATACCAGCGGAGTTCAAGGTTAAGGTTACTGACAGCGAAGAGAAAGAAGTTACTTTTGAGGAGGTTATCGAAGAAAAGGTTGTTACCCGTCGTAAGAAGCCTAAACCAGAAGAATTACCCGAAGAGTTCCAAATTACATTGAAGGAACCCGTTTCCGAGGATGTTGATGAAACGCCGCAGGAAGCAAGCTTCCAACTAAAGAAACCTGTTGAAGATGTTCCCGAGGAAGCCGAAGTGGAAGTTAAGTTTACAGCTCCACAACCCGTAGAGGAAAGCGAAGTAGAGGTCGTTGTAAAGAAGAAGAAGCCAAAGAAGAAGCCAATTGAAGAAGAAGAGGCTAAGATTGACGTGAAGGTTGAAGAGCCGATCGAAGTTCCAGTCGAACAAATTGAAGAAGTGATTATCGAAGAAGAAGAACAAATTCCCGAGGCAACCGAGGAGAGCTACAAGTTTAAACTTACTGAAACCGAGCCAGAAGAGAAACCAAAACCAGTCGTAGAAAAAATAAAAGAAGTGGTTGCCGTTCCAGAGCCAGTAGTTGAAGAAATTGAAGAAGATTTCAAGAACTATGAAATCACGACTAAAGAAATTATCCCAGAAGAGAAACCACAACAACCTGAGGAGGTACCTGAGGTAAAAGTGAAGAAACCAAAGAAGGATAAGGCTAAACTTATTGCGGAAGATATTCATGAAGTTGCAGTTGTTGAACTCCCAGCTGAAGAAAAGGCACAGCCTGAAGAAGAGGAGCCTACTGAAGCTATCTTCCAAGTAAAGAAGAAAACAAAAGATGAAATTCCCGAAGAGTTTGAGGCAAAGGTCGTTCTCACTACTCCCAAAGAAGAGGAACAACCCGTCGCCGAAGCTAAAATAAAGCAAAAGAAACCAAAGAAGCCAAAGGTTGAGGAAGAAGAAGCTTTGCTTGAAGTTAAGATTACAGAAACTGAAGCTCCTGAAGTTGTTGAAGAGATTGAAGAGGTGCCAGAAGTTGTCGAAGTCGTCCCAGAGGAACCTAGAAAACCTGATGAGAAAGTTCTGGAGGTTAAGGTTATTGAAACGGAACCCGCGCCAAAAAAAGAACCAGTCAAAGAGGTTGAAGTGGTTGAGGAAGAAGTTCCAACTGTATCTGAAGAAGAATACCCTACTCTGCAAGTGAAAGTGGTTGAAGAGGAAGCTCGCGAAGTGACTACCGAAAAGATTGAAGAAGTAAAGGTGGTGAAAAAGAAGCCCAAGAAGGCTCCCAAGGAAGAAGAGGCGCCTGAGGCTGTATTCTCTATTAAGAAGAAAGAGCCTAAAGAAATTCCTGAAGAAGTTGAAGCTGAAGTGGTTCTCTCTAAACCTAAGCCTGAACCTGTTCCAGATGTCGAGATTGAAATAAAACAAACCAAACCAATTGAACCAAAGGCTCTAGAAGAGGAAGCAGCTTTCCTTGAGGTTAAGGTTATTGACATTCAACCAGAAGTCGTCGAAGAAAAGGTTGAAGAAGTTGTTCAGGAAGAAGTACCAGAGGAGGTGAAGATTGTAAAGAAGAAACCAAAGAAGCCAGTTGTGGAAGAAGTCGAAGAAGCTCCAGAGGAAGTCCAGCTTAAACTAACCAAAGAAAAAGAGGTACAGGAAGAAGAAAATATTCCAGAAAGCCAGTTCACAATAAAACCAAAAAAGAAGCCGGTTGTGCAGCAAGAAGAACCTGAAGATGTCGAAGCCCAATTCAAGCTTCCTGTGACTAAAAAGGTTGAGGAAATCACCGAAGATGCTCAGATTAAAATGAAGAAACCGAAGAAGAAGGTGAAAGAAGAAGCAGCTGCCGAGCTTAAAATAAAGGTGGAGGAAGAGCAGCCATATGTTGGACCAGCTGAAGAAATTATAATTCAAGAGGAAGAAGAAGAAGAAAAGGTTCCTGAACCAGAACCTTATGTGGTTGAAGAACCCGAAGAAGAGGAGGTTGTAGAACATAAGATCAAGGTTATCGACGAAATTCCTCAGCAAATCGAAGAGATTGTGGAAGAATTCATTGAAGAACCTAAACAAGAGGAGAAGGTTCCTGAGGAGAAACTTAAGCTTCCCAAGAAAAAGAAACCAGTACCTGAGGTTACAGAAGAACCAGAAGCTGAAGTTACACTTCCACAAAAGAAACCAGTCGAACAAGTAACTGAAGATGCTGAAATTAAGGTGAAGAAACCCAAGAAGCCTAAGAAAGAAGAGGCCGCTGCCGAACTTAAGGTAAAGGTAATTGAAGAAATTCCACAGACTCCACAAGTCGAAGAAGTTGTTGAAGTCGAAGAAGTGTTCGAAACGCCAAAAGAGGAAGAAAAGGCCCCTGAGGAAATTCCCAAACAATATGAAGTCAGACTTAAAGAATTCCAACCAGAGGAAGAAAAGGCACCTGAGGAAGTTCCCGAAGAGGCTGAATTTAAGGTTAAACCTAAAAAGGTTGTCGAGGAACCAGAGGAAGAAGTCAAGATCAAGGTTGTCGAAAAGAAGGTTGAAGAGGAGAATGTCGAAGAGCAAATCGTTGTCAAAAAACCCAAGAAGCCAAAGAAGCCTGTCGAAGAAACATTTGAAGAAGCTAGTGTGAAGATAATTCAACCGATTGAACCCGAAGAGGAACTTGTAGCAGAAGTAACACTCAAACCGAAGAAACCAAAGGAAGTCCAGGATGAAGAAGTGAGTGTTGAAATGAAGCTTCCCAAGCAAAAGACAGAAGATGCGCCCGAAGAACAACTAACACTTAAGAAGAAGAAGAAGCCAAAGAAGACAGAGGAAGCCGCAGATGTACTTGAATTGAAACAAGAAGTTATTGTGGAGCGTCCTGTTGAAGTCGAAGAAGAGGAAATCGTTGAAGAGGCCATCTTCAAACGTAAGCAACCAAAATTCAAGCCTTCTGTTGAAGACCATGACGAAGAAGAAGTAAGCATGTCTTTGAAGAAACCACGCAAGGTCAATGAAGGTGTTGAAGGTGAAGCCACGGTCACGAAGAAACGTCCTGTTAAACCAGTTCAAGAAGCTGGCGAAGAAAGTGCTGAGCTCTTGATTCGACAAATGGAAGAATTTGATGAAACTGAAGATGTCGAAGAGTTTGTCGTTTCTAAGAAGCAAAAGCCCAAGCCAAAGCAGATTACCGATCTGCAAGATCAAGAGTACACTGTCAAGAAATTAAAACGCCGCAAGGCGAGCAACGTCGATATCCCGGAATTCACCGATACCGAAAATGTTACATTCCGTGCCAAATCTACCAAGACCAAGGAAGACGTCGATCAAGAGTTCAATATCGATTTAGATTCGTATGCCGAGGAGGAGATTTCTATGTCATCAAAGGTTAAGGTGAAACGACCAATCCAAAAAACCTATTCTGAGGCTGCGGATGAGGCTCAAATCAAAATCATTCAAGATTACGATGATGGTGAAGAACCAATCATCGAAGAAATCAACGACAGTAGTAGTGACGGTGAAGACAATACCATGTATGACGTTGAAGAGCCCGAAGAATACTTAGAAGAGGAACTTCCACCCGATGAAGTTCAGTTCAAGCTGAAGCCAAAGACTAAACCAAAGCCAAGATATTCGGTACAACATGAGGACGGAGAAGATATTATGATTTCTCTGAAACCAAAACGTCAAGACGATTCGGTCACATATGATGAGGACTCTTTAACATTCCACAAGAAGCGCAAGCACAGGAAACAACAAGTATTCAGTGAAGGTCTATATATTTTTATTTTCAATATATTTTCACATATAATTAATTTAGCTTTCTCATTTATTAGAGTTCTATTGATTCTCCTTCACACACATATTTACTCATTTCATTTAAAATTTAAAATCCTTTATGCTTCTTATTTTGAATATAGGGCTTAATAAAATATTGCTTATATGATAACAGAATACTGATGCGAGGTAAAGTCGTAAATGTTCATCACTAACAAAACTATTTTTTTCAATTCTATATTCTAAAACTATTTTGTCTCTTGTTTCATTTATTGGTAACACCAGGCGAGTGGTAATCTGATATACTTGCGAACTGTACCATATGACAGAATATTTCTGGTTCAGTTTTAAAGGAAAACTGATATATTGCAATGTAAAATTACAAACGCTATCACAATCATGTGTTGATTTAGCTTTGTAAAATCAGATTGCTATCCCGCTGCTGTTGTTACATGCATGACTGATGACATCTTTATTTACAATTTGACTTACGTTTTTATTTTATTTTGTACACAATAGATGGAGCCTCATTGAACATCACTCGAGAAGCTAACTTCCAAGGTAAGTCATCTGCTTTCACTTCTCGATAATATGTACTACAATTGCTTTTCTTTTTTTTAGAAACCGATGGAGAAGAAAACGTCATGTACTCTATTTGCAATTACGTTGCCGACAACGATGAAGCTATCAATCTAGTTGAAGGTGAAAAGGTATACGTAGTCGGACGTCATAGTTCAGAATGGTGGTTTGTTCGTAAAAATTTGACAGCCGAAGAAGGTTGGGTGCCAGCTCAATATCTCATGAAGCCCGTCGCCTACACTAACTATGTGCAGAAGAAACTTCACGAGAAAATCGATAAGCTGCCAGTTTTTGAACGTAAGTATATTATGTTATATAATCCTGTCAAAAGTTCTCTTGTCTGACGTTTTTGTGTTTTTATGTCTCGTGCATCGTTGTGATTAACCACAAACTCTCCAACATCTCCAACAAAACTTATCACACATGTGTTGTATCCGTACATTCAAAAAACAAAACAAACAAATCTAATTATAAAGGACCTGGTCCCGATGAGAAACCAATGGCACCACGTTTCATTGAAAAGCTTCAACCGATTCACACACCAGATGGTTACACCGTACAATTTGAATGTAAGGTTGAAGGTATGCCACGCCCACAAATTGCATGGTTCCGTCAAACGGCCATTATCAAACCATCACAGGACTTCCAAATGTACTACGACGACGATAATGTTGCCACGTTGATCATTCGTGAGGTATTCCCTGAGGATGCCGGTATGTTCACTTGTGTGGCGAAGAACTCTGCCGGTTTTACATCGACCACGACAGAATTGATAGTTGAAACACCGCTATCTGACCATGGCTCCGATGCAACCGGAATGTCCCGGAAGAGCATGTCCAGAGAATCGTCTCTGGCTGATATTCTTGAAGGCATACCTCCAACATTCTCACGTAAGCCACGTGCCCAGTACGTCGATGAAGGTACAACTGTGATCTTGGAATGCCGCTTGGTTGCTGTTCCTGAGCCAGATATTATTTGGACCTTTAATGGCGAAGAAGTGATCACAGAAAAGAATGTCAAGGTTGTTACAGAATCCGACATGCACATGTATTGCAGTGTTGTACACGTTACCAAGGTGAAGAAATCTCAAGAAGGCGTGTACGAAGTGATCGCCACAAACCGCGAAGGAGAGGCTCGTTTACCCATTGTGCTCAAGGTGAAGACTGATCAGAAGGAACCGCCACAAATTTTGGAGCCACTGCGAAACATGATTATACGCGAGGGTGAAAGTGCTGTTTTAACAACACAAATTGTTGGAAATCCACCACCCAAAATCACCTGGTATAAGGATGGCAAACCTGTCAAGGCAAACACCAAATCCGAAAAGGATACACACACGTTAACCTTGATTTCGCCAAAACTGCCCGAAAAGGGTGAATACACCGTCAAGGCTGTGAATCCATTGGGAAGCGTCGAGACTGCGGCATATTTGACTATCGAAGGTACGATTTGTTTACTGTTAACATTTATACACTTCTTTTTTGTAGATCCTTTGTTGGTCCAGTAAGGTTTTTATGTATTTCTAAGAATATTTTAAGGCAGAAAATGAATTACACCTTTCGAATACAAGATTACACCATTCCAAGTTGTATCTACATATTTTTAGCAGGGGCATCCTGTATATGAATGGCGATATTGTATTTCTTGATTTGTAAACAATGCCGACTGGATATGTGAAATATGTGTATCTGAAAGGTGTGATTGATTTTCACATGATAATATTTAAAATCTGACTTACACTTCTTTAAAATTCAACAATTTAACATTTAAATTATAATTCTCCTCGAACAGAAGCTGCAAGTGGAAATGCAGAACCACCACTTTTCGTGGAACGCTTCCAAGAACAATCGGTACCACAACGCGGCACAATCAAACTGCAAGCCAAGGTGACTGGTAATCCAGTGCCCGAAGTAAGCTGGCTATTTAACAACAATCCATTAGAACCATCTGAACGGGTACAACTGCGCTACGATGGTGAAATAATTGAACTCACCATCAATGACGCCAATCCAGAGAAAGATTCGGGTGATTACAAATGCATTGCCAGCAATCCGGTGGGTAATACCTCACATGGAGCGCGAGTAATCGTTGAAGTTGACGAGGTTACATTCACCAAGAAACTCAAGAAGACAATCAGCATTGAGGAGAGTCAGTCTTTGACACTGGAATGCGAAACTTCGCATATTGTGTCCACGAAATGGTTCTTCAATAACAAAGAACTCAGTGGCATGGATCACAGGGTGGTCGTTGAAGATGGAAAGGTCCATAAGCTGTACATTAAGACGACCAATCTTCGTGATGCTGGAACGTACGTATGCAAGGTTAAGAATAAGGAAACCCAATCAACGGTGGAGGTGTTGCAACGTAAACCCGAATTTATCCGCACTCTTCAAGACTACGAAGTCAAGGAGAAGGAAGATACCTACTTTGAAGTTGAAATTTCAACTGATGCGGCTGAAGTAACCTGGCGCAAGGATGGCGAAAAGCTAACTCCCGAGAATAAGAGACTAGAGTTCGTAAAGGAGGGCAAAGTTCGAAAGTTGATAATTCGTGACGCCTCAATACATGATGAGGGTGAATACACTTGCGTGCTGGACGAACAAGAATGCACAGCTGAGTTGGTCGTCATTGAATTGCCACCGCAAATTATTAAGGAAATTGAAGATGTTACGGTAACAAAGGGCGAAACAGCAGTCTTTGAAATTGAATTAACAAAGGGTGATGCTTTGGTTAAATGGTTCAAGAATGGCAAGGATTTACAATTTTCAGACCATGTGCAACTAACCATCGATGGCAAACGTCAAACTTTGAAGATTTTGAAATCCGAACCGGACGATGCTTCCGAATACACATGCCAAGTTGGCGACCAAACTTCAAAAGCCAAGTTAATTGTTGAAGAACCAATGGTAGAGTTTGTGATGAAGTTGCCTGACGTAACTTTGGCAACCAAATCAGCGGATGCTGAATTCGTCTGTGAACTCTCGCAGCCAGATGTGGAAGTCACATGGTATAAGAAGGGCAAGAAGGTTACTCCGAATAAGAAGCACGATGTATTTGTGGAGGGTACTGTTCGACGATTTGTCATACACGATGCAAGTCCTGATGACGAGGGTGACGTAAGCTGTACAGCTAGAAATGTCACCACAAGTAGTAAACTTGTCGTTGAAGGTAATTTTTTTTTTTTTTTGAATATTCTATTTGACTCTATTTAAAACATTTTCTTCAATAATTTAGAAAACAAAACCCCACCCATCATCATCTCTAACAAAGATCAAACTGTTAAGGTTAAGGAGAACGATGACGTTACGATGACAATTAAATTCACTGGCACTCCTCAGCCAGAGGCAACTTGGTCCACATCAAAGACTGTTGTTAAGAAGACAAAGAGAACAATTCCAGAAATCGATGAGCAATCGGCTTCGTTAACTATTCGCAAGGTCGTCGACGAAGACGAGGACGAATACACCGTTAAGCTGGTCAATCCAGTTGGCGAGGCAGAAGCCAGTCTTCATTTGGTTATTATGAGTACGATTCGATTGTACATATATGTGAAATGCAGTAGCAAGCTAAATCCCTATCATTTTAGGACCACCGAAGGCACCAGGCTCACCACAACCTTTGGAGGTTATGCACGACTCAATTACTCTATACTGGCAGGCACCGGAAGATGATGGAAAA
This sequence comes from Ferdinandea cuprea, assembly GCA_963576555.1. Lineage (NCBI taxonomy): Eukaryota > Metazoa > Arthropoda > Insecta > Diptera > Syrphidae > Ferdinandea > Ferdinandea cuprea. Next base: position 23,172,691 of record OY754960.1, read on the forward strand.
TCTGAGATCCTTGAGTACATTTTGGAATACCAGGATGTTAAACAGCAAAAGTAAGAAATACCCGGCATTAAATTCTTGCAAATGAACTAAAAACAATTCCTTTATTTTTTTAAATTTTAGATGGACTGAGATAAGGAAGATAAAGGACACAACTTTCACTTTGACAAAACTGCAAGTAGATTCGGAATACATTTTCCGTGCTATCGCCCTCAACGAAGTTGGTCCAAGTCCGCCATCACCACTCTCGCCAACCATTCGTTTGGTGGCCGAGAAAAAATCAGAAAAGCCAACCGTTCAACAACCACTTCAGGATATTGCTAGTGAGCTCGACAAAGAGGTTACCCTGACATGTGTCTTTGGCGGTATTCCAGAGCCAAGAATAACATGGAAGAAGAACGGAAAAGTGATTGAATCGACAAGCATTCGCTATGAGCATCGTGTATCGAAATACACAATTGAAAAGACAACTATTGAGACTGAAGCTACATACACTTGCGTGGCAGAGAACGAAGTCGGTTCTGTGGATACTTCATGCAAGCTAACCATTCGTCAAAAGCCCACAATTGAAATTGACGAAAAGTACATTTCACAAAAATTGAAGACAGGCAACAAGCTAACCATTCCAGCCAAAATCCGCGGCTATCCACAACCACAAGTCACATGGTACAAAGAAACAACCGAAATTGTGACCACCAAACGAACCGTAATCGAAACAATCGAGTCTACATCAACTGTCAGTATCACGAACTTGACCAGAGAAGACTCGGGCCGTTACAAGGTGACAGCGACAAACACCGCTGGTACAACAAGCGTCGATGTCACTATCAAAGTAATCGACAAGCCACAACGACCCAATTCACTGGAAATTAAGGAACTAAAGAAGGATACCATTAAGCTGGAATGGACACCGCCGATCGACGATGGTGGTCTGGAAGTTACAAAATACATTCTTGAGAAATGCGACTTGCAAAATAATGTGTGGATGAAGGTTGCCGAAATGGACACAGACATTCATTCGTACAGCGTGCAAAAATTGGCCTTAAACAGCCAATATATGTTCAGGGTGTATGCTAGCAATCCAATTGGTGTGTCGGAACCGATCGAAAGTGAACCTATTACGATTGCCAAGAAGACAGGTAAGTTTTTCGCTCCTTGACTTATGCAATAAGGTAATGATTATTTTTCGCTTTAGATAAACCAACACCTCCGCGAGCACCACTTGAAGTAAGTGGCATGACTGAGACTTCCTTTACGCTATCTTGGGAACCATCCGAATCGGATGGCGGTAGCAAGATTATCGAGTACATTGTTGAAATCAGAGAAGTACACGAGACTGAATACAGACTCTTGGGTAGCTCGAACGGCAATGTGACGAATATTTTCGTCAGTAACGTCGTAAAAGACAAGACCTACAACTTTAGAATATTCGCTAAGAACGAAGTTGGCATCAGCGAAGCATTAGAGACTGAAGACAAGATTGTCGTCGGCAGAAGAATAAGTAAGTAATAGGTTTTGGGCACTTTTAAAGCTATTTGCATTCATATTTTAATACCTTCCAAATTTTGCATTGCTTTTTTTTTTTTTTGCTATACAGTTCGCTCTTGGGAAAAAGTCGGTATGTATTTAAAGCTCATTAATGCTTCGCTGCTTCTTGCTTAGAAAAATAAATAAAAATATAATAAATTTAAAACGAATTTGATCTTAATTAACCTCACAACATTTGTAGCTCCTCCATCGGCACCACAAAACTTGAGAACACCAGATGTGACGAGCAGAAGTGTGACACTTGATTGGGAAGTTCCCTTCAGCAATGGTGGATCCGAAATCACTGGTAAGGTTTTTTTGTTCTCTACAGGGTGATATGACGTTGAAATTAATTGAGACAAAGAATTAGTGGAATGAAACCAATCGCTATAATTGCCCTCGCAAATTCCGCTATCAAAGATATTAAATGATGTAAAAAAGTATATAATCGGCTCTGCGTTGGGCGCCTTTTTATTACGTTATAGTTCGTGAGACTATAAATGCTTCACTTCATTTATATATTTTTTTTCGTCAAGAATTAAGCTTTCAGTGTGAAAATAACTGACCATAAATATCATTGTTGGTTTGTTTTTTAACTTTTACCTTTAATGATACTTTTCAAAACCGTGAAGTCCGCATGTTGGGCGCCATTTTTCCTAAAACTTCAATATTTGCTTCAAGCTTGAAGTTCGATAGTTTTATGTTAAGTCTTTGCTCATATTCAGCTCATTCAGCATTTTACGATTTCACTTAACATTGTGTTTAGTTTTATAGTATCCAAACATGATATGGATATTATATTTATATTTGAAAACTTTAGTCCGCAAAACTAAGCCCAACATATAACCAATTATAATATGTCAAACTGTCAACAATGACTTTTTCACAATTTTCTAACAATTTTCCAACTCTCATCGAAGGTTATGTTGTTGAAAAACGTTCATCGACCTCGACAAAATGGACAAAGGTGGTAACATTGGATGCCCATTGTTTGCAATACACCGTCGATAACTTGAAAGACAAATGCGAATACACCTTTAGGGTATTTGCTGAAAATTCCGTGGGTCTAAGTACAGCGGCCACAACTGAAAGCATTTCACTGAAAACACACGCAAGTAAGTTTTTATCATGCATAGCATTTACTTTAAAGAATAGATATATTGAAAAAAATATGTACAAAATTCTCATTAGCCGTTCCATCACCACCAACTGGTCCATTGGAAGCAAGAGTTATTGCTGCGAATACACATGTTTTCGAATGGGGTATTCCCGAGTCAGATGGAGGTGCGCCACTGCTCGGCTACAATATTGCCATTCGTGACTTGCGCAGGACCATGTGGATTGAAGTCGGTCGCGTACCGCCAGACGTACAAAGATTCCAAATTAAGGATCTGCAGGAGAATCACGAGTACATGATTCGTATATATGCCAGAAATGAGATTGGTCTAAGCGAGGCATTAGAATCTGAAGAACCATACAAGGCTATTACATCGGGTAAGTTTTTTTGTTTTTTACAAAACTTTGTAAAACCCCTTTTCTAACAACTGTTTTTCTTTTCTCCTGCAAGGTCATGAGATGTTACCGGATGAACCACGAACCGAAATGACCGGAATGAGTACGGAGAATACATCCTCCTGGCTGCGTGATCACAACATGGACGCAGATATATCCTCATACGCTAGAGCGAAACTATTGCGAAAGGATGAATATTTCTTCCGAATTTTCCATAATGTTGGCAAACTATTCAAATCAAAAGCCGATAAGAAGTAAATAAATAAATTTACACAATCAAAATTAGGTAGCTAGCGTCGAAATAAAAATAATATACATACACATAAACATGTACAACAAGTCATTGTACATGCAGTCATATAATTAGTTTTAAGTTATTTATGTATTTATTTTAATATTATTCTATTCATTTCATATAATATTTAATTTAATCATTTTAATATTCAAATCGTTTGTATAAAAAAAAAAAAAAAACATATATCCTTTCATTTACGACGAGGCGTGTGATTGGCATTTCAAACATATAATAATACAATGCGAGCGAAGATATAATATATAAACAAACCTATTGAAATGTCAATCAAAATGTCAGTGTCAGAAAGGATATAGTACATATATGATCGTTTATTTCTTTTCTTTAAAATGTTAAATGAAAATCAAAAAATGATTTATTTATTTTCATTTATTCTTTTTGTAAACTGTGATAAATTTTACTGAAAGAGAATTGTAAACAAAAACAAACGGTCACGTAAGTGTCGAACCCTCAGAGATGGTTGTTGACTGTCAAGTATTTTTTTAAAATATTTCTTCGGGAGACAAAAAATATAGGTGCGAGCGAATATATGTAACGAAATTAATTCGAAAGAAATATTTAATAGTATTTTGACTGTCAGACAACTTTAGCTGGGATTGAGTTGCTTTTTAAAAAGTAGCGACACTTAGGTTACCGTAACGAACCCCCGATTTGTTAATGAAAGCGTGACAAAATAAAATTTAATTATATAAAGATATTTAAAGACTTTTACTTGAAAATATGGTTGAAACAAATGGTTTTCAAGCCACTAAATTTATAAAGTATAACTAGGATGTCTTAATAGCAAAAAAAAAATAGCTCAGCAACGACAAAATGCTTCCAACTCACAAAAAGTAGCAGAACTGCTCCTATTTTTTTATGAAAATCAAAAGGGCCAAATTACTAATTCTCTTCAACATGGAAATAATAGAACATCAATTGCGATCATCTTTTTTACTTTTTCGTATACATTAGTACTCTGAAGAGAAAGTTATTGCGATCGTGCGGAAATTTCGAACTCAAACTGAGTATGATGAATGATATTACGACTATAGAGAAGTCCAAAAAAGTAGGTCCGTCAATGCCGTCCGTCGGTCTGTCTGTCTGTCCGAAACGGTTCGGCGGATTTGCTTCAAAGTTCGTATATAAAGTTTTTGGGGTTACATCTAGGGGCTTCTTTTTATTTTTTTCTTTATCTTTCAAAATAACGGTACCTGCCATATAACTTTTTTTGTGAAAATCACTTATCACTCTTTTTCTCGAAAGTGGTTCCAAGGATTTCGGTCTTTTTTGTACTAAGGATATTTGGATGGGATCAAAAATTCGGCATACTCAGTTTTTCGAAAAAAAAAATCGATTAACGTTAATTTATAAAACTGGCATTATCTCGAAAACTAATAGAGGCAGTTTTATACTATAAAGATGAAAAAATTTGCATACTTCGATTTTTAAAATTTATTTTTTTTTAATATTTTTTTCACATAACGATTTTGTTAAATTTAAACTAAATTCGTTTTCTCAAAAACGGCTTCAACGATTTGGATCATTTTTTGTATTTCGAATAATTATATTAAAAGTGTCCAATGTGCGACATTGTTTTTGAGAAAATCTAATTTTCCCAAACTAAAAAGTGATTTAAATCCATTTTCGATTCATTTTGCGGTTCAAAAACGCATTTCATGTACCGAGGAAGTTTCGTATGACGCAGTCGTACATTTTATTTTAATTGCATTAAAAACGAATATAAACAGAATAAACATGTTTGGGAATCTTGTCCAATGCATCAAGATATTGATGAGTAATTAACCAGATAGTCAACTCTGCATACTAATGGCCGCCAAATCCTCTCTCATATTTTTTTATCAGTGAATACGTTTAAGTAAATGGCCTCTACGATGTAAGCGTGTCATAAGGTATTAGGGGAAAAAATTCGCCACCTACCTCAGACTAGTAGCTTTGAATTGTTTGTCGGAATATATGCAGTCCTAATATAAGTGATGCCAAGTCTATGTGATCACTTTTTCACCTCTACTCCCCGCGACAATACAACACTCGATCGAGGGTTAGTTAAGTGATGTCTATACATCTGGTTTTGCTTAAAGAGCAGTATAGTATTTAGATAAATGTGAGAGTTGAGAGTGGTCGACTGTTGATAATAAATAACATATTATCAACGATATGCTTTGATTAATCCACGCACCTGCTGATTTCTTTCGTATAAAAGCACTTGTCTGGCACCTAACTTGGGTTTCAAGGATTTCAGCTCAACTTTTTGTTACTAGTCGCCTATGACAAACAATTCTAAAATGATATTTTGATGACAATTATATTGTCTTATTTTGTAAAAGCAATGATTAACGTCTGTAACTGACTAATTCTTTTTTCACATCTTGCTTCTTTTGTTTAAACTAATAAATATACTAACCTAATGGTTTTTTTGTACAAACTCATATTGATTTTTAATCTTTTTTTATAACAACTTTGATTTTTTTTTTGGTGGTAGCATAGCAATATAATCCGATATTAATAAATCGTGGAAAAACAAAGCTATATCAATAATTTTTTCATAATTAAATATAAATAGACTTGGCATCACTTTATACAAATTAAATCGCGTCCCCTACATGCTTAAGCCAACAACTGAATCATTTAATTCGCCATCAGATGTCACTGTGTGCAATTTTGGAACTTTTCCATTACATAAAAATACCCAAGTGAAACCAAAAATATCAAATGAGAAAAGTATTTAACCCTTTTTTTCGATTCGGAAGAAAAACACAAAGTTTTCCGTAAATTTTCCAATAAACTTTCGCAACAATTCGCCCATCCCCAACGCAATTCCATAGTGTGTTAATAGTTTGAGAAAATTTAAATCGACGCCATTCGTATACGACGATTTTATTGCGTGAAAAAACGAAAAAACCACAATGCAACAATAGACGAACGCGCGCCATTTTGTATTTGCATGGAACCGTCCGCGACGAGTGTATTATTTTTGTGTCGCCCGCGGCTGTCAATTTTTTTTCGCCTCGTCCCGAGTCAAGGATAAAATTTTCACACCAAATCACGCCAACAATCGCAGAAAAAAAAATTAAGAAAAATGTAAAATGTGTTCGCTGGAAATTAAGTGAATTTAATAAAAAATAAATAAAAGAAAATGTCGCAAAGTTTCGTTCTGCTGTGGATTTTCCCTTCGTCGAACCAACAACGCACATAATAGCTCTTCTTTTTTTTTCCTTTAAATTTTAGTTATATTTTTTACTCATATTTTTTGTTGGTTTTATTATTTTTACTTTTCGCCTTTGTGGTCGTTTTGTTTCTTTCTCTCGTGAGTGAATTGTAAATGAATGACGTCATAGAAAGGAATTCAAGGTCTTAAAAAAAAAAAAAAGAATTCCTTAATCGGGTTCTCTCGGGCGGGGGAGAATAAAAGAATTTGTAATCGACAACGATTGGGAAAAGGAAAACAGTTCAATAATTCGTTGTTGAATGAGTGTTTGTGCGTGTGTATTTGATGCGCGACTAAATCTTTGTAAATCTCGCGCGAGTGCAGCAATTAACTTAGGCAAAGTGAAACAAGTCCTAAATGTCGTCGGGTAGATCATCGGCGCAGGTAAAGTGTTAAACGAAAAAGACCCGAGCACAGACTCTGGTCGGACAAGAAGAAAAGGAAGCGAATCATCGCACAAAACCAGACCACGAACGAGAGCGGCGCAGGCAGCAACATCATCATTATCTAGTGGGAAGCGCGATGTCCGTGCAGCAATTTTGCTTGCGGTGGAACAACCACCAGCCGAATTTTATTTCGGTCTGTTCCTCGCTGCTGCACAATGGGACGCTGGTGGACGTAACCCTAGCTGCTGAAGGACGTCAGCTACAGGCGCACAAAATTGTTTTGTCCGCATGCAGCTCCTACTTTCAGGTATGATGACAGACAAGCAGACATATAGATAGATAAAATTGATTTTTTTTTTCTTTCCTTCGTTGCTTTGTTTTGGCGGGGGTTGGGGTGGGGGGGGGGATTCTCGGGGATACACTTTTTCCTCTTTCCAATGTTGTTTCATTTCGAGTTGATAGTTTGTGTCAATTTTCTTCCACTGGGAGTGCGTGTGTACCCAGTGAAAACTCCAATTTGCCACTAATGGACTTGATGTGGCCATTAAACGCGCGGATGATTCTGTGTGTTGTTTCGCCTTTTATGGGGAATGGAGTTATCGGACTGTTTTTTTTTTTTTTTTTTTTGTTTTCTTCATTTATTGGGAGGAGAGAATGATGGCATTTTGTCTTTATTTTGCTTGGAATTTTTGGCAGATTTTATAGTTCTTGTTGGAAAGTTTTTATTGTTTATCGCAGTTTGTTGATTTGCCAGTGTGGTTGGGGCACTCCTTGTGGTAAAGTTTGAATTCGATTGCTGTGAGTGTTGTGCTGACGCGAATTGATTGTTTTGTTTTTATAGATTTACCTACATACATATGTTTTCGTTTTGGGGATATTTAGTCGATTTGGCATCACTTGGATGAGATAATTTCATCTACGGCATCGAAGGGATTTTGTTTGTAAATGATATTTACGCAGTTGTCGATCTTGCCCTTGCTTCAAACACAAAGTCGGCCTAATGCGAGATTCGTAAATAAAACAGGGCTTTGAAGAGCTAATAGAATTTCCGATTGCTTTCTCCTCAAATTACTTTTAGGTATTGAAAAAACGTTGAATTGGATAAATGTCTAGTTGGAATGTATTTATTATTTTTACGGTGAAGACAAATCAGTATATCCTATCAAGAAGAAGAAGAGACATCTTACGAATCGGACGGTTTATTAGCTTTTATCTTAAGGTAGTGAGATACCTAGTTTATGGCTTGGTAGGGCCCAATTATGCGCGAGGGTACAGGTGCATATGCCCCATCTACAGGAAGGCAATCCTATCTAGCAAGTAAAATAGAGGAATATTCCTCTTAATGTCGCATTTAAAATACCTACTATTTAACTTAATTTGTGAATGAAACCTTCGGTGAGACACTTATCAGCACTTACCAGTGTGGCAGATCGACCGTATATCAAATATTAACACTAAGGAAAATCCTGAAAAGAACAACGAATTTAAATTCAAGACACACCATCTTATCATCGACTTCAAATCCGCATTAGGAGCTCCACACGGCGATAAACGAATTCGGGAATCGACCAATCTGATCCCATTGTGTCGCGACGTGACAATGGGGGAACACGCAGTGCAAATCGTAATGTCATCTGAACTGTTTCAAACATGCGCCAGATTTCGTCAAAGAGATGCGCTGTCTTCAGATCAGTCCAGTTATTGAGAAATGCGGACGATATTGACATCATCGGTCGCCCCCAGCTTTCTGTGATAGAGGCTGTGATAGTTGGCATTAAAGTCGATGAATATTTAGTTCTGTATGAAAGAAAGATGATTAGGTGAGACGATCCAACCCCGAACTCGTATGTTCTGTACCAAAATGTGGATGCATTGGAAAAAGCAACCGCGTTATAAAAAACAAGGATGTTTGTGAGTTTACACGAATGGAGATCACCGGTGTCTCAAAAGTAAGACCAAAAAGTAACAATATGAACATGATGCATGTGGTGAATGTGACAGATCTAAAAGCCGCAGCATGACTCAAACGTAATAACAAAAGCATTTGATTGGCCGCAGTGATTTGTTGGAAACTGCGTCACTTACACTATTTTACACCTGTCACAATTTTAGAATTGTCGGCTCGATGATTTCTTAAAAAAAAAACTTTTATTACAGCTTTCCATGATATCCAAGTTGTCAGTTGTATTCTGTTTTAGTCAAAATTTACATCTTTCATAAGTTTCCATATTAAATTGGCTCACAGACACTACACTTGTGTATGCACCGGTGTCGGTGTACGTAAATGTGTGCTGTGAGCTGTGTGTTGAAATGCCACATCAGTGTTGTGTCTGTGGGCCACTTTACGGTCCAACAAATATACTTGATTGAGGAAATAAAGATTTTAAATGTAAAAAAAGCTCACCTATCCCACATTAACAGAAAGCAACAATACTTTGTTAAGGCACCCTGTAATCCTAGTAACAAGAACAAAATTTCTAACTTGAGTTATGCTTAATATAAATTGCATAGTATCGTACCTATGTTTCTTCTAAAGCGACTGAATGTGCTATAGCTTAAGGAGAACTGTTTTTCGGCTCATATTAGATCAGTCTATAGAGTCGCTATTCGTTTTCCGTAAAAAAAGTAGCAAAATGTTTGTTTCTTCTCCTGGTGAAATTTAAAGTTTCAGACTATCTGATAGATACATTTAAGTCACCGAACAAATCACTCAACACTTGCTTCTGTTTTGAGTGTGGTTCTTGTAAAAATATTGCACATGCTTCTGGTGTTCTTGGCATGGGACACAGAAGCTGCTAAAGGGTTCACATTGTTTTTTTTTTTTTTTTTGTTGTTTTGCAGAATGATTAACATAGAGTAGATAGGCCTGTTTTACTTTTTCGGTTGCAGTCCTATCTTAACAATGTATTGGCCGCACATATTACAGAATTAATTGGGGGCAATTTTTAGATTAGATTTCTCTGATCAAATTAAAACAATTTTTTAAATTATTTCAATTGCCAACCGACCGAGCAAAACATAAACTGATGAATACAATATGGCAACAGTACCTGGGTGGCCCGCCTCGCGGGTTTAGGAAATTTCAGTATCTCAGTAGGCGGCATGTACCGGTATGTACTTTGGCAGGCGCCTATGCCAACAGTATGTGTGACAACGCTCATCGCAAAATAATCAATATAAAGAAGTTTTTAAAACTCAGGTTTAATAAAAAATAAATCAACAAAAAACTAATAATTCCTTACAAAAATCCCAAAATAAACCTCGCTATGGTATCACTGAAACAAATAGAAGTGTAAAAAATCCCAAAACAAACCAAAGTAGAGGTCGCTGCATTTCGGTGAACACATTAATATTTTCCTGTCATATCAATGCAAAAAGTGTACATTCTAAATTAATAATTTTATTATAAATATCTGTCTCCTAAAGTTCAGATTTTGTATTTTTTTTCTATCGAATAAATGTATTCGTATGTGCAAGTTCGGACTACCCGAAAGGAAAGTTGAGCCAAAAATGCGATATGTGTCAAATTCGACCAAATTTCTAGTTTAAGGCAATTTTTTGCGAATTTCTGTTTAAGGATTCCAAAATGTATTATTTAACTCCAAAAAAAAGAAATGTATGAGGTTCGTCACCCCGCTGCAGTTTGTCGGTTGCATTTCGCAATGCTACTTCCGATAAAATTTTTGAATTTTTTATCTTTATCTCAATGCAATGTCAGCAATTTCTTTGGAGAAGACAAAAGATTACTTTAATTGGAAAAGTTGTCAAATTCGAAACCAAGTCTCTGAACAATTTTAAAATCATATTCGATTTGATTCTTTATAATAGAGCTGAAGGACTGATTTGGCGGTAAGCTGTGGAAATTTTCGAACAGTACGTCATTGAGATGTTGTATGTATCTTGAAATATGCAGCAATTATTTTGTAAGGAAGGAACCTCTTCCAAAATAGCCTTAGTATATAGGGTCCGCCAAATAACTTTTTTTTTTTTTTTGAAAATGCTATAAAAAAAAACTACTGAATATTTTCTCAAATTTCTTTTTTTATTTGAAAGTACAATCCTTCCGGTTAATAATGGCTGGCCTACACGATCGGTCCAATTTTTAAGCACATTATCGATTGTGTGCAGCTGTATTTCACCAATGGCTTCACGAATATTGTCCTTTAAAGCGTCAATTGTCTCTGGTATGTCGGCGTAACACTTATCCTTTACGGCACCCCACAAATAATAGTCCAACGGTGTCAAATCGCAGCTCCGCGGTGGCCAAACGATATCAACTCTGCGGCTGATAATGCGGTCTTCAAAAACAGGGCGCAAAACATCGAGTGTAGCTTCGGCTGTATGGCACGTAGCGCCGTCCTGTTGAAACCAAATGTTGCCAATATCCTCCTCTTCAATTTTTGTGAACAAAAATTCGTTCAACATGGCCCGATAACGATCGCCATTGACTGTAACGGCCACTCCTTGCTCATTTTCGAAGAAAAATCGCCCAATTATGCTTCTGGACCAAAATCCGCTAACTAATTATCTGTCAAATCAGACATGAGCTAAGTGTTACCATTCGCGAAATAAGCACTAGGTGAAAAAAAACGTTAGATGGCGGACCCTTTAGTACTGATGACCGTTCCTGCCATAGTGGGTATTGTGATTGCAATTTTCAATGGGAGGAATGCAGCTGGATACTCCGTTATATGCTACATAATTGTAGAAATGTCAGACTTATTTTATGTATGGATACCTAATAAAGTTGTGTCTAGCGTTTTTGTATTATGTCAAGGAGCTCCAAATATCTGATGGGTGCACCGGACAAGACATGAGAGTTGTACTTGAGTTTAGGGCGAATGAACGCCTGAAAGTCTGAAAAAGTACCCGTTAAGGATACTTTCGCTAATGAGTGTATCCCGCTAAGGGAAAGAGGCAACCCCAGCATTTATTTGATGAGTTTTGAATCTGTCCAAAACAACTTGACATCGAAATTCCCAAATCTAATTTATAATTTATTGAAGAAGGGTAAGCTTCAAACATATTTTATTTACTCTGTTGAACGCATCGTGTTAGGTTTATTTATTTACATTTCCTATGAAAGTTTACGTTACCAACCCTTTTGATAAAAAGTCACTCACATAACCTCAGTGACATTCCTGTCGGACGTCATGTTTAAAATAAAAATATTTTGTGAGAAGATAATTGACGGTTCATCCACGATAAATTTTCTTACATGAAATTTTGGAAATTGGTTTTAAACGATTGAAATAGAAAAAATACAAGACAGCTATCGATTATCTCTTTATTTTTCATTATGAATTGCTGGAATTATGTAGATTTAAAGCATTAAACTGTGCGATTCTCATTCCTCTGTCATATTTTTTTAATTTTAATTTTTTAACACAAGTTTAATTATTGCCATGGAACACCCTGTGTATTTAATTCTTACTTTTTTTCCGCCAAATGTGATTTTTGCAGAAAAATTCTATTACATGGATGAATTAAGTCATTTGAGTTTTCTTAATATACCGATTTAATGTATGCAAAACAAATGAGTCCATCTGAATCAGATTTTTGGTTCAATTCCTGTTTGGGGAAAGTATTTTTCGAGGATAGTGAACAACAGTATACGAGCATAACAAAAAAAAAATATTGTATGTCCAGCTATGTCAGTCTTCACTTTAGGTTGTAGAAGTTTCGATTTCTAGTTTCATTCAAGCCATTCCGTGCTTTTAAATTTTTGTAAAGGAACTGAAAAGGACCTTATTTCGGTTAAGCCTGAATATATCATAACATTTTGTGTTACTAATTCAGTAAAATTATTATTTGATAATAATTATGGTTTCGATTCGTTTGTTTAGCCCTAATAATCAATTTATAAATTTTGTCGGCCTTACAACTCAATAATCAGACAACGTACTCATGCTTTGTTTGGATACTCATAAATCATGAACATTTTAACTTTATCGCTTGGTTTCGTTTATCGTTTAAATTTTTGCATTAAAAAATATGGATATCATATTAGCAATTGCTATTAGCAATTTCAGCTGTGAAAAAACCTTCCACAAATTGAAGCTTCAATTTTAATATAAACAGTGAGTACACTGAGATTGACTAGGTTTTCATGTGTATTTAAAGATTTTGATTTGAAAAATATATGGGTGCTTTCATAAATAAATGGTTGCGCAAGTCTGATCCATGCACAGGATTCAAAATTGCAACCAACAGTTGTCTCGCTTTCATAAATGCATAATTGCGATCGTTTGCGATCCAACTACGCACACATTTCGAATCACTTGCGCTTTCATATTCTGATTACAAATGATCGCATGTAAACAAAGCAACCATGCATTTATGAAAGCACCCTATATGTTGGATTCCCTTCATCGACCATACACCATACCTTTGTTCAATGAGAAAAAAGGCAAGGGAGAGCAGAACAAATTTGTGAAAAATGTCAGTTATGTCACAGCGATATGTTTGTTGTCAAAAATAAGAACTTTATTTTCGATTGTTGGATAATTATTTGAATTTACAAGTTTAGTATAAATCGTGAATTAAAGAACATTAATCATGTATATTTATTTATTGTTACTTACTGTTACAACAACCGATTGGCCTTTATCAGAAGATAATTCGATTTCTTTCATTTAATTAATCAACAAACAACTTTTCACTTCGACGACAAAACAATTAATTTGCAATCACAACTGATTTTGACGTTCACAATTCTTCTCAGGGCAAAGTCCAGACAGAGTCATTAAACAAAAAGCAAACATGAGATGGACAAAAATGTTTCTCATTGAACACGAAAACCTCTAATTTACATGATTTGGACTAAGCTGGACAGCCTCATTGAACAAAGGTAATGTCACATACCATAATAAATAATACCGCTACCTGGTGACCAGTGAAGGTTTGTACATCACATATGCAATCCAAATTAAAAGGATCTGGACGATTTTGAAAAAGTATTTGATAGACAAATAAGTGATTTGGTAGTGGTGACGCTAATGGAATGAGGAGTTTCTAATCTACGTTACGAACACATGTACGTAGACATATGCTAGGGCAAGAGTAAAACTAGTCAAAGTAGGTTTGCCCCAAGGAACCGTCTTCCGTCATTTGCTATCTATTGCAGTTCTTGATTAAGCGATGAAAGGAAGGTGTCAGACCCCTAAGTACATCAGTTGTGGGTATGAGCGTCATATTATCTCAAAGAAGACTGTTTTCATCTATGACCTTAAAAAAGCTGAAAGAAAGACTATTTGAAAGCACTTAATATAAAGATACTTTGCATAACAACAGGAATAGTAAAGCTTAATCGACTGAGAATTTAAAAAAGGAAGACTTGACGTCTAAGAACGCATTTCAAAAAAATTGGAGCACGACCAGTTGGTTCCCTCAATGGAGTAGAGAAGCTACGAAACCAAAAAAAATGTCGACAGCAAAAATCGCGCATTGACTACCAATTAGACAAACATAAACGAATTCCGAGTGTAAGAAGTAAAAAAAGGGTGTTCGCCTTACCAGAACTAACTAAGTAGAGAAATCACACCTTTAATAACCCAGATGATGTGGCAACAATCCGAGATAGATAAGGCTGCTTTCTGCGAAATCTGACTCATTTATTGTATTAAACGAAAGGGCATCACTGATCTATTAATTAAAAAAACACATTGTTTCCCTCTTATTATGTTCCGCTGGATCATCAAATACAGTCTAGAAGAATTACCCCGTGTTGATGTTGATTTAATGTGTTGTTGTTCTGCTGCCACAGATAGACGTCATTTAGTACAGGGAGTGTGTAGTCGATCCATCTTTCGATTTCGGAAAGTTCTTTCACCGGATATAGATACAACTGCAAACATTCATCTCATAGCTGTCGATTTCATGCCTTTGAGTTTGTTACCCCTATTGAAATGACGCAAAGGAAACTTTCGATTTCATCATCGAAGTATTTAGTCATTCGCTTTTACGTCATAGTAGATAACAAGAGCTAACTAACAGTTTGTAGTTATATTATCTATCATCTTTAATGTTAAAGCAAATTGTTATCAGTGGTTTATTTTATTTAATATATTTTTTCAGACACTTTTTACAACGAATCCATGTCAACATCCAATTGTCATATTAAAGGATGTCCAATACGATGACCTCAAGACAATGGTCGATTTTATGTACTACGGGGAGGTAAATGTGTCGCAAGAGCAGTTGCCGCACATTCTCAAAACGGCTGAGATGCTTAAAATTAAAGGCTTAGCTGAAATGCCCACTGATGCGGCGACTCTAACAAAATCGGACAGTAAATCATCATCAGAGCAGCCAGATCAACTGCAAAGCAGTGGTAGTGGTACGGATTCGCTGTGGGGCAGTTCAGAGTCACAATTTCAACAGCAACAACCGCAACAGCATCACCACCATCATCATCATCAGCAAAGTCAGACACAACAATTGCACCAGTTAAGAAGATCACCGTCACCACTAGGTGCTGGCACATCACCGGCCACACGCAGGAAACGACTACGAAAGTCTTCAAATAATGGTAAGCGCGCACAAATATAAAACCTATTTTATTTAAATAATGTCTAATCTCATCTGTATCTGTATATTTTGTAGGTTCTGGTGACCGCACTTCAGAAGAGCATGGAAGTGTTGATACCGGGCCAAATCTAAATTTATCCCAGATGAGTCAAATGTCATTTGGTGGTAACACAGCCGGCTTAGGGCATACCCTACATACGAAAATAATAAAAGAGTCAACAAGTGTTGATGTTGAAGGTCATCAGCAGGACTCATCACCCGACAGTTTGGACGATGGTCATGGCCATCCACACACTATGCAAATCGTAATTACAATTGTTCATCTCTTTTTCATCACGTTCAGCCATTTGAAGAACATTGTTTTGAATTTTTCAGAAACCCGAAACGGATATGAGTGTTCCGCAGACCTTGCCCTTGGATATATCGGGAGGCACAACACCTTCAGAGCATGATGGTCCCAATGCCAGTTGCTCACAGTCCCAGTCATCGCATTCAGGTGAGTACGGATTTATACAATGTGCAATGTGTTGTTTTGTTTCGTTACGGATAGAATCCTTCTTTCATGTGTATGCGTTGTTATCTCATTTTCTCTGTATAACTTTCTAACGTATAAGAAAACACTTTTGCCTGTTTTGTTGTATTCATTGTGTATTGTTAATTATTATATTATATTTAATTGGATTACTTTTAATTGTTTTAAATGGGAGAAAAACACGCTGGCAAGTTATACGAAAAGAGCTTCGAAAGACGAGCAATAGATATTTGTTTGGTTTTTCACTATTGTCATTATCACCCTCATGTTTGAATTTTATATCATTTATTTAATTTATATGAGGCAATAGTACAAATTTTGCTTTATTTTATTTTCAAAAGACAAAAATGGTTTCGAATCGGGAACAAACTTTTCAGCCAAGTGGCATACAATTAGATTGTATTGGTAATTTTGATCGTCAATACTTAAATAAACATAAACCTACTCTACATAAGCACTAATCGAGGGACTTTAACCTTGCAACCAATATCATATTTAAACACTTTATTTATACTAAATTTGTTATTGGCAAAGCCCATAATTCAGACAAAAGTGCGTCATCGGGATAGGTTACATACGCCTCGATCTGTAAAGTCGAACAAAATACGGGCTGTTTCGAGACTACTGTCCAACACTATGGATTGTCAAAATCAGGCCTTGAACTTTGTATTTCGTGGTAAGAGCTTTGAACTTAGGTACGCATTTGTTATGTCAAACCGAAGTTTTTTCTACCATAGTTGCATTTTTATCAGATAGTAATCACAAGTAGCAATTACAAAAGTCATTTTCACCAATCACTATTTCAACGCCATGGAAGTCCTGTTTGTTTTAAGCGCATTTCCCTGGTGTTTATGTCTGTAATTTTTAAGGACACACGTTTTAATTTTGGAAAGGGTGTTTTTTAGAGGTATAGAACTTCGAATTGAAATAAAACACAAGAAAATCGTTTTAATGTCCATCAATTTCGCTTTATTGGAAGAATAATTTTATGCCATTATTGTATAAATGTGATTTCGGGCATGTGGCCGCCGCCGCGGCTGGTTTGAATAAAGACAAGTCCAGAGGTCCAATTTTCAACCACTTTTTCAGGCGTTTTGGGCTGTAACGCCACGAATGTTGGCTTCCAAGTCCCCTCACATTTCTGGTTTGTGCGTAGGCGAGCGACTTCACATATCCCCAAAGAAAATAATCCAATGGTGTCAAATCACACGGTCTTGGTGGCCAATTGACAGGACCATTCCGCGAAATTATGCGCTCATCGAATGTTTGCTTCAATAAATCGATTGTGACGTGCGCTGTGTGGCATGTAGCGCCGTCTTGTTGGAACAAAATAGTCGGTTATCATGGCTCTATACCGGTCTTCATTGACGGTAACTGACTCTCCAGCATCATTGCTGATGGCCCAATTACTCCACCAGCCCATAGAGCACACCAAACAGTCAGTTTTTGTGGATGTAATGGCGTTTCAAGGGTCTCATGTGGATTCTCTTCACTCCAAATGCGGCAACTTTGCTTGTTGACGTAGCCATTCAACCCAAAATGAGCCTCATCACTGAACAAAATTTTGCGGTAAACTTCGCAAATGGAACCATTATTTTCGAAATAAATTTGCACGATTTACAAGCGTTGTTCATTTGTCAACCTGTTCATGATGAAATGGCAAACCAAACTGAACATAAATGACATTAGAGTATTCGAAAAACCAACCTCTTAAAAAACGCCCTTTATTTGTGTGATGGCAAACGGAGTGTTAAGGTATTCACTCGGCTATAACTTTTGAACCACTTGAGATAAATTCAGTTGACTTATGCTGATTTTGCTTTTCGCCACAAATGTAGTACCTCCAGTTGTTGGCACACGACATTGATGGTAATTTTTTAAACTATAAATTATTGCTAATTACTAAATAAATAAAATGTATATCGTGAAATAAAGTGGTTCTCGCAATATTGTCAGTCTCTTTTTCAAGCAGAATTTTGTCGAAATTTACGTTCGTATTTGTGGTTTAGTTTTTGGTTTAACATGAGGCCGCTATTTTGTGTAATGACTTTCTTGAATATACTTACTTTCGAAAATCATACTATAACAACGAACAGATAACACACTCAGATTATAGAAATGATATTTTCTTAACAAATTAGTTGTCCACGTGGGAAATACACTGTTTCCTTGACTCCTTCTAACACATTGTCGACAAATTTATTTTGGAAGGATTTTGAAAACCTTGTACAAATTGAATCGTCTGACGACAACAAGCACTTTAAATTCAGAGTGTCTCGTCAAACTTAAAATTTCCCCAAAAATAACAGGGCTCTCAGAGTGCGTAGGATCACATTTCTTTGTGGCTATTGGAATATTACGCATAAAAAAAACATATAAACACTAGGGCTAAACGGCTTCTAGCTTCTCCAACTATTGGGTGTGCTAGGATATATGTATATTTGACAGGAATGGACCCTTCCCTTTTTTATGGTCCAGATCATTACCTCTTGGAAAAAGGCAGGGGAATAAATAATAGTGTTTACTTTCTTGGCAATGGCCCACATTTAGATTAGACCTAACCACAGCTAAAATATTGTAAGCCTCGAACGATGCTTGTTTTCTTAGCGATACCTTCGATAACATCGAGTGATAGTTGCAATTTTATACATTACGCAAGATATTGAAATATCAAATTATCTGCAACCTTGGGTAGACAAGACACTGTCTTTCAAGCAGATTTCGTTGCGACTGCTGCAAATATCCGTTTAAGGAAAAGAATTAAAGGCGCTACATTGAACATATGCTCAGATAGCCAAGTTGGTATAAAGGTCTGCTGCTACGATCACCTCCAAAATTTTTGGGGAGGACATAAGCAATCTGAACAGCTTGGCTAGATGCAACTCTGTTACTCTTGCCTTGTTTCCCGGTCATAATAGTATGTAACCCACAACCATCAATAAGATGCTGCTTACCAGTCCACCATTCCACATGCAAAATGATTGAGCTTTTACCTCTAAAACATACCGAATACTGGCATTATCTCGCATAATGTAAGCATTGACGGTCCAAAATCCAGAACCACACTGGCTATCCTTAGCAAACACTTCCTCCATTAAGATGATCCGAAGCAGATTTCACTAGCTAATCTTCTTCGATTTGCCAAAGGCACTATCAGGTTCAGTAATCTGTTGTGAACTAAAAGTTCTGTTGGAAATTTGGACAGCCGTCGCTGTTCTCATATATATGCTGTTTACAGTACATCAATCTGAGTCATATCCCCAGATTCCGCAAAAGTAGTTTTGGTACCAAAACTTGACCTAACTAGAAAAGATCAGTTGAGTTCCCATGAAAACAGTTCACCTAGGAAAAGGCATACTTCTTTTTTTTTTGAAAACAGCATCATCTCAGAATAAGATGTGAAAGTACAGAGTTAGTTAGCCTCATTAACCCCCAACGAGCACAAGAATCTGTCTGAAAGATAATGCCAACCTTCGGCCCGGTATATATTTAGTTTCGAGATAGTGGAAACTATCGATGTTGGATCGATGAATGTCCGCTTGTCAATGCTCCTACTGAACATACGTTCGCTACTACTATTTCAACTGTTTTGGAACATTCATAACTGGTGCCAATCGAATGCTGGTGCTGTGCAATTTGCGTCATCCCGGAACATACGAACATCAATTCGATTGAATCAGTGGAGTATGTAAATTATGAAAGCCGTCTTATATAGAATGCTTCCCATGATATAATTATTTGGCAATTTGCTTCTTTAAATCCTAATTTCAAAACAGCAAAGGAATTTGTATAAAATAAGTATTCCTGTTTCAAATTACATATCAAATACTAAAAATTTTGCAATATTAATTCTTCACCATAATTTACCATTTCGAAAAAATTTCACCATTCAAATTAAGTTCATATAATTTTTTATGTATTATGTATGCATTTGTTGGTTGTTGATTTTTAATAACAAGTTACAACAACAAATAAAGTTAATATATGAAAAAAAAACTGTTCATAATTACCATTTTGTGTTTGTTTAATCGGAGTACATTTATTTTTAGATGTTTTTTTTTATATATAATTTTTTTTTTTTTTTTGTTGTTGATATATGTGAAAACAAAAAAGAAACCTCTGACTTGCTTTCTTCCCTATTTAAATAATTAAATATTACCAAAAAATAAAAAAAAAATTGCTTAACCCAAAACTATCAACCAACACCCACTAAGCAAATTCATACTAAAATGTACATTTAAAAAAAAAAAAAAAATCTTAAAAAAATTAAGTAATAATTTTTCAACAACATAATTCCTTGCTGTCTGGGATCAGGAGAAGAGAGCTATAGAAAATTTGTTTTTGTTTTATTGTTTTTCGAATTTAGTTTCAGTTTACAAAAATATTCCAATCGAATACGTTTTATCGCCGCCGACACAACGATAACTTTGTAATTCTTTCGAAAGTTGCTTATAAGGATTTCCATTTTTTTTTTTTTTTTTCATTTTCTATACTTTTTTTAATTAGAATTTTTCTATTTATTTTTCTTTTTTCTTATTGATGAATATTTATCTTAGTTTAAAAAAAAAATGTAAATGATACAACAAAAATATTGTTTAGTGGAGGTTAACAACTAATTAGAAAAAGAGTTAATACACTTGTATTCTCAAGCTACAATCAATTTTTGTAGTGTCTTACTTTAAAAAAAGAAAAGAAACAAAACCACATTATTTAGAAAAAAAATAGTTGTTTTAGTAAATTCTAAAAAAAAAAAAAACAAATAAACAAAAATAGAACTAATTATGGCTCTCCTTCCTCTCCCAGGTCTGCAATGGACGGTCGTTGATTCAAATTATTCCCGATTTTCGCTGTCATCTTGTCAGGCCAATCTAATTGGCAATGGCAACACCAACAACCCTAATAATCCGAATGGCAATGGCGGCGGATTGAGTAATCAATCGACCAACAACCAGAGCAACACTGGAAATCAAAATCAAGCCGATCACCAACAGCAGCAGCAGCAGCAGCAACAGCAGCAACAACAACAACAACAGCAGCAGCAGCAACAACAACAACAACAGCAGCAACAACAACAACAGCAACAGCAGCAGCAGCATCGTCAGCAACAGCAAAGTGCCAACAATGCGAATGCCAATAGTAGCGCTGCTGGGGGTAATGGTCTAGGTAATCCGCAACAGCAGCAGGGTCATATCCAGATGCACTACCAAAACTCCACATACTCGCCGCAAATCATTTCCGTCAATAGTCTGGTCGGCGGCTACTCGCAGAACCTATCGACGCCAACATCTCCCAATGAATCGGCTATGGTGCAATCGGTGTACAGTCAAGGACCAACACCAACCCAATCGCCAGTCCATCACATGAACGCAGTTCCGCCGGGACTGACGTCCGCAAGTGGTGCGGGTGGACCCGGTCCCGGTAGTGGTGCTGGCGGTAGCGGCGCCGGCGCCGGTGGTACTAATAACACCGGTAATGCCGCTTCTCTCGGCGGTAGTGGCACAAGTGTAGTCAACTCAGCTGGAAATAGCGGTGCAGTGGTAGGTAACAGTAATCAAGTCCAAGCTGGCACTCAGGCCACACAGACGACGACAGTAAAACGCAAGCGTTCGGTGAACCCACAAGGAGATGAGAACTTCATTCGAGCCCTGGAAGCGGTGCGATCCGGTGGAATTGGCTTCTGTAAGGCAGCTCGCCTCTATGGCGTAAATAACCGCACACTGTGGCTGGAATACAAGAAGCGCGGTTACCCGATCAGTCGGCCAAGTATTAAGAGTCGAGTGGTGAAGCAAGAAAACCTTTCCCCATCGCCGACACCTACCAATGAGGAGACCACCATCGAAAACTATGAGCACATTAATCAGTCTGCTATTAATATGCAAGTTCCTCCAACATCAGACACGCCGACGCCACTGATGTGCACTCCGCACACCCATCCGATGGGCGTGATGGGCTTCCTCGATACCCGACACATGGAGTTTCCCGCCAACATACACACAATGTCTCGACAGCGCTACGTCGACGGTGCTGTGAATGTTAATCCTGCGGCAATGAATTTGCAAAGTATTAACTTTAATTCCATATAGGACATTAGTAGATTAGATGCGTTATAGTCGGCTTGCCCAACAGGAGCCGGCCTAATTTTAGTCGAAGAAAACCAACAAGGTTTACAGATGCGAGGAACAGAGAATATATATTTAATAGGTTATTCATAAGTGAAAACACAAAGTCCACACAATGTACAGTCTAATTGTTGTTGTTTTTTTTTATTAATATCTTGGTTTTTTTTTTAGAAATAGTTTCCCCAATTTGAATTTAATTTTTTCACACAAAAACATAAACACAGCACACACACTTAAACAACATAACAATACAAAGAATTTTGTTACTACATATTTAATGGCCATTGAGCGTTAGGCAGACTACGTCCGCATACATATCTTGTAATCGTTAGGACCCCCCTATTGGCAGTAAAGTAAGGTAAGGATAAGGTAATAAGTAAAGAAATAATAATATTGTGGCCCCCAAGTCCATGAATAGTCAATTTTTACCAATTTTATTGTGCATCTGCCAGTAGATGAGCTAAAAACACAAAAAGAACAAAGAGAAAAAAACGCGTCAAATTAATTTGCAACCTCAGAGAGAACATTTTATTTTTAATTCTATAAATATTTTACACACATACATACTCAAAATGATTATAATTATTTTGCATAACTCTACAACAGTTAATTGTATTTATTAAGAAATTTTTTTTTAGAGCTAGTTTTCTAAGTAAAAACAAGTATATACATACATACATATATATTACATATATGTACACCTACCATACGGAACTCTCTTTAATAATATTACATATATTTACGTTACGTTACGTAAAAAAGTGCAAAATAAAGTAAAAGAATAAAAAAAAAAAAAAAACACACAAAAAAAAAGTAATAAACTAAAAAAAAAAAATAATTCACAGTTTTTCGTTAGTAAAATTAGCTACATATATAAAAGAAAACATTTTTCATTATTGGAAAAGAAAATTAAAAAAGAAACGATAAAAACCACAAAACACTACTTTTTACAATCCTAATTATAAAATCCTATAAAAAGAAATTTAATAAAACAAAACAAAAAATATATATATATATATAAATGTGAACAAGAAAACAAAAAAACGGAAAAACTGTAATAATTAACAAAACCAATACTAGATTTAGAATCAATTCTTTTGCTAATACATGATGTAATACCAGAAATGTCCCTTTCGTGAAATTAAATGTAAAGAAATCATATGGAGGAATCCAGAGGGAAAAAATAAAGTGGAAAGTATGTAATATGAAAAGCAAAAGAATGAAAATATGAAAACGCATAATAAATTATTGTAATTTTCAATGTTTAAAAACAAAAAAAAAAAATATATATATATAATTAAAAAAAAAAAAAACTCAATGATTTTATTTGTCAGTAAACTGGCGGTTTTATTAGTCGATAATATATGCTGACCATGTCTTGGATCTGAGTGTCACCTTTTTGCATTAATGTAGTATTTCGAAATTAGATAATTATATTCATTTAAAAATGTGTAGGTATTATGTTTTCGCTATTTAATAACTGTCTTTTTTTTTACAAAAATGTAATTTATACATTACAGTGCAGTGGTTAAGTGCGTTGGACCACTAAGCGAGTCGTTGCCGGTCCAAACTCGTACCCACTTAAAAATTTTTTTTTATTCTTGCGAAAGTCTGACAAACATCCAAGACTTAGAAATGTCATATGAGAAGCTTTTCAAAAACAAAACAACCGCTTGGCAGTTTAATGTAGGCCCTTTCCATTGGTATCAAAAAATATATCATCGCACTCACAATGGTTGGAGTAGCTATGCTTTATATTTTATATTTCTTTTTATTTTAAATGCATTCATATAGGTTTTTGCTATAAAAAAATATAGTATGACGCATTAAGCGCGGACACTACCAAAACAGAATTTTGTGAAATAAATCTGTCATTTTGTTTTTTTTTTTCTGCAAAAGCCTTTCTGATCTTGTTCAATTCGCTGATCTTGTTCAATTTTTAAAACTTTCTGCAGAAAATGTATGCGAACTTGCAGATTGACCGTACAACCAATCATCACACTGAAAAAGACCAACGAATTTTATATGTTAGCATTCATCCTCAAAAGGTCTAATAAATGGTCGAATTCGAGATTCGAGTAAAACTGATCTACACTAGACACTAGAAAGTATGCGATGTAATGTGCAGTTTAACAGCTGCATATTTTACATCTTCCAAACATTCACGGAATTTAGGTAAAGAAGACGAAAGACACCATCTTCGACAGAAGTGTTCAGAAACTGGGTATGACATAGTGAGCCATTCAATGCTTTGCACGAGGACAATACTAAATATACACCCAAATTGACTGCAGAGGAAGTTGCACTGGGTTTTAACCTTTTTCCTATCACATAAACTGCCGGATAGCAAGTGTGCGGCAAACAGTATATCCTTCCTATATGCCCCAAAGAGAGATTGTGTTAAGAACGTAATGGATGGCATTTTTTTCCATTTTATAAAAATAAAACATAAAATGTTTGGCGTGCACTTTGTGTTACTACTACTTTACTCTACCGCTCAGAGCAATAGCCAAAGCAGCAGTGACGTGCGATTTTAACACTGCTACCCAAATAAAAAATTAAGAGGAAAAAAAATTAAAAGAGCCGAAACACATTGCTCTTTCCTCTGTCTCTTCGCTCCACACCACATAAAAGAACTCTTAGTTTCAGATGAAATTGATGACACCATTCAGCCTGTCTACTTCCCCAATGCAATTAGAATAGAGCCCCTCTTGCAACTTTTTACCATTGTAAACATTTTTTGCACAATTGTAATTGGAATGGTTTTTGAGTCCTCCACATGTTTTTACAGAGAGAATAGTCATCAGTAGTGGAATGGCAACATTCAGATCAGGATGGGCCATCTAGTGGTTTCTTTTATGACTTAGGGTTGTTTTTATCTTAATAGACAGTCAGTATTATACCGACGTGAAAAGAAATGAGTCGCTTCTGTGTTTCACATCTAAAACTTTATCTACATATTTGCTCAATCTACCACTGTGGTCGAAAATTCTACCACTATTTATCTTTCTACTTTGAACATCTTTTTCCCATCCATGATTTTTCATCTACATACGAAAACTATCTATTAACCATATGTAGCGTTCATCATTCGTTCAAAAATTAGCCTTAAATAAAAATGGATTGCTAGAAAATATGTATCGAAATTCTAATCGCTTTTCACTACAATGATGAATATTTCGCTGAAACTGTGCATAAAGTTTAAAGTAGGTATTTTCGGTCTTCTTAAAATTGAATCAATAATTTAAATTATTATGAACTGCAATTGCCGCGAAAGGAACTAAAAATATTTCCTCTGAAGCTCAGTGTGTGGACGAAAACCCAGGTTTGTTGATTCCACCCCGGTTTCAAGAATTTGACATGTAACAAACGTTCACAAGGCTTGAGTTAGAAAGATTATAAAATTCAGTTAATGCCAAATCTTAGACCAATCCTAACATCAGAAATATGTATCGTTTCTCTATATTAAAAGCGTTTTTTAATCACAAGCTATAATTTTAAAAATAAAAAGAGGTGCGTAAGTTTAATCCAAATAGTATTGCTATGCCATTTATCAATTCGAGCTAAAATCGCTTTGTATGATTCTGAGATATTGGCATTTTCCTAATGTACCAATTAGTTATACCCTATCCTAAGGGTATATTAATTTTGACTCATAGTTTGTTTGCAAAGTATATATATTTATGATCAGGACCAAAATCTAAGACTATTTAGCAATGTCCGTCCGTCCGTCCATCCGCCCGTCACCAATTTATAGGCCTTTAAATTAAAGCTAGAAAGCTGAAATTTGGAACATATACTCCCTAGGTTCCCGAAATGGTTTAGTGTAAAATTGTTTTTGATACGCCTACTGCCACGCCCACAATTTAGAAAAAACAGTTTTAAAGCTAAAGTTAGAGAGATAGAGTGTTGTAATCTTTACAAGATATGTAGGTACTGCCCACCTTTACTAGTTTGTCATATAAAGTTTTTTGCCACGCCTTCATTTTGATGGCGTTTTTCACTAAAATGCTGTTTTGTTCGAAAATTTTTATAGAAACCGAAAAAAAATGTTTAAGAAGATATTTAGCCAATATTTTTTCCAATATATCGCTTATACCAGGTTGTTGGCCACGACCACTTTCTGGGGGCGTTTTTTCAAAAAATATGTTTTTTTTTATAAAATTTATAGAATGAAATAAAATGCTATCCATCATCTTCTTAACTACATATAGGGATATGTATAGGGTATCATACAGTTCGCCCCACGCGGACTGTAGCCTTTCCTTATGTTTAATCTTTAATTTCTTTGAAAAAAATGTTTAGGCACGTTATTTTCTTACACTTATGTCTGGTCACCAAAAAAAATAAAAAAGCAAACACAAATGCCGCAAGGTATTGCCCAAAACCGCGCAACGCCTTCTTGACATTCATTCCTATTCACTTCAGAACTTCTTCAAATATTAAAAGCTGTGCCTTTAGTCAGTTACCTTTCTATCTTCACAGCTTGTTAACCGAACTATAACTATAGGCATCATTGGGCTTTATTTCATTTAAAGGTTTTCGAAAACGTGAAGGAGTGTACAACAGAAGCCGTTTACGAGATTTGCATCAATTAAAATAAAAAGGAAAAAAATTATACAGTTTTTATAGCGTATTCAGATTTACTTCAAATTAAAACTACCACTTTTTGCAATTTCCAAGTGACAACACTGGTCTTGGTCTTGGTCAAGCTTTACGCTTGAACAACGTTGAGAAATATTGAAAACTTATTTCCAAAGTGAGTGCTGTGTTGCTAAAACAGTGCATTTTTTGAAAACACCGCGTCTGCTGTATGCAAATTTGTGCAAAAAGTTTTGTGAGACTACCACTCATGGTTCCGATTGTCGTACGGTGCCAATGCATTCACAGAGAGTGACAATTTGATGTGGATTGTCGAGTAGTTTTATAGCATTTTTAAAATGAAACTTATATTTGGCCCATCCTTGTTAACATACTCGGTTAGCACTAGCTGTGAAGGATTTCGGACTACGACGAGTCGGCACACATTGCGTTGACACCGAAACGAGATTGTTGGCAATCCAATATTTTTATCATGATATTTTAAAAAAGATCATGAGATTTAAAAATTGTGGAATATCTAATAAGTAAAGTCAGATTTAATATGTTACGTTTCTGTCGTACGTGGCGTTATTTTAAAGGTAAAGAGGATTAAATGTGCACGAGATTAACTATCTCACTCGGATGATCCCAAAATTTCCATCCGATTCTTGTATTCTCCTTTGGACTTCTATCGTAAAATTCTGCGTTTGCTTGATTCATGTGTTCTACTCGGCCGTGTTTGCTTGGCGTTAGAAACAAACTAGCCAATCAACAATATTGCCCAAAAGAGAATTAAGATGTTTCTTAGGACAAGAATCGTAGATAATGAAACCTGACTGTAGAATAACTTTCTACATACTAAATCATAAAATCATTTTTGTTATCTTCAAATATTATTTTATTATGTATATTTTTACTTCTTATTTAATAAGGAAGTTTATTTTATTTAAACATTTCATATATGCCCTAACTATAACTACATATAGTTTAGTTTTTGTTTTATTGATTATATAATTTATTGAGGTATTTATCAATTTTTAAATTAAAGCAATTCTGATTTTTAAAAAGATCATTCGAATGCAAAAGTCCAATCATGAACTATTCCTTACTTTTTCTCACTATTCCTCACTTTTGTTTTGAGTGAGGTCACTTGGTAAGAAATATTTTCAGTTTTGGCTTAAGAATTTGAAGGAAATTTGAAAATTTTCAAAGTTGAAATTTATTACGGAAAATAAAAACTCATGAGAATCATCATAAATCATGAGATTCGGCAACGTTGAGTCCTTTCTCAGTGCTTCACCATTCATTCAAATAAATACAAAATAGTACTTTTTAGTTAAGTATGGTTTGAAAATAAACAAAATGGCCTCAGACAATTTACCTTCAAATTTTCAGAAAAAAAGCAACAGTAAATTGTTTATAAAAAATCGAAGTTTGAAAATATCAAAAATACTAGTTTAATGTGTTGTATTAATTTCTTTCAAATCCACTGAGAGGTTTTTGAATGACAGTGGTAGCCGACCTAAAAACATAGTTTCAAAGTTTGACTTGGCGCTCTTGAGCGTGGGAAATACTCGTGGAATAACTCAAAAAGTATTCGTCAGGTTCTCTTAAAAATCTTCAGAGAATATTTTTAAGTTATAATACCTCGAGAAAGATAAGAAAAAAAAATTGATTTTTTTTTAAATGCTGACTGCCCCCCGCCCCTTAAGCTGGCTTCAACACTCTTACATTTCGCTTCGTTTACATTTTAACAACTCTTTAAGCCTTTTGCGGGCCATTTTTCAGCTGGTGTTTGGGTTTATTTTCACTTGGGAGTGAATTGAGTAAGTTGTGCTCAAATGTACTACAACTCATTCGAACTAATCAAAAACATGTATGTACCGGCAAAGACTTCGATAGCGGATACAAATTTCTTACAATGTTTGCGTCAACAATGATGATTGTTATTAAAAGAAAGAATATTGTTTAAACGTATGACAGTATCAATTTTATAGACATTTACATACATTACATATTAGCTAGTATTATTTACTAAATATTTGTTAATTTCCCAAATAGGAACCCCACCGACTTCAAGCAACCTTCAGGGCGTACCAACTGTTAATATAATGGGGAGTAAACGCAATCGTTTTCTTATCCGTCAGCCGCGAGTAAAGCGGGATAGTGATGCTGCAAATCAAATATCACCCGAAACAACCGGTATAGAATTTGATCCGTTTAGCGGTACAGCCGTTAGCTCTTCATCTTCACACTTTCTTTCGGTTCCACCTCGAATTGAGCGTCATGCATCTGAGCCAGCGCCCAGTCTAACGTCATCGTCACCGCACCTGCTTTCTGTGCCACAAAATACACCATTCTTGGTAAAACAGCATTCACATCCACTTTTGCCGAGCCAACAAAGTCCCATGGCCCTGTCGCTGTCGTCCACATCGTCATCGTTTGGCATGGGACTGCATCGACAGCACTCACATCCACTTTCGTCCACAACTTCTGGTCACATATCAATTCCTGATGCCATTTACCCCCATGTTACAACCACAAGCAGTGGCTACATTATATCGGGTAGTTCGGCGACGCCGGCGTCGTCTTCTAACTCTACGAGTACCCTCCATTTGTCTCGTTTGGCGACGCAGCAACCATCATCATCAGCTACACCATCAATCAAACAAGAGGCTGAGAACAGCTCGCACTCGAAGGTTGGACATTTGACATCGGGGCATCCGTCATCGGTGATCTTGATATCGGAGTCATCGAATTCGGCGCCCTCTTCTGGACCGATCATCACCACAACTACTGGAAGTAGCTCTTTCGAACATGTACCCACATTGCGAGTAAAAAATGAGGAACTTCAGCGATCAGTGTCATCCCCACAGGTAATTTAAATTTGCTCTTTATTTAATTTCTCGCAGTCCTATGAAAAATACAAAAAATTAATTCCATTTTCTCTGCCTTCATCCTCAGACTAATCGTGAAATTATCACCTTGGAGAATCCTCGTTCCAGTCATTGCCCCGTAATTCGTCCGGGTCCAGCATTGGGCTGTAACTTCTGTTGGAACACCATAGACGGCCACGGCAGAATATTACGCCGTAAAACCAAATATCACTGTCCCGAGTGTCAGACAAACCTGTGCATTGTACCCTGTTTCCA
Source organism: Ferdinandea cuprea (assembly GCA_963576555.1). Lineage (NCBI taxonomy): Eukaryota > Metazoa > Arthropoda > Insecta > Diptera > Syrphidae > Ferdinandea > Ferdinandea cuprea. The sequence continues at coordinate 23,202,547 of OY754960.1, forward strand.
GGAATACCACGAACGCCTCACAAACGAGAGCACGTCCTCAAACAACGAGAACAAAAACAACTATTCTCCGGCCTCCACCGGTGCTACCAGTGGCAATTTGCGGCACTATTCAAAAACTGAGTCCATTTAAACATTGGGGACATTTGTAACGAATTTATATACATATGTATGTTGGCACTTTGAGACCAAACCCAAAATTATTAATTGTTGTGTACTTTTTTTATTGGCGTCTTTTATGACAAGACTAATGGAGAATTTTTAACAAACATGGCTGCAAGCAGTTTGAGCTTAGAGAATTTAGGCTTTTTTTAAATTATTTAATAGTTTCAAACAAAAAAAAAAACACGCAAACGTTTGCAAGTTTGAGCGTTTGTTTTGGTCTTTAAATTTGAGGACAATTTTTGTGTATATAGATAAACATTATCAAAATCAAATCGAGTAAAATAAATTCACAAATGGCAACGTTTACTCTTAGATAACATTGTAATTAATTTGTGGTAAATTTATTTAACTAACTAAATAAAAAATGTATAAACAACAGTCCACCTCTGGTTAGGTCAGACTTTACACTTTTACATAAAGTGAAAATTTTTAAGCTAAGAATATTCTATATATATACATGATATAAACATTTTGTAATTGTTGTAAGCAATTTTCTTCTTTTCTCTACAGAAAATAAACAAAATTAGGAAGACTAAACAAAGAAAAACCTTTATAACTGTTTTATAGAAAAATTCGTAATTTAAGTAAACAAAAAACAAACAAAAAAACGAATAGAAACAAACTAATATTTAATATTATGTAGTTTTTGTTATATATTGGATTTAATTATATCTGGATTATATTGGATGTACATATTTTTTATATATATTGTGAAATCTATTTGTTGGAATTTTATTTTTTATACTTCTTAAAAAAAAAAACAAATGTTGTAGTTGTTGTAAAATGTACTATGTTCTTAATAGTCTGTTCAGTGAATTTGCTTTGAAAAGTTTAAATTTATTTAGATGATACCAAGTGAATGAACTAAGGCGTATACTTAACCTTTTAATTTTTTTTTTCACATACACATTACGTATAAGGACGAAGTCCACAATCACGCTCGATTGGATTGAGTACAATCTTAACCTATTGCTTTGAGCTGCCGGCTTCGACTCGAATACTAGCCTAATACTAGTTTTTTCGTTGCTAAATCAACCTTTCTAAGACAAAACCTTCACAGAATAACGGTAAAAATCGAAAACAACCGCGTATGACTCGATTTTGTTTTTAACGCAGTTCAATTGAATATAAATATTTGGTTTTGTATTTATTAATAACTTAAAAATGATTAGCGTTTTTTTATGTTGCGTTCATGAAATGTTTGTATGTTTTTTTCCGTTCTTGCCAGAGTTTTATTTTAGTGTCCTTATCGTATTTTGTTTATTTTTGTATTCTTTAATTTCGGTGAGAAAGTGACTCAGTGAATAGTTGCTGGAATACCCAGTACCTGCTTAAGTTTTTGGATAAAGGAGTTTTTACTTTACCTCGCCTATGTACGTATTTGTTTGTCTATTTTCGAAAGCTTTACGCCAAAACTGGCAACTCAAAAAAATAAACAATCCCAGACGGTTCTTCGGCAAATACTATCCAATATTCGTTTCATCGATAAAACTCACAATTATCATACTGCTGGATTGGGTGCAGTGACTTAGTGGTTAGGTGAACTGAACTTCTAAGCGAAGTATAATTCACTCCTTATAACCAAAAAGTTTTTATTCGATGCCCATGAGAAGCTCTGTCATGAGAAGCTTCTTCTTCGCACACGCAGTGGTTGAAGAAGCTAGGATTTACGTCCTGTATGGGGCGTTTACGTCTAACATAATTGTTTTGTCTGTTGGATTTTCCAAGATCTGGACGCTAACCATATTAAATATATTTAATTAATATATTTTTACGTTTGCAAAATTACGGTAAATACGATTGCTTTAAGAAGTTTCACAGACAAAAAATGTAAGCTATTCAATAATGTGAAAAACTGCAATCTCAGAATTGCCCTTATTAAAAACCATCGCATGAAATCACATAAACTTTCGCACATACTTCCAAAAACATACTGTAAAAAATCGGACTAACGACAAGAACCAACGTTATTTAACCAGCCACGGACTCGCATAGAATCGGATGTTATAGTTCCATTCACTAAAAGAAGCACGCCAATAAAAACAGCAAGGAGAAACGATGTCTTTAAAGCCATCGATAAACTATTAGTTTTAAAAGCCGCACTGCAATCAATAATTAGTTATAACAATATAACTAAAAAAAAAAATCTTTATAACCATATTGAAACTAGTCCCCACCGTCTAGTAACACACATAAATAAATATGGAAAGAATGATAACTGATATTTGCAGCTCATGCACATGAACGTATCAAGGACATTTTTTTTTCTTATTTCCGTTTTGATGCCCAGGGTTTGGTCAGTGCTTTTCGGCCTCAATTTGTTAATGTGTAAAAATCTAAAAAGGTACACCAAGAATTTTTTTTCGAACTAGAGTGTTTAGGATAATTTTTATTAACAGTGATGCTTGTAAGTGAGATAAACAAAAAGAGTGTAATGATAAAAAAACATAACAAATATAGCGCATATGCTATTTTCTTGAGCTAAGGATGAAAGTGTGGAAGTAAATATCTGACACCAATTTACTTGTTCGTTTAAAAACGACCTTAACCTTTACGTATTTGTTTCTTATGTCAATATCTCACAGAGCTGATACATTTCAGTTCGCGTCCGATATGTTCATTTTTCTTCTACGATCTTTTAAAACTGAACAGATTAATTTATTTTTTCAGACAAGTTTTATTTACTAAAATAGCACATTATTACTTTAAAAACTAAAAATTATACATTTTTGTGAACCAAATTGTACGATTTCCTAATATGTACTTTATGTGTATTTTTTTCACCAAAAAAAAAAGAAGAGAATTTGTTTAAAAAGTCTTATGTCGTTTTCGATTGGTAATCCGGAAGAGAACTCCGATCTGGGATGCCAATCAAACAAGCAAACACAAAACATTTGGATTTAAAGTGTATTTGTCGTTGTGTTTGTGTGTCTGTATTTTTAACCGCCTCACTAGCAAACTGATATCGATAATTCGAATGGAAGAAAAGAAATCTGATATGTTTCTTTTATATCTAATATTATTTCTTTCTTCATTTGTTTAATTAAATTCGATAATAATTATCAACTAATATCTGGTTTTAATTCTGAATTCAAGGTCAGAAGCAAATTTCTCTTTCCAGAGGAGGAATTGTCATTTAAGTACCAAATGAAAACTTTCAGAACAGTCCGGAAGTCTTCCGGATTACCAATCAAAAACGACATTAATTTTACTAATCCAAAGGTAAACACAAATTATCACTTATTGTTGGCAACTCGCGAAATTTGTAAACTCTAATAAAAACGCAAGATAAATACGAAATTGTTCAAATTTATTTAGGTAAATAAAAGAAAAAAATAATTTGTTAATTAATTAAAAACATTTTCTATACATACATAGGTAATGTATATTTCTAATATGTTTTTGATTACCTATTATTTTTTGTTTTTAATTTGAGTTGTTGGCTGGTTCTTAGTACCTGATAAAAGACAAATTATTAAGAAATATATGACTAAAAACATTATATTATTGGAATTATATAAATAATAAAGAAATATATCTATATTAAAAATTATCGTTTATATCTGTAATAATATAATACAATCTTGAAATTTTTCATTGCAAGGACTTACACGGAAAACGGCTAAATTAGTATTTTTTTTATTTAGTATTTTCCTGCTCTAATGTAGGTTTGTAAGAAAAACCACAAAATTCAATTTTGAACTTAAATAAAGTCAATTTCGATGGCGTAACAAAACCATTTCGCTGATAGTTCCATCGCTAGGACTGTCTGCGCTGCCCTCACGTAGATCTCAGCTCCGAAGACGCTGCATTAATCTGGCAGTTAGTTGTTGAGTATATCTTCGTGAAAAATAATATTTTGCTGGGTGACAATGTGACTTACAGGAGATAGTGCCTTTACTATATTCCAACACATTATCTATTACAGAAACGAAGACAGTAGAGGACTGCATGAATGCATTTTTATTTACATGATATTTATGTTGTTTTCGTTTGATAATCCGGAAGAGCTCTCCGATCCGGGATGCCAATCGAACAAGCACACATTTTTCATTTAAATTTGAAGTGCATTTGGCGTTGTATATGTGTGTTGGTCTCACTATCAATCAAGGGGATGGTTTAGATTATACTAAATATTATTTCTGTATTTGTTTAATAAACAAATAAAGAGTTATTATATTGAAGAGTTATCAAATAAGTACATAAGCAACAAAATTGAGATTTATCGGTTATGACGTTTATGGCATTTAAATGTTTTAGTGCTTCTGGTTTTGATTTTGAATTCAAAGTCAGAAGAGAATTTCTCTTCTTTCGGACATATATAGATAGACGCAGACACTTGCCGGAGCATCAGCTGCAAGAAGACATATATTATTGTCCATCCTTGTTGACACTTTTGAAGCTCGGAATCTGTTTACCAAGATGGAAAAACATTGACAATGTTCATTGTTGCTATTTTTCATAAATTTTACTTGGCAAAAAAATCCTTAATACTTGTTACTTAAATTATATTTGTTGTGACATCTAGGCAGGGTATGAAAAGGCACGCTCTCGTGCAAACGCTAATTTTTTACGTTATTATAGAAAAAACGGGTACTTTTGGAAAAAATATCAAGGTGCCCATTAAATATTTCTAAATTGAGTTGGGTATCACTTACAGTGCTATTCATAAAATAAGCAGTGCAGTCAAATATTCACTTTGCACATTTTCTATGGTTTATCGTTGAAAATATTAAATAGTGGTTACAGGTTGGGCTCAGCTTTTGTACTTGTAGTAATTGAGGTTTTATTAGCGGGAATTAGTTTATTGTTTTTTGAGACTTTTTCGTGTTCTAATTCCCGCTATTGTAAATTTAATTATATCTTATACATTTTTAAATGTGTTTATAATTACGAATTAGACGTGCAGAGGGCTTATATTGAAAATTCAAAGGTCATCTCCAGTTGACTAAGTATAATATATATATAACAATAAACCAACCCGCAGTCAGACACGGATTAACCATGTAGAATTTTTTTAAAATTTATGTTTGTATGTATTTATTTATTTAGTATGTATAACTATTAAATTCAGTTTACATAACATAAAACACTCTCATTTTTAATTTCAGTAGGTAATTCATTAAACAATTTAATACCTTTGTACATAATCATATTTGAGGTTCTAACGTCTCTATAAACATGTAAATGATAGCATTTAAGAATTGCATTTTAAGAACGATTCTCTTAGCTTTGTTTTGCTAATTTGAAGTCGTCGTATGCCTTCAACATTTCCCATGAACAGGATTGTAGAGCAGAACTCAAAATAGGGTCTTATGATGGTGTTGTATATTTTAATCGCACAAATTGTTGTTATGCTTTTTCGAATTCATCTTAGGAAACCGAATTTTTCGGAAAAACTGCGTTGTGTGGTTTTCAAATTTAAGTTCACTGTACAATATTATACCGAGGTATTTTATTTTACCTACCTGTTCAATAACTTTTCCATTTAGTTTTAAATATATACGTAGATTTTTTAAGTCATACTCGAGGTTATTTAAAAGTACACTTACAGTATTGTGCAAAACCTAAGCAACTTTCCCTACTCTCATGTAAAAAGTTGTCTCCCACTTTTAAAAATACTTCCCGGTAAACTGTAAATATATTTATTTACATATTTGCATGTGTCCTTAAAATCACCCAAACAAAGTTTTTAATTTTCATTTATTAACAGTAAATAAAAAAAAATAAATCAAAATCAGTTCAAAAAACAGCTGTGCAAAACCTAAGCAACTCTTTTAATATTTTGTATAATATCCATTATTTTTTATGACTTCAGCACATCTACGAGGCATCGACTCAATTAAATTAGAAATAATAGCTGCTGGTATGTTTTCCCACTGTATTTTCAATAAATTTATCAACTCCATTTGGTTTTTGCACCGTATTGTTCCAACGCGACGTTTAAGAATCCCGAATAAATTTTCAATCGGATTCAAATCCGGCGACTGTGCAGGCCAATCAAGAACTTCAATCCGATGGTCTGTTAGCCACTCCTTGACCATTTTAAAAGTATGCTTCGGGTCGTTGTCATGTTGGAATACCCAAGAAAGTGGAATATTCCATTCGGCATACGGCAGCATCACATTTTCCAAAATATCCTTGTAAACAAAACGATCCATTATGCCCCTATTTCATTAAAAGGGACAACACCATAACCAGAAAAGCATGTCCATATCATAACACTTCCACCCCCATGCTTCAGTGTACTTTTACAGAAGCGTGGATTAAGTCTTTGCTTGGGCGTACGCCTAACGTATTGTATGCCATCAGGTTAAATTTACATTCATCACTGAATAACACACTTTTCCACTTTCCGACTGACCAATTAATATATTTTTTAGCAAAATTCCACCTATAAAGTGTTTTAAAGAAAAGATTATTTCAATTCAAAAAACAATTTTATTATTAAACCTTTTCTGTACATGCTTATTCGTAAGCATAGGTTTCTTCAATACTGAATAACTTTTAAGATCAGCTTCAAGAGCCCGTCTACGAACCGTACTGGAGTCAAAGTTCAAATTTAAAGTCGACAATATTTCCCGAGAGGAAATAAAGGGATTTGATTTGATTAATCTTGTTATTTTCCTATCCTCCCGAACAGTTGTTTTACGCGGCCTTCCTCCTACATTATTATTTTCTAAGCTACCGGTAGCTTTATATTTTTTAATCAAACGTGAAACTATAGATTTATTAATTCCGAATATTTTTGCAATTTTTGACTGTGATACACTTTGTTTATATAGGTTAATTATTTTTAATTTGAAGGTTTTATCATATTTAGCGCGCTCCATATTGAAAGTGACTGTAAATGACTACCCGATCGCAATTGAGCAAAATTAACTTTACACATTGCGTCATGGAAAAACCCACTTTAAAAATGCCGTTAAATTTGTGGTAATAACAAGAACTGTTTTAGCAAACTCGAAGTTGCTTAGGTTTTGCACAGCTGTTTTTTGAACTGATTTTGATTTATTTTTTTTTATTTACTGTTAATAAATGAAAATTAAAAACTTTGTCTGGGTGATTTTGAGGACACATGCAAATATGTAAATAAATATATTTACAGTTTACCGGGAAGTATTTTTAAAAGTGGGAGACAACTTTTTACATGAGAGTAGGCAAAATTGCTTAGGTTTTGCACAATACTGTATATCTGCAAATAACGATATCATAAAGTATTTTAGTATATAACCTATTTCATTTATATACAAAAAAAACAACAATGGGCCAAATATAGTGCCCGGCGGAATACCAAAAGACGTAACTGCTACTGATGACAGTGCACTACCTAATTTGGTTCTTTGTGTTCTATTTTCTAAATATAATTTAAACCACAGCAGTTCATTATCCTTAACACCATATTTAAATAACTTTAGCACCATGATTTCACGATCAATCGTCTCAAATGCTCTTTGAAAGTCTAAAAAGATTGCTATAACACTGTTACTTTTATGTCTTTCCTCTTGAAAGTTAGCGACGTTTCACACGAATGACCTGGTCTAAAACCAGACTCATTTTCCATCAAAATGTTATTGTTTACCACAAAATAAAAAAAAGTGATTATAAGCTGTTTTCTCAATAATTTGTTCTTATAAAGGATTCCATACTACACAGCAGTATTCAAGGATCAACCTGGTATATGCAAGGTAAAGCGTTTTTGAAGTGGAATTTTCATTTAAACTGAAGGAATTGCAGAGAGTTAGCTTTATTAACAATTAATTCAAAATGCTTAACAAAGTTTAATTTGGAATAAGACAAAACACTAAGATCTTTTTTTACAGTTACTCTTTCTAAAATATTATTACCTATAATAAAATCTACACAAACGATGATAAGAGGAAAAACTTTGACATTTTAAATATTTAACTGTAATTGGCTATCTTTATACTTTTTCTGCCAGTGGTTGAATGTCCTTTCGTAGAAGCTTGCAATCCTTAAAAAAATGTTCGCACATTCTAAAAACTACAATAGTCAGCAAGATGAACTGAATTTAACAGTACATCTGGTATGCTGTATGTAGTTTATAAGCAAAGAAACAAAATCGGTCCAATGGCTTCCTTGTAAAACATCATATGGAAACATATTGAATGCGCCTTGTAAGATTGGACATGGGCGAATTCGTCCAGAGAGAAAGCATGAAGTTGCTAAAAATATCTTCAAAAATAGCTTAAAATACTCTCCGAGTTGCAACCTAAGAAATAAAATAATATTCAGAAATCAATAAGCCTCATCATTCAACATCGAAAACCACTAAAATATTCGTGATATTCAAAGCAAGAACTGATGTTTAAACTTTATCCCGTACAGACCAAATTTGGGCGGTACATAAAACGCTTGCAATAAAAACGAAAGGTATAAGCTTCACATTCAGATTTGGTCATACGAAATATTTTTGTATGTACATTAGATGCGTTTGTGAATTGTATTATAAAACAATTGTTCGAAAATATTTAAAGGCATGTACATACTGTAGAGGACAAATAAATGTTACCACCACACTATTTTATCTGTTTAAAATGAAAATCTGTTAAGCTGAGTTTTCATCCCATAACTGTTTAAACAACAACAAATAAACGAAAAGACTTCCCCAACTTGAACATTTTAGTCGCAGATTATTTGTTGTCAATGTCTGAAAATATTTACTGCCAGTAGCTACCACTTTCTTTATTTAATACTATTAGAATCCAGAGTTTGTCCACTACGGTATATGATTGCTTTTAATGGTAAAATTTCATAACATACAACATTTTTAGAAATACTTTTTCAAAATTTGAACACTTGTATGTCGTTAAATCAATTTTGTTTTTAGAAAATGAATGCTCTATTTTCCCATACCGTGAATTGCTCTAATATACCATACAAATGGTAAATGTTACCCCGATCATATCACTTATTTCTCAATACTGTGTTTTTGGACGTAATATTATTACTCATTCACGGTTTGAGTTCGAAATTTTAGCATGATAACTTTTCCTTTCGTCTGCTTATGTATACGAGAAAGTTAATCAACAAATAATTAATCAATTTCAAATAGGTACAGCTTACCGTGTAAGAATTTTTAAAGTTTAAAAATTTTAAACTTATCCATTGTGACTAAGTCAAATCTAAAAACACGTCCTACTAATAACCATCACTGATAGTTTCGCAAATATTTTTATTCAACAATATATAAGTAAACCACAGTGAATCAAAGTTTACTTCTTCTGATCCTTGGTTTCCACTGTAACTGCTGGTGGATTAGCATTGCGGAAATTGGGGAACTGCTCCCATGGTGCAGACAAATCGAATTTACGGAATTCTTGAGCCAATTCCAACGGTTCGCAAACGACACGTTTTTTCTCATCATCATAGCGGAGCTGAAAAATATTTTTAGGCAAACTTAATAACGGCGCTACAATGTCTTAGAAATATTAAACGCACCTCAACATAGCCCGACAGTGGGAAGTCACGTCTCTGCGGATGGCCCTCGAAACCGTAATCAGTCAAAATTCTTCTCAAGTCCGGATGATTAGCGAAAAACACACCGTACATGTCCCAAATTTCACGTTCGTACCAATTAGCAGCCTTGAAGACGTCACAAGCAGAGTCTAATGGTGTCAACTCATCGGTGTAGGTCTTTACGCGAATCCTGGAGTTATACCGCAAAGATAAAATATTGTAAATCACTTCGAAGCGGTGCTTGCGACTGGGCACGTCCATGCCCGCAATATCGACCAAATTTGAGAATTGTGCCTGATGATGATCCTTAAGGAATTGCAAGACAGGAACGACTCCTTCGGGGCAGATTAGAACTTCTAGTTCATCACCAGCTGTCAGCTGAACTTTCTGCACGTACTTTGGCAAACACTCGGCGACATACTTTCCGAAATCGGTTAAATGTGATCTAGCGGTTTCGTCACTCTTGCGGACAGTTGCTGAAAAAGCATAAATTGTTAATTCGTTTTAATTGCACAATTAAAGTTCGATTGGTGGTTACGTCGTTCATCAGTTTTGCCTGCACTAGAACTTGCTAGTCGTAAAAGAGCCATGCGAGCGGCTGGAGATCCTGAAAATTAAACTGTCAAAAGTGTTTTCATTGATCTTCTGAAATATTACCATTGCTGGCAACTAATCCAGTTGCCAATTTGGATCCTAGATTCCTAAGCAAAGATGCCATTTATGATTAATGTCGAAAAGAAACTTTGCAGGAATCAATTTTTTTCCGTAATGGCAATGGGTATTTGACAGTATTTATGTAATCAATTAATTGCACAGCGGATGTTTTACAGATATGGCTGTAGGAATAATGTGGGATTAAATGAACATATTCATTGTGGTAATTGGCAAGCTTTATTTTTACAATCAATAAAGAATCATTTGTACACTTTGTTGCAAATATCTCGGAATCTATTAATGAGTTAGTGGGTGCCTTTATTTTGAAATGTAAACTCGGTCAAATTGAACTGCTATGACAATTTCCTTGAAATCACACAGTCTTTTTTCCTGAATTTCAATTTGGCCATTTTTTAAAGCAAACTTTAAAAAATTTAGACTAATTTGGTCGAACAAAAATGACACCCCGAAAGATAGGCTAAAAATGTTTTGTATTCCTGCTCCACACATGCAACTTATTCAGGCAAGAATTATTTAAATAATAACCCCATTGAGCAGGTCACAAAAAATAGTATTGAAATTGTACTTAATTTGATTTGTACCAGATCAAATTTCCGCACAAGTTAGTAGACTATAGTATTGTTTCGGATTGACAGTGGCTGGCAAGTACAAGTAAAAATCTTTAAAACTGTTTGAATTATATATATGTACATATTTCACAAAATCTAATAATCTTTGGTAATATTCACATAATTAAAATATTAAATTTATGGTGTTCTGGCACACTTTGAATTTACCAAAAAATTTATTTTCAAACTGTTTTCAATTCGTTTTCTTATACCAAACGCACTCATCACAACAAAAACATCCGCTGTAAGAAATAAATGCGACGAAAGTTTTTTTTTGACGTTTTCTTTTCAACGCGTCCCTCCTACAGCGCAGTGAAATCGAACGAAACGATAACGAATCGAAAGATACTTTCATCGTCCATTTCCCATAAATTTTCTTGATTTGTGTGTGGCCAAAGTGAAAAAGAGGGAAATCCTCTGCGGAACGTCTCAAAATAACAAAACAAAATAATCCGAATTCCAAATACAAACTTTTTATTCGAATCACGGAACATCCCAGATTCGCTTAAATTCCTGTTTACTTGAGATTCGTCGGAATTGAAGATCAGCTGAAAGAAATCCATAATTCCACACAATGAACCACCTCAAGTGGATGGGCCATACGTCGACCATTCTTGATATTCAAAAGGCTCTAAAGAACGATGCAGCCACCTGTGATATCACTATTTCTTGTCGTGGTAAATCGGCCAGGGCCCATCGCTTTGTACTGTCGTCTTGTAGCGACCTATTACGCGATCTGCTAAATGATGTTCCTGTTGGACAGGATGCCACCATAATAGTACCTGACGTCAAAGGTGGTCTATTGGACAGTGTGCTGGGTTTTGTGTACATGGGTGAGACAAGCCTGTCGTCAACAAACTTGTCTGAGTTTCTAGAAGCTATCAGTATTCTCGGCATCAAGAGCGCTATTAGTTTCGAATGTGCCAACAGCAACTCGGTTAGTAGTATCAAAAATGTTGCCGAAATGACTGAGATGGAAGAGGAGCTAATGGAAGCCGAACCAGAACACGAGATAGTCGAAAAGGACGATGAGGAGGTGAGTTTTGTGAATATGCATATATTCATTTATTAACTATTCCACTTGTTACAGGACCAAACAGTTGCAGAAACGAACAGTGTCCGCGAATTAGAATTCCTCGAAGTTTACAATGAACAGGAAAAGATAAGCTACACCATCGAGAATATCACACCGACAAATCCCAACGAATATATTCTTACGGAAAGCTCTGGTACTTTCACCTTGACACCGAATGCGAAAATCGATGGCAGTGAGGTTGCTGCTCTGGTCGAGAAACAAGATGAAGACAGTCCCATGATGGAACATTACGTAGGTGACCCAATCGGTGAAAGCAGCCAGTGTTCCAGCACCGACATGAAAGATGAAAAATACTGTAAGAAATTAAAAGATGAATTCAGTGAATTTCAGGCGCTCAGTCCGGAAGACTCGAAGGGATGTCAAAACTTTAGCGAAACACAATCAGCACGTGTCGAGGCACTTGAGAATGCAGTTCTTGCGGTAGTCGATGAAGGCATGAGTTTGCAAAAAGCAGCCATCAAGTTTAACATCTCAAAGACTGTTCTCTGGCGACGAGTAAAAAAACATCCACTCTACATGAAGACAACACGTGAGAATCCCATCATAACAGCAGCGTGTGAGCGCTTAAAAAGTGGTGATTCTCTAAAAAGTATTAGCCAGGCCCTGGACATTCCCATGTCAACCCTGCATCGGCACAAAGTCAGACTGGCACAGGAGGGTCGTTTACCAGAGTATGTTACGTTTAAGAAACGCGGTCCAATGTCGAAGGAAATGCTGAAAGATAAATTAACAAAGGCGGTGCAAGCTTGTCTAGGCAATGGAATGTCGCAAAACCATGCAGCAAATGTGTTTGATGTGCCAAAGAGTACATTGTGGAGACATTTGCAAAAGAAAATGTTTCGCCCAGAAAGTAAAAGCGAAATAAGCATCAAAGAGGAAGTCGTATTACCCTAGAACGATAATAGACCGTTTACGAATTAACAGCATTTCAATGGTTGCAACAACTTTGGATAACTACCTTTATGAAATGTAGCAATTATTTTTTCTTCAAAAATTAAACAGATAATTCTACCTAAGGTTTAAATTATCATATTACATATTTTGTGTTTGTAACGAATGAATTTCTTTTGTAAAGAAAATAAAAATAAGTGTTCGGCGCTACACAACTGTTTTAATTTTCTTTCAGATCATAAAAAACATTGCACGTGGAGTTTGACTAACGTAACCTTACCTTTTGGAGTATTTGCTTTTTTGCTTTATTCATCGCCACCAAATAAAAATGAAACGATTCCAAATACAAATAAGTCAATTAGAATCCCAGATCGGTGAGTTCTTCCAATTAACAATCAAATTAGAAAGCCTCATACATGTAAATCCCTACAAATCCTATATCAACAAACAGCTGTCAACCGAGTTAACACGAGTTGTTACTGTTACACATTATCCTGGGAAAACATCCATATCCTGCAAGTTTCAACCCTCTTCTCCTTACTTTGCCGACAATCATATAAGCAAATGATGGTGCATCTGAAAAATGAACTTGAAGATCCCGTTTAATTTTACCTGCAGATGAAGGAAAATGGCGAAAAATATATTTTAAAGTCCACGATTATAAAAAATTGCGTCTCGTACACTCCAAACGTCGCTCAAAATCTATTAAGAAACCGACATACATAAGTATCTTAAGCTCGATTCTCGTACAAAAACTAGATAAGTTGGAACATCTTCGTGCTTTCAGTAGATAAATTTGAAAAATTTCTTAGGCACATATTCTTTTTTGTACATTGACGAGCTTCATGAGATGATCGCGCAACTAATGTTATGTGAAAAGAACTATTCTCCACAAAATAGCAGTAGTAAGATTTATTTTACGACTACAAAAATGCTTTATTTGAGAAAAAAAATCTTTGCAGTTTATTTCAAATTAAAATTTTCTTACGCAAATGATTACAACTTGTTGATAAAATGAAATGAAGTGAAGCGTTACTGTCGCATGCTTGTTTGTTGCTCGGTCATATACAATTTTTTCATATTTTCGTCACCACTGCAAAATATTTATATTTATAAAAAAAACGGCTGTCATATTTGAAATTTTACTACTTCTTAATTCATATTCTTACTACCCCATGACGCCAACACCACAGATGAGTGTTGGCGTCGTTGTGGATATACAAAATTATGAGTTTAGGTGCGAAAAGAATATTCGCAAATATTCTTAAAAATCTTCCAATTTTACGAAAACGACGTTGAATTTACATGCATTTGCTAAAAACGTCTCTCATTAATAATGATGCTATAAAAATCGTCTGAGAAAACCAATATTAAGTGACTGAATTAATTCATGCACTTTAGATAAGTAAATTATTGTTAAATTCACAAGTAATAACATACGGTTGCATTCGTCAATTGTTGCAAATAAATACATCAGTGATGCCGAGTTATGGATAAAACCTGTGCTTGTAAATCAACAACTTCCCCCATGAAAAAATCAGTGATAATGCAAAATCCTATTTTATAAGTCACTTTGTCAGAATATCTAATGGGAATTACATTTTTAATCAATTGATGGCCATAGTTGATCTTTCGAAACGCGGTCTCAATTTTGTTATGTGAGAGCGAATCAATTTTCGTTCTTCAATTAAGATGTTGTAAGTTATGGAACCAACACTTTCGGCGACCTTACCGGAATTCCAATATGTGGTTTGTGGTTGTAATAAGCTCTTGTCAAAATTATATTCTGATAAATTGTTACCCGTACTCTGAACGACGTGTCTTAGAATACCTAAATTTGCAAGCATTGTATAAGGCTAGGTCAATTTAGCTGATGATGTAGTATTCATCTGGATTATTTCTGGCGACTTGAAAATGAGTCAAACCTAATTAATAAATAATCGTCATTTACTGGAACAGCGTAAGCATCCTGTGTTCTATCCCGTGGATGGTAGGAGATTAGCCAGGATGCAAGCAAAGATTTTTGTGGAGATTTTAATCAATGTCTGTATCTAAACTCGCCCAACACAAATAACTACATCGACAGCTTTTATCTTTTCCATTCTTAAGATCCTGCGTGAAACATTTTTTTAACTTCTTCATTCAGCTGATCATATGCATGTAATGATTGGGAGATTTTCGAACGAAGCGTCTAATGATGCATTCACTTTATCCTCTATTTGAACAGTAGCATTTGAAGTAGATTTTGTTTGAAGAGAAGATATGCAAAACATTCAATTCCAATAAAATTTGTTTAAAATAAAATTTCTCCAGATTTAGTAGGTAATAAATATATAAATACTTAAGTGAAACTCGTATGGCAACACTTGCTGTCACATAATCGCTGGAATGATGGAATAACGTTTCGATTTCTGTTATTTCGATTGCTGAAAGAAGACGTCTGTCGAGAATTGGCGTTTGTTGCGGAAAGAAAATCGTGTGAATTCGAATTGTGAAATTAAACGAATTTTGTTTGTTGTCAATATGAGTAATTTAAATGCGGTAAGATAAGAATACACAATCATGTATAAAATTACTTATTTTGATTTGGCACGGTGCAAGAATCGTAAATTATAGCTGGTATTATCAATCTTGATCGGAAGTTTTGTTTTGATTTGCGAAAACGAAGCGATTTTATAGATTATTAAAAACTAACCCGCTGTTTTTTTTTTTTTTTGAATGTGGCAAATTCCAGCAAATGTGTTTTTGTCTAGAGAAAAACCTCAAACATTTAAAAAATTTCGAAAAAAGCTCATTTTAAGTTTGGTTTTAAGTACCTAACCAGTCGTTCATCACGTCTGCACTTTTACACAAATATTCTCTAGGCAAAATCCGTTGAAAAGCGTTGTGAGCAGTCAACTGATTCGACAAACATTATTATTGCTTTTCAGTTTTGCTTCAGCCCACATTTATTAATTGTTTGATGAGATTAACTGTAGTTCATCTTTAGTTTTTCTTAATTTTTACGTTTCCTAATATGTACTTCATTTTTGCTCATTTCTTTAAAGAAACGAATTAATGCTCGACAACGCGAACGATTGCTTGATTTAGTTGAAAGAAATAAAAATTTGTTATTTGGACTCAGACAGGGAAGTGACGGGAAAATTCAGACATGGAGGCATATTACATCCGTTTTAAACAAACTTGGATCTGAGAAAACTGTGGATCAATGGAAGAAAGTAAGTAGACTTCACTACATGCAATAACCGTTTAAGTGATGTTTATATTTTCTTGTTCTAGACATGGTCCGATATAAAATCAGCTGTCAAGAAAAAAGCCGTCGAACTAAAAGCTTTAAATACAACCTACGGATCTGATTTTCCTATTGAAATGCAATTAAGTGAAGAAGACTACCAAGTACTCCGAATGTGTGACAGCTACATACTGGACGGTATATCGGAAATTGCTGGGGATCTATCTTATTTGGTAAATATTGTATGATTCTTACCTTGCTGCTAAAACTATTTTGTATACTTGAAGCATAAAGTGAATTCAGCACAGCGCGAAAGACTGCTCGAACTAGTTCAAGAAAACTCAAAAATTTTATGTGGGTCAGATACAGAGGAACGACTTGAAGTATGGTCAAGGGTTGCGGTTTCCCTAAATGTATTGGGACATAAAAAAACAAGTGAACAGTGGAGAAGGGTTAGTCATTGTCATGTTTTGACTCTTTTCAAAAATAAATACCTATACAAATTGTTTTTTCTAGGTGTGGCTGCATTTGAAGCAAACAGTTAAGAAGAAGTTGGCTTCATTGAAATCAGCTTGTACAAGTAAGCAGCTTAAGGAATTTGATTTAACACAAGAAGATCTCAAAGTCATAAGCATTTATGAGACCGAGGTGATAGATATTTCAGATGAAACAGATGACTTTCTTTCTGAGTCTATAGATGTACGTGAAAATTTATTATCACAACATATTTAAGAGTATTTTTAAATGCATATTTCTTTTAGGAAAACATGACGATCGATTCAGAGAGCTCTGTACCATCACTGTCAAGAGGAAGTCGTGCAAGTACTAAAATGGAAAGCTTTAAATGGGAGAGTCACGGCAAAAGTATTACAGACTTCCAAAAGACTTTGAAGAATGAATTCCAAACCTGCGATATTACACTCGCATTTAAAGGAAAATCTGTGAAGGTTCATCGGTTTATTCTGTCGGCTTGCAGTAATTTAGTTTGTGATTTACTTCGTGATGTACCTATTGGAATGGATGCAACCATTATAGTGCCTGATATTGACGGAAGCCTGCTAGACGGGTTATTGAATTTTCTCTATATGGGTGAGACAAACGTCGGTGCACCAAAGTTAACAGAATTTCTGGAGGCTTTGTCAAATCTTGGCATAAAAAGTCCCATTAGCTTTGACTGTGCCAACATAAGTGCTGCCAGTAAGGAGCCAATAACAGACGTCGTGGTAGATCTAATTGAATTAGAAGACTATGTAAAGCAGGAAGTTGTTATTGATAAGGTAAGTCTTAACACTTAGATTACGTATAAGAAGTAGTATGTCTAGTTTTCTTAGTTTGAAACCGGGAGAAACGCATTCAGATCAATTCGTTTCGGAAAGAAGTAAGAGAACATGCCGAAGTAAAGATTAAAATGAACATGTTCCAGCCTGTTTAGACACGTGAATTAATTGATAAACTCGTAAGCCAGATACATATCAAGGAATTCCTGGGATCATAGGAAATTTAAAAAAAAAATCCGTCCGGTAGTTTCCATAAAATGCGTTTACAAACGTCGAATACTGTAGTGTAATTATGTGCAATAGATTACGGTTATATGAAAAACACGCCCATGATACGCAA
The DNA here is from genome assembly GCA_963576555.1 of Ferdinandea cuprea. Lineage (NCBI taxonomy): Eukaryota > Metazoa > Arthropoda > Insecta > Diptera > Syrphidae > Ferdinandea > Ferdinandea cuprea. The sequence goes on from OY754960.1 coordinate 23,220,308, forward strand.
ACTCTAATACACCATACACGCTAAAGCTGGTATATAGGAAAAACGTTTATAAAAAAACACTTCTTTTTCTCTCCACTTAAAGACGAGACTATGATCACGTTTGCGTTGATTGCCATTGCCTTTTTGACGGTGTTCGTAGGATCCCTCATTTGAACATGACAATACCAACTGAGTCGGACGTGCTCCAATTTTTACGAGATGGGTTCTTTGACGTGAAGGCTTCCTCGGATTCTGGAACTTCTAATTCGATCAAGCTTTCTTACTCCTGCTGTCATGCGAAGCATCTTCATCTCAGCTGCTGTCAACTTGCCCTCATAGTTTTTGTACATTGTCCAGCATTGTGAACCGTATATGAGGGCCGGACGCACAAGTGCGGTGTAGAGACTTCCTTTTAGCTTAGAGGACATTTTTCGGTCACAGAAGATGGCAGAGTTTTCCTGCCCTTTATATACCCTACGCTTAAACGATGATTGATGTCGCCATCAACGGTTGCTTCGCTGGTGATCCTTGATCCCAGATATTTGAACCTTTCACATTTGGGAACCACCAGCCCATTCAAATAAATGTCTGGAATGGGTTGGCTTGGGTCAGAGAATGGGCAGTACAGATACTCTGTCTTTTTTTGGCTAATACGATTCCCATTCCCCTCTAAGGCATCCATCATCACTCATCACTTATGATGGCTCCATCGTCAGAAAAGAATTACTGATTCACTTAAGGGTCCGATACTTTTCCCTCAAGCAGATAATCTAGGACTGTAATAAAGAGCAATGGACTTAAGACACTTCCCTGGTGAACACCGGGGCTCTTGGTTGTCTATCGAATGATTTTTCAAAATCCGCCTGAATCATATGCATATCACTAAAGGAATCACGATGCTTTTCCATTATGATCCTTATATTTTGGATTGCTTATGTGCCCGTGACAACCCGCACTGGTCATCAGACAGCCCTATTATTTGCCTTAGGCGGCCATCTAATACCCGCTCAACGATGTTCATGGTGTGTGACATCAACTTAATTGAACGGTAATTTCACAGTTTCGCGTATCTCCCTTTCCTTTGTGCAAAGGAAGAACATAACTTTCCCTCCACTGGTTGGGCATTGGATCACCTCTCATGAGTTTGGAGATAAGAATCATGAGTCATCTGAGCCCGATGTCTCCCATCTTTTTCCAGAACTCACCGGGTATCTCATCCGGCCCAACCGCTTTTCTCTTCTTGGAGTTCTTGACCGCTTTCCCAACTTCTTCGACTATTATGTCGACTACTCCTGGAAAATAAAGCCGGGGATACTGTTCGTTTATAAGTTGCTCGCAATGCTCTTGCCACCTGAGTAAAATTTTTTCGTCGTCTCAAGTAGTTGGCCTTAAGCAGTGTTAATGACTTCGGCGAACAAACACTAATATAAGATCTTATATATGTACGTCATGTACTGCAATAATGAAAATATCTCTACCAGGCAAATTACTTCATTGTTAGGGAACGCTTTCGTAGTAAGAAGAAGTAAGATTTAAAATTTGACAGCCGTTTTTTAAATCGTGAACAAAGAATGAAGATTAAAAAATTGTTTATTGCAGTCGTAGTCTACTACACATTTTCCTATATATTTTATAAATGGGAACATTTTACCAAAGTGGCTTAATAACCAAGCAAACAATACCACAGAGTTATTTTTATTTAGTTAAATAGAAAACAACATGAATACATCATCGGCTTAAGAAAATTTAAATTTCAAATCAACTGCCAACGGCCAGTTGACAGTTTTACCATTCTTACAAGAAATTTTATGTGTAAAAAAAAAACTTCTTGCGCTCGATGCAGCCATTGAGAAAAAAATTTGTAACAGAGAAATATACCTATTATTTGTTTATTTAAAGTTGGTCAAATTATCAAAGGTCACAAAAATGACATTTAGCGATTATGACATTTGTGGTGTTTGAATGTGTTAGTGCTTCTTGTTTTGATTCTGCAGAAGATATGCTAATTTCAATTCTTTCAATGAGAGGAACTCTATTAATGATATAATAATTTTCAACTAATCTTTGGCTAGATTATCGTCATCCACTCATTGTGAAACAAGCCGTTAAACTCGAATGGTTTTCTGACTTAAGATTCATCAACCTCTCAAACAGAAACCAATGTATGTATATATATATATATTTATTAGTAATTAAATACTTTATAATTTCATTTATAATTACAATTTTACAAAACTAGTGAATGCGAAGAAGAAGCAATAACAAAATGCATTAATTGTATGAGAGCGAATGAAAGACTGAATTTGGGACTTGATGATAAACATCTTACGTTAAGTAGATCATGCCCAGTATACTTAAACAAACTAGAAGCGAAAAAAAAGAGAATAGGGTACTAGCAATTAAAAATAATCAAAAGTGTATATATTAATATCCAAGGGCTAACAAACAATTTTGAGGAACTCGAAATTATGGCAGAAAACAAGCAATACGAATTTATTATTCTATCAGAGACACACCTTACCGAGAATATTGAAGAAAATGAAATAATAATAAATGGATATAAAAATATACAGTGTTTCTCTAATTCAACACGAACTGGGGGTAGTGCAATATATGTTAAAAACGAATGGAACGTCACAAACATAGTAAAAAAATCTATAGATTTTCAAAGATGGTTTCTAGCATGCAAATGTAAAAATAATGGATTTGAAATCGTTTTAGTTGCAATATATAGATCGCCTAATAGTTCTGAAAGAGAATTCTGTACATTTTTTGAAGATAGTATTGAAAAACTGACTGAAACAACAAGTAATATTTTAATTGCTGGAGATTTTAACATCGATTGGTGCAAAGATCAACTATACAAAAGAGAAATTGAACGGATTTTGAATGACAATTGTCTATTACAAAAAATGGAGGAATATTCTAGAGCGAACGATTTCCGACTGAATTTGCAAATGTCAGCAGATGGACAGAAGACAATACTATACAAGGGGATCAGGCTATTTAACATGTTACCAACATATATAAAAACCGAAGAAAATTTTAGAATTTTTAAAACTAAATGTATCAAACATGTAAAAAGAAATATTTAAAAAATTACTGTAAAAATTAAATTATATAGAAAAATTGTAATTATAAATGAAATTATAAAGTATTTAAAATACTAATAAATATATATACTACTACTACTACTACTACATTAAGTTTTAAAAATTCTAAAATTGTCTTCGGTTTTTATATATGTTGGTAACATGTTAAACAGCCTGATCCCCTTGTATTGTATAGTATTGTCTTGTCATCGGAAATCGTTCGCATTTCGTAGTCTGTAAGGTTGAGCTGGTAAGTGACCAGCCTAAATTCCCGTGTTAAATATGCTGGTGCTTCGCCATACTTTATTTTGAAAACGGTGAGAAGTGCATTCAGTTCCAGTCTCTGCTTGACATCCAACCATCTCAGTGTATCCAACATTTGCCTTATAGGTTTATATCGATTGCATTTCAAGATGCTTCTCATACCCTTATTTTGAAGTTTTTGCAATCTTTCGATTTGAGCTTGATTGCAACATGAAAACAAAATTGTAGAACAATATTCAAAATGTGGTTTTATTTAAGTGCTGTATACATTAACCGCTGTTATATAGTCCATTCTTTTTCGAATTCGTTTAAAAAATCCAATCTTTTTCCCTATTTTTTTACATATAAAGTCGACGTGCTGTTCCAATTTTAAATTTTTATCTATTATCATTCCTAGATATTTTATGCTTTTAACATTTTCGATCGAATTCCCATTTATTTCTATATTAATTGTCATCAACTTAGTTTTTTGTTCGTTAAGCTTCAATTTATTCATTCTAAGCCATGATACTAGATATTTCACATCGTTGTTTAACATGGTTCTGCATTGTTCAGTGTCGTCTCCTTCAGCGTATATTAGAGTGTCATCCGCATATAACACGCTTTTGCAAAATTGCATGATTCTTGGCATATCGTTTATATAAATTATAAATGTACAGAAACAGTACAAACTAATAAATGTTGAATGTTTCTGCATGCATACCCAGATCAATTTCACAAAAAAATGTAATTGTATTATAGATAGATATAGATATAGATATAATAAGAAAAAAAAATTTGATAGTATATATATTAATTTTGGTCCTGTTGGACCTGTTGTTTGAAATATTTATTTGCTTTGTAATGTTTTTTTTTTATTCATTATAACGTCCTTTTGTTTATACCCTATCCTAAGGGTATATTAATTTTGACACATAGTTTGTAACACCCCTTAATATTCGTCGTAGACCCATAAAAGTATATATATTTATGATCAGGACCAAATCCTAAGACTATTTAGCAATGTCCGTCCGTCCGTATCAACTTTTGAGGCCTTTAAAGTTATGCTAGGAGGCTGAAATTTGGAGCATATACTCCCTAGGGTCCCGAAATGGTAAAGTGTTAAAAGTTTTTAAACCCGCCCACTGCCACGCCCACAATTTAGAAAAAAAACCGTTTTAAGGCTTAAGTTAGAGAGATAAAATTGTAAAACCTTCACAAGATATGTAGGTACTGCCTACCTTTATAAATTTGTCATATAAAGTTTTTTGCCACGCCTACTTTTTGTGGTCGTTTTTCACTAAAATGCTGTTTTCTTTCAAAATTTTCATAGAAATCGAAAAAAAAATGTTTAACAATATATTTAGCCAATATTTTTTCGAATATATCGCCTATACCAAGTTGTTGGCCACGACCACTTTCTGGGGGCGTTTTTTCAAAAAATATGTTTTTTTTTATAAAATTTATAGAATGAAATAGAATGCTATCTATCATCTTCCTTATGAATTTTTTCTTTGGGACTTTTTTCAAGCGGACTATAGCCTTTCCTTATGTTTTTGTTAATATCTTCATTAGACATAGTTATTAACAAAAATTTGCCCTATAAAAACTTGCCCACTGTTCGTACATACATATGTATGTATGTATTTTGAATATGTTTTTTTTTATAATAAAAAATATTTATTTCAGGACACTGTGGTGGAAAATTCATCCGAAAGTCAGGTTCTTCAAAATGAGAGCATAGCAAATGATCAGATTGAGATTATTGCAGTCGATGAATTTCATATAAAGGATATTACTTCGTTAACTACATCGCAATTTGGTGAAGTAAATGTTCTAGATGAGAATATGGATGTGGACAACCCATATCTTAAGTTTGGTGAGGATCCAATCGGTGAGGATGAATACAATCCAAAGCGGCCACGTATTAAAACTAAATCTTCTGATGATGCTGTACAAGACAACTCTAACGAACCCCAAACATTCCGCGATAAAGTTGATCGTCTAAGGGCAGAACGAAAGAAATCGCTTAAAGCCGCTCGTTGTGCTCATTTACAGAATAGAATGAGCGTACAGAAAGCAGCCACCACGTTTGAGGTTTCGCGTACAGACCTCGTTCGTCGAGCGGATATCCATCAGCTTGAAAAGGGACATGTGAGCCCTCAACCTGAGCCCAAACAAAGGTAAGCCGATTCATACATACGTATTAATTTACCTACAAGGCAAATGGAAGTGGGTAATTGTTCAATGTTAGTTTTTCTTACTTATTTTTTTTTATAATGTTCGACCACTAGAGGGATTTTGGATACCCCTATAATGAAGTGACACAGTGCGGGCATTAGGGAAAGGGAGAAACCGATACACGACTGGCTATTTTGTACGATGGTGAAAGCAAAGCTAAAACAACGACAGGCAGGAGACATTGCGACGATGAATGAGAGACAAGCGATTTCGCGATGTCTCTATCACCAATAAGTTTTAAATCCTGTCGAATAGGCCCAAATATAAAATTGGTGCCACCGACCAGATATAAACGTTGTACTCAAGTTTGAGGCGAATAAGCCCTTTATAAATTCTAGCCAGATCAGTAGGGTTGAAATATTTCTTGCTTCGCTTGAGGAAGCCTTTACATTTCGCAGCGTTATAGGCGACGTGGAATATGTGGTCGTTCAAACGAAGTTTGTCGTTAACGCACATATCGCCTTTTGGTTTCAGCGATGCAGGTGTCATTCATGGATAATGGCAGAGTATTGGGTTTTCGCTTTAATGACAGAAGACAGCATTGCATTTTGGAAGCATTAAATTCACTTAAGAATTCTGTTAAGGTTAGAATTGAATGAGCTTAACATACAACGTTAACACGCCCGAAGATTGGGGGCGTAAATCCGAAAACGAATAAAGGGTATTGTCACCAGCGAAGGAATGTATTGCATTAGAAGTGACAGACAAGATATCATTGATAAAAATGAGAAAGACAGTCGAAGACAAAACGGAGCTTTAGGATTTATTTGGTGAGTTGCGAACTTGAAACCGCCCAAAACAACTTGAATTGAACGTTCCGAAAGGAAATTTCTAATCCATTGAAGAAGGGTAACCTCGATCCAAAATGCACGCATTTTCGACAAGAGAGCTTAATGCCAAACTATGTCAAATGCCTATGAAGTATCAACCACCACGGTGAATAGATTGGTTCCACTTTTCGGTTAGATATGTCATGAAAACACCAGTGGACCTTTTGCTGCGAAAACCTTACTGCCGGTCATTAAGAAGTTTTCAGACTTCAAGATATTTCATAAGCTGACAATTTATCAGCGTATCCATGACCTTGGAAAGGGGATATAAATTCATAGTTTTTTGGGACTTCTTGGATAAAGGCTGCTTTCCATCTTCTCGAAAAAAGAATAGAAAAGACAGAAACGCTTACGTACTATTTTTTCCAGTGTGGAAGAAAACCTCTTCAGAACGATAGCGGAGCCATCTGGACCGTGAAGTGAATTAGTCCCATTGCGTGCTCTACGCGCTCAAGTACAGGGGGATATAAAGCACAATCTGGGGGCAATGACCTACCCGCAAAAGGAGCAGCAAGCAGATTGGCTTTATTTGAAGAGCTGACAGCTGGAGTGGCATTCAATGTAAATAAGGGTCGAATCACATGAAGATATTAGGTTTTTTTATGTTTTTACAAACGACCAAAAGTTTGTACTTCCGATGTGACTTTGTAGTAATTTTGGCTCAACTTTCGGTCGTAAAAGTATTCGACACGATTGAGTGGGGCATTGCAGTCATTTCTGGTTCGTTTAAATTTTTTCCGGTTTTCCTCAGTTGGGTGATCGAAAACTTACCTCTTTTTCCCTGATAGCTTCTTTACAGCGGCGTTTTCGTTTTTGGGGTAAAATAAGTAGAATTAATTGCCGACGGTCATGGAATTTTAGCCAAATGAAATTAAATTTCCGAACATTTTCCGTATTGAGGTAGAGGTTTGTAGGCTATATCACTACGTATATGAATGTGTGAAACGAATAATGGCATTAAGCTGCCTTGTTGTGATTCATGTGGGCGTTCAATGAAAAAAGATTGGCCCTTAACCCACGAATGCTATTCACGTCAGCTATGAAATTCCTACACACCCAAACGAACAAACTTATGTCCAGTTTCATAATAAAATAATGAGTAGTTTTTATTTTGAAAATATAGTTTAATTTTTCTAGCAAATCATTTTTTTGCAGCAGCGACGAAAACGACGAAGAAGTAACTAGAACCGATCTTCTTCGCATAAGAAAAAACATAAAGACAAGATCGAATCCACTAGATTTGTCAGACAGAAAGTAAATACAGTTTTAAAATCTTTGTAAACATTTACCCCATAATTTAATTATTTTTAAGATTCACCAAGTTTTTCAAAATGTCTAAACAAACATTTATATATTTACTTAACGAAGTAAAGGATAAGCTCCCCGAAAGCACACGCTCAACATCAATTCCGCCGATATTAAAACTTGCCGCGACTTTGCGGTTTCTGGTTGAAGGAGGATTACAAAAAAAAATGGACAATGAATTTAAATTAGGTCTATCACAACCCAAACTAAGTCAAGTGTTTACGGAGATGCTGCTTATTATTGAAAATCACATGTGCCCCCAATGGATAACGTTTGAATACACCGAGGAAGAAAAACAGCAATCAAAGCTATTTTTTTATCATCAAGCCGGGATTCCGGGTGTTATAGGTTGTGTCGATGGGACGCACATTAGAATTTTATCACCATCCCAGGACCAACAAAAGTACTGCAACAGAATGGGGTATCACAGTCTTAACGCTATGATTGTGAGTTTTTTCACTTTTGAACGTGCAGTACATGATAAAGCAGCAATGTCTTATTACAGGTTTGTGATCACCGAATGAACATTAGATTCGTTGACGGCCGAAATCCAGGATCTGTGCACGAATCAGTTGTTTGGAAATCAAGTGAACTTCGCAAAGTTCTGCAGAAAAGGCTTGGTAGTGCAGACAAAAATACTTGGCTTTTGGGTTTGTATTTGTTGTGTTTACACGTTTCGATGAATGTCTTGTTGCATACTTTTCAGGTGATGATGCATTTCCTCTTGAACCGTTTCTTATTACTCCATTTCGGTCGGCGGTGAAAGATAGCAAAGAGGATACTTTCAATAAAAAACATTCGATATCTAAAGAAATAATTGAACGAACAATTGGGCTGTTAAAGAACCGCTTTCAGTGCCTTCTCGGTGAGAGGCCTTTACACTACAGCCCCCAAAAAGTAACACAAATAATCAATGTTTGTGCAGCTTTGCACAACATTTGTCTCCATTTTAAATCGAATCTGCCAGTAGATAAGACTATCGTCGATTTAGGAATTGCTCCAGAAGAACGAAATGCTGACGAGCCCGCCGTGGCCATAGAAGACGATAAAAAGGCCGAAAAAATTCGAAATCAAGTGTTGAACGCAATTTTAACAATTTAAATTGTTATACAAAAAATACGTTCGCCACTTGTACATTCATACTCATTTTAAAGTTAAACATGTGTGTACTATTTTTAAAAAAAAAAAAAAACTTTAACCAAAAATGCTCCTTTCTCCATCTCTCTGATTTTATATATCAAATTAATACATATTAACTTTAACTTAAACTTTTTGCTCCGCTAGGGACGTTTATGAAGGAGAAACGGTCCAATGATTGCGCAAAAATGGCAATGCAACAATTCGAAACACACATGCAAAAATCACTGAAGAGCAATTTTTTAGTTATACACTTTTAAAAAAATTCAGTTATTTATTTGAATCCAATAAAATAAAAGAAAATATTTTTTATAACATAAATTATATATTTGTATTTTAATGTGAAAAAAAAAAAATTAAAATCAGTTGCGTATGAGATTCAAATCATGTCATGGATTAGTAGAAAAAAATAAGTTTTTAAAGGCACATGTTTTTTTTTTGTATACATAAGGCCACATTCTTAAAATTAAATTACTATTCGAGGGCACACACTTGATAGAAACCCTTGCATTCTTTACATTCAATTGTTTTGACGCTCATACTTTGACAAGACATCTGTTCGTAATAGGACAAAATCAACGTAAATATCGTCGGCATAGACTCTTCTAATTTCTGTAATGTCAGATTGACCAAGTGTTCTTCACATTTCTGGTACAAATCCCACAAAGCCGTTTCATAAAACAAAGTTGTTCTTATGAATGCTTCGATTAGGCGACGGTATCTATCTACTAAAACCTTTGTTTGTTTCATTAGAAAGACGGTAATTTTCCCACCCACTTTGTTGATCAAAAAGTAAAAACAATTATGAAAGCTATCCATATTTAAAATGAGTGGCTCAACCAATTCAACAATATTCTGACATAAATGTGATAAATCAGAAATCGAATATTCAATCTGATGGGTGGAAAAATTGTCGGGCACTTCATTCGTAAGACGAATAAGGTCCATCTTTCCATCCGGTGTTCCCTGTGTGAGGAAAGTTCCTTTGGTCATCTTGTTGAAAATTTCCCTGAAAAAAAAAAAACTGTGAATATCTTATGGAAATATGCAATTGTAGCCAGTACTTTAGTTTACTGGTTAGTTCCGATCTGTATGCAGAAGCACTTGAATTTTGAGCTCTAGCAACAATAGTCGATGCCAAACGGAAGTTGTAAACTGAGTGGGTAAATATAACTAGTGAAGCCGCCATTTGCAACCAATCTGCTTTTGTAATTCGTTCGTCATCCGAGAATTTCTAAAAACAAGAAAGACATTTTCCGAGAACATTACATAAAAGATTCAGTGTCCAATGCAAGCCTTACCAAAAACATATCCAGGACTCCATTTGCGACACCAGTTCCCGACAGTAGCATTGTCGAAATATTCATTCCGTTTACCACTGTTTCGCGAATCTACCACAGAGTAATATTAATTTTAAGGAAACCGTTGGAAGAACATTATAACTACCAAGGAAACTTCTCTGCCAGCAAGAGCTACTTGCGCTAGAGATCTATTTGCGACGGAAGACGATACGGCTAGCACTCCGGAAGTTACACCTAGCCAACAACCTCTAGCTGATCGATCAGTTAGGGCAATACTCTGTTCATGGTTTTTTCTCGTTTTTAACTGCCATCCTGATCTAATTGCTGAATAAATACCAGTCCCAATACCAACACCCCCGGCAACTGCCATCAGCGGTGCTGCAACTGGAATCGCCAAGGCTGCTTAACTAACACCAGCAGCAGCAAATCCACCAACACCAACAGCAACATCGGTTGTGGCCATAATCTTATTGGCCAATCTGGTTGCAGGTGTTTCCCACGATTCCATGTTTAGCTATATAAAAGTAAACTGTATTTACACTACGTTTTACTTCGATGCTAATGGTACCTTTTCACCCTCGTATGTGAAAACTCCTCGTAATGGTGCAAATGCAATACCTTTTGGCAGCAAATTGTCTTCGATGAAAGAGTTCCAATTCTTGTAGACGCGCCCATGCTCATCAATGAAAATCATGCAACACATACTGCTGTCATCATTTTCTAAAAAAGAAAGTATTTACTCGTGTACTATAAATCAATGTCAAAATAGGTATATTTAAGTTCGGAACGATTAATGGCATGTAAATTGTAGCCAGTAAGGGTGTAAAATGTAATCACAACAAAAACATATAGGTTAAAGAATAGCCAAGTTCTCTTATACAAAAATCGCTTTTGCCTCACAAGTTAGTCACAAAAAGTAATAAGATCTAAAAGAGAACGCCATTTTTATATTGTAAGTAAGTATTAAAAATTTCACAAATAGTATTTACATTTTTATAATTGAAAATTGTATTTATGTCTTTAGCTTTGTTGTAAGCGAAGGAAGCGGGGGTCATAATGGCCTGATTTGGTTCGTGTAAATAAGAGTGTAGTGCCAAAGTTGCTAAAGAACTTGATTGGGCACTACCGTGCCCCTAAATGTAACGCACTCGTAGGTATCTATAATGGAAAGACTTTTGGTTTCGACGATGAAAGAACCATTCATGAATAATGTCAAAACTTCAGTTTTAAAACCATTTAATTCAACACAATTTTCTGATCCCCGCTTAACAATGCTGTCAAAGCCAGAATTTATAGAGTTTAATATACCGCAAAGCGTCAGTTGCATTCCCCGCAGAGCAGAGATCGGAAGGAAATAAAAGGGTATTGCCTGTTCCCACCCATATGGAGTTTCCACACATAATGTAAATAGTATACCACTTAGTAATTCTATGCTGTTTGTATTGATTTTCCTATCTTTGACTATTAACTTTTACTGTTAGGTAATATAGTATCTATACCTTTCTATAATTTATTTCAAAATTAGAATAAAAGTTTAAACAAAATTTGATTATTTTTACCGTGTGCAAGACAGATGATGATACTCACTCATACATTTCCTTGTTCGTACAATCAAATGTACTGAGAATTTGTAAGCGTCCCGGGCTTGTACAAAAGTTGTGCCCTCAGCAACAGTTACCAATATGAATGTAGATAACAGATTTTTATTTGTGTATTTTGCTGTGAACAAAAAAAAACAATATATTTAGTTAATTATACTGTATTAGCTCAATAATTTGAATAAAAAAAACCCATTATTTTTATTATAACTCGGTACTCGTATTGTGCGGTTGTATTTTTATTCGACTGTCTGTCCGAAGGTCGACAGCTCGTGTTCTTTTGTGCATGTCCTTAATAAACTCGAGTAGGTATCGCATCCAAAAAAATCTTAAGTTATTGCTTCTACGACTCCAAAACAACATACAATTCATACAACCAAAGGCAAAGGTGAAATATTAAGAAAAAAAAAAAGTCAGCAACAGTTTTGAGTTCATCGGAAAAACAGTCTACAGTTAGACAGATGAAAATATTAAGTAGGTAGGTACCTCAAACAACATGCGAAACACATACATAATGTATTTTCTAATACGTATTGACAAAGAGTTATGAGATAAATATGTTCTGGGACCGACATACGATTCAGGGTCGTTGACGCTGATTTTTAGTAAATTACTTGATAATGCAAATCTCTCTGAAATCTGAACATGCCATGTTTAAACTAATAAAAGGTACATTATTGGGCTTATATGTACTGCAAATCGTTATACCTACAACAGTGAGTTATAAAACGATCAGTCGGTGTAAATGTAGGTATGTACTTACTTTGTGCTATGGTACTTTTGTATACGGATTCGCGGATTTTTTCCTAAATGAAAAGATTCAATTATCAATACGTATTTGACAATAATAATTGTTTGCTCACCATGGAAATATTCTGACATCCGGCATCACGAAATAACTCATTTAATTTTTGCTTGAATAAAGGAAATTGACGCCGAGTATATCTAGATTGAATGCGAAATCAAATTATCAGTTAAGACTGTGGTCAAGAAACTATGGAAACCTATGTATACACATTATTGACTAAACACCAATTTAGTGTGATGATGTAACGTTGCGAATTGAAATTCGAATACTGCACCCTTACTATATTGTATTGTACATTTTTAAACTACATAAATATGTATATATATTAAAATCTTGTTACTGATTAGGCTAACTACTTTTAAGACATTGGAATTGCGTCACAGGACACCTACTTAGCAAAAACAAAATAGGCTCTATTATCATTTTCTAAATAAAAACGGTAAGTTAAAATTAAGTCTATGGAATTGAACTTCCCGTTTCAGTAGATCACTATGTATTCTTCTTGGTAAATTTCTACTGCGTTATTTTTAAATTTTTTAAGGAACGATTTTTAAATAGTAGAGCGTTCAATTTACTACAAATAAATGGTGAACGTTACTTACTCATCCCACAAAATCTGATTCCCGAAAGCCAAATTGTTGGCAAATATCTCATGAAAGTTTAATGCTTTATTTGCCATTTAAATTTAGATAAAAACGAGAGTAAACTACACAATATATTATACTATAGAGTGGGTATACCGTAAAAATAAAAAAATAAAAAAACACTGCACAACTAAACTAAATGCAAAGCGGGAGATTGCACCTATTTATTTTGTTGTGCGAATTTCTGGTTGCTTGCTGTGTTGATTTGTTTGTATGATTGGATTCATTGTTGTGTTAAAACAAACTACCATATGTAAAAATGTATTATATATTTTGTGTTTGTGTGGAAGGCAGAACATTCGTATAGTAACGTAAACTAGTACACTGAGTTGCCATCTGAGTATTAAAAAGTACGAAAAGTAAGTGAAAATTGTCAACGAAAAACTGGAAAACGTGATTGTATTTCACACATTTAAAGAGCCGTTTAAAAATAACGTTACTTGAAGCAAGAACTGGATAACTCGAGTTTTTAATTTTTTCTACCTTGATTCGTAAAATAAACAGCAAACTTATTTTTATGTGGAAGATATGTTGTACCTGTTTCGGAAATATTTATATTACGACATGGTGAGAGGATAGTGTGCCACCGCACCGGTATTGTTTAAATTAGGTCGAAAAAAGTTATTAAGTTTGTTTTGTTGTTAGTATCAAAACCAACGTACGCACTACTGGTATTAGATATTATTTGAGACTGGGATTTAGGAAAACAAAAGAATATATAATTTAACCTAAAACGACAATCTTGCCACTAACCCCCAAAAGCAAATTGTTATGTTTAATTAATTTTGTTTAATTTATTAGATGAATGTATATATAAATTATTAGCCGTATTTATTAGATTTCCTTAAAACACCTGAACACCTTACTGAAATTCTGATTTATAAACGATTTTCCTCTGTGTTTTAACAAAACGAGGTTTGTGTCTAAATAAGTAAGAACACTTAAAGAACTAGTACCAAAAACATAAGATTCTACTACATTTTGCTTTAATAGTGCAGAAACTCAGCTGCATTTGACAGATTTTTGTTTATTTATATTGAAATATTTTGTTTAACACGATCAACTCCCAAAATAAAAAAAAAATGTCGGAAATTGGGATTCCACTGATAAGGTACTACATTTTGTTTATGAAATATATTACAAAGGCACACATATATATATAATCCATTAAACGATTTACAATGTCTCGGGTGACTTTGTTGGCTGAAGAAGTTAATTAAATCGATACCTTTAACAAAAGCCAAGAAATCAAATGGTATATTTTTATCTTTTTACAACTTTTTTGTTTTACTGAAAATATAAAAATGACATTTGCAATCAAAAACAAATTTTACACATACCTTACGCAGCCTCTAACTCTAATTTTGGTGGTTAGGTTACGCATCGCTTAAGCAACGTTGCTTAAGTTTTATAAATATTAATGTGCTGCGTAAGGGCAGTTTAAGTATTGCTTAAAGTTATGCTGGCCTTAAAATATGTTTATAAATAAGGCTACAAGTGTTTTGTGTCCGATTTTTGTTGGTTTTCAGTTTGCAAAAAAAAAAATTATATTTTCCCGAAATTCCCGGGATTCCCCAAATAAATTATTCCAAAACAGTACAAAATAGGCATGTACATAAAACATAAGATATCTACATGCACTGCATATTGTACATTATAGTGTCATGCAAACGTAGAGTATCGTAACGTAAGCTAGCAAATGGAGCTGCCATTGTCAGTTCTTGGGGCCAACATGTACTACCTTCCATGGTCTCTCATCCGGCAATTAAAACACAAAGAATGAACAACAGCGGCGAGTGCAAGAATCCTTGTGACATACAAATCTGTTTGTTTATTAAATATAAATATAAATATACATATTTTTGTTAAAATAATAGGAATTTGGAGTCGCCACCCACAAAAAAGTTGAGAAAACAAATATTTAATGATTATATAAAATCATGCAGTAAACTATAATAAATTATTGCTAAATTCAAATACAATAATAAACGTTTGACAGATTCTATATCTGTCGTTTTGATTTTGACCATTAGGTATCACAGACAAAATCGAACATGTGTCAATAGGGTTATTTGCAATAGCGTCACTAGAATGTGTGTTCTCGGAAATAAAAGCAAGTATGCTTTTAATGATTAAAACATTAATTAGGCAGTAATTATCGATTAAATGAGTCTTAACTGAAAATTCGGTTTGAGCTACAGCTATAATTTTAAACTTTAACAATTAACAACATTTCTATGAATGTAGAAGAAAAACTATAATAGATATTAGTTATTTATACTTTTTGAGGTTCTAAGGGCCGTTTTATTCACTCGAATAAAATAATTATTTATTATGCGGTGGCTCATAATATGTTTTGTTTCTTATAGGTTCCGATCCAAGATTATGTAAGATTTCTACGTGTGTAATAAAATCATTTGCGGAATATCTTGCCTCCGACGAATTTGATAATACAGATAAAGCAATCAAATAGCGATGTGAATACGAATTTCAACCCGAATCACCTCGCATCATAGAGAACCATAAGAATACTCCAACCAGAAACTAGCTGAATTTGCATATTCTGCGGATGAATTTATATTGTATGACAATTTACTTGTTATTAACAAATACATATATCACATCTCCGAATTAAACACTTCTTAAACTTGTTTATAAACACACTTTAGTACACCGAATTTCGGAGGTTCATGCATGGAATAGTATTTAGTTTGGCCACCATGCCGATGTTTTTATTTTAATTGAACTATCATCTGTCAAAAGGTATATGTCTCTGTTGTCTACTTTGACTTAACTCACTATCTATTCTACTACACTCAATTATGTGCACACAGTTATGCGTTCGAAAAGCCTGTGGTATGAATATGCGTGAATATGTGAACATTTTTGTATTCATTTATCTTTTTTACCAAAAAGGCATAATAGTTTTGAATAAGGTATTATTTTTCGGGTTTTGGTATAAAAACTTCGATCTAAATTGTCATCACTGTTCAAGCTAGAAGTAGGTTATGCTGGCAAAACATACGTACATAGCTACGATCGAGTGCTTTTTAACCGCAATTAAGGGTATTCCCCGAAAAATATATTATAAAAAAAAAGAAAATACATAAAACGACAGTGTATTATTTTATACATTATACATACCATGAGCGAATAGGATTTAATAAGTATGAGTGAGTAGGGGAGAGTACACGTCTTTTTAAGTTCTAAGACATAAACTATAAGATAGTATTGAAATACTCCTCTTATCACACCGCAATCGCAAGTATTAAAGTTATGGAAACGTATTGTAATATACATAAATAAATACAACATCAGTCAGCTCAGCGCGTTTGTGTTGACATAATTTGTTGCCTGTAAACTTTTGCTTATTTTAGTTTAACGCTAATCTTCAGCTTCAGGGGTTCGGTTGTTGTGCGCTGTTCTGTTTAATTAATTAGATATTTTGTTTGCACCTGTTTAATATTAGTACTTTTAAAAAATATTAATTCTTTTTTATTGTTTGCGGTATACCTATACCTTGTTTAATACTTTTAAAAAATGGAGAAAAGTGCACTAGATATTCATGAAGCTTTTGCCAGCAATTTGGCTTTTGAAGATCAAATTATGTGGGATGCGTAAGTAGAATATATACCTGTTTGAATATGTAATTTATCTATTCTTTAGTTCGTACGTATGTAAGTACATCCGGTTGAAAATGTATCTATTTCCTTTACATTAAAAACGTTATTAATGGAAACCAATATAGCCCCGGAACGTGGGGAACTACCTTGACCGTAATAAAGATGGGTTGCAAATTCTGTTACCCAAAAATATTGTGGAAGATCGTTTACGTTTTTTTTGTGTGTATAAACATAATGTTACTAATAGCTGGTACTAATAGGGCAGGCACCAGGAACGCCAAAGAGGTTTATATAATTTTTTTACGCAGTCAGCGATTGTACTTGCATTGGCACTTAAGTACATAGTATGAATACGTTGCATATAAATGGTAGTTGATCGAAAATGTACCAAATCGGGGAAAATATTTTTTCTAACTAGGGGAAACCCCAATTTGCAGGTAGGTGTTAACTAATATGCATTAATAAGTGCACTCTTTTCATTATAGTTAAAAACATTAGATTGAAAGTGAAAAAACTACTTGTAAACATCGCGATTAAAGTCCTCCGATGGCATAGCAGCAGTTTAAAATGTATTTCGCGGAACTGTTAGAAATTACAGGTGCAAGGTGTTTTTTTTTCTCACTTTCAGATCTCTGTCGTTAAGTGCTTATTACAAGCAGCAGTCACGAGCAGAAATTTGCCGGCACAAAAAGTGCACCACATGCTCATCATTTAGTGTTAGTGTTAGTGTTAGTAAATACATACACAAACACAAAAGATACAAAAATGATATAGAATAAAAAATTAAAATAATTTTAGGCAAACTTAAAAACAAGACTGATCTAACAAAATAAGGATTACCTACTTATAAGAAAATCCAAAATTGTACTTATTATGTAAGAATTTGGAAAGTATTTTCGTATACCAATAAATGAATTACTACTACTAGTTAGTTTTAGTTTTGTGTAATTCGTGATATTACCACGTACACCATTTTTTAAACACAGGCGTGATGAAGGCACTTTTCCAAAGCTTAGGGAATTTCCCAGAGCTAATGGATAAATCGAACAAAGACTTAAAATAAGGACTAAGGGATTGACTGCATTTTTTAAGAACAATCGTTGCAATACCATCGGGTCCACATGAGTACAGCTACTTAAATAGCTAAAATATATATCGTCGATGGAAAGAGGAGAGTCTCTGAATTATATACTAATAGACAGCAAACATATTGCTAACAGCAAGGGAATCAGAAGTTTTACTATTACAGTAACTAAAATTTGCTGGATACCCATCAGATTTTTTCGTCAAAAAGTAGAATAGTACTGCCACAACAAGATAAGTCAAATACGTGGTCGAGTGCCATAGATTATTTAGAATATAACGAACAAAGACAGTACGATGGAATATATGTGTTTACAATATATAAATTTATTCCCAAATGTGATTTTCACACAAATGAGTTCTATATTAAGTTGAAATGGAAAATCAATCAATCGCGACTCAATGTGGGTACGCACATGTGGCAAAAGATGGTTATTTTGAATTTAAAACTTCGCATTTAGACCATCTTACATGCACAGGTGGACATAAAATTGTATTTCATCCAGAAAACGGCACTTATTTTGATAGCTTTGTCACTGGCTTTTCCGTTTTTTCCTTAATAAAGTGTTTTTTTAAAAACTCATTGAATATTAATATATTTAATATTTCTTTTTCAGGTATTCACCACGTCAATTTCCAGCCTTTAAGCAAAAGCTAAACGAATTATTTCGTGACCCTGAACCTACCGAATCCAAGCAAGAGAATAACAAAGCTATGGTAAGTAATAAATTTTCGTTGAGGTATTTTTAAAGATATTATTATTAAATAAAGATATTAGATATTATTTTGAAAGAGTATCTGTACTGCCCATACACTGTTCCACTCCGACATATTCCAGACATTTTTTTGAGTGGAAAAGTTATTCCCAAGTGTGAAAAGTTGAAATATCTGGGATCTATGATCGACGACATAAATTATTGTGTAAGGAAAAATCTGCCACCTTCTGTGGCCGAAACATATCCCCAGCTTTATCCAAGCTTGTTTTACATGACACTCCTACACGGGGTGGGCAATAAAAAAAACATTCAGTTACCGATTAACATAAAAATAACCTTTTTATTTAAAAAAAAAAAAAACATTGTCCCCTATTTAAAAATACATGTTCTACCCTGATTCGTAATCTTTTTAGGAAAGAATTCGTGAAGCAATCTACAACAGTACAATCTCACAAAGTAAGTTAAAATTTTAGTTGAAAGTTATTTTTAATATTGTGCAACTATTTTTGTTTTTTTTTTTTTGTAGCGAAATACACAAATAAAAACCTCTTAGCGACTTATATTCTGGTAACAGTTGCCGAAGGCACAACCTATAGACAAGCTCGAGAGGCTAAAAAATTTTCGGTTCATTTAGTTGTACGTACTAGAAAATGTAAAAGTAAGTATCATATAAATGTATATAAATATGTAACTTATTTTTAATGTTTTAAACATAGAAAATGACGACAGCACTGACTGCTGTATGGTTTTCATTGATGAGAATGCTCGCGTTTATAGCAACTGGAAACATTTTATGGAAACAAATCTCCTACCAGAGGGTGTAGCACTTGCACCATACAATGGTGTCTACAAATATGAAAAAGATAAGGTAACATTCAAAACAAACCAAATAAAAATAAAAATAAAAAATAAAAAATATTTTCTTAATAGCTTATTCTGGACTCTTGGGAAACACCTGCTAGCGGAATGGCAAGTAAAATTACTGATAAAGCAGATATAGCAGCAGGAGTAGGAGGATTTGCTGCAGCAACCGTTACTCTGTCAGCATTAGCGATGCCAGTTGCTGCCCCATTGTTGGCTGGTGCTGCTGTAGTATGCGCAGCTACCGGTGTTTATTCGACTATTCGCTCAGGTTGGCAGTTATGGAATCGAAGCGACCATGAGGAAAGCATAAATATAACTAATAAACAAGCAAGAGGGTGTTGGTTAGGTGTAGCCTCCGGAGCACTTGCTGTATCATCAACTGTAGCGACTAAATCGCTTGCGCAAGTGGTTTTTGCTGGCAAAGAAGTTTCATTGGTAAATTACCAATTACCAAATTTTTTATATTTTTATGCTTAAAATTGCGATTTTATTTTTGTTTTGTATAGATTCATGAAACTGTAGTAAATGGAATGAATATTTCAACTATGTTATTATCAGGAACTGGAGTGGCAAATGGAATCGTTGATTTGCTGCTGGTAAGTTTTAAATTTGATTAAATTTGACATTTGACATTAATTCCTTACACGTGGCAAAAAATGCAAGTTTCTATTGGACTTAAATGTACAATTCCTCTAATATGTCATAGCTACTCTTGATTTAAAGCTTAAGATATACATAAAGCCTAGCTTCTCAAAAAATTGTGGGTGTTAAACATATATTTTTTGACGAATTATTTTTTTAAAACGAGACCTATTGACAGTTCTTACTCTGGTATGTTTGTCAGACTTTAGCAAATAAATACTTTTAGGTGCAAACACTTTACCTTTGGTATACTAAAACATACGAGAAAGTTAAAAAGAAGTATTAATATTTTGTGATCTGTATCTTAAGATGGGACATTTGTCAGTCAAACGCAAATTATTTATATTATACATTATTTAAAAAAAAATATTCTACTTTTGTCCTACTTCTTTTTAGAAATACAACGACGATGAACATATTTCTGGATTGGATTGCTTGCAAGTGGCAGCGTCACTAGCTATATTTACGCACTCGGTTTACAATTTCCGTCTGGCCTCTACTATTATAGCTCAAACTCAAGATGCAAGAGTAGGCACATACAGATCAGAGCTAAGCAATAGACAAAGGTACTTTTTTTTTTTATTACAAATACATAATTAACAATAAATGTTGGTAATACAGAAAAATGTTCGACAAGATGACCAAAGAAACAATACGAACAAAAGGAGCTACTACCGGCAAAACGGATCTCATCCGCTTAATAAATGAAGTTCCCGACAAACAATATCTCAACGATATGAACAAGGTTAACAAAAATTTGAACAAAAATAATGTTCGTTTTACAGCCGGAAAGAACGGTAATATTGTGTTAAACGATGATGTTGCAGTAAAAGCCAGCACTCTGCGAGACAGTATTCAACATGGAAAAGGCGAAAATGTTCTCGGAAAAGTTACCAAACCGATACCACAATCACACCAGACGGTACCAAATTCTGAAGCAGTCAACTTGCTGACCAGTAACGCTTTTTCTGAAAACAGCACCACACTGGTCAGTTATTGCAATAGTGCTCTTCGAATGGCAAGTGTACTTATTTTAAACAAAGACACATTCCAAAATTGTGTTCAAAATTTAATCAAAGAAGTCGGAGAAATTGTAACCAGCTATCTAATTGAGTTGGCCAGTGATTTTTTAAAAAAATTCAGAGCGGAAGTGCATAGTTTTATTAAAACCATATTGTATTTCGAAACCGTTTTGTGGGATTTGTACCAGATATGTGAAAAAGAATTACAAGAACTCACTGTGGAAACCCTGCAAAAAGGAAAGGACAAAATATTCGGTTCTCTGTTGCTTTACTACAAACAGATGTCGAACACTAATCCCCATGTCCAAACGATTAATTGTAACGTCTGCGGGGGAACTTATCAAATATGTCCAATTGAATAGTTCCAGCCAACGTTATTGTTAAACCATATAGCAAATTCATGGCGGCTTTTTTTTTGATGATAAAACAAAACGTATTTTAAAGAAAAAACATAATGTATAGTGAGAAGAAATGTTCGAAAGTACGTAAATTAACAAACAGAAAGATAGATGTAGATGCTTTTATTAGAGTTAAGTATATATGTATTTTAAAAAGTGCCTCACAAAGCATGTTTTTTTCTTCAAGCTAAATACACTTATTTTTCTATTATTTTGTATTGTACGGAACCACGTATATGTACAAAAATATTTAACATTTATTTTATAGTTATACATCATAACCAGTGAAAAGTTTTAGAATGTGTTTCGAGACGGTCGGATTTATTTTGTCAGACGCATTCTAAGCTCAAACAATAAAGTGATTCATAAAAAAGTTGCTGTTTTTTTTTATAAATTACATATTGTAATATTTAAAATATTCGGGGATAGGACAAGAATATTTTAATTAACAAACTTATTACGATGGTCTAATACCGACACAATAGATGACAATTATTAACAAATTAGTTGACTCTGTATAATAGTAATCAAACTTCAATTATTTTTTATTATACAGTTCTATAGATACAATTAATTACTAACCACCGTATTTTCAGTCAGTCATAAAACTTAGCACTGACAATTGAATTGCTGTCACGATAGTTAAACTTTATTTTGAATTTAGTTTCTACTACCGTATACATGTTATAACCAAGGTCAATTCGAAAGGTTACAAAAACTGCAGAACAAAGCGATGAGAAGTATCCTGAAATTAAACCGGTTTACCCCAATAAGGTTTATTTTATATTCTAAAATATTTGACAAGCTCAGCATATTCGTTTTGGCTCTGGGAAATAAGGCATCAAGAAATAAAGCCCCAAAAATATAAACACGGAACAACGTTTTTTTTTTTAAAATTGTGGTCTTATTTCATTCCTTTGGGGTCTTATTTTATTTTGTATTTGAGTTTATTTCTATGTAATACTGTCACGAAGTCTCTCTCGGTTCATTTGCCTTCATCAAGTACGTGGGTCCAAAAAAAAAAAGAAACATAAAAAATTAATTAGGAACATTTTATTGGAGAGAGAAGGAACAGCAATCTCCTTTTGTACCAGATCAAAAAAAAGATATACTGGAAAAAATTCTCATGCAAACATTTTGTGAAGTATGTTTGTAAGGAATTATAGTGTGGCAAGAAATACACTTTCACCTGAAGGTGTTTGCAAGCTTACGAAGCACTACGAATGTAGTGAAACGATTGCGTGGATGCATCAACAATACTTGGAGGAGAATTGAATGTATTGAGTAGCATTAGATCGGTATTCCGAAGCACCTGCGAAAGGTAAGGGTATAAATAAATATATTTTAGGTTTCAGGAAGACACAAAAACATAGCCTTTAATAAAATAAGACGGGTCTACAATGCTTTTCAGACGTCACCTACATGTCCTCTTCTAGTTAACAAGGAAAACGTTCGCAGTTTCTTAAGACGTTGTGAATCCCAAGCCAATTTATACATGCTGTAAAGAGGAAGAACAGTTTGCTAATTAGTTGTTTTCATTATCAAAACATTAGATTTAATAAAAGAAAACATTCCTCCGTCAAACCGAACTCTTTTAATGGATGGAACAATTAAGGTTGTTCCGCAAAGATGCTTTCATCAATTGTTAGTCATCTACGTGGAATATTTTGAATGGGGATTTTAGTAAAGATAAATTAAAAAAAGTTTTGTTAATTTTTTTTTTTTTTGTTTACCTTTGTTAATAATAAAAATAACTCATATTCTGTTGTGTTGTTAAATTAGGGCTCCGCTTTATATTGATATTTTGTTGGAACTTTGGGCCTTCATTTCATTTCTATTTTGGGGTTGTATTTAATAATGAAATAAAGAACCAATTTTGGGTCAAATGAAAATTTACTGTGCAGCAAAACAAATCTACACCTCTTTTTAGAATTTTTAAAAACGAAAAATTGCTTCCTAAATTGGCGAGTCACAGTTTATTCTGAATGCACCCACCGAAAATTAAAAATTTACATTCGCTAGTTACTATCGGAAATCCCCGAACTAAACATGATGCGCGGTAACTGATCATCGAACAACAAGAACACTTAACGCTTTAGCAAAGGTTTCTCTACTGAAATCACAAACAGAGAAGCATGGGTTGGCAACAACCCACTTAATCGTCAAACCGGCCTAATGTGGTTCAAAAATGGACTCTGGGTGGGAGCTGGTATCTGCGGACCAAACAAAAATGTCTCAATACCCATGGGAAAAAGTCTCAATGTATTTCAGGCAGAGCTCCAGGCCATTAAGGAATATGAGCAAACCTAATTCACACCTCAGATATTTAAGGCGCCAACATCCATATATTCACCGACAGTCAAGCAGCTATAAAAGCACCTAGAGCATATCATATAGGAGTGCCCGGCCCTTTAGGGAATAAAAAGACAACTTTTCTTAGACAAGTAATTAGCAATGATGCTATTAAGAATTATGTACTAAGCTACATTAGGAAAGTAGAGGCGCTACTTTCCTTAGCAATATCTCTGACATTTAGCACAAAAGATCTTTTAGGTCAAAGTGCAGTCCCTATCGCATCGGCGAGTCAGAAGCCTAAGCTTAAGTACTTACGCTAGTGGTTGATTGACACGACTGAAGATCACATGTGTGTAAGGTGAATATCCATAGACGCAGGCACATGTAAAAAGATAAATAAAAACTTTTGTATTAAAAATATGTTACAATACCTGTTTTTGTTGGTCTCATGTCGTTTTCGATTGGTAATCCGGAAGACTTTCGGACTCTTCTGAAAGTGTTCGTTTGGCACTTAAATGACAGCTCATCTCCTGGAAAGAACCGAAATTCGCCTCTGACTTTGAATTCAGAATCAAAACCAGAAGCACGCGTCGAATACCACATGCGAATCAGCGAGATGCAGTGAAATAGTGGGTTGTGTTGTAATCTCCCAAATTATATTATTATTATAACATCGCGGGGGAAGAAGAACAAATAACAAAAATGGCTTTCTCATTTTATTTATACTTGTGGGTAAATGTGCGATACCCTTGGATGTTGCAAACTATGTGTCTTGATAAAGGGTTTAACTTAATCTCTTCAAATAACTTCTTATGGTAAAAATGAGTACTTAGTGGGGAGGCAATACATTGAATTCTTTATGGTTACTTTATATTATTGATTTATTTTGCTTTAAATTTTACGCTACTTTAACTTTTTTCGTCTCTGGTTCGCATACGATGTACAAAAGCAGCTCCTTTATTTTTTCGGAAGTTCTCGAAGGGATCATTTACGTTGATTCCAACACCCTGCGAAATTTAAATTTAAAATAAAAGAAGATAAACTTAAAAATATATATATAAAAATAACTATTTTACCTTGTACATATCTCTACGTTCGCGAACTTCTCCACCCGATATTGGCGCTTCGATTCCTTGATTTTTTGTACCAAGACCTGCACCAGATCCAGCCCAACCCATTTTCATGAGCATTTGATGCCCCTTATTGGATTCCTCAATGAATTCATTTGTTTTGCCATAATTTCCCCCACTGCAAGCAAAGTTCATATATAAAGTATTTGGAAAATCAAATCAAATCAAAACCTTACAAGAAACTTGGTGGAGTAATAGACCTCTCTCGTTCACGACGAGTACTAGTTCGGTCACGTGCTTCTCTCTCACGTGTATCTCGGTCGCGTGATTCTCTGTCACGAGTTTCACGATCACGTGATTCTCGGTCACGTTCACGATCGCGATCCCTTTCCCTTTCTCGTTCTCTTACAGGTGATATTTTACGGGGCGACCGATTTCTAGCATTATTTGCATAACGACCTCTGGGCGGCTTGTCATGTATGGATGGCGAGCGGGAACGAGATCTAGATCGACGTGGCGATCGTGAGCGGGATTTTGATTGAGGTGTCCTACTTCTGCTTTTCGATCTGCATACAAACTTAAATTAAAGAAAGAAGCTGAAACCCATGAAGGATCTTACCTATAACACCGTTTGTTCGGTTGTTTCTTCGGTTTCATCGTCTCAAGTAGAATGGGACTAGGCGATCGTGACGGCTCACGTGTCCCATCCTTCAGTTCTTCCTCTTTTTGTTTTTTAGCGGCATTCTTGACCTTGTAGTACTCGTACAAGCCTAGTTTTTCCCACCCTTCACTGTAATTTCAAAACAAATTAAAAAAAAACACAACAAAAGGGAGAACTAAACAAGTCGTACTTATCACGCGGACGGTCGTGACTCGGCGGTGCAATAAATGCAGCCAACGCATTTGTTAAACGTTCGCTTTGTGGCGTCGGCGCTGGAAGACGTATTTCTTCGGGATCCAATGCCTTGTAACTATAGTCTTCCAAGCGTATCAGGGAAACCATCAAACCTGCTGGTAAATCATAATAAGGAGCTGTTGGTTTCGGATCTTCTTCTACTACTAGAGGCGCTGCAGACGCTTGCACGGCACTGACTACTTGCGGTTGCGTTGAAGCACCACCCCCACCTGGTGTCAAAAAGCCTGGAGGAGGTTTTGATAAATCAGGAATAAAAAAGCTAGGTATCACCGCCGCGTAGTCACTGCTTTCATTGCCGGACGAATTACCAGTACCCACGCTTGCAAATGGGTTTTTCCCAACCGTTGGAAAATTATTGTGATGCTGCATTGCTGCTGAAGCACCAACAGCACCACTCGCGCTGTTAACTGAGTTGCCAATGCTTACGCCACCGCTACTACTATTGCCCCCGCCGCCGCCGCCACCAGCATTTGCATTGCTAAATTGGGAAAACGGATTTTTATTGAGCACTTGTTGATTGCCAAACAAATTTCCAAAAAGAGGTTGATTATTGTGCTCAGGTCCTGTATTGTTCATACTTTGCGAAGCATTGGCATAGGCATTCTGGTCAGTGGGCATTTGAACCTTTTGTGCCATTAGTGGCTGTGGCGATGGATTTCTAATTGACGTATTTAGGTGCTCATTGCCCTGCAACATGTTGCTGTTGACCGCTGCTGCAATTGCGGATGACTGCAATTGTTTAGGATCAATCAGTTGCTGTATGATCGCAGCACTTGGCAATACGGCAGCAATTAACTGCTGCTCTAGAGCTTGCTTCTGCTGTTCGAGCACTGCGATTTGCTGTGTTGCATGCTGAATGAATATCTGATGTTGCTTTTGGTATCTGAAAGAAAAGTGGTTGATATGCAGCGCGCTCTCAATCGATAATGCGTTCATACCCATCCAAAGTTGATTTGGTGCTTTGAGCCAAATTGCTTACAATATCGCGATGCATGTTCATCAGGTTCGTTTTGTACTCATGCATGGACGAATCGGGTGATCCTAATTTGGATATAACGCACGCATCGAAGAATTTAGCTTTCGATTCCCACAATGAGAGCAACTTGGTTAGCTTGCATTTTTGATCGTTACTTGCAACTATCATGTAAGAGAG
Source organism: Ferdinandea cuprea (assembly GCA_963576555.1). Classification (NCBI taxonomy): domain Eukaryota; kingdom Metazoa; phylum Arthropoda; class Insecta; order Diptera; family Syrphidae; genus Ferdinandea; species Ferdinandea cuprea. Next base: position 23,247,268 of record OY754960.1, read on the forward strand.
TGGGAATACATTAAATTTTAGGCAACGACTCTGTGTTGAGCAGCGATTTCTACTTACTCAATTCAGCACTGCAAAACATCGGTATCACAACGTTCTCTAAGCTGTTTTTTAGATCATTTGTGTTTTTCCTAACACTGAAATGCATGGAGATGAGTTGAAACAAATTCAATATTGATTAAGATCGTTAAACGTTGACAAGTGCATTTCTCGGAATAGCTTTGCCTTAACTAATTTTACGAAAATATGTGATATCCTTCAAGGAGAATTGATCTGAAATAATTATTACAAAATCAATTTCCCATATTGGCGTGGTCAATGGCTTTGTGTGTACAAAAAAAGATGGAATCAAACTGTTTTGGAATTTTTTGAGAAACGATTCATTGCTCATGTGAATTCGATCTCAAGTGCCGAGAATGAACGCAGATGCAAGTCTGCTGTGCAGAGAGACGTTACAATGGTGCTGTAATTTAGTGAGATCTTGCTCATAAATTAATTAGCATGGAGTTTGATTTACTTCGATTAAAAACTGTCCCTATTTTAGTCAAATCATATACTTGGAGTTTATAATTGATTTGAATATTTTCGTAGATTAACAGCTAAGTTCCAGAAATCGATATTGCAAATCGAGTGAAATCATTTTCAGTGTTCTGTATTTCGATCGATTTGGTGACTTTGAATTTTTTTCGAAATCACTTTGCGTGAAATTGAAAACAGCTGATATCTTTCATTTGACAAAAATTATTATTTTTTATTTGGTAAATTTTCTGGTAAATTATTTTGTTGTTCACGCCTTTTAAAGTATAATTAACAAGTGCTGTGTTCATTGCTGGGCGATTGCAGACGGAAAGGTTAAAATACACTCAAGAAAAAAATAAAAAGACGATACATGAGAGATTATCTAATTCCTTTGAAATTAGAGAGGCTGCCTAAAAGCTATAAACCAAAGGTCAATTGTTATTAATAATAAAATTAAATATTTATACGCTGCCGTCTAAATAAATGACAATTAATAATGGTTCTGCAAATTTTGGAACCTCACCTTGAGCAATCTAGAATTCCTATCACTTTGCAGCTAGCCGCCAGTTTGCGTTTTCCTGGCGAAAAAATTTTCCAAAGGTCAATCGGAAAAGATGCTGATTTAGCTTTGTGGCAAAGCAATTTATACAAAATTTTGACAAAAGTGCTGACGATTTTGGAGAATCGAATTTGTTTTCGATTCTGTGTTCTTTTCTTAAAACCTCTTAGGTGATCATCAGATTCCTAAGAATTGTGTAAAATTTTATTTCTTACTCTGTAAGAATTGCACATCGAATGTCACAGATCGATTGGAAATCACTTTTAAATCGACAAAATCGAATTGTGGAACACAATAATTTCACTTTGGATCGATTTGGAAAAATTTGAAATCGAAATCGATTAAAATAAAATGTAGAACACACAAATTCATTTTCGATCGATTTCGAGTGAAAGTGAAATGTGGAACCTAGCTGTATATATCCGTTGCTTGGTAATACCTATTTTGCTTATTTTGAGTTAAATCTGATTGGTGGTTTTCATATTTTTTCAGATCATCAGAACGAAGCAAGTAAATTTGTTTGCAACTTATTTTCATTCATTTAATTTCCTATTGGTTATTATTTCCTTTTTTTAGCCTCACGTTTACGTATAAAAAAAGGTTAAAAAAAAGGTACACCTAGATATTGGCCCTTATTTAACCAAAGAACAAATACAATTGTGTTAAAAATGGGCCCGGTTGAAGGCAAAACAAGCGATTTAGGTAAAACGGAGCTAAATTTTAACAACTCTCATTTATATCATCAGACTAGTGAGGTCAATGAACTTATAAAACTTGACGTCAAAGACTAGTGTAGTAGTAACAAAAATGAAAATGAGAAGAAGAGTGTTGTAAGTGTACAAGTGTACATTAAAAAGAAAAAATTGTCAAAATTGCCAATGCCGTTCGTCGGTCTGTCTGTACGGGCGATGTATGTCGAAACGGTTCGACGGATTTGCTACATCTCGGGCACCTTTTTATTCAAAAAAATTTGTATACTTGGATTTTTTAAATAATTTTTTTTTCATATAACGATTTTCTTAAATTTAAATTAAATTCGTTTTCTAAAAAAAAAAATTGTTTGTATTTCGAATAATTAATTATGTTAAAAATGTCCAATGTGCGAAATTACATCAAAATCGTAGGTGCCGTTTTTGAGAAAATCAAATTTTTTAAAACATAAAAAATGATTTAAAAAAAATTGTCAATAGTCACCAATTATTTTCGATTCAAAAACGCATCTCATGTACCGAGAAAGTTTCGTATGACGCAGTTGTTCACTTAATGTTTTGAAGAAAATCGTACAAATTTTAGAAAAGGTTTGTTACAGTTATTTTACGAAAACATTTGACAAATAAATCAATTTTCCGGCTATCTTCTCTAAGGAAGAGCATGACAGAGTTTCCAACCAGCAACAATAAATAACCTTAAAAAATTCATTGATAAATTCTGCAACGCTATCGACAAGAAAATGAATACACCCATAGGATGGGATATAGGCAAACCACAATATAAAATCGCACAGATTTTAGCTCTTCAAATACCTACGGCAGTGTGGTTGTTGCGAGGCGGTGTAAATGAACTATCAGAAGAGTTCGAATAAGACAGTTGATTTCAAACGAATTTTTCCAAAGAAACACTCAATTTTAACACCGAGTGAACCTCAAGAGATAAAAAACTAATTCGAGTAGTTATTATACACAAGGCCATCCTAATCAGTCGCAAAGATTCCAAGAAAAGCACTCGACACCAGATACTAACACTAACAATAATTATTCTAAAACCATGTAAACTTACCAATGATGCAGTATATCATTTACTAAGTATATAAGATGTAACTTTTGTGTAAATGTTGCTCCATTTATCAATGCCCTAAAAATAAATTAACGAAAGAAATTGTTTGTTTGGGTTTTGCTTTCACTTAGCCAAATGTTTTGTTTGCATTTCTCTACATATAGTTTGTGTTTGTTTTTTATATGATTTTTTTTTTCGAATCTCAGTTCTTGTACTGTTTATTGCTTCGCAGAACCACACTTCGATATCCATACAACAAAACATAGGCAAATCAAAGAACGTAGCAATTGACCGAAGATAGTAGTAAATATTACAAAATTACAAAACAAAAGAACGTTAAAAAACTAATTTCAACACTGATTTTGTACCAAAAAATATAAACATTTCAAATTCTCTTGTGTTCTTTTGTGTACTCTCGTGGACTGTTTAATTTTCCTTGTTTTTTTTCTGAGAGTGCAAGCGAGAGAGAGAGAGAGCGAGTCATCATCAACAGATTACCAATTAATTTAAATTTTTTTACAACTTTTATATATATATAAAAAAAAATATAGTATATGGAAATTTTCAAATACAAAAAGAGTAAACCCTTATTTGACGCGTACTTCTTTAAAAGATATTGCAATACGACATTGTTTTTAGCGGTGTCGGATGAATGCTGTAAAATCCAGTTTTTGCCTAAAATTGCAATTACAAAAATTAACTTAATTTACAATCGATTCAATTGGCAAAAAAAAATAGTTCAATACGTATTATAATAACTATTACTATTTTTATAAAAGTCGTGTGTATAATCGTAAATTTAAAAAAAAAAAAAAAAAGGAAATAGACTTTGTAGTGGACAAATTAAATATTACCTCGAAGGTGTTGCAATTGTTCTTTTCTTTGTTTCTTTTATTTTTTTATTGCAGCACCTTTAATACACCAAATGATAAATTGGCAAAAGTTGAAACTAAATTGTGCCTAAAGATATTTTGTATGCGAAGTTTTCTTTTTGGCACGAATGAAATTTCGAACGGCAGTAAAAAACTTAAGGTCATACTGGTAAGTAATCACCTACGACTTAGAGCGTGGCGAAAAATTAAAAACAAAAATATTTACAAATCCTAATACCACAGAAATTTTTATAATTGTGGAGACTTATTAGATGAACAAAAATTCGTCCGGTCCAATGTTGTCACTTCGGAACTTAGAAATGTGGTAGATTTTAAATTTGTTTGCACAAGCTATTTAAACTTTATAAACAATCAAATAAATACAGCTGAGCGATGTATTTACAAACTACGGAAATGTATTGTTGAATGGTTTGGATAACATCAGCCAGCCAAATGACGTAAACATCCTCTGTTGGAAATTGCTTTACATTGTCGAAACTTTTTCGATAAATTAAGCCCTAGTAATACGTTCTGCCCAAACCGGTGAAGACGTTGTAGATAAACAGGATTCTCGTACAATTCCGTCGTACAGAAACCGGCGTGATTCGACGAATTAGTTTTTGGGCAAAATCCTGCTGCGTTTTTGTATTTTAGAGACCAGAGATGGGTTTAAGAAATTACCAGAAATTAAAATATTGGCTTGCGATTTAAAAACGCACATGATATGGAGAGAACGTTTCGTACTACCCAGTTTTGAATTTTTTGCATTAACTGAAGCACAATTTTCACAACTCAAATCTTGTGAAAGTTTGTGGAAAATAAATTTCATAGCCATTTTAACGACGTGGATTCGACAAAACTAGATTTTCATGCACTCATTGAGCTACAGAAACAATATATTTGCGGAAATATAATTATTAACTGGTTCCGGAAATTTAATATTGTGATACAATTTTAGCAATTTTTGTACAAAAAGGTGCTTTGAATAATTTTTACTTTCAAAATTGTATCTTATGCTGATGAACGTCACAAATGGTTAATAAAAATGCATCCATACATCAGAGAGGCTTTGTGCTTGATTTCCGCATGAAGATTGAGAAGCAATCAAAGACAAAGCTGTTTAAAGCAAAATGATAAATAGTGGTACAATCCAGCGAAAGGTAGAAGTGACAACACTGTTCCGGTCGAGAATGTGCTCTAAATTTTGCGGAATGTTTTATGTTACTCAGGAATTCTTTGTTATAACCAAAAAGATAACAAAAAATCGTTATCTTCTCTTGTGAATGTGATCACCAAACATAATAAGCTCAGCACGGATGACTTATGCAAAGTATCCGGTGACGTGTACTAGGATACTCCACACCTTCTTTGTCACTGCCCAGTACTCTGCCAATCATGCTGCAACTAGAAGATTTGATTTGCATTGAACTCGTGCAGCTACAGCATGCGTTTATGTATTACAGTATTCCATTGTGTTCAGTCAGTTAGACGAAGTTTCTAACATGTCTATAAACTTGTTTTAAAATTGGAATTGAGCTAAATCTAGCAGCTGCTAAATATTATTGTTTCGCGACCCCATTAACTAAACTTATGGTAACGTCGTATCCGAAAAGCAAACAAAGTTGTCTACGAAAATCAATCGTTGCAAGGTAAAAACAAAGTATTTACGGCTTGCATAAAAACGACTTGCTTAACATCGTCCACGAAGTTTAGGGTAATGATATGTGTAATTTATTACAGCGGCGTATCTTTAAGATCAATATTTAACAGATTATTCAGCTGTACCTTCCAAAACGGTTCTGTTTACCTATAAGCTAATAGGTACTGGTATTACAGTTGAAAAAGTTTGGGAGGCGGAAAATTAACTGTTCAAAAAATGACGAAAGACAACTGGTCTAAACGGTTTATGGTTCTAAATGCCTAATTAGGCGAAGACAAGTTGTCAATTTGTTTTGCACAAAAAAAAAGCAGTCGGAGCAGAAGATGTGGCTGTCTGATTTTCGAAAGATATTCAACCAATTAGCTGTGACGCAGAATTGCAGTTTAGAGCTCTATTTAGCTTAGGGGAGTTTCCTCGCACTTCGCCACCACGTTGAATGGCAGAACTCTATTTGCCAACTTAAGAACACAATTTTCTTTCTGTTTCGAAGAAGAATTGATTATGTTGCTGACTGATCAAAGATGAAAAATTTACCTATTTAAAAATAACAAATTATAAGAGTCCACTACACGAAGCTACTTCAGTGTCTATCTTAAGACTAAATAATATATTGATTTCATTCAGTTCCTATGGTTAGTTTATATTTACCTGCAGATATGCTGTCTTTCGTACACGCATCGATAATTGGCTGTAGAACTCCATCAAAATCTGAGAGCGATATATTATTTTCATCGGCTTGTTCTTCCAAACTATTATTCTGTGCGTCCTCGATTGCTTCGTCAATTTGTTTTTGTTGCTGCTGCATCAAAGCCTAAGTATTTTTTCATAATTTAGGGTAGAAAAATATACATAAAAAAACCGAAAGAGAAATAAATCCAAGGGTAAATTCGTAGAAATAAAATATATTAACCATAAACAAAATATAAATTTATAAAATGCCAACTGGCGATAAGTGAAAAATTCACTCGAAAATAATTAGTCATACAATATTATTGTTATATCTTGAAATATGTACATATTGTGATCATTGCGAATAATATGCAAAGCAAGACAATAAGAGGATGAGTTCCAAAAAAGAAAAAAAACAAATTTACCTCACAACTTAATGAAATAGAACAAATAAAGAATGCAGACTCAAAGAATTCAACGATGACTTTTATTTTGAGAAATCTCGATTGAATCGAGTTATAGTTTTGTATTTATTTAAGAAGCACTTCCCGAACACAAAGCCCCAATTATGGGGGGATTAACTAAGGGAACTGCAACAAAACCGTATCGTTATCGACAAATTGAAAAGAAATCAATATTTATTCAAAAAATAAGATATGGCAACATTGTGTTTAAATAAACATAATAATTAAACACTGCTAGCAACTTGAAACTACTGATTCACGGTAACGGTTATTTGACTTAAAAAATTCAAGTTTTTAACCAACTTTCACTAATTAAGTTCTTTTATCAAATGTTTGGTAAAACTTCATACTTTGTACAAAACAAGTTGACAAGGTGATCTAGTTTAAAGGTTCTTGAATCCGAAACGGGGAGGGGCACCTTTCTCTACTTTCATATGTATGTTGGTAGAGTGAAACCAGCGAAGAAATCGGCTATGGTGGACTATTAATTTTTGTGCTGCTAAATAAAAACTAAAATACAGATCCTAAGTAAAACCAAAATTAAATGTCTAAGCGGCATATAGTTTCAAAGGCGTTTCACCCAAATATTGGTTGTGTAGGATCATCAGTGGATTTTTTACCACAATTTAGCACCACACCATTGCAATCAATGTAGAAATGGCTAATGGTAAAAATTCTTAAATTTAAGTTTGCCGAGACTAAAGTGGTTAGACAATTCGAATTGGAAAGGAGATTCAACGGCGAACCCCATGAGCTGCGGATGTAGTCAAAAAATCCGAAACACCTCAACTACTTTGGATCGTCTTAATAGAGCGATATTGACTATTGTGTTACAGCCAAAAGAATATTCGAATCTCAACCCTAAGGTTCGGGTTTGGAAAAATGGAAGCAGCATTCGCTAAATCGGAGAGAATGGAGGACTGTCTTGACTCAGAGAGACAGACTTTTCGCGGGTTACGCAGGCACATCCACAGAAATTTGGCTATTCAGTTTTTTTTTTCAAAAACTTTATTAATTTAATAATCTATGCACCCCGTTATTAATTGACACAAAAGAACGACTCTACTACAACAAGTAGAGCTTGGGGCTTTAATTAAATATTGACACTCAAGCTTGGGACAAAAAGCGGCCTTTTAAATTTAAGCTAAATCGTAGGGAGTGAAATATTTCTTGTGTCGCGACTTCGAATATGGTTCAACATTGCAAGTGTCATCAATTCATAAATACAGAGTATTCTCTATTGGTTTTACCCCACTTAAATGTTCTGCAGATGTGACAATAGTCTGGACCGAATTTTATGTAAACAGTACTAAACAATTTGCCTCTATAAGAAGGAAAAATATCAGCTCCGTGATGAAAGCATAATTGACTATTGTTAGTTAGGCGTGCGAGCCATAAGAATGGAAGTACCGTCTAACGACTTCTGCAAAGACCTTAAACACATACTATATTTGAGGCAGATTTTCCTTCTCTGTCATTATTTAACGCAATTTTAAAGCAAAGAAAGAAACTCTATTAACCACTAGTTTTTATATAAAATATGGAAAAACTATGGTGATAAGTACATTTGAACAAAGAGAGAGGATACAACAAAATTGCGAAAATACAAGTGTATTTATTCGCTATATAAACATATTAAGCCAAAAATAAAGCGTCTTAACCAGACATTCTCTATAGAAATTAAAGCTAGAATGAAGCGACCATAAACAAAAATGGCGTTAAGAACCTAAAAATGCCTTTCTATTTCTATCATTTGTTCATCGTACCTGTTTTACGTATCATCGTTACCTGTTTCAATTGCGCACAATGACAATGCCCCATAATATGTGGGTTTTTTCTTCATAAGACAATAATATGTCTATCGTGAACTTATTAGGGGAGCAGAAAAACTCAGCTCTATTGACGACTGAATTGGATAATAATACAATAGTGAATGCCAACGAATAAAAAGTAGATAATATAACGAAATACAGCTGGACGATAGTCGATTCCTTTCTCATAGGAACATAAAAAACCAACAAATTATATGCAGCCACTGTGCTGTAACTGACAGTTGACATTGGAGACCCTAGACTTAGTAGGACAATATTTCAATGAGCAAAGTTAAGAATATTTAAAACAATTTCTACATCAATATAATTTTAAGTTTTTTCCCTGTTATTTTAAATGTTAATGCATACCGAGTGTTGAGCAGATAAATTTAGCTCCGACTGGTGAATTTGTTTGCGCAATGTGTTCTGCTGCATGTTGATAGCCTCGATTTGTGCCGTTATTGTCATCGAGTTGGTGCTATTTGACTGATTGGCGCCATGTCCGTTTCCCCATAGATTAGCGGAGTTTGATTGCTGGCTCATGTTAATTGGCTGTTGATAGCCACCACCAGCAGCACCGCCACCAACGTTAACACTTCCGCCAGCAGCACCAACACCCATCTGTTGTTGTTGTCCGAGTTGTGACATATTTTGGTTATCATGGAAGCTATGGTGCTGAGGCTGTTGTTGCCCTGACTGCGATATGCTTTGATTATCATGGAAATTATGTTGTGGTTGCTGTCCTCCCTGATGGTAGTGATGTGTTCCCTGTGAGAGTGAGCCTTGTTGTTTCAAAACTGCAAGTAAACTCTTTCATTAATACTTAATGTTAACAGAAAAGTGTTGATAGATTCTGATTTTGTGAACGCCTGGGAAGACAAACTATCCCAGATCCAGTAAACTGACTTTAAACAAAACTCAGATCATAAACTGAAACATCTTACAGGCTTGTTCGGCTGCCACTCGCCATTCGTAGTAATTGCAGTATTCTCCACCATATAAAAAATCAAATTTGGGATTGCCTTGTTGCTTTTGCTTGGTTATTTGTTCGAATTCGGGTCCATTTCTAGCCACAAATTCGGCAAGTTTATCAATTATATTTCGAAGGCTAGCATCTACGGATGGGAAAAGAAAAATGTGGACTGAACTCAATTGGATTTTTAAAATTTCCAGAGACAAACCTCTTGGAGGAGGTGGTCCATCCATTGTTTCGTAAATAAACGAATTATATTAATTTACAATTTGCTTGGCTTTAGAAAACAATTTTTAAATGAGTTTTTTTGCGCAAATTTCCATTTGTCAACTCAAATGAACGCCATTTTTCTTTTCCTTTACTTCACATCACAAACCGGTGTTACAGAGTGAAGTATAATGTAGTTGATTATTTAAAGGTGGACTTGCATTGACGAGGACAAATACGTCCTATTCTATTAAACACAAGCTTTAAAAAACAATTCATTAAAAATGTCAAAATATTCGAGTAACCTTTCAAATAAAATATATTTTGTTTTGTTATGAATATATTTTGCTTGCAAGCATTCCGTACAAAATAATAACTGTATGGACAAACAATACTACTGATTTAAAATAATAGGTTTGTCCGGCAAATAAAAAAATATGTACTTTGGTTCATATGTCTTTTTACATAATTGTGATTCACTTTCGTTTTTATATGTGTAGGTACTTTTAATTGAAATAGGGCAACATTTTACTTTGTCGCTCTGCAAAGGGTATGTAATTTTCAAGAAAATTTATGTCTATATCTAGGGTTTTCATTAACTCATTTTAATTAAATTTTCCTTTTTCATTTTCAAATTTGAACATTTCATTTCATAGGACATATTCAAAAATTTGGGGGTGAGCCACGCCCAAACTGTAAGAAGACGCCAAAATGTTCTTGCAGATTTGAATTCAGTGCGAGAAAATCAACTAGATTAGAAAATATTAGTGATTTTGAAGGTGAAGTAGCAAAATAAAATCTAGCCCATATCTACCACATTTTTTCATTAACCTGGTCGATTTTTTTTATTGATTTCCTTCGTAAACGCTTAGGCTGCCCTGTCACTTACATCAGAAATATAACAAAAATTTCCTGATATGTTGCAGAGTGTGCAAGCAAACAGTTCTAGAACAAGTATACAAATGCAAGCTCACCTTAATCAATACGACTTTTGCTTTTTTGCAAACGTCAACAAAAACTACAGGAACAATAAAAAAAAAACCATTCGTGCTGCGACTCAATGTAGGTTTCGATAAAGTGCTTGTTCCGCTTATCAATTTTAAGCTTGTAATCACATCACGTAAGATAGCCCACTTCCCGCAAAATGAAGTAACAAATTTAAGGTCAACGTTGGGCAAAGATGAATACAGGAACAAAAACGGAAACAATTGCCATCAACGGCAATAGCGAGAAAAGGTACTCCAGTAAAAATGCCGGCCCAGAGGAACTCAAAATACTCTGCTTCACGCTGACCTACTACAACAAAACAACACAGTTTTTACTCTCCTGTCTGGGAGTTTTCGCATTCTACCTTCTCTATGGCTATATGCAGGAGCTTATATTCACCCTAGAGGGGTTTAAGCCGTTCGGTTGGTTCCTGACCTTGATTCAATTCTTTTACTACATTCTTTTTGGACTATTTGAACGGAAAATCGAAAGTCGTAGTGGAAAGCGATGTATCCCAATGAAAACATACGTAATTTTAGCCGCACTCACCCTGGGTACGATGGGACTATCGAACTCTAGTCTTGGCTATCTAAATTACCCAACGCAAGTTATTTTTAAGTGCTGCAAACTTATTCCCGTCCTCATTGGAAGTATTCTTATACAAGGTAAGCGATATGGACCTCTGGACTTTTTAGCAGCCATTGCTATGTGCCTTGGGCTGACGCTGTTCACTTTGGCCGACTCGAAGGTGTCGCCAAATTTTAATACTTTCGGCGTGATGATGATCTCCATGGCGCTGCTTTGTGACGCAGCCATTGGAAATGTGCAAGAGAAAGCGATGCGCGAGCACAAAGCCCCAAGCAGTGAGCTGGTGCTATATTCGTATGGACTGGGGTTTTGCTATTTGTTCGTAATAATGTTGTTGAGTGGAAATCTTATGCCGGGATTGCAATTTTGTTTGGATGTGAGTTTTATTTATTTTTTGCAAGTTCCTTGAAACCATTTTTTTTTTTCAGTTTCCTACAGAAACATTTGGTTATGCTTTTCTGTTCAGTTTGTCAGGATACCTCGGTATTCAGTTCGTCTTGGCGTTGGTGAGATCAAGCGGCGCTCCGATTGCTGCAACGGTTACCACTGCAAGAAAGGCCGTCACTATTGCGATCTCCTTTGTATTCTTTAGCAAACCATTTACAATGCAGTAAGTTGCCTTTTTAAATGGAAGCCTACCAGATTTCATTTTCGGTTTTTCCAGATATTTGTGGTCCGGTTTGGTAGTGGTCCTTGGAATTTACATTAATGTGTATAGCAAGAACCATAAACTGAGTTTCCGTGACGTACAGATGAAGTGTAAGAATCTCCTACTTCTGCTGGGAAGGTCGTCGAATAAGCGGTTTCTTATGGAAGTGTAGTTATGTAGGTATATGGAAACTTTATACCAAATTTTTCTGCTTTGAGTAAACAAGCAGATAAATCAAAACAAAACATTTAAAGCGTATTCATTTGTTATTTCCTTCGTGTAATTGTCCAAAGAAAAGAACTGCATTCATTTCTCAAGAGCAAAGAGACTGCTACGCGCCACCTAGGGGTTTTATTTGCTGCCACACTTCTTGCGAAAGTTTGACAAACATCCAAGGAAATAACCTTAAAACAATTGCCGTTCGGAATCGGGAAGGTTCCTTCCATTCGTAGCAAAAAAATATATCTTCGCATGCACAATGTTCGTAGAAGTTATTGCCGTTTAAGCTAAATATAATTCATTCAACGAGACGGGAAAAATGTACGAACAAAATGACAATAAAACCAATTCAAGAAGAATTTTTTATTAACAATCACTATCACTACGCTTCAATGTTGAAGGCTGAGTTATGGGCCTTGGCATTCACTTTATTCAATATTGCAGTCAGTCCTCGTCCAGGTCCACACTCAAAAGTCCTGGGGAAATCGATACCTTGCCTTCGTTCGTAGATCATGTGCAGCACTTGTTCCCACTTCACTGGCTTCACGATCTAAAATAAAAAAAACACATTAAATTCCGCATCGCCTATTTGATGAGTTAAAGTAGTAACTATACCTGAGATGGCAATTGTTTTAGAACATGGTTAGCATTCCGATATGTCTTGCCGTCAACGTTCGAGTACACCTTTATCAAAGGATCACTTAATTCAATTGATTTCAATGCTTTGGCAAATGGATACACAGCAGACTCCATAAGAGGGGTGTGAAAGGCTCCACTTACTGCGATTCGTTTTATTCTCCGAATTTTAAGAGTTTTCGCATTCCTTTCTAGGTACACTAGTGCTTCTAGATTCCCAGCAATAACTTTACAGTGAGGATACAGGTAGTTCGCAACACTGCATGTTGGATTCTCGATACCCTTCTCGAGGCACCATTGCTTTGCCTGGTTGCATGCTTCAGTTATCTCTGAATCAGGTCCATACACGACCATACTCATGCCGCTTTCAACTTGGTCACAAGCAGCTTGCATTGCAGTGGCACGTACTTGTACAAGTTTCAGAGCTTTATCGAATGGTATTACGCCGGCAAATACCAATGCTGTAATCTCTCCCAAGCTGAATCCAGCAGTGCCCATGCAATTATCTATAGCTCTGGGTCGTTCCTCGCGTAGCTGTTCCAAGGCGGCTAGTGATGTAACCATAACCGCTGGCTGCGCGTATTCAGTGGAATCCAACTTTTCTTTGGGGCCCTCGAGACAGATTTTGAGCAGATCGTACTTTAGAACTTCATTAGCTAATTTGTATATGGAACGTGCCTCTGGAAATCGCAAAAGTGATTTACCCATGCCAACATATTGGGCTCCCTGGCCTGGAAAGAGAACTATTGAGGCATCCTTTGGCTGGAGCTGATTGCTGGGTAAAGTTTCACTGTGGTTTTTGCAAGTTAGCAGAAGATGTCGACATAGCGTGTAGTTTCCCTTAGGTTTTACACTTAATACGGGTATAACTTTTCTTGGGAACATTTTAAATAATTATTTAAATAAAAGTATAAAAAACATGAGTACAAAAAAGATCTCCAAAATGTTTTCAGCTGTCAAAAAAGTTTGAGGTTAGTTTGTGGCAGTACTGCCAGTCTATGAAAACATCAGTGTCAACAGAGAAAAAAAAGTGACAACTAAAACCACGAAAGGAAAACAAATTTATTTTGAAAAAAAAAAAACGCTTTAAAAAACATTTTTGTATTCTCATTTTTGGCAGTACTATAGTTTCTGAGGCGATTTTTTAGATCTCTATAAAATATAACTAGTTAATATGTAACAACAGTCTCCTTTTCGCCTAGTTAAGGAGATTTTTGTATGAAATCTGTTAAAATTTTTAGTATGAAATTTGTATGAGATGACGTCACTTTTTTGCCAATATTTACACTTAAGAAACAAAAACCATTACATATGTTTAGGAGTTCAAACGTAATGAACGTAAGCTAAACTATTAGGAATTAATAATCTCTCACATGTATTCTATTATAATTTTGTTGGTTAATTTCTCTAACTAACGGGTGATCCAAGTAGAAATACTTTTTTCAATAGCCTTTTTTGACAGATCACGTGTGAGTCGTGTCATGCTGTCATTTTATTTTTGTTTAGTATTGTTTGGCATTTCATAATGGAAAGACTTACGCGTGAACAACGTTTACAAATTGTTCAACTTTATTATGAAAATTCACGTTCTGTGAGGAATGTGTTTCGTGCACTTCGCTCAACTTATGCTCAACATAATCGGCCTACTGAGCGTACTATTCGCAACACCATCACCCATTTTGAAACCCAGCATTCATTATTGGATAATATTCGACCGAATAGACCACGTCCAGCACGCTGTGAAGAAAATATAGCTGAGAGTGTACACGAAGACTGTAGAGAGTCGATTCGGCGCCGTACGCAGCAACTCGGACTGACGTATGGAACGGCTTGGCGCATTTTACGTCAAGATCTTAAATTGAAAGCGTACAAAATACAGCTTGTGCAACAACTGAAGCCGCTCGACCTTCCCAAGCGACATCGCTTCGCTCTATGGGCTCTTGAAAAGTTCCAAGAAGATCCGACGTTTTCGAGGCAAATTTTGTTTAGCGGTGAGGCCCATTTCTAGCTCAATGGGTATGTAAACAAACAAAATTGCAGCATTTGGGACGAAGAGCAACCTGAAGAGATTGAAGAACTGCCACTACATCCAGAAAAAACAACGGTTTGGTGTGGTTTGTGGGCCGGTGGAATCATCGGTCCATATTTCTTTAAAAATTATGCCGGTGCGAAGGTAACCGTCAATGGCTACCGTTATCGTGCCATGATAACCGACTATTTGATGCCTGAAATTGAAGCTCGTGATCTCGGCGACATTTGGTTTCAGCAAGATGGCGCCACTTCCCACACATCGCATCAATCAATGGACTTATTGAGAGAACATTTCGGTGAGCACATAATTTCACGTTTTGGGCCGGTCGATTGGCCACCAAGATCGTGTGATATCACACCGTTAGACTTTTTCCTGTGGGGATATGTAAAGTCAAAAGCTTATGCCGACAAACCCGCTTCGATTCAGGCCTTGGAGGAAAACATCACGCGTGTCATTCCCCAGTTACCAGTCGAAATGCTCGAACGAGTGATCGAAAATTGGACTCAACGGATGGACCATCTGCGACGTAGCAACGGCCAACATTTGATAGACATAATCTTCAAAAAATAAATGCCAAAGAATGTTCTTTCAAATGATAATAAACATTCTCCATTAAATTTGAATTTTCTGTGTTTTTTTCTTTAAAAAAGTAGGGAACCTCGAAATGGATCACCATTTATAACTATATCTCCGGCAGCCGGTAGGCGGCTTTGGAGCCAGCAAGAAAAATAACATTAAATTAGTTTTATTAAAGTTGCATCTTCAAATCTTTCGCCTCGGAAACTATAGTATCCCAGAATTATCAAATGCGTCAGCAACAAAAATTACATTTATCGGTTATGACGTTTGAATAATGTACGCGCTTCTGGTTTTGATAAAAGGCTCTTTAATTTTTAGATTTTTGAGGCTCTCTTTAGTACAAAAGTACCTACGCGAACAAATCTATTGATAACAAATAAATAAAACAGTTTCACATTTCTTTTGTTTTGTTTTTAAAATATTTTTATCTACATAAGAATCATTATTTGGAATCACTACAGCAACATTGTCCTGGACAATTTCGGAAAGTCAGATTCGAGATCGATCGCACAAAAATGTCCTTAGCATCGCGACTATTGATTCCATCTGGAGTAACCGACGTTCGTATTAATTCTCGAAGGCTTGCGGATATTTTGGCTTTTTGCTTCATTTCTCTGTTCCGTTTTCGCTTGCACTCAACGAATCGTTCCGTTTGAGTGTTTTTTCGACGTATTACCTCCTTTAATTCCGCCCTTTTCATGGTCTCAAACTTCTGCGTCTCTCGGAAATTCTCCGCATGCACTATTTGTTCGACATAGTTGTCATAGCGTATACGTCGCAAGTAACTATCCAGCATATGATTGCGAATTTGATCGGCCCGTTGTAGCTGCTCCTCTAATTTCTGGCATATTTCCTGCTTGCGTAGCTGATCGTCCAGCGTTTGCTCTTCTTGTACAATGGCTACTGCTTCGCTTTTTCGGAGCTCATTGTTTCGACGCTGAGCCTGCATGACGTCCTTCTCCACCTTCAGTACTTTCAAACGTCATTTAGCCTTCTCGTCTTTATCCCGTAAACTGGATCGCAAACGTTGCAACTCCTCCAGATCCTTCTGGGCGATTTCATTTAGCCTGGCTTTGGTGATTTGATAGTCTTGAAACTGCTTATTTTGCACTGCTTTCTTAAACTCTTCCATTTGTTCGCACTTCAAGAGTTCCCGTTCGTATTGCTCGTTTTCCCAGAATTTCTGCGCTAACCACGAATTCTCATTGTCGATAATTTTTTCTCCTCGCTTTTTCGCCATTCTATTAAGAATCTTCTTATCACATAGGGGCACCTTCTTAAATGCTTTGAACACTGTTGGGGAAAGGCAGAGGTTCCGCATAGGTCCACATAGGTCAATCGATTCGGCACTTGACCAGTGCTGAAATCGTTGCGGTTTGGCTATGTCTTCGATTGCAGGAAGCTCATCGTTTAGTTCCTTAAGTATTTTACAGTCCCGCGTGTAGTAGGAATTAGCGCTCTTCGAACGTTTATTTTTCTTCCCATTGAGTTTCGACTTTTTCTGGCCACCAGTTTTTTTTGTAGGTCTATTGACTAAGGGGGGCAATAGTGCAGACGGTGGTCCTTGGTCGAGATTGACACCTTCGAACAGGCTGCTTGTGCTGAGGGTGTTGTGCGAACTATAACAATCACATTCACAAATCTCGCAGCAAGTATCTGCGATACTATCCAACATTTCCAAGTACCGAAGGTGTTCGTCCTGTTTGGTTCGTTTACTCTTACCCGAAGACATGGTTCAGAAGACAATACTATTGAAGAAGTTTTCCCAAGTTGTTTCGGCTGATTGAAATTTGTGTTTTGTGGTCAACAGTCCAAAATAATGTAGGTCAAGTGAAACTAAAAATATTTCTTAACTTGTTTAGATTGTATCGATTTTAGAATATTACGGTTGGCATGGAAATACCTCGAAGGCAAGTACACCAAAGTGTTGTCATATTTTTGTAACTGTGGTATGTGGAATTCCTTTACTGGACAACTGCGGAGCGGTTTACAAGGGGTACGATTAATAGCTTTTGTTGAGGTACATTCTTTGTGATACAAAATTCACCAGTCTTATTTGAAAAGTGAGCATTTACTTCTCATTTAAACAGTGTGTGTGAATATGGCCACTTAAAGTGCCATAAGGGGTGGATTTTAAGTCTTCTAATTGACAAACAATTAACAAATTCATATTGAAATATATTTAGTATATTTTAATAGAACATCTATTCAACTTCAAACTGAAGTACACTTTTTATCAAATCCTTTCGTTCCTTTGCTGATGTTATTTGTCCAACCTTTCGGTCCAAAAATGCTTGCTGATGACGAACTATAAATTTGTTGCATTGCATTATTGTTGCTCCCGTGTAAAGAGTTCGAAATTTAGCCCGGTGATCACCAATCTAAAATATATTACCGATAAAAATGTACGTACCTTTGAACAACAACACAAATCATACATACCACAGTAATTAATGGTAGAATGCTAACAACAAAGCGATGGGGTTTATGGCGGCAACGTATTATGGCTATATTTGTTTTATCGTTGCAGTATTTTATGCGAAATCCATGCTCCAGAGACCCAACACCGAAATCACCATAAAATTGTTGAACGTACTTAAGGAAGCATTTCGTTAGGACATTATCGTTAAATGATACCCTCTTAGATTTTGTATCATCGTGGGGTATTATTTGAACAACGATATATCTGTAAGAAAATCAAATTATAGAGAGTGAAGTTAAAGTAGAAATAACATATTTTACTCACCTGCTTTTAACCCGAACCATTTGTTTTGTTTACGTTAAAGTGGGGGATAAAAAAGCATGTAAATGAATTGTCAGTTTTTATAATCAAAATGTATCATGCTATAAAGCAGTGATGCCAAGTTATTTTTAAAGAAAATTTTACTGTGGTGGAAGCGGAGATTAAGATTCAAATCCTCTGGAACTTCCATACCGTATATAACTATTAATAACATGCTACCATTTTCAAAGCCCTTTTGAGTGCTACATGGAAGTATTTAAAGTATGAAATAAAGTAATCAGTTTTCAAATAACTTAAAATAAAATTTTGTTTAAAAATTAAATCAGTGTTTTTTTTAAATTAAACATCTGCTTACAAATAATGGAAACAATCCCAAGGTGGTACAATGTGCCCCAACTTACTTCACAGAAAATAAATTTTTTTTGCAAACTATGAACGATATATACTCACCATATAACGGTATACCAAACTGACTCGAAAGAAACTAAATAAAATTACTTCCAAGCACTTTTGTGTTTGCCTGGGGCAAAGCGATGACTGGAAAGGGATATCAGACAGATATGTGTAAATGTGTTAGCATTGATGGACATACCGCGTTGTGTGAATGTTTGAGTGTAGGTATCAATGTTCATGTATCAATGTCTCCCCTATTCCTCTACCCCTTCCGAACTTCGCACAACATTACATTTACAGTGATAGCACAATTTACTTTATAAAACAAATAACAAATACATTAAATGACATATTACGTAATTTTTGTCACTTAATCTAATATACAGCCTAACAATGCTAGCTTTTGTGTAATTTGACATATAGTCTGATCATCATTTACTTGTGGTCATTCATATGCATAATTAGTCATGTGCAAATCTACTACAAAAGATAAGACGGGACTGCATGGTAAGTGCCTCTTTGTAAGCAAATGAGGTCAGGGCTAAAAAGTTGAGGATTGGTGCCGTGAAAAAGCACTGTCAGTCAAACCGATCAAGATGTAAGAATCGGTTTGTGAACACACTGAATACCAATATACCATACCTGAATATGTCAAAAGTGACGTTGGTTGCTGAGAATTGAGAACGAGGAAGCAATTTAAAAACCAGATGTTGGACATTTTGTGCCCAAATTTGAGAGCCAGAGAGTGGTTTGGGAGAAAACTCCTATGTTAATCTCCTTTTTTTTTTAATTGATTAATTTTTAATCTTTCGTGCTTAATCTCGGTTAAGTGTTCGTTGGAGACGTAGCATTACCCAAATACACTGATCAAGATTTTAAAACTAAGGGGTATGCAGAGTTGACTAATAAACCTGTGCAGATATGAGGAAGTTAAACAGCGCCACCTATTGGTATTAAATTTAATAGATTACAAATTCTTGTTGAAGACTAAACTAACGCATTATCTAACTTTTTTGTGAATTGGTCCAGCGGTTCCCGAGTTTTAGGCTGAGATATATATTTTATAAACCTATACTCATACTTTACAAAATTTTCCGTTTTGTAGATCCCATTCCTTAAATATATGTATTTTGCTTCGTCCACATGCATTTTATTAAGTTTATGAAAAAGTGTTTAGTGAAAGAAGTGCATTTAAATTTTAAATCCCAAATACTTGGCGATGGCGACAAGCAAGAAATCATCTAGAGGATTGTTGTTTTTGTAGTGTTGACATAATATGCATTACTATGCTAAATAAAGCTACTTGGGAGTACCCATGTACTACGTCTGTGCAGCGATTTTTTACAACATTCTTTGGATGTCCCAGTTCAGTCGGTTTCGGTTAATGATTTTATGTAGTAGGATTTACAATCGAGACCATCAGAAAATGATGCTGAATTTGAAAGATTGTCAGACAAAAATAAACCAAGGGAATGACGTTTATTCATTGAAATTTTGTTACACAACAGAAATAAATACGCCGTTATAACTATTGCTCACAGTACAAACTTAAATAAAGAATATTCATTAGTTTTGGAAAAATTAAAGTATCATGAACATTCTTCGCGGTCAACTAAGCGGTTATACTTAGTTTCTCAGTTGTATATGCCCTTAAAAGAAAGCATAACTTCTGGTCAGCAGAATTTAATCCGCAGTCCATTAATACCGCGCGACAAAATTATCTTGCCGCCACATACATACAAAATTGGGTAAAATGAAACAGATTCTTAAATCTCCTGATAAAAATGAAAACAGCATATCTTACATTTGCCGAACATTTTATATCTGCTTAAGCTTACATAAAAAATTAAATATGGTCGAATTCTCTTAAAGAGGCAACCGATACCATGCGTAAAACGGAACCGGAAATTGGTTTAACCAAATTTCTCTGTCTTATAATTGATAAAACAAGGATGCAATTTTTACATATGAAAAATATCAGTGAATTTATAGGCAGGAAACAAATCATTCCTCTGATATTGATGTTGCAGTTGAATCATTCAATGCACTAATGACTGCATGGATAAGTGTGGTTGTCGGGAATAGACATAGATGTTGATGTTGTCTTATAAAAACTTGTAAGGGCTGTAGAATAGTTGACCTACCTCATTCTCCGGTTCCACTAAAAAGACGTGATCTACCGGTCACTTCGCTATTGACCTACTGGGTCCACTACCAAATATGAAATATGGGAGGGATTATCGTATCAAATTTAGAGGTTCGTTTTCTGAATATTTTACTGCTCAGTCTGGAGTTCGTCAGGGAATTGACTTTGGTCTTGTAATGTTGATTAAAAGATCTCGGAGTTTTCTTTGACCCCAAACTTAACTTTATTGTTAATAAATCAAACTCCATGCTGGGCTTTACTTTATTAAGAGTTGTTCTAAAGAATTTGACGACCCCTACGTTACTCAGTCTTTGTACAATTGCTTCGTCCGTCCGTCCGCATCTAGAGTATGCTTCACAAGTTGGACTCCGTACTACAATATTCACTCAATTCGAATTGAAGCTATTCAACGTAACTTCATTCGTTTTGCCCTTAGAGGTCTTCCATGGGATGATCCATATAACCTTCCCCCTACAGTCAATGCATCAAACTTCTTCAAATGTTATACTCCTCTCTCAACGTAGACTGAATAGCGATATGGTTTTCTTACAGCAGATTATAGCTGGTCATATACATAGATGCCTCTGATCTGCTGCCTTCCATTGCATTTAACTTCCGTGGTTTTGCTCACAACTTACGTAGTGTGACATAATGTAGAATACTTTGAAGCGGATATTTTGCCCATGAAACATTTTCTGAAATATTCTGTGCAGTTCCAACTTCGTAAACTTACACATTGAATTTAATCATTTCGCCATGAGTTATTATAAACATATAACGACTAATTTGTACTTTTTTTTATTTTAAATAAAGAACCGACAATCATATTTTGATATTCAAAACTGGCAGCTTAGCATTTTTATAAAAGTAAATGCATTGTTGACCTACTTACATCGACGTTCTACCTAGATACTTTAAAAAAATATAAACGAAATTAAGCGAGTCGAATTTAAATAGACTGCATATGATAGAAACCACTTCAGATTGGGTATAGCTTTAATTCAGTACACCTACGTTATATGTACATATGTAAGAGGTCTAAAGCGTTCGTGATCGTGATAGTCGAGTCGTTTCGCAATCCACACCGAGATTCAACGAAGCTCACACTGTCTTGAGCTTTCACATGTAAACATAAACAAATAATAGCAGCAGCTATTTTATGGTCATCTAAGACTCTAATAAAACAAATCATTCCTATTGATTTGGTAGTCACCACAACTATCGCATGTTTCAAAGCCCGATAAGGAAAGTGCAAAAACTGTCAAGACACCACTATTGATAGTGCTCCGATCAAGTTAAGTTGTAAATTAGAAGCCGCGTAGAAATAACAAATTCCTAATCAGAGTTATGCCAAAAATATACTTCGTTGGTGTAGATGTTGGCTCGTCAAGTGCCAGAGCTGCGCTAGTCACATCGGATGGAAAAGTTATAAAGCAAACTGTGAGGCCGATTCAAACATGGAATCCCCAACAAGATCACTTTGAGCAATCTTCAAACGATATTTGGAACTCTATTTCCTACTGTGTTTCGGTAAGTGACGATCGTTCACTAGAAATAATAATTTTTCCATAATATGACATTCCTATGACGTTTTAAGTTACGTATAAGTGACCTTCATGTGGAGTTCACATCTGTTACTTACTGCATTAAGATTAACGAATCTCGTTTTCTACCCGCGCTATTAATGTAGAAAAGAGAGCGATAATGTGATGAAAAATATAAAACAAAATATATATCGAGCGTTTGGAATTATTATTCTATTCGAGTTCATCAAAGTTGGATATTTGTGAGTGAACTCTCTGCTCTAATTTTAAATACTTAATTGTGATGACAACTTGGATTTTCTTAAGATAACTGATAAAAAAAATATACTTGTATCGTTGTGTTAGGTGCATTTATGACATTTAATGGACTTGGCTAAAATGTAAATGCTATCAATGACTGATCTTCTATAGCCATTCAAATAAATGCCGATTATGGAAGTTTAAATTTCGATTTCGCCTTACCCATAATCTTATCGCTTCAGTATCAGCACTGACATTAGTCTAGTAAAATTGTCATGGCTCTTAAAAAACAAATTTGTACAACGGAAATATGTACATGAAAATTTTCCGTTTTTGCCATAAATAAAAGTATATAAAAACGATAATTGAATATTTTTACACGCGTGCAAAGAGTGTACGAGTAGGTCTGCGAATAGACTTTTTAATGTTTGGCGGTCGATGACAGGTGCAGTTTAAAATGCAGTTTGAACGCTAGCGAAGCTGGTCAGTAAATAACTAATTCATACGTAAATAATCAAAGGTAAACGCCAATAAATAGAAGCAGAGCATCCAGTTCTGAAGTCTAGACGTTTTACTTTTCCAATATTTAGGACCTGTAAATGTAAGGACGAGATAAGTTGGTATTCGAAAGTTGTATCTTGGTTAATTTTTCTTAGCCCAGAAATTCGTCTGGAAAGGATATGAAAACTGGTGTGTTTAATAACGACATTCAATATCCAAAACATATTAAAATCGTTAGAAACGTTCTTGAGATAGGTGAGGTCATCAGATATTATATTAGTTCAAATGAATTCACCTGGTAGGCCAACTTTTCCCTAACGTGCAAATACTTTTAGGTCATGGTACCAAAAATAACATTTTTACTGACTTGTCTTGCAGTCTGTATTTCGTTTGATTTTTCGGAGTTACCTGCTTAAGGGGTTAAAAATTTTAATTATTAATTTCTACAACATCTCGAGAATATTATGATAAAAGTCATTCTGAATAAAAGTTTCGGAGATACAGCCTTGGGAAGCTGCGCACTCAATTGAATCACGAGGTTTATTTGATGTTATCCTAACTTTAAATGCGTTTTTCTCGAAACTGTGTTTTCAAAGTCGGTTGTCAAAAGTTCTCGAAAACCACTCAGCCGATCTTGATGAAATTTTACACAGGTCTTCGAGATACAATTCAAGAGGACTTGGACGAAGGATTTTGTTTTTTTTTCAATCACAACTATTTAAAAAAAATATGTTGAGCAAATTTTACCAAAATTTAATTTTTACCAAGAGGTCTGGCTAAAATGCAATTTTCATTTTTTTCCTTCGTCCAAATTCTAGTTTATGGTCTTAACTAAAACACGATTTTTTTTCACTTCTGATGATCCTGTCATGAGTTCTACTGTCAACGCGGACGCACCTTTTTTCCGAGGCATCACCGGAAATGACATCACAATGACGAAGTTTTGAATATTTTCCTTTGAAAATTTCAGAAATTCTTTTTCAAATGTATATCTTTTGAACAAAATATTTTATTTTTTATATAAAAAAAAATTGTTGAAAATATAACTTTTTTTCCCCGAATAAACCCATGTAACCCCTTAAGTCCCAAAGCTATTAAAGTATTAAAGAACAACCTTCGGAGATATGTATACAGAATCGTAAACAGTTTTCATAATTAAAATTTCATGAAGTGTATAATTTCTTTCTTTGCATCCGCAGGATGTTGTGCAAAACATTCCCAAGGAGGAAATTGTCGCCATTTCCTTCGATGCCACCTGTTCATTGGTGGTTCTGGGCGAACATGGTCAACCATTGTCGGTAAGTCACAGCGGCAATCCCGAACAAAACATAATACTCTGGATGGATCATCGGGCCACGGAAGAGGCCAAGCTGATAAATTCCACTGAACATCGATTGCTAGACTTTGTTGGGGGACAGGTTTCTGTCGAAATGGAAATGCCCAAGCTGTTGTGGTTGAAAAAAAATCGGTTCTTATCGACTTGGACCAGAATATGGCGTGCATTCGATTTGCCAGACTTTCTCACCTGGCGTGCTACTGGCTGTGATTCAAGATCACTATGTTCGGTCGTCTGCAAGTGGAACTACGATGCGATTGGTGGCTCCTGGTCTAAAGACTTTTTACAGGCGATTAAATTAGAAGATTTATGTCGAAATAACTTCGAAATTATTGGTCAGAAAGTTTGCGATCCTGGAACCGCCGTTGGCCAAGGATTAAGTGAAGAGGCTGCTGCGGATTTAAATCTACTTCCGGGAACAATCGTTGGGACATCTTTAATCGACGCCCATGCTGGAGCTTTAGGGATGTTCGGTTGCAATGCGGGTAATGCATCTGTCTCGATTGAAGGAAAGATGGCCCTAATTTCTGGTACGTCTACTTGCCACATGAGTATGACCAGACAGTTGTGTCCGGCTAAAGGTGTTTGGGGTCCCTACCAGAATGCTATTATCCCAAATTTCTCTCTAAATGAGGGTGGACAAAGCGCTGCAGGCATATTGTTGGATTATGTTGTCAAGTCGCATCCTCGTTATCAGGATATCAGCCACAAATTGGGGGGAGAGTAAGCAATTTTGTGTTTATATGAAACAATAATGACCTATAACTTTAACAGAAACATCTATATTTATCTAAATAATCTGCTAGAGACATTGGCGAAGGACCGCGGCCTTGAGAATGTGTGTTTCCTCACTAAAGACTTACATGTTTGGCCAGATTTTCATGGCAATCGGTCTCCTATTGCCGACCCCACCCTCAAGGGAATGGTTAGTATATTAGGTCTTACTTTGTTTTGAATTTTGTTTAGTGTGAATTCATGCTTTACAGATTTCTGGGCTCAATATGAATATGGATGAGGAATCACTGGCAGTGCTATATCTTGCTTTTGTTCAAGCTTTGGTTGTAAGTATTGAAAATATTTTTTTTAAAACATTATTACGATGCTTTGGTTTTCTTTTAAGTATGGAACACGCCATATCATGGATAACCTTGTTCAATATCAGAGGCCTAAGTTCACTTCGTTATTATTTTGCGGCGGTTTGGCAAAAAATCGTCTATATACCCAGTGCCATGCTGATATATGCAATCTACCCGCAATCATACCGGATGAACAGGAAATGGTGCTAGTTGGAGCCGCTATGTTAGGAGCATGTGCAGCCAAAGTGTATCCTTCTTTAGAAGTAAGTCCAATTGAGTAACGAATTATTCAATGATTAATTCGGTGTAGTTGAACGACCAGAGCTACTTAATATGTGTTTATATTATTCCAGGAAGCGTCAGCAGCAATGGGTGGCACTGGAACTGTTCTACTGCCTAAGAAAGAAACAATCGACTTCCACAACAAGAAATACCGAATTTTCCTAAAAATGTTAGAAAATCAACGTGAATACCGAACGATCATGGATAGTTAGTAAAATAAAACGCGACACTTGAAGAGTTACCCTATTATGTGGTAGCGTTATAATGAATTTAGTTACAGTTTATTGCCATTTGTAATAAATTAACTTAATATGTACATCTGCAACAATTACTGTTTGTTCACCTTTGGTCTTGTAACTGCCTTTGATTTTATCCAGTTAGGCAATAAAAGCTGCTGCTTTGCTCGCAATTTGTCCTCGACACACAGGACAGGTGACTTTTATTTTATCCGAGCAGTCCTCGCAAATGCAAACGTGGCCGCAGGGTAGAATGATTATCTGTTATTTAAATAAAAGAAATTTAATATTTTTAGAAGTCGAATATATTGAGGGAGTTACGAATAGGTAAATGAACAACAACCAAAAAGTTTAAATAAGAAAATAAACTTTAATAAAAGCGTGTTGCACAAGAGAAAAATTTGACATACAATTATACAGTATTGCGTGCCCGACCTAGTTAAAAGTGATAATAGGCCACAGTTAGAGCAAGTTCATCTTACCCGGGAGTACGGATTTCATCTCATTACAATCAGTTCCCACTTATCGCAGTGAAGAGTGGTTCGTCGAGGCGTTGGCGTTGCAAAATTTAAACTCAAGAAAAATAATGATTCATACAAAGCGTTGTTGGAGTAACGTGATAGCCTATTATCCAACGGTTCCAGCGAATCTTTTAATCGGCCCTCGAATGAGGCGACACCATCTAAAGCCTAGCAACTCTATGCATCAAAGCCTCCATTATGAGCTTAAAGCGAAGGTGGATGTCAGTATCGAAAAGCAAACACGAAACTACAACCGAAGACTTCGAGCTGAGACTTGATCGAACTTCTGACGAAATAGTTTGTGCTGGCGGCACGCGATCACCTTCGCACAGCATCGAAACCCAAATTTTAATTTACACTCGAGAATTTCCGTGTACAGATGATAAAAAATAATATTGTTCCCCTTCGGCAAGAAAGATGAATGTGCCCAAATCAATATGTTTGGAAATCACGTCAATTGCTCTCGTAGAAATAGGTTTGGTTTCTGAAACATTTTAAAAATTATGGTTTTCTATTTTGGTATAACAGAACTACCAAAGGATTAACCAAGCGATTAACTCAAATTTGGAAAACTTGCACATTCATGCTTCTGGTATGAAAGGACAATATATTAACCGTTTTTTATTATAAGAAATGCAGTACAAAAAAACGCAAGATATAACTTTTTATCGAGATGACGATTTGTGATCTGGAAACTTGTTTTACAATTTACTAACAGGTGTAATATAGTCTTGGTAGAAGAAGAATTACAATAGCCCAACCTGACCATACTTAAATTGTAAAATCATTGATAATCGCAAAACAAATGAGACATTTTTATAGCCAAATTAATAACGATACAGATCTATTTTTATTGATTAATATAGCTATATATTGTACTGAAATAGTAGAAGAAGATTCTTGCAGCGAGCGAGGTCACCCTCAAGCTGCTCAAGAGGACGACCAGCAGCAAGCTAGCGACGGAGACTGAGATGGTGGTGGAGACCACGGGGGATGATGGAGGTAGTCCAAATAAACCTCCATCAAAGTAATGGTGCGACGGACAACCTGAGGCTGCTTCTTGAGAAGGTGCAGCTGGATGTAGCCCTAATTCAGGAACCCTGGAGAAACACATACTAAAGTTATCTAATTTCAGCGCAGGTGACTTGACGGCGGTGGAAGTCAGAGGGACGGATGAGAGCTGCACCGTAGCGTCGGTTTATATGCCATACGACGACTGTAACTCGGTCCCCCCGGACTGTGTGAGGATGCTTGTGACAGCGTTCGCAAAAGTAAGAAAAACTTAGTCTTAAGCTGTGATGTCAACCCCCAGCATACCATCTGGGGCAGCTCAGACATCAATGCTAGATTTGATTTTGTCCTTTGCTCCAATCTTCTCGTCTGCAAAAGGGGTAACGATCCTACCTTCATTAAAGCGAATAGAAAGGAAGTCCTGGACGTAACTTTCGTATATCATAACAGTTCTGTTCAAGTGACAAACTGGAGAGTATCCGGTCAGGCATCCCTATCTGACCACTGCTGGATGCTCTTTGGCATTCAGATATGCTCTTAAAACAGGAAAGTTTTTAAAAACTCAAGAAGAGCGAACTGGGGTTAGTTTAAAAAACAACTACCGGGGATTGAAATCTTCTGCCGAGATAGAGAGATCAGCACCGAACAGGAAGTCGACGACACAGTCGAGTACCTTACCGGGGTGCTCTCTAGCGTCTTCGAAAAATCCTGCCCTAACAACGGCAATATATGTAAAAAACGCCCGCCCTGGTCTCGAATATTGCGGAGCTTATTAAAAGCACCAGATCTAGATGGAACCTTGCAAAAGAGGGGCTCATCAAATGGACCAATAGGGAGAGTGTAAGAATCCTCAAAAAAAGAGATTAGATACGCTAAGAAAAACTCGTGGAGAAGTTTTGCGAATCTATCGAATCAACAACGGAAGCGAGTCGGCACAGAAAAGTCTTATCCAAAGACCCAATACCGGTGTCCACACTTAGAAAAACCGACGATAACTGGGGAGATGCTGGAAGTACTAACGGAAACCCACTCCCCAGGCTGCACAAAGACCAATGCAGATTACAATACAGTAAAGCAAGGCTCACGGAGGGGAATGGAGGAGGAAAATATTAAGGCGATAATCAACGACAATAATTCCCGTTGGGGTAACTTCCCGACCACGTCAAAAACATTTAGTTATGGGAGGGACTATGGCAGCCTCGGATATAAATGAACCTCAAAGGCAAAATAGACCCTGAACGTTAACGGACATGCGAGTGTGTACCTGGAATGTGCGGACACTCTACACTCCAGGTGCTACTCAAAAACTTGAGTCTGTCCTCTCGCGGTACAAGGCCGACATTACCGCGATCCAGAAGATACGATGGATAGGATCAGGTACTATGAAAAGACAAAATTGCGACATATATTACAGTTGTAACAAAAGATTGCACATGTTAGGATGCGGATTCGTCGTGGGAAATCGGCTTAGATCCAAAGTAATGGACTTCAAACCGATAAGTGATCGCCTGGCTGTGATCCGCATCAGAGCTACATTCCAAAACATTAGACTAATATGTGCACACGCCCCTATCGACGAGGCTGAGGACCCTATCAAGGAGGAATTCTATGACCTCTTGGACGGAGCCTACGGAGCCTGTCCGGATTACGATGTGAAAGTGAGTTAATAGAATGCGCTTTTCAGAATTGGTTGTTAATAAAACCCGCAATTAATTTTATTTTTGGATTCTTTTCTTTTAGTATGATAACGCTGCAACAGATGTAAAAATGGATAGTCAAACTAGAGAGCTGCATGGCTTCACTCACAACATACGTTGAATTGAATGGACTCGAAATTAATTGAATTGAGTGAGTGCGAGGCACACAATGAAATGAATGAGTAGCAATGTGAGTGCGTGGTAGGTCTCACACCAGACATCATTCAGCTAAATGAATGAGAATAACTCGAGTTTTTGTGTGCTTTCATTTCGTTCAATTCAAGAGACGCAAGCAGTCAAAAGAAATGGACGGAGAAAAAAACGGCGACGAGATTATATTACTATGTATAGCAATAAGCTAAATAAATACGAAGAGAAGTAACATAGACTTTCGTTTTTTCCTTTCTTTTTTTTCTTTATGGGCGACAAGACAACAACAATTAAAAAACCGTTTTATCATTCGAATCCATTCGAAACACAACCTCTTATTCCAACGCATTCTCACTCATTCAATTCGTTTTCTTTGGTTTGAATGTTGTGCGTCCGAGTTCTACCGTTCTATGCGGCTTCGCATTCTATTTCATTCAACTCATTTTTGGCATTGTTTATTCGAACGTGGTTTTTTTGCCATTCATGCAGCTATCTAATTCAAACAAGTGTTCAATATTATGCTATCTAACTGCAGTTAATGATTGACATAACTAATTTTGCAGAAATATGTACTGGCTGCAGTATAGTCGTTCACAGCTAGGTAAGGTTGGGCAAAGCTATTAGAATGTTGCCAGTGTTTGAAGATATAGATAATTTCCGATAATAAAAAACGGCTATAGATCGTAAATGAAATTTGTTTTACTATTAACGTTTGAGGCACCTGGTGGTAAATAGTAAAACAAGTTTCCAGATCACAAATCGTGATCTCGATAAATAGTAAGATCATGTGTATTTGTTGAAGTGAAAATCAGAAATAGTGCAAGGCTAATGATATGCTATCAACAAACAAACAAACATCTGTGCACCGCCTATGACAAAATGTAACTGCTTATACCAGTAACGTGCAGGCGGTTAGGGAGTTCATCTACCTCGGAGTAAACATTAACTCTACGAATTATTTCATTTTGAGATCCGCAGGAGAATTACCCTAGGAAAATTTTGCTAATTCGGTTTGGCAAACAAAATATATGCTTTAACCGTATAGTGACAGTTCTGCTATACGGCGAAGGGTACTGGAAAATCAGCAGGGAAGGTGAGCTAATATTGGGCTCTTTTAAACGAAAAATTTATGGACGGATATTTGGTCCTGTGTGCGAGAAGGACGAATGGAGAAGAAGATATAATCGCGAACTCTATGAGCTGCACCAAGATGTGGATATAGTCCAAAAAGCCGAGACGAAATTACAAGAAAATAAAAATCTTCGCTAGATTCGCTGTCGGCTATACTACTTCTGCTTAATTACAATACGTATATCCCTCACGTTGTCCTTCGCAAGAGGCGATACTGCCAGATTACCTTCGCTACACCATTGTCTTAACTTAACCTATCCTGATGTGATGTTACTGTTTGCTGATTTGTGTTTTTATGCATTATGGTTGTAAATGTCGTAACCTTCTTTGCCGATGAAGTTATGCCTTATGAGTATGATTAAGAGATTTAAATTTTTCTACTCGAATCGAAAACCGGGCACATTAAACTCACCTCTTTCGGGTTATTCGAACACACTACGCAAAGCTGCTCCGCCGGCAGGTTTTGTGGTCTTATTCTAGCGCGTCGTTCCCGACGCTCTTTGTCAAGAGTCTCTTTGATTTTTCTCTCATCACGTTCTTGCTTTTTCTTAAGGTAAAGCTTCCGTACAATTACCCCTACAAGAACAACCGTTATCGTGCTGCAGATAAATATTTTAACTCTGCAAAAGACACAAATTTGTAATAAAGGAATTCATTCGAAAACAAAACCACCTACGCCATCGATGACTTGGCCTCCTCGAACTTCTTAATCAGCGTTGACTTTGTCGATGTGGTAAGAAATAGTGGCACCTTCGAAGATGGTTGCATTCTCAGTGTCTTTCCGTCTAATTCTAGTTCACCGACTACTGTTATAAAACTGCCGTCTCGCAGCACTTCTTCAGTTGTTTGCAGACCTTTCTGCCGGACGCCAGAGAAAAATCCGAAGACATGATCAAAGAACGACAACGACGATGGTTCGTAATTGTCGTAGACTACGTCCATGTCTAAGATTTCAGCCGACAGTCCATCGACAATTTCAACGCCATAATCACCGTTTTTTATTTGAAATGGCATCTCGTTGGAAGACACATGCAGAAGTCGACGCTGTTCTGTCCAGAAACCAGCGAATCCTCTGGCTACACGATGCTCACTACAAATAAAATACGAATAGTAAATCGTTTGTTAAAGCTTCGGGAATTTAACTACTTTAGTTTGATCACTTGGAGGACAGCTGTAACGGATGGTGACATAACACTTCGAATTGGAACTCCTATTGGAGTCACAGTGCCACGGATCACAGCATATGGGATTTTTTTGTCTTTACTTTGAGCGAGGAGATTTTTTAGATCACTGTCGATTGCTAATTGAGGCGCTTTCTGGAAATATGCTTTTCTTAAGCTCACAAGGTCGGCACAGACACTTTACTTTACCTTTAACGAATTGACGGTTTTTTTGTAGCTATAGTATTCCTTGAAGCAGAGTCCCAAAATGATAAGATCAACTCCTAAGGCGAGGCCTTCATGCAAGAAATCCATAGTGATCTGGTGAAGTAGACTTCACACTCGAGACAATTCAAATAAAATATATTTGTAAACTTCTTAAAATGTTTTCATTACAAAATACGATTTGGTTGTGCTTCGAAGGCATGAAGTTAAAATGACACTGACAGTGTCAAATGTCAACGAGAGGAAATATATCATGCGAGAATTAGTACTGCCAAGTCAATTGGTGTGAATAATAAGGTGGTACTGATTTTTTTTTCCAAAAATATCAACATGTTAATAGAATTTGCGAAATGAGGAGTGAGTAACCCAAGAGAGAGATTTAGGAATTTCAAAAATGGCGTAACAAGTGTTTAGCATTACAACTTTAAACGATTAAATTTATCACCATCAACGGTTTTTGCAAAATCACCTAAACCCTCGACCCGAGTACTGGGCACTGAGTGCTTCTACTTCTATATATTTACAATGATCAAGAATGAGGGACCATAAATTTTTCAGTTCTGCTGCAAACTTACTTGTCCGCATATGATGTTCGCCAATATAAATAACTAAAGCCTGGCTTTGAAATTAAAAACAGAGGGGTTAAAGTAATTGTTACGCAAAAAATGTTGTGTTGCTTGCCTCAGGCAAGTTTTTATTCTTATTAAACTCGCTAGGTAGACTTAACGAGCTTGTGCTGTTCACAAACAAAAGGAACATACCACCAGTTATCGATGGCACCCCTCTAAATGTGGCGGAGAGTGCTAGTTGTTATCCTTGATGGGTAACTTAACTGGAGGTTGAAGATCAATAAAAAGGTAAGGAAGGCAGCAAATGCATTCATTCTGTGTATGAAGACGGCAATTATATTTATTTTGTATACGACTGACACTGATATATGGCAGTATAGTATGGTGACAAGCCGCAGACAAATTAATCAAACTTAGGATATTGACACCAACCCCTGGCTAGGAAGTTATTCTAAATTTGCTACCCTTGGATCTATACCAGCTACCAAGTGCGCCTTGAGGATCAACCAACTAGTCAGCTGGAACCCAGGTCTCGTAAGGAACGCACAGATTCTGAAAATGTATGTAGAAGACAACGTTAGCTCCGACTACATGCTACTCTACATGGACTTTGAGAAACCATTCTCCTCCTTCTTTCTGAGCAGGGAATACGAATGAACCCACGAAAATGAAATTTATATACCGATGGAACGAAGATGGACTGTTCCTGTTCCACGTGCCGGTCTATTCTCAGAGGAATTAAATATACACAACTCCATCAGACTCCCTGATCTAGTGTTTCCAAGTTGAGGTTCTGCCCCGGTCTGCCAACCTTATCAATGTTGGCAATACCAAGGAATGATTTTAACATATTCATGACAGCCAGTAGGCCATTAATGCAGTTAATGCTATGGAAATCAAATCGAAGCTAGTTAACCGTGTCGTGTAGAGCTTAAAGCTCTTGGCTTACAGCACAAGGTATGCCTCTACTGGTTTCCTGGATACAGGGACATAACCGCTCGATGAGCTAGCAAGAAAAGTCGGATCCTCCGACTCGGAATGGACCGAGCACTTAAACATCCACCTCAAACCAGTAGAATACAAGATCAAAATGAAAGCCAATAACAGGTGAAAACCTTTAACCACTTGTGAGATATCACGGAAACTTTGACAAAAATATAATAAAAACCGAACCAAAAAGCGTTAACAGTGCGAAAGTACATCACTGTCTAAGCTGGTTGTTTCTTTGACTGGTCATAGTTTTCTAAGAAACCACATGATAAAACTAAATTTCAAAGATGGCGACATTTGTAGAAGCTGCGGCGATGATGAGCTCCACGAAGACACCCTTCACTATCTTCGCCAGTGTCCAAGTCTCTGTCACTTGATGAACAGAACAATTGAATTGTTAATTTGTTGACTAAATTGTATGCTAAAATTGTCTAGATGTGATAACTTCCCTTAACCTTCATCTTCTTCTACCCGGGTAGATATTAGAATTTTCATCTCTAAATATCTCTTCGGTTTTTATTAGATTTTATTGCAGTTTAGAATTAGTGATTAAATATATGATTTGAGCAGATAATTGTAAATGTTTTCACTGAACCGAAAACCGAAGATATATTGTGAATTGAAAATTCAAATTTCTACCCGCGTGGTATAGTCCATCTAAAGGTTAAGTACAATTTAACGTTTAGTCCTTTTAATAGGGGTTTTGTTTTCATTGTGCAACGTTTTAAATAAATTAAACTTTGTAAGTTAGTAAGGGAAATATGATTTTATAGGTATAAAATATGGAAGATTACCTAAGTTCCGAAGAAATGTTTGCCCTTGTTAGCATTGTTCAACAAATTGCTGCATGGAAACAGTTTATCGGGTAAATTAATTTGTGGTAAACCACATTGTGTTCACTTATTTAGTTAACTTGCCCGCGAAGTCTCTGCCTGAGACACAGCTGCGTTCCATCTGGCATTAACTAATGAATAAACCAATACGAACTCATCACCCTATTGCTTTAGTTGATTTACCTTCACCAAATAATATCTCTGTAAGATGAATTGGATCAATACTAGGATTATGTGTAATTATTCAAATTTTAACTGGATTATTTTTAGCTATCTGATGTTGTTCATCAGGATACGATGCCCGACTAAAACAAGTAGCTAGTTGTGTGGAATTCTTATTAAACCTAAGGATATTGCTTCGATTGCATAACTTTTCGATCTTCTAGAGCTGGGAAGAAGACTGCCTATTATATTCTTTATGTGCTCCTCCCTTTTCCTGGATCGATACCGTATCTTCTGCCACCTTTTTGCACTATATGCATACAAATCCAAATTCTAGACGAATCAAAACTCGCTATTTTTGTCCATTGTGCTTCTTTTTTTTATGTAGTGAACTAGGTTAGGTTCATCTCTGTTGTAATATAGTTGTTCCCAACTTCTTCACTGTCTCTCGTGTTATGAGAAGATTAACAAATTTGCGGCTCGTAATAGGTATACAATTGTATTTCCCATTTAAATGTGTACAAAAATAAAACTTTTCACACTCAATGGTGAAAGGCCTTAGGTCCTGAATGAGCTTCTATTAGGTATCCATACAATAACGCCAATTAAATTATTATAGTACTTTAAGAGAGATTCCTTGGATTGGCCCTTACTTCTGACCATCCTATCAATCAAGACTTAAATTAATTATTTTAGAAATTAGAAGAACACTGATGCAAGGGCAACTTTCCTCAACTGATTATTTCGTATAAATATATGTAAAGGGTGTTTTTTTTAGAGGTTGGTTTTTCGAATAGAGATAAAACTGACATTTTGTGGTCAAATCTGGCAACTCTAATGTCATTTATGTTCAATTTGGTTTGCGATTTCATCATGAACAGGTTGACAAATGAACAACGCTTGCAAATCGTGCAAATTTATTTCGAAAATAATGGTTCAGTTCGCGAAGTTTACCGCCAGCTCCGTTCATTTTATGGTCGACATAATCGTCCATCAGAGCAATTAATTCGGTTAACCATGGACCGTTTTCGCACTAAGTTTACATTATGTGATAATACGCATCGATAATACGCGGAGACGTCGAACAGTGCGCACCGAAAAAACAATTTCCGCTGTAGAGGAAAGTGTTGAAGAGGACCCGAATAAATCGATTCGCCACCGTGCACAGCAATTGG
This sequence comes from Ferdinandea cuprea, assembly GCA_963576555.1. Taxonomy (NCBI): domain Eukaryota; kingdom Metazoa; phylum Arthropoda; class Insecta; order Diptera; family Syrphidae; genus Ferdinandea; species Ferdinandea cuprea. The sequence goes on from OY754960.1 coordinate 23,282,583, forward strand.
AGCTTTGTCCATCAACTTTAAGGACGATTTTACGCAAAGATCTCTTCTTACGACCTTACAAGATCCAGCTTGTGCAAGAATTAAAGCCGCGAGACCATGCCATGCGTCGTGATTTTGGTGTATGGGCCGAAAATGAGATTGATATCGATGCTGATTTTCATCGCAAAATTTTGTTCATTGATGAGGCTCATTGGCTACGTCAACAAGCAAAATTGCCGCATTTGGAGTGAAGAGAATCCACAAGAGACCCTTGAAACGGCATACATCCACAAAAACTGACTGTTTGGTGTGCTGTATGGGCTGGTAGAGTCATTGGGCCATACTTCTTCCGAAATGATGCTGGAGAGTCAGTTACCGTTAATGGAGACCGGTATAGAGCCATGATAACCGCCTATTCTGTTCCCGAATTGGATGGCATGAATGTGGATGAGATGTGGTTCCAACAAAATGGCGCTACATGCCACACAGCGCACGTCACAATCGATTTATTGAAGGAAACATTCGATGAGCGCATAATTTCGCGGAATGAACCTGTCAATTGGCCACCAAGATCATGTGATTTGACACCTTTGGGAATAAGTGAAGTCGCTCGTCTACGCCAAAAAACCAGAAACGTTAGGGGACTTGGAAGCCAACATTCGTGGCGTTATTGCCGACATACAGCCCCAAATGCTGGAAAAAGTGGTTGAAAATTTGAACTCTAGAATTGTCTTTATTCGAACCAGCCGCGGCGGTCACATGCCCGAAATCATATTAAAGCATTAATGGCATAAAATTATCCTTCCAATAAAGCCAAATTGATGGACATTAAAACGGTTTTCTTGTGTTTTATTTCTATACCTCTAAAAAAACGCCCTGTATGTTTCAACTTTGATTTTAGACTCACTGATTTAACTCATTCACGTAGATACTAGCTACGGTCACTTTTTACCAATTAATGGTTGAATATGTTAATTTACAATTTGGCATTAATCATGTCATCACTTAGCCATTCAATCACAAGCTTTCCACCCAAACGATGACCCATATCTTAAAGTGAACGACCTCTTTCAGTTCTACAAATACTTTCTATTTAATATTTGTGTGTGCCCAACATCGACAGTAATTATTAGATACCAATCTCTCACATTGTTGTAAGAATTTTGATTCGGTTTGATGGAAAAAACAGAAAAACAAACAATCCACCCTTAAATTTTGGGAACTCTTGACACATTCACTTCGCATAAAGATATGTAGATAGAAGGTACCTTCTTTTCGGAATAGAAAACAATAACAGAACACTAATTGAATTTCTGTGTAAGAGACTCTGCCATGTATCAGTCCAACTTTTAATCAAACAAAACACCAAAAGCACTTTCCAAAGACAACTTATAGTCACACCTATCCGTCTAGGTATTTATGGCTCAGTCATCAAGTAGTTTCCGTAGAATTCAGTCTAACTTAGCATTGTCCAAATTTTGCTGAAACATCATGGTTACATTAAATCCAAGGCAGCTTCTCCACCTTTGGCTCACGGTAAGCACTCATTTTTTATAACAACACAGACTAAATTTTTTATTATTCTTTCAGATCATATTCGTAGGGCTAAGTGTCCAAGATCCCCTGATGCCACGAGAGACAAGCTCCTGTGCGGAACGTGGCCAACCCGGATTAATATGTGAGACATGTGATCTGTTGGCAACCTGCGTCCGAGTTTCGTCCGGTTGGCTGACGGTGCCCGTTGAGACATGTGAGACTGACAGTGGGTTCTACTGCAACGCGAACCTCGGAAATTGTTCTAACATCACAGGACCCTGTCATCCATTCGGGTACGAAGGCAATTTTGTGTGCACATCGCAAGGAGTTTTTCCCGATCCGTACGACTGTCAAAAGTACCATATGTGCTATGTGGCTGGAACTACTTTAGTGTCGGCCAACATCGAATGTGGTGGTGACAAAGCCTACAACGTGGTAACCGGAGAGTGCACTCTAGCTATCTCTGATGCCAGTTGTAATTCAGTGCAGTATCAATGTTCTAGAGTTGGTGATGCCGCGGCTTGGCCAAATAACAATAATCTGTTCTACATTTGCAAGGCGACGACGAACGATGATATGAGAGTTTTATATCCGACACTTTACCGCTGTGGGCCGAATGAGGTTTTTGATGGAAGGAACTGCATTGCTGCCGGTTCCGGTAGCATTGCACCTAGTTCGAGCAATCCAATGGTGCCGACAGAGATCAATACCGTTGCACCGAATAACCCATCAACAGCCGGTACAGGAGAACAGTGCACCACGTTGGGACTGCAGCCCGATCCTATGGATTGCCATTCGTATTACTATTGTTCCGGACTGCGAGGTACTTTAAAGCATACGACATGTCCGCAAGGCACCTACTATAATGCGGATTTGGCTTCATGTACAATTGGAATTTGTTAAAAGAGAAAGGAAAAATAAAGTAAATTATATATTTTTTTAAGAAAAATGCCAAATATTGTATTTGCATCACAAATCGAAACTTTCTTCTCAAAAAGACGGGGTGTTTCTTGAGGGGGAAGAAGTAAGAGGTAACTGAAGCAGTCGAACCACGACCCACTCCCCATTTCTTTCGATCGTAGTCGATTTTCTCAACATCGGTGCTGCCAGATATTTCATATTTATTTAGCAACAAGCATCAGCCGGGGGAGGGGGAAAGGGGCCTACTCTCGCCCCAGAGAGTTTGTTTAACTTTATACAAGCAATACTTAAAACTAACATCAATTTTTAAGGTTAACATTTAAATTCTTAAAAACGACTTACAAAGTCTTATTCGATTAGGAGGTATGCCAGGGACGGTAGAGGTAGGTTTTGAGGCTCTCTTTGCTTAAGTGGAAGTCGAAAAGATTTTGCATACTATTAGTTAAACGTAGCATACGCGTTAGGGATTCGTTCCATTATAACTTGTTCGATGTTAGTTAATTCTCAAGAGAGCTATCGATCGAAGATGATTGGGGTTAGTGTTGAGGGCAATTTTTTGGAGAAGCAAAGGACAGTCGATATTCCCGGATAGAATATTTTAGCAACTCGACGACGTTGTTCAAGAGATTGAATATCAAGGAGCTTAAGACCGTCATGATAGGGAAGGAGGTTATACCAATATGCCCAGGGTAGCCCGCGGGGAGCAAAAAGGAGGAATCTACGTTGGACGGCTTCGATTCGACGGGTATGAATGAGGTGATAGTGATAGGGCGACCAAACTTGGCTAGTATATTCATAGACATAGGGATCAGAAAATTCTTTAGACCAACGTTTGGCAAAGCCAAGAGCAGAGTTGGCTTTTTTGATGGACGCATCAATGTGATATCTAAAATTTAATTGTTCATTACAGATAACTCCGAGATCGCGCTGTGAATCTACTTGGGGAACAAGTTCGTTGTTGATGTAATAGGTTCTAGGAGGGAGCGCGAAACGTTTACGGGAATATGTAATAGGTTGACACTTATTCGCATTCAGTTCAAGAAAATTTTTGTGGCACCAGGTTGAAAATGTATTAAGATCCTTTTGAAGTAGGATTGAGTCGGAGGGGAAGGATATATTCCTATTTATTTTTTTATCATCAGCATTGACTGATAAAAAGAGTCCTTAATGATGCAGCCGACGTCCTTTATTGTGAGAATAAAAATCAGTGGTCCAAGACGGCTACCTTGTCGGACGCCGATTCAGACGATCTGAATTTGACTTTATATTGGCGATTAAGTAGGATTCAACCCAAGCAATGAATGTTGATTGAAAGCCTAGAGCATTGAGTTTAAAAAGAATAAGGGGGTAAGAGATTTTGTCGAAGGCTTTGTTAAGGTCAAAGAGGGTGCAAAGACTTCCCAAGACAAATTCTAATAAATTTGTAGTTGTTGATCTGCCCTTAAGGAAACCATGTTGGGAAGGTGAGATAATTTGTCTACAGTAAAAGAATATTGAATCGAACACAATACTTTCGAAAAGCTTAGGAATGCTTGAGAGTTTGGCAATAGGGCGGTAATTAGAGATTTTTGTTTCTTCCGACCTTTTTTATTGATGGGAATTAGGAAAGAGTTTTTTCAATAGGGAAGGAAAAATTCTTTCAGGTGGTACAGGTCGGGATTTAAACCAGCGACCTCTTGCTTAGTGGTCCAACTGCACCCACCTACATACAATGTGAAGAGAGAGTGCTGCAGTGAAAAAGTTCGTTGGACTACTAAGTAAGGTTCCTCGATTCAAATCCGACTCGTATTTTCTGCACCACCGTTTACAACTAATATTTATTTATAATTTTTTTATGGCTAAAAAAAGCCAACGACTTTTGAAGAAAAATTTACACATAACAAATCAGGGCAGAAGGAACCTTTTTTCTTAACTAAGTAGTAAAAGAAATTTCATAAGCAGAAAAGTCTTACCTCCATTTTTTTTGGTGTAAGCTAGGGTTTCCCTATACTGAAGGCGTCGTGAGATGTTACGCACAGATCGCACGGCATAGTTCTTTAGTTTTACCTTTAGCTGCATTACCATAGTATAACTTTTGATGCACACCAAAAGTAAATTACGTAGAGTGAAACCATCCAGAGCAATGATCCTTGTTTACATAATTTCATCCAGTTTTGAGGTTTTACCTCTCGTGTACACTGCCACTTTTTTTATTTGTGAGGTGCAGGATGTGAAATATACAGTGAAATGAAACGGGGATTTTGTTCACACTTTCTACTGCCCCTTCACTTTGAATGAATCATCGGATCGATGAACGACTCTTACATCCCAAGTTGATGGGGTGTCAATATGTTTTATTTTTCATATTTTTGTCTGCTATACTCTGTCCACCCTAAATTGGCAGTACAGAGAAGTTAGTGATGTTTGCCTCTCATTCGCATTCTTTTGTTTTTCGTAAGGTGCTATTCTAACAAACGCTCTTACAGGGTTTCCGGACTAAGGATTTTAAATCAGCAAAAACTCGAAAGAATATTATGTTGGGTTACCATGCTTTTTTTTAGATTAAAAATTTCATTTTAATTGTTTTATTAATAAATAAAAAATAAAACAAATTTATCTTTATGTTATGATGTCAGTTCTTTCCAAAAGAACACTCTTTCCCTGACGATGGGTAAAATAAAAACTCAGTTTAATTTTAAAAACCGTAAGCAGAGAAGACCGTATGATGTTTTCTTTTAAATCAGTTTGTTTTTTCTTCTTTGGTGGCGAGTTGTGCCCTATTTTCGTTAAGAAGTCTACGTGATTCCCAGTTACTGTTTTATTATTAAAATTTTGATAATTTTTTTTTGTCGCGTCAACAATTTCATTTTTTTTTCGGCACTTAAGCCTCTGGATGAATTTAAAGCCATTTCTAACAAACAAAACAAACGCAAATAATATTTTTCCTTGAAGAAAACAGTTTACAATTTTGTAACTGTATTTTAACATATTCTCCACACATTAAAAGAAATGTCAAAGATCAAAACAAGACCTCCACGATAACACTTATCATTAAGAACTTTTTTTCAAAGCTCTAAAACCTAAAGCTCCTCAACAGAAACCCAAGAAAAAAAAACTGAACGAGTTACCAATGTCCGTTTGGTAACTCGTTCAGCTTTTTTTTCTTGGGTTTCTGTTCTGTTTCTGAATGCACATCAATTAAATGGGCGTTGATTTGCAGCAGCCACAGGCCAGTGCGCACTTACATCACAGATGAGGAATTAATCAGATTGTCAACTCGAGAGCGAATCTCTCACATTGCCTACAAGCTAAGTCGAACTGATAAGCCCCACATAATTTGCACTTATATGGGCTTTTACGTGCAAATCAAATGGGAGTCACGCACACATAAATCGAATTATATGGGGCTAATGGCCGCAGCCATGAAATGTCATTTTTTATAGCAAGAAGTTGGGAACAGTTGATGAATTTCAGCAGATTACAACTCACAATTTGGGTGTGTAAAATAAACATGGCCAATATGCGGTGAATATGGTATGATAAAAACATACTTACCACAAAACTAATAACATAATAACATATTATAATATTAAGAATAAAGCTGTGTTTTAACTAATTTATTCTAATTTTTAATGAAAAATAATCAAAATAATATTGATTAACGTGACTAATATATAATAAGTAAGTTCATCATACATTTTCGGTTGAAGCAGTTAAGTAACTCTACACAATTGAACACTGGTTTAAAACGCTTTTTAATAAGACGTAATCCAAATTCTTACAAATATTATTTTTGGTACATCAAAACACTTTTTTAACAAAATTTGCAATTACTTCCTAGTAGTAGTAGTAGTAGTAGTAAATTGTTTTGTTTATTTTCATATAAAATAAAATTACCAAACATTATAACTTGACAAATAAAGTCGGCTGTTAAAAAAAGTGGTTAATTAATTCAATATATATGTAACACAATGTGCATGCTTATTTATGATATGTACTCAAATTCCAAGCATTTTCGATAAAAAAATGCACCCCCAATATATTTATGCAGTGCATTCCAGCTACCTTTTTTTCTCCTTCTTCCGTCTATCGCTTACTTTAAATTTTAAAATAAAGCATATTAACTTATATAAAAAATTTCCAAAACCGCCTTAGAAAAGAAACAGCTAGGAAAATTGATTGACTAAACGTACAAATCTTGTAACACAACATAATTTAAAAAGGATTAAAAATACTTCTTTTTCAATTTTTTTTATCCATGCATGGAACCCGAATATGTTCATTAAACTTTCATATGTTGAATAAAAACAATCAAATAATAAACAAGTAATAAAACAATCAAAGAATTTAATATATATATATAAAACCATTGCAAACTATTTACTACAAATATTTTACACCCAAAAATTACTAATTTAGTAATATTTATGCAATAATACAATAAAATATGCATTTTATCTCATTTTATTAACCAAAATGGAAAAGTACAATAAATCAAGAATGTTTATTTTAAGGCAGATAAAAAATAGAGAACTATTTCTTATAACCGCAAAAAATAGTCCAACTAAATTGTAACAACTTTATTGGGTAACTAATTTTTTGTTTCTTTATAAACATTTATATTAAAATAGCTATAAAAGTTGAATCATATAAACTCAACACTTCGCAGAATTTCCTATTTTCCAACACATCCGCCGTGACCAGCTGTTTTGTTGTTGCGATTTGGATATATTGCAAAACTCCCCACAATTATTTTTGGTGGGTAATCTATTAAATTAGATCTAACTTCATGTGTCTGGCTCACACTTATTCACAGATGGGAAAATTCAGAGAGGATTTTGCGGCCGTTATTTAATATTTTTTGCGGGTTGAAAGTGATGATTGCAGAGTTGACTATCTGGTTAATTCCTCACCTGTGACTCACATGTGCGCCGAATAAGACGTAGTGGATCTACGTCAGATGCAATTGGAAATTCACTGGAGGGTAAACACTTTATGGGGGGTTTCTTTAAATTTAGTATGGTAGAAAAATATGGCACGCTACTTATTTTTAAAAGCTTTCCTATAAGACGTGTACTGCCAAATTATTTTGGACAGATCATAGCTAGACTGGAACCCCTGGTATAAGCAAAGAGAACCCCTGAACCCTTTCATGAGGCACACAACAAAAACTCACAATTAAAAAGATCTTCGAAGAAACATCTTACGAACAAGTGTCATCCTATTATGAGCTTTTCCGGTTTCTTGGAATAGTAATACGAGCACAAAAATATGTTTTATGCACCCTTATCGTGTACATCTTCATATAATTTCTTGGGACTTACAACATTTTGCTAAACAAGTGGCACTTGGGACTTTCTTGCTTAATGAACACGAGATATTCGGATATGTGTCTAATCTCGTTATTGTGTTTGAGGCACTAACACTACTTCGAATCGAACGCAGAAAAATAAAGTTTTTTTACACGATTACGGATATGCTCAAAACATAACTTTTGACTGCTTTTTTGCTTAACACGGTATTAACAATAGCCAACAATAGAAGCATACGATTTCTTACTATCGCATATTCGAAACTGAAGATAGTACCGAAACGGGAACGTGATTAATGCCGTAAGCACTTTCCCCCACCATTAAGTTTTAAACAATGTTAATAGTGTTAAGACCTCAGCACCGAATTATGTCAAATTATCTCATGTATTACGAGCATCCTCCTTCTGAGGGTGTCACTAGACTACACTTCTGAGACATAACAGACATCATTTAATGATTTCGAATCTCTTCTATCTAAGCACAGCGCTCGTTATGAGAACATCGTCTTATGTGGGGACCTGAATGTTGATGTTGGAGTGTCTTCAAGCTCATCAAATCACCTTAAAAATGTATTTGATTGTCATGTTTACACGTTTTACCAATCACAGCGCAACAACAATTGATTTGTAGTTTCAAACAAAAATAAAGTTTCATTTTTTAACCAAACTCATGGTGTTGCAGATCATGACTTAACACACTTAATACTGGATGCTCATGTTGAATATGAGGATCAAAGCCATTTTTACTTTTTTCGTGATTTTAAAAATATAAATTTAAACGAACTGTCAGTGGAAGTTTCAGATATAGACTGGCTGCAATTTAGAAATGCGAACTCTATTGAAATCAAAGTTGAATTTCTTACATAAATATTAAAATATTTATATGATAGATAAGTATGTTCCCATTAAAATATGTATGCATACGAACAACTGCCCCTGGTTAACGAGTAGCATCCAACAACTAATATGCGAACGAAATTTTTTATATAGTGTCTTACGTTACAAAATTTGTCGGAATAATGTTGTTAAAGAAACCAGGAATGCCAAAAAACAATTCTACTGCACTCAGCTAGATGCTTCAAAAAACTCCACTAAAATATTATGGAGCAATTTAAAAAAGATAGGCGCTTTCGGTAAACCGAATTTAGGAGATATATATGATCTTACTTTCGCAAACAATTTAAACAAATTTTTTGTCGCGTCAAACTCTTTGAATTCTTTAGAAAATAAGAGCGACCTCGAAAATTTAAACGGATCATTCTCATTTAATTGTGTTTCGATAAACGAAAGTTTTGCTTCGCTGTGCTTAATTACATCAAATGCTATAGCCCTAGATTATATATCACCGAAATTTATTAAATTACTTCTTCCAGTAATCATTCCAAGTATAAATAATATTTATAATGATTGTATAACACAGTCCTACTTTCCTTACGTCTGGAAGATTGCTAAAGTTATTCCCTTACCGAAGAAAGCTGGAAAAAACGATCTTTCAAATTACCGACCCTAATGAAGATTAGTCTGCGTCGGAGTTGAGTTTTTTGTGTTTGTTTTTTTGTTATGCGTGGGAATTTTAGAGTGGACGTGAGTAACATTCGTGGGTTGAGATCCAATTTTTTTTCATTTTACGCCCATGCGATTCATAATAAACCAGCTGTTTTGGCACGTGAAACACATGTCAGTATTGATTCCGATTTAACGGAGTTTAGTCTGCCTGGATATAACTTGGTGCCATTATTCTTTTCCCATCGTGGTATCGCCGTTTATATACGTAGTGATGTAACCTACCAACTTCTACCTCAATATGGCCAATGTTCCAATCCGGAATTTAATTATATTTGGCTAAAATTCCATGTCCGTAGGCAATTAATTCACTACTGTTTTATTTACAGAAGCCCTAACCAGGACAGGCATTCAACTTATAATGAGTTTGATGCACTGTCTGATTCCATCACCAGAATTGCAACCCATTATCCTCGTACTGAAATCGTCATTGCGGGCGATTTCAATATACACAATTCAAGTTGGCTTCGACATTCTGGACAGACAACACCCGAAGGAAGGTATGTTGAGATCTTTGCTGAGGTTAATAGTTTAACCCAGATTGTAAATGAGCCGACACGGATACCGGACATTAGCGGTCAAAACGCCAACACTCTGGACTTGTTTCTTACCTCTCACCCTGAGGTTAAATGTATTATCGCCTCTAGGTTCGTCAGACCATTGTATCATATCGGCGAATTTCTCGTACTCCAGCCACACAGTTAAAGAACAACCTCCTAAAAGAACCGTATGGCAATACGAGAAAGCCAATTGGGAAGCTTTAAACGGTTTCTTTAGGAGTTTTAACTGGTCGTTGTGCTTCCTCAACAACGACGTGGATGCCGCTGCCGATATGATTACAAATTAAATTCACCTGGGTATGAAACGCTTTATCCCTAACAGGATAAAGTGTATCAGACCTAAGGAAAACGCGTGGTGTGACTTGAGCTGTAAAGAAGCTATCAGGGCTAAAGAGGTAAGTTTTCGGTCATTTAAGGCCAACCCAACTGAGGAAAACGAAAAAAGTTCAAATAAGCCAGAAATGACTGCAATGCCCACATTAATCGTGTCAAATTCCCCTACGACCAAAAGTTGAGGCAGAAAATACTGCAAAGTCCCTCCGGTAGTAAAAACTTTTGGTCGTTTGTTAAGAATATTAAAAATTCGGCCTCGTCATCTATCCCGACACTCATTTACAATGGCACTCCAGCTGTCAGCTCTTCGGATAAAGCCAATCTGCTCGCTGCTCATTTTGCAGCTAGCTCGACGCTCCCAGATTGTGCTTTATCTCCCCCAGTACTCGAGCGCATAGAACACTCCATGAAACAAATCCACTTTCGCACCCGTACTGTGGCAAGAGTACTTCAAGATCTCAACATTCACAAATCCGCTGGCCCAGATGGTATTTCCCCTATAGTTCTGAAGAGGTGTTCTTCCACGCTGGCAAAACCACTGCGTAAGCTTTTCTATCCGTCTAACCTTCAGGGCTCTTTCCGAGAAGATGGAAAACAGCATTTGTCCAGCCCGTCCCAAAAAAAGGCGAATCTTCCTCTCCCTCCTCTTACCGACCAATTGCACTTACGTCCCTTCTTTCCAAGGTCATGGAAACGCTGATAAATCGTCAGCTTATGAAATATCTCGAATCCCGAAAACTTCTTAATGACCGGCAGTACGGTTTTCGCAGCAACAGATCCACTGGTGATTTGATGATATATCTAACCGAAAAGTGGAACCAATCTATTCACCATGGTGGCGAAAGTAAGGTCGTTGCGCTTGATATTTCAAAGGCATTTGACAGAGTTTGGCATCAGGCTCTTTTGTCGAAAATGCGTGCATTTGGAATCGATGACACCTTTCTTCAATGGATTAGAAATTATCTTTCGGACCGTTCAATTCAAGTCGTTTTAGACGGTTTCAAGTCTGCAACTCACCAACTAAATGCTGGTGGCCCTCAAGGCTCCGTTCTGTCTCCGACTCTCTTTCTCATTTTGATCAATGACCTCCTGTCTGTTTCCTCTAATCCAATCCATTCTTTCGCTGATGACAGTACCCTTAGCTTCACATATTCGTTTTATAATTCACGTCCCTCATCGGGACGTCGGGAGTGGAGCTAGAACGGCAACGTATGTTAAGCTCATTAAATTCCGATCTCGACAGCATTCTTAAATGGGGTAAAACCAACAGAGTGGAATTTAATGCTTCCAAAACGCAATTCTGTCTGCTGTCATTGAAGCGAAATCCAAATACTCTGCCATTATCCATGGATGGCACTTGCATAGCCGAAACCGAAAGACTTTCCATCCTCGGTATGTGCGTTAACGACAAAATTCATTGGAATGACCACATATTCGATGTTGCAAAGAACGCTGCGAAATGTCTTCCTTAAGAGATGCAAGAAATTTTTCACCCCTTCTGATCTGGCTAGAATTTATAAGGCGTTCATTCGCCCAAAACTTGAGAACAACGCTCATATCTGGTCTGGTGCACCAATGACATATTTGGAGCTACTTGACAGGATTCAAAAACGTGCGGTAAAACTTATTGGCGATCGAGACTTCGCGAACTCGCTTGACTCTCTTAGTCATCGTCGTAATGTCTCCTGCTTGTCATTGTTTTATCGGTATTTCCACCACAAGTGCTCAAATGAAATAGCCAGTTGCATTCCACTCCTACAGCAATTCAACCGCAATACTCTCCATGCTAGGAATGCACATCAGTTTACTCTTAAGCCTGTATTCGAACGTACAGTGAAATACAAGGATTCGTTTCTTAACCATACAACGCGAATGAGGAATGCTCTACCACGCTCTGTTTTTCCCTCACATTACAGTTTACAAACATTTAAAACCAAGGTGCATCGGTTTCTCCCTTTCTCTAATCCTTCATTTCCCTAATGCCCGCACTGTGTCACTTCATTATAAGGGTATCCAAAGTCCCTTTAGTGCGCGTACATTATAAAAAAAAAAAAATGAAGATAAGGTAACAATCCTAAATTTACTTGACTTTTCCAACGCGTTTGGCTCTGTTGACCACTCTATTCTTCTTAAAAAATTAAAGACCCAGTTTGACTTTTCTTCATGTGCGATCAAAATGATTAATAGCTTTCTGCGCAATCGCAAGCAAGCAGTTGCTGCTGGTCGTTTGTTGAACCTAAAACGGGTGTTGCACAGGGTTCACTATTAGGTCCATTACTTTTCAGCATATTTATCAATGACATTGTGAATGTAGTACAAAATAGTTCATATCATCTCTATGCGGATGACCTACAACTTTATTTTTCATTTCCGCTGGGCCTTCTTGAAGATGCAATCGTAATGATTAATGATGATCTGTGTAGTATATATAATTGGACTATACAGAACAAATTAAGTCTTAACCCAAAAAAGTCACAAAGTATAATAATTTACAAGCAGTGTCTTGACGAATCTTATTTTCCTAAAATAATTTTAAATAAACATGTGGTCCCCTACAGTGTGACTGTCAATAACTTAGGCTTTGTTTTCAACAAAACGCTAATGTGGGACGATCATGTAAATAAGGTGATTGGTGGAATTTATGGTGGTCTAAGACGTTTGTGGAAAATATCTTTGTATCTGCCGAAATCTACAAGATTGACTCTGATTAAAACACTCATATCGCCAATTATAACTTACGGTGCTCCACTGTACGGTGGTATGGACTCAATAAGCAAACAAAAATTAAATGTAGCATTTAACTCTTGCGTTTGGTTTGTTCAAATTTATCTAACTGTATTTTTGGCATTTCCTTAATATCTCATTTCTTTGTCGAAATGTGCAGGTTTCCTTTTAAGTTAATACACAATCGAAGTCCAACTTATCTATTCGAAAAGATACATTTTTCCTCATCATCAAGAGCATATAATATCAATATCACCAGAACTTCAGCATTGCAAACTCCCAGATCATTTTTCCCTTTATGTACCAGATTTTGGAACAAATTACCAACTCAAATTAAAAACATACCAAATTTAAATGAATTTGTAAGTTCTTTAAAAACCCATCTAGAGAACCCAGATATCGCTTTGCATTTTCACCCCATTTTTATTAATTGATTTTATGAATAACATTATACTATTTTTTGAATTACTTTTAATTTAAATACTTTTCTTATTTTCGTATATTTTAAGAGCTATCAATGAGACTCCTATCTCAAAGCTCTCTCTGACCAAATAAAAGAAATGAAATGAAAATGAAAATAACAGCCAGAAATTTTTTTTTTTTGACAAAGCAATATTATTCTGATGCAATTTTCTTTCAGTTTAATAATTGCTTTTATTAGTTGTTCCGCAAGTCAAGTCCGTATGGACGATAAATTGCAAGAGTTTTATAAGCTGGAAGATGAAACTTATGATATTGCAGGAATTGAACAAATGTCAGTTTGCATCAGATACTAATTAAACGATTGTCGAATGCCTTACTCGATTTCTTTGAATTTTCTACGCAGTACTAAAATACTTCAAGGTCAAATTATTGCATTCATTTAGTTTTATTACTTAATTGCTAAGCGATATAGTTTATGGCCTACATCCTCCAAGGACGCACGCTTTTACATAATCATCGTAGGCAGCATAAGATGGACACTCAACTGGTCCAATCCATTTGTTCTTTGAACAATAGTAGTAGTTCAAACAATTAGTGGGATCTTTTTTTAATTCACCAGAAACACATATCAGTGGAGATACCGTACTTGTAGTTGTAGTTGTAGTATTTGTAGTAGCGTCATTTAGACAACTAATCAAACATCCCTTTGAGGCGACATCACAGCACAATCCTGTAGGACACGCTGCAACTTCAATTCCACCGAATGAGTTTTCAGACAATGTCATGCATAGTCCCAGAGTATTGTCCGCAAAGCATATCCAATCTGATCTGCCTAGTTCAGTGCATTCCTCGTTATATGTATTTTGTGACCAAGCGGTTCCACATAAAATCTGTAGGGAATGTACATACACTTAGATCAAAATTATTTAGCAGAAAAAATATAAAAATACCACGCTTGCGACGAATGTGCAATAAATGCTCCTCAAATACTTCATTTTAATGTCTTTCACTCGAATGAGGTTAAACTTTGACTAATTTAGGTAATTTATATTATTATTGAGACCCTATCGACTTGATAAGCCAAAAGAGATAAAATGGAAGCAGTTAATTAAAATATGGAATTCACATTTGTAGATTCAACTTAAAATTAACAAGATTCGACGACGACGCAGCGAAGTCTAGATAAAAAAAAATCATCGATATGAAAAAAAAAATTAAACAAGGAAACAAGAAGCTTTTCATTTTAGCAATAAGGTGCAATACCCTTCCAATTAATGCAATACCCTTCGATTTAATAATTTTGTTTTGGTCATCGCCCCCCGATATCTTGAAGTACTCTAATGTTAGTATTTTTGGAGTTAACTGAGAGATGAACTGAGGAATATCGATATCATTTTTTAACTTTCGCGTATACATTTAGTATACTAAAAAGAGATTGCAATAGAATACTAAAACTGGGTATAAGGTATGATTAAGGTGACCACCTGTACCGGAATGACCGGTACTTAGGTCCCGAAATTAGGCACTGTGTACCGGTGTACCGACGCACATAGAAGTATTTGAATGGTATTTTTTTAATTAAAACAATTTTTTTTTTGGAAGCGATTGCTATTGCAATTAAAAACAATTTTCAGATATACAAGGTGGCGCAAAAATAACCTTCCGATGTTTTTTGGCTGTAATTTAAAAAAAATGAAAAACTTTGATTCTTCTTGTGGATTATTTTTATTTGGTCTTTTAATTTTTTTTACATCAAGTCGAGAATATGATGTCATGTAAATGGCCGCCGCCACAGTTGATTGTCATTTGAGCCCTTTTTATGGCATTTTCCATCACTTTGGCCAAAACTTCCGGCGATAGGTCCTCACATTCTTGACGGATATTGTCTTTAAGAGCTGCAAGAGTCTGAGGCTTGTTGACATAAACCCGGCGCCCTGGAAATGCATCCTTCAGCATATCGGTTGTGGCACGTGCAGTGTGTGCCGTTGCACCGTCCTGTTGGACCAACATGTTTTCCAATCCCAATTCATCAAGATGCGGCAAAAAGAACTCGTTGATCATTGCTCTGTAGCGCTCACAATTCACAGTAACCGTTTGGCCCGCGACGTCTTCGAAGAAAAAAGGTCCGAAGACTCCTCCAGCGAAAACAGCACACCAGGTCCTTCGTGGGTTACACGCGGATTTTCAGTGCCCCAGAAGCGTAATTTTGCTTATTTACGTACCCGCTAAGATGGAAATGGGCCTCATGACTCATGATTATTTTTGATGAAAAATCATCTTCCTCTTGGTGGTGATTAAGGATGGCTTGAGCGTGTGTTAGACGCGATTGGCGGTCAGCAGCTAACAGCTGATGCACCGTCTGGACTTTGTACGGAAACATCTTCAAATCTTGTACCAAAATTCGCTGTAAAGACCGTCGACTGATACCCATTTGCGTGGCACGTCGTCTGGTCGATGTCGACGGCGCTTCCATGACATCTTCGGCTACAGCAGCAATATTCTCTGCAGAACGGCTACTCCGGGGACTGCCACGCCTGGCAGCATCTCGTGTTGTACCAGTCTCTTCGAGGCGAGCGGCTAAACGTCGCAGTGTTTCACCAGTAGGCGTTGGACGGCTAGGAAATCTGCGACGAAATTCACGTTGTGCCAAAGTCACCGACCGATTATTGCTCAAATAAATAGTCACCAATATTCCGCGTTCTGGAGCAGTGTAGCGTTACATTATTTATTAACGTGTATTTCGCATGTGTTTACTACACAAATGTCAAAACAGAACTGACATTAGGGGCCAATCGCAAAATTTATAGCATTTTCTGATAGGAGGATTACTTTTGCGCCACCTTGTATTTCATTCGTTTTTAAGTAAATTAATTGAAAACATAAGGAAAGGCTACAGTCCGCTTGGGGCGAACAGTATGATACCCTATCCCTATCCCTATGTGCCCCAAAGAAAAAATTCATAAGGAAGATGATAGATAGCATTTTATTTCATTCTATGAAATTTATAGAAAAAAAATATTTATTTTGAAAAAAAACGCCCCCAAAAAGTGGGCGTGGCCAAAAACTTTGTATGGACGATATATTGGAAAAAATATTGGCTAAATATATTGTTAAACATTTTTTTTCGATTTCTATGAAAATTTTCAAAGAAAACAGCATTTAAGTGAAAAACGCCCACAAAAAGTAGGCGTGGCAAAAACCTTTATATGACAAATTTATAAAGGTAGGCAGTACCTACATATCTTGTGAAGGTTTTACAACTTTATCTCTCTAACTTAAGCCTTAAAACGGTTTTTTCTAAATTGTGGGCGTGGCAGTGGGCGGATCTAAAAACTTTTAACACTTTACCATTTCGGGACCCTAGGGAGTATATGCTCCAAATTTCAGCCTCCTAGCATAACTTTAAAGGCCTCAAAAGTTGATACGGACGGACGGACGGACGGACGGACATTGCTAAATAGTCTTAGGATTTGGTCCTGATCATAAATATATATACTTTTAAGGGTCTACGACGAATATTAAGGGGTGTTACAAACTATGTGTCAAAATTAATATACCCTTAGGATAGGGTATAAAAATAAGAAATTAATGAGTAATCGGTATATTCTTCTGAAGACCGTTCATTAAAAGGATCTTCAACGGCATAATTTTCTTCAATATTTTCATCATCGTCTTCTAAAACAAGCATTTGTAGAGTTTCCTTTGAAAACACTTTGTTAGTCTTTGTAGACCAACTTCTGAGGCAACTTAGGAGAGGATCAGAACTCAAAAGCAACCTATTGAGTATATCGTAGTTGCAGTCGCTCCTAGGGAATTTCTTTGCATAATTTAGTCGATAGTGTCTATATTTAGAAGTTTGTATTATATTGATAAAATTGATATATTTTTAAGATTTAATAACAAAAAGTTAATCCATAAACCTAAAATCATTATTTCTATCTTCTTCTGCTTCTTCAGATAGCTGCCCAATTGGTAGCAAAACGTTTTCAAATATAACTGGCCTGGAATTAATATTTTATGTAATGTTGGAGTCATTGGATACCATGAGTATAACTTCACATAAAAAGTCTTGCTGTACCCTTGCTTGCAATACACTAATTTTGAATCCACTCGAAATAGTTTCCAAAATTATTTAAAACCGGAAAATCAAATTAAAATCAATTCCTGTTATTTCAGCGGCAACTTCAGGGTATTCAAAAAATCTTCTACTCGGATTGCCGTCATTGGTGTTTCCGAAACCAGCTCGTGGGAATCAACAATAAGTCCAAGCTTATTTCTAAAATCTCGTTGAATTTCAATTTTTCTCTATCATCCTCCGATCTAAAGGACCAGAAAGTAATAAACTTTTGAGATAGTTAATTTTTCATATATGTATATTCCGGCTACAATTTTCTTCCATAACTGAACAGATAGTTTTTCGCTACAACCCTTGAACCCGATGATTCTAATAGAAAACAATTATTTGTTTTAGATTTTCTTTTACTAAGGTATAGGCACCAAGAACCATTCACTTACAACAATTCAATAGCAAATATCACATAATAATTTAAAAAATAAATTTGTGGGAGTGTTTTTTATAAGCGAAAATTTCATTCGCACATAATTAACTTATCCGGAAATTTCCTGATCCAAGTCTTTGGAATTAGTTAAAAAAATAATCAAAGTTACCAAAAGTCTTTACATCAAAGCGGAATGGCAGGGTATAGTATAACAAAACACTTAGACTTTAAAACAAAAATATGAAAAATATCAAAATATGAAAAAAAAGAAATTAATATTTCCGCTACTACTCTTTAACCATTATTTCATACTCCATTGAAAAGTTTAAGGTTTGTAATCACAGTCACTCACAATCACTCTGTAAACAATACTCACCAAATAACCAATAATTACAAATATATAAGAATCTATGCATCTTTGCCGTAAAGCATTTCTTCAAAGTTGTACTTTAAAGAAACTCAACTTTTGTCCAGGTTTTTGATTCGAACACTCCTATGTGCGACGCGTAGCTCAAATAAACCGAAATCATAGCAGGACAAATTCGCAGGAAAAAATGAAAAGGAATTTGAAACCATATGGACACTCTACATCTCTTCATCTGCATTTTAACATTTTAAATACACTTCGACGTAGCTATTGTCGTCGAATATATTCACATTTCTTTTTTATAAGGGTATATTAATTTTGACACATAGTTTGTAACACCCCTTAATATTCGTCGTAGACCCCTAAAAGTATATATAAAGGGTGATCCAAGTAGAGATACTTTTTTCAATAGCCTTTTTTGACAGATCACGTGTGAGTCGTGTCATGCTGTCATGTTATTTTTGTTTAGTATTGTTAGACATTTCATAATGGAAAGACTTACGCGTGAACAACGTTTACAAATTGTTCAACTTTATTATGAAAATTCACGTTCTGTGAGGAATGTGTTTCGTGGAACTTGAAAAGTTCCAAGAAGATCCGACGTTTTCGAGGCAAATTTTGTTTAGCGATGAGGCCCATTTCTGGCTCAATGGGTATGTAAACAAACAAAATTGCCGCATTTGGGACGAAGAGCAACCTGAAGAGATTGAAGAACTGCCACTTCATCCAGAAAAAACAACGGTTTGGTGTGGTTTGTGGGCCGGTGGAATCATCGGTCCATACTTCTTTAAAAATTATGCCGGTGCGAACGTAACCGTCAATGGCGACCGTTATCGTGCCATGATAACCGACTATTTGATGCCTGAAATTGAAGCTCATGATCTCGGCGACATTTGGTTTCAGCAAGACGGCGCCACTTCCCACACATCGCATCAATCAATGGACTTATTGAGACAACATTTCGGTGAGCACATAATTTCACGTTTTGGGCCGGTCGATTGGCCACCAAGATCGTGTGATATCACACCGTTACACTTTTTCCTGTGGGGATATGTAAAGTCAAAAGCTTATGCCGACAAACCCGCTTCGATTCAGGCCTTGGAGGAAAACATCATTCTCCATTAAATTGAATTTTCTGTGTTTTTTTCTTTAAAAAAGTAGGGAACCTCGAAATGGATCACCCTTTATATTTAAGATCAGGACCAAAATCTAAGACTATTTAGCAATTTCCGTCCGTCCGTCCGTATCAACTTTTGAGGCCTTCAAAGGAAGCTGAAGCTGAAATTTGGAACATATACTCCCTAGGGTTCCGAAATGGTAAAGTGTTAAAATGTTCAAAATACGCCCATTGCCACGCCCACAATTTAGAAAAAAACCCTTTTAAGGCTTAAGTTAGAGAGATAAAGTTGTGCAACCTTCACAAGTACTGCCCACCTTTATAAATTCGTCATATAAAGCCACGCCTACTTTTTGTGGGCGTTTTTTACTAAAATGCTGTTTTCTTCTAAAATTTTCATAGAAATCGAAAAAAAATTTTTAACAACATATTTAACCAATATTTTTTCCAATATATCGCCCATACAAAGTTTTTGGCCACGCCCACTTTTTGGGGCGTTTTTTCAAAAAAATATATATATTAAAATTTTTCTATAAATTTCATAGAATGAAATAAAAAGCTATCCATCTTCTTCCTAATGCTTGGGGGTACATAGGGATAAGGATAGGGTATCATACTGTTCGCTCCAAGCGGACTGTAGCCTTATGTTTTTTTACTGTGCGAGTGGCAAAACTTAAACAATTTTGCGATTCAGTCGACGTCGAAAAAGAAAAATTTGCATGGCTACTCCAAACTCGCTTCCGCGATCAAGTAGGGAAATATTTTTTCCAACCAATTTTTTAACAAAAAATCTCATTGACTCTTTGAATTTACTTGTGTAGGCAGCATTCTGCAATAGTATAGTTGAATTAATTGAAAGCGACTCCGTCGCGGAAAACTCAATATTTTCGTAGAATCGCTTGAATCGCTACCAAACATTTTTTTTTGTCCACAGCTGTGCTGAACGCAATTGAGCGAAACAACGGTTACTAACTATATTAATATTTTTAATAGTACGAGTATACAGAGTGTTAGCTGTTTCTGATGCTCTTTTTTTTCAATTCTCTTATTAGCGGTGTTTCGAATATATTTAGAAAGGTTTAGACGTTCAATTTGACCATCTCTCGATCTTCGTTTGGGGTGCACTCGACCAACAACAAGAATTGAACATTTTGAAGCCTCTGCAAAGCTCAGTGCATTGAAGAACCGTCTTGACATGGAATCGTCCGATACAAAATTTTTCAAACAATTTACCTTTTTGACAAAATATGTAACCGGTGAAAAAATGCAGTCTTGACAAGAAAATAGCGTTGCTACTGCAACGATTTAACGAAAATCGGAGTGTACATTCTCTGCTTGCCGCTCACTTAGGTGAAGGATATTTCTCTTTAATTAATTAAAAATTATCCACGGATAAAACTCCCCTAAGTATTCGAACGTAAATAGACCTTCCGTACGTCGGGAACAACATAAAAATGTCTTGCCCTGAGTTTTTCGTGTTCTTCCCAGCCAAAAATGCTCGAAGAAGTCGACGCTGACGGAAAGTTCGCATGCAAAAATCACGTCAATTAAAATTTAAACACGTTATATGTAGGTGCATAAAAAATATGAATAAAATTACAAATATGTGAAGTATTATTTTTGTGTACCGAAGTTTGTTTCGCGATAAGTGGTCACGTTAGGTATGCTAAAAAAGTGAGTTTGCCAATACCGGGCGTAGGTCTGTTTGTCCATCTACATATATGTCTGTTCAGAAGTCGTATGGCGAAACGGTGCATAGTCGCATTTGCCTCAAAATGTGTATATAAAATTTTGCGACAACATATCGCGGCATTTTGTTTTATTTTTTTTATTTGTTTTGTTTTATAATTTTAAATAACTGTACCAGTCCTATATTTTTTTTTAATTAACAATAATTATTAGTATTCTCAAAAATGGCTGCAACGATTGTGGTCTGCTTTTGTATTTTTGATACTCGTGCGGGGCCCAAAAAATGTTTTAGAGAAAGTCGATTTGTTCAAAACTTAAAAGTGATTTGAATAAATTTGGTCTATGATCAAATTTTTAAGGCGATTAAAAAACTCGTCTCATGTAGCGAGAAAGTTTCGTAAGGCAAAGACCTGCACTTCATTTTTTGTTGACTTAAAGTCGCTCATGAAAGCTAGTTGAACTGAGACCAAACTTGTAGACTTTGCGGGGTATATGTGTTGATGCTTCACAAGTGTAGACGAAAGAAGTTAGTTGCATTTTTGGGTTTATTGCTGTTTTTTTTATGTCTCTCTTTCCCGTATGGAAAGACAATGGAGCAAGATTGAGTAAATGTGGTAAGAAGTACTCTTTTTGCTTCATGTTATAAATAATACGTAGATGTTATATTTTCAAATTTCGACAACTGGGACAAGCAGTCTGAAAAACTGGTTGTAGACCCTTCGACGTTGTAATTTTGTGTCGGATGAATTTGTGGTGAAATCAGTTTGTGATAAAAAAGTGTTTTAAATTACTAGTAAATTATTTTGAGTAGTTAATGACAATAATATGTGCACACGCCCCTACCGACGAGGCTGAGGACCATATCAAGGAGAAATTCTATGACCTCTTAGACGGAGCCTGTCCAGAGTACGATGTCAAAATTGTACTCGGGGACTTCAATGCTAAGGTCGGCAAGGAAAACATCTTCGGCGGATTAGTTGGTAAGCACAGCCTGTGAGCAGCAATGTGCAGTTTGGCAGCAGCTCGTCTGAACTCTTTCAAACATGCACCGGATTTCGACAAGGAGATGCGCTGTCGTGTGATTTCTTCAATCTTGTTCTTGAGCAGATAGTGCGCAGGGCAGGTGTCAACACGGAAGGCACTATCTTCAACAGATCAGTCCAAGTGCTGGGGTATGCGGACGATATAGATACCATCGGTCGATCCAAGCGTGCCGTGATAGAGGCTTTCACGACTATTGAAGAACAGGCGAAACTAGTTGGCCTATAAGTGAATGAGGAAAAGACTAAATATATGCTACCAACAAACAGTCCACCTAGTCCACCGACTAGGACAAAATGTCACTGTTGATAGCAGCAACTTCGAGGTAGTTAAGGAGTTCATCTACCTCGGGGTAAACATCAACTCCACAAATGACTAATGACAAATGAATTACCCTAGGAAACCGCTACTACTTCAGTTTGGCAAATGAAATGGGTTAAAAACTCATAACTCGAAGGACAAAGTGCATGCTCTACAGAACCCTTATCCTGCCAGTTCTGCTATACGGCGCTGAGTGCTGGACGTTAAGCAGGAAAGGAGAGTTAATACTGGGATCCTTTGAAAGAAAAATCCTTCGACGGATATTTGGTCCTGTCTGCGAGGAGGGCGAATGGAGGAGAAGTTACAACCGCGAACTCTATGAGCTGTACCAAGATGTGGATGTAGTCTCGGCTCGGCCACATCGAGCGAATGGACAACAACGCTCCAGCCAAGAGGATCTTCGAATCCCAGCCCCATCGAAGACCAAGCCATCGCGGATGCCAAAGCGCTTGGTCTGGACAACTGCAAGCAGCGTGCTCGGGATCGCAGAGGATGGAAGGCTGCCGTATCTCAGGCAGCGACTCTTCACGGGTCGGGAGCCCGTTAAGTAAGTAAGTAATTAATGACGAAGTGGCTTAGGCTTTTATTTGGCCAAAGAGTTGCTACAAAGTGTTTTCTAATTGTCCCATCACTCTCTCTACAGTTTGTAGTTTCTAAACTAACTAATTTTAATCCACCTTATATTCAGCATATTATACAAATTAGTCTCAAGAAGGAGAATGAAACACGCATGTTAATGATCTTGATGTCGAACAAGAATTCTTTACTGATCATAACTCGATTGTGGTATCTTTCGATAGTGATTCAGTAAAATGTAATTATATAGGGTGATTTTTTAGCTGGTTTGGTTTTGGCAACACTGGTTTTGACAGCTGACGTGTGTTTAGTACCTTGTGTCACTGTCAAACAGCTTCAGTTTGGTTTGCAATTTAACCATGGATCGTCTTACAAATGAACAACGCTTGCAAATTATTGAATTTTACTATCAAAATTCGTGCTCGGTTCGAAATGTTCATCGCGCGCTGCTTCCATTTTATGATCGGCATTCTCGACCTTCTGAGCAGTCTATTCGGAAGATTGTGACCAAATTTCGCACCAAATTTACTTTGTTGGACACGTTTACGTACTGTGCGTATTGAAGAAAATATTGCGGCCGTATCAGCTGGTGTGACAGAAGACCGCGAAATGTCGATTCGGCGCCGTTCCCAGCAGTTAGGCCTTTGTTACAGCACTACGTGGAAAATTTTGCGGAAGGATTTGGGCGTAAAGCCTTTTAAGATACAGCTGGTGCAAGAACTAAAGCCAGCCGACCTACCACAACGCCGAATTTTTGGTGAATGGGCTCTTGGAAAGCTGGCCGAGGATCCGCTTTTTTATCGAAAAATTGTGTTCAGCGATGAGGCTCATTTTTGGTTGAATGGGTACGTAAATAAGCAAAATTGCCGCATTTGGAGTGAAGATCAGCCAGAAGCATTGCAACAGCTACCAATGCATCCCGAAAAAGCCACTGTTTGGTGCGGTTTATGGGCCATATTTCTTCAAAGATGATGCGAATCGCAGCGTTACTGTCAATGGTGAACGCTACCGAGCGATGATAACAAACTTTTTTTTGCCCGAAATGGAAGTTCTTGACTTGCATGATATGTGGTTTCAACAAGACGGTGCCACATGCCACACAGCACGCGAAACAATGGCGCAATTGCGAGGCGAGTTTGGTGAACAGTTAATTTCACGTTTCGGGCCGGTCAATTGGCCGCCTAGATCGTGCGATTTGACACCATTAGATTATTTTTTGTGGGGGTATGCCAAGGCTAATGTGTATAGGGACAAGCCCGCTTCGATTGACGCCCTGGAAGCCAACATCCATGCATTCATTCGTGAGATACCGGCCGATATGTGTGAAAGAGTATGCCAAAATTGGACTCAGCGGATGGGCTACCTGAGACGCAGCCGCGGTCAACATTTGCATGAAATTATCTTTAAACATTAAATTGCAAGGTTCAAACTATCGATTCAAATAAATATTTCATTCATTTTTTCGAATTTTTTGTGTTTTTTTTTTAAAAAAAGTTCTAAACCTCTTAAAAAATCACCCGGTATAAGTGAAAATGAAGCTATTATCACAACTGAAATCGTTTTATGAAATAATTGGGCCTACCTTTAGAGTAAATCGTAAAGGTCAATCTCAAATGTTAACCCCAGTTACTAGATTGAAGGTAAGCTCTAAATTGGTGTACCCTAACCCACATTAATGCAAATAACTCTGTACATACGAAAAAATGTGTAATAAAATCATAGTTCTGTTTGCTCTATCCTCCATAAAATAACAGCGAAGTCAATTTTACGCTATTATTATGTACGGTGTTTCTGTCTGACCCAAAATTACTCGTAAAACCGCAAGGCCTGTACGCCGAAATTCGGAATACCTATAGGTAGATCATGGCCTAAAAAGGTGCAGGAAAATATATTTCTTCTTAGTTTCAACGTTGAGGCAACTTATAACAGGGGTTATAAAAGGGGTTTTAAGTTACTTGTGAATGAAATGAAAATTAATTGAGAACTGTTAAGGCCAATAAGCTTTGAAGTTTGGAACATAAGTAGATCATGAGATGAATAGGCGCATGTCAAAAAGGTACTAAAAATTACTTTTACAATAACAAACCATAATTATAACACAAAAACCAGAATAGTTGTTACAAAAATTGAAGTTAAACATAAAAAATAGCGCCATCTAGACTCAAGGAGAGACAATCGAGGCTAAATGTAGCGCAAGTAAATGCGCCTGAAAAGTGGTACGACATTATTCGTTTTCTTATAGTAATAAAGGCAGTGCAACATTTTGTAATAGGGCTGGTTCAAATCCCGGCCTGTACCACCTGAAATTTTTTATTCGCTGCCCCACCTCTTGCGAACGTCTGACAAACATCCAAGAGTAAGAAACGTCATGAGAAGGTTCTCAAAATTAAATTGCCGTTTGGAATCGGCATTAAACTGTAGGTCCCTCAATTCGTGTTAAAAATATAACTTCGCATAGACAATGGTTGGAGAAGCTAGGCTTTAGGTCCTGTATGTATTATTTTTTTTTGTAAACAAATAAAGTTGACGAAGAGATTTGTGTTACATTATAAGTATAAAGTTGTTGGTATGAGTAGTTCTCCCATTAATCGTTTTATTTTCAACGTGAAAGAACGAGTTAGCATAGAGCTAAAATTCGTAATTTCAGGGGCCTATAACGGAACACAACAATTAATTGTTAAACACGAGAAAGCGCGGCACTTCAGCCTTTAATTTCTCTTGTTCAACATGCCCATCGTCTATAGGTTTATTAAGTTTATTATCACAAGTTCGTAGGTCTCAACAGAGTTAATATCGATATAAACCTATCGACTTAAAATATAGTTTCCCAGGCAATATTTATATTTTCAATGCAATTCAAGAGATTTTGGGATTTCCATCCGAGTATAAAAAAAGTAAGACGTTAGTATGCAGTTGGATAGTAAAAATTATTTCTATTAACACGAGTTTTATGAATAATAGTAAAGAAAAAAAGTTCATAAGTTTGTGGAAGAGAAACGATAGCACCGTTATCCGTTAAAAAAACGTGGCTTTGTGGTGGGCGTTCGAGAAAAGTATTTTCAGGAGCATTCCTGCCCTTTGAATAAGAGGTTTATTGTTTAGACTGACTCATTCAACAAAAATTTAACAGTACTCCCTAAATTGTAGGCCATTCGATTCTCAAATCTCTAATAATTTTATAAACTATGACACTTTAAATTATAAATATTTTCATTTTAAACAAAAATGTCAGTGGAAGAACTAAATCAAGAATTCCTTGATTACCTCGAGGACATAATGTATTCCTCGGTCAATATTGATAATCCCAATGGTAAGTTAATGAAGGTTTTCATTTTGAAATATTTTTCTTTGTGAACAATGCTTAAAGTCGTATCACAAAATTGTTTGCTGATATTAAACATCGTTAAATGCGTAACCATTTTTGCAATTTTCCAGATCGAGTGATCATAATGCGATGGATACAAAAGCTGCAAAGTTTGGATCAGAATACATTAACTGTTGCTGAATTAAGAAATCAGTATACTAACTTCTTACGAATTAGTTTGGCTAATAGTGTTGTTCGTTTGTGTGAACCTTTTAAAGAACCTCCAACGGAAAAGGAGCTAAGACCGTTATGTGAAGTACTAGCAAACAGCATTGCAACTAAATGTCCTCCAATACCAATGACTGGTTAGTATTACTATTCCTTTTAAATATTGTACAGATTTTTAGTGAGGATAATGTCTTAAGTGGTGCAATAATGTCGGCAGCTTCCTTTGGTAATTTATAGCGTGTCTTAGATTTGTAATTTTCTTCTAAAATTTGAGAAAATCAATAAGTTTCGAGTTTCATTGTAAAGAAGGTTATTGCGTGATCTCAAAAAAGTACATTTTAGACGTTTGAAGTTAAATATTGTGGTTTAAGACCTTTCGGTTTGACCAGCTCTGTTGACGATAAGTTCCAGTTTACCAAGAAAACAACTTTTGAAACAGAGAAGGCTTACGTTTGCCAAATCTGGATGTAACCGAAAACGGTAATATTTACAATCAGATTGGTCACAAATCTGATATGTAACACCAAAACCATTGAGATTGAGCTAACGAGTTTTCATATCGAGAACATTTAAAAAAGTTCAACTTAAAGGCGAGCTTGTATATAAATACATCGGAATTCTTGATAGTGGGTTTTTCTAACGCTCTGTGGGACGCAACGGTTGGATCAGTAATTTCTTCGCAGCAAATGTTTGTTTAAAATAAATTTAAGTTCTTGTTCACATGAGATCCATTTGATACGAGTTGTTCACGTATATGGTTTGGCCGAATACGAGACAGCAGTTTACACAAAGTGTTTTTCCATTCGATTTTTTACATACATGCATACTAATTAGTGGCTTTAGCAGCGCTCTACTGACAAAGTACCAACCACTAACTAAATATAAGCGCTCTACGTCACTTATTCTATAATAATTTCACGTTCGGTCTGTATACGGAAAAATAATTAAAATATATACAGTATTGTGCAAAACCTAAGCAACTTTTCCTACTCTCATGTAAAAAGTTGTCTCCCACTTTTAAAAATACTTCCCGGCAAACTGTAAATATATTTATTTACATATTTGCATGTGTCCTCAAAATCACCCAAACAAAGTTTTTAATTTTCATTTATTAATAGTAAATAAAAAAAATAAATCAAAATCAGTTCAAAAAACAGCTGTGCAAAACCTAAGCAACTTCGAGTTTGCTAAAACAGTTCTTGTTATTACCACAAATTTAACGGCATTTTTAAAGTGGGTTTTTCCATGACGCAATGTGTAAAGCTAATTTTGCTCACAGTCATTTTCAATATGGAGCGCGCTAAATATGATAAGACCTTCAAATTAAAAATAATTAACCTATATAAACAAAGTGTATCACAGTCAAAAATTGCAAAAATATTCGGAATTAATAAATCTATAGTTTCACGTTTGATTAAAAAATAAAAAGCTGCCGGTAGGTTAGAAAATAATAATGTAGGAGGAAGGCCGCGTAAAACAACTGTTCGGGAGGATAGGAAAATAACGAGATTAATCAAATCAAATCCCTTTATTTCCTCTCGGGAAATATTGTCGACTTTGAAGTTAAACGTTGACTCCAGTACGGTTCGTAGACGGGCTCTTGAAGCTGATCTTAAAAGTTATTCAGTATTGAAGAAACCTATGCTTACGAAGAAGCATGTACAGAAAAGGTTTAATAATAAAATTGTTTTTTGAATTGAAATAATCTTTTCTTTAAAACACTTTATATGTGGAACACTGATTGCATACAATACGTTAGGCGTACGCCCAAGCAAAGACTTAATCCACCCTTCTGTAAAAGTACACTGAAGCATGGGGGTGGAAGTGTTATGATATGGAAATGCTTTTCTAGTTATGGTGTTGGTCCTTTTCATGAAATAGGGGGCATAATGGATCGTTTTGTTTACAAGGATATTTTGGAAAATGTGATGCTGCCGTATGCCGAATGGAATATTCCACTTTTTTGGGTATTCCAACATGACAACGACCCGAAGCATACTTCAAAAATGGTCAAGGAGTGGCTAACAGACCATCGGATTGAAGTTCTTGATTGGCCTGCACAGTCGCCGGATTTGAATCCGATTGAAAATTTATTCGGGATTCTTAAACGTCGCGTTGGAACAATACGGTGCAAAAACCAAATGGTTATTGATAAATTTATTGAAAATAGAGTGGGAAAACATACCAGCAGCTATTATTTCTAATTTAATTGAGTCGATGCCTCGTAGATGTGCTGAAGCCATAAAAAATAATGGATATTATACAAAATATTAAAAGAGTTGCTTAGGTCTTGCACAGCTGTTTTTTGAACTGATTTTGATTTATTTTTTTTTTTTTTACTTTTAATTAATGAAAATTAAAAACTTTGTTGGGTGATTTTGAGGACACATGCAAATATGTAAATAAATATATTTACAGTTTACCGGGAAGTATTTTTAAAAGTGGGAGACAACTTTTTACATGAGAGTAGGAAAAGTTGCTTAGGATTTGCACAATACTGTACGTGATTTTACCGCATATGCTATTGGGATAAATTTAATACAATGCTGCCACTGCCAATTAGGTATACAGTCTGCATGTTGTCTGACAGGCGCCTTCATCAAAATTGATCATATGACAAATTAGACGTCTGTTTAAAACTGCTTTATAATTATGTCGGTGATATTTTTATTACTGCCATGAAAATGTCGACACTTCTCCTTTTTGTGGGTTTTTCTTTTACCAAAATGTTAGTTTCTTCAAAATTTGTCATAGAAAATAAAAAAAATATAACCAGTTATTTAGCCAACATTTATTCTAATATTTCGCCCATACATAGTTTTCGGTAACTAACACATTTTATGGCAATTTTGTCAAATAAGTTTTTGTTCTTTAATAAATTTCATGGACAATAAAATAAAATGTGAATATGGTATCATACTGTTCACTCCACGCGGAGCGGGCATTTCTCAAAAATGACTCTAAGGAATTAAGTCTATTTAGATACTTTTAAAATTTGTTTTCTCAAAAACAGCTCTTCGTTCAATTTTTAACTTTCTCGTCTACATTAGTATACTAAAGAGAAAGTTATTGCACAGAAATTTCGCACTCAAACGGAGTATGAGGGATGATATTACGACTATAGAGAAGTCCAAAAAAGTAGGTCCGCCAATGCCGTCCGTCGGTCTGTCTGTCTGTCTGTCCGGGCACCGTATGACGAAACGGTTCGACGCATTTGCGTCAAAGTTCGTATATAAGGTTTTTGGGGATGCATCTCGGGGCATCATTTTATTTTTTGCTCTATCTTTGAAATAACGGTACCTGCCATAAAATTTTTTTTTTGTGAAAATCACTTATCACTATTTTTCTCGAAAGTGGTTTTAAGGATTTCCGTCATTTTTTGTACTAACGATATTTGGGATGGTGTGAAAAATTCGGCATACTCAGTTTTTGGAAAAAAAATCGACTAACGGTAATTTATAAAACGAGCAATATCTCGAAAACTAATAGAGGGAATATCAAAAAATTTTACTGATCTTTTTGATTTTTGAAATATTTTTTTTAACGATATATATAAATTTAAATTAAATTCGTTTTGCTCAAAAACGGGTCTAACGATTTGCATAATTTTTTGTATTTCGAACAATTATGTTAAAAGTGTGCAATGTGCGAGAATACATCAAAATCGCAGGCGGCGGTTTTGAGAAAATTTAATTTTTCTAAACCTAAAAATTGATTTAAATAAATTTGTCACCATTTATTTTCGATTCATCTTGCGATTAAAAAACGCATCTCATGTATCGAGAAAGTTTCGTATGACGCAGTCGCGCACTTTATTTATCGAGTAATGGCGATGGGTTAAAGAAGTGTGAATATTCGTTTATTGCACAAAATATTTTTTGAACAAAGCATGCTGAATTGCTGTGGCGATCGACAGTTTTCCTTTGCATTATATTTATCAATTAAATATGTTTCTATTGTAGTTCACTTAACTATAAGTATGATGCCATCTAGTAAATTCATTTACACCATGGCGAAGTAGGTAAGCGCACTACTTGAGAACATGAAGACTTATTAAGTTCAAAAAAAAAAATGTTCACAATAGTTTGTGTTAGATTTTTACGGAAAAGTTGCCGGAGTAAATAAAAAATTCGGGAAAAACTAAAAACTAAAAAATTTTATAAATTTTAATGGGGGGAGGGGTCAGTGGCTTAGTGGTTAAGTTGGTTGTAGTACTTAGCGAGGGGACTGCATTTAAAATCCGACTTGTGTCACCTAAAAGTTTTGTATTCGCTGCCCCACCTCTTGCGAAAGCCTGACAATCATCCAAGACACAAATGCATTAAAAGGCACAGACACAAACTATGCCTTGTGATGCCTTGAGCATACGACGAACATTCATGGCAAATATTAAGTTTTTAGCTCTTAAAGCTAAGTTAATCCCTGTCCCCTTGAACTCACAAAAAAAAAAATAAAAAAAAAGGCCGCAAGACCTTCTCGCAGAGAGTGCTGTTCACAGATGAGTAATTGTACGGGTAGTGAACTGTGAGGATCTTTCGCTCTCTCGCCCTCCATTTTATATTTGCTTCAAAAATGCGTTGAACTCTGGTGCTGATGTTGCTCCTAATAGTGCAATCAAGTTCTTTACCGCGCGTACCTAGTCTCCGTCCTTATTTCTGATTTTTATTTTTGTAAGCAAAATAAAATATAGAAGAAACAGCTGAACATATACTATGTGACTGCAACTGCTTAATACAAGCTGTCTGTCTTGAAGCAGCGGATATAGCTGACAGCTCACCCAAAGAGACAGTCACTTTTATAACTAGCTGCGGTATCATGGATGAGCTCTAAATGGAGGATAGCACAATGGGCCCTTATGCTCGGGATACAGTACACCACATCCAACCCCCAATATAATGTAATCTACTCTATGTAAAATATATATATAAAATAATAAATATTCATCATATTGCTTGCTATTTTAAAATTCCAATTTTGATTTGGAAGGTTTTTCTCGTTTTGACGCAGAAATCCATTTGGATTCGACATTCGACTCCATCAGGCCACAGTATTTGTATGTGCTCTTAAAAACTATCGATTTGAAAATCTTGCCATGAGATTTGGAAAAATGTTACTATAACTCATAGATCATGTACAACTATAATATTGGACTCGAAATATGCGTATTAGATGAAGAGAAAGTTCAAATTTTTTGGTTTAAAGTCTTATTACTAAATTACTTGGTCTTCCAAACTAATCAAATATTTTTAAATGCGCTAACCTGGTCCTCCTGAATACCTTACTATGAAAATAAACTAAAATCCGTGCAAAAGAATTTTAACTTTGTTTTATATTATTAGAGATTTCTTCGAGTCAAGACTAACTCTTCTGTCGAAAATGCGTGCTTTTGGAATCGATGATACCCTTCTTCAATGGATTAGAAACTACCTTTCGGACCGTTCAATACAAGTTGTTTTGGACGGTTTCAAGTCTTCTACTCACCAAATAAATGCTGGTGTCCCTCAAGGCTCCGTTTTGTCTCCGATTCTCTTTCTCATTTTTATCAATGACCTCCTGTCTTTCACTTCTAATTTAATTCATTCCTCTGCTGATGACAGTACCCTTAGCCTTGCATATTCGTTTTTTGATTCACGTCCCTCATCTTCGGGCGTAGAGCTAGAACGGCAACGTATTTTAAGCTCATTAAATTCGGACCTTGACAGCATTTTTAAGTGGGGTAAAAGCAATAGAGTAGAATTTAATGCTTCCAAAACGCAATGCTGTCTGCTGTCATTGAAGCGAAACCCTAATTCTCTGCCATTATCCATGGATGGCACATGCATCGCTGAAACCGAACGACTTTCCATTCTCGGTATGTGTGTTAATGACAGCCTTCGTTGGAATGACCACATATTCGATGTCGTCAAGAACGCTGCGAAATGTCTAGGCTCCCTTAAGCGATGCAAAAAATATTTCACCACTTCTGATCTGGCTAGAATTTATAAGGCGTTCATTTGCCCAAAACTGGAGTACAACGCTTATATCTGGTCTAGTGCTCCAATTATATATTTCGAGCTACTTAACAGGATTCAAAAACGTGCGGTAAAACTTATTGGTGATCGAAACATTGCGAAATCGCTTGACTCTCTTAGTCATCATCGCAATGTCTCCTGTCTGTTATTGTTTTATCGGTATTTCCACCACAAGTGCTCAAATGAAATAGCCAGTTGCATTCCACTCCTACAGCAATTCGACCGCAATACTCGCCATGCTAAGAATGCACATCAGTTTACCCTTAAGCCTGTATTCGGTCGTACAGTGAAATACAAAGATTCGTTTCTTAACTGTACAACGCGAATGTGGAATGCTCTACCACGCTTTGTTTTTCTGTTTTCGATAAAAATTTTCGAAGAAAACAGCATTTTAGTAAAAAACACACACAAAAACTAGGCGTGGCAAAACATTTTATATGACAGACTTATAAAGGTTCTAACACTTTACCATTTCGGGTTCCTAGGGAGTATATGCTCTAAATTTCAGCTTCCTAGCATAAATTTAAAGGCCTCAAAAGTTGATACGGACGGACGGACGGACATTGCTAAATAGTCTTATCTTATCTATATACTGTTATGGGTCTACGACGAATATTAAGGGCTGTTACAAACTATGTGCCAAAATTAATATACCCTTAGGATAGGGTATAACAAAAAAACTTTGGTTAAATTTTATGTCCTGTAGGCAAAGTTAATTCTTGTTTTATTATTTTATCCATAAAACATAAACCATACGGCCACGCATATTACTAAGAAATAAATAAACCATCGTTTTACTGCAACTTCTCCAACAGAATTTATCTCAGGAACGTTTTTTTTTCAATTCGCTATTCTGAATCTTAAATTTCTATTTCGGTTTATAGTTGTTTGGAAATGAAGTATGTACTCAAACTAGTTTCCTTTATTTTCAGGTCCAATTGAACCTGTCATGTCTCAGTCAAGCGAAGATGGAAAAGTTTTTATGACGGTGAAGCAATCTCCTGATGGAGGATTATTTTGTTACATGGCAATTACTCCAGATAATTTTGAAGAGACAAATTAAAATTATGTACGTTGAAAAAGATGTGTCTATGTGTTCTATTTATTTCTATTTATTTAGTTTAAGCAAACAAAACCCATTTAACAATTCGTTCGCTACTTAATAAGATCTACAAAATGTATAGAGCGCTTTTCTTTCAGCTATGTATGTCTTATAGTTAAGGAGTTTTAGGTCTATTATTTCTGTCTGTTTAGGTATATTACCTAAGTACTAGAAAAAAAGTGTTTTAATGTTTAATTGTACTAGATCTACTCATTTCTTAACATTTTCTTATTTATCGACAGCCAGTCAGATGTCATATTCCTCACAGCTAGCACAAAAAGATTCAAATCAGTAAAGGACTTCAGTGAACCCTTTCACCAGATATGCAGTCACTTAAGCATTACCCTCTGTTGGGTACCGCATCACAGCGATGTGCTAGAGAATTGTCAAGCTGATGAATTCGCTAAACGAGGCTATTCCAGTACAAATACCACAACCACCACAGATGAGAAATTAACTAGATAGTTAACTTCTTTTCAAAATGGATTCCTTGGCGAAGTACTGCAATTGTGTGTGTGAGCACATTGCATTAGGTAATTTTGCTGACACCAACAATTTCATTAAATAAAGCAATTGGTGCTACTAACTTGCTATCTCCCGGAGTCATTTTAAACCAACCAAAAAAAACCATATAAAACAAAGACATTCTTAATTTATGGATTAAAAAAAAAACCTATTTAATATTGTTAATGGGAAATACAAATTAGGAACACTACTTCTGCACTCCAGAAACAATTTTATGATTTCAATGGAATAGAAAATTTGCTACTCAGATCTGGCTATTCCCAATTTGTACCGAGGATTTAATGAAAGACCGACTATGGTGTACTACATTAATGCAAATAACTCTGTCAATAGTTGCATTATCCCATTTCGGATTTAAGATATTAATTTTAAATTCCAGTTAAAATTTTGACTTGCAGGTCACATTCTTAAAAAAAAACATAATAAACACATACAGCCCCAATCTGCTATCCATCAGGGGGAATTTTCTTTGGACCAATCACAATTTTTCTATCATGTCGGAAATGTCGGTAATAACTACATTCCGCAGACGGATAGCAGAATGAACGTTTTTAATGAAACAGAATCGGATCGTTGAATCGAATGCGATTCACGTGAATAGCAGAATCGGGCTGATAGTTTTTTTTGCTTTATTTTATGAACCTAATAAAAGTATAGAAAATATATTTCATAATTTTGAGGACAAACTAATAGATTTTATTATTACCAACAAAATATGGTAAAATTATCCCTAATAAACAATGAGAGGATAATAAACTTCGTTGTAAGCGCTATCCTCTTTTGTAATAACTCTGTTTCCTTGCTGTTCCAGTAGTTTTAAACCCTATCCCTTATAAATTGGAAGTATTTTATAGCCAAATGTAAGTCATTAATGGAAATTGTGATGAGCAGTGCATCCAGAAGACAACCTTGAGGAACAAACAAAAATACACGATTCACAGAATCAAAGACTTAAATGCTTTAAAAAAAATATAACAATTTACGGCAACTACTAGGGATTTTTCTATAGATCTCATAATTATTTTTCGGGCTAGTTTTACTGGTAGGGAATATTACTCCGAATAATCAGTGTAAGGAGCCATATTGGAAAAAACGCACAACGCTGCATCAAAATCTGAATTTCCTAATTAACATTCGCCACCCATAATCTCTAGTCCGCCATAAGTCCAAATGGTTTTGTTAGCCATATATTGTCACATATGTATGTAAATGCTACAAGGCGATTCGCAATAGAGTTCCGTTTTACCTTCTGAGTTAAATTGCTCATCATGCAAACAGCTCGCTTTATCTTGTAGGTGTATGAATGGTATAACCAATTCCGCAAGCGAGGCCTAAGCTGCACAATGGTGCCTCATCTGTGATCAGATAAAGCTGCAAACCAAAACGACATTGATCACATATTAGAGGATTTAAATAATATGATGTAACTAGTTCAACTAGAAGACTTTACTTCAAGAAATAAAAAATACAAAAAAGAAGTTTGCATTATTATTGTTTCTTTTTTCACATCTTAAAACATGCTTTGTATAAGTTTATCAACACTCTACAAATGCAATCATAATAAACTGCGAAATTACCTAAAATCAAAATAACATCATATCAACGACGTGGATGCCACTGCCGATATGATTACAAATTTAATTCACCTGGGTATGAAACGCTTTATCCCTAACAGGATAAAGTGTATCAGACCTAAGGAAAACGCGTGGTATGACTTGAGCTGTAAAGAAGCTATCAGGGCTAAAGAGGTAAGTTTTCGGTCACTTAAGGCCAACCCAACTGAGGAAAACCGAAAAAAGTTCAAACGAGCCAGAAATGACAGAAGGGCTTTTTCCGAGAAGGTGGAAAACAGCATTTGTCCAGCCCGTCCCAAAAAAGGCGAATCTTCCTCTCCCTTCTCTTACCGACCAATTGCACTTACGTCTCTTCTTTACAATGTCATGGAAACGCTGATAAATCGTCAGCTTATGAAATATCTCGAATTCCGAAAACTTCTTAATGACCGGCAGTACGGTTTTCGCAGCAACAGGTCCACTGATGATTTGATGACTTATCTAACCGAAAAGTGGAACCAATCTATTCACCATGGTGGTGAAAGCAAGGTCGTCGCGCTTGATATTTCAAAGGCATTTGATAGAGTTTGGCATCAAGCTCTCTTGTCGAAAATGCGTGCATTTGGGATCGATGATACCTTTCTTCAATGGATTAGAAATTACCTATCGGACCGTTCAATCGAAGTCGTTTTGGACGGTTTCAAGTCTGCAACTTACCACATAAATGCTGGTGTTCCCCAATGCTTCGTTTTGTCTCCGACTCTCTTTCTCATTTTTATAAATGATCTCCTCTCTGTTACTTCTAATCCTATTCATTCCTTCGCCGATGACAGTACCCTCAGCTTTACATATTCGTTTCCTGGGCAAAGCCCTCATCTTCCGGCCTTGAACTGGAACGGCAACGTATGTTAAGCTCATTGAATTCCGATCTTGACAGCATACTTAAATGGGGTAAAACCAACAAAGTGGAATTTAATGCTTCCAAAACACAATGCTGTCTTATGTCATTAAAGCGAAACCCCAATACTCTGCCATTATCCATGGATGACACTTGCATCGCCGAAACCGAAAGACTTTCCATCCTCGGTATGTGCGTTAACGACAAAATTCATTGGAATAACCACATATTCGATGTCGCCAAGAACGCTGCGAAGTGTCTAGGCTTCCTAAAGCGATGCAAGAAATATTTTATCCCTTCTGATCTGGCTAGAATTTATAAGGCGTTCATTCGCCCCCAAACTTGAGTATAACGCTCATATCTGGTCCGGTGCTCCAATATTTGGAGCTACTTGACAGTTGACGCTTGACTCTCTTAGTCATCGTCGTAATGTCTCCTGCTTGTCATTGTCTTATCGGTATTTAGACCACAAGTGCTCAAATAAAATTGCCAGTTTCATTCCTCCCCTACAGCAATTCAACCGCAATACTCGCCATGCTATGAATGCACATCAGTTTACCCTCAAGCCTGTATTCGGACGTACAGTTTACAGACATCTAAAACCAACGTGCATCGGTATCTCCCTTTTCCTAATCCTTCACTTTCCTAATGCCCGCACTGTGTTACTTCATTCAGTCAGATTACGATCAGATTTATTCCATAGACAAATATCCATATATTATGTTCTCATTTCAACATAACACTTCCCCTATTAACACACTAATTTCATTCACTTTTTAAAACACTTGTTTTTGTGAGTAACGGAAACTTTGTTTGGGTAAACTTAAATTGACAAATCTATTTCTTAGCATTTATCACTGTAGCAAGCACTATTGTCAACAATGTTGCAGCCCTTGGTCTGTTCATCGCAATTAAATGTATATATATATAGTATATAGATAGTTAAAGGTATTAAATATCTGATGTGTAGTTGATACGATGAACGAATGGATCCCAAAGAAAAGGCTTTGGTTGCGAATAAAGCCAAATCCAAACCGATGATAAGTTTCCGGTCAACTAAGTCACAAAAACTCTTCAAGATATTTCCCTCGGTCGTTCGTTTCGATGAATAGGCAATTGACTTGGGAGGATAGGAATGTATTTATGTATATGTATGTATGTGACGATGTCCCATCATCTAGTAACCGGAAGTAGGCCGATAGGTCCGTAATCATGCAGTCGATTCGGCATTCATTTATTTGTTCTGAGAACCAGATGTTTAGATGGTTAGAATTCGATTTCCTTTTTTCTATGGTTTATCCCAGATTTGTATAGTTTATTTTCCTGTTGTGGTAGACACTTGTTTTGTGCCAAATATATGCAGAGTTTTGACATTATTTGGGAATTAATTTTAGTTTGGGAACTCACAATGTGGAAACTCAAGAGGGTATACGTGTTCCAAGGGCACCAAGTTATCACTCCAAAAATAGATAATAGAACAATGCCCATAAATCATTATTCTGAAGTAATAAAGTGATATTGGTTTTTGGGGTTTTTGAAGTGCCGTAGAAGCCATTTTTGTGATGCAATATCCGTACAAGGTGTCTACATTTGTGTGCTAAACATATGAACAATAGATAAAGTCTGTAGCCTTTTTTGCATGTCAACTTTCGTTTGAGGGTTAAAATGCGATTTGCGATCTGGCTAACAACAATTTCCTGCGTATTCGTAATGTTGCGAATAATTTACTTATTCCTATAGGAAGTTGATAACATATTTAATTCAATTCCGGTCCGACTGCACATGCACAACTTTCCTTGATTAACCCAATTTTAAATCTTCCCCGATTGACAGAACTTCTACTATTGGTATGCAAATCGATTGCCATTATTCTCAATCGAGAGTGCAAAAGGTGTATACAACATTTTCTGTTTTGCTATTTGCATACACCTTGGGGACATCAGTGCCAATACCATATTTTAGACATGACAACAAGATAGATCCGATGTGTTGATATAGTAGATTTGTTGCATTACTCAATGTCGCTGACATCATTGTGTTCCAAAGTTTACAAGAAATCACTATAGTGATGGTATTCGAGTATCTTTTGTTGATGCTGTCCAAAAAGGCTAATTGAATTTGAAGTTGTCTTTTTTTGGTTTTCAAAGGAATAGGGTTTCGATTAATTTCAAAACTTAATTGATCACTTAAGGTAATTTGATATTCGTAAATTCAAATGAAAATTGTGAACTTATTGTGATTGTCGATTGACGACTTTTATCGATAGACAATGAATGAATGTCGATTGTGAACGATGTTATTCGTTTTGACAGTCGATGTTTATCTTCTACGTTTTTCTTTTCGATTGTGTGTTGTGTGGCTGAAAAAAATTATTTTTTCAAGAACGAAGATGTAATTTATTTCAATTTTAACTATTTCATACAAATTAACTTGATTACAGGTCAAAAGTTGTTAGCAACAAAAAACAAACGAAAAACCTGGCAAGCTTAATGGAAGCAAATACTGATATTGCTAAGGGTATTTGCGCGAAATCGCGGGCAAAAGCTAGATGGTAAAAGTTCTCCGTCGAACTGATAATGCACGTACCTGGGTTAAATGTTTATACATAACATTTTATGAAAAATTCCTTATTTTCATTTTTACAAAAATTGTAAATGAACTCATTTTTCAAAATGTTAAAAATATTCTTCTCAAAGTTTTTAAGAAATACGTGTTCGAAAAACAACATATAAATATCTTTTCACGATTTTCTAACGAGTTTAAGAATTCTTCAGAAGGTCGTTTTAAATTCGAACCCTCATATTCCTTAAAATCTGTAAACATAGAGGAAACTTTAACTTGAGGACTCAATTTCAACTCACACTCGTGAGACTCAAAATATAACCTCCGAAATAGTCAAATTTTCAATTCTGAGATCGACAGTTTTATAATCGGGTTCGGTTTTGAAAGCATAAATCACATTGTCGTTATTTTGTTAAGTAGATATATGAACACATACACTGCTTTGGTGAGAATTTGTTTTTCAATACAGAGAGGTGAAGTAGATTATTTCAGTGCTGAGGAATCGATTTTGTGAAAATATTTTAAATTACTTGAGAATGAATGAAAATTACTCGAAATCTAAAATTTTTTCTAGAAAGCTGAAATTTGGAATATAATAACGGGTGATCCAAGTAGAGATACTTTTTTCAATAGCCTTTTTTGACAGATCACGTGTGAGTCGTGTCGTGCTGTCATGTTATTTTTGTTTAGTATTGTTTGGCATTTCATAATGGAAAGACCTACGCGTGAACAACGTTTACAAATTGTTCAACTTTATTATGAAAATTCACGTTCTGTGAGGAATGTGTTTCGTGCATTTCGCTCAACTTATGGTCAACATAATCGGCCTACTGAGCATACTATTCGCAACACCATCACCCATTTTGAGACCCAGCATTCATTATTGGATAATATTCGACCGAATAGACCACGTCCAGCACGCTGTGAAGAAAATATAGCGGCCGTAGCTGAGAGTGTACACGAAGACCGTAGAGAGTCGATTCGGCGCCGTTCGCAGCAACTCGGACTGACGTATGGAACGACTTGGCGCATTTTACGTCAAGATCTTAAATTGAAAGCGTACAAAATACAGCTTGTGCAACAACTGAATCCGCTCGACCTTCCCAGGCGACATCGCTTCGCTCTATGGGCTTTTGAAAAGTTCCAAGAAGATCCGACGTTTTCGAGGCAAATTTTGTTTAGCGATGAGGCCCATTTCTGGCTCAATGGGTATGTAAACAAACAAAATTGCCGCATTTGGGACGAAGAGCAACCTGAAGAGATTGAAGAACTGCCACTTCATCCAGAAAAAACAACGGTTTGGTGTGGTTTGTGGGCCGGTGGAATCATCGGTCCATATTTCTTTAAAAATTATGCCGGTGCGAACGTAACCGTCAATGGCGACCGTTATCGTGCCATGATAACCGACTAAGCTCGTGATCTCGGCAACATTTGGTTTCAGCAAGACGGCGCCACTTCCCACACATCGCATCAATCAATGGACTTATTGAGAGAACATTTCGGTGAGCACATAATTTAACGTTTTGGGCCGGTCGATTGGCCACCAAGATCGTGTGATATCACACCGTTAGACTTTTTCCTGTAGGGATATGTAAAGTCAAAAGCTTATGCCGCTTCGATTCAGGCCTTGGAGGAAAACATCACGCGTGCCATTCGCCAGTTACCAGTCGAAATGCTCGAACGAGTGATCGAAAATTGGACTCAACGGATGGACCATCTGCGACGTAGCAACGGCCAACATTTGATAGACATAATCTTCAAAAAATAAATGCCAAAGAATGTTCTTTCAAATGATAATAAACATTCTCCATTAAATTTGAATTTTCTGTGTTTTTTTCTTTAAAAAAGTAGGGAACCTCGAAATGGATCACCCTTTATATGAGTAGACTATGTGATGCATAATAAATAGATGCAGGAACACATTTTTCTTAATTTCGTTGCAAAAGGTACTGAAAAATCTTAAAATTTTGCAAAAACAAATCAATAATTACTATACAGATAAATAATATTTGTGTCATTTATCTAAGTTACACATAACAATAACGCTATCTAGACTCAAGTAGGGACTGCTTTAACCATAATTATAATGCAGAATCGTAGCCCAAATGCAGAGTGAGTACAAGCGCCTGAAAATCTGCATGAAATTGTTGATTTTCATACTTATTACTGTAGAAAGTGCGACATTTTGAAATAGGTAAATTTTTAAATATTTCTTTACAAGTAAATTAATGAATTTGAGAGGAAAATTAAAATAAGTAAGTGAATAAATAATTATTAGTTAAAGAGAATAACTTAATAAGTCTGTTCCTAAGTTTTTCATGGACGAGCGCCCTAACTAAATATATGGAAAATTCATTGTAAAAGTGTTGGAAATGTATATAAGTAATTCTTAATTAATTTTTTTTTAATGTGGGAAAGGAAGAAATGGAATGCGACAGAACTATACAAATTATACTCTATGGATATAGTAAACAGTAA
The DNA here is from genome assembly GCA_963576555.1 of Ferdinandea cuprea. Taxonomy (NCBI): domain Eukaryota; kingdom Metazoa; phylum Arthropoda; class Insecta; order Diptera; family Syrphidae; genus Ferdinandea; species Ferdinandea cuprea. Next base: position 23,324,183 of record OY754960.1, read on the forward strand.
GTTAACATACAGTTAAAATTCAATGGACAATAATGCTCCAGCCAAGAGAAACTTCTAGTCACAGCTTTTAGCTTCGAGACCACAAGGAAGACCGAACGTCCGTTTCACAGACCAAGCCATCGCAGATGCCAGAGCGCTTGGTGTTAATAACTAGAACCAGCCTGGACCGGTTGAAGATGATGCAATGCAGCTGTCGCTCAGGCAGAGACTCCCTGTGAGTTGGGAGACCGTTATGTAAGTAAGTGAAATTTATCATTTCAGGACAAAAGGTCAACATTTCACGGATAAAAAAATAGGTTGTAATAACGACGAGAAATGTATATTCTTTGACTTCAAATACAGTGGATCCCCTGTAATCCGGCCCCTGCCTGATCCGGCACCCCCTGTGATCCGACATGTCTAATTGAATATTTGTTTGACCTTCGCTAATGCATAATCTTCACTACTACACACTACAAACGTTCGACGCGTTCGTAATGTTTTTATTCTGATTGCTTAGTTTGAATTTGACTACATGTCATAGCGGTCCGGCCTAGGGTGCGTTCATTGCTTACTGTTTATTGATTGTGCGTTACGCATACGTACCTAGTAATGTCGTCACAAGCACAAAACACTGACAATTAAAGACAAATTTAATATTTTAGACCGCTCAAATCGTAATGAATCTTTCAGCAGTTTAGCAAGTTAATACTGCGTAGGCCGATCTACAATTTATGACATTAAAAAAAAAACCAAGAGACAGACACTCACGACAGCTGAACATCCAGAAGTGGAAGAAGCTTTATACATGTGGTTTCTTCAGGAAAGAAATAGGCATGCGCCCATTTTGAAACCTTTGTTAAAATAATAAGAAAAGATGAGTTTGTGTCTAGCAAGAGATGGCTACGACGTTTCAATAGTCGTCATGGCATATTATTACAGGAGAGAATCTTTCAAATGATGCCACCTGCATCAAAAAGCGCTATTGCTTCTTGATAAAGCTCCCGGTCATCCGTCTGAAGAATAACTGATAACTGAGGATAAATGAATCACTGGCGTTCGACACTGCTCTGCAAAACGTTTGTCGGATTACCGGGGTTCCACTGTAGTTAATATTTAGTAAAACTAAAACTATTATAGGAAAACTAATTTCTATATCTAACATCGGCTAGGACGGGCATTCATTTAAAGGTCTATGATTTTAACTTGGGAAAGATGATGTTATCTGGGTTCATCCCGGTTGTATCTGGAGTCGACGATGCCGTAGAAAAGATATCTGGTTCAGTTGTTGTCTCATGGGAATTCGACCTCGTTAACAAAAGATTTAAATTCTTCCGGGGATCCGACCTTGTGTATTTTTTTTAAAACGTGATGATCGAGTAAAAGTTTTATTATTAATATAGCTGTAAATTTGGTGAATATTCGGTACTAGTGCCCTTTATTAATGACAATAACACCTTAACAGATGTGTTAGTGCTAACTCATCCTTGTTCACTGTTAATAAAAACGGAGGTAGAATGATACTATACTTTTAGAAATTTCGCTACTTTCTTTCGTTATTTCATCCAATTCCAAAAATGCATTTATAGAGTTTGTATTAGAGGTAGAGAAATATCGATGTCAGTGCCATCGCTAATTAGCTTTTGACTATGTACATTTATCGATGTATTTCAATAGTTTTCTACCTCTCAAATGTAACAATAAAAGAATTTCAATAGACCATATTATATACACTATACTGATTGAGAGAGATTAGATTCTATATTTTAAAGAAACTCGGTCGCGTATTTGGAATAGCTACTTCAGTACGTCTCCCTCCAAGAACATAGTTAGCATCTTCATACAAATGACGAAACTTGGTTCGATAAGCGAAAAGGGAAGTGAAACTGTTTATGTATTTATACATGTATGTGCATACATCCAGCGTAGCTTGCAGCCAAGAATGTGTATTCATAAGCGCCTGCCTGGGTAAAAGCATGTACCCCGAACTGTGGCCTGGCAAAAAATCCCTGAGATTAAACCAAATAACGATAAATGTTGTATCGAAGTCCTGTATGATCATCGAGTACGATAATGAAGATGTTAATTAGTTTCGTTGCCTAAAGGGGACATACTGAATTAGCTTTTCCATATACGCAACTCGGTCCACCTTAACCTTACCTTTATTTCATTAAAATATCGATTTCATTTTTTGTTTACAAATCCATAATCCTACTTTGCTACGATGAAAGCCCATTTTAAGGTTTAACGATTTTGATATCTGGCTTATAAGATTCTTCGAAAACAGTCGGTAGGGGCTAAAAAGTTTCGATTGTTTTTGATATTATATATCGATAGTGCAATCGATAGTTATCCACCTCTACTTTGTACAGTAGGGCACCAATGATCTGATGACATTGTTAAGGTCTTTGGAACTTGAACATCTAATTTTTGTACAAATTTTGCTTGATAATTAAGAAACATATTTGATGTGGCAATACATATTTCGTGATAAACTTAGCTTTCGGTCAAGAATTAATTTATTTTCAGTCAACATTTGACCGAATTGAAACAATTTCTGCGGTGAAAAAGCTGCGACTTCGGTCAAGTATGACGGAAATTATGTCAAAATTGAATTTACATATACAAACCCATAATCTTTCATAGCTCATTAATAAATTACGATTCATGATCCATAGCTACTCTTCAATAGATTAATTACCGCAAGTAAGACTTCACAGAAACGCACTTTCACTTGAATAAATTTTTATATATTTTGTAGGGCTTAAATATTATGACAAGTACTCTACAGAATCGATTCCATTAAACTAAGTTCTTAATTCTACCTAATCTATTGTGTTTATTTTTTTACGAACATTATTTTGTAAATTAGGTCAGTTCTCCCGAAAGTTTCTCTTCCATTCAATGCTCAGAAAACAAAGACGCTCGATTGTTCTGGTCCAACAACAACGAATGATGTTGTATAGTTGTTTTTTTTTCCAGATGCAATGGATGACAGTGAATGAATTCACTCACAATTCCTGAGCGCTGGGCATGGTAATAATTTATTTAAACGTAAAAATATTAATAAAAATAAAGCACAAATATGTTTTTCTGTAAGTACGTCTATGTGTACTACCGAGCAATTCAACAACTACATAGAACAGTCCTTTCCAACCGGATGCAGGATAATAGAAGCTCCATTACATCCTGTTGTATCGGCAATAAAATCGTGGAAATTACTCTCCAATGCCCACATGAACCTTTTGTGTCCCGGCACAACCTGCAAGTAAACGAAAACCTTTATAGACGAAAGCTTTTAATTGGAATGTTAATAGCAAACCTGTGTAGATAGCCGGCAATCGCCACCACTCTGTACCTCGACCAAATTTGAAGTCTTTAAGCAAGTCTCAGAGTCCCACATGTAGATATCATTTTCACCCTTGAAGCGGAAGAACAACGAAGTACCACCATCGGTACCGAGGACCACTAATGGCTTGCCATACGGTTTTGGGCCAACATCGACCACAGAGCCCGCTCCTTGGCCAACACGTAAATACTGCGACTTAATGGAATACATTCGGGGTGAGCTAAGGAACGTGAGGAACACTGTCGAGGAACCATCGGGCTTGACTGCTAATGCCATGTAGAGAACATCGTTGATTGGTGCCGCTGATTTGGGCAGAACCACACGATATGATTTTGCACCAATGACATCATAGACGAGGATACTACGTGTACCAGCATCGGCAATGTATCTGGGAAAAATGAAATAAAAGAAAAGAGGAGAATATTTTATTTGCATTGTAAATATTGAAAAAGTTTTCTCTCTTGCAGACGGAAGTGCGTATTCAAACAAGCTGGACTATGGCAGTGCTTGCGCTTTCAACGTCATCGCAAGATTGTTTATTTTTCGTCGATCGTCAGCGGATGAGGTACGTTTGCTGTTTTTAGTTCGAACACGATTCGATAGTTTTGTGATAGTTTAACATTTGAAAAATGATTGCTTTACGCAGACAAAGAGTTGCCCACGAAAGCGAAGTTTCCTAGACTTCTTCCGTAATAGTAAAATTGCAATTACGGATTTCAAGGAAATATTTTCCATGTGACAGGAACCTATTCGGTTGATCCCACCAACAAATAAATCGATTCCGATTCCCATGAGCTGACGAATGTTGCTTCAGTTAGATGCCTTGTTTGCAATGGGATAACAAGCACACGTGCGTTGTGTATTAGGAAGCCGCAAATCAAATGAACCACATTATTCTGCCGCAATCATATTGGCGACACCACTTAACGATGATAAATGCTACAACACGAGTGCGGGGGGGGGGGGGGGGGGGCACTCAGCAAATTAATCAATTTTGACGAGAAGTAGATGCCTAGTTATTTGGACAATATTGTGGAAATTATTACCGAAATTCTCCGCCAAACCTCAAATAATTAGGAGCTAATGACTAATGAAACCAAAGACGCAAATAGATCTGTCCATAACAATGTATTGCCAAACATAAGAAAGCATTGTTCAATAGTTAGTGGTGAATCACGTTGATTGAGTTTCATTGTTAACATTTCACAGAAGTTGCCAGTAAAAGGGGCGATCTTCCAAAAATTATTAATTAAATTTTGAATGAATGAGTCCTGAAAAATTTTGAAGTAAATATTAAGATTTAAATATATGAGAATGTCTTGTTATATTTTATACCTATACTAATACCGTAATATTTAAAAAAACATAAAATTTAAAAAAAGTTAAAGATACCCGATTGGAGAAAAACAGAAATAAATTTCAGTGTTGTCTGACATATCCTTAGAAGAAAGCAGTTGTATCTGCGAAAATTGATGGTTGCGGTCGCTAGATATTGTTTATAACTATAGTAGAGTACGAGTTTAAACAAGTTTTTTGTCACGCCAATTTCTGGTGCTTGTTCTTATCTGAAATGTTATTTTTTTAACCTTCTCGTATACTAAAGAGAAAGCTATTGCGATAGTCCGGAAATTTCAAACTCAAACTGAGTATCAGGGATGATAGTACGATGGATCCACCAATGCTGTCCGTCGGTCTGTCTGTCCGGGAGCCATATGGCAAAACAGTTCGATGGATTTGCTTCCAAGTTCGTATATCAGTTTGAAATAACGGTACCTGCCATACAATTTTTTTGGTAAAAATCACTTTTTTTTTTTTTCTAGAAAATGTTTCCAAGGATTTTGATCTTTTTTTGTACTAAGGATACCTGGGATGGGGCCAAAAATATTTAATCAACTAGTGTTTACGTAATTTTTAACATTACATTATTGGTTACATATCCATATAACTGTATCTTAAAAGGTTTACTAAAAATATTTGTACTATTATTATTTAAAAGATTGGAGCATTTATTAAATATAATCAGAAATTATTAAACGGAGAAAACCGTTCATAGTTGGTACGACAGTGAGATATATAAAAAGTATTTAACATATATCTGAACGATCTTTGAGGAACATTGAAAAATAGACGAGACAAAGGATACATCGATTCAATTCGGCCTTCAATTAATTTAAATACAAAGTTGAAACAAAGATATAACCGTCTAGTCTCAAGGCTAGGTAAATCAATAACCTGAAGTCGATTAATGAAAGGGGGAAGTTTGTAGGGGTCTTGCCAACCTAATCAGCTCAACGCAAATCTTAAAAATATTTTTTGAACTTGTTCGATGCGATCAATGTTGCATTTGTAGTGTGGTGACCATACTTGGCATGCATATTCAATTGTTGGCCTTACAAAGGTAGTAAATAATTGCTTTACAACATTAGGGTCGTTAAATTGCTTGGATTCTCGTTTAATCCAACCAAGAATGGAATTAGCTTTCCTACAAATTCAGTTTATATGCATTTTAAACTCGAGCTTACGATCTAATAAAATACCCAGGATGGATACATTGTCAACGTTAGGGAGCAACTCCCTATTTAGGTTGTAACCATAGGACACTATTGAACTGTTTCGTGTAAAAGCTATAATTCTACACTTCCTTATATTTAAGTACAAATAATTTTTGACACACCACAAATAGAACATATCGAGATCACACTGAAAATTGTAACAATAGTTGGCAACAGTCTAAAACATAGTAACGTCGTCGGCGTACATTGGGCAGCTCGAATGTTTTAAAATAGACACTAAGTCGTTTATAAATAAACTGAATAAGATCGGACCCAAATGACTGCCTTGTGGAACTCCAGAATTGACTGTGAAATAATGCGATGTTTAATAAATATGACTCAAGCCAATATACGAAACTTAACTAAAAACCCATTCTTTTCAACATTAAAAGTAAGACGCGAGGGGAAAGTTTGTATCTTGCATGAGTCAATACATGATTGTGTAAGTTCAAGCAATAGGGTAGTCGTAGAACGACCCTTGCAAAATCCATGTTGATTTGGAGCATGATTGACATATGATAGCTTCAAATAATTTTGGAATTGTCGAAAGCCTTGCGATTGGACGGTAACATAAATACTGCATAAACACTTTTTTTGGCAAAAATTCAAATAACGCTAATTTATGAAACAGTCAATATCTTCCATTATCTTTATGATGTTAGATAAGTTCAAAAAATCTGCGTAGAAAAACATTTTGAAATATTTTTTTTGTAATTTGTTTAAATTTAAATTAAATTCGTTTTCCAGCTCCAAAATTGTTGGACTTCAAGTTTTGTATTTTGAACAATTATATAAAAAGTGTCCAAAGTGCGAAATTACATCAAAATCGTATGTGGCGTTTTTGAGAAAATCAAATTTTTCAAAACCTAAAAAGTGATTTAAATAGCGACAAAGTTTCAAAGGACGCAGTTGTGCACTTTATTTGATAGGATTCCGCAGAAAACCAATAAAACTGCTTTGAAAAAGTAATGTGACAGTCCGTCTTCGCTTTTCAACCTACAACTTTTTGTTTTAACACCTCCTTTTCGCAGTTTGAGTACTAACTAATATAAATTTCATAATAATCATGTTAAAAGTGAGACTCAGTGTGTAACTCAACTAGAAGCGGTTTTAATTAGTTCGTGGGAAAAATACGAAGGTTGAATGCAATGAAAAAATTTTTCTCCCACTGGTGTTCCACAAACATTTTTTTCTTTGGAAATGCATCACATATGTTGACTTCTTCTTTTCTTTTGCAAACATTTCACGCATTTGCTAACGGTGTAGTTAAAATTTAATTTCATTCTGTGAAAATTGACATACAGAAAAAAAAAAACGCTTTCGCTTTGAGTACAAACAAAAAATCCACCTGCGACCTTTTGGATGCTATCGACATACCATGTTTAATGTGAACTTTTTGTTGACTTTGGAATTGCAATTAAAGTGAGCGTCGAAAGTAGGAGTACATAAGGTAACACAATTCAAAAGAAACATATTTTCTGAAGGGAAACCGTGGAATTTTGACGAATCGCGGAAAACATAGCGGATTTATTACCACCCCAATCCAAGTTAAAGCCCGTCGAAATAAATCTGTCCTATATAGAAGAAGGTAGAAGTACTGAAAAAACAGTATAAGATTGGAGAGGCACTTTAATAAAAATAAATATTCACAGTCTCAACAAAATGATCATGTTTTGAAATAGGTTTATTATATATCGTCGGCTTTGAGCAGGGATGTCAAAGATACGGCCCGAGACAATTAATTATGGCCCGCGACATCAATTCAATAATGCTTTAATTTAATGTGTGTTTCATTGCTATTACTCTTTGAACACACATAAATGGTGTTTTTAAATACATATGAGTGGAAGAATAGAAAAGAAAAACAATTTTGTGAATAGACACTGCTCCGAACAGAGCAAAAACGAATTAAAAAGTGCAGCACTGTTTGCTGGCTGCACAAAGCACATTATTTACCGTTTTGTTTTTCCCTAGGAGGGGAACTACACTCGGGGTGGAATCGGTTAAGGCGATAGTTGACTGTTGCTATCCTTTGCTCTGCGTAAAGCGATCACTAAAAAGTGATTGATTATTGGCAGAACTCAGAATTTTAAACGCTACTTCCTTGCCGACGCTGTCATTTCTTTCTTTTCTTAGGGCATCAAGCTTATAAAGAGCAAATACTGATAACTTCCACAATGCATTCATTCCGGATACCCCAGAGGCAGCAATGGCGAACCCTCAAACGGAAGTTAAATACTAATGGAACGCCAACAAAAACAAAAAATAGTTGGATACATAATATATGTAATTATTTTCTCCATTTTCCTCTGTTTGAGCCGCAGAAAAGTTCCAAAGAAGTAAGTATTGCACTTCATGAATTTAAAAATTTGACTTGAAAGTTCTAATTTATTTAACATATTTTCCCACTAAAGCATTTAATTTATTTAGAGTTGAAGCGGAGGTGCATACATATTCACACAAATGTATGAAAGCGACACCCTTTTTGATGTCAATTTGATAATCACCTTGCATGGACCAAGAGTTATGATTTTGATTGTCAACTATCAACAATCACCTTAACCGATTCCATCCCAGCTTCTCGATTGTGTATTTTTTTATATGGAGTTTTAGTTTACTCGAAAAGTCGTTTATCTGTCTTCATTATTCAAAACACTTCTGTGATTAGAGAGACTTTGTTCAGTTTATCTTATTAGTGGCGAGTCCGGTTTAATAAAGTGCATTTACTGAAAATTGTTAACATTTGCAATGTCAGCTAAAAGAAAAGTCGATAGTGAGTGCCGAGTTTTGCAGTCAAAGTGGGGAATTTCGTTTGTGAAGAATTCAATGTGAAAAGACACTACGAAACGAATCATAAAGACAAGTTTGAGGTTCTTACCAACAAAATTAGGCAAAAAAAACTGGTATCTTTCAAAACTGAACTGCAAGGCAACAATCGTTTTTTAAAAGTCAAAAACTGACAGCGAGAAAGCAATGAAAGCTAGTTTTTGATCGCATTAATGATTGCCAAAAAATCTAAAGCAACCAACGGCGAAGGGTTGGTGATGAAATCTCCTTTCCCAAAATCCCCTGTTCCATAATTTCTGATACTAAAATCCCATGCTCAAAAATTTCCCGAGACTAAATCCCCAGAGAAAAAACCAAATGCAAATAGAAATGGGAGATTTTCTATTTATGTAATTAAATTTATGTATATTATATTCAACTTTTCTACTGAGTTTTGGTAGTAGGCGCGGACTCAACTGTCGTCATTGCAATTTAATTTGTCTGAAAAGTTGAAGCAAAATAGTTTTTAAACCTTTACAATAGATATAAGAAAATCAAACATAGGAAATGACAAACTATTTGTTGACGGTTATTCTATGCCATTATCATTTAAGTGCAAAAACTAAATCAACCTTTATGTGGTGTTGAGCCTTAAAAAAAAGTATGTTATGCAAAGGCAGCGTAGTAACTTCGCTTGTGGAAGAAAAGCACGTATTAAAAAAGCCATCTTCTGAACATACGCAAACGAAGTAAACGTTTGCCCAGCTAACAATCAAAAAAGCAAGGATCACCAGATCACAGCGCCCCCGTCCCATATCATTCGGAAAAGTGTAGTTAAGTGCGAAACAAGCAGCAGAGTATATTTACAATCACATCAACGAAAGCTAAAAAAAAAAAGAAAATTGCAAGAGCTAGAAAAGATGTGCATTCCGAGCCTGATAATCTTGAAGACATTTGTATACCAGACCACTTGAGACATGTTGAAGGCGAGCTTTTTATTCTCTCCGAAAAGAAATTCGATGACGAAAAAATAATTTTATTGCGGACGAGTTGGAGCTTAAAATTACTGAGTCAATCAAACTGCTGGCTAATGGATGGAACTTTCAATGTGGTTCCTAAAATAAAGAGACAGCTTTATACCAAATTGTACCCCTCGTATTCATTTTGATGAGCTCGAAGAGTAAGAAAGCGAACGAAACATTTTACGAGTTGTGCTACATTGCTTGGCGCGATTCATGTGCTACATTGCTTAGCGCGGCATTCCATTCAATCCGGTTCGGATCGTATCGGATTTCGAAAAGGCAGGCATATCTGCTGCAAAAGATTTTTCCCAATGGCTACATTTAAGGGATATCTCTTTCACATTGGCCAAATATTTTGGCGCAAAGTGCAATCCAGTGGTTTGCAAAAAAATATGAAACTAACGAATCTTAAGCATGCTAAAAAGTTTGGTATTTTTTCCTTCAGAAAATATACCATTTTATTATGAAGAAATGTCCAAAGAGCTTGATTCTGACTCCAGATATGCTCCAGAGTTTTGGTCTGTCGCAGATTCGCAAAATTTTCCGAGAACACAAAACAACGTCGAAGCTTGGCACCGCCGTCTCCAGGTTATTGTTGGTAAGCCACACATTGTTGTGTACAGAATTATCTCTTGAGCATATTATTGTGAAAAATTGGCCTTGAAGCCAATAAAAAACATAACTAAAACAAATTATAAAACGACGTGACTCCACTATTTTACCGTAAGTTTATTGCCTACAATATAACTTTGCGTCGCAAACCGTTGGCAATATTTTTGCTAAGAGCGCAATACAACGACCTGATTTTTTTTTATTGATTTACCAGAATATTCAAATAAATTTGTTCATTTGCTAAAATTTTTGAGTTGTTTTTATATTCATTTGGATGTTTATCTTAGAAAATGGAATTGGCACGTGCAAATTGTGGTTTCTTGGTGAAGCCAAAACTAAGTTACATAAGAGAAGAATAGGATGAGTTATATATTATAAAAAACGCGGGATTTTCACGAGGGATTGCTAAGAAATTTTGTACATGGGAACGAGGGATTTTGGCCCAAGACATTTTAGAAAATTGGAAAAAAAATATGAGAAGTTTTGTCCAATAAGGGATTTTGGAAAAAGGGATATCGTAGCTATCCCGACGGCGAATTTTTAAAAGAATGTATTGCTAGACGTGGCCGATATTTCATTCCCATCATAGAAACGAGTCATTCAAGAAATAACCCTGCCTGAATAGAAATACAATTGCTTCCAGGATAAATGAGTTGTCAGAAAATTTTGACTTTCAACTTAAAGATAAAATTAAAGAATTTATCTGAAAGTACAGATATCAGATATACATCGCAGCTTGCTGTATTTATTCGTGGAATTGATAAGTATTTTAATATCACAGAAGAGTTGTTATAATGATTGCAATTGAGCAATTAGTACCAAGTTATGAGTTTGATTGGAGTAAATTCTTCAGTGTTACCACAGATGTTGCACCATCCATGGTCGGTATAAATGCTGGTATTGTGACGAAAATACGAACCAAAAATTTCAAACGAAATTAAAAGTTGGTATTCATTGTACCATACATCAAGAAGCCTTGACCTTTAAAGAGCTGAAAATGGATCATGTGATGAATCCTATAATTAAAATAGTAAATTTTATTACAAGTAGACGACTTAATCATCGCCAATTCACACAATTTTTAAGAGATTTTGATGAACATTTTTCAGAAATTCGGTGGCTTAGTCGTCGATCAATGCTTAAACGATGTTTCGAATTGCGTAAATATATTGCTACGTTTATGGCTCTAAGGGTAAACCTATAGATACAATGCAGGTAAATTAGCAGGTTTTTCAAATCGTTTTGCAGATATCCGCGAGCTCAATACGTACGACTTTCCTCTTTTTAGTAACCCATTTATGTTCGACGTTGGGAAAGCACCGACTTACTTGCAAATGGAACTTATAGATTTGCAAAACAAATTCAATGAAGTTGACACTTTGACATTTTATACAAATTGCTTCAAAAATCAAAATAGCTATCCCAACTTAAGAAACCATGCTGGTCGCATTTTATGCGTTTAGGTCTTAAGGTGCGTTCAGACGGTCATCCAAACTTGTCATCCGGCTGACATGCTGACGTTCTATATAGACGGGATAACTACTTAAGGATAAATTCTAGGTCATAGTGACGTCAGGATGTCATCCGGATGACAAGTTTGGATGACCGTCTGATCGCACCTTTACAGATGAACATCTTCGGTCCATTTTAAAAATCAATACAACATCGTTGCCACCAAACATCGAGGAGATAATGAAGCGGAAAAGACGTCAAGTTTCTGGATCGTCAAAATAATATTTAGGCTTAATACGCCTCCACTTAAAAAGAGACTTAAGAAAGATTAAATATTCTTCAATCTTTAAACACAAAGTGTATGTTCTCCCTTGTTTTGATAGGGTAAGTAGTTTAGTTTTAAAGTTAAGGACTCAACTGTCTTACTCATCACCACTTCTTCTTCGAATTTAATTTTAATCTTTAAATCAGACGCTGAGTCTTCAGTTGACCTTTTTAGTACTGTCATATGCTCAGATATCATAAAGATGGAGCTACCCCTTTTACATTCTAAGCCGACGATATCTTAAAAATGTTTATACAATTCGTGTTTTATACTATTAGTAAATCATTTGTCAGACATAAAAAGTTTTAGTAAACAGTAAACAGTTCGGTATATATGCATTTAACGTAAAGAATTAATAACATTTAGTCAATGATTTTCAGTTAAGATTTAAGCATGACCACTTTTTGATCGTCGCATAGAAACGTCTTTTGACTTGATTGTCTTTCTAAAATGAACAAAACTATTTTTGTAGCGTCAAAGGTCTTGCAATTTGCGGAGGCCTTCGATTTTGGGACTAAAACTTGGCTTGGGTTGAAAATAGACTTACTATTCCAAGAGCCCGCTCTCAGGTATTGTTGTTGAAATAAGTGGTATGATAAAGCAAAAAGTATAGCAAAATAGCACCAAATAAGTAGACCAACATATGCAATAGTTCTTGAAACCACATGTACTTACACAAAAGGCTTATTGTCAGTGGAGTAATCGACAGCCATAAACTGGGGACGCGAATCAGCTGAAACAATGGATGAAAGATCAATACTCTTGACAACTTTATGGTCGGCCGTATTTATTGCAACAATCTTTGGTGGACACCTTCGAATCGGCTGTTCAAGGGTGTTAACGATGCCAACGTCCAATGCCCAGAGGATACCCTGGAATGAAAAAATAAAAAAGCAAACAAAAAAGTCTATGTTAAATCAATTTTTAAGAGTGTCTAGCTTAAAGGTCTTAAATAGGTCTTTAATAAAAAGTAGGCATCAGTAGTTTATAAAGAGCTTTGATTTTCTTTTTGCAAGTTTTCTTATGCAAGTCGCTTTCTCGCTTTACTGTGTGCACGTTCAGAGGAAAACATGTAAGCAATTCCGTCGCATGTGAATGTCTTTCGTTCTTTTGGGTTTTGGGCGGGTTATGAAGAAGACGATTCAACGATGAGCTGTAACGAATTGAGATAGACCCTATATGTAAGGCGAATGAACACCACCGCTGCGGCGCGTAAAATCTTCAAATCTAACCCCGAGCAGTAACGGAGTAGAAGACGGCCACCCCTTAAGAAGCGCACACAAGTGCGCAAATACCTAAGGCCATTTAGGCTAATTCCGCTCTAACTGTAGAGACTTATTGGCGGCACCGAAAAGTCAGTGTGCACCAAGGAAGCGGCTTTAGTCCTTTGCTTTATATTGCTGTCCTCGTTTAGCGGCTTGAAAGAAATTTGACATTAAGTACACCAGTTGTTCTTTATACAATGAAGCCCTCCTAAGCGAGTATTAAACTTTCCTTTAACGAGCTCAACATATTTGCGTTGATATTTTGTATCGGAATGGGTATCGTACTAGCCTGTGACCTACGCCAGACAATTATTTAAATGGAAAAGTACTTCCCAAGAGCGAAAAGTTAAAATATCTGGGATTTATAAAGCAACCGCAAACTCTGCTATCCTCCCTGAAGCCGAAATAAATTCTTTACGCGCAGTTGATCGGATGCTTTGATGACAGCAGGAGTAACGAAGTTTGATTGGATAATTTTGCGTCAAAGAACCTGTTCAGAAAAAATTATAGCAGGACCAAAGCATGGACTCTACGAATCCCTTAAAATAGGCAATGTCAATAAGCATTTCCATACAAGTGCGAAGGAAAGGCTGGTTAAATCGGCAAATTTCAAAAAGTATATATTTCAAGGTCAATATCATCGGAGTTTTGTTGAAAATAATAACACAGTTGTAACTAATTGATGATCACAAGGATGGTGATTGCGATTATGTGAAAACACAAGCGTTCTGACTTTAGCATAACACCATCAAATCCTACTTTTCACGTCCCCGTGTAGACTGCTGGGTGCCTAGTACCTCGACTGGAGATGGGGTAACCAACCCCTGTGGAAGGTCGTTGGTGGCTGCTGACGAGAGAGGGGGGAGGAGTGCCAGCTCACTAAGGCACTTCTCCTGTTTCCGGACGGCGGCGGACGAATTCTACTGATGGATCAACGGCGCCCTCCTCGATTAGCGGCTTGATGGAAATTTGGCATTAAGTACACCAGTCATTCTTTACCGGCCTACTGTCTTAGGGTCAAGAACAGGGCCTGGCCCTCCAGGTTAGGGGTTGTGCCATCGGGGTAACTTCCCGACTACGTCAAAAACATCTAGTTATGGGAGAGACTATGGCAGCCTCGATTGGGAAGGCTGCCGTATCTCAGGCAGGGTCTCTTCACGGGTCGGGAGCCCGTTAAGAAAAATGAGTAAGTAGTTGTAACTAATTATGCAGTTAAAATCCTTGGCCCTTTCCCCTAAATATCCGGTCATACATTTTGCAAAGAACACAGTTGTCACGTATTTTTGAAATTTATTGGGAGAGTGGGCGTGAGCATTCAAGTAGAAAAAAGTTAAGGACATTCAATTCCAACGACTTTGTAAGAATTTATAAGTATTACAAACATAATAATAATCCAATACGAATGCCTTAATTTTTCGCCGTCAAGCTGCATCATAAACTTCCCCCTAATTAGCTGCGCATTACATCTATAAAATCTAACATACGCCCCAATCGCTGGCATGGCAATCAAAAAATTCTATTTAGCATCTAATTATCCATTTCGGCGAATGTTTACGAATATATTTACACATTGGCACTGGTACTCGCCACCACGACCACATCATTTCGAGGCAATTACCACCACCAACGATTAATATTTTTCGTGCAAATAGTTGCACTAAATATGACTTATGCCACTAAAGCGATTGAAGTTGACAGGTTGATTGTTGCTGCCTCAAACGCGAAAGAAATATACCACTCCAACGCAAATATTATTCCAATTGACATGCAGATTTGTAGATGTTGGCACAACTTGTGAGATATTCGACAATTTTATTGGAATATTCGCATTCTGGCGCCTGTTGCACTTTGAGAATGTGTTTATTTTAGAAATGATTCAAGCAGGAGGCAGTCCCAATCGACAACACTAATATTCAAATCAAGACGTGGCCAAATGGGCTAGCCTCATGCGGATATTGGTATAGCGCGTAGGAAGAGTTCACTCATAGAATGCGTAATAGTTTTATTTTGAAATCGGGTAGAAGAATACGTATTTTTATTAATTAAAATGGTTATGTTGGAAATTTAATTAAATAGTAAACCGAACGATAGCGAACGATATTTCAATAATGTTTCGTTTCGTTGATATGAAATTCTTTGAAAGTATCTCCTAAAGGCTCTCAGATAAGTTATCATCATACATCAAGAGTATGAGGTTGGGCTTGGCTTGGCGCGTGCTTGGATTTGCGAATATTATGATAATTTCTATAGAGGAAATTAGCCAGCCAGAAAGCTATCTATATGGTTCTGCTTTTATTTCAGGTTCGGGATAAAATCTTGCCCCATTTAGGTCATGGTCTATATTTTGTGTATTTTATTATCCATTGGGGGTGTTTGTATAGTTTTTCCTTTTTTTTTTATGGAAGGCACGAGTCAGAAGAGAAGGAAAAATTTAATTAGGAAGACCCAAGCTGAAAGCATATCTGTTTGCATATTGGACATAAACTGTTTGAATATGATTTTGAATAGAAGTCATATCAGGATTTTTATACACAAGAAGAGTGACTTAGATTAGAAGATATACTCTAATGATAGCAGCAATATACTTAATAGACTTATACCTTATAGAAACAATTATTCCATATTACACTGTAATCGGTGTTAATTGTGAAAGTTCTATATTTAGCTTTATAACGACAAAAAGTAAGCAGTACCATAGTAGATTTGACCTTAATGCAAGTCATATATAAAATATAGTGACATCTAGGGGTATGGATTACTCAAAACATATATTTTACCATACTAGTTGTGACATAAACCAATGTTTCACATAAAATATAGCGTCATCTATGTTTGAGCGTAGACCACACAAAGTAGGATTG
Organism: Ferdinandea cuprea; assembly: GCA_963576555.1. Classification (NCBI taxonomy): domain Eukaryota; kingdom Metazoa; phylum Arthropoda; class Insecta; order Diptera; family Syrphidae; genus Ferdinandea; species Ferdinandea cuprea. The sequence continues at coordinate 23,340,366 of OY754960.1, forward strand.
ACTAAAGCGCCTGAAAATAAAATCGGTTTGGCAAAACAAATGGGTTCATAACTCCTAGCTTGAAGGACGAAGTGTAAGCTATTGAAAACTCTGATCTTGCCAGTTCTCATGTGATTACTGTACGATAAGCAGGAAAGGAGAGCAGATACCTAACTCTTTTGAGAGAAAAATTCTTCGACGAATTTATGGCCCTGCGTACGAGGAGGGCGAATGGAGGAGAAGTTACAACCGCGAACTCTATGAGCTGTACCAAGATGTGGTAGTCCAGAGAGCCAAGACTCGCTGAGTACATTGGCTCGGCCACATAATGGCCAATAATGCTCCAGCCAAGAGGATCTTCGAATTCCAGCCTCCAGGTTCGAGACGACAAGGAAGGCCGAACCTCCGCTTCAAAGACCAAGCCATCGCGGATGCCAGAGCACTTGGTCTGGATTACTGGAAGCAGCGGGCCCGGGACCATAGAGGATGGAACTCTTCACTGGTCGGGAGTCCGTTAAGTAAGTTTATCAGATAAAATAAGGGATTTGAATTATAAATTATTGTTGAAACACTTTGTGATACAAAAATTAGTAGTGAACTATTTTTGTGGGTGCAGTGGCTGAGCTAGAGATCGCCGAATCCCGACCTGTACCACCTGAAAGATTTTTATTCGCAGCCCCAACTCTTGCGAACGTCTCACAGACATCCAAGAGTAAAAATTGTCTGCAAGACACACGAACAGAACTTTTGTTTGACGTAATTGCAGTGGGATCTGCCACAAATACCTAAACGTCATTCTTTTGATTTTAAATTTTGTTTATAAAATGAATATTGTAAAATATTAAAAAATCCGGAAAATTATTTTGTTTCTATCGTTTTCCTAATTTTCCCTTATTTTCCAAATTGAATTAATTTTTTCATAAAACAAAAATATATCAAATAAACGTCAAAACACAATGATGCCAAGCACCAAAATTTTGCTATTTTTATTTTTGTAACCTGGTACCATTGTTGGTGACAGTGGATTTAGAAATAGAGACAACTGGCAGTACTGCAAAGCATGCTGAATTTACATGTGTTCCCTCCCATTTAAACGTGTGTGTTCTATTTCCCATGCAAGGAAAATTCTGCACATGTCTTTTGCGCATTAAACTGTAGGTCCCTCAATTCGTGTCGAAGATATAACTTCACACACACAATGGTTGGAGAAGCTAGGCTTTAGGTCCTATTTTGAGTAATTTATGACGACAGCTGCAACGGGCTATTGACATCGTTTTTGAGTGGACAAAAAAAGTTGGCGTGTTGTTCTTAATGAAACAAAATCTACGCACGTTAATTTTACTTACAAATAGATATGTGAATACGCATTAAAAAAATAAAATAAACGGGAACATATCGTTATTAAATATATTAAAATAAATTGCCTGCGTGGTCGTTTTGCGAAACTCAGCATGAAAAACAAGCTGCTTTTGTACAATCAAGTTCTAAGCCCGGTTTGGACGTATGGTATACAACTTTGGGGTTGTACCAAAACAGTTAACATAAATATTTTACAAACTTTTCAAAATAAAGTGCTAAGAAGAGTTGTTAACGCCGAAACGGTGAAATCCACCGAGACTTAGTTATTGCTAGCGTCGAAGACGAGATACGAAAACATGGTCATTGCAATAACGTTATGCTACAAATTCTAAATGAAACTTATTTAGTGCGCCGACTACAACGGACAAAACCATTTGAACAAACGCAATAAGATGCAATCGCGAGCAATTGGCGTTGCAAGTAGTTTCAGGTTCTTCCGCTGGGAGGTTGCCTGCTAACCGCGTATTGAAACTAAAATTAAAACTACTTTTTTTTTTATAATGTACGCGCACTAAAGGAACTTTGGATACCCTTATAATGAAGTGACAGTGAAATGAAGGATTAGAGAAAGGGAGAAACCGATGCACGTTGGTTTTAAATGTTTGTAAATTATAATGTGCACGAAAAACAGAGCGTGGTAGAGCATTCCACATTCGCGTTGGACAATTAACAAACGAATATTTGTATTTCACTGTACGACCGAATACAGGCTTAAGGCTAAACTGATGTGCATTCCTAGTGTAAATCTACACCAACAATCTGCCCCAAAGATTCCTTAATTTCTACTCCTAAGTTGGCGTCGAAGAACATGTGTGAGAATCTATGGGTGGAGGCTGAAGGTCTGAAGGTCTTGCCATAAAGGACGGGGAATTCACAAAATGTGACTTTAAGCATAAAATAACTGGAGACAGCAAGGCAAATATAGGCAAATGCGCTAACAGTAGCGACCAAGGTCCAACATGGATGTAGCACCTCCTGTGGTTAGTTATTGTAGTTTTTGTTGGTATGGTTTTCAAAAGATATTAAGTCGGCCAAACGCCAGCTGCACCGTTGCTCTTGCCGTCATTTATATTTATATGCTTCGCTCACCAAATAAATTTCATTTGTAATCGATTAATTCCAGCCATCAACTTTAGGAATGCTTGTTAGTTAATTTAAGTTCTTGCCATCCACCATGCCTACACTCCAACTTCGTTTAATATCGAAAATAAAACAAAATAAGGCCCATTTCGTGCAACGCAATGACCTTTCTGTTTTTTGACAAATACTTTCATTTTAACGATTGGCAGACAAAACGAATTCTATTAGCAGTGTGCACGGGTCATGCAATACTTATTATGGCAATGTACTCTGCGGTACAGTGATTCTGTAATTTAAACCCTATAGAGTACTTGAAGAGCATCACAACGGACTCGTATGTATGTCTGTAACCTTTTTGTGGAACAATGCAATATGAGTTCGTAATAAAAGGCAAAGTACTCGACCGGGATCATTGTACAACTCAGACATGATGTGAATAAATGTTGGATGGCTGTGTAGTCCACAAGAACCACTCTTGGATGGAGTAAAAATATATATAACAGAGCGTAGGATATTTAAATTCAAAGCATCGAGTTGAGAGTTTTTGGTATTGGAATCCAAGGACTGTTTTCAAGTTGGGTGTGGTGCTGTGCACTCACCAAGTATGTCTTATTGTTCATCGTGCATTCAAATTTGAGCACTTGTATGGAAATTCATTTTGGGAATTTGATAGAATAGATGCAACGTTTGGTTTCTTATTTTTTATTTTAAAGACAATACGAGAGGGTCATGGAACTTTAAAAGTTCATCTATGCAGAGGAAACGTGGAAACAACAGTTTTTCCACAGTTTTTGAGTTTTTTTTGAAATGCTTCGCAGTGACTGCTTGAGATTTTGCCACTGTCGGCGAAGAATTATAGACTGAACTCTAAATTCTTAATTCATTCCAAAAAAATTGCTTGACATGTCTACATAGAGATTATTGTCATCTTTGAAGATCACATGAGAAAGAGATTGCGAAATTTCAAAAGCTTGCCATAAGTAAATCCTATGATATTTGGTCCTGTGTGCGAGGAGGGCGAATTGATGAGAATTTACAACCGCGAACTCTATAAGCTGCACCAAGATGTGGTAGTCCAGAAAGTCAAAACACGCCGAGTACATTGGCCCGGCTACATAGAGCGAATGGACAAGAACGCTCCAGCCAAGAGGATTTTCGAATTTCAGCCCCCAGGTTTGAGACGAAAAGGAAGACCGAACCTCCATTTTCAAGACCAAGCCATCGCGGATACCAGAGCGCTTGGTCTGGACAACTGGAAGCAGCGTGCCCGGGATCGCGAGGCTGCCGTATCTCAGGCAGGGACTCTTCGTCGGGAGCCTGTAAAGTAAGTACGTAATTCCTATGAACGAATGGCAACATTGACAACTAAAAGATCATTTCAAAACAAAGCAAGCTTTGCGATGTATATTTTAAATAATTTCGACGTATTTAAGTTCATTATCTCTGTGTAAACATAAACTCCGCGAATGCTTACTTATTGTATGGTTCCTGAGTAATTAATATAAAAAACAGGAAGCTGGACTCTTATGAGATACAAATTATTATAGAATTCGATGGTCGAGAAGAGCGAATATTCTCCTGTGAAGTCCGTAAGAAGTACCAGGATGTGGAGGTAGTACAAAAAGCAGAAATTCTTTGACTACATTGTTTGTTCTAACCCGAAAGCCTTTTGGACTTTTATCAATGCTAAAAAAAAAACATTTGGTATTTTTTCTAAATATGGAGTATAAAACGCAAACGTCTACTGATTAAGCTGGTTCACGCAATTTATTTGCTGATAATTTTGAATCAGTATACAACGCATATCAACCGTCTGAGATGGCAAGGACATATAGAATGAATTGACAACATCGCTCCGAGGCAGTTAGCCAAAAACCGAGCTAACTGGTGAGGCGTAGTGGTTGAGGCAAAGGTCCACCCTTGACTGTAGCGCCATCGAAGTAAGTAAATATACAAGGCTGACTCTAACTTAAATTTGCCTGTTCTCAGTCCTACTATTTTTAACGAATCCATAGGAGCTCTTAATCTTTCTTTTCAAGTTATCATCTTGGTATGATTGAAGACTGTACTAATACGATCAATTCTGATTGGTGTGGGAGGCTTAGGCTATTTCTAAGCCCCAGTAAAACTAAATGTATTGTTATTAGTAAAAACCCCTTAGACCTTTCGTATTTTCCTGACATAACACTTAACGGCTCCAAAATAGATTACGTTGATTCAGCCAAAAATGTAGGAGTAGCTCTTACATGGGATACTCATATCAATGTTGTCGTTGGCAAAGTCTACGGTGTGTTACGCCAGTTATGGACCTCACAATAAAAAAACACTTGTTGTTCCAATATTCTTAGCTATGGTTGCGAAATTTTCTTCAACTATGATGCTGCCAGCAGGAGAAAGCTTAACGTCGCTTCTAATAATATTGCGCGCTATGTTTACAAATTAAATCGTTTTAACAGTGTTTCAACTTATTCTAAATCACTTTATAATATGACTCTTGACAATTAACTTAGCTTTTGTTCACTTGTCTTGTTATCTGACGTGGTGCAGACACATCAGACAAGTTACCTTTTAAATAAATTGTGTTTTAGTTCTTCTAATAGATCCCAAAAACTTGTTCACACTCGTGTCGCATGTTCTCACATCGGAACGGCAGTTTTTTATTGGTTCGATCCGCTGATGGGATTCTGCGAAGGTTAGGCAGTTATTTTTTCTAAAGTTCCCTGACTGATTTGAAATATTGCAGAAGGCATTTCAGTCCATAAGTCTAGTTTTAACTTTGGTTCCAACCGAATCCCTTCTTTTGTTCTTAAGAAATGCAGTGAATCGTTGTTATTGCCGCTTCGAATAATTTTGAATTTATTTTTAGCATCAGAAGTTTTCCTGATTCATTTATAAATCTGGCCATAAACATAAGGTTGAAAATTGTCGCGGAATATCTAAGATATCAGCTATTCCTAAATTGTTAAACAGAAACTTTATTTTCAATTAAAGGAACCTATATATCCTTGCCGCCATGGGTTTGTGAGTGGAAAATCGACTTCAAACAGTCTTGCAAGATTTTAGCATTTACTCTTCGCTTCTTAAATGGATTTCAAGTTATTTAAGAACAAGAAAGCAAATTGTAAAGATTCGTGGTGTTCAATCTGATGTCCCACAAGGCAGCCACCTTGGTCCTTTCTTATTCAATATTTTTGTTAATGATATTTCATCAGTAGTAAGTTTTAATGTAGGCAGATGATTTAAAAATGTTCGCTTGAGTAAAACAATTCAGTGTTTGTATTAATATACAAATGGACTTGATTAGTATTGTGAAATGGTGCGATAATAGTTCCTTATCACTTAATATTGATAACTGATAATTTCTGTCTGCTCAACGTATATTAATACCAACATTATATATGTACCAGTGTTTCCAGTGTCAACTTGCATAAAGAGTTTGAAGTAAAATATTTGGAGTTATTTTTGATACCAAATTTAGTTTCTCTCTTCATGTGGATTACATTGCAGCAGAAGTAAACTTATTGTTTGGATTTCTAAAAAGAAACTGTAAAGATTTTTGAAAACCATTCGCTGTTAAATCTGTTTTTTATGTCTCATTCTGAAATATGCTTGAAATTCTGAAAAAAAAACCATTGAAAAAATTCAAAAGGCATATTTTCTACATTTTTAATATGGCAACTTATATGGAATATTGAAGAAATGTCTTTATAGACGTGCTCTTTTAAGTTTAAATATGCTTCAAAAATGTCGTATTGTTAATTGTGTAATGTTTGTATACACGCGTGCCACATTCAATACCCCGAATTACTTGAATTGCTTAATATTTATGCGCCAGGATGATTGATTCGATCACGACCTTTGTTTTATATTCCTAGGCATACTTATAATTATGCAGTTAATGAGCCAATCACAAGATGCCTAAAATTGTTAAACTCAATTGATAATAATATTGATTTAAGCCTAGAAAGGCGTTGTTTTACTTTTTTAGCTTTTGAAAATATTATTATTGTATATTGTAGAAAATAATAACAAATAAATAAATATATTAGATGGTTCACATCGAGCAAATGGACAAAAGTGCTTCTTTGAAGAGGATCTACGAATGCATGCCCGGTACGGTATAGCACTGAAGGCTATCATATATCTGGTCTGGAGACAAACATATTGACACATTATGGCTGTTGGAGAAAATAAATGGTGTTAAAATTTTCACGGCGGACATATAAATGACTGGTTTATATTTGAAATTTGTTTCCTTCTCGCGGAGGAGTCTGAAAAATCACCTGAATTACACAAATATAACAACACGAGCATTCGATTGGCTTCATAGATTATTCTGAAACTGGGAGGCCAAACTGGCGAACCATACAGGCGGAGCAGCAGATTATAGGAAATATTATAACCTCGTCGAAAATAGAAAGGAAGCCCATTTGTAAAAAAAATCCAAAGGGTAATACCCAGTCCCCTCCCAAGAACTTAGTTAGCACTATCATACAGATGTCGCTACAAATTTTTTCTTGTTCGATAAGCAAAGATGGAAATGGAACTCGGAATGAACCTATACATGTATGTTCATACATTTAGCGAAGCGTGGAACCAAGGTAATGTTGTCAGAGGCGCCTGTCTGACGAAAAACCCCTAACATCAAATCAAATAAAGATAAATGTTGTATCGACATTCTATATAAAGGATGCTTAATTTATGGACGGGACGTACTGAAGAAGCTTTGCCATATACGCATCCAGGACAACTTTGGTGCTGAGCATTCCGGATTTTAGAATTTTCACACATGTGCCGAAAGGTTGAAGTGATAAGAAAAAAAAACTGTCAATAGATAAAAGTTTTAATTGTCTTACGCGAAAGTGTACGACTGGCTAGAAAAACAATTAAAAACCGCCCACCCATTTGAGCATGTTGCACATGGATACATCGACGGACAGAAGAGCGGGGCATATTATTTTTTTTTGTCTTCTCCTTTATAAAAATATTATGCTCCATAAACATAAAACCAGAATGAACCAGAATGACGTATGTTGGCCTAGTAAAATAATAATTCAGTTCAGATTCAGATGATTTTCGTTATTTGTTCGAGGTTATTTCTATGGCTGTTGGTCAAAATGAGTCTATCAGTTTGTTCACAACTGCATTTTTAAAAATTATAATACAGCTTATATTTTGTTAAGTATTAAGCAATATAAAAGGTATTTCCTTTTCTAGGGGTCGCAGGGTAAACAATCAAATAACTAGGTAAATGTTTATTATTATAAATAATTTTTAACAGAATAAATATGATGGCGACACGGTATATAGGTTAGTATGCTGGCTTGTCACATAGGCCGGTGAAGGTTAAATCCCCAACAATGATGCACGCAACCCAATTATAAAGATCGACGAACAAAACCTAGGTTTCCCATATCACTTAGTTAAAAAGAGGATTACAGCTCATTCTAAGATTTGGATTTCAAAAAAATGGTCCATACAAGTTTCTACATTAACAATCGTAAAAAATGGACGGGTGTCTGCCAGACATATACAACTGTTTAAGGTTTAAAGGCTAATTCAATCCACAACAATGTGTTTTAAGCCTCCTTTCTGTATCTTCTGCTACATTTCCGCCAAAAGATAAACCAAGGTTATAGCCAAAAGATTAACAATAAATCTTTACACGTTTCCACCGATAAAAAGGAGATTAACAAAGGGGTTTTCTCTCAACCCACTCTCTGGCTCAACATCTGGTTGTCAAAACGCTCTCTGTTCTCAACAACCAACGCCACTTTTGACATATCCAGGTATGTTGGCATTGAGTGTGTTCACAAGTCGATTCTTACTTGTAAACCTGTTATTTTTTTAGATTCTAGAAATCTTAGGATTTAAGGAAGATTTATGGCAGTTTTGTTTTAATCTCGGTTCAGTACTTGGTGAAAACGTAGTATTAAGGACTTTTTCATGACTTTTAATAAGCATAAAACTTTTTGAACTTAAAGGGAAGCTGGAAAAACGAAAACTGTTGAAGGCCCCGACCGATAGAATCCGTTGCTGCGTGCGCCTTTTTTTTTGCCTGACAGCAAGATAGAATACAAGTATACTTATGAAAGGTGACCTAAAAACAACGTATCGACGGTGACGGAGGCCATTACAGCCTAACTTTCTACTTTTTCATACTTTGACAGCCAGGCGCAGAAGCAGCTGATTAGATGAACACAATTGGAAGAACGAAAGTATTTGTCAAATGTCCGTTTTCAATTATCTTTTACAAACTAAAACTTATTTTCCAATTAAAATAGAAGGATATTAGTATTTTTTATTAATATGGATACCTGTTTTTGCTTATACGAAATATATTTAAACGATTTGTCCTGATTTAACATACGATTTGAACACTGAACAGAAACAGGTTATTCTTTTGATATGGCAATTTGCCATCGCTAGTGACAGCCGAAAATAAAACTAAATGCAGCTGTCAAAGTTCCCACGGATTCTATTTGAGGACTAATGCGTGAATTTTAACGATTTAACGCACGCACGGCAGCGACGGATTCTATGGGTCGGGGCTTTGAGCTACATAGACTGAACGATTGAACAACATGTTGCCTTCTATTAAGCGGCATCTCTCAGCGATAAGTTGTGAAAAGGGAACTCTAAGCTTTTGCTAAATGTCGTGTTTATATTTCTGAATTTACTAGCTCGTCTGGCAAATGTTTTTCTTTCCTTTCCAGTTGGTGATGTGATAAGTTCAATTTATTATTTACTTTTAGTGCATGCTTTTAGTTGCCTTAATCTTGTGTTTTCCAGATTAAAATTTCCATTTGTATTGCCAGTCTCAAAGACTCTAAATTGCCTATTCTCAATGACTGCCTAAAGTTAACCAGACAGTTAAGGTAAAGTCAAAAAGTTTTAAGCGATAGTTACAGGTGAAACTAGTTGTCCTTGAAGTGAATGAGGACAAGACGATACAACCTGAGGAGGAGAAGATACAACCGCGAACTCTATGAGCTGTACCAAGATTTTGATGTAGTCCAAAAAGTCAAGAAACGTCGACTACATTGGCTCGGCCTCATCGAGCGAATGGACAACAACGCTCCAGCCAAGAGGATCTTCGAATCCCAGCCCCCAAGTTCGACCGAACTGCCGTTTTAAAGACCAAGCCATCGCGGATGCCAGACAACTGGAAGCAGCGTGCCAGGGATGAAAGGGATGGAAGACTGTCTTGTCTCAGACAGGGACTCTTCACGGGTCGGGAGCCTGCTAAGTAAGTAAGTAAAAAGTTTTAAGTTTGGTTGTTTCTTAAATTTCGAAACGTTTCGTTAGGGGTTGCTAACAACTTCATCATTTTGTGACCATGCAATACTCAATATTTGTCAATATTTTTTTAAGAAGAAAATTTGAAATTTTATCTCACTTAATAATCCTAATATGATGACAAAGTAGCTCACTGAAATAAAAATATTTTCCTTTGAAGTTGCACTCTCTATGATAGAAATAAACACAGAATTAATTCTCCACATGCTGGAAATAAGGTATATCTCAAATACCCATCTGTTGACCCCGTGAATCTCATCAAAGCCTTCACAGAAAAATAACTAACAAACAGTACTATCTAAGCCTCAAAGAGCATTTTATAATTCCCCATTCATCCGCATACAGCAGTAGAACATCCTCACCGAACACTTTTCAAGTTCATCTCTGCCTGGATAATCCAGAAATCTTCTACAAGTAGCATCGCAAATACTACTACTCGCAAACCAATAAAATAAATAAATTTCCACTTACATTATGATCAACAACTATGTCAATAACTGACTGCAGCGCAGCACAATTGCCCTCCTCCTGGATGGCCCAGCATGGGTACGGTTCGATTGCCGCCAAACACTGCTCCTTCCTTAGATTGACTTTGCCCAGTGTAAAGGGTACACCCTGTTTATATCGCGGCAACACTACAAATGCCATATCGCGAAGTATCTGCGTTCGCGTTACAATCACATTTCTTGGCACATATCTTCCCGACTGGATGTATATATTCATCGTCGAGACACATGGCCAGAGAAGATTATTCCCGCCAAGTTGGTAGTTCAAATGCGCAATAAGTTTCTTATCGCACTTCTTAATCGAATCAATGCTAGTGCTATGCAGAAGGAATACCAACGCCAACAGACACGTCCGTAGAAATATTCGACAATCGTGCATAATGCTTTAAAAAAAAATACGCGCCGCACACAACTTTTAAGCAATACTACTAACCATGCAATTGATGTGCAATCAGTCTTATATAAGTTGCTTTTCAAAAAAAAAAAATATCAACTATCTTTAGCAGCAGCAGTAGCACTTTGATCATCATCATCGTGCCATTTGAAAATATTAACAAAAAAAAAAAAAATTAAGAACAAAATACCTCACATTGTCATTGGGCGAAGGTCAGCTGGCATGAGAAGCTACCCCACGTTAAGCGTGTCAATTTGCTTTTTTAAGCATTTCATCGAAATCAGCAAACTTTCATTTCTTCGCTGTCCGCCGCCGTCTCCGGAGAGAGCCAGTGACTGATCGTATTTCATAGAATTGAATGCAAAAATTGAAATTGTCTTCGCCGAATGGTGCAACTGACACATTTGGTCACGATTGCTGAAAATAATTATTTTCTTGTAAATTAAAACTTCAACAATGTTGTGCTGTGTTGTTGCTTGATGACCCACCATTGACAAAAAAAAAAAATGGAATAAAAGCAGGACGTGTCCTCTATATGCAATAATGCTGTTGGGATTGAATTTTGCTTAGCGGTTGGTTTACATTTTTTGGGTCAAACGAGTGACATACTCTTCGCGGGTGAACAACAAGTTTTGCGTCAACGTAAAACGGAAGTTCGTAACCAAATTCGTTGCTATTATATTATATCTGAAGTGACACAATAGTGAGTGGCACTTAAACTGAAACTCACTCTTAGGGTAGGTCAATACTTTTACACAGCTTGGTGACAATTGAAATCAACTGCAAATTCTATTTGGTTTTTTGTTGGATAGGGCATGTACTTTTGTTTCTTTCCCTAACTGATATCTTTTCCTAACTGACATAGACATTTTTTGCTAAGCAGTTTCTTCGTCTCGTTGTACATTCAGCTGATATTATCTTGAGCTCTTCTAATTGGCAGACGATTTTTTTTAATTGTGCAGACTCACCTAAGGAATCCGAGAGTAGCCCTCGGGATAATTCTAGCTGCAGATTATTTTTCCTAAAAGAATGTGTCCCACCACACAATGATTGGGGCATTGTAGATGTTGCGGCAGACTCGCTTCTGGCTTTCTTCTTGGATTTTTTCAGTGCCATTAAAAACTCTGTGTCCTGTTAATCAGGGCAGGGCAAGGTTAAGCTAGGTTAAGACAGGGGTGTGAAGTAAAAATCAACACACAACACTAGGCACCCATCACGATCCCTGGAGATCCGGTTGAATTTGAACTCAGGCGACTTAACACATTCCCTTTTAAGGCATCCAATTACCGCACATAAGCCAAAAAGGCCTTTGAAATTCGAACCGTCTATTTCCTGCAAAGCTTCCAAGAATTTTCTCCCTAAAAACTTCCTACGACTACGTGAGATTGCCTCGCATTCACCAACTATTTTCGGTATATCCGCAACAGCCAGCAGATCACCACAGAATCTGCAGATGTCTGTATCTGACACGCGGAGTCTCTTTTCAAGTCTGTTTTCGCAAGAGGCAATGTCCTGTCAGGATTCCTACTAATATTCTAAGCCTATCCCTGCTAAGTTTTATAAACTTCCTGGAATGCTTACAGTCGAGAAGTGACCATAGAGCCTTTCACATGAACACTTTATGTTGACAGTCCTTAGGTTTATTTCCTCGATAGAAACCCTTTTTATGCAGAGGGGAGGTTATAAAGGGTGATCCATTTCGAGTTTCCCTACTTTTTTAAAGAAAAAAAACACAGAAAATTCAAATTTAATGGAGAATGTTTATTATCATTTGAAAGAACATTCTTTGGCATTTATTTTTTGAAGATTATGTCTATCAAATTTTCATAATAAAGTTGAACAATTTGTAAACGTTGTTCACGCTTAAGTCTTTCCATTATGAAATGCCAAACAATACTAAACAAAAATAATATGACAGCATGACACGATTCACACGTGATCTGTCAAAAAAGGCTATTGAAAAAAGTATCTCTACTTGGATCACCCGTTATGTCTGCAACCTGCAACCTCACCATTATTTAGTAGCCCTCCTATTCTTGCAATCTCATCCGCCTGCTCATTCCCTTCAATACCACAGTGTCCTGGCACCTAGCTCGGTTCTGAATGCATAATGCCTTGAGCATTGTGCGACAGTTCCTCACTATATCAGAATTGATGTTTATTAAATCCATTGCCTTAAGTGCGGCCTGGGCAATCTGTAACAGGTTTTCTGTCGGAGCTTTTAACGGGTACTACCAACACGGCAAAGAAACATGGTGGCTCATGGTGTATGAATGAGATATTATAACAGCAGATGCCTTACTAGAGCCACCGAAGTTGGTTGGCGAGAATAAATCTTATTTTTTGCTGACAATTTATCCATCTGAAACTAAGATTAAACTTCCCTGCAATGCGCTTTTGATGTATGGGCAGATGTTTTGGAGGGGAAGGGGTGTTGTTTTCCACCGAATTTCGGCAAGAAAATGCGATGTTGTGTGAATTTTTTAATCGTGTTCCGGAGCAGATAGTGCGCAGGGCACGGGTCAATACGTAAGGAACTATCTTCAGCATATCACTTCAGCTGCTGGTATATGCGGACGATATAGACAGCATCGGACGCTCCCAGCGTACTGTGGTGGAGGCATTCAAGGTTATTGAAGAACAGACGAAACTAAATGTTGGTCTTAAAGTTAACAAGAACAAGGCTAATGATATGCTACCTACAAACAAACAATCATCTGTCCAGCGACTAGGACTTCACAACTTCGAGGTAGGTAAACATCAACTCCACAAATGACATCTTAGTGGAGAAACTAATGGGCTCAAAACTCCTGACTTGAAGGACAAAGTGCTCCACAGAACCCTTCCCTGAACGACAAGCAGCAAAGGAGTCCCAGGCAGGGACCCTTCATGGGTCGGGAGCCGGATAAGTACGTAAATTAGGGGTGTCGTTTTGTCCAGAAAAGATCCAGATAATAAAAAAGACGTTCTCAATTGGGAAAGTTCAAAAATATCTGGGATATATGATCAACAACCGTGGATGGTGAAATCAATCATCGTGTAAAAGTGGGTAAAAATCTTCTGTGACCGAAAAATGCCCAATAAACTAATAGGAAAGCCCTAGAGCCTAGTTGTTCGTCCGGTGCTCACATACGGTTCACAATATTGGAGAATTGAGAGAAAATTGACAGCAGTAGAAGTTATATCACTTAGAATAGTTACACCTCGAAATTGGACTTTTTTTTTCGTCGGATTGCCATTAATTTTATCCCAATTTTTTTTTTCAATATTCTAATGTGACTTATACATAGAATTATGTCGAATCTCCCAAGGTAGTTAGGTAGGTGAAGTGACCGATTTGCATGACTACATGAAAAAAAACGTCTAGCCTTAGCCAGAGCAGGGCATCTATATAGGAGGTTGAAACAGTTTCACTTTCGTTGGGATCATTGCAGTTACGGCAATGGGTATTGTGGGGTATGCCGAGCCTGGCAGCTTGGGTGCCTACCTCCCAGTCGCCTGTTCTTACAACCACCAGCCTAGCGACATCCACACGCGTTCTGTCTATGAGGTTTTGGGTTCTAGAGGTCAAGTCTTCTGAGAAATGACGCAGTTCGGCAGATTACTCCACCTGGACTTTGCCCTCGACTTAAAGTGTGAGGAGATTTCTCCCTTTACGAAGTCCAAGGGGGAGGGGGGAAATAACCACCGCACAGAATTTCGGAAGGGAGGAACCAATTCTGGCCAGCTCGTCGGCTTTCTCGTTCCTACCTATGTTCCTATGCCCGGGAACCCAGATGAGAGAGATTCTTAACCGACGGCGAGCTCCGGATAATATCTTCCAGCACTCCTCGATGAGCTTAGACGTAGTCCTGGTTTAGATAAGAGCCTTAGTTGCGGCCTATCGACTATGCGACTATCGACGAAAATGGATATGTTCAAGTTTATTGCCTTAGAATTTAGAAGTAACTTGCCTGCTTCTCTAATCGCAAGGACCTCCGCCTGAAAGGCGCTGGATGAGTTTGTTTCGTTTAAGGTTTAAGAATACCCTACTTCAATCTAGATGGCGCTTTATTATGAATAACTATGTCACAAAATAAAGAATTTCGATTAAAGGGAGAATTACTAACATATACTAAAGTTTCCAACACTTTCAGAATTAGTTCTTCTTACTTTTATAAAAAGAACGCTAATCGTCGATTAATCGTTGAGTAATCGTTCGTTGAATTAAGTTGATGTCACACACCATGAAGATCGTTGAGCGGGTATTAGATGGTCGTTTTAGACAAATAATACGGCTGTCTGACGACCAGCGCGGGTTTGTCGCCGGTAAATTAACCACAGATGCAATCCAAAGTATAAGGATCATATTGGAAAAGCGTCATGATTCCTTAAAGGATCTGCATATGATTCTGGTTGATTTTGAGTTCCTGAAACCTACATACGTATAGATGATCATGGACATGTACGCGGGAGCGAAGAGAAAAGTCAGATGTCCCGCAGGAGTCACCGATGAATTCCCAACTAAAGTCGGTGTTCACCAGGGAAATATCTTAAGTCCTTTGCTCTTTACTACAGTTCTAGTTGATCTGCTTGAGGGAAAAGTGACGGACCCTAAAGCGTATCAGTTATTCTTTGCTGACGATGGAGCCATCATAAGGGATGGTCAGACTTACCGAGACTCAACGAGCACTTGATGTTTGGGTAGATGGTTTAGAGGGGAATGGGTATCGTATTAGCCAAAAAAAGACAGAGTATCTGTACTGCCCATTCTCTGACCCAAGTCAAGCCATTCCGGATATTTATGTGAATGGGGTTGTGGTTCCCTAATGTGAAAAGTTCAAATATCTGGGATCAATGATCAACAGCGAAGCAACCGTTGATGACGACATCAATCATCGTGTAATCGTAGAATGGATGAAGTGGCGGGAAAACTCTGCCATCTTCTGTGACCGAAAAATGCCCCCAAAGCTGATAGGAAGGCTCTACACCGCAGTTGTGTGTCCGGCGCTCACATACGGTTCACAATCCTGGACAATGTACAAGTTGACAGCAGCTGAGATGACAATGCTTCGCATGACAGCAGGAGTAACAACACTTGATCGAATTAAAAGTTCCATAATCCGAGGAAGCCTTCACGTCAAAGAACCCATCTCGAAAAAAATGGGTATTGTCATGTTCAAAGGAGGGATACTACGAACCCCGTCAAAAAGGCAATGGCAATCAACGTTCCCTTAAAATCGCGTAAGAGAGGCAGGCCAAAATACTCCTGGATCACACAAATGCAGAAATACCAGCATTTGATTGGCCTCAATGATGAAGTGATCCAAAATCGGGAGGCCTGCGAATTTTGTTTGGGGTCGAACCGGAGAAATCCACAGGCGGATCAGTAGGAATGCAGTGAAGTGGGAGGGTTATGATCCCTATAATTCTGATCATAATCTCGTCGTTAAATGGAGAGAAGAAGAATCGTCCAGTAATCGTTGATTAAATGTATGGCTCGATGTTGTAAAATTAAAATCATTTTAAGTATTTTTTGACATGAAATTTGAAAAACAAATTGTATTCCTGAATCTTTTCATCATTAATTATGTATATTCCAAATTTTAGGTTTCTAGGCTTTACAGTTTTCATTTCATTCACAAGCAATTTAAAACTCTTATCTATTATGTACGGTTGGTGTACTGAATCAACTATCATCTAAGCTTCGGCGTAAAAACTAAGAAAAAATAAGTAAACATATTGCTGCCCTTGATCTTAATATATTCCAAATGTAAGCTTCCTAGGCCTTACAGATGCAATTTTTCTAAACTAGGTACCTCTATTCGATACTCTTTGAAAAATTGACTAGGCATACCAATTTCTTTCGCCCAAACGTATAACAACGTATTAATCATTTATTTGAATAAAATACGCTTTAAAGTTATTTCAAATAAAAGAAAAGTAATTTATGGGGGAAAAGTGGGAGTTCTATAATTTCAAAACTTCCCAACAAAGAAGAACGGGATATTATTGAGAAAAATGATAATGATCAACAAATAAGTCAAATGAAATGCCAAATATTACAAGATGTTCAAATTCTTGAAAGCTCAGTCAACTGTTAAACAGACATCGTTTTAATTTGTATTCAAACACCCATATTGACGTTGCTAAAGAGCACTCTTCAATGACAATTGAATTTGTCAGTACTTTGTCATTATCATCAACCCATCAATGTGGCCAAAGTAAAAATGGCTTTTTAGAAAGACAAAAAAAAAAAACGAAGAGAAAACAGTCCTTGAAGATTTCTTAGAAGAATGCTAAAATCCGATAGAAAATGTCACGTACAAAACCCATTACCAGTTATTTTATTGTTTGGAACGCAATTTATTCAGTATTTAATTTCATCATCCCATTCCACTTTCGCGTTTCTAACAATTGACGTTCTTCTGATTAAGTTATTATAATTTAATATTGCTGTCGTTGAAAGCAGTCCATTTAAAGGTATTTTTGAAATTCGTCTTTTAACAACTGTCCTTGGGGTAGGTACATAACCCACAGCTTATTCCTAGTAAAAAATATAATATTTAATTTTATGAAGATGAAGATATTTGTATACTTGAAAAAAAAAAATCAGGAACTTAATATTAAAGTTGAAATTACAACATGTGATTATAGATACTTTAAAGGTTCTGTAAAAACCACGAGAGTTACGTAAGCCCGGAAACCTTCTTAAAAAATGTCGTTTCTTGAAATTGTGAATAAGTAAACAAAAAAAAAACGTACTTTCATTCATTAACGATTTCATTTACAACTAATTATAACGCTTTATACGAGTATAAGAAGTCATAAGCAACGGTACGAGTACGTGTAGATAACAAGCGTTTGTGTATTTTTTTTTACATAGTCAGCATTTTCACGCTGATTCATGCATCAAAAATTCTTCATTCATTTGATACCACAAAATATTCCCTCGATGTTTACGTCAAAATAAATTAACACGAATCATTCATATTCTATGTTTTAATTTTCACATTTAAATGCTAACGTTACGAACTTAAATTGTAAATGAGATATGATTTACTGAATGTACCGAAAGATGGTGCGGTTAAGTTAGCTTAGGAAGGGGGGTTGCCTTGTCAAATAGGCACAAAGTCCACTTTGATCGTTTTTATACTACGGGTGAAGAGGCGTTAAATCAGATCAGATCCAATGACGATTCGGTAACTGATAAGCTACTAGGCGGTTGTAAGAAAATTAAAAAAAAATTAGGTAAACATCGAACCCCTAGCACTCTCAAATATTTGGTTGTAGAAGGTGTGAGGTTATATATAGAGGGTTGCCAAGGGCCTTCAGAGTTACCTACCTACTTCATTAACCTTTTGTGCTTTTGACTTAAAATACAAAATTTCGAAAACATAAAGTGTTGGAAACGAGCAGTTGCTTTTGCGTTTGCATTCTAAGCCTCATCCGGGTATTGGCAAAATACCATTGAACACAACAGTACCATACCTTGTTGTGAGGAACATTTTGTTGTGTGATACTAGCCGCGATTTATTGGTAACTTAAAGTTAGTATAGCTTTGCAAATCCCAATAAAATGTTTTATTAACTTTTCTAACCGCTTTTAATTTCAATTTAAAGTTTGGTTAGGTTAGGAAGGCCACGGCGGCCCATTGTGAATACCGTAGTATACCATCGATCCATTTTGGAATAGTTTTATTTTCGATAGAGGTACCTCAGTCAAGTCGTCCAAGCTATCGAAGAACCGTGCTGCCATGCAGGACAAGCGGCGGTCTTGTACAGCTGAACAGTGGCATAGGATATGTCCCATAGACTCTACGTACTCTTCATCTCTGCAGCTTCTGCAGAAATCATTTGCGAGCCATGTTTCCAATGATTCCAGTTAATACCTCGAACTTCGATCTTTTAGTGTCAATATTGGGCCACAGGCTTCTGGTTATGGCGCAACTACAAGTGTTCCGTGGTAAAGTGCGTTGGACCACTAAGCGACAGGTCGCTGGTTCAAATCTCGACCTGTACCAACTGAAAGTTTTTATTCGCTGGCGAAGCTCTTGCGAACGTCTGACAAACTTCCAATCGTTAGAACTGTCATGGGAAGTTCTTCAAAAAAAAATTCCATTCGTGTCAAAAAATATATCTTCCCACACACAGTGGTTAGAGAAGCTAAGCTTTGGGTCCCTTATGGGCCGTTTACACCCAATATTTTTATTTCCTTAGCCACGTGTGTAATGACACCATCGATGACACTCTTAGCGGTGTTGCAAGGCTAACGGGCAGGTGCGTCCACTAGTAATGGATTCAGATCAGAGCTTTTTTTTTGGCAGTTCATCTGGTATTTCGTTCCCTTCTACCCCAACGTGTCCGGGAACCCAGCAAAGTAGTCTGTAACTCGTTTCTCATTTACTAGGTTGGAAACGATTGCTTTAAATGCTGCTTGGAATTCCACACAGATGGTTATTTCCATTTCTGGTAGTTCCATCGATAGGACAGTTTGTGCTGCTCTCTTAATCGCATAGATCTCAACTTGAAAGACACTACAGTGATCAGGAATCTTAAAGTTAGCACTCGTGGCATTACATCGATATTTCGATATTTACGAATTGTACTTTCAATGAAAATAAATGGAATTGACGTTTTTAACTAGTTTTAGCAAAGGTTGAGCCTAGTTCGCTATACCCTTAATTTGCAGCAACAGACTCAGGGCATTTTTTCCTCCCCTCTCCCACTCAGTTAGCTTACAATAAAGCTAGAATCATAGAATTAAGGTGTGTCTTTTCTAAATGAACTATTAAATAAGAACTAATGAGAATTGTTTATTGGAATACCTCTATACACTGTTCAATAAATTTTGTAGACCTAATTTAATTGTGCAGAAAATATTAATAATTCCATGTGATTTTATTTCATGTCAATCTGTCAGCTAGATAAGCCAATTTGCTTGCTGCTCATTTTGCGCATAGCTCAAAGTTTCCAGATTGTCCTTTGACTTTTCCTGTACTCGAGCGCGTAAAACATTCAATGGGACAGATCCACTTCCGCACTCGTACAGTGGCAAGAGTACTTCAAGATCTCAACATAAATCCGCTGATCCAGATGGTATTCCTCCTACCGTTCTGAAGAGGTGTTCTTCTACACTGGCAAAGCCGCTGCGTAAGCTTTTCTATCTGTCCTATACTTCAAGTCTCTTTCCGAGAATATGTCCAGCCAGTCCCAAAAAATGGCGAATCGTCCTCCCTGTCCTCCTACCGACTAATTGCCCTTACTTCCCTTCCTTCCAAGGTCATGGAAACGCTGTGAAATCGTCAGCTCGAAAACTTCTTAATGACCGGCAGTACGGTTTTCGCAGCAAATTCGTGGTGGTGGTGGTGAAAGTAAGGTCGTTGCGCTTGATATTTCAAAGGTAATTGACAGAGTTTGGCATCAAGTTCTTTTGTCGAAAATGTATGCATTTGGAATCGATGATACCCTTCTTCAATGGTTCAGAAATTACCTTTCGGACCGTTCAATACAAGTTGTTTTGGACGGTTTCTGTTCTGCAACTCACCAAATAAATGCTGGTGTCCCTCAAGGCTCCGTTTTGTCTCCGACTCTCTTCCTCATTTTTGTAAATGATCTACTGTCTGCTACTTCTAATCCTATTCATTCCTTCGCCGATGACAGCACCCTCAGCTTTACATATTCGTTTCCTGGGCAACGTCCCCCATCTTCGGGCGTTGAACTGGAACGGCAACGTATGTTAAGCTCATTAAATTCCGATTTCGATGGGGTAAAACCATCAGAGTGGTTCAGAGATTCTCTGCCATTATCCATGGATGGCACTTGCATCGCTGAAACCGAACGACTTTCCATTCTCGGTATGTGTGTTTATGACATATTCGATGTCGTCAAGAACGCTGCGAAATGTCTAGGCTCCCTTAGGCGATGCGAGAAATATTTCACCACTTCTGATCTGGCTAGAATTTATAAGGCGTTCATTCGCCCCAAACTTGAGTACAACGCTCATATCGGGTCTGGTGCACCAATGACATATTTGGAGCTACTTGACAGGATTCAAAAACGTGCGGTAAAACTTATTGGTGATCGAAACATTGCGAAATCGCTTGACTCTCTTAGTCATCGTCGCAATCTCTCCTGCCTGTCATTGTTTTATCGGTATTTCCACCACAAGTGCTCAAACGAAATAGCCAGTTGCATTTCACCCCTACAGCAATTCAACCGCAATACTCGCCATGCTCACAAAAAAGCGAAAATGTAATTTATTAGAAATTTAAATGAAAATAGCTTGGGCTCGAAAAAAAAAACGCAGCCGATGGATATCCTTCTCAATTGGATACTTGGCACCATTTGTAATAATTTTCCATTGATAAATGGTCAGTGCCTTTGGGTTATTCTTTCACTTCAAACTTATTGTATTTATTGTATGTGTCTACTTCAAGCGTAACATTACAGCCATTAGAAGCAGACGTTGAAACTAAGCCATTCAGGCAAAAGGACATAAATTCAAAACACCGTAAACAGCATTTTGGTGTCTCGAACCCAAACACATCAATCATAAGTCACAAAATGACATATCGTAGCGTTGAAGAAGATTTAAATCCTCTTTTGGAATTTTAAATACGTAAATTGTTTTTCAGGCAATTTGGGGTCAATAAAATCCTTCCCGCTCCAATGGATAATTGCGATTCGTTTGTGACTGTAATTTGATTTGAAATTGATTGAAAGGCGACTCGTTCTGCAAGAATGAAGTCCTACAAGTTCGGCGCTGTTCTGTCATCAACGCCAAAATAACCTTCAAAGGCAACACGGAAAATGTGGTAAGTTTATTGCATAGCCAATTGTGGCTTCAATAGGAAATAGAGAAATCTATTTTCATTGCCTCACCGAAGCACATTTAAATGGCCTCTTCCAACCCGGTCTATCACTCAACTCAGTCCCAGTCTTAGTATCAGTCAGTTCCAGGATCCATTTGATGAAACTAATTAAGTACTTTTGCGACAAGGCAGAGAGGGGGCGGTCGAAGAAATTTAATTACGCCATCATGTGGCGATAATACTTATGAAAATGGGAATTCCATGCATCAAAGATGGCCAATGTGGCAGCAGTCTATAAGTTCTTGGGCTCAGCTAATTCGTTTATGATGGTAATGTGAATTTCCCTTGATATTTGAGTGGCTGCCGACGACGGGTGGCTTCCGAATTTCGGTTGACAAGTTGATTAAATTAAATTCAATTCACATTTCCAGAGGCTTGGCGGGGCTTAATGGCTGCATGTAACAAGTGTCATCTAAGATGTATGATTAGGATATAAGTATAATTTAATTAAATACTGATATGCTATGTATTAAGCTATTCTGGGACAAAACTAATGCTCAATGGAATCAATCATCTCATTTGATCTTTATGTTTTACGAGTAATATTTGCTAATAAGTAGATTTTTTTAATGAATAGCATTTCACTACCTGGTTGTCACTTTCTTTGTTATATCGACTACTTTCACCGCATTTGACTTCAGATTGTGTAAAACTATCTCCAAACAATAAATGTTTATTACTTTGGCCTTGTGGCGATACCAAAAATATTAATTAAACTGTCAGAAGCAGGAGCAATATGTTCCAGCGATAAGCCTTTACCCTCACAATTCGTACTGCTAAGCTGTACAGAATGTGATGTTCAAAGTCCTTTGAGAGAGATTGAATAGCAAATATTGGAAAACTACAAGTAATTACATGATTGAAATAATGTGATTAGTTCAGCGGGAACGTGTTTTGGCTGCTGAAAGTTCCTTTGAATTTGACAAATTGAGAAATATCAGCAATAACAATTAAGGATAGTACCTAAAGTAGTACGAGAACCACATTCAACGGGAAATCATGGAATCGTTTTGTAACCGCTATGTCTAAACTCTTCTTATATTTTTATTTTTGTCCTAAATCCTTGCAAGCTGCTACCCAACGGGCTATTCTTATTCACCCAACTGCTGTTCGATCTATTGGAATAAAATGTATTCAATATATTTAAAAAGCGTACTTACCTATTAAAACCAAAATCAAACTTTTAATTTTTCTAAGAGCTATGCAATATTAGGAGTTTTAATGTCCATCAATTTGCCTTTATTGGAAGGATAATTTATGCCATTAATGTTTCAATATGATTTCGGGCGGCTGGTTCGAATGAAGACAAGTCTAGAGGTCCAATTTTCAATCACTTTTTCAAGCTGTTTTTCTTGGGCTGTATGTCGGCAATAACGCCACGAATGTTGGCTTCCAAGTCCCCCTAACGTTTCTGGTTTGTTGGCGTAGGCGAGCAACTTCACATGCGGCAATTTTGCTTGTTGACGTAGCCATTCAACCCAAAATGACCCTCAATGAGTTTGCGCTAAGCTTCCCGAACTGAACCATTATTTTCGAAATAGATTTGCACGATTTGCAAGCGTTGTTCATCTGTCAACCTGTTCATGATGAAATGGCAAACCAAACTGAACATAAATGACATTAGAGTTTCCAGATTTGACCACAAAATGTAAGCTCTATCTCTATTCGAAAAACCAACCTCTAAAAAAAACACCCTTTAGTTCAATGGAAAATTAAACCTGCGCAATGGACACTACTAAAGGGTGATTTTTTAGCTGGTTTGGTTTTGGCAACACTGGTTTTGACAGCTGACGTGTGTTTAGTACCTTGTGTCACTGTCAAACAGCTTCAGTTTGGTTTGCAATTTAACCATGGATCGTCTTACAAATGAACAACGCTTGCAAATTATTGAATTTTACTATCAAAATTCGTGCTCGGTTCGAAATGTTCATCGCGCGCTGCTTCCATTTTATGATCGGCATTCTCGACCTTCTGAGCAGTCTATTCGGAAGATTGTGACCGAATTTCGCACCAAATTTACTTTGTTGGACACGTTTACGTACTGTGCGTATTGAAGAAAATATTGCGGCCGTATCAGCTGGTGTGACAGAAGACCGCGAAATGTCGATTCGGCGCCGTTCCCAGCAGTTAGGCCTTTGTTACAGCACTACGTGGAAAATTTTGCGGAAGGATTTGGGCGTAAAGCCTTTTAAGATACAGCTGGTGCAAGAACTAAAGCCAGCCGACCTACCACAACGCCGAATTTTTGGTGAATGGGCTCTTGGAAAGCTGGCCGAGGATCCGCTTTTTTATCGAAAAATTGTGTTCAGCGATGAGGCTCATTTTTGGTTGAATGGGTACGTAAATAAGCAAAATTGCCGCATTTGGAGTGAAGATCAGCCAGAAGCATTGCAACAGCTACCAATGCATCCCGAAAAAGCCACTGTTTGGTGCGGTTTATGGGCCGGCGGCATTATTGGGCCATATTTCTTCAAAGATGATGCGAATCGCAGCGTTACTGTCAATGGTGAACGCTACCGAGCGATGATAACAAACTTTTTTTTGCCCGAAATGGAAGTTCTTGACTTGCATGATAAGTGGTTTCAACAAGACGGTGCCACATGCCACACAGCACGCGAAACAATGGCGCAATTGCGAGGCGAGTTTGGTGAACAGTTAATTTCACGTTTCGGGCCGGTCAATTGACCGCCTAGATCGTGCGATTTGACACCATTAGATTATTTTTTGTGGGGGTATGCCAAGGCTAATGTGTATAGGGATAAGCCCGCTTCGATTGACGCACTGGAAGCCAACATCCATGCATTCATTCGTGAGATACCGGCCGATATGTGTGAAAGAGTATGCCAAAATTGGACTCAGCGGATGGGCTACCTGAGACGCAGCCGCGGTCAACATTTGCATGAAATTATCTTTAAACATTAAATTGCAAGGTTCAAACTATCGATTCAAATAAATATTTCATTCATTTTTTCGAATTTTTTGTGTTTTTTTTTTTAAAAAAGTTCTAAACCTCTTAAAAAATCACCCTTTATATTGCATTAAAATTTTGTATATTCTCTTTCATCTTCCATTATACCCTATCCTAAGGGATAGGAATGTAATATTGACACATAGTCAATATAATCTTTAAATCTATGCTAGGAAGCTGAAATTTGGAACATATACTCCCTAGGGTAGTGTTAAAATTTTTAAAATACGCCCACTGCCAAGCCTACAATTTAGAAAAACCGTTTTAAAACTCAAAGTAAGAGCGATACTGTTTTACAACCTTCACTAGATATGTAGGTACTGTCCTCCTTTATATGTTTGTCGTACAAAGTTTTTGGCCACGCCCACTTTTTAGGGTATTTAAAAAAAAAAAAGGTTTATTTATAAATTGCATAGAATAAAATAAAATTCAATCCATCATGTTCCTAACGCTTTTTTCTGTGGGGCATATAGGGATATGGATACTGTATCATACTGTTTCCCCAAGTGGATTGTAGCCTTTCCTTATGTTTTTATTCATATTTTTTGGTTGTTTTGTTTTGTAGTTGTTTTCAGTTTGTGTTTGAGTAAATATGTTACAGGCACATCGCATCTCTTTGGCGAGATTTTGTCGGTAACGTAAACAATGTAATAAGCATTAGACAAACCAATCCGATGTGTGTGTAAACATAAGTTTACTGTAGGAAATTATTTTGAGCAGATCTTCATTAAAAACGTAATGAGTGTCATTGAAGTACGGATGACACTAGGGGAAACCGGGGCATAACGGGCCTATTAAGGATTTTTTTAAATAAAAAAAAAGAATTAATTAATACGTTATTAAACAAAAGAAGGATAAATAAATTTTAATAATTTGGCATGTTTCATGGATTTAAATCAATGGTTGAGTTTTCCCATTATGCCCCGGTGCTGGATTCTTCCTTCCTGTTCTTTTTATTTTTTGTAGTGGCTTTGAATTGTTGGATTCACCTTCAACCTGCGCCTTGTAAGGAGAGCTTGTTATTACTGCGGTCTTTTCTCGACGTTTAGTTTTTTTTTCCTCTGGTAATCTCTTTGGGAACTGGTAAAATATGAGATGGAAAACACTTTTGGAAGAAAGTTGAAGAAGTTTGGCGCATCGTTATCTGTCAAAACGGGATTTTGGGATAATATCAGTGCATCAGTGGTTCTCAGTTTAACGGGATTGTATTGGGACATTGTGGATGAAGTATTAATTTTCGAAACAGGGGTTTTATATAACATCAATGGATCGGTGCGTGTTCATGAGACTAGTGGCAGCACTTCTGGTTGCGAATATGCGTCAACAAAAGGGGTTCCTTCTCATTGAGCATGTCCGTGGTTTCACATAGCAAAAATTTCCCACTTTGGCTGGGGTTTTTAGGAATCTCTGTAAAGTAGTTCAAGAAATTTCATAGTTCCGGGCAGCTGCCTTAGAGCTTATTTTGTTTTTTGGTTTGACGTCTTCAACAGCTCGTCGCATATTGGTTACGCTCCATGCTTGCCACTTAGATTTTGTCACATAATTGAAAATTAATGCTGAAAGAATAAAACAAATAAAAAATATGAATGGAAAATCATTGGCCCCATATCCCATTCTACTTAGATCTTATAAAAAAAAATCCTTTCAAACTATCTGTAAAAGAGAAATAAATGGATTTATACAAACAAAAATGTACTTACTTACATATTAAATTTTGCTTCAAAATAACTTCAACTCAATGAAAAAGCTCTTCTTAGCCAAAATACAAAACACAATACACATGTCACTTTTGTTCACTTGTTTGTTTTTGAGTTTTCCTCTAACTGCCACCGATACATTAAGGCAGACAGCCTAATTTCAGAGTTCTCACCTAACTCAAGAGAGAAATATAGCGGGAGCCCATTTTGACCTGCGTGCCTTATATGCCCCGGCTTCCCCTATATTTTTTGTACACTTTTCATGCATTTAAAATTAAACTAGAGCTGAACGAAAATTTAGAATAAAAATTCCCGATAAGTGTGAGTGCGTGAACACCAACCTTATTAATGTAGTCATATCAAAAAAATGAACTAAAATGTACAAACTACATTTTTCAGCTGCTATCAGATTTTTTTTTTAATTTTGATGTGATTTTGAAAAGTTGTGTTGTTTTTGAAACAATTGCAAGGTGCTTCATATCAACTACACGGGTTGTCTCTTTTGCCCACAGCTGACTTTTCAACATGATTTATTGTGATAAAAATGAGGAAAAAATGCGGGAAAAATGTAGAAAAATGTGTGTACTTGAGGATCACATACATACCGCGAGCGTCAAAAGTGACTAAACATTTTGTTCATTTTCAAGATTGGTGCCTCGACTTACGTATCCCTGGGCAATCACTCGCACAATTTATATATGTCCCTAACAAGTCGCTCTTACGATCTGTAAGTACATGTTTCTGACCAGTGGGTCAAAATTATCATATAATCCCGCAAGAACACACATCCATAGAAAATGAGTCTGTGTAGGTTGGCTATCTCCAATAACTGCTGCTAATAAATTTAGTCCCAAATAAGTTGCAATTTTTTCTCGGACCATTGGAAAACACTTGATTTTTAAAAACTCAAATAATGTGGGTGCCTTCGATAATCGTGTTGGAATTCAGCTAGTCAACATTCGTAATTTTAAGTCGAACTCTCAGTAGGTAATTTGAATTCTTTTAGGATTGCCTTGATACTGTTCTTTCGATGACGACTGTGACGATATATGTCAGGAAGTCAGTTGGTTGTCTAGGTTTATTTCATCTATTTCAACTTTAAAAAGTTCCTTTTCTAAAAATATCAAGTTTTATTGAATGGACGAAAAGTCATTCAAATAATTTGTTTAGTTTTATCACTTTTGCCCTAAAGCCCATCAAATCAATCCTTGACATATGTAAGTATTAAAACTTAGTGAAAAAATAAATACCCCTAAGCAATAAGATTAGCACTAGGTTTCCGCGACTAAGGATCCACACAGCAACCTGGCGCTCTCCAGACGGTCGAACCGCCAACCTAATCGACCATGTGCTAATCGATGCGAGGTACGCATCCAACATCTTGAACGTGCACACTTACCGAGGGGCAAACGTCGACTCTGACCATTTTCTTGTTGCAGCTAGATTCAGAGCTCGACTGTCCAACGAGAAGAAGCTGCGAACTACCCAAAAGAAGAAATTCGAAGGGATGAGTACTGAGCCAAGAGAAGGGAGGAGAAGAAGATCCTGCGTGGAAAGAAAAGAGAGCACGCAGTCTCCCAGCTCAAGGATCGAAGAGTCCCGCGACTGAAACAACATCCGGAAGTTCTATAAGAAAGCCAAGCAACTGGCTGCTGGCTTTAAGACCGGAACGCAGGCTCTTGGTAACAGCGATGGAAACCTAGTCACCGACGCGCAGGGAATAGTAGATGTATTTAAGCAGCTGCTAAACGGACCCACGTTCAGTCAATGAAGAACCGGTCCCTCCGCCCAGTATAGAAGAGGTTGGCTTAGATATAAAAAAGCTAAAGAACAACAAGGCCGCCGGCTCTGATGGTCTACCTGCAGAGCTTTTCAAATACGGAGGTGATGTTATGGTAGGGCGCATGCACCAAAACATCAACCAAGTTTGGGTGGAGGAGAGCATGCCCGATGACTGGACCATCAGCTCCATATCTCCCATCTACAAGAAAGGCGATACTATGTCTTGCAAGAACTATCGAGGCATATCTCTGCTTAATGTCGCATATAAGATCCTATCCAACGTACTGTGTGAACGTCTCAAACCTTTCCGCAACACACTAATCGGCACGTACCAGTGTGGCTTCCGGCCCGGCAGATCAACTGTAGACCAAATCTTCACACTTAGGCGAATCTTGGAAAAGACCAACGAGTTTCAAGTCGAGACACACCATCTCTTCATCGACTTTAAAGCCGCATACGACAGCATTCGTCGTCAGGAGCTTTTTGTGGCGATGGCCGAATTCGGTATCCCGTCAAAACTGATCCAGGTGTGTCGCATGACACTAGATAACACGCGATGCAAGCTCATCTGAACTCTTTCAAACATGCACCGGATTTCGGCAAGGAGATGCGCTGTCGTGTGATTTCTTTAATCTTGTTCTTGAGCAGATAGTGCGCAGGGCAGGTGTCAACAAGGAAGGCACTATCTTCAACAGATCAGTCCAAATGCTGGGGTATGCGGACGATATAGATATCATCAGTCCATCCCAGCGTGCCGTGATAGAGGCTTTCATGGCTATTGAAGAACAGGCGAAACTAGTTGGCCTTGAAGTGAATGAGGACAAAACTATATATATGCTATCAACAATCAAACAATGATCCACCGACTAGGACAAAATGTTACTTTTGATAGCAGCAACTTCGATACGAGGTAGTTAAGGAGTTCATCTACCTCGGGGTAAACATCAACTCCACAAATGACATTTTAGTGGAGATCCGTCGAAGAATTACCCTATGAAACCGCTGCTACTTCGGTTTGGCAAAAGAAATGGGTTCAAAACTCCTGACTCGAAGGAAAAAGTGTATGCTCTACAGAACCCTTATCCTGCCAGTTCAGCTATACGGCGCGTAGTGCTGGACGATAAGCAGGAAAGGAGAGTTAATACTGGGATCGTTTGGTCCCCTTCGGTTTTGGTGAGGAGGGCAAATTGAGGAGAAAATACAACCGCGAACTCTATGATGTGGATGTAGTATAAAAAGCCAAGAAACATCGCCCCCAGGTTCGAGACGACAAGGAAGACCGAACCTCCGTTTTAAAGACCAAGCCATCGCAGATGCCAGAGCGCTTCGTCTGGACAACTGAAAGCAGCGTGCTCGGGATCGCAGAGGGACTCGTCACGGGTCGGGAGCCCGTTAAGTAAGTAAGCAATCAGATAAATGGGCCTTGAAGGCCTAGCTTTTAGCTAGGTATAATTTTTTCAGTTGCTTACATCATAGTTCTTTTTTTTCTCCATGGAGAAAGTTGTATGTTTTCCGGACAATTGTAACGCAAGCACACTCCAAAGTGAGAACAATTTGTATGTTTATCCATTTCCCTGTTAATCAGTAACATTATGTTTCTCAGGTGAGCAAGTCATAAAATCCGCAAGTCCTCTAGAAATCGTAAATCTTCATTGATATTAAAGCTGACATTGTTAAAACAACAAAAATTCTAAACGTTTTTGTTAGTATCCAACAAAAATTAATTTCATCTTCACGAGAAACTGCATTAAAAGTTTCTCTGTCGCTTAAGCAGCTACCATTAATTCACGCTGTCTTTAGGAATAGAAACGACCAGCATCTGAAATTTCTTCTCGCAACCATGATTTGGGATATTAAAAACATTCACGTATATCAGACGGACATAAACTCTGCAGTACGTTGCACGTATTGACCGTGATTGTTATTTAATTCTTAATATCTGATTCGAATGCGTGGAATCGAATCTCTAAAAGAATTCACTGAAAATCAATAAGAGTTCTTCTTCCATTCTTCTAAGTATTTGAGAATTTCCCAGAACTGATAACTGAAACCGACTGAAACCATTTTAACCTTCAGTGCCCACTTGATCGCTGAAGTCAAAACACAAAGCGGTTATTGTTTATAAATACCGCACAAAGCGGTGATTCATCGCATAATGTGGCGCCAAGAAATAGCACGAATCTTAAACGCGATACAACACCAAGCTCGCTGAAGGTTACAACTGTCGGCCTTGATAATGAATTTGAGAATTTCGTATTGCAATTTACAATTGCAAAATCATTATAAATGCAATAACGATTTCGCTGCATTTAGCCAGTAAAAGAAAACTACTTCACCAGTAAAAAAAAAAAAAACAGGAAAAGGTTATTCCGCAATAACACATGCAACATGTGGGTGAAATTGGGTATTCCCATCCTCTTAGCAGCAGCAGCAGCTAAAGCTGCACTCGGTCCACCCTTACCAACTCCATATGGTACGTTGCCAATGGATGGTATATTGCCAGCAGTGCCCAGTATCCAGTGGACTGGGGGAGCATTCGAATTTCCCTGTCCGTCCACAAAATCTCTGTTCAAGAGTTCGGGAAAGTTTGTCGGCAAAAACATCATCGCAACGAGAGCTCAAATTGTTAAAGACGACGTGTTCCTAGCGCTCCCCAGGTATCGACATGGTGTACCGGCGACCCTTGTGAAAACGGTCATAAAGCCAGGCACCTGTGCGACTACATTCACTCCCTTCCCATGCTGGAATATGCAGGAGGAAGGCAATTGCAAGGCACTTCAGTCGGTTGTCGATTTGGTCGTGGATCCAAACGAAATTCTCTGGGTCCTGGACACTGGCATAGTCAACACTCTGGAAACACCGATTCGACGATGTCCTCCCAAGGTAGTGGCAATCAGCCTAAAGACTGGAAAAATCCTTAAGGCCATTCCACTGGATGGACTGACCGCCGCAAATTCTCGACTGCAGTACCTGGCTGTGGACTACGCCAACGACGGCAGCTGCTATGTGTACGTCAGTGATGCGGCTAATCGAGCCATAATCGTTTACAACATTCAGCATGATCGTGGCTTTAGAGTTGTTCTGCCAAAAGCAGTGTCACAAGGATGTCGCGCGCGTGATGTCCTTTACATTGCCCTTATTCGCCAGGACTGTGGCTCCACAGTGCTCTACTTCACTTACCTCAGCACCAAGAAAGTGTTTGCCATTAAAACGGATTACCTGCGGACAGGATGTGCCGATGGCAGGATTATGGGTATGTATATCCCGGTGGAAGGACGACAACCGCACACAATGGCTATTTAACCGTCATATTTATTTCAGATATAGGACCGAAGCCAGCACGAATCGTTATTATCGGTACGGATAATGGGTCGGCCATATTTTTCCGGAACGAAGGCGAATCGGAAGTATATCGATGGGATACGAATACTCCATTTTTAGAGACCAATTTTAAGGCGGTCTACCGTAGCCCCCCCTGCCAGTTGGCTACACATGCCATTCCCGACTATAAGCGCAACACAATGCGTGTCCTGCAGAGTAATTTCCCTGATTACATGCAGAACACAATGGGATGCGGTGCCACTCAACAGCTGTCCATCATGCAAGGCTGCTGGTAGTGGCTCATCGATTCCTGGCTTTAACGGAACACATGCACGAATTGAAGTAATCCTAGACTTTCAACACGTGTTGTAATAAAGTCGTATTTTAAGTGGAAACAAGCAGTACATGTCAGCGATGAATGCCTGTGTGTGATATAAATATTCTTAGGTAATTTTAGTTTGTAAATTTGTTGGGGTTTGCTTGTATTGATACATTTCATAATGGTATCTATCTCTACAATGCACATGTATTTATAATAAAGAATATTTAATTTAAATAGTACTTAAGACGTTGAAAATGTCACGTTGTCGAAATAATTCGTGTTCACGGTGGATGGCATTTTAAGGTTCCTACAAATCCATCAATAGGTAAAGAGGCAATAGCGAACGCCTACAAAATGCCTCCAAAAATTGTCTGTCTAATTTATGAAGACTACATTCTATCTCGGCTAAGAATTGACGCATTTATAGTTTTTAGTCGGATGAGAATTTCTCAACGAGATTGCTGACAGGTACAACATTTCCAATTGCAGAGCATGTAGTATTTTATATCTGTAAACAGAGAGGTTACGTCCGCTCATAGGTCATGCTTATCATCCAGACTAGTCCGAATAGAACGTTCTGTCGTAATTTCACAACTAACATTTCAATTTTCGTAAGGCACAAAGGTTTGAGGCAGCGGTCAGCAGAAGGCGGATCGCGGAGCATTTCCGAACTGCGGAGGGTCCAACTAAATATTTCAGAATACGCCTACCTACCCATTCAATTCGATTCGAAAAAGAGACTTTGGTAACAAAATCCAACATAAGCTATGCTAAAATGGTGTCGCTCTCAACTGACAGGAACCCAGCAAAAAAAAAAAGAATTATTAAAGAGAAGCACACATAAGTGCTTATAAAGGGTGATCCATTTCGAGGTTCCCTACTTTTTTAAAGAAAAAAGACACAGAAAATTCAAATTTAATGGAGAATGTTTATTATCATTTGAAAGAACATTCTTTGGCATTTATTTTTTGAAGATTATGTCTATCAAATGTTGGCCGTTGCTACGTCGCAGATGGTCCATCCGTTGAGTCCAATTTTCGATCACTCGTTCGAGCATTTCGACTGGTAACTGGCGAATGAGACGCGTGATATTTTCCTCCAAGGCCTGAATCGAAGCGGGTTTGTCGGCATAAGCTTTTGATTTTACATATCCCCACAGGAAAAAGTCTAACGGTGTGATATCACACGATTTTGGTGGCCAATCGACCGACCCAAAACGTGAAATTATGTGCTCACCGAAATGTTCTCTCAATAAGTCCATTGATTGATGCGATGTGTGGGAAGTGGCGCCGTCTTAATGAAACCAAATGTCGCCGAGATCACGAGCTTCAATTTCAGGCATCAAATAGTCGGTTATCATGGCACGATAACGGTCGCCATTGACGGTTACGTTCGCACCGGCATAATTTTTAAAGAAATGTGGACCGATGATTCCACCGGCCCACAAACCACACCAAACCGTTGTTTTTTCTGGATGAAGTGGCAGTTCTTCAATCTCTTCAGGTTGCTCTTCGTCCCAAATGCGGCAATTTTGTTTGTTTACATACCCATTGAGCCAGAAATGGGCCTGATCGCCTCGAAAACGTCGGATCTTCTTGGAACTTTTCAAGAGCCCATAGAGCGAAGCGATGTCGCTTGGGAAGGTCGAGCGGCTTCAGTTGTTCCACAAGCTGTATTTTGTACGCTTTCAATTTAAGATCTTGACGTAAAATGCGCCAAGTTGTTCCATACGTCAGTCCGAGTTGCTGCGAACGGCGCCGAATCGACTCTCTACGGTCTTCGTGTACACTCTCAGCTACGGCCGCTATATTTTCTTCACAGCGTGCTGGACGTGGTCTATTCGGTCAAATATTATCCAATAATGAATGCTGGGTCTCAATATGGGTGATGTTGCGAATAGTACGCTCAGTAGGTCGATTATGTTGACCATAAGTTGAGCGAAGTGCACAAAACACATTCCTCACAGAAAGTGAATTTTCATAATAAAGTTGAACAATTTGTGAACGTTGTTCACGCGTAAGTCTTCGTAAGTCTTTCCATTATGAAATGCCAAACAATACTAAACAAAAATAACATGACAGCATGACACGACTCACACGTGATCTGTCAATAAAGGCTATTGAAAAAAGTATCTCTACTTGGATCACCCGTTATTATCGTGCATAATTCATCTGACAGCATCCTGTGGAAAACTACACTGGACACCGTGGTCAAGTTAATCTATTGCAACACAACAGCGCCCGTTGGTTAAGTAAAGGTCAAGTTATGGAGTTGAAGAAACTCTCTGCGACATCATATAACGAGGCCTGGGGGTAACTCAGGAATCACAAAAAAAATTAAAAAAAATGTTGTAAATTTGCCACTGTATGGGTCAAAACTATAGGGTCCGCCAAATAATTATTTTTTTTGAAACAGGGTGCAAAACATACAGTGTAGCTTCGGCTGTGTGGCACGTAGCGCCGTCCTGTTATAACCAAATGTTGCCAATATCCTCCTCTTCAATTTTTGTGAACAAAAATTCCTTCAACATGGCCCGATAACGATCGCCATTGACTGTAACGGCCACTCCTTGTTGTTCTTCAAGTTGTTGTTGTTGTTCGTTGTTCGAGCGTATACACAACCATATTCGTTCAGCGGAAGGATAAAACTAATTATCTGTCAAATCAGACATGAGCTAAGTGTTACCATTCGCGAAATAAACACTAGGTGAAAAAAAAACGTTAGATGGCGGACTCTATACTTCTTAAAATAAAAAAAAAAACAACTTTAACTATTTTTAATAAATCAAAATTCGATATCATCATATCACATGCAAAGCGTGGAAAGTGGGAGAGGAGTTTGGAGCGGTCTATATATGTTAAAATTATTATTGCTTACTACTTATTATTATTTAAAAAAGCTGAGACAAAAATTTCACTTTGACATAGGCAGTGGATGTATTTTTGGCCGCTGATTCCATACAAGACCGACCACTGTGCAATGGTGCCTCATGGCTGGACTGAACATCAATCCGGCTAAAACTACGATAGTGCCATTCACAAGGAAAAGGAAACTTCAAAGAAAATAAAGAATATGATGCACTACTCGGAAAACTTCCACTCTTGGCTATTCCAAGAGATGGCAGCATAAGGAAATACAACTTTGAAAAGAATTTCTTAACAAAGCTCGGCAACAAGTAAAAATGGAGCAATGGAGAATCCACAATCTATGCACTGAGCGACCACACGATAAAATGGTATACAGACGGATCTAGAAATGATGAAGGAACTGATGCAGTAGTGTTTTGGCCAAGAACGAAACATAACGAATCCTGGGCAAGAGTACCAGCATCTTTCAAGCAGAACTATGCGCCATAGAAAGATGTGTTCGAATTAATCTCGAAAAGAATTAATAAATAATCCAACAAAAAAAGGAGAAAAAAAGTGCATTGTAATATTAGGGCAATCCCTCTCACCCCACTCCCATTTGTTTGCTGCTGCCTTGCTTGGCTATAGCAAGTGCCGTATATTTATGCGTGCACTTGCTATGGCTGGGCAAAGCATCATTTGGCGAATAGCGGGTCGCGTTGTGAAGAATTTGTTCGTAGACCAAAGCAATTCATTGTATGGGCATAACACCTGCAGTGATTTGTTTTGGAAAGCTTACGTCAGGATCTACACGGTACGCCCCAGCTTAGTCAGCGTCGGAGTTGAGTTTTTTTGTGTTTGTTTTTTGTTTTGCGTGGGAATTTTAGAGTGGACGTGAGTAATATTCGTGGGTTGAGATCCAATTTGTTTTCATTTTACGCCCATGCGATTCACAATAAACCAGCTGTTTTGGCACTAAGTGAAATACACGTCAGCATTGATTCCGATTTAACGGAGTTTAGTCTGCCTGGATATAACTTGGTGCTATTATTCTCTTCCCATCGTGGTATCGCCGTTTATATACGTAGTGATGTAGCCTACCAACTTCTACCTCAATAACCTCAATATGGCCAATGTTCCAATCCGGAATTTAATTATATTTGGCTAAAATTCCATGTCCGTAGGCAATTAATTCACTACTGTTTTATTTACAGAAGCCCTAACCAGGACAGGCATTCAACTTATAATGAGTTTGATGCACTGTCTGATTCCATCACCAGAATTGTTACCCTCTATCATCGTACTGAAATCGTCACTGCGGGCAATTTTAATATACACAATTCAAGTTGGTTTCGACATTCTGGACAGACAACACCCGAAGGAAGGTATGTCGAGATCTTTGCTGAGGTTAATAATTTAACCCAGATTGTAAAAGAGCCGACACGGATACCGGACATTAGCGGTCAAAACGCCAACACTCTGGACTTGTTTCTTACCTCTCACCCTGATAAATACACTTTAAATGTATTATCGCCTCTAGGTTCGTCAGACCATTGTATCATATCGCCGAATTTCTCGTACTCCAGCCACACAGTTAAAGAACAAGCTCCTAAAAGAACCGTATGGCAATACGAGAAAGCCAATTGGGAAGCTTTAAACGGTTTCTTTAGGAGTTTTAACTGGTCGTTGTGCTTCCTCAACAACGACGTGGATGCCACTGCCGATATGATTACAAATTTAATTCACCTGGGTATGAAACGCTTTATCCCTAACAGGATAAAGTGTATCAGACCTAAGGAAAACGCGTGGTGTGACTTGAGCTGTAAAGAAGCTATCAGGGCTAGAGAGGCAACTTTTCGGTCATTTAAGGCCAACCCAACTGAGGAAAACCGAAAAAAGTTCAAACGAGCCAGAAATGACTGCAATGCCCACATTAACCCTTCAAATTCTCCTACGACCAAAAGTTGAGGCAGAAAATACTACAAAGTCCCACCGGTAGTAAAAATTTTGGTCGTTTGTTGAGAATATTAAAAATTCGACCTCGTCATTTATCCCGACACTCATTTGCAATGACACCCTCCCGAGCGCGTAGAATCTTCTATGGGACAAGAGTTCTTCGAGATCTCAACATTCACAAATCCGCTGGCCCAGATGGTATTTCCCCTATAGTTCTGAAGAGGTGTTCTTACACGCTGGCAAAACCACTGCGTAAGCTTTTCTATCCGTCCTATTCATCAGGGCTCTTTCCGAGAAGATGGAAAACAGCATTTGTCCAGCCCGTCCCAAAAAAAGGCGAATCTTCCTCTCCCTCCTCTTACCGACCAATTGCACTTACGTCCCTTCTTTCCAAGGTCATGGAAACGCTGATAAATCGTCAGCTTATGAAATATCTCGAATCCCGAAAACTTCTTAATGACCGGCAGTACGGTTTTCGCAGCAACAGATCCACTGGTGATTTGATGACATATCTAACCGAAAAGTGGAACCAATCTATTCACCATGGTGGCGAAAGTAAGGTCGTTGCGCTTGATATTTCAAAGGCATTTGACAGAGTTTGGCATCAGGCTCTTTTGTCGAAAATGCGTGCATTTGGAATCGATGACACCTTTCTTCAATGGATTAGAAATTATCTTTCGGACCGTTCAATTCAAGTCGTTTTAGACGGTTTCAAGTCTGCAACTCACCAAATAAATGCTGGTGGCCCTCAAGGCTCCGTTTTGTCTCCGACTCTCTTTCTCATTTTATAAATGATCTACTGTTTGCTACTTCTAATCCTATTCATTCCTTCGCCGATGACAGCACCCTCAGCTTTACATATTCGTTTCCTGGGCAACACCCCTCATCTTCGGGCGTTGAACTGGAACGGCAACGTATGTTAAGCTCATTGAATTCCGATCTTGACAGCAGTCTTAAATGGGGTAAAACCAACAGAGTGGAATTTAATGCTTCCAAACCGCAATGGTAACCAGGCGGCGGACTCTCTAGCCATAGGGAAACACACCCTACGCAAAGAATTCAGGAAATCGGAAAAGAAAAAAAGAGCTAGAACCTTACAAGATCTCCAAGTCTGAGACAAGCGAAAATATTCTTAGGAGATTGTAATCTGAAAGGATTTAAAGCATGTATCAGTCTTATAGCAAAAATAACCCCTAGCTAGTTTTCTAAGGGGCATTGCGAACTCAAGGAACACCTAAGGCAGATAAGGATATCAGGTGGAAGGTCTTTGCAGATTCTGCAATGAGTCCACGAAAACTCCAGAACACACACTGGAATCCTGCGGGGCACTGAACCAAAAAAGGTTTAAATATTTGGGAAAACACCAAATTCAAGAAAAGGTTTTACCAACAACGGATCCACCGCTCATTCTCAGATTCTTAAAAGAAATCGGACTGGATGATCTGCTCTGAGTAGGTTTTTCTTGTAGGCTAAAGCCAGAGCAAAAACTTTCTAACATAATTTTCCGGCGAATTAAGCTGTGATCTGATACAAAGCGTGTCTTCGTCATTCCTTCTGTCATGCAAACCTTTTCCATCACGGCTGCTACTAATTTTCCCTTAAACTTATTGTTTATTGTTCTACCTAACGAACCCTTTATGAGCATCGGATGAACATCTTGGGAATCATTGGTGCACACTCTGATCCCCATGGGGTACTCGTTGGTGACTCAAGAGGGGCATTTTAATTTTGTCTTTGCTCTCTCGTACTCAATGATCATCTGCATGTCATTTAAAAACAACTGGGGTAAGGGTCTTGGAATTTTAACCGTCACAAATGGAGACGTGAAAATATCATTTCTGTTGAAAAATTTTAACCCTTTTCGACTATCTCGCACTCGGAAGACTTTGCCTAACAGTGAACATGTAGTTTACGAAGCTCAAGGTATTCATAAGCCAGATGCCTCCCATCTTTTTCCAAAACTAAGATGGTATATCGTCCGGTCCAACTGATCTTCGATTTTTCGAGTATTTGGCAGATCTTCCAACTTCTTCGACTGTAATGCAAATGAATTTTCCGAGCAATTATAAAGGGTGTTCTTTTTAGAGGTTGGCTTTTCGAATAGAGATAAAACTTACATTTTGTGGTCAAATCTGGCAACTCTAATGTCACTTATGTTCAGTTTGGTTTGCCATTTCATGATGAGCAGGTTGACAATTGAACAACGCTTGCAAATCGTGCAAATTTATTTCGAAAATAATGGTTCAGTTCGCGAAGTTTACCGCCAGCTCCGTTCATTTTATGGTCGACATAATCGTCCATCAGATTGATATTGATATCGATGCTGATTTTCATCGCAAAATTTTGTTCAGTGATGAGGCTCATTTTGTGTTGAATGGCTACGTCAACAAGCAAAATTGCCGTATTTGGAGTGAAGAGAATCCACATGAGACCCTTGAAACGTCATTAAATACACAAAAAATTAATGTTTGGTGTGCTCCAAAGCCCAATGGGCTGGTGGAGTCATTGGGCCATACTTCTTCCGAAATGATGCTGGAGAGTCAGTTACCATTTTGTTCCTGAATTGGATGGCATGAATGTGGATGAGATGTGGTTCCAACAAGACGGCGCTACATGCCACACAGCGCACGTCACAAATGATTTATTGAAAGAAACATTCGATGAGCGCATAATTTCGCGGAATAGACCTGTCAATTGGCCACCAAGATAGTGTGATTTGACACCATTGGATTATTTTCTTTGGGAATAAGTGAAGTCGCTCGCCTACGCCAACAAACCAGAAACTTAAGGGGACTTGGAAGCTAACATTCGTGGTGATATTGCCGACATACAGCCCCAAATGCTTAAACCTCTAGACTTGTCTTTATTTGAACCAGCCGCGGCGGTCACATGCCCAAGATCATATTAAAACATTAATGGCAAATTACCCTTCCAATAAAGCAAAATTGATGGACATTAAAACGGGTTTTTTGTGTTTTATTTCAATTCAAAGCTCTATACCTCTAAAAAAAACACCCTTCACTTATTTAAACGGTTTTTTTATAAATGGTTATGTCCTTTTTGGAGTCGTTTGTTCGCAGCTCGTGGGTAGGGTCAGTTCATATCAGCAGGCGAAGAATATACTTTTTCCAGAAGTCGTAAAGAGATCGTCCTATCTTTGACTTTCGTATTCGATTACGCTTCGTT
This sequence comes from Ferdinandea cuprea, assembly GCA_963576555.1. NCBI lineage: Eukaryota > Metazoa > Arthropoda > Insecta > Diptera > Syrphidae > Ferdinandea > Ferdinandea cuprea. The sequence continues at coordinate 23,379,913 of OY754960.1, forward strand.
ACTTCTGCTCATTAGCGAGGTTTTGAGGTAAAACCGGTGAAAGCCTCGTCGATTAAGAAGAGAGTTGGTAGGCGATGCAGGTTGTGGTGCCTCATAACAGGGGTAAATAGGTGCTGTCCTCAAGGCGGTGTTCTGTCGTCACTCTTATGGTGTATGGTGGTAGACCCATTGCTTATGGCTCTCAATCTTCCTGGAAGCTACACTCAAGCTTATGCGGATGATGTCACCGTTCTTTTTGTCGGTTCAAATCCAGAGGCTGTCTGCTCTCAGGCGAAGAGATCCCTGGATTTGATCGATGTTTGGTGCACTAGTATTGGCTTTCAGTGAATCCTCTTCAAACCACGATAATTCTCTTTGCGAGAAGAAGAATCGTCACTGGTCCGGGGTGTATGCTAAAAACCATCTTTCGTTTAAAGAGAGTAAAGCCCATTGGTACCACGCGCACTGGAATTTTGAAGAATTTGCTCGAGAATTGTCCTTTGGCCACTGTCTTTGCCGTCAACTTTCCACAGGTAACGGAATGTCTTCGGCAAGACTCTGAACCATTGATTGAATGCCACCATATTTTCACGGAACCGGACAGTGGTCTGGTGCTAGAATCTTTGTGGAACGCGATGACATACGACTTTACTCCCCTTGGGTAAACATGCATCTGTTTTCTAAGCGGAGATTTTTGCCATCCTAATGGCTATGCGCTATATTGTGAACAACAGGTGGAGGGCTAGAAGCATTTACATTTGCAGTGACAGCCAAGCTGCATTAAAAGCGCTGCTAAACGCTCTCACATCGTCCAAGTTAGAACTTAAGCTTTCTATGAATTTGGTCGGAATGCTATCCAGGGAAATGAGATCTCGGATGAGCTTGCTAGGCAAGGTTCAGAAGAAGTTTTCTCAGCATCCGAACCTGTGTTGGGCCTGCCTACATCTGTAGTCATGTCTTCCATTGATGCTTGGGTTTCTCGTGAAACCAAGATTCGGTGGCGCGATTGCGGTGGATGTAGACAGACCTAACTATTGCGCCCGGACATTTACTACGAGAAAGTTAAAAATAATTTTATCTTATTATTCACCTTAGTTTGCAACTTCGAATACATCGAATACCTAATGCGGATTTAATACGACAAAGTAACCAACATTTAATCATTCTTCACAAAACTTATTTATTTCAAATTTGACAAACATTCACTGACATTTAAATATAGTAGAGTAACAAGTCACCTTCTACGACGACGACTTCTACTTCTATCTGTGTTTTTTTTTGCAGTTTGCTTTGTTGGTTTTCTTCGGCTCAGCTTCTATTTAATAACACATTTTTTTATTTTAAAAATAAAACAATTTAAAAATAATTTATAACATCTTACAGGCTTGCGACTGTCCTCACTGTTAGGCAAAGTCTTCTGAGTGCGAGATCGTTGAAAAGGGTTGAAATTTTTCAACAGAAATGGAATTTTCACGTCTTCATTTGTGACGGTTAAAATTCCAAGACCCTCACCCATTTCGACAGTTGTTTTTAAATGATTTTTTAAATTATACACCTCTTGGCCATCCGAATTTAATTTGCTCTTTAAATCATCTAACAGTTTGGATTGAGTTTCACCTGGAAATAAAATAGAATGTAAATATTTGTCTTGTGCCAAACTAAAAATTTCATACAAAGCATGGGCTTATGACTAAGAATGTCCAAAACTAATGGAAACAATAAATTTGCTTGACTCATTTTAAAATTCCAAAAATGTATGTATTAGAAAACTATACGTATTTACTGAAATGTTGACAATGGGATTTTGTTTGGAACAAAGTTTTTTAAATTGAAAATTTATCAATAAATTATCTAGTGCCTACTCTGATTACAAATATTTTAAAAACTATCCAATTAGGGGTACTATTTGCAAGATGTAACTGGCAATATCCGTTAAAGGAAGACCATTCTTTTTGCTCCCTAAAGACAGTTTTTTTGTTGTTGCTTCAATAGTTTCTACCGATGCGTCATCTGCAAATGTTGCTTCACCTAGAACACTTCACAACTTTAATTTGTTTCTTGTTTGATTCTAAGCAATCGCTGAGACTTAGAAGACTCAATATATGGATAAGTCTTTTATGCCAAACATTTTTAAAAGCTTATGCTAAAGAGTTACATTTTTCGGGTTGGGAGCACTGGTTAGTAATGGCGACCAAACGTCACCTGTCAAAGTGAAAAGTTTTCAGTTCACTCTGCCATTTAATCCTCCATGGACTTACAAACGAGCAACGATTGCAAATTATTAAATTTATTATCAAAATTCGAGCTCTGTGCAAAAATGCGAAAATCCGCTGTTTTATTGAAAAATTGTGTTCAGCGATGAGGCAGCGATCTGGTTCAACCGATACGTAAATTAGCAAAACTGACGCATCTGGAGTGATGAACACCCACTTGTCATACAAGAATTACCGATGCATCCCGAAAAAACGGACTGGTGGCATCATCGGTCCATTTTTCTTCAAAGACGACCGGTGGAAGAAACGTTACCGTCAACGGCGAACGATATCGGGACCTGAGTTGAACTTGATTGACATGTGGTTTTATCAAGACGGTGCCACATGCCACACAGCTCGTGAAACAATGGAAACGTTAAAGAATGAATTTGGTGAGCAGCTTATCTCTCGAAATGGCCCTGTTAGTTTGTTTCCCATTAAATTATTATAAAAAGAAAGAACCGCGGAACAAACTACTAATTAAAACAATTACCGGCGGAAAAAACGAAAAATAAATAGAAAAAAAATCAGATGCAACGAAGGTAGAATTTGTTTCGGCAGAAAGTCGAAGTGGGCGCCACACAATTTTTTGGGGAATTGTGAAACCTTGAAATCACCAATTATCAGACTTAAAACGAAGCAAACTGAAAAACCAAAGGAAAATGAAAATTGAAACGACAGCTTGACCACGTCATAATTCTCCATTGGAGAGCGGTCTTTTATTTTAGGCGAAGCCTCCTTAAATTGACTATTTGGGTACAACAACAATTTCTTTGCAGAGACCGTTGGAGTGACCCGCTATCACTTATCCCGAAATTGAACCAAAGAAAAAGAATTTACTGGGGTAGCATGTCCCGTCTTTTCTCGGGAATTATAAAACCGAAATTTTACAACTCAAAAAGAAACGATTTACTCCACTCTATTTATCTTTTCCTTCTTGTTCCATTCTCCTCCTTTTCAATTTATATTCCTCTCGTCCTTTAATCGTCCTGTACTTCCTTAATTTTTTTTTTCTTTAAAAAATATTTCCTCTTTTTTTTTATCTTTAACAAAAAACCAAAAAAAATTTTCAAAAAAATTCCTTCGACTACGAAAAAAATTTCGACTGGCTAATTCGCTGGTCAACCAAGAAGTGGCTTTCCAGGTTCCTTTGTTTAAAGTCGGTCAAAGCTGGACATTTACACTCCCATACATACATTGGCAGTGGAATCTCACGTATGGCATGCCATGGACTTCCACCTCTGTGTGGGTGGTTGTGCGCCATATATTCCACTACCAACACATTCAAACTAGCGAACCAACGGGCGCCATTTTTCAGCTACTCCATTACCCTTCCAATGCCAATGCTCTCCGTTACCCCTTCGCTTTCAACTTCCACTCACTCTTATATTACCAGTCACCGCAACTGGAAAGTCCGGTTGCAGTGAATTCTCTGACCAACCTGGAACAACCTTTCCAATCCATTCCGATTGGCTTACCCGATTTATGAAAACAAAGCGCTAAGAAAATTTCCCTGAAAAGTTAGCTACGCGTTAATGTCCCCACTGGACGAAGTTAAATTTGTAACAAACCACTTACTAAGTGGAGGCCAAGATGTGGAGAGAAACCAAGAGGACGATTACGCCCTGCTCTCCCAATGTAATGAGTCATACCCCAGCTACGAGAGGAGGGCAAGGAACCATGTCTAGTAAACTACAACGCGTAACTTATGGTTTGGTGGAATTTTGCACAGATTTGGGGAATGGGGAATTGCCGATAACTTGTCATAACTTACATGTAGGAAAATATATTTATGTTGGGCTTTCGGCCTTACTGGATCTATTTCTTGTTGGAATGGTGTTCAATTGCCAGGCCACTCATGTTGGTTGAAAACATCTGTTCTCACGTTGTCCGGTGGTTAATGTCCACGCTTTCTTTTGACCCCCTTTGACAGTTGGGGCCGGTGGTGTGAGTGTGCGCAATGTTTCGGCCCGCACTCCTCTGCTGCTCCTCCGGTGCTTCCCATGGTGGAGTTGGTTAGATTATGTGGGCAAGCCGAACACGATTAAGCCTTACAGGATAACATAACACGCGTAATTCGTAATACAGGCCGAAATGCTCGAAAAAGTGACGCACACTTGGACCTTCCGAATGGACTATTTAAAATTCTAAGCCCAAATTGCTCAGTTGTTTTTTTAAATATTTTCTACAGTTCTTTCACGGTGACGTGAAATATTGCCAAAGGAAATAATGCCAAGTTTCAATAAGGAGCCCTTGGAAACAGTACCTTGGTGACCCGTTACGCGGGATAAAGGGTTTTAAAGCAGGCGGCAGGTACCGCTCACGCAACTTCGTTGCTTCCCTCGGTGTATGTGCTTTTCGTCAGGCAGGCGCCTATGGCAACAGACCCTGAGAGGCCCGCTACTCGGGATTAAGTGATTTCAACCCTATTTCCGTAGGCGGTTCAATTTTAGAAAGCAAATAACGCAAAATTTTTTGAATTTGGCTTTATTTCGTTTGGCGTTATTCCACGTCACCTCTTTTCCATGGAATCGGTAATCTACAGGTTTTTCCAGGTTTCGGAATCATTATCACCTCTGCGACTTTCCACATGCTTGGTTCATGCCTTAACCTGAATGATAAATTTATAATCCGCGCTAGTTTTTTTTTTTAAAAATGTTAAATCTATTTTTTGGTGTTTGGCAGTTAGTGAGCTAACAGCTTTTCGTCTAGAAATGTTTCTTACATTATTTATGTTTATGAGGTTAGAAAACGTCAAAAAATAGGTTTGGACAGTTTTTTCCCAGTTACCTTTCACTTCCAAAGCGAGCATGCGTTACTAGCGTCGGTAGTTAGATTGTTAAGCAATGTTTATAATGACTTATTATTGAATTCACTAATAGATTATCTGAGCTTATGATTTAATTCCCTTACTTTGGTTTTATCACCTGACTCACTGGCCATGTAGTTTTTCTCTTAAAAAAATACGTCAGAGTGATGTTCAACTAATTAAACTGAAACAAAACCAAACATCCTTCGTGCCATCGTTCAATACCAAGCATCCGACTTCGAGTGCTATCTGAACCTACCACCATCAGGCAGTGATTTTCTTCGACTCTAGGTGTATGTAGAAACCATGAATCCCATATGGATGCCACCACCAACAGCATTCCATGCAATTTTCGCTCAGTTCTCTTTAATAGAATTCCAAACAAAAATTTTCTGAAAACAATTTTCATTCATGAAAATAGAACCTCATGACCGACATCACTTTCGAACTGCTTCTGCTATCCACGTGGAATGTTTGCATGCTTTCTACTGTTGCGACAACAAAACACTTACCCTATAACCAAAACCGTTCCTGTCACGTCCTACACAGTACAAAGCAACAATCTGTTATTCATTGAATAAACAAACCGTCCCGTCCTAGTGCAGCACTCTCATCCTTCAGTATTAGATACACGCGAAACGTTCTCTTAACATAACCATCAGGCATGCGCTAGCGCCAGTCCAAAGAGAGCTCAGCGAAAATTCACCGTCACCGCCCGACTGTGTAGGCAAATGTATCTTTTGATAGTCTACTAATGCTCCCGTCCAATGTCGCCAAGTCGCCAATACCAACTTCTGTTTTATCAGTTTTCCTCCGATGCATATAGGCATCGGGATGCTTCCTGTGAATACTATTGCCAAAATTCACACTATACAGCCGGAACTCAAATTCGTATGTTTCAGTTGGTTTCGGTAAACCGAGCGGAACGAACGCACAATGTTCGCAAAAATTTACCAAAATAAAATTACCTAATACGTTCGGGCTTAAATTGTGTATTTTAATGGATATCGTTCGAAAGTGCAACTCATCAAAGTGATTTTAAATATGAATTGAAAAAAAAAAATTTTGTTGTATATAAAAAATTATAAAAATAAATTTAAGAAAAAAAAGAAGAGTATTTTAGTGAATTTGTTTTTAAAAATGTAAATTCAAATTATTGTTGTTAAAGTGAATTAGAAAAAATAAAATTGAGTGCTTAAAATTTAAATAATGTGCTAGTGTGTTTTTTAAACTTCTCTGGTGGTTAATTGTCTTCATCTCAACTAGATAGATATATTCGCATCCCTAGTGAATTTCGACAAATGCAATAGGTTTAATATCAACATTAAATAAAACATAAGGTGAGCATTCTTAAATATTTAAATATTAAATTTACATATCTGTGTCGTTTATGGAATTATTTCTTCAGGGTATCCATTGAATTGTAAACAGGCATAGTGGAAATTGCAATCTGTGGATTTTTATTTTTTGCGCTTAAACGATTTTTTTTTATAATTCAACCCAACAGCGGGTTGGAGAGGGTGAATTTTTTTTTTTTACTTTTTGCGATAAGATGAACTTCATTATCCTATATGGTGTTTTTGACCTCTTGGTTCCCTGGATATTGGTTCGTTTGCAAAATTAAGCGATTTTACTTTCCGCTTATCTATGCAAATTGAGGGTAGTGAAGGACACGAAAAAGATTTTTAAAAAGGTCTATTAAGCGCGTAATGGTTTCAATTTAATTAATTTTTGTTTTCTTCAACTTAATTGGGAGACTGTAGATGAGGTGAAAAAGGTCTAGGATATCTCGATATTTTATATCGAAATTGTGGTAGGACGCTGAGCTGAGATTATGTTTTACTAAACAAGCGATTTAAATGCAAAGATTGGTTAAGACACATCGAGGCGGATTGTGAATCGATTTTTGTGTTACCCTACCTAGACGTAAGTGGCTTAGTGGTTAAGTGCGTTGGACCACTAAGCGACTGTAGGTCCCGACATTCGTTTCAAAAATATAACTTCGCACACACAATGGTTGGAGAAGGTAGGCTTTAGGTCCTGTATGGGCCGATTATGCGTAATATTTATTTATTTGCCTAGTATTAATTATATACATTCAGTTCGTTGACCACTTAAGATTTATTTGGGACGAGTCTCAAAGTTTATAAAGTTCGATAGTAAGGGTAGATATAGGTGGATTTGTGATCCATGGCCGCTCTTTGTTGCTACCTATGTCGCTAATGTTGCTCCTTTTGAAATTATTTTAAACAACATCATAATATAAAGGGTGTTTTTTTTAGAGGTTGGTTTTTCGAATAGAGATAAAACTGACATTTTGTGGTCAAATATGGCAACTCTAATGTCATTTATGTTCGGTTTGGTTTGCCATTTCATCATTAACAGGTTGACAAATGAACAACGCTTGCAAATCGTGCAAATTTATTTCGAAAATAATGGTTCAAAAAATTTTTTTTTTTCAAAATTTTGTTCAGTGATGAGGCTCATTTTGGGTTGAATGGCTACGTCAACCAGCCAAAGTGCCGCATTTGGAGTAAAGAGAATCCACATGAGACCCTTGAAACGTCATTAAATCCACAAAAAATTAATGTTTGGTGTGCTCTATGGGCTGGTGGAGTCATTGGGCCATACTTCTTCCGAAATGATGCTGGAGAGTCAGTTACCATTTTGTTCCTGAATTGGATGGCATGAATGTGGATGAGATGTGGTTTCAACAAGACGGCCCTACATGCCACACAGCGCACGTCACAAATGGTTTATTGAAAGAAACATTCGATGAGCGCATAATTTCGCGGAACAGACCTGTCAATTGGCCACCAAGATCGTGTGCCACCAGTCGCTCGCCTACGCCAACAAATCAGAAACGTTAGGGGGCTTGGAATCCAACATTCGTGGCATTATTGCCGACATACAGCCCCAAATGCTTGAAAAAGTGGTTGAAAATTGGACCTCTAGACTTGTCTTTATTCGAACCAGCCGCCGCGGCCACATGCTCGAAATCATATTTAAATATTAATGGCATCAAATTATCCTTCCAATAAAGCCAAATTGATGGACACTAAAATTTTCTTGTGTTTTATTTCAATTCAAAATTCTATGCCTTTAAAAAAACCCTAACACAATTCCTCTCAAAATCGGGCCACCAATCTTCCTAGATGACCCTCAACAAATTCTGCCAAACTTTAATCGCGGTCTTACCTCAAAATATTTATTGTTGGCATTTTTTAGAAAACAAAATAAACCTCTTACATAATCATTTTACAGCTAAGCCGCTACTTAATAAATCACTTAATAAAATAGAGCCGACCTCGTTTGATGAGTTAATAGAGCCGTCCCAGGGCAAAGTAACGTTGACGCAAATAAACATGTCAACGAGTTAAGAAGAAAAGGTGACGTCTAGCTATTCACTTCTCACTTGCAGAATCAATTTGTAATGTCGCAACCGAAAATGTAACTCTGTGCCTCTCTGTACTAGCTAGGGCCAGGCAAAAGGAATCAGAAAACCCCGTTTACGACTCCCTCGAGGAAGTCTCAAAGGGTGGTATTAAAGAACTGAAAAACTTTCTTGAATTCCACAGGTTGAATCTAAAGTCATTTAACAAAGAACAGTTGTTTCAAAACACCGCACGGTAGTGATTTGCTTTTTGAGATTTTTATAAAATGGTATCATTTGGTCACTCGCAAAATAAATTTGTTTAAGATCGTTTAAAACTGGGTATGCCATTGGGGTACACTTATGCCAATTTGATTGAAGACATTGAAGGAACTCTTCAACAGAAGAGGGCACTGCAGCGTTAAACGTCGACCATAATGAGCCTGCTTAATGAGAGGAACATCAAGGCAAATATTGGGGACACTGACCTAAAGGAGATTGCTTTTAGAGGCACGCAACAAGCGGAAGCCCTACTCTGGGTTCTTGTCATAAATGAAATACTCCAGAAATTCATACACAGAGGGAGAGAGACAATATCTCACGCAGGCGATTGTTTGCAGAAGACAACCCTATCGTATCAACCACTACGAACACTTAACTCGTGCAGAAAGTGCGAAATATCAGGCGGAAACTCAATTAGCAAATATTACCATATTTATTGATAGCAACAAGGGCAGTATTTTATATTGTCATATAGTCTAAGCTGTCTATGTTGGTAGGCGCCAGATTGGTAGGCACATTTTTGAGAAGGTTTCAGGACTATTCAGGACATACGTACAGCGTGGGGGCAGCGAATACAGTTTTTTTTTTAGGCAGAATAAAGTTTTAATTGAACCGGGGACTTATTTTAAATAAAACAAAAACGGTTTTGGATATCAATGAAATTCTTTATTCCTGTGAAAGTACGTTCGATGTCATTATGTATGGAATTCGATTTCTTTTGCATGGCCACCACGGGCACGCTTGCAGAAGTCCAGACGCTGAGCCCAATTTTCGACGGTTTTCAAGCATAAATCGGCCGATACTGCTGCAATTTCACGTTCGATATTCGTACGAAGTTCATCAATCGTCGCTGGCTTGTTGGCATAGACCATAGACTTGACGTAGCCCCACAGCCAAGCGACTGGACCATTTCGTGAGATAACACGTTCTCCAAACTTGGTTTTCAATAAATTGATTGTGACATTCGCTGTGTGGCTTGTGGCGCCATCCTGTTGGAACCACATCCAAGTCCATATCATCCAATTGGGGCCAAAAATATTCGGTTATCATTGAACGGCAGCGATTCCCATTCACAGTAACGTGCCGGTTTTGATCATCACGGAAGAAGTACGGCCGAGTGACGCCGCCGGCCCATAAACCTCACCAAACCGTAATTTTTTCGGGATGCAATGATGACTCATGGAGTACGTGTGGATTGCTGCCTGACCAATACCGCATATTTTGTTTATTGACGAAGCCATTCAGCCAGAAATGAGCCTCATCGTTGAAGATGATTTTTCGATGCAAATCCGAATCATTTTAAATTTGTTGCTCAGACCAATTCACGAACATACGACGCTTCTGGTGGTCAAGCGGCTTCAGTTCTTGCGTCAATCTAATCTTGTAAGGATGTAGGCCAAGATCTTTTCGCAAAATTCGCCACAACGACGTCACAGAGATGCCCAACGCTTGAGAACGACGTCTGAGAGACACATTTGGGCTTTCTTCAACTGAAGCCTCAGCGGCACCAATATTCTCGACACTACTGGTACTCCTTGTCTCACTGGCACGGGAACATTTTGTACTGTGCCTGTGGATTTAAATTTTTCCACTAGACGCTCAATTGCTGATCTGCTAGAACGATTGAACGTAGCGCTCTTAACGTTGAGGCCACTGACTCCGAATTTCGGTAGTAAATTTTAAAAATTTCGACACGTTGTTGGCTCGTATAGTTTTATCATGAAATGGCAAACCTTACTGAAGAAAAATGTCAAAAGAGCGGCAAGAAATATGGCATCGTTTGCTGTCCCTGTCGCTCTACTTTTGTAGCGTACCTGTTGAAAAACCCTGTATTATCGGCTAAAGATGAAAACCTCGTAAATCAACTTTTTGCCAAAAATTAGTTTTGTAATTTATTTCATATTGGCATTGAAATTTACGTCCCCATTAAACAAAAATAGGTATGTGTTGTATATAATGCCCAAAAACCGCCGAAAAGAAAACCTTTTAAATCCATATATCTCATTTATAAGTGTGAAAACCTCGCATATCCACAGCATTGCAAGGAAAATAAAAATGGCATAGTAGGGGTGATTTAAAAACACGTAATTTAGTTGTGAAAATAAAACAGATTTTATTCTCAATTGTTTGAAGGTAAACTAATTCAATGCTAAATTTATAAAACAATTTTATTCAAATATATATATAAAGATATATATTAGTTTTTAAGTTTTTCTGGATATACGTGGTTTACTTCGATATCTGCTCTTTTTTTTTGTAACGGGTGATCCAAGTAGAGATACTTTTTTCAATAGCCTTTTTTGACAGATCACGTGTGAGTCGTGTCATGCTGTCATGTTATTTTTGTTTAGTATTGTTTGGCATTTCATAATGGACAGACTTACGCGTGAACAACGTTTACAAATTGTTCAACTTTATTATGAAAATTCACGTTCTGTGAGGAATGTGTTTCGTGCACTTCGCTCAACTTATGGTCAACATAATCGGCCTACTGAGCGTACTATTCGCAACACCATCACCCATTTTGAGACCCAGCATTAATTATTGGATAATATTCGACCGAATAGACCACGTCCAGCACGCTGTGAAGAAAATATAGCGGTCGTAGCTGAGAGTGTACACGAAGACCGTAGAGATTCGATTCGGCGCCGTTCGCAGCAACTCGGACTGACGTATGGAACGACTTGGCGCATTTTACGTCAAGATCTTAAATTGAAAGCGTACAAAATACAGCTTGTGCAACAACTGAAGCCGCTTGACTTTCCCAAGCGACATCGCTTCGCTCTATGGGCTCTTGAAAAGTTCCAAGAAGATCAGACGTTTTCGAGGCAAATTTTGTTTAGCGATGAGGCCCATTTCTGGCTCAATGTGTATGTAAACAAACAAAATTGCCGCATTTGGGACGAAGAGCAACCTGAAGAGATTGAAGAACTGCCACTTCATCCAGAATAAACAGCGGTTTGGTGTGGTTTGTGGGCCGGTGGAATCATCGGTCCATATTTCTTTAAAAATTATGCCGGTGCGAACGTAACCGTCAATGGCGACCGTTATCGTGCCATGATAACCGACTATTTGATGCCTGAAATTGAAGCTCGTGATCTCGGCGACATTTGGTTTCAGCAAGACGGCGCCACCTCCCACACATCGCATCAATCAATGGACTTATTGAGAGAACATTTCGGTGAGCACATAATTTCACGTTTTGGTCCGGTCGATTGGCCACCAAGATCGTGTGATATCACACCGTTAGACTTTTTCCTGTGGGGATATGTAAAGTCAAAAGCTTATGCCGACAAACCCGCTTCGATTCAGACCTTGGAGGAAAACATCACGCGTGTCATTCGCCAGTTACCAGTCGAAATGCTCGAACGAGTGATCGAAAATTGGACTCAACGGATGGACCATCTGCGACGTAGCAACGGCCAACATTTGATAGACATAATCTTCAAAAAATAAATGCCAAAGAATATTCTTTCAAATGATAATAAACATTCTCCATTAAATTTGAATTTTCTGTGTTTTTTTCTTTAAAAAAGTTGGGAACCTCGAAATGGAGCACCCTTTATATAAAATAAAGATTTACGAGTATTTCTTTCGTGTTCCTATTAATACACTTTCATTTGTATGCAAAGCGGCAGGAGTTGGTTAAACCCTGCCAAAACGGACCCAATTTTCATGAATGTTTTACACAGTCATAAGGCTATATTTTTGCTTGTGTTACATTACGAAGCATAAAGTCCCATGTTCAAATCCGAGTAAGAACTGTCATGAGATAAATTTGCTATTCGAAATCGCTATAAATTAAAAGGACATTGGTGACAATTATAACATAGTTGGCAGAACCCAATTTTCGTGTGGAAAGTTAACGCCTTATATTCAATTTTTTTAAGGGTTTGCTTTGTCTATTAACACAGCAAATTACCTAAATTTCCCAAGCTTCCTAACTGGCTTCGATAACCATTTATTTACTGCTTTTAACTGCAAGTTTGTGAAGCTTCTCTTCGTGTGCGATAAACTTTTGCACGGGGTTGGATACTGAGACCAAAGTAATTATATGTTATTAAACGCACACTTTTTATTTTAAATAAATTAATAATTTAAGCCCCGCAGTTCTAATTCTTTTAAAAAAAATTTTCTAAATTTTACCACTATCAACAAAATCATTGTATTTTTTTTTAATCCCTTTTAACCATTAATATCACGTCTCATGGATTCAAAGTGACAAACGGGAATACTGATCAGAAGTTGTCGATCATCTCTAAAGGAAATGGCTGAGCAGTTGAATATTCACCTGCGCCGGGGCATAGAGGCTTTCCTGGTAACTGCAAGTCTGACGAACTCGCCAAGCTTGTTACTACTCTCTCTATCTTGCCTGAAAAAGCCTCCTTAGGCATACCAGTTTCCACATGCAAACACTTGTTAAAACTGGAGGCAATAGAAAAAACAACGAGGAGGAGGAAGAGACAACTCTACAGCTTCTTTGCGCATGGCCTGTTCTCTCCCGGAAACGAACTCTCCATCTAGGAGTTTACTTCTACAACGATCTTAACGATCTAAACTCGACGGACCCTAAATGTACCTCAAAATGGTTCAACGAGTAGGCAAGAAGTTAAGATCCAAGTGGTATTACAATGGACCTACATAGCTCTAAGTGAGTCGAACCTCTACCCGACTACCCCATCAACCTAATCTAAGACTTGCCTCGAAGAAGCCTTCTTTAATAGCGGAATAAAATTTGTTGAAAAACAAATCAGTTCAAGACTTGAACGACTTGAACCTCTGAATTTCATTAATTGCTTTAAATTAAAATTAGTTTATTATGTTTTAGTTTTGAGATAGTTTAAATAAATTAAGAAAACATTTATAAAAACAATCGACAAAATGCCTTTAAAAAAATTCTAATTCGTAGAAAACCTCTCAAATCCGCACATTTCTTTTTGTTTTTGAAGAAAAACTCCCTAAAGAATGGTAACAAATTTACTTTCTAAATTTTACGTAGTCCTAATATTTAGAACACGAAAAATTAATGACATGGTATACAAATAATTTATAAATAAATTAAACGTATGATTGGCAATTAAATGGAAGTTAAAAATCACTCTTCTGAACAGTTTCTAAAAATGGATTTGCATTTTTAGGCGACGATATGTAAGAACAATAATTGCAACTGATTTAAGCTAGCATTTTGGTGACGGTGTTGAGCCCATGTAATTAATGTAGACGTCTACTTACTTGGAAAAACGTTCGGTTCAAGTCTGTCAATTAGGTTATTTTCTTGGACATATCTGTTGTCCGACGATAGAAAATTTTCAAAGTCATCTCCTCATCTCCATCAAAAAGACCTTAATAGTTTTTTTATTTGTTGCTTCAAAAATTGGATTCTTCTTCTTCTCTCAATGTAAACGACGTGGTTATGATTAAAAATATAGGGATCACAACCCTCCCACTTCATTGCATTCCTACTGGTCCGCCTATGGGGTTCCCCGGTTCGACCTCAAAAAATTACTGCAGGCCTCCCGATTTTGAATCACTTCATTATTGAGGCCAACCAAATGCTGATGTTTCTGCATTTGTGTGATCCAGGAGTTTTAAGGCCAGCCTCTCTTACGCGGTTGGAAGGGAACGTTGATTGTCATTGTCTTTTTGACGCGGTTCGTAGGATCCCTCCTATGAACATGACAATACCAACCGAGTCGGTCGTGCTCCAATTTTTTCAAGATGGGTTCTTTGACGTGAAGGCTTCCTCGGATTTTGGAACTTCTTATTCGATCAAACTTTGTTACTCCTGGTGTGGAATGAGTTGGTTTGGGTCAGAGTACGATACCCATTTCCCTCCAAAACATCTACCCAAACATCAGGGAAGTCTGATAATCACTTATGATGGCTCCATCGTCAGCAAAGAATAACTGATGCACTATAGGGTTCGTCACTTTTCTTTCAAACAGTTAACCTAAGACTGCAATAAAGAGCAAATGACTTTAGACCCTTACCTCTCTCCTTCGTACATGTCTATAATAATTTGTTTCAGAACCTCTTCGTTGTCTTATCGCTACCCATATTGGATCTCTTGGTTGTCTATCGAATACTTTTTCAAAATCATCCATTCTTATACTTTGGATTGCATCTATGGTTGATTTACCCGCGACAAACTCGCACTCATCAGACAGCCGTATAATTTGTCTTAGGCGACCATCTAATACCCGCCTAGCGATCTTCATGGTGTATGACATCAACTTGATTGAACGGTAATTATTCCAGTTTCGCGTATCTCCTTTTCCTTTGTGCAAAGGAAGAAGATAACTTTCCTTCCACTGATTGGGCATTGGATCACCTCTCATGAGTTTGGAGATAAGAATCATGAGCCATCTGAGCCGGATGTCTCCCACCTTTTTCCAGAACTCAATGATTATCTCATCCGGCCCAACCGCTTTTCTCTCTTGAGAGTATTTGACCACATTCCAAACTTCTTCGACTGTTATGACGGTCGCTGCTTCATAGTTTGGGGTTGGAATGGAAAAATGTCTGGAATGCCTGAAAAATGCCTCAAAAATTGGCGAAAACTTAGTATACCTATTTGCTTACCTACAACTTTATCAAGTAAGTAAAAACAATCTCCTTGGTACCTTAAAATGGTAAGATGTGTAATTTTGATATATTTATATAAATTTTACTTTTTTATTTATACGATTTGTATTAAGTCAGGGAACAAGAGTAATAGCTATACCACCTTTGTCTTTAAAGTTGCATTTCCATTTACGTCCAATTTTAGTCGGCTAAATCCAAAGATCTCTTCAATTATCTTAAACGACGCTGTTTATTTTCTTTAGTGAAAAAATATTCACACGAAGATGTACATACATACATCTATAGTATCTATATCTAGTAGAATATATTTAGAAAGAGTAAGTACAAAAATCTATTACATTTCAGGGACACGGTTGACGACCACACCGTCTGAAACGGTAGTATCTTTCTTTTAATAGTCTCTGTAGATCCATTAAAAATGCATTCTTAGAAGGACGAGGCAGGAGAATAAAGTCGTATTTGCTGTTGTTTGTATCTTTGGATGGGATACATGTGCAATTAGAGCAAAGCATATCCAGTTAAGTGGGTAAATGTGTCTAACGTTTTGCAAACGAGAAAAGAAAATAAAGGAAAATGTTACCATTTAGCGGACTGTGCATGTTGGGTATTTATTTTGGGTAAGAATTTAACGAAATATTTTAAGCCTTTAAATTTAAGCAAACATTTTACCATTTTGCCGGTTACTTAAGATGTAGAGATTCCCAACCATGAATTTATAATTGGCGATTGCGAATGAGCTGTGTAAAATACCTATAAAAATACAAATTTTGTTTAGTTTGAATTAAATAATTATACTCGAAAAATAAAGACTGGAATTGCAGCTGGCTTATGACTTGCCAAGACCGATAAACGCCTTATAAATTTTAGCCAGATCAGAAGCGGTGAAATATTTCTTAAATCGCTTAAGGGAGCCTAGACATTTCGCAGCGTTCTTGACGACATCGAATATGTGGTCATTCCAACGAAGGCTGTCATTAACACACATACCGAGAATGGAAAGTCGTTCGGTTTCAGCGATGCATGTGCCATCCATGGATAATGGCAGAGAATTAGGGTTTCGCTTCAATGACAGCAGACAGCATTGCGTTTTGGAAGCATTAAATTCCACTCTGTTGGTTTTACCCCACTTAAGAATGCTGTCGAGATCGGAATTCAATGAGCTTAAAATACGTTGCCGTTCCAGTTCAACGCCCGCTCGAAGATGAGGGGTGTTGCCCTGTAAAGCTGAGGGTGCTGTCATCGGAATGAAAATGAATAGGATTAGAAGTAGCAGGCAGTAGATCATTTATAAAAATGAGAAAGGGAGTTGGAGACAAAACGGAGCCCTGGGGGACACAAGCATTTATTTGGTGAGTTGCAGCCTTGAAACCGTCTAAAACGACTTGAATTGAACGGTCCGAAAGATAATTTCTAATCCATTGAAGAAGGGTATCATCGATTCCAAATGCACGCATTTTCGACAAAACAGCTTGATGCCAAACTCTGTCAAATGGCTTTGAAATATCAAGCGCAACGACCTTGCTTTCACCACCACGGTGGTTCCCCTTGACCATGACCTGGGTAAGAAGAGACGTAAGTGCAATTAGTCGGTAGGAGGAGAGGGAGGAAGATTCGCATTTTTTTGGGACTGGCTGGACAAATGCTGTTTTCCATCTTCTCGGAAAGAGCCCTGAAGTATAGGACAGATAGAAAAGCTTACGCAGTGATTTAGCCAGCGTGGAAGAACACCTCTTCAGAACAATAGGGGATATACCATGTGGACTGTGGACTTGCCACTGCTTGTGGTGTTGGGCGAGTTTTGAACCAGAGACACGAGTCACTTATTTAAAATAGTATAAGAATGACAAGAAAAAATAATATAATATTCATGAATTTTAGTAACATTTTCGACACAAATATAAAGTTCTTGTCTATTTGAAACTGTTAATTTGAGAAGCCTGTCATTGCAAGAAATTGGGGAGTGACAAGTAGGTGGTGGTGCTAGAGAAGATTCAAATCTCTGCCCCCACCATCCCAATCACTGAGCTATCACTTTATATAACCGCATTTTACTTATGTTTAATACGTCCATTTTTAATGCCTCTGACGCTTCCCGTACACATGCATACAATTTTTTTAATATATCTGTTTACTTCTTTTAAATCTGAAAATTAATATTGCATAACCAAGACTGAAAATAATCCCCACTCGAATTTATTTCCTTTGTAAAATTTATATTTTACTCCGCTTCAGGGCTTAAAATTGCCTTTCGCTTTTGTGGTCGATGACAGGAATTCCCACACAAGAAGCTGCTCTGTCGATGAGTGACAAACAAATATAATATCTTTGTGTGTTAGCTGAGGAGGAATTATTAGCTGAGGAATTAACCTCTTTTTCCTTGAATTATTCAAAATTAATTTCCAAAATGAAAATACGAATTTTCATAATGCGACTGAGTATGAGTAAACGGGGCCATGTTTGCCGCTTTATGACAACATTTCTGAAGGTAACTTCTTGCTACAGAGTTTATGCAAAAGTTATTGACACGAGATAAATACATTTATATGTATTTTGTCATTAACCGCTGTATAAAAAGCTTCTTAAAGGTATTGCCTGTTAGAGTGTTGTGATTCTGTGATGTTGCAATTTGTTTATTATTAAGTGTTACTTCTTTTTCAACTTGTGGATGGTTCAACACTCTTTATCCAGCTCGATCCATATTCATAATGTTATTTCTCCACCTAGTTTTAGTTCAATGAACCTAAAGGAGTCTTAGATTAATTAAAAAAAATCAGTAAATGGAATTCCCCAAGGCTGCATTTTATCATCGCTTGTGTTTCTTTAATTTGTATCAGTAATCGTTTCGCTGACGCTATTGCCCTTATTAGCCTTGCAACGGCAACGTATGTTAGAATCTTGACAGTATTCTTAAATGGTGCTCTCTAGTTAAGGCTGCTATTGCAAATACACACCTACATTAAGGTCCAAACCTTATAGCTTGCCCTTTTGCTACGAATGCCCAGATGAGGAGGATGATATTCCAAACGCTACATCTCAATGCAGGTGACTCGGAATATAAGTAATAAGTCAACTTAATTGATTTATTAATACATTTAAAATAAATCAACTTTTCCGTGGATTTTTTGGATTCAATTGCGTTTCAATTTATTGTCAACGGCTGATCTTCATAATTTATCTCGGCGCCGCATTATTGACGAACTTAAAACTAGTTTAACGCTAGGACTAACTCAAAGAAAGTTTCCAGTTTTAAATAACAAATCGGTACTATTTATGTCTTTACACTAGAAAATGAAAGTCACTCGTGTTCCGTGGAATGCGGGAATAGCTGCGAACAAATATTTTCTTCTGAGCGTTCGTTAACATAGGCCTTAGATAGATAGATGCCAAGTCGAGAGAGCCTACATGGGGCGCTGGCATTGCGGTTCCTTATAGAGCCTATTGTGCCTTCCCTGGAGGGGTCCTAGAGCAAATGTTTGACTGCGGGGGAGGTCAGCAAGACGAGAATCTTCTCTGGATACAGGGTAGCAAGGTTAGTTGGTGATATGATTTCCTCAACAAGGATGTCCTTTCTGAGACGAAAGAGAGCCGGGCACTCCATGAGTATGGAGTGTGAGTGAAGAGAGGATTCGTCACTCTCTAAACAGAGTCTACATGTAGGGTCCGGTGAGAGGCCAATGCGATGAAGGTGTTTTTTCAGGAGACAGTGACCACTAAATATTCCTGTCCAGGTTAGTTAGGAATTTGGATTTCCTGGGGTGGAATTTGGGGAAGAAATGTTTGGTACAGTTCTGACCATGTGAGCCAGACTGCATTGGATTCGATCAGGGATAAGCTTTTAACAAAGTTCCAGAAGTGATTTTTGCTGACACCACATAATGGTTCGGAGCCGACAATTGGTGCTGTTGCGCCGGCTTTGGCCAGTGAGTCAGCCGCTTCGTTGCCAGCAAAACCCCTGTGGGCTGGGATCCAGTGAAGAATGACTAAGTTTTTCGTAGCAAGTTCATAGATGGCCATGAAGATTTCCAGAAAAAGCTTTGATTTTATGACAGATGAGTCAAGAGCTTTGATGGCTGCTTGGCTATCTGAAAAGATAAATATAGTTTTACCTCGTGTGTTAGAACTTATGTTAATTCAAGCGCACTGGTTTATGGCAAAGACTTAAAATAAGCCTTAACGGTTTATCATGTTTCCATGATCATGTTTCATTCCAGTAAGCTTTCAACTTTGCACATTTTAATGTAGAAAGGCTTTTTTTTGGACTCTTCTTTTTTCCGGGAGCTGCTGTTGCTGCAACACTTTAACTCCTTCTGAAGCACAGGGTGACGACCAGGTACTTCCATCTCTCTCTTTTTGCATCTCGATACCTCAGCTGCTTCGCTATGTTGTCATCTGGTTTCCTATGTGTATGGCCAATCCAGCGCCATTTTCTCTGCTTGATCTCAACATCCACTTTTGTTTGTCCAGTCCTAAGCGACAATTCATTGTTGAAATTGTTTGTGGCCACCGGATCTTTAGGATGTAACGCAGACAACGATTAAGACGTATGGCGGGATATTTTGCTAGAGTTCCACACTGGAGATAGGATGCCAAATGCACTGCGAGCTTTGTTCAGCCTATTTCCGACATCCAGATCCGTTCCACCATCGAGTGACACATCCAGATAGTTGAACTTCGTAACCTCTCTATGGTCTCCCGTCTCAAGATAACCCGCTGTTGTCGGTCTCGGTTAGTGTGCACAATTTTTGCCTTGTTGGCATTTATCCTTAAGCCAGCCGCCTCCCCATTCTGTTGCAGTGAGTGACACAATTGGATAACGCCACCAATGTTGTTTGCCATGAAACATATATCATCAGCGTAGTCCAAATGGCAAAGCTTATCAAACGGTTCCCATTAAATACCAAGTCTCTCGTTTGTACCCACCGTGGCAGTCATTACATCATCAATTGCAAGTAAGAACAGAATCGATGACAGTGCGTCTCCTTGTCTTACTCCTTGCCGTACTTACATTTTTTTTTTGGACTATTGAAAAAGTTTCCCGACGGCCATCTTCTGCTATCCTGAGCATGCTGCTTCCAGTTATCCAGACCCAGCGCTCTGACATCCGCGATGTTCTTTAAAACGTAGGTTCGCTCTTTCTTGTTGCCTCAAACCTGCGGGCTGGGATTCGAAGATCTTCTTAGTTTCAGCATTATTGTACAAGTCGACGTATTTGCCTTTTTGACTACATAAATATCTTCTTCTCCGTTCGAAAATTTTTCATTTGAAGGAGCCCCGTAGCAGCGGTTTCCCAGGTAAGTTGTCATTCGTGGAGTTAATGTTTACCTCTAAGTCAAAGTTGCGATAGTGACGTCCTAGTCGCTGTACAGATTCTCGTTTATTTATTGTTTGCATGTATTTAAAGTGCGATCAGACGGTCATCCGAACTTGCCATCCGGATGACTTTCTGACGTCACTATGACGGCGAATTTGTACTAAAGTCATCGCGTCTGATTTAAACAAGTTCTCTAACGTCAGCATGTCATCCGGATGACAAGTTTGGATGATCGTCTGATCGCACTTTTAGTCTTGTCATCATTTATTTCGCCTGCCTATGTTTGGAAGAGTTCGGATGAGCTGCTGGCAAACTGCACATTGTCGGATCAGTTTTTATGAGATCCCAAATTCGTCCATCACCATTTAGAGCTCCTGCCGATGAATACTATGATTTTAGAGTCGATTAAGAAGTGGTGTGTCTCGACTTGAAATTCGTTGGTCTTTTCCAGGATTTGGTATACGGTCGATTTGCCGGGCCAGAAGCTACACTGACCCCTACCGATTAGGGTTTGAAATGTTCAAAAGGTTCATTGGTTATGCCTCGATAGTTCTTGTAAGACAAATGTTTACCTCTCTTGTAGATGGGGCATATGAAGCTGATGGTCCTGTCATCGGGCGTGCTTTCTTCCACCGGAACTTGATTCAAAATCTCTGCAGTTGGACCATAAGAGCCGGCGGTCTTATTATTCTTAAGATTCTTTATAGTTAAGCTTACATCTTCCATTTGATACGCGGTACTGGTTCTTCTGTCTTCCTGTCTCATGCACGCTTAGCAGCTGGTGGAAATGCTTCTAAAATACATCTTCTATCCTCTTCACGTCGGGTAGGTTTATAGTAAAAGAACTTTAAACTTTATACTCCCACACCCATTACACACTTCATATAAATTCACTTATCAGCATCAGAATCGGTAGCACTTTACAACCTTTCGTGAAATTGATTTGAATTATGACAGTTAACTCCCAAGTGGCATGCCAACATTTATGTTCTTTTGCAATGGATACCTTGGGAATTTCAATTTAAATCAACTTGTCTCAACTACAAGTTCATTCTACAAACACCACTTTTGCATTCCTAATATAAGATAGAATTTGTACAGCCTGTCATTCGATATAATTTCCATAATTTAACATTTTCAATATGTATGTTTCCATCGTAACGATCTCTTAGTGAGACCAATGAATTAGGGAAAACAGTATCAAGGATACAGATTTATAGGAATGTGTATGTCTGAAATCAAATACCGATGCCATAAGAAACCCCCCTAGAGGTACTTTCTCATAAAAACGAATTGGTTTTGATATAATAAGCTTGCTTTTGTGTTGGAACAGGATACATCTTACCTACCATTATTCCGTACATATTAATTGCCTTGAACATGATGAGAACAAAACACGAAACCATTGTACCGGCGCGTCAATTGTTTATTAATGATAATTATATTTTTAGCAATCCTTGCCGCGGGGGGTTGCGGAAATGCAAAACAATATTTGTTGAATGCAAATAGGTCAATATTTAATCGAATAACAATGATTAGAATGGCAAATTATTATTGCTATTATTCATGCAAAAGCTCAGAACACGCAATGGCGGGGTAGATAAAGGAGGAGTAGGAGTCTTCTCTTGTTAATTGTGGCTCTTAACAAAAGGAATATAAATGAAAGCTACATATATTTTGTTCATGCCTACATGAACAAGAATAATACTTTGCTATATTCGGCTTCACCAATTAGTTTTCCTTTTTTTTTCTTCTTCTTCTTCTTTACCGTTTCCTCATTTACACCTCTTTTATTTTTTTATCTTTTTCGCAGGTAAGTGCTGCATTGAATGGGGAATCATTATGTGCCATCAATAGAAGTGTAATTCTGTATCGTCTCTTGACCTTTATTTTCAGTCAGGTATGTATCTCTATCTATTTTCATATCAACACGCCTTGATATTCATATGTAAGATGGAGATTTCTTTTGAATTTTCAAGGTGTTTTTTTTTCCTGCGCTCATTATGGAAAGGGAATGCAAAACCCAAACACAAGTGAGCTTGAAGGTCATAACTTAAAGATGGCAAAGAGTTTCTTCAATTTGAGAGACGACTGTGTTTCAATTAACGTGATCCATTTCTAGGCATTTGTAAGGGTTGTCTTTCTATATAATTTCCTAATGAAGTGCAGAAAATCGAATTCCGTTTACTCTAAGCGGTGAATCACTTGGATCATGGGTCGATGAAGAACGCAGCAAACTGTGCGTCACAGTGTGAACTGCAGGACATATGAACATCGACATTTTAAATTCATATAGCATTCCATGCTGTTACTTACTTACTTAGGTGGCGCTACAGTCCGGGGTGGACCTGGGCCTAAACCAATACGCCTCTCCAGTTAGCACGATCTTTGGCTAACTGCCTCCAGTTGCGCACTCCAAGTTGGTTGAGGTCCCCTTCCACTTGCGCGCGCCACCTTAGGCGAGGTCTTCCTCTACTGCGTTGTCCCTCCAGGTTGGATTCGAAGACTCTTCGGGCCGGAGCGTTGGTGTCCATTCGCTCTACATTTCCCAGCCATCTAAGACGACTAATCCGTATTTTTTTGACCAGGTCGATGTCGCTGTACAGCTCGTAGAGTTCGCTGTTAAATCTCCTCCTCCAAAGCCCGTCAACGCAAACGAAACGACCAAGGAGATCTCCATCCGCCTTTGATAACGTCCATGCTTCTGCGCCATACAGCAGGACTGGGATGATGAGGGTCTTATATATAGATAGATAAAGTCCCGAACTACCTCAAAGTTATAGCTGTCTATCGTGACGTTCTGTCCGATTCGTCGATGTTGTGTGTCCCTTCTTGTTGACAGCATATATTTCGTTTTGCCCTCGTTCACTTTTAAACCCATTTTTGCCGCCTCTGTACTGATACTGTATTGATACCAGTGACAGCTCGCTGTGTTCTGTCAATGATGTCGATGTCGTCGGCGTAAGCAAGTAGTTGCACAGACTTTTGGAAAATTGTGCCCCTGGTGTTGGCTTGCGAGTTTCGCACAATTCTCTCAAGTATGATGTTGAAGAAGTTACATGACAGCGCATCGCCTTGTCTAAATCCTTTTTTGACATCAAAGGTCTCGGTGAGATTGTTTCCGACCTCAATAGAGCAGCGAGAGTTCTCCATCGTCATCCTGCACAATCTAACGAGTTTGGCAGGGATGCCAAAACTAGACATGGCTCTGTATAGCTCGTCTCTATAAATGCTGTCATATGCGGCCTTAAAATCGATAAAAAGATGGTGAGTTTCGATCTGGACTTCTTGGGTTTTTTCCAGGATCTGCCGAAGTGTGAAAATCTGGTCAGTTGTGGACTTAGTGGGCCTAAAACCGCACTGATAGGGTCCAATCAGTTCGTTGACGAATGGTTTCAGGCGTTCACACAGCACGGCAGACAGGATCTTGTATGCGATGTTGAGGAGACTTATACCTCTATAGTTGTCGCAGTTAAGAGGGTCTCCTTTCTTGTGGATCAGGCAAACAATGCTGAGGTTCCATTCATTAGGCATACTTTCCTCTGACCAAATCTTGGAGACGAGCTGGTGCATGCTCTCTACCAAATCATCTCCCGCTGCCTTGAAAAGTTCGGCAGCCCGGCGTCCTTGTTGGATTTCAGTTTGGATATTGCTATCCTCACTTCATTTTGGTCAGGTGGGCGGGAGTCTTGGCTTTCATCACCCATGTTGAATGGTCCATGCTGTACTTTATTAACACTAAAGTGCTGCTTGGACTACATATAGTTGAGGGTTTTGAGACTATGCTAAATAAGTTACATACTTGCATATGATAAATGAAAATTTCTTTTCTTTTTGAGATATGTCTTTGTCTAGCAAAAAACCAAAAAAATATTATTTTATATTTATGACAAGGAGAAGTATAATATAATATATAGATTTTATTAAGCTAATGTGTTAAACAACCTCAACTCAGAGTTAATCAGATTAATTAGGGAAGGAAAGGAAACTAACAAGGATTTTCTTAGTAGCGGCGAGCGAAAAGAAATCAGTTCAGCACTAAGCCATTTAGTCTTTATGGCAAATATGGGATGCAGTGTATGGAACGTCAATAATCGAGTATACGAAATTAACGATTAAAGTCCTTCTTAAATGAGGCCATTTACCCAAAGAGGGTGCCAGGCCCGTATAACGTTAAAGATTACTAGAAGATGTTTCCAAAGAGTCGTGTTGCTTGATAGTGCAGCACTAAGTGGGTGGTAAACTCCATCTTAAACTGGATATGACCATAAGACCGATAGTAAACAAGCACCGTGAGGGAGAGTTGAAAAGAATAGACGTGAATTGTACGTGAAACTGCTTAGAGGTTAAGTCCGATGAACCTGAATATCCGTTACGGAAAATTCATCACTAATACTGTAATATTAATAATATCATAGGAATAGTATGCAATTTTTCCATATAATATTAATTAAAATATCTTACAGTAAAGTTTATTCAAATTAGTTATTTACGGATTCTTAACACAGAATAAATGTATTTGATTTAATAAATCATTGAAAGATTTATTTGTATATAGCGCTTAAATTTTGAAAAGAATTTAACAATAATATGATAATTTTATTTCTTATATTAATTGAATGCGCTTATATGATCCAGAATGCGATAGATTCAGGATACCTTCGGGACCTGTCTTGAAACACGGACCAAGGAAGCTAACATATGTGCAAGTCAGTAGGTATTTTTAATAAAACGCCAATGGCATAATTAACTTAACTGTTTTTTAATGAGATTAGTTTATATTTTATTATAAATTATGATATTGAGGATATGTTTGGATTTTTAGGGTTTTAGGGCTTGAAACCTTGGTATGAGAACAAAAATTGATAGGCATTAACCCTCTGAGCATTTAAAAAATTTGCAAAGACTTTTTTATTTTCAGTTCTGGCATGCACTGCCACTTCACTTGTTTTAGCGTCAAGGTTCAGTGAGCCGTGAGTTTTATAAAACTCAAACCTTTTTTAATGGAAAATATTCATTGACACTCCTTTTTGATTGCGCTGCTCAGAGCTTCAAATTTCATATTGCTATGAACAGCAATATGAAACTTGAAGCAATATATGTTTAACAAGTTTGGAGTGAAATTCAAAGGGGTTAAGAGCTTTAAGGGCAGTTTTTTTCACTATTGTTCAACCTGCCGAAAACTTGAGAGTTAACTAGCATAAGAGTTGATCTTAGTTCGAGTGTTGAACGGTAAGTTCAAAAATGCTTTTTCACTCTCGGACGGGAAGTAAAAAATGGGAATTTATCTAAAGGGTGATTTTTTAAGCGCAGTTTTTTTAAAAATCAAATAAAACACTCAAATTTGCATCAAATATTCAAAATGTTTATTGTAATCGATAAATAGGCCTTTGCCATTTACGTTTTAAAGACAACTTTATGTAAATGTTGTTTGCGGCCCCACTTCCAATATTCGGAAGGTCCAATTTTGCGTCAGTTTTTCGAGCATTTCGGCCTGTATTCCACGAATTACGCATCTTATGTTATCCTGTAAGGCTTAAATCGTGTTCGGATTATCCACATAGGCTAACGACTTTAAATAACCCCACAATAGGCGTTAATTCGCATGTTCTTGGCGGCCAACTTACAGGGCCATTTCGAGAGATAAGCTGCTCACCAAATTCATTCTTCAACATTTCCATTGTTTCACGAGCTGTGCGGCATGTGACACCGTCTTCATGAAACCACATGTCAACCAAGTAGTTCAACTCAGCCAACTGGCGCAAAAAACGGTCGAGTATTATGGCTCGATATCGTTCGGTAACGTTGACGGTAACGTTTCTTCCACGGTCGTTTTTGAAGAAAAATGGACCGATGATGCCACCAGCCCATAGACCATACCAAACTGACGTTTTTCGGGATGCATCGGTAATTCTTGTATGACATGTGGGTGTTCATCACTCCAGATGCGTCAGTTTTGCTTTATTTACGTATCCGTTGAGCCAGAAAAGAGTCTCATCGCTGAACACAATTTTTCGATAAAACAGCGGATTTTGATGGTGCAGATTTTTCACGGAGCATAGAGAATTCTAATAATACATTTCAATAATTTGCAATCGTTGCTGGTTATATGATTAAATGGCAGAGTATACTGAAAACTTTTCACTTTGGTGACGTTTGGACGCCATGACTAACCAGTGCTGCCAGCGTGAAAAACATAACTCTTAAAAAATCACCCTTATAATCGCCCTTAGTATGCTGTTTTGATAAATTCACTGAGGTATTTGTGACAGCTCGGCTTGAATTTCGTGAGCTATTTTTTTTATTTGATTTTTTTAGTTATTTTGCGCTAAGCTCAGTTGCAAAAATTTCGCAATTGTTGAAAATTTCACATGTTTCCTATTCAGTGTTTGTCTGTCTATGATGGTAAAGGTACAAGGAGCATCGAGCGCGGTGTGATTTTCCAAACTCGGCGGTTGTTGTTTGGAGTATTAGCTGTACCCATTGGGTGTTAAAACGCTTGCAGCGTATATTGTTACAAGCAGATCGGAACATTTAAAAAAATCATGTTCACAATCTAATTATTGGTAGATATTCACCCATGAGCCCCTAGGAAACATAAGAACTGCACACATCAGGGCGCGCAGCTAAAGTTGGACGAATAATTGTGACTTTTGTATATTATTTTTACAAATAAACAAACCAATTTCTGTTATTTATTTCTGTAGTGTTTGTTTCCGTCGCCAATAAGTTTGATTACTCCTGCATTTTCGACCTACCTTAATACCTATCTCCAAATTAATACGAAGAATTGCATGTGCATAGACTAATGAGTAATTAGGATACATATTTCCAAACAACAAGATATGTTGGAGTAATTAGTGCTTAGGGTTATTAATCGTTGTGTTGTATTGTGCTATCGACGATTTAAATACAGGTACGTGACCGTGGATATTCAAGAACGATGGTGGTCCGCTCAAAGAGGAATTACCACCATTGAGCGAACCATTGCAACCATGGGTATTGCTGCAATAAGTCAGCACTACAAAATGCTAGCCAGGAATTAGCTTCCTGTGCTGTTCAGATGGATCCCTTTGCTATGGAAAATATCACCGCCAAATAAGAGAATGCGCGCGTAGGAAGTTGTCTATGAGTCATGTTCAAGCAGTCTGTCTGGCAAATATATAAATGCAACCGCAACACAGATTCAATGTTGTCGAACGCAGGCGCATTTGGTGACCGTAGACAGTAAATACTGTTCATTAAATTTACAATATTCCTTCAATGCAATAACAAGTAGGTACAGGTACTTTTTAATTCCTTATTCACTACCATTCTTTGCAATATAAATATCCCATTCAAACACGATCACGTACAATCGTTTAAAGTGAACGATTTATGTTCCGAATCCCTTTTTGGTGTTAATGAGCAATATAGCTATTTATGCATATTTATATATATTTCAATTTTAAATTACTTTCGGCATCCGATGTCAAGTGCCAAACGTCAACAACAGTGACGTGAATAAACAGAAAGTTCTTTATATGAAAGACGATGAACATGTTCCTTGAATCAAAGAATGGTCGTTCATCAATCAATGAACCCGATCATTAAATAATGAATTACCCCTTATATTAATGAAAATCAGTTAATTTATTTATGTATTTCATTCATTAATCAACGCACTCCAAACTTTAAATCAACGAACTTTGTTTTTTGTGTCAATGAATATTGTTAATTGAAACAAAGAATTTGTGTTCGTTGAATCAATGTATTATTGTTCAGTAATTCAACGTAAACGGAAGAAAGATAAAAAAATCACACATCTGAAATGTTAAATAAATACCCACAAAAAATACAAGACAAGAACTTCAAAATAGTTTTATAATATTTATTTATTCTGGTATTGGGTTAACAATAATCTATATAACATTAAATCAATATAATTATAACATATATAATAATAAATGAAATAAAACTGAGAATATAATAACATAATATAATATAAAGGGTGATCCATTTCGAGGTTCCCTACTTTTTTAAGGAAAAAAAAACAGAAAATTCAAATTTAATGGAGAATGTTTATTATCATTTGAAAGAACATTCTTTGGCATTTATTTTTTGAAGATTATGTCTTTCAAATGTTGGCCGTTGCTACGTCGCAGATGGTCCATCCGTTGAGTCCAATTTTCGATCACTCGTTCGAGCATTTCGACTGGTAACTGGCGAATGAGACGCGTGATATTTTCCTCCAAGGCCTGAATCGAAGCGGGTTTGTCGGCATAAGCTTTTGACTTTACATATCCCCACAGGAAAAGTCTAACGGTGTGATATCACACGATCTTGGTGGCCAATCGACCGGCCCAAAACGTGAAATTATGTGCTCAATAAGTCCATTGATTGATGTGATGTGTGGGAAGTGGCGCCGTCTTGCTGAAACCAAATGTCGCCGAGATCACGAGCTTCAATTTCAGGCATCAAATAGTCGGTTATCATAGCACGATAACGGTCGCCATTGACGGTTACGTTCGCACCGGCATAATTTTTAAAGATATATGGACCGATGATTCCACCGGCCCACAAACCACACCAAACCATTGTTTTTTCTGGATGAAGTGGCAGTTCTTCAATCTCTTCAGGTTGCTCTTCGTCCCAAATGCGGCAATTTTGTTTGTTTACATACCCATTGAGCCAGAAATGGGCCTGATCGCCTCGAAAACGTCGGATCTTCTTGGAACTTTTCAAGAGCCCATAGAGCGAAGCGATGTCGCTTGGGAAGGTCGAGCGGCTTCAGTTGTTGCACAAGCTGTATTTTGTACGCTTTCAATTTAAGATCTTGACGTAAAATGCGCCAAGTTGTTCCATACGTCAGTCCGAGTTGCTGCGAACGGCGCCGAATCGACTCTCTACGGTCTTCGTGTACACTCTCAGCTACGACCGCTATATTTTCTTCACAGCGTGCTGGACGTGGTCTATTCGGTCGAATATTATCCAATAATGAATGCTGGGTCTCAAAATGGGTTGCGAATAGTACGCTCAGTAGGCCGATTATGTTGACCATAAGTTGAGCGAAGTGCACGAAACACATTCCTCACAGAACGTGAATTTTCATAATAAAGTTGAACAATTTGTAAACGTTGTTCACGCGTAAGTCTTTCCATTATGAAATGCCAAACAATACTAAACAAAAATAACATGACAGCATGACACGACTCACACGTGATCTGTCAAAAAAGGCTATTGAAAAAAGTATCTCTACTTGGATCACCCGTTAGTAACGTTTGAATTTTGCTAAAATATTAAAGAACACGCATTCTTTAAATTAACGAACTGTCCATTAAAAAATAATTTTTTTTAATGAGTTTGTTCATTGAGCCAAATAATTCGTACATTGAACCAATGAATTTTACTTAATGAACAAAAATTCATAAGATTATGAACAATATTATTTTCAGTGAATATATATAAATATACACAATTAATTTTATTTAACAAATCATATTATGAATTTTATAACAAAGAGGCAAAAAGTGTTTTTTCCTTCTCTTGTAAAATGTTCATTTAAGGAGTTACCAGGTTTACACTCTCAGCCGACGATATTAATATTTGATCATCGGAGATCTCGGGTTAAGCATTCTAGAGCTTCGGAGATGATATGATGATGTCTTTTGAGCAAAGGGGACCGATATTTCATACATTTGACAGCAAATGCCCGAACCCATAACAGTGAACATTTGAAGGCCATCCGTTAAACAGTCTGAGTGGAAGCCAGCTAGGATCACTCGCGTCCCACACAGGCCGGCTGTTTGTTATTTCATATTTTCGATAGACGATTTTAGATAGCCCGCTTTAAATGCATGAATGGAACGAAATTTAAGGGTACAGGCTGCGTCAATCTTCTAAAGTCGAATATGTGACGATGTCTCTCCAAGGCTGCAATTGGGCAGAAACTCATGGCTCCTGTGACACCAATGCTTGACATCCCTTGTATTCTCTGAAGGGCTTTGATAAGCCATTCACCACCACACTTACGAAGAATAGATGATTATTGGCATGACCACAAAGATTTCTAGTAGTTGAGTTTTGAGCAGCGACCCCATTTTACTGCCAAATAATCTGTGGCAGGCCCATAGGACTTAGGTTACTAGGTACTTACCTTCCGTTAATTATAAAATGTGTACCTCGTTTTATGTAATTGGAGGTAGGTTGATATTTCTCATTTTTCTAAAGGGATGTGGTTTTTAAAGGGTTTACATTCCTTCCTTCATTTTGACATCATTCCCTACTTATTGTTAGTGAAAGGCTTGATACATGTTTATGTCAATTTATGGTTGCCTCCATAAAAGCCTGGAGAACAGACTACTGGAGAACACACTCGTCCCCCGTAAAAGATACAAAGATTCTAGAACCTCTCAGTAGAAGAGGAAGGAGGGCTACAAATGCTCCCTGAAGTACATTAAAAATATGACGGTCTGCGACATGGCCAAGCTCTCTGATAGAGATCGAGCGTTGGTGAGGAAGCACACCAAGCACGTTAAGCAGTACGAGAACAAGACACATCTCGTACCCATGACTGGCGAGGTTTCGGTCTCACCAACATGCCATGGAGGAGAAGGTATAGGAGTCGAGAAGAGGGAGGAACGGCCTACTTTGGAGGCAATCCACATCCCTTCGACCTCGAAGCGAGAGATCCCGGCTCCCCAGCACCGCGAAAGCTGAGCACCTTTCCAAAGGAGCACAGAGCTAAGAATTCCCTACAATAGTGGAAAAAGTCCAAGGACTCGAAGACCGCTAAAAGGGAAACAACTAAGCCAGCTCCCAAAAGAACTCGAACGGCGAACAAGGTAACCGGAATAAAGGAAATCCCATCGACCTCTAAAGCTACTTTCTCGGCTCTCATCAATGCCAAGCAATCCTACCAACGGTCGGAAAAGTCTAAAGGTGCTCGACTTAATCTTTCAACCGAGGCCAAGTATTCACCTGCAAATTGAACTGGAAACGGAATACTGAAGAAAGAATAAAGAAAGGACTTAATGCCTTTCATGCATGTAGAAAAATTGGGGGCTTACAACCGCACATTGTGCACTGGCTGTACACCGCGATTATGAGACCCATTCTTACCTACGGTTCAGTTGTTTGGTGGAAGGCGGTTAAAACCAAATCCTATCTTAAGAACCTAAACAAGGTGCAGGAAAAGACAGGACTGGAACTCACCCTCCGGACGAATTAGCCAGGTACGGGTCTGATATGAACCCTCGATTAGCGGACGAAGCGGTGCTACCGCCTTTCAACACAGCTAAGACAGTTATTGACGGCGTCACCACATAATTGGCTAAGGAACAATAGAGCAACATCAACGGTTGCGTCATAACCCGAAGTCTGTGGCCTGTCGTTGACACCAAATGATCAAAGTCCCTAGCCTTTTTTAATAGAAGTCAAATCCGGATGCTCGTCAGGGTATTAACCGGACACCGCATCATCGGAAACATGGCTAAAAGGCTAGGGATCTTTGCAAATGCCTTCTGCAGAAGCTGCAGAGACTAAGAGGAAATAGAGTCTGTGGAACATCTTACAAGAACGACGCTCATCCTGTATGGGAGCACGATTCTTCCAAAGTTTAGACGGCTTGGCTGGGATACCTCTATTAGAAATAAAACTATTCCTCAACAGATCGAAGTGGTTTTGTTAGCCACATGTCCTTACATGCACAACGCTATAGTCCATTGTCATAGATAGAATACTGTGGATTCACAACTTAAGGCCAGTAATAATAATCAGAGGCAACCATAGGTTCGGTTAGGTTGGGAGGACAGTTTTGCATCAAATGCAAATTTCACCCGGATGCTTTGAATGGTGAATCAACAGTATTCTATCTATGACAATGGACCATAGCAGGGGAGATAAGACTTCTTTTTGTAGGCTTCCTTTAACTGCATTTTTTCCCTAGTGTAACCAAACCGGATATAGCCCCGCAAATAGACAAAATCTTCGATTGTTCCGATCTAACGAAGGAAGTAGCAGTGCTAATTGCTTATTAGTGCCGAAAAGGTAATGGCGGTTGCACTACAAAGCAAGCAATGCTAGTAGCTCCAAAGCTGCATTAAACCGAACGAAATACAATGGACTAATTTATTTGTCAGGGATAAAGTCACCGATTGCAATCCAAGTTGAAAAGGACATAGAAAGTTCGTTTGTTTGCTTTCGTCCCTACAATTATATGTAAAATAGCTCTTGTGATTTTTAATGAAATGATCCGTTAATTTTGTGTGTGTTGTTTACCAGTGAGGTCACATCAATCCTACTAATTCTGTTTCAATTGCAATAAACACGTTGTACTGCCAAATTCTTTAATTTTATTATACAAAACCTGGTGAATCCCTCGGTCAATGCCGTACCGGAAGGATAAATTAAATCAAATGCTACACCAAATCGGATGACATTCATTTCGATTTGTATTTCAATGCTTTTGCTTATCCGCATATCAAGTATATCACTGGTTTAAGTAATCGTCGTTATTACAATGAATGTATCCTAATTCCGGGCAATACTAGGAACCCTCGCATTTAGTTGGCTCTGCACAGTGTTGACCGTATAATCCCCTTTACGGCGAAATGCACAAACGAATTTCACAACGATGTCGTCTGCAGTTTCAAGTATCCTCTCTACCAGAAGTGAACTGGTGCTCAAACAAGATTGCACCGACATCAGTACGATGTGGATGTTTTCTCTTACTCGCAAAAGCAATCGCTGTATTTGTATTTGAAATTGACGTTGTGTCGGTGGTGGGCGTATACTTCCCATTTTCCCCTGCAGCCTTACAATAGCCAAAGAAAAGTTCAAGGAAAAAGGAAATCGGAAACGTTGGGAAGGTAAGCAAAAAAAAAAAAAACACAGATTCCAGTCATTGTAGTTGCATATTCACCGAATCGCTGCACGATTCTATTTCGTGAATCACTATCCTACTGACTTTTGTGACGTTTTAGTTTAGACCATGCACTGCAGCTTGAGTTTCAAAACGTTCCTAGGGGATTTTGATATAAAGCTTCATTGTTCCAGCTATTAACGTTCGGATGTAGTACCTACAACGTATGTTTTATGTTTGAAAGTAGATATGTTTGTGTATTAATAGGAGACGAATCCTTTTTTCCAGACACCAGCGAGTGTGTATGTCACGTTCATACCCAAAGTGGTTCGGTAGGATTTCTACACCCACATTCACCTCGCATAGATAGCCTATTGGACTGAATGCATGCAAATTGCTTAGTTCTCAACTCAGCACAATAGTCTTCCGTACGAGTACTTCTGTACTGTTCTGTAACTAGTGTGCTGTGGCTGTCCTCCTAAATGTCCTCCTTCATGGTATCGAATAACACATGGATGAATTGTATGTATTCCTATGGATATATACTTATAAGGCCACTTTTTGCGAACTTTAGTGAACATTTCCTGTACATCGAAGGTATCACCGACACGAGTAATAATTGATTGGGAGACATGTTTCCTGCTGTCAGCTATTGATGCAATCTTGTTTGATGTATCTATATATACTCGTCATGGAATAAGAAACATCTACGGGCTATGTCGGCTTTTGTTGTAAGGGAATTGTTGTCATCCAATCGGATCGGATCGGTTTCTCTGTTATTTACTACTTTTAATCGTATGGTATGCGGGAAGAATGCGTAAATTGAAATTATTCTATAGATTAAAATCGCTTTATACCTCCACAGTCCTTTGAATCCCCATTGGAAGTGTACTATTATAATTGGTTCTTAGTAAAATCTCTCCACAGTTAATCTTTTCCTGAGCTTTAGTTCGGTAGTTTGTTCATAATGGATTACGATTGGACGCACTTATATAATAAACATAAACCAGCTGTTTCTTTTTTCTTCCTGCTTCAATGTGTAGATTGTACTAATAGTATTAACTATTTAAGCCGCATTAAAAATTCAAAACCATGTTGTAATTTTGTTGTGTGAAATTTACGTCAATAGCTGGGGATTGTGTGCTTCAAATATGTCGTGCCATTCGGACCATAGAAATGAATACAACATTTCATAAAAAATGGCATAACATTTCTTTCTCTAAGGAAAGCTTTACAAAGTTCGGCGTGGAACAATACTCCTCCCACATTAAAAGAAAGTAATCAAAAAGACTAAAATCAGATTTTATTATTAGATTTATCAGATTTAATCAAATGCATTGGCTGATTGGAAAATTCTCTACGCTCAGCATGCAAAAAAGCTGCTTTTTGCACCTGCTTGGACAGGTGGTATACAACTTTGGGATTGTACCAAACCAAGTAATATTAAAAATTTACAAACTTTTCAAAATAAAGTTCTTAGACAAATCGCAATGCTCCGTAGGTATAACTACCGTGGAGTCGAATTACAAAATTTCGCGCGTAAACAACACTCGCGTTATTGGCCATTGCTACGACGATGTGAAATCAGATGTAACCGCAAGTTATTGACGGTATAAGCAGGTGCTTCCGCTGGGATGTTTCCTGCCAAACGTTATTAAATAATTCAAATTAATTAATTAGCCTAGTTGTAGTATTAATACTTTTTGATGGGATGTGTTTTTTAGTAAGAATCTCACACTTTTATGAGCACGCGCGGCCGGTCCTCCTAGTGTGTCATGGAAGATTTGTAACCTACCCTTGAAAAAAACATTCCTTTCTTTATAACCGGAAAGCCAATTCGGTTGGAAAATCTGTACTGAAACAAAAGGCAAATGAATACGATTCAAAAAAATGTTTCTAATCCAGAGTTAGACAATTTATTTTTTTTTTTTTTAACTTGAAAATTAAATATTTGAAGATTATAAATTTTCCAATTTTTTTTTTAATAAAGTTTTTTATGTTTTTCCTTAATGTATATAATCAAACTTTTCAGGATTACTTTTACACACTTCCGACCTTTCGTGTTTCATGTTTTTGTTACATGTTTGGTTTGTTCTATTTGTTTGTTTCTTTCTTTTGGCCGTCACAGAACCTACCTATAAATTCATTAGAAACAAAATATAATTCCATTTTGATAATGATTATTATGATTTTGATAAAAAAAAGTTTTCCTAGAAAGATTCTTGCTTAAAAAATATTATCGCATACTTAGTTTTTTCCAAGAAAACTCTCAAATCAAAAATTCTGTATTTAGATTCATTAATTATGGCACTTAAACGTAGATTTCCGGAGGAAAACACACCAGCATACTCATTATTTTAGTTATATCCATTGAATATGTTGAAAAGGAATGTTCCAGATTTCTAAACAAGTTCAATTTTTTTTTACCGAGTTCTACTCATTACAAGGTTTTAATAGAGAGGCAGAATTATGCTACGATCACTGGAATGGTATGAAAAGTTTCCAGTTTTTTTGTGATGTTTTAAAAGAAGCAGGCATATTTCCCCAATAACAAAACTCTTCTGCTCTTCATACTGCCGTTACCTTGCACCACAAGCTCAGTTGAAAGGACCTTCAGCACGTTAAGAGGAGTAAAAACTTGGCTTCGTACAACCATGGTAATTGAATAATCTAAAAATTTTAAATGATAGATAGGTGCGGGAATTTTTCAATTTATAGATTTATGCATGTTGAGTGTCCACAGGAAATCTGGTAAAGAAATTGAGGAAGAAATTGTAAAAGAAGTTTTGGGAAGATTCGCTCAAAACCCACGCCACGCCGTTTGGCTTTAATTTAAATGAACATACCTACTATTACATACCTTTATTTAGTTTGAAACTGTTTGCATTTATTTTGTGACGCACTCTCACAATGAATTAAATACGCAAACAAAAAAAAAAACTATAATGTACATTGAAATTAAAAATTACATAATTAAATAAATTGTCAAACTGAACTTAGAGAAATTTTTTCATTGTCACGTAAATTTGGCTGAGCTCCAAAATATTAAAAATATTTTTGACACGAATGGCGGGACCTACAGTTTAATGCCGATTCCGAACGGCAATTTATTTTTGAGGAGCTTCTCATGACATTTTTTACTCTTGAATGTTTGTCAGACGTTCGCAAGAGGTGGGGCAGCGAATAAAAACTTTCAGGTGGTAGGGTAAGGTCGCCTAATGCCGGCCGTCCCCAGTGCCCGGCCACTCTGAAGGATAAGCGTCGTAAATGATAAAACTATAGCTCTTCTTCTTTGTCTTATGCCTTCAATATATCGGTCATCTCATTCTTATGATATGTCAAAAAATGTATTTACATTACACCGGCTACTCCCCAGCTAGGTTGTTGTGCAACCTCGTCGGGACAAGTTAAAGCTAGATTTTTGTTGTGCAAACTATAGTGAAAACTGCTCCGGGTTTAGTGATTTATGTGAAAACTATTGGGGTGAGTATTTTATGTGCGATTTTTTATAGTTATATACCTTATATTTTAATTAAAACTGTTTTAAAAAGTGAAAAAATGTTTTAGTTACGGTCGTTTTTAAGGGGGCCGGAGATAGGACACACAAATAATAGGTGTTGCTTAATTTCGGCCACCCCTGGCAGAAAATAGGAAACACTTTTTTGTTTGATTTTAAATGAAATGCAAAATCTGAATAAGTGGCCTACAACAACAATCTCCAAGCAAAAAAGCCGTTGAATTTAAATAAAACGCCAGTTTTCGGCCGTCCTTTTGCAACACAAAACCAAGCGGCCGAATATTGGAGACGTGTGTCCTATATTCGGCCCCTGTTGAGGTTTTTAAAAAATAAATTATTTATTGCTGTAACTTTACGGATCTACCTCATATTAAAATAGTTTAAATTAAATTATTGTTAACAGACGTAAGCGTCATGAATAGGGCATCAAAAGATAAGCGTCTTATTGCTTACAAGGACACCGATTTGGCAGAAGCTCTATTTCAAATTCGCCAAAATGGAATGCCAATTAGGGAAGCTTCTAGGAAGTTTGGCATTCCTAGAGCCACTATTCAAGACCGGATTCACGGAAGAGCATTGGACGAGCTTGGAAAAAGGGGTCCTTGTACTGTGCTTAGAGGTCTGGATTTGAACCGGCGGTAGCTCGCTTAGTGGTTCAACGCACTTAACAACTAAGCCACTGCACCCACACTTTTTTTTTCTCAGCTATGCTGTTATATTTCCAATTAAATATATTTCGTCAAAATGACTCTAAAACTACTTTTAAACACATTAATAATTTGAACAATTTTAAACACACCCAAATGTCATCGCAACAGATCTGTTTGTGATGCAAAGGTTTTTGAGCAGTACATAGATTTACACTGCGATTTGAAACATTATTCATTGTATCTATATCAATATTGCATTAAGAAACGCTTGCCGTTGCAGTACTACAGCAATACTGCATTTAGGAATTCAGCCTTTGTATTGACACATGAATGAGTTCCCCCCCCCCCCTGATCAAAATCCTGCATACGCTCTTGGTTGAAGCTCAAGTATATGTATAAATTGTTTAGTTTCATAATCCATTTTTTTAAATTTTATGGCACATCTAAATTATGACATTACTTTTGCCCCACCTTGAAGTAGGTACACATGTGTGAGCACCGATGTGTTGATACTAATATTCTGTTTTGTCACACTCACGACACAAGTGCACACACTAAAGTTCCCGGATGGAACACACTCCTGTCATTTTGTTTGCATGGTGAAAGTGCGTTTATGCATGATTGATGATGAATGCCCTTACCTTCGTGTTGGGCTCAGTGTAAGAAACACATTATTCAGAAATGTGAATAAATATTTCTGTTACAATGGTGACCCTTAAAAAATTATTGCTGCAAGGAAATAAGTCGCATATACGCTATTATACGTTTTTTCTCGTCTAAAACAACACGAAGTCTTAGTATAGTCTAAAAATGTACATATTCGATTTTCGAAATTATCAGGTGAAGACATATTTTAAATACGCCCACTCTCACCGTATTGTTATTAACTTTAAAAAAACACAGTTTGCTTGGAAATACTTTTAAAGTCGGGGAAATTGGAAAAGCGTCAAATTATTCAAATACTCAAAAAAGCGAAAAATTTGTTAGGCCGCACGAGTTGCCTTTTGTGTTTTGGAAGAAGAAAGAAGGCATCTGGTTCAGATGACTTCTGATTCTGATCAGGCGAATCAATGCCTAAGCGGTGGGGAGGAAGTTATCTTCTTAATTTGCACAGAGGAAAGGAAGATACGCGATACTGCGATAATTACCGTTACATCAACTTGAAGTCATATACAGTGGACCCCCGGTAATCTGACAAACGTTTTGCAGGGCAGTGTCGACCTGTCGATTTTGTCGCATTATAGTATACAACCCAAAACCCCCTATAGAGCGGAATTTTTATCCGACAAATAACGCTTCGAGTACAATAGTGGTGGCGCGTACAAGTTGTAACCTATTCAATCATGCATTATATACATTAGCGAAGATTGTTAACAAAATATTCAATAATAATAGACATGTAAGATTATAGGGGGTGCCGGATTGGGCAGGAGCCGGATTGCCGGGAGTCCACTGTACTATGAAGATCGTTGAGCGGGTATTAGACTTCCAATTGCGACAATTGCGAGTTTGTCATGGATAAATAAACCACAGATGCAATCCAAAGTATAATAACCACATAGTTAACTCTGCATACCAGCGTTACCGAGGGTTGACTTACTGGCCATATGTCACCTTTTTTTGATCTCAGGCCCTGTGGCGACGACTTTTTATAGATTCTCTGTTTTTGCCAATTTTTACAAAATTGACGACTTTCGGGCCAACATTTTCGTAAAAAATACTCATAATAAACCAACTCTCATTTCCCATTGGAGGAGAACATTTTTATTTGAAATTGTATTCTATTCCCTGTATCCCTTTTTCCCCTTTCAATATATTTCATTGCCAAATTAAGTATATTTTCGCCTAAACTAGCCTACGCAAATATTACTGAATGAACGACCATATTGCAGTAGGTATCCTGGCATTGAACCCTGTCATTTTCCATGTTTTAACAAAATTGAAGTAAGTAGGGTACACAGCTTTAGGACTAAAATATTGAAATTATTAGTTGTCCTTTTTATTATGATCTATGGTTTGTTTGTTCTGCTGCGGTTATCGGTTTGCAGTGTTTTGTAATTTCAATTTAATTTAGTTCTTCAACAATGTACAATTATATATTTGTACAATATAACAAATTGAATTTATTATTATTGATTTGTATTTGGAATTTTCTCCACGTTTATTTTAAATAAATATAAGAATAAAACTTATTTTTGAAAATAAATCCAATATAGTGTTTTTTTTTTCTTTGGCTCCTTTTTAAACTTCCACTTCTTTGTGCCACTTTTTCATTTTGATCTTCGTTATGGCAGCTGCATAACCCTGTCCCCTTAAACCAACAAAAAAAATATTTTAAAATGGCCGCAAAATCCTCTCTCGAATTTCCTATCAGTGAATATGGAATGAAGTTCGAAGGCGTGAATTTTTCTGAAAAAAAAAAAAATAGTTACATAATAAGTATGAAATTGCGAAGACATATACTACATACACTCTACCTACTTATTTTTTTTTATATATTATACACGCACTAAAGGTATGTTGGATACCCTTACAATGAAGTAACACAGTGCGGCCATTAGGGAAGTGAAGGATTAGGAAAAGGGAGATACCCATACACATTGGTTTTAATTGTCTGTAAACTGTAATGTGAGGGAAAAACAGCATTCCACATTCGCGTTGTACGGTTAAGAAACGAATCCTTGTATTTCACTGTACGTCCGAATACAGGCTTAAGGCTAAACTGATGTGCATTCCTAGCATGGCGAGTATTGCGGTTGAATTGCTGTAGGGGTGGAATGCAACTGGCAATTTCATTTGAGCACTTGTGGTGGAAATACTGATAAAACAATGACAAGCAGGAGACATTGCGACGATGACTAAGAGAGTCAAGCGAGTTTGCGATGTCTTGATCGCCAATAATTAACCTCAACTAAGATCTCGACATACCTTCCTTCGGGTGTTGTCTGTCCAGAATGTCGAAGCCAACTTAAATTGTGTATATTGAAATCGCCCGCAATGACGATTTCAGTACGGGGATAAAGGGTAACAATTCTGATTATGGAATCAGACAGTGCATCAAACTCATTATAAGTTGAATGCCTGGCCTGGTTAGATCTTCTGTAAATAAAACAGTAGTGAATTAATTGCCTACGGATATGGAATTTAAGCCAAAAAAAATTAAATTCCGGATTGGAAAATTAGCGGTATTGAGGTAGAAATTGGTAGGCTACATCACTACGTATATAAACGGCGATACCACGATGAGGAAAGAATAATGGC
Source organism: Ferdinandea cuprea (assembly GCA_963576555.1). NCBI lineage: Eukaryota > Metazoa > Arthropoda > Insecta > Diptera > Syrphidae > Ferdinandea > Ferdinandea cuprea. The sequence goes on from OY754960.1 coordinate 23,420,773, forward strand.
ACTATTTCATACCCAGTCAGGCTAAACTCTGTTAGATCAGAATCAATACTGACATGTGTTGCACTTAGTGCCAAAACAGCTGGTTTATTGTGAATCGCATGGGCGTACAATGAAAAAAAAAATTGGATCTCAACCCACGAATGTTACTCACGTCCACTCTAAAATTCCTACACATAACACAAATCAAACACAATAGACTCAACTCCGACGCTGACTAAGCTAAGCCGTACCGTGTAGATCCTGATGTCAGCTTTCCAAAACAAATCACTGTTGTGTTATTGAATTTACAATGAATTGCTTTGGTCTACGAACAAATTCTACACAACGCGACCCGCGATTCGCTAAATGATGCTTTACACAGCCATAGCAAGTGCACGCATAAATATACGACACTCGCTATAGCCAAGCAAAGCAGCAGCAAACGATAGGGAGTGGGACCAGAAGGAATGCCCCAACACAATACACTTTTTTGTTTGTTGTTTTTTTGCACTATCTCTGCACTGTACACTTTTTTGCTTTTTGAACAGCGCGCATTAGAGTTTTTTTTTGTTCTTTTGCAGACTTTTTGTTGGTTTATTTTGTGCGAAAACTGACCGCGGAGCGATTACAAAAATGCCTGTGCACGCGTCGGGTGGCAGATCGGTCATCTATCTGTAAAATAAAAAGTAGACGTACTTGGATGGATGAAAACTTCTAAGAAAATAAAAGGGATTCTATATTTTATTGTATTAGTTTCTGTGCATCGAAAAAACAAAAAATAAGTGGGTAACAATAATTTTTAATCGTTTTTAAAGTATTTTAGGTTACAAACTTAGTGAATTGTTTTGGCTGTTGGTTTTCTTAGTCGGAAATGTTATGAAAATGATATATCTAAGTTAATATGCTATATCTTTAAATTTATAGTTTGTGATTGCAAATGTTTTTGAAAAAAGTGCTTTTCATGTAAAAAAAGCGTTTTAAGCAAATGCCCAATCGTCGCATATTTTAGTTGTTTATTCTACAAACTCAAATTGTGAGGTGTAATGTGCTCAAATTCGTCAACTGTTCGCAACTTCTTCCTATGCAAAACTACATTTCATGGGGGCTGCCAATAAAACCCATATAATTCCTCACTTCTTTGTGCGAACTCTTATATTAGTGCAAATCATATGAGTATAAAACAGCTAAGTCTACGTTTGAGGATGAATTGAGAGACTCTCTCGGAGTTGCCTGTCTGGTTAATTCCTCATCTGTAGTACTATCATATCATAATGAAAAAAAGGAAGTAAGGGGAAAGAAGTAACCCCCCTGGAAGTTGCAGGAAATCTATGCTGTCTTCTGTGACCGAAAATGATGCCATTGGCTGAAAAGGACACTACAGTTCATACGGGATCACATACGGTTCGCATTGTTAAACTATTTATTAAATCCATGATTTCGAACTCAATTAGCAGGAGTAAATAATTATGAGTTCAGATATCGTAAGTATATATTGGAGGACAACCGCTTTGGTTGGCATTGTTGGTATTGACACTCTTTGAATCCGTACAAGAATCCCGAGTGAGAACTTTAAAATCACAGATATGCAACAAACCCAGCATTTGATTGGCCTCAGTGACGAAGTAATACTAAATTGAAAGGAATTCCGATGTTTTTTTTTAAAGTGAAACTGACGGACCCATATGCAGTATATTAGGAAGGTTATAATCAGGGTTACCAGCTCCGGCAAGGCTAGGTCCAGAGATTTTAAAAAGCGTACTCAATAAATTAAAGAAAATAATATTTACCTATCTTTAATAATTTTTCTTATTTCGGATGGGTACGAAAATGAAAACTTTCAAACGTTCATATATGTTTTTTTTTTACCATAAAATAGACTAAAATTTAAAAAAAAACAGCGTCTGGTTATTAGTTGAACAATCTGAACGCAGAAATGTTGAACATCTTAATTATAGTATAATTAGTTTGTGGTGCCAAACCTTAAGATTCTGTAATGGTTGTAAGTGCTTCATAGCTTTAATGATGTTTTAGTGACTCAGTTGATAGTTTTGCTAATACATATTAGCCTTTACAAACTTTGATGTTTCTAAATTTGTTGGTAGCAAAGTTGGTGATTGAATTACAATAAGTCGGTGCCTATAAGAATTGCCTCGAGAACATTCATCCTCGCCTTGAAGCAGAAAATATTATTGTATCGCATGTCATGAAGAAATGAAAGTATTCCTAAAGGTTAGAAGAGGTCTAAAATTGACCGCTTTGAACCGCAACAAGTCCTTAATCTCCGGCATTTACCATGGTTTTATTTAACGTCGGATATATTTGTTGACTATGTTTGGAAATCTTGATTTTCCATCCCAGGATTAAAAGCAGGTTTACCTAATTCTTTAAAAATCAAAATGTTAAACTGTGGCCCGGAGAAATTTCAGCAAGACCCGGGCCCGGGTTACCCCTGTTGGTAACCCTAGTTATGATCGAAATAATTCTGAATGAATTTTTTCCTATAATATGTTGAATTATATCCTAAGTATAAAATCAATTCACGAAGGACAATGATTTTGTAGTTTTTGGTGCTATATGAGACTTACTGTTTTCTTCGATAAACTTGCCTATCAATTGTATCAATCATTTAAGAGTTTCCTGAATGTACTGCAATTTCTTGCAAGTTACAGAAACCAAAAACTGTTACTCTATTCTTTTAAAGTGATTCCTTTCAATTACAAAAACGAATACGCCTAACAGATAACCAAGTTGAACTAAATTGATTTGATACCGCTTCTTCCTGCATTCCTGCTTCATTACGACGGCATAATTTCTCTTCCCTGGCTGTTCACGAAACTATTAGCAAGGCGCGTTCACTTGCCAAATACAACTACGAAAATAAAAAATATGTATAACAACGGCAACCAATTTGCCTCGAGCTGCCTTCGCTTCGTTAGCTCGATTTCGTTTACGAAACTGTTGCTGCTACTCTATATACTATATGTGTGTTTGTGTTTTTGCCTTCTGTGACTTTTCTTCTCCCACGATGAAAATAAATATAATAAAGTGATTACAACCAACCTCCTTGATACAACTTTGTAATAAAACCATTAGGGCTGACTACTTGCTAGGATCTGTCCCTGATGTTGTTATGGGAATTCAAGTGGCAAAAATTTAAAGCAGCCAAAAATTTCTCCCATAAGAATTGCGTTTGATGGCATATTTTCTATATTGAAAGGAGTTCAAAGATAAATTAACAAAAAAAAAAAAAAAAACACGTTCTCCTGTTCAAAATGTTCCTACTACTCTCCATTGGAGTGGAATTTTTGTTGTTGTACAGCAAATCATACCGGAATAATAAATTTAGTTCGCACAGTGGGAAGAAAAAATGATTTATCTATATTTCTGGTGGATTTATTGAAAAAGAATCTTCATATAAATAGATAGATATTTCTGAAGATCAGACGCCTAATATGTGGTACAGTAAATGGTTCTATCATCACCCCAACTCAAGTTACTTACTTACTTACTTAGGCAGCGCTACAATACGGGGTGGACCTGGGTCTCAACCAATAAGACTCTCCAATTAGCTCAGTCTTTGGCTAACTGTCTCCAGTTTCCCACTTCAAGTTGGTTGAAGTCGATTGGAGTCGAAGATTCTGCGGGCTGGAGCTTTTGGCGCCCAATCGTTGAATCGTCTCCTGTCAACGGATATGTGACCAAATATCGTACGAAGAATTTTTCTCTCGAAACGAAACCAATTATATCTTCATCCGCTTTAGAAAGAGTCCATGCTTCGGAACTATAGAGCTCGAATGGGATTATGAGGTTCCTATATAGAGTTTCGTTAGTTGTTCGGGAGAGTGTTTTTTGTCAGCCCAAAAAAACATCGATTGAAAAGGGTTATTCTATTCGTTTGATTTCTGACGAGATGTCGTTTGTAGATGTGAGGTAGACAAAGTCCCTTACTACCTCAAAGTTATAGCTGTCGATTCTGGCCGATTCGCCGATGTTGTATGTCCCTTCTTTTTGACGGCATATACTTTGTTTTGCCCTTGTTTACCGCTTAACCCATTTTTGCCGCTTCTGTTCTTATAGCTCGCTGTGTTCTACCAATGATATCAATATCGTTGACTTTTGAAAGATCGTACCTCTCGTGTTGGCTTGTGAGTTCTGCACCATTATTTTACCGACCTTGATGCAGCAGCGAGCTTTCTCCATCGTCATCCTGCACAAATGGACGAGTTTGGCGGGGATACCAACACTAGAAGTGGCCTTGTATAGCTCGTCGGCTTTAAAATCGATAAAAAGGTGGTGGGTATCGATCTGGACTTCTTGGGTTTTCTCAAGGATCTGCCGTAGTGTGAATATTTTGTCAATTGTGGCCTTACCGGACCTAAAAACGCACTAATAGGATCCCAGCGAATCGTTGACAAATCGTTTCAGGCGTTCACACAGCACGGCAGACAAGACATGCGATGTTTAGGAGACTGTTTGGTCTATAGTTGGCGAAGTTTATAAAGTACTATAGGCAAACAATACTGAGGTTCCATTCATCGGGCATACATTCATCCGACCAAATTTTAGAAATAAGTTGGTGTACGCTCTCTGCCAAGTCATCTGCTGCTGCCTTAAATAGTTCGGCGGGAGGCCGTCCAGCCCGGCAGCCTTGTTCCGCTTTAACTTAGCTATTGCTTGTCTCACTTCATTTTGGTCGGCTGGACGGAATTCTTGTCTTTCATCGTCAATATTGAATCGTTAGCTCTGCCTGACAGCGGAATTTGTGTCGTCTTCGCAGTTTAGCAGTCTGCAGAAATGGTTTTTCCATATCCTCAGCTCCGACTGTGTCTCCAATATAATGTTTCCTTGTTCATCTCTAAAAGGTTTCTGTTCTGTGTCTTATTAAACGAATGCATTTGAAATTAAAAGCTGAAAAACTTAGATTTTTTAAATTTTTACTGAAGGCGTCATAGCTTTTTGCTGGGCTTATAAAATCCCAGTACACTTTTAACATTTCTTGCGTTATTATTATTATGTCTACCAAATGTATATCAAATAGTTTTTGTAGCTAAGTTTAATATTTTTGAATTTAATAACTAATTTCATTTTCTGAGATTAGTTCTACCTCAAAATAATAGCTATTCATTTTAACTTGATATAACTTGAGTTCGGGTGATGACACGGTTACAAACTCTAGCAAAGGGCCGGCCCGAAGATTTATTTTTTTTCTGCCAAGTGTTGGTGACAACGTATGCTTAATATAAAAGAGTCCCTTTTTCCAAAATAATATTAAATGTATTTTTAACTTTCTCGTATACATTAGTATTTAGTATACTAAAGAGAAAGTTATTGCGATCGTGCGGAAATTTCGAACTCAAACTGAGTACGATATTACGACTATAGAGAAGTCAAAAAAATGGGTCCGCCAATGCCGTCCGTCGGTCTATCTGTCTGTCTGTCCGGGCGCCGTATAGCGAAACGGTTCGATGGATTTGCTTTAAAGTTCGTATATAAGGTTCTTGGGGTTACATCTCAGGGCATCTTTTTATTTTTTGCTTTATCTTTTAAAATAACGGTATCTGCCATACATTTTTTTTTTGTGAAAATCACTTATCACTATTTTTCTCCAAAAGTGGTTTTAAGGATTTCCGTCATTTTTTGTACTAACGATATTTGGGATGGTGTGAAAAATTCTGCATTCTGCATCAGTTTATAGAAAAAAAACCGATTAACTGTAATTTATAAAACGGGCAATATCTCGAAAACGTACTTAAATTTTTGAAATAATTTTTTTAAAATTTATTTATCATATAACGATTTTCTTAAATTGAAATTAAATTCGTTTTCTCAAAAACGGCTCTAACGATAATTTGATAATTTTTTGTATTTCGAACAATTATGTTAAAAGTGTCCAATGTGCGAAATTACATCAAAATCGTAAGTGCCGTTTTTGAGAAAATCAAATTTTTAAAAACCTAAAAAGTGATTTAAATAAGTTTGTCACCAATCATTTTGCGATTGAAAAACGCATCTCATGTATCGAGAAAGTTTCGTATGACGCAGTCGTGCACTTTATTTCATTTATTTTTGATTATAATTTCTTTTATAACAAAATAAATAAAACTTAAAATATCTAAGGTAGATTCACATAGTGGCGAGTGAAACTGGGAGAAAATTTTGCAAATTTAATTGCGAACATCAAGTGATTTTATCTACCTAACAAGAAGCTTCATAACCTAATAAAACAGTCGACGCTTACAACTTCTTATTTAAAATCAATTTTTCTCAAAACCTTTACTATGTAGGACATATGACTTTCAAAATTAAATTTTTTTAGAAATTTTGTCGGGAATAGAAATAAATTTTTAAGAAATTGGCGTATTCCGTATTCGTATGTTCTATGACTACCCTAACCTATCCGAAGTAGCATGGAACGAAAAGAGATTTTTTTTACATTTATTCGAACCATTTTATCTTGCCATCGAAAAATAAAATCTACTAAACCAGTATTGCGATCGAACGTATAGGCTAACAATGCCTTTATGTTCAAATAATTCCCGTGGTAAACGTTCAAGTACCTAATCGGTAAGCTTACTCTTAGGTGACTCGCAGTTGACTTGGAAAAAAAAATCTGTCAACCGCTTGTCAACTGCTTTGTGGAACTGTGTTAAAAGGTGCATTTGCTTTGGCAACCATTTAACCAGATTTTGAGAAAACCTCCTGATTTCGATGGAGGTTTCAGGAGTTTTTGCGAAACCTCAGATTTCAATGCGGTGTGAAAATACTTAGATTAGATAAGATTAGATAAGACCTAATGTGCGCTTTGCAATTTTGTTCTTTGTACATTTACTGCTGCCGAACTATCGGGTTTTTCAATAAGAGCGCTAAAAACGTTTTTTTTTTAAATAAAAAAAAAAGGTTTTGGATATCAATGAAATTCTTTATTCCTGTGAAAGTACGTTCGATGCCATTATGTATGGAACTCGATTTCTTTTGCATGGCCACCACGGGCACGCTTGCAGAAGTCCAGACGCTGAGCCCAATTTTCGACGGTTTTCAAGCATAAATCGGCCGATAGTGCTGCAATTTCACGTTCGATATGCGTACGAAGTTCATCAATCGTCGCTGGCTTGTTGGCATAGACCATAGACTTGACGTAGCCCCACAGCCAAGCGACTGGACCATTTCGTGAGATAACACGTTCTCCAAACTTGGTTTCCAATAAATTGATTGTGACATTCGCTGAGTGGCTTGTGGCGCCGTCCTGTTGGAACCACATGTCCTCCAAGTCCATATCATCCAATTGGGGCCAAAAATATTCGGTTATCATTGAACGGCAGCGATTCCCATTCACAGTAACGTGCCGGTCTTGATCATCACGGAAGAAGTACGGCCCAATGACGCCGCCGGCCCATAAACCACACCAAACCGTAATTTTTTCGGGATGCAATGATGACTTATAGAGTACGTGTGGATTGCTGCCTGACCAATATCGCATATTTTGTTTATTGACGAAACCATTCAGCCTCATCGCTGAAGATGATTTTTCGATGAAAATCCGAATCATTTTCAAGGTGTTGCTCAGCCCAATTCACGAACATACGACGCTTCTGGTGGTCAAGCGGCTTCAGTTCTTGCGTCAATTTAATCTTGTGAGGATGTAGGCCAAGATCTTTTCGCAAATTTCGCCACAACGACGTCACAGAGATGCCCAACGCTTGAGAACGACGTGTGAGAGACACATTTGGGCTTTCTTCAACTGAAGCCTCAGCCGCAGCAATATTCTCGACACTACGGGCACTTCTTTGTCTCAATGGCATGGGAACATTTCGTACTGTGCCTGTGGATTCAAATGTTTCCACTAGACGCTCAATTGTTGATCTGTTAGGACGATTATGACGACCATAAATTGGACGTAGCGCTCTAAAGGTAGAGGCCACTGACTCCGAATTTCGGTAGTAAATTTTAATAATTTCGACTCGTTGTTTGCTCGTATATCTTTCCATCATGAAATGACAAACCTTACTGAAGAAAAATGTCAAAAGAGCGGCAAGAAATATGGCGTCGTTTAATGTCCCTGTCGCTCTACTTTTGTAGCGTCCCTGTTGAAAAAACCTGTATTTATCACTGCAAACGAATGCTAATAAATGTTCAATCGCTGTAACCGATTTTTAGGTCTTTTAGGATTTTTTTTCAGCTAGGCCCGCAGCCCGGGTCGAAATAATGGTAACCCTAGGTGATGATAGAACTGTATCTATCTATATGAAGATTCTGTTTTAATAAATCAACCCAAAATATAGATAAATAATTTTTTCGCCCCACTGTATATGTGCGAACAAAATTTATTATTCCGGTATGTTTTGCACAACACTGTACCTATGTTTAAAGTAAAGGTTTAGAAATTAAAACAGGGCAACATTTAGGTATGTGTTTTTTTATTGTTTGCAAATTCTGGTAAATACCTCAAAAAGGATCTCTGCAAGAAAAATACAATTGCCATGAAACTCAAATCTTCTTTCGTTTTTCGATGTATGTACTTTTGTAATGCTCAAACTTTCATATCTCGAGGAGTCTGAATATAGGTTTTTCTCTGGAATCTCTTAAAATTTGTAACTCGGTAACGAGTTGACAAAAAAAAAATAATACAAAAATACTTAAAAGAAATAATCTGCAAGGACAATTTATTTTTTCACTTAACTGAAGTCTCTCTCCCAATATCATGTCTTCAAAGTAATGTGAAAGAAATGTATCCACTACTTCGTAAAGTTTCCATATCTTGAGAAGATTTTATGGCAACAATCCTCAAGGCCGCAAAAAATAAATTGAAAATATCTTTGGAAAGAATTTCGCATCGAACTTTTAGCCATAATCATTCATAACCCTCTGGGCGATAAGGAAAAAAAATCCTTTAAATGGAAACATCGTTATTGAAGAGTTCTCCAAATAATTCCATAGATACATTAGTTAAGGAGAAAAACCTCTCGGCACTTTTAACACACCTGATGCTATACCGAAATGGATTTTTTTAAATTTCAAGAGTGCTGTAATCACTCAGCTCCTTATTGGCCATATATCATTGCTGTATTGTTAAAAGAATGAAAATAATCATATATTTCATTCTTTCGATGAAGAAGAAAACGGAAACATCTGTACAGCTTTATAGGATAAATGTGACGAAATTAATCATCTCATTTGCTTGACGAATCGGAAAAATTTACAGTAAATAAATATTCGCTGTTTGGGTGACACATTTCCGCTAACTGACTACCAATTAACTTTCGTTAACAGGAAGTCAATTATTCATAAACATAAATATGCAATGCGATTTTCCAGCAACTCTTTATTGATTACCTTGGCGGGTAACTACAAATGATGTAAGTGCAGTGCTGTGTGTTGTATCCGCGGACTGGGGCTCTTAAGAATAGCAAATTGTTTTCAGGTCTACATACTTTGGCGGTACTTGGTGGAGTGGAGGTTTTGTTACTGCAGGCAATCGGCCTATAAAGTGCAGCCAACATTTATGCACATACTTAAATCATAACTTTTCTGTACGTTTGCCTCGCATAATGACGACCTCATTTTGAACTTTTAGCAGCGTTCATTCAGCAAAGTGTGCAAGTGCGTTGCTGTGTCGTCGGAGGGTGGCAGTAAAACTTACTATAACAAGCATAATCCTTGTGTAATTGTTCGGGGGTTCGTAGAATATCATCAATTTGAAGGATAGTAATAATAAAAATAATGACAACTTGATTATCCCCTATTATGCGTCAATTGTTTCATGCAGCTATTGACTTGGCTCGTCAAGCTGAATCTAGTACAGTCATGATAGTGGTTTAGCTTGCTGTATTAAAATAATTGTGTTGTTTGAGACATTGGGTCGTATGATTCAAGTGGATGGTGGGAAGTTAGAGCTAGTTGGTACCAATCACGGTATATGGCGGGTTCGTTTAGACATTTTTTTTTTTTGCGTCCTAATTGTGTCAAATAAGTTTGTATTTGTATTACCTGAAAGGGTTTTGTTGAGGGCTTGCGGAAAAGTATATATTTTGTTTTATTGAACTTATCAATTCCTAGGAAGGGTAAGTTTTAAGGTATCTGTTATTCTCAAGCCTCCCGGTTTGTCTGTCATTTAGACTTGCTTATCAATGAGCCCATTACGCTGCACTGACAGTTTCTGGGTATTTGGGAGATCACACAAAAAGGTGTGCACGGGAGTGAGCGCTTAAGGACAACCTTCTTTGAAGCGTGCAAAACGGAATTTTTAAACTTGCACGCTTAACCGTTTTATCGTCACCCATTAGAATATGCGCGTGCGTTGCACTCAGTAAACTGCAAGCGGATTTGCAACTGATATCTCGTCTTAGTATTTCTTGAACTGTTTCACCGCTCTAGACTTGACTATAAATGACTCCATGGTATATATTTTCAAAACTAAAGCCCTTCCACCCCTCCCCACTAAAAGTTAACGAGCTGAAAAAGACAGAGCTGAAAGTTGAAAGATGAACAGCTGATGGAAAATATGTGGCTGGAAATAAATAAAATAAATGTCAGCCAGCAGCTCACAACAGATGACATCTAGTAGGTTTTTTTTTTGGTTTGAGGAAGGAAAAGTCATCGAAAGACACCGCAGCAGGTTTATAGGCGAGGGAGCCCTGAGCAGAAGTGAGAGATTTTAACGCGATCAAAAAAACCTCCCGAAGACTGACTAGCGTCAGACTTACAGCTATTGCACCTAGTCGTTAGACTTATCAGCAATTTTGTTTGACTCTTTGTAAATATGTATATTGAAAATTAAGATAAAAATCGGCAAAGGTCGTATTATAGCTAATTATTACAGGTCAAGGTGTTTTGTCCACCTTAACCTTCTGCCCGTATTGAGAAACGTAGATCTATGTCATCATCAATCACCTCAATAGTAAGATCTCTATGTAGATCAGCGTTTCTTATCTACCACCGAGCATTGACGATGTTTTGTAGAACTTTGTTTTGGAAAGTTTAAATTGCTCTTAGGTCCATATGGGCTTTAGAACTTGCTTATAAAGCAATATATTATTATAATTGCATAAACAAGAGTGTCTCCCAATTAACCAATACATTTTATTTTAATTCATGTTAAATTCATCTCTTTTTTTCCTTTATATGTGGTTTCCAGCGCTGTTCAGGATATATGTACATATTTAGCTATTTGAATGTTCCCCTACATTTTTATTTATGTACACTGGTATGTGTCATTTAACCTTATACCTATATGCCACTTTGTTTTCCAATTTAAAATCCTATGTACTGCTTTTTGAAGCTTTTTCATTCACTTTACTTTCTGCGAGATCGCTGGTAAATAACATGTATAGTACTGGACCCAGAACACTTCCTTGTGGTACACTAGCTTTAATTTTTTATTTTTAAAGTGGAGTATTCTTTTTCTTCTTCATCTAGTAGATGATTGAATATAATTCACAAAAAAACTGTTTATATTATTTTTCTGGCCATTCAACAAAGTTTTATCATTTTTCGTTAGTAAGTGACTGAACAGAATTTATTTTTATTTTTTACCTGCTTAATGTATATAATGTGTGGGCGCAGTGGCTAAGTGGTTTAGTGCGTTGGACCATAAGCGAGAGGTCGCTGGTTCAAATCCCGACGTGTACCACCTGAAAGTTTTTATTCGCTGCCCCACCTCTTGCGAACGTCTGACAAACATCCAAGAGTAAGAAATGTCATGAGAAGCTTCTCAATTGCCGTTCGGAATCGGCATTAAACTGTAGGTCCCTCAATTCGTGTCAAAAATATAACTTCGCACACACAATGGTTGGAGAAACTAGGCTTTATGTCCTGTATGGGCCGTTTACGACATTATATTTATGTTTTTTATTAAAAAATATACTCATTTATGCAAGAGCATCCATACTCATTGTAATATTTAAAATATTTTTAAAAAAATAGCCACAGTTCCTATTGTGAATATATACTAAAAGGTGATTTACGTTTTAAAGACAACTTCATGTAAATGTTGTCCGTTTCTCCGTTTCAAATGGTCCATTCGGAAGGTCTAATTTTGTGTCACTTTTTCGAGCATTTCGGCCTGTATTCTACGAATTACGAATCCTGTAAGGCTTCAATCGTGTTCGGCTTGTCCACATAGACTAACGACTTCACATAACTCGTCAGGAAATAATAAAGAGGAGTTAAATCGCATATTTTTGGCGGCCAACTAACAGGGCCATTTTGAAAGATAAGCTGCTCACCAAATTCATTCTTCAACATTTCCATTGTTTCACGAGCTGTGTGGCATGTGGCATCGTCTTGATGAATCCACATGTCAATGAAGTTCAATTCAGCCAACTAGAACAAAAAAATCATGGGGCGCGTATCATGGCTCGATATCGTTCGTCGTTGACGGTAACGTTTCTTCCACAGTCGTCTTTGAAGAAAAATGGACCGATGATGCTACCAGCCCATAAACCACATCAAACTGTCGTTTTTCGGGATGGCATGTGGCTCTTCATCACTCCAGATGCGACAGTTTTGCTTATTTACGTATCCGTTGAGCCAGAAATGGGCCACATCGCTGAACACAATTTTTCGATAAAACAGCGACAAACATTTTTCATGGTCTTGAAAAATCACCCTTTATAAAGACGGGCTAAAACAAACAAAAATAAAAGTGACCTGTATACAAAGGCAGCACTAATATCCCATGAAATATTCTGCCTGACTTTTTCACTTTCACAAAGATGTCAATACGTTTTTAAACAACTGTTAGAGTGTTGTAATAATTCATTTCATCATCATTATCTTTGTTTGGATAATGTGCTCTAATGTTGGCGTTTTATTTTAGTACTTTCAGTAAAAAAGAGCTTTTATTACATCTAACACGTTAATAAACGTTTCACCTTTATATTTCAATCGTTTCAGAAGGATGTTACCTACAGTATATTTTTGTATTCATAAGAACTCCGGAAATCAGTAAATATAGCCCGCTGAAGGGTTAAAAATAGAGAAAAATGCATAGAATTTCTAAGGCGTTCTTTGAGGCAATAAGGTGGAATAATAATATTAATGGGAAACATTTTGCAAAATCGTGCTGAACGTTTTAAGGGCTATGAGTTATTAGAGACTATTGCCAGAAATTGTTCTCTTTACATTAATGATTCAATTGAAGAAATGCTTGGTATTCATAATGAAAAAGATTACCAGAAGATGAGCTTTATTTGCCCCGTTATCGCTGTATTTCCATTGAAATTGCTTACACTTAAAAGTAGGTACTCTGTCTATAATTTCCCCACTCGTCGACCGAATAAATGGTAATAGTCAGTGTTGTTGAAAGTGTTATTTTAGATGACTTTTCTTCTTTGTTGAGCATTGTGCTTGTCATAAATCTTAAGCAGTATTTTTAGTTAGTTGATTAAAGAACCTGGTTTTGACTTTTCCTGAAATTACCAAGAACTAGTCAGTTAGGTAATTTTAAGGATTGTTGTGATAAGACAACAATAAAGAGACACTAAGCATCTTGATCTCTTGGAGAACCAGCATTTTCTCAAACATTTAATTTGTGAGAATTTTTTTATAGTCAATGGATGCGCAATTCTCTAAAGTTCACACAAAATTTACGAATAAATAAATGGCTTCTTCACAAGAAAGTATATACAAAAGAGATGATTGTCATAGCTGCTTTTTTATTCATTTTTTTTATGGACTTCGGACGTCCATTTTAGTATATAAGTTTGCAGTCTTTTGATTGATTTGATTGATTTTTCCTTGATTTTTATACTTAACAGGCACGCGTATCCGTGAAGAGTCCCTGACCCTGACTTTCAATCCTCTGCGATCACGGTAAAGCTTCTTCCAATTTTGTACAGACATCTACGATGAATGAGTATTTGAAACAGAGGTTCGCATTATTGGGAATGGAAGATCGTGTTTGTGGCTGGAATTCGAAGATCCTATTGGCTGGAGCCGTATTGCCCATTCGCTGAATGCGACGTGACGAATGTAGTCAGCATATTTTAGCTTTTTGGACTGTATCTACATCTTAGTACAGCTAACGGTTGTAACTATTTCTCCAATCGCCATTTTCGAACACAGGAATAAATTTAGATCTAAGAATTTTTCTATTGAAAGAATCCAATAAAAGCTGCTCTTTCTTGCTTATCGCTTAGCACTTTGCGCCGTATAGCGGAACTGCAGGATAGGAGTTCTGTTTCTGTAGAGCAAATATTTTGTCCTTCGTATCAGGAGTTTTCCCAAACCGTAGTAGCATCGGTTTCCAAGGATTGAAACTGAAATGTCATTTGTAGAAATTATAGCACGGGGAATATGAAGATGAACTCCTTCACCACCTTTAAAGGTCTGCTTAAAAACAAGATTACAAAAATCACTTCGCAGCGTATCATCTCGGATGTTCTCTAGGTTCAGTTGGATTAGTTTTGACGGGATTCCGATAAATGATATCATAATCGGCTTTGAAGTCGATCCCCGGGGTGTCAGACACACTTGTATGAAGGGTTTAGGACGGTACATGCCTCGATACAAGACATGCAATTTACCAAAACATACGATCTACCTAAAAATCACCTCCGTACTTAAAGAGCTATTAAGAATAAACCTACCTAGCCAGCCGAGTTCTTAAGATGTCTAACTTTCTCGTCTACAATAGTATACTATAGAGAAGTCCCAAAAAGTGGGTGCGCCAATGCCGTCCGTCTGTCTGTCCGGGAGCCCTATGGCGAAACATTTCAAAGTTCGGATATACAATTTTTGGGATAAAATCTTTCTGTTTTGCTTTATCATTTTAAATATCGGTTCTTGCCATACATTTTTTTTTAAATCACTTAACAATTTTTGTACTTTGTATGGTTGGGGTGAGACGGAGTATACAGTATACAGTTTTTTGAAAAATTTCGAATTAAGGTAATCTACAATGAGCTCAAAAGTGAGTAAACGTTTTTCTTATACCTCAAAATCGGAAATATTCACTTCAAATGGATATAACTGTTGATGTGACGATATACCCCTCTACTGTACCACATTTTTCTCGTCTGAGTTTCAGGAATAACTATCTATTTATGTATATGAGTATAATATTTGTCATATTGCTGTAAGCTTACTTAACACAAATTGATAAATGCAAAACGTTTACTCATTTTTAACACCCACACTCACAGCCGTATTTATTAGATTTTCTTAAAACACCTCTCAGAGGTTGCTTAGTTAAACAACGCGTAAGTATTTACGCAACCTTTACGTAACTTTGCTGAAATTCTGATTTATAAACGATTTTCCTCTGTGTTTTAACTAAAGAAGGTTTGTGTCTTAATAAGTAAGGACACTTACTAAACTAGTACCAACAATATAGGATTCTACTACATTTTGGTTTAAGGGTGCACAAACTCAGCTGCTTTTGACAGATCTTTGTCTGTTTATAGTGAAATATTTTGCAATCTAAAACAAATTTTACTCATACCCTTCACAGCCTGTAAATGCAAATTTTGGCGTTTAGGTTACTTACGTTACTTACTTAACGGGCTCCCGTGAAGAGTCCCTGCCTGAGATACGGTAGCCTTCCACCCTCTGCGATCCCGAGCACGCTGCTTCCAGTTGCCCAGACCAAGCGCTCTAGCATCCGCGATGGCTTGGTCTTTAAAACGGAGGTTCGGTCTTCCTTGTCGTCTCGAACCTGGGGGCGACGTTTCTTGGCTTTTCGGACTACATCTACATCTTGGTACAGCTCATAGAGTTCGCGGTTGTATCTTCTCCACCATTCGCCCTCCTCGCACACAGGACCAAATATCCGTCGAAGGATTTTTCTTTCAAAGGATCCCAGTATTAACTTTTTTTTCTGCTTATCGTCCAGCACTCGGCGACGTATAACAGTAATGGCAGGATAAGGGTTCTGTAGAGCATGCACTTTGTCCTTCGAGTTAGGAGTTTTGAACCCATTTGTTTTGCCACACCGAAGTAGCAGCGGGTTCCTAGGGTAATTATTCGACGGATCTCCACTAAGTTGTCATATGTGGAGTTGATGTTTACCCCGAGGTATATGAACTCCTTAACTACCTCGAAGTTGCTGCTATCAACAGTGACATTTTGTTCTAGTCGGTGGACAGATGATTGTTTGTTTGTTGATAGCATATATTTAGTTTTGTCCTCATTCACTTCAAGGCCAACTAGTTTCGCCTGTTCTTCAATAGCCATGAAAGCCTCTATCACGGCAAGCTGGGATGGACTGATGATATCTATATCGTCCGCTTACCCCAGCATTTGGACTGATCTGTTGAAGATAGTGCCTCCGTGTTGACACCTGCCCAGCGCACTATCTGCTCAAAAACAAGATTGAAGAAATCACACGACAGCGCATCTCCTTGCCGAAATCCGGTACATGTTTGTAAGAGCTTGCATTGCGTGTTATCTAGTGTCATGCGATACATCTGGATCAGTTTTGACGGGATCCCGAATTCGGCCATCGCCACAAAAAGCTCCTGACGATGAATGCTGTCATGTGCGGCTTTAAAGTCGATGAAGAGATGGTGTGTCTCGACTTGAAACTCGTTGTTCTTTTCCAGGATTTGCCTTAGTGTGAAGATTTTGTCTACAGTTGATCTGCCGGGCCGGAAGCCACACTGGTACGTGCCTATTAGTGTGTTGCGGAAAGGTTTGAGACGTTCACACAGTACGTTGGATAGGATCATTATTTGCGACATTAAGCAGGTATATGCCTCGATAGTTCTTGCAACACGTAGGATCGCCTTTCTTGTAAAGTTAAGCTGGAATTAAAATATTTTTGTCACTGTAAAATATCTCAAAAACTAAGTTGAACAAATTTTTTTAAATTATTTTTCAATGGAACGAGTTTCTTGAATAAGAATTAAATTCGTTTATCAAAAACGGCTCTAAGATTTCAATAAAATTTTGCATTTTGAACAATTATGTTAAAAGTGTCCAATGAGCAAAACTACATCAAAGCCGCCTTTAAGAAAATCTTATTTAAAAAGTTTTTTTAAAATTGGTATGCGATCTAATGTTACCATTCTTTTTGAGACAAATATTCTAAAGTAGTACAAAAGCCACAATAGTACAGTTATTTTAAAGCCTTTAAAATAAAAAAATAAATGTAAATAACTCAATTATTAAAAAAACGCCTTGATTTCTACATAACAAATTAAGTAGAAAATACAGGAATATGTTGTATATATCAGTTTGTATTAATTTCATTTAAAGTGCGAGGTATTTTGATTTTTCATTATTTTCATTGCATCGCACAAATATATGAGTTTCTTAAATAAATTCAGTCTTGAACACAATCTTGACTCACACTTAATTGCAGCAGTAGTTTGCCTCTTAAATAGCAAAGAAGAGCGTGCTACGCTTAAATTGCTTAGGGCGGGAGGCTCCGAAACGAGAAACATTTCACTTTATATGGAAAAGTTGAGAAAAAACTTGTGGGCTAACAAAATCTCTTGTCAAAGGGAAAATTGGTGCATGAAGATCATTTTTTAGTATCTCTGACCAAAATTATTCGATTTCTAAAGAATGAGAAACCATGAATTGATTGAGAAGTGTTCGCCACTCCATTTCAATACTCTTCAAAATAATTTTCATCAATCAAGCGCAAATAAACTAGGTCCGCCAAATAACTTTTTTTTTTTTGAAAATGCTGTGCTAAAAAAAAATACTGAATATTTTCTCAAATTTCTTTTTTTATTTCAAAGTACAATACTTCCGGTTAATAATGGAAAATAATTTGATTCAAATGGCTGCCTCGGCTGGCCATGCAGTAGCCTACATGATCGGTCCAATTTTTAAGCACATTATCGATTGTGTGCAGCTGTATTTCACCAATGGCTTCACGAATATTGCCCTTTAAAGCGTCAATTGTCTCTGACATGTCGGCGTAACACTTATCTTTTACGGCACCCCACAAATAATAGTCCAACGGTGTCAAATCGCAGCTCCGCGGTGGCCAAACGACTTCAGCTCTGCGGCTGATAATGCGATCTTCAAAAACAGGGCGCAAAACATCGAGTGTAGCTTCGGCTGTGTGGCACGAAGCGCCGTCCTGTTGAAACCAAATGTTGCCAATATCCTCCTCTTCAATTTTTGTGAACAAAAATTCGTTCAACATGGCCCGATAACGATTGCCATTGACTGTAATGGCCACTCCTTGCTCATTTTCGAAAAAAATGGCCCAATTATGCCTCTGGACCAAAATCCGCACCAAACAGTGACTCGTTTTGGGTACATCGGCTTTTCAATGTTTGTGTGCGGGTTTTCTGTGCCCCAAATGCGACAATTTTGCTTGTTTACATACCCGTCAAAATGAGCTTCATCTGAAAAGATGATCTTTTTGGCAAAATCGGCATCTTCTCTAAGTCGATCGCAGGCCCACTTAGCGAAGCGAAAACGCATTGGATGGTCAGTTGGCTTCAATTCATGAACCAATTGGACTTTGTATGGCGTCATACCAAGGTCTATATGCAAAATTCGTCTCAATGATGTCTCCGAAATGTTCAATTGTTGAGAACGACGGTGAACTGATGTTGATGGCGCTTCACGCACACTTTCTGCCACAGCAGCAAATTTTTTTTCACTTCTTCTTCTACCACTACTACTACTACTACTTTTCACGCTTTGGTTTATCGATGAGAATGCCAGTTTCTTTCACTTTTTTCACAAGATAACGAACATACGGAGCTGACGGTGCTTCTCATCTTCCAAAATCCGTACGCAATTTTCGCACACATTCTGCAACATTACCATGATTTTCAAAGTAATGTCGCAATATTTCCCAGCGTTTTTCAAGCGTATACACAACCATATTCGTTCAGCGGAAGGATAAAACTAATTATCTGTCAAATCAGACATGAGCTAAGTGTTACCATTTGCGAAATAAGCACTAGTTGAAAAAAAGCGTTAGATGGCGGACCCTTAATTTATTATCTATTTTTAAAGACAACTTTCGATACGCCGAAAAGATTCCGGATCTTGTGCCGTATATATTTTCTCGAAACCATCAGTCAATACTGACTGCAGTATTTTTCCATTCAAATGTTTTAAGTTAAAACGCATTTAAATGGGACTCTACCTTTGAAAGACTTCCTTATGCTCCCGATTTCCATTTCACTTAACCCATAATGTCAGTGAGCTGTAACAAATGTCTGACATTTAACTATCATCGGCAGACACATGTGAGTGACGTTTCCCAAAACTGAACATGATTTCCATGCGCTGCACATGCACAAATAATTTTTCCCCCCATTGAACATCGCATTGTTTACTACATATGTACATCGAGTTTATGCAGATGTGCAATAGATGCTCTCTAAAATACCTTCAAAATGTCAAAATGCACTAACATTGACACTTCAATGGAAATATTTTGAAATTTAAGTCCGCAGCCAAATCATGGTCGTTGGTCCCCTGCGTATTTATGACCTCAATGAGGGGTCTGCTAATACATATTTTCATATCTAGTAATTTACAACATTCCAAAGACACCGCACAGACCCCATTCCATACATATTTAACGCACACTGATATAAATTTGAACCAAAATCTATCTGTGTTTTATGAAAAATTGCGATATCCTGCAGCTGGGAAATGACAGATAAGGATTTTTTTGCAACACTGCTATCGTTATTTGAGTTGATTTATTATCTTCTGGCTATATTCGGGCGCGCCAATTAAATGTCGGTTTGGTGTTTTTATTTTTTTTTTTGTAGTGAAATATTCGGTATGTCACTCTGTCAAAATATAATACAAAAATATACAAAAATATTGCGTAGGTACTTCGTTTTAGATAATACATAAATCAATGGAGTACAATTCGATTTTCACCAAATGTCGCAACACATGTTTTATGGATATCGCTGTCGATAGGTATAACCAGCGTTGTATCAGTAGACAGGAGGGAAATGATAAGAAAAGTGAAGTGGACAATGTGCTAAATTGGAAATTTATGATTTTTTTTTTACTGTGGATTTGGCATCCAGTGGGCATTTTATAGATGCCCTAAGGTATACCGTTACCTCAAAGTCAAAACCCAACTCAATTATATTTGAGGAGTGGTGGCTTTTTTTCTACCCAACATTTAATCTATTGGCATGCAGGCTTGCACGCACAGTAGTCATTCGGAAATCAGGAAAATAAAAGAATTAGGTTAACTGCGCAGCAATATAGGTACTCCTTAATTGGGAAATTCCGTAAATATTTTGCACGCATGGTGCAGGCCCGCCTTAATTAACACACACACACACACACACACATTTTAATTAGTTTTCTATTTAGAAAGCATAGAGAAACCGCTTACCGCTTTGTGCAGTGCGATTCTATTATCTGGCATTTTGTGTTCCAATCCATAACCATTCTGGCAGACAATTGCAAGTGGTAGGGAAAGTGTTTTCAAAATAGTAATCACCCTTAAAGTCAGACAACAACTAGGCGTTGAATTAGTCAAACATGTTTTTGCATTTACATCCAGACGTGTGCTGAATTAATAATTAGCAAAATGTTAAAGCTTTGTTGACTTGGAAAATGGACTGGCAATGGTGAGAACTCATTTAATTTATATGAATGCACTATGCGAATATGATTTTAGTTAGTGCTTTAATATCATGGTCGGAAATATCCGATGGATTTAATATTGTTGAAAACACTTTGAATATAAATTGAACACAAAATCGTGAATATAATTGTTCTTACTCTTTAAATGTCCGAGATAAGTATCCTTTAAGAGCAACATGCAGCGTTCCCGAAAGTATTCCTATAGTAGTATTGTACTTCTTTCGACACGTTCGTACTCCTGTGCTCCTCCTTTCACATCCGTACCAATATTTTTGTTTAAAGATAAGAAAAATCTTTCACATACCTAATAATAATATTACATTCAAAATTTGATGAAGTTTTAGCAACACTTATCTTTCAAATTGTTGACAAAAGGGAATGAGGGCATTCCTTGTATCTTTGAATGCAGTACGACCGCTAATTAGTTGAAATACGTAGGAAGTTAGGGGTATTTTGGACGTCTTGGGCAAAAAAATTTAGGAAGGAAATATGGTCTGCAGGGGAAGGATTATGGATTATGGAAGAATGTCAAAAAAATCTCATTGCATTCCATGATACTTGTGTTTGGTTAGGTTAGGTTAAGAAAAAAACAATTTAAGATCTTTTTAACGTCGAAAAACTAATTATTTTGAAAACTTCTTGGCTAGCTCTTGAACAAGTTGCAGCAAGAACATTACAAAAGTGGCCTGAATTGATACATTATTTTTTGGAGAATTCTTTTGAATGCTCCGACAGCAACCAAGTTCATGTTCACAAGATTCAAGAAGAGCTGATTGATGCCATTATTTATTATTTCTAGCCTATGTCTTCAGTTAACTAAACCGCTGAACTTAGATTATCTATCTCAATCTCTCCGAATACATACATTTTTGCCATATAGTTAAATATTTTACAAAACCATTTTACTAATTTTTATTGAATCTGAGTTTTTATGCGACAAGTTTTTATCTAATCCAATTTCTGACAATTTAATAAAATTAATTTCTGACATTGATTTGGTATATGTTGGAGCTAAGCTTTCTTAAAACAACAAATTTTGAAAGAAATCAAGTAATCGAAATAAAATGTGTTTCGTGTGAAACATGGAAAATGTATGAAAGGGTCCGCCATCTAACGTTTTTTTTTTCAACTAGTGCTTATTTCGCGAATGGTAACACTGAGCTCATGTCTGATTTGACAGATAATTAGTTTTATCCTTCCGCTGAACGAATATGGTTGTGTATACGCTTGAACAACGAACAACAAGGAGTGGCCGTTACAGTCAATGGCTAACGATCGCTATTGTTGAACGAATTTTTGTTCACAAAAATTGTTGAGGAGGATATTGGCAACATTTGGTTTCAACAGGACGGCGCTACGTGCCACACAGCCGAAGCTACACTCGATGATTTGCGCCCTGTTTTTGAAGATCGCATTATCAGCCGCAGAGCTGATGTCGTTTGGCCACCGCGGAGCTGCGATTTGACACCGTTGGACTATTATTTGTGGGAAGCCGTAAAAGATAAGTGTTACGCCGACATGCAAGAGACAATTGACTCTTTAAAGAACAATATTTGTGAAGCCATTGGTGAAATACAGCTGCACACAATCGATAATGTGCTTAAAAATTGGACCGATCGTGTAGGCTACTGCATGGCCAGCCGAGGCAGCCATTTGAATGAAATTATTTTCCATTATTAACCGGAAGGATTGTACTTTGAAATAAAAAAAGAAATTTGAGAAAATATTCAGCAGTTTTTTTTATATAGCATTTAAAAAAAAAGTTATTCGGCGTACCCTATATAAGCCGTAAACGTCCTCCAACCATTGTGTGTGCGAATATATATTATTTTAACACGAATGGAGTGTGGAATTTTATTTTTGATAAACTTCTCATGACATTTCCTACTCTTGGATGTTTTTTCAGACTTTCGCGAGAGGAGGGGCAGTGAATAAAAACTTTAAGTTGGTATTTGAAACTTGGTTAGTGGTCCAACGCACTTATCCACTAAGCCACGGCAACTGAAAGCTATCGTTACCGCTTCCAAACAGCTGCAGTGTCTTCCAACCGAAGATTCTAGCTGTCCTTAAGGCCGCGGCGTTACTGTGAGGCTGCCTTTAAGGCGCAGGAAAGATGCATCATCAGACCTGAGATGGTCTGGAATTAGCGCTCCAAGAATAGGTGTTACTATGCGCAAGGGCGTATGCAGGATTTATATTATGGGGGGAGGGGGGACAAACTCATCCGTGTGTCAATAAAACGAATTTAATTTCAATTAAACAAAAAAAATCGTTATACGAAAAATAAATTAAAAAAAAATTATTTCAAAAATCGGAGTATGCAGATTTGTTCGAGTTTATAGTAAAAAAACCTGTAAATTTTTTTGAAGTTCCCTTTATTAGTTTTCGATATATTGCCCGTTTTATAAATTACCGTTTTTCCAAAAACTAAGTATGCCGGATTTTTCCCCAAAATCCCAAATATCCTTAGTACAAAAAAGACCGAAATCCTTGGAACCACTTTCGAGAAAAATAGTGAAAAGTGATTTTTACAAAAAAGAAATTGTATGGCAGGTACCGTTATTTCAAAAGATAAAGCAAAAAATAGGAAAATGTCGAGACGTAACCATAAGAACCTTATAAACGAACTTTGAAGCAAATCCGTCGTACCGTTTCGCCATACGACGTCCCGACACGACGCGACGCCCGGACCCCCGTGGTTCGTTGCCGATAGCTGACCTGTTGTTTTTTGCAAAACAAAATTTTGATTCCGTTGTTTTTATTTTCTTCTTTGGTTGAACTTCACAGCTTTATTTGCTTCTGTATTTACTCTGAGCATAAATTTTAATAAATATGGACCTAGTTGGAGAAAATTTCTCTGCGGAGAAACCCCAGGGAAAAATCTAACATTTGCGATTTTCCATCCACGGGGCGTGGCAACCGCCACTTCCCTTAATTCAGTCCCCAAAAGACCTACAATTATGATTTTTTCCATGAGTGTTGCCTTTAAGAACTAATAATATATTGTTTGCCATTTAGGGGCGTTATAGCCGCCCCTTTTCTTTAACTTTTCACCCAAACGACTTTGAGTTATGAAATTTTAATTTATTTTTTTAAGGCAAACAAGAATCTATATAAAACAAATTGTATTTTTCTCAGTCAAAATTCCTAAAATTTTAAAATTTTCCAAAATTTCCATGATTCTTTGCAAAAAGTATTGAATATGGATGCACCCACCACGTTTTATTTTGTTACATTCTGTTTCGCTGGGTGTGTATTCAAATAAAAAACGTTGTTTATTTTTTGCTATCGAATCAAAAACATTTTGTTCATTCGCAGTGTTTTCAGCCTTAAGAAAAACATACATATATGAGAGGAACTGCAAAACCTACTTTTAAATTTTCAGCACGATTGGAATAACTTTCTCTTTAATGGATTAAAGTACACGAGAAAGTTGAAAATAATATCTTAAAACGCGTGAAGGATTGCACCTTATAAATGTTAATTAATTGCTGGTTGAGAAGAAGAGGAGGGGAATGGAGGGGTATTGCACATGCAAAAGTTCTCGCACGTGTACAAAATCTCAAGCACAACAACAACATGTTAATTAAAATGAAACTTCCTAAACGTAAGAAGATGAAACATTACCCCGAGAGAATAGCACGCAAATTATCTAAGCTTTATTTTGAGTAGGTTCATGTTGTATATAAAAAAGAAAATTGTTCAAAATGCTTGGATTAACTGAAAACACAATTTGTGGTGGCACTAATCTTATTTTGGGAGTAACTGCATCGCATCGATATATTAAAAAGTAAAATTTCAATTCAAATCACATATGCATATTTTGTTCACTCAAAATACGGATTAGTTCTCTATGCATGAAAAATGTTTAATAAATAAATGATACGTGCATCACACTTCGAGCAAAATATTGCAACCTGTTGAAATTGAAATCCAATGGAATGGAATTATTATTCAACCAAAATTCAAAATCAATATGATATCATAATGTAAATATTTGATTTTAAATTATTTATTTACATTCTATCGCCAGCATGAAACGTTTATTATATTTGTTTTCTGTTTGAAAATTTCATTTTAAAAAGGTCACTTGTAGAACGCAAATAGATTAGGATGCAGAGTTTCGGTTTGGAAAATATCATAATTTAGTATAAACGGTTTGACCACGCATTATGTATATTAACTTGAAGCGATGGAATGCAGTTTTATGTAAGATATAATAAATTATTTGTGCTACAGTCTGTAGTTTGTGTTTATTTTTCGTTGTGATTCTGGTGGCAACTCGTAATGTGTGAACTTTGTTTTTTATGTATATATGTACGACACTGCCGATTTGCAGATGTTTTTATTTTAGTAATCTTCTGACAGGATGTAAACCAAACATAATTTTGGAAGCTGTGTAAATTGAGTTTCTTGTAGTAAAAATTATGAAGTCTGGTGACATAGTCGGTGCGCTTTGTTTCTTATGAGCTTAAAGGATTGAATAACAGACTTAGCAGGAAGTTGATGAAAAAAAGATTTATGTATATTTTTTTTAAAACCATCACAGAGTAAAACACAAAACACTACGTTCTCTAAGTGTAAGTTCTCAGTATCACTTTACGCAACAGTTGTTTGTTGCGCGAATAAGCTTCATCTACCGATTTTCATCTTATAGACCGTTTCAAGTAATTACAAACATAATTAATTTAAAGTTAGTGAATAAATGGACTTTTTAAAATCTGCTCGCGATAAGCAAAAATCAATTTCGTTGCAAAATTCATTAAATGTGGTTATGCACCTCGCAATTGCCCCATTATTGCGCTAATTGGTTTTGTATAAAATAAGCTTCTAACCCGCAGTGACCATATAGGGAGCATATACATATATTTAAAAGAAAGATCAATTCTGGTGAATAAATATGATCATTAAGAATATCGCGAATAAACATGACGGATGTTGCATTGCGTCTGAAACTTAAGGTTTGCAGACCAACTAAATTGCACCTTCTGCCATAATTAGTAAACTTATCAAACATATTTATTTTACCTCGTGAAGTTTTTTTGGACTCTTTAAAATCTAAGTTCGTGAACTGCATATTGCGAATCCCAAATTACGGAACAATATTCTAAATAAGGTCTGACTAACGAGCAATAAATAATTTTAAGGCTATTTACATCTCGTCAGTCTTTACTATTACATTTAAGGAAGCCTTGGTTGAAGTTAGATTTGGGAATGACATAATCATTACAACAAAAGAAACTTAATTTATTGTCAAATATGATACCAAGATCTTCCACTTCATCAAAACGCTGAAGGCTAAGAGCATTTATAAAATAATTATGCAAAATTGAAGTACTAATACGATATGCTGTAAAAACTTTACATTTAGAAATGTTAAGTTCCAAAGCATTATGATTGCACCAGTCCGACTCCGATTAATAAATTAATATCTGATTGAAAATGAATGCAGTCAGATACATTTTTAATTCGAAAAAATAATTAATTTACATATTTCATGAACATCAAATGGGCCCAAATGACTGCCCTGTGGAACACCCGAAGTAAGTGTGTGATGCACCCTGTCAAACGCTTTTGTAAAGTACATCAACTTGTAATCGTTCATCAACACTATTAAATATATAATTAGTCAACAAAGCTAAATTAGTAGCACATGATCTACCACGAACAAAGTCATGCTGACTATTTGAAATATTTTCTTTTACCGCGAAAAACAATACTTTCAAACAATTTGATATAGGCCGATAGTTTACCACTTTTTTCCCTAAACCGCTTTTATAAATGGGAGTTATGAAAAAATATTTCCATTCATTTAAGAAGTTCCCAGTTACAAGAGACTGGTTAAAAATAATTTTAAATGAATGAAAAACTGTGGATAAACATTTTTTTAATATTACCATAGGATCATCTGGGCCAGAGTTGCTATTTAAATTTAGTTTTTCTAACGCGTTTATTATGTCCAAAACTGCACATGCGAACAAATTACACGTACTTTTCAAATCTGTTGAACTTACATCTTCGAATTCCATTACCTTACGAAAGCCTATGGTATTTCTTTTCGAATTAATGTAATTCCAAAACGATTTGCTGTTACGCTTCACCGACGACTCTACAGACAAGATACATATATTGCCTGTATAAAAACCGATTTAAAAATCCATACTCTTTCCAGAACCTCAAAAATAGTTCACGGTTAGAATTTGTTTTTTGATTTGATACATAACAAGAATATGCTTTCCTTTTCACGTTACGTTAATTAACTAATCTTTCATTTGACCAAGGAATTTTAAACCTTTTGTTAAGACGCGTTTTTGGTACAAATAATTCAAAACCAGATTTGATCGTATCCAAAAAAATATCATAGTTACCTTTTAATTTGGGGGATTTAATCAGTTCATCCCAATCAAAACTGGTTAGAACTAAACTGTTAAGCATCGGGCTTCGCACATATAAGATAGAATTCTGTTGCCATTTTTTTAAGGGTTTTATGAGGTTGGGGAGAAATCGGGAAAGAGGGATGTCGGTGATCTGTATAATCTGTGAAGAGTAGAAAGATAGATTGGATTTATTAATTGTTTCTGTTCATGTTACAAGAATTATTTTAGAAAAATCAATTAACATGGCTTTGCCGTCTGCCTGATTGACGTTATATTCAACATTTAAATTCAATTTGGTTCCGTTTTTATATAAATACAGTGGTTTAAAAATTCGCATTAATGATTTTATTTCGATAAGTTTGTGCTGATTTATATTAACTCGTGTCGGTGCCTAAAAGGTGTCTTCGTATTTCATTAAGAATAGGACATCTGACAATAAAGTGGATGACATTTTCTCTCTCCGATGCGTTAAAAAGGCTGCAATAGATTGGTAGATCCGGGCTATAAGAAATATAGTTAAGACATTATCCTCATATTCGGCTCAAGCCCGGATACTTCCGTCGGAACGGACAATTTTCCGCAATGCATACTCTGTCGGATATCCTAAAATTATATTCGAGGTATTAGATTTCGAAAAAGAATAAATAAAATGTAACGACGCTTTGATTTGGCAAGCGACAAATATTCGATTATGATAGGAATGTACAAAATTTACAGATCTATCGAAAAGTAGATACATGTCGACGCATATTTGCATTTACAGTACTTTAAGCTTATATATGCCGAGAGGGTTAGGCATTTCATACTTAATACAAAAAAGTATCTCAATAAGCTTACTACCGTAAGATAGAAACCAATTTTCGTGTTACTGATATTCAATATCGATATATTTTCGAAATTGCCACCTCTATGTTTGAACATATGTTTTAAATAACCGAGTTGTCAAAAAAGTGCCGGAAATAAAAATTTGTGTTTTCAAAATAAACTAGAACGAGAAATGGATATCGCAGCTTTATTTATGGAACCAGAATCAAAAGCATAAGGTGCGCAAAATAAAGAAAAAAACGAGGATATCGAAAAACAAAAGTAAGATAAATGATCGAAAGTTATCCTATTATTCAGGGTGTCCGCAGGGAAGGTATACTACTTTGTTTTGCCGCCATTTTGGTAAACATGAGTCTTGACAGTTCTTATTTGGCAGTCATGAAGTATTCGATAAACCAACGTGTTTTAATCGTTAAAACATTTTATCAAAATCAATCATCAATTACTGTGGCGATGAGAAAGTTATGTGAATAAACAGAATAGTCAGTTCTGGCCAATGGAAAACCCTCAAATTATTCATCAGTCACCTTTCCATCCATTAAAAGTTACAGTCTGGTGTGGAATTTGGTCAGAAGGAATCATTGGACCTTACTTCTACGGCGTAACGGTAACATTAAATGGGGAGCGATATCGTGATATGATTGAAAACTTTTTAACGCCACAACTTCATGCTTTGGGCTTGGTATCAACAAGACAGTGCCACATCGCATACGGCCAGGATTACAATGGAATTACTGCGAGCCCTCTATCCACAACAAGTTATTACAAGAAATGGTGATGTTGATTGGCCTCTAAGGTCGCCTGATTTGACTGCTCCGAACTTATTTTTGTGGGGACATCTGAAAATCAAGGTGTATGCAAACAAACCAGAAACGCTTAAGCAACTCAAACAAAATATTCTTGATGAAATTAATGAAATACCGCGTGAAATGTGTGAGAATGTAATGAAAAATGTGCTCAAAAGTGCTCGCATTTGTGAGACTAACAGAGGCGGATATTTACCTGATATTATATTCCATACATAATTGCCGACATTAAATAAAATATTTATCAATATAAGATCCATTCTCTTTCATTCAATCAAAAATTATAAACAAACAAAGAACTTATATTTGAAAAACTCAAGAGTTTACTTACAGATTTATAAAAAAAAAACGTTCCCCTTAACAAGTCTGCATAAGGATATGAAAATAAAAACCCAATTCAAAGCACTTAGTTGCTAAAAAAAAGAATACTAGTTGGTCATCAACTTCATCCCAAAATACAGCAAAAGCTTCTTGTGTCTCCAACAGAAAACTCACCAGAAGTTCATATTTCCTGTTGCTTGTTTTTTTTATTTGCTCTTGCCCTGAAAACAAGGTTAAGAAATAAATGCAAAATATTGTTTTTCTAATTTTTTTTTTTATTTCTATTGTTTATATTTTTTCACTACTCAGCTGAAAATCGGAAGAAAATTCCCCAACCCCATGTTGCCGGAGAATATCGGACAAAAAATGGTGTGAAACTGTCACAAATGTCACTGAAAATGCACTTCATCGCACTAGAACGTAGATCGTAGGGGTGCGTTATTTTCTGTCAGAACAGTGTTCCGAACAGATGTTCCGAAGAATACCTCGAAGCAAAAATCCTCCGAGTCGTAGGAAATCGGAGAATTCTCCGTTTCGACGGATACCTTGCTAGGGCTGATTCATTTACAAAGACTTCAAAATAGTAAATATTGTAGCTACAAATTTAGAGAACAGATAGTGACATTTTGTATTAATTAGCATGCCGAAAATACATGTAGCACTTATTTTTTTTGATTCAATCGACTTGCAACACCTGCTGCTATATCTTTACTTTGTTCGAAAATTGCAATTAGAAAAAAGTGTATTCGGGCCTTCTGTTGCTCCAAAACTCGCTTAACTGCTGCTTGCAAAGACAACCAACGAGTGTTTGATGTCTTTCAAATTTTGTGTGACTTTATGTCAAAATACTCTCGAAATTCTTTTAAATCTTATTGACGTTTGCTACTATGACAAAAAAAATAGTAAATATCTCTTACTAAATGTTCAATTCTTCGGCTTCTTGATGAACACTCCGTTCATTGATAAATAATGCGATTTCCGAATTTGAAAGAAAAATTTGAAGTCAACAAGAAGTGAAGTATTTTTACGAAAGAGGAAGTATCGATGTATTGGCTATGAAAAGGAAGTAAATGGTTTTTTTTAGAGGTTGGTTTTTCGAATAGAGATAAAACTGACATTTTGTGGTCAAATCTGGCAACTCTGATGTCATTTATGTTCAGTTTGGTTTGCCATTTCATCATGAACAGGTTGACAGATGAACAACGCTTGCAAATCGTGCAAATTTATTTCGAAAATAATGGTTCAGTTCGCGAAGTTTACTGCAAGCACCGTTCATTTTATGGTCGACATAATCGTTCATCAGGGCAATTAATTCGGTTAACCATGGACCATTTTCGCACTACGTTTAATCTATATGATAATACGCATCCGCAGAGACGTCGACCAGTGCGCACCGAAGAAACAATTGCCGCTGTAGAGCAAAGTGTTGAAGAGGACCCGAATGAATCGATTCGCCACCGTGCACAGCAATTGGAGCTTTGTCAATCAACTTTATGGAAGATTTTGCGCAAAGATCTCTTCTTACGACGACATAGATCCAGCTTGTGCAAGAATTGTATGTGCCGAAAATGAGATTGATATCGATGCTGATTTTCATCGCAAAATTTTGTTCAGTGATGAAGCTCATTTTGGGTTGAATGGCTACGTCAACAAGCAAAATTGCCGCTTTTGGAGTGAAGAGAATCCACAAGAGACCCTTGAAACGGCATACATCCCCAAAAACTGACTGTTGGTCATTTGGCCATACTTCTTCCGAAATGCTGCTTGAGAGTCAGTTACCGTTAATGAAGACCGGTATAGAGCCATGATAACCGACTATTTTGTTCCCGAATCGGATGGCATGAATATGGATGAGATGTGGTTCCAACAAGATGGCGCTATATGCCACGGAGCGCACGTCACAATCGATTTATTGAAGGAAACATTCGATGAGCGCATAATTTCGCGGAATGGACCTGTCAATTGGCCACCAAGATCGTGTGATTTGACACCATTGGATTATTTTCTTTGGGGATATGTGAAGTCGCTCGCCTACGCCAACAAACCAGAAACGTTAGGGGACTTGGAAGCCAACATTCGTGGCGTTATTGCCGACATACAGTTCCAAATGCTTGAAAAGGTGGTTGAAACCATTTGGACCAGCCGCGGCGGCCACATGCCCGAAATCATATTTAAACATTAATGGCATAAAAATATCCTTCCAATAAGGCCAAATTGATGGACATTAAAATGATTTTCTTGTATAAAACACAATTCAATTCAATTCGAAGTTCTATACCTCTAAAAAACAACCTGTAGAATACTTCGATTAAAGTATAAACGGCATCTCTGGAGCCCAGTCTTCCATATCCATTTCCATGAAATTTAATTCTTTTCTACAGCAATAGCCTCCAGTTTTTTAAACCAAAGCGTTCTCCTTTGCTTTCAATGCAGTCAGTGAGGAGTATAGTTTTTGTTTAGGGAGTAGGAAATATGTTAAGCAATACTTTCGGTAGCGTAGGGTAAAGGTAATTTAAGGGATGAAAATATGAGTCTTTAGGACGTTTATAACTATAATCAGGAATAAACCTTACTATATATTCGAATTTTCAAGATACCATTTGCACCTAAAAATAATGAATTGCAGTATTTTTCAACTGCTTTTCGACAGATTATGTATATATATATATTTATATCATGAAGAATAAACATTTCCACATTTTCCAACTTTTTTAAACAAATCTCATTTCGAATAATAAGTTATCTTGACACTGAGGAAGTGCAAAAGGGCTCACTTCCCCTTCCAGTCAAGCTTTAGGCTTGAACACAGAAAATACTGCAAACTAATTTTAAAAGTGGGGTCCGTGTTCAAATAGAGCGTTTACTGTAAATAAGTTTGTTTTGGTCGAAGTAAAGCACGCGAGCGGTGCATGTTGTACCCAAGTTTGTGCAAAACTTGTATGAGGTTGAGAGTGACAGTTTGGTGAAGATATTGAAATGGTGACTAGAAATGGCATTTTTGATAGATTGCTATAGAATATAAAAATAGATCCATGAAGTCATGGACTTGTACGATCACTGGTATTTTGTTGTTGTAAAATTTCGTTAAATAAAGTTCAACACTAGGTTTATAGGAAACTTCCCGCAAATACAAGTTTCTTCTTTCATATAAAATAAAATGAACATATCTATATAACAATGCAATTAATTAATTTCTTTAGTGGAATATAAACCGATCGTAGTCGTGTTTACTTTCTTTCTTTTCCCATTAAATAGGTAAACTTAGGCACATTTTTTCACACACACAATCGCCCAAAACCAAAAAATGAATAAATGAATAATTGCTCAAGAAAAGGGGACATTTATTCATAATGAATGATCGCCCAAAAAGTTATGAATATTTATTCAAAAGTTGAAATGAATATTCGCCCAAATATTTGGAGCTCTTCTCAAGACGGAATCGCATGAAATCCTAAAAATAACAATCGCCCAAATAATATTTTTGAAATTTTCAACCTTTCTGTATGTTAGTCCAAAATGCATAAGTAATGAAATATGCAACCCCCTGCTTTGTTTCACTGTTAGATTTGGAATAGGAATTGCCTGTGAGGTTGGGTATATGCAAAGATTTTTTGGGCAAACAGAGCTGCCATTGTTTATGCTTTCGTGTTATTCAAAGCTGCAAGCTGCAAAAATGAACAATCGCCCAAAACTGAATTTTAGGGGCAAACATTCATCTATGACGTTTTAGGTGATTTTTCAAGATGAACAATTTGCCCAAAATTTACCCAAAATAATAAAAAAGAGAATTTCCTTGGCAAGTGGCGAAAGGAGATAGACACTTTTACAGCGTTCACTAACTAAATTTAGGTTGCTCGGAGACTTTACGATCTCAGTGTATGAAAATGAGGTCAAGAAAATAATGAAATCTTGACGACTTTAGGAAAAGAAATATTTTAAAAATTGGTAACTCTGCTCTGTGAACTATAAGATATTCTTCTTCTCTCCACTTAACAACGAGATTATGATCAGGATTACAGGCATATCTGCAGGCATCCCGATTTTGGATCCCTTCATCATTGAGGCCAATCAAATGCTTCTGCATTTGTGTGATCCAGGAGTGAACTACAAGATAACCATATAATATCCTATCCACTATGCGAACATCTGAAGGCGTTTTACAACACACTAATCAGCACGTTCCGGCCCTGCAAATAGACAATAGACCAAATTTTTACACTAAGACAAATCCTGGAAAAGACCAACTTATTCCTAACCGAGACACCACCACATTTTTATCGACTTCAAAGCACCATATAATAGCATTCATCATCAGGAGTTCTACATGGCGATGACCAAATTTCGGATAACGGTAAAACTGATCCGTCTGTGGCGCGAGCTGCTGCAGAAACCGAACTGTTTCAAACATGTACCGGATTCGTCTGTAACTTTTTTTTAGAGGGCAGGGCAGGTGTAAGGCACTATCTTCACAAGTTCCGTACAGATGCTTGGGTATACAGACGACTATCAACGTGCAGTGTGATAGAGGCTTTTACGGCAATTTAAGGGTCAGCCGAGCTTAGTTGGTCTTGAATTTAACGACAATAAAACCAAATACATACATACCTTTGGTAAGGCGTTTATATCAACTCAGCAAACGACATCTTAGTGGAGATTCAACGAGGAATTACCCAAAGAAACCGCTGAGATACTTAACCCTTTTGAGAGCAAATTTTTTTAAAAACATAATGGTCCTGTGTGCGATGAGTGTGAATAGAGTTCCATGAGCTGCACAAAAATGTGGATAAAGTTCAATTTGGATTCGAGGACGTTTGCCAGAGCGTTTGGTCTGGCTAACTGGAAGCAGCGTGGCCGGGACCGTAGAGGATGGAAGGCTGCTGAGCTTCAGGCAGAGACTCTTAACGAGTCGGGAGTCTGTTTACTAACTTTTATCTTTTGCAGATTTTATTCTATTCTACCCAATAACTAGATATTAATCAAAGTGTATTTTTTAAAACTAATGTGGAAATTCTGAAAATTAGTTTTAAACAAAATTTAACTTTTATTTTTAATCATCCTTATGACAAGCGTGAATACAGCCAAACACGGTTGTTTACATCTTAAATCCTATTAAAAAATTACACACTTGAATGTAATGATGATCAACTTTGTTTTTGCAGAAACTTTAGGTGAACTAATTAACTTATATGGTTGGCGTTAAATTCCAATTAACAAAATGATTTGGATTTTTTTTTATAGAGCCAAGGCTTTCTAAAAATAAATGTAAACAAAATCGTAGTTTCCTAGTATTCTGTTCAAGGTTGAAACTTTGGTTAAATGCATATCGTTTTATATATTATATTTAATTAAACTTTATGTAACAAAACAAATGCATCTCTAAAAGGGCATGACAGTGCGATAGAGTTTTCCTTTCCCATCTCTTTAGTCAATTAAAACAAAAAAAAACAAAAACCGAAAGAACGAGAAAAAACTATTTTAGTAGAAGTGCTTTATGTTTAGCACCATAACAATTAAAATGAACACTGTGGAAGGGTTGTTTCTGCTCTGTTTTTTTTTATTTGTGGAACTTTCATTGCATTGTTGTCCTCGTGAATAATTGGTTGTCCTCGACGGTAGACGACACTCTTTTACTTTGGTCACAGAAAAAGCGAATGAAAACTATTTACATTTGTATCTTTTCTTTTTTTTTCCCCCCAAAAGTAGATTGCTATACATTTTATACATAGATATGTAGGTACGTTTGTATTTCTTTTAATACTACTATAACAATACAACATTGTGATTGAGTAGCTAAACTTTTCAGTTTTGTGTTTATTGATAACAATGCTTTGGCTGCGGGTGTTGAGAATAAAAAAGGATTACACTACATATCAGGCAAATACATACAAGTGCGAGTAGGTTTTTTTTTAAGTTCTCCCCATTTCCATTGTGTATTGGGTTTTTTTTTTTCATTTTATTTTGGTGTCAGAGGTTGTTTTGCTCATACAAAGGTAGCTGTTGTTCGAACGCAATGGAATCGTATGTAGTAACACTGACTCAATGGAAATGAGTTGAGAATGGAAATTCACAGTTAACGGTTTCGAGAGGAACGTATTTAGATCAACAATGATGATGTTCCGAATGGAGGTGAAGGTTAACATTTAAGTTGGATTAACAAACAATTGACTTGGTAGCAATTAGAAAATTAAAGCCATGAAATTGCTGAATTTATGGTTAGGTACGGAAATAAATTGGTAAATAATGACAGTTGATAGTTGACATTGAAATGAGCAATAACCAATTTCTTAAATTATTTCTTTCCCCAATCAATAAATACTACTTTTTATTCCCCCCATATACGATATTCGAAAGGGTTTAAGGGTTGGCAGCACTTGTTAGTAATGGCGTCCAAACGTCATCTGTCAAAGTGGAAAGTTTTCAGTATATTCTACCATTTAATCATGGAAAGATATACAAACGAGCAACGATTGCAAATTATTGAAATTTATTATCAAAATTCATGCTCCGTGAAAAATGTGCGCCATGAAAATCCGCTGTTTTATCGAAAAATTGTGTTCAGCGATGAGGCTCATTTCTGGCCCAACAGATACGTAAATAAGCAAAACTGACGCATGTGGAGTGATGAACACCCACTTGTCATACAAGATTTACCGATGCATCCCGAAAAAACGACAGTTTGGTATGGTTTATGGGCTGGTGGCATCATCGGTCCATCCAAGAGACTTTACCGCCAACGGTGAACGATTGAACACGATTGAAGCCTTACAGGATAACATAAGATGCGTAATTTGTGGAATACAGGCCGATTCTTTAGCCATTAGGAGTACCAACATAACAAATTCTTCAAAAAATAATCGGATTTCAGACCCGTGTAGGTGTTAGAATTATGATTTCACGGAGTGTAACCCAATTTCCATACTCTCTTAATTTTACAAAGTTTTTGGAATTGTTTGTGTAATGTGGGTCATTTAAAAAAAACTGTGTAGTTACTGTGAAGAAAGAAACATGTCCGATACTGTTATGTGCCCATAAAATTCACGGGTAGTCGCTTGGAAAAATTACTGAAAAACAGATTTAATAATTTCCTAACTAACTAAAAACTGCAAGTTGTTGGAATTCGGGGAAATGCAAATATAGGTATTTAATTATTTCCATTGTAGGGTACAATAATTTATAAGTTTAACGTAAATCCAACAAATAATATTTTTCACTTGGGCTGGCCCGCTCAAAGCAATCAATAGGGATCCATTTTTTTTGTATTCTCCGTTAAATTTCAGATTTATTTCGGATTTATAGCCCATTAGATATGTAACATGGGGGTGCAGTGGCTTTGTGGTTAAGTGCTTTGGACCACTAAGCGAGGGGTCGCTGGTCCAAATCCCGACCTGAAATACCTGAACATTTTTATTCGCTGCCCCACCTCTTGCGAACGTCTGACAAACATCCAATAGTAAGAACTGTCATGAGAAGCTTATCAAAATTAATTGCCGTTCGGAATCGGCATTAAACTCTGTAAGGGTTCCATTCGTGTAAAAAAATATATCTTCGCACACATTGTGGTTGGAGAAGTTAGGCTTTTGAACCTATATGGGCGGTTTACGAATAATATTTATTTATTATTTATTTTAGATATGTAATATAATGTATGTTTTTTGCATAACCCGCTTAAATGGTAAGGGGACATCTGGAAAAAGTACCCAAGAACTCTTTCTTAGTGCGCGTTTACACGAAGTTCATTCGATTTAATTTTTCGACGTAGATGTACACTCTTATTGGTAAGGATCATATAGTCTCAGCTCGACAGTACACAACCACCGAAGAAGCAAGTAGTAAACCTTATTCGAAGGACAACTTTATTCGTGTGGTGATTGACGAAGTATAATCATGAACGCTACTAAGAATCATGAATCGTAGTGACAAGTTTGATCGTTACACGGAAAATACATTTTACGAATATGAGATAACAAATAACAAAAAAATATTGCCTGCTAAGTTTCATACCTCTACTATTTGCGATTTGAACAACAGTACGAGGGTGCATTTCCAACTGCAACATTAACTTAACTGAACAGGCAAGGCTCGAATTTTAATTCAGAAAAATATCGGAGAAGTTACACTAAATTATTCCAGAACTTCTACGGAAGAATCAATTTTTGAGTATGATTGTTAGAATCATTGAAATAATTAAATGACTTTACCCCTTTTGCGGTAACATTACAATATCAAACACAAGAACTATTCGTATACATTACTATTTGATGTAACTTTGTGAAGCGTTTCTGTTTGTTGATTTTAAAAAATGGGAATGTTAAAACTTACGAATTTCTGAGGGGAAAGTTGTTTGAGAATTTGCTTTTAATCATCGCAATTGGAAGGCAACATTTTGTTGTTTTAAAGCCAATACGAAGTGGAAATTGTTAGCCGCCTGTGGAATATCGCGAAAACTATGGTTAGACTATTACAAAAGTAGCATCGTAACTTTTACAGTAGGACAAAGACTAAGGTGTGTTGTGGGTCAACAGGTCCTAAATTTATAAAAAACCATGCATTGAACCTATAACTTAAGCATGAGGATATTTGTTCAGGATGTTGCAACTAGGAGTGCCACAAGAACTCACCTCATTATCTCTCTTGCTTCCCACGCTTTTGCCACAGCAGGTTGAAGGTTTCTTCTTCTTTTTAAATTTTGATGAATTTTGTTATTATTCACTTTTTAATCCTCAAAGTATTAGGAAGGCATCGGGATGACTGGATAGTGTTGAGTAGTCACGAGGAGGAACAATTGACCATTGGAAAACAGCAACACCGGTTAAACTCCAACACGAGAGTATACACAATGGAGGAGACCATCTCGAAAAGAGACCGTTCTGCTTTGCCAACCCATAAACTTAACCAGACCGTTTGCTACGTCTAGAAAGCACTTTAATGTTGCTGCTTTGGTACAAGAAGAGGTTGACGAAAGTTCTGCCCTCTGGAGCAAATGCAAATGGTTCATTGATACTTATAATCTTATCGTTTTTCACTTGCTATGGTTACAGAATGCTTTAAATTAACTGCTGCAACTCAAGAATGGTTGAAAACTGACCGAAATGAGTTTTGTCTGAGGTCCGCGTTGTACTGAAGTTTCGGAAAATAAGATCTACTTACTCGTCAAGGCTTACAGAGCATGTTGTCTAAGACCTTCAGCTGGGTTTGCTAGCATCTCTAGTAAGGGCTCTTATTGACGATTCTCTTGATCAAACACATTCTGTATTTCCCCAACTGCAACCAGCCTTTCCTGATTGGATTACTCTTATTAAATTACAGGCCCTGGGTGCTTATGTGGTATATTCTGAACATATAATATCTTCCAAATCATTAAAATACTTTGAGTAAATAACTACAGAAAAATGAATCTTTCTGAACGCATAGGGTACCAGATGAATATCTAAGGTATCTATCAAGGCAGCAAGATAAAATTTTGTTTCTAATAATTTTGGGTCAATTAAAACTCGTGCTTGGTGAAAATCGGCAACATGAATTTTTGCCCCAATGAACAATGGCCCCAAACCAAAAATGAAAAATGGCCCCAAAAATTTATATGGGAAACAACAATACGAACATTTTTGTGATTTGGGGCAATTTTTTCATATTATTGGGGCCATATTTCATTTTGTTTAGGGCCATTATTAATTTTTTAGTTTGGGGCCAAAATTCATTATGAAAAATTACCCCACTCTTTGGGAAGTGAAAAATGGCCCCAAAAGTATGAAAAGTGGGCCCAAAAATGTGTCACGCCCCAATGAAAATCTTAATTTCTGGTAGCCGTGAAAATCGTATCGGGTCTGGTAATGGATTAAGGAAAGACTGCCTTTCCCGCGAAACCCCATTAAAAAGTGTTTTATTTGGAAGACGATATTTAATACATCTAAACAATTTTAACATTCAGATGAGCCGATACGTTTTTAGATTGCCGGTGTCTGGAAAGAAGATTTAAATTAAATAGGGAACCAGTAACGATATGGTATAAGATGAAATAAAGTGCACGACTGCGTCATACGAAACTTTCTCGATACATGAGATGCGTTTTTGAACCGCAAAATGAATCGAAAATGTATTTAAATCACTTTTTAGATTTTGGAAAATTAGATTTTCTCAAAAACGGCATTACAATTTTGATGTAATTTCGCACATTGGACACTTTTAACATTATTGTTCGAAATGCAAAAAATTATCAAAATCGTTAGAGCCGTTTTGGGAAAACGGATTTAAATTAAATTTAAGAAAATCGTTATATGAAAAAATAATTTAAAAAAAATTATTTCAAAAATCGAAGTATGCAAATATGTTCATTTTTATAGTAAAAAAAAATGTAAATTTTTTTTAAATTTCCTTTATTAGTTTTCGAGATATTGCCAGTTTTATAAATTACCGTTAATCGAATTTTTTTCCAAAAACTAAGTATGCAGAATTTTTCACCCCATCCTAAACATCCTTAGTACAAAAAAAGACCGAAATCCTTGAAACCCCTTTTGAGAAAAATAGCGATAAGTGATTTTTACAAAAAAAATTGTATGGCAGGTACCGTTATATCAAAAGATAAAGCAAAAAAAAAAAAGATGCCCCGAGATGTAACCCCAAGAACCTTATAAACGAACTTTGAAGCAAATCCGTCCGACCGATTCGCCGTACGACGCCCGGACAGACAGACAGACCGATGGACGGCATTGGCGGACCCACTATTTTGGACTTCTCTATAGTCGTTATATCATCCCTCATACTCAGTTTAAGTTCGGAATTTCCTCACGATCGCAATAACTTTCTCTTTAGTATACTAATGTATACTAGCAAATTAAAAATGACACCATAATCTTGAAATCTTCATCAATTTACCAAAAATCCAGCACTCAATCATAAACCCCTATACACAAAAAAAAATATTAAACTCGATTATCAACATAACTGTGTCTCACTGAGCGCGCAAACTTTCAAATCCGCACACCAATTTGAGTAAAAAAAAAATCTCTGCACTTTTAATAATTGTTTACTTCCTGATTCCCAAAAAATTTGATTTTCAATTTATTTTTAAAACCAGACCAGAATCCCTTCTTGTCGATTTAAAATCTAAACATTGGTGCTATAATACCTCCCACAAGCACCACAATCCACAAGTAAACATATACACCACGAAGCAGAGATATTCAAGTGAATATTTTGAAATGTTTAACTAAAACCGGTGGCGGTCGATGGTGTCTAGGTTTATTTTTTCTTGCCGCTCAATATTTATTGGCAGAATTCCAATTAATCCCATTCGGGTTTATATATTCAACATGACACTTTGTAAATCGACTCAGGGAAATATTTACACAACTACATGAAAAGATAATATTACTGTGGCATCGAAAACTACCTAACTTTAGTCCAAAACCATATTGTAACTGCAAGAAGCTTTCTCAGAAGCAGTGCCTTCAATTTGAAAAAGG
Source organism: Ferdinandea cuprea (assembly GCA_963576555.1). Lineage (NCBI taxonomy): Eukaryota > Metazoa > Arthropoda > Insecta > Diptera > Syrphidae > Ferdinandea > Ferdinandea cuprea. The sequence continues at coordinate 23,461,078 of OY754960.1, forward strand.
TAAGAAGTGGGAAGGTGCAAATATTTACAAACGGTTCAAGGTTTTTTCACATCCACCTTGTCTATCATGGTAAAATAACAAATAAGTAATTAATTTTAGAAAACGGTTGCATGCTTTCTACAGGGAAGAAAGGGGATTGACCGTGGTCGATTGGTTGAACGAGAAGAGAATAATGAATCGGATCGGTTTTATTGCAGAAAACTTATTAACTCTGGACACGGCCAGTAGGTGAGCAGGAAGTGATTTAATATGAACGTAAAGAGGGTTGCGGATTCTATGCCAACGTGCGTAGCAATTAAAATTCGATCGAAGTACGCTGGGGGTTGATGGTGAATATCTTGAGGGGAATCCTTTTTTAATGAGAAATTGGCACTCTATCGATTTACTTTGATGATCTCATTAACTGGGTGTAGGTAGGTGATGAGAGTTTGAGTCTTTTTTTTCTTTCGATATAACACTGTTGGGGAAATTGATGAACGTGGGTGGATCTAGCAGGTGGGTAGACAGGGGGTCCAGATGAATATTTGATGAATATTTTGCAGTACTTCGTCAGTTGGGTCAGATATATGTTTGCCACTCCGCAAAGTCATAGTCGTATTTATATTTAACACTTTTTTTCAAGATCCATCTTTAACTCTTTATGGTCTTGAGATAAATCCCCAAAAGACCGAAATTGTGCTGTTCACAAATAAAAGGAACATACTACAATTGGAACCGCCATCTATCGAGGGGATCCCTCCAAAGGTAGCGGAGAGGGCTAAGTATCCTTGATAGGAAACTTAACTGAACGTTGAATGTCAATGAACAGGTAAGGAAGGCAGCAAATGCATTTTAAGCATGCAACCGCGTCTTCGGCAGAAAGTGGGGATCAAAACCCAAAATAATTCTGTGAATTTGTACGACCGATACTCACATAAGGCAGTATAGTCTGGTGGCAAGCCATAGACAAAACAAGCAATCCTAAGTTATTGATGAAAATACAGAGACTAGCATGCATAGGAACAACCGGTGCAATAAGAACGACACCAAGTGTTTGTTTTGAAGTGATTCTGAATTTGCTACCTTTGGATCTACACGAATCCGCTCCCAAAAGCTCTTTGAGAATCAGCCAAATAGTCAGCTGGAACCCAGGTCTCGTAGGGCACACACAGATTCTGAAAATGCGTGTAGGAGACAATTTTAGCTCCGACTACATGTTACCCTACATGGACTTTGACAAGCCGTGCTCCTGCTCCTTTTTGAGCAGGGAAGAATAAAATGCGAATGAACCCACGAAAATGATATCTATATAGAGATGGAACGAAGATGGATTGTGGAACAGGTGCCGGTCTATTCTCAGACAGGTTTTTTCTAACCCTCCATCAGTCTCCATCAGACTCCCTGATCATACTAGTGTTTCCAAGTTGAATTTCTGCCCCTGTTTGCGTCCCAAAAATATTAACATATTCATTGACAGCCAAGCGGCCATTAAACCAGTTAATCAAATCAAAGCTGGTTAACCGTGTGGCATAGAGCTTAAAGCTCTTGGCACAGAGTATGCTCTGCTCTGCTGGGTTCATGGACAAACGGACCTAACCGATCGATGAGCTAGAAAGAAAAGGATCTGAAATACAAGATCAGAATGCAACCCAAAAACAGGTGGAAACCTTTAACCACTTGGAGATGTCACGGAAACTATTACCAGAATATACTAAAAACCGAATCAGAAAACATTAATAATGCGAAAGAACATCACTGTTCTAGCAAGCGTGTGTTAGTGCTTTAAATGGTCACAGTTTTCTAAAAAAAACACATGATAAAACTGAATCTCAAGGATAGCGACATTTGTAAAAGCTGCGGCGATGAACACCCCTCACTATCTCACTATGTCACTTGATGAACAGAATACTTAGAAGTTTCTTTTTCCAAGACATTGAGAAATAGTCAGATGTCTCACTCTCTAATCTTTACAGGTTTCTGGAGACATCAGAATGGATTGACTAAATTGAGTAGCTACGAGCGGAGAGAAGGAACCACAAAGAAAGCCGCAATAACTAAACCCTTTGGGTCGAGTTATGTATAAGGCATTTATATTCTTCTTAAGGTCCCTCAATTGGGTAAACATAATAATCTGAAATTTTGCATGAAGATGGACACGCATTTCAGTATTTCTATTTTGATTTTGTCCCAATTACAAGACGGCGACCCTTAAGGAAATGGACAGGGAAAAATGTTGTTTTTTGTCGGGTTAACTATATTTTTGTATTTCCCCAAATTCGACTCAAGTAGGATTTTAATCTTTAAGTTTCTGCTTTCAATAGTTACGTTTTGCGCTTTCGGTATACCGGTGGGCGCTGATATTTGGGTTTGTTCTTGTTAACTTCAAGGCAACTGAGTTAGCCTTTTCTTCAATTGCCGTAATATCCTCAAACACGATGATGTGGATATCGTCCACATACCCCAGTAGCCGTACGGATCTGTTGAAGTTAGTGCCTTCCGTGTTAATGCTTGCTCTGCTCACTATCCACAATAATAGGTCACATACAAACACTTTTGTATCAGGAATATGTAGAATAAGATAAAATGCAAAATAAAATTATTTAATTTTTTCCAAGTAGTTGTAACGGGTGATCCAAGTAGAGATGCCTTTTTTGACAGATCACGTGTGAGTCGTGTCATGCTGTCATGTTATTTTTGTTTAGTATTGTTTGGCATTTCATAATGGAAAGACTTACATGTGAACAACGTTTACAAATTGTTCAACTTTATTATGAAAATTCACGTTCTGCGAGGAATGTGTTTCGTGCACTTCGCTCAACTTATGGTCAACATAATCGGCCTACTGAGCGTACTATTCGCAACACCATCACCCATTTTGAGACCCAGCATTCATTATTGGATAATATTCGACCGAATAGACCACGTCCAGCACGCTGTGAAGAAAATATAGCGGCCGTAGCTGAGAGTGTACACGAAGACCGTAGAGAGTCGATTCGGCGCCGTTCGCAGCAACTCGGACTGACGTATGGAACGACTTGGCGCATTTTACGTCAAGATCTTAAATTGATAGCGTACAAAATACAGCTTGTGCAACAACTGAAGCCGCTCGATCTTCCCAAGCGACATCGCTTCGCTCTATGGGCTCTTGAAAAGTTCCAAGAAGATCCGACGTTTTCGAGGCAAATTTTGTTTAGCGATGAGGCCCATTTCTGCCTCAATGGGTATGTAAACAAACAAAATTGCCGCATTTGGGACGAAGAGCAACCTGAAGACATTGAAGAACTGCCACTTCATCCAGAAAAAACAACGGTTTGGTGTGGTTTGTGGGCCGGTGGAATCATCGGTCCATATTTCTTTAAAAATTATGCCGGTGCGAACGTAACCGTCAATGGCGACCGTTATCGTGCCATGATAACTGACTATTTGATGCCTGAAATTGAAGCTCGTGATCTCGGCGACATTTGGTTTCAGCAAGACGGCGCCACTTACCAGTCGAAATGCTCGAACGAGTGATCGAAAATTGGACTCAACGGATGGACCATCTGCGACGTAGCAACGGCCAACATTTGATAGACATAATCTTCAAAAAATAAATGCCAAAGAATTTTCTTTCAAATGATAATAAACATTCTCCATTAAATTTGAATTTTCTGTGTTTTTTTCTTTAAAAAAGTTGGGAACCTCGAAATGGATCTCCCTTTACAATGTGATCCGTTCTCACTCTGTGTCACTTTATCCAGGCCCCAACGAATTTAAAATGACCCAATTCGAGGTATAAGACAATATTCGGATGCGGTTACAAAGGCAAATAGTACTCTTTTTTTTTGGTATAATGGCTGTGCGTTTCTTTCTATCAATGGGTGCAGTATTGTTTCCCGTTAAGAATTGCACATCCACCTTTCGAGTCACAAGACGACGCAGTAGTCTCCCCATCCACCCCATTTAAAACATAGAAACTCATATACGTTTACATCTTATAATGCAAAGCGATTAAAAAGAATCTAATTACAGCCCTTTTAAAATGTGGAAACCATGATATCAATTTATTTTTACATGAAATGAAAAGAATGGTTGAAACTTTAATGACATATCCCTATAAAAAAACAGTGCCACATGAATCACACCAAGAAAATAATACTTCGTAAACAATTTGAAGTTTGTTCATCCAAAAACAAGTGATATTCTCAAAAGAACACAACCAGCTCTGTACTTCCTTACGGTTCAGTTGTGAGGACAAACTTAAATTTAATTCACACTCACATAGTTGGTATGGCAGATGGTGTGCTCTCGAAATTATTACCAAGAGAAGGCAAATAGCTAACATAACAAACACATACACATCGCCTCGACACACTTTAATTACTCGGAATGACTTGTACTTTTATTTTGTAGAATACAAAGTTAAGATAAATATTTTTTTATATTTTTTATCAAAACAAAACTCAAAACTTCAATTTGATAAGCAGACGATGAAATCGACAAAAAGGTTTTCTATAGAAAAACTGTTTTTAATGAATACACTTAAAATTGTGTCAACAAAAAAACTTCCTAAGCATCCTTCCTTAACTGTGTATTTTTTTTATTGGAGTAGATGCTGTGCTATTTTTTGGGTACCCCAGTTTCTATGTTGTGCTTTATATCAAATTTCGTGTAATATTAACTTCGTATGAACTTCGACAAAATCAAAAAGCGCAAAGATTTTTCTCAAACCGTTCTGTAGATACATCAGTCTTCGAATTATTTCTAATCCTTCAGGCTAACATGTAGTGCAGAATGTGAAATAGAAATACAGTTGAGAAATCTCTCAAACAAAACACAACCAAACAAGCGAACATAGTCTAGAGAGAAGAATACATATCTTCAAAACTTAAACCAAAAGTTAAAGTAGCTGACACTTAAGCAAAGTTCATTTTGAAGAATTCATAATCTTAAAATAATTAGAAGGAAACTGTTATAACTCTGAAATAAACTCGTGCGAGCAATGGAGCATGTCTAAGGCAACGCTCCCAACCAAGTTGTTCATTTACGTTGGTACATTTCTGAAATTCTTGATTAAACTACAGAAACTGTGACGCAGTATTTGGGTAAAACATGTTAGTGTAAGTGCGAGAGGAAATTCTAGTGTAGCAGGCTGTCATGTGATTTTAAGAAGAGGATGGTACTGGGCTAAAAATAATACCTTTTGGGAGTGCACCTTAAATTCAGCGTGTTAGGTAGTGTAAAGGTGCGATTAGACGGTCATCCGGATGACATGCTCAGAAAACTTGTTTATTTCAGACGTAGGTCACATAGTGACGTCAAAAACTATTTCTGTTAGTAAGTCGAATAGTTGTATGCTCTCAGGTACCTGTGTTTTGGTTTTAACTCTTCCAACGTAAATACCAAATCAAGATTTCTGTCAAAAGTGATAAGGTTTAGAACGTTCATGCCCACACCGAGAATTCAACTGGAAAGTGAGTATTCGGTGGACCTTTTCCGTTCTGACTTAGATAAAATCTAACTGGCTCGTGCGACATGACGATCTTTCCCATGAACGTGTAGAAAGGCGCACTAAGAAACGACTAGCTGAGACGAAGCCCCCAACTGAAGTTATAGGCCTTCTAACGGGTGATTTTCCATTGTACTTTGAAATGGAATAAAACAAAGATGATTTTTCTTAAATTGACAAGAAATTTACTTTATTCGAAAGATAATCATCTGGCATTATAATTGAAATATGATTTCTGGCATATGACCGCCACGGCTGGCGCGGAGGTAGTCTAATCTGGAGGTCCAATTTTCGAGTCGTTTCAAACAATACTTGTTGTTTGTGGGCAATACTATTTTAGCACAATTTTTAAGTCTTCGGCCTTGGATGCGCTGAATTTTTTATAAACAAAGTAACTCAACTAATAAGGTTTAAGTTTTTCCGAGTTTTTTTTTTTAAACTAGTTAGTCTGGGTGGACCTTCCTTTGCCCTAATAATCAGAATGACTGGCGAGTGGTCAGAGGAGAAATCGAAGCTTTCCTCAACGTTAACAGAGGTGTCAGACTCACCCTTTGCGATATAAGGTCTGGTGTTTTCGACGAATCCGACGACCAATACGTCGAGAAAAAATCTCCCCAAAATTCCATACCGGCTTCGTATAGGCATCTACCTTTTGATGTAATACATCTAGAACCCCAGAAGGTGTGTTTTGTATTAAAATCGCCACCTATAATGACATTTTTACCAAATGAGTCAAAGATACATCTAAAATCATTTTTCACTAGCTTTTCCCTTTGGCGGCTATATGTCTATATTTTCACGCGAACCGTAGTTATTTGCATATTATTTAGCTCAATTTTTTGTACTTAGTGAATGCTCTATGCTGTCTTTTATAAGCAAAGACGCTACGCCTCGTGTCCTTTTCGAAGGGTGATATGAGTGATAAGCACTATATGATCTTACTTAATTCTTTAAGCATATGTCAATATCGTTTGTGCAAATTAATACCTCTAGCTCGTCCATCTTTTGCAGAAGACCGTTCGCATTTCCTGTAAGTATTTTTAATTTGGTTGCGTCTAATTTTTCAAACATGCGTTTATTTAACCGACTCTGTTCTTCCAGTCTGCCAAGAATCGCGGAGAAAACTTGAGCCACTGGATCAGGCGTTATTTCATTTTGTTGATTCGCTTGCAACGCGGCCTCGGCATATGTTTTTGTTCGAGTATTTGACGACGTTTCAATACTAATTTTCTTTTCTCGCGGCTGTTTGGACAATTCCTTAGCCTTTGGTCCAAAATTCGACGACTTTGTTTTAAGTGGTTTTTCTTTCGGTTGTTTGAACAGTCCATTAAACTTTTTCTGTCGTTCAGCTATTTTAGCGACGGGTAAAGATGCTTTCTTTAATACATCACGCCTGTTTTGTAGCTCCATAGCTACTTCGCAGCCGCGATAGTTCGCCGGGTGGTTTCCTTTGCAATTAATGCAAGTTCGCAAATAGCTTCTATTCAGACCGCACTCTTTGGACAAGTGTTTACCAGCACATTTTACGCAACGCGGTTCTTTTTGGCAATACGCGGTAGTGTGATTGTACCCTTGGCAACGCTTACACTGAGGGACGAGTGGAGTCCTTTGTCGCACCGGTTCAATTATAAGAATATTCTAAGTATTGTAATTTTTTTCAATATTTCACGCTTTATTACGATTTCCTCATTTCGCTTTTGACTTTTCTTTTTTTGTTTGGTCGGCTCTTCGTACTTGGATCTATTTCTCGCGCTAGCTCTTATTCGTTGGTTAAGTAATCGTGACGAACTGGACTGATTGTTTTAACTTTAGCCTCTTTTTTTAGCTGAGATTCCCTAAGCTATTTGTTCTCGGCTTTGAGTTGATCAATTTCGCTTTTAAGCTTTTTGGATTTTACTAAGCTTAATGCGGAGTTCATTATTTTCCTCCTCGCAGCGTTTACATTTCTTTAAGTCTCGGGTTACGCGCGCGGAGTCTTTCGGCGCCGTAGGACTACTTTTAGGATTTGATTTTGTCACAGATCACGTTTTACTATTTCTAAAAGGGTCAATTGATTGCAATAAACGGCTCTCCCAGGATCCGCAGGATCCGTAGAGTATGCCTCCGAAGAGTGTGGATTTTCCAGTAAAACTGGGCTGCCACCTGGGTATTAAATATTTTTGTTTTGTCCATTGCATAGTTTGTACACGCTACAACTCGGTATACGGAGGGTTGATTTTAGTCCACTCTTACGACAGGCATGCCTACCTCGTAAAATCAGGCATGCCTACCTGTTAAATCAATATGCGAACATGCCACAACAACTGGGCACGAGCATTTTTAGCTTCGCCCACATAATATTTATTTTAATACAACAAACAAGTTGTGAAGACTCGAAAAAAACAATTTTCTTAAATTTTATGAGGACAACTTTGTGCAGAATAGAAAATCGCAAAGCAACAAAATGAATACAAATGCGGAAAATATTACAACATCAAAACCAAATCGCCTTTTCTCGCAGGTCTCTAAACTAATTAAAACTACCCGAAACATTTTATTTAAAAAAAAAACCAACAACCATAATTTTCCAAGCACAACCTTCTTATCAAAGCTTAAAGGCAAGCGTGACAGAGAATTTAAATTTTTCTAAATTTTTTACAGCACCCTCCCACACACAGACAGGAACCATTCCATTTTTTAATGCTTCCTCTGTCGGATTATGGTTGATTTCATCCTGAAAAAATATTTATTATGTATTTACGAAACCACTTTTAAAAGCAGGTAGCTACTCCATTTAAGTTTAAATAAATTTTATCGCATAGGTAGGGTGATATCAATGGATGAGTGTCGAGTATGACATATTATAAAATGTGATCGATTATTTTAATATGTCTGAAACCGGAGTGGAAAGTGAACGTGTCAACTGTTTAAAAAGTTTTTCTTTTCTTAAATTCCAGCAACGCCATCCTAGGGGTGTCAATTTTAAAACCTGAAACCCAGGTGCAGTGAAGTAATCCATATCCGCATGAGGCACACTTGCAGTAAATTCCAGAAACTTCATCATGCAGGCCAACTCGTAAATTCCTCAATTGGAATTTTGTGGGTTGGTTGGTGCGCGCAAAATTAGAGATGGGGACAACTTGCGGCATAAATTGCAGTAAAAATCTTGTCATTTATTTGGACATCAAATGCTGTTCTCTAAAGCCCCCTGGGATTTTTTAAGGGATTTAGATTAACTTGCATAATAAAGAGTGTTTTTTTTAGAGGTATATGACTTCGAATTGAAATAAAACACAGGAAAATCGTTTTTTTTTTTAAATATGATTTCGGGTATGTGGCCGCCGCCGCTGGTTCGAATAAAGACGAGTCTAGAAGTCCAATTTTTAACCACTTTTTCAAGCATTTGGGGCTGTATGTCGGCACTAACGCCACGAATGTTGGTTTCCAAGTCCCCTAACGTTTCTGGTTTGTTGGCATAGGCCAGCGACTTCACATATCCCCAAAGAAAATAATCCAATGGTGTCAAATCACACGATCTTGGTGGCCAATTGACGTGAAATTATGCGCTCATCGAATGTTTAATTCAATAAATCGATTGTGACGTGCACTGTGTGGCATGTAGCGCCGTCTTGTTGGAACAAAATATTCGGTTATCATGGCTCTATACCTGTCTCCATTAACGGTAACCGACTCTCCAGCATCATTTCGGAAGAAGTATGGCCCAATGACTCCACCAGCCCATAGAGCACACCAAACAGTCAGTTTTTGTGGATGTAATGGCGTTTCAAGGGTCTCAAGTAGATTCTCTCCACTCCAAATGGGGCACTTTGGCTTGTTGACGTAGCCATTCAACCCAAAATGAACCTTATCACTGAACAAAATTTTGCGGTAAACTTCGCGAACTAAACCATTATTTTTGAAATAAATTTGCACGATTTGCAAGCTTTGTTCATTTGTCAACCTGCTCATAATGAAATGGCTAACCAAACTGAACATAAATGACATTAGAGTTACCAGATTTGACCACAAAATGTCAGTTTTATCTCTATTCGAAAAACTAACCTAAAAAAAAACACCCTTTAGTTATCACAGTAATTTGGGTATAAAGGCAGTGTTGCACTTTTGAAGAAACTATATACCAGGGTGTTTCTTAGCTTCTCCTTTAAAAATATTTTTTTTTCCCAAGGTAGGTGGAAAATCTTCCATGAGACATTATGGGGACCGGCCGCATGTGCTTATAATAGTGTGAAATTCTAACTCACTAAAAACACCTCCCTCCAAAATACTCTTGTACTAGAACTAGAGGAAGTTTATGGAATACGCTCCTAATAGGGAATAGTTCAATATCTCAGAAACAACGTAACGTATGTGTCCGCAAATATCACGAAAAGCTTTTCTTTCATGCGCATATAAACTGTCAGTACACTTGTGCATGGCGATCAATGCAGACGTGAGTTGCTGTAAAAACAAGTTTATTGGTTAAGTGTGTAGTATATTTTGTAAAGTTTGATTTCCCTATATTTCAGGTTCAATTTAACTTTATCCAACAATTTTTTTAAGTATTATTACCAAAAACATCCAGCTTTTCAATAACTGTGAAAATTTAAGTTAGATAAGTTAAATAGTGAAGGTAATTTTTACTTTATTTGATGCTACCCTGTTCCTAATATGGAATAGTTTTAACTGGAACATTTTTTCAGAAGCCGCCTTTTTAGACGAAGAGCGGGCTAGTGAGCAGGAACATATACCACCGGTTGAAGATACACACGCTAGTCCAAGCTTCCAAAGTCCTCAAAGGCCTCAAAGTTCACCAAGCCATTTTATAGGTCCGAAACGCCTTTCACCTTTCCCTCCTTTAAAAAAAAATTCAAATAGGGGAAGGAAATTAGGTTTCTCATGCAAGATCACAGCATCACCATACAAAGCTGAGCTGGAGATATATAAAGCAACACAGCAGAAAAAGGACCAGGCTAAGAAGGGAGTAACTAATTTTAATCTACCATCAACGAGCGGCCTTCAAAGGATGAAGACGGTGAAAAAGTCTAAACAAAATCAGCAGCCAGATTCGTCTTCTTCATCAGAATGTGATGCTGATGACCTTTCTCTTCACTCAGATTCTTCAACTGACTTGCCATCTTCATTGCAAACATGTAATCCTGACGGCCAGGCAGAGTGCGGTTTTTGTTTTGGATTGTTTAGCTATGATAAAGGCGGGGAGGAGTGGATTCAATGTATGCCCTGCCGTAAATGGTACCACGTAGATTGCTCTGGAGCAGAGTCTACTAATTTTATTTGCAATTTTTGCACTACAAATTGAATTTTGTACAAACACTGTTTCGAGTTCATTGGTAGTCCATATTAGGATCATATTTAATAAAGTGTAATATGTATTTAAGTTCTATCTATATGTATTAAGGTTTTATCGGCGCACAAGATTTGTCAATTAGGCGAGTGTGAAATTTCGTATTTCGTCTTCAACGGTAGTAGTTATACTTAGATCTCTGTGGATATCGTCGTTTCTTAGGACTTTATTTTGGAAAGTCTGCAAAATGTTAACATTACTTGGTTTGGTGCAACCCCAAAGTTGTATACCGTACATCCAAACCGGTTTTAGAACTTGCTTGTATAAAAGCAGCTTGTTTTGCATGCTGAGTTTAGAAAATCTTCCAATCAGCCAATGCATTTGATTAAATCTGATGACGAGCTCTTCGCGGTGATTTCCATTTTAATTTTGCATCCAATGTCATTTCCAAGTATTTAGCCTTGTTTGCGAATGGAATTTGTACCGATTCAATAAAAATGGGTATATAACTGTAGGTAAAATTAACGTGTGTGGATTTTGTATCGTTGAGGACAATACGCCAAGTTTTTGTCCACAAGCATATTCCGTCGATGGATCGTTGAAGCTGATTGGTCGTGGACTGAATCGAATTGTCTACGGCTAATATGGCCGTATCATCTGCGAATGTCGCTAGGACAGTATCATCTTCTTGCGGTATATCACGAGTTTATAAAAAAAAAAAATCGGATCAAGAACGCTTCCTTGTGGAACTCCAGCCGCGATTTCCTTGAATTCGGAGCACTTGTTCCCGTGTTTAACACGAAAGAGTCTGTCATCTAAATAAGAGCTTAGGATTTCATATAATTGCTTTGGGAGAGCTTTGTTTAGTTCCGTCCCGTATGCCATACTTTGTCGAAGGCCTGAGAGACGTCAAGGAAAACGCTAGAACAAATTTTTTTCTCCTCTAGTGCTTTTTCAATTTCGTTGGTAATTCTGTAAATCTGGTCAATTGTACAGTGCTTCGTTCTGAATCCGAATTGGTTATCCGGCATTAATCGGCGTTCTTCGATGATCGGAAGTTATCGTTTCAATATGAGTTTTTCAAATATCTTCAACATTATTGTTAGAAGCGATATTGGTTTATAGGATTTTTTGTCATTTGGAGGTTTACCTGGATTAGGAACGAACCATTATCAACTCAGCTATCTTTCATTGCCGGGGAACGTACTATAGTCTAATAGAAGCGTTTATGAGATAAACAAATCTAAGTAGTGCTTTTCTGGTCAGCTCCTTAAGGACCTGTCCCGTAATTAGGTCATATCCAGGAGTTTTGTTTAATTTAAATTTTTGTATTTTCGACCAGCGATACTCGTCTAATTTGAAAATTGTCAGATACCGTGGTAGGAACAGTGTCTTCAACCAACGCTTCACCGTCAAATAGTGACGCAAATATTTCGGCCTTTTCCTTGTCTCCTTTCGCCCATTCGCCATTATTTTTCCGGATGGGTGGCGCTTGCATCTTTGGCTTTTTAATGCCGTTCATAGCTTTCCAAAGCGAATAGTTAGAAGTTTTAAACTTTCGAGATACATAGAGATTTCCCGAATGTCTCTTTTGAGTTAGCTGGAAAGATTATTTTAAATTGTTTTACCCTGCGGAGCACAAGATTGCTGCCATCTTTTACGCGCTCCTCGTTTTTCCTTTACTAAATCAGTAATTTCGCGGGGTTATTTTAATTCGTTACTTGCAGTTACTCTCTTTTTATGAGGAGTATTGTTCCACGCTGAACTTTGCAAGGCATCGATGAATTGATTCATTGATTCCTCACTTCGTCATCGAGTTCATATGGTGTTCGAAGGGATACTTTCAGATAGATTTTATTTATGCAGTCTTTTCTAAAGGAGTCCCAATTAGTTCTTTTGCTAGTAAGTTTTGGTGGACCGTCTTTTTCGCGTAAACCTCCACTGGTAATTATCAGAATGACCTCCATTTTATTCGTTGATTTATTTCCTTAATAAATTGTTCCAAAGATAATTTCTTTATTTCTAAAAGTCTGAATGTTAAAATTTTAAATTTATAAATCCTTTATGCCTATGTACACGCCTACGATTAATCGATTGACTAAGCATAAATCTTTATTCACCCATGCTTAGATGTATGTGTGAAAACTTAATACCATTGAGAGCATTTATCATGGCGTAGTGTAAATGAATCTATACCCTAATCGTTAACTTAATCGGATTACTGTTTGTTCACTTCCTCAAGTGGACAAACATGCCTCCATTGAATTTAATGCTCATGGTAATTCCATATTATATCAAAAAGAATGAAAATACCTTTACAATGGCTCCATGACAATACAGGCTTGGGTTTACTTTAAATGCACCTGTTGGATATGGGACAGCAAAATACATGTATTTAAGTCTAAGCCGATATACAAAGTTGACTGCCTCAGGACATTTTAATATACGACAATTAATTTATGAAATGAAGGACCATAATTGTACGATAGGGAGGTGGACCATGTTCCCCAAGAGAATTACAAGAGGGAGACGACAGTAAGTACGCAGTAAGTTGATGCGGAAAAATACTTAAAAACTTAAGGATAGGCTGCAGACTCCTTGTTTTTATAATTAACGCGCACTAAAGGACTTTGGATAAAGTGACATAGGGAAGGAACTTTAGGGATTTGAGGAGTTAGAGAAAAGGGGACACCGATGTACGTTAATTTTAAATATCTGCAAACTATAAAGTGAAATAAGAATAGAGCGTCGTGCAGCATTCCACATATGTATTGTATGGCTAAGGAAGGAATGTTTGTATTTCACTGTAAAAATACAAGGTGAAGGGTGAATTGATTGAGCATGGCGAGTATTGCGGTTGAATTGGTGTAATGGTGGAATGCAACTGAGATAGTCAAGCTATTTCGCGGTGTTTCGATCGCCAATAAGTTTAATCGCACCAGACCAGACATTTTTTTTTTTGGTTGCGCCTGGAGGTGAGTAATCTTCAGAAGATACCAATAGCCCATACCATTGGTTATGCCCGATTCAGATATATCTAGTCTGCCTACGGGCTAAACCTCACCCCTCAGAGAGGCACTATGAGATCCGATCGCGCGCGCTCATAGTAGTAAGAAATTTGTTCCTCTCATTTTTTCATTTTAGTAATGACTACGACTAAGTTACCTTAACAAGTAGTTTACGCTTCTGTAGTGTTAATCGCGTTTGGTAGGTAGCTTTCCAGCGAACGCACCTACTAATACCGTCATTACATGCGGTTTTTCCTTATGGCGCTAGGTCGAACGGTCTTGTTCTTTGTAGTCGGCGCTCAAGGTATGTCACGTCCAGAGTACGAATTATTTCATTATTGCAGTGACCATGAATACGAGTACGAAGTTTGCGAGCAAAATTTGTAACTTCGTTACTCACGGTAGCAATTCTTAGATCTCTGTGAATATCACTATTCCTTATATACCATGGAGCATTCACGATTGCTCTTAGCGTTTTGTTTTGGAATGTTTGTATTATAGCCATATTGCTTTGTTTGGTACAACCCCAAAGTTGTATACCGTATGTCCAAGAAGGTTTTAGCACTTGCTTATACAGGAGCAGTTTGTTGTATACGCTTGTCTTCGAATATCTTCCGAGTAGCCAATACATTTCTCTAAGTCTGATTGGGAGCTCGTCGCCTTTTGTACGTGAAATTGACATGCTTCGGCTTGGTCTCGTTAAGGGCAATTCGCCAGGTCTTTGTCCACTCGCATACTTTATTAAGAGCCCGTTGAAGTTTTCCAGTTGATGATTCGACTGACTCATCCATTGCGAGGATAGCCTTATCGTCTGCGAACGTTGCTACGATGGTCCCTTTATCTTGTGGTATATTTCTTATGTAGAGCAGGAATAATATTGGGCCGAGAAAGCTTCCTTGCGGAACACCGGCGTGGATTTCCTTGAATTCCGAGAATTCAGTCTCATGTCAAACACGAAAGAGTCTGTTTTCAAGGTAGGATTTCAATATTTTGTGTAATTTTTCCGGTAGGATTGCTTATACATTAGGCATTCATGCCATACCTTGTCGAAGGCTTGCGATACGTCGAGAAAAGCGCTGGAGCAAATCTTTTTGCATTCTAGAGCTTTTTCAATTTCATTTGTTATTCGATACACCTGATCGATTATGGAATGTTTGACCCGGAAGCCAAATTGATGATCTGGTATCAAGCGTCTTTCTTCAATTACTGGTTGTAATCGTTTTAGCAGAAGTTTCTCATAAACTTTAGATATTATCGGCAGTAGCGAAAGACGACCAAACATGAGCGTTCTACTCAAGTTTGGAACCCAACACATTTCGCAGTGTCTAATATGCGGTCACTCTATAGAAGTTTGCCATTCACGCACATACCAAGGTTAGAAGGCCTTTCGGTTTCAGCGATGCAATTGCCATCCATTGATAATGGGAGAGTATTGGGGTTTCTCCTTAATGACAGTAGACAGCATTGTGTTTTGGAAGATTTAAATTCTACTCTATTGGTCTTACCGCACTTAAGAATACTGTCGAGGTCAGAATTTATTGAGCTTAATATACGTTCGAGAGCCTAAGGGTATTTTTGTCAACGAAGAAATGAATTGGATTAGAAGTGATAGAGAGGAGATCATTGATAAAAACATGATAAAGAGAAGATTTTTTGTTTTTGGAAGATTTTTGTGTACACAAGAATAATATTGAAAACTGGTTCAGTATTTACCGATCAGAAATGTATTACTATCAAGACTTCAACTTCGGAGAGCTGTGATTCTCGCTGTGATTCTCGCTCAACTTCTGCAAATGCAAAGAAGTTACGCAATTCCGTTTGCATTTTTTTCTATGGGATCATGTTTCATTGTACTTTTACCCAGTATATTTGAACCCACTACTTAAAATTAATATGCACATGGTATTTATTCGATTACACGGTTCCAACTTCCGAAATTTTTTGTTGAAGCAATTCGATTCCTAATTCGTGTGAAATAAATAAGTAATTTTTTTTTGTCGAAAGCCTTTCTGAACCTTTTGCTGAAAACTTTGGAAAGACTGGTTGAGCTGCATGTGCGCAAAGTTGCGGCTCTCACTCTTCCTTGCGACTCAAGCTTATGCGGATGATGTTGCCATTCTGTCTGCCTAGGGACTGGCTGCTCTTACGCTCAGATATCCCTAGATTTCATCGACGTTTGGTGCACTTGGGCTTTTGGGCTTTTAGTGAATGCTCTTTAAATCACGGTTGTTCTCTTTACGAGAAGGAGGAACGTCACTGGTGTCACCATCCCTATCTTCGATGAAGTCAAATATCTGGGATTAATCCTCGATATAAAAAAGTCTATGGTCTAAGCATATTGAATCGTAAACCGATAAAGTATTATCGACTTTCTGGCAGTGTAGCGGCGCTTTTGGTAAGACATGGGACTTGTCACCAAAACGGGTCCTTTGGATCTATACATCTCATACTAATAGGTTGTTTTGTGGAACAGGCTTTCGTGGAAACGTGTTACTGCTTGTCTTGACTGCACAGGGGCATTCCCCAGATCGCAGGGCTCTGCTCTAGATGCTTTGATGAATTTTCCCAATCATCTTTTGCTTAAAGGGAGGTAAAGAACTTTGCTCGAGAAATATTTGTTAACCACTGTCTTATGGATACAATAACAGAAATCCTTTAATTTGCTCAGGTAACAGAATGGCTTCTGTAAGACTATGACCCGTAAAATAAATATCATCATGTTTTCACAGATGGCTCGAAATCCGGACAGAGGTTTGGGGCTGAAGACTTTGTGGAATGCGATAAAATAGGAATTCACTTGCGGGTAGTCGCGCCAGTTTTCCAAAAAGTGGTTTTTGCCATCAAAATTGCTATGCAATATATTATGGGCAACAGGTCGAGGGCTAGAAGCATCTGCTTTTTCAGTGATAGCCAAGCTGCATTAAATGCGCTGCTAAAGCCCTCTTATCACGTCCAAGTTAGTGCTAGAACTCAAGCTTTCTCTGAATTTGGTCGGAAGGCAGTGAATTTGCAAGCCATGGTTCAGAAGGAGTTTTCTCAGGACCTGTTGTCGGGTCTGCTTACATCTATAGTCATCTCTTCCATTGATGCTTAAGTTTCCCGTGAACACAAGTTTCGGTGGCGCGGCTGCGTTGGATGCAGACAGACCAAACTATTTCGCCCGAAGATTTGCAAAAGGTCTGCGTCTTTTCTTCTATCGACTGCAGGCGTTCTGCTTGTAGGCGTTCTTTCGGGCCACCAGGCTTTTGCTAAAAACACTTAAATGTGTTTGGCTGGAGCGACACCACCTTCCATTGCGGTGAAGCGGATGAAACAGCAGAACACTTTCTCTGCAGTTTTTTTGAGTGCCTAAGCTCTTCATCACTGAAGCTTCTTCTCATCTTTCTTCGAAATATGGGAAAACTAAGTACATAAACGTATGGTAGCACAATGGACAGTATTTGTATCTGAGCTCTCCATCGGGTAGTAGCAACCTTCGACTAAAAATGAAAGAAGAAGAAGAAGGGCCTGCAGTCTTTTCGTGCTAGTAGATGCCGCAGAGTTCCCATACACATTACTTCGAACTAGTTTGGTCTCTCTGCAGCCCGTACCATCGAATTTGGAAATCTAATCATCAATGGAGGTCTGTAACTACACAATAGCCTTAATTAATAGCCCGAACGCCTTCAGGATGTTTTCATCCTACTTTAAATTATATACTTGCCAACACAGTGCACACAGCAATTTGTGCAGTGGTTTTAAGTAAATAAAATCCTCCGCCAGATTCTCAAAGTTGGCCTTAGAATTAAAATCCAGCAATGGATGGCAATAGAATAAAACTATCAAATAGAATTAAACTTATCTGTTGTAGCGTATCTTCAAAAATTCAGTAAAATGGTAAGCCATTTTGCAGAATGCGGTCTTTACTTTAAAACTTTGCTTATTCGAGTAATAATTTTGTTTAATTTAACACATGTTGAAAACTATGTTAATGGTTAAAACTTTAATTAAAATGCAAGTAGTGTTCCATGAACGCTAGGAAACCCAAATTAAAATTGGAATTCAACACGTGCCGGATAAATTGAAAACAAAATAAACACATATTAAACACTCGTAATTGCAGACTTGGTAGAATGGGTATACCTAAATGCTTAAACTCATTCAACACGAGTCACAACATTGATCCTCTTAAAGCATCTAAGCACCGGAGGTCTTACCCAGCCGATGAATTATTACATCCATAAATAGATTATGCGCCACGAGTAGCGGCAGCAACAAAGTAGTTTGCAGTCATTTGCATAGGATTTTCATTTCATCATTTCAAGGTTCTTGCACTTACCCACCAAGTCTGTGTGCATGAACTTGACTGGTGCACAGAGGACCCCTCCAAACATACATATTACCCAAACATTTCCCCTGCTTGTAGTGGATAAGGAAGGACGACAGCTACATCGTATATGCTATTAGGTTCAATTAACAGGGACAATTGCATTGGCAAACACTCGAGAGTGACATATTTTGCCGCCATTATGTGACGAAGGCTTTCAATCGGCGGGGCGCTTTTGTAGACAAAATGTGATGGTCAACATATGGCCTCGGTAACGAATTTCGTTTCCAGCTGCAAAGTGACAAAGGATAATTCCCATGCTACGTGGACATTGGCAGACCACCAACAATAGTATTCATCATTCACTTTCAACACGCACAAATGGTGCCGACCAAAAATCTGAGCTTGGTGTACCTCGCGCATTTGTGGAAGTGCAAAATACTCCCAGCCAATATATCCTTTTATGGTTGGTATTTTTTTTTTCATCCCCTCTCTTACGTCCTGCACAAAGTTTTTAATGGTAACCTGGCGCATCAGAGCTTCAAGTCCTTTTCATGATCGTTTGAGCGGCAAGCGGAAACGGAACAGTTGCAAAGGAAAAGGAAACTTTCTGGTCCTACGGGTTAATTTGTTAATGGCCAGGCAGACGATGTTAACGCTGAAGGAGAGGAGAATTGAAGTCGGCGCATGGCATACTCTATGATTTTCATAATTCAGCAACCGTAATGTGAAAACTGGTTTTGTGTATTTTGAATAATAGGTACAGGTAAGTATTCACTTGAAATATGAATTAAAGGATTTTCGTCTTTTTGCGTTCTCGGTCAAAGGAACCGACGTGCATTAATAATGCGGGAAAGGTTGAATATCTGCAATAGTAACCGCAATAAGTTAGGTATAGGTGTGGCGTAGATACTTTTTATGCCGTGCCACGTGCGGAATTTTTTGTTTTTTAGTAATTAAATGGCTATCTGACGGATGAGGTGGGTAAAATTTGTATAAAAACAGAAGTAACCAGCTAAGGACGTCGCATGGCATTTAATAGAAAATCTCAATGTCAAACCGATCGAAAGCCTCCTTCCTTAAAGTGCAACTTTCGTATCGAATTGAAATGTACATATGTATGTCTGTAATTTTGCTTCGGGCAATAAACCACACTCCAGCTCATAAGCAACATAAAATATTTTATATATGAAAAAGAAAATAAAAAAAAAATCACATAAAACATATTTGAATATAATTTTCATAATTGCCAAGGGAAATCGAAGTGAGTAGACTGTTACGTACGCAGCGTAGAATACAAAATTTTCAAATACAAATTTATTCGGAAAGTTTGATTTCTTCAAACTGTTCCGTAAATAACTTATTGGCGCTTGGGGCAAACGGTGCTCATTACCATTTTCGATTATAAAATTTGGTTGAATGGGTCCAAATTGGATGCGGGTTAACCGAGGATGTTTATGTTTCTTCACCGAGACCGAGAAAAGGGATATAGCATTCAAATTTTTGTTTATGAGAACTGATTTGCCATCAGCTGTGTTATTCGGATGTGAACTATAGTTCAAGTGGAAAATGTTAATCGAAAATCATAAACACGTTGGGTCAAGGGCTTCACAAACATTTGAGAAGTGGAGCGAGTTTTGATGTATGCCGCGAGTTCTGATAAACAGGTGCGTGATTTCTAAATTAAATCTAAGGTACCTTTAGACTATCTTTATGGATGTTGTTGTAGGCGAGTAAAAGGGTTTGTTGTCTCTGACAGTGGAAGTTTTTTTTTTGTTTTTGTTGATTTTCAAAGCTTGGTCAGCTCGTCTTGAAGTGAAATACAGACGTTGTTAAAGTATCGCGAAGAAAAAATGTGCCCAAATTTAAGCTAACTGTATGGAGAGTCTGTATCAGGAGTTGGAGGAGGTATCTTCTTCGCCTGCTGATTGGAAGCAGGTAACCCATGAGCTTCGACAAAACACGAACAAGGGAACAACAATTGCAACGATTGCCGCACAGAGAAGAAGAAATGCTCAGGAAATTCGTTCGCCGAAGTTCATTATCATTCCCCGGCTATATTTTCCAGGAGACGCCCCCAACAATGAAAAAGTGACTGACATAACAGTCGAAGAAGTTGGGAAAGCGGTCAAGAACTCCAAGAAGAGAAAAGCGGTTGGGCCGAATGAGATACGCAGTGAGTTCTGGAAAAAAAATGGGAGACATCGGGCTCAGATGGCTCATAATTCTTATCTCCAAACTCATGAGAGGTGATCCAATGCCCAATCAGTGGAGGGAAACTGATGATCTTCCTTTGCACAAAGGTTTGTCGCAAGTAAATCAACCGTAGATTCGTGATTCCTCAAAGTATCTGCATATGATTCTGGTTGATTTTGAAAAAGCATTCGATAGACAACCAAGAGATCTGATATGGGTAGCGCTAAGACAACGAGGAGTCCCTGAAACCTACATACGTACGTAGATGATCATGGACATGTACGAGGGTGCGAAGATAAAAGTCAGATGTCCCGCAGGGGTCACCGATGAATTCCCAAATAAAGTCGGTGTTCACCAGGGAAGTGTCTTAAGTCCTTTGCCCTTTATTACAGTCCTAGATTATCTGCTTGAGGGAAAAGTGACGGACCCTAAAGTGCATCAGTTATTCTTTGCTGACGATGAAGCCATCATAAGTAATGATCAGACTTCCCTGCAACGAGCACTTGATGTTTGGGTAGATGTTGTAGAAGGGAATAGGTATCGTATTAGCCAAAAAAAGACAGAGTATATGTACTGCCCATTCTCTGACCCAAGTTAGCCCATTCCGGACATTTATTTGAAATGGGTGGTGGTTCCCAAGTGTGAAAAGTTCAAATATCTGGGATCAATGATCAACAGCGAAGCATCCGTTGATGACGACATCAATCATCGTGTAAACGTAGAATGGATGAAGTGGCGGGAAAACTCTGCCATCTTCTGTGACCGAAAAATGTCCCCTAAGCTGAAAGGAAGGCTCTACACCGGCCCTCACATACGGTTCGCAATGCTGGACAATGTACAAAAAGTATGAGGGCAAGTTGACAGCAGCTGAGATGAAGATGCTTCGCATGACTGCAGGAGTAACAAAGCTTGATTGAATAAGAAGTTCCAGAATCCGAGGAAGCCTTCACCTCGAAAAAATTGGAGCACGAGATGGTTATTGTCATGTTCAAAGGGGGGATCCTACGAACCCCGTCAAAAAGGCAATGGCAATTAACGTTCCCTTACAATCGCGTAAGAGAGGCAGGCCTAAAAACTTCTGGATCAGACAAATGCAGAAACACCAGCATTTGATTGGCCTCAATGATGAAGTGATCCAAAATCGGGATGCCTGCAGATATCTTTTGAGGTCAAACCGGCGAACCCCACAGGGGGACCAGTAAGAATGTAGTGTAGTTTGGGGGTTATGATCCCTGTAATCCTGATCATAATCTCGTCGTTAAATTGAAAGAAGAAGTTGATTTACCAAGTATTTGTTAAGTTTTTATGAAAATATGACTAAAGATTCAATTCTTGCTGTCGGACTAAGCAGCAAGTCCTAGACTTAGATTCTTCTATATGAAAGATTTCATCGATTTGCATTTTTAAAGAAAAGTTAGGTAAGGTTAAAAAGAAATGGCTACGCGCACAAAAAGGAAAACACTGAGATCTAGGAATACGTTCTGGCTGCATGTTAAACCAATTGGAGCTTCGAAGTAAAGGAAACTTCTACTGTTCATTTTGTTGGGATTATTCATATCATTAAGGAATAAGGCTCCAAGATTAAGCTTATTCAGGTGCGGAAGGTAAAGTGATTCCAAAGTTGGTGAGTTCATAACTCTTACAATACCCAGGAATGTCTCTATACAAATGTGAATGTTTAAATGTAAGGTAGGGTTACCAACTCCAGTAAGGGCTAGACCCGTAGATTTTAAAAACTAATTTTGTCATTAACCCAAAAATAACAACACCACAAAGCAAAGAGTCTTTTTTGTTTGATTTAAAAGTGGTAACTTCATCATCAGCTGACTACATCATTTTATAATGACTTTGGTCCGTTTTACAAATATGAAGTACTTATTCATTTCCTCGAAATTTACTCACATCAACGTAGATTAATGTTAAAAGAGCTTCCATACCATGAAAATTAAATTAAAGAAGAAATAAGAATGCCAAGTTCTCATTTTATGAGGATTTTTCAAAGCAAACAACATTTTGTTAAAAAAAAGTTTGCGTGACAAACTGGTTAAGGAGGTCAGATTTTATGAAATTCTTAACCCTTTCCCGTCAACTTTAAAACATTTTTTTTTCTAGATTATGTGAGTGGGCGTATTAAAATTCATACACTTAATCAATTATTTTATTTTATTTTTATTTTTCATGATTCTTGACTTAACAAACATTGTATTTACTTAATCTACCATAACAATATTAAGTACAAGAATAGGTAGTGACATTTGTATTTGTGTATTAACAAATAGTGATAATGTCACTTCAGAAAAAATATCTTGGAAGTGTGGGGTGAATTGATTAATTAATTTTAAAAGAAAAACATTTTATGAATTTATACATATTTTTACAGAAAATTAACGATAAAAAAGAAAGAAAACGTAAATTTAAAAGAACATTAATTTGTACATAAAACAGCTATAGAACAATGTAACGTACATGTTTAGACAACATAGGGCAGCAAAACTTTAATTTCCTCGTGATCAAAATCAAGAAGCCATATCTTTACGTATTTTAGGAATAGGGACAATGATCTTATTCCTCGGATATTTATAGGAAGTTGATTAAATAGTTTGCACGACACGATGGAGTAAAAGTTTTTGAATAGAGTAGTACGGAAAGGAGGAATAATGACAGCATTAGTTGAATTGCTTCGCAAATTGCGATTGTTTGAAATAGGGCTCTGTAAATAGCCACCTCTCATAAAAAAAATTTTTGAAACTTTGAAATAGTACAAATGTTTTAGTGGCAGAATTTTCAATGCTCTGAACAAAACTATAGAAGGAGCTAAACGATTTACCCCACATACTTTTCTTATAGCACATTTTTGCAAAACAATCAATGGTTCAATCTTCGTTTGGTAAGCGCCACCCCAGCAACTTATTCCGTATTGTAGTTTTGATTGAAATATTCCATAATATACTGTTTTCAAAGTATTTTTGTCACAGAATTGTCTAAGGCGATAAAAGCTTCGTACTGAAGATCGTAAATATTGTTTCAGAATCGAAATATGTTTGGACCAACTCATATTTTGTTCAAAAGTGATGCCTAAATATTTAAACTGATTAATTGTTTCAATTTTAAAACAGCATGTGTTACAACATGCCTGCTCAAACAACATTGTCCTTGTGGCTTCTTCAGTACAGACACAATTTGACGCATTTGACCATTTGCAATTGTTTGCATGAAAGAAAATTTCGAAGCTTAGGGACTCTTGCGCATTAAGACTGAAGTGAAGTAATTTCGTTTTATTGCTGACAACTAGTTTGTGTTCCGAAAACCACAATCCCAGGAGGTGAACATCATGGTTTATGTCCACGCTTAAGTTAAGAGGACTATCCGAGCGGTATGCAATGCCCAGATCATCTGCAAAAGCTGTAACATTCCCTTTAAACGGTTGACTAAATAATGAGTTGATGTAAATAAGAAACAGTATTGGACCAAGGACGGATCCCTGGGGTACACCTAAGTTCATAGTTTTTGGTCTGCTAACAAAGTTACCTATTACAACTTTTTGAGTTCTATCCTTTAGGTAGGACTCAAACCAGTTGTGCATAAATCCACGAAATCCTGCATAGTGCAGTTTGTTAAGTAGAACTCTGTGGTTGATCATGTCAAAAGCTTTGGTAATGTCTACAAAAAGCCCGGCGCAACATTTTTTATCATCCAGAGCTTTATAAATAAAGGAGCAGAATTCCAAGAGGGCATTTTCTGTAGAAAGGCCTTCCCTAAAACCGAACTGAGCAGCACTTAGGAAATTAACTTTTGCCAGGTATCTCAAAACTCTATTCTTAATGGCTTTTTCAAAGACTTTAGAGACTGATGACAATAAAGAAATTGGCCTGTAATTGTTTTTGTCACTCTTACTACCTTTTTTGTAAAGAGGGATCACATTAGCACATTTTAATTTGTCTGGGAAGACGCCGGTTGAAATACTTAAGTTAAAAACATAAGCTAATATGTTTACAACATTAAGTGCTATGCTCTTGAGGGTAGGGTTGGAAATTCCATCACAACCACAAGATCTTGAGCTGTTAAGGGAACAGATAATTTTATACAATTCTAATTTTATACATAGACATATAGCTTTGGAGATATTGGGAGAGTTGCTATCAATGATACTATTTATAGCCTTCCATTCCTTTCTTGGATTACCAAGTGCGTTACGGACTTTAGAGTAGAAGTATCTATTTCGAGCTGTCCTTATATCGTTGTTTACTTCCTTACTCAATATTCTGAAACGATTTTTCAGCGCTGTATTAAGAGGATGTTTGGAGCACTTTTTTCTTAATTTATTTTTAAGCTTAATTTTTTTTAACGCAGAATAAGTAATCCAAGGCTTTAACCTTTTTTCAGACTTTTTACGGACGATAGTATATGTAAAATTACTTATGTAATTCTGAAGAAATGATAAAAATAGATCATAAGCCTTAGAAGCATTAACTTCCTCATAAATTTCCTCCCAGGTTTCGGAACGTAGTTCAATATTAAGCAAGTCGAAGTTTACTTTCGTTACCGTAGATGACAAAATATGCTTCGCGGGTTTCTTAGTATTTAACGTACTAAAGAGAATACCAGTCATACAGTGATCAGTAATGCGGAGATCAAAATTAATACCAGCACATTCGTTTACGGATATTTTTTCAAAAACGTCCAAATACATGGTCAAGACAAGTGCCTGAAATTGGTCTAGTAATTTCGTTTATAAAAGGTGATAGACCATGCTCAGCCATTGTAGCAAGATAAATTTCCGTTAAAGTACTGGGGGTTAAAATGTCTATATTAAAATCACCCAGGAAAATAAGATTATCTACTTTTTCGTTTCTTAAGAGCACTGAAAATTCATTCAAAAACACTTGAATATCATAGAGGTGTAATCTGTATACACAAACAAATTTCAAAACATCATCACATAACTTGCAAGACAATTCAATTACATCCGCGCTCAACAAATTAAGACAATTTACTTTTTAGCTAACAGAATCCAGGTAATCACTTACAAAAACTCCTACTCCACCTGCAGCATACTTTTCATTAGGGTTAATATACAAATTATAACCCGGAATATGATAATCCTCTTTTTCGCAATCAAAAATCCATATCTCGCTTACAAATATCAAATGGGGTAAAAATACAAGCGCTTCTAGATTGCACACTAACAAATCAAAATTTTGCCGCAAACTACGAATGTTCTGATGCACAACAAAAAAAGAGTTGCAATTATTTGAATTACAAAAAAATTGGTTATCATTAATGTTTACAATTGTATTAGGGGTTGGGTTGTTGCTAAAAAGATAAACATTGATATTCAAAAAAGACATACTAAATTATATTTAGGTGAAATAAAAGACAATTAGTCTTTCAGTGCTGAAAGATCAAGAAACGATCTAATAGCAACAACCCTACCCTTTTCAGCTTTTCCCATTAGAATCCGCGAATTTTTAAACCACAAATATTTGTAGTTTCTTTCAGCTTTAACTTTTTTAGCTTCCGTAAATAAAGCTCTAGTATAACTTGTGAAGCAATCATTTATGAAAACATCATTCTTCGTACCCTCAACAAATAAAGAATTTAGTTTCTTCATTGCAGTTTTCTTCGCTTTCATTACTCATTCTTTTGCTGCCAATCCAGAGAATTCAACACAAATTTTATCACTTTGCTGGTTGTTGTTGTTGGTTTTCTTCCATAAGCGTTTGACGTAGCATTTCTGGATATCTGAAGATGACAGAGAGAGATCCAAAGCCTTGTTGAAAATTGTTTGAACGCATTCTTTTGCATTCTTATTGCTGACTCCAGGCACACCAGTGATCTCGATGACATTCTCAACGCTCTTCTGCTCTCTCCAATTCAGTTTGCTCTCCAGCGATGCAACTTTCGAATTAAGCTTCTCGTTCTCCTCTTTCAGCTGACTAATTGTGCTGAGAAAGTCACAGTTGATTTTCTTTAAACATATGATTTCTTCGTAAAGCATTTGCATTGTAACTGTGCCATCGCCGGACTGTTGTGGTAGATCATATGCTGTTGCTTGCCCTTCAACTGTCGTCACAGTGGTGCTCTGTAGCCTAGCGACTGTTTGCTGATTCCGCTTTGGCTTCTGTTTCGCTACTACTACTGTTGCTGTCGATGGTGATGGTGACAATACGCTTTGTTGCTGTAGGGATTTACGACGAAGAGCCGTGCATTTGTCGCAACGATATGGAACACTGTGAGTGTTCATGTACTCTATATCCGACGGAGTTAGTTTCGCACACAAACAATGGAAATAGATATTGCAGTCGATGCAAGTGATTTTGGTTTCCGCGATCTATTTTTTTATTGCAAATTTGACACTGCATTTTGATAAAGTTTTTATGCAAGAACTAAACGTAAATAATCAAAAAGTTTACACCCCACGAAACTTAGAGAAAAAACACGTCCGCTCTCTTCAAGAGTTCAATGAATGAGTTCAATTCAGACACTGGAGAGTATTTCTTCCGAATTTCAGCTTTTTGCACAAAATTTTAAGGCGGACGGACATTGCTTCATCGTCATAACGTTTGATGCTGATCACAAATATGTATATATAATTTTTAGAGGGTATGACAATGTGTCAAAATGATTTATACCATTTTTCGACATATTCGCCTCAAAGTTGGCTTTTTCGAAATATTTCCGAACTTGTTAAAATCTAGAGCTGAAAAAACTCGAACTACAACTTATTACTTCTTATCATTTCATTTCAATATGGCTTTATAGCTTAACATTATTCCTTATTTAAAGTAGCCGAAACAAATCCTAGTTTCTCAACGAAGATACCTTACCACCCCAACGTTAGTTATGGATCCGTCGGAGTAAAAATGGATTGATGTGTCAGTCATAAGAGCGACCTTTTCCGAGAATGACCTGGAGGGGTTGAAAGCATTCACCAATTTATTCATGACTGTGGTGGAGCATTCGAATTCAAACAACCGCACTTGCCGCTGCTTTTCTGCTAAGGATATCGATTCATTACAATACGTCGAGCTTATGCCAAGCTTTTGAAAGAACTAGTTCGGTTTTGCATTAGTTTGCTCAATATTTAAGGCGTTATTTAAAAGTTCTTGTTCTCATGACTAAGCGGTCATCGTTCTTTGCTTCTCCTTTCTTTGTCCTATTTTAACTTTGGTACGAAATTCAACGAGCCGCTATCTATCCACGATCTGGCCTTGAATTGCCATTGCACTAAGCCGAAAAGTTTTGTGACAATTTTCCGACGACGAGAGTATTATACACATATTTAATATATGTAACGGGTGATCCAAGTAGAGATCCCTTTTTCAATAGCCTTTTTTGACAGATCACGTGCGAGTCGTGTCATGCTGTCATGTTATTTTTATTAAGTATTGTTTGGCATTTCATAATGGAAAGACTGACGCGTGAACAACGTTTACAAATTGTTCAACTTTATTATGAAAATTCACGTTCTGTGAGGAATGTGTTTCGTGCACTTCGCTCAACTTATGGTCAACATAATCGGCCTACTGAGCGTACTATTCGCAACACCATCACCAATTTTGACACCCAGCATTCATTATTGGATAATATTCGACCGAATAGACCACGTCCAGCACGCTGTGAAGAAAATATAGCGGCCGTAGCTGAGAGTGTACACGAAGACCGTAGAGAGTCGATTCGGCGCCGTTCGCAGCAACTCGGACTGACGTATGGAACGACTTGGCGCATTTTACGTCAAGATCTTAAATTGAAAGCGTACAAAATACAGCTTGTGCAACAACTGAAGCCGCTCGACCTTCCCAAGCGACATCGCTTCGCTCTATGGGCTCTTGAAAAGTTCCAAGAAGATCCGACGTTTTCGAGGCAAATTTTGTTTAGCAATGAGGCCCATTTCTGGCTCAATGGGTATGTAAACAAACAAAATTGCCGCATTTGGGACGAAGAGCAGCCTGAAGAGATTGAAGAACTGCCACTTCATCCAGAAAAAACAACGGTTTGGTGTGGTTTGTGGGCCGGTCCATATCGGTCCATATCTCTTTAAAAATTATGCCGGTGCGAACGTAACCGTCAATGGCGACCGTTATCGTGCCATGATAACCGACTATTTGATGCCTGAAATTGAAGCTCGTGATCTCGGTGACATTTGGTTTCAGCAAGACGGCGCCACTTCCCACACATCGCATCAATCAATGGACTTATTGAGAGAACATTTCGGTGAGCACATAATTTCACGTTTTGTGCCGGTCGATTGGCCACCAAGATCGTGTGATATCACACCGTTAAACTTTTTCCTGTGGGGATATGTAAAGTCAAAAGCTTATGCCGACAAACCCGCTTCGAGTCAGGCCTTTGAGGAAAACATCACGCGTGGCATTCGCCAGTTACCAGTCGAAATGCTCGAACGAGTGATCGAAAATTGGACTCAACGGATGGACCATCTGCGACGTAGCAACGGCCAACATTTGATAGACATAATCTTCAAAAAATAAATGCCAAAGAAAGTTCATTCTCCATTAAATTTGAATTTTCTGTGTTTTTTTTTCTTTAAAAAATTAGGGAACCTCGAAATGGATCACCCTTTATCAACAACGATAGAAAATACAATTTTTTCTAAATATCTATACTCTCAATTATATTATTATACATCAAATTGAATTTTATTCGAAAAGGTGTTGTTTTATTTTCAGTTTGACGATACGAATAACTCTTACCAAAATCCTTTAAAGACAGGTAAGAAGTTTTTATTTTGATTTTGTGGAAAGTAAAAATTGTATCCATTGTGTGCTAAGCACTTAGGCAAGAATGTAAGTAATAAATAGGAACATATATTAATGAAAATCATTTAAAAATTTTGCGAATTTCAAACTCGTCTAACTTAGAGGTCCTTTTTATTTCGCTTTTTACTAGAGGAATTGGTTCGGGCGATTTTTCTATTAACACGTTTAATTAAAACGTATTGGCTAAAATATGTTCTCTGATTAGGCACTAACTAAATGCTCAATGTCAGCCATTTACAAAAATGCGTAGCATAGAACCTATATTTCTATGTAACATTTGATCAAATCCCAAATTTATTTATATCACTTTTTAATTTTCGAAATACATATTAGATTTTCTCAAAAACGGCTATAACGATTTTTATGTCATTTTGCACGTTGAACACTTTTAACTTAACTGTTCAAATTATAAAACCAAATCTAAATTGTTAAAGCCGATTTTGAGAAAACGAATTTAATTTAAATTTAAGAAAATCATTATATTTCAAATTAGAAGTATAAAAAATTGTTCAAATTGTTTAAGAATTTTCTTTATAAGTGGCGGTTTTATAAATTACCGTTATTCTAATATTTTCCAAAAAAAACTGAGTACGCAGTATTATCGTCCCCACCGCAAGTATTCAAAGTACAAAAGCAGACGAAAATTAGTGAAAACTGAATTTTAAAAAATAAATTGTATGGCAGGTACCCTTAGTTAAGAAGATTAAGCAAAACAGATAAGAACGCCGCGAGATGTCACCCCAAAAACTTTATGTACAAACCTTGAGGCAAGTCCGTCGAACCGTTTCGCCATACTGCTCCCGGACAGTGAGACTGACGGTTGGCGGACTCTACTTCATACTCAGTTTGTGTTCGATTTTAATTACTTTCAAAGGTCGTTGGGGTCGGATTTGAACAGCACGCATATCGACTTTATCATTAACTAAATCATTATACAGTTGTGTCCGATTATTACGAACGCGAAGGGACCGACCAAATTGTTTTGTTATAAACAAAGTTCGTTTTAAGTTTAAACAACAAAAACCTACAGAAAAGAAATAGAAAACTTAAATCTTTTGAACATAAAACATTAATTCGATGTCCATTTAAAATAATTTTCAATGCTTCGTGACCAAAGCCACTTTAATAGTTCATTATTAGCTTTAAAATTTATTTGGTTAAGGTGGTAAAGAATCGTTGTCCCTTAGACTCCTTTTCATGCATATTTCGCATTTTCGCACCTTATTTATTTATCGGCGTGGGAGGTGAGGAACAAGTCCAGTGTGTTGGCTAGTAATGCCCGGAGATCGTGTCGGCTAATTTACAAACTTGGTCAAGTTGATCAAGACATACCTGCCTTCGGGTGTTGACTGTCCAGAATGTTGAAGCAAACTTGAATTGTGTACATTCAAATCGCCCGCAACAACGATTTAAGTGTGAGGATAAAGGGTTACAATTTGAATGATGAAATCGGACATCTCATCAAACTCGTTAAAAGTAGAATTGCGGTCCAAATAAGCGAAACAGTAGTGGATTAATTGCCTACGGACATGAAATTTTAACCAAATAAAATTATATTTCGGATTGGAACATTGACCGTATTGTGATTAAAGTTGGTAGGCTACATAGTATATAAACGGCGAGACAACTACAATAACTTGTAACTACAAGTTGTAACTATGTAACGCTAACCTACATTTCACTCAGTGCTGGTTTATTTTGAGAAATATGGGCAAAAAAAGATTAGCTCTTAAGTCCCGAACGTTTCTAACATAGTCACATCCACTCTAAAACTGCTAAACATAAGCAAAAAAAAATATAACACTGATGCTAACTAAGCAAAGCAGTGCAATGTAAATTCTGCGTTAGCTTTCCAAAACGAATCACAGGAGGAGTTATGCCCATACAGTAATTTGTTTTGGTCTAAAAAAATAAAATAAATATTAGGCGTAAACGGTCCATACAGGACCTAAAGCCTAGCTTCTCCAACCATTGTGTGTGCGAAGTTATATTTTTGACACGAATGGCGGGACCTACAGTTTAATGATGATTCCGAACGGCAATTTATTTTTAAGAAGCTTCTCATGACATTTCTTACTCTTGGATGTTTGTCAGACGTTCGCAAGAGGTGGGGCAGCGAATGAACTACTCTGTTTTGGTCTACCAACAAAAAATTTACGCACACGAACCGCTATTAGCCAGATGCTGCGCCTTACCAACCATAACAGGTACACAAATGATAAATGGTCAAGCAGAAGCTGTAGCAAACAAGATGGAATCCACGAACTGTTTTTTTTTTAGTTTTATTTGCCAAAGAATCCATTTTGGAAAAAATCTCATGTTGACATATTAAACGTCAAACTGGGCTGTGTCCAATAACATCGTAATAATATGCAACGATTTATGGTGAATTTGCAAAAGAATAATTTGTATTGCATTAACAGTTATTTCTTCACAGTTTGTCAATTCTTTCGCTCGCTCTCATATGAACGTTCCGAACATATATACCAATACATTATCTCACTTTATTAACCAAAATGGAAAAAAAAAAATCAAACCCAAGCATGTTTATTGTAAGGCAGATAAAAAATTGAGAACTATTTCTTATAAACTCAAAAAGTATTCGCATTTAATTGCAACAATTTCATATTTTTTATATATAAAAAATTGTTTTTTCCATAAACATTTACATTAAAATATCTATTAAACTTGAACTACGTTTACTCAACACTTCGCAGCGCTTCCCCCAATACATCCGCTATAGTCAGCAGTTTATTGTTTGCATTTGGAATTGTTGCAAAACTGCCCGCGCTAATGATACATATATTTTTGACACACCAACGTCTCCCTACTTTATGTGGGTGGCTCACACGTATTCACACTTTCACAGATAGAAAATTGAAGAGAGGTTCAAGCAGGTTCAAGAGGACAGGGGTATGCTGAGTCGACTATCTGTATAATTACTTATCTGCGGGTCAGATCAGAACTCAATGCGTTTGACTACTAAGCAAGAAGTATCCGCCTTATATCCGTCATATCCGCTCAATTCCACTTAAACATTTTTATTTGTTGCCCAGTCTCTTTCGAAAGTCTGACAAACATTCAGTAGAAAAAAATATTTTTTCGCACTCACAATGGTTGGATAAGTTAGGCTTTAGGCCGTTTACGGTTCAATATTTTAGAATTATTTTTGGAAATGTTTTTTTAATCTTGTTTGTCATTTAATGAGAAACATTTGCTCTTTTTCTACGAAGGTTCATATATATTTATGTCACTCATGCAAGGAGAGTTCGTTTTAAATGAAATTTGTAATCGAAAGTTGTTATTGGGCTTTGATTGCGTCTGATTGAAATGATTCGTTAAAACCGAATGTTCTCTTTATGAAGTAGAATTGAACATTAAAGCTTATATTTTAATGCTAAATAGATCAGAAAACATAATATTTAATACGCAAAAAACATAGACACAAAAAGGTGTTAACCGTGTCAAGGTGCAATTGGGACCTCTTCTTTATACATTTCACACACAGTTCTGCAGATCAACTTATATTCATTAATTTACTTTAAAAATTGGGACGACACTCAAAGTCAAATGATTGTTCTGAAAAATGTAGATTTTATATAAAATTTTCCTTCAATCACCCAACGGAATTGATTTCAAGAAATAAATTTGAATGTGTGTACTCATATGATTGTGGCTTAACTGATGCTTGGATATTGGAAAAAATTTGAATAAGCAAAAATAAATACATTAGCGCATTCCCAGACTAACAACACTCAAGTTGATCGAATAAATGTTTCTAATAAGGAGAGACAAGAATGGTCCCAGTTGGATAAGTGCTTCACATAAATTAACATATCCATTGGCTGCAAAAACATTATGTAGGAAAAAATACTGCGGGGCGTTAAATTATTATAATTGTTTTCCACCCAAATATACGCAGCTGCATTTTGTTTCCATCTCAAATTTTTGATAACAACAACCACACCATTTGTGTATTTGTAGGTATAGGTATGCACAACACACCAAATTGAAAATGAAATCCCTACTTACTTGTTACTTGTTATTGGGAAGATAATATGCACGTGAATTGTGGGATGGCTTACTTACTACGTTCAGGAATTGGAAGTATCTATAACCCAGTTAAAGGTTTCAACTCAACCATGACGCACCAACTCAAGTCTACGCGTATTTCGGTAACATCTCCATGCAAATGAAATTAAATATATATTCACAACACCACACACTCTAGTGTCGTCTTTTGGCTGGGGCGCGCCAGCTGAATGTGGAAGTGACAAGTCTCAATAAGAAGCGACACGTTTCAAGAACTTATGCCAACATCAATAATGGTTATGTTTTCAATTAGTAATCCATACAACATTTATGCGAAAATGTATTTGCAGCCATTTTGTATGCTTAACGAAGGGATTTGCAAGAATATCGAAACAAAATGGAGAAAGTTTGAAGGATAATTTGATTCCATATCTCTTTGGTATTTGTCTACCGTCTACGGTTGTACATTGAGCTTGAGGTGGGTAATAAGCTTAAAAAATGTTTGTTCCCTTAAGATGTGCTAAGAACTCCCGTAAAGTGGTTGCTTATGGTACCTCTACCCTCCGATTATAGGTATAGGAGAAATGTTTTCTGCGGTTAAATGAAAGTGATTCTATTTCTGTAGAATAAGAGTTCTTTATACTCCCGGTAAGATGGTACCTTAAAGTAAATAGAAATACTCAAACAAAAAATCAATAGCCGCCCAACTACGCCAACACATATTATTATAAGTGTATAGCTGCCCTTGCCACACAGATAACTAAAAATCTGACATTAACAAGATAAAGCCCCAACTGTCATTGGGTAAAATAAATTTGGCAGAGGACTCTTACGTAAAACGTGCCCCGATTGCAGTCTAATGGTTTGGTGAAATCATTTGAAACTTTCGTCCGGGTCATTTGTATCTGTAATGACCGAATGACGACAAGATAAAGTGATTATGGTCTTCGATTGATAGCAACGTATTTGACAACGAACCAAACAAGGAAAATCCATTCATTTCGTAACACAAATCCTGATGTACGTTGCGCAAGATATTTCCCAAATGGATTGATTACATGTCCAGATTCTGGTCATATCCTGTCCACCTATGGACTCTTGTTGTGGTAAAATATTTATCTTAAAATTTGATAATTTTAAGGAGAACCATGAATTTTTCCAGGAATACAGATAGAGATAAACCTAGTCAAATTACCATTATAATGTATTTGACAGTGAAAGATGTGTCATTAGCCTAAAACATGCTAACCCTTTTCCAATTACATATTCGTATTCTGCATCATTGTAAGGATACGAATTTCTGCTCACTTATTCAGAGCAGACCTTCTGAGGTAACCTTCAACCAAATAGCCAATTCGAGGTGTAGACATGTGTAGGTGCATATGTTCCTTAATCATTTAGAATGAGCCGGCTCGGATTAAATTTCCTGTGAATTTCCCTTGTCGTTTCCCCTAATGATTGAGCTATAAAATTTGAGTGCTAACGATCTGAGAAGTAATGGAATTTTAAATAACAATCTAACAATTCTGAAAGTCATGATTCAATAAATGTTTAATATAATCAGTTGAACAAGTTACACAGCAGGAGTTGTGGTTTTCAAAAGTAAAATTAAATAAAGTAATTCTTGACATCATCGCAGTAACAGAGGTGTCCTGCAGTTGTTCATTTACAGTATGATAGTGTCGACAGTTAGTGCAAAACCATTGTATACATATAACATACAACTGTGTTGACATTTGGTCCATTTAGGCGAATTCAATGGCATAGGACAACAAGCGAGCAAACTAACGAATGTCACGTATTCGGCTTTGTGTTACGTGCACATTCCCCAAGTGTTTATCTTTACAATTTATGTTCACGAATACTGCAGAGTAAGTTCTTTAAATTAGGTTAAATGTCCTGCATTTTTATAGGGTGAAAACGTTTAGTATTTCAAAACACGCAACTGTGTGGCGGATTGGGTCGGAATAAATGGATGTTTAAAAAATTAAATAATTTATTTCAATGGGAATTATTTATTTTTCACAGGTCGGGTGAAATATCGCCAAGCGTGACGTCCCAAGGTGAATCTTTTTAATAACCAGAAGAGAAACACGAAACAAAGGAATTTTTCGATTTTTCCTTAAAATCCTTTTCTTCGAATTCAGCTTAGGTTATGTTAAATTGGCTGCCAGAATAACTGAATGTCAATATTGGTGAGGTCACTAAGGTCTTCAAAGAAGAAGTTTCGAGATAGAGCTTTCTCTTTCTGGGTAGGACGTGTAAGGGGCGTTTTTTTTTTTTTAAAGTACCTATTGAACTTTAATTTGGCAGCACTATTTCAATTGACGGCCATTTTGTCAGCTGTCAAGTGATTTATTTTTAGTTTGGTAACTCTTCCAAATCGTGCAAATTTATTTTAAAAATCATGGTTCTGTTCGAAGTACGTATCGTACTCTACGATCATTTTACGGTCAACATAATCATCCATTTTCGCACCACGTTTACTCTAAATGGTAAAACACGCCCACAGAGCCATCGTTCAGTGCGTACCTACTGAAGAAATCATCGCTGCTGTAGAGCGTAGAGTAGGGAAAGACCCGAATGAGTCTATCCGCCATCGTGAACAGTCCGAACTTCTTTAAAAACGATGCTGGCCAGAACGTTACAGTCAATGGTGACCGCTATAGAGCTATGATTACTGACTTTTTCGTTCATCAATTGAACAACCATGCCCTGCAGGAGCTGTGGTTTCAACAAGATGGCGCAACATGTCAGACAGTTCGTGCGACAATTGATTTTTGAAAGAAACGTTTGATAACCGTATAGTTCGACGTTGCAGACCCGTGGGCAGGCCTCCAGCATCGTGCGATTTAACGCTGCTTGACTATTTTCTGTGGGGATATGTGAAGTTGCTAGTCTACGTCGATAAGCCCGAAACGATTGACCACAACGATTGACAACATTCGCCGCCTTATTTCCGATAAACGGCCACAAATGTTGGAAAAAGTCGTCGAAAATTGGACCTCAAGATTAGACTACCTCCGAGCCAGCCGTGGCGGTCATATGCGAGAAGAGAGCCTTTCGAATAAAGTAAATTTTATGTCGATTTAAATAAATCATCTTTGTTTTATTCCATTTCAAAGATCTATAACTCTAAAAAAAACACCCTTTATAAAGGAGAAGCGCGTGTATGAAAATTATTACTACACCTATTGTAGGCGGGTTAATTTGAAATATTAGTGTCCCTATTAGAAATGACTAGATAGTTTAGTTTTTAATGGATTAACATTAAGAACTGCGTTTTTACTCCATAATGCATTAGAAAATGTTCCCAAAGATAATGTCTTCGTCGAAGGCCGTTACCCTACATGGAGATGATCGCACATGGAGATCATGCATGCCATTTATACTTGCGCAAATATACATCGTTGTCTACATCCAAATTATGGTACTACGTGGGTGTGAGGGATACCTACCTACTAAACTCTTTCCGCTACTGATTTTGAACCAACATGGAACTACATCCTTATTATGTTTTGTGAATTCGCATCAGATTCTGTGTTATAATCATAGGTTGGGCTTCGTACTTAACACATCCTATGAAAGTAGATAAAGTAAAATTGTATAACTATTTAATAAGAAATGTTGCAGAAGTTTCCTTTTTCCATGCCTTTGCTCTATGCATTCAGTGAGACATGCATCAACAACATCCATCACTTCTCTTTTTCCCAGTTTTACTATCCTTACATCATATGTTTTCTTTAAGCTGCCACGAGGTTGAAGGTGTTGTTTATCCGACGTTAACCATAGGCTT
Organism: Ferdinandea cuprea; assembly: GCA_963576555.1. Taxonomy (NCBI): domain Eukaryota; kingdom Metazoa; phylum Arthropoda; class Insecta; order Diptera; family Syrphidae; genus Ferdinandea; species Ferdinandea cuprea. The sequence goes on from OY754960.1 coordinate 23,497,941, forward strand.
GCATTAAGTTTGTTGGTTTACAATGTTTTCCAGACGCTGCCTTGAGCTGCTGGCAAATAGGAGAGCTTTGTATTCAGCATCAAACCTATTCCTTCACTGCGGTTTTGTATGTATGTAGGACAGCGGCAGAACGCATGCACTAACGTGTATTAAGCAGTGTTATATAGAAGACGGACGTCAACACAAACGGTAGGATACATGAACCAACATGTATCTTTGTGACATATCAAGCAGAACGTAAACAACCCAGGCGACACATGCAGAAGGAGACAGGTAAACGATAACGAACAACAATTGAAACAGAACGCAGTGTAACTATGTCTCTGGACTGATTTTTCCCACGAAAACAATTTTTTTCCCCTTTTTTCCCTCTCTGTTCGATTAAAATTCTCATAATTTTCCCACAATGATATATTTAAATTATTGTAAATTAAAACCGAATAAAAACATGTTTTTAATACTCGTCTTCAACTATTACTAGTTGATACATTATTATTTGAAACAACAGTTGCTTTATATCAATAACTGATTTTTGCGACCTATAGTTTCAACGGCGGTTCACCCAGATGTGGGATCATCAGTGGATTGCCATATACACATCTAATCCATACGCACTTTTCTTCTCGATTTCTTGCCGAGTATGTGCTTGTTGTTAAGTTTCAATTATGACCGCTAAACAAAATCTTCACTTTGTAGACAATGACCAAATTTTTTAAAAAAGTTTTATTAAAACGGAACAAACATCAAACAAACAAATATTAAAAAATATTTTATAATTCAGTTATATGAAAGCGGTATTAATGGTACTACAATGTAAAACTAAATAACTTCAAAATGACTAAAAAAACAAACTAAAGCAAACAAAAGAGCACTATACATTATGTAAGCTCATATTTTTTGTAGCGAGTGAACAAAAAGATTGCATTTAAGCAGTCGCGTCTATTTTATTTTTTTTTTAGTTTTCACATCCGTTACTATAGAAAAATTGTTAGGATTCTGCGTTGGAATGAGGTAACGATAAGGAACATATGACAACTTTCATTAAATTTGAAAAACATTTAGACCCATCATGTTTTTATAATTTTTGAATTCTTCCTCCAAAAACCTTCTAATTTTTAGGTTTTCAACAACAATTTTTCATCACTTGAAATTGATGCAACTAATTATCGCCACTCATTGTCAACTTCAAACTTGTCACAATCTTCTACCTTGTCTGCCAAATCATAATCATACATTTAACTGAAGTTTTTTTATACCCTATCCTAAGGGTATATTAATTTTGACACATAGTTTGTAACACCCCTTAATATTCGTCGTAGACCCATAAAAGTATATATATTTATGATCAGGACCAAATCCTAAGACTATTTAGCAATGTCCGTCCGTCCGTCCGTACGCAATTTTTAGGCCTTTAAATTCAAGCTAGAAAGCTGAAATTTGGACCACATACTCCCTAGGGCTCCGAAATGGTTAAGTGTAAAATTTTTTGGAATACGCCCACTGCCACGCCCACAATTTAGAAAAAACCGATTTAAAGCTACAGATGGACAGATAGAGGGTTATAACCTTCACAAGATATGTAGGCACTGCCCTCCTTTATAAGTTTGTCATATAAAGTTTTTTGCCACGCCTACTTTTTGTGGGCGTTTTTCACTAAAATGCTGTTTTCTTCGATAATTTTCATAGAAACCGAAAAAAAGTGTTTGACAAGATATTTGGCCAATATTTTTTCCAATATATCGCCCATACAAAGTTTTTGGCCACGCCCACTTTTTGGGGGCGTTTTTTCAAAAAATGTTTTTTTTTTTTCTAAATTTTATAGAATGAAATAAAATGCTATCCATCATCTTCTTAAGGTTTTTTTTTGGGGCATATAGGGATAGGGATAGGGTATCATACTGTTCGCTCCAAGCGGACTGTAGCCTTTCCTTATGTTTTTTTTTAATATCGATGGCTATAACCGAATTTAGATGGGCTCAATTCCTTCAAATAGGATAACGAAGTAGAAATTTGATTAAATACACATATAAGGTTAAAAGATGAAAAAAAAAGATTGGAAAATTGGAATTTCCCACAAAAATGCATTTTAGAACTACTTTTTCTCTTTTTCCCACGAGACGGTTTTTAACCCTCAAAATTCCCACAAAAAGGTAAATTTTCCACGACTTACTAACGCCAGAACAACAACCTGGACGTAAACAACAGCAAAAGACGACGAACGACGATCGAACCGAAACGTAAATGGACTGTACAAAACGACGACAAAACTTACATATATACTTATAGAGATGACGACACGGGGTGCACGTGCGATATTATTGCAAGTTTAACTTTGAAATAGATCAGTTGCAGTTTTTATCCCTAGGGGTTAAGCCACTAAGCTTCTTTTATTTATCATTCGCAAATAAAATGGATAAAATAATACCGGAGTTGTGATTTTCTTGGAAAGATCTATTTCTAAAAATTGGAGGTTCGTGCGGGATATTCCTACATTTACATATGTTCTTCCTACTTGTAAACAGTTACAGTTTAAATATTTCCTCTTCCAACAGTAAAAAAAACTCTTCGTAATATTTGGTTCATCTTGCTATTTGCAGCTTCTCTTCATTGGCTCTGGCTTCTACCACCACAGATTATTAGATCTCTAATCGACATTCGACCTAATAACAGAGGCGAAGTTACAAAACGATTTGCCTTCCTCAAAGTTATAGCTTTCTGTTGTAACGTTCTCTCAAAGTCCTCGATGATAGATTTCCTTTTCTAAAACAGAATTATTTTTATATATTTCTTAAATATTGTGCTCTGCTTGACAGTCATTGTATCAACGAAAATTTTAGTATGTATCTTGTCCATTTGTGTTTGTATGTGTTTTCTACCCAAAAGAAGTTCAAAAGTTGGAAGCTACAAGTTGCTCCATGAAACCACAATTTGTAAAGCATTCTGAAGAGAACCCTTTAGAGCTAAACCATAGTCGGAAAGTGCTCAAAACTCCGAGGTATTTACTCTCTCACGGATTCTCACAGAACTTATTCAATTGGTTCACTGGGAGTTGTCTTTAAACTCTCTCTTTTGTTCTTGATTTATTCCATCAATGCGTGAAATTAAATGTTTTAACAACCTCAAAACTTGTAGCATTTCTACAGAATGACTCTAAGCTAACTTTAACCATGCTACCTATCTTCTCGTAGTCTATCCTCTAGCTATGGTGCGCTATTCGCGTGATTGGAATTGGAAGATGTATATATATATATGCACAGACTGATTGGATTTTGTTGCCAGCATTCATTGGCGTTATCAATGGGTGCGCCATGAAATTGTTGACTTTCAGTGTCTTTCTCAATCGGAGGACCGAAATTTCCTATTTTCGACGAATAATGTCCGGAATAATTGCTCCAGTGAACTTTGAACTTTACTGTAGTGCAAAACTTTATTTTTCTCATTCACAGTCATGATTCCGCCAAAAGTGGATAACTTTGCGGATGTCGGTTTGAAATTCGTTTCAACTGTTTCCTCTTGCATACCAATACTGCAACCACATTCAGATTAACACGCTGCTGAGATACATTATATCATCGCAGAAAATGGTCGTGGAAACTGTGGCACAATATTTATGCTACCTAAGTGAGTAACTTGCCACAATACCACCTACCCACGCTGAGCTTGTTAACGAACACGAGATGATGAGCCGCATCACTAGATAATAAGTTGAAAATTTTACCAATCATGAAAGCAAGATGGAAAATTTAACGTATCGCCAGGGAGACATTTTTTGTAACTTTACCATACAAAACATGGAAGTAGTACTTTGTTGAGGTTTTTCTCTGTATTTTGCATTCGGGATTAAATAAATGATATCACAACTTTCATGGTTTCATAAATCTGAATTAATTTAAGAGTGAAAACAAACCACTTTGATGTGTTGTATAATAAAGGTTGTATAGACTTGAAGTTGGTGATGCGATTTACGGCCAAAAACACAATTCAAAATTTATCTGTGGAAACCATAAATGCTATATAAAGTCATATCATGTTTTGGTGAGAATTATCCCAAGCACACCTTAACAAACTTTGACTTTTCTGTCAATTCTAATAAACGTACACTTATTTCAATTCTACAATTATATAAGAACCACGCCAATTTAATAAAAATATTTATTTTAAAACCTTCACTTTAACTTTAAAATTGAGTTGAACAGTTTGGTCAATTGAATGCATGCTTTTCAATTCTTTACGCTCTTCTTGTCTAGTCATTTGGATGCATTTAAGTATGTTAGAGAGGGCAAAGCTTTTGACAGGCTAAGGTGCCGGGTTCCTGGACACGTTAGGGTGGAAGGGAACGGAAAAGCGGGCGAATTGGCCAGATACGGCTCTGATATGAACCCACTACTAGCGGACCGCCTTTCAACACTGCTAAGGTTTTTATAGACAGCGTCACCTCACTACTGGCTAAGGAACGATGGAGCAACACCAGCGGTTGCGTCATAACCCGAAGTCTGTGGCCCGATAATAACACCAACAGATCAAAGTCCCTATTCTCTCTTAATAGAAGTCAAATTTGGTTGCTCGTCGGTGTATTAACCGGACACTGCATCATAAGAAGCATGGCTAAAAAGCTAGGACTTTTTGCAAATGACTTCTGCAGAAGCTGCAGAGACGAAGAGTCCGTGGGACGTCTTCTATGCCAGCTTTACAAGAACGCCGCTCATCATCTTCGAAAGAATGGACGAATTAGCTAGGGTACCTTTAACAGACATGAAACTATTCCTCAACAGATCGAAGTGGTTTTGTCAGCCATAAATATCCTTACTCACAATGGTCCTTCACGGCCTTTGGGTGAAATTTGCGTCTGCTGCAAAACTGCCCTCCTAACCTAACTTAGGTCTGTTCCTTTACTTTTCAAGTAGCTTCAAGCTACTTAAAGTTACCAGGAACTTCTTCAAGCTGTGCCACAACTCCAAAATTTAGTAAATGAGAAAATCAATGATAAACTAAAAAACTTCCCTTCAAGAAACGTATTAAGTTCTGCACAGGAATTTCTTCGGACACTTTTGAGAAACAGATATTTGCTGTCAAAATCAAAATATATTAAATTTTTGTTTCTTTTTTTTAATAATAATAAGATATAAATTAATTGGAACATGAAGGGAATAATTTCAATATAAAATGTTTTCCGAAGACATTTCACTTTTGAAACATCGACAGGTACTGTTAGTCCAATTCCAAGTCGAATTTTCACACGCATGGATCCTTGCAAACCTCTGAAACGTTTTCTATAGTACGACATATCAAGGACAGGGAGAGATCAAAGCTATCAAAAAATTCCTAAAGCTGCAAGACTCGTACCCTGCAAATTATAAGAAGACGGAAATGTTATTTCCCATGACAATCGCTTATTAATTAATTAATATTTACTAGCTGAATTCACGGCCCAGCACTTGTTTATAGAAATTAGTTTTACTATTCAATTAAATATTCACTATTTTTAGTTAGAAAGGATATGCATATGCCTATAAAGTGATTTACATTATTTAACTCGAATTGAAACAAGTAGATATTCTAATCGATATTAGCTCAGTCGAGACCTACGAACTTGGTCGTATAAACCAAAGGTCCTTGAGAATGTCGTTATAAACTTTACTATGTTACTTTTTTCCATTTCCCACTAATTTGCAATTTCAATCTCTTATCCCATCCTGTTACAAATTGTTGCACTTCCTTTAAGTAGTGCCTTTATTACGCCCCTTTACTCGCACAAATTTATCCTCGATCCTCTAAAATAATTAAAGTGTTATCAGACCCTACTTGAGTCTAGATGGCGCTATTTTTATGCATTGCTTGGATTTATGTTACAACTATTATGGTTTTTGTGCTATAATTAATGTTTAACATTGTAAAGTAACTCTTTTTAAGTACCTCTTGATATTGAATTGAAAAGAATTTAATTGTATTCTTGCACCAAACCTAATATTCTAAATTTCAGCTTTATATGACTTACAGTTTTCGAGCAATTTTCCTTTTATTCACAAGTAATTTAAAACTCTTATCTATCAGAAACACCACACTTTTGATTCGGTATTATACACTATTGGGCAAATAAAAGTTACCAGCAGAAAATTTCAACTAAACTTCGCTGAGACTCTCTGGATTCGAATAGCTATTAAATAATCCCCCAAAATAACAGCATTTTACCTTTCTAAATTTATTCTAAGATAAAAAAAGAAATCGTAGTTTGCTTCATGGACAAATCAGAGCTGCAATTTAAGTTTTTGGTGAAATAGTGTGGTTGTATCTTTTATTTGTCCACTACTGTAATTACGGTTTGAGTACTGAATGTTTCAACTATCATCTACTCCAATAAAAATGGCGATTTACTTTATGTGTGACTTGGTTTTATGTCACAACTCTTATGATATCTAGATGGCGCTGTAAGTTTTAAGCTCTTATAAGTTGCCTCGGCCTTAAAACTGAGAAAAAAAAGTTCCTGCAATTTTTAGCCGATGATCCAAAATGGTCTATATTCCAAATTTCTGCTTCGTAGCCCTACAGTTTCCGGACAGAAACGCAATGCAGAGGACAGAAAATTGACTTGGCTATTATTTCTGTCAAGTAATATTGTTACTTCAACTTACTACAACTTCTTTTACTTTTTCGTAACTTGAGAAAATTTATCGCCACTCCTCGAAATCTAGAAAGTTACTTGAAAAACAAAGAAACAGACCTATTAGTAGTTAGTTTAGAAAAGTACTGCCATCAATAGAATCTGCTGGTAAAAGTCAAAAATTAAAGCTTTTCAAGACAACTCTGAACTCAAAAAAAGAAAAGTGGAGCCTTGGTGTTACCCATACATCTAGATACATACCTACACAACTGTAGGCTGCGTTATGCGCCCTAAATGTGGTTGTGACTTCTTCACTCTACGCATGCTTAAGTCCAACTTCATTATTTTATAATAAGGAAACGATAGCTTAAAGCCATTCTAACATTAAATACTTTAAGAATGGGAAATATTTTAAATTTATCAACTGTTCTACTTCTAGACAATAAAGTGCGCATTTCCAACAATAACTTACCAGAGCAAGCAATTTACTAAAATATTAAATCGCACAAGAACAGGAACCACCACATACTAAAGGTATATAGAAAAAAATTCCTTTTTCTTTGAAATCCCCATTGTCCCATTTAGCTGGCACTTACCTTTCTACCTGCGTATCTAATGCGATGGTAAGGAGTTTTTCACATTTACGGACAGTGACGACGGTATTTTGTCACAAAAGTCATTTCATGGAAATGTATTCCTTGTATTCCTTGTCCTTCCGAAATTCAAAGTGAGTGGTGGAGTTATTTTTTTATCATGATAAGGAGATGAAATACTTACTCTGCTTCAACAGCAGTCATCACAAAAATTAACATAATAAAATAAGGAACCAGAAACCAGGCGCGCAGAACCAAGTAAAGGTATAAGTAATGCCAAAGGCTAATGGCAAATGTGAATCAACACAGCAAAGACCAATTACCGCTAACGAATTGACACTCAAAGTAAGCAGAGTAAGTGCAATAGTGCGAAGAATATAGAGAAGTGCTGAAATTTTATTTTCTCCTAAAATCAAGGAAATAAAAAGGACAAATTTAATTCAATGGAAAAAATTAAAAGAGTTTTTTTTTCGGTTGTGTGTCCTTGGTAGAGATTTTTTGCTTCCTTCTTCTTTTTTTAATTCTAAAAAAAAGCCATTTGAGCCTGCAGCAAAACAGTAGACAAACATTTATGGAGAGGATTATGTTGTAGATTTTATATAATAGATTTTAATGTGAGCAAAGCACCACAACTAATGGTTCACATACATTTTGTTTCGCTGCAGTGGTTGCGTCCATTAAACTATAAAGCTGGACGAAAGTGGTTTTGCCATCAAACGCGATGTAGGTACTCGTATAACGTAAACAACGATAGATAGTTTAATTTTAATGCGAACTACAACCGAGTATCAGGTACTACCTAGTGAGTGTGCGAAAGTGCTTGTTTAGAAGTATCCTTTACCGCAGCAACAAGGTACTAAGATGTATACCGAATCATTCAATTGGAAATAGCTTTTATTGAACACCAAAGTAAAAATGAGTGGTATCTGTTTTTATGCCCGATACTTGTGTACTTACATCAACAATGTAATACATAGTGTAGGAATTTAAAGGATTTCATTACATTGTGAAGGAAAAATCTGAAGGACACTTGCTTTTGGATAGTTGCCTACGGGAAGTTTTTTTTTTTGGGTAGGTGAAAATCTTCCAAAGACACTATGAGGATAGCAATCGCTTGCTCATAGTAGTGTCAGATTTTTACTGACAAAAAACACCACCCTTCTATAGCAATATCAAGCAATTTTTCTATCACGAAATAAAAAAAACTTTTGACAAGCAACTTGCCAAGTCGAAAGGTTTCGTTCTTTGTAGCCGACACAATAAATTATTCTCAACTGAAATTGTCGGACTGTATATTGTTGATATGACCGATTGGTCGGTTTTTATGCTTTCGCGCGAAGCTTCTAAAGGGTGATTCATTTCGAGGTTCCCTACTTTTTTAAAGAAAAAACCACAGAAAATTCAAATTTAATGGAGAATGTTTACTATCATTTGAAAGAACATTCTTTGGCATTTATTTTTTGAAGATTATGTCTATCAAATGTTGGCCGTTGCTACGTCGCAGATGGTCCATCCGTTGAGTCTAATTTTCGATCACTCGTTCGAGCATTTCGACTGGTAACAGGCGAATGACACGCGTGATGTTTTCCTCCAAGGCCTGAATCGAAGCGGGTTTGTCGGCATAAGCTTTTGACTTTACATATCCCCACAGGAAAAAGTCTAACGGTGTGATATCACACGATCTTGGTGGCCAATCGACCGGCCCAAAACGTGAAATTATGTGCTCACCGAAATGTTCTCTCAATAAGTCCATTGATTGATGTGATGTGTGGGAAGTGGCGCCGTCTTGCTGAAACCAAATGTCGCCGAGATCACGAGCTTCAATTTCAGGCATCAAATAGTCAGTTATCATGGCACGATAACGGTCGCCATTGACGGTTACGTTCGCACCGGCATAATTTTTAAAGAAATATGGACCGATGATTCCACCGGCCCACAAACCACACCAAACCGTTGTTTTTTCTGGATGAAGTGGCAGTTCTTCAATCTCTTCAGGTTGCTCTTCGTCCCAAAGGCGGCAATTTTGTTTGTTTACATACCCATTGAGCCAGAAATGGGCCTCATCGCTAAACAAAATTTGCCTCGAAAACGTCAGATCTTCTTGGAACTTTTCAAGAGCCCATAGAGCGAAGCGATGTCGCTTGGGAAGGTCGAGCGGCTTCAGTTGTTGCACAAGCTGTATTTTGTACGCTTTCAATTTAAGATCTTGACGTAAAATGCGCCAAGTCATTCCATACGTCAGTCCGAGTTGCTGCGAACGGCGCCGAATCGACTCTCTACGGTCTTCGTGTACACTCTCAGCTACGGCCGCTATATTTTCTTCACAGCGTGCTGGACGTGGTCTATTCGGTCGAATATTATCCAATAATGAATGCTGGGTCTCAAAATGGGTGATGGTGTTGCGAATAGTACGCTCAGTAGGCCGATTATGTTGACCATAAGTTGAGCGAAGTGCACGAAACAATACCTCGCAGAACGTGAATTTTCATAATAAAGTTGAACAATTTGTAAACGTTGTTCACGTGTAAGTCATTCCATTATGAAATGCCAAACAATACTAAACAAAAATAACATGACAGCATGACACGACTCACACGTGATCTGTCAAAAAATGGCTATTGAAAAAAGTATCTCTACTTGGATCACCCGTTAGAAGCTTAATTAATGCTTTTCTAGGTAGAACTTTGAGAACTTCTCTTGTGATCAAATCATAACCAGGAGCATTCCTAGGTTTTAGAAATTCAATTTCATGTTTTAGTTCTGCATTTAGTGTTGCATTTGTCAGTGTAAAATCATCAGATAGTAATTCCGTCCCACTATTGGTACTTTCGTGAGCCGCTTGACCATCGTACGGGTTAAGGTTTCTTCGAGATGGGTGGCAAAAACGCAAAAACGATTTTGGGCCTTTTAATGCCTTTGTGTATACTAGGAATCTTTTTATGCTATTTAACTTTTAAGGTAAGAACCTATCGCACGATTTTTAAAATCATTAATAGCTGTCTTCAACAAATTGCACAAATAATTCAAATGTGCTTTATGTTGCGGAGCGCGACTCTGTTTCAATTTTTTACGCGCCTTCCGTTTTTCGTTGACCGATTCTTTAATTTCAGGCGGATATCGTAAACCATATGTGGCCGGCGTTTTTCTTGGGTTAGCCGTATTATTCCGGGAGGCGACCTGAACGACCTTAACAAAGCGATCAACTTCAACTTCAAGTTCATAAGGTGTCGTAAGTGGAACGCTCAGTTCAAAATTCTCTTTAATTTCGTTCCTAAAGTCTTCCCAACAACTAACTGTTTAACCAGTTAATCTCGCTGGCTCTAGGTTATTGCCTAGTTTCACACTCAATGTTAAAATAACCGGTTAATGATCAGATGACAGTTCAAAACTCTCTTCAACTTTAATGTGGTTCGTAGATATTCCTTTCAAGACGAAAAAATCTATCAGACCAGGTATTTTTGAAGTATCAGTTGGCCAGTAGGTCGGTTTGCCCGTCGAGTGGAAATTACAACTGTACTCCATACCTGCCCCATAGAGCATTCTACCTTTTCGCGAGATGTATCTAGAATAATGAAATTTGGTTTGAGCGATTTAAGCAAGTTAGTATAATCACTTTTTTCAAGCGCGGAGCGTGGTGGACAGTAGATAGATAAATTTCTAAGAGTACGCTGATTGTTTTTTACTTGAATCGTGCATTGTTGCATAGTTTCAAGCTCTAACGTCAGGTCTTCGTATTGTTCAATGCAGGCTTTAATAAACAATGTTCCCGATGGGTGACAAGCGTGGAAAACATTATAGCCTTTTGTTTTTAAAAGTGATAAAAACTGCTTAGGGAAATGGCAGTTTTAAAGTTTATTTTGTCGTAGGGCACCAAAAAATAATGAATACAAAACTTTTTATGAAGGGTGGTCCAACGAAAACGCACGATGTTAATTGTAAATAAAACAAAAAGTTTTCAAAGAATTATCTTAATATTTTTTATTATGATAGAGAAGCGAAATTGGCGATCTATGACAATTATGTGTAAAACAAAATATCGGCCAAATGCTCGCCACGGCTTCGGTGGCATACCTCTATCCGATGGTCCATATTTTCAATGACTCTCAGGCATAATTAAGGTTCAATGTCGTTAATGCGCCGAATTATGGCTGTGTGGCAAGTGGCACCATCCTGTTGGAATCACATATCGTCCAGACCTGTATCCTTAATTTCTTGCCACAAGAAGTAAGTCATCATATCGGGATGGGGAATAGCATTCACTGTAACGGTTTGGCCGACCTCATTTTCGATGATGATGCCGTCAGCCCATAAACCACAGCAAACAGTTACTCTCTGTGGATGCATCGACTGGCAAAGACCCAGTTTACAATTCTGCCGTAAAATCACGAAATGCATTTTGATTTGAACGCCCATTTTCGTAAAAGGCTTCAACAATCTTAACGCGTTGCTCAATTGTGTACCTCTCCACAGTTGAATTTGCCAAACACTGAAACAAAGAAATGTCTAATTAAGTTGGTCAAAAAACTAGACGTTAAAGTGTGACTCAAAATTAACATGGTGCATTATGCTTGGGAACAAAAAACAAAGCCGGACTTTTCCATGCACTTGCGCATACATGCTTATGTAATTAAAAAGAACATCTATGCCTATGGAGAAAAAAGTCTTAAATACTTGACAGACAAGACTGGCTTATGCCATCGAAGGTGCAAAGATGGAGCTGGTACCTTTTCAGAAATATTAGGTATTAACCAGTCCAACCAACTAAGGGATTGGTTCAGTGCTTTCCCAGCTGATATCTAGATAGTTAATAGTTACGGTTAAGACGGCTGCTCAGACTAAAATAATTACCGCAAAATGGAAATTACCATAGCGTGGTCAGGTATGACGTCATGCAGGCTCAAAGCGATGTATTTCAATCCGCGAAATACGTCAAGAAATTTTTTCTGAGTTCTGTCACTTCTCGGATATGCTGTAGTGGAAGAAAACTGAACAGAAGATCGGCTGGGCAGATACGGCCATTTCCATTAGCTGAGCATCTTCATTGACAGTGTCACAAGGAACACCGCAAGCAATTGTAGTGTAGTTGTTAAGCTTTCATTGATTGAAACCAAACCCGAGTGCTCGTTGGATTAAAAGCTGGATACTACTTGACTGGTAGCATGACTAATATTCGATGAGTATTTAGGACTAAATTTGTAGAGGCTGCGAAAATAGAATCAGAAAATACACCCTTTCATACCTCAAGCGATGGAAAAGGCTTATCATAACAAACTAATATTAGCTCTCCAAAACTAACCTTACCATTATAAATACTTTAATATAACTCACTAAAAACACACCGGAATGGCAGCAAAGAATTTTAAACATTCTTTCGAAATTCCTAAAAAGTCCAACCATTAAATTCTCCTCTTAAAAGTATTTATCCACAAAATTCCATTCAAATCCACCGCTTTGCGATGCAACAAAGAATTCATAAACCCTAAAATCCGCACCAAAACTTAATTCACCCATCGAAAATTGCATTGCTTTTCCTTTCCAACTTTAAATCCTATTTATAGATCCTTAAATCAAGGTCATACCCACCGCCACCACCACATTTTCGCAAGAAGCAAACGAGAACAATGCAAATTCATTGCCCTTATGGCACGTTTGTCCTTCTACCGCAACAGGAAGTGCATTTTCCTTGAGTGCCAAGCCGAACTTATTATCTGAGGCTATACTCCTGCCAGACGAGGACACGTTTGTTTGGAATTATTTTAATTAGTGCAACGTTGCTATAATTCCATGTGCTGGTTGATGGAAAAACCAACTGTGGATTTTTTTTACTTCATTTAAATTGGTTTTGTTTGCCTAGTTTGAGTGGAACTTAAAATTGAAGTCTCTAGATGGAGGGGAACGGATCCAGTCGGTGGCAGGCTTAAATTCAATGAAATTTAATTGATTGCACAGCGGGGAAGGGGGGGGGGGTAGCATAGTTGACACAGGTATTTTTGCTTCGATGGGGTTTATGGATGTTAAAGATGCCCAAAGAGGATATTAGCGCTGAAGAAAAGTCGTCGTGTAGCTACTCTAGGTGTCGGAATGTCTTGGGGTTAGTACCACGGTTGGCAGCCAATAAAGAAATAGTTTAAAAAATCTAACAATATAAGTTTTGAAAGTTTTATTTTAATATTGAAAAGCCTTAAAGTATGCATATTTGAAAAATACTTTTTTGTATTTCGTGAGTCAACGTTGACCCATTGTAATGTACATGGGGTCCACATATGTATGGAGTCCCTTCCTTCCCTAGACGATGTCTCTTCAGTCCTGTTTAAACATCCCGGTCGTAACAGATTTTCTGATTTAACGATTTTGTGGATTGTGGTTTTGTCGTACTTTCGTTTTCCAGGTGTAAAGGGTTTATTCGCGGAAAAAAGTTCTATTTCCAACAATTTTTTTTTATATAAAAAATAAAATATTTTTTTAAAACTTTTCACTGTCTTACATTTGCAAAATAATTTCTGAAATTTTCAAATAAAAATATTCAAAACTCCGCCATTGTGACATCATTTCCGGTGATTCCTCGGAAATAACGTGCGCCCGCGTTGACAGTAGAGCTCGTGACAGGATCACCAGAAGTGAAAAAATTCGCGTTTTAGTTAAGACCATAAACTAGAATTTGGACGAAGGAAAAAAAAGTAAAAATTGAATTTTTGGCAGACCTTTTTACAAAAAATGCTAATTGTGGTAAAATTTGCTCAACATTTTTTTTAAATAGTTGTGAGAAAAAAAAATCCTTCTTCCAAGTCCTCGTGAATTGTATCCCGAAGACCTGTGTAAAATTTCATCAAGATCGGTTGAGTGGTTTTCGAGAACTTTTGACAACCGATTTTGAAAACACAGTTTCAAGAATAACGCATTTAAAATTTGGATAACCTCAATTCCTATTGTTCTGAAGAGGTGTTTTTCCACGCTGGCAAGACCACTGCGTAAGCTTTTCTATTTGTCCTATTCACAAAAAGCAGCATTTGTCCAGCCCGTCCCAAAAAAAGGCGAATCTTCCTCTCCCTCCTCTTACCGACCAATTGCACTTACGTCCCTTCTTTCCAAGGTCATGGAAACGCTGATAAATCGTCAGCTCATTCAAGTTCAATTCAAGTCGTTTTGGACGGTTTCAAGTCTGCAACTCACCAACTAAATGCTGGTGTCCCTCAAGGCTCTGCTTTGTCTCCGACTCTCTTTCTCATTTTTATCAATGACCTCCTGTCTGTCACTTCTAATCCAATTCATTCCTTTGCTAATGACAGTACCTTCAGCTTTACATATTCGTTTCCTGGGCAACGCCCCTCATCTTCGGGCGTTGAACTGGAACGGCAACGTATGTTAAGCTCATTGAATTCCGATCTTGACAGCATTCTTAAATGGGGTAAAACCAACAGAGTGGAATTTAATGCAAAACGCAATGCTGTCTGCTGTCATTGAAGCGAAACCCTAATTCTCTGCCATTATCCATGGATGGCACTTGCATCGCTGAAACCGAACGACTATCCATTCTCGGTATATGTGTTAATGACAGCCTTCGTTGGAATGACCACATATTCGATGTCGTCAAGAACGCTGCGAAATGTCTAGGCTCCCTTAAGCGATGCAAGAAATATTTCACTCCTTCTGATCTGGCAAAAATTTATAAGGCGTTTGTTCGCCCCAAACTTGAGTCTTACGCTCATATCTGGTCCGGTGCTCCCATTACATATTTGGACCTACTTGACAGGATCCAAAAACGTGCGGTAAAACGCATTGGCGATCGAGACATCACGAAATCATTTGACTCTATTAGTCATCGTCGTGATGTCTCCTGTCTGTCATTGTTTTATCGGTACTTCCACCACAAGTGCTCAAATGAAATAGCCAGTTGCATTCCACCCCTACAGCAATTCAACCGCAATACTCGCCATGCTAGTAATGCACATCAGTTTACCCTCAAGCCTGTATTCGAACGTACAGTGAAATACAAGGATTCGTTTCTTAACCGTACAACGCGAATGTGGAATGCTCTACCACGCTGTTTTTCCCTCACATTACAGTTTACAGGCAGTTAAAACCAACGTGCATCGGTATCTCCCTTTTCCTAATCCTTCACTTTCCTAATGCCCGCACTGTGTTACTTCATTATAAGGGTATCCAAAATCCCTTTAGTGCGCGTATATTATTTATCTGCATTTTAAAGTTGTTTCTGTCTTACTCGTACAATGAAGACGCATAATTTTAACAAACAGGTCAGCCTGTTCAGAGCTCATTATAGATTCCTTTCTTACTGTCCATGGTATCAGCAGAGTTTTTTTCATCCTGAGATTGAAAAAGGCGTGTTTTAAAGCGAGAAAGTTTCGTAAGTCCCAGTCGTGCACTTTTTCATTTTATTAACCACCCAGAACCTTACTATTTTCACGATACCGTTTCACACTTACTTACTTTACCTAACGGGCTCCCGACCCGTGAAGAGTCCCTGCCTGAGATACGGCTGCCTTCCACCCTCTGCGATCCCGAGTACGCTGATTCCAGTTGTCCAGACCATGGCTTGGTCTTTAAAACGGAGGTTCGGTCTTCCTTGTCGTCCCGAACCTGGGGGATGGGATTCGAAGATCCTCTTGGCTGGAGCGTTGTTGTCCATTCGCTCGATGTGGCCGAGCTAATGTTGTCGACGAGTTTTAGCTTTTCGGACTACATCCACATCTTCGTACAGATCATAGAGTTCGCGTTTGTATCTTCTCCTCCATTCGCCCTCCTCGCACACAGGACCAGAGGATGCCAGTATTAAGTCTCCTTTCCAGCTTATCGTCCAGCAATCGGCGCCGTACAGCAAAACTGGCAGGATAAGCGTTTTGTAGAGCATGCACTTTGTCCAATTTGTTTTGCCAAACCGAAGTAGCAGCGGTTTCCTAGGGCAATTCTTCGACAGATCTCCACTAAGTTGTCATATGTGGAGTTGATGTTTACCCCGAGGTAGATGAACTCCTTAACTACCTCGAAGTTGCTGCTATCAATAGTGACATTTTGTTCTAGTCGGTGGACAGATGATGGTTTGTTTGTTATATGCTAATTTAGTTTTATCCTCATTCACTTCAAGGCCAACTAGTTTCGCCATGAAAGCCTCTATCACAGCACGCTGGGATCGACCGCATACCCCAGCATTTGGACTGATCTGTTGAAGATGGTGCCTTCCGTGTTGACACCTGCCCTGCGCACTATCTGCTCAAGAACAAGATTGAAGAAATCACACGACAGGGCATCTTCTTGCCGAAATCCGGTACATGTTTGTAAGAGTTTAGATGAGCTTGCATTGCGTGTTATCTAGTGTCATGCGACACATCTGGATCAGTTTTCGGGATCCCGAATTCGGCCATCGCCACAATAAGCTCCTGACGATGAATGCTGTCATATGCGGCTTTATTGTCGATGAAGAGATGGTGTGTTTCGACTTGAAACTCGTTGTTCTTTTCCAGGATTTGCCTTAGTGTGAAGATTTGGTCTACAGTTGATCTGCCGGGCTGGAAGCCACACTGGGACGTTCTAGACCATCAGAGCCGGCGGCCTTGTTGTGCTTTAGCTTTTTTATAGCTAAGCCAACCTCTTCTATACTGGGCGGAGGGACTGGTTCTTCATTGAATACCGTTTCACAGCTTAGACTTAATTTCGAATGAAAAGGATACTAAGAAGTGAGTATCTGAACAGCTAATTTTTTAATTACCTGAATGATGTAGTGACTCTAAGTGACAGGAAAGTAAAACGATTTGATGGATGTGTGAGATGTTTTTGTGTTCGGTTGATGTTGAAGACTTTCTTGTTCTTGGTTCCACCAGAATTCGCGTTGGGCCAACTATGGTGCCTGGTATTTGTGTGATGTCATAAGCTCTGCCTAACGATCATGCTTATTAAGTAGGTATTCAATGGATCTGTGATGCTGAGGCATGGAACTTGTTAAATTAGTTTCATCTGTTACAGAGTGAAGTTCTTCTACAATACAATAGAGCGAACGGCCAATTTAATATTGTGCAGCAATACTACTTCTTTCGTACTATGACTTAAAACCTCTTAAAAAAAAATTATTAATCAAATTCGGAAGTATTTTACCAAAGCGGCAACCGTGATTGGCAGGTACATACAACGTTTCTTGTTTTTCTCCCTAAGTCCCGATGGTGGTCTCAATAGAACTTTTCAACTTAAAGGATTAATTAGATACCCCTTCTTCCTCCAATTTAACCAGTTCAGCACACACAGCTCGCTTGTTAATTTGTTGACGAACCCTCTACTAATTAATCACATTCTACGCATTCTGTGTCAAAAACAAAATATCCTTCTCAAAGCAACATAGGCACATAAATTCCCCCAAGGCAATCATTACAAGTTCCGCAGAGAAAAACCTCAAAATTATAAAACTTAGCTGTTTCTTCCACCCGCCTAACAAGGACTCAAACTTATCCATCTCGTTCTGGCTCACACCCCAAAAGGCCAACGACAAATGTTCTTACAAATGACGATTTAAGCTTTTCGTTTAGCACACCTACACATATTTTCTAGTCAGCAAACAGTTTTAATGTGACACATCACATCCAGTTTGTCGAGGCGTTAATAACACCATTAAAAAACGTAAAGCAATAACCGTGCACGGGGATTATAACGACACAGAAAAAAAGGATACACAGCAATAATTTACAAAAAAAAAACCTAGTAGGTGAGGGTAAAGCATTTTTTTTCTTTTTGTGTTGCAGAAAGACACAACAAAACAACACACATTGAACAAATACTTTTACTCCACAACCCACGTTTAAGGGGCCCGTCCAATATGAAGAGGATAAGAGGGAGTAAGAGTAAATTTGTTATTTGTGCTCTTTTCCTTTGTATATATATATTTCACTTGTGTATAATTTGCAAATTTCGTAAAAAACAAAATGCCTTTTGTATCGTCGTCGTTGCCGCATCGTCGAAGATTAAAGAACAATTTCGAAAGGACTCTTGTCGATTTTGTATTTTGTATTTTTGCTGTGAACTTGATTAATCAATGGGCGTACGCGTAGTACGTGTGTAGTGTAGGTTCATTGTACAAGCTATAAATAATAAATTTCAAGCTCTTATTTTGTTATTGAAAAAGCAATGAATAAAAAATCAGCATATTTCGCTCAAAGTAAGAAGTGGGTATATGGAAATTCTCAAATCAAAGGTACAATCTGTGCAAGGACGATCGTCAGCTTTAATCACTTTTATGCATAATGTTCAAAATATTCATACGGCAGGAAATGATTGTCCTTTGTTTGGAGAGTGGCACACATGAGAGAGTCTTATCGGTAAGTACAACGAAGTACCTACATAGATATTCGTGTGTGGTAATAAATGGGGCAAGGTAGGCATCATTTCAAAAATAACTCATCCAAAATTCTGGTAATACTCCAAACGACAGCCCCATTTGAATGAAGAAATAATTTCTATGTAGAAAACTCCGAATCCCAAATGGAATGTATGGAATTTCGGAGCATGTACTATGCTAGCTACCTTTTCGCCTGAACTGTTTATTTTCACTTCTATAATCTTTCTCAATGGGTTTTTGTTTTAGGAAATTTGTATTCATAATTTACGGGGAATGCAGGCACCCAGGATCGCAAGGAAATTCTAACAATGGTCGAAAGTTTAGTGAAATTCACTGGGGGAAGCTTGCTTGCAATATGGTTTTAATTTAAATTGCATGTGCAATAGCATAGAACACTTTTGCACTAAATATAAAATCAACGTATTGCATAACATGACTGGATTGTGAATCTTTAGTTGTCTAGATAGCTGGACTGAAGGTTTTCGCCATCGAAAAACTTATTTAGAGTATTTTCCATTGTCTCCGTCTGTTGTGCTGTTTGTTGTCCTTGAGTGGATTGTAACAATGAGTGTTGATTATTTTCGTGTATACAGATTGAATTAAAGAAAAAATCGGGTTTTTGTTTCAAGAACATTGTTGTGTCATTGATATGAAAATTCTGGAATTAGTTGACCTGGTTTCAAGACTTTAATCGGGTTAGTTATTAACTTTGTAATTTGTGATTGCAGCAGATATTGGTGTTTTTCTGAAAACTTATGACTTGCCCAAAATCCCTATAATCAAAATTCCAATCCAATCAAAATCCAATATTCCGAAAGTGTTTATTGAATAAACAGAAGATGAGGAAAATTAATTTAAAATATTTAACAAAATAACAAATTATTAATAAAAACCATATTCAACACAAATGATTATTGAACGCTCGAAAAAAATTGTATCTATCAACTATAACTCTGTTCTAAACAGTTTGGTTTCAGAAGAGGTGCATAGCATGCATCTAGGATGCTATCCTAAGGATTTGTAGTCAGTTGTATGGAAGTATTAACTCTAACAAATCTGCTATGGCTCTTTTTGTTGACTGAGTTCCGTTTGACATGGTTGACCGTGACTTGCTTCTAAAAAAAATATACAATGTTGGTTTTAGATGAAAAATTCAGAAGTGGTTTGCTTCTTATCTAAAAGGTAGAAAACAAAAAGTAAATGTAAATGGAAACTTTAGAGATTCTCGTACTTTAAATAATGGTATACCACAGGGTTCGGTTCTTGGTCCTGTGCTGTTTTCAGTTTAATCTCAACTCACTGTATTAATGGAGTAACAACTGCATTTGCAGACGTCATAGCATTTATGTACCAGTTTGATACGGGATTCGAATGTGTTGCTATAAGATTTCGGAAGATTTAGAAACTTTGAGACTATGGTTTACGGATCATAATCTAATTATCAGCGAGAAAACAAAACTTATGTCCTTCAATATATCGAGGAACGTTCTATATGATTTTAATTTATGCTTCCTTGCTTATGAATTCTATTTTCCTATACATAGTTGTGGTAAATGTAATTTGGTTCATTCAAATAATTGTTCCTCACTATAAATACCTTGGGGTATTAATTGACCATAACTTGCATTGGAAAGACCATATTCAAACCATTAAATCGCACATATAGCTCGTAAAGCGCGAAATGTAGCTCATCAACAAATGTTCGACATAATTATGAAAGTCAGTTTATTACGGCCTTGCTCATTCCAAGTTGCAGTGTGGTATCTCAAGTTGGGGTGGTTCTTACAATAAATAGTTCTTTCAGAACATTGTTGATAGCTCAAAAAATATAATCAGGATTATTTGCAGCAAAAATCGTTTTTATAGGAGTTGGCCTTTATTTATAGAACTTCGTATTCTACCAATGAGACACCTTTACGTTTTTAAAGTACTAAAACAATTTTTTGAACAAAGCAGTAATATTTTTAGTAGAAGTACCCTTTTTAAAAAATTTCGTATAAATACTTTGCATCTTGTCAATGTTCCAATCGTTCACAGAACCCATTTTCACACTTTTTTAGCCCCTTAAATGTTCAATCAGTTCCATTTTCTGTTCGGTTATCCATATAGTTTAAATCGTATTTAAAAATGGTTAAACACTGGATATTCACTATGAATTATGATGACCTTGAATCGTTACTCTAAATTTATTTGCTATCCTAAAGTTCAGCACAAGTCAATATCTAAATTTACTGTCAGTTTACTGAATTCCAAATTTAGATTTTTGTAATTTTTTTTTAATTGCTCTTGTTGTTTTTCTTGATTTTGTATATAATTTTTTGTATTTTGGAAAACCGATGTTACTTCCACGTCACATTGATATTTTTTTTGTTAATTAAATCGCTGTATCATTTCACACCAACTTTTAAGTTACGTTTTGATCACTATTATTTTCCGCTATATTCTGAAGATAATTGTATACTAGCTTTAAGATATGAAGAAAATAAATAAATAAATAAATTAAATAAACAATACTGATTGCACATTGCGAACCGTAGAACGTTACGACAACGCTACAACAAATAAAACAAAAATTGCAATTATTTCGGGATTTTTGGCTTAAGGGATTCTGACCAAAAGCAGACTTCTAAGCCTCACCATAAGTATTAAAATATGTCAAAAAAAAAGAATAACTGGGCATGAGACATTCAAACGGATCTTCGTTCTAGTGTTTCCTTTGTTTTATGACCTATATCCCCACAACGCCTATGCGACATCGTGTGCGGTTTCTGGCAATGTGCCTCAGTTATCCCCAACTCTTTTCCAGTTGCCGTGCTTCCTTATCGACAGTTTTCTCCATGTACTCCTACGACCGCCGCGTATTCTGCCACTTTGAGTTAGCGAGTTCCATTGCATCGCCCGGTTAACCTTTTTGGATTTTGTATAGTTGTGCCTATATGTTCATGGCCTGTTCTCTGGTAAAGCTGTTTGTTTGAGATACAGTACGGCCAGAAAACCCGTTAGATATTGCCTAGGCATCTGTTGAGACAATACCTTCAAGGTATTGGAAGCTCTCTACTTTCTCAAACGGTTTTCAAGAAATTTTTGGTATTATACGACTTAATGAGTTCAGTCTTAGGCTGATCGTTCTTGCTTTTGCCGAATTAATTTTCAGCCCAACGACGTCTGCTTCCCTCTCTTCACATTTTGCCCATTATTCAATGGTATACGGTACGGGTGCAGGAGTCCATCGAATTCCACCGCTTTCCATCGATAGTAAAGGCAAAAATCTCCTCAGAATCTTGATTTTCCTAGTTGTAATTCCACAATCGAAAAAAAAATTCAAATTCAGGAAACCTTATTCAACTTTCTTGAGAAAGTCTCAAAGAATAGCATTATTATAGAAATGAGTACCTTCTCGAACTCTACTTCTTCTAGACTTCTCTTTTCAACTGACCGTACTAGGTTTGGCATTTGGATTATAAACTTATTTTTGCTCCGCGTAAAGTGATCGCAAAGAAACTCGTTTATATATTTTTTTTTAGTGTATATAAGTTAAACTATTTACTTGTTATATCTACCTATCTACCTAGAGTTATAGTCTAATTTCATGTCTTCAATTTAAGTACAGACTTAAATTTATTTAATAAAAAACCCACCGTTAACCGAAACGTTGTTCCCAGCCTCATTTTCTAAGAAAAATGGTATAATTATGCCACCAGACCATAATCCACCCACTCTTGGCTACAGCACCCGCATTCTCATCTGTGCGCACCGTACGACATGGGGATATGTCCGCTAGCATACCAGTCTCTCGAACTTTCTGTATAAACTTGCGTACAGCAGGGGCGGTGTTTGCTTCATTTTGACCAAAACTTCTTTTCAAAAAACGCACTGTTTGGGCGCACACTTTGGAAATAAATTTTAAATATTTTTCAATGTTGCTCAAGCGTAAAGCGACTCAGCGGGCGGGTTGACTGACAGCTGTCAGTGTCCAAATAACCTATAATTTAAAAAAAAAAAGGCTCAACCTTTATACTGACAGAGAGAAGAACAGACATACATCTATGTAAAGTGGAATCATTCAGCAGATTGTTGGTTAAATATTTTCTAATAGATTTTTATTTTGTGTGTTGTTACTAAACTATAAACTGGAATAATTTTAACAGAATTAAATTGAAATCCGAATTGCTATGTAGCTCATCGGTTAGCGGCAGAGCAACCATTTCATACACTCTGTGGTCCAAATGTCGTTGCAAAAATGATTACTTTTTAACGAAATAAGGTTAATCAAATTGGAAATTTTAAGAAATGTTGTCTGTAAAGGAAGTTTCGGAATCTTTGGCTGAAGTAAGATTAATTTCTTGAGATGTTTTAGGCAAGTATTTAAAAATTAGATTTTAGTTAGCAGTTTACGTCAGCTCACTGTATTAATGAAGTAACAACTGCATTTGCAGACGACATATCATTTATGTACCAGTTTGATACGGGATTCGAATGTGTTGCTATAAGATTTCGGAAGATTTAAAAACGTTGAGACTATGGTTTACGGATCATAAACTAATAATTAACGAGAAAACAAATCTTATGTCCTTCAATATATCGAGGAACGTTCTATATAATTTGAATTTATGCTTCCTTGCTTATGATTGTAAAAAATTGTATTTTCCTATACATAGTTGTGGTAAATGTAATTTTGTTCGTTGTTCTTACTGTTCAAATAATTGTTTTAAAACTGAATCAGTTCCTCACTGTAAATACCTTGGGGTATTAATTGCCCATAACTTGTATTGGAAAGACCATATTCAAACCATTAAATCGCACATGTAGCTCGTAAAGCGCGAAATGTAGCTCATCAACAAATGTTCGACATAATTATGAAAGTCAGTTTATTACGGCCTTGCTCATTCCAAGTTGCAGTGTGGTATCTCAAGTTGGGGTGGTTCTTACAATAAATAGTTCTTTCAGAACATTGTTGATAGCTCAAAAAATATAATCAGGATTATTTGCAGCAAAAATCGTTTTTATAGGAGTTGGCCTTTATTTAAAGAACTTCGTATTCTACCAATGAGACACCTTTACGTTTTTAAAGTACTAAAACAATTTTTTGAACAAAGCAGTAATATTTTTAGTAGAAGTACCCTTTATAAAAAATTTCGTATAAATACTTTGCATCTTGTCAATGTTCCAATCGTTCACAGAACCCATTTTCACACTTTTTTAGCCCCTTAAATGTTCAATCAGTTCCATTTTCTGTTCGGTTATCCATATAGTTTAAATCGTATTTAAAAATGGTTAAACACTGGATATTCACTATGAATTATGATGACCTTGAATCGTTACTCTTAATTTATTTGCTATCCTAAAGTTCAGCACAAGTCAATATCTAAATTTACTGTCAGTTTACTGAATTCCAAATTTAGATTTTTGTAATTTTTTTTTTAATTGCTCTTGTTGTTTTTCTTGATTTTGTATATAATTTTTTGTATTTTGGAAAACCGATGTTACTTCCACGTTACATTGATATTTTTTTTGTTAATTAAATCGCTGTATCATTCCACACCAACTTTTAAGTTACGATTTGATCACTATTATTTTCCGCTATATTCTGAAGATAATTGTATACTAGCTTTAAGATATGAAGAAAATAAATAAATAAATAAATTAAATAAACAATACTGATTGCACATTGCGAACCGTAGAACGTTACGACAACGCTACAACAAATAAAACAAAAATTGCAATTATTTCGGGATTTTTGGCTTAAGGGATTCTGACCAAAAGCAGACTTCTAA
Organism: Ferdinandea cuprea; assembly: GCA_963576555.1. Classification (NCBI taxonomy): domain Eukaryota; kingdom Metazoa; phylum Arthropoda; class Insecta; order Diptera; family Syrphidae; genus Ferdinandea; species Ferdinandea cuprea. Next base: position 23,522,244 of record OY754960.1, read on the forward strand.
GCCTCACCATAAGTATTAAAATATGTCAAAAAAAAAGAATAACTGGGCATGAGACATTCAAACGGATCTTCGTTCTAGTGTTTCCTTTGTTTTATGACCTATATCCCCACAACGCCTATGCGACATCGTGTGCGGTTTCTGGCAATGTGCCTCAGTTATCCCCAACTCTTTTCCAGTTGCCGTGCTTCCTTATCGACAGTTTTCTCCATGTACTCCTACGACCGCCGCGTATTCTGCCACTTTGAGTTAGCGAGTTCCATTGCATCGCCCGGTTAACCTTTTTGGATTTTGTATAGTTGTGCCTATATGTTCATGGCCTGTTCTCTGGTAAAGCTGTTTGTTTGAGATACAGTACGGCCAGAAAACCCGTTAGATATTGCCTAGGCATCTGTTGAGACAATACCTTCAAGGTATTGGAAGCTCTCTACTTTCTCAAACGGTTTTCAAGAAATTTTTGGTATTATACGACTTAATGAGTTCAGTCTTAGGCTGATCGTTCTTGCTTTTGCCGAATTAATTTTCAGCCCAACGACGTCTGCTTCCCTCTCTTCACATTTTGCCCATTATTCAATGGTATACGGTACGGGTGCAGGAGTCCATCGAATTCCACCGCTTTCCATCGATAGTAAAGGCAAAAATCTCCTCAGAATCTTGATTTTCCTAGTTGTAATTCCACAATCGAAAAAAAAATTCAAATTCAGGAAACCTTATTCAACTTTCTTGAGAAAGTCTCAAAGAATAGCATTATTATAGAAATGAGTACCTTCTCGAACTCTACTTCTTCTAGACTTCTCTTTTCAACTGACCGTACTAGGTTTGGCATTTGGATTATAAACTTATTTTTGCTCCGCGTAAAGTGATCGCAAAGAAACTCGTTTATATATTTTTTTTTAGTGTATATAAGTTAAACTATTTACTTGTTATATCTACCTATCTACCTAGAGTTATAGTCTAATTTCATGTCTTCAATTTAAGTACAGACTTAAATTTATTTAATAAAAAACCCACCGTTAACCGAAACGTTGTTCCCAGCCTCATTTTCTAAGAAAAATGGTATAATTATGCCACCAGACCATAATCCACCCACTCTTGGCTACAGCACCCGCATTCTCATCTGTGCGCACCGTACGACATGGGGATATGTCCGCTAGCATACCAGTCTCTCGAACTTTCTGTATAAACTTGCGTACAGCAGGGGCGGTGTTTGCTTCATTTTGACCAAAACTTCTTTTCAAAAAACGCACTGTTTGGGCGCACACTTTGGAAATAAATTTTAAATATTTTTCAATGTTGCTCAAGCGTAAAGCGACTCAGCGGGCGGGTTGACTGACAGCTGTCAGTGTCCAAATAACCTATAATTTAAAAAAAAAAAGGCTCAACCTTTATACTGACAGAGAGAAGAACAGACATACATCTATGTAAAGTGGAATCATTCAGCAGATTGTTGGTTAAATATTTTCTAATAGATTTTTCTTTTGTGTGTTGTTACTAAACTATAAACTGGAATAATTTTAACAGAATTAAATTGAAATCCGAATTGCTATGTAGCTCATCGGTTAGCGGCAGAGCAACCATTTCATACACTCTGTGGTCCAAATGTCGTTGCAAAAATGATTACTTTTTAACGAAATAAGGTTAATCAAATTGGAAATTTTAAGAAATGTTGTCTGTAAAGGAAGTTTCGGAATCTTTGGCTGAAGTAAGATTAATTTCTTGAGATGTTTTAGGCAAGTATTTAAAAATTAGTTTTTAGTTAGCGCCCTTACCAAATGTTTTAGTGATGTAAATCCAGATCCAACTTCGAAGGCTTGTTACAGCGTTTGTGTAATCCAATCATTTTTCTTCGACCATTTTTTAACGACTCGCTCTCGAAATTATACCACAAATCCAATAACTTCCGCCTTAGCATGAGTTTCATTATACGTAAGATACATAAAAGTTGAAAGTACAACTACCAACAGTCAATTTGTTTCTAATTTGTGCAAAACCACACGCGCACACACTCCACTTATAAATAAAAACTCCAACAAACAGTTAACAGCATATAAAACAAACAGAATTATGGTTATTGATACACTTTAATGCATGAAGGGAGGATTTTATTTTTCAAACTTTGCAGAAGACTTTGAGAATATTTGTATTTCCTCTTATCACTAGCTGTCATCTAATTTTTTGAATGGGACATGTATGTATGTACGTATTTTGCATATGCTATCAGAATCAGGAAGTTTACTAATACGCTTTTTATGCAAATGCTTTGATATATTTTGCACGCCATGAATGACAATATTATGTTTTTTATTTGATAAAAAAAGAAAATAAGACCCTTATTTTCCCCATTGGATACATACTATACTGGTGCTGGATTTCATGTACTATATCTATAATTGAATAATTTCATCCATCTTCTTCGCATAATTGAGTTTTTTTTTCCTGAGAGGCGATTCAGATGGTGGTAAAATGTCAAACAAATTTGTCAGTATTCATAAAAATATGTCCCATTAGGCGACTTACTCACTGTTTGTGTTTTGTTTCCTTTCAATTTCAACCACAACATTACGCAATATTCACAGCAAATACCCAACAAAAAACAGAACAGGCGTCTCCATTAGAAGTTCATTACGCTCATAGAATAGCCAAAGAACTTTTGTGGATGTGTATATATGTAACATATTTGTTTCGATTTACATCAAAATGTTTATTTCACTTTATTCCATTAGAGACAATTCGTATCGCATTCCTTTGGGGAAAATTTTGCATACACATTCTGACTGAAATCGTATATCTCCGCCGTCGTCTTTTGAATAACAAAGAAATGCTTGGAAATCTTTACAACCCAAAGTTTGCTTTTCTTTCCCCACAATTTGTATTTTCCGAGAAAATAAATAAATAAAGTTATATTTCCCATCCAAGAGCTGAAATGAACTCCCACATGTACGAATGACGACCGTTCTCATACTCGCAGTACTGACTTTAATAGTGACTGTGGGAACATGTGACACGTACCGTACATGCACCATCAAGTTTGTAAAGTATCCTTAGCCACTTAGCCAGTCAAAAAAAAAAAATGCAATTACAAAAAAGATGTATCTGTCCGGTTGACTCCGAAGTGAACTACCATCTGTCCAGAGTCCATCTAGGAATAATTTCTTTTTGTCTTGAACATGAACTTCCTCTATCTGTATGTATTTAATCTAGTTATCTGAAGATAAGGGTGCACGCTGAATGGAACAGATTTCTAGGATATTAACAAAGTTTTCGTCTCAGTACTAGACCAAGTGAGTGTGTTGCTGTTGTCTATTTAAAGTAAACACAACTTGTGTCCAGCATCGTAGGAGGAAGGATTTATCTATCTGTCCGTATCATGACATTTGTGCTTTGGTTTTATGTTTGTTCAATGTTAGATATTAATTGAATTAAATTAAAATGTTTTGCTATTGAAAGATTTACAAAAAGAATTAAGTGCCAGAAGCAACACAGGGTGTCAACAGTGAGACAGTTTTTTTTCTTTTTCTTTTTAAATGTGGTATAACATTTAACTTTTACCAGTTTTGATGTACTTTTTGCCTAGTTATAAGAAGAGAAATAACATTAAATTCACACAACCAAGAGTTAAAATATAAATAAAGTTTACTGGTGGTGCGTGTTATCTCAAACATTTTAGGGCGAACAGTGTGAAGAGGCAAATAAACTATGCAAACAGTTGAAAGCTTCAGGAAGTCCCAATCATGTCCCAAAGTCTTGGAGGCCTGTTCGAGTAGTTTTCATACCAAAAGTTGACAAAAGCGGTCCAATCAGCTTTTTATAGATACTCGAACGCATCCTTGATCTCCACATAAGGTAGGTTTCCCTTGTGTAAATCTCAGCACGCCTACCCTAAAGGTATATCTACTGAGACAGCCCTTCGCGAAGTCGTTAAAAACCATTGAGAGGTCATTACACTACCGAAATTACACACTAGCTACCTTCCTAGACATAGATGGGGCTTTTAATAATGTCCACACCGAATGCATTCAAGAATCTCTCATCAAGTTAAGTGTAGAAGAATTCGTTTCTAGATGGATCGTTTCCATGCTAAAAACAAGGATAATTCAGGCTGACCTAAGTAACTGTCTTTCAACTAAAGGGCCCGACCCATAGAATCAGTCGCGGGCGTGCGTGCGTTTAAAATTTTAAATTAACGCATGGGCCGTCCCATAGAATCAGTTGGAACTTTGACTGTTGTGTTTTTTTTTTTCATCGGCTGTCGGCTGTCATCTCTGTCAATACTGCCATATCAAAAAAATATTCTGATTTCTTTTTTTTTTGTAAAACGTTCAGGTTTATAATTTAATGTTAAATAAGGATAAATCGATTAAATGTATATAGCATAAGCATAGTTGAAAAGTGAATCTTAAATTGAAACAAACATAATTTACCACAGAATTAGCTGCGATAAATTTGCCAATATGGCAATGCTGACTGTAATGACAAATGCTTTCGTTCGTGCTTTTCAGCCAATCAGAATGCTTTTCGCCAGACTGTCAAAGTATGAATAAGTACAATGTTGGGCTATAATTTTCTGCGTCACCGTCAATGCGTTGTTTATGGGTCACCTTCAGTAATTAGGAGTACGTCCCAAGGAGGGATGATCTCGCCACTCTTATGGATCATGGTCCTAAACAAAATTCTTTTGGGGCTTGAGAGAGACGGAGTCAAAGTGGTTGCTTACGCGGACGACGTGGTGAAGTGAAATCATGGGAAGGGTCTTGAGTAAGGTAAGCGCTTGGGCTACTAGGTGTGCCCTCAACGTGAACTCTGCCTGTAGTAAAACTTTTGGGAAGAAGTGGGAACTCCAAACAAAAATGGTCCTCTGGTTGTATACAACCGTAATACGTCCCATCCTCACTTATGTGTCTAGTTTGGGGGCCTGCCATTAAGCAAAACCTAAAGCATTAGGAAATTGAGCAGAGTCCAAAGAAAGGCCGGATTTGGCACCACGGGAGCCATACGGTAAAGTCCGACCGAAGCACTTAACGTGTTTCTGAATATTCCCTTCCCCTGGATCAGCATATTAAAAGAATAATATCATGTAGTGCAGTTAGACTAAGAGTATCTGGATGCTGGTCCACAACACCCAATCGTCACTACCTAGTGGTAACCCAAGACCTACTGACTATATTATACCAACACTAAGTTGGCACAAATCCTTTTCTGTCAGCTTCCCATCCAGGTTGGAATGGGAGGTTGACAGCGTAATAAAAGAATTCGAATTATCTATCTTCAAAGACGGTTCTAAAATGGACTGCAGAGTTGGTGCCGCCGTCTTCTCAACCCAAAATCTTTCCGCCTTTCCAACGTCTCTAACGTCTTACTAGAAGTTCTTGCTATTAGGGAGGCGGAGAAGTTACTTTTAAGCTCACCAACAACCATGAAGACAGTGGATATTTTCATCGACTACATCCAAGCTTGTTAGGGACTTTAGGGAAACGCTGGCCCGCCGGTTCCTCATCACTCTAGTATAGGTTTCGGGTCACAGAAACGTAGAGAGGAATGAGAGGGCCGACGAGCTGGCCAGACGGGGCTTCGCTATCTCTTGAAGCAAGGCAATCCGCCCTTAGGATACGTAAAGAGAGATTATTTCCTACATTTTGCCTCACTAGCTGAGTCAAGGTGGTTGAGCTTGACAAACTGTATCATATCAAGGAAGATGTGGCCCACCTTCAGCAAATCAAAAACACAGAACCTTATACGTAGAACGCACGTGGACGTCGCTAAGCTGGTGGCCATATGTACAGGGCACCGGTCGATAGGTACGCACGCGGCAAATCTTGGAATACCATAATGCCTTCTGTCGCAGTTGTCTGGACGTTAACGAGAGTAAAAATGTGTCTCATCTCCTCTGCAAGTGTCTGGCCTTAGCGAAAACCAGATATCGCGCACTGGGCAAGCACTTTTTGATGACCTTGCGGATATCTGCAATATTAATTTTAACAGCTTAATTTTCTTCCATACTACCACAGGTTGGTTCTTTTTCTTACAGGTCCCGTGAGTGGGGACATTAAAAAGGTGCTTAACCGCTAACTAAGCTCTAATTGTATGAAGGGGAATACTTATGAATCAGGGAGCAACCTCTTTGCCTACGTACCTCCCTACGATCAAATTGGCGCCGAAAATTGAAAACATTTTTTATAAGAGGGGTTAAATAAAAGCATTTTATATTATGGGAGTGGTTTAGACGGGGGAGGCCTTTTAAAAAAAAGGGGACTTAAAATGAAAAAAAAAATGAACTAAAACATAATGGCAACACTTTGATTTTCTAGTTTTTTCTAGTGTTGAGATAATTTTTATTTTGAAAGTATTCGGGGATCTGGATTCGTGTCGATCCACTTGCAAACCACTTTAATATAACACTTCCGCCTTGCATTTTTTTCTACTCCAGAAAACGATACAAAATTTTATGTATCTTGTCCGTCCACCACCAAACCAAGCAGAAAATCAAAATGTTTTCAATAAAAATATTTTCTCTAGAAATATGAATGGGAAAGGTATTCAGGGGAGTATTGCCTAATTCTATTTAGACCATTTTGGTATTGCTAACGATTTAAGAAAGCAATAATAAAAAATTTAGTTGCCGTCAGATTATGTTCCCAACATTAAAATCAGGTGTGTTCAATATATGACAGCTCCAACTGTAGAATGCCTTGCAGCAGCATTCTAACTTGGTGCTAGGTGCACTTTTTAATTTAATGCAATTTAGTTAATATAAGCAGACAAACGCTATTGCTGAAGTTCTTAAGATTTCTTAAAATAGCACAAGAGAAAACAACAATTCATTCGAAAGCATCTCCCACGCATGAAACATGTGTTTTAGATTTGCTATATTTTTAGATGTCATTTGCATCTTCTTCCTTGCTTAAGTTTTGAAACGGAAAATGCAGTTTAAAATACCTGACTTAACTGAATCAAGAAAAGAATGAATGGAAGTACTTAGACCCACGTGTTTTCAAAGGGTAGGTATCTATAGCGTTATTGAGTGTGACGGGTTTCTAACTAAAACTGATAATCTTAGTTTCTTTGCTATACTCTAGGAAGTATATTTCCATTGTAATTTAAAAATGAGAAGAAATTTCCGCCCTTCCCTGAAACATGAAGGGTGGGTGCAGCACCTCAGTGATTCGTACTTTGGACTGCTAAGCTTCCGGGTTTAATCCACACATCTACCTCGGCTCTGCAATGGTTAAGCCAATTAAGGATTTATTTGACTTAAGCGACGAACTTTATATCTTTTTTTGACAAATATGACTGATGTGTTTGTTGACGATGTTAACATAACTAATAGTAAGGTGTTGATTTATCCAGAAAAATGTTTCTGCGGTTTTATAAGCCTTGAAGCTTCTGAGTTTGCTTCCTATGTCGGAATAAATTTTTACGAATTTTGTTTTTCAGAACTTTAATCATTCATAATTTTACAATCATTCTTTCTGTAGATACACTATAAGCATACTTAAAATTGCGTGTTCAATTCATGAGGGGACCAAAACCTATTTTTCTTTTTGAGCTAATAAGCTTTTCATCTTACCAGTTAGCAGTCTAGCAGTCGATGTTTCTGATTTTATTTTTGAAGTTGCTCTTTGATGACGTACTATAAATCTTTAAAAGGTTCTCTCTAAGAAAAAATCATACTTTGGAACTTATGGCGAATTATATGTCAGACTTGGATATATCACTGCATATACGCGTACATTGTTAGACCTTACCTTATGTATGGTGCTGTTGTTTGGTGGCCAAGAGCTAAAGGGCCAATCATAAAGCACTTGAATAAGGTTAAGCCAGCTTATTCAAGTGTAATGGAACGTCCCATTACATGCAAATAGTACTGCCCGCCCATAACGTGATTCATTAGTGTTTCGTCAAGTTTCCGTTAACTTCGGCTGGCATACGGAAAATCTAAATGAAATGGGACATTCAGTACGAAAATTTGACAGAAGAAGAAAACAAAACAAAAAATGGAACAAAATACGAAGTTCGATTTCATAAGTCTAATAATTTTAACCGTCCAAACAAATATATGACTTTACGCCTTTTCATTTTCTTAGCTGATTTTAAATTTTATTTTTTCGAAACCAAACAATGGGAACAAAATTTGACAGAATATGAAGTTCTCTTAAGTTCATTATGGGTGTTTAGATAGTTTGACAGAAATTGAGTTGGCTTTTCGTTCTGTTTTGACATAAGGTTAATCCCACTGAAGTGCATTATAGTTGGCCCTTAACTGCTGCTATGGAAGTATAGCTGCGCTTGCCTCCCTTGCAGTACTTTGCTGTAAGTGAAGCCAAAAAGCCATGTACCGCATTTATGTGCTCATTGGATTGTAAATCAGTATCAGCGAAGGAACAAGAGCTGCGAGGTTTAGAGCGCTTCTGGACGATTTATATGTACACATGATGCCTTCATACTGATGAACGGTCTCTGCGGTGCCGGAGTCTACTCCAATGAAATTATCTGAGTGCTTGGGTAGGCAAACCACTATCTTTCAGGCTCTGATCTTTGTGATCACAGCTGCTACAAATATCCTTCTTAAGAAAAGAGTAAATGGCACTGCCTTATACATTTGCTCAGATAGCCAAGCTGCTATAAAAGCCCGCTCTGTTGCTACGTTTACCTTCAAAATTGTGGAGGCAGCTATATGCAATCTGAACGGGTTGGGCAGATATAACTCTGTAACCCTAACCTGGGTACCCTAACACACCGGTATCCAGGGAAACGAAAGAGCTGATGCTCTGTTTTCAACCCTTCTCGCCTCAACCAACCATAGGGTGCTGCTCTTCTGTTCACAAAAGTTAAATTACTGAGCGCTAACGTCTGCAGCATACCGAGTGCTGGCATGAATTGTCATCATGCAGGCATTCGAAACTGTTAGGTGACGGTCCGAAAGCATATACAAAGGATAAGAGTTAGAAGCTCGGGCCTATGCGAGTGATGTCTGGAAGACTGGAAGATGATGAACGACGTCTCACTTCTTGTGTGAGTCTAACTGACTGGCTACTCTCTGCAAACACTTTCTGTACGAAGACGATTTATATAAAATCGGTACTAGCTGACCTCCTTTGCTTCGCCAAAATCAGTGGGAGGTTAAGTACCTCGAATTCCGATGTGTACTTGTTGTTCTGTTGTCATTTTGGGCAGCCTTTCTGGAGTACAATGGTCCGTTAGGTATAAGTGTTTGTTTTCCTTGGATGACCCCACTCCAAATACAATACAATACAATAGTGCTTAAAAAAATCTACCTTTCGTCTTCAAAATATTTGAATTCGACTTCAGAGGTCTTTTTCTCATGACGCTTTATTGCCGGATATAGGTTATTTTCTTACTTAAAATATTACACTCAAAATTCCATGCCCTCAGGAAGTCTTACGAAAAGATTATTGATATATTTTTGCTAAACCCCTCACTTAAGATGGCTGATACAATATTTTCCATTAGAGATCCTATTTTTAAGAATTTGTAGTACGCATTAGGTATTTGACTTTTAATAATGGATTTAAGTGACATAAATAGTCTTTATCCTGTTCTCATAGTGGCTAAATCCTTTAAGAACAAAAAGCAAACAAGAACAAGAACGGCTATAAAAGTTCTTTATCATTATAATCCTTAAATTTGTCAAGCGATTTCTTGGAGACTGAAAATAATTCTAGGCAATAGCATGTTAAGGGGATAAAACATAAAAATTTCAAAAAAATTCAGAAACTGTGACATATTACAAAATCCTGTGACACAAACAAAAATGTTTTAAAATAAAGTTATGCAAATGGTAATGCCAGCGGAGACGCACAAATCAAGACGGTAAATCGACGATGGAGATAAATAACGTATACAATATGCATGAATCATATGCGCCGTAATCTGTTGAAAAATAATTCAGAGTGTGAACTATGACATATCATTCCGCGAGCAAGAGCTGAGGTATAAGCCAACGCCATGTTCATTTAGGGAATAACAAAATAAATATATACATATATATATATGATGGCCATATAAAGGGTGATTTTTTAGCTGGTTTGGTTTTGGCAACACTGGTTTTGACAGCTGACGTGTGTTTAGTACCTTGTGTCACTGTCAAACAGCTTCAGTTTGGTTTGCAATTTAACCATGGATCGTCTTACAAATGAACAACGCTTGCAAATTATTGAATTTTACTATCAAAATTCGTGCTCGGTTCGAAATGTTCATCGCGCGCTGCTTCAATTTTATGATCGGCATTCTCGACCTTCTGAGCAGTCTATTCGGAAGATTGTGACCAAATTTCGCACCAAATTTACTTTGTTGGACATTTAACTACCAACACGTTTACGTACTATGCGTATTGAAGAAAATATTGCGGCCGTATCAGCTAGTGTGACAGAAGACCGCGAAATGTCGATTCGGCGCCGTTCGGAGTGAAGATCAGCCAGAAGCATTGCAACAGCTACCAATGCATCCCGAAAAAGCCACTGTTTGGTGCGGTTTATGGGCCGGCGGCATTATTGGGCCATATTTCTTTAAAGATGATGCGAATCGCAGCGTTACTGTCAATGGTGAACGCTACCGAGCGATGATAACAAACTTTTTTTTGCCCGAAATGGAAGTTCTTGACTTGCATGATATGTGGCAGTGCCACATGCCACACAGCACGCGAAACAATGGCGCAATTGCGAGGCGAGTTTGGTGAACAGTTAATTTCACGTTTCGGGCCGGTCAATTGGCCGCCTAGATCGTGCGATTTGACACCATTAGATTATTTTTTGTGGGGGTATGCCAAGGCTAATGTGTATAGGGACAAGCCCGCTTCGATTGACGCACTGGAAGCCAACATCCATGCATTCATTCGTGAGATACCGGCCGATATGTGTGAAAGAGTATGCCAAATTGGACTCAGCGGATGGGCTACCTGAGACGCAGCCGCGGTCAACATTTGCATGAAATTATCTTTAAACATTAAATTGCAAGGTTCAAACTATCGATTCAAATAAATATTTCATTCATTTTTTCGAATTTTTTGTGTTTTTTTTTTAAAAAAGTTCTAAACCTCTTAAAAAATCACTCTTTATTAATGCCTTCATACGCTAACTTAAGCAATATTCAGAATACTATTTATTAAAGACATATATCTTCGGCTTAGAGTGTACACCTGCTAACTCCTTAAATGACAATTTTACAAGAGAAGGGAAAAACTACAACAAAACACACAGAACAATAAAAAATTAAATATTCTTCAATTTTTTTACATAAAGTTTTTAAGAATGCTCTCCCTAGTTGTTGATAGTATAAGGGTACGATTACACGGCCATTTTTACGAGTCATTAAATGTCACAAGGCAGTCATTATAATATCGCTCGTGTGATTGCCATTTTTGGGATGACATTTTTGGTGTCATTTAAATGACTAGGAAAATGGCGGACTAAATGACATGAATTTTGTTAAATGACGGATAAAAATGTCCGTGTGATCGCTCTTTAAAGATTTAACAAATGATTAACCTTTTTGGATGTTGCGTCATTTAAATGGCAGCCTCAAAAAAATGACAGGGCACGAAATTCCAGCCATGCCATTTTTAATTTTTCTACACAAATGACAAATGACGCAGGATATAATTCGATATCTGTGCTTTCATTTGGAGATTTGTCTTGTCGCGAAAGGACGTAATAATTAATCAACTGTTTTCTTTTTCTTGTTGTTCTGTTGTTGTGTGACGTAATCATCAACTCCAAATGGTGGAATGCTTTTTCTTCCCCACACACATGATATGGGTGTTGAATGAAAGGTTTTGGAGAGTAGAACAAGCAAATATTGACATTCTTGAGAAATGTTTTAAGGTAACTTTTAAGGGATTCAAGGACCTTTTTGATGTTCTAAGGACTCCGAGTTAAATTCATAGCAACAGCAATTTGTTACATGACTTTATAGACTTTTACAAAAAAAGGTCCTTTTTTAAGAATTCAAGGACCTCTTTCGATGTTCCAAGGACCTCCGAGTGTATGAAGTCACATAACGCATTGGTTCTACTTGTCAAAGCCATTCATTTAAGGCCCATATCATACGGGTTAAGAAGAAAATATTAATAATTTTTTAATCGTTAATTTTTTTTACACCGCAATCGAGGAAGGCTGATATCCTTATATAAACAGATATGAATAGGTTTAGTATCGTACCACTACGAAAAGGTACTATCAGTTTAGTTTCGGATAAGATCTCTGGCTCGTAATCAAGACGTTCGTCACTGTTTTCAATCACACACGCTGCTAAATACGCCATCTCCGCAATTTCCACCATCATCGCAAGAGTTCTTTTGGACATTTTTGATATAATATATTTTTTTCCTTTTAATTAAAAAAATCGTACTAATAACAGCAGTGATATTTTTTGTCATTGGTCATTACCGTCTGATCGCAAAACAGATAAATGACGCGAAATCGAAATAATAGGAAAGGAGACATTTGCCATTTTGATGAGGCAAGCCATTACCACGTGATCGTCATTTGTTTGTTCGTCATATTTTCACAAACGACCAATGACGAATCTAGCTTGATTTTTTTCTGACGTCACAGCGTCATTTAAATGACTCTTAAAAATGGCCGTGTAATCCGTTCGTTTAGTTTGAAAGTTAGGGACATAAGTATTTAGTATTAAAGTTAGGGACTCATCATGCGATTTGGACCACTTTCACTTCGAATTGAATTTTGATATTTATATCAGACGCAGCGTCGTTTTACACTCTAAGGCGACATTATGGAACCGAGTGAAGAAGACTAAATAAAAATCTATATTCATACTAAGAATGACTATAATTAATGCGCCTAAGCAGAAAAGCCAAAAATTAAAAAAAAAAATTATAACGGGCTTACTTTAAAGTTTTCTATGACTGTTTGTTTGGTAGTTCTCGGTTGCTTTAAGGTTTGTTTGGTTGGCAATTCATCATGAATAAACTCACGGAACAACGTTTGTGAATTTTTCAAAACATGGTTCAGAGAAACTTATTGGGCTTAACGTGCATTTTATAGTGCTCATATTTATCCATCAGAGCGAAGGCAATATTGCTATTGATGTGTGTACAAATTAGACCTGATGGTGGGGAATTCATTTTGTGTGTTTTTTTTTTTTTCAATTTGCCCATTACCTACATATTCTAATGTTAATATATGCGTGGCGCAAATTGTTTTTTGTTCGGACCTAATTTATACTAAAAATATTTAATCGATAATGGAAATACTAAAATACGTGTTTTTTAATTCAAAAATTGTAAGAAATCATGGTATTACTTTGAAATTTTCCATGTTTGAAGATATCAGAATTTTTTCTCTCAAAACGACCAAGGGTGTTCTACGGATCTATAGAGGAGGAGCGAGATTATTAAGGTCTGATGTAGAGTTTCATTAGTTGTTCAGAAGAGGGCCTAACTACTTGCGTACATTACGTTCTAAGCCCATGTTTGTAGCGAAGCTGAGGTACGGTATCAATTTTTTAGCTGTCAATTGTGCTGTCTGTCCGATATGTCAATGTTTGTTATCGCTTCTTGTTTACAGCATAATATTACTTTGTTTTTCCCGTTGTACCTCTAGATCCAATTTTCCCGCTTCTGTTTCTATACTCGCAAACGCACCAGTGACAGCTCGTTTTGTTGTACCACTAATATCAGTATCGTCAGCGTATGCAATATACTTTAAAAAAAATCCTACCTCGTTTGTTGGCTTGTGAGTTTTGTTAAAGAAATAACATTGAAGATTTCGGTTGATGTAGTAGCACGCTTTCTTCATCGTCATCCTGCACATACACACGAGTATCTCAGTAATGCCAATACTAAGCATGTCTTTGTACAGCTCGTCTCTTTAGATTCTGCATATGCGGCGTTAGAGTAGATAAAAATGTAGCAAGTATCGATTTCAATTTCTTTAGCTTTCTCCAGCATAGCCGTAGTGTGAATATTTTGTCGTTTGTGGTGCCAAAATACGGCAGACACGATTTTATACGCGGCGCAGTTTATGGGGTCTCTATTCTTGAGAAAGTTATTAATACGATTGCTTACTTAGGCAGCGCTACAGTCCGGGGTGGACCTGGGCCTTAACCAATAGCTTTTACAATTAGTGCGGTCTTTGGCCAACTAGCTCCAGTTGCCCACTCCAAGTTGATTGATGGTTGGCCCCCTTCCAGGCTTTGAGGAGGCTTTCTTCTACTGTATTGTTTCTCCAGATTGGGGTAATTTTGAATGAGGATGCATTTAAGTTTGACATTGCGGTGGGGTGTGGGGTTGTGGATGTGCAGGCGGCTTATTGGTAGTTGCGCCTGTGCGCCAACAAATAACACCAACTGGCCCCGAATTGCAACTTCCCTTAAAAGAAGTAACTGAAACGCGCTTAATTTGTTATTCCACTTTCATTTTATTACACCGGCTAACTCTGTGATCTACGACTTAATGACAGAATGGTCTAGCACCGAAAAGTGACATTTAATGAAAGTTACTTTAGGATGGCTCTTTACCATTTCATTTCATTTACCAAACATTTATATGTGCGAAAATTACTATCCTACTGTGGTGGTGGTGGTGAAAAGAGTGTATAGAGTAGAATATGTTGCTACTGGGTTTTCTCTGATAGACTAAACCTAAGTCTCTCCTACCGTCTTGCTGACTGGATACCTGTATTTGCTCGGATAGTCAAGCTGCAATCAAGCCCCAGGAATCAGTCCTACTTTACTCTCCGGGGAAGCCCCTCGGAGCCTTCAATAGTGACACTAAAAGTCTCCTTTGCTTCGTTGCAAATGGCAGCGAGGACCTCTTTCTAGGGGTATCACATTGAACCAATATTGGTCTAAGTTTGTCAGTCTTATGCCAGCAGCCACTTCAACCTAGCCTAATCTAATTAAAGTTTCATAAAATCATAATCATAAAAAGGAAATTTCGAACTCAAACTGAGTATGAGGGATGATATTACGACTATAGAGATGTCCAAAAAAGTGGGTCCGCCAATACCGTCCGTCTGTCTGTCTGACTGTCCGGGCGCCGTATGGCGAATCGGTTCGATGGATTTGCTAATAAATTGTATTTAAGGTTTTTGGGGTCACATCTCGGGGCATCTTTTTATTTTTTGCGTTATCTTTTGAAATAACGGTTCGTGCCATACAATTTCTTTTTTGTGAAATTCACTAACACTATTTTTCTCGAAAGTTCCAAGGATTTCTGTTTTTTTTGGACTAAAGATACTTGGGATGGGGTCAAAAATTCTGCATACTCAGTTTTTGGAAAAATGTCTACTAACGGTAATTTATAAAACCGAAAATATCTCGAAAACTAATAAAGGGAACTTTACTTCGATTTTTGAAATAATTTTTTTTTAAATTTTTTTTCATATAACGATTTTCTTAAATTTAAATTAAATTCGTTTTCTCAAAAACGGCTGTAACGATTTTGATAATTTTTTGTATTTCGAACAATTATGTTAAAAGTATCCAATGTGCGAAATTACATCAAAATCGTACGTAAAACCTTAAAGGTGATTTAAATGAATTTCTCACCATTAATTTTCGATTCATTTTGCTATTAAAAAACGCATCGCATGTACCGAGAAAGTTTCGTATGACGCTGTCGTGCACTTTATTTATTTTATTTTATTTTTTTTTCCTTAAATGTATCCAAACGGCACTCTACATTTAAAAATACCACAATTTGAATCTCAAACATAAAGAAAGGCTACAGTCCGCTTAGGGCGATCAATATGATACCCTATCCTTATCCCCATGTACCCCAAAGAAAAAAAGCATTAGGAAGATGATGGATAGCATTTTATTTCATTTTATGAAATTTATAGAAAATAAATCATTTTTTTGAAAAAAACGACCCCAAAAAGTAGGCGTGGCCAAAAACTTTGTATGGCCGATATATTGGAAAATATATTGGCTAAATATATTGTTAAACCTTTTTTTTTTGATTTCTATGAAAATTTTCAAAGAAAACAGCATTTTAGTGAAAAGCCTCACTAAAAGTAGGCGTGGCAAAAAACTATATACGACAAATTTATAAAGGTGGGCAGTACCTACATATCTTGTGAAGGTTGTACAACTTTATCTCTCTAACTTAAGCCTTAAAACGGTTTTTTCTAAATGGTGGGCGTGGCAGTGAGCGTATTTTGAAAATTTTAACACTTTACCATTTCGGAGCGCTAGGGAGTATATATTTCAAATTTCAGCTTCCTAGCATAGCTTTAAAGGCCTCAAAAGTTGATACGGACGGACGGACATTGCTAGATAGTCTTAGGATTTGGTCCTGATCATATATATATATATATACTTTTATGGGTCTACGACGAATATTAAGGGGTATTACAAGATATGTGTCAAAATTAATATACCCTTAGGATAGGGTACAAAAATCGAAATTAATATAGTTATTCAGTTTTCTGCTGATAAATATTTAGCTAGAAATTGAAGGCACAGTTTAGACGAATAGGCCAAGCCCGTGGGCATTTCATGGCATGCTCTAAAACTGAACCGTCGGTCATCAATTAAAAATGTCGAAATTTACGATAAAAAATGACAAAATGGCAAACTATTTTTGGAAAAATAACCGCTGCCGTAGTTTCATTAAAGTTTTATAATTTACCATCTCCTCCTTGGATAAATTTTAAACTACTTTTAGGTAAAAACAAATAATTCCCCATCCACATGGTCGTGGATTCATACAAACAAATTACCAAATATATTTTAGGACATCGAAAGCAAACCTAAAAATACCCAAATCTTGAGCGTTGATTTGTTGATATCATTCATAGGCATGCCGTGAGGATGGAAAAATCTATCTTTCTTTTCGTTTCGTTTTGATTTGATTATTCACTTCATTCTCACACACTCGTCTATGTCCTTTCAATATAATACGTGACACCATACGGCGTTTGTAAATTCGACCGACCTATATCCATTTCTGATTATATCATATATAAAATATATACTATTTACGTTTGGATTCTTGTGAAATATACATATCTCTTCTCTCTTTTGGCAAGCAAATAATCCAATAGATAGCTAGATAGATTATGAACTCATATTATATATACATATACGTAGTGGCATTTGAACACACAGATAGACGGGTAATACGCTTACCAGGAAGACAAATCGAAAAAATAGATTACTTACTAGATTTTAGTGTGACGTGAGTGTGGCTGACGCGGACGTGTAAATTGATGTTGATCCGATTACATGTGATCCATCAGTATTTTTCATGCCACGTCTACTCGTCTACCGAATCTGCAAAAATATTTCAAAAATTCAATCACGTTGTAGGTAGCTAGACTAGGTATACGTACAAACACATATATTTTCTTATTCGGCAATACATTTTATGGGAGTGAATAATGCCGAAGGATATTTTTTTTTTGGATAACAAAAAGTATTGATACCCATACACAACACATATGTATCTATAAATGTGTGTGATAAAATCTAAAATCTATGACGATAACCCTTTTCAAAATTGAATTTCTATTGAACTTTGAATAAAGATTGATTTTTTGCCAGACAACTATGATGGGTCGGAATGATGTCTCATTGAAGACAAATAAAACAAACAGATATACAATATTTTCACTGAAAAAATAATAATTTTTTTCTGATGTATGCAAATATGGTACCTCAAAAAATAGAGCTATTGGTGGCTAAGTGTTTAAGTTATGCCATGGTGAGTTAGAATGGGTTTAATTTGATACCACTAGGTTTGCAATTTCTTACTGCGGTACCACGTAGTTGAAAAAGCTGAACATTAAGATGTACCCAGTTGACCCTGAAAGTTAACGCTCATACGATTCGATGCAAGAAATAGATTTTTGAATACTAAACAAAACCGCGAACTTCGCATGACAGCAGGAGTAACAAAGCTTGATCGAATTATATGTTCCAGAATCCGAGGAAGCCTTCACGTCAAAGAACCCATCTCGAAATCTCGAAATTGGAGCACGACCGACTCAGTTGGTATTGTCATGTTCAAAGGGGGCATCCTACGAACACCGTCAAAAAGGCAATGGCAATCAACATTCGCTTTTTAGGTCTAACCGGCGAACGCCACAGGCGGACCAGTAGGAATGCAGTGAAGTGGGAGGGTTATGATCCATATAATCCTGATCCTAATCTCGTTGTTAAATGGAGAGAAGAAGAAGTAACAAAACCGCGAACTCTATGCGCAAATTCAAGTAAATAGTTTACCATTAAAGCGTACACACAGATAGGAGAAGAATGTTCGGTAATCTTTAAGCATGCTTTATTTGAAATTGACTGCTGATAAGTTCGCTGGAGAATTACCCAGAAGAAAATGTCACGCACATCAGTAAGTTTGCTTATGAAATAATTTAATTTAATTTTAGTGGGGGCGAACGGCTCCATTTAACGGGTGATCCAAGTAGAGATACTTTTTTCAATAGCCTTTTTTGACAGATCACGTGTGAGTCGTATCATGCAGTCATGTTATTTTTGTTTATTATTGTTTGGCATTTCATAATGGAAAGACTTACGCGTGAACAACGTTTACAAATTGTTCAACTTTATTATGAAAATTCACGTTCTGTGAGGAATGTGTTTCGTGCACTTCGCTCAACTTATGATCAACAATTTGATGCCTGAAATTGAAGCTCGTGATCTCGGCGACATTTGGTTTCAGCAAGACGGCGCCACTTCCCACACATCGCATCAATCAATGGACTTATTGAGAGAACATTTCGGTGAGCACATAATTTCACGATTTGGGCCGGTCGATTGGCCACCAAGATCGTGTGATATCACAACGTTAGACTTTTTCCTGTGGGGATATGTAAAGTCAAAAGCTTATGCCGACAAACCCGCTTCGATTCAGGCCTTGGAGGAAAACATCACGCGTGTCATTCGCCAGTTACCAGTCGAAATGCTCGAACGAGTGATCAAAGATTGAACTCAACTGATGGACCATCTGCGACGTAGCAACGGCCAACATTTGATAGACATAATCTTCAAAAAATAAATGCCAAAGAATGTTCTTTCAAATGATAATAAACATTCTCCATTAAATTTGAATTTTCTGTGTTTTTTTCTTAAAAAAAGTAGGGAACTTCGAAATGGATCACCCTTTATTAGGCTTATTACAAGCTATGTATATTACTTTTATACTAACTTAAGAACTAAGATTTACGTACTAATATGGGAGAAATTGGGAAGGAGATCGAGTTTGAGAAAGGCAGTGTTGCGCTTGAAATCAAAAACGGTAAGTTTTGTATTTACCTTTCGCAGCATACGGGAGATTGTTTCGTTGGAGAAGAGGGCGGACAAAGGATATGTAGAGGGATCTTGTCACATAAGGGTTGGAGAATTCTTTGGACTACCGTTTAACAAAACCAAGGAGAAGGTATATTCGGCGAGGGGACTTGACATTTGGCGACGTTATGCTCTAAGCAGTTTTCGAGGCACGAAATCGAAAAATTATCATGATCTTGTTGAAGGAGACTAGAGGTTTGGGAGGTTATCATTATGACGAATGATATAAATGTCTATTACTGAAAGAATTTTAAATATTTCGAAACTTTTCAATTTAGTTGTGTGTAATTAGGAATATAGTGGCTCAGTTTTGATTGTAGGAGAGATCCTACGAAACTAGTCAAAAGGACAATATACAAGCGCGAAAGAGAGGCAGTGTTTTAGACTTCTGGGTCACACATATGCAACATTTTAATGACTTCACTGGCGAAGTGATACGAAACCGGGAGCAATATCGAGTCAAAAAATTGTAAGAGACAAAAAGTTAAACACCTCAGAGTAGTAAAAAACCGCGCCTTGCACTTGTAAACAGACCAAAACTTATAAATTAATTCATTAATTGAGAAAAAACTTGGTGTCTTTTTGGACGCAAGATTCTTTTCCACAGCTGAGTCCCGTAAGTTTTGCAGAGCTTAATTGTTACTCAGTAAAGCTTCATTTTCTGCAGCCCATTGAAGACATAGAAAGAATAAACTAGATGGAAATTAGAATTCGTGAAACAATATTTGCTTTGATCCTTTTTTGAGAAGTTGCAATTACTGAGTCAACAATGGTAAGATTTAAGGTGTTGTTATTATCGAGGAGTTGCACGTATCGAGGGTTGTTTTTATTGAGGTCTGTGAAGATAAATTAAATTAATACAAATACACATAAATTTACCAGCTGTATACTCGTGTCCAAAAAAAATAGAAAAGTAATAGTTATTTTTTTTTTTTTTGAGTTTTGCATTTTACATTTCTTTTCGGATGACTATTGTCCCACTTAATTAGTTCCTGTTCACTCCAAATGGACACTACTATTTTTAGTTTCAAGTAAATTAACTTTTTTTGTTTTCTGTAAACGTGCAAGGTTTCCAGTAAATAACATATATTTATTTAGATATTATAATACAGTCGTGTCTGGATATAGTGAACACCTCGATATATTGAAAACCTAAAATTTTACATAGATATAACTGATTTTGCTGGCACACTAGTACGCGATTAAGCGGTCAAAAAGTCAATTTCTGAAGGCAATCATTTTTTTAATAAACATACTTAAGTATAAATATCTCTGCATTTTCCTTTTTGCAAATAAAATAATAATAAAAAAAAACCTTGTTATAGTGAAAAACCTGGATACTGTGAATAGGCCTTGCAAAAATTGGCTCACTATTACCAGACAACTGTATAGCCAAATGGATCCGTTAATAAGAAATTTCAAAAAGAAAAAAACATCCCATCCTGCGCACAACTCGAACATATGGCGTAGAGTTGATAAGGTGGGTATCCTCAGTGCTTCAGCCGTGATGATCAGACAAACATCCGAGAAGTCTCATCTGGTATACCGATGAATCAAAAATGGAATCTGGGGTTGGTTGGTGCTGGTGCTGGTATCTTTAGACCCAATACCAAAGCATCGATACCCATGGGAATGTGTCCCACGGTATTTTAGGCGAAAATCCATGCAATTGAGATCTGCGCAAATTTGATTTCTCGAAACGGAATTAAAGGTGCCTAAAATCACAACATAGCAGCACTAGAGGCGCTATCATCAAACACTGTAAGTTCTGTAGCAGTAAAGTGTTGCCTTGCAAAACCTAGCCAAACACAACAAGGTCAAACATGGATGGGTACCTGGGCACTCAGGTATTGGGGGCAACGAATCTGCAGACCTGCTGGCTAGAGCTGGATGATCGGAGTCTGCGTTCTAAGGACCCGAACCCTACTGCAGAGTTAATTGGGCTGCTGCTTTAAGGCTGATTAACGACTTGGAACAACAACTTGGTCTTAAGTACTGGGAAAGAGTCTTAAGACAATCCAAAAGATTAATTAAGCCCTACTCCTAAAAGGAGAATATTAAAAAGCTGGTGAGCTTTCCAACAGGCCATTACGGCTTGAGGTATCATATCCGCTGTGAATGTCTGGCCCTTCATTGGTCAAGATGACCGATCTACCAAAAAGACTTCCGTACATCAGCGGAATTCAGAAACTCTGCAACTAAACCCGTTGTGGCATTCACTAGGGAAGCGACTGGTCTCTAAGGGTATCATCCGCTTTTGATACAATAGATTTGGGCAGGAAGCTAAGCGGTATTCAAATATGTATCCCTTCGATGCAACGTTCATGCTTTTCAGACTTTCACTGTGAATAAGGAAGATTTTTAACCTGAAAACTACCACTACTACGAACCAACTAACGCCCCCTCCATACACAATGCAATGATATCCGCTTTCACAGGATATCAAAACCGGCATCAAATAAAATCATGACGCAAATGGTGACATTTTGGGTGCCATGAAAATATTATGTCCAAAATATCATAACGAACAATAAACAAGGAGTCAAAATATATAATCATTCAAGCGAAGGGACACGTAAGCATTAATATTCGACATTGATGGCGTAATCAGTTGAGTTACACATGATGAAATAATTCAAATCGTCATCAATCCTAGAGGTATTCAGACAGATTATTATTTTTAGAGATTTGAATTTCCAGTCTACTGGCAATGACTGATTCATCTGCTGTAAACCCACATTATGTTCGATGTCAGCTGCAGATGTTGGCAAAAGATAACAGGCTTTGTGATTCGTTGTAGTTGTACATTTTTAGGTTATGTAAATGTCTGTGCACCACAACACCAGTCAATTGTGGGCGTTCTTTGTCGTTTAAGTATTACAAAGTTCGGAATATTGAGAATGGATATGATTTTAAAGTGCGGCAATAACGCTTCCTGTTCATTTATTAGGCAAAATACTTATTTAACACTGAGGTGTTGCACTGATTCCTAGTTCACAACAATTCCCTAATGGTATCTTCTTCTTCTCAATAGTTTAACGGACATTTAGCTTTATATTGGGTAAAGCTCCCTCAAATGCTTATGAAATATGAGCAATGATAAGATCGTCCTTAGTGATTGCAACGCATATATCGGAAAGGATGACATCTATTATTATATTGCAAGAGTTAGCTTGTGGGAGAGCACATCTTAAAATGGGTTGTGGCTCATCGATTTTATTAAGGAGATTGGATCAGACAATTACGCAGGTCAAAGATGCATAAAAGATGACATGCACCAATTAATCTGTAAGATATGGATTGATAAAAGCATGTCCGGCGATTGGAACCTCAGCACTAACTTCTCGATCGATTCTTAAGAAACCAATCGCAGAAGTCCGCTTACAAGAAACCACATATAAGATATTGTCTGATGCATTGCTGCGACTCCTGAAACCAAGGGACGAAGTGATTGATAATTACCTGTGCGGTTTAAGACATGAGAAATCGACAATCGATCAGACTTGGCGTATCTTAGAAAGTGATACTACACTCATTTTTGAGAAGCTTCTCATGACAGTTTTTACTCTTGGGTGTTTGTCAGACTTTCGCAAGTTTTGGGGAAGTGATAATGGGTCGGATATGAAATTGGGACCGTTCAATTAGTAATCCAATATTAAGGTATTAAAGGATTTTGTCTATCTAGGATCTGACATAAGTTCCGTCAACAAAGTCGGCAATCGCTACTACTTTGGACTTAGATGGCAAGTAGTTTTTTTTATGTGGAAAGCCCTTATCGAGAACAACTAAGGGTACGACATAGAACGAGCATCCTCTTTAATTGTGCCAAAGCTTAGTCCTTGGAGAGAAAATTTCTCCATTCGATTTATGGTCCTATCTGTGTAGACGTTTTATAGAGTTTTCGAGTCCACTGAGAGTAAGGGCAGGGGTAAAGATCCTTTTCCTCCTTGCAAAAGACATATGCATAAATATTTAATTTATTTGTATAAAATACGACAAATTGGTTTAAGTAAAAGTCGTGTGCAATCAATGACGATATTAATGTTTAGTCTTCCAGCACAGCAGCTACTAATCAAACAAACATCCTCCCAAATAGTTTCAATAGGTCATCTAACTATCCAGATAAATGGAAATCAGCCAAAATTATTCCAATAAAAAAAAATGTAAAAATAATGAATATCGGCCCATCTTGTCGAAAGCATTTGAGTCCATTATTTCTAGTCAAATAAAAGAACATATTGAACTTAACAAACTTATATGTATATCCTCCTCAGTCTGGTTTACGATCAGGTCATACAGCGATATTGAAGGTATCAGATGATGTTCGGCAAGCCATTGGAAAACAAGTACACAATATTGACGTTGCTGGATTTTTCTAAAGCCTTTGACTCTGTTGTCCCCACAATTCTATGTCATAAACTTACTTCTCTGTTCAACTTTTCTAATTCGTCCAACAAATTAATTTTGTCCTCTCTCACTAACCGTATGCAAGCCGTCATCTTTTCTTCCTGTAAACACTGGTGTTCCTCAGGGATCTATTCTTGGTCCTCTTCTTTTTTCCATGTTCATAAATGATCTGCCTTCCATTTTGTCTCACTGTAATTATCATATCGACGCCGATGACGTGCAACTTTATTACAGCTTCCCACTAGGTCTTGTCGAGGATGCAATCACCAAAATCAATGATGACTTATCCGTAATCGCAAATTGGTCACAACGAAATAGTCTGGTTTAGATGATTTCCCTCCAATCCTTCTTAATCGGATAGAAGTTGAATAATGGACCAGGGTGAAACGCTTAGGTATAACTTTTAACATCAGATTATCTTGGGATGACCCTATAAATAGCATTGTGTCAAAAATGTATACCTCTCTACGTGGCCTCTCGGTTAGTAGACATTTTCTTCCATCTGACATTAAAATTAAGTTAGCTAAAGGACTTTTACTACCAATTGTAACATTTGGATTTGAAATCTTTCTCAATTTCTTTCCGCAAGCTCAATGTGGCTTTTAAATCGATTACTCGATATGTTTTCAATCTCCGCAGATACGACCATGTTTCACTATACCCTCGTCAAATTCTCGGATGCACCTTTAACAGCTTTCTCAAATACAAGTGTTCTACTTTTCTTAGTAAACTAATATAGTTATAATCTTAACCTAGCTCTATACTAAGTTAAGCAATTTTCTCTCGTGTATAGGAAAACAATGAAGTTCAATATACCGCTCTACTGGATTGCATCCAGAAAGTATCCACAAACGAATGCACATTACTAATGTCACTGGTAAGCTCCCTTGTGTAGCTCTGAAACGTCCCACCCTCTACGTACTTCCATACATCCGATGACCGTTCTCTACAAACCAATACTTTGAGCAGTGGCTGGTTGGCAATTCTTATATGATTCTAGTCCACAGCAACAGTAATCTCGGAACTCTTTATAACAATTACCTTCTTCATCCAATAAACATAAATCCAAGTCACAACATTTATAGTCCTAGAATTCAAAAATAAAATTGAAAATGGCACTCCGATGTTCATCTATGCATTTAATTCAGCATCCATGCTGAAGTAAATTGTTACGCAGATACACTACTAAGCTAATTTATCACAACCATCCTTTTTGCGCGAGAAATTCTTCCTTCTTCTGCAAGTTCCTGATGATAGAGTGGCATCATTAGGGATTTCTGTGTCACGCTCCTGGACTCTATGGGATTTAGATGAGATTGATAATGGCAAACTTTTTCATATTAAGTAAGCAACTGCTGCAATTATTTCCAACGAGAATCCCTATGTCCCAGTCCTTTGTATCTCCAACTTCACGAGCGATTTGAAACTATAAAAAGCGGACGTGAAATGGAAAATATATAAAATAAAGTGCACGACTGCGTCATACGAAACTTTCTCGGTACATGAGATGCGTTTTCAAATCGCCTCAAAAGAATTGTAAGAACATTTTTTAAATCTTTGGAACCGTTTTTGATAAAATGAATATATTTTAAATTTTAGAAAATCGTTATATGATTTTTCACAAATCGAAGTACGCAGATTTGTTGAACTTTAAACTATAAAAAATAGTAAATTTTTTTAAAAATTCCCTTTGTTAGTTTTTGCGGTCTTATAAATGACCGTTATTCGAATTTTTTTTTGCCAAGAACTGAGTATGCAGTATTTTTGGTTCCATCCCAAGTATCCTTAGTACAAAAAACGACCAAACTTCTTGGAACCATTTTCTAGAAAAATTGTGATAAGCGATTTTTACCAAAACAAATTGTATGGCAGGTACCGTTATCTCAAACGATAAAGCAAAACATAAAAAGATGCCCCGAGATGTAACCCCGAAAACCTAATATACGAACTTTGAAGCAAATCCGTCGAATCGCCATACGACTCCTGGACAGACCGACGGACGGCATTGGCGGACTCACCTTTTTTGGACTTGTCTATAGTCGTAATATTATCCCTCATACTCAGTTTGAGTTTGAAATTTGCGCACGATCGCAATAACTTTCTCCTTAGTATACAAAAAAATATCGTACGAAATAGCGGGACGTACCTGTTTTGAATGCATTCAACTGAATCACATGCTGAACTAATTGAATTTTAATATTTAAATATTCAGAATTTTCTTTTCATGGGAAGCTATTCCTTGGGGTAATTTGTGGAAGAGAAGGTAATCAGAGTATCCACTTTTTTTTTTAAATTTCTTTATTGGCTTCTCTGTTTGAACTTTTAAGTGGTGCACATTCAAAGCAAGATACGCAAGAAGATCGTAAGGGTGTAATGAAATAATAGCAATAACTCATGTATGTGGTAGACTCTCAACCAATTACCGGACTTGGTGATGATGTATGGACATTTGATTTAAATTTATATTTATCTCTGGAATTCCTATTTATCATAATCTATGCAAAATTTGAGAACAAGTCTTCGAATGGATGCTCGTTTCAAAACGAATACAAATGAGAGGGCAAACAGGTTTGTTTAATGTAAAAGTGCACAATATAAATCAAAAGGATATGCTGCCAGATAATAGACTCGTTGGAAAATTCAAATGGGCAAAACTTTACATTGTCTCGCATAAAATGATACAATTAAAATTTATTACAGAAGTATTTCGTGCAAGGCACACGAGTTCGCTGCACGGATGCTGAAAGATATAATTATTCGACAAAGTGTCTGCTAACGTAGATGCATAGCTAGGTACCTCTTTCTGAACATCTGGAGAAGAAGAATTTATGTTTGTTTTGGAAATATAACAAGTAATAAGACATTTACTTGAGTTATTGGGCTTAGCACGGGAAAGGTGTACATTTAGACATCAGTGGTGCTCCTACTCAACTCACTTAGTTGCTTGGAGTTGGTCTTGGCTTTTACTAATAACAAATAAATTTTTGGCGTTAACAATCATGTCTATTGCTTTCCAAACCATTTCTGTGTGTAGCCATATTTTCGGACATTGTTGGTTGGTTGATGAGGTCACCTTATGTTTACTGTTGGAACTAATCGATATCAAATATCCAGTCACTGTTTAGATCGTTCAGATCACAGGGAAGGTAAACTTACCCCTCAATCGATGGACCCCTCTAGTCCAGCTTTGAAACATAATGGGATATTCGCACCGAATAATAACTTCTGAAATCTGCATCGAAATTAGAAGAATTCAAATAAAATTTGCAGATTTCGAAATCTTGTTTCCTTGAGAGATTATGGTGATACTTTATATCCGGATGTACACTCACACATACCCGTCACACGTTCAACAGAACTGTTACTATGTTAACGGTCTTCTACTTGTCCCCTTAAAGTCAGATCGCTTACAAACAGCCTGCCTCGATTCTCCTGGGAGATAGAAGGAAAGAAGCAGACTCTTTGTATGTGTCCGGGCATTGGTATTGTATTGGTCCGTCTGCATCCATCGCAATCGCGCCACCGAAACTTATATTGCGTTCACGAGAAATCGAAGACATGACTACAGACCATAGTATCCACTGTTAATGGCTAAATTTTTTGTGCTTCGGAAATGCCTGCACTCCAAGACGAGCCTTTCCCTTGATGGTGTTCCTGTACTTCATCAACTCGTTGTGGTCGCGGATCTCATAGCCACCAGCTCCTGGAATTAGATATCCATCGTTAATAGCGTTGTTAATAGCCCGCAGACCGTCGCGGATCGCGGATGAACAATGGTGTGCTTGTTGGGTCCCTTAATCAAAATGGTAACTGATTGTGGGTTATTGCATTCCTCCACAAATGTGTATTTGTTCTCGCCTAAGAAGTGCTCGTAAACAGCCGGCGTATCCCAAATTGGCTTCTTCCAATTTCGTCAAAACAATTCAATGCCAATCCTCCGCAAGCAAGAGCCAAACGTTCCATGTTCCTCCTCTTGGAACGTCGTAGAGCCAAAATTCCCTCCTTGGATAGGGCAGGTTCGGTCCCTGAATACCAGTGTGACCAGGGACCCAGACAAGAATTACTTTGTTCAGCCTTCCGACCAAATTCAGAGAAAGCTTTAGTTGAAGCACTCACTTGGGCGAGGTAAGAAGGTTGAGCAACGATAGCATTTATTCCCTGGTTCAGAGTCTGACCGAGGCCATTTCGTTAACCGAGGAATCCATGGGCAAAAGAAAGAAAGATGTGGTCGAATCGATCTCGAAAGGAATAACATAAACTGTAACAAAGCAATAATGTCAGATAGTCAAGCATCTATCAAATCACTGGACTCCTTTGTCATTAAATCCAAACTTGTATGGGAATGCCTACAAAGTCTCAACAAATTGGGCAAGAACAATAGATTATCTGTCTGCTGGATACCAGGCCATGTGGGCAGTATTGGTAACAAAGCGGCGGACTCTCTAGCGAGAAAAGGGGCAGTAGCACCCTTCATACGACCTGGACCATTCTGAGGGATAAGGGAATACACCCTACGCGAAGAGTTCAGGAAATCGGAAAAGGAGAAAAGTGTTAGAACTTTTCGAGATCTCCAAGGTCTGAGACAAGCCAAAAAATTCTTAGGAGATTATAATCTGAAAAGATTTAAAGCATCTATCAGTCTTAGCAAAAATAACCTACGTATCCTAACTAGTTTCCTAAGGGGGTATTGCAAACTCAGGGAACACCTAAGGAAGATAAGGATATCAGATGAACGTCTCCTTTGGAGTTCTTCAATGAGTCCACAGAATCTCCAGAACACTAACTGGAATCCTGTGGGGCACTTTTTAAATATTTGGGAAAACACCAATTTCAATATTTCCACTGCTGGTTCTCAGATTCTTAACAGAAACTGGACTGGATGATGTGCTCTGATTAGGTTTTCCTTGTCAAGGCTAAATCCAGGTTGTAAACACTCCAACATAATTCCTGGAGAATTAAGCTGTGAGGGGGCTCTGCAAGAGGGAGCAAAACCTCTCCACCTAGGGTGCACAATAGACCACAAGATTTTTATTTTTCCATCTTTAGACTATACTGGGACAATATTCGTGAAATATAGAAACTGAATTATGTATAAGTGTACTAAAATTACCTACAGTGTACCCCATTTATAAAATAAAAATAAGCGAAACATTAATAAGAACTTAGCCGATGTTGTGGCCTCTGCTGTGTTTCCTTCCTTAAGTTGGTTATTACCCAATGTTGTCAAGTCATCCCGATGTCTCCATGAATCTGAAAAGATAAGAGATAGAGATATCTGAGAATTCTATAATATCTTGGAAGAAGAAACTTCGAAGCGTTCTCCTCTGTCACCGCAGCCCCTACAAATGTAATACTCTGGGCATAGTTTCTGTGATATATCACAAGAGGTTAAAGATTTCCTTATGCTATTGGCCTTCATTCTAGTCTTGTATTCCACTCGTTCTCCGAGATTGTAGAGTGGCGGCTTGATCGACTGAAGTGCTCGGTCATGATCCATTTCGGATCCTTTTCTTGCTAGCTTGTCGGCCATCTCATTGCCGGTTATATCCCTGTGTCCAGGAACCCAGCAAAGACATACCTTGTGCGACAGCGGTGAACCAGCTTGGATTTAATTTCAGTAGCATTAACTGCCTTAATGGCCGCTTGACTATCAATGAAAATGGTAATATCAATACGCCGTATTGCCAACATTTATACAGTGCGGGTCGCTTCCGTGATTGCCAGAACCTCAGAACCATAGACTTGCAAGAGGATACCTTATCGCTAGAACATATAGATGCACAGGTGGACACTAAATGTGACGTGTTGATGCTATTTGTTTTGCCAAAACCATTTGGCAGTGTTTCGTAGTTCAGTTATTGGACGCATCTATTGCTGGCTGAATGCAGGATTGCGTCTTACCCTGTTTACTCTTATGAAGGGTTCCCCCCAGAGGGCGAATGTTTGTTTATTGTAAATAGGTAGATAATTGCTCTGTTTCTATTTCGGTCAGGAGTAACAAAATTTGCTTGTTCTTCAATAACGTTTTGAATTTCACGCAACTAATCTATACCCGAATACATCCATCTGCAGCCATAAAAAGCTCTTGAAAAGATATACAGTTTACCTAAAATTCACCTTTTCCAGAGTAAGTCTTACTGTAATAATTTGATTTGTTTGTTGGGCCCAAAGCCACATTGAAGCGTCCCGATCAGTGTGTTTCAAAACGTTTTGACGCGTTCACGAATTTTGTAGATTACAATTTTATATGGTTTAAATGGTCTATATGGAACTAACATTCCTTCTTTCATACATGCACTCCTTCCAAAACATCAGAACCATGATATAATAGTTCTTGTTAGCCAGCACAATTTTAGCGCATTTGTTGATTCTTGTCATCGTTAATCATTGCCTTAAGGATCCTCTACACTGTCACTAAAATTCCGTGTTTTAATTAAAACTTTAAATTCAGTTTTCAAACACTTCGAATCGAAATGGCTATAAAAAGGAAAATCTTTAGCATTCTAGGCAGGTTCTATCAACAACAACAATATTGGCTCAGGTTTCCTTAACTTCAAGTTCAAATAACCGTTAATAAATTTAAAACTTTTGGCCCCTCCAGGTTATCCTGGAAAATTTCGCAAATGGTACGTCGCGACGTCGTAAGTTAAAGATGTTTACTAATTAACTCCGACATTGTGCCACCCCTCTTAATGTCGCATTATGTCAGTTTGTGAAAATTTATATCATTTCGTTGCGTGAATCCTGTAAATCCGTGACAATCAGTTTGCCGTAAAGCGTAAACTCAAGTGAAATAAAGCACCGCGTCTATCCAATTTCATCCGAGCACCACCGACCCGACTTTCGGAAAACAAAACCAACAAAAAGATTTTATATCCCTCACAGTCTACTGGAGAAATTAATTTAGTTACTAAATGTCCCTACATCATGTTTGTATTCAACAGCGCTGCCCAACCCCAAAGGTATTGTCTGTCCGCCCACCTGGGATTTTAAGCCGCCTTCTCATCATTCACACAAATTCAACAGAAAAAAAAACATCGTCTTTCGGATATTTGAACGGGAAACTGTTTTCAAGGTTGTTCGTGCTCTCTGTCCTACTAAAAGACCAGAAATGTATTTTATTTTCTGGCGACAGATAGTGTCTCCCCGCAAGGTATGCTATTGTAGCAACATAATGATAATCCTGGCGGAGTGCGCTGCAAACAAAACCGAAGAAGTACAAAGAGATAACATTGAAAACAAAACATAAGGAAAGGCTACAGTCCGCTTGGGGCGCACAGTATGATACCCTATCCCAAAGAAAAAAAGCATTAGGAAAATGATGGATAGCATTTTATTTCATTCTATGAAATTTATAGAAAAAAAAATATTTTTTTGAAAAAACGCCCCCAAAAAGTGGGCGTGGCCAAAAACTTTGTATGGGCGATATATTGGAAAAAATATTGGCTAAATATATTGTTAAACATTTTTTTTCGATTTCTATGAAAATTTTCAAAGAAAACAGCATTTTAGTGAAAAACGCCCACAAAAAGTAGGCGTGGCAAAAAACTTTATATGACAAATTAATTAAGGTGGGCAGTATCTACATATCTTGTGAAGGTTGTACAACTTTATCTCTCTAACTTAAGCCTTAAAACGGTTTTTTCTAAATTGTATATGTTCCAAATTTCAGCTTCCTAGCATAATTTTAAAGGCCTCAAAAGTTGATACGGACGGACGGACGGACGGACGGACATTGCTAAATAGTCTTAGATTTTGGTCCTGATCATAAATATATATACTTTTAGGGGTCTGCGACGAATATTAAGGGGTGTTACAAACTATGTGTCAAAATTAATATACCCTTAGGATAGGGTATAAAAACAACAACTAAATATAAATTAAATTTAATTAAGTTCGAAAATATTTAATTTAAAAATAGCAAATCCTTCGGGATATCCCTAGAAGCCGTCCAACAAAGGGACAATCTCTCAAGACTCTCATCTAGTACCATTCCCGCAAATCGAACGATTTAATTTGTTATGCACACCTGAAGAGCGGACCCTTAAACCGCCCATTCTCTTTCTCACCCGAGTGGAAAACTGTCTCGGGTGTTGCCGCATGAATAAGAAAACACTGTCATTCAAGGACTTTCTTAAGAAAGTATGAATTGAAAGGAGTGCATACAATATTCTGTTCGGGAGTGTTTTCAAACCATTTTTCCCTGTGCAGGTCCATTTAACATCACAAATGGGTTAGGGTACAAAAAAATACCACCGTTTCCATTAGAAAATTGAAACATTTTTCATCTCAGTTAGTTACTCATACAGCATGGAGGACATTTCATTTCAGCAGCCGGAAGGACTAATTCGAAGACAAAATTTATTACGCCTAAAACCAAAGGAAATACTTGGTCCCTCTTTAAGTAGGAACAAAAATAAACCGATTGCCAGCCGAAGGGTGGGAGTAATAAAATTAACTTAAAGATATATTTTCCGTTTAAATGGGTATACGCTATTATGTGCGGCGTCGTTGAACTTTTCTTCCATTATTCAATGCGCCTCGAACAAGATGGAAGCAAAGTATATTTTTTTTTCCTTTTGAAAATGATCATCTTTTTCGCCAAAGGGGGCCTCTTAAAAGCACATTAGGTTTCGATTTTATCGACCATTAATGTGAGAATAAACTACACCTAGTTTTGGCAGTGGCAGCAAAAAGAGTTGCCTACTTTATTTAAACATTAAAATTCCATTCTGAACGTGGAAGTCGCCCACATTTTATTTGACCCACGTCAAGGGTAGTTACAAAGGGTCGAGCTGAGAAGTTTAAGGGATTTGAACGAGTTTCCGTTTCTGTCAGAACCTATCAAGGGATTTATTTTTATGATGATGAAACTTAATGCAGGCTCCGACATTGATTTCATTTTTTTTTTGTTTTTTTTTTTTTGGTTTTAAAATTAATATTTATAGGATACACCCACGCCTAAAAATAGGCAGGGCAGTCAGGCATTCTGTAAATATATATGTATACATTTTTAATTACATTATGAGAAATATTGCGGAAGGATTCGGGTGAGACGTCAATATATTGGTAATCAAAAATTATTAAAAGCCAAATATTTACGTATGTTTGTGTGGGTATATTTGCTTGCCTTTGAACTGTTTGCTTGTTTACCTATCTCAAATCGAATGAAAATAGTCTATTAAAACGAGGAAACAAGTGGGTCAATAGAAGAAACTTTTTGATGCTAGATACAAGGTACATATGGACGATTTGATGAAGTCACCTTGGAAGTACATTTGGTACAAATAGAAAGTTAATATCATTAAGGACGCGGGAAATGGAGTTGGAAAGTTTCAAACATTTATTTGACAAGCGATTTCTACGGTCGATATATATTAAAATCTGGGTCAACAAAACAGCCAACTTTGGCACTACACCCTTATTAAATTTAACCGTCACTGGCTATTTTTAGCTCAGCTCAGTTAGAAAAGTTCCATCGCAGAAGAACTTAATTACGAAGAATATTTACGAGGCTGCCTGCCAACCACTGCAATCCCGAATACGCTCGTTGTCGTTTTCCAGACCAAGGTCTCGGGCAATATAGTCCGTGATATGGATTTATTAACTGCATCCACATCTTGGTACAGCTTAGGGAGTTCGCGGTTGTATCTTCGCTTTCGCACAAAGGAGACAAAGAAAAAGCCGACGTATTTGCCGAGCTTTTAGAACATTTAAGCCATTTGACGGTCAAGAGACACGGTCTTAGCCGGGATACCAGACAATTTAAATATACAAACTTTATAGCTGTCTGAACTGCGGTATAATACAAAATTGAAATTAAACAAGGCTCCTGGATACGATTTGATTAAAGAGTTGCCTAAAAAAAGCACTAATCATGTTCGTTTAGGCTCCTGTACGTTCCACGACAATGGAAGGTAGCTGAAGTCATTATGGTTCCAAACCCGGTAAGCCTCCATATGATAAGAAATCGTGCAGACCAATTTCGCTATTTCTAATAATATCAAAGGCATTTTAAAAAATTGTATTGAAGCAATTACATCCGATTATAGAAGAGCACCGACCAATACCTAACCAACAATTCGGTATTAGAATCAAGCACTCCACAATCGACCAGGTTTATAGAATAACTAATGAAACTAAAACTAATGAACTAAGAAAAAGCCCTAGGGGCGAAACAAATTTGTTCAAGCGTTTTCTTTGACGTCTCCCAGGCTTTTAATAAAGTATGGCATACGGGTTTGAAACATAAGGTTATATTGGCCTTTCCAAGGCAGTTATATGTAATACTAAGTTCTTATCTAGCAAATAGACTCTTCCGTGATAAGCATGAAATTTAAAGAAATCGCGGCGGGAGTTCCACAAGGAAGCGTTCTGGATCCGATTCGATACTCGAGATATTCCGCAAGAACAAGGCACAACTGTAGCTACGTTTGCGGATGATGCTGCTATATTGGCCGTAAGTAATACGGTTGAATCAGCAACGAGTGAGCTCCAATGGGCTATCAACAGCATTTTTGAGTGGACAAAGACTTCGCGTATTATCCTCAACGGAACAAAGTCTACGCACGTTAATTTTACTTACGGAAATGCAAATAGGCTACCCATTTTTATAGACTCCGTACAAATTCCGTGCGCAAATTATGCTTAATATTTGGGAATGACATTAGATGCGAAACTTAAATAAAAATCGCACGTAAAAAGGAGATGAGCCTTAAGTAAGTTAGCTTTTATTATAACCAAATGCATTGGCTGCTTGGTCGATTTGCCAAACTCAGCATGCAAAACAAGCTGATTTTATACATCGAAGTTCTGAAACCGGTTCGGACGCATGGTATACACTTTGGGATTGTACCGAAACAAGAAACATAACAATTTTACAAACTTTTTAAAATAAAGTGCTGAGAACAATGGTAAACGCCCCGCGGTATGTCAGAAAATGTGATATCTACCGAAATAAAAGAATTTGCCCGTAAGCAACTGACGCTATTGCAAGGCGAAATGCTAAAAATTTTGTAAGAGACAAATTTAGTGCGCCGACTTCCTTTACTTTAATTTTTGACTCATTGGCAAAGAATTGTGAAGATACTGCTACGATAATATTATAAAAAAATATAATAAAAATGGATTTTGAACTGTCGGACTGGATCAAAGATGACTTAAAGTTCTTGAAATTTTAGAAGTTGGAATTTATGAGAGGAATGAATATTTTTACTCTTTTGATGAGCTTTCTTTTTACAAAAGATTCCGCTTAACAAAGGAAATAATAATAGTTATTTTAAACCAAATAGAATGCTCTTTAGAATGTCCATCCAATAGGTACAGTTATGCCAGAACTATACTAAAGTTAATAAATATAAACATATTTCCCTTCTTATAGGAATAATTCCATCGCTCCTATTAACCAACTATTGGTTGCGCTACCCTTTTTTGCAACGGGTAACCATCTCTTAAGTATAGCCGATTTTGGTGGAATGCATGTGTGAACAGTTTCAAGAATAGTTTTGAGAGTTTCGAGAGCAATAGCTAAACTTGGAAATGATTATGTAAAATTGCGTGAAACTGCAACTGACATTTCAAAACCAAACGTGATTTTTTTGACATAGCATCATTTCCAAATGTAATTGGAGCCAGTGACGGCAGTTAAGATTGACTCGAATATTAACATCTTCTGGTTTGTTACACTAAGGTGGATTATTTCTCAATCAACGTTCAAGGAATTTGCAACGCTAAAATGATATTTACTAATGTGGTGGGCTGGATTTACCCATGACGCAACAATTTTCAGTAATTGTAGAATAATGCAAATGTTTTTGAAGTTCCCTTTATTAGTTTTCGAGATATTGCCCGTTTTATAAATTACCGTTAGTCGATTTTTTTTCCAAAACTGAGTATGCAGAATTTTTGACCCCATCCTAAACATCTTAAGAACAAAAAAAGACCGAAATACTTGGAACCACTTTCGAGAAAAATAGTGATAAGTGATTTTCACAAAAAAATTTGTATGACAGATAAAAACTAAAAAGATGCCCCGAGATGTAACCCGAAGGACCTTATATACGAACTTTGAAGCAAATCCGTCGAACCGTTTCGCCACACGGTGCCCGGACAGATAGACAGACCGACGGACGGCATTGGCGGACCCACTTTTTTGGACTTCTCTATAGTTGTCATATCATTCCTCATACTTAGTTTGAGTTCGAAATTTGCGCACGATCGCAAATTCTCTTTAGTATATAGAGTCCGCCATCTAACGTTTTTTTTTTCAACTAGTGCTTATTTCGCGAATGGTAACACTTAGCTCATGTCTGATTTGATAGATAATTAGTTTCACCCTGCCGCTGAACGAATATGGTTGTGTGTAACGCTGGGAAATATTGCGACATAGCGACATAGAGAAGATGCCGATTTTGCCAAAAAACATCATCTTTTCAGACGAAGCTCATTTTGATCTTGTCGGGTATGTAAACAGCAAAATTGTCACATTTGGGGCACAGAAAACCCGCACGCATACATTGCAAAGCCGATATATCCAAAACGAGTCACTGTTTGGTGCGGATTTTGGTCCAGAGGCAAAATTGGGCAATTATTCTTTGAAAACGAGCAAGGAGTGGCCGTTACAGTCAATGGCGATCGTTATCGGGCGATGTTGAACGAATTTTTGTTCACAAAAATTGAAGAGGAGGATATTGACAACATTTGGTGATAACAGGACGGCGCTACGTGCCACACAGCCGAAACTACACTCGATGTTTTGCGCCCTGTTTCAAACAAAAAAAAAGTTATTTGGCGTACCTTATACTAACGTATACGAGAAAGTTAAAAAAAGGTTTAGAGAGACAGTCAAATGTAAAAGCAGAATGTTTTCTCTTGGGTAGGTTTCATTTAATTGTTTTTATGGAGGTATAAGAACTAGATATGTTTTTTTCGTTTAATTTTTTTTTTCGAAAAACAGGAGACTCGGATTATTCTCTAAAAAACTTATTTTAAGACAACTCTTCTCAATCCAAGAGATCCTAGCAGAAAAATTGTATAATGAGCCTCAAATTCGTTCTAGAGGCTTAATAGCGAAAAGCTTTTGGGATTTGAAAAAGAAGATATCCCGTTTTGGCTTATAATTCCCGATTAGAACTGAATACATTATTAACAATTATATATAATTACGACCTGCACTTTGCACGATATATTAAGGCATAATGGTATACTTGATGACCCTCCTGAAAGTTTCGATTTCAGTGAAGAAGACTTACAACGTGTAATTGGTGATGGACAGATACAAAATGAAAATGATAACCCTTCTCAAAACAACAATTAAACTTCAAACTCCTTGAATTTAATTATGCAAAAAGCGTACAGATTTGATAAACAACTATTTTGCAGGATTATAACTTTATTGAACCTAAACTCAAATAAAAAACCAAAAAATGCAACAAGTCACAGATTATCATAAAGGGTGATCCATTTCGAGGTTCCCTACTTTTTTAAAGAAAAAAAAACACAGAAAATTCAAATTTAATGGAGAATGTTTATTATCATTTGAAAGAACATTCTTTGGCATTTATTTTTTGAAGATTATGTCTATCAAATGTTGGCCGTTGCTACGTCGCAGATGGTCCATCCGTTGAGTCCAATTTTCGATCACTCGTTCGAGCATTTCGACTGGTAACTGGCGAATGACACGCGTGATGTTTTCCTCCAAGGCCTGAATCGAAGCGGGTTTGTCGGCATAAGCTTTTGACTTTACATATCCCCACAGGAAAAAGTCTAACGGTGTGATATCACACGATCTTGGTGGCCAATCGACCGGCCCAAAACGTGAAATTATGTGCTCACCGAAATGTTCTCTCAATAAGTCCATTGATTGATGCGATGTGTGGGATGTGGCGCCGTCTTGCTGAAACCAAATGTCGCCGAGATCACGAGCTTCAATTTCAGGCATCAAATAGTCGGTTATCATGGCACGATAACGGTCGCCATTGACGGTTACGTTCGCACCGGCATAATTTTTAAAGAAATATGGACCGATGATTCCACCGGCCCACAAACCACACCAAACCGTTGTTTTTTCTGGATGAAGTGGCAGTTCTTCAATCTCTTCAGGTTGCTCTTCGTCCCAAATGCGGCAATTTTGTTTGTTTACATACCCATTGAGCCAGAAATGGGCCTCATCGCTAAACAAAATTTGCCTCGAAAACGTCGGATCTTCTTGGAACTTTTCAAGAGCCCATAGAGCGAAGCGATGTCGCTTGGGAAGGTCGAGCGGCTTCAGTTGTTGCACAAGCTGTATTTTGTACGCTTTCAATTTAAGATCTTGACGTAAAATGCGTTCCATACGTCAGTCCGAGTTGCTGCGAACGGCGCCGAATCGACTCTCTACGGTCTTCGTGTACACTCTCAGCTACGGCCGCTATATCGAATATTATCCAATAATGAATGCTGGGTCTCAAAATAGGTGATGGTGTTGCGAATAGTATGCTCAGTAGGCCGATTATGTTGACCATAAGTTGAGCGAAGTGCACGAAACACATTCCTCACAGAACGTAAATTTTCATAATAAAGTTGAACAATTTGTAAACGTTGTTCACGCGTAAGTCTTTCCATTATGAAATGCCAAACAATACTTAACAAAAATAACATGACAGCATGACACGACTCACACGTGATCTGTCAAAAAAGGCTATTGAAAAAAGTATCTCTACTTGGATCACCCGTTATTTCATTTAATTCAAATAAAAATAATTAATACAAAACACATATGTAGAAAACATAGCTCACAAATTACTCGTTAATGTCTTTAAAAAAAAAATGCAATGTCTTTTAAAGCATTGTGTGCATCTTTTGTTTTACAGTCTTCTTTTTGTATTTTTTTCAAAACTTCACGCTCCAAAGATTTTCGCTTCAGTCCATGCTCCATATTGCTTTGATATTTTTTTTGAATTGCTTCTTCTTTCAGCGTTTCATATTGCAGTTTGACTAGTTCGATTTTAATGAAGAAGAAGTGATATTTCGTTTTGCGAAAAATTCGGATTTATTTTTTTTTACTACTTTTCGACATTACAAAACCTTTACACCGTTAAATACGTTTAAACACAAAAACAAAACAAAACTCACAATATTTTGACATATGCGCAAGCCGACCTGAAGTTAGATGAAATTCAAATCTGGTTGCTTACTATGTTGAACAGGCACGCAACCTTCATAAATTTAGGTGTCACATAGAATTTGTGTTAAACTTAGCTATGCATAAGATTTATGTTCCGTATCAGCAAACGGGCCTAAAAATCTCACACTACTATGAGCACGTGCGGCCGGTCCTCATAGTCCCTCATGGACCTACCCTAAACATTGTCTTTCACAAAAGTAAGCTTGTGCACCGCTCAAAAATGTCAGCAGACTCTCCATATTTACTTAATTAAATTTAATAGTGAAGCAAGCGCTAATGAACTTTGAGTTCACCTTTGACATACATACGTTCCTCTCGTCAGCAAGAAAATTTTTCCAAGTCTTGGCAACATACAAATTGGCAAATAACCAAAAAGTTGAAATACCAACAATTATGACTTAAACTCAATAATTACCAATTGAAAATTATATCACAGGACTCTCAACCGCTCATCCGCAAGCGAAAATAAATTAATTAAAATCTTCCCATCCGCGAACCAATTATCTGTTCTCTGAAATCAATTACAGCTCCGCAATTATCTTCATCCTTCCCCCCAAAGTACCTATAATGTGCATAATGGTAAATGTAACCTGATTACATATTCATTAGCTGAGTACCAGTGATGAGTCCTTACGGAAATGGGATGAACACATCTCCCGAGAACTTGTATCTTCTTCTCCACACATGACCCACAAACGATGAGTTTTATCATCATCGTTGTGTGTACGGCTGATGTACGTACATATGCAATCTCCTTAAGGTCTCCTCCTGATCACAATGCATTTTATATTCCTGTTTTTTGACGACATTAAGTCGTGCTACATCTTTTATATGAATCGTTTATAAAAGAAAATCTCTGAGTAGGTTGTTGTTGTAGGTATACCACCTGCCTACGCGCTTGAAGTCATCCTTATTTTGCATTTCCATCAAATTGACTTTCCCGCACTTTTTCTAATTAAATTTTATCCTTTGCGTGCAAAGGTTTCTGTTTTTTTTTTTGTCAAAGGCAAGTGTTTTAATATTAACAAAAGAAGCATCGTTAGTATGACTTTGAAACTTTTCCAGTGGGATTGGGTTCTTTGCTCCCACACTAGACTACTCGGATCCAGTATCACAAAAGAACGTATCAGCTATCTGAATCCATCAATAACATAAAAATTGAATAGTGTGTTACATATAAAATTACAAATCGTGTTCTGATTCAGTGAAGTCCTTTAAATGTGGTTATACGGAGATTCCCAGTAACGAGTGGAAATTCATGGAAACAAAAAATTTGAGTTAAGCTTTGTGCTGAATTAGGTGAAAATGGGATTGATATGCATATAAAACGATCCTACGTGCTTTGGTGCTATGCGAGTTAGAATAAAATAAGAGGGAGGAATGAAATGCATTATTGGAAGTTCCATTCACATACACCACAGTTAATTTTATGTCACGTAGACGTAGACGTACCTGACTGGAAAATTCAATTGACCTTTAGTGAATTCAATTGAATCAAATTGATGGCTAAAAATGTAATTTAATGAAAGTTCTTAATGCATTCATGGTTGCAACTATGGCTTTTGGACTAACCCTCTATGGGAGAGTGTGGGAGTTTTTTTTTGTTCCATAGGTATATATGATGGAAGCGGTTCACAAAAGAAAGCGATTAACGAACGCAAAACCAACTATGTCGACGATACACAACTATTACCAAGAGGGAATAAGTGTTCTTTGACTAATCTGAGAACGACATCTGATCAGAAATCAAATGGAAAAAGACTATCCGAATTTTTTGGATCTGTCCCTCGAGGTTGGAGGGCGTGAGCCCTGCTAAAAAATATATATCTAAAAAGAACCAGCAACGACATTGGCCTATGACTTAAGAGTACCTACAGAACGTACGTACGCTGTACTCGTATAAAATCGAAGTAGAAAATCAGCTATATACATACATTTGTGGACAAACAGACCCAATCAAGGAGTCTTATAATATAAAATCGTACTCTGAAACTTTAACGCTAAAATTGGCAAGGAAAATATCGTTGACAGAATGACTGCTAAGTACAGCCTCCACCACACGACAACTGGCAACGGTTTTCGACGTACAAACATTGCAACCGCTCTAAATACAGTGTAATCTCATCTGAACAAAAGAAGGAAACTAAGAATTTAAATGAATAAATTCTATGAAATACATTTTATTCGCAAAACGCAACGAAAAACCTGGGGTGAAATCGGCTAAGGTGATTTTTAAAAGTTGATAACCAGAATCATCACTTTTGCTGCATGTAATTGACAATCGCTTTATTGACAGCTATTTAGGTGTCCCTTTCTTACATTTGTGTCATTTTCATAGGTACATATGCACCACGTCTTTAACTAAATATGGAATATTTTAAATAAATTAGAACAAAAAACTTTAAGTCAATTTTTGAAATTCGTGAAGTGCTTCCAAGCTGTTAAGAAGAAACCTGAGAAATAAAGCAAATAACTTGGAACTTCCAAACCCATTGTAAGAATGCATAATTAAGAAACATTCATTGTTTTCCTGCAGCAAGAAGCGTTTGTTTCTGTTTTGGAACTGCTTGATTTGCCGACTGGAATAAGATCAACGCATGTTCCACCCATCCTTCAATTGGCTGCAACTTTAAATAAATTTAAGAAAAGAAAAAAATTGTGTGGTAAGTATTTTCAAATTCACTTATATTTTTTCGCATTGAAAGTAACACTTCGATTTTGATTGTCTCAAGCTGCTCGAACACGAACACCGTTGACAACGTCGGCGTTTAAACTTTGAGTGCTGCCAATAATCCATCATTTTTTAGTGATGGCTTTACGCAGAGCAAAGGCTAGTTGATAATCAAAAACGACAATCAACTATCACCTCAGCCGGTTCCACCCCAGGTTAATTTAAGTATGAAGATGAATTGCAACAATCAATGACCTAATAATAAAACTACCTACCTATAACATATTTGCTGCCTTGTCTCCCTTAAAATATTCTTTAGCGTTAAAATTTGCGCCACCAAATTCCCTTTAATGTATAAGAGTTTTTGACTACATCTAAAGCACATCTAAATAAAGAACGTGAAAAATCGGAACGTATGAAAGTGCAATGCGTGCCCAAAAGAGAATTAAGAAATTTTATACCACGAAAGTCGTAGAGTATGAAATATGACTTCTTTTTTATCTAACGCAAGGCAAAAATGACCGAGTAGAACAAATAAATAAAGGAAACGCAGAATCTTACGATAGAAGAAAAAAAGCGAATCTTCCCCACTTTTCATCCCCTTTATCTTCAAACTCACAAAAATCGTAGCGTGTGAAACATACCCTACACGAGGTACATTTTGTGTTGGTCCAATACCCTATCCTAAGGGTATATTAATTTTGACACATGTTACAAACTACCCCATAATATTCGTCGTTGATCCCTAAAAGTATGCACATTAATGATCAGTACTAAAACTTAAGCAATGTCCGTCCGTCCGTATCAACTTTTGAGGCCTTTAAAGGAACATATGTATACTCCCTAGGGTCCCGAAATGGTAAAGTGTTAACGTTTTTTTTAAATACAACTATTACCACGCCACAACTTAGGAAAAAACGTTTTAAAGCTGTAGTTGAAAAGATGAAGGGTTAGAACCTTAACAAAATATGGAGTCACTGAACTGCTTTGCAAGTTTTTAGCCATGCCCATTTTTTGAGGGCGTTTTTTAAAAAAAAACTGTTTTTATATGATTTTAATTTTAAAAAAAGCAAATAAAATGTCATCCAACGTGACGCGTGACAAACTTGTTAAGGAGATCAGATTTTGTGAATATCTTAACACTTTCCCGTCAACTTTAAAACTGTTTTTTTTTTTTTCAAAATTATGTGAGTGGCATGTGAGTATTTTTGTCCCCCACTTAACACTAAAGATTTCGGACACTGTGGAGTATTTGTTCCGAATTTAAGCTTTCTAGCTTCAAAAATTAAGGCCTTAGATCCAATGAAGGACGGAGGGACATTGCTAAATCGTTATAACATTTGATAATGATTACAAATATATAAACTTTTAGAGGTCCACGACGAATATGAAGGGGTATGACAAAACTTTCTTCCTTTTGGAAAGTGTACAAAAAGAGACTATAAAATATATATAAAAAAAAGTTATTCTTATATCGTATATCAAATAGCTATTCTGATAGCACAAACCATCTATCAAACCAGCTTTAATATTGAAGAAATATGTCGATGTGATGCTGATTGCTTTGAGACCAACTCGTTGTCGAAGGAGGATTCCTGAAAATTTGTCTTTGATTGTACTTATTTTTCGATATATCCGCCTCAAAGTTGGATATATCAATTATCACTTTTTTCGAACTGTGTCCAAACTTGTTTAAATCTATAACCAAAACTTATTATTCCTTATCATTGCGTTTGATATGGCCTTATGGCGTTTTTATTTGTTTAATCCAAGCAACAATCACGGGCAGAAATTTGCCGGCACAAGATGTGCCAGGGCTCATTACTTAGTGCATGTGTTAGTATATACATATATTAAACACATGTAACAGGCATATAAGTACAAATAGCTAACACAACGGACGCAAAATTGACTAAGACAATAGAACACATGATCATTTAAGTTATAAATTTATTCCTGCCATAATTCGTCGTATGATAAGGACTTACACACATCGTAAGTTGTGAGCAACTCCACGTAAGTTAAAGTGAATGGAAGGCAGCAAATTAGGTGCATATTACCAGATATAAGCTATTAACTCTACGTCAGAATGAATGTTGTAGTAAGGACTCAAAACTTGAGAAAGCCTTTATATTTTTATGGCATCCTATGAACAAATAATATTAATCCTTTGGCTAAGCTTTCGTGTTGCCTTTCCAATTCAGGTTAAAGTCTTCGAAAGAAGACCTTGCTTCCTGGATATTGTTGACTTTAGTCTAGGGTTTCTATGAAGCAGAATATTTTTTTGCAAACACTTTGTGTGGAATCTGGCATTGCATGTACTTTACTTTTTGGCATTGCATGTACTTTACTTTCAGAATTGAATCGATAAATGAAATTAAACCTTTAAAAATATCAATGGAATCAAACAAACTATATATACTACCAATTTATATCAACTGTAACAACTGGGAAAGAGATTTTGATGCGTTAGTTGAAGCAATTGAACACTGTTATTACGAGTAGGAAAAGAAGAGGGAAGGGAAACTAGATTCGCAGGTAAAGTGAGAAAATCAGAAGATGGAACCACAAATGCAAAGGGAGTGAAATTGTGAAAGAAATATTTTTAAAGAAAAATGGTTTGATACCGAGTGTGAAACAGCGAGAAGAATATCTTCTGGGTGGCTAAAAGTTTTTCGAAAGGTCAGAGATCACTTCTTTAAAAGAATGTACTGCCAAACAAATACAGCTTTTAAGCAAATATGTATAAAGAAAAAGAAACGATTTTTTGAAAACGAAGCTTTAAAATTGGGGAACTGTAGAGATACAAAGGAGTTCTGGTGTGCAATTAAAAAATTCAACTGTAGAGCACCCCAAATTGGCAGTCAGCTAGACGCAAGGATACTGATGAACCACTTTCAAACGCTATTGAACCCGCAAAGCAGCATACTGCCGTTTCACTACGCAATACCATTATTTGTAAATGAAATATTAGATGCACCTATTACACAGGGAGAAATATGTAACGTACTAAAAAAAACTTCAAGATGGAAAGGCACCTGGCGCAGATCGGATACCCATTGAATTTTTTAAGTATGCGACAAACAATTTTATCGACAAACACAGCAACACAGCTAATCCCGCAAATTATCGTGGAATATCATTCCTTAACTCATCTTACAAGGTTTTCACAAAACTTTTAAAAGAGCGTATGTCAATTTGGATCGAAAACAACAATTTGTTCAAAGAATTCCAAGCAGGTTTTCGGAAGGGCTATTCAACCGTAGACAACAT
Source organism: Ferdinandea cuprea (assembly GCA_963576555.1). NCBI lineage: Eukaryota > Metazoa > Arthropoda > Insecta > Diptera > Syrphidae > Ferdinandea > Ferdinandea cuprea. The sequence goes on from OY754960.1 coordinate 23,567,039, forward strand.
TTTCGTACTGCAAAATATTGCTGGGACATTCATCGAACAAAAAAAGAAATTATTCGCCTTTTTCGTTGATTTCAAGGCAGCCTTCGATAATATCGATCGAAAAGCATTAATATACAAACTTTATAACGCTGGAATGAGCCAAAAGTTTGGGAATGTCATCGAAAATTTATACGAGGACAACCAATCGAGTGTCTGGAGCGGAACCGAAACATCAGAATGGTTTGAAATAACTATGGGAGTAAGACAGGGATGTACACTAAGCCCATATCTTTTTGCTTTATACATCGATGACCTCACCGACTTTTTACCTGGAGGAATAGAGATTGCAGGACATTTAATAAAGGCACTTTTATTTGCAGACGATGTGGTTCTATTTGCATATTCGCCAGAGTCCTTACAATTAATGATTAACCGTCTTGATTTGTACTGCCAATTATGGAATCTTACGGTTAACCTTACAAAATTAAAAATTATGATTTTTAAGAAGGGAGCTGGTAGAGAGCGCAAAAATGAAAAAATGGCATCTCAACGGACAGCCGGGGTGACAATAGCTAGTAATCTTAGTATGAAACCTCATCTAAAGGAAAGACTAATAAAAGCCAAAAGTGCCATATCGGCTACATGGAAAAAATGTTTTTCTAATCAACTTATTGACCACATCGTAAAATACAAGGTCTTTCAAGCTGTATCAGAATCTGTTGGGGGATACCGCGCAGTCTTGGGGATACTGCCAATATGAAACAGTAGAGCAACTCCTTAGATACTACATAAAACGATGCTTTAACTTACCAAGCACAACACCAAACTATATGATCAATATCGAAACAGGACTGTCACCGCTTTTCATTAAATCATTAAAATTGCATGTAGATTATGTAATTAAAGTTTTAGAACTGTCGGACGATAGACTTCCAAAAATAATTGCCAAGAAGGTAATAGAAAGAAATACGCTCTGGTATAAAAAACTCGAAGAGCTAGCAACGTACTGCAGATTCGAAGGCAATTTAGCTTATGGTAACGAAAGATACCGCAAGGATGTGCTTGGCAATCTTATTGCCAAAGTAGATGAACAATACAGAGCTGATTGTGTAAATATGGCTTCTTCGTCCGTGCACCGAGCTACATACAGCGTTCTAAAACACAATCTGTCTGAAAAAAATTATTTCCACAATAACAACAGCAAAGAACTAATTGCGGCTCTTTTTAAGATGAGAGGCGAACTTATACGCCTTAATTATATCCCTCATCGTCTAGATCTACCAATTTATTGTAGTCTCTGCAACTTATCTGAGAGAGAAAACATTTTGCATTTCATCGGAAGATGCCCCATCCTTAAAGAAATAAGAAGGTATTTTCTAGGAAATGACGTAAAATCTGCGGAAGAAATTATAGCCTATCTAAACTGCGAAAGCGATGTTAAACAACTTTTTTATATCTATAAAGCTGCAATTACCGTAGCAAAATTATATAATTTTGAAAACAAAAAAAAAAAAAAAATTAGTATAATATTTTTTTTTTATGGTTTGCTTTTGTATATATCTTATATATCTTTAAATCTTTTGAAATTCAAGAATTGAATATATTTAAATTAAAACAACTTGTTATTAAATGTTTAATCTCATGTCAATCAGGCAGACGGCAAAGCCATGCTTAATGATTTTTGCAACATAAATTTGTATTATAAACAAGAAAACAATAAATCTAATCTAATCTAATCTAAATCATCTACTTTCAAAATATGTGATTTTCTATCTAAATATTTTTAATAGCTATACCAAATCCTGAAGAATTAAATTGTTGAACTGCGGCCCGGAGAAATGTTGGCAACGCCCGGAGTCTCCGGGCCAAAATACACCTGTTGGTAATCCTATAGGATAGGGTATTATACTGTTCGCCCCAAGCGGACTGTAGCCTTTCTTTATGTTTTCTTTTCTTCAACCTTATTCAGAACCAAAATATTTTTTTTTGTGAATATAATTAGATTTCTGCACATCAAGGAGCATCTTTGACATCACAAAGACAATTTTTTCTTTTATGCTGTTAAACTCTGAAATAATCTACCCAATCATTTGAGGTCTCCGATCGAACATAGAAAATTTCGTATTGACTGTTTTGAACAGCTATCCACTTTGAATATACTTAGCTGTTTGTTTTAATTTTAATACTCCTTGATTGCGCCTAAAAATTTTTTTTTTTATTTTAGTCATATTTATATTTTGTATTTAATTAATAAATATCAAATATCAAATAAAACAAGAGAGCAAGAAGGAACAATCGTTACGTATTTAAGTATCCAATCTTAATAAATTCGTCTAAAACATTTTAATTCAACCAAAGGCAATACTTTAAATAAACGCTGGCTGGCTTCCATTCCATTCCTAATTTCATTATGTCCCATTCTACCAAAACCACTCCATTATTTTGTTTGCTGATTCTTTATTCTTCAAATTATTCATTAAAGATTTTCCCATAAAAGAAGTGTAGGTGAATAAAAATTCAAAAAAAGGCTCACTGTCACTTTTATTCCAGACAAGATCTTCTAATTGCCTAATTGTGTTAATGTCCCCCTAAAATCTTTACATTTACAATAAGTCACTCAGTCCTTATAGTATACCATCTCCATGAATAAGTTGTTTCATTCTCTTATTTCGGGCTAAAATGTATCCCTTCGGTAAATTGCTGTCATCGTCTATGTTTGTGTTGATAAATTGGATAAACATCCGAATCAGATATTAATGGAAAGTGCAAACAACTGGAATTTGAATTTAAATTCATAGGCACGACTTAATTGCATTATAATCCAATTCGAAGCAGGTTTTGAATTAAATTGTCCTTTTAAGTTCGAGTAAGCAAATAATAAATGGTCCCTGAATCTGATTGAAGGAGACTCTTGGTACAACAGTACCTAAAATACTCGAGTGAACTCGAATGGAAAATAAATCAGACTCAGAAGTTGTCGCACCTATTATGCTAGGATGGCATTTCAGTTTAATTTGTTTGTAATGAAAAATAATAATCTTTTCGAAATTAATTAACCGAGAAGAAATGAAAAATCAGCACAGCATCAAGTCGTGTTCATCAGACAACTCGCTTAAGTTTAAGATTGATTATTACTATCTATTAAAGGGGGGACGATTAAATGGAGAAATTGAATTATTTTTAACATTTGAAAGCTATAGTTCGCAGGGGGGTGGTCTTGTCCAGCAAATTGATTAATTTCTTTAGTGAGTAAAACATTTAGACTTGACGCCTAAATGGGTATTTGACTGAAGATGATTTACAGAAAATTTTGAAGACTGAATTTAATTGGTGTTTAAAATAAGATTGTTTTTGTTTTTGAGATGATTGGGTAGGGAAAAGTTCGCAAAAGCATAGAAATATGCTCAAACTATTCAAGTATCTTATAAAGAAAAACGTAGTCCACGAATGATTTTATTCAAATGATTTGTGCTAAGAACAACTGGAACGTATCGCTGACTCAATAAGTCACCCTTAAAGCGATTTCTTAATTAGGAAAAAAAAACTATGCTTGTACGTCGTTGCCGCGAAGAGCTGCGAGTGTACTTGGTGTGCAGCACAAAATAAGTCTCTCCCGGACACAGCTGGGTGAATGGAAGTAAAAAGTTTTATGAACTTACGAGGAAGGTTTCGGCCGCAGATTGGAGTACATCTCACTATGTAAGCAAATAGTAGATGGAGTCCCTACGAGTCCTGTGCTATAACCAACAAAATGTGGTTCCAGAGACTATTACAACTAAACAAGAAATGGTTATCCTCTCTTGTGAGTGTGATGCCTATTTACATTTCTGACGAACATGAAGGCATCAAAATATACGTCGTGGTCAAGGTATCGAAGATTCAACAAGTCGAATCCTCCTCCTCAGGAGGTGCGCTAGTGTCTGTGACGGCAGCCCACAAGGAGGGGTACTCTCCCCACTTTTATGGTCACTAGTCCTTGACAATCTACTAGTCAGCACAGGGAGACTACGCTTTAGCGGCGTTGGTTATGCAGAGGACCTGGCTGTAATTATTAATGGCAAGCTTAGTGAAATCATACATAATGCAGGAAGCCATACTACAAGTCTTTGTGTGGCGCGAATAAGAAGGACTTTCCATAAATCCTATTAAAACCATTCTACTGCCTTTTACTAGAAAAGATTTTTCAGTCTCGAACCTATCTATATAAAAGGTACCTTCTTAGTCACAGAATGATATACTGGCTGTATACAATGATGGTCAGACCCATCATCTTGTATGCGCCCGTCGTCTGGTGGCCCAAAGTACTTGAATGGATAACGGAAAATAAGCTGCAGCAGCTTACTTGATGCCATTGTTGGGCTCTCACCCATACAGATTTTCATTAAGAAGACAGCTACTAGAAGTGCTATTAGGTTGCAACTCCAATATAAGTTGAATTGGGTAGACCATATACGTAAATATTGTTCAAGGTTCAAATACTATACCGCTCTAATTGGGTATATGGTGTTCCGACACTAGATCAGAGAAGTCTGACCTGGTACACCGATGGATAAAAAATCAAATCTGGCGTTGAAGCTGGTGTCTTTGGACCCAACAATTAACTCTCGATACCAATGGGAATGTGTCCCATGGTATTTCAGGCAGGCAGGCAGGAAAAGGAATTAAAGGTGCCAGAATTCACATCTTCTCGGATAGTCAAGAAGCACTACAGACACTCATCATCATCTAACACTGTAAATTCTGTGGCAGTGAAGTGCTACTGCTACGATGCCTTGCAAAACCTAGCCAAACATAACAAGGTCAAACTTGGATCGGTACCTGGCTGCCAAGGTATTGCAGGCAACGAATCTCAACAAGAGCTGAATCAGAGTTCTTAGGACCAGAACCCTACTGCACAGTCAATTAGGATGCTGCTTTAAGGGTAATTAACGTTTGGCAGCAATAACTTTTTCTTAGCAACTGGGAAAGTGTCCCGAGTTTAAGACAATCCAAAATATTAATTAAGCCTTACTCCTACAAAGAAATCCTCTTAAGTAAGCAGAATTTTAGGAAGCTGGTGGGCCTAACCACAGGCTATTCCGGCTTGAGGTATCATCCTAAAAAAATGAACTTGTCCTCTGAATGTAGGTTCTGCCTAGAGAATGATGAAACTTTGGTACATATCTTCTGTGAATGTCCGGCCCTTCATTGGTTTAGAAGGAATCTAGAAACTCTGCAACTAAGGAAGTTACTTCACTTGTCTCCTAGGTCAACATCCACTTCTGACACAATAGACCTTTGAGATCGCAGGTTCGCGGTTCTTAAGGTAAGTCTAAGCAAAAGACAACTGAGCAGCAGTTCAACAACAAAACCGAAAACAACCTATTCTTCGTATTTCAGTAAAATAGAATAGAATAGTCGAATTTTAGGTTTTGCTAAAAAGTGGAGGCTTAATCCAAAAACGCTACCTTGGATGTACACAGCCTTAGCACGCCCTTTACTTATTCCCTTTTTGAGCAAAGCTAACAACATCAGTAAACTCCAAATAACGGCTAGAATTGGTCCCACAGACGTCGAAGCTGTTGAAAAAGCGATACTTACCCTTGGACCTACATATTAAAGCAATTGCTCAATACAGTGCAATAAGATTGCCAAAATCTGGGTGTTGGTCAAAAAGACTAGTCTAAAATTATTTTCAACAAATTTCGCATTCAGAACTGGGAGGCAGTGAATAGGAGTCCAAAATGTTGAGTGGAAGGTGTGGAGTGGAAGGTGTTGGCTTTTTCTGGTAAACTAACATAAAAATGTATACAGACTTTTCAAGGCAAAAGTTTTTGGATTAAGAAATCCCTCTCCTTAAGGTCCCCTTCGACGAACTGGTCAGACGTGGCTTATGTTTTCCCGAATGCTGTGCAGATGTAGTCGATCTCCCCACTGGGATTCGTTCAGTCAGAAGAATTTGACGAATTGCATCATCCCGAGGAAGATTTGGAGTGCTAAAAATAAGTTCAGAATCTTGAACATCATATACTACAGAACATATGCGGACGTTAAACTGGTGGGCATAAGCAATGGTCCCTGACCAAAAGGTACACAAGCGGCCGTGCCTGACATCTATCATAACATCCACTGCCGTATCTCTAAGGTTCTGCTAACAGTGAACTAAAAATCAATTCTTTTAAGGCTAGACAAGCGATCACTAGGGAAAAATGTTTGTACTTTCAACGACATCATTATTTTCCTCAACTTCACCTGTTTGGTTTTGACTTCTACCTCCACTTAACCTGCCTTATAGGTCTTCTAAGTAGGTTTTCATCGAATAGACATTACAGTGATAATTATGTATGCGTGTGAAAAACTTATTTATGAAACACGAAAATGCTAAATATTGAAGTTTAGTAAAGTCCTCTGAAGTTAACTACACAACACATTGAAGCCAACTGTCTTGTGTCAGCTCCACAAAGTCGTTATAGTGACTATCTCCTCATTCGATGATATCCAATTACTCAAAGGAAACACATTAAACTCAGCGTCCTTCTTTGAAATATGGTTCAATCGAAGCACTTAGCACCATACACTGTCTGGAAAGGAAGATAAAATACTTAGTAGTCATCCTATCGATAAATTAAATAAATAAATTAAAGCTCCTTCCGCATAAAATGCAAATCAGGCTTATTTATTCCACCCAAACCAAAACTCAATACGCGCGTATTCGTACATTTTGTCATCAAATATTTGCTTTGATTTGCCATCGTCATCAGAGGGAAGCTAGGAAAATGTTGGGAGGGATTTGTTTTGTTTCCAAACCCGCACAGCATGATAAATGCAAAAGGACTCTCAACCGCAAACAATGGTTGATGATAGTAAGGGTTGGGCGGCACAGGCCCACATTACGAATCTCGTGTTTGAGGCTAAGTTTGTCTAAATTCATCATTGGTCACGAATATCAAAATCGGAGACCTTCCCTAAATTATTCCATCAAAAGTTTTGCGAAAAACCCTTTTGGTTGAGTCTAAAACATGACACAACAAAAAGAATGACAGCGGGGGACGAGTCAGTGGCAAGGACAACGAAAATCCATTTTCAATTCTTTACAGTAAAAAAACATTCTGCGTTAGGCAAACAAAAGTTAAAGAAAAGTTAAGGGAAAATCTGTATTTAAGATATTGTGTCACATTATGAGGCTAAGAAAGGGATAATAAAGTGCAAGTCTGGGTCGCTCAAACAATGACAGGAATATTTTGAAGAAACTTTAAAATAAAATTAAATTTCAAATAAACAGAGAGTAGTAGAGAATTGATTTGATTACTAGTCGTAGACAGAACTAATTTTAAAACGACGAGCAATGGATTCAAGAGTTCATAGAGCTTTAGGGAATACCAAATGGCATAAGGGGAACTCGCAGAGTTCAAGATATATATGTGTCTGCGGCAATTGCTTATTTCAAACAAGCTACGACCTCACTTTCTTAGCCTATGAGAGATTATTGTTTATAGACCTAGGTTAAGAAATTGGTAAATAGTAAAAAAAGCCAGGAATAACAGACTTAGGTCAAATCCAAACAAAAGCCCCTCAAGTTTTATACTCGTGTTACGCAACATAAAATCTTGAACAAAATCTTTCGAAGTTCTCATATGCGGCTAGCATTAATACAAGGTGGCGCAAAAATAACCTTCCGATGTTTTTTGGCTGTAATTTTAAAAAAAAATTAAAACCTTTGATTCTTCTTGTGGATTATTTTTATTTGGTCTTTTAATTTTTTTTACATCAAGTCGAGAATATGATGTCATGTAAATGGCCGCCGCCACAGTTGATTGTCATTTGAGCCCTTTTTATGGCATTTTCCATGACTTTGGCCAAAACTTCCGGCGATAGGTCCTCACATTCTTGACGGATATTGTCTTTAAGAGCTGCAAGAGTCTCAGGCTTGTTGACATAAACCCGCGACTTCAAAAAGCCCCGCAAAAAGAAGTCTAGATCGGTCAAATCAGGCGGTCTTGCTGGCCAGTGCAAATCGCCAAAAGGAGATTAGGAGATTAGGCGCCCGGGAAATGCATCCTTCAGCATATCGGTTGTGGCACGTTCAGTGTGTGCCGTTGCACCGTCCTGTTGGAACCACATGTTTTCCAATCCCAATTCATCAAGTTGCGGCAAAAGAACTCGTTGATCATTGCTCTGTAGTGCGCCCACCATTCACAGTAACCGTTTGGCCCGCGACGTCTTTGAAGAAAAAAGGTCCGATGACTCCTCCAGCGAAAACAGCACACCATACAGTGACTTTGAGCAGGTGTAATGGCTCTTCGTGGGATTTTCAGTGCCCCAGAAGCGTAAATTTTGCTTATTTACGTACCCGCTAAGATGGAAATGGGCCTCATCACTCATGATTATTTTTGATGCAAAATCATCTTCCTCTTGGTGGTGATTAAGGATGGCTTGAGCGTATGTTAGACGCGATTGGCAGTCAGCAGCTAACAGCTGATGCACCGTCTGGACTTTGTACGGAAACATCTTCAAATCTTGTACCAAAATTCGCTGTAAAGACCGTCGACTGATACCCATTTGCGTGGCACGTCGTCTGGTCGATGTCGACGGCGCTTCCATGACATCTTCGGCTACAGCAGCAATATTCTCTGCAGAACGGCTACTCCGGGGTCTGCCACGCCTGGCAGCATCTCGTGTTGTGCCAGTGTCTTCGAGGCGAGCGGCTAAACGTCGCAGTGTTTCACCAGTAGGCGTTGGACGGCTAGGAAATCTGCGACGAAATTCACGTTGTGCCAAAGTCACCGACCGATTATTGCTCAAATAAATATTCCGCGTTCTGGAGCAGTGTAGCGTAACATTGTTTATTAACGTGTATTTCGCATGTATTTACTACACAAATGTCAAAACAGAACTGACATTAAGGGCCAATCGCAAAATTTATAGCATTTTCTGATAGGAGGATTACTTTTGCGCCACCTTGTACAAGAGAAATAAAGTGCACGACGAAATCTCTTTTTGTAAAAAATAAAATTTTATAATAAATGTAAGGTTTGCAGATTTATTGCTTAAAATAAAAATGGATAGACATAGTTTTTGAATACAGTTTTTATCACAGCTTTTAGCTTCAGTAGCCAGAGTTTCCGTTTGTTTTTGAACGAAGTAATTTTCTCGCAAATGCTCGACGATTTAAAATTCCACAAAGACCGCTTAGTTTTATTTTCTTTTAGAGACTCATTTTATTAGGCTTACATACATTGTAATGCACACTTTATCCTATATCACTACATGCTATCAACAAACATCTGTCCACGGCTTAGGACAAAACGCAACTTCGAGGTGGTTATGGAGTTCATCAACCTCGGGGTAAACATTAACTCGTCGAATCGCATCTCTTAGTCCCTACTAAACCGTTCCTACTTCGGGTTGACAAAACAAATTTGTTCGAAACTCTAGACTCGAAAGGCAAAATGTATGCTAAACAGAACCCATATCCTTCCAGTTCTGATATATGGCGCCGAGTAATAAACGATAAGCAGGAAAGAAGAGTTATTATTGGGCTTAATCGATATTTGGTCCTGTATGCAAGGAAAGCGAATAGAGCAGATGATACTGTACTGACATATAGATGAGTAAACCATATTTTCGTTTCTGGAGTGTAATTTCCACATCAAATGCTCAAAGTGAGTATTTGGTTCGGCATTTGCAGTGAAAACGAATTGGCCCTAAATTATTTAAGGAAGCCTTTTATAAAGCCGTAATTGGAGATATCTACCAACATTTCCGCAATTTGCTCAATTTTGTCTGGAACATTGTTGGTTCCAGCTGGACTGATGACATAGCTCAAGCAACGATGGGTTTGATCTGGCCAAATCGCCAGATCTGAAGGCTTCCGACTTCTTCTTTTCAAGTTTATTGAAATCTGGCGTTTATCACAGATTAGTTGCAAGTCTCGAAAATCAACATGGAAGAAGAAATTACGAATTTGGATTTTTTGGATTTAATGTGATCAATCTAACACCAAGAAATAAACTTTTAAATAAGATATTATATAATAACCAGTCACCGTGTTCTGTAATTTAGTCGAGAAAATGTAAGGGGCAGGAGCAAGGTTCTACGAAACTTTTACGTGGTTCTTAAACCGAGATGTGGATTACTAATATATTAAAGCAGTTTAAGAAACCACGCAAAACTTTCGTACGAGCTAGACGTACACTCTAAATTTTATCGATGCGAGAAAGTTATAGAACGTGGGCTAAGTTTTAGATATTTATCAAAACAATAACAATGAAAAATGTGTATGAATGACATTTTACCTGAACCTGTAAGTGCCAGCAAATTTAAAAATTCGATCAAGATGTCCTTGGAACTGACTTGAAATAAACATACTCAGAGTTATTGTATTGATTCAAAGACACCATTTTAATATCCATCACTTTATTTCGAAACTTTATTTTTATTTCCACAGCATTTGATTCCTTTCTTCCTGATATACCTTGTAATAAACTTGTTTCTTATTTTAATTTTTCGCACCTTTCTGTAAAATTAACTTACTCTTACTTAACTAAAACAGACCTTTTCATCTGCCTTTAACTTTAAATTTTATTGCGATGTGCCTTAAGGCTCAGTAATCGGTCATTTGTTATTCTTCATGTTCATTAATGTTTTACCACTTGTGATACATAATTGCCGTTTTCATATCTATGCTGACGATGTACAAATTTATAATCATTTTCTTATTGGTTTGATGGACGATGCTGTGGAAAGAATGAATGAGGACCTAGCTGCAATGGTTAGGTCGTCTTGTGATAATAGACTGCTCTTAAATCCTTCTAAAACAAAAGCTATCCAAATTTACAAACACTTGTTATCATCTCGCCGTCCTCCTATTTTATTCAGGTAGAATTGGTGTCTAAGATAAAAAAAAAATTGTATCTCACTTGGAGTGACCACATTAACTCTCTGATATCCAAAATGTATGGTGCTTTGCGGGGTCTGTCTGCAAAACTACCAATAATGACCTGAACATCGTTCTTGTGAACATTAGACCTAATATTTACACTTGCACGATTTCATGAAGGCAATTTTTCAATTGTCTCTTTAATCAACTTCCCCTTAGTATTCAAATTCAAGCACCGGAGGTTTTTGTCCATAGTTTGTAGTCTAGTCGTTTCATATCTTAGCACTCGTCATTGATGTTATTTTCCTTTTTAACTTTACTTAAATTTAAAATAATCCATTAATAAATTTAGTTATTTGTATTGTGTTAGTTTTGTGTCAATTTTAGTTTTAATATTTTGTTCTTTTCTTTTATTTTTTTTAAAAACTTGAAATATGTTCCAATTTATATGCCATGTTAACTGTGCATTTTTAAAGAAAAAGAACGTAGTTCTTATTGTATAGCAAATTTTGAAAATAAATAAATACAAAAAGCAAACAAAATATTTGTACAAATTTGCCCGAAACAAATACCTATCTCTCAAACAAATCCCTCTCAAGCCTGTCAAATAAAATTTTGTAAAGCATTTGTGATATAGGTAGAGATTTGTCCGTATGTTGATAAAAAAAAAAAACTTAATCGCAAATGAGTTTTCCTCATCTCATCTTATTTCGTTTTTCTTTTAATGTGTAGGAACAAACTTATCGGTATAGCGTTAAACACAAAGTCGACTTAACATCTGTTTAGAAAAGTTTTCATCACACGTGTTGTGGCTGCGAGGCATTAAAAGGGCTTTCTTATCCATCAAATAATGGAAAGACGAGCGGTCTTTTAAACAATTAATTAATGTTACTTCGAGCGATAACATGTTACAGAAGCACTTGCTTGGAGTTGATTTATAATACATTTGGATTTAAATTTGCAATCTACGTAATTAAGATGAAGGGAAAAATTCTTATCAAAATTTCGTAAGGAATCCCGTTTAATAAGCTCACCCAGCGATTAATATTAAATTGTGGTATATAACTCTATACCACAAGATCTAGGTGAAACGCCTTTGTAACAGTACTTAGGTCGGTTAGTCATTTCACAGACCTTTAAAATTTACTTATTTGTTAAGAAACGTTTTGGAAAAAGACAGTCGTAATGGAAATGATGGAGGTAGTGAGACAATTCTAAAACAAGTGCCGCCGATTATTTATTTTCTTTCATTAACTAGGAGTGAATTTTGCAACTGAGATGTATCAAACAACTGTACATTTTCTCCGCAATTGTGAACAAAACAAAATTGAAGAAAATATCTTTGTCATCAAATTAACGGAATGAGTTGACAGCTACATACTATCATGCAGTGTAGTAGGCCTGACGTGGGAACTAGTGCTTTTATATTTGAGCCAAGATTTCTTCTTTCCTTTTAAATCGATGAGGTTGTGATCGGGATTATAGGAATCATACCCAAAAAAAAAAAAAACATCAGGCCTCCCGAATTCATATCACGTGAACCACGTCCCAGTCTCTTTATCAGCTTAGGAGTCGATTTTCGGTCACATAAGAAGGCAGAGTTTTCTTTCCTCTTTGTCCATTCTACGCTTATAAAGTGATATATGTCTTCGCGGTTGATTTGTCCATGATCACCTGTTAGAAGGTTTTTGGGAACTCCTAGTTGTCTTAGCGAAACTCATATCAGATCTCTTGGTTGTCTATTTAATGCGTTTTCAAATAACCTTTACGGAATCTCGATGTTCTTCTGTTATGATTCTGATATTTGGGATTGCCATTGGTAGTTGATTTACCCGAGATAGCCTCGTAATATGCCGCAATCGGCCGCCTTATACCCGCTTAACGATCTTCGGACCCATCTTTACTCGGAAACTGTAAGGCCAACGAAGCTGAAATTTGGAATAAATTGTTTGTTTCTTAGTGTCGAAGACGAGGTGATTTATAAACATTTTAAGCTTATAGCCGCATCTATATTGGTGTATTTCAGGATACCTCAAGAATAATAACCAATATTTTCTATGTAATTAATAGAAGGTTTGTGTACTTGCTAAAGATAGATCCATGATTTCATGTTATATACTGGGTTTGCTAACCAATGTTACAATCCTTTTGATTTTATAACTTATATTTTTAATGCAATTAATGTATGGTGTGTGCTAAGAAAGGATCCTTTCCTCGATATTATATATTACGATTATGTTTGAAACATAATAAACTATAATAGTGGCATAAATCCAAGTTATACCTAAAAATAGCGCCATCTAGACTAAATGTAATCATACATAATATAAGTAGCGCAAGTAAAAGCGCCTGAAAAGCGGCACGACATTATTGATTTTCATACCTTAATGTATAATTGGCCGTAGATAAATAGAAAATTGGAAGTGTAAATTAGTGGAAAATCAGTTCGTAATAAATAAAAGTTTACCTGTGAATTATTTTACAAAATTAGTGAAGAAGAAATGTTAAGTTTGAAGGAAATATGTAATGCCGGTCAAAATCCTTATAACGATATTCTCTAGGACATTTGGTTCATGTATGTACGAACAGGTTCGTAGATTTTGACTGAGTCAAAATCAATCAGAGTAGTATTTACTTTAAATATAGTTTCCCCCGAAATATTTTTATTTTCTCTGCAATGAAAGCAATCCCTCAGTTCAGTCCGAGAAAAATAAAGTAAGTCGCTTCACAGATATATATATATTCTGACTTGAAATACTGGGATAGTAAAACTTATTTCTTTTATCATGGGCTAGGCCAGGCATTCAGCTAGTTATCACATATTCAAGTATCTCTCTTTCCTTTGTGCAAAGAAAGACGACATATTTTCCTTTACCTATTAGGCATTGAAACGCATGTAATGTGTTCAGAGATAAGAATCATAAGCTGTACAATTTTCCAACTTCTGCTACGATAATGTCGACTACTACTTTATAGAGGTGGTCATACTTTCACGATGTTTCACCTGTGTAAAAGTTTGTCATGGGGATGCTCATTGAAAAAATACATCGATGTTTTATTCGATGTAATGCATCGAAATATTACATCGATGAAAAACATCGACGTTTTCCATGCATCGACTAAGAACATATATTGTTTTATATAAGTTTAAAATAGGAATTAAAAAATGAGACATAAAAAGTCTTAAATTTAAATCAGTTGTATTTAACTTTTTTTTTTTAAATTTATCCCCATACTTCCGCTCCAAACTTTACATAAATAGTATTTTATTTACCCGCTTTCCTTGGATTCTGATTCTTTGCTAATTCAATACCTGTGAAGCTTTCGAATAAATTATTTCTGAAGGAACTGAGGAACTGGCTACAATACTTAAATATTTGTACCCAATTTTAAAAAGTTTTGGAAATTGGAGCTTGTAGTCGGACCACACTTCCAATGGATTTTCAATAAGGCGAGTAGTAGAACGAAAATCATAATCACTAACACTTTCTTCACTTTTGTTCGCCTTCCAGTTTCGGTGAACTAGCTTGTGATGGTTGCTCCAAAGGCTGAAATCTTCCGATATTTTGTCGGAATTTTTCGAATCAGATTCAGCTTTATTTTTATTCAGAGGGTCCGTAATTTTTGGAATTGCATATACATAAGCCAACGAGCCTTCAAAATTAAGTTTTATAAACTGCGGGTTCAACAAGGTAGCGATCAGCGTTGCCGCTGACTTTTCGAAAAATGTATCTTTTTCTTTTGAAAAATGTATCAAATGTATCTTTATTTCAGATTGTTAAATGTATCAACAAAACAAATAAATCGATTTTTTAATTTTTTTTAAGTTTGTCAGTTTTTTTAATGAGGGCCAACATCTCATGACGCTTTAAATGAATAATGAGGATTATTAGAATTTCTTGCAGTATATACAAAAGCGTTGCCATCTTGTTCTTGGAACCAAAATTGCAATCCAATTATCTGTTTTGAAATATAATAACGTACTAAGGCTTCATAAGCATGCTGATAATCATCAATTTCGACACTAATGTTTACTGGAGGATCCGGATATTATTCGGGTCGAGTTATTGATATGACAAATGACTTTTATTTTATAGTCGATATCAGAATTTTAAAATTGTACTTACATACCTACTTATTCTTATCAATCAATGAATATTTGTTAACAGTAGCTGCAGCAACGAACTTGACTTAAAGAAATACAACTTCAGATCAAATAGTGAGTGTTATGAAATCGAACATTTGATATAGCCAGATTTAAAAATTACTTTAAAAAAATTAAGAAAATACAAGACAAAAGATAGAATTTGCCGAGTTTTGATGAATTTTAATAAACGTATCAAATCGAACAAAAATCGAAAAAAGTATCTATGTATCAAATTTTTGACCGAAAGCAAAAATGTATCAAAATGGATACAATTGCATCTTTGTGGCAACGCTGGTAGCGATAGCTAAGGAAGAAATTTGTTCAATAGCGTCTATCCGTTATTTGATTTGTCCCAGAATGAGCTTGTGTACTTTTATTACTAATATACATATCTCCTGCTCTCATTTAATAGACCCACCTGAAAGTGTAGTCAGTTCCGTACCGTTTGTGTTTTTGTGTCGATGGTGCGAAAGTCGTGCATCGCCGCGTCGTATTCCCTCGTCTTATTTGTGTTGTTGTTTTTGTGTTTGGTTGGCGCTACAGTCCGGGGTGGACCTGGGCCTCAACCAATACGCCTCTCCAGTTAGTACGATCTTTGTCTAACTGCCTCCAGTTGCGTATCCAAGTTGGTTGAGGTCCCCTTCCACTTGCGCGCGTTGTCCCTCCGGGTTGGATTCGAAGACTCTTCAGGCCGGAGCGTTGGTGTCCATTCGCTCTACATGTCCCAGCAATCTTAGACGACTAATCCGTAATTTTCTGACCACGTCGATGTCGCTGTACAGCTCGTAGAGTTCGCTGTTAAATCTCCTCCACCAAAGCCCGTCAACGCAAACGGGACCGAAAATCACTCGAAGAATTTTGCGTTCGAAACGACCAAGGAGATCTTCATCCGCCTTTGATAACGTCCATGCTTCTGCGCCATACAGCAGGACTGGGATGATGAGGGTCTTATATAGAGTCTCCTTGGTGTTTCTCGACAACGCCTTACTAAGCAATTGCCTCCTTAGGCCAAAGTAACAGCGGTTGGCAAGTGTAATTCTTCGCTTGATTTCTGACGATATATCGTTGTCAGAGTTAATAGCGGAGCCGAGGTAGATAAAGTCCCGAACTACCTCAAAGATATATGTAGCTGTCTATCGTGACGTTCTGTCCGATTCGTCGATGTTGTGTGTCCTTTCTTGTTGACAGCATATATTTCGTTTTGCCCTCATTCACTTCTAAACCCATTTTTGCCGCATCTGTACTGATACTTGCAAATGCACCAGTGACAGCTCGCTGTGTTCTGCCAACGATGTCGATGTCGTCGGCGTAAGCAAGTAGTTGCACAGACTTTTGGAAAATTGTGCCCCTGGTGTTGGCTTGCGAGTTTCGCACAATTCTCTCAAGTATGATGTTGAAGAAGTTACATAACAGCGCATAGCCTTGTCTAAATCCTTTTTTGACATCAAATGTCTCGGTGAGATTGCTTCCGACCTCAATTGAGCAGCGAAAGTTCTCCATTGTCATCCTGCACAATCTGACGAGTTTGGCGGGTATGCCAAAACTAGACATGGCTCTGTATAGCTCGTCTCTATAAATGCTGTCATATGCGGCCTTAAAATCGATAAAAAGATGGTGAGTATCGATCTGGACTTCTTGGGTTTTTTCCAGGATCTGCCGAAGTGTGAAAATCTGGTCAGTTGTGGACTTACTGGGCCTAAAACCACACTGATAGGGTCCAATCAGTTCGTTGACGAATGGTTTCAGGCGTTCCCACAGCACGGCAGACAGGATCTTATATTGGCGAAAACAGCTTATTATAAATTACGGTACAATTTTTTCTGTTCGCTTCATTCTCACTGAAGTTGACAAAACGAAAGACACGAGAGCATATGTAATGAATTTTGATTTGAAATTGAAATTCGGCACTTCTACCGAGCATACTTTTTTTCGATACATCGAATGAAATACAGCGATGCATCGGTAGAAATCGAAAGCGTACGATGCATCGGATTGATTCAATGTTTCGAACAGTAACATCGATGTTGTTCGATATATCGAGCATCTCTAGTTTGTCATCCATCATAGGATGATTCATATTAAAAGGCAAAAACGAATTTTTTCTTCCATCTTACGATACGATACTCATTTGAAGCTCCGAGCAATGTTTTAGCTACATACATTTAGCAAAGTATGACACTCTACATATCTTGTGCTCTGCACTTTACATCCTCAACTTCTTCGATGTTGTTCCGGAGGTAATATCGCATGTTGATTGTCAACAGATTAATTGAATAAGTTGATGGATCGATACTTCATTAACTTGTGTTAGGTCAATATTCGAAATACTCTATACCAACAATATCCCGCATGCTTACAAATAAATTCTATATTCAAGACAATGAAACACTTACACATCATCAAACTTATTTTGGGTGGTCAGTTTCTACCCAAAATTTTGTTTTGCAAACCTGCAAACCTTTCAAGATAAAAAGCATACAATGTCATACAATTTATTGTATACGAAAAAATCCGAAAATCATTAAAAAACACGATACAGAAGAATTATTATTAATTTCATTCTCTGCAGTCCCAACTTCCCCCAATTCATTAAATAAAAACCACAAGGTCTGCCAATAAAAAAAACACTCTTTTCAATACTTTCTTCCAAGAAAATCAATTTTTATACATGTTGACATAATCGCATTTGTCAACATCATCAAATTGTATGCGGAATTTCCTTGCGCAATGTCCTCCACTTAAAATCATAAAAAAATTAATTTAACGAATTTTAATGTCCCTCCAAGCTTTGCACAGGTTGTCGTCAGTCTCCAAAATTGCAAATATATCTATCTATCTACATATAATAATGATTTGCTTGAAACTATGTATTTACATAGAACGTTTGCAATAGATAGACAAGCAGATCAAATTATTGCCATAAAATTCATATAAATTGTGAATTTAAATTTGATCAATCTTCATCCAGATAAAAGCGAAATTATCTTAGTACGCGCTTTGTAAATATTTAGGGATTTAAATATTTGCTGTCAAGCTTTCATTTCTTCTCGACACCTAAATTGAATTTTGTTCTTGTTTCACTTTCAAGAGATTGGCAGGTAAATTTGAAGGAGAGAATAATTCACAGTTGATTTATTCTCGAATGATCGGTTCATCGTTTTTCGAACCATTGATGTGTGTAATACATATTCTCAGACGTCGAGATACTTTTCTGAATTATTTAACCAAATACTATGCCCAGGTGCTGTCAATTCGATTTTAAAATACTTTCATTAAATTGTTTTTTTTTTTTGTATAAAATAAAAGGAAACAAATCGATTCGGCGTATGCTAAGAGGTTAAGTTCAAAATCCAGTTTAATGGCCATTCGTTGGGCTTTTTATCTTATTTTTACCTTTTGATGAGTAAACTGTAAGCATGTCTGTTTTTGATTGCTTATGAAAGATTTAGGTATTACACAGTCTGTTTAGGGTGGATGTGTTACCGTTTAGTGTTATTTTCATGGTTTCATTTCAGTTTGGGAGATATTAATGGCCGTTCATAAGATTAAATGGAAGAATATTTTAATGGAATCCATTTTGGAATCAGCCTCTAGGGAAAGTTTAAAAAACATAAATAGGCTTCTGAAATGGGAAGGGCAACCATTTCCTTCTTCCACACACAATATTTCAAGAAGAAGCTTTAGGGAGGGTTAACGTTAGGTTAACCTAGTATTTTTGTTTAGCCAGAAGATCACAATTGACAGCTATAAGGTAGTAGGTATTTAACTTTGTCTACCTCGGTTTTGCTACCACATCTAAAAAGGTGCAAGAACCATACTAGGTGGCATGCATAAGTAGGCGGAGACCGAAGTGCTGAACGGGAGACATTTAGCCAAAGAACGAACGCGCTAATTAAACTGTCTCTCCGAAATAAACATATCCTCTTTTCTAGCTGTGATAGTCCAGAAGTTAAAGTATTTTAAGCGGTTCTAATTCAAATCAAAGAGTGATAAATAACTATTATCTTAGCTCTGTGATACCGGGATACAGACCTTTTTGTCGTCACGAAGGCGGGAGCTCGGATTTGAAAATCGTCTTAGCTTTTGACTACATCCACATCTTGGTACAGTTCATTGAGTTCGCGCTTGTACATTCTCTTCCATTCGCTCTCCTCGCATACACGACCAAATATCCATCGAGAAATATTTCTTTTGATGGAGCCCAATATTAACTCTCTATTCCTTCCTATCGCCGAGCGCTGTGTATAGTTCGATTCATCCTTCCTTGCATTTTTCTTGGAAGGCACTCAATCCTTCCAGTTTCAAATTTGAAATCGCTCAACAGTGGAGTAAATCTATGGGTCACTAAGTGTTGAGTTTACGTAATTCAACTTTTATAGCTATTTTAATGTAAATGTTTTTATGAAACAAAAAATTAGTTACACAATAAATACGAAGTTGTTACAAGTTAATTCGAATACTTTTTGCGCTTATAAGAAATAGTTTTTTTATCCTTAAAATTAACATACTTGGGTTGTTTTATTTTTTCCATTTTGGTTAATAAAATGAGATAAAATGTAATCCGAATAAATTTTCAATCGGATTCAAATCCGGCGACTGTGCAGGCCAATCAAGAACTAGGAAGTATTTTTAAAAGTGGGAGACAACTTTTTACATGAGAGTAGGAAAGGTTGCTTAGGTTTTGCACAATACTGTATATTAAATTCTTTGATTCTTTTGATTAAAAAAAAGTGGGAAAGAAGTATTTTTAATCATTTCTAAATTATTTTATATCACAATCTTTGTACGTCATTGAATTTTCTAAGTTCTTTGTTTTCTTAGGCGGCTTTGGAAAATTTGTATCTAAGTTAACATGCTTTATCTTATAATTTATAGTGCGTGATAGACGGAAGAAGAAGAATATAAGGAAAATGGAATGCACTGCATAAATATATTGTGGGCACATGCTTGGTAGTTCAGTACAACTCATATTTATGCATGCATATTCAGTTACATTGAAGTACAGTACTCTTTCGAACAGACGACTTTATTTGTCAAGTTATAATGTTTTGTATTTTTTTTTTATGAAAATAAGCAAAACAATTTACTACTACTGCTACTAGTTTTTTTTTAAGAATTTGGATCACGTTATATTAAAAAAGCATCATAAACCAGTGCCCAATTGTGTAAAAGTACTTAAATACTTTTACGTTGGATATGACCTAATATGCGACATTAAGTTAGGATATTCCTCGATAGTTCTTGCAAGACATAGGATCGCCTTTGTTGTAGATGGGGCATATGGAGCTGATAGTCCAGTCGTCGTTCTTCTCAAGCCTTTTTATAGTTAGCTAAGCCAACTTTTATATTGGGTGGTAATACTGGTTCTTCATTGACTGGACGTGACTTCTCGTCGTGCCTCATCACTCTCTCTACATTCTGTCCGTTAAGCAGCAGCTGGATATGCTGCTTAAATACATCTACTATTCCTTGCGCGTCGGTGACTAGGTTTCCTTGGCTGTTTCGAAGAGCCTGCGATCCGGTCTTGAAGCCAGCAGCTTGGCTTTCTTATAAAACCTCCAGATGTTGTTTCGATCGTGAGACTCTTCGATCTCTTTGCGCTAAGAGGCTGCGTACTCTCTTTTCTTCCTACGCAGGATCTTTTTCTCCTCTCTTTTCGGTACTCGGTTCTCTTCTCTTGCTGCTCTTGGTTTTCCCTGTATGTATATATATGGTTCTATTTAAAAAAATGAAATATTCTAACATTAATATTTAGTTTAATTTGATAAGGACACTTTAAGAGGTAACTCACTTTACAAAAATCATATACGAGTACAGCAAGAAAATTTATTTCTATGGCCTCTCATTGATTCCATTTATGTTTAAGCTGCCCTCTGTAGGCAGGCACATTATAGCATTGGAAAATCGCTTCAGGACACTAAACATAACAATTCTAGAAGTAAATGTTCCGCGAGCGTTTTCAATATGCCATCGCATAATTTCTTGCCTTGTTGACATTTTCACAACCTCAATAATGTTTTTTTTTTCTTTTCTGATTTCCTAAATTGATTTTCTTACCCTTTTCATCCCGACATTAATGTTCATTTCCAAATGGACATTCAATATTATTACTTCCGTTGGGATATCTTCCTGTATATCTGCCATGTGCTTGCGAGTGTATCCCATAGTTTGATTACGGTCTCATAATATTTATTCGCAAAAGACAACCAAACAACGGATAACGTTTTTATGAGTAATAAAAATATATATACGAGTCGAATACGCAGACAAAAATGCAAGTCCATTGTTTTGGAATTAATTTTGTTTGTTTTCTTTTCCTTATTCTAAATTATTTGCTTTGTTCTTAATTCTAAAATTGTTTAAAGCTAAAATTGTTAAAACTCAAATTATATTTCTAAATTAACTACCTAACATAATGTTGCATACCCTATGGTTCGACTGAGTTCTCTGTATTCTTTTATTCAAATCTAATTCCGCTGTTTTTCTTGTTGCTCGCATATGCAAGTGCCGTTGGTCATCGCTCATCACCAGCTTGAACTTGAATTCTGTGTTTGCTAGTGAGAGCATTACCGTTCTAGTTTTTGTGTATTATGTTCAATTGCATATGCGCGGTAAATTTGTTAGTCACGTCACTTATGTTCTAGCAGCCACCCAGTCAACATCTCGTCGTTCGTAGAAACCAGCGAACCATCTGGTAATTTTGATTTGTTTCAATTAATAAATTATAACGTGGTAAAATTCGAGTTTTTAATTGCTAAACAAAATTGGTCCTTCGGAGCCGGATTATTCGTTTGGTGGTTGCTAGCAACATATTTAAACACAGGTAATACCTTTAGATATAAGCTATTTTCGCCTGTTTTGTCGTTGCTGTTTTGCTCGGTTGGATTGCTGTTGCTGATGGGACTTGGGATTATCCTATAGGAATTCACTAGAAGGCTTTGCTGCACGGGGTTTCCGAAATTAATTGTGCATACGTAATACAGATACTCTGCATATAGAAAACACGTGGTCTGTTCAAAGGTTATAGTGATCGTAATGGAAACATTGAAACAAGCTCGTGGTCATTTAAAGGGTGCAATTACACGCGTATACAATTTCGTGCAAGATATTCCCGCGGATTCTGAACACGCGGTATTAGAAGTTCGGTTAGAGCGGTTGGAAAATGCGTGGAAAGACTTTTGTAACAGCCAAAAAGAACTTTTTGCATTCCATGCTGAAGAAGGGTACGGGGACCCTGAATCTGATTTCGAAGTAGTGGAATGCAAATATATAACGGCTAAAGGTGCGCTAGTTAAAGCAATTAGGAAGGCGCTTCCAGTGCGGGACGATGCTTCCACGAGTTCGTTGGCTAATTTAGTTAGCTCTCAAACAGCGCTACTAGAGCAATTGGGGAAGTCGGCTTCCACGGGCTCAAGTAAAACATGTGTTTCCGAGGTAGAGCTTCCTCCGATGAAACTGCAGCCTTTTACCGGTGATTACCGCGATTGGCCGGGCTTCCGCGACATGTTTCTGAAAACTGTAGACTGTAACGCTAGTTTGTCGGGATCTCAAAAATTTCGGTATTTAAAGAGTTCTTTGCGTGATGAAGCTGCCAAATTGTTAAATCATTTAACCATATCGGACTCTAATTACGAGCAAGCGTGGGAAAAGCTTGAAAGTCGGTACGATAAGCCGTTATATATCGTCAACGCGTATATCGAAAGTTTTCTCAAACTACCTCATGTCGTTTCGGGTGATGGAGTTCACTTGCGTAAACTTGTGGACAACGCGGATGAAGTTATTCGGGGATTAGCAGCACTGAAATCTGAAAGCAGAGATCCGTGGTTAATATACATGTTGCTTGGTAAAACCGATGTAGAAACTCGTCAGGCTTGGGCTTTTGAAAGTAAAAACTCAGAACATTCTACCATTCAAGATCTCATAGATTTCTTAGAGGTTAGATGCAATGCGTTAGAATCTAGTGCTCCGAAAAATCGTGTGAACAAAAACTCTCGCCCAAATACCAACATTAAAACTTTATCCGTTGTACAATCTTCGTGTCCAAAGTGTAGGGAAGATCATTTGCTTCCCAAGTGTGAAGAATTCTTGTCCATGCCTGTTAGTTCTCGCCGTAGCTTCGTTAGGGATCAGCGGTTGTGTTATAATTGCCTCGGTACTAAGCATTCGTCTGCACGATGTCGAGTTAAAACTCGTTGTTCATTCTGCAATACTCGACATCACAGCTTAGTTCATTTGGATAACGCTAATCGTTCCACTGAATCCCTGAGTGCTCAATATGAACCATCCACTAGTTCCAATGCTATTTCATCGATCGTAAGCAATCACATTAAAAATGATTCTCGTCCATCTGGCATCTTACCCACTGTTGTCGTTATGGTTTTAGATGCATTCGGAAACCCTCAACTCGCTCGTGTTTTGCTTGATACCGGGTCACAGGTTTCGTTTGTGACAGAAAGCTTGGTGAATAGGTTACGCCTCCGTCGTTCTCATGCTCGGTTACCTATATCGGGAATTTCGTCCGTGGAAGCTGGTGTTACACATGGTGCTGTAACCATAACGTTGCATTCTCGTTTTGATTCGAACCAGCTAGAAGTTGAGGCATATGTTTTGAAGAAAATAACCTCACAAACTCCATCAGTTGCTTTCGTTTGGGACAATACCCTTTTTCTTAAAGACCTTCGTCTGGCTGATTCAGGATTCAATACTCCTGGACCCATTGATATCTTGTTGGGCGCTGACAGGGCTTGGAGTATTCTGCAGAATGGTCATCGTATGGATGAGAAGGGAAATATTGTTGCTCATGAAACCATATTTGGATGGGTCGTTACCGGCAGTATGCCAGATTCGTCAATTGTATCATTGCACGCCGGTGTTGATCTCGACTTGATATTGAAGTCGTTTTGGGAGATCGAGGAAGTTCCGTGCAAGTTTTCTCTCTTAAATGGTGAAGACGAAGCAGATGCTCAGTTTTCTAAAACGTTATCTCGTACGCCAGACAACAAGTACATGGTTGAACTACCGTTTCGCCAAAATGAAGTGAAGTTCGCTAATACTATTGCTGGGGCTTTATCTCGATTGTTTGCAATGGAGCGTCGGTTCTCCCGCAATGAGTCTTTGTTTTTGGAGTATCGAAAATTTATGAAAATTTATCAGGACTTAGGCCATATGGAGCGTATTCCAGATGCTGAAATCGAACCTACGTCGGGAAACGTCTTTTACTTGCCACATCATGCTGTCGTCACCAGTAAGATTCGTGTTGTTTTTGATGGCTCGCATAGAGATACGAACGGCAACAGCCTAAACGAAATGTTGCATATAGGAACACCACTGCAACGTAACTTAATCAACGTTTGCCTACGGTTTCGACTTCATAAATATGTGTTTTGTGCAGATGTAGTTAAAATGTTTCGGCAGATTTGGGTTCATCCAAAACATAGGGATTTCCAGCGGATTGTTTGGAGGGAATCCCCTAGTGAACCCATTGAACATTTTCGCTTGTGTACCGTAACATACGGTACATCACCTGCTCCTTTCTTATCGATGAAAGTACTGCGTCAAATAGCCTTGGACTACAAACATCAATTTCCAATGGCATCTCATGCAATTTTGCATGATATGTACGTCGACGACTTAATGACGGGAGCTGATTCGGTGTCTGATACCTTGGAATTGAAAAACCAAATTGTGAATATGCTTTCTTGCGGTGGCCTGGAGTTGAGCAAATGGAGTTCGAACTGTTGGTCCATTTTAAGCGAGATTAATTGTGATGAAAGTGTTTCTCTGGACTTAGATTGCGCATCTCAATGGACAAAGGTTCTCGGTTTAGTTTGGAACCCGCACCGCGACACATTCTCCTACAAAATTATTTTACCTGATCAGTTGTTACCCACCAAAAGAACCCTTCTGTCGGACGTTGCAAAGATTTTCGATCCCCTTGGGTTCCTGGCTCCTTCCACTATTTTGTTTATAATATTGTTTCAGGAGCTATGGACTGCAGAAACAAAAGTAGGTTGGGATGATCCTTTACCTATGGAAGTAGCGGATAAATGGAAGTCTTATCGTGTAGAGCTATCCTGTTTTGAAAACTGTAGGATTTCGAGAAGATTTACAGTAAATTCTAAATTGTTTGAATTAATAGGATTTTCCGATGCATCCGAAAGGGCCTATTCGGCGGTGGTTTACGCTCGCAGTATTGTAGATAGTGTTGTTGAAGTTCAATTGGTTGCAGCAAAAACGCGTGTCGCTCCGGTGAAACAACTTTCGATTCCTCGGCTTGAACTATGTGGAGCCCTCCTCTTATCTCGTTTAATAGGGCTGATTCGGTCATCGTTGGACATTGTTCCTTTTCGAACGTCGGCATTTTCGGACTCGCAGATTGTTTTATCTTGGCTTTCGTCTACCCCTCGGCGGTGGAATACCTTTGTAGCAAATCGCACATCGGAGATTTTAGCGAATTTGCCTCGGTCCTGCTGGAACTATGTTTGCTCAGCAGAAAATCCCGCGGATTGTGCTTCAAGGGGAATTGAACCGAACAAACTCTTGGAACTGGAAATTTGGTGGAAAGGTCCTGCCTGGCTTTGTAAGGATGTAAGACTCTGGCCAATAAATCATATAAACGTCGTGGAAACTATTCCTGAGGAAAGAAAGAAGCCTGCTGCTGTGCTTATCGCCTCTCCGGTTGAACACTTTCTAGAAGCTCTGTCCCTTAATATCTCGTCGTGGAGAAGGCTTGTAAGAATTATTGGTTACGTTTTCCGTTTCAGCCGAAATTGCAGAGTTCCATCAAAGGATCGAACATTTTGCCGTCTTTCGTTCGCTGAATTTGTTCATGCTAAGCAATTTTGTCTATTGTGGTGCCAACTCCAGTTTAAAATGGATATACATTCTCTTAAAAGGTGTCGCTATATTTCGAAGGCCTCTTCGTTATCTTCGTTGTCCCCTTTCCTCGATGAAGTAGGCCTGTTGCGGGTTGGCGGAAGGATTTCAAACGCTACGGACGTTCCTTTTAGGATTAAGCATCCAATTGTCCTTCCGAAGAATCATCCTATAACAAAACTTATTTTGGTCGATGCTCATAGGATCTATCTTCATATTGGTGTGTCTGGACTATTTGCATTAATTCGCCAGGAATACTGGATCATCGGTAGCAGAAGTCTTATAAGAAAAATTGTTCATGATTGCGTTACATGTTTTCGTCTTCGGCAAACGACATCGTCCCAACTTATGGGAAATTTACCGTCTTCTCGTTTGGACCCATCTTTTGCTTTCCTACATACAGGGTGCGATTATGCGGGCCCAATTACACTACGTCTGTCAAAAGGAAGGAAACCCAAGTTGGTAAAAGGGTATATCGCACTTTTTGTTTGTATGACAACGAAGGCGCTTCATCTCGAGATGGTAACGGATCTAACAACGGATGCATTTCTGGCTGCTCTTAAGAGATTTACTGCGAGACGCGGAAAGTGCAGCGTGATGTATTCCGATAACGGAACAAATTTCCAGGGAGCCGCGCGTGTTTTGTGTGAAATGTCGCGGCTGGTTCGATCCAAAGAACATCAGGAAAAGGTGGCTGAGACATTGGCTACCGAAGGAATCAAATGGGAGTTTATTCCTCCTCACAGCCCTCATTTTGGTGGACTCTGGGAAGCCGGAGTCAAGTTGGTAAAGCAGCATCTTCGTCGGGTCGTCGGAACCAACATTCTTACTTTCGAGGAAATGTCTACGTTGTTAGCCCAAATCGAAGCCCTTTTGAATTCTAGGCCCCTTTGTGCTATTTCAGATTCTGACCTAAACCCACTAACGCCTTCTCATTTTCTCATAGGTAGACCGTACACTGCTGTTTCAGAACCTAGCTATTTGGACGTCCCCGTCAATCGTTTGGGCCGCTGGGAAGCTATACAAAACATGATGCAGGGATTCTGGCGACGATGGCAAACCGACTATCTGACATCTCTCCAACAACGTCCAAAATGGAGAGAAACAAAACGAGATTTTCAAGTTGGAGATATGGTCGTCATCAAGGAGCCTAACCAGCAGCCGTCACATTGGGCTTTGGGAAGAGTCGAAGAGGTCCATACAGGCCAGGATGGTCACGTTAGAGTCGTTACACTGCGTACTAGAAACGGGAATTTTAAGCGCCCTATCACCAAGCTAGCTATTTTACCGATTTGCTGAATACCTTCAGCGGGGCCGGCATGTTTTGGAATTAATTTTGTTTGTTTTCTTTTCCTTATTCTAAATTATTTGCTTTGTTCTTAATTCTAAAATTGTTTAAAGCTAAAATTGTTAAAACTCAAATTATATTTCTAAATTAACTACCTAACATAATGTTGCATACCCTATGGTTCGACTGAGTTCTCTGTATTCTTTTATTCAAATCTAATTCCGCTGTTTTTCTTGTTGCTCGCATATGCAAGTGCCGTTGGTCATCGCTCATCACCAGCTTGAACTTGAATTCTGTGTTTGCTAGTGAGAGCATTACCGTTCTAGTTTTTGTGTATTATGTTCAATTGCATATGCGCGGTAAATTTGTTAGTCACGTCACTTATGTTCTAGCAGCCACCCAGTCAACATCTCGTCGTTCGTAGAAACCAGCGAACCATCTGGTAATTTTGATTTGTTTCAATTAATAAATTATAACGTGGTAAAATTCGAGTTTTTAATTGCTAAACATCCATATATCTACAGATATGTATATGTCCATTAATATTAATAAAAAATATGTCCTTTTTAATGTAAACGGGAGTTGGAAAGATATACAAGACAAGTATGGGGGTGCGTAATTGTATTTTGGATTGTTAACATAAAAACAAATTGAGGCGCTAAATTATGGGCGATTTGAGAGAATGATGTCCTTCAACAAAGGCAATTTGTGGATTGGAATGAGCACGGAAATTGATAACTTATATACATAGATGACTAACTATCAAGTGTAGAAATGTAATCAAATCAAATATTTTCATGAGTTGAGGTTGAAGTGTATAATGACTAATTTGTTAATTAATTTAAGGTAATTGGGGTTACTTGATATATAGCCTCTTAAATCATATGATAATCCTTATGAGCTTACGGGGTAACAGAACTGTGTAATAAACCTATCGCGATAGTCACAAAATTTATCGCGGAATTTATCGAAAATGGTCTTGCAGTATAAATGACTCAGGAATATGCCTGCTTCTAAGACACTCTGGGCTTTCGCCATGGTATTGGAACTTATGCAAAATTCCTGTGATATAATGTGAAGATGTGTATTGATTGTATAGTCCTCCTTAGTAATATACTATTGCTTTTTCGTCTACCATATAGTTTATAATGGTCTAGTGACCAAAACGTTGTACTTGAATGGACTGCTCAAAATTTGCAATACATATTTAATCTCTCTATGTATTTCTCACACTGTCACCTGAGGCCAATAAGGCAATACAACAAGTGCTTGGTGAACAAGAGAAATTAAATGCTGAAGTGCCGCACTATCTCTTGCTAAAGGCATAAAATATATATATATTTTCAGATAGTCAAGCGGCTCTCCAAGCACTGTCGCTGAATACGCTGAACTCGATGACAGTGAAATACTGCTACGATGCTCTGCAATCCCTGGCCAAAGGCTTGGAAGACCTCTTTTATAACCCCGATAAACAAAAAAGGATCAAAGAACGAAGTAATCAACTATCGTCCCATTGGCAAACTTTCCCACATGCCCAAACTCTTAGAGAGTATTTTATATGAAGCCCTAAGCTTTCAATGTAAGTCCATCATCTCCCCTTGCCAATATGGCTTCCTTAAAGGCAGATCAACTACTACAAACCTCGTCGAGTTTGTCTCCTTTTCCCTCTTTGCTTTAGAGAATGGAAACGAAGTCGATGTAATTGCAACCGATTTCAGTAAGGCTTTTGATAGGATATCTCATCAATTAATAATCTTTAAATTGTCTGCCCTAGCTTTCGAACCTATATTGTTAAACTGGATTTCCTCTTACCTAGAAAGCCGTTCTTATAGTGTTCGCTTCAGATCCTTCCTCTCGGCTCCTTTCATGGCAACCTCTGGGGTCCCTCAAGGTAGATATATAGGTCCGCTTCTCTTTATCCTTACAATAAATGATCTGGAGCGGGTCATTAAACATTCCTCCCTCTCCCTCTACGCTGACGATACCAAATTTTTCAAAACCATTTCTTCCCCCCAAGACTCTAGTCACCTTCAACAAGACCTTGATAATTTTTCGATTTGGTGCCTCAAAAATTTCTTAGAGCTTAACATCGCCAATGTCAATCTATTACCTTTTCTTGTAAGCAAAACCAGTCACCTCCCCGAATATACCATCTCCTAGGTCAACCTATATCCCTTGTGCAATCTCTTCGCGATCTTGATATACTGTACAACAGGGAGCTAAATTTCCGTTCGCACATTGACGAGATAATTCTTAAAGCTAACTCTTCACATGCTTTTGTTAAACGGTGGTCCAAAGAATTCTCCAACCCTTATCAAGCCAGTCAAGTGAGTCAACGTCGTTTTCTTCGATTCGCTCTTCGATGTTTACCCTTAAACGACCCTATTATCTTGCCTCCCTATCAAGACCGCCTTAAACTTATAAACTTGAATACCCTTGAAGAACGCAGGGACGTAGCAGACGTTCTCTTCATGCATAGACCCCTCTCAGGTTCTATCGATCTCGCGTCTATTTACAAATCTATTTTCTTCAACACTAACCCTCGTAACTTACATTGTCCTCCTCTTTTTTATTTACCAACCCACCGGACCTCTTATGGTTCCAACGAACCAATCTCCCGTATGCTGCGAAAGGTAAACGCAAAACTTACGGTTTTTGATTTTAACCGCAGCACTGCCTGTCTCAAACTCGATCTCCTTCCCAATTCCTCCCATATAAGTTCGTAAAATTTAGTTTTTAAGTTAGTATATAAGTCATATACCTTGTAATGAGCCAAATGGGGGAAGTTCGTCCCCACCAAAATTAAATTAAATCAAACTCAACAAAGTCAAACTTTCCCGGCCACCAAGGAATTGCAGCAACGAATTAGCGGACGAATTGGCAAGATCTGGTTCAGAGTCCTTGTTCCTTGGACCAGAACCTCATTTTTGTAGGCTCAATTGGGCTGCTTCCTCAAGACAGATTAACTGTTGGGAGGATCAACTTCTTCTAGCCTAATGAGAAGATATTCCGAAGCTCAGTCAATCCAAAAGACCCATCAAGCCTTACTCGTAAACAAATTCTTAACAAAATGAATTTGAGCCCGGGACAGAATGTAGGTTCGGTATGGAAGAGGATGAATCCTTTGAACAAATTCTATGCGAATATCCGGCACTGCGTTGCTTAAGAAGACGTGTTTTCAACAGAGAAATACGTTCATCAGCGGAGCTGAAAAACTCTCTCACCAAGGAGGTACTTACCTTCATAAGGGAGGTAATAGGTCTATTTTGATTAAATTTCCCTATGACACAATAGATCTTCTTAGGTTGCAGTATCAGACATGTGGGCTATGACCCGTAAACAAAGTAACAACAAGTACTTGTTGTGGACCCTGGTATTAATAATTTCTACTGCCAATTAAATGATTGGCTTAAGTTTCATAGGTTTAATCCTATTAATCCTATTATTTTGAAGGGTTACTCCAAGTTTTTCAACATTTCTATTCAATCAATCATTCTCAAGTGGTTTGTTTTTTAATTGCATGGGAAGTATCACATAAAATTTTGCTTTATGTATCTGACGGTAAAAATGAAGTCATAACAAATCTTCCTGCTGCATTTGACTAAGTTACGACCGTTCCATTCAGCGTTTAAAACAAGATCAACATTCCATATCTCAACTTTGGTGGGGGTCATCACCGATCAAATAACACATTTGACATTTTTCGGTTGTTTACCTCGCGGACCAATTGCAGCGCTCAATTAATATTGTTTCATAAGCTTGTGCATAGCGCAGGAATTTTGTATCGACGTAGTCCAATGGCTTATATGGGCTTAAACGCGGTTATGCCAAGTGACCTAAATGACGGATCATAACAATCTTATTAGTATAATTTATCCTTTTAGAGTTGTTTATACATTCAAAGCATTACTACATTGATATTTGTAATGCAACAGAATACTGTTGCTCACTTCAGCAACACATATATTTATGAAGTGATGAAATTGGGAAGACTGAGAACAATTTGATGAAGCTTGGTTTTAAACAGTTTTATTTGAATGTCCGTCCTTTGAACAGGGTCGTAGAATGTATAGTGTAATGCTTATTATTATAGAAGACCCAGTCAGCATGCTGAAGGGAAAACGCATACCACGTTTAAGACTATGGCTCACAACATCTTTATAAAGACTCTATTCTTAGAGCAATTTAAGAAGTGGTAAAAACGGTAAAAACGAAACAAAAGGGTCAATTAAGGAAAAACGTCTAGTGACTCTAAATGTGCGAAATGTTTTTGGCCAGATGGGGAGACGTGCTAAACGCACTTGAGAACACAATTGACATTCCACGGATAAAGCACCGCGAGCCTTCGCTGAATTAAAATTATCGCTGAAACAGCGCAGATAGCGATTAGAACTAATTAAAAGTTTACTTTCTAATAGAGTATGCATATGATATAAGGCAAATATGGAAGACCTTGTCTGGCCACCGAAAAAATGAAGACAATTATCCTGAACAATCCAGAGTTCCGAATACCTACAGTTAATTTTCAAGTTGACTCTGAGCTGTAGGCACTGCAGGCTTATACTGTATTTAGTCGGAAAAAGCCGTCTTCGTTTTTTATATGAATAACCCATATTGATCCCCTAGCAACAAAGTGAGGGAATGTCTTTCACAAAAAGGAGAAAAGCATTGAAGCACCTGGCTGGTGAGTTGAAAAAAAATATATTCCTTCATTGACAATATTTTCCGGAAAATAAGAGTGAAGAAGACTAGAGAAAAAACCCATAAAGCAAAGCACCTTAGACGCCTTTGACCACATAGGCAAACAAGACGGTGTCCAACGGGACTTAGAAACGACAATACCCTGATGGAATGCAAAACAAGCAGTTTCAGGACGACCTCAATGTAGAGTTACTAACCCCACTAAGCGCTAGGCCCGGAGATTTTAGAAAAATTATTTTGTCCTATCCCCAAAAATAGCAACAACACAAAACAAGTAGTCTTTTTTTGGATTTAAAACTGGTAACTTTTTATTCATCTGACTACATTATTTTAAAATGACTTCGAGTCCCGTTACAAAAACGAAGTAACTTATGAGCTGTAACTAAGGAGCTTCCAAACCATGAAAATTAGTCAAAAAAGAAATAAGAAAGTTAACTTCTTAGTTAATGCGGATTTTTCAGAGCAAACAATATTTTTTAAAAAAACTTCCACAAAAGCTATGCGTGATAAACTTGTTAAGGAGGTCAGATTTTTGGAATATCATAAGCCTTTCCCGTTAACTTAAAAACTTTTTTTTTCTAAATTATGTGAGTGGCAGGGGGTGCATTAAAATGCTTACACTAAAACATTTCGGACATTGGAGAGTATTTGTTAAAATTTTAAGGCCTTATATCCAATGCAAAACGGACATTGCTAGATAGTCATTGCATTTGATGCTGACAAACTATGTGTCAAAATGATTATAGTTTATAAAAAAAGAGACCATCAAACATATTGAAAAAATTACTTATTGTTACTTATTAAATAGCTATTCTGATAGCAAAAACCGTCTATAGTAGCAATCAAAATAGCTGTGATGCAGATTATTTTAAGGACCGCACAAAATAGTGACCCGTTGTGAAAAGAGACGTCTTGACAATTATTCATTGATTGTTCTTATTTTTTTGATATATCCGCCTCAAAGTTGGATATATGTGTCTCTTAACACTTTTTTGAACTGTTTCCGAACTTGTTTAAATCTAGAGCTGAAATTACCCGAACCAACATTTATTATAACTTTTTTTTCTTTCCTTGGGCTAAGCTATCGTTTTGCCTTAGCAAATTCAGGTTAAAGTATCCGAAACAGGTCTTTGGTTCCTGGATTTTGTTGACTATACTCTGTCCAACATAAATTGGCAGTACACGTCTTATGGGGAAGCTTTTTAAAAATCAGTAGCGTGCCATATTTTTCTACCATACTAAATTGAAACAAAGTCCTCATAAAGTGTTTACCCTCCAGTGAATTTCCAATTGCATCTGACGTAGATCGACAACGTCCTATTCAACGAACATGTGAGTGTGCACTGGCCTGTGGCTGCTGCTATTCAACGCCCATTTAATTGATGTGAATTCAGAGTTACCAATGTCCGTTTGGTAACTCGTTCAGCTTTTTTTTCTGGGTTTCTATTGAGGAGCTTTGAAAAAAGTTCTTAATGATAAGTGTTGTCGTGGAGGTCTAGATGTTTTGATTGTTGACATGTCTTTTAATGTGTGGAGAATATGTTAAAATGCAGCTACAAAATTATAATCTGTTACTTTAAGCAAAAACATTATTTGCGTCTGTTTTGTTTGTTAGAAATGGCTTTAAATTCATCCAAGGACTTAAGTGCCCAAAAAAAATGAAATGGTTGACGCGAAGAAAAAAAAATTCTTGAAAATTTTAAAAATAAAACAGAAGCTGTGAAGCAAGTAGCTGATATTTTTTCTGTGGGTAAGCGAACAGTTTACAGAGTTCTCAACGAAAACAGTACCAAAGGCCACAACTCTCCACCAAAGAAGAAACACCATACTGCTCTCAAAAGTATAGTAGATGATTTCGATAAGTGTGCCATCAGGCAAATTGTGCATTAGTTTTTTTCCAAATAACGAACTTACGACGCAATATAAAATACTGCATAAGGTAGGACGCAATGCAAACATCATACGGTTTTAAAAATTAAACTCGGTTTTTAATTTGCCCATCGTCAGCGAAAGAGTGTTCTTTGAAAAGAACTGACATCATAACATAAATTTAAATTTGTTTCATTTTTTATAAATAAAACAATTAAAATGAAAATTTCAATTTGAAAAAAAGCATGGTAACCCAACATGGTAATGGTAATTTAAAATCCTTAGACGGAAACCCTGTAAGAGCTTTTGTTAGAATAGCACCTTACGGAAAACAAAAGAGTGCGAATGAGAGGCAAACATCCCTATCTTCCCTCTACTGCCAATTTACGTTGGACAGAGTATAGTGTTTCTATGCCGCAGCATAGTTTTTTGCAATTGCATGTAGTTTACTTTTAAAATAATTACATATATCCCCGTACAAATAAAATTGGCAGTACGGGGATAGAAAAAAATTCCCTGCGTCTCCGGGCCAAAATACACCTGTTGGTAACCGAACCTTTGGAAACTGCCATTGACTACATAATCGTAGAAAATAAAGAAACATTTAAAATGAAGTCACTAATAGTTGATGGAGAATTTTTCTTTAAAATTAAACCACTTAATTCTCAAAAGAACCAATATCAGGACATTTTCCTTACCCCAATGCTTGCGCAAAAATTAATCATTTCTGCTTCTGGCATTGCAATAACATCAAGGAATGTAATTACCATGATATTTTTTTCTTATTTTGCTATCGATTCTTGGGCTCATGTTCCCGGAAGTATGCTTTTCACCCTTCAAAAAAAAAAAAAATACGTATCATTCGAATACTCTTGCTTATATATAAATCGATAGATGGAGCAGAAAAACATTCTTGTACCTCGAGTACCCACTTAACATACACGTGCTCAGCTATCCTTCTTCACAAAAGAGGACGAATTAATCATAAACCCTTAAATGTATTCCGTTTGCTGGAGTTAATGTCAATCCATTTGGGAAAAAAACAACCTCTTCCGATCAAGAAGCCGTTATGTTCCTGCCGTTACCTTCTGTGAAAGAATGTTTATTCCCAACACACTTGTTAGTATGTGCCTATATTTTGACAATTTGTATGGATTTCTAATTTGATTTCTACTAATAAATCGGAAATGACTGAATTTGCTAGGCAAAGAAATATACAAACCAATACTTACGTGTGTGACTTACTAATTAGAAAACCATCATGTATGTCCACAGTCAACAGTAATCAATATGAATAAATATTTATTTGATTCATTGATGTCTGCATTAGTTGCACCTGCCTGTGTGTTGGAAGCGACAAAAAAAATTGTATGTGGTGAACTAGAACCAGTATGCGGAGGAGTAGTTGTGAATCCAATTAAAAACTAAAGTCCTGCGAACACAAAGCTAAACAAATAAAAGATATTTTTTTTTCACCTCTAACTTTCACGTCGTTGGAAATTCAATTAAAATAAAATACAGATTTTTTAGTAAAATACCATTTTAAGTTAATAATTAATTATGCAAGCTGGAGGAGGGTCTATTTTAATTTGTAACACGTAGGTAGTGCAGAATTAATATGCTTGTTGCATGAACACTTCAAAGGTCAACGAAGCAAAACCTGCGAATTTTTATTATTACTTGGGTGGAAAAGGTATAACCAACCATCCACTGATTTACAACTTTGTAGAAATTGTTAATACAAAAATAGATGTTGTAGCTGGAGTAGAGCTAGCAACCCTACTAAAAGTTTAAAACTGCTGTGCGAGGAAATAAATGAATGAACTTACGTTTCCCGGAAATGTTATTGATGGAAAAAGGAAATCATAAATATTTCGAAGTTCGACAGATGTAGGAGAGGCAACAACTTCACGGGAATCTACTGCACATCGAAATATGCTTTGTCATGGTAATCGAAGCTGGCGTACACTGTTCTGATGTCAGTCTCGCCTAGGACTATTTATTTGATGTAAGTTTTCTTGGGGAGTATGGAGAAGGGGGGAAAGTAAATCTCAGTTAGGTACTATTCCTTTTTTCTCGTCGTGAAAAAAGGAATGGTCGAGTGAACTTCACAAACCTTTTTGCAAACACACTAGTTGGCGCATACTACTGTGAATTTCAACCTGACAGATTGACCTTAAACCCAACATTTCCTGCTTTATTTTTTCTCGAATTTAAAATTGCAGCTGAAGCCCATCATGGAAGCTCTTCATGGCGATGACAGAATTCAGGTTTCTGGCTTAACTGATTCGATTGTATTGTGTGACCTCAAAAACAAGGCATTTCATGTGAAGTTTGTCAATAAAAAAAAAAGCATAGCTATTGATGAGTAATTAATAATATTCATCTGCCTCAAGGTAAACGTTAATTTCATATATGAAAGCTAGTGGAGATAGGGCGGAGAATCATTACATAAAACCTTTGCAACTTCAGTTTGGCAAACAAATTAATATGTAAATGGTGTTAAAATATGCTGACTCAACGAAAATTGGACAAAAATGAATATCCTTAGTAACTTATATAAATACTAGCTGGCCCGTGCTCGCCTGGCTTTGCCTGCCTGCCACATTTGTGAGATTGTGGTTGATTGATTTTCTATTTACTTTATTGCGTCTTATCCATATCCACATTCCACAATATGAACTGTTTGTCTCTGTTTCTTTTAAAGTTTAACTGGAAACTTCCAAGTCCCCTAGAAGGTTACTTCTACCTTGAAGCAGCGGATATAGCTGCTAGCTTACGCAAAGAGCTAGCCGCTTTTATAAGAAACTGCGGCATTATGGATGAGCTGTAAATCGATGATCACTTATGGCCGCATTGATCTGAGATGCATTATACCACTTATACTTCACAATCTAAAATCTACTAGTTCCCTGGCACTGAACTGGCCCATCAAACGCGCAAAATATTTTACAAATTAATGTTAGCTGCTGGTGTTGAAAACCTTCATTTTATTGAAGGCATAATGGACCAATACATGTACTTGGACATTCTCCGAAATAATCTTTCACCAAGTGCACGGGGTTGGGGTTGGAGAATGAGTTTTACTTTTATCAAGACAATGATCCCAAGCACAAAGCTTATAATGTAAGATCTTGGCTTCTTTATAACTGCAAGCACGTTATGGGAACACCACCCCAGTCATCCGATTTGAACGTGATTGAACACCTGTGCGGTCATTTTGAAGAAAAATTGAAGAAGTATTCGATAAAAAAATAGGAACGACTTAAAAAAGGCGTTAATAAATGAATGGAACCTGATAGAGCCATTAATTAGTTGAATCCATGCCAAGACGATTAGCAGCTGTTAAAAAACAAAAAGGCTTGCCAACAAAATATTAATACGTTTTTAACTTTCTCGTATTATACTAAAGAGAAAGTTATTGCGATCGTGCGAAAATTTCGAACTCAAACTGAGTATGAGGCACGATAATACGACTATAAGGAAGTCCAAAAAAGTGGGTCCGCCAATGCCGTCCGTCCGTCTGTCTGTCTGTCTGTCCGGACACCGTATGGCGAAACGGTTCGACGGATTTGCTTCAAAGTTCGTATAAAAGGTTCTTGGGGTTACATCTCGGGCATCTTTTTGTTTTTTGCTTTATCGTTTGAAATAAAAAATCAAGTGAAAATCACTTATCACCAATTTTCTCAAAGATGGTTCCAAGCATTTCGGTATTTTTTTGTACTATGGATACTTGGGATGGGGCCCAAGATACTGCATCCTCAGTTTTAAAAACAAAATCGATTAACGGTAATTTATA
Organism: Ferdinandea cuprea; assembly: GCA_963576555.1. NCBI lineage: Eukaryota > Metazoa > Arthropoda > Insecta > Diptera > Syrphidae > Ferdinandea > Ferdinandea cuprea. The sequence continues at coordinate 23,604,555 of OY754960.1, forward strand.
AAACCGCCAATATCTCGAAAACTAACAAAGCGAACTCCAAAAAATTTTCCTTCTTTTATACTATTAAGTCGAACAATTTTGCATTAGATTTTTGAAATCATTTTTTTTTAATTTTTTATTCATATAACGATTTTCTTAAATTTAAATTAAATTCATTTTCTCAAAAACGGCTCAAACAATTTTAATAAATTTTTGTATTTCGAACAATTATATTACAAATGTTTAATGTGCGAAATTACATTCTTCAAATTTATGCATATATATGATATGTACGTACAGCGGCTGTTAAAATTGCGTATACTTCTTATTGAAATATGTATAGATAGATCACATCAGAATACCGAAGGAGGGGATTTCTGACGAATAGAAAATGTTTTGTAGTAGGTAGTTTTACCTTTATTGGGTAAACCCTCAATATGAAAATTTAGAATTCAAGTTACAATTAAAGAGACAATTTTATAGAGGAAATAAATATATTACATAATTCAAAACACTAGCGTATCAATAGTGAAGGTAGCGAAGACTGCGAAATATCTGAGAATAATCCTCGCCACGAAATTTAATTGAAAAATAAATGTCAATGAGAGAGTTAAAAATGAAGTAAACCAACAAGGGGTTTCGCTAAAGAATAATTAGGCATTAACCCTCCTACACTTTTATAGTTATATCTTTTTTTCTATTTTTTTTTTTTTTTAGTTTTATTACTTTTTTATTATTTAGGCGCGAGTATAGAAGGGTCTAAAATACGAGGCCTAAAATTTGGTGTTTCATTTAAAAGTATATAATTTTATCTTTATCTTCAAAAGCTAAGACGATTAAACAATGTCCGCCCGTCCGTATCAATTTTTAAGGATTTTAAATTAAGCAAGGAAGCTGGACAATTTGGAACACAACCTCCCTAGGGTCCCGAAATGGTCTTTTAATACTGCTATGCCCACAATGCTTTAAGCGCCGTTTAATAGCTAAAGTTGAAGAGATAAAGGAATGGAACCTTGTATAAACTGACAATGTTACCGTATACAATGTTTTGCCTCTCCTATTTTTTGCGGGCGTTTTCCACAGTATATTGTTTTCTTTGAAAATTTCCATAAAAAATTTAAAAAAAAATAATATAGCCTTTCCATATGTTTAATTATTGAACTTTATTGGAACTACAGCGTTATAGCAATTCCTCTCCTTTAGTTCGTTGGCTGAAGTATGCGTAATTAAAATTAATTGACTCACGCATAGTCTTTGTTTAGAATTGATAGATGAACAAGGGGAACCAGTAATTCTGAATAGTCTTCCTTCTTCCCATGGAACATTTTCAGGAAACCCCAACACCCACTGCTGTGCCCTCGTAGGGAAACAGGTGAGTGTTAAACCACTCCATAATACTGAAATACTCGACCATCAAACACACCATTTTGGGCAGGAGACTATCACTAACACCTCGCACGCAGGGGAACATCGTTTTAAGCCAGAACCAAGGTGACTGGAAGGCAGCTGGCCTGTTACAGGAGACACATATACTTCAACCAATCCACCTGTTTTTCACAATATAAGGCATAGCCACTGAACGAGGAGAAATAAAGCTTGAAGTTGCCATATTCCACGAAAACACCTTCCTTTGCTTGTCACAGATCTTAAAGGGTGAGAGGGGGGTGGGAGAGGAAGCACTACTGTGAGTGTGAAGCGCAATGCTTTTGGACCTTATCTACAATATTCGACTTATTTTAACTTAAATCTTAAATAAAACGCACGCATATCCGATATTAAATAGTAGTCGGACGTTTTCACTCGTTTGAAGAAGATATTTTAAGAGACGTTTCTTTAATGGTGCATAATCCTTTTTGATCTCCTTTACCTAAAATTTCCTTCAAAATAATGAAAGCTCTTTACTAAAATACCACGTGTGTTTATTTTATTTTACATCGTTAAACGTTTACTGATGGGAGGAAAAACATACATAAGTATTTTATGAGACGTATATTTCCAATACCGCGTTGAGATTTGGTTAAATAAAAAAGCATTTAACATGAAAAATGTGTCTCCATTGTCCTTGAAATCGTCTTCAGGTTTTCCGCCTACATGTATACATGTGTTTCGCATTTAATTGTTTTTTTTTTAATGAGTTACCTACATACCTACATACCTAGCGTGACACCATTAATTCAATAAAGTTAAACAAGATGGTATTCCTTTGTTGGGGATTGTAATTTGCTTTTGAAATTAAGAGATATTTTTCTTTAAATAAATTCTCAAAAGGATTGCCATTACTTACTCCCACTTGCAAATGAACTCCTTAGTTTTGTGAATGCAGACTTGAAAAGTGTTTTTCAAAATCCTATTGTTTTTTGGGGCTTAAAAGTCAATTAGGTTTACTTAGGAGAGAGAGAGACTGTTCTTAAGTGCTTGTATTGTCTCAAGATCTGTGTCGTATTTATTTGTATGAGAACTCATCGTATTAAGCAATTAATCAAACATAATGTGATTGTCAAGCTTCTTTTGTTGGTTAGCATCTAGAACCAAAGCACTCATATACAGATGACTAAATTATATTTTCATTTCCATCTTCTTCATATGTATTTGGCTTCAAAACACATTAGCTGTGACCGGAGTCATTTGTCATTCACACATACTTAATGTGATTTGAGCTTTAGTTGTAGAGTGGCAAAAAGCAAGAAGTTAATTGTGATAGGAAATTATAGGACAAAGCGGAAAATGTCGTAGAAAATTTCTTAAATCTATTTTCTATTCCTAAACAACTTTAATATTGGTTTAAAAGGCTAAGCTTGTAAAGTATAGCAGTAAACGTTGGAAACATTCAATTCAATTCTGGCTATATGTCCCCCCAATTGGACTTAAACAGATCCTGTTCCTTCCCGAGTTGAGAGGAATGTGATAAGATTGAACCCACGAAATGTAAATCGCTATCCATCTACACGGACTATGGAGCCGGTGCTGAAAGATTCTCGAAAGAACTTAAGATAAACTATTCAATCAAGCTTCCTGATAACAGCAGTGTCCACAAACTGATATTACCATTTTCATTGACAGTCAGCTATAAAAGCAGTCTCTGCTATTGAATTAAAATCCAGGCTAGGTCACCGCTGCAGTGAAGAGCTTAAGGCTCTCTGCTTGCAGCATGCCGTAACAAGCAGACATAGTGACAAAGCCGGCAATGAGAGGGCTGACGAATTAGCAAGCTATGAGTCTGTAATGGGCCATGATCGAGCACCACTTATCTTAGGATCTTAGGAAACGAGTGGAGAATAAGATTCGTATGAAATCTTACAACAGGAGTAAAGAACTAACTACCTGTGAGGTATCAAGAAAGCTCTGGACGGAATACAACAGTGGCCGGACCATCAAACTTCTTCAGTTTGACAGGTCATCACTGTCTAAGCTGGTAGGGGCATAACGGGACAAAACTTCCTAAGAAATCAGATGACGATATATGTCGAGGATATGATGATAAAGAGGTCCATGAGGATACACCTCACTTCGTCTGTCACTGTCCGAGTCTCAGTCATTTGAGGAATAGAACACTTGAAAGTTACTACTTCCATGACTTACTTGAACTTTCTGATATCTCACTTTATAATCTTTTTAGGTTCCTGAGGATGTCAGGATGGCTGGGCAGGCGTCGGGCAGAGGGACACGAAGCCTTACTATCTCTAACATCAATGGCTAACCCCCCACAAAAGAGTATCACAATGGGTCCACGAGGACCTAAGTATGGGCCTGCTCTGCCGATCCGTAAACGTAAATATTTTGCGCGTTTTCTTCATAATCTTTTTAATTTCCAAAGAAAATAGAAAGGAGCAGAGCAAATCCCACTTCCCCACACTTAGTTCTCATTGTGATACCTTTTCGGTGGGAAGTAGCTAATCACCCCTATCACGAGCTACGTCGTAATAGAAATATGTCTGCGAATCCCAAAAAATCTATTACAAGTTCCCTTGGTAGTAAAAAAACTGTTACGAAATTCGAAATTCGTAGAATTTGGTATCACCATCTCCGAAAAAATTTGAATTATTTTGTCCTTCAGAAACGACAGAAGGAACTTGACAGTTATTTCAACAAAATGTTTGTTCTTTTAAAAATAATTTTATTCATTTATATTTGATAATATTTACATATTTTAAATTCTTTAAATTCCTGAAGAACGTTGATTGGGCCATACTTATTTAGAACCTAGTGCCTAGCTTGTAGCCGCCTTCAGCTATAAGTCTCAGCGCCGCTCTCAATAGACAGATTGGGGTCATATCGCCTCTTCATGAATTGCACCAAAAGCAATTGCAATTAATTTCCATTTTAAAAACCCAAAATATGAGCGACAACATATTTTTTTTAAGTTGTTGAATTTGAATTTGACAGATGGGACCATTTAACAAAAATCCTTTTTTTTAGAAGTTTTGAACTTGAAGGCAAAAATATTTTAATATATTCGACACATAAAATGGTCACGACATATGTACCTATTTTAATAATTCAATTAAAATAATAATCGGTAAAAAAATTGTTTTAAGAAAATTAGGGGATTTTTTTTTTATAATTTCGGGGATTTTTCTTCGTATTTTTTGAGTACTTATTTTGAAATAAACCAAAATGGAAACTCCTTTTCTCAATTAGGCAATGCTTTTTTCTAATCCCCTCGGATCTATAAAAAAATAAAGTAAATATTAAGCGTAAACGGCCCATACAGGACCTAAAGCTAGCTTCTCCAACCATTGTGTGTGCGAAGTTATATTTTTGACACGAATGGAGGGACCTGCAGTTTAATGCCGATTCCGAACGGCAATTTATTTTTAAGAAGCTTCTCATGACATTTCTTACTCTTGGATGTTTGTCAGACGTTCGCAAGAGGTGGGGCAGCGATTAAAATCTTTCAGGTGGTACCGGCCGGGATTTGAACCCGATTGGTGCTGCAACGCACTTAACCAATAAGCCACGGCACTCGCTACTTAGAGGCATGGGAAATGTTTTGGTTAGCGAAAAACATAAGCCACATCATATTTAGTGCCATAGCTTAGCGTCTCTGCTTTTTTCCTTTACATGTTTGGCGAAGTTCAAGTTGGATGTTAATAAGCAAAAACAAATGGGTACGGTCATTGAAATTTACAATAAGCGTTCCTTCTTCTTCGTATAATATCTAAAAACATGTCTATTACAAAATCCTAGTATTTACTGACATCCTCAATCTTTTTTAGTCGTTTGAAAAGATCTACCTTGAAGTTTGGCATGCTTCGTGGGCCTAGGGTCTTTAACCCATTTTCCGCAATCGGCAGCCAATGACGCGATTAACGCCGCAACCCCAATTGGTGCTATTTGCAGGCTAGCCGGGAACCGCTCACTTTGCACAACCCAAAGTTTGAAAATAACCCTTAAATCAAGAGGAGTTCCTTTAAAGCGCTATTCGTCCAACATCAAAATATGTTTAAACGGGCATCCAATTATTCTATTTTCCCTATCAAGCTGGACAATTATGCATTCATATGGTCAGCTGTTTAGCTTTTAAGATATACTTTTCACATTTTTACATAGCCCCATAAATGGGTTAGGTCCATCCCTTAAAAAAATAGGCTATCTTTATACTTTTACTTTTCAATCAACGAGCAACGTCGTGTTCTAATATAAACGCCAAAGTTATATGTAAAAGAATACCGCCTTCCAGGTTTCGGCTATACGATGCTGAGTATCAGACAGTCTGTCAGTCTGTAAATCAGTCATATATGACTAACACATTCATTGAAATATTTCGAATTCTTAAAGAATTCATTCGATTTAATAACAATTTAAATTCCCATCTAAAAGTGTTTTGTATTCCGAAGATGATTGGCCGTGATGTCGCATATTTCCATATCCATTGTCTTCCACGTTTTGTTCGCTGTGCCTGCCCTTGCTCCACTTTATCGGAGAAGAGAAATTTGTGTATCATTGACACGTAATCGATTTCGCTGTCAATTGGCGCGGCGGGAATATTCGTCGATGACAGGTTTTGTCTCCTGCATCCAATGAATTATGTTTTCGAAGGATAAACGCATTCAATCTATTCTTTTGCTTTTATTTAAAGTGGCACAATATTGTTGGTACTAGCTACTTCTCGATTTGTGTGGGACGGATGACAAATTCAATATGCCACAGCAATAAATGTCTGTATATCTATGTGTATACGACGAAGGGTTGTGATGTGTCATACAGGACTTTAAGTTGTGGCGCAGACAATACGCAGACTAAAGTGGGATGAAGAGAGTTTATCGATCCAAAGGTACCTTTTCTCCCCCAGGGAACAAGGACATTAGATTCAAAATTGTATTTTAAAATAACTCACATTGAAGCCTTGATATTCAACATGCAACAGCTGGTTTCAGAAGTCTTGCCGACAGATAAATTGAACACTTTGTTTGCCAAAATTAGTACTATTTTTGTCATTTTTGAACCAAAGCCAAAATGGATGCCATAGAATAGCCAATTACATTGTACACTGAGGCGTTTGTTTTTTTTTTCTTGTTGGCACAGGCAAATAGTAATAAATGTTACTTTTCAAATTAATATGGACTTTTGGAATGGCCTATGCGGGGAAGTAAATGGAAATCATAGACAACACAATTTGAATTCTAAATTTGCATTGCGTATAAGACTTAGACTGTTTTTTACCGTTGAGTTTTAATTTGAATTTGTAGACAGCTCTCGAAGCAATTTCCATTAAAACAAAATCAAAGAGAGGAAAATAATTGAATGATGAATGAAATTATTATTTTGTAATTGCTTAAGCAGCAATTACTTCTAATTAGATTGCAAAGATGGAGCCAGTTTGTATGAGTCATTAGTGAACACCCACATGTGGTTAATAATAGACTCAAATTTCAGGGAATATTACCCTATAGAGTTCAAAAGGCGGCGACACACTTTTTCATTTAGTTAATTCGTTTAACTTAGGACGGTACTTGAAATAATTGCAGCCCTGTTTGCTATCCTTTGGCGTTCTACTGTGCACGCATTCTACATTCTTTTGAAATGCGTAATGCACGCATCTGTTTCGGTTCTCAATCAATCATTGATTTTAAATTAGTTAAGGTGCGATTACACGGCCATTTTTGCGAGTCATTTAAATGACACTGTGACGTCAGGAAAAAATGGCGCATTAGAGCGACATTGAAGCTACGATTCGTCATTGTTCATTGGCGAAAAAATGGCGATTAAACGCAATGACTAACATTTTTGTCCCAAAATCACTATGAGTCATTTAAATTTTTCGTTGAGGTGCCATTAAATGTCATTTGTCCTAAGAGTCATCGCACGGCCATTTGTTTCCCTCATATAAATGGCACAAAATTCATGTCATTTGGTCCGCCATTTTCGTAGTCATATAAGGGACGCCGAAAATGTCACCCCAAAAATGGCGATCACACCGGCGACATTTAAATGACTGCTTTGTGACGTGATTTTTACGTCATTCTTACGTCACAGCGTCATTTAAATTACGTAAAAATCACTCGCAAAAATGGCCGTGTAATCGTACCTTAAGTCGTTGTTACAGGGAAATACTTAAAAAAAGACTAAATTTATTTTATTTCGTAGGTGGGCCAATCATAAATTCAATGTTCCACATGAGGATTTTAGTTTCATCGTGTTATGTTAGAAAGGTGAAACTCTGTAGCAAACGGGGTGTTTTGCGTTCTTTATGTTATAGTGAAAGGATTTGCTCATTTAAGGTATTTTAACGCTGTTAAAAATACGTATACATCATCATTCAATAATTCAATTTTATAGTAATGTTACAGCGGAACGACTGAGTGAGATAATTTTCACTCTGCATTTACCTAGATCACAGATACCAAATAAATAAAACTGATGAACAAGTGATGCTAGAAAACACCAAATCAGACTTGCCACTGTTGATAGCAGCAGCTACGAGCTACTTAAGGAGTTGGTCTACCTGGGTGTTAACATCAACTCTACGAATGACAAGGAAACAGGCGCAGAACTTTTATCCTACCAGCTCTGGCAGATCAGACTGAAAATTGCTTTAACCCATATGTAACGGCTCGAAAACTGTCCATTCAAAATTGTTGAAACTTTGTGTGCGAGCCAATTTTGGGTCAGAATACCCGCAAAAAAAAATTGGAGTCGTACCTGACCAGGGGTACCGTGGAGGTGGTGGTCGAGATCTCGACCAATAGTACCATACGATATACAAAAATGCAAAAGTGAACCAAAAATTCAGAAATTATTTTTTTAATATTTTATTTGATAAATAGATTCGATTATAGAATAAATAAATAAATATGGTAATGGGAAATCGTTATTTAATATGCTGTGGAATAAATTAAAACATTTTGTGTGTAATGCAACATCGCATTTGCTGCACTGGAATGAGGCATGTTTGTGGCAGACACGACAACGAAGTTTTTTTGCGCTGTGAATGATTCCATGGTCGGTTCTATCGCGGCGAATATCGTTCAACGCGACCTTTTCGCTTATTTTGGTTGCATTCGGAGTCTTCGGGATTCCACTTCTCTATTGGCGCAGCAAGCATTCGGTTACGTAAACACGGAAGTCTAGTTGGCTCATGATGACACATTTTTTCTTCTTCGTGTCTTGATTTATGTGGTCTTCGTGTCTGCGCAGCATACAATGAATTTTCCATGCACTTACCATTGCTGCATCAAATGCATTGGTCAACAATGGCCAGTACCATTTCTTGCCACGAACGCGGATGCGATAATTATTCATTGCATTGTCGAAAAGATCGACACCACCCATGCGCTTGATGTATGCCTTGAGAATTGAGGCATTTCCACGGTCGTCATTTTTCGAGTTTTTCGGTCCCAACGCTTTACTTTTTGCATTGGCTCGATCGCTTCGTGGTTGGATGCGACAGTGACGACAGAGTTGTCGTTCCATCGAGCCATCAAAATCACATTCGTCTTATCGAAGGAGTAGTCCAATGAACCGCGGTTTTTCTTTTTCATTGTTCGAACTACATAACAATGTGTTATCGCGGAATCCCTTTCCGAACGGTCGGACGTTTTATTTATTTAGGACCACTGTCCATATCCCTACCGTCACTCAAAATGGTATATTTATGAGTTTATGACCTAAACCCTTTTCTTGTATGAAATAGGCAATAAAGCAAAACAATAGCTAATGACGCCGCGCCCGAACATATACTTATCTGTTGACACAGCTGCAGCTAACGCGTAAAAATTATCTTAGGATACTTATTTGAATTGACCTGATGTTGTTTGTCTTACAAGTGTCCCTATGATTTGGAGGGGGTTTCGTGGCATCAACCATCGGAAGCTGAAATAGCGGAAATGTCTTGGCTATAAAGTTTGATCCGATTACAAACCGAAATAAATTTACAGTGCATTTTTGTACATCGCATAGTACTATTGGTCGATATCTCGACCAGCTACCTTCTCCGCCCAACTAGCCCATGACGAAAGATCGCGATTCGTGCCCAAACATTTTTTTTTGTAAAACAGGTAAAATAACGATTTTCGCAAAAGAGAACTAGGCTCTTATCATCACATTTATGTTTGAGTGTGATCCATCTTTACCCGATTAAAAAATTGTCAACATTACTACTGAATAGGACATCAGCATCTTATAATCGGCAAACAACCAATAAATCATATACACGAATGCGCGATATGAAACTATCATGAGATTCGTTTTTACCAAAGTTATTTAAAACACTTGTTAAGTTTTGAAAAAAATTGATTTTCTCAAAAACTTTTAAAATAAGTCACCCTTTCGATCTAATTGTCTGTTTTAGATAATTTATTTTTTCAAAAAACTGAATATGCAGTATTCTTGGCCTCCCACCGTTTGAGACGTTCTAAAAAAAATTAGTGCTTAGTGTTTTTTTTTTAAACAAAAACATATACATATATGACAGATACCGTATTTAAAATTATTCTGTAGGTCCCTGCCAGTCTGACAATTCGGCCTTATTTCACTTTGCAATAGTGAAACAATGCCATATATCTTCTTCTACTTCTATGGTCCAAACATGTTGATTCGAAAACCGATAAAGGACTGTCGACTTTCTCGCAGTGGAAAGGCGCTTTTGGTAAGACATGGGGCTTGTCTCCGAAACGAGTCCTTTGGATCTATGCGGCCATGATTAGACCGCTTCTTTCATACGCATCGGTTGTTTGGTGGATTAGGCTTTCGCGGAAACGTTTTACTGCTTCTTTTGCCAAACTCCAAAGAACGGCATGTCCCGGCTGCACAGGGGACTTCCCGAGCACACCCCGGGCTCTGCCCTAGATGCTTTGATAATTCTTCCCCCCCCCCCCCCTCGATTTATATATCATGGGGTGTACGCTAAAAACCATTTTTCGCTTAAAGAGAGGGGGATTTTGGTACCACGCGCAGTGGAATTTTGAAGAACTTGCTCGAGAATTATCCTTTGACCCCTGTCTTATGGATATGTCGACTACTACGTCAACTTTCCACAGGTAACAGAATGGCTTCGGTTAGACTCTGAACCGTGGATTGAATGCCATCGTATTTTCACGGATGGCTCCAAAACCGGATAGGAGTCTGGTGCTGGAGTCTTTGTGGAACGCGGTAACAGAAGACTTTACTACCCCTTGGGTTTAGTCTTCATCACTGAAGCTCCTTCTCATTTTTCTTCGAAAGACGGGAAAACTAAGTACATTAATGTATGGTATCTAAATGGTAGCAATGGACCTGAGCGCTCTATCGGATAGTAGCAACCGCCGACACAAAAAAAAAAAAGACCAATTCAGTGTGTGAAATAAGACCAAATATGGCCTCATTTCTCTTTACAAAAGTGTAATACGGCCATATGCTATGAGTTGGAGTACGATACTGTACTTTAATGAAAGAAAAAAAACACGGGTGCACCATTACCGTTAGTAATGTCAGTAAGTAAAATTTTCTTAATTCCATGTTAGCCTAAGGTTTTTACATTAGTTGGTGAAAATCGTCAGATTTTACATCATTGCCAAATGGAAAGTAGTGCTAGTGATTAAATGTTCCGTTTGAGTTTTGTAAGAGTAAAGCCGGCCTTATTTCACTTTCAATTTAAAAATACCTTCAGATAAAGATTCGTATTTGTTTTGAGATTTTAACGCCTGAAAATAAAAAATTGGCATATGTATTCAACCCCCCTGCTTGGTTTCACTGCTAGATTTGGAGTAGGCGCGAGTTTGGGTGTATGCGAACTTTGTTTATACCCAAATAAATTACAAAATTGCTTTTTGTTGCCATAGTCGAATATTTCGGAACATTTGGAATTGGCATTTATTTCACGGCACCCCACAATTGATCTGGTTTCATTTCTTCAAAGAGAAAGAAGAACAAATGAGCTCCAAGCGCAATAAGCCCAAATAGGTCTTACTTTACCGAAGTGAATTAATATCAAATGTCCTTATTTCCCACCCACAATATGGGCCTTTCAAGCTTAATATATATTTATTTTGTTTACGAATAAGTTAAAATTGGATACATTTATCGCCTGAGCACGTCATGTGCATTGCAATCAACAAAGTCTTGCATAATGGAATAATATAAATATTTAACATATGAAGGAGCACGGCAGTGAGCGACGATCGACTAAACAATTAAAATATATGAAATCGTATGAGGGTTGCCACGTAAGCCCTTTATGATAAGCGATTTTGTTAACCCTTTTTAAGGTGGGGGCAATCGTCGATTTCTTTAAAACTAATAGCCACTAACTCCTTTTAGTGTTCAGCGTGGCATCTATCTTGAAGTAGAATAAACTCAATTATAGCCGTTTATTTGAATGCACAGTCATTTTGAGAAGACTGCAACCAGTGGAAAAGTTTGATATATTTTCTAGCAATTTTTGAAGATTTCAGGGAGAAATATAAAGCATCGTAAGTTCAGTGGTTTTGCACATAGATGACAACATAGTTGCCAGTGCCCTTTCAGTGAAGTTTTAAGGTGACAATATTTCTGCCGAAACCTTATAATTTCCTTTTTTTAGATGTCCAGGCTCAAAGAACAAGAAATTGAAAAATTCATTTGCGAGATGGATGGGATAGATTCAGAAGATTGCATTGAAAGTGACGAAGATATTGAAGATGTTGTAACAGGAGATTTGGATATAGAAACAGAAGGTTTGGAACAGCCGAACGGAGCGGGCTGTTAGAACAATTATTCTAATGATTTTTCAATGCCACTCAAACCTATAACCAGAGGTTTTCAAGTTTGGGCTCGTTGTGATTCGGAATTAGGCTACCTCTAAGAATGTGATATTTACACAGGCAAAAATGACGACATTAGGCCTGAACTGGGGCTAGGCGCCAATGTCGTTCAAAAGCTTTGTGAATCATTGAAAGGCACTAATGTCCACGTGACATTTGATAGCTTCTTTTCATCATAGTGCAGGATTTAACGATAAAAAAATCTACGCAACTGCTACGGTACGGCCAAATCGAAAGGGTCTTCCAAAAATAGCTAACAGGAAAAACAATATGCGCAAAGGCCAATACAAATGGATGAAACGGCAAAATGTGGATTTCATTCAGTGGATGGACACAAAGCAAGTATACCTTTTGACAACAGCGTTTGATCCCAAATCAAGGAAGTCACCAAAAGAATGGTTTAAAGAAAGAAATCCACTGCCTATAGCGTAGGTCGTCGAAGCAAGGCTCGGTGGTTACGCATTTTTTATTTCTTTGTCGATGCATCTTTGACAAATGCACACATTCTTCACTCAAGCATAGTTCAAGATTAAAGAGCTATCTCACTTTCAGTTTAGAGCTTTATTGGGACAGCAGCTGATTAGCAGCTTTCTGACAAATAATGTAAAAAATAAACCCCGTTACATAAAAAATACTGCCGCACACAGTTTCAGTAAATCGATTGGTGTGATAGATGAACATAAACTTGACAACCTGGGAGTTCATATGCCTGAAGACATTTCAACATATCGCAGATGCAGGATTTGCAGTACTAAAAGAAATAATAAAATGTCGAAAATTCAGTGCTCACGATGCCAAGTACCACTCTGCATTACCCCATGTTTTGCTGTTTTTTTTATACAAAATCTTCTTCTCTCCATTTAACGACGAGATTATGATCAGGATTACAGGGATCATAACCCTCCCACTTCACTGCATTCCTGTGTGGTCCGCCTGTGGGGTTCGCCGGTTCGACCTTAAAAGATATCTGCAGGCATCCCGATTTTGGATCACTTCATCATTGAGGCCAATCAAATGCTGATGGTTTTGCATTTGTGTGAACCAGGAGTTTTTAGGCCTGCCTCTCTTACGCGATTGTAAGGGAGCGTTAATTGCCTTTTTGACAGGGTTCGTAGGATCCCTTCTTTGAACATGACAATAACAAATGAGTCGGTCGTGCTCCAATTTTTCTTGAGATGGGTTCATAAAAAATAAAACTTGTAAATGTTTGGTATAAGAATAATTTGATATATTATATCTGTATTTGATTAACTAAAATAGGAACGATTTTCTATCTAATTTTTTAAGTTCATCAATGGGCAGTGGCCAATTTGTTGCTACCTCACTTTTTTCCAAAACTAACAAAATTTCAAAATTTTGGTTATTGAATCTGATATTTACACTTCTAAAGAAGTCCAAAAACAAACATTTCTCATTTAAGGAACCTGTACTTTTAGCTGCATTCTGAAGGGTTAAGCGGCAGAGTAACATTGCTCTGCAATTAAATCTGTTTTTTTTAGTGAGCGTCTGAGCGACAATGTGATCAAATGAAGAAAATAAGTGCCGAATGTTTGAATTCAGCTGTCCAGAGCTGCCCAGTTTTATGTGGATTAACAGTGGAATGAAGTGGGATAGTGGTATTTTTTCAAATAATCGCTTGGCGCTGACGCTCAGTAAATGGCCACCCGTCGCTCGTCGCTTAGTTGCTCATTGCTCACTCTACTTATTTTTAAGGTATTTAAAATACTTTTAACAGAAAATTACTGCTTTTCCGTGGCAATAAGCGCCTAATCTTATCACGCATATTGTTTACTTTATCACTATTTAAACTAGGCGAAATAGTCCTGCCATAAATATTCAATGGTTTCCGAATTTATGGCTAGCGAAAATACATGGAGGTATCCTAAAGGTTTTAAATCACATTCATGCTATTTTCAACATCTCTATGCCTTCCCGCAAATTGTCTTCAGTTGACATTACTTTCGGGTTTTTCAATAAGGGCGCTAAAAAAGTTTTTTTTAAATAAAACAAAAACTGTTTTGGATATCAATGAAATTCTTTATTCCTGTGAAAGTACGTTCGATGCCATTATATATGGAACTCGATTTCTTTTGCATGGCCACCACGGGCACGCTTGCAGAAGTCCAGCCGCTGAACCCAATTTTCGACGGTTTTCAAGCATAAATCGGCCGATACTGCTGCAATTTCACGTTCGATATTCGTACGAAGTTCATCAATCGTCGCTGGCTAGTTGGCATAGACCATAGACTTGACGTAGCCCCACAGGAAATAGTCTAACGGCGTCAAATCGCACGACCGAGGCGGCCAAGCGACTGGACCATTTCGTGAGATAACACGTTCTCCAAACTTGGTTTCCAATAAATTGATTGTAACATTCGCAGTGTGGCTTGTGGTGCCATCCTGTTGGAACCACATGTCCTCCAAGTCCATATCATCCAATTGGGACCAAAAATGTTCGGTTATCATTGAACGGTAGCGATTCCCATTCACAGTAACGTGCCGGTCTTGATCATCACGGTAGAAGTACGGCCCAATGACGCCGCCGGCCCATAAACCACACCAAACCGTAATTTTTTCGGGATGCAATGATGACTCATGGAGTACGTATGAATGCTGCCTGACCAATACCGCATATTTTGTTTATTGACGAAGCCATTCAGCCAAAAATGAGCCTCATCGCTGAAGATGATTTTTCGATGAAAATCCGAATCATTTTCAAGTCAAAAATGTTGCTCAGCCCAATTCACGGACATACGACGCTTCTGGTGGTCAAGCGGCTTCAGTTCTTGCATCAATTTAATCTTGCAAGGATGTAGGCCAAGACCTTTTCGCAAAATTCGCCACAACGACGTCACAGAGATGCCCAACGCTTGAGAACGACGTGTGAGAGACACATTTTGGCTTTCTTCAACTGAAGCCTCAGCGGCAGCAATATTCTCGGCACTACGGGCACTTCTTTGTCTCACTGGCACGGGAACATTTTGTACTGTGCCTGTGGATTCAAATGTTTCCACTAGACGCTCAATTGTTGATCTGCTAGGACGATTGAACGTAGCGCTCTTAACGTTGAGGCCACTGACTCCGAATTTCGGTAGTAAATTTTAATAATTTCGACTCGTTGTTGGCTCGGCTCGTATATCTTTCCATCATGAAATGGCAAACCTTACTGAAGAGAAATGTCAAAAGAGCGGCTAGAAATATGGCGTCGTTTGCTGTCCCTGTCGCTCTACTTTGTAGCGTCCCTGTTGAAAAACCCTGTATAAATAATTATTATACATTGTTAAAGAATTATCAAAATCAACGCCATTATGTGGCGGCTTGTTGAGGAGTTTGACGAATTTCCAAAGCCAAATAAAGTTAACTTTAATATTAAAAATAAATTCTTGAAAAAATTCTACGAGTACCATTTGTTGAGCTCGTTGTTACACATATTGTATTCTATTGGTTAACCTTTTAAAATTTGTGTATCCTCAGTCTTAAGAGGCATCTGAAAGCATCCTTTCTTTCGCATTTAATATCGACTTTGTTAATTAAATTCTTCTACAGATTTCTTTCATCAGCAATCTATTCAACGAAATTTGTTCTCTCTTTTCTTTTTACAGTCATTGATTTCTATATTCATGAGGAACACAATACAACAGCTGAGTTCAATTCGAGCAGAATGACGATGGGCTCTAATCAATCGGATCCCATTTACTGTGGGAAGGGGTCGGATGATTTTCACACTACGTAAGTAAACATGGACCGTGATGTCATTTATAAAGTACCAGGGCTATATCCATCATATGTGTGCTTTGGATGCCTGTAAAATCCTAATGAAATCCCTATGCAAATAAAGTGTTTCGAATTAATGTGTTATTAGCGTGCCGGAAGCCATCAGACGCCACATGGTGTTGCCTACTTTATTGTTTTTATTTTTTACCAATCGATGCACATGTCCTTCATGTTGTAGCTTTCGCACTACCTCCTAATGACTCTCATTAAGCGCTATTAATCCACGCTGGTGTTGTGCTATACATGTATGATTGTACGTTTATTCTGTTTTAATTAAAACGCATATCACACTTTGTGCGTTTGGTTGCGGCTAGAACTTGTTATATTGCATAATTACACACTTCAGATTAATTAGTGAACATTGTGCTTAAATAAAGTGAAAACTAAATTTGTAGTTGCAAAATTGATAGATAATTAAAAACTATACATTTGACATGCACCTTCACCGACCACAATTAGGAACTGTGTATATCTTCGGCAAAAAGGATTTAAATTTTGTCGGTCTTGTCGGGAGGTGGTGTCTGTCGGAGTGAGATTTTGTGTTCAAAAATCTTTACATATGATAAAAAAAATATTTATACGAGGTGGCGCAAAAATAACCTTCCGATGTTTTTTGGCTGTAATTTAAAAAAAAAATTAAAACCTTTGATTCTTCTTGTGGATTATTTTTATTTTGTCTTTTAATTTTTTTTACATCAAGTCGATAATATGATGTCATGTAAATGGCCGCCGCCACAGTTGATTGTAATTTGAGTCCTTTTTATGGCATTTTCCATCACTTTGGCCAAAACTTCCGGCGATAGGTCCTCACATTCTTGACGGATATTGTCTTTAAGAGCTACAAGAGTCTGAGGCTTGTTGACATAAACCCGTGACTTCAAAAGGCCCCACAAAAAGAAGTCTGGAGCGGTCAAATCAGGCGATCTTGCTGGCCAGTGCAAATCGCCAAAACGGGAGATTAGGCGCCCGGGAAATGCATCCTTCAGCATATTGGTTGTGGCACGTGCAGTGAGTGCCGTTGCACCGTCCTGTTGGAGCCACATGTTTTCCAATCCCAATTCATCAAGTTGCGGCAAAAAGAACTCGTTGATCATTACTCTGTAGCGCTCACCATTCACAGTAACCGTTTGGCCCGCGACGTCTTCGAAGAAAAAAGGTCCGATGACTCCTCCAGCGAAAAAAGCACACCATACAGTGACTTTGAGCGGGTGTAATGGCTCTTCGTGGGTTACATGCGGATTTTCAGTGCCCTAGAAGCGTAAATTTTGCTTATTTACGTACCCGCTAAGATGGAAATGGGCCTCATCACTCATGATTATTTTTGATGAAAAATCATCTTGGTGGTGATTAAGGATGGCTTGAGCGTATGTTAGACGCGATTGGCGGTCAGCAGCTAACAGCTGATGCACCGTCTGGACTTTGTACGGAAACATCTTCAAATCTTGTACCTAAATTCGCTGTAAAGACCGTCGACTGATACCAATTTGCGTGGCACGTCGTCTGGTCGATGTCGACGGCGCTTCCATGACATCTTCGGCTACAGCAGCAATATTCTCCGCAGAACGGCTACTCCGGGGTCTGCCACGCCTGGCAGCATCTCGTGTTGTGCCAGTCTCTTCGAGGCGAGCGGCTAAAGGTCGCAGTGTTTCACCAGTAGGCGTTGGACGGCTAGGAAATCTGCGTCGAAATTCACGTTGTGCCAAAGTCACCGACCGATTATTGCTCAAATAAATAGTCACCAATATTCCGCGTTCTGGAGCAGTGTAGCGTAACATTGTTTATTAACGTGTATTTCGCATGTGTTTACTACACAAATGTCAAAACAGAACTGACATTAGGGGCCAATCGCAAAATTTATAGCATTTTCTGATGGGAGGATTACTTTTGCGCCACCTTGTACATTAAAATAAGCAAAGAAAAAGGTTTTGCAACATAATTAAAATTCTTAACCATGATTCTTAGAATTGTTTCACTTTGGACAAAGTTTGGCGATTGTTCATTTTTACTTTGGACGATTAGTGCGAACAGTGTTCATAATAAAAAATCACACAAAAAGTAATAGATGAGTGTTTCATTTTTATAAAACTATAAATTTGGACCCAAATTTGCAGATTTGAAATAAATGAATGCATATAAAGGGTGTTGTTTTTGGAGGTATAGAACTTCGAATTGAAATAAAACACAAGAAAATCGTTTTAATGTCCATCAATTTGGCTTTATTGGAAGGATAATTTTGTGCCTTTAATGTTTAAATATGATTTCGGGCATGTGGCCGCTGCGGCTGGTTCAAATACAGACAAGTCTAGAGGTTCAATTTTCAACCACCTTTTCAAGCATTTGGGGCTGTATGTCGACAATAACGCCACCAATAACGCCACGAATGTTGCCTTCCAAGTCCCCTAACGTTTCTGGTCTGTTGGCGTAGGCGAGCGACTTCACATATCCCCAAAGAAAATGATTCAGTGGTGTCAAATCACACGATCTTGGAGGCCAATGGACAGGCCCATTGCGCGAAATAATGCGCTCATCTAATGTTTCCTTCAATAAATCGATTGTGACGTGCGCTGTGTGGCATGTAGCGCCGTCTTGTTGGAACCACATCTCATCCACATTCATGCCATCCAATTCGGGAACAAAATAGTCGGTTATCTTGGCTTACCGGTATCCATTAAGGGTTAAGGGCATCATTTCGGAAGAAGTATGGCCCAATGACTCCACCAGCCCATAGAGCACACTAAACAGTCAGTTTTTGTGGATACAATGGCGTTTCAAAAGTCTCATGTGTATTCTCTTCACTCCAAATGGGGCAATTTTGCGTGTTGACGTAGCCATTCAACCCAAAATGAGCCTCATCACTGAACAAAATTTTGTGGTAAGCTTTGCGAACTGAACCATTATTTTTGAAATAAATTTGCATGATTTGCAAGCGTTGTTCATTTGTCAACCTGTTCATAATGAAATGGCAAACCAAACATAACATAAATGGCAGATTTGACCAAAAAAGTCAGTTTTATATCTATTCGAAAAACCAACCTCTAAAAAAAACACCCTTTACAATGGCATATGTTTGGGGGACATGCTGCCATATTAATTTTACATATGCATTGTGGACTAACATACATATATAGAACTTATTACAAAATTACTGTTTGATAGCATATGCGAACATTCAGCTTTATTTTACTTTCAATGTTCGGCACTATTACGCTTCACAAAGTGAAATAACGTCGAATTTCGGAATACGGCTTTATTTCGCTCGGCGTTATTTTAAGGCATTGTAAAGAGGCCGCCTTCCATCCTCTGCGACTCGGGTTCGCTGCATCCAGTAAGCCATTCGCTAGAGTCGACGTGTTTTGAGTTTTCGGAACTGATTAATATCTTGGTATGGTTTTGTTTTCTGCTGCATTCGCATTTCTTACACAAAAGAAATAAACATCAGACGTAAACGGCCCATACAGAAACTTTAGCTAAACGGCGATTCCGAACTTACTCTTAGATGTTTGTCAAACTTTCGCCAGAGATTGGGCAGCGAATACAATTTGTAAGGTGTTACGGGAAGGGATTCGAACCAGCAATTCCCCTCTTAGTGGTCAAACGCAGTTAACCCCTAATCGAGTGCACCAACATGCCTTTCTTGCACACATGACCAAATATTGCAATTTTCCTTTTGAAAGAATGCTAGAAAAAGGACTGTAGTGTAGCAAACGGCAAAAGGACAAAAACATAATGGAACTTCGTTGGTCTTTTCCCGGATTTGCTTTAGTGTGACAATTTGTTATAGTGGTACGTTCCTGCGGTACGTGTTGCCAAGAGGTTTAGAATGATCACACGGGATAGGATCTTATACGTGAAATGCAGTCTCTATAACCTGGTAGAACACTAACTGCAGTGTTTCTGCAGTGCAAGACTGTTTCAATAAAGATGCACGTGGGTTTTTTTCACTTTATCACTATAAACTGAGTGATCAATGATTTTATATTGATAATAAAGAACGACGCTTACATTCGAATTGTAACACATAGATTGGCCTATGTTAGGTTTAACAGGGGTGTGGTGAAAACGAAATCCGCCACACAACACTAGGCACCATAAAAGGCCCATCGCGATCCCTGGGGGAACCATCTGAATTCAAAATTCAAAAGGCAGAAAATATCTAAACAATTTCCCTGCAGACATCTAAAAGGCCCTTGAAGTCCTTGTCATCTATTTCCTCTAAGTTTTGAAAGAAGTATTTCTCCAAAAATGTTCTCCGACTACGCGCTATTGCCTCACATTCACACAGTATATGTGTTATGTCCTTGGCAGCATGCAGATCTTGGCAGTATCTGCAGGTAACTGTATCCGCTAATCCGAGCCTATTTGCATGTTTCCGCAGGAGACAGTGCCTTGTCAGAATTCATGTTAATGATCTGAGCTTAACTCTGCTCAGTTTAGTGAACTCTATAGATGTTGGTTGATTCCATTGCCTTGAGTGCGGTCTGGCTATCGATATAGATGGCGATATCCCTTCCAGATACCGATCTCAACTGCATTAGGTCAGCGATCCTGAAGACAGCCAGAACCTTCTTTGATTGGAAGACACTGCATGTGTCCGGTAGTCGTATAGACACTCTCAACCCTGGATCTTCTAAGAAGACACTAGAAAGTGTTCCTTTCGCTGTTTTCGAACCATAAGTAAAAATCTTTGCCAATCCTTCCTCTCCGGATATGTAATGTCATATGGAATGTCAAAGTCGACAAACGAAGGGATTTCATCCGTTATAATTGGATTGCCTGGAAGTAGCTTCGATAAGATCATACCATGTCCAAAACTATTTTTTACTCCTAAAGAGTAATCTATTACTAGATTGGCCTAACTGTGGTCGATGTTGGCGCAGATTTGATGTTTGGCTTGAGCATTGCGAGACGACTTACAGCTTAAAAGAATCAGAGTTAGTTAGTTGTATATTATATCGATATATACAGTGGTGGCCTTCTTTCAGTGCATAACATCCCTAATTTAAGATCACTTGAAGGTCGGGGCTATGCAGTTACAAGAAAATACTTATGTTAAATAAATTTTCGTTTGTGCTTATAAAATCAAACGAAGCTTTTAACACTTTTTCTGTATGTAAATTGGGTCTACAAAATGTGTTAAATTTTTTTTTATATATATACATACATATTATATTTCAAAAGTTTTATCACATAGAGTTATACTTCAAAATCGGGACATTTTAATGTAACTTGATTTAACTTGAGTTGCGGTGATGTTAGACCCCACTACAGTAGCACTTTTTTTTGTGTTAGCTTTAGGACTATTATATATATATAGCGGGCGGCAGACAGCTTATAATTAATGCAATTATATTAAAAAATAAAAAGCTAATGTAACCTTACATTATTGTCCCTTTTACAAAGAGGAGAAAACTGAACCTTCTCATTCGTCCCATTATAAATGGCGAAGCAATCGATTTCTCACGGGAAGCCAAGTACCTGTTAATTATCCTGGACAGTAAATTGTCCTGGTATTCTCAAATAGAACGTACCGTAAACAGAGCCACTAGATCCTTATGGATCTGCCGACGAGTCTGCGGTAATAACTGGGGTCTTAGACCCAAGATGATCTCCTGGCTCTATTCGCTCGTGGTTCGACCCGCGATGGCCTATGCTACTTTGGGCTAGTGGAGGAAGACTAACGAGGTCACCACAGTTAAAGTGCTAGAACGAATTCAATGTATAGCTGGAAACTGTATGACAGGTTGTAATCGTTCCACCCCTGCCTTAGCACTTAATGTCATATTGGGTCTAACACCCATACAAGTATTCATCGACTGTTCCATTCGAATAACATTAACCCCTACTCCTACCGTGGAGGTCATCTGTCTTTGCTAGACTCTATGGAGCCGGAAAGCTCATTCAGCATTCTTATTGATGACATGTTACCGAAATACGGCTTCCATAAAAACTTCTCTATCGTCGTCCCGCCAAGGGAGTACTGGGAAAAATATAAACCTAAACCATCAAAACATGATCTCGTCTGGTATACGGACGGATCCAAATTGGAGTCAGGGACTGGATCTGGAATCCATGCAGAGTCGCCTCGAGCGAACTTTTCAGTCAGCCTTGGCAAGAACTCATTCAAATTCCAAGCAGAAGTCTTTGCCATTAACCAGTGCGCTAGAATAAACTTAAGTTCTAATACACGAGGTAAAAATATATTTATCTTTTCAGATAGCCAAGCAGCCATCAAAGCTCTTGACCCATCTATCATAAAATCAAAGCTTGTTCTGGAAACCTTCATGGCCATCTATGAACTTGCTACGAAAAACTTAGTCATTCTTCACTGGATCCCAGCTCACAGGGGTTTTGCTGGCAACGAAGCGGCTGACTCACTGGCTAAAGTCGGCCCTGAAAAATTCAGTGGTGTCAGCAAAAATCACTTCAGGAACTTTGCTAAAAGCCTATCCCTGATCGAATCCAATGAAGTCTGGCTCAATTCACATGGTCAGAGCTGTACCAAACATTTCTTCCCCAAATTCCACCCCAGGAAATCCAAATTCCTAACTAACCTGGACAGGAATAGTCTAAAAATCCTGACAGAAATATTCAGTGGTCACTGTCTCCTGAAAAAATCACTCTCACCGCATTGGCCTCTCACCGGACCCTACATGTAGACTCTGTTTAGATATTGACGAATCCTCTCTTCACATACTCATGGAGTGCCCGGCTCTCCTTCGTCTCAGGAAGGACATCCTTGGTGAGGAAATCATATCACCAAATTACCCTGCTACCCTGCATCGAGAAACGATTCTCGTCTTCCTGACCTCCTCCGGAGTCAAACATTTGCTCTAGGACCCCTCCATGGAAGGCACAATAGGCTCTATAAGCAACCGCAGTGCCAGAGCCCCATGTAGACTCTCCCGACTTGGCATCTACCTAACTTTACATTAGCTGTGAAATCACTCTAAAATAAGGGAATATTTGTCTTTAAACCTTTCTTCGCCGCTTAGCTCCTAAAGAGCAATTTCTAATTAGCATAACAGTGAAAATTTTAAAAAATTTTAATCCTTTTCCGTCAAATTCTACCACCACTAAAAATTTGTCGAAAGACTTTTTGTACTCCGCATTCGCATACCACTTATAGCAAATAATTTTTATCTTTAGCGGTTTAGAAGTGTCTCTCTATGATAATAAACAAGTTTCAAGAAGAGACACTCTGATTTGCTGGCGTAGACCTCAGGACCAGCGGCTTCTGCGTGGTCAATTATACATATGTTGCAAGCTTTCATTTCATTAGTGCAAGTAATTTGTTTGTCATGGCTAGGAAAATATCTAGGAAAAAACTTATATGAATTTGGAACGATGCCGTTTCTATATTCCTTCTTACACTTTATCTATGTCCTTTACACGTTTTAATTAAGGACTTTCGGCACATTAAATAAGAACCATACACATTCCTTATTTCTTTTCCACGCCTCAAACAAAACCAAATCAATTAACCTAATGGGATAACGTTATCAAAAGAAGCCATTACTCCATTTGTTTGGTTGGTTTCATTGTTCACCCAATCAAATTCAAATAAGAAGACTTTCTTGCCAAAGCCAAAGGACCACTTTGATCTCCCCCAAGCATGTACGATGATCTAACACTCCTGTATAATTTCTTTGTACCTTCACAAGCAACCGCACATCCATTAGTTGCGTGTCTATACTCTGTATCAGCTTTTGTAAACTGAGCAGGTCCAGACATCTTGTAACCTTGATTTACTAACCGCTGCTACAACCCTCCTCAGATCAGTCACAAAGTGTCTTACTGTAAATAATTCTCTTACATGTGAAATATAAAACAATCTGTCCTGCTTAAGTGTCCCTTACTCATCTGGGTTGTTTTAATCTGTCCAATCGGTGGTAAATCGATGTGCCCATTCCCAATACTGGTCGACAGACCGCACGAAGTTGACCCAACATTTTATCCCACACCTACCCATTTGTGGCTTATAAAATATGTAGGTATCATCCTTGACAGAAGACGCCAATCCCTAAAGTGTACACACTCTCCTGTAAAATGTGGCTTCACGCTTTTGCGTGACGATTGTACGTATTGGAGAAGGGACACTTTTTACGGAATTCGTTAGTTTGATTTTTGTTGCAAACAAATTTACAACCCCGGGACTCTTTAATTTTAAAGAGGGTATTTCTGCTAACTTTTTTCTCTTCTTCTTTAACTCCGGAAATAATAATGTAATTGGTTTGGTCATGACAGCGCTGCGTCCGGTGGAAGTATGAAGGCGAATGTGTTAAAGAAATTATCAGGAGATCTTGCCATAATCACTGTCTGGACGTTCGTCATGGTGAGCAGGGAATTGTAATGGTTTAGTTTCTTGATGGGCTTGAGGCGAAAAGGG
This sequence comes from Ferdinandea cuprea, assembly GCA_963576555.1. Taxonomy (NCBI): domain Eukaryota; kingdom Metazoa; phylum Arthropoda; class Insecta; order Diptera; family Syrphidae; genus Ferdinandea; species Ferdinandea cuprea. The sequence goes on from OY754960.1 coordinate 23,628,912, forward strand.
AGTTTTTTATTTTTTTTATTTCTGGCGTTAATGGAAGTGGGTAGATTAGGTAGACACGCGAGCTGTAGACTAGCAGTGAATTTTATTGGAAATACAATAAAATGAAATGATTTTGTTCGATTTTCTTTTCTCACGAACTTCAAGTCATTCTGATTTGACAGAGTGTTTTATAAATTGTGCCGTGGGGACTCGCTGATAATCTCTGATATTGATAAGCAGAGGTAACATACGCAGTTAATCAGGTGATGAGGTCGTTAAATCGTCTTCTTGAAAATTGGTCAACGCAAACGATACCAAAAGTCTTGTGAATAATTTTTCTCTCAAAAATATAAATGATGAACATCCATAGACGAGGTTTGCAAGATTTTATATGGAGACTTTCCTTAGTTGTTCGTGAGATGCCTTTAGAGTAAGGTAGTAACTTGCTTTCTCAGCTTAATGGAACAGCGATTGGTAGTCGCTTCTTAGGGTTTTTTCAGAAGGTCTCGTAGGGTAAATATTTGGTCAATTGTCTTCTAACCGGTCTTAAGACCGCACTGGTAAGATCTAAGCAGATCAGGCGGACACGATATTAAATGCGAAGGTGGGAAGACTTGGCGTTGTTTTTTTTGTTAAAGTATTCGCGCATTTGGATACCCTTATAATGATGCAACATTGTGCAATCAACCGGGGAATTGGGTCCCCCCCCCCCCCGATTGGAGCGATGCACGATGGTTTTTAATGTATGTAAACTGTAATGTTCAGAAAAGAAGAGCGTGGTAGAGCATTCCACATTCATAATATACGGTTAACAAATAAGACCTTATATATATTTCACTGTACGTAAGAACGATAAAACAACGTAGGCAGGAGACAATAAATTGCTCTTTTTGGAATCCCATCCAGGAGCTCCAAATATCTAATTGTTGCACCGGACCAGATATGAGCGTTATACGCAAGTTTGGGGCGAATAAACGCCTTATAAATTCTAGCCAGATCAAAAGGGCTGAACTATTTCTTGCATCGCTTGAGGAAGCCTATGCATTTTCGTGGCGTTCGTGGCGACGTCGAATATGTGGTCATTCCAACGAAGGTTGTCATTAACACACATACCGAGGATGGAAAGCCTTTCGGTTTCAGCGATGCAAATGCCATTCATAGATTATGACAGAGTATTGGGGTTTTGCTTTGATGACGGAAGAGAGCATTGTGTTTTGGAAGCATTAAATTCTACTCTGTTGGTTTTACCCCACCATAGAATGCTGTCAAAGAAGTTTTTACTATCACTGGGACTTTGCAGAATATGACACCATTAATATCGTCATTGCAGTCATTTCTGGCTCGTTTCGACTTTTTTCAGTTTTCCTTCGTTGGATTGGCCTTAAATGACCTAAAACTTACCTCCTTAGCCCTGAAAGCTTCTTTACATCTCAAGTCACACCACGCGTTTTCGTTAGGTTTGATACTGTTTATCCTAATTTATATTAGGGATAAAGTGTTTCATACCCTGGTGAATTATATTAGTAATCATATTGTCAGGGGCATCCACGTCATTGTCGACGAAGCACAGCGACCAGTTAAAACTCCTAAAGAAACCGTTTAAAGCTTTCGAATCGGCTTTCTAGTATTGCCATACGGTTCTTTAAAGAGCTTGTTCCTTAACTAAGTGGTTGGAGTACGAGAAATTCGCCAATATGGTACAACGTTCTGGCGAATCTAGAGGCAATATTACATTTAAAGTGTATTTATCAGGGTGAGAGGTAAGAAAGAAGTCCAGAGTGTTGGCGTTTTGGCCGCTAATGTCCGGTATCCACGTCATCTCATTTACAAGGTGTGTCAAATTATTAAACTCAGCAAAGATCTCGACATACCTTCATTCGGAGGTTGTCTGTTTGGAATGTCGAAGCTAACAAGAATTTTGTATATTGAAATCGCCCGCAATGACGACTTCAGTACAAGGAGAAAAGGTAACAATTTTGGTAATAGAATCAGACAGTTCATCAAACTCAGTATAAGTCGAATGCCTGTCCTGGTTTGGGCTTCTGTAAATAAAGCCGTATCTAGCGAAATAAAATTAAATTCTGGATTGGAACGTTGGCTGAATTGAGGTAGAAGTTGGTAGGCTACACAACTACATATATAAACGGCGATACCATGATAGGAAAAGAATAATGGCATAAAGGTATACTCAGCCAAAATAAACTCCGTTCAATCGGATTCAATGCTGTGCTGTGCACAATTTTTGGTCGCTGACTCTTTAATGCCCTGACACCCAACGATCGTATTTCTTATAGTCGCCGCTATACATTTTTTTTTATTAGTCAATTAATTCCCCCTTCCTTCCATCTACCCTTATATAACAATCAAGTGCATACGGTACCGACATCGGCTAGACCTAGTCATATGTACACAATTTTTTTGTACCCACTCAGCCATGGTGCGATCATGCCATGCTGCTTGTTTATGCATTAGAACACTCTGATTGGCTGTTGCATGTCGTCTGCTACTCAAGCGGTTGAAATATTTTATGTCATCTTTACGGGGAGTACAGTACCGAGCACGGGTATTAAAGGGTGATTTTTTAGCTGGTTTGGTTTTGGCAACACTGGTTTTGACAGCTGACTTCTGTTTAGTACCTTGTGTCACTGTCAAACAGCTTCAGTTTGGTTTGCAATTTAACCATGGATCGTCTTACAAATGAACAACGCTTGCAAATTATTGAATTTTACTATCAAAATTCGTGCTCGGTTCGAAATGTTCATCGCGCGCTGCTTCCATTTTATGATCGGCATTCTCGACCTTCTGAGCAGTCTATTCGGAAGATTGTGACCAAATTTCGCACCAAATTTACTTTGTTGGACATTAAACCACCAACACGTTTACGTACTGTGCGTATTGAAGAAAATATTGCGGCCGTATCAGCTAGTGTGACAGAAGACCGCGAAATGTCGATTCGGCGCCGTTCCCAGCAGTTAGGCCTTTGTTACAGCACTACGTGGAAAATTTTGCGGAAGGATTTGGGCGTAAAGCCTTTTAAGATACAGCTGGTGCAAGAACTAAAGTCAGCCGACCTACCACAACGCCGAATTTTTGGTGAATGGGCTCTTGGAAAGCTGGCCGAGGATCCGCTTTTTTATCGAAAAATTGTGTTCAGCGATGAGGCTCATTTTTGGTTGAATGGGTACGTAAATAAGCAAAATTGCCGCATTTGGAGTGAAGATCAGCCAGAAGCATTGCAACAGCTACCAATGCATCCCGAAAAAGCCACTGTTTGGTGCGGTTTATGGGCCGGCGGCATTATTGGGCCATATTTCTTCAAAGATGATGCGAATTGCAGCGTTACTGTCAATGGTGAACGCTACCGAGCGATGATAACAAACTTTTTTTTGCCCGAAATGGAAGTTCTTGACTTGCATGATATGTGGTTTCAACAAGACGGTGCCACATGCCACACAGCACGCGAAACAATGGCGCAATTGCGAGGCGAGTTTGGTGAACAGTTAATTTCACGTTTCGGGCCGATCAATTGGCCGCCTAGATCGTGCGATTTGACACCATTAGATTATTTTTTGTGGGGGTATGCCAAGGCTAATGTGTATAGGGACAAGCCCGCTTCGATTGACGCACTGGAAGCCAACATCCATGCATTCATTCGTGAGATACCGGCCGATATGTGTGAAAGAGTATGCCAAAATTGGACTCAGCGGATGGGCTACCTGAGACGCAGCCGCGGTCAACATTTGCATGAAATTATCTTTAAACATTAAATTGCAAGGTTCAAACTATCGATTCAAATAAATATTTCATTCATTTTTTCGAATTTTTTGTGTTTTTTTTTTAAAAAAGGTTCTAAACCTCTTAAAAAATCACCCGGTAGAACACAGTAGGAAAATGGCTTATCGCACTGGGAGACTTAACTTTATTTTCACCCGCTGTGATAATACTTTCGTTCCTACCATAATATCGGTGGAGTGAGACCAAACAAGCCACTGTAGGATCACGCCACGGTCGATGTCAGCATAGTTTGGGTTGGGTTGGTGCGTTGGATGACGTGATGTAATGGTGTCATTGCGTCTGCGTGATAAAGAAGAGAAGAAATTATGCGGAGGAGTGAGTCACTTTTGGACAGCCGAGCGAACAACATCCTTTCAGTAATGTTTGGGAACCACCATCTACTCTTCAGAGTTAGAATTTTTTTTTGAAGCATGTAATAATTCCCGATTTTTTTGTATTGTTCGACAACGCATATAAACCAGTGCAAAGTTCCAACAAAATTTATATTGTTCGGGAAAACATATAAGTCCCATTGTGCGATGTCCACAACAAACGGTGATTCATTTTTTTTACTAGTCGGAAACACATTTAAATCAGTGCGCTTTCTCAACAATTTATGATTTGCCCGGTAACACAATCAAATTAGTGCGATTCCCAACAAACTATGATCTTTCCGGAAAATTCTTTAAAGTAAAGCGATTTCCTTGCAGGGTTTCCGAACCCTCGATGGTGGTTTGTGACCAGTTCATGCAGCTTGTGTTGCCGTGCTCCTGTAGACTTCGTCATGATCCTGCTCCGTTCCAGCTGAACTATTAGATTAGGTCCAATTTATTGTACATCATTCTAAATTTTTAATTTTTCTATGATAATTTTTTATTTTATCTTAACTGAACGAATAAATTATTAAACATTTTAATTGAGGATACATTTCGTACAAGTTGTTTTGACGAATTTTAGGTTTTGGCGGACACGGGGATTATATACCACCTAAATCCCTGGGCAATGATCAGTTCCGTTCTTGTCTTTTCGCTCCGCTATCGTTGCTATCCCTTTCAATAACTGAAGTTGTACGTAATTTTTTTTGCATGGTGTTCGATGGATTATAAAGTAACCCACCCCGGACTGAAACAGCCGTAGAATCCAGACGTGCAGCATCGAGTTCTCTCGTCAAATTCACCAGGCAAACAATATGTATACTTACCATAACAACAAAACTTTATTACTATCTTTCGACCAGTACTTTAGGTTCCACCCTTATAAGTATTAAGACCATTACAATGATGGCCTGTGTTTCAATAAGTGCCAAAATAGCTGGAGATTTACGCGGGCGTACAATGAGAAAATATTGACCCTTAAACCACGAAGGTTGCTAACGCCCACTCTAAAACATATACATATTGGAAAACAAACACAAAACACTCCACTCCAATGCTAATTAAGCTGGGCCGTGACGTGTAGATCCTGCGACACTTGACATAGCCAAGCAAAGCAGCACCAAACGAGTGGGACTGTGGCTAGCTGGATGGCCCAAGGTTGGGTTAGGACGTTTTGCAGCAGACGCAAATTTCACCCAGAGGCCGGCCGTGAAGGCCCATGGTGTGTACCCTGTTTGTACATGTATGGACATGGCTAACAAAACGACTTCGATCTACTAAGACTATCGAAGAACCGTGCTCCCATGCATGATGAGCGGCATTTTTATAGAGCTGGGCAGTGACATAGAAGATGTTCCACGGACTCTATTTCCTCCTCGTTTGTAAAGAGCCCTAGCCTTTTAGTCATGTTTCCGATGATGCGGTGTCCGGTTATTACCCCGACGAGCATCCGGATTTGACTTCTATTAAAAGAGACAAGGGACTTTGATCATTTGGTGTCAACGACAGGACACAGACTACGGGTTATGACGCAACCGTTGGTGTTGCTCCATTGTTCCTTAGCCAATTGTGTGGCTAGTGTTTAAAGGCCACAGCACCTCTCCGCCCGCTAATTGAGGGTTCATATCAGAGCCGTATCTGGCCAATTCGTCAGCTTTTTCATTCCCTTCCACCCCAACGTATCCAGGAACCGAGCAGAGTAGAACTGAGTGATGACGTATAACCCTGAGTGCCAAGAGACAATCTCTAACTTCGCATTTACAAGGTTGTAGTTGATTGCTTTAAGTGCTGCTTGACTATTTACACAGATGGTTATTTCCATTGCTGGTAGTCCCAGCGATAGGTTAGTCTGTGCTGCTTTCTTAACCGCATAGATCTCAGCTTGGAAGACACTGCTGTGATCGGTCAGTCGACACGACTGGTTGATAGCAAGTTTTTCTCAGAATACGCCAGAAAACCTTTTTCTGATTTTGAACCATCCATATAGACAAATATACCTTTAATGATGGCACTGATGGATTGCCCTAACTCAATGCACACTGGTAGGTAGATCAGTACTCATCAGTACATCAGGTTCTCTTTCCTTGTGAACTAGGCTGAGGTTTCATTTATAAATAGTTCGGTGGGTAGATGGTGTTGTGGAAATGTGATCTAAATATTGCTTTCCTCACTGCATTTTGGTTGGCACACTTCTTTTTCAACTGATTGTTGAGAGACTCTTGCATGTTTCATAAGCTTAAAACGGCGCACTAGAATCTACCATCAGCAATGTTGCACCTCCTGTTCCTTCACCTCCAAAATTTGGTTAATCAGTGCTGGGCTTTAGAGTGATTTATTTGGAAAACGAGAGATGAAAAAAAAAAATCAGCATCACATAAACCTTCGCATAGAGTTTTATCCGCGAATAATACAAAATTTGTACTTTAAAGCAAGTTTAAATTTTTGTTGAAAACTCTAATCCATTTAAACCAAACTTAATAAGTTTTTGTATTTTTCTTTTTGATTTCAGCTACAAGGACTGGCACGGCTATGTCTCCCTACTTGTTTGCATTCTCGGAATCATAGCGAACATCTTGAATATCATCGTTTTGACACGACGTGAAATGAGATCGCCCACCAATGCCATCCTTACGGGGCTGGCTATCGCCGACCTAACCGTAATGATTGACTACATCCCCTTTGCGTGCCATGAGAACATTCTTCCAAGCCTGAAATATCCTCGAGAGAAGCAGTTAACCTACAGTTGGGCATGGTTTGTGAAATTCCATTCGATTTTCGCTCAAACCTGTCACACGATATCGATTTGGCTGACAGTGACGCTGGCGGTATGGCGCTACATCGCAGTCGTTTATCCACAAAAGAATCGGCTGTGGTGTGGCATGAGAACTACCATTATAACCATAGCGACAGCGTATGTCGTCTGTCCATTAATTGCGATACCACCGCCGTACCTTGCGTTCAGCATAACGCCAGTCAACGAAATACTCGACAGTCATGGCAACAAGATAGTTTCGACAACGACAACAACAACGACAACGACGATGGCGACGGTGACGGCGACTTCAATGGCAATGGCAACGGCGGCGTCTTACCCAGCAACCGATGTCAACTCCACCTTAGTGTCGGAGGGCCGCAATGTAACTCTATACAAAGTGACTAGCAGCCAATTGGCCCGGGACTATCCGGCAATAATGTCCTCGAACTTCCTCGTATACAGTGTTCTTATTAAGTTGATTCCCTGCTTCGCCCTGACCATACTCAGTGTACGGCTAATTGCTGCGCTACTAGAGGCGAAGCGTCGTCGAAAGCAGTTAACCAGCAATTCGAACGGAATGAAGCACATGGTGAATGGAAAAGTGGTGGATAAACCGCGCAAAAACAGCAAAACCCTGGAAAAGGAGAAACAAACGGATCGAACTACCAAGATGTTGCTGGCGGTTCTGTTGCTGTTTCTCATTACAGAATTTCCTCAAGGCATTATGGGTTTGCTGAGTGCCACCCTCGGACAACCTTTCATCCTGCAGTGCTATTTAAAATTTGGTATGTATGTGTGGTTGGATATTTTGTTTTTGGTAGGGACTGCTTTATTAGGTGCCGAATAGCGGAAATACTTCTGATCGATTTAAGATTTGGACCAACTTCGCTGTGCTATGATTTTTATGGAAAAGAATTGTGGGATGAAGTTCGTTTGGTTTGCTGCCCCTGAAAGGGGAAAAGCAATTAGCATTTATACCGATTCAGGCAATTCTCTGATAAAAAATGAAAAATTATTTTAGGATTTCGGGACCTGTGGCAAATGGTTAGCATTAATTAAGCCAACGTTTTGAATATTTGCCGGAGGACTTAATATTTTCTTTATCGATTTTTTTTTAATACATAATTATCAGTGCGTCAGCAATGAATAGCGGTATCTGGAGTGTAATTAATTAGTTATTTAGCAGCAGCTGAGCTTGTGTTCTTGTAGCCAGATGTCGAAAAAGTTATGTTGTTCCTTTGGGTAGGCCGGATGCACAGCTGTGGATTCGAATGATATTGTTAGTAATGGGTTGCATGCATATGCATACAGTCTAGGTTCTTATATATTATACTAGCTGCTTGCCTTGCTTTGCCTACCAGCCACATTTATGAGATAGTGGTTAATTGATTTTCAATTTTCTTTATTGTCTCTTATTGTAGTGCTTCCGTGTGCACAAAATTTTTCGTGGTACTCTCAGGCGTCGAACTTCGCTTAGGTTGCATCTACAAGAAAATACGGCATTATGGATGAGCTGTAAATGGAGGATATCACAATAGGCCCACTTATGGCCGCAGTAATCTCGCATTGTACCACCTCTACTCTACCTCTACCAATCTAAAGGGTGTTTTTATTAGAGATTGGTTTTTCGAATAGGGATAAATTTTGTGGTCAAATCTGGCATTCATATTCAGACATTTATGTTCAGTTTGGTTTGCCATTTCATCATGAACAGGCTGATATATGAACAACGCTTGCAAATCATGCAAATTTATTTCAAAAATAATGGTTCAGTTCCGGAAGTTTACCGCAAAATTTTGCTTAGTGATGAGGCTCATTTTGGGTTGAATGGCTACGTCAACAAGCAAAATTGGCGCATTTGGAGTGAAGAGAATCCACATGAGACCCTTGAAACGCCATTACATCCACAAAAACTGACTGTTTGGTGTGCTCTATGGGCTGGTGGAGTCATTGGGCCATACTTCTTCTGAAATTATGCTGGAGAGTCAGTTACCGTTAATGGAGACCGGTATAGAGCCATGATAACCGACTATTTTGTTCCCAAATTGGATGGCATGAATGTGGATGAGATGTGGTGTCAACAAGACGGTGCTACAGCGCTCGTCACAATCGATTTATTGAACGAAACATTCGATGAGCGCAGAATTTCGCGGAATGGACCAAGATCGTGTGATTTGACACCATTGGATTATTTTCTTTGGGGATATGTGAAGTCGCTCGACTACGCCAACAAACCAGAAACGTTAGGGGACTTGGAAGCCAACATTCGTGGCGTTATTGCCGACATACAGCCCCAAATGCTTGAAAAAGTGGTTGAAAATTTCAGCTCTAGACTTGTCTTTATTCGAACCAGCGGCAGCGGCCATATGCCCGAAATCATATTTAAACATTAAAGATACAAAATTATCCTTCCAATAAAGCCAAATTGATGGACATTAAAACAATTTTCTTGTGTTTTATTTCAATTCGAAGTTCTATACCTCTCAAAACACCCTTTACAATCTACAAGTCCCTTTGCAATGAACTGGCCCCTCAAACGCGCAAAATATATTACACTTCATTTTCTCTCTTAAATCCTTATCCATGATCAAATAACTTTTGCACATAAAATTAGGTGGTGCAAGAGGTGAATTTTCAAAGTGATGGCAATTCAGGATAAGATTCAGAGTCATCCGAGTTTGACTTGGACGCAGCTACACCTTTGGAACACTTTTTCATTTAAAAATAATCCTTTTCTTATGAGGCTTTTTATCAACAGAGTTTGTATGGCCTATAACTTTTAGACTGGTAGACAGAACCAGTGACGTGCGGCACCAACATTTCTAGGGCAGACATCATAATTTTGCTGTGCCTCTCAGTTTTGGTTGCTTGATCACATCCTCAATATGTTATCTTGATCCCGACAGATGAATCGAAGAAAGAAGAAACTCACATGAGTTTAATCAAAAATAATGATGCAAATTCTAAAGTATAAAATTAAAACCAACAGATTTCGATGAGCCTAAGTCAAGATGATGGGAGACCTGATGAAATTTGTTTAAGTAGATCAAAAGTACCCCACAGGAGAAATGCAGTCAAAAAAGTGAAAAATGAAACATCGGCGGATATTATAGAAGAAAAACCTGAACAAAATCAAAAGTCCCTGAAAAATACGTATACATAAAATAAAAACCACAGCGACAGCGCTACTTTCTCAACCGGCCAAACTTCAGTAAGAAATTATATCAGACTCAATTTAAAAGAAACGAAGAATTGGCTGGCAGCATGAATATAACTTTTTTAATTTGCACTCATGCAACCGCGCGCAAGCCAAAATAGCAATACCAAACCAAAGCCAAAGGATATACAGAATACATATTTATGTATGTGTGTGTAGTTATAATCAATATATCCCAATTCATCGCTCTTTTAAATGTTAAAAGCAAGACCTGAATGTTGAGATTCGACTATTCTCTTTTTAAAATGATGTTGAGGAATCAAAACCCATTCCAGTTACAATTACGCATTATCAAATGCGTTATGAATGGAAGCAAAAGACGCACGTTTTTCTTCTTTATCAAAATGTTAACAAGGGCAAAAAGTTGCAAGAGTGGCTCTATACTAATTGCATAGGGGAAGTAAACAGAGTGGATCTTGTCCAGTGCTGTCGTTTTTCAATTTCAAAAAGGAGCCCATTTGAAGTGAAAGAGGAGCCACTGAAAAATTATTCGGTTTCGGTGGTGTTATACAGATTCCTTCGGTTTTCTTATTAAAAAGTTTTTGTTAAAAAAATCAAATTGGTTGCATCATTACTAACGCTCGCTCGAAATAAAAATCGTTAAGCAACTTACCTATCCATTTTAGTCAGACACAAACAAATTGTTCTTAGAAAAACTGCATAACCTATACTCATTCGAAATTTAAATGGCATAAAGATTAGTTTGCATGGCCACGCATGCAAAGAGAGTTCGTTTTCTCTGCCGTTTTTAAAGACTTAAGAATGATGTTGGAACACAGCATTTTTAGTCGTACTTACCGAAATTCTAGCTGTCAAACCTATTTCCGGATGTTCCAGAATAGATAGCAGTGGTATTACAGTTTCCATTTTATTTATTTACAATCAAATTACTTCAGTGAATAAAGATAGTAGCATATTATCGCGTTTCAATTGAGCAAGCAACAAGTCAGATCATATTTCAAACAGTCTGCATTTGGCTGCTAAAACACAAATGCACATTACCGACCAAAATACGTGTCTCGAATTTTTGCATTTTTGTTAGTGCTGTCCCTTTCTTCCAGTAGATTATTGAGCCTCTGACTCATTTCTCTCTAGGTTTTATTATAAGCTTTGTTTTTTTTTGTCGTTCTTAATTTGTGGGGTAGATAGTGTCTATAATGGCTCTATGACGCACCGTCACTGGACAGAAGGCACATGTGCATAATGTACGCACCTGAAAATAAAACATCGGAAAGTGATAGGAATTGAAACACACATAACATTAACGCTTGAGCAGACACACAAACCCATTCGAGATTCCCATTCCACTCAATCAGGCAAATAAGAAAAGAAGAGATAGAATTCCCTCTTGCTTTTGTATTACCCACGCCACAGGCTTAAAAAAACCAATAGACGTCCAAATAAAACAATTAAAAGTAAACATCCACTGAGATCGATTTGAAAATCTTAGTCAATTAACGTTTTAATAGAAAAGGACTTTTGTTAAGATGTTTCTAAAATTGCTAAGCTTTTAGAGCATGTAGAAATATAATTTTGGAAGTATGCGTATTTTAAAGATCTAAAGATTGAAATTAATTTTATAAAATTAGGCCAAGCAGAAGTTAAAATTTTGTTCGGCTCAAAGTTTAGTTATTGGATTATTTGATTTTTCAAACTCAAAATCAAATATTTTTAAACGCACGAAACCGCTACTTGGGAATACCTAATCATCAAAAAAATACTAAAATACTTTCAGCCGTTCGTTGTGTTAATAGTGATTAGTGTTCCCTACTAGGTATGGTGCAGTTAAGTTGGTGTCCTTTCTTCTAAATGTTATCAAGTGGATAGAATTCTTGGTTTTTTTCGTACATGGTGAATGTTTCGTTTTCCCTGACGACAAATTAGGTTATACAATCTTTTACAGTATCAACAAGAAGAAGCACAAAAAATAAATTATGCGCGGTCCTACTGAGCGTATCTTATCTAGCAAAGTAAAGTACATATATGGCCAAAACTCTAGACCCGAAACTTTCATTTGTGCAAAACTTAAAGGCTAGAACCTCAGAAACCACAAACAATCTCTGTCAGTGCTTGGTTCGCTGGACGTTAATGAGTATTACCAGACTTTCTTTTCCCCTTGCTGTCTCTTTCTCTCTCTTTTCTAGTCTTTTAAGTAATTTTTTCTTCACTTACTCTAATTCAGTCTACGTAATCTGTTCACGTAATTTTCATTCCATCCACGATGTGTTAATGCAGTGTCTAATAGTCCATAAATTCCAACTTTACCTTAGGACATAAAGTTCACATGGCACCTGCTCTTGAAAAGTTTCCGGGTGATAGGGCGAAATATTTAATTTACCTTTCTCCCGTTGTTTGTTGGCATTCTTTAGAAAATAATTAAAACTATACCAACCAAGAAAGCAACCAAAGTAACCACAATCTCATCTTTGTCCATTCGAGGTAAACAAAAGCCTACCACATTTCCAAGACACACCTAATAAAAGGACGCTCTTAGCAGTTATCTCTACCGGAAACTATTTCCCTTTGTTTTTCTTGGTATGGTGCCAGGAAGATAAAACGACAAGCAAATACTCCTAAAAAATTACGGTCCCACCCTTCTTTTATATGGGTGACATTTCAGTTTAGAGAAACTGAATACTAATGTTCTTTGGCTGCGTTCTTTGATGTCAAGGGAGGCTTTCGAAACATTTCACACCCAGTGTGAGAGTTATCCCAGATTATCTATGAGAAGCAACCTAAGCGGCATCATGAACTAATGAAGAAAACGTCCATTGTACCGAACATTGAATAATATTATTGAAATATCCTAAAAAGGGTGTTCTGTCCATTCAGGTAGGGTTGATATTATTAAGGTCAACGAAAGAGATTATATTTTGTGCATTAGTGTCAACATTACCCAGTTAATGATGACACACTTATTAGAAGGGTTAACTCCACTTCGAAAGGGATTGTAAGCCGGTGGGCTTACAATAAATAATTCGGGAACACTTTGTATAATTGAAAAGCGCAAGAAAAGAAATTCGAAAAATTCGTCTGGGATTTTGTCTGATGCTTTATTAAAGAAATGCAGACGCCATCTAAGACGGTGCTTAGATTGTCAGACAAACCAGAATTTAATACTAAACGTCACATGCTTTATGCTTTAATATTGCCAGAAAATTCCAAAAAATGCTTTTACATCTGTCAATGTACAACTGACATAAGTAATTGAAGAAGCAAATTCTTCTTACATCAAACACTTTCGGAAAAACAATACTTTTCCCATAAACACATGAACAAATTGCCAATAAAATTCTTTGACTGGAGAATGCTGCACTTGAACAGCAACCGTACGTACATTCATTTCGTTCTATTTCACTAACTTTTTGACAGACCGTCTCTTTCCGTTTCCATATGCGAAAGTTTTAGATATAAATATCCAATTTCAGCAAACAATGTATGGAGTTCTTGACATTATCACGTTGTTCATATTCATAATAATATAATTTATGTATGTTTTGTGTTCTCACCTGGGAAAAACGTTGACTCAGTTTTGGAAACTTGCGCATCTACTCGCACACTAACGTTAGCTCTTACCAAAAAAAAAATAAAAAAATATTCTACACGTTTGCGAAACGTATTCTGCGAAGTCTTAGTAATGTTCAAATTTATTTAAATGAAATTGTTTTTTTTTTATTCTTTTCCTTTCATCTTTCACTAGAAAATATTTACGAATTAAATAAATAATACATTGTACTTATTAGAGGATCTATGTGAGAGAAACAGAAAAGGGCAAAATGTAAAACCAAAGGAAACATTTTGCCCCAGGCAAATGCTGAAAAAATATTTTTTTGATTTAATTACAAATGAATCTTAAAACAAATCCCAACATTATTGATAATTTAGTTTAAAATGAGATTTAAGAACAGAAAAAATGCGTTAACAAAGGATGGTAGGCAGTGGTTGCTTGAGAAAAAAATTGTTTGGTTTATCCTTTGTGGAACATTTACAAATCGTATGCCGTGAGCCGTGTGAGTCAGTGAGCAGTGATTAAGCTGAGCAGGTATTTTTTTTTGTCACAATTAAAGTCGCAAATAAAGTCAAAAATAACTTTTCCTTTTATAAAGGATGATTTTTAAGAGTTAAGTTTTTCAGGTTGGCAGCACTGGTTAGTAATGGCGCCCAAACGTCATCTGTCAAAGTGAAAAGTTGTCAGTATACTCTGCCATTTAATTATGGAAAGCCTTGCAAACGAGCAACGATTGCAAATTAATGAAATTTATTATCAAAATGCATGCTCTGTGGAAAATGTGAAAAATGCGATGAGGCTCATTTCAAGCTCAACGGATACGTAAATAAGCAAAACTGTCGCATCTGGAGTGATGAACAGCCACATGCCGTACAAGAATTACCGATGCATCCCCAAAAAAATTACAGTTTGGTCTGGTTTATAGGCTGGTAGCATCACCGTAAACGGCGAACGATATTGAGCGATGATACGCGAATTTTTTTTTGTGCCAGTGGGCTGATTTGAACTTGGTTGACATGTGATTTCATCAAGACGGTGCCACATGCCACACAGCACGTGAAACAATGGAAATGTTGAAGAATGAATTTGGTGAGCAGCGTATCTCTCGAAATGGCCCTGTGAGTTAGCCGCCAATGTCTTGATTATTTCTTGTGGGGCTATGTAAGGTCGTTAGTCTATGTGGACGAGCCGAACACGATTGAAGCCTTACAGGATAAAATAACACGCGTAATTTGTGGAATACCAAAGGCCAAAATGCTCGAAAAATTGGACCTCAATGGACTATTTGAAACGGAGCCGCGGGCAACATTTGAAGTTGTCGTTAAAACGTAAATGGCAAAGGCCTATTTATCGATTACAATCGATCTTTGGCCAGCTGTCTCCAGTTTCCAGTTTCGCAAGTTCCCCTTCCACTTGCGTGCACCACGCGGTCTTTTGAGTCACGGTCTTCCACTACTGTGCCATCCCTCGGATGTGTTCGAAGATCTTCCGGGCCGGAGCATTCACGTCCCAGCTACCCCAGTCGTTGGACATTCACTCTTCTGGCTAAGTCGATGTCGCTATACAGCTCGTAAAGTTCGTAGTTGTATCTCCTCTTCCATTCACCGTCTATGCAGACGGGACCAAAAATTACTCGAAGAATTTTCCTCTCAAAACAACCAAGAGTGACCTCATCCGCTTTGGTAGAGTCCATGCCTCTGCACCATAGAAACAACACTTTTATTTTTCTTTCTTTCTTTCTTTCGTGTTTTTCCATTCAGACGTCAAGGGTCATGCTCGTCTGAGCTCTTTCCTAATACCTACTACTATATTTGGTATATAAGGATTTTAAGCTCTAAAGATTCTGCACTTCGGTAAACGCATTGTTATGAATTCATGATGTCTTTAGAAGTCAAACATCTTCATCATCTTACAAAAGCCGAAGCGCTTTTAATTTACAATTTTGCCCCTGTAAAAAGAGTTTTAAAAGAAGTTACGATATAGTTGACGGACGGATCCAGAAACAAATGGCGGATCCACGCATAAATACTAACCTATACGCTAGTATGGATATAAGCAGTTCCGAACTTCAGGCGGAAATCCATGCAATAGAACTCTGCATTCGAGAGAATTTAAACAGATTCAAAACGAGTAAAATCATTTACATTCTCTCTGATAGCAAGGCAGCTCTACTTGCAATTAACCCCTTTGAGATAACATCAAAACTAGTCTGGGATTGTCTTCAGCTCCTCCACCACTAAAAAGTACATTTGATCTGGGTGCCAGGTCATGAAGGCCAGTGGACATGAAGGCAATGAAAGAGCAGAAGAACAGGATCCGCATCCCAATTTAAGAACCAATCGGCGGGCTATCTATGAACTCTACAAAAAGTTGTATCAAAACATGGGTAGCTACTGAAGGAGACAGACTGAAGGAAACAGACCAGCAAAAAACTACATGCCAAACAGTTCCCACTAAAAAACGAAACAACTGCAACTGCAACTTGGTAGAAGTCAGATTCGACTAGTCACAGGCTTCCTCACGGGGCACTGTCTTGTTAAAAAACACCTAATGACTATGGGAATAGCGGAAGAAAATATCTGCAGATTGTGTAACGAGGACGAAGAAACAGCCGAGCAATAGTGACTGCAATTGCTTAATACAAACTCGTCGACGTTATATTAGGAATATTTTACCTTGTATAACTAACTGCGACCTTTAATAGGCCCTTGTGAGGCCGCAATGATCTGGGATACAATACACCACCAAAAACCTCTAATCTAGTTGACTTATTGAGCACCACACAAGGTATAGTAAAATCTCTCATAAGCGTACACTGATCCGAGAAATTTTTCCGCTTATGAGAAACTGATCTAAATGAATGACATTTAAAAAAGTTTTTAAATTACTTGAATTACAGTCCGGCCGAGTCGAACAGCCCTCAACAAGTGGGCATAGGTAAAAACTTTGACTGGCAAACTTTTTATGAAGGTAAATAAATTGTACACTTTACGGTTTCGGTACTCTAGAGAATATATGTTACATATTTCAGTTTCCTAGCTCAAAATTAAAAGCCTCTAATTTTTTGGTCTTTAAGGTTCGCAAAATATAAAAGAAAACAACAAAAAACTGTGCTTCAGTTATATTTTTTGCGCTTAAGAGGGAGCGAAAATCTTCTGCGGTTATGAAATTTTGTGTCAGTTATGAAGGGTGTCCGCTATGAGAGATTACACTGTATGTTCGCATACACCCCACAATGCATGTACAATGCAATGCCCTGCTTGATTTCACTGTTAGTCTTGGAGGGGACGCATTCCATTGTTTATGCGTTGCGGACTAACATAGCTAAGAATAAATTACTATTTGGTTACTCAACTGCTTCAGCCTTACATAATTCCATATATGCTTTTTATGATTTTTTTTATCCCATAATAGTGTTGCCTATTTTAGGAGGACAACACTAAAAAGAAAAATACGTTTTGTCGGATCTCCTCGAAGGTTGAAAAACAGACTCATTGTCTTGACAACAAATGCATTTTCTTTCGTTCGACCAACGGAATCATTTAAGAAAAACGTTCCCTTTGATTGAAAAAAACTTTCAGTGGAATTAATTTAAAAAGAATATCAGACAGCTGTTTAAGAAATTTCTTGAAGACGGAAAATATTATAGACTAACAAAGAAACTAACATGAACTTTATATAAGGTAGGTGACCCAAATAAGGACCACCTTATAGTTTTTCGTGAATAACTTGCAAACACCTAAATTGACATTACCATTGACCTCAGTTCAGTTATCTATATAAAAACCATAAAACCATAATCTATATAATAAGACCCATAAATAATTTTGTTAAATTTCTTCAGTTATCCTACTACAATAAGAAGTATTGTGTCACGAAACAAATAAAACAACGTAACTATTTATTGCACAGCTGTTTTGAAAAGAAAGAAAAAATTAAAAAAAGGAAATTTGATTTCAATAAATTAATTTACAATAAGGAGATTATTATTAAAAATTAAATTTAAGTGGATATTTTTCGGTTTCCTTTTCTACGGCTAGTAGTATTGCAGCTAATTTGGAATTCGATCTATCTTCTACGACCTCTCGACAGATTATTCGGCTATAAACATTGTGGACCTGCCTAGTTTCCTTGTAGCTGAGACTTGCATGGTTTCTAAAAGTTCTTCTTGGAATTTTGTGGCGCCTCGACGCCTCTTGTTGTGATAAAAAGCAACATTGGATGGAATTCAAGGCCCTTTCAATATCATCTGGCGACCATTCTACCCTCTGTTTGTCTCCTAATTTGCTCGTCTTTGATATTTTGTCTAAAAAAACCCAAAACGACCAATTTAAATTCTCATATTCCTAATAAGGCCCGTTGGTATTTTCGGTGGGCCTTTTTGGGAACATGAAAAACTTTTCAATACGAAAATTTTAACGAAAATCTACTCAAGGGATTGAAATATATTTTTATATAGGTTCTGGGCCTTATTTGGACCACCTACCATACAGAGTTTTTTTTAGAGGTATAGAACTTTGAAATGGAATAAAGCAAAGATGTTTTATTTAAATTGACATAAAATTTACTTTATTGGAAAGATAATCTTCCGGCATTATAATTTAAATATGATTTCTGGCTGGCTCGGACGTAGTCTAATCTGGAGGTCCAATTTTCGGCGACTTTTTCCAACATTTGTGGCCGTATATCGGCAAAAAGGCGCGTTGTCCTACAAGTGGTCAATCGTTTCGGGCTTATCGGCGTAGACTAGCGACTTCAAATATCCAAACAGAAAAGAGTCCTTCAATAAATCAATTGTGGCACGAGCTGTGTGACATGTTGCCCAATCTTGTTTAAACCACAGCTCCTGCACATCATGGTTGTTTAATTGGTGAACGAAAAGTTCAGTAATCATGGCTCTATAGCGGTCAATATTGACTGTAACTTTCTGATCAGCATTGTTTTTAAAGAAGTACGGACCAAATATTCCACCAACCCATAAATCACACCAAACAGTCAGTTTTTGTGGATGTAACGGTAGCTCAACATACACTTGAGGATTATCATCACTCCAAATGTGGCAGTTTTGTTTATTAACGTATCCATTCAACTAAACAAACATCGCTTAACAAAATTCGTAAATACGTATTTGGAACAGAACCATGATTTTAAAAATAAATTTGCACAATTTGGAAGCGTTGTTCAGGACTCAGTCTATTCATGTTGAAGTGCCAAATCAAACTAAACCATAACTTGACAACTGGCGAAACGACCGCCAGTTAAAAAAGTGTTGCCAACTTAAAATTCCATACCTCTTAAAAAAACACACTTTATTATAAAATTGTTATTGCTTATATCATTAGGTATCGTTTGGTGCTTATCTATTTTAGTTGCCGCACAAGATTTGTTACATGCGTAGATTTAGTTAGGTTTTTGGCCTTATCACATGTTGTTGAGTCACCATGGTAAGCTCCTTGGCTTGCGCATTCTCTACTCAATAGCCTTGGCATTTGAGTCAAAGAAACTATATACTATGACCGGCTTTTCTCACGACATGCATTTCTCTAGGTTGTCGAATTTCTTTAATAGCAGGTTTCCAATTTTGGTCCCAATATTGATCGGTGATGCCTAGGACTTCCATATATATTTCAACTATAAGAGGTTGTCACCATCATTATTTGGCTTTTTTCTTTACCTTCTCTTAACGCCTGGCACACTTCCGATCCTCGTAGATAAGCCCCTTTTTTCAAGTTATTTTCTATCTGGTCCCTTTCAATTTTACCACTTACGCTCTTCGCTCACTTCAACTTCCATTGACATTATTTTGCATATGGCTTTAGTCTTTTTCTCTCCATTTAACGACGACATTATGATCAGGATTAAAGGGATCATAACCCTTCCACTTCAATGCATTCCTACTGGTCCGCCTGTGGGGTTCGCCGGTTCGACCTCAAAAGATATTTATAGGCATCCCGATTTTGGACCACCTCATCATTGAGGCCAATCAATAGCTGATGTTTCTGCGTTTGTGTGATCCAGGAGTTCTTAGGCCTTCATCTCTTACGCGATTGTAAGGGAACGTTGATTGCCATTCCCTTTTTGACGGGGTTCGTAGCATCCCTCCTTTTAACATGACAATACCAACTAAGTCGGTCGTGCTCCAATTTTTTCGAGATGGACGTGAATGCTTCCTCGGATTTTGGAACTTCTAATTCGATCAAGCTTCGTTACTCCTGCTGTCATGCGAAGCATCTTCATCTCTGCTGCTGTCAACTTGCCCTCATACTTTTTGTACATTGCCCAGCATTGTGAACCCTATATGAGCGCCGGACGCACAACTGCGGTGTAGAGCCTTCCTTTCAGCTTAGGGGATATTTTTTGGTCACAGAAGATGGCAGAGTTTTCCGGCCACTTCATCCACCCTACGCTTACACGATGATTGAGGAACCAAAACTCCATTCAAATAAATGTCAGAAATGGGTTGGCTTGAGTCAGAGAATGGGCAGTACAGATACTCTGTCTTTTTTTTTGGCTAATACGATACCCATTCCCTTCTAAAACATCTACCCAAACATCAAGTGCTCATTGCAGGGAGTCTGATCATTACTTAAGATGGCTCCATCGTCAGCAGGACTTAAGGCACTACCCTGGTGAACACCGAATTTAATTGGGAATTCATCGGTGACTCCTGCGGGACATCTGACTTTTGTCTTCGCTCCCGCGTAGAAGATAGAAGACACCTACTCCAACTCCTGATACAGACTCTCCATAGACTTCTCCATACCTTAAATTTGGGCACACTTTGCCTCTCCCAAGATTTCTTTGCACTCTTTAACTCTACGCTTCATGAAACTTGCCACCAAATTGTAGTCAATCTGGGTTTCATTTCCGACACTGCTATAAGTGTTCAAGTGCCGGCTCTGTTTGATGAACATTATATTAAAAACGATCAGACTTGCACATGCTTAGGATGTCTTCACCAGAAGAATGCCTGGTGCCATATCCTAGTCCTCCATGGCAGTCTTCATAGTCTTCGTTAGACTTCCCGACATATCCATTCAAATCTCCGCCAACAAACAAAAGCTCATCCTTTGGGGTATTCTTGATGAAGTTGTGGAAAAGTTGCTAAGCAACTCTGCCGCAAGGATGATACAGATACCATTCTTGCCCTGTTCTTTACCGAAGTAGAACATATTGTATGCTTTTGTCTTAACGTCCAAGAAACGCGCCCGATTTCCGTTGTTTCGCCATTGGACACACAGGATATCCAATCGCCTTCTTACCATCATCTCTTCCAGCTCGTAGCTGCGACCACTCATACTTTCAACGTTCCAACTCGCGAGCATTAGGTTTCGCGTAAGTCTTTGTATTATTTTGCTATCCCTTGGAAACCGAATACCTCTGACCCGTGCATTTCTGTTTGTCCCAGGATCACAACCATGCGTAGCATTAATGGTGCCTGGCGGAATAGTTTGTTCAACAAGTGCATGCTCCTGATATAAGTGCTTGATTGATCTTACTATTATGACACCGGTGATCTCCAGTCGTGTCAACCCACGGATTTGCATGCACACTTGTGGGGCAGTTAAAAGGTGTTAAATATGTTGCTAAGCTTACCTGGCTGTTTAAATTGCCTAGATGTGATTCCTCCGCCTTAGTCGTCTTTTACGACAAGCACTGGTGGGCGCTGCATGGATATTCTTACTTCCCGTCCCTGCACGGGGCTATGATAACTTTAGCCTTAAAAATTTGGCACATCCGCAATTTTTTAGCCTTTTTCACAACTCAATAGGTATTCTGTTGAATAATTTCATTTCCCATTAAAATATTCTTAAAAAACACAGAGTCAATTACAAAATGCTTTGAGAACTCAGTTTACCCACCCACCCATAAAAAGGCTTCGTACGACACTCTTAAGATATAAATTTAGGTTTTACTGGTGGGCTATTAGGTCCAACGTAAACGACTCAGCTCACAGAAAAAAACTTTTATTAATTTTCTTATCTAGTTTCTTTGGTATTTCCCAGTTCTCACAAAGATAACGGACAATTTAATATTCCTTTTTTTTTGCTAAGGATATCGGCATTCCACTTGAGCAGACAGTGTATCGTTAAGTACAACAAAATCCCGGCAGATAATTATAGTCTTTGTCGTCATACCTCTTAAGACTTCAATTAATTTCGTTAAATAAACGGCTTATGACTTTCTAGCCGACTTCCCACAAAAGGTTCCCACACCAAAAGCTTAAAATGAATGTAACCCAATTTTTCCCGCAAGATTAGTTTCCTTTTCAATTTATTAACATCTTGATGAAAGTTTTTCTTTCCTGTTACCTCTAAGAAAGAGGTAATTTTTAACCTCTTCTATCTCTACCATTTTTTGGTTTCATAGTCATATTTAAGGTTAATTTATTTATTTATGATATTCTCTAATGCATCCCTATCAGTGCTAAGCAGATTCAAATCAAAGATTTTGATCTGTTTCGCAGGACCTGTTTCAAAATTCACAACAACAGTAAACAACAAAGTAAACGTTGTTGATCCCAGAAAATAAAGTGAATTACATGTCAGTACTCAGACTCCTGGGGATAAAGAAGAGATAAAATTGTTCAAGGAACTGGAACTGTTTTTGCAATAGAATTGTCAATCAAACGTCACTTATACTGAGGAGGGACTTGTGAATCCTTGTTATTCGTCTGCCTTTATTTAACCGCTTTCAATCCTTTAACAACATCTGCCATCATTAACATCTGCCATATGAACCATGTATGCGTGTAGATAGTATGTGCGCTTGTTTTTCCCAATTGATTGTGAAAACGCTTTTCGCCTTATCTTGACTTTGAGTGGTTGCAGAGGGAGTTGCACGTTTGCGTGTTTATTAAGGCCATCCATTTGTCAGTGTGTCACCTAGGGAAGGTTAATCGTTTGCTATTGCTTTTCTATTCCGAAGATGAATTACCTAGATGAACTTGAAGTTACTGCAAGTCAATTTGTTTAAAGATAGTTTACATATACCAAAGCGTGATGTCCTTTTATTCTCCGAAGAGAGAATGATTCTACTAATCCACACATTATGTATGGCTTTACGCTTTTGTTGATCTATAAATACAAATAGAAATAGGCTCACTCAAATCAATTCAATATGCGCCAAGGTTTAACAAAAATCCGACACCGAACAGACTGACATTCGTTCGATGCCAGCAAGAGCCCATCGTTGGGCGCCATTCTCACCATATCGATTTGAATATTTTTTATTGTTCAGTGAATTGTTTAGTGATGTGGTTATCGAAATGGCGTATTGAAATTCAAAAATTCAATAAAACATGTTTGATTTAACAAACACGGCAAGCAGCAAAATGAGTTCTATAGTATGCCAGTCATATTCTGGTAGTGTGGGCTGGTATGGGGCTAGCTACACACACGAATAAGCAATTTCCTGACGTATTTTGTGAATTTTTAAACGCCATGAACAGAATAGACCTCCATTCAGCTATGACAAACATTTTTCCACAGCGAATGGTGTTGAAATAAGCGAAGATGTGGAAACCACCACTCCATCGCGCTTGGGTGAAAGGAAAAAAAAATATTGCAGCACGAGCTCTTAGGACAATTAAAAATCTTAGCTATTTGTTTTGTTTCACGTTTTTCTGAAAATCCATTAAAATGATTTAAAGTTCTTTGGAATGAACAATGCGATTGGTTTTGTTGTTCACTTCGAATTTGAATATCCAATGAAGTCCTTACAACAATGAAAGGAAATAATAATAACCACAAAATCACTCCTTATTTAATATATTCAATTAACATTCACCAGAAGTGTCGCACCGTAAATGTGGTGATCAGGAATGCGAAAATTTTATTGATATGACTAAAAAAATATTTTTTTTTGTAGTGAAAACACTTTGTGCTTGCAAATGCCATGAAAGTCGCTTAAATGTAAAGTAGGTAATTATGCAGTTATAAAAATATTATTGTAATGAGCTTAATGTATTTTTATTTCGAATAAAGCCATAATAATACGTTTTACGACATGAGGGGGAGTTTTGTTAATATTATTGGATGAGTTTTTATTTACCCAGAGCCCAGGAATTTAATTCAGTACGAGAGGCTTCTGTATACTTTATATTATTGCAAAATCTCTTTTTTTAAAGAATAATATTGAACAGTTAACTATGGCGCAACAGGTGACATTATTTTATGTAGTGATGCAGTCATACGAAACGAGATTTTCAGAGAAAAATACATTCTTTATAGTTCTGATGTCGTAACTAAGTGTGTTTAAAAAAACAAAACATGCTTCTATGCTCAGTATCAAATGGGCGGATGTTTTTGAGACTAGGAAGCGCGGGGGTTAGGCAAGAATGCCCTATAAGCCTACTAAAGGGCTTAAGGACGATAGGGTAAAACTATACGATACGCCACACTCTTTTAGCATCTTCAATAAAACAAAAAAAATAGATAAAAATAATAGTTCTTTTATTAAATAAAAAATTAATAGTCTTTTTTCATAGGTTTGACAATTTCATTTGTACAAAAATATGTTAGCATTTATTATATATAAATTTTTAAAAAAAAGTTATATGGGACGTTTTGTAACCCAATTGTTGAGTAAAAAGCCCCGCATTAGTGACAAAACGCCCCTAAGGAAAAAGTAAAGGAAGTTAGAAACAATTATTATAAAGTATGAAAATTAAATTATTTGGTTTTGTAAAATGTGGCTTCGCCTTGCGGCCGCAGGTGTTGCAATTTGGTATGTTAAACATAAGGAAAGGCTACAGTCCGCTTGGGGCGAACAGTATGATACCCTGTCCTTATCCCTATGTACCCCAAAGAAAAAATGCATAAGGAAGATGATAGATAGCATTTTATTTCATTCTATGAAATTTATAGAAAATAAAATATTTTTTTAAAAAAACGCCCCCAGAAAATGGGCGTGGCCAAAAACTTTGTATGGGCGATATATTGGAAAAATATTAGCTAAAAATATTGTTAAACATTTTTTTTCGATTTCTATGCAAATTTTCAAAGAAAACAGCATTTTAGTGAAAAATGCCCACAAAAAGTAGGCGTGGCAAAAAACTTTATATGACAAATTTATAAAGGTAGGCAGTACCTACATATCTTGTGAAGGTTTTACAACTTTATCTCTCTAACTTAAGCCTTAAAACGGTTTTTTCTAAATTGTGGGCGTGGCAGTGGGCGGATATAAAAACTTTTAACACTTTACCATATCGGGACCCTATGGAGTATATGCTCCAAATTTCAGCCTCCTAGCATAACTTTAAAGGCCTCAAAAGTTGATACGGACGGACGGACGGACGGACATTGCTAAATAGTCTTAGGATTTGGTCCTCATCATAAATATATATACTTTTATGGGTCTACGACGAATATTAAGGGGTGTTACAAACTATGTATCAAAATTAATATACCCTTAGGATAGGGTATAAAAATAAAATAAATATTAGAAATAAACGGCCCA
The DNA here is from genome assembly GCA_963576555.1 of Ferdinandea cuprea. Taxonomy (NCBI): domain Eukaryota; kingdom Metazoa; phylum Arthropoda; class Insecta; order Diptera; family Syrphidae; genus Ferdinandea; species Ferdinandea cuprea. The sequence continues at coordinate 23,653,979 of OY754960.1, forward strand.
TATAGGATCCAAAGCCTAGCTTCTCCAACCACTGTGTGTGTGAAGATATGTTTTTGAACACGAATAGGAGGGATTCTGAACTCCAATTAATTTTTGAAAAACTTTTCATGACAGCTCTTACACTTTGATGTTTTTCAAACGTTCGCAAGAAGTGGGGTACACGACGGGATTTGAACCAGCTACCTCTCGCTTAGTGGTCCAACGCACTTAACCATAAAGCCACTGCACCCCCAAATTTGGTATGTATATAGCACAAAACTCGTGCAACAAAGCCTAGCAAGATATGCACTGAATCCAGTGTTCTGAAGAAACGGTCTTGTGGTAATTTTCAATACCCTCAATGCAGTTTTCGCTATTTTTCGTGGCATTTCTATAAATAATTAAGAAATAAAAATGCTCTGATGAGTGTCCTATTTCAAAACATTACTTGGAAGTGTTGCACCTACTTTGTTGTGGCGTTTTGTAAATTTCTGAGAGCAAAACGCCCCAGAAAAAATAAAGCAACCCAACCTGATTTAAAAAAAATAAACAAAAACAAACTTAAAAGCAAATTTTATGGACTCTCTAAATATATATATCATTTTAATATAATGTGTATAGTTTTTGAAAAAAAAACATGAATTTTTAACTATATCCACCGTAATATGTGTTGCCGTCAAAATTTTGTTATTTGCTTTTTATCTCGACAGAACAATAGCACTCAATAACACAGTTGACGAACGACTAAAACTAGTTAGAACAGGTTTGGTCGTGATTGCGTAACAACATCTGTGTGCGTGCCAGACTACTGGGGCGTTTTGTATAGTTTTACCCTATACCGGACAAATTAAAGCCTCCTTGAAAAAGAAAGAAAGTATGTGTGTGGATGAACACTACGCTGCAAGACGAGTTGGTACCATGGAAGGCATCTTATCTCTATATTTAAGAACGAGTTTGACGTTTGTGTGGACCTTATACCTGGAATCCGTATGGGTGAATTCATATAATTTTTTATTATATGGATGGCGACCATTTGTAGATGGTCTAGAAAAAAAAAAATTTTATATGAATTTGAGAACAATTTTGAAAATCTGTCCACCCGATGTTTTTGTTTATCGGAGATTTCGGTGCCGCGAAATTAGGTTAAGTTAAATAAGACCAACTTTCAAAAATTGGCCTTATTTTACGTTTGGAAAGTCACCTCTGTCGAGTCATACAGAATAGTTTTCCAAAGTAATAAACTTCTTAATGTCACTGATTTCGACCATAATGTGATCGCAAGCAAATATTGCATTCGATATCGCACCAGCAGGGCTTTCATCGCGTAAGGCAAAAACGATCGGACGACGTCGTCTTGGTAGTACTTCTTCTTTCTGTAACTACCAATTTACAATGCTTCGAAATTCTTGGCGATTCGAAAGAACATCGTTTGTTTGTTGCCTCACAAAAGAAAATCAACTGTTAAATTTGCAATCGCCCCATCGTCTGGAGCGAATTTTATGTGAATTCTTTAAGAAAATAGGTTATTTTGAAATTTTAATTGAGAAATTTGTAAAATAAAGCAGATGATCATAATGAAGTCCTTAAATATGACGTACTTTTCGAAATATTTTTAATGTCTGGTACCTCCGGCGCATATCTTGGAGAAATTTAAGTCCAACTCTGGCATCGACGGCCATTTGGTGGCAGCCTTAAAGAAATTACCTTAACCCTACTATGGACCTAATTTAAAATCCAAGGATTAAAATTGAACGCTGTGGAGGAAGTTTACCCATATCAAATCGATTGTAGAACCACATCCGATAATATCAAGTCCACTCAATGAAAAACGAATAGCGTTGACATAACAAGGCCAAAGTAAAAAAAAAATTGCAAAAGTGTTGACATATCATATTGACAGAATTTTTTGTTTTTGAGTTGTCATAACCTGTTTAGACTGCTGATTCAGTCAGTCAGAAAAAACTTTGTTATATGTATAGATTGGAATGCACAAGGAGTTATAACCCCGAAAATGTTAAATCCTGCTCAAAAGTAGAGAAATAACGGCTGCTTTTGGCAGCTGCGCCGGAACTGTGCGAGCTGTCAAAGGTTGTGCGCAGGGACGCACCAAGTGTGCTCCCTGCCACTTTATGGAATCTTCTTGTCGACTCCTTATTGAGAGGCTTGACGGGGAGGGCCACCCTGCATTCGGATACACCGACTATGTCTGTATAGTTGTCAGCGGAAGTATCTTACTAAACCTCTGTGAGCGCAGGATATTGGCGCTGAACACAGTTGGGAGCTGGGGACGTGAACAAACTCTGTCAGTTAACCCTTCGAAGACTGAGATGATGCTGTTTACAACAAGAAGAAGTACACCTAATACTAGGTGGACAGTTTTCTTGAGAACTTGTATAACCCTTGACCCAACATTTTTGTTGCGCGACACATAGAGCCTTAAACCTCTAAGGCCACAAACATTCTCTGGCAATGCCGCAGTAGAATCTGGGGTCTTAACCCCAGGCTTTTTCACTGGATATACACATGCATTACCATACCTTATGTATGGCGCTATTGTTTGGTGGCCGAGAGCTAACACTTTCAGAAGACATCTACCGAAGCTACAACATCTTGCGTATGTATGCCTTACGGTTGCAATAAGAGGAACTCAAACCGCTGCTATGGAAGTTTTGCTCCGCATACCTCCCTTGCAGTTCTTTGGTGTAAGTGAAGTCAGAAAAGCCAAATACCGCATGTATGTGCTCATTGGAAGGCAGATCAGTATCGACAAAGGAGCAAGAGGTGCGAGGTTCAGACCGCTGCTGGCCACTAAGCAGGACTCCAAATACTCAAAACCTATTTTCAGCGCTGTTTTCCGGTGCTCTTTCCTGACCGCCAGGAATGAAGTGGTGATGGGTGGATTGGTTTTAGGCCGAGCGATACCGTCGTGTACACAGTTGGTGCACTCACAAACGGTCTCTGTGGAGCCGGAGTCTACTCCAATGATTATCGGATCAAATTATCTGAGTCCTTAGGCAGACAGAAAACTATCTTTCAGGCTGAGATCTTTGCGATCACAGCTGCTACAAATAGCCTTCTATGGAGAATGTAGGGCAAATGCGAGTGCTATCTGGAAGATTATGAAACGACGTGTCACTTTATCTGTGTCTGCCCCGCTTTTGCCAGAACCTGACTCGCTGCCCTCGGCAAAAACTTCCTGTACGAAGGCGATTTAAATAAACTCGAACTAGCCGACCACCTTCGCTTCCTCGAATTCCGATGTGTACTAGTTGTTCTGTTGTAATTTTGGGCAGCCTTGCTGGAGTACTATAGACCGTTAGGTCTAAGTGCTTGACATCCTTGTATGATCCCAATCCAGATACAATACAATACAGTACTTCGTCCTAGACTTGCAACATTTGCCTGTTTTTTAATCTTCGCAAAAGTTTCTGTCATGTGAGGATGTGCATATATGGTTTGCAAACCCCAGAAGCTAGATATATCTGCCGAAGAAAGAGTTTGCCATATGTTAGCTTCAAAACAAGATTTAAGATTTAATAGAGCGCATAATGCTGAGCAGGTGTGTCAATCTTATCCTTTTCAATCAAAGTATAAAAGTCAAAAACTTTAAAAGAGCCAATTTGCAACTGAAATGCCAATTTAGAAATCTAGAAAGTGAAAAATGATTTGTTAAGCTTAACGCTTCTCCTGTGTGTGATTTTCACAACAATAATATAATCCATATAATTTTCCATTTAAATTCTCGCAAAAGAGTTAAGCAAGAGTTCATTTTATAAGCTGTCTCAATATATTCTAAGCCTTTTTAAAAATAAATACGCTTTGTCTACGAAATTGTGTACTTAAAAAAGTCTGAGCCAGAAGTAATTTAATAATTTATAACGAAACGTGTGTTGCAGTAATATTTATTCACCTTTTCTCTTTTGTTCTTGTTTATGGCATTATTAAATATATTTTTTGTATTAAAAGCATACATAAGAATATCGAAGTAAAAATACCTTCAGACAAAACCAGCATTGCAATGAATATGAAATGGGAGATTGTTTTTTGTTTTTTATTTATGAATCCATGAATCCTGAGAGATAAATAAAGCCGCAGGTGACGGTACCTCATGTGTGAAGAAAATACCTACGTAGGTTTATCGAAAATATCATGCATTCGATGAACATGAAGTGTGTATTTGCGCAAAGGATGCTGCTTCCAAATTATGTCTTTACATGACGTTTTTTAAGGGCAAACATACATTGAAAGGAGGTTGGTATTTAAAGCATTCTGCAGGATTTAGTAATTCTATTTTTTATTATTAAAACGTGATGATGTTACATCAAAGTCATTGATCGCTGATTCTAAGGATTTACGATGTTTTTGTGCGTAGCATGAAGTTTTCTATTGTGTATGAGGACTTTGTACACTCAGAGAAAAACGTTAGGCAATTCCAACAATTTTATACTTTGTCTCAAAAATATATGTTGGTTAAAATCTGCCCCACAACTATTATTCTTGATGGAAGACAGTGAAATTTTGCTAACTAAGAAAGAAGTTGTTAATAAGTCTAAAATTAAAATTTTGGGCCAAAAAATTAAATTGATTATGACTAATATATATTAAGAACTTGCCTAGAGGATCCAGGAATTCAAAATTAATCAAAACTTATAGTTGTTGCCTCGATTGCATACCATTGAAAAATAGCTATTATTGAGGGCATTAAAAAGGTTCACAAAAAAAAAACAAAACAAACCTGAAAAATTTATATTTTTGAAAGTTCAAAATAATTTTTTTCATTTATAATTTTAATTTTCTTTATATATCTGTATATCTTTATCACATATAACTTCGGATCTTTCATTAATTTCATTTTCAGCATTACATTTTGTGCGGATAATTTTATATTTTAAAACAAAGCGAAGATTAAATTTATATATATATATTGATAATGCGCTAAAGTGTTATGATATTGGAAATGTTGTAGTCAATCAATCTCATAAATATATTCTTCAAAAACAGCCACACATATTTGCTCTATGCTACCCCCCAAGTTAAAAACATAAGGAAAGGCTACAGTCCGCTTGGGGCGAACAGTATGATACCCTATCCTTATCCCTATATGCCCCAAAGAAAAAAGCACTAAGAAGATGGTGGATAGCATTTTATTTCATTCTATTAAATTTAAAACAAAAAAATATATTTGTTGAAAAAACGCCCCGAAAAAGTGGGCAAGGCCAAAAACTTTGTTTGGCCGATATATTTGAAAAAATATTGTCTAAATATCTTGTAAAACATTTTTTTTCGGTTCTATGAAAATGTTCGAAGAAAACAGCATTTTAGTGAAAAACGCCCACAAAAAGTAGGAGTGGTAAAAAACGTTATATGACAAACTTATAAAGGAGGGCAGTACCTACATATCTTGTCAATGCTGTAACACTCTATCTCCCTAACTTTAACTTTAAAACCGTTTTTTTCTAAATGTTTACACTTAACCATTTCGGGGCCCTAAGGAGTATATGTTCAGCTTCCTAGCTTAATTTTAATGGCCTAAAAATTGCGTACGGATGGACGGACATTGCTAAATAGTCTTAGGATTTGGTCCTGATCAGAAAAATATATACTTTTATGGGTCTACGACGAATATTAAAGGGTGTTACAAACTATGTGTCAAAATTAATATACCTTTAGGATAGGGTATAAACAAAGCAAATTTTTATTATTCGAATCACCAATAGCAAACATTTTAGGCTGTAACTTTGATGTTTCCAATACTGCAAGACTCTTATGCTCATCTTCTTTTCGTTTGAAATTGTTTAAACTCACAAAATAGACTTTCATGTTTAATGTCGTTTTGGGCATCAGTACTTGCCGGCTTACATTTTCCGTTGATGCAAGTTCAAAAATAATAAGTAATAAATAAAGAAAGCTTATTTAAAAGCTTTAAATTGCACAAATAAATAGATTTACCTGTTCGTATTTCAATAGATTGCATGCTTTTATAAAATTCCAGAAATTTGTTTAGATGCCAAAATCTGAATATCACTTGACATGTAGTAGAGCAGTTTGATTGTAGTTTTCCGGACGAAATCCAAGTTGAAACCATAGTAAGAATTTGGTAATTTTCACAGCATGATACGAATTCAAATGCAGTAAGTAATTAAGGTTTCTTAATAACTTTAAAAATAAAACTACTTGGATATAAAGGGTGATCCATTTCGAGGTTCCCTACTTTTTTAAAGAAAAAAACACAGAAAATTCAAATTTAATGGAGAATGTTTATTATCATTTGAAAGAACATTCTTTGGCATTTATTTTTTGAAGATTATGTCTATCAAATGTTGGCCGTTGCTACGTCGCAGATGGTCCATCCGTTGAGTCCAATTTTCGATCACTCGTTCGAGCATTTCGACTGGTAACTGGCGAATGACACGCGTGATGATCGAAGCGGGTTTGTCGGCATAAGTTTTTGACTTTACATATCCCCACAGGAAAAAGTCTAACGGTGTGATATCACACGATCTTGGTGGCCAATCGACCGGCCCAAAACGTGAAATTATGTGCTCACCGAAATGTTCTCTCAATAAGTCCATTGATTGATGCGATGTGTGAAAAGTGGCGCCGTCTTGCTGAAACCAAATGTCGCCGAGATAACGAGCTTCAATTTCAGGCATCAAATAGTCGGTTATCATGGCACGATAACGGTCGCCATTGACGGTTACGTTCGATCTTCTTGGAACTTTTCAAGAGCCCATAGAGCGAAGCGATGTCGCTTGGGAAGGTCGAGCGGCTTCAGTTGTTGCACAAGCTGTATTTTGTACGCTTTCAATTTAAGATCTAGACGTAAAATGCGCCAAGTCGTTCCATACGTCAGTCCGAGTTGCTGCGAACGGCGCCGAATCGACTCTCTATGGTCTTCGTGTACACTCTCAGCTACGGCCGCTATATTTTCTTCACAGCGTGCTGGACGTGTTCTATTCGGTCAAATATTATCCAATAATGAATGCTGGGTCTCAAAATGGGTGATGGTGTTGCGAATAGTACGCTCAGTAGGCCGATTATGTTGACCATAAGTTGACCGAAGTGCACGAAACACATTCCTCACAGAACGTGAATTTTCATAATAAAGTTGAACAATTTGTAAACGTTGTTCACGCGTAAGTCTTTCCATTATGAAATGCCAAACAATACTAAACAAAAATAACATGACAGCATGACACGACTCACACGTGACCTGTCAAAAAAGGCTATTGAAAAAAGTATCTCTACTTGGATCACCCGTTAGTTTTCCAGACGAAATCCAAGTTGGAAACCATAGTAACAATTTGGTAATTTTCACAGCATGATACCAATTCAAATGCAGTAAGTAATTAAGGTTTCTTAATAACTTTAAAAATAAAACTACTTGAATATACTTACATCAGAGATTGTATCATTACTTCACTTTGTTCTCTTTTGTTAAATATTTCGTCGATTTTTCCTTTCAGATTGGACATTCTCCTATCGCATTTATACCTTCCATGGAAATATTCCAACTTTGATAAAGGTCGAAGATGTTTGTGTCCATATCAATTACAAATTGCACTTCTTCACCATTTTTTAAAAATCACTAAAATTGCAAGAACGCGTCTATTCTTTCGCAAAATCAAATCAAAGTGGTGATCACATATAAATTCACAGTTATCTGTATCGAAACTAGAATGTGCATACTTAAGAGTAAAATGTTGAAATGTAAACTATAAAATTCTTGAGAGAAGAATATTTTTTTTATATCAACAATTTGAATAAATTGGAAAATGTTGAGAATGCATAGTTGATTGTAAAATTAAGTGAATTTGTTAACAATTTTATTGTTGTTATAACGAAATATTATTGAAATAAAAGTCTTAAAATATATCAACAACGAATTGGTAATCTTGCAACAATTTTTATTTCTCTGAGTGTAGATTCTCCTTGTTGTTTCCAGTAATGCTTTATCCTTTAATAATTTAAAATGATTGATTTTTTGTATCCACGTTTTGATGTTCATATTTTTGCTATTCTTTGATGTTGCAAAGAAAGGGGATTTAATGTTGTTTTTTTTTTAAGAATGAAGGAGTTTGTTTGAGGGAACAAATCAAGTAGAAAAAAAACTCCAGAAATGCTACTATAATATAACCACGTACGGTTTGTCTCCCTCTCCAACTACAACTGCAATAAATAAAATTTCATCGAAAATTTGTATGTGATAATTTTTTTGTGTGAAAAGAAATAAGACATTTTCTGAAGCACCCATCTGAGCGACTTACTTGATAGGCGCTACATTTCGGGATGGAACTGGGTACCATTCAATAGGAATAGATTAGCGCGATCTTTGACGCTGCAAGGTCTGATGTCGCCTTGCGTTTGAACGAACCTCTAACTGCTTTATCTCTAAAGTGAGTAGGCAAAAGCATTGACGTTTATTTATTGTACAGGTTAAGTTAGGTAATTTAGGAGGTTTAAAGCACAGTTTCCAAGTATTACTGTTATTGAAGTGTGATAGAGATGTTCCTACTAAGCCGCCTAAGTTGTCAAATAAGCATGATACAATGCAGGAATAGTATTGTTCCGGGAAAACAAGACATTGGCTTAGGAGATGGTGCTATTTTAATCAGTTTTTAAAGTTTGAATAAATCTTAAAAAAATATATTCATACCTGCTTCCAGTGCAGAAATTATGAAGGTTTTCTAACTAATTATTTGTTAGATTAAAAAATAAAAATTAGGCGTAAAAGACCCAAACAGGACCCAAAGCCTAACTTTCCCCAACCACTGTATGTGCGAAGATATATTTTATGGAAGGGCGGCTGTTGCTCTTGGATGTTTGTCAGACGTTCGCAAGAGGTGGGGCAGAGAATAAAATCTTTCAGCCACTGCACCCACTTTGTAAGATATTTTAGATAAGGAGAAACTTAATTTAGTAAGGAAAAAATATATTGCAGTTGTGTCTTACTTATTTACTAATTTACTTAGGCGGCGCTTCAGTCCGGGGTGGACCTGGGCCTCAACCAATCAGTCTCTCCAATTAGCGCGGTCATTGGCTAACTTACTCCAGTTGCACACTCCAAGTTGGTTAAGGTCCTCTTTCACTTGTGCGGCGCCCCTAAGACGCATTGTGCCTCTGGATTGGAGTCGAGGATTCTGCTCTACATGTCCCAGCCATCTCAAGGGCCCAGGTCGAAGTCGCTGTACAGCTCGTGGAGTTCATCGCTAAATAGTCTACTTCATAACCAGTCAACCAGATTCCAGAGACCAAGTATCTTGCGAACAAATTTTCTCTCGAAACGACCAAGAATATATTCATCCGTTTTAGAAAGAGTCCATGCTTCGGAACCATAGAGAAGGACTGGAATTATGAGGGTCTTATATATTTATAAATTCCTTAGTTGTCCGAGAGAGTTTTTTACTACAAATGTAGTTGCCTTCTCGGCCTAAGTAAACAGCAACTGGCAAGCCTTATTATATTCGTTTGATTTCTGATGAGATGTCGTTTTCAGACGTAATAGCAGAGACGAAGTAGAACAAGTCCCTTGCTACCTCAAAGCTATAACTGGATGTTGGGTGTCCCTTCTCGTTGATGGCATATATTTTGTTTTGCCCTTGTTTACCGCTAAACCCATTTTTCCCACTTCTGTTCCTATACTCGCAAATGAACCAGTGGCAGCTCGGCGTGTTCTACCAATGATACCATTATCGTCGGCATATAACTACAAGTAATTGAACAGACTTTTAAAAATCATACCTCTTGTGTTGGCTTGTGAGTTCTGCACAATTCTTTCAAGAATGATTTTAAAGAAGTCACATTAGAGCGCGTCGCCTTGCCTGAATCCTTTTTTGACATCCAAGCAGCGAGCTTTCTCCATCGTCATCCTACACAAACGGCGAATTTGGCGGGGATGCCAAAACTAAACATGGCCTTGTATAGCTCGTCTTCATAGGTGCTGTCATACGCGGCGCAGTTGTTATCGATCTTCTCGGGTTTTCTCAAGGATCTGCCGTAGTGTGATGTGGACTTACCGGGCCTAAAACCACACTGGTAGGGTCCAATCAGGTCATACCCGTTCTTATCCAGAAAACGCCTAAAAACTAGTTTGTAACTTCTCCCCACCTCCTGCTTAAGCAGAGAACGAAGGGATGCCAAAACTAAACATGGCCTTGTATAGCTCGTCTTCATAGATGCTGTCATACGCGGCGCGGTTGTTATCGATCTTCTTGGGTTTCTCAAGGATCTGCCGTAGTGTGATGTGGACTTACCGGGCCTAAAACCGCACTGGTAGGGACCAATCAGTACATCCCCGTTCTTATCCAAAAAACGCCTCAAAACTTCTGCGACCACCTCCTGCTTAAACAGAGAACCGAACAGTGACAACGGTTTTTGGAAAGGAACACCATTTTATGTTTGATACTAACTATTCAGAGTTGGAGCACTGTGGACCTGTACCGATTACTTTATATGAAATATAAAACATTATTTCTTATCAAATTAACCTGTAGTTAAAAAAAATCCCAGGCAAGCGCTGCTTACGACCATTAAGGCTATAATTTTCTTTTAGCCCATTTAATTTTTTAATCCACTTCCTGAGCGATACATTGGGGTCTTCAGTGTGCCGCTATTTCTACAGTTTCAGTTGGCCTTTTAAGTGTTTAAATATTTCATGTCCATGGTTTAGATGGTCAACTACCATTTGGTTTTAGTTTACGTCAACTTAGTAACAAAGTTATTCTAGGAATAAGGAACTACTGCTCTAGAGAATACATTTTGCAGATTTTAGTTACATAATCACTTCCGGCAAGTTACGGAATAATATGCATAAATTATCAACTAGAGCTAGTCATAATATAAATTAGTTTTTTGTTTCCTTTTTCATCTGACTTAAATGGGGACATTATTTCATATGCAAAAAGCTTCAATTTATTTCAGCTGCTGTACGATGCCGATGCATGCATGGAACATTAATTTAACTAGACCAACACTCATTATACCCTGAGTTATCCTCAACTCAGTACAGACCACATAAATAATCTTTTTTTTGTATACTTCGAGAACAATATAAAATGAAACAAAAGACTTCCTACAGAAAACCCACAGAATTAATGAGTCTGTCGAACCAGCATTTTTAAATGACATAAATGATTAAATCCCCCCCATTTTTGAAAGAGTAATTAACAACAGAAAACCTATTAATGATTTTAATAAATCCTTTCTTACGGTCATCGATTAACTCTTTGTTTGTTTTTTTACTTTATTCCAGGTGAAGTAATGGACATTTTAGCCTTAATTAATTCCGGCATAAATTTTATTCTTTACTGTGCAATGAGTCGACAATTTCGAACAACATTTGTGCTATTATTTCGTCCGAAATTCCTTGACAGATGGCTACCGGTCGCACAGGACGAGGATATGTTGGGCCGCACAGACATTGGTAATGATAATAATGGTCAGACACAAACTCAAGTGTCACACGTGTAGCATAAAGTACAGCGTTGCTATCTCGAGGATACAAGTCAGACGTCTACTGTTACCGGTGGTATATTGGGTTGCATTCTATGCAATCTGAAGAGAAAATCTCAAATGCGACACCAACAGAATACAACGAAACCAGAATGTTCCTTACTATAGGCTAGCAACGCCATATTTTTCTACATTCAATATCTCGACCATTTCGGTTTCAATAATATTTATATATATAAAAAAAAATTGTATGTAATTATTCTTTTGTTTTTTAAGTAAAAGCTTTTTATATAATATTTATTACGACAAACTAAAAGTTTTTTTTTACTTTTACTTTAAAAGTGAAAAGTATTTTATTTTTTTTTCAAAAAGTGAAAAAATAATTAGATTAAATATAAAATAAATATATTATGTATATTAAAAGTAATATAACAGCATGGTCTTTTATAAATAATTAGATTTTTTTAAAAATACTTGGGATGTGATACGAATACGGAATGTAAATTGAATTACATAAATAATATAATATTTTCAATAAAAATTAAATTACTATAGCGTGTAAGTCAATTAAAATTTACGAACAGAATGGTAGTGTGTTTAGACTTTAGGACACATAATCAATATGAAGTCGCAAAACATATGTAATCGGTTTCACTTGTCCCAAAAATTACATTGCCAAGCAAAATGGATCTTAGTATTTTTGGACAAATTTCCTAGAGGAATTTGTTGGCAAAATAAACTAAAAGATTTGTAAATTTCTAACAAAGAATTGGCTTAAAAGCATCAAGTCTTAGCAAATAATCTCGGTTAAAAATCATAAATTTTGTATTGTCTTTTTGGACGAGTTCCTTAAATTGCTTTTAACTTGATCTAATGCTTGAACTACGCGAAATGACGGAATATAAATTTTGAACCGAACTTACGATAACGAACGATAACACCATAAATAACGATATTTTTGTATAAACACGTGTGCAATGGAATACATAACTAGAGATAAAGATCTGATCAAAGAAAATCGACTAGTCAAAGCCGAACTAGGACTCATTTTCAGATGAAACTACCTTTCGCTATATGAAAATCTGCTGCGCAGCAAAAAAAAATCTCTTTCGTCTTTTTAGATATTTTATTAAGGGAAAAATGTGTTCATAACTTGGCAAGTCCTTTGTCCAAAGTTTGCTTTGAACACATCCACCCAGGATTTCAAACGCACATCTATAGTTTACTCTGAATGCACCCACCTAAAATTTCTAATTACATTCGCTAGAAGCTATCGGTTCGAAAACATCAAATTGACACTAGTTACCTTGAAACTGTTTTGATTTAGATAATTATTTTCTTTTAAATAAATTTGTTGTGCTTAATTTTTATGAAATGGACAAATATGTTAGTAGGTCTGAAAAGCCAAGGTAAATACTATTGAGGTTTGAATATGTTTTCTGATTATTTACTAATATATTAATGTGTAGCAGCTTCTGCCAGTGGCAAGCTCAAAGGGCAAAAAGTATAAATAAAAATGAGAATCAACTCCGAACAGGACCTGGGCAAGCCAAAAATTGTAAAAATGCGAACAACTAAAGTTGTCATCCAGTACAAATTCTGGTAGATGTCATCCGGATGACAAGTTCGTCTGACCGTCTGATCACACCTTGAGTCATTATTCATTTATGCTAGTAATAATTTCTATAAGAAAAGTGTTAAAAATACCACGCCACTGTATCAACTATTACTCATTTATTTATTTTTTTAAATAATTTATAATTTTATTTCAACCTATTCTAAGATCCACTGTGCTATATTGAAATCTGCGCTCAATCATCCAAAGGATGGCATCACGAAACACAGATCATAGGTTTATCTATTTACCGCGATATGAACACTAAGCCGATCTTCTTCTTTCTTTCTTCTCTCCAATTAAACGACGAGATTATGATCAGAATTATAAGGATCACAACCCTTCCACTTCACTGCATTCCTATCACTTTGAATCACTTTATCATTGAGGCGAATCAAATGCTGGTGTTTGCGCATATTTGTGGTCCAGGACTTTTAAGGCCTGCTTTAACGCGATTTTAAGGGAATGTTGATTGCTTTTCCTTTTTTGAAGAGGTTCGTAGGATCCCTCATTTGAACATAAGAATACAAACCGAGCCAGCGATGCTACAATTTTTCAAGTTCTTTGCGTGAAGGCTTCCTCTGATTTTTGAACTTCTTCTTTGATTGAGCTTTGTTACTCCTGCTGTCGAGCGAAGCATCTTCATCTCACATGCTGCCAATTTGACCTCATACTTTTTGTACATTGTCCAGCATTTTGAACCATACGTGAGCGCCAGACGCATAACTGCGTTGAAGAGCCTTCCTTTCAGCTTGGGGGATATTTTTTGGTCCTACGCTTACACGATGATTGATGTCGACATCAACTGTTGCTTCGCTGTTGATCATTGATTCCAGATATTTGAACTTTTCACACTGGAGAACCACCACTCCATTCAGAGAAATGTCTGGAATGGGCTGGCTTGGATCAGATAATGGAAAGTACAGATACTCTGCTAATAAGATACCCCTCGATAAATTTCCTCCAAAACATCCATCCAAACATCAAGTACTCATTGCAGGGAAGTCTGATCATAACTTATGATGGGTCAATCTTCAGCAAAAAACACTAAGCACGAATAAATGCAAATATTCCTTTTTAGCAAAAATGTCCTTGTGCATGACCCGTTAAGCTTGGATATATTTTAGAAAATTAACTTATCAGCGTGAACTTAAATGGCTACGTACGCCTCATTGGACATTATTAATAATAAAACTTTTGCTATTCCTTCAACGAAAGATTTCAAAAGTACAATAAGCACTGTCAGCTGGTTGACAGGTTGAGTTCAACCATTGTTTGGGAAAGTTCTAAAATTGTTTTGTGGAGAGAGACTCTGGATCGAACCTGTGAACCTGGCAAAACATTCGGCTTCGACGAAAAAAGGCTGAAGGTTTAGCTGAAGCCGAATATTGAATTTTTAACCGTTTTCTCGACAATTTTGCGCATGAGCGATTTCGTGCAAGTCATTTCTTGTTCGCTTCCTTTCTATAGTGTAAGTTGCAACTGAATGAATGTTAGTTTGCATTTGTTGTTACAGCAATCAAACGGATTCATTTACTGGCTATGTTTGACTTTTGTTTCTTTGTAAAATACATTTTCTTATGATTGCTATTTGATCTAATAAATTGCATATAGGTCAAATTAATTTAACGGATGATTTATTTTGAGTTCCTCGGTATATTAGGTTGCACTACATTCGGCTTTGGCCAAAAAATTTACATTCGTCGGATACTAATTCTAACATGTTATAAGTTCGTTAATGTCTCTCTTGGTAATATGGGAGCTTCATCCGTCTATCGCCAATTTTCCATTTCTTCAAAACATTTATTAGAAAAAAAAACACAAATTTGTACATGTCGATCTACCATTAAAAGATCCATATTGATACAATAAAATATGACATTTAAACATCCTATAAACTTTGTCTTTGACAATTTTATCTAGCAGCTTTGGAATAACAGAAATTTTACTTATAGGTCTGTAATTAATCACTTTATTTTTATTACCCGACTTATAAACATGAGTGATATATGAAACTTTCCATTCATCGAGAAATTCTCCATTAGACAGGGATCGATCAAAAAAAAATTGAAGAGGGGAACTTAATGATTCCGAGCAATGTTTAAGAAAAATTGCAAAAATGCCGTAAAAATTACGACTGACCTTAGTATCTAATTCTTGTAAAGCACACTTCACACCTTCATACTTCGCAGTATAAGATACTAGAATCAATAACAGGAGTCAAAGAATTAGACCAATAGCTAAGTTCGAAGATTTGTAAATACTTTTAAAATTGTCAGTAAACCAATTGACAATTGTGGCAGGATCTCTAGAACAGGAATCATTGTAAAACATAGTAGATGGGAAGCAAATACTGTTTTTATTTTTAAATTCACAAATTTCCAGAACTTTTTAGGGTTTTCCCTCAGGTTGAGCTCAGTGGAAACTACATAAGCATTAAAGCAGAAATTCGCAAGGAATACATACTCTTTCCTAAGGCGACAATAATTGATATAATCTAAGCGGTTATTTGAATTTTTATAAAGTTTGAAGCTTAATTTTTCGGCCTTTTTTAACTTAGCTAACTTTCTGTTGTACCAAGGTGGATGAGATGTTACTTTTCTTCTAAGCCTTGGTATGGAATTAATCACAATATTTCTAAAAGTATCCAAAAAATAAAAACAAAAATAGATTTTAAACTATTCGAAGGCAGAAGTTGCCATTGGAAATTTTTAAAGCATATTCCATATTTTTAAAAGAAATAGATAAAGCCTTATGGTGAAGAAAAGATCCTCTTGACTAAATCACTGTTGTCCATAAGATCGATGTGGCCGAGCCAATGCATTTATATAAAACTTTAAATTTAACATTTATTTCAAATGCAAACAAGAGGTCTTATGCTCAGAACACATGTGCAGAAGTTTTGGATGCAGTGAAGCGCGCATGCTGTCTTACATCTACATAAACGTCATTCTTTGGCCTTCAGCCGGTTTCGTTGTTGTTAAGATATTTAAAATTAACTTCAGAATTCAGTGGTGCCAAATGATTAAAATTTATATTTTTTTGTTTTTGTGTTGCGGTGGCATTGTCGGTTTCCAGTGGATTTAGAAATAGGGACAACTGATGCCTGAAACAGATGTGCAGAAGGGATGCATACATCGCCCGAGACACACGTGGATATATTCCGAAAAATATGATGCCTAGTTCTGTCAAAACTCAATTTAAAAAACATTAAACTTTATTTAATTTTTTGTTTTATTTTTGATTAAATTTATAAATTGTTATACGATGAGCAGGTTTTATCACATAACAACCTATTTTTCTTTACAAACTCAATTAATTCTTCTTCCATTTTCGCAAATTGTTTTTGTTTACATCAAAACCAAAATACTGGCGGTTTCTCTCAAAATCAGTAATGCCAGACGATTATTATTTAAGTACTTTTTTATTTTTCTTGTCCGAATTGACATGCAGCCAGCTGTGTGTCATATTCCATATAAAATCATATTCATGTATGCGTTCGTTCGTTAAGTAAACTGTAACGTCCTTTCGTTTAATGTTAATTATTTAATGTGATGTCGCGTTTGTTCGGCCCGATCCTACTTCACTGTACTAAATTATATTTTTCATTCCCACATTTGGGGATAATTTTTAATTTGTTATTGTTGTTGACAACAATATAATCTTCTTTTTTATTCAGAAGTTGATTGTGAATTAGAGGGCGATCATCACGCCCACTATCATTTGTGAACAAAACAAAATGCTTACATGCAAATTGATTGAAAACAACAGATATGTATGTATTTTCGAATACGCAAAACAAAGTCTGTTCATTTTGAATTGTTTTTCCCTCAGGAAATGCAAAGCAAAAATTTTCTACCACCTTTCATTTTGCTTTTATTTATTTCTGTTTCCTCCCTAAGGGTAAGCCCAAGTTGTTGTTTATTTTTGTCACCTACACGTGCATTTGGAATAAAATGCTTTAAGGGTATAAATGCACGATAGCTATATGTGTATGTGTATACGTGCGAAGTCCTACATCACGCTCTATAAGCAGCACACACGAGTACCTTCCAAAGGTGATAGTGTCTTGCCACCTGAATGCCTTCATTTCTTGTACACCAACATACAACATAGAATGTCTAGTTTTAGTAATGTGGTATAGCGGTGGGTACCTTCCCCCAACTTTGAACGTCAAAGATATACGTAAATATTTCATTTTCAATGAATCCTTAGACATTCAAAAATGAAGGGATGAGCTTTTGTGATTTGATTATAAATTATCTGGTCAGGTTTGAATGGAAGAAGGATTCAAAAATGTTCTGAAGGAAATGGGTTTTTTGTTTTGTGGTTCTTCTTTTCATTCCATTCCATTATAGAAACGTTAAGTTGAAGCTTTAAATTTGAAGTGTAAGCTCTTGAGATATGATTTATGTTGGATTTGGGTGTTTGAGGAATATTAATGCTTTTTGATGGTGCAACATCCTATTCAATGTTAAAGTGAGTTTAGAGTGTATTTGACGCCTTAATGCGGTTTGTAGCCAGACCGATGTTGTAACGTTTCATAGTGTTTTTGTTTTTAATAAGTTCAAAGAGGGAAGCTCTTTTATTCATAGAACTTTTACGACCAGTGAGGGAAGTGATAATAAAGTAATAAATTGGCAAGGAATATATTCTATTGGGCTAGGGCCTTCGAAAAGACACGGTTAATATAAAAAATTAAATAAAATGTTCCTATTAACTTTAAAGACGGTATGATGAATTTAAATCGTCGATAATAAAACTAAAAATAAATTAAAGTATCAATTAATTTTTAGGGCTTGGTTCTGCTCATTAAGTATTAAGACTAGTAATTTTGGACTTACTAATCAAGAAAATAACAGTCTGGCAGGCATTCGGAGGGTGCGTCACTATGTCCCGGATTTTTGAAAATTTAAAAAATGAGTGTAAAAAGAAAATCCCTTTACAAGGCTACAATTTTAGTACATTTTTGTTTGCATATGCAAGTACGTAAAAATAATCGTCTGGCAGGGTTCTGGCTGGTGCAAGTGCTTGCCAGATGAGTGTATAGCTACTGCTTCGATTGATGGGAGTACAAGAACACTGTTTCTTGAAGTGCATGCAACATCTTTTTGAATAATTACCCTATCGATATGAAATAAACAAAGTTTTAAAGCCCTAAGCTTCTAGTTCTGAAATATTCTAGCAGAATATTCTTACGAGCTGTGGTTATTATCTTAGTGATAAGAAAAGGAGTAAAATAAGCATTTTCTAATTTTTTTAATTTTTTATTTAGAAGGTCCACAAACCTGAGGAAGGTTATATCTTTAATTACGAATGAAAAAGGATATTTTTTTCGTTGATCATCGATAGGTCAATAACCAGTTATGGCATGGTAAATCTAAAGGCAATTTTAGAAATTTGAAGGCATTTCATAATTTTTTTTCTTAAATATTATTATGTACTTCAACGAATATTCGGTAATTCGTAATTTTAAGCAATTAATTTGCGGAATTAGTCGGAAAAATTGGTTCGACTGTCCACATACCCGCCAGGTATTTAAGCTATCTAATAGATATTTTGAAAGAAATAAAGAAAGATCCTTTCAAAATAAGGTAAGAGAGGTAGACATTTTCTGTGTAATTGAACTTCACTAGCAATACTCCCCATAGCAACGTTTAATATGGCAGAATTGTAAGTAAAATAACATTTATTAGCCAAAAAAACAAATCTCTAACAATAAGAATAAAATTCGGCAAATAATGTCAATTTAAAGAGGGTGACTTGGTAATGATTCATTTTTTGAAAGGTTTTTTAGCCAGATATTTTTTGCAAGGTCCTGTATACAGATGAAAGCAAATTTTATATGCCTGGATCAGGTGGTACAGATGGATGGATCAGATTTACATAAGTAAACTTAAACATACTAAAATTGTAGCCTTATAAAAAAGGTTTTTTTCACTTATTATTTACATTTTTAAAAATCCGTAAAACCCTCCGAATGCCTGCCAGACAGTTATTATACCTATCCTAAGAGTATATTAATTTTGACACATAGTTTGTAACACTAAAATTCCTTTAAAATTCGTCGTAGACCCATAAAAGTATATATATTTATGATCAGGACCAAATCCTAAGACTATTTAGCAATGTCCGTCCGTCCGTATTTTGAGGCCTTTAAAGTTATGCTAGGAGGCTGAAATTTGGAGCATATACTCCCTAGGGTCCCGAAATGGTAAAGTGTTAAAAGTTTTTAAATCCGCCCACTGCCACGCCCAAGTTAGAGAGATAAAGTTGTAAAAATTTCACAAGATATGTAGATACTGCCTACCTTTATAAATTTGTCATATAAAGTTTTTACTAAAATGCTGTTTTCTTTGAAAATTTTCATAGAAATCGAAAAAAAATGTTTAACAATATATTTAGCCAATATTTTTTCCATTATATCGCCCATTTAAAGTTTTTGGCCACGCCCACTTTTTGGGGGCGTTTTTTTTTTCAAAAAAATAATTTTTTTTCGATAAATTTCATAGAATGAAATAAAATGCTTTCCATCATCTTCCTTATGAATTTTTTCTTTGGGGTACATAGGGATAAGGACAGGGTATCATACTGTTCGCCCTGAGCGGACTGTAGCCTTTCCTTATGTTTTTTTTGATAGGTAAGTCCAAAATTGCTAGTCAACCAATTTGTATCCTTGTAAAACCTCATTACTCAAATCGTTAACTAGCTCTGCAACTATATTCTCTGTACTATAAACTCATGTTTAAGATAGTTGAAGTAAAAATGTGATAAAGACATTGTCTGTTCATTATTAAGCCCTATAAATATAACCATGCTTATAAGACGGAATATTAAAACATCGAAAGTAAAACCATGATGGGAATAATATGTTTTCTCTTTAAAAATTCCCTGATAGATTAAATAAGATTAGGTTAGGCAGATTTATGATGGAAATGCCCCCATTAAACGATAGGCATCATAATGAGCCCATCGCTATCCCTGGAAGAACCAAGAGCAGAAAGTCAGTAACATCAAACCGAAAAGCAACCCAAACATCCTTCAACATTTTCTCAAAGCATTTTACTTTTTCACGAAAACCTAATAGCTTATCGACCCTAAATCTGCTGCACGCGATCGAACCTTCATTTGCACAACATTAGTGTAATATCCTAAATTGAACATATGCCATCCAAATACCTACACTCGTTTGTTTATGATAGTCCCAGACTTCTGGCATACTTCTTGAAAAGACAATGTCCAACCTCAAAATTCCTTTACTTATTTTTGGCTCTCTGAAAATACGCCAAAATGTGTTTTGAAAAAAAAAGGCCAAAATAATTTGGGCGTAATATTTTTTGAAAAAATGCGCCAAAATTTTAGGAAAAAGAGCCAAAAAGTAAAATGGAAATTACACCAGAAAAAGCTATTTTTTTTTGGCATAATTTCCAAATTTGATATGGAAATTGAGCCCAAAAGTCGTTTTGGAATACATTACCTGCACCGGTAGGGCAAAACTTCCAAAATTTTGTATGGAGGCTTTTGGGCGTTTTTTTCTCAACAATTAAAAGTTAAAATAAAGTTTTACAATTATATATAATAAAAAACTTTTTGGGCGTTTTTTCAAAAAGAGTTTTTGGGCATTTTTTTAATTTTCCTTAAATGGAAAAAAAGCCAAAAAAGTTTTGGAAAAAGGCCAACATTCTTGGCAATTATGCCAAAATATTTGTGCGTTTTTTCCTAGGAAAAAATTCCACATTTTTGTATGGAGATTTTTGGGCTGTTTTTCCATTTTAATTTTTGGGCGTAATTTCCTATGGCGTATGTTCAGGGAGCTCTTATTTCTGTAACCATACTAGACTATAGGGCCTTGGATATTCTATATCCAAAAAAGTTGGTTCAACTTTGATATTATTAGCGTTTTCTGATATTTTACCCTTAACTATGGTTTTATATATTTTACAAACCTTTTATATCTGCATTTCGCCACCTTTTCCTTGGAGCACATTCATCTAGGTAAAAGTGTTTGGGCACCCAGCAGGGTCAAACAGGGTTCTGCGCGCACAATGGCGGCCTGACTGGCAATATAAATAATGCTGATATCCTTTACAGATACCTGCTTTATTAGCAGTTATCTTGGCGGCATTAAGCGCAGCTAGGATTTTCGATTGAAAGATAATGTAGAAAGCCGTAATAAAACCTATAAATCTGTTTCTGCTAAATAAATTCCAGATATTGGAATGGCTTAAGAAATTTCCTCAGGTACTTACTCATTCACCTGTAAAATGTGCTGCATCAAAGTCCACCTTCGAATCTGATCTGAATTAATTTTGTGATCTCTTATGATCCCCAAGACTTTTGAAAATATTTTCGAAAAAAATGGTTCACTGTTGAAGATTTCCCGCAGCAGATAAACAATTAGATAGTCCAGCGATAGATAGACCGATTCAACAAAAAAAACCTTGAATATTAAGTAAATTTAAACTCTTAAGTCGAATCGCATTACTGTCAGTTATTCTTGCCCTTGCGGTACATTAGTACAGTCCTCGAATGCGTTTCGTCCCCTGCAACAGATAGTAGATGTTGCATAGTATCTACAGTCCTTATCACCATCAACAGTCTGGTCTGGTATGGTCATCAGAGGATTCATTTTGACATCATAAAATAACAAAAGTTACTCATATTATTCGCCTCAGTTCCTTGAAGCCTACACATTTTCTAAAGTCGTAATAGACAATTATTTTCCACTCAGCGGTAATTTCATTAACAGCATGGGAAATTGAAAATTGTCGAGATGTTCATTTTAATGAGTATGTCTTAGGTAACATGCAAAAGTGGTAGGGAATGTGCAATTGTAGGCTGTAATCCTGTTGCTAAGGCTAATTGGTTAGATCGTCTCTACTGCCACCCTACACAGTAAGTAGGCTTGTTATATTACAATGTAAATAGGATGCAGTCCTAACAACCCAAAGATTTTCCAAAAAATTAAATGCCACCCGGTAAAGAGAAAAACAGCTTCTAATCCCTCATCTATATCAAAATACATATTTTTTTTTTCAATTATTCTGTCATATGTCATATGTCATATTCTATACATTTAAGCTGTCATACATTGTTGTGACAGCATTATTCTCCACCCCTGCATGTAGCAAATAATTGGCATCCTTCGTGTTTGACACTTTGATCTGTGTTGAAAGAAAAAACATGTAGCTAACTAGGGTAATATTCCAAGGCCGGGACAAATTTTATATGAGCTTTTAATAAGGAGAAAAACAATTTTTATTTCCATTGTGAAATTGTTTACACTGCTCTCTCATTTAGCGCTCTATTGGTTCAAATTAAGCCGTCAACCTTCTTCAGCATAACGAACGAAGGATCTTCCGTTGTTCTTTTCATATCATCAAATATCTTTTATAAACTTTCACCTTATTATTTGCGCTTATTATTTCTACGGCAAAACTTCCTTCTAGGTAGGATATTCTTATTGTTTATATTCTGCTTTCTATAATTGGAAGATTTGTTGCCAACGATTATTTTGATATTTGTCAATACTTTCCGCTTACTGGCTTTATTAATATTAAAATGTTTAACAAATGGCAAATGGTATAATAAAAATAAAATCAATTCCCAACGTTCTTCCCATGGCTCCAAAATTTCCATAGGTGGGTGCAACAATTTATCACTTTGCTTTTGAAAGTAATTTGCTTCCGCGATATCTATTTCGTTGTCTCTGCGGTTGTCTACCCTCATGGTGGTGGAAAAATTAGATTACAAATTGATATGAAAGAGAAATGAATGGCAGCATTTTTGTGACGCTATTTTATTTCTTCACATTGGCGTCTTTCATTTTGGTTGTATTTTCCGCAGAGATACCCATCCGTCGCACTTTAGCATGCTTTCAGGTCGTTCGTTTTCCTTGTGGTCAGAGTAATAAATTGGGATAATTTATCTGATTTGTGGTATGTACGAGGATATTTGCTAATACTTAGCTCATGTTCATTTTTGCTCATCCCCGGCACAGCACAGAAACCAGAAGTGGAGTGGTATCTAGATAAATAAATTTTTGAAACATTGAAACAACTATTAGATTAAGCAATGTGTATAGAATAAATATTTTGACTTTGTATTTAAATATATTCTAAAAAAAAAAATTAATTATTAAAATATCATGAATATATTTTTAAAGGGATTAAAATACTGTACAGAGCCCCGCATATATTTTGATCCGTTTAAAAATAAAAATTAAATTAATGTATGTTGCGATTGAAAAAACATCAAAATTTTATTTTATTTAAATAAAAAAAAAATATATTATATATAATAGTTATAATAACTTCGCTTAAGGGTGTAAGAAAGTGTATTTTCTACTTAAAATTAATAAAAAAGTATTTAACATTTATATACAAATCTTTTAAAAGGAATACATACATAGGTACTACATTAAAATATTTGAACTGTAAAATAAATAAATAAAAATTATAATTAGTAAAATCATAGAAAACAAATAATATTTATATAAACATTTAGTGAACATTTTAAGAAGACAAAGTCATATTTATTGCATCATAACAATGGAATGAGTTAGAGCACAAACAAAAAACTAAATCCAAAACATGTTATTTTTATATTAAATAGTTTAATAATAATTAATAAAATTTAAATAAAAAAAACAAAAAAATTGTTTTTATTTTAATTTTAAACAATTGCTGATATTTTTGATAATAACCGTAGCAGAAGAAGAGCATCAATTCTATCATTGCTTGCCTATGGCAGCCCAGTTTAAGATGTTCTAGCTTCTATGTATAGCGCAAATGGATTTCGACCGAAATACGCAACTTTGCTTGATAAGGTAAGTAAGCCGTTATTGTAATTCTGCCAGAATGCTTCACCTTAGATCCCTCAGCCAGAAGATAACTCTATGCGCCAGAAAGTAACTTTGAAGTCTACGGCTATTCCGAGGTAATAAACTGACGTCTCTCTGGTTATGATTTCTGAATCTTATTATAATGGTATTCCACTGTCATTTATATCAGTAGATTAAGGACATTATGTTCCTTGTCTTAATCACTGCGCTGATTTCAGAAGCCCAGGCCGCCAAAAAGATCTTTTTTAGTATTTTATTTCTTCACGAAGGATCTAATAGTCCTTTCTTGGGTTTCCATTTTGTACGGAAGTGATCTTCTGTATGCTTAGTTCACACAATGATCTTGAGCTTAAAGATAGTCCTCTATACGCAGGAGATTGCGTAGCAACAAAAAGACTTTTTCAAGGCATTCAGTAAGCCATTTCTTAAGTTTGGGGCACAGATGAGGAATTAACCAGATAGTCAACTCTGCAATCCCCTATCACTTTCAACCCGCAAAAAATATTTAATAATGGCCGCAAAATCCTCTCTCAATTTTCCCATCTGAAAATACATGTAAGCCAAATACATGAAGATAGATCTAATTTACTGGATTACCCGCCAAAAATAATTGTGTGGAGTTTTGCAACATATCCAAATGGCAACAACAAAACAACTGGTCACGGCGGTTGTGTTGAGAAATAGGAAGTGCTGCGAAGTGTTGAGTTTATGTGATTCAACTTTTATAACTATTTTAATGTTTATGAAGAAAGAAAAAAATAGTTAAACAATATATACGAAGATGTAACAATTTAATTCGAATATTTTTTGCGGTTATAAAATAGTTCTCTATTTTATATCTGCCTTAAAATGAACTTAAGTGGGCTGTTTTATTGTATATTTTATTGTATTATTGCATAAATATTACTAAATTAGTAATTAAATTAATTAAAAAAATTATGAAAATAAACAAAACAATTTACTGCTACTACTACTAGTAAGTGATTGCAAGTAATGTTAAAAACGTGTTTTCACGTAACAAAAATAATATTTGTAAGGATATGGATCACGTTATATTAAAAAGCGTTTTAAACCAGTGCACAATTGTAATGCAAATTTTCCACTGAGCACTAAACCGAGATTAAGGTTAATCTGCCCTTAATCCACTTTAAATCTCAAGATTAACCATACTTACTTACTTACTTAGGTAGCGCTACAGTCCGGGGTGGACCTGGGCCTCAACCAATACGCCTCTCCAGTTAGTACGACCTTTGACTAACTGCCTCCAGTTGCGCACTCCAAGTTGGTTGAGGTCCCCTTCCACTTACACGCGGCACCTTAGGCGAGGTCTTCCTCTACTGCGTTGTCCCTCCGGGTTGTATTCGAAGACTCTTCAGGGCGGAGCGTTGGTGTCCATTCGCTCTACATGTCCTCGCCATCTTAGACGACTAATCCGTATTTTTCTGGCCAGGTCGATGTCGCTGTACAGCTCGTCGAGTTCGCCGTTAAATCTCCTCCTCCAAAGCTTGTCAACGCAAACGGGACCGAAAATCACTCGAAGAATTTTGCGTTCGAAACGACCAAGGAGATCTTCATCCGCTATAGATCTTCATCCGATAAAGTCCATGCTTCTGCGCCACACAGAAGGACTGGGATGATGAGGGTCTTATATAGAGCCTCATCATCCCAATCCTGGTGTATAATTATAATTGCCTCCTTAGGCCAAAGTAACAGCGGTTGGCAAGTGCAATTCTTCGCTTGATTTCTGACGATATATCGTTGTCAGAGTTAATAGCGGAGCCGAGGTAGATAAAGTCCCGAACTACCTCAAAGATATAGCTGTCTATCGTGACGTTCTGTCCGATTCGTCGATGTTGTGCGTCCCTTCTTGTTGACAGCATATATTTCGTTTTGCCCTCATTCACTTCTAAACCCATTTCTGCCGCCTCTGTACTGCAAATGCACCAGTGACAGCTCGCTGTGTTCTGCCAATGATGTCGATGTCGTCGGCGTAAGCAAGTAGTTGCACAGACTTTTGGAAAATTGTGCCCCTGGTGTTGGCTTGCGAGTTTCGCACAATTCTCTCAAGTATGATATTAAAGAAGTTACATGACAGCGCATAGCCTTGTCTAAATCCTTTTTTGACATCAAAGGTCTCGGTGAGATTGTTTCCGACCTCAATAGAGCAGAGAGAGTTCTCCATCGTCATCCTGCACAATCTGACGAGTTTGGCAGGGATGCCAAACCTGGACATGGCTCTGTATAGCTCGTCTCTATAAATGCTGTCATATGCGGACTTAAAATCGATAAAAAGATGGTGAGTATCGATCTGGACTTCTTGGGTTTTTTCCAGGATCTGCCGAAGTGTGAAAATCTGGTCAGTTGTGGACTTAGTGGGCCTAAAACCGCACTGATAGGGTCCAATCAGTTCGTTGACGAATGGTTTCAGGCGTTCACACAGCACGGCAGACAGGATCTTGTATGCGATGTTGAGGAGACTTATACCTCTATAGTTGTCGCAGTTAAGAGGGTCTCCTTTCTTGTGGATCGGGCAAACAATGCTGAGGTTCCATTCATCAGGCATACTTCCCTCTGACCAAATCTTGGAGACGAGTTGGTGTATGCTCCCGCTGCCTTGAAAAGTTCGGCAGTTAATCCGTCCGGTCCAGCAGCCTTGTTGGATTTCAATTTGGATATTGCTATCCTCACTTAATTTTGGTCAGGTGGGCGGGAGTCTTGGCTTTCATCACCCATGTTGAATGGTACAAACCCAAGATTAAAAATAAAACTAGGTAATAAACTTCGTTTGCATGAAAATTCGGGTTGCGAACACACTCTATACGACTCACTACTCTCCTACTCTCAACATGTCTCATATCTTTTCTTGAATTGCAATTTTGTCCCTTTCAGCTATCCCAATATTAATTAGGCACTGACGGCAATATTTGCTGTATATGCGACTTCTCCCGGCCAATGCAACCATTAAAAAATTGAGATTGGTTTGAAGAATAAAATGGTGTGCTAAATATATTTTCATCCTTTTTCCACATTTTAATTTTATTTTCGCTTTGTTTGACGTTCAAGAAAAAACATCTGTTCTCCTTCGAAATGTCAATTACGTCCTCTTTAAAATTGAGGACGTAATTGACATTTCAAAAGAGAACAGATGTTTTTTCTTGAACGTGATAAACGCAAAACTGCGATAAAGAGAGTCAAACGTCAGATAAATCTATTTTCTTCGGCGGAAACGTTGAAGGATTAATTTTTTATTTTTGTTTAATTACATAAATGCTTCAATATAACCATCCATAACAAAATCCGTGTTTGTTAAGTTATACTTAAATTTATTGTAAGCCGAAAATGTGTGATCAACTTTCTTATTATATATTAGTCACGTTAATCAATATTATTTTGATTATTTTTCATTAAAAATTAGAATAAATTGGTTAAAACATAGCTTAATTCTCAATATTAAAATATTTTATTATGTCATTAGTTGTGTGGTAAGTATGTTGTGAGTTGTAATCTGCTAAAATTCATCAACTGTTCCCAACTTCTTGCTATAAAAAATGACATTTCATGGGGGCGGGCATTAGCCCCAAATAATTCGATTCATGTGTGCGTGATTCCCATTTGATTTGCATGTAAAAGCCCATATAAGTGCAAATTATGTGGGGCTTATCAGTTTGACTTATCTTGTAGACTAAAAAAATGCAACTACGACAACTCCGACTACCAACTGGGCATAATTAATTTTATGAACACTCCACGAGGAGATCTGGGAAGTCCAGCGTCTTTACTCAAGTAATCTGAGATCTTCTATACCAACTACCTTGTCATCACTCGTATCAAAGCACATTCAGCACGACATCAGCAAAGAATTACAAGTCGAACGTCAAAGGCAAGCAAAATACTCAAACACAGGAGCGAAAGAGAGCATTCAGATTGCTGAAGGGCAGCAGGTTGTAACGAAAACAAATCCCAACAATGAGTGTAAACCAGCAGTAATAGAGGGCAGAGTCCATCCACGATCTTACATCATCAGAGATGACAACGGAAATAAGTTCCGCCGAAACTCCAGTTCTATCAAACCAACAGAAGCCCACATACAGATCCCATCAAACAGCAGCGCGAGCTTCAACCACCAAGAGCCGACTCAATCGGAACCAGAAATCACTTCAAAAAACTCTTTAAACCAAGCTTTATCTAATCCAAATATCCTTATTTCTAAATCCGCAGATTTAACTAACTCCTCTAATAGCATAGCAGGCAAAACATCAGCCTCGGCAGTGCCAACAACAGCAACCATCACTACGAGATCCGAAAGGACAGTCAAGCCACCAGAACGACTTATGCTCTAACACCACGAGATTCGAAGCTTCAAGAAGGGAAATGCAATGTAGCCTGGCCCTGTAGGTCTCTGTTGCACCTACCCGTGAACTCATAAGCTACTCATCTGCATGTCTATCATCCACCTTTTCAGTTATGACTTCTACCCACTGTTCTGAATGCAGGTGGAGTGTTCCGCTATGCTTTTGCCTTCTTATAAGGAAATCATTGTACATGCTTTTAAGCACTTGCGCTTGTATACTGTCAAGTTCAGTTGCCTTCTTATTCTGTAGTGTTTTCGCCGCCACTATCAGTTTGACTTTGGTGGAAAAGTCTTTCTATTAAACTCCGGCTTTCAGTACAGGGATGGTGGCCTGTGCCCGCTAACTTTCGCACTACGACTTGATATCAATGTTCTTTAAATGCCGTAATATTCTTCTCTTCAGCTTAAATATGGCATATATTTTTTTTCCTAAGGTAGGTGGAACATTTTACATGAAACACTATGAGGACCGAACGCATGTGCTTGATGGCAATAGTCTTATATTCTTCGTACTCACTTAATTGCATATTTGTACTCAACTAGTACGTCCGTTTGTACTAGCTGTTTTGGAGTATCTTCTCCATCGGTAGCGCCGCCAAGACTGATTATTATTGCACAAAGCAAATGTCTTAACTATAAGATTCAACCTATGATCAAAGCCTTTGGTACCTCAAATATCCAGTTAGCCAGATTGAGCAATAAAGGCTGTAATTAAACCTACGCCATCAAGGTTAGATGGCCTTGACATATGTGATAAAATTTAACGATAAAAAGGAAGGAAAGGCTATAGTCCGCTTTGGCGAACAGTATGATATCCTATCCATATCCCTTTATACCCCAAAGAAAAAAGCGTTAAGAACATGATGGATAGTATTTTATTTCAATTAGTTATGAAATTGATAAAAAAGAACATATTTTTTGAAAAAACCCCTCCACTTGTAAAGGAGTTCAGTGTCTTCATATTTTGTCAAAGTTCTAACCCTTTATCTCTTGAACTACAGGTTTAAAAGTTTACTTTTTTCTAAAATTCTAAGGCGTAGCAGTGGGCGTATGTAAAAAACTTTAACACTTTACTATTTCGGGACCCTAGGGAGTACATGTTCCAAATTTCAGCTTTCCAGTATAAATTTAAAGTCCTCAAAATTTAATACGGACGGACATTGACTTGGCAATAGGTTTTGGTCCTGATTATAACTGTATACACTTTTAAGGGTCGACGACTTTCAGATAGCCAAGTAGCCATCTAAGCTCTTGAGTCATCTGTCATTAAATCAAAGCTTGTTCAAGAAACCTTCATGGACATCTATGAAATTGCGCTACGAAAAACTCAGTCATTCTTCACTGGATCCCAGCTTACAGGGGTTTTACTGGTAACGGAGCCGCTGACTCCCTGGCTAAAGTCGGCCCTGAACCCTTTTGTGGTGTCTATCCCATATCGAATCCAATGAAGTCTGGCTTAAATCAACTGGTCAGAACTGTACTTAACAATTCTTCCCCAAATTTCCGCCCAGGAAATGCTAATTCCTAATTAACCTGGACAGGAACAGTCTAGGAACATTCAGTGATCATTGTTTCCTGAAAAAACACTTTCACCGCATTGGTCTCTCACCGGACCCTAGATGTAGACTTTGTTTAGAGAGTGACGAATCCTCACTTCACATACTCATGGACTCTTTCGTCTCAGGAAGAACATCTTCGGTGAGGAAATCATCTCACCAACAAGCCTCACTACCTTACACCCAGAGAAGATTCATGTCTTCCTGACTTCCTCCGGAGCTGAACCATTGCTCTAGGACCCCTCCAGGGAATTCACAATAGACTCCATTTAGAGCCGCAGTGGCAGAGCGCCGTCTATGCTCTCCCGACGTCCAATCTATCTAAGGGTCTACGACGAATATTAAGGAGTGTTACAAACTATGTGTATACTCCTAAGGGTATATTAATTTCCCAACTTCGCTGGACGTAAAAATTCGGGCTTTGAAACGAAAACATCAAATTGTTTCGCCATGCAGCTTCTTAGTTTCTGGCAGACCCACTTTTGTTGTTTAAGTTCGAAATGTTGGCAATATTATAAAGACAGCCTCTTTAGTAAACTAGTGGAAATATTGTAGTAAAAATGCACTCAGCAGAAACTTACCTATTGTATTTCTTCCCCCATTGAATGTAGAACAATGAATAATACATTAAAACATTTTCTAGTCTCCGTGCTTGGATCCGACTTTTATCTCTATAAAAAATATTTTTTTTTGTAGAAAACCATAAAAAGTACAACTACAAACGAATATTTTTGTATTAATCAATTTCCGCTTTTTAAATCCTCTTGGATTTATTTTTTAAAAAATTGCATATAGTGTATCCGTTTTTTAATTGAAAAAAGCATCATAAATATTCTATTGAACTTCTAAAAAATGATCCGAGTGCATACTCTAAACTCTACACAGCAAGCACTTTTGAACACTCACTCTTGTCCTCGTTTGATGTGGTACTGATTTAACAAGGATTTTCGATTATGTTTTTGTGTTTCGCAGTAGCACTTATGTACGTTTAAAATAAATCGAAATATTGAAAATATTATTCGAACAAATATATCACAGACAGTTGATTTTATAAGGACTTTTCTAAATTGAAGCATTTTACACGTGAAAACTGTTAATTTCAGCATGTTCCCGTAAGCATTCATTAGTAGAGGGGATGTATTGCTTTTTAAATTAATGAAAACTGGAACTCTAAAGAATCCGTCAAGTTTTATGGAACACTTTATTTACATTCGTGCGCATTCAATAATCTGCTGCATTTAGCAATTTCAATTTGTTGGCTAAACTTAAGATAAATACGTATTTATTTCTATTGATTCTGCGAATCAGATCGAGTAGTGTAATGAAAAATATTTCACATAAACTACTCTGTTCGGGAAAAAAAACTTTTATTGTCAATTCTATAGAAGAAAAGAGATTATTTTCTGCGGAACTAATTTTTCTGTTGAAAACAAAATGGAAGCTTTATTCATAGGCTTTGAGATTTGTAAAGGGGGTTTTTTTTTTAGAGGTTGGTTTTTCGAATAGAGATAAAACTGACATTTTGTGGTCAAATCTGGCAACTCTAATGTCATTATGTTCAAGAACAACGCTTGCAAATCGTGTATAATCGTCCATCAGAGCATTAATTCGGTTAACCATGGACCGTTTTCGCACTACATTTACTCTATGTGATAATACGCATCCGCAAAGACGTCGAACAGTGCGCACCGAAGAAACAATTACCGCTGTAGAGCAAAGTGTTGAAGAGGACCTGAATGAATCGATTCGCCACCGTGCACAGCAATTGGAGCTTTATCTCTTCTTACGACCTTACAAGATCCAGCTTGTGCAAGAATTAAAGCCGCGAGACCATGGAGCCTGTATCGAGGATTATTTTCTTTGGGGATATGTGAAGTCGCTCGCCTACGCCAACAAACCAGAAACATTTGGGGACTTGGAAGCCAACATTCGTGGCGACATACAGCCCCAAATGCTTGAAAAAGTGGTTGAAAATTGGACCTCAAAATTGTCTTTATTCGAACCAGCCACGGCGGCCACATGGCCGAAATCATATTTAAACATTAATGACATAAAATTAACCTTCCAATAAAGCCAAATTGATGGACATTAAAACGATTTTCTTGTGTTTTATATCAATTCGAAGTTTTATAGGTCTTTAAAAAAACACCCTTTATTTTCTTCTTCAAAATTAAGTGCTCTGTAATAGTGTTTCGTTCTAAAAAGAATCATTAGCTTTCTCCAAAATAGGACAAGTCAGTGTTTCAAGAAAATCCGACGTTTTTCTTTTTATTAAAGGATTGCGAGGTGCACATAGAAATAAAGTGCACGACTTCGTCATACGAAACTTTCTCGGTACATGAAATGCATTTTTGAACCGCAAAAAGAATCACTTTTTAGGTTTTGGAAAATTAGATTTTCTCAAAAACGGCACATAGGATTTCGATGTAATTTCACACATTGGACACTTTTAACATAATTGTTCGAAATACAAAAAATTAACAAATTTGTAAATTTTGTTTGTAGACCAAAGCAATTCATTGTATGTGCAAAACACCTGCGGTGATTTGTTTTGGAAAGCTGACGTCAGAATCTACAAGGTACGGCCTAGCTTAGTCAGCGTCGGAGTAGAGTCTTTTGTGTTTGTTTTGTGTTATGTGTAGGCATTTCAGATTAGACGTGAGCAATATTCGTGGGCTAAGGGCGACATTTTTTTCATTGTACGCCCACACGAATCTCAATAAACCAGCTGTTTTGACACTAGTTGAAGAACAGGTCAGCTTTGATTCTGATTGAACGGAGTTTATTTTGGCTGGGTATAACTTAATGTCATTATTCTGCACCCATCGAGGTGCCGCCGTTTACATATGTAGTGAAGTAGCCTACCAACTTCTACCTCAATATTGCCAATGTTGCAATTCAGAATTTCATTTTATTTGGCTAAAATTCCATGTCCGCAGGCAATTTATATTTACATTACTCCTTTACTTACAGAAGCCCAAACCAGGACAGGCATTCGACTTATATTGAGTTTGATAAGCTGTCTGATTCCATCACCAAAATTGTTATCTTTTATCCTTGTACTGAAGTTGTCATTGCGGGCGATTTCAAGTTGGCTTCGACATTCTGGACAGACACTACCCGAAGGAAGTTATGTCGAGATCTTTGCTGAGGTTAATGATTTAACCCAGATTGTAAATGAGCCGACACGAATACCTGACGTAACCGGTCAAAACGCCAACACTCTGGACTTGTTTCTTACCTCTCACCCTGATAAATACACTTCAAATGTATTATCGCCTCTAGGGTCGTCAGACCATTGTATCATATCGGCGAATTTCTCGTACTCCAGCCACACAGTTAAAGAACAAGCTCCTTAAAGAACCGTATGGCAATACGAGAAAGCCAATTAGGAAGCTTTAAACGGTTTCTTTAGGAGTTTTAAGTGGTCGTTGTTCTTCCTCAACAACGAGGTGGATGCCGCTGCCGGTATGATCAACAGGATCAAGCGATCGTTGCGCTTGATATTTTAAAGGCATTTGACAGAGTTTGGCAGCAAGCTCTTTTGTCGAAAATGCATGCATTTGGGATCGATGTTACCCTTCTTCAATGGATTAAAAATTTCCTTTCGGAACGTTCAATACAAATTGTTTTGGACGGTTTCAAGTCTGCAACTTACCAAATAAATGCTGGTGTTCCCCAAGGCTCCGTTTTGTCTCCGTCTCTCTTTCTCATTTTTATAACTGATCTCCTGTCTGTTACTTCTAATCCTATTCATTCCTTCGCCGATGACAGTGCCCACAGCTTTACATTTTCGTTTCTTGGGCAACGCCCATCATCTTCGGGCGTTGAACTGGAACGGCAACGTATGTTAAGCTCATTAAATTCCGATCTTGACAGCATACTTAGATGGGACAACAAAAACACAGTGGAATTTAATGCTTCCAAAACGCAATGCTGTCTGCTGTCATTGAAGCGAAACCCTAATTTTCTGCCATTAACAATGGATGGCACTTGCATCGCTGAAACCGAACGAATTTCCATTCTGGGTATGTGTGTTAATGACAACCTTCGTTGGAATGACCACATATTTGATGTCGCCAAGAACTCTGCGAAATGTCTAGACTTCCTTATGCGATGCAAGAAATATTTCACTGTAATATTTTTTTGCAAAAATTTATTAGGCGTTTATTCGCCCCAAACTTGAGTATAACGCTCATATGTGGTCCGGTGGTCCAATTACATATTTGGAGCTAATTGACAGGATTCAAAAAACGTGCGGTAAAACTTATTGGCGATCGAGACATCGCGAAATCACTTGACTCTCTTAGTCATCGTCGTAATGTCTCCTGCCTTTGATTATTTTGTCGGTACTTCCACCACACGTGCTCGAACGAAATAGCCAGTTGCATTCCACCACTTCAAGTATTCAACCGCAATACCCGTCATGCAAGGAATGCTTATCAGTTCACCCTAAAGCCTGTATTCGGGTGTACAGTGAAATACAAGGATGCGTTTTTCAATCGTACAACGCGAATGTGGAATGCTCTACCGCTCTCTGTTTTGCCCTCACATTACAGTTTGCAGACATCTAAAACCAACGTTCACCGGTATCTGCCTTTTCCTAATCCTTCACTTTCCAAATAAACAAATAACCGCACTGTGTTATTTCATTATAAGCGAATCCAAAATCCCTTTAGTGCGCGTATATTATTAAAAAAAATTTAGTATACTAATGTATACGAAAAAGTTAAAAATGGCTGAAACACAGAAAAATATTCTATATTACCGCAGAGTTTCAAATAAATACCGTTGATAGTTTTTTTTCAATATAAAATATATGACTCTTAAAAGCATGTTTTATTAGTTCTATTGTAGGATTTAGATTTACTTGCAAATCCGACAAAAAACAATTTTGCACTGTGCATCCACTTTAAGCTTTCCGCCTTAAATGATTAATTAAAATCAAAATATGTATCCTGAAATACGCGTATATAATTAATTTGTGTTATTCAATTTTATTCAGATTTTTATTGTAATTCGGAGTACTATGTTCAGCGACTTAGAGTGAAGTGTCTTAAGGGGTTACATGGGTTTATTCGGCGAAAAAAAGTTCTATTTTCAAATATTTTTTTTTATATAAAAAATAAAGTATTTTTTTCCAACTTTTTACTGTCTTTAAGGTATACATTTGAAAAAGAATTTCTGAAATTTCCAAAGGAAAATATTCAAAACTCCGTCATTGTGACGTCATTTCTGGTGATCCCTCGGAAAAAAGGTGCGTCCGCGTTTACAGTAGAACACGTGACATCATCATCAGAAGTGTGAAAAAAATTCCCCTTTCGTAGTTAAGACCATAAACTAGAATTTGGACAAAGGAAAAAAAAAATGAAAATTGAATTTTTGGCAGACCTTTTTACAAAAAAATGCTAATTTACCTTTAAAAATTGCTCAACTTTTTTTGAATTGGGCCTTTGAACAATTTTTTTGGTAACTAAAAGACTAATCAATTAATTTAAATTTACCGACGCTTAGTTGGTTGTTTTCCAACATATTTAAGAGACTTTTAATAGAAAATTTAATGCCGCTGTTTACTTTTTGGGCATGCTTTTGACTAGTTTCTCGATGAGTTGGTGCGGAATACTACCCTATTCCGTCCGAATCTGAGTCGCCTAAGGTCCTTGGTGCATTTTCGTACCGTACCAGTCGTTTTTTCAAAAGAGCTCATAAATTTTCAATTGGGTTCAGGTCTGGTCTTTATCTTATGAAATGTTTGAAATGTTTGCCTACCAAGCTAATTTTTAACAATTTTAGCAGTATGTTTAGGATCTCCATCCCGTTGAAATAGGACTTCATCTTCTGGGTATGCACTTTCGTCCACGAAGTCTGGTTGATTGTCTTCTAAAATACGAAGATAATCTTCCTTCTTCAGTATGCCATTAATTTTTACTAGCGGTCCTACTAACTACCTCCTCCATGTTTCATGGTTTCTTTCACTTGGTGTTTTTCTATGGTCAGTGCCAATAATACTGCTTCTGACTGGAAACCGTTAATTTTTTGCATCTGACCATATCAACCTTTTCCAGTCATATACGCTCCAATCCTTGTGATCTTTGCAAAATTTCAGGCGCGCCGCTACATTTTTCGTTGACAGTGCTTGTTTTTTTTGTTTAACAGCCGAAGTCAGATCTATATACTGTCCATTCGCCATTTTTTGCTTAAGGCTCTTGCAGCTTCTTTTGGTGTTGTGACTTGTTTAGTTACCATCATCCGCTCCATAGCTCGGGCATCTCTATTGGTAAGCAAGCAATGTTAGTCGCGATTTCTTTACTTCTGGCGCGCTCACATTGCGCCTTTTTCTGACTTGAAGCAGCAGAAAAATAACAGCCACTCAAAGCCAAATTTGAGAAGGATGTATCCACATCTGTTCGCCGTTGCATAAAATACTAACTCACAGTCTAATAAACTGTATTTAATTCATGCTATTGCTGTAGCTGGCACTGATGTTGTCCTTGTCTTTCTGAAATTGTTTACTCTCTTATTGTTTTTCCTTTTCGGTATTTTAATGTTTTTAAAGTCAGCTATGAGCGAGAGAGTGAGTGGTAAAAACTCCTGGTGAACAATTGGTGAACTAGAAATAACGCAAAAAAATTTAAAAGGAAAAAGAGCCCACAAATCTCCATACAAAATTGTGGCATTTTTCCTAGGAAATGGTGTTTTTTCCATGAGTTCCATCGCGTAATTGAATTTCTTGTTAACGAAGTGGTGAATTGAGGACATTAGTATCGCATACTCTGATGTTTTGATTACTTGTGGACGCTGTTTACATTTAATAAACATTTTATACATTTGGTAAACATTCGAGAACCCAACACTGGAGTTTTGTGCTGGCATGAGATAGTAGATCTGATGAATGTTTATCCTTAATTTGTGGACTGGACAACAACTGCTTTATATCATTTTTCAAAATTTTTCCTGTTGGCTTCATGTTATAAAAATATCCCAAGCGCAAGCTATTTCATAGCTGCCCTAGACGTAGGTATATACGTAAATAAACTGGTGAAATTTAATTAGAAGTAAGAAAATTAGGAGCTACGTTAGGAATCCACATCCCATTGAGAGATGCGGTGAAATCACAGAAAGTCAATCACAGTTGAGAGTATTCGAGTAAATATAAATAATAAATAATAGGAAACTATCGACTTTCAAATTATTTGGTACGTATCTGCATGACCACTTTGCAAAGTGCCGTCGTCGATTCGATGAAGCATTTACTTCGAAAGTTAAATAACAAAATGTACGAATGATTTAATACTACTTAACGGGCTCCAGACCCGTGAAGAGTCTCTGCCTGAGACAGAGAAGCCCTCCATGCTTGGTCTTTGAAATGAAAGTTTGGTCTTCCTTGTCATCTTGAACCTGGGGGCTGGGATTCGAAGTTCCTTTTGACTGGAGCATTTTTGTCCATTCGCTCGATGTGGCCGAACCAATGTAGGCGTGTTTTGGCTTTCTGGAATATATCCATATATTGGTACAGCTCATAGATTTCGCGGTTGTATCTTCTCCTCCATTCGGCATCCTCGAACATAGGGCCATAAATTCTTCGAAGAATTTATCTCTCAAAAGAGTTAAGTATCTGCTCTGCTTTCGTGCTTATCGTCCACTCAGCGCCATAGAGCAGAACTGGCAGGATCAGCGTTTTGTATAGCTTACACTTCCTTCGAGTTAGAAGTTTTAAACCCATTTGTTTTGCCAAACCGAAGAAGCAACGGTTTCCTATAGTAATTCTTCGCTAAATCTTACTTAGGTGTCGTTTGTGGAGTTAACCCCGGGGTAGATAAACTCACTAACCACCTCGAAGTTTCTGATTTCAATAGTTACGCTTTGTCCTCTCCGGTGGACAGCTGATTGTTTGTTTATTGAAAGCATGTATTTGGTTTTCACCTCGTTCACTGTAAGGCCAACTAAGCTCGCCTGTTCTTCAATTACCGTAAAAGTCTCTATACCACAGCACGCTGGGAGCAATCGATGGTGTCAATATCGACCAGAAGAACATTAAAAAAATCACATGACGGCGCATCTTGCATGTTTTAATGAGTTTAGATGGGCTGCTGTCGAACTACAAAAAGCACGGGATATAGCCAGATCGGTTTTGACGGAATCCGTATTTCGGTGCTATCAAATACGGCTTTGAACTCGATGAAAATATAATGTGTCTCGACTGAAACCTTAGTGTGAACATTTGGTCTGCGGTCGATCTGCCGGACCAAAAGCCGCACTGGAGATCCACAAATACTTGTTTCTTAAACCTAATGTTTTTGCTCCAATCCTGGGGTTGATTTACGTAGATTTTATCTTCTCCTTTCATATAGATTTAAACATGTTTCTTCTACAACTTGCTTGAAAATTGTTTTGTCACAACGATACAGTTCTACAAAACTATAAGTAAAATCATTAGATATAGATCTGCAATCCAATTCCGTATAGAGAGTGTGAGAAGTCGCTTACGCTTTCCAAACAACGTAATTGCTAAAACGTATTTAAAGAAATCTTCTCTATTACTGCCATAATCACTCTTGTTTGCTAATGATTATAGCCTCATGAACCTACTAACGTACGTAAATTTATTACGTATTCTTTTCTATATAAAACAATTTATTAAATCGCAGCCCTTAAAGGGATTTTGTGTTTCTAAGATATTTTTAACGACGTCGATTTCACTATACCCATTTAACCCATAGGCCGTCATTTATTTTAAATTTCAAGCCTGCTCTGCAAGCAAATAGAATCAATTAATTTTAAAGGCCTAGCCGATACAAAATTAAATCGGTTTACTTTACCTACTTCGCCACTTAATTGAATTTAATAAAATTTGTGTTATCCATTGGTGTGTATCCGTACCTACAAACATACAAGTTATAAATCATTATTTCAACATTATCCCCCCAAAATGGGTTGCATATAATAAATTATATCTACTCAACCATAAAATTTCAAATTAAAGGAAATTAAGTCTAAGCATTAGTGAACCGAAGAAAGCGATTGACTAAAGCAAATGCTGGTCGATGAGGTAAAGACCTGCGCTTTTAATGCAGCTTGGCTATTACTGCAAATGCAAATGCCTCTAGCCGTTCACCTTTTGTTCATAATATAGCGCATAGTCATTAGGATGGCAAAAATCTACCAAGGCTAAGTAAAGTCGTATATCATCGCGATCCACAAAGACTCCAGCACCAGACCCCTGTCCGGTTTTGGAGCCATCTGTGAAAATACGATGGCATTCATTCCATGGTTCAGAGTCTGACTGCAGCGATTTCGTTACCTGTGGAAAGTTGACGTGGTAGTTTTTTCGCAGAAGGATTTTTGGTGTCATTGCATCAGACGAAAAAGGATAATTCTCGAGCAAATTCTTCAAAATTTCACTGCGCATGGTACCAAAATCCACCTCTCTTTAAGCGAAAGACGGTTTTTAGCGTACACCCCATGATATATAAATCAAGGGGAGGAAGATTCATCAAAGCATCTAGAACAGAGCCCGGGGTGCTAGGGAAAGCCCCTGTGCAGCCGAGACATGCCGTTCTTTGGAGTTTGGCAAAAGAAGCAGTAACACGTTTCCGCGAAAGCCTGTTCCATCAAACAACCGATGCGTATGAGAATAGCGGTCTAATCATGGCCGTATAGATCCAAAGGACCCGTTTCGGAGACAAGCCCCATGTCTTACCAAAAGCGCCTTTACACTGCCAGAAAGTCACAGTGATTTATCGGTTTTCGATTCGACATGTTTTTTATCGAGGATTACACCCAGATATTTGACTTCATCGGATATAGGGATGGTGACACCTTTAAGCACGGGATGGGACAGACCAGTGACGATTCTCCTTCTCGTAAAGAGAACAATCTTGGTTTTAAGAGGATTCACTTAAAGGCCATTTGTAGTGCATCAGACATCGATCAAATCTAAGGATCTCTGCGCTTGAGAGCAGACAGCCCCTAGATTTGGCAGAGTTAACAAGCTACAAGCCTGCTACTTAAAACGGCGTTTTACTCAAATTAACCTTGCTGTGCTGTAGGTTAATTTAAGTAAACAAGATGGATGAATACTCTGGGTAACGTCCACTATTAACACTGTTTGGCATTGAAATGGAAATGGATCCTGCCGAGATGCAGATAGGGACGCATGTTATACCTAGATTTGATGATCTCAGCAGCTGCCATGGTTATACTCACAACAAGAGAACTACCACCTTCATTGTGGCGGTTTTTGCTCTTCTTGTGTGAACGGACAACCCAGGCTTTTGTGTCGAGACCAGGGTTCTGGGTTTGCAAACACTTTAACACATCCGCCGATTTCCCTAGTTTCCCATGGATCCAGCAGACAGCCCGCGTAAGCTTGGGTGGTTTGTAGACCTCGAAAGATGAAATCCTAAGCGAAGGGATTTTCGGCACCATACTGCTAATCCATTCAGAGGTTTTCTGTGATGAGGTCTTCACCATGAGGGTTCCGTCCTTTAACACGCTGCCCTCCACCTGAATGCAAGCATTTGTTGCAGCAGTCAGCTCCAAAAGATGATTTTTGCAGTGTTCGGACTCTGCATCACTCATACTATTATCATTGCCCGCTTTCCCAATGCGAACTGCTAAGGAGGCAACTGCACCACTGCTTTCAACACGTGGTTTTTTAGACGCACACCCACCATCAGACCACATGCAGACACAGGACAGCTAAAGACCTTGCTTGTCAGTCTTTTTTTCATCATTGCGATTGGTGTAGATTACCCAAACATTTAAATGAACAATAATGTAATTAATTTTATTTCTATCCAACGACTTAACCCGTGTCTCGACTTGAAATTCATCTGGTCTTTTCCAGGATTTGTCTTAGTATGAAAACTTGGCCAATTGTCGATTTTCCAGGCCGGAAGCTGTTTTTTTTTTTAAAAATTTATATTTTATTTATCTCCAACCTACTACAAAATGTCGCACTTCCTTTTTATATGTAGTGCCGCTTTTCAGGCGCCTTTACTCGCGCTACATTTAGCCTCGGTGCTTTGTTATAGTTACGGTTAGAGAAATGAATTAGCTATCAACTATCATCTACTCCAATCTAGATGGCTTTATATTGTATGTGTAGCTTCGATATATGTCACAACTATTATGATTCTTGAGTAATCCATTCTCCAATCTAGATGGCACTGTAAACATAAAGTGATATTTCTAGAAACAGATATTTCTGCACCTTTTTAGATCATGATCTACCTCTATTTCAAATTTCAGCTTCAGAGTAATTGCTGAAGTGCAGAGAGTAGAGATTTTGAGGGTTTTATTCCAGAATATTTCCTTATTTTTAGTTACTGGAAGTTTGGAACTTTTGCAGCATTGCACGAGGCTCTACCTTTCCTTCTTATCTCAAAGAGACTTTTGGTTGACCAAGGTTCTGACTTTATGTTTTCAATTGTCCGTAAAACATATGCTTTCTTGAACGCAATCTAACTTAATTTTACATTTAACTGAATTCATCGAAACTTATATTGAACTTTATAATATTTTTTTTGAAAATACTATAAAAAAAAAACTAATGAAAATTTTCTCAAATTTATTTTTTTCTTTGAAAGTACAATCCTTCCGGTTAATAATGAAAAATAATTTCATTCAAATGGCTGCTTCGGCTGGCCATGCAGTAGCCTACACGATCGGTCCAATTTTTAAGCACATTATCGATTGTGTGCAGCTTTATTTTACCAATGGCTTCACGAATATTGACCTTTAAAGCGTCAATTGTCTCTGGCATGTCGGCGTAACACTTAGCTTTTACGGCACCCACAAATAATAGTCCAACGGTGTCAAATCGCAACTCCGCGGTGGCCAAACGACATCAGCTCTGTGGCTAATAATGCGATCTTCAAAAACAGGGCGCAAAACATCGAGTGTAGCTTCGGCTGTGTGGCACGTACCGCCGTCCTGCTGAAACGAAATGTTGCGAATATCCTCCTCTTCATCGCCCGATAACGATCGCCATTGACTGTAACGGCCACTCCTTGCTCATTTTCGAAGAAAAATGGGCCAATTATGCCTCTGTACCAAAATCCGCACCAAACAGTGACTCGTTTTGGGTACATCGGCTTTTCAATGTATGCGTGCGGGTTTTCTGTGCCCCAAATGTGACAATTTTGCTTGTTTACATACCCGCCAAGATCAAAATGAGCTTCATCTGAAAAGATGATTTTTTTTTTGGCAAAATCGGCAATCGCAATATTTCCCAGCGTTGTTCAAGCATATATACAACCATATTCGTTCAGCGGAAGGATAAAACTAATTATCTGTCAAATCAGACATGAGCTAAGTGTTACCATTCGCGAAATAAGCACTAGTTGAAAAAAAAAAACGTTAAATGGAGGACCCTATATAATTTGCTCGTAATCAACCTGCACTGCACTGCACATTATTCTTGCGCATGACATCCTTTTATACTCACAACCGAGGCAAGCAAGTGACAATTATAAATTTAAAATATTTGGATGGAAATAGATACTAAAACACAAAAGTAGAAAAAAGTGACAAATGAACAGTTTCTAATAATCAGCAAGCAACAGTAGTATATGTATATATTTATATTTTCCTTTTTCCTAAAAGTTGGTCCTTGCGAACATGAATATCCCTACTCTAGCCACATCTCCCCGTTTTTAGTGTTAGCTCTTGGATCAGTGTAAATTTATTCAAGCTTCCGGACTTGTGCGCTTAATTTATGAACAAACTCACAGAGCTATCTCTGTTCCCGGAATTTAATGCAAAATATGCACTTGCACATCCTTTTTATTTATCACTCCATAAATCCCCCATGCAATACAAACTCAATTGCACATCCAGAAAACTGGCAAATAAGTCTCTACTCCGTGCATTTATGTGCGCCCCTCTAGCTAAGGTAGGGTTGGAAGGGATAAAGTTTTCAAGTTAATCGTCTTTGAATTTCATCAAGTAAAACCTATTCAAAGCAAGGTGTGCCTTGTAATACCTCTTTATCTTTTTGTCGCTGAAAAAAAAACAGCAACATATGTATCTACTATATTGTCTTGGATCAGTTCCTTAATTTGTATGCAATTTCTTTCAGCCATAAAAGTACTCAATTTTACCCCATCTACGCCGTATCTCCTGACTCGACTGCACACTCAAGGACAAATTACGATGATGATGCCGTAAACATATAGCGTTGCTAGTTGCTGCTGCGTTGCATGGGAAGCTGTAGGATGGAAGTGGAAAAAAAGCAACAACAACGTTGAGACAGTAAGTAATTTTCATTCGATTTAACTGAACGGCAAAGTTAAGGGAATCCCTGTATTCTTTTCAAAACATCCATCCACCACACTGACAGAACAAGCATGACGTTTACAAGACGAAGACAAGAATTGTGATTTCTTTCTTCTTTTTTTTTCCTTAGAACGAAAATATCTGCTGCCAAGGATACACGGAAGAATAAAAGTAAACGTTTGTTTGTATATTTTATTTATGTCACGGAGATGTCTAAAGTCTAAGTAAGGGTAAGCAAAATGCGATCCACTCGAATACAACCTGAAGTGTAATACATATAAAATGAAACTTATTCGCATGTGACTTGCGGTAAAGCTGACAGGGTACGACCCTTAAAACTAATTGAGTGGCTTTCTATTCTCGTTGGGGTCGTGATTCTTATTGTTATGGTAATTTGTAACGTTCTACAAGTATGCTGTAATAAATGTTTGCTTCCTTGTGAGTACTCTTATTCTGGATGTGGGTGTGTTTGGGAACATGAGAAGGGTCTAATGTGATTTTTTACCGTTAAAAAATGTTTATAATTACAAACGAGGGTACAAAACCCTCTTTGTTTGCAAATGAATAAGGCGAGAGTATCGATTGCTTAAGCGTCGAATTGGTTTATCCCGATATGCCGCGTACAAGCTAACCTTATGGTGGGTACGCCAGCAAATTGCTATTCCGAAAGTAGAAAGTATTGTTGTTAACGATAAAAGTCACGATTTATTTAGTTGATTAGTAGTAGGATACGAAGTAAGTTTACGAAAAGCCTGCCATAATTACAAGCCATGCATCAGAGGTGCCTACTTCTACTATTCGAAATTCAATACTACCTACTCGAAGCGGAACATTTAAATTTCAAAACGACTCCTTTAGGGGCAGGGTAATAATATTTAGGGGAATTTCATTTTCCTTATTTCACGTGAGATATGACGTACTTAACGCTAAGCGTCGTAAACGAAATTTGAGAGCTTTTCATTTCGAAAAACAATAAAGAATATGTTGTTTTTTTTTGAAGGAATATTAACTTTATTCATCAATTTTTTTCAATGAAGTTGTGTGAATTGTAAATGGTGTTTGATGATTAAAATGAAAACAGATACAAATCTTTAAAGTTTGATTGTATATACATACATATTCAAGTGGTTTTAGTATGTTGGGTGGCTTAGGTTATAGTGGCTTTTCGGCATAAGAGCCGACTCACTTGGGTTAGGTTATGTTAAAATAGGGGTGTGATGTAAAAATCATCACACAACACTAGGCACCGAGGTGAGCCCATCGCGATCGCTGGGGAACCGGCCTAAAAATCGAAAAGGTACACAAAAACCTAAACATTTTCTCTAAAACACACCAATTTCCCTACAAAAGCCAGTAAGGTCTTTGATGTTTGTACCATCTATTTCCTCCAAAGCTTCGAAGATAAGTATTTCCCTAAGAATTTCCTACGACTGCGTGGAATATAATTGCCTCGTATTATATCCTCAACAGCCTGAAGATCTCCACAGAATCTGCAGATTTCTGTATCTGACAGCCCGAGTCTTTTTGCATGTTTCCGCAAGAGGCAATGCCCTGTCAGGACTCCTACTAGTATTATTAGCTTATCCCTACTAATTTTCATAAACTTCCTGGACATCTTACAGTCAAGAAGTGGCCATAGAGCTTTTGACACCTAGTGTACCTCAAGACTTGATTACAGGTTGGTAGGATTAGGTTTATTCCCTCAATCGAAGGGAATTATTATGCAGACGGAAGGTTTTATATCAGCAACCTCACCACTGTTGAGAAGCCCTCCTATTCCTGCAATCTCA
This sequence comes from Ferdinandea cuprea, assembly GCA_963576555.1. Classification (NCBI taxonomy): domain Eukaryota; kingdom Metazoa; phylum Arthropoda; class Insecta; order Diptera; family Syrphidae; genus Ferdinandea; species Ferdinandea cuprea. The sequence continues at coordinate 23,698,845 of OY754960.1, forward strand.
TCTGCCTGCTCATTTCCTTCAATATCGCAGTGTCCTGGCACCCAGCACACTCTCACTCGGTTCTGATTGCATAATGCCTTAAGCATTGTGCGACAGTTCCTGACTATATCAGAATTGATGTAAGTTGATTCCATTGCCTTAAGTGCGGCCTGGCTGCCTATGTAGACAGCAATCACTCGTCCGGAAACCGATCTCATCTGCATTTGCTCAGTCGCCTTGAGGACAGCTAGAACCTCTGATTGGAAGAAGCTGCTTGTTCCCGATAGTCTCATAGATTCCCTCAGTTCTGGATCTTTTGAGAAGATCCCAGACCCTGTTCCCTCTGTCGTTTTCGAACCATCTGTAAAGATTGCAATTTCATTTGTTTTGATAACTGCATCTCTTTGCCAATCCTCCCTTTCCGGATATATTACTTTATACGGAAAGTCGAAGTCGACTAAGGGGGGATTTAATCCCTTAAGATTGGATTTCCTGGCAGTAGCTTCGAAGGGACCGTACTATGTCCGAAGCTATTCCTCTTAAAGTGACCCGAACAAGTCAGTCGTACTACACTTAGACCAGCATTGTTCCTTTGTGATACCACAGGGATCTAGGATAAAGCTTCCCCCTACTCGTTGAACCAATTGGAGCTTCTGAAAAAGCAAAGTAGACAATTGATGCCAATGTTTGCGAGATCACATGTGTCTTCATAGAAGAAGGCTCCGCGATGGAGCTTCCTTTTCCTGGAGAGAGCAGGCCATGTACAAAGGAATTGTTTCCTCCTCCTCTACGTCCATACAACTTCTGCAAAAGTCGTTTGTGAATGCACCAAATCTTGTTGCATATTTACCTATAGGACAGTGTCCAGTGATGTAACCTATAGTAGTGCTAATATTGCGTCTGCTTAGAGAGATAAAATTTTTAGAACGTTTCAGATCCAGCTTAGGCCAGATTCGTTTTGTCGCTAGACATGTAATACCACTTGTCTTCCTTAAGTTTGTTTCCTCTGTAGCAGCCAGCCTAAGCGATAATTTGCAAGTATCGAATGGTATACCTATCTCTCCTTTATTAGGTGAGAGATGTATCTTTCTCTATAGTTTAGCGAGTCCATCAGCCTTACAGTTTGCCAGGAATGTCCTGTGCCCCGGCACCCAGCAAAGGTGAATGTTGAACTGCTCCGACATCTCCTGAAGAGACGATCTGTTGTCTAGGGTTACTATAGAGTTTACAGAGATTTATTTCAAGGACTTTATAGCCGCCTGCCTATGCAGGATGATTTTTTGACTTTGCTTATTTTATTGCGATTGGTCGCTTTATCCAAAACAGTCCACCAGACAGCCACTCCATATGTAAATATCGGTCTTATAACCGAAATGTAAAGCCAGTGGTTGAAAGCCCATAGCTTTTTTACAAGAGCTACTGTACCTTTTTTTTATTCTTTCCTGTATATTAGACTTCCAACTCAACTTTTTATCTATAATCAGACCCAGATATTTCGCTTCTTCAGAGAAAGTTAAGCTTATACCGTTTTAATATCAAGAATTTTATATTTCCTTGAGAAGAGAACTAGTTCACTTTGTGAGGGTTGACAGCCATGTCATTAATATTTAGTACTGATATGTTTGCCTGAGACGTAAATATCAATGTCTTCCGCATAAGTGATCTCTTTGCAACTCTACGCTTCCAGGCATTTTAGTAGTTCATTTACCACGAAGTTCCAAATAAGGGGGGATAGTATACCACCCTGTGGGGTTCCTCTACTGACAGCAATTCTAGCAGATGATCCAGCCAGATTTGGCTGTAAATAAAAGTTCGAACAGCTTACAGATTGCTTAATCTACTTTCAGAGCAGAGCGAACGCAGATATATTGACATTGGTAAAAGCTTCTGCTTTGTCCAGGGAGGAAACCATAGTGTGCTCTTTATTATACAGATCGTATTCGATGGAGCGTACCAGCGTATGCAAAGCCATTTCCACAGATTTACCCTTGCAGTATGCATGCTACTTGTATAGATGCTTGCTGGTAAATGGAGCTCAATCAATCAATGCTTTTAGGAGGGTGTTCACTTGAATTTTTTCTTACAATTAGTATATTTACCTAATATTTTTTTCTTAATTCTTGCATTTAAGGTAATGCATAAAAAGTGTAAAAGCTACTTACATTTCTATGAGGTATTTTTAAGAATTTTATTTAGAAAAGATTTTTTAATGCGAATATGTTTTGATAATCTTTAATCCAGAATTGTATACTTTGTTAACATTTAAGAGCAGCAATAGCATAAATTTATGTCCAATTTGACGGTACCATTGAAATCTAATATGTTCGCGTCATATTCCACATTTTTAATTTTCTCGTATACAAGTTATTGCGATCGTGTCGTGTGGAATTTCCGGGCGCCGGCAGTATGGCGTAATGGTTAGACGAATTTGCTTCAAAGTGCGTATATAAGGTTTTTCGGGTTACATCTCGGGGAAGCTTTTTATTTTTTGCTTTATCACGGCATACCCAGTTTATTTGAAAAAAATAATAAATAATTTATATAAAACCGCAAATATTTTGAAAACTAATAGAGGGAACTCCAAAAAAATAACTGAAAACAAATTTGGTTTGGGCGATTTGTAATGTTAGATCACTACTCTCATACGCATCAGTTGTTTGGTGGAACAGGCTTTCGCGGAAACGTGTTACTGCTTCTTTTGCCAAACTCCAAAGAACGGCTTGTCTCGGCTGCACAGGGGCCTTCCCTAGCACCCCGGGCTCTGCTCTAGATGCTTTGATGGACTGGCATTTTAAAGAACTTGCTCGAGAATTATCCTTTGACCCCCTGTCTTATGGATATGCCGTCTGATGCAATGACACCAGAAATCCTTCTGCGAAAAAACTACCACGTCAACTTTCCACAGGTAACGGAATGGCTTCGGTCAAACTCTGAACCATAGATTGAATGCCATCATATTTTCACGGATGGCTCCAAAACCGCTCAGGGGTCTGGTGCTGGTGTCTTTATGGAATGCGATGATATACGACTTTACTACCCCTTGGGTAAACATGCATCTGTTGTCCAAGCGGAGATTTTGCCATCCTAATGGCTATGCGCTATATTGTGAACAACTGGTGGACGGCTTGAAGCATTTGCATCTGCATTGATAGCCAAGCTGCATTAAAAGCGCTTGTAAGCCCTCTTACCTCGTCCAAGTTAGTGCTAGAACTCAAGCTTTCTCTGAATTTGGTCGGAAGACTGAACACAGTGAATCTTTTCTGGGTACCAGGTCACACTGGCATCCAGGGAAATGAGATCTCGGATGAGCTTGCTACTCAAGGTTCAGAAGAAGTTTTTTCAGGACCCGAACCTGTGTTGGGTCTGCCTGCATCTTTAGTCATGTCGTCTATCGATTCTTGGGTTTCTCGTGAACACAAGATTCGGTGGCGCGATTGCGGTGGATGTAGACAAACCAAACTACTGCGCACGGACGTTTGCAAAGGGTCAGCATCTTTTCTTCTATCTCTGAGGAGAATCGACTGTAGGCTGCTTGTAGGCGTACTTTCGGCCCACAAAGCTTTTGCTAAACATTTAAATGTGTTGGGCTTAAGCGAAACCACTACCTGTCCTGCTTGCGGTGAGGAGGATGACACAGCAGAACACTTTCTCTGCAGTTGTCCGGCCTATGCTCGCATCAGGTGGCGGATCTTCGGGGCTGACGTGGTGAGTGCCGAACATCTAAGATCTTTATCACTGAAGCTCCTTCTCGTTTTTTTTCGAAAGACGGGAAAACTAAGTACATTAATGTAAGGTGTCTGAATGGTAGTACAATGGACCTGTAGTTGTGTCTGAGCGCTCCATGGGATAGTAGCAACCTCCGACAAAAAAAAAAGAACAAAAATATCCCAATAAATGTTTACGAGACGTCCATACCGCGCCACTTACACACGTTCGTCCTGTGTAAATAAGCCCCAAAACACTTCATTGAAGCCTCACAGATTACAAATTAATCGGAGGAGGATAACAAATGATCTAAGGTGCTCCAGTTATGTATTAACAATGCAACAAACTAATTCCTTTCCGGGTCGGCAGAGAAAGAATGTCCCACTATGCCGCATTTAAGTCCTCGTGGACCCATTGTGATACCCTTTTGTGGGGGGCTAGACATTGGTGCTAGAGATGGTTAGGTGAGATGATATCCTCAGAAACCTATAAAGACTACAAGGTGAGACATCAGAAAGTTCAAGTAAGTCATGGAAGTAGTAGCTTCCAAGTGTTCTATTCCTCAAATGACTGAGACTCAGACAATGACAGAGGAAGTGAGGAGTGTTCTCATGTAGCCCTTCATCACCACACCCTCGACATATGTATATTATCATCTTTGAGGTTTAAATTCATTGCATGATTTCTTAGGAAATTATGTCGCATTAGAGCCCCTACCAGCTTAGACAGTGATGACCTGTAGAAGTTGGATGGTCTGGCCACTGTTGTATTCCGGCCAGAGCTTCCTTGATACTTCACAGGTAGTTAGATGCTTCCACCTGTTGTTAGATTTCATATGAAACTTGTTCTCCACTCGTTTCCTAAGACCGCAGAGTGCTGACTTCACCGACTGAAGTGCTCGATTATGATCAGATATATATATTCATTGTAGACCCATACCTCGCTAATTCGTCAGCCCTCTTATGGCTGTCTTTGTCACTGGATCCAGCAGGGACCCAGCACAGATTAACGGCATGCTGCAAGCAGAGAGCCTTAAGTTCTTCACGACAGCGGTGAACTAGCTTAGATTTTATTTAAATAGCAGAAACTGCTTTTATAGCTGGAAGTAGTCAATGAAAATGGTATATATCATTTTGTGGTATTGCCAACAATGACACCTTTCGGACCGCTTTCGCCATCGCCAGAAAATCTGCTTGGAAGACACTGCTGTTGCCAGGAAGCTTGATTGAAAAGTTTAGCTTTAGTTCTTCCATCTTAGATCCATCTGTGTAGATAGATAGCGATTTACTTTTAGTGGGTTCATTCTTATCCCATTCATCTCGACTCGGGAAGGAGCAGGAGAATGGTATGTTGCAGTCCAGTTGTGGAGACATAAAGTCAGAATTGGCAATGTTTTCAAGGTATTTGCTTAGAATCTGTGCATTGCAAAAATTCCCAGGGTTCCAAGTGTTAGTTCGGCTTATCCTTAAAACATTTTTGGTTGCAGATTCCTCCATTTATAGGTCCAGAGGTGTTAAATTAGAAATTGCCTCCAGTCCAGCTGGCCCATGGCTTGCCACCAGACTATGCTGCCATATGTGAGTATTAACCGAACTATTGCTGTATACATCCACAGGATGAACCCTAAAATAACATTATTTATACAAATGAAGTGCATAAGTTAGTCCATTTCAACTAAAACACACTTTGCTTAGTGTCTTTTTAAAAACCTTCAAGGTTGTTTGAACACCCAATACCTCCTTAAGTTAGGCTTTGATAGTTCGCTTATTCCATAGTGAAGAGCTCATTACGTAAGATTCTTAAGAATAGAATTTAAAGTCCGTCCTTTACTCTGTGCTGTGACATCCATTTTAAATCTGGCTATCAAAATCCAACCTACGCTATAATCACCTCTTCTCGTTGTGGTAGACTGCAAGCTAGTCGATATTATTATGTGGGTGCCTGCTAAAAGGAATGTACGAAACATCTATAAAATTAAACTCTAAGTACAATAATGCTTTTACCTGTGTTCAACATGACAAGCACCTTCGCAATTGACTTATAACACAATATACCCCCGAGAATAAAAAAAAAAAAAATATAAATAAATGGAAATCCCGGACAACCTTTACAGATAAACTGTTTTTAATCGAACCGTACTTGTTATTCAGAACAGAGCGATGACTCTCTGTTGAGGATTGATGAATATTCATTCACATTTTGAATCCACTAAATGATAAATAAATTGCGTGGAACTCACGCAGGAAGGTCGCGGCAGAAAAGCCGAATACCAATACCAAATGCTGGAACTGTTACTTGTTCGGTTTTCGTTGCTTTACCTTTTCTTGGCGGCGTGAATCCTCACTTTTTCTTATTCTCGGCGAACTGTCACAGAAAATTGATATATCTATGAGATATGTGCCTTTTCAAAAGCATTCCTCGAATTTGTTTCTTTGCTCCTAGGTGAAATACTAAACGAATCGCCCTTTAATGCTCCAAATTGGAATGAGTATTTCATGACCCTCGATGGAATTTTAATTAAAGTGTCACACACGCACATGAAATAAGTTTTATTTACTTTCGGTGGCGTATGTGGAACATTTTGTTTTTTCTTGTTTCGTTCTGTAACGAATTTTCATAAAAAAAAATCTTTTGATTGAGTTCATTGGGTGGGGAATTTTTATTTTTTTTTTCTAGCGCTCAATCAATATTCATGTTGGACTTGTTGCCATCTCTGCGGTTCGATTAATAAATTCCTGTCCAATCGACAAAAATATTCGAGAGTGAGAAAAATACGCGCCAGCAAAATGCCATTTACCGCAAAGTAGTATGACAATCTTTATCTGCTCAGGAGGAATAATAAATGACTACAGTGTCAGCTTTTTAAGAGGACAGGTGCTGTTGCCAAATTGAAAAATTACTTCTTGTGGCTTCTAGTTGTTTGGCAGTGAAAGTAATTGCAAATCGAGTGCTATTGAGAAGCGATATTTTTCAAAGGCAGATAGACAGTTTTGCCGTGGGGTTTTGCGGAGGTGTCTCATTCAGAGTCTGTTGTAAATTATATACATACTTATAGCACGTGTCAACAATGTGTTCTGATTAATGCTTTGTGTCAGGATTATTAATGGTATAATTAAATTGTAAAAAAAACTGACTTGAAATTAAATTTGTTTTTAATTATGGCAAAGGTTAATTTGTGCGCGCAAATTGATCCGTGGGCAGGCGACGATTGAAGGTCAATCTGGTTTTGCAATTTTATTATGTACACATATACATATATATATATATTTTATAAATTAATTTTTCAAACGAAGAAATGTATTATTTATTGACGCCTAGTGTCAGAGAAGAAAAAAACGGAAAAAAGTCTAAAGTGCTTGTGGCTCTCTTTTGGAAACCTTTTCAGACAGCAGTTAATAGGTACAGTTACTAAAACAAATATAGAGTAAGGCACTATCTCCTATTCTTTTGGTGGCTTCACAAATTGGTTTCGGCATGGGATCGCAAAGTGTATTTAAAAACCAGCGAAGTGGAAGGGCTCCATACTAATTAATAGCTGAAATGACGAAGTCCCCACATAAGTTTTTCTTCTAGCAGTAAACATACATAGATCCAATAAGAATGGTGTCTACTAAATCAATCAATGCCGGAAAGTGCAAATAGCGACCCAAAAAATATTTCAAAATTTAGAAAAACTGTCCAATTTTTGTTGTGAACCAGGGTCGAGCCACAGGGGCAACTTTGGTATAGATGAGGGGACGGGGGTGATTCTTGACCCCTTACTACATACAACCTGCTCAACAAAGTTTTATCCATGCAAATTGATAAAGAGAAAGAAAAAAAAAAGCGATAGAGGGGAAAGTTACTTTACGTAGACTACGGACGGACTAAAAAGATAGAAAGTTAAACACAGAAAAGCAAGTAAAAGGGTTGAAAATGAAAATGTCCACGGAATAAGCCCAATACCTAAGAAAGAGGAAGGAAAGACATCACGAAACTAACCTAACTAACCTAAGCTTATTCTATACTAATCTAAATAAACGAAATGTTCTTTCCCCACATCAATCTCAGACAACGGTTCGTTCTGAACATAAGACGCACCAGATGTTGTTGGTAAGGGTTAGCCAGCCCACCCTTATGTCTTTCGACACGTCGAGGGGCTATAACTCGCAACATTGGCTAGCGTGATAGCTATGGATTTTTTTTTTATAATGTACGCGCACTAAAGGGACTTTGGATACCCTTATAATGAAGTGACACAGGGGCTTTAAGGAAATGAAGTATTAGAGAAAGGGAGAAACCGATGCACGTTTGTTTTAAATGTTTTTAAATTATAATACAAAGAAAAAACAGAGCGTGGTAGAGCATTCCACAATCGTATTGTAAGGTTGAGAAAGGAATCTTTATATTTCACAGAAGGTCCGAAAACAGGCTTAAGGATAAACTGATGTGCAGGACAGTAGCTAATCGCTTCCTAATATCTTGCCCAATAAGTTGCTGGGCAAGAAAACGTTCGTATTTAATTACTAAATCCAAAAAATACAGCTCTGCTTTTGAAGTTTATCACGTCCGATTTAACAGTTCTTTAATTTGAAAACCCAGAAGAGGCGGATCTTGGCCAACGCGGGACACATTCGACAAGCACTGCCGGAAAAAGTTAACGGGCTCGTTACCCAAGGAAAGACGAACCTGCTGGTGGGCTGCGATGCAAATTAAACAGCTTAGAAAACAACGATCACGATGAGTTTTTGTTTAAGGTTCAATTACATTATCGTGAGCAACCATTTAATATGCAACAAAGGTAACTCGATACGTATGGGAAGATGATCTATTTATAAGAAGAAATCTATAAGAGTCAAACTGTCATCTAATACAAAGTCGAGCTAAAAGACGTTCTCAGATTTGTGAACAAATCGGGTTGGTTTTAAGAAAGCGACACTTTGAGCACATACCAGCGGTTTTTCTTTTGGTCTTATTTCAGGGGTTTGTTCTTTAGTTCGACGAAAGGTAGCCAGGTGGACACAATGGACCAAATTGCTGGTCTACGTGAGCCGTGGCTGAAATCACAGGGGTATCCACCAAACAACCTACCTACCTACCATGACAGTAAAGTGCTGCTCCGATTCCTTGCAAAACTTAGGAAGGCGAAACAAGGTCAAACTTGGATTGGTACCTGGCATTGGAATCTGCGTTCTTTGGCCCAGATCCTTATTGCAGGGTCAATTGGGCTGCTGATTTAGAACTTATCAACGTTAGGGAACAATAACTTCATTTAAAAGATTGAAAAAGTGTTGCGGCATTAAAACAATCCAATCTATCTTGCAGATCGCAGTCAGTCTATTTCGCAAGGTCATTTAAAAAAAGTGTAATGGATAGATTACTGCCAATCCATCAAAAATCTCAAGGACTCTGCACAAACAAGACTTTGCCCGCTGCAGTATTACTGGAAATTTTACTGAATACCCACCATAAAAATCGTCGGACTGGGTTAAGAATAAGTTATCGAATAACATTAATTTATGGGCCAGTAAGAGACTATACAGTCAAACTGTGCGTTCCACATAATGCGCAATGCTGTAGTTGCAATGTTTCTACTCAAAATGAAACTCCCCCAAGGAATTCTCAAAATTACTTCGAAAGAAGAAGAACTTGAATGGCAAAGATTGGATCTAGAGTACCGTCACAAAAAATTTCAACATGCTGGTTAAATGACAATAAAACTGTGTGTCATATGGCGCCTGGAAAATTTAACTTTTCGCTAAGAGTTCAAAGGTGGCTTATTTTGAATTTTTCACCATATTAAATGATTGACGCTTCTAACTTTCCATCCTCTGCGATCCCTGGAACGCTGTTTCCAGTTGTCCAGACCAAGCGCTCTGGCCTCCGCGGTGGCTTGGTCTTTTAAACGGAGGTTCGGTCTTCCTTATCTGTCGAACCTGGGGGCTGGGATTCGAAGATTCCCTTGGCAGGAGTGTTTTCATCCATTCGGCGAGAAATTTTTCTTTCGAAGGAGCCAAGTATTAACTCGCCTTTCGTGGTTACCGTCCGCGACTCACCGCCGTACACCAAAACTGGATGAATAAGGGTTCTATAGAGCATAAACTTTGTTCTTCAAGTTAGAAGTTTTGAACCCAATTGTTTCGCCAAAGCAGCGGTTTCTTAGGGTAAATCTTCGTCGGATCCCCACTAAGCTAAACTCCTTAACTACCTCGAAGTTGCTGTTATCAACAGTGACAATTTGTCCTAGATTGTTTGTGGACTTGTCCTCATTTACTTCAAGACCAACCAACTGCACCTGTTCTTCAATAGCCGTGAAAGCCTCTACCACGTAACGTTGGAAGCCTCCGATGATGTCAATATCATCAGCATAACCCAGTATCTGGACGGATCTGTTGTAGGGTAATTCCGGCTACTTCTTGGATGATGTCGCGATACTGGGACCAGTGGTCCGCTGGCGTCTGTAGTAGGTGAATTTACACGGGAGAGTCAGGCGCTCTTTGTAGTCTCTGGCTACTTCAGGTGTGCTAAGGCGTCCAACGTCGCAGTTCGCAGCTTCTTCTTGTTGGACAGTCGAGCTCTGAATGTATCAGCAACAAAAAAATTGTCTGAGTCAGCGCATGCCCCTCGGAAAGTGTGCATGTTCAAGATGTTGGATACGTGCCTCGCATCGATGAGCCAATTTGGTTAGCGGTTCGAACGTCTGGAGAGCGCCAGGTTGCTGTGTGGATTCTGATCTGTTTTTGTTTCGTGATGGCTCTGCTTACCAACTATCCCCTTTAAAGTCCCGAGTATAATTTTGACATCATATTCTGGACAGACTCCGTAGGTTCATTCCAGGAGGTCATAAAATTCCTCATTGACAGGGGGTTGAGTCTCTTCGTTAGGGGTGTGTATTAAGCCTTGGACTAAGAAAAATTGATTTGTTATGACAATTCGTTGCATCCTTAAGCCGCTAGATAGTAAAAGATTGTGGAGAAATCATTATCTTTAGTATAAAAAAGCGGGGTCGAAGTCATTTGTTTTGGCCTTCGCTTCCTTCAATATTTTATTAGTTTCGTAAGTCTTAGGTAGTACGAAAAAGATTCAAAATAATTTAGGCATTACTCTTGGGAGCATTTTTGGGCTGAGCTATCTTTGACATTTCTCTCATTAGCGGAAAGACCTGAGACAGAAAATCCGCCAATCTCCGTTCTCAGGTCGAAAGTCTTCGTGAAATTTTGTGATGTCTAAAACCCACAAGTAGGGGAATGATGCCGCATCTTTTAGTAATCTCGGTGAAATATTCTGGCCATTGCTTTGCAGCTTAAAGCATTGGACTTCAGCTTACAGAACTTTATACCTGCAAGCTTCGTCCCTCCATAAATAATGTTTCCACATTCAAAATATTTTTCAAATCTATTCTTATCTAATCTTCTAACTAACGTCACGAAAAACTATTTCAATCAGCTATAAAGCGCATAGGTAATCCCCAACCTATTTCTGCGAAAGCCACCAAATTTAAGTGTCTTTCACATATATTTTCCTGCAGATGTATTTTTTCCATTAAAACATGTTAATCCTAATCCCCTTTAACGATTTCCTCCACAAGCAATACCAAATGTAAACCACTAAGTCTCTTCCTACGTCTGCCGCGCACCTCTGTGGCATTCTATAAGATTATTTGTTACTCTCTAGCTTCCTCCCATTATGCACTCGCAAGTAGTTACATAACATTCAACTCAAGGCAACAATTTCATTCAATTTACGACAATTCCGAATCGCTTCCTTGAAGCTAAAAGCGCACCTGAATAAAGATTCACTCAAACTGTCGTAGAATTTCCATTTTAATAGATTCCACTCGATCCCCACCCACCACCCGCCACCCGCCATAAAAATGTCACTTATCTTTGTTGACCGAATTATCTTTCATATTTAAATTTGAGCTCCCAGCTCCGGATCCATGCTGAGGTTGGTACATTATCCAAACTTATAGGCACACAGCATCTTGTGCATTTTATTACCAACTAAGAATATTAAATTTGCCCACACGTGTGTGGGTGTAAAATATACACAGACCCAACTCTGAACAAGGCTCAGGTCCGTCCACAAAATTGGCACGTGAATTGAACAGAAAATGTTCAAGGGAAAAATCGTACTTCTCTGCAAATTCTAACACTTCCGTTAGAACGCCGTAAACTGGAAAATAAACCCAAAATTAAATTTAAACTTCACAAGAACGACGACAATTGAGGATGTTATCTACACGTGACTTCAAGTTTGCTCTGCAAAGGAAGAACATCAAACATCCTGACTAAATAATAAAAATACACGTCAACCAGAATGGCCACATTTTATGAGACTTCTTCATTTTTCACACACAGGAGAAAATCCATATTGAATAGTAATGAAGAATAATTCGTATTAAGATGACTATTCTTTTGTTTGATTATAGTGATGCCATTGATGGATGTCAAATCAGTTTTATGACCCCGTAAAACCATATTTATGGATGGGATATTCTCTTGGATCATTGGCTCTTGCTTAATCGATGGCGAATTGAAAATAGACGACTTTTTTTTCTCTCTTCTTATGTACTTTACTCTAAGTTTTATTTGGTTTACCAGAGCATTTTCAGGATGGAATTTATTATAATATAACTGAGCCTTATTTTTTAGATGTAAACAAAGGTCTTCAGTTTATTTTGATAGCTTTTGATATCTGAGAAAGCTTAAGATCGCATCTATCACAGGAAGAGTTGAAGTAAACAGAAGCATAATTTTTTTTTTTATAATGTACGTGCACTAAAGGGAATTTGGATACCCTTACCCTGACACAGTGCGGGTATTAGGGAGATGAAGGATTAGAGAAAGGGAGAAACCGATGCACGTTGGTTTTAAATGTTTGTAAAAAATATTGTGGAGGAAAAACTGAGCAATGTAGAGCATTCCACATTCGTATTGTACGGTTAAGAACCGAATCCTTGTATTTCACTGTCCGTCCGAATATAGGCTTAAGGGTGAACTAAGGTGCATGCCTAGCATGGCGAGTATTGCGGTTGCATTGTTGTAGGGGTGGAATGCATCATTTGAGCACTTGTGGTGGAAGTACCGATAAAACAATGACTAGGAGATTCAAGTGATTTCGTGATGTCTCGATCGCCAATAAATTTTACCGCACGTTTTTGAATCCTGTTAAGTAGCTCCAAATATGTCATTGGTGCACCACACCAGATTTGAGCGTTGTACTCAAGTTTTGGGCGAATGAACGCCTTGTAGATTCTAGCCAGATCAGAAGGGGTGAAATTTTTCTTGCATCGCTTAAGGAAGCCTAGACATTTCGCAGCGTTCTTGGCGACATCAAATACATGGTCATTCCAACAAAGGTTGTCATTAGCACATATACCGAGAATGGAAAGTCGTTCGGTTTCAGCAATGCAAGTACCATCCATGGATAATGGCAGAGAATTAGGGTTTCGGTTCAATGACAGCAGACAGCATTGCGTTTTGGAAGCATTAAATTCCACTCTGTTTGTGTTGCCCCATTTAAGTATGCTGTCAAGATCGGAATTCAATGAGCTTAACATACGTTGCCGTTCCAGTTCAACGCCCGAAGATGAGGGGCGTTGCCCAGGAAACAAATATGTAAAGCTGAGGGTTACTGTCATCAGCAAAGGAATGGATTGGATTAGAAGTGACAGTTAGGAAGTCATTCATAAGAATGAGAAAGAGAGTCGGAGATAAAACAGAGCCTTGAGGGACACCAGCATTTATTTGGTATTACCGAAAGGTAATTTCTAATCCATTGAAGAAGGGTAACAGATCCCAAATGAACGAATTTTCGACAAGGGAGCTTAATGCCAAACTCTACCAAATGCTCTTGAAATATCAAGCCCAACGCCCTTGCTTTCACCACCATGGTGAATAGATTGGTTCCACTTTTCGGTTAGATATGTCATCAAACCACCGGTGGACCTGTTGCTGCGAAAAACGTACTGCCGGTCATTAAGAAGATTTCGGGATTCGAGATATTTCATAAGCTGACGGTCGGTAGGAGGAGGGAGAGGAAGCTTCGATTCGGACATCTAAAGTGGATATCATTGGTAGAGATGTTTGGAAGATGACCTACCCCATTTAATGTTATGATGAAGGAAATAGAGCTTCTAGGCAAATCGAGGTGAATGAAGACATATCTACACCAAGGTATTTCACGAAATATTAAATTTTTCCATTGTCGATCGCCAGTTTATCAGTTTACTCCCTTACAGAGAATAAGAGAAAAACGCAGACATCTATTATGAGTATCCGTTTAATCCTTCGTAAACATGTAACTAACCAATTGGGTCTTTTAAAGTTAGCCATGCAGAATTGCGGAAAGCCTGCAAATATAGGCAAAACAGTGTTCTTGAAGCCACCGAAGTACTCAGTATTAATAGGGTTTTTAGAAACCGAGAAAAGAGCAGTCATCAATGTTCACCACAGCAGCATCTACAGAGTGATTTTTTTAGAGATATAGAACTTTGAATTGAAATAAAACACAAGAAAATCGTCTTAATTTCCATCAATTTGGCTCTATTGGAAGGATAATTTTATGCTTAATTAATATGCTTAATATGTTTAAATATGGCCGCTGCCGCTGGTTCGAATAAAGACCTAAAGTCTAGAGGTCCAATTTTCAACCACTTTTTCAAGCATTTGGGGCTGTATGTCGGCAATAACGCCACGAGTGTTGGCTTCCAAGTCCCCTAACGTTTCTGGTTTGTTGGCGTAGGCGAGCGACTTCACAAATCCCAGAAGAAAATGATCCAATGGTGTCAAATCACACGATCTTGGTGGCCAATGGTCAGGTCCATTCCGCGAAATTATGCGCTCATCGAATGATTCCTTCAATAAATCGATTGTGACGTGCGCTGTGTGGCATGTAGCGCCGTCTTGTTGGAACCACAATTCATTCACATTCATGCCATCCAATTCGGGAACAAAATAGTCGGTTATAATGGCTCTATACAGGCTCCATGGTCTCGCGGCTTTAACTCTTGCACAAGCTGGATCTTGTAAGGTCGTAAGAAGAGATAAAGCTCCCATTACTGTGCACGGTGGCGAATCGATTCATTCGGGTCCTCTTCAACACTTTGCTCTACAGCTGCAATTGTTTCTTAGGTGCGCACTGTTCGACGTCTTTGCGGATGCGTATTATCACATATAGTAAATGTAGTGCGAAAACGATCCATGGTTAACCGAATTAATTGCTCTGATGGTCGATTATGTCGACCATAATATGAACGGAGCTTGCGGTAAACCTCTCGAACTGATTCATTATTTTCGAAATAAATTTGCACGATTTGCAAGCGTTGTTGATATGTCAACCTGTTAATCATGAAATGGCGAACCAAACTGAACATAAAGGGTTGCCAGATTTGAACACAAAATGTCAGTTTTATTTCTATTTGAAAAACCAACTTCTAAAAAAACACCCTTTATATTATATTTAAATTCCTACATTTGCCTACGAAATAACCATTTAAATTGTCTAACACGTTAGACAAAAAAAAACTAAAAACAACAAAGGTAACATCATAAAATACCGATAACTTTCATCGAAGGAAACATGTGGCCACACATTTCATTGCCCGGAAAAATCATGAGTACCTCCTACCTACCAAAGTTATAAATATCTACTTTAATATAATATCTGTGGCAAATCAATAAATATTATATATCTACCTAAACTTTACCAAATTTTTATATATTTGCTATATCTGAACGTTCGTGTTTAATTCAATCTACAAAACCTAAATACATTAATACCTACAGTAAAATTACCTTACGTAAATACAATCATTTATATTTCCTATACCATAAGCTACGAATAATTCACACTATAAATAAGAATAATTTTATGTTCTGAGAAATGGCACACTTTTGAATAAATTTTTTTTTTATTTACATATTTATGAATAAACATACATGTTACCCATAGATCTCCATTTTGTATATTGAAATGACATCGATTAGTGTCTAATCAGTTAGTGATGGTATCTTAAGGGACTATCCTTAACAGATATTGATACAGGATGATACAAGGTGCATTTCGGCTCTCACCAGATAAAAATAATTGTCGATGGTCTTCTTTCTTTGGATTTATTTCAAGTAAACCATTTTCGGAACTCTATAAATAGAATATTGGACTTAGTTTTTCTTTCTTAATAATGAAATTAATTTTACTATAAGAGAAGCGCTAGATCTTATAGATTCTAATAAAATGCATCACCAAGCCTTATTTTTGGAGATTAATTTTCTTAATTACTCCAGTGATTTAAATAATATTAATTCAGCTTATTTATAATCTTAATACTTTTCAAAAACCAATTTCGTTGCTTTACAGGAATATTTCAGTGGTTTTGATTGGGAAGAACTGCTCAAATCCCTCAACTTAAAACGTAACTATGATATATTTTTGGATAAGAACAAATCTGGTTTTGAATTTTTTGTACCAAAAACGCATCCTTACAAAAGGTTTAAAATTCCTTAGTCAAATGAAAGATTAGTTAATTTACGTAACGTGAAAAGGAAAGCTTATTCTTGTTATGTATCAAATAAAACAAATTCTAACCGTGAACTTTTTTTGAGATTCAGAAAAGAATGTGCATTTTTAAATCGGTTTTTATACAGGCAATATATGTATCTTGCCCCTGTAGAGTCGTCGGTGAAGCGTAAAAGCAAATCGTTTTGGAATTACATTTATTCGAAAAGAAATGCCACAGGCTTTCCTAAGGTAATGGAATTCGAAGATGTAAGTTCAACAGATTTGAAAAGTACGTGTAATCTGTTCGCTAAATTCTTTGAGTGCAGTTGTGCAGTTTTGGACATAATAAACGCGTTAAAAAAAACTAAATTTAAATAGCAACCCTGGGCTGATTGGAATCCTGTGATAATATTAAAAAAAATTGCTTGTCGCGTTTATCCACCGTTTTTCATCCACTTAAAATTATTTTTAACCAGTCTCTTGTAACTGGAAACTTCTAAGTGAATGGAAATATTCTTTCATAACTCCTATTTATAAAAGCGGTTTAGGGAAAAAAGTAGTAAACTATCGGCCTATATCAAATTGTTTTAAAGAATTGTTTTTCGCGGTAAAAGAAAATATTTCAAATAGTCAGCATGACTTTGTTCGTGGTAGATCATGTGCTACTAATTTAGCTTTGTTGACTAATTACATCGGGTGTTCCACAGAGCAGTCATTTGGGTCCGTTGCTATTTATATTATTTAAAAATGATGTGCATGAAATATTTCAATTTGGTAATGTTTTGACTTTTGCGGATAAATAATAATGTATCTGATTGCATTCGTTTTCAGTCAGATATTAATAGATTGTCGGAGTGGTACAATCGTAATGCTTTCGAATTTAACATTTCTAAATGTAAAGTTTTTTTGGCATGTCGTATTAGTTCAACAATTTTGCATGATTAATTTATAAAAGATCTTATACTTCAGCGTTTTGATTAAATATTTGACAATAAATTAAGTTTCTTTTGTCATTATGATTATGCCTTTGCGAAGTCTAACTCATGGTTAGGCTTCCTTAAACGTAATAGTAAAAACTGACGAGATGTAAATAGCCTTAAAAGTATTTATTGCTCGTTAGTCAGACCTTATTTAGAATATTGTTCCGTAATTTGGGATTCGCCATATGCAGTTCACGAACTTAGATTCGAAAGAGTCCAAAAAAAACTTCACGAGGGACGCGGTTCGTAAAATGAATATGTTTGATGAGTTTACTAATTATGGCAGAAAGTGAAATTTAGTTGGTCTGCAAACCTTAAGTTTCAGACGCAATGCAACATCCGTCATCCATGATCATATTTATTCACCAGAATTGGTGATGCGGCACACTGGGTTGGCTTGGTAGCGCTGAATCGTTGTTGAATGGATGGTAATGGTAATTGGTAGTTGGGGTTCTTGCTAGACGATATTTTACTGTCGATTTGCACGTGCCATTGATGGTAATTATGCGGCTATTTCACAGCGATTTTGGTATGACTAATCTCTTTGATCTGGACTGGTTTTCCTCGTTCGTAGATCCAAATTTAGAGGATCAATTTGTGGTGCGGATGCCTTTTGCTGGAGCAAGTAGTTTTGTTCGTTTACAGTGCCCTTGAGTTTTTATGCAAACACTTTTATGGGTCACTGGAACACTCTATTACTGCAAGCAACAAAAGAACTATCCGCACTTCAGGAATTCTTGATGGATGAAACACAGAACCCACGTGTATTCCTGGGTTAGAAATTTGTTAAATACGGAGATTTTGATTTAAAAATTTAAATTCTCTTTTAATAAAACAAAAATGCTTGGATAGTGACTTACGCAATTTTGTCGAAACGATCCGACTTCGTAAAAATACAGCCAACGAAAAGGGCGCGCACTAGATTGGACACTGGCATAAATACTTTCGCATTGTGCATGCGTAAGAATTGTCATAGATCGTGTGACGTACAACAAAAAAAATACTGGGTAATCTGCACGTCTAGTTCACAGCGGATTTGGATAAGCGAAAGATACTGTTCGTTGTTAACATCCGGTTAGTGTTTTAGGATATGCAGTCGGCGGTTAATTTTAAATTTTATAGGTTATATGTTTTTTGCATTTGATGTGGTGAAATACGCCACAAGAGGCAGCAAGGCCCCACCCCACCTTTGAGCTAAAGCCGCGCATCCGCAAGCGTGTCTATTGCTGCCATCGGACATAAGTCACCCACCACCTCTTCCACAACCCCACCTAAATATACCTCACAAGCTAAATATAAAAATTAGATCAACATCTATAAATATTTCCAATAACTTTGCATTCCCAAAATTCTACCTATAACGAGGCCTTGAAACTCGTTAAAGGGCTATTCTCTGTATCAAAAGAGTACGTTTGTAGTAAACTAAAATGTACTTTTAAATCCCAATATATATCATACAAATACTACTAAAACCAATTCAAGTTTGTGACAAGCCTTAGGCTTTCTTTGGCTTCCAATTTGTTTCCACAAAACAAAGCATTCCACTCAAGTGAAGCCAACAAAAAAAAAATTAATTTCCGCTCAATTGCAATAATAATAAGTATATTAACTAAACAATAGCTACCACGCGCGCATATTATTACACACACACACACACACACACACATGTAAATAAATGTCACCTTGGGAGTAATTTGCTCGAAATGAAAGCCACATTACCTAGTCGGGGCGGAGGCTACAGCATCATGGAATCATCATCTTAATAATACCTAACAGAGATCCTCTGGTACGCATATTTATACAGACACACCCACTCTTCAACCTTCAACCTTCCACGTGCGTATTCGCTGTTCGCACCTCATCCACAAAAATTCAAAACAAATTCATTTGCACAGACTTGGGGTTAACAAAAATATTAACTACAAACACTGATATATTGTGAGTCGGTATCAACCTGAATGAGAAAGGAAAGGACGCCATTGGGAGAAATAAAGAAGAACAAAAAAGGCCTAAATAACTTTTCGCAATTTTTCATTTCCTGCTATACACTCCTTGGCACGGTTTCAACTCTTAAAAGCATATTTCCTCGCTAGTGGTTACTTTTGTGCGAATATGTATTATTCCCTGTATTCTGAGGTGAAAAATATAATTTTTCGTCTAAGATTTGTGATGCTTTCTTGTGTTCGCCTTTCACTTTTCTGTATTCTGCTTAAGGGCGAGAGGTGAGAGGTAGACATTATGATGAATTATTCGCAAGTTGGATAGTAGGCAACATTTTTGGTTACACGCAGGGGTGCAGAATGTCAAATAGCCCTTAGGGCAAAAGTTAAGGTATATTAGGTGGGACAAAAATGGATTGGGGAATGGGATGTGTTAAACGGGATAAGATGTCTTATTTGTCATAACACATCATTTTCAATTTAAGGAGACGTATCACCTTAACGGGCTTATTGGGTGGGGGATTCTTGGATACTGATGATGATTCTAAACGTTTTTGGGAGCTCGTATATTACTGTTGAATAAAAAGTTTGATTGAAACGAACATTAGTGTAATGTTTTTCGGAAGGCTAAACTGCAAGGACGATATAAGGTTCGCTGTCAGGCAGAGCGAAGTTAATTGACTAAAAGCTACAGTCCAACAAGACTAGTGAGCCGGACGGTAAATTGACAGGTCCATACAGCCGTATAGACAGACTTGTATAGCTCCAGGGACTTGGCAGGATTTACTATTATGTTAACTGCCGATAGCCTGGCTATCAATAAAAATAGTGATATCCTCGCTTGGTATCGCCGCCTCAAATGGAAATTTT
This sequence comes from Ferdinandea cuprea, assembly GCA_963576555.1. Classification (NCBI taxonomy): domain Eukaryota; kingdom Metazoa; phylum Arthropoda; class Insecta; order Diptera; family Syrphidae; genus Ferdinandea; species Ferdinandea cuprea. The sequence goes on from OY754960.1 coordinate 23,718,799, forward strand.
TCTTTCTATTCGACTGCCAATAACTCCGCTGAGAAGTCACTTGGGATTCGATTTTCGGTTTTACTTCTTCCCTCGAACTGGGTGGCTGGAATTAAAGACACTATTGTCCATTCGCTTAAAGTGGCCGACAAATTAAATCAACGTATTTTAGCTCATGTCGCTCGCGGTTAAATGGTTTTCTCTATATCCCTCAACGGATTTTTTTTAATGTTTATTGTTTTGGTCAAGAATTTTGAACCTAATTGTATTGCAAAATCGAAGAAGCAGCAGTTTCCTTGGATAGTTCTTTACCGAAACTTTACTGGATAGGAGCTTGTAGTTTGTTTAGAGAATAAAGATACAAAGTCTTGTTATCATTTATTTTAAGACCATTTAGCTTCCATTCCCTTTAATAGCCGTGGAAACCTGTCAATATCATTCTTATATGCTGAAGATAGATGTTGATGGTAGTGATGGCAACTGTCAAATTCAAGTTCAAGCACCACATGTTTCTTGGGTGACCAGATACCAGATATTTTACTCTTGCCAAACATGGAAAAGTTCGAGCATAAGTACACTCTTTTGCGCTTTGCTTTCGGCTCTCAATTTTAATGGAAACTACACTCAAGCTTATGCGGATGATGTCGCCGTTCTTTCTGTCGGTTCAAATCTAGGGGCTATCTGCTCTCAGCCGCAGAGATCTCTGGATTTGATCGATGTTTGGTGCACTAGTAATGGACTTTCAGTAAATCCTCTTAAAACCACGGTTGTTCTCTTAACGATAAGGAGAATCGTCACTGGTATGTCCCATCTCGTGCTTAAATGTGTCACCATCCCTATCTCCGATGAAGTCAAATATCTGGGTGTAATCCTCGATAAAAAACTTACATGTCGAATCGAAAACCGATAAATCACTGTCGACTTTCTGGCAGTGTAAAGGCGCTTTTGGTAAGACATGGGGCTTATATCCGAAACGGGTCCTTTGGATCTATAGACCGCTACTCTTATACGCATCGGTTGTTTGGTGGAACAGGCTTTCGCGGCAACGTGTTACTGCTTCTTTTGCCAAACTCCAAAGAACCGCATGTCTCTGCGGTGAGAAGGACGGCACAGCAGCACACTTCCTCTGCAGTTGTCCTAATATATTTGGCTAAGAAGCTATGTCAACAAGCTAAATTTCCGTTTTTGAATCCAGATGTGCTCGACCAAGCATCAATGAAATATTGAATTTTTGGTTAGGTTAATGGTATGGCGGCATCATCGGAACTTATTATTTTCGGAGTGAGGGAGGAGACACTAATACCGATAATGGTCAAAATGCTGGAAGCACTGGCAGCTGGAATCTTATAAGCGAGGTTTTATATTACGACTATCATTCGAAAGGTTTCGTTCTTTGTAGTCGGCGCAATAAATTATTTTCATCCAAAATTTGTCGGACTGTATTGTGTAAATGTGCAATTAGTCAGTCTCTATGCTTTCGCGCGAATCGAGATCCCTGTGGATATCGTCGTTTCTAGTATACAATGGAGCTTGGACATTTTCTCTAATCACTTTATTTTGAAAAGTTTGTAAAATATTGGCATTTGTTTTCTTGGTACAACCCCAAATTTCTATACCGAAGGACCACACCGGCTTTAGCACTTGCTTGTATAAAAGCAGTTTGTTCTCGGTACTGACTAACCAGTACATTTATCTTTATGTATTGACGTTTCATTTTCACGTGCGAATTCCATTTAAGCTTTGCGTCGAGTGTCATTCCCAGGTATTTGGCCTCGTTTGCAAAGGGTACACCTTATCAAAGGCTTGTGAGACGTCAAGTAATATGCTTGAGCATATCTTTTTTTCTTCAAATGCTTTCTCGATTATGTTAGTAATTCTATGCACTTGGTCAATCGTCGAATGCTTGGTTATGAACCCAAATTGTTGGTCAGGGATGAGGTTTTAATCTTCTATAACCAGTTGTAGACGCCTTAGTAATATCCTCTCGAAAACTTTTGATATGACTGGGAGAAGCTATGTTGTTCTATTCGATTTTACTTCATTTGGCAGTTTTCCCGGTTCTAAAACCATAATGACTTCCGCAACTTTCCATTGGCTCGGCACGTGTTTTAATCTGAGCGCAGCATTTTTAACATATAGAAGCTTAATTAATGCGTTGCTAGGTAGAACTTTTAGAACTCCTCCGGTGATCAAATCAAAACCATGAGCTTTCTTAGGTTTTAGAAATTCAATTTCACGTTTTAGTGTTGCATTTGTGAGTGTAAAGCAGTCAGATAGTAATTTCGTCCCACAATTGGTACTGTCGTGAGCCGATTGACCATCATACGGTTTAAAGGTTTCTTCGAGATGGGAAGCAAAAAGGTCCGCTTTTTCTGTGTCTTCCATTGCCCATTCATTTTGATTTATTTTGATTGGCGGCTCGGGGATTTTGGACCTTTTGGTGCCTTTTACAGCTTTCCAAAGTGAATACTTGGAGTCTTTTTTTGCTGTTAAACATTCAAAGTAAGAACCTATCGCACGATTTTTTAAATCCTTAATAGCTGTCTTCAACAAATTGCACATATAATTCAAATGTGCTTTATGTTGCGGAGCGCGATTCTGTTGCCTATTTTAAGCGCCTCCCGTTTTTGCGTTGACCAATTCTTTTACTTTAGGCGGATATCGTAAACTGTATTTGGCCTGCGTTTTTCTTGGGTTAGGCGTATTATTCCAGGAGACGAGCTGAACGACCTCAACGAAGCGATCAACTGCAACTTCAAGTTCATAAGGTGTTGTAAGTGGAACGCTCAGTTCGACATTCTCTTCAATTTCTTAAAGACTTCCCAGTAAGTTGTTTTACCAGTTAATCTCGTTGGCTCTAGATAATTGACTAGTTTTACACTCAATGTTAAAATAACCAGTGAATGATCAAATGATAGATCAAAGCTCACTTCAACTTTAATGTGGTTGGCAAAAAATTTATCAGATCAGATATTTTTGAAGTATCAGTTGGCCAGTAGGTTGGCCCGTCGAGTGAAAATCACAACTGTACTCCATACCAGCCCCATAGAGCATTCTACCGTTTCGCGAGATGTATCTGCAACCCCAGAACGCGCGTTTAGCATTAAAATCGCCGCCAATAATAAAATTTGGTTTGAGCGATTTAAGCAAGTTTGTATATTCACTTTTTTCGAACGCGGAACGTGCCGGACGGTAGATAGATGAAATTCTAAGAGCACGCTGATTGGTTTTTACTCGAATCGTGCACAGTTGCATAGTTTCAAACTCTACCTTCAGGTCTTCGTATTGTTCAATGCAGTCTTTAATGATGTCCACCTGTCCCGTTTCCCGATGGGTGACAAGCGTGGAAATCATCACAGGCTTTTATTTTTAAATTTAACTACGACAAACTGTCAATCGGTAGAACGGCCAGTCTATCTATCTTGAAGCTGTATAGCTTCCACCGAATTTTTGATTTGTTTTCCCAAACAATCCAAACTTATGTTCCTGATTTTCCCAAAATCGGTCTAATGGACCTCCCGTGGAGCAATGTAAGGTTTACTTTCTTAGGCTTTCGACCAATATTAGCGTATGTTACAAAATATGTCTAAAAAATTAATATAACCCTAGGATAAGATATAATATAGAAGATTATACTCATCCTTATCCTTTTTCGCAAGCTTTGACCCTTTGACTGATAACAAAAAGAGCCAAATAACTTCTGCTACTAATCCTCATTGTACAACAAAACTCTCATCACACATATTACATAGTCGATAAGACGGCGTAAAAAAACCCCACTCCGAACCATCTTTAATAGTTAACCCCTTTATAGAAAGGATATGAACTCAACCAAGCGAACAGCCCCTTCAGCGGACCCTAATAACACACGCTTCATGTATTTTATTGCTAAACTCTTCAGCAGTGCTCGCAAAGGTTACTTTTAAAATTCATCTTGAGGAACTTGCCGAAGTGCACATTGAACCATAACCCCATACCCCATAGTTCCATAAACTATGACCTAGCAACATAAGCTCTAGAAATCGCTCACTTTCACATATTCGAAGAACATTTTTACCCGCACTACTGAGAAGCTGCCACCATCTTTTGGCTTTTTCTATAGATAAACTTTTTCTTTTGTGGTTTCCACTTCCTTTGACTTCGACATAGTCTCGGATATTTCATACGAGAGTCCTTGAAAAATGAAATTTTAATGAAATTTCACTTAAACATGGTACCGACATAGCACGTGACACTCAATAACATTATAATGTATGTTTGTACCGTCAACATGTGCTGCTACAACTACAATGTATCCTACGGTGACTCCTTTACATGGGAGGGGTGCGCGAAGCGAACACGTCTAACTGAGAATTAATTTGTTTTTCTATTTCTCGCGTAATACCTACATATACAATTTGGCGTTTCTATTGTATATACAATATACATATAGAAATGGAAATACTTGTTGCGGTTTTTTGTCTCTAAGAAAGATGGATTTAAATAGGGTGGAGAGGGAGATTCTGCACAGTCATCCATCATGTATTTCATATTCGTACTAATCGCTCGGTAAGGATGAAGATAAGTTCTGGAAGTTTGTTCAATATGTTCGTTTTATGCCTCTGCTCTGTGTGGATGGCAGAATTTACTTCAAAGATGGGATTTAAGAAGATTTCGCATTAAGTAAACCATAAGGCTGTAAATTCACTTTACACTTTATGCCGACACACATTTATTAGTGGAATGTATATTTTATGTGCTGTGTTGTTTAACACGTGTGCCAAAGTGAGCTTATGCTAATCTAAGTTCGTTGACGATGTGTTAATGCAAAGGACACTCACTTCAGTTAAATAGTTTTACTAAGTTCGTTACCATGCCCTCGAGGGAGAAAGAGCGATAGTTTATTTGTCGACGAATTTTAGATACAAAAGTTGGCTTAAGGGCTACAGGTTTGTCTTGCTTTTTGTGGGATAAAAATTGAATAAATCAAAAAAAAAAATTTAAGTTCAGGAAGGCCTATTCAATATAAATTAATTCAGCGGACCTCTATAATATACTGGTGTTAATGGTAACATATTTGACAAGACTGTAATTCAAATTAAATAAAGTGCACGACTGCGTCATACGAAACTTTCTCGATACATGAGATGCGTTTTTGAGTCGCAAAATGAATCGAAAATTAATGATGAGAAATTTATTTAAATCACTTTTTAGGTTTTAAAAAAATTGACTTCCTCAAAAACGGCCTGAAAGAACGCCCCCAAAAAGTAGGCGTGGCCTAAAACTTTGTATGGGCGATATGTTGGAAAAAATATTGGCTAAATATATTGTTAAACATTTTTTTTCGCTTTCTATGAAAATTTTCGAAGAAAACAGCATTTTAGTAAAAAACGCCCACAAAAAGTAGGCGTGGGAAAAAAACTTTATATGAAAAACTTATAAAACAGGGCAGTGTCTACATATCTTGTGAAGGTTGTAACACTCTATCTCTCTAACTTTAGCTTTAAAACGATTTTTTCTAAATTGTGGGCGTGGCAGTGGGCGTATTCCAAAAATGTTTACACTTAACAATTTCGGAGCCCTAGGGAATATGTGGTCCAAATTTCAGCTTCCTAGCTTAATTTTAAAGGCCTAAAAATTGCGTACGGACGGACGGATGGACATTGCTAGATAGTCTTAGGATTTGGTCCTGATCATAAATATATACATATATACTTTTATGAGTCTACGACGAATATTAAGGGGTGTTAAAAACTATGTGTCAAAATTAATATACCCTTAGGATAGGGTATAAAAAGGGAATACTTTATTTGAAATTGAAGCGGAATTTTCGTTTTAGTAACTGTTGAAATGTTTATTAATGATCACCGGCAAGTAGTCCGACACTTCGATTCGGTTCAGATGTTTTCAAAACTAAGCTTGACAGGACTTCTTTTTTAAAAAAAAATGCGAAGAAACTAGTATCTGGTATGTACATGCCTTCTCATTGACAAAGGTCTCTATAACTCTGTAAATTAAAACCTTAATTTTGCCAATCGACATTATTATCAATCATTATTTATTAACTGTAAAGTAATCTTACAGTGCATTTGCACACACCACAAAAATAAAGTGCACGACTGCGTCATACGAAACTTTCTCGGTACATGAGATGCGTCTTTGAATCGCAATATGAATCGAAAATTAATGGTGAGATATTTATTGAAATCACTTTTTAGGTTTTTAAAAATTGATGTTCTCAAAAACGGTACATACGATTTTGATGTAATTTCGTACATTGGATACTTTTTACACAATTGTTCAAAATACAAAACTTTATCAAAATCGTAAGAGCCGTTTTTGAGAAAACGAATTTAATTTAAATTTAAGAAAATCGTTAAATGAAAAAAAAATTAAAAAAAAAATAATTTAAAAAATCTAAGTACGCAGATTTGTTTGAGTTAACAGTATTTTTAGTTTTTTTTTTAAGTTCCCTTTATTAGTTTTCGAGATATTGCCCGTTTTATAAATTACCGTTAATCGATTGTTTTTTCAAAAACTGAGTATGCAGAATTTTTGACCCCATCCTAAAAATCCTTAGTACAAAAAAATACCGAAATTCTTGGAACCACTTTCGAGAAAAATAGTGATAAGTGATTTTCACAAAAAAAAAATTTGTATGACAGGTACCGTTATTTCAAAAGATGAAGCAAAAAATGAAAATATGCCCCGATATGTAACCCACAGAAACTTATATACGAACTTTGAAGCAAATCCGTCGAACCCTTTCGCCATACTGCGCCCGGACAGACAGACAGACAGACCGACGGACGGCATTGGCGGGCCCACTTTTTTGGCCTTCTTTATAGTCGTAATATCATCTCAATAACTAGTAGCAATAACCTTCTCTTTAATTTCTGTATTCGAGAAAGTTAAAAATTTAAGTTCAGGAAGGCCTATTCAATATAAAATAATTCAGCGGACCTCTATAATATACTGGTGTTAATGGTAACATATTTGACAAGACTGTAATTCAAATTAAATAAAGTGCACGACTGCGTCATACGAAACTTTCTCGATACATGAGATGCGTTTTTGAGTCGCAAAATGAATCGAAAATTAATGATGAGAAATTTATTTAAATCACTTCTTAGGTTTTAAAAAAATTGACTTCCTCAAAAACGGCACTTACGATTTTGATGCAAATTCGTACATTTGACACTTTTAAAATAATTGTTCAAAATACAAAACTTTATCAAAATTGTTATAGCCGTTTTTGAGAAAACGAATTTAAATTAAACAAAATCGTTATATGTAAAATATGTTCAAATGAACATCATAAATAAAATAGAATAGTACTTTTTGTGATATAAAATTGAGTATGCAGTATTTTTGGCCCCATCCCAAGTACCCATAGTACAAAAAAAGAACAAAATCCTTAGACCCATCTTTGAGAAAATTAGTGATAAGTGATTAAAAACGATAAAGTAAATAATAAAAAGATTCCCCGAGATCTAGCCTTATTTATTTATTAATTCAATCTACGATTTTATAATTATAGTCTACAGATTTTGTTATAACTACTTAAGAGTTAAATATTTCCATATTGTGTTTATTAGGCATTATATCTGTATTGTCATCATAAACTAAATTGCATAATTTAGTGTTCTTTAATGTTCTTGTAAGATCCTAAAGATTTTTGTTGTACATGAAGATTTATACAAATAAGCAAATTACCACAGTTCACGGTGGAGTAAAGTAAGTCCCTAATGAACATAATCACAACAAAAACATAAATGTTAAGGAATAGCCAAGTACAATGTTATACTTGGCAAGTTTTCCTATTTGAAGTTTTGAAGATATATAAAACACATATGCATTGAGCCACAATTTTCACGATTTTAAAAACATGGCAAGTATAAAAATCTACATTACACGTTGAAATTTTGCAAAATTTTAAAATTCTAGGGATTTCGACGGAACGGAAGCGCTCTCTTTCGAGCAAAATACAATTTGTTTTATAACTTTCCTTGTTTGCTCTTAAAGGAATTACCGACATGTAAGATTTCATAACTATAGAATGAGTTCGATATATGAGCGGTTGCCACGCCTCTTTTTCGGAATATACACAAATTTTGTGTCTGTTCTTCAAATCCTTCCTCCACGTATAGTTTCATAGCTCTCAGTCTTTTGGGTGTAGAGTAAACGAAAAGGGGCGGCTAGCACGCCCCCTCAATGGAAAATAAACAATATTTCATTTCTTTCCGAGTTTGTTCTTTAAATCCAAGCCTCATGTGAAAAATCGTAATTGTATGACTTTTGGGGGCGTTAATAGAAGTGGGCGGCTGCCACGCCCCCTGACTGTAAAATCACAAATGTTAGATTTTTTCCTGTGGTTTCTCTGCAATCCCTATTACCGTGCCCAATTTCAAGGTTCTACGATGATGGAAGTGCTTCATAGTTTTGAAGATGTAGATGAGTTAAGAGAAGTGGGCGGCAGGCCCCCTGAGGTTTTTGCGAAGTTTCGGCCTTATAACCTAGAAACCGCACATGTCCAACAGTTGAAATTGGTACGGAGCCTGCTACTGTGCATTCCAATAAATCCTGAAAATTTCATGTCTCTAGCTTTGTTGTAAGCGAAGTTACAAGGGTCAAAATGCCCTGAATTGGTTCGTTTAAATAAGAGTGTAGTGCGAATGTTGTTAAAAAACTTGGCTGAGCACTACCGTGCCCTGATACAATACATTTTTTACGGTAGGCAGATCATTAGCCAACAATAGAATTGGCTTCCGTCAGGGACACCGGAAGAAACAACAATTTCCTTTGAAATTATTGTATGCTCCCCAATTACACCATGTTGCTTCCTTCCAATAAGATAAGAAGATAACCGTTTTAATAAAGGCCCGAAGAACCCATGCGCTTTAAGTTTTAAGCAATATATCCACATTAACGCTACTGAAAGCTTTGATAAGGTCAGTGTATACCACAGAAACCTGTTTATGCTTTTCCAAAGAATTGATGCAGTAATTGGTGAACTCAACTAGGTTAGAACAAGTTGATATACCTTTCCAGAAACCATGTTGGCATTCACTAACAAACCCAATAGCTTCGGGATAACAGACAATTTTGAGATGCCCCTATAATTTTTAATGTTATCCTCTTTGCCGGGCTTACAGAATACAAATTCCAATCATCTAAAATGACTCCACTGGCGGTAGATTGGTTAAATACGATTTTTAGGGACAACGATATGGAACCAGAGCAGTTCTTTAAAAAAATGGAATGAAACCCAAGAAAGTCTGGTTTATTTATTGGCACAATTTCGCTCAAAGAACTCTCTACTTCATCCGGACCTATACCAAAATTACTACAACTAGTAGTTTCCGGCAAAAATCTTAAATAATCTTTATTCGCATTTGTCTGACTAGATAAGTTATAAATACTTTGAAAATAATCAGCAAACATGTCAACTAATTCTTTTCGTTCAAAGGAAGAGACTTCTTGAAAAACTATATTTTTTGGAAAACCAACACCATTACGCTTCGCATTTACGAATTTCCATACGAACTTTGGAACAAATCCGTCGAACTGTTTCGCCATACGGAGCCCGGACAGACAGAGAGACGGCATTGTCGGACCAATTTTTCTGGACTTCTCTATAGTCGTAAATCATCTCTGTAGTAGCAACAACTTCCTCTCTTTAGTATACTAATGTATACGAGAGAGTTGAAAATAGTAAAATTTTTCAGAATTCTCTCTATTAGTTTTTGAGGTTTTAAAAGGTTTATAAATTACCGTTATTCGATTTTTTTTTTCAAAAAGTGAGTATGTAGTATTTTTGGTGAAGGGTGTAAAGGGTGTTTTTATTAGAGGTTGGTTTTTCGAATAGAGATAAAACTGACATTTTGTGGTCAAATCTGGCAACTCTAATGTCATTTATCTTCAGTTTGGTTTGCCATTTCATCATGAAGAGGTTGACAAATAAACAACGCTTGCAAATCGTGCAAATTTATTTCGAAAATAATGGTTCAGTTCGCGAAGTTTCATCGCAAAATTTTGTTCAGTGATGAGGCTCATTTTGGGTTGAATGGCATGAATGTGGATGAGATGTGGTTCCAACAAGACGTCACTACATGCCACACAGCGCACGTCACAATCGATTTATTGAAGGAAACATTCGATGAGCGCATAATTTCGCGGAATGGACCTGTCCATTGACCACCAAGATCGTGTGATTTGACACCATTGAAATATTTTCTTTAGGGATGTGTGAAGTCGCTCGCCTACATCAACAACCAGAAACGTTAGGGGGCGTGGAAGCCAATATTCGTGGCGTTATTGCCGACAAACAGCCCCAAATGCTTGAAACAGTGGTTGAAAATTGGATCTCTAGACTTGTCTGTATTCAAACCAGCCGCGGCGGCCACATACCCGAAATCATATTTAAACATTATTGGCATAAAATTATCCTTCCAATAAAGCTAAATTAATGGACATTGAAACGATTTTCTTGTGTTTTACCTAACTGAAATCTCTTAATCCCGCTTAGTGGGCCCCCGTTCGAAGTAAAAATTGGGCTGTTGTTAATTCTTTCCGAGCAAAAAATCCTTTAGTGCAATATAAAGTTAGGATGCAGTGATCGTGTGCGTATTCGAAAAGTTTTTAGTCTTGCCTTGCGTTGTTCGTATGGATGTATGAGATGGAATCCACTTCAGAAAATGAATAAACAGAATTTCTCTGAAGTCGAAAGTTCTGCGGACTGGAGCTATGGTGTTTACTCACTCTTCATCTCCCATCCATCACAAACGCCCCGTGCGCAGTTTTTTTTTGACCACGTTGATGTCGCTGCTCGTTTAGTTCATCGTTGAATTTTCTCCTTTCAAAACCTGACAACGCACATAAGACTAAGTATCTTGGGTATCTTGCTTTAGAGAGGGATCCATAGTTTAGGACTATTAGGGTCTTATATAGAGTTAACTTGGTTGATCGTATTATAGTTGCATTTCCAAACCGAAGAAACAGCGATTGGCAAGCGTCATTCTTGGCTTGATTGCCCTGTTCTGCTAATTTAAATTTAAAAACTTGAGCCCCAAAATCATTGCAAGCACGATAAAACTAAAGCACAAGACGACAGACTGAATCATGCAATTAATGAAGTATTTTCAACCAGCCCCATCTACATTTCTCAGATCCCCTCAGTTTATCAGAGTATTGTCTGACAAGAGACTATTGTTTTTCAGATCAACATGTATGTATATCGATTTGTAAATACTTGATGAGTGAACGACATTTCATCGTGTGAAGGACTTCCCACCTCTCACAACAGGTAACCACTTTCATTGTTTGGTATTTCAATGACTTTCGAGGTACCAGGTAATTTTGCTCACTTGTTCGACATGCATTGATTGGTCACATTCCTGAAATAACAACAACCAAACAATTTAAGCCAAATTCTGTTGTAAATTATTCGTTTGAATTTGTTTATTAATTCCTAGACTTTATGGAATTCATAAACAGTTACGAGAATCGTTTTGCTATTGTTGAACATGCAGCATGCTCACAGTATTTATGTAAGTTGCCCTATAAATGTTAGTAGCGAGGGCGACGGCGACAATGACTAGCTAATGTCAAATCAGTTCAAATTTTGCTAATAAGTATACAATTTTATTCGGTTGAAATATTTTGCCATTGCACAGATGAAAATCATGATTGTGGCTGGTGCTGGTGGGTGGGTAGCTCATTTTAATTGGCCTTTCAGCCTGATGTTCTTTCCATTCATTGCGTTTTAATCCGCTTTAAGCTGAAGCATATGCAAGTGGAAAGAGCATTTTATTTTTTTCTGTATATAGGCTTGTGCTGAACTTTTGCAATAGTGGTGTGGATGTAATTAAAAACAGATTGCATTCTAAAAACCCGTTGAAGTAACAACATTTTGTTTATTTGTATTTTTTTTTTGTTAAATTCTGTAAGGAATTGTGGCAGCAACGAATTGAATGAAAAAAAAATTCCCTTTCTATTTGAATGGAGTAATTTTAATCTCCTTTTGCGAGTCTAGCTTTTTTACTTAATAATCCTATTTAAGTCGCAATAAATCTGTTGACCATATACTTTGTGGAAATAAGGTATCGGGATCATCTCAGGATTACATTACAAGATTGTAATCTTAAAATGTTGGTTGCATCTGTTCAAGTGTTCAAGTGTGTTTGGGGAGAGGCAAAAGATACATGACCCTGGTGTACTATGGGTACATGCCTTAGGGATTGTTTTTTGTCCTGATTTTGAAATTAAATGCCAAAGTTAGATGGTAAATTTTCTTCGACATAATTGAAAGAATTTCCGACCGCATAACAACTTATTTTAGAACATATCGAGAGGTAACAGGTTTCGAACGAAGTATAAGTACTCCCACTATAAGGCACGTTTTCCTGTTTCCGGGTAGCAGCTGTAATGTTGGTATGGGAAGAGGAATAAAAGAAGATGGTTCGGTATTTGGATGCGGGGTGCATGCCTTGCTGGTCACAGCTTAAGCTCGTCTGAGGGGAGGTTCTTGCAACCGAATCACCATAGCACAAAATGTTGCATGCAAAATAAATAAAAAAAATTGGGCAAAATAAAAGGATCCTAAAACCGGAAAGCATTACCACAAGCGGATCAAATGGTCGCCCTCGCAGTGGAAATCTACGGTCTATAATCATCCAACCGTGTGCAAGTTACCGCTTTAAAAAAAATATAAACTTGCACCCAAGAGAAAAGAAAGTCTTATGCTCTCTCTACGAAGAACCACAACTCAGTCATTGAAATGAAACGATAAATTTTAAATCCTATTCTTAATACAGCATTTTATTTCCTTGATTTCATCTTAAAACTTAAAGGATAAATGTATATGATTTTATGTAGGTAAACATTGTTTAGCTATAGAATCCAGGGAGGGTATTTACGCAGATGGGAGGTTTCTTTTTAACTTTCTCGTTAAATTAGTATACTAAAGAGAAAGTTGTTGCGATCCTGCGGAAATTTCGAACTCAAACTGAGTATGAGGGATGATATTAGGACTATAGAGAAGTTCAAAAAGTGGGTTCGCCAATGCCGTCCGTCTGTCTGTTTGTCTGTCTGTCCGGGCGCCGTATGGCGAAACGGTTCAACGGATTTGTTTCAAAGTTCGTAAATTAGGTTTTTGGGGTTACATCTCAAGGCATCTTTTTTATTTTTTGCTTTATCATTTAAAATAACGGTACCGGCCATGCAATTATTTTTGTGAAAATCACTTAACACTATTTGTTTCAAAAGTGGTTGCAAGGATTTCGGTCTTTTTTTGTACTAAGGATGTTTAGGATGGGGTCAAAAATTCTGCATACTCAGTTTTTGGAAAAAAAAATTGATTAACGGTTATAAGGTAATATCTCGAAAACCAATAAAGGGAATTTAAAAGAAATTTCCTTTTTTTTTACTAAAGGTTTTTATAAAGGTGAACAAATTTGCGTACTTCGATTATTATAAATAATTTTTTTTAATTTTTTTTTTATTATAACGATTTTCTTAAATTTAAATTAAATTCGTTTCCTCACAAACGGCTGTAACGATTTTGATAATTTTTTGTATTTCGAACAATTATGTTAAAAGTGTCCAATGTGCGAAATTACATCAAAATTGTAAGTACCGTTTTTGAGAAAATCTAATTTTCCAAAACCTAAAAAGTGATTTAAATCCATTTTCGATTCATTTTGCGATTGAAAAACGCATCTCATGTATAGAGAAAGTTTCGTATGACGCAGTCGTGCATTTTATTTTATCTTGTTTTACTATAGGATTTTATTTTAAATTTATTGTATGGTTAAAAGAAGAAAAACCAATCAGAAGAAACAATAAAAACAAATCAAATGTCGTAAGAGCAATAGAGTGATATAAAAATTAAAAAAAAAAAGCTTTAGCAAACTCATAAATAAAAAGAATAAGAAAGAATCCGCTGCGTCAGGCCTATCGTAGAGTATTCTATCGGAAATTTAAACTGATATTGGGAGAAATTATAAACGGAGAATAGTCGAGAGCCACGAAAAGAATATTGTCCCGGTGCCACTATTTAACTCTTGCACCCACATCAAAAAAAACACACCCCATTAACTTAATATGTGAATTCTAATTATACACTTTATTATATATACATCTATTGTATACTATATTTTTAAACAATTTACCAAAAAAAAAAAACTATTTGAGGAGAGAAAGTAATATGAATTAAAAAAAGAAAAAGTAGTCTCGGCCACTTAAGTGGGCTATGCATTGCTCTTGTTTCGAAAGCACGTTGAAGAAACCGGAATAGCACACGCGTTTCGTCTATGATTTTGATTAGCAAATCACGGGGTGCGTTTTGCTACCGCTCACTTCATGGTGGATTATACCCCACACTTTGATCTCGCGGGGTGGTATTCGTTTTAGACTTAGTTTGCTTAAACAACGTTCGCTTTGATTTTAAATAAAAATATTATAAAAAAAGGGATTCAATGGGAAGCTCCTTTAATATGTCTTTGTAGCCTGCCCGAAAGGAATTTGATAATCGTTATCTTGAGCCAAAGATGGCAAGGCAACCGCTTTTATCCACGAGTTTAGACCAACTGACTATTCCAATTATTTCTGAAAGCATCGTCACTGCGGTTAACAAAGCGGGATCCCCCTCTCAATCCCTTAGCGTGATCCTCCGCAGCCCACCAAACAGCAATTGTCAAGTGGTCGAGCGGATTTTTCGGAACCAGCAAGATAAGAAGCATGATCGTCCTTACCCTGTCGTACCGTCACCTCTTTCGGAAACCCACGAGTAACATCGGAACAATTCCTCTTTGACCTGGTTAGAATGGGTCGTACTGTATTATTATTATTTTTATGTGCATCTCTTCTTCTAACCCAGAGACAGTTAGGAAAACACCATTTCCTCTCGATTCAAGGGTGTGGGTCGGTGCCAGCTTCAGCTCGCATGCATTCGAATGAGATGATGGTGTGGTGCGTTAGACTGCCCACAACAACTTAGAAAGAAAATATGTACGTCTTTACATGTAAAAGGAGTAAGTAATTAAATAGTTCTGGGCATCCACTTGACCTCTCGGCCTTGGAAAAAAGATGTAAAAAAAGAGAGAAAAGAAACCAAGCTCATTCGGAAATCTGTCTACGACACAGCGGACTTCAGGATAGAACCAACAGTGGTGTTCACGTCACTAAGCCACTGTGCTGATAGCGGATAAGCCCACAATGGGCTAGTTAGTTGTTCCATACGCTTAGAGCCACCTTTAAGTAGTGTTTGCACCCATCCGTTTACTAAACGAGCGTATCCTTAAGAAAGTATTTGCTTAATAATTCGCCAGTGCAGTCGATCTAGAAATGTATCGTATGAGTGTGACTAAATTTGTACCTTTCCAGACAGTTGTCCGTGAAGGTGTTTCCTAACATATCATTCCTACCGCGTTTTGCATATGGTTGAACTTATTTTGCGTTGTCATAGCCCCTTTCCATAAGAAGAGTAGAAAAGAAAGGGGAGTGATAGGTCAATTTTGAGCTGGAACGCTCAGACCTGGGGTCTTTAGTACAGCACAAAGCTACAAGGGAAACATATCGCAGAAGACTTAGGCATAGGATAAATGGATCCTAAAATTATATGCCAATTACAAACAGGGAATTTGATCAGACTTTCATGGCAGTCCTACTTCTTGACTGAAGTCTTGAATTGTTAGACTTTCGAGTAGCCGAATGCACAATGACCCACGTGCAAGCACTCATTCATTATAAGTGTTTCATGACAAACAGAGAAAAAAAATTCTGATACCGTTTTGGTTTTGCTTGAATGTCGTATATTTTGCATAGCTTTTCTTCATCTAACATCTAACAAACCAAACATTTGTTTATGTGATTTATGTTTAGTAATTTACAACCGAAAGATAAGCTGTTCAAAAATGTCTGGGCTCTAGCATTTTACCCTTTCAGAACTCTCAATTACTTTTAATATGTAGGTATAGATATCTAACCCAACAATTTATTGGTTTTATTACCGCATCGAGTACACTGCAAGTTTTGTTGACCTCAAGTTAAGGATAGAACACATCGGTGTATTGAAATAGTTGGCCATTTGTATTCCAGACAATGAAATAATTCACATTTTATGATGAGACATTCATCTCCTCGTTTTGCTCACGTCAGCCGTGCGGTCCTTTCGGCATAATAAATAAATACAACAAAGACAAAAGAAACCATAGTTGTAATAGATTAATGAGAAACATGTATTACCTTGGTTCCGTTATCATTTATTGGCTGTACAGATGAACTGTTTGATGAGTTACTATGGCGAAACGTGTTGGATTAAATGCTTGCTGGAATGGCAGAGGTTATTTCTCGCCCACTAGGGTGGCAAATATATTTTTAATCAGAACGAGAAGATAGCTATCAGAATACATAATGTAAAAACATCTCACTTGAAAGATATGCTGTCGTCATTAGAAAATGCCGTTACTTAATAGTTAAACCGAGACCACGTTCAGATTTCTTTTGTACGTGCATTTATTTACAGAATGTGCAATTCTCAAGACCTATTTTTTGCAAAGTTATGCAGGATTCGATTCGAAATATTAACAGTTTAGAATAGAGAGGACTCCTCTAGCACGCCGCTTTTAATTAATCAGTCCAAGCACATTGGAAAACATACACGACGTAGTTGCGATGACATTATTCAACACTTTCTCGGATCAACATAATGCACATTGATAATATCAGAGCAATAATAAACCTCCACAAAAGGTCATTGTTGCTGAAGTTTGGTTGAAGAGTAAGTTAAGTTTAGGTTTGATAAGGTTAAGTTTAGTTAAAATAGTGACGTCCTTCGTTCTCATGGTCACTCACTGCAAGCTTCTGTAAAGATTTAAAGATTTTAAATGGAGATATTAAAAAGCTCTTTAATATCTTAGAAGTTGAAGCTTCGAAGTGTTCTGTTTCTTATGTGACAGAGTATCCTTGGCCGCTGACAGAGAAAGTTAGGTGTATCCTCGGGGGTCTCTTCATCACCTTAACAGATATCACCGATTTAATTTCATTACATGGGTTTTCAGAAGATTATACCCTGCAAACCAAAAGTCAGTAGTTTTCTCGAAAGCACTACCACAAAGAAATTTGATTTGTGAATGTGTTTGCCTTCTCTTTGAGTATTAGCATGCTGAGCTAATCTACATCCGCAGAAGTACGGATATAACGGATAAAATATGTACTCTGGGGATGTAGTTTTTTGACGCTAATAAAACGCAATTAGGTCACTTTTTATTACCCACATTTTTTCTTTTCACCCTCAAAACAAAATCCATATGCAAGCAAAAAGAAAACAACTATCGATGTCTGGACAAGTAGAATCGACCATTAGGCAATATTTAAAATACTAAGGATTTTGAAAAGAATTCGAGTCAATTGAAACTTTGTATTTGGTCAGTGACGTTTAGAGGCGGAAGCAAGTGCCTTAATGTCATTAAGTTCTGATTCGGAAATAGAACCAACATTAAAAACAAATCTCCAAAAGTAGGTTCTAAGAAACAAAGTGCCGCACAAATGTGAAGAATGTGACGCGTACGTCGCGCATGTTATTGGCAGAAACTGCCCCCATTTTTGTTTTAACGGAAATTTTATCCAGCTAGAAAAAGTTTCCTAATAATTATAATACGTTTATTCAAAAAAAATATTATAGAATAAAGATATACTACAAACATGAAGCTGAAAATCAGTCTACAAAATTAGCAGAAAATAAAATACCAAGGGAAAACTTATAAAATCGACAAATACATAAAATGGTAGTAAATTTAGCTGGAGAGGAAAATAATGGCTGCACTGTCGAAATTGGAACAACATCTCCATTACATACTCTAGCTCAATGTAATGTAATGTAGTGAGTGTCTTAGAACTTTGCCTTAAATATGCTGAGTTTGCGCCAAATTTGTATATTTAAAACTTATTCAAAGCTAAGAAGTAACTACTAACACAAAACTTTCAGTAAACTTACTTGAGGAAATTGGACGAGTGGGGAAGAAATCGCTTAATGCGTTGTATTCATATAAACAGATACTGTTTGGTATGTAACGGGTGATCCAAGTAGAGATACTTTTTTCAATAGCCTTTTTTGATAGATCACGTGTGAGTCGTGTCATGCTGTCATGTTATTTTTGTTTAGTATTGTTTGGCATTTCATAATGGAAAGACTTACGCGTGAACAACGTTTACAAATTGTTCAACTTTATTATGAAAATTCACGTTTTGTGAGGAATGTGTTTCGTGCACTTCGCTCAACTTATGGTCAACATAATCGGCCTACTGAGCGTACTATTCGCAACACCATCACCCATTTTGAGACCCAGCATTCATTATTGGATAATATTCGACCGAATAGACCACGTCCAGCACGCTGTGGAGAAAATATAGCGGCCGTAGCTGAGAGTGTACACGAAGACCGTAGAGAGGCGATTCGGTGCCGTTCGGCTCAATGGGTATGTAAACAAACAAAATTGCCGCATTTGGGACGAAGAGCAACCTGAAGAGATTGAAGAACTGCCACTTCATCCAGAAAAAACAACGGTTTGGTGTGGTTTGTGGGCCGGTGGAATCATCGGTCCATATTTCTTTAAAAATTATGCCGGTGCGAACGTAACCATCTGATTTCGGCGACATTTGATTTCAGCAAGACGGCGCCACTTCCCACACATCGCATCAATCAATGGACTTATTGAGAGAACATTTCGGTGAGCACATAATTTCACGTTTTGGGCCGGTAGATTGACCACCAAGATCGTGTGATATCACACCGTTAGACTTTTTCCTGTGGGGATATGTAAAGTCAAAAGCTTATGCCGACAAACCCGCTTCGATTCAGGCCTTGGAGGAAAACATCACGCGTGTCATTCGCCAGTTACCAGTCGAAATGCTCGAACGAGTGATCGAAAATTGGACTCAACGGATGAACCAACTTCGACGTAGCAACGGCCAAAATTTGATAGACATAATCTTCAAAAAATAAATGCCAAAGAATGTTCTTTCAAATGATAATAAACATTCTCCATTAATGTTTGAATTTTCTGTGTTTTTTTCTTTAAAAAATGGAAATGGATCACCCTTTAGTATCCCAGCAGGAAAAAGATTCGTCTGATATGCATTCTGAAGCAATCCTAGAAAGCAGAGAATGCATTCCCCTAGGTTGCGCTTATAATTCCCTTTTTATTAAAGCATGTCCGCGGACGGAAGCAATACAAAACTGGTTTTCAAAATATCTAGAACACCTGACTCGGAATGTTTCTTGAATGCATCGCAAGAATCAATCCAGAATGAATCTGGCAAACGTATTTAGAATACATCCAAAGGATGGATCCAGAATGTATTGTGAGGATATTTTTTTTAATTCTTTTGATTTATAAACTATAAACTTATTGAAAATAGTATCTAAATTGTCAGCTGCTTCTCCCTTGGCAGGATCTATAAAAATTTAAAACATATTTTGAAATAAACTTATGGCTCTTAGTTTTATAAAATGGTTCGTACCTAAAAGTAGAGAGGCATCTGGGGAATAGGGCACAGTAAACTTGGTGGCTGCATTAAAGCTAAAATAAGTTGTAATAATTTATAAGTAATGAGATGGCAAAACATACTTGGCGAATTTGATTACTTTCATTATTTTCCAGTACATTTTTTCTGAAAATAAATAAAAAAATCCATTTATTCGGCAGTTTTTCAGAAAAGCTATATGTAATAAGTAGTACTTACCAGGAAATATTTACTATCCGATATTTTTTAAAACTTTGAGATTATTTATATTTAAATGTTTATAACGCAATGAATAGCCAAGCAACTGCGCTTTACAAATAACACTGAAGTGAATCGCAATATCCGAAAGTCATAATAGAATGCAGGCACAAACCGGTTTCGCCAATTACGCGACAGATAATAATATAAGTTAGCAAAAATTCTACATGTCCAAAAAATTCCGTAGACATCAAAAACTCATTACAGGGAATTCTTTTGATTTAACTTAAAGGGTAAGTCAGGGATTTCTTCTGAATGCATCGTTAATACATCACAAAAAATGTTTTTCTAAAAAACCTATTGCTATTTCCTATTTCCCGCTGGGATATTCCGTAGTTATAAATACTATTACTACTATAATTTAATAGATCTAATGAATGTGATCCGAGGAGGTTTTTGTGCACAACAACGTCGAGGAAAATTAGAAGATTTTATGTAATTTTGTTAGTGTTTATGAAACAGGGAATACTATTAGTAAAATTAATAAACTTGAATTTTGAATTGGTGAAACCTTATATACAGTCGAATAAATGATACGATGTTTATCAATATGAAGATTATTTTGTGTAATACATGCATTATATTTTGGTCCGTAATGTGTTAAAGGGGTGTTTTTGAAAGGTGAGATCGGTGAAATATAAAGGAGGTTGAAACGCGGTTAGATTAAGGTGTCGTTAACAAGTTCTTTAGTTTTGTTTATCGGAAAGTTGATGACAAGGTGTGATACTATTGGGCGTGTCATACTGGGCGGGTATTTTGAAGCGATGGACATAACAGCTACGCCATCGCAACTATAGGATGTAATTATTTGCAAGGACTGAGGATATGAAATTTTTGGTAATTCTTTAATCATTTTATGCAAGTATTCCTAGCATTTTTTATACCTGGTTCTTCATATGCAAAGCATATATTTTTTTTGTTCAGCCTACTGTGCACTTAAGGTGTACCTATTATTCCTCTTTCTTTTTTTTTGGCACGAATATATAATAAATTTGTTTTGTGGGGGCAAGATATGCAGCAAGATCCCCGACCAATACGGCGAGCTAAGCCAGCGTGCCAACCAGCTGCTACATCAAATGGAGTAACCATCGCTATGCCAGAGCATAGATCTCCCAAGCTCTCCTCTCTTAGTCAGGAAGCATATTGCGAACAGCAAAGGAATCAAAATTTGCTGGAAACCCATCCGATTGTTTCTTCGAATTAACAAACTGCTAGGAACATTTGGGATCACTTTTTAATGATAATTCCATATTTTCAACATATTCGCTATAAAGGTTAAAGGATAACATTTAAACTCATTATATAATGATCGAAATCAGATTGAAACAGGCTTCTTAAATACATACCATACCCATCCCTCTATTCTATTTAAATGTTTTACAACTCTCAATTCAATCGAACTCATTTGAAGACGGTAGAAGTAGAATAACTATGAAATCATCCCTTCCCATCTAATTCGAACTCATTTAAAAATGGTATACAAGGTTTGCAGAAAATACAAAGCAAAGCAACACCTTATATCATGAGATTATTGAGAAATTAGAATGGTTATTAAAAAGAGGGACATTGAGGTATGCCTTTCAAATGAGGTGTTGGGACATTGAGGAACGAATTGGGTGAAATGTAGTAGTCTCCTCAAAATTGATAGTTTTGGTGAGATGTTGCATTGAACGAAATAGAATTTGGTTCGATTCGACTGCAAGGTGAGGTGGTGCATGGTACATCAGTACGGGACATGAGTCTTGTATTTTTGGTTTATTTTGTTCTTCGGGGCGGATAGCGATTGTTTTATATTTGCCTTATAATTGAAGCACATGTTGTTTTAGTGATGTCACGTTCAACAGTGGCCTTGGATGCAGATCTATTAATTGCTTGTTTTTGTTTATGTGTACTTAAAAAAAAAGTTAAACAATTAAACAAAATCTCATTCGAGGTGGGGGATTATACCATCTCACATTCTAAAATGAGTACAAACTCATAAAAATGTGTATCCCACCCAGTGTCCCACTACAGTGAAGTCCCACTAACTTAGGCCGATACGTTTGGTTATACTGGACACATTTTTTGCCCCAACCTTCTAGATATGTCGCAGGTGATTAATGTCTTCCATCTTCGTCATTATCCGCATCATAAGTGACAGAATGTTCGATGATTACTATCCTTAAGGAATTATTATTTGGTTATTTATTTAGTTATTTATTGACGTTGTGACGTTGTGACGAGCGAGGGTATGAATATTTTTCGCTCCAGAATGATTAAAAATACGACTATCCAAGTCGAACAAGGTTGGGGCGACTGATTTGTTTTCAGTAACTTTCCATGTATGCAGGAATTTGTTAAATGAAAAAGAAATATTTATTACCCTCTTTTGAAAAGCCTGTTCACAAAAAAGGATAAAAGTTTTTAAATTATTTTTTAAATGGCGTGAACCGATATCAAATAAAAAAAAATTATGTTTGCAAATAATTCGTCGAAGGTGGAGAAAGGTTCTATCACCGAACTTCGATGAAATTCTGTTTAACATTTTTAGATTTGATTCGTAGAATTTCAATATCCTAGCCTTTAGCAATTCTGTCTGATTAGTTTTAAAAATTTCGAATAAAAAAAACATTTAATTACTTTGTAGGATAAAAATTAAATGAAATTCATTTCTATGTAAAACTGTTTTCTAAAATTAGAAATTCAATTTGTCTAAAAATATTTGAGGGAGTGAATATGAGACTTACAAGGCGGAGAAAATAAAACAAAGTTATCTGTTCAACGGTTGGCAGAGAACTCTTCTCCTTTATTTTCGAGTGCCAAATTTATAGCTAGATGTACATAATAATAAAAAGTTGTTGCAGTTGCACCATACGATTGTTAGCACATAATGAATACTAACATAACTGAGTGGAATTTACGACCACAAGAATGAAACGCAAATTTTTGAAATGACATTGGGTAACCAACGCATTTTTTTGCAACCCTTGGTGCATTCCGCTATTCGCAAATAGCTGATCTTCTAAGATATATTGAGAGATTCCTAGGAGAGTGCCAAAAGCTATGAGAGAAATATGAATTGCCCCGAATGAGAAGCTGAACACACTTTTAAGGAGAAGTGATAATTTAGAATGTAAAGACTATGGGCCGTATGCATAAAAATGAAGTTATTACTAGTAGTAAAAGGTCTAAGTGAGCACAATTGTGAGTAAATTAGAAAGAAGAATATGAATGCAGAAGAAGAAAATTAAAATAAGATGGAAAATGACAAAGAAAAACGAAATTCGTATCCTACCTATAATTCCACCACCACCACTGAAAGTGAATTAATTTAATTAAATTTTTAAAGCCCGGAAACAATTTTTTTTTATTTTTTATTGAACTAACATTTTTTTTTGTATTTAATTTTATTATTCTTTTTTTGTAAGAAAATACATTATATTCAATAAAGTTCTATGAATTTACGTTACTTATTATTCTTGCTAATTCCGATCCCCTTATCTGTCCCATTCGTCGAAGTTGAAGTACACTGACCATTAGTTCTCCATCACCTTGAACAGAAATCTCATTTTCTGCGCCTCTTGGCAATTGGAAGTCGTTGTTATCATTTACTTGCTTTGCAACAAACTAAACTCAAGATCTCAACATTCACAAATCCGCTGGCCCAGATGGTATTTCCACTATAGTTCTGAAGAGGTGTTCTTCCACGCTGGCAAAACCACTGCGTAAGCTTTTCTATCTGTCATATTCTTCAGGGCTCTTTCCGAGAAGATGGAAAACAGCATTTGTCCAGCCCGTCCCAAAAAAAGGCGAATCTTCCTCTCCCTTCTCTTACCGACTAATTGCACTTACGTCCCTTCTTTCCAAGGTCATGGAAACGCTGATAAATCGTCAGCTTATGAAATATCTCGAATCCCGAAAACTTCCTAATGACCGGCAGTACGGTTTTCGCAGCAACAGATCCACTGGTGATTTGATGACATATCTAACCGAAAAGTGGAACCATCTATTCACCATGGTGGTGAAAGAAAGGTCGTTGCGCTTGATATTTCAAAGGCATTTGACAGAGTTTGGCATCAAGCTCTCTTGTCGAAAATGCGTGCATTTGGGATCGATGTTACCCTTCTTCAATGGATTAGAAATTACCTTTCGGACCGTTCAATTCAAGTTGTTTTGGGCGGTTTCAAGTCTGCAACTCACCAAATAAATGCTGGTGTCCCTCAAGGCTCTGTTTTGTCTCCGACTCTCTTTCTCATTTTTATCAATGATCTCCTGTCTGTCACTTCTAATCCAATCCATTCCTTTGCTGATGACAGTACCCTCAGCTTTACATATTCGTTTCCTGGGCAGCGCCCCTCATCTTCGGGCGTTGAACGGGAACGGCAACGTATGTTAAGCTCATTGAATTCCGATCTTGACAGCATTCTTAAATGGGGTAAAACCAACAGAGTGGAATTTAATGCTTCCAAAACGCAATGCTGTCTGCTGTCATTGAAGCGAACCCCTAATTCTCTGCCATTATCCATGAATGGCACTTGCATCGCTGAAACCGAAAGACTTTCCATTCTCGGTATGTGTATTAATGACAACCTTCGTTGGAATGACCACATATTTGATGTCGCCAAGAACGCTGCGAAATGTCTAGGCTTCCTTAAGCGATGCAAGAAATATTTCACCCCTTCTGATCTGGCTAGAATCTACAAGGCGTTTATTCGCCCAAAACTTGAGTACAACGCTCATATCTGGTCTGGTGCACCAATAACATATTAGGAGCTACTTGACAGGATCCAAAAACGTGCGGTAAAACTTATTGGCGATCGAGACATCGCGAAATCACTTGACTCTCTTAGTCATCGTCGTAATGTCTCCTGCCTGTCATTGTTTTATCGGTATTTCCACCACAAGTGCTCAAATGAAATAGCCAGTTGCATTCCACCCCTACAGCAATTCAACCGCAATGCTCGCCTTGCGAGGAATGCACATCAGTTTACCCTTAAGCCTGTTTTCGGACCTACTGTGAAATATAAAGATTCCTTTCTCAACCGTACAATACGAATGTGGAATGCTCTACCACGCTCTGTTTTTCCTTTGCATTATAATTTACAAACATTTAAAACCAACGTGCATCGGTTTCTCCCTTTCTCTAATCCTTCATTTCCCTAATGCCCGCACTGTGTCACTTCATTATAAGGGTATCCAAAGTCCCTTTAGTGCGCGTACATTATAAAAAAAAAAAAAAACATGCAACAATTATATTTGTAATATTTTCTTAATTGAGACGTAAGCAGTTTTTTAGAATTGGAAATATCCTCTTCACTTATATGAACCAAAATATGTTTCGATTATTACTCTCTCTTTTCAATGAAATTTATTGAAAGCCTGTCCTTGATTACTTGTTGGGTTCGTAAAGGGCGTCATTAACCAAGGTGTCATTTCATAGCCTTCATCCCCCAACAGAGCGTTGTAGTGAAAATTCGCACAACAGGTTCAAGGGAACTGTTCCTCCAAATTCTAGGAATCGGAAACTGAGCCTAGACATTGGCAATCCAATAAGCCATTCCATTGCATCACATGTCGCTTGATTATTGATCTCGATTACTACAGGGTCCGCCATCTAACGTTTTTTTGTTCAACCAGTGCTTATTTCGCGAATGGTAACACTTAGCTCATGTCTGATTTGACAGATAATTAGTTTTATTCTTCCGCTGAACGAATATGGTTGTGTATACGCTTGAACAACGCTGGGAAATATTGCGACATTACTTTGAAAATCATGGTAATGTTGCAGAATGTGTGCGAAAATTGCGTACGGATTTTGGAAGAAGAGAAGCACCGTCAGCTCCGTATGTTCGTTATTTTGTGAAAAAAGTGAAAGAAACTGGCATCCTCATCGATAAACCAAAGCGTGAAAAGCCAAAAACAGTGCGTACACCCGAGAAAATTGCTGCTGTGGCAGAAAGTGTGCGTGAAGCGCCATCAACATCAATTCACCGTCGTTCTAAACAATTGAACATTTCGGAGACATCATTGAGACGAATTTTGCATAAAGACCTTGGTATGACGCCATTCAAAGTCCAATTGGTTCAGGAGTTGAAGCCAACTGACCATCCAATGCGTTTTCGCTTCGCTAAGTGGGACTGCGATCGACTTAGAGAAGATGCCGATTTTGCCAAAAAAATCATCTTTGATATTGGCGGGTATGTAAACAAGCAAAATTGTCGCATTTGGGGCACAGAAAACCCGCACGCATATATTGAAAAGCCGATATAGCCAAAACGAGTCACTGTTTGGTGCGGATTTTGGTCCAGAGTCCTGAGCAATCCTCAGGAGTCCTCATCATCTTCGAAAATGAGCAAGGATTGGTCGTTACAGTCAATGGCGATCGTTATCGGGCCTTGTTGAACGAATTTTTGTTCACAAAAATTGAGGAGGAGGATATTGGCAACATTTGGTTTCAACAGGACGCCGCTACGTGCCACACAGCCGAAGCTACACTCGATGTTTTGCGCCCTGTTTTTGAAGACCGCATTATCAGCCGCACAGCTGATGTCGTTTGGCCACCGCGGAGCTGCGATTGGACTATTATTTCTGGGGTGCCGTAAAAGATAAGTATTACGCCGACATGCCAGAGACAATTGACGCTTTAAAGGACAATATTCGTGAAGCCATTGGTGAAATACAACTGCACACAATCGATAATATGCTTAAAACTTGGACCGATCGTATAGGCTACTGCAATGTCTTCACTAGCCCAGGAACCCCAACGTGTCTTAAAAAGGACCTTATCATTTCTTGAGGTAATATTGCCCTCCTCTTGTTTCATTTTGAATGCTCTAAAAATATATAAAATCACCAAACATTCGATTAAAGTCATACATTAATTACTTACCAATAAAATATTGACTTAACAACTCGACGCTTTCCCTCTCAAAACGGTAAAGCATTTTAAAATGAGACAGTTGATATTCCACTTGGCAACTTTAGAGAACGAGTGTAATGTAAAGGTACAAATGAAGGCTAATACCGATGTCTATATCCATTCCAATCAATACAGATTTCGGTCGTCGTCTGGCTGGTTGGACAACATTGGACGACAATAAGGAAACGGTTATCCACCAACGAGGGCATCCACTCAAGTATGCCGCTAATGTCGGAATTTAATGATGTTAAGATACGTAGGAAGTTCTTTTACCGCATCGATGAAAAAGTTTCTTCTTTTCATATCACTTTGGTCCAAAAAGAATCATATATGTCTAATTCTGACAGCCCTTCCCATTCATCGCAATAACGTTGATGTATCGATTTTAAAGCTTGATGATCTATTGAGTATATGCCTTAAGTCATCGATTGAGTTATGCCCTTATATATTTTGGTTCACCAAAATATCAACACCAAACCACAACTAGTACAAAAGTGATATACGAAATCGCAACGAACGTGAGTTACAATGCTGTTGTGGGTGCATTGTCCTAGTGCGTTGGACCACAAAGCGAGAGGTCTCTGGTTTAAATCCCGACTTGTACCACTTAAAAGTTTTTATTCGCTGTGCAACTGTCATGAGAATCTTCTCAGAAATTATTTACCATTCGAAATGGGCATTAAACTGTAGGTCAATTCCATTCGTGTGAAAAAATATATCTTCGCACACACAGTGGTTGGAGAAGCTAGGCTTTGGGTCCTGTGTGGGCCGTTGACGTCCAATAATTTTATGCTGTAGCCGTTGACAATTAACTCCAAACTGCATACCGAATCAAACTAAAAGTAAAACTACCTGCTTAGTGGTTTGTGTTGGAAAAGGCGTCGGTCATTCGCGTTTTAATAACACTGATCCCTCAGAATGTTGGTGAGGCAACGTAACGTTCGGATAGGTCATATGTTAGAAGTAAGTGATAGTGTTTAATGCTGCCTTTTGCCGACCGGGACTAAATTAACGTTTTATTACATTTAGTGTTTTGCTCTTAATAAAATATAACTCGCGCTATGGCCACGCAGAAGCAGTACACGAGATGGCGAGGTTAGAGAGACAATAACCGATTGTGCACTTTTTTGCTATTTATTTATCACTTTCTTTAATAAACAGATCCAATTGAGAGTAGAACGTTACAAATCACAATAAGCGTGCCAGCGCACTTGTTGTAACCCTTTCGACCCCAACGTTGCCTGTGAGCAATTTCCCATGTTCATAGGTTCACCATCCGCGTAATAGTTGTTTATATTTGATAAACCCTACCTGTAACGGTTGTTTATGTGTCTGCCTGATGTTCGATTGAATAATAACATATTTGTGAATCATTTAGCAAAGTTACTTGCAATAGACTGCAGCAGTACTGGGAAAAAAAAATATCTGGTTAAAGTAAGATCTTTTTAAATGTTTAATATTTTTTAATATTTTACAGAAATTATAAATGTGTAAATCAAATAGTTTTCAGCAAACGTTAAAGTAAATAAAATATTAAAAGTTAATTTGTTGAAACTGAAACCATCATAGTAGTGAGCAACTTTGGGCAATCGTGGTAATAATTTTGTTTGCCTTTAGTTATGAGACCAAAAGATAAAGGATTATCAAAGGAAGACATTCAGCGAATTTTAAACTTCGATTGGGATGTTTCTACTGATGAAGAAAGTGGAGATTAAATGGAAGATATTTCTGCAGTGCTGGAGCAGAATTTGGAAGGGATTATGGACAGCGGTGAAAGCATAGAAATAAGTCTTCTTGACAACATTGTTGCGCAACCCAACAAGCAAAAACCTTGCAATGAAGATACTTGCTTCGAAAAAATTGATGGGAAGACACTTAAATGGAGATGTAGGCCTTTTGAAGCTCCAGAAATTACATGGACAGAAGATTATGTGTTGGAAGTTGATGCCGTAATGACACCAGTTGATTATTTTTCAAGTTTTTTTAATACTCGAGCTGTTGATCTGATCACACAGCAAACTGATTTGTATGGAATGCATGAACTGGGCATTGAACTTAAGTGTAATAAGGAAGAAATTAGACGATATATTGGTACTTTGTTATACTTGGGTGTTTTGAAATTGGCTCAATTTAAAATGGCTTGGTCACAAGATATGAAGCTTATTGCTATAACAGATTCCATACCGCGCCACCGTTTTGAAAAAAATAAGCAGTGCCTTTATTTTAATGACAGCAGCAAACAGCTAAAAAAGGAAGATTTGAAGTACGACAAGCTATATAAGATAAGCCCTTTGTTAAACATCATCAAAGAAAACTTCAAAAAATTACCCCAGGAAGAACATCAAAGTGTTGATGAACAAATAATTGCATTTAAAGGTATGTAGACATAAATACCGAAATAATTTTCGGCTGTAATTTTTGGTCACAGGTCGATCAACATTTAAAAAATACAACCCAGCTAAGCCCAACAAATGGGGTTTAAAAATGTTTACGCGTGCTGCAACTTCTGGATTAGTTTACGATTTTACGCTTTATATTGGGGAAGGCACCTGCCAGTCATATGGATTGGGATTATCTTCGCATGTAGTCCTTCATTTGGTGAAAAGTCTTCCCAAAGACAAGAATTTCAAGTTATAAATATTTTGATAACTGGTTTACATCAGTAAGCCTTCTCATTGCCTTTAGTATGTGTAAGGTGTAAAGTTCGACAACAAACCAGTCCAACTTTTATCTTCATGTGTGGATCATCAACCTGTTGGTTTTTGCAAACGTTGGAGCCCAAAAGAAAAAATTTATATAGATGTTCAAAGGCCTGCGATTATCGCTTCCTACAATAAAGGCGTGGGAGGGGTGGATTTTAGCAGATATGCTGATGGAACTCTACAAAGTCAACCACCGCTCAAGGAAGTGGTATACACGAATATTTTATTGGTGCCTGGGAACATCCGTTACAAATGCTTGGCTGCTCTACAGGAAACATTTAAATTTGCTACATCCGAAGCAAAAACATATTTCAATTGGAAATTGCTGATGCACTATTGCAATCAACGTCTTCTGCAGTTTCGGTCCAAAGAAAAAGAGGCCGACCGTCCAATGCAGAAAAGGATGACCCGATGTCTTCAATCGCTAGCTCTCTATCGACCAAACAAAAAAATATAGATTCCAGCCGAACCCTTCAGACTCAAAGCGGTATGATAAAATGAATCATTGGGTAGTATTTGGTGAAAAATGGCATTGCAGGTTGTGTAAGACAGGAACCCCAATGTCTAAATGTCTTAAGTGTAAGGTCCATCTTTGTTGTAATAACAACAAAAACTGTTTTTTTCATATCACACCTAATTTTTTAAATAAACATTTAAAATTCTTAACGATCTCTATATAAAAAACAAAATTGTTGAAAAAAAAATTGTATACTCGATTGCCCAACGTTGCTTACAGGCAACGTTCCATAGCACCCAAACGGATGGGCGTGGCGACTTCAAATTTTTTCTTGAGACTTTAAGACTAAATATAATATGGATTAAAGAAAAAAAAAAATGTTTAAGTCATTGAAAAAAAAATCGGGGTCGAAAGGGCTAAGGACGTCTGGGTTTAAAATTTCAGTTGTTCTCTGTGCTTGCTTAGTTTTGTGATTTTGTAATCTTTACTTAAGACGGCTTCGCATGACAGCAGAAGTTCCAGAATCCGAGGAAGTCTTCACGCCAAAGAACCCATCTCGAAAAAATTGAAGCACGACCGACACAGTTGGTTTTGTCATGTTCAAAGGAGGGATCCTACGAACCCCGTCAAAAAGGCAATGACAATCAACGTTCGTTTACAATCGCGTAAGAGAGGCAGGCCTAAAACTCCTGGATTTCATTTTGGTCACTTGGTTCATTTGATTGAAGTGATCCAAAATCAGGATGCGTACAGATATCTTTTGAGGTCGAACCGGCGAACCCCACAGGCGTACCAGTAGAAATGCAGTGAAGTGGGAGGGTTATGATCCCTGTAATCCTGATCATAATCTCGTCGTTAAATGGAGAGAAGACTTAAGACGGTTTAACTTGTCTTGGTCTTTGGGGTTTTTGGTAAATAACTGGACGTACCACCATTGATACAATACATCAAGACAACACCTGTACCTACACATGTGCCGGAAAATAAAACCAACCATTACAAGCTTTACAACTTTGTAGATTAATTAAAGACACCCCTTTCTTAAAGGATCCCGTACCTTCATCCTAATAGATCATTACCCAAATCAAATAAAAAAAAGTATTTCGCTAACCAACCAAAACCAAGCTGACGGCCATCACCATAGTTATCGCAGACATTTCCTTAACAGCACTCTTAACGGAGCCGAACATAGTCCCAACGGGTTGGGTTGTTGCTTTAAAAAGCGCCACCTTTAATTGCAGCAATGTTATAGCCTGGCAACAATAAAACTGTAAATGGAAATTCTTTCGGATTGCTTTGTCTTTTTCGCAGTACAAAATAAAAGAAACTTTAGTAATCCCTCGGTAATAATCACTTTGGTACCGGCTTTTATGGGGTAACACCAAACAGCGGTGGTAAGAGAATGAACTGATGAACAAGGATTTCGACGATGGTGCGCCTGGATATAAACACGATGATAATCATAAGTCAAGTACGTACGTGAGTGGATAATAAAATAAAATCTCTTCAAGATCTCCTTGACTTTGCTGTTGTAGCACAAGAATTCCCTTCCAGCTCTGGGTGTGAGTTTATCACGTCTCTGTGTGCTACCACTTCAAACAAAAGACCGACGCACGGACAATGTCATAAGCAAGTTATGGGTGCAAGTTCTTCTTCTATTATTGAATCATGCTCGTTTTGTGTAATTCTTAATGGCCATGTGTTGCGGGAAATGGAATAAAAATGAAATCATCGAATGAATAGTGTATTTGTCTTTAGGAGACTTACTGCTGCAATTTTCTTCCAATTCCATTTCCCATTCCCAACGTTGCCAAAAAATGAGAATGCGTGAAAATTCATTCACTCCCGCAATGTCAATATGCAACATTCGAAACAATGCCGCGGGGGGGTAGAATAAAGTTTAAAATTTATTCAAACAATGCCAACGTCCGAAAGTTTTGCAAAATATTTTCGAAACAAAGTTTCGCCCTCCAATTCCGCAGAGTATTGAAACAGTGATCCAGGCTACAGAGTTAGCTAGCTATATGTACCTACATGAATTTCCATAATACGATTGGCATAGCCATGCATGGAAATTGTATCTCCTTGAACAGAAGATACGATTTTAAGTTACAAAGCGAAGTTTTTCATTCGAAATTGAAATATATAGTTTCCGGGAGGCTTTCAAATTCAAATATTTCCGGAGCAGACCAGCAGACGATTCGAAATGTTTACCCAATCTCGTTTATCCTGAATAAAAGAAAAACTACTGAATGTCCATCTGCAAATGGAAAATTCAATATTGGAAAGTTTTTTTGTTTTTTAAAGGACTTAATTTTTTGGAAGAATGTGGCAAGCTCAATTCGATTTCAAATTAAGAAGATTATTACTTGCATTACAACCATCATTTCTTCAGCACCATTTGGTATGATTCTGATTCCACTGATGGAGTGCGGTCAACAGAGGTGGCCGCCACACAACATGGCAGTGAGAACCACATCCTGCCGGCTTGATGCATTTTCAGCTTAAGTTTGTAAATCGATTCAAGTAAATTGTCTTATAATCGCTCGAAAAAACTAATCAATAAAACTAAGTTCATCGGTATTCGATTGAATAATTTCCTTCGAACCGTTTAAAGATTAATGAACGTAAGCTGTCCTGACCTTGAGAAAGCTAAAGCTAATAGCTTTGCAGTTGAATTCAAATGGCATAGCTGTACGCATATGTGACAACAATACTAGCCTGAGTAAAAATCGATTGAAGTCATCAAGGCAAGTCGAATCCACGAACTTGTGTGACTTAGACAAAGTATCGTGAACTTCATCAGGCATAATAAATGAACGGGGTAATGAAATACGACAGAGCAATCTAATTGCTGGAAAGAGGCGTGTACTTTTTTTTGTGGACAATGGAACTTCTTCGATGAGCCAAAAAAAAAGTATTTTACTATTTGCTTCGTCCAATAAAAGGAATTAAATAAAAGGGAAAATCTTATCGGGCGTACTTTTAAAGCACAAAATTCGCCTTCGAAATTAATCATACTCGTGAATCGAAATGAGGGAGAAATTGTGGGTATTTAATATACTCTTGGAAAAGATAATGATGGATGATCAGTTTCTTTGTGTACAAATGATTGATGATTGGATTTGTAACGTTGGATATGCCACTGGAGAGCTAAAGGGGCCAGACACTTACTTACATGGTATAGTTAACAATGATGTTTTTTTTTGTGGTCAATAAAGTTTGTGGCATTTTGGCAAGACAAACCACTTCCGCATTTAAGAAGGAATAAAGTAAATATTAAGTGAGCATGAGAGTTTTCTTCACCTTCTCAAGCCAAAGATGTTAAATAAATTGGAAAATATTTGGTGGTTGGGTGTTGTAGAATAGGTGAATATATCCATAGTGATGGAACTATCTCTATACATCAATTGTGATTATTTTACGTCCCCGCGGTAAGCACCGGATACTGGTCTGGAACACTATAATGGTTACTGACTGAATGACCCTCAGAAGGCTATACAGGCACATCAGAGAGAGAGAGAGACGTACGGCGGATGAATTCACGGAATTGGATCAACGGTGACGTCAACGGTCATTATGGAATATACCTTATATGAGCTACTTTGACATATTTGGAGCTGGGGTCATTGAGGATTTTCAGCACTTGTCAGAGTGATGGCAAAGAGATGGTGGCAGATGAACCTAATTCGTGGGGGGCATCCAACAACAGCCTAATGTGTACCCACGCCCCTACCGATGAAGCTGAAGACCCAATCAAGGAGATGTTTTATGACCTCTTGGATGGTGCCTACGGAGCCTGTCCGGAGTAAGACTTCAAAATCATTCTCCGGGATTTAACGCTAAAATCGGTAAGGAAAACATCTCTGGCGGATTAGTTGGAAAGCACAGCCTTCACCATACGACAACAGACAACGGCTTAGGACTAATCGACTTTGCGGCAGCTCGTAGTACGGTCATAAGTAGCACTAGGTTTCCAAGGCTAAGGATCCGCAAAGCAACCTGTCGCTCTCCAGATAGTCGAACCGCCAACCAAATCGACCACGTGCTAATCGATGCAAGGCACTCATCCAACATCCTAACATCCATCCTACAACTGCGAACTCTATGAGCTGTATCTAGAAGTAGATGCAGTCAAAAAGCCAAAACACG
This sequence comes from Ferdinandea cuprea, assembly GCA_963576555.1. Classification (NCBI taxonomy): domain Eukaryota; kingdom Metazoa; phylum Arthropoda; class Insecta; order Diptera; family Syrphidae; genus Ferdinandea; species Ferdinandea cuprea. Next base: position 23,752,748 of record OY754960.1, read on the forward strand.
CCGACTACATTGGCTCGGCCACATCGAGCGAATGGACACTAATGCTCCAGCCAAGAGGATCTTCGAATACCAGCCCCAGGTTCGAGACGACAAGGAAGATCGAACCTCGATTTCAAAGACCAAGCCATCGCGGATGCCGGAGCACTTGGCCAGGATAACTGGAAGCCTGGGACTCTTCACGGGTCGGGAGCCCAAATTAATTGCACACTAAAGCTGGCAAGTTTTACATTTTAAGTTAAATAAAATAAATTATTAAGATAATTTGAAAGAAGTTAACTTAAATACTCATATCGTAAGTTGATCTTCTTTACCGCAGTGAATATCTCGCAATCGAGACATATTCGCCAATTTAGTATTTTCGCCCGCCATTGCTCGAAAAGAGGTCTTAATTTCAGAATAAAATAGTCTAAAAGCCTTTTTGGATCGTTGACTTTGGTGTCTTGAAAACAATTTTTGGACGATCGATTGGATCTCCTGATTTCTGAAATGGATGTAAAGCCAACGTGAGACTGCGCAATCTTTTTAAAAAAAAAACGAATTTAGACAAAGGTTTTGTATTACTACCTGTTTCCAACATTTTTGTGTGTATCTCTTTGAATTTCATTTGTAAGAGTGCCGTTTTTGTATTGTATCCGTGTTCTGGTATTTTTCGAGTGGTTTTTGTGTGTATATCGTTTTCAGTGTGAGTCGCCCAGACTGTTCGCTTCGACTTTGTGTTATTAGTTGGTTTGGTGTTCTTAAGGTTTTCTGCCCACATGTTTCCATATTGCGTTAAGGGCCCTCTCACGAGGTCATCTTCTCTTTGTCTCTTGATTATGTGTACCAAGGCATAATCCTCCCATCTCTCGTTTACGCGGCGCTAATCATACGTTGTGCTCGATACCAGCTTTTATTTTTAAGGTTCTAAGCGTACAAACTTACATTTAAAGTCCTAAAAATTGCGTATGGATGGACGGACGTACATTGCTAAAAATTATTTAGATTTTGATACTGATCATGAAGATATATACTTTTAGGGGTCGATGACGAATATTAAGGAGTGTGACAAGCTATGTGTCAAAATTAATACACGCTTACAATTATGTTCATAGTGGAGACATAACTCATTAGCGCAAGAAATTTTGAGAATTTTGTCTGATATTATTCGGCAAACAAAAAAAACTATCGTGTTTGCGAAGATATATTTATTTGGCACGAATGGAAGGAACTACAGTTTAATGTCGATTCCGAATGACAATTTTATTTCTTTGAGAAGCTTTTCATTATATTTCTTACTCTTCGATGTTTGTCAGACGTTCCCAAGAATAAAAACTTTAAGGTGGTACGGGCCAGGATTTTAACCAGCGACCCCTCACTTAATTCCAATCCCGAAGCATAACCGGAAGCCACCGCACCCACAAAATGGAATAAAATAAATCAAAAAATGTTTTTCAGCTTTTTATTTTAGATTAATTTTTCTGAATTCCTTTACTTAAGAAAAAATCTAAAATTAGTTATATTATTTAATATCAAAACTAACTTGTTTCTATAGATTTTTTATTCAACACTATCAGATCTGTGTCGTGCAGTGCGTATTGCAAGCAACAATCACGAGGTGAAATTTGCCGGTACAAACAGTGCTCCCACAGGCTCATCACTTAGTGCAAGTATTAGTACTCACATCTTATATAAAACATACACAATAAATAAATAGTAAAAAGTTTTTAAGTTTAATTTTACTAACAAGCAGATCAATCACATGATTATTTAAATTATAAATTCTACTATGGTCCTATGAAAAGGATTAAATAAAAGATCCACACGGGCTAAGTTGTGGGCACCTCCACGGAAGTTGAAGGCAATTGAAGACAGTAGATCAGGGGCATCTATATGCCCCGATAAAAGCTGCTGAAAGAAAACTATATCACCGTTAAATCTTCACTGAGGAAGTGGTATCATTTGGAGAAGTTTCATACGCTGACTGTAGGGAGGTAGTTTATAAGGATCATCCCATGGAAGATCTCTTAGGGCAAATCGAATAAAATTACGTTGAATGGTTTCTATTCGATTTGAATGAATATTGTAGTACTTGCTACAGACTTTTGAAGCATACTCTAGATGGGGACGGACGAGGCAATTGTACAAAGACTGAGTAACATAGGGGTCTTGAAATTCTTTGAACCACCTCTTTATAAAGCCCATCACAGAATTTGATTTAGTCACAATCTTGTTTATATGCCCTATAAAGTTGAGTTTGGGGTCAAGATCTCGGAGATCTTTAACACTGCCAACAATGACAGAGCTTGTGTTGAGATAAGGTATATTGAAAACTAGGGGGAATATGCCTTCTTGAGAACGCCATCTGTTGGCATGTAGATAGGTTCAGAATTAGCCCGTTCTTAGCACACCAAATATCGAAACTATTAATATCGGCCTGGAGAAGATTTTTGTCATCCAGGGTGTTGACAGATTTAAAAATTGTCAAGTCATCAGTGTATATCAAGATATTGCTGGTTTTTATAATTGCTTTAACATCATTAATAGCGAGAATGAACAAAATTGGACCTAAGTGACTTCCCTGAGGAACTCCAGACTGAGCATTGAATGATTCAGATAATGAACCTCTAAATTTGATTCGATATACCCTACTCTTTCAAACCTTTCTGCAACACACTAATCGGCATGTACCAGTGTGGCTTCCGGCCCGGCAGATCAACTGTAGACCAAATCTTCACACTAAGGCAAATCCTGGAAAAGACCAACGAGTTTCAAGTCGAGACACACCATCTCTTCATCGACTTTAAAGCCGCATATGACAGCATTCATCGTCAGGAGCTTTTTGTAGCGATGGCCGAATTCGGGATCCCGTCAAAACTGATCCAGATGTGTCGCATGACGCTAGATAACACGCGATGCAATGTGCAGTTTGGCAGCAGCTCATCTGAACTCTTTCAAACATGCACCTGATTTCTTCAATCTTGTTCTTGAGCAGATAGTGCGCAGGGCAGGTGTCAACACGGAAGGCACTATCTTCAACAGATCAGTCCAAATGCTGGGGAATGCGACGATATAGATATCATCGGTCGATCCCAGCGTGCCGTGATAGAAAGCCTCTCACGGCTATTGAAGAATCATCTGTCCACCGACTAGGACAAAATGTCACTGTTGATAGCAGCAACTTCGAGGTAGTTAAGGAGTTCATCTACCTCGGGGTAAACATCAACTCCACAAATGACATCATAGTGGAGATCCGTCGAAGAATTACCCTATGAAACCGCTGCCACTTCGGTTTGGCAAAACAAATGGGTTTAAAACTCCTAACTCGAAGGACAAAGTGCATGCTCTACAGAACGCTTATCCTGCCAGTTCTGCTATACGGCGCCGAGTGCTGGACGATAAGGATATTTGGTCCTGTGTTCGCAGGCGAATGGAGGAGAAGATACAACCGCGAACTCTATTAGATGTACCAAGATGTGGATGTAGTCCGAAAAGCTAAAACTCGTCGACTACATTGGCTCGGCCACATCGAGCGAATGGACAACAACGCTCCAGCCAAGAGGATCTTCGAATCCCAGCCCCCAGGTTCGAGACGACAAGGAAGACCGAACCTCCCTTTTAAAGACCAAGCTTGGTCTGGACAACTGGATGCAGCGTGCTCGGGATCGCAGAGGGTGGAAGGCAGCCGTATCTCAGGCAGGGACTCTTCACGGTCAAATTGGTCTTTAATTGGACCACGTTCACCCTTTTTACAAACAGGGGTGATGTAGGAACTTTTCAATAGAGTCGGTAATTTAACGGAACAAGGGCTTGACTGCATCCCTTAAGGACAATCGGTGCAATGCCATCGGGACCAGATGAGTAGTCGTTAAGCAAGAGGGAAACAAATTTTTAAATTGTTTTCAAGTCGAATGAAATATTACTAAATGTTATTTGGGAAGAACAATTGAGGTAACTAAAATACTGGTCATCAAACGAAGAGGGGAGCCACTTAATGACTTACTACAATAGTTAGCAAACCAAAATAAAACCATTGATATTAATTTTTATTTTTGTATAATATGCGCTTTTTTCTTTGGATTCCCCAACTATCCCAAGTTTATGCTGTTAATCTCGTAATCATCTTTCACTAATTTGCATCAGTTATGCATTCCGTAGGCATTCAGTTTATTCAGCTCATATCTTCAATGGAACGGTTTCCCATTAGCAAAAACAACGCGCGGCTCCTTCGAGAGTACCTGGAACTGTTTATAAAAAATTCACAAATGTCTCTATAGCGCGGCACCATATGGTCTTTGGCTTAAAATGCTTTTATTCTATTTTTCCGCACAGAAGCCCTAAACAACATAATAAATTCATGTGGGGAATTCGCCTATAGATGATAAATATGGACCACGTGGAGGAAAGAGAGAATGAAGACCGCAGTCTGGTTAGCTTTAAACTTGTTTCATTTTTTTTTTTTTTTAAATATTCAGAGCCAATTACGAATAAAATGTTGCCGGCATTTAGGGAAATGCAGGAAACCGTCGAGGATGCCGGCAGACTAGGTCTCCGGAGAAAATCTTACTTATTTCAAAATATTCTCACGTACTTTGGTGTTTTTCATTTATAGAATTGAGGTTAACACTTAAGGCTTTCGATATTTTTACGAGCTACATTGTTTATTTATTGATGTGACTATGTCAAAAGAAAGTTCAAAATTAAACATTATATTTTCAATGTAAAAATACTCTAGTCAGTGTAGGTGTATTCACACAACCTTAGGGCAGCGATGTGGAAAGGTAGCAAGAAGTAACCCCACATGCAGGATGTCCGGCAATTTTTGGACGAGATGTTTATTCTCCGGATTGTGGGATTCGTCTCGAAAATTTTTTTTTTAGGGCTATGTCTCGTCCTAAGTTTACACGATTATGTATTTGTATGCCGATAGGGTGAGGCTGTAATCGAAGAAGGCGGGCGGATAGAAAAATTGAATTCTTCCGCAATATTAAAGCAGTCCCTCCTTAGGCGATAAATGTACTTTAATTAAAGGAAACAAAAGTCAGTGTTGTGTATGGGTCTATTTCCGATTTATACTCCAGTTAACGCGAATTCAAGGAAAGTTTTACTGCGGTTTACCCTAACACATGCTGTATCAACTTTTTGGAAGAAATCATTGTCTTTTATAGTGTGCATTATGTCAATATCGTATGCAAATTTTTTACTTGCAGGTTTTTGTACTCAAAAAAATGGTAAATTTTTTTTTTTTTTAAAATTGAAAAACACCACTGCCATAAAGTTAAGCTTTAGCAGAAGCAGAAGCCTTATGATCTGAGTCTTGTCAATATTTATTGAATAGGGTCCGCCATTTAACGTTTTTTTTTTCAACCAGTGCTTATTTCGCGAATGGTAACACTTAGCTCATGTCTGATTTGACAGATAATTAGTTTTATCCTTCCGCTGAACGAATATGGTTGTGTATACGCTTGAACAACGCTGGGAAATATTGCGACATTACTTTGAAAATCATGGTAATGTTGCAGAATGTGTGCGAAAATTGTATGTTCGTTATCTTGTGAAAAAAGTGAAAGAAACTGGCATCCTCATCGATAAACCAAAGCGTGAAAAGCCAAAAACAGTGCTGCTGTGGCAGAAAGTATGCGTGAAGCGCCATCAACATCAATTCACAGTCGTTCTCAACAATTAAACATTTCGGAGACATCATTGAGACGAATTTTGCATAAAGACCTTGGTATGACGCCATACAAAGTCCAATTGGCCAACTGACCATCCAATGTGTTTCGCTCCGCTAAGTGGGCCTGCGATCGACTTAGAGAAGATGCCGATTTTGCCAAAAAAATCATCTTTTCAGATGAAGCTCATTTTGATCTTGGCGGGTATGTAAATAAGCTAAATTGTCGCATTTGGGGCACAGAAAACTCGGATTATGGTCCAGAGGCATAATTGGGCCATTTATCTTCGAAAATGAGCAAGGAGTGGCCATTACAGTCAATGGCGATCGTTATCGGGCCATGTTGAACGAATTTTTGTTCACAAAACAGGACGGCGCTACGTGCCACACAGATGAGTGTTACGCCGACATGCCAGAGACAATTGACGCTTTAAAGGACAATATTCGTGAAGCCATTGGTGAAATACAGCTGCACAATATCGATAATATGCTTAAAAATTGGACCGATCGTGTAGGCTACTGCATGGCCAGCCGAGGCAGCCATTTGAATGAAATTATTTTCTATTATTAACCGGAAGGATTATACTTTCAAATAAAAAAAGAAATTTGAGAAAATATTCAGTAGTTTTTTTTTATAGCATTTTCAAAAATGGCGAATTCCTAAGGGCTAAATGGAATCGGCAAACCTGATGTTTCAACCAGCGTTTGAGCTACCGAAGCTAGTTAGATTTTAATTCTTCACATCACTAACTTTGTCTAATACATGTAAACATAAATATGCACACAGTCTACGCAGTAACTTATCGGAAAAGGCAAATCCCTCTTTCTCAAGGGTGCATTAGTATACCATAGGACTGCACATGCAGCTCGCCAAGTGTGAGAGGCGAAATGAGTTCAGTTCGCAGATCGTATCTACTCAGCAAGGGCGCTTGGTTGGTTGTCGGGCGTGTGTCTTGTGACAACATTGTTTGGTAGAATAAATGTAGTGTTCATATACATAGCTCAATTATGCAAATCAATTAAACAAATACGGAGCTAGAAGGCGCTGCAGGTAGACCGAAATACATATATTTCATATCTATTTAAAACCAGACTATGAACTCGGCAATGTTCGATTATAAAAATACTTTTCAGTAATTTCTACTGATGGGGAGGGTATAACCATTACAACGTTGAAATAATTGTTCAAATCGAAAAAGTAGTTCAAGACATAGACCAGTCCCTTCGCCATTTATCCCCCACCCTTTTATCACGGTCCATTTATTCGTATCCCCTTTAAATACAATGGCCGGCATAAATCTACATACGCTTACTTTAAATTGAAGTATCTCCTCTTATATTCACGTATAAGTCACATCAGAATATCTCTGCATTGAAGAAACTTTTTAGGATGAAATTAATGGGAATCCGAAGAAAACAAAATAGTATGGTGGTGTGGTCTACTATCACCCTAAGCAAGTAATATCCAGTTAAAGTGAAAAGCTAAAAATCGTAGTTTCTTAATTTTTTTTTTTTTTTTTTTTTTTTTGTTAAGAGAGACAATCCCAGGGTTTGATGAACCTCACGATTCTTGAGGCCGATGATTTGGCAATATCATGAGGTTCTGTGTGAGTCCTTTGTTGAAGTATTTGAGCCTCTTTTGGATAATATAGGGTCCGCCATCTAACGTTTTTTTTCAACTAGTGCTTATTTTGCGAATGGTAACACTTAGCTCATGTCTGATTTGACAGATAATTAGTTTTATCCTTCCGCTGAACGAATATGGCTGTGTATACGCTTGAACAACGAACAACAACAACAACTTCAACAACGACAAGGAGTGGCCGTTAGAGTCAATGGCGATTGTTATCGGGTCATGTTGAACGAATTTTTGTTCACAAAAATTGAAGAGGAGGATATTGACAACATTTGGTTTCAACAGGACGGCGCTACGTGCCACACAGCCGAAGCTACACTCGATGTTTTGCGCCCTGTTTCAAAAAAAAAAAAAACGTTATTTGGCGGACCCTATACGTGAATATAAGATGGTATACTTCAATTTAAAGTAAGCGTATGTAGATTTATGCCGGCAACTGTATCAACCTCTTTACAAACCCTATACTTATTCTGAGGACGTCACAATTTCCGCGTTGGAAAACTTTTAAAATCAGGCAAATAGTTTGATGTGTCTATAGCCCTTTCCATTCTACACCTCTCCTCCTACCCCTCTTCTCATCCATCCAAAACTTAACTAGACATCAACGGAACTATCAACAAAAAAGAAATATCGAAAACCAGTGGAATGGTTTTTAAGTTATGGATTGGAGGGACGCACAAAAATACAAAAATATGTGTGATATTTTGGAGACGTTGTTTCAAGTTGGATGAAGACGAGGTCATAGCTCCATAAAATCGTAAAGAATTTGATGAAATTTTTAGAAAAAAAATAAATGGGACATCCGTGCCCACTTTTTGAAATAAGATTGGATGGAACACATTGCGTTCAGTCGCAACTCATCGTAGACAAAACTTTTTGGATTTAAAACAGCAAAAAAGAGCAGAGTATGACTATTGCATATTATTGATAATAGTAATTAACTAAGCATAGTTCAGACATCAACAGTGCGCACTGGCATGAAATGTTGAGAGTAAAGCTTGGCTTGGATTTTCTGGATTTAATGCGAAAGACGTCGTAGTGTGACACCATTTGGTAATTCAGTAATCACAAAAACAGTATTTACGAGTCCATTATCGCCCACTTTTGAGCAGGGTACGGAAACGCACGCTAACAAACAGTTTGCGAGCATACAAGCCTTACAAACAGTAAGGCTAGGCGCGCATATGCGTTTTCCCTCGCACGACTATTCAGTCGCAGTAAATGGAACCTATAACTTACAATGTAAGTACCTATCACATGATACCTATCAATAGCAACGAAAGTCTGCGATTCGCCCCATTTTTCGTGCGATGCTATTGCCGCAAGTTAAAATGAATCATACGTAGGTACTGGCAAGTGTATCCGAACACTTGCGACTTAAATCGTTACGATTAAAAAATCATAGTCGCAACAAGATATTGGTATGGTGATTTCTGTCGCACGATTATTAAGTCGCAAAATATGAGACACTCGGTTCTTAATATAAGTGCACACATGTGCGACTTAATAATCGCACCGATTAAAAATATTGGAACAAGCTCTATTTTATTTGCGATTGTTTTGCCGCAAATTAAAATGGGTCATGTGGATTAGAACGAATCTTCGCGATTATTGAATTGAACTCTTGTCAGTATAAAAATGAATTTCACTGGGAGGTCTTGTATTGTGGCTCTTTTGTTGCGCATAAAATCAAAAAAAACTCAAGGGACTGTTCCATAAAATGCATCATAGTGAGCGCATCAACATTAAAAGCCTTATGTTCTATTTTTGCACGATTGAATAATCGTGCGACAGAAAACCACAAATGCGTGCATGGTAATATTTGGTAGCGATCACGATTTTTTAATCGTTGCGACAAAAAATCGTATATGCGCGCTTAGCCTTAGTCGCAAAAAATGAGACCCATTGTTTTATACATGAATGCGCACATATGCAACTTGAAAATCGCAGCAGTTAAAAATATGCAACAAGCTCCATTTTATAGACGATTTTTGTTGCCGCAAATCAATGGATAAGAACGAATTTTATCACACTTGGGACTTTGAGAGAAGACTTTTTAGTACACCAATAGATTTTACGGGAAAGTGTAGTATTTCTTATATATCTATTTTTTGTGGCTAATTAATCGTACGACAAAAAACTACAAGTTTTTGCGACCACGATTTTTCTATTGCTGCTATAGAACATCTCATAAGTGCGCCTAGCATAAGAAATTAAAAATCGCATGCGTTCGTGAGACGTTCACTATCAACATTCTGATTTCGTGCGTTTGCGTTCCCTGATTTTTAGTTATAATCGTTAAAGTGGACATTTTTTATTTGGAGGTATAATTTATGAAGTCGTTCGAGTCTGACACAGTTTACTCGTCATTTGCTCGTTGCGTTAAAAATTAAGTGTCTGTCTGTATCACCATATCGATATATCATATCAATCGGCATCACACTGGACAAAAAATGTATTCGGCGCTTTCTATAACTTATAATAATTTTAAAGTATGAATCAAACGGGCGTTACCTTTTTTTTTGCGGCATTCAACTAGATAGCTTTCTGAGGAACACCAGAAAGTACCGACTTGGTACCGAAGGCATTTTCAATTATCCAGCGAGCAAGCCTCAAATGGGAGTTAAAAATAACCTGCGTTGAGCATACGTTTTTTACGGCCAAATAGCAAATCCATCTTCCGCAATGAAAACTCTCGCCCAGACAGTGCTTTACGTATACACCAATTGATGGTTCATGGTTTAACATCTGGGAGGCTCTTGTCTTTGCATGTGACATAATGTTATGTGTTCCTATATAAAACTCAAAAGCCACAAGGACTCATTTTAAAATATTCCACTAAATGAGCTTTGAATACCATCCCGCGTCCAGCACTTCCGAATGGTATCAAACAGTTCGCGTCAAGTTGACTGTGGCTATGGAACAGCGTCACGTAACATAAAGTATTGTGTGACAAATTTTCTGTTTCCTATGAAATCCCGAAATTGGAGACTCCAATTGGCCTTCGAGATCATTCGATTTCAACTTGTCCTCTGGGGGCTATTATATAATACAGAATATAGAAAATACTACACCAAGAGCTAAATAAAAATAATTAGAGTTGTTTTTCTCAAAATAGAGACACAATTATAAGAAAACGTGACATGAATTTTCATCACGAGAATAACCACGTGTAAGTGGAGCCAATACGGATATTTACCAGATATTATTTATTACTACTAACCTCAGTGTGAGGATGGCACTGCAGTGCTTCAACGTTGTTCAATTTCTAAGAAATGTCATAATAAGTTGCAAAGCAGTTTTCAAGAGCTATCTATCTAGTAAGTGATATATCAAGAATCGTTGGCATCTGGGAAAAGTTTAATCAAGGGTCATTCAGCTGTAAATTACCGGTCACACCGTTTCAATTTTCCACAGACAATAGTCCGGATACCACCTCAATTGCCATGACCCGAAAAGTAGAAGCCCACATTGAGGAAATTCCAGCACGTTAAATTTTAATTACAAACATAATAGCCGCCTATCTGCAACATTCACGCAGCAGTATCACACCAATGGGTTTGGTTACTCTCCTTTGAGAGGAAAGCAATTCGACCACTTGGTATTTAATGAAAATAAAATTGTTGCGAGTTTATTTCAGTTCGAAAAATATTTCCCACCAAATGAAGCGTGCGGGTCGAATGTCATTCCCAAAGTGGCCATCAGCATCAATTTAAGTGCCCACCTCAACCACACAGGCAGATTATTCTTTAATTTTATGGGCAACCCAAAATGTTTTACCCCCACTCCGATTGGTTTTTTGTTTTCCCTATTTCCTGCAATAGATCTTCGGCTATCCTCCGCGCAAGCTGTCGTGATCCTGACAGGCAATGAATTACACATTTTACTACCATCAAAGTTTACGTCGCCGAGAATCATTCTGTGGCAATTACTGCGCTAACAAATCAGCATATACAAGTTCTCACGGCTCAATTAGTCCTGCTGTGGCGTGGCTATTGGATAGATACATTTGCTTCGAATGGGCAGCAATAAAGTTGTTTTATTTCGCTTAACAAGATAATTGGCTAAGCGCAATATTGCGTCAGCACAGCATGCGGATGTTTGTTTGCTAATGTTTGGGCATTTCCTCAAAGTTAATGAGTCCGAAATGGAATCATAAAACCTGGAATTTTTGCCAAAGGTTTCTCTACGTTTAGAACAAATATCTACATTGCTGGTACGAAGCGGTAGTGATATAAATTAATAACCTAATGCGGTAAAGTGATGAAGTCATGGTGGTGGTGATGGCAGCTGTGGTGTGTAACACGAAAGCTGTTCTGGCCATTAGCATTAATTTACAAAAATGCTTTGCATGTGTGCGTTAAAATTGTGTGCCTCTTTGTTTATTCGGTTATCCTGGCCATAATGAACTAATTATCACGTTTTGTGGTTCCTTTTTGTGTATGTACCCCAAAATGAATGCAAGTCTCTTAGCAAATCAATTGAAATGAAGGAACACTTTTGTTTTTTCTTTTTAAGTTAACAATTAGATGAATCCGTATTCATCAAAGACTGCAATTAGATTCGCAATATTTTGATTCCATTGTCCACCTTATCAACTCTATTAATAATGAGCTCAGAGCAAATTGTTCCGCTCATAACATCTCCAACCTGAAATTATGCGAATTGTTAAACGCCTTGCGTGAAGATTTTGAGGTTCATTTTCAATCGACCTCTAAGAAACAACCTTCTCCGTTACGGCCGGATCCTATAAAAAAAATATTTTATACGAAGCCTTAAGCTTTTAATGTAAGTCCGTCATCTCCCCTTGCCAACATGGCTTCCTGAAAGGCAGATCAACTACTACAAACCTCGTCGAGTTCGTATCCTTTTCCCTCTGTGCCTTAGAGAATGGAAATGCAGTCGATGTGATTGCAAACGATTTCAGTAAGCCTTTTGATAGGATATCTCATCAATTAATAATCTTTAAATTGTCTGTCCCAGGTTTAGAACCTATATTGTTAAAATGGATTTCCTCGTACCTAGAAAGCCGTTCTTATAGTTTTCGTTCAGATCCTTCCCCTCGGTTCCTTTCATGGCAACCTCTGGTGTCCCTCAAGGTAGCCATCTAGGTCCGCTTCTCTTTATCCTTACAATAAATGATCTGGAACGGGTCATTAAACATTCGTCCCTCTCCGGGTCATTAAACATGCGGCCGTAGCTGAGAGTGTACACGAAGACCGTAGAGAGTCGATTCGGTGCCGTTCGCAGCAACTCGGACTGACGTATGGAACGGCGCATTTTACGTCAAGATCTTAAATTGAAAGCGTACAAAATACAGATTGTGCAACAAGTGAAGCCGCTCGACCTTCCCAAGAGACATCGCTTCTCTCTATGGGCTCTTGAAAAGTTCCAAGAAGATCCGACGTTTTCGAGGCAAATTTTGTTTAGCGATGAGGCCCATTTCTGGCTCAATGGGTATGTAAACAAACAAAATTGCCGCATTTGGGACGAAGAGCAACCTGAAGAGATTGAAGAACTGCCACTTCATCCAGAAAAAACAACGGTTTGGTGTGGTTTGTGGGCCGGTGGAATCATCGGTCCATATTTCTTTAAAAATTATGCCGGTGCGAACGTAACCGTCAATGGCGACCGCTATCGTGCCATGATAACCGACTATTTGATGCCTGAAATTGAAGCTCGTGATCTCGGCGACATTTGGTTTCAGCAAGACGGCGCCACTTCCCACACATCGCATCAATCAATGGACTTATTGAGAGAACATTTCGGTGAGCACATAATTTCACGTTTTGGGCCGGTCGATTGGCCACCAAGATCATGTGATATCACACCGTTAGACTTTTTCCTGTGGGGATATGTAAAGTCAAAAGCTTATGCCGACAAACCCGCTTCGATTCAGGCCTTGGAGGAAAACATCACGCGTGTCATTCGCCAGTTACCAGTCGAAATGCTCGAACGAGTGATCGGAAATTGGACTCAACAGATGGACCATCTGCGACGTAGCAACGGCCAACATTTGATAGACATAATCTTCAAAAAATAAATGCCAAAGAATGTTCTTTCAAATGATAATAAACATTCTCCATTAAATTTGAATTTTCTGTGTTTTTTTCTTTAAAAAAGTAGGGAACCTCGAAATGGATCACCCTTTATTAGAATAAATATAAACCTCTTTTAAATCTAAAAAAATTTCAGAAAGAATGGTAACCAAAATTATAATAACTACCAAATTTATTTAAATCACTTTTTAGGTTTTGAGAAATTTTAAAAATTATTTCAAAAACCGAAGTACACAGATTTATTTAGTTTAACAGTATAATAAAATAAAGTCAGTTTTTTAGATATTGGCGGTTTTATAAATTACCGTTATTCGATTTTTTTTTTCTAAAAACTGTGTATGCCGTATTTTTGGCCCAATCCCAAGTGTTCTTAGGTCGAACACTAATTTTGGTGCAAGTATCCTACCGTTGGTGTCGTTGTCCGTCTCTTATCTCTCACTGCATAATCCACGTTAGTGCACGACGTTATAAAAGGTGCCCCTATGTCCAAGAATGATACCATTATACTCATTATGTGCCTCGAACTACAGCACTAATTAGGATCTCGAATTAATCGTGCAATGGTCACAAGGTATCCCAATATATAGATAATAGTCCAACTATCTCATAGTCTCAAGGAAGCCCTTAGATCTGTCATAGTTCCCTAAATTAATCCTTTGTAATGCTTCCATGGAGTAAGTTAAATTGGTGAGAAGCCTTCGTATGAAATTCGAAATTCTTTCCCGGATAAGCACATCACTCAAGCAGTTTGTGACCTATGAGGAGAAAGTATTGCTTAAAAACAGTTTTAAGAAAAATCACAATCGGCAACTCAAAAAATATTTATTTTTTATTTTTTGCTTCCAATTCGTATCGATTTTGTGGCAGCAGCACGATAATCATAAATATTAACGTAAACATTTTTAGCAAAACAAAATAAACCCAAAAAAAAACAAATATATAAAATATTTTCGCATGTTTAGGGCGAGACTTGAGAGAGCGCACCAGCTACTTGCAGTTTGGTTGAAATAAACACTTAATTTTATTTCAAAACTTCCTGAATGAATAAAAGTTTATTCAACTCAATCTAGGTTGGCAAACACATAGAGAACGTTTTACTTGGATTATTATTGTTATTAGTTTTACTTTTTTATTTCGACGAATAATAGTGCAATGGAATAGAAACAAGAAGCAGGGTTGGCAAGTAATAAAGTTATGTTGGAAAAACATGAACAAGGTCGAACAAAGAGATAGTTGCGAGTACTCGAAGGTATCTCCTACGCGTTAAGCTTGTGGTACATAGTTACTCGTGTATGCTATTTTTAGTTCCATTTCTTTATGAAAATGTCAAACTTTTATTTGTTTATTTCGCTTTACTTTACTCTATCCTTGGTAAGAAGTTTTGAGAAAATCGAAATTGATCATTAATAGTCCGTTAGGTACTGATACCCAATTGGTGTCTCTTACTCTATATAAGAGTTTTCATTTTAGTAAGTACATGATTCTAGATCGTTCAATAGCTTTGAAAATACGAAACAACTTCATCAACTATAATTGGGTTGAATGTTTATATAGAAAAGAGAACAGAGCTAAATTTTTATATGCAAAGTTGCAGAAACATAAACTTTCAAAAGTAAAATAAAGTACTTTGTACGAAATATAATTTTTATTTTATTTATTTATTTGAACTTTATTTCATGAAAGAACTTTAAGCTAACATTCTTCTTATTACTACTCTATAAAAAAAACTACATCAAAAGAGCTTTAAATTTTGATGAAACAGTTAGGAGCATTCAATTGCCAAGTGTGATTTCCTGATGTTAGGTACATTTACTAAATTTACACACAAATTATGGGATTCATGCAATGGTACAGGTCGGGATTTGAACCGGCGACCTCGCGCTTAGTGGTCCAACGCACTTAACTTTTTTAACTTTAAATTTCATTTTTATTAATCTTTTCAATAAAACTTACATACTAGACAAAAATGATTAAATCTAAATTAAAATTATTGGGTTTTTTTACAACTAGCATATTTTTAATATTATTGCCTTTCGGCCTATAAACTATAAATATTTTTTAATTAAATTATCATTTTTATTTTATTGTTAAGAAAAATATTTAAAAAACTTAACTATTTACTTAACTTTATTATATATTTATTTTATATAAAACTAAAACTAAAACTAAAACTAGACTTGCATCTATGAAAAAGAAAAAGAATAAATATTTACAGGAGAAACTTAAGACTATTAAGACCTATTCTACTGAACTAATAATATTTACAAGTATAATAAATATAAATATAATCAGGATGGTGAGCACTCGTTGCGTATTCACCGAGTGGTCACCATCCAAATTGCGTTCTGGGAGCCCAATTGTCGCCAACACAGAAACATGCGGGACCTTAAGTTGACCGATGCTGTTAAGCATCAATCAACTCTCAGAAACATCATACCAAGTTGATGAATCGGTTTCTCCCAGAAACCCCCTAGCTTATCTAAATAACTTAAAAACTAAATTAAAATTAAGAGGAGCTACTCTAAGGCAACGCACCGGCCTAGAAGGATATGTCATCTACTTCCCGTACTTCCGCAAGCCACCAAAATTCGGCGAATTGCATCTCAGTATCTATACGATCCCTCTCCCCTATCGCGGTACTAAACCGAAGGAGCTCGGGAGCATTAGTGACGTCCCCGTCGTGGATGAGCCGCTTGTCAGTCGCTCTGCGGTAGCGGTGGTACAATACCGGGATACCATCCCTCGTCTGTACTAGCCCTTTCATATCTATATGGAGAAAAGCCTCTGGCGTAACAAAGCCAGAGCGGAGCGTTCTCTTCATGTGCATTTCATTGGGGTAGTAAGCCCCAAAGATCAGACTATTTTCGTTGGTCATCGCCCTTACAACGTGCCTACGAGTCACCTTAATCAGGAAATTGTCAATCCTATTCAATTGAGTGCCGTGTTGGGATAATATTTTATGTAATCAGATTCAGGTGTTTGAAACAACCTGAGACACGTCCTAAGACATTGTCTCTCGAAAACCCGAATGCTTTCCATATAAGATGGCGCTATATTAAACCACAATGGACAGCCATAAGCGATGATTGGCCTTATTAGGGCCACGTAGCATATGACCTTAACCCTAGAAGCAAGTTGACTGCTCTGGAACAATCTCCTTGTCAGAGAAAAGGCCTTCTTGGCTCCAGCAAGACAAGCATACGGCATACGCTATAGCATGTCTGAGTGAACGTACCAGATCACTTGTGTAAATATTAAACAGAATCGGAGAATTCACCGCACCCTGTTGCAAACCGTTTTTAATATTATAGACTCTGCTCGAAGTTACGTTGCCACATTTGACCACGAACTTATTTTCCATAGCATGTTATAAATTATATATAGCAAGGGTTTGTGCATTCCCAGTCAGATCAACTTGTAGAAAAGCCCCTCTAACCATACGGTGTCGAAGGCCTTTTCAAAGTCAACCAGACAGGTCCAATGCACTTAACCACTAAGCCACTGCACCCACGTTATATAACCAAACATTATATAAATATAAATGCTTATTACGGTCCTATGCTTATTATCTGCTTGAGGGAGAAGTGACGGACGCTAAAGTGCATCAGTTATTCTTTGCGGACGATGGAGCCATTACAAGTGATGATCCGGCTTCTCTGCAACGAGCACTTGATGTGTGGGTCGATGGTTTAGAAGGGAATGGAAAAACAGAGTATATGTACTGCCCATTCTCTGATCCAAGTCAACCCATTCCAGACATTTATTTGAATGGGGTGATGGTTCCCAAGTGTGAAAAGTTCAAATATCTGGGTTCAATGATCAACAGCGAAGCAACCGTTGATGACGACATCACTCATCGTGTTAGCCAAGGTTGGGTGAAGTGCCACGAAAACTCTGCTATCTTCTGTGACCGAAAAATGTCCCCCAAGGTGAAAGGAAGGCTCTACATCGGTGCTCACATAACACAGCTTGATCGAATCAGAAGTTCCAAAATCCGAGGAAACCAACCCATATTGTAGCTTAGATTTAAATAAACCATTATAAACTAATTTTAAAATACGACTGTCTCGAAACATTATTTAAGTATTGCTCCAAATGCGAAGTATGATTCTTTCCAGCTTAACCTGCTATCCAAAATTTTTCCCAAATACTTAAAGTTGTCAACTCGTTAGATATTAAAGAAACTAACAGAACACTTTATATTTCTATAATAAGTGGACTTGCCAAATTGATCAGAACAATAATTTAAATTATATTTAGGACAACTAGGTGATAAGAGCCCAAAATATTGAAAATCATGAATTTGGTTTTTTCACTTATAATTGGTTTTTGTAAAAAAAAACTATCTGCGCAGAATTTCTAAATCATTATTGAGCAGTAAACAAGTTAAAATAGTTTTTTTCAGAACAGGATTAAGAAGTGTCATCAGCAAAAGCTGTTATTTGGAAATGTTGAACGAAAAGTGAATTCATAAAAATTAGGAATCAGATCGGGCCCAAAACGGAACTTTGTGGATCGCGTATGTTTCTAAATTTTTCTGAACTTAAACTATCCCGAACCTTTACCTAAAACTATCTCGGTCTCTTAGATAGGACGTAAACCAATCAGCTTTATATAGCTTCAATCTTTACGGTTCGGGGGAGTTATACAGATCAAGCTTTGTTTGGTCTTTGAAATATACATAAGTAGGTTCACAGTTTTTCAATGTAGCTGCGAGGCAATTCATTTTTTGCAATAAAGCATAATTGCAATTGCCGGGATCAGTTCTTTTTAACTTCGTCTTTTGGGTTAGAAGTTCTGAAAACATTTGTTTTACAAAGCGAATTAGCAATATTTTCTTCTAATAAACGTAAAAGCCTTTATCAAACAATGGACCTGATAGAGATAACGTATTTTGTGCTTACACCCGCCCTACATACATTCGGCCAAAGAATTTATGAAATCATATAACAGCGCATATTTTTGTTATCAAACCATGTATGTTTGGTTCTGAAGAACTATTGGACTTCCAAGATTTCGAAAATTGGTCTATTCCTGATTTTAATTTGTCCTGCGCAAAATTGTCTTCTCCTCCCTTCTTCTGACTCGATAATAAATAAGCTGGAAACTTTAAAACGCAAACTAACCTTGGGTGTACAAGTGGCACAACTTGTCTAGCGACAAAATGGATTTGGTCTAATTGTAAGCTAGATCCGAAACGCTCTAATTGTTTGATCTCTAAAAGACTGCACGTCAGGTCTACAATAGGTGTCATCACAGGACACTGTCTTATAGGCAGGCATGCAACTAGACTTGGCATGAACTCAAAGAATTTTGCAGAAGTTGCATGGACAAGGAGGAAGAGGAGACAATCTCCCAGAAACGGAAGGTCCACCTAGGTGCCTTTTTCCATGATAATCTTAAAGATCTGTCAACTACTGACGTTAGAGATCTCTTTCGCTATATCCAGAGCTCTAAATGGCTTAATGTGTAGAGTAGTAAAAGTTTAGGTGATATCATAACGGACCTCTTTTTTGTCTGAGTGAGTCGGACTCACCGACTGCCACTTCAAGCTAACCTAACCTAACCTTGGCCAGTTTAATAATAAGTGGACTTGAATGCTTGAAAACCTAGTTCTGCTAATCACGGCATTACGAGCTGCTGTCCAGCTGTTAGCCGAAAGACGATGGTGTTTTCCTTATTGACTTTAGCGTAAAAGCCTCACAGCACAATTTTGACATCGTACTCCCGAAAAGTTACCTAGGTACGTCCAAGGAATTACAAAACTACTGCTTGAAGCTTGAATAGGTCTTTAGTTTCGTTGGTAGCAGTGTGTACAAATATTAAAGGTTAATTTAATGTGGGTACAGCCATCATGTGCATCCTTTGACAAAAGTATATAGCTGAATCTACCTAACGTATATTTTGGATGTCGGTAATTTCAGCCATGACAGATTCTAGTTTCTGAGCAGCACTAGTGTAAGTTCCAAATTCCAAGTGAACAACCTGAAATCAAAGTCCATTGTCTTGCCGACTCGTGATCTTCAGAGCAGGGGCCGATTGGTCTACGTTTAAAATTGAACCTTCTTTCTAAAATATTTTTTACTGACTTTCGCTTATGACTATCCGAAGCTGTCTATGATTTGAAAAGAGACTGAAAGCCCAGTGTTTAGGTGCGATTAAACAGCCATTTTTGCGAGTCATTTAAATGACACTGTGACGTCAGGCAAAAATGGCGCACTAGAGCGACATTGAAGCTACGATTCGTCATTGGTCATTGTCGAAATACCATGGCGATCATACGCAATGACTAACATTGTCATTTTGGTCCCAAAATCAAATGATTGACGCTATGAGTCATTTACAATTTTCCGTTGAGATGCCATTAAATGACGAGCGAAAAAATGGCGATCACATGGTAATGACATGCCTTATCAAAATGACAAATGTCACCTTTAATGACCAATGACAAAAATATAGTTACTGTCATATAGTACGATTAAAAAATGTCTAAAATAATTTTTACGATGATAATGGAAAATGGAGGTGACGGCGTATTTTGAGCGTGTGTGCTGGAAAGCAGTGAAGTCGATCTTGATAGCGAGCCAGAGATGTGATCCGAAACTAAACCGATAGTTGCGTACCTTTCCGTACAGGTACGAAAGTGGTTCGATACTAAACCTATTCATATATGTTTATATAAGGATATCACCCTGCCTCAAATGTAGTGTAAAAAAAATCAGCCATTGAGAAATTATTAATAGTTTCTTCTAAACCCGTATGATATCGGCTTTAAATGAAAGGGTTTGACAAGTAGAACCAAGTGCGCTATGTGACTTCATACACTCGGAGGTCCTTGGAACATCGAAAAATGTCCTTGAATCCTTTAAAAAGGACATTTCTCAAGAATGTCAATATTTGCTTGTTCTACTCTTCAAAACCTCTCATCTAATGCAAAGTGTGTGGGGAAAAAAAACATTCCACCATTTGCAATTGATGATGACGTCACATAACAACACAACCACAACAATAAGAAAACAGTTTATTAATTATTATGTCCTTTCGCCACGAGACAAAAATCCAAATCATCACAAATATCATATCGAATGCAGCGTCATTTGTCATTTGTGTCGAAAAATGGCATGGCTGGAATTTCTGGCCTTGTCATTTAGAGGCTGCCATTTAAATGACGCAAGAGCCAAAAAGTTTAGTCATTTGTCCTAGGTGTCATTAAAGAGCGATCACACGGCCATTTGTTTCCGTCATTTAAATGACACCAAAAAATGGTGATCACACGAGCGTCATTTAAATGACTGCTTTGTGACGTGATTTTTACGTCAGAGCTTCATTTAAATGACTCGGAAAAATGGCCGTGTAATCGTACCTTTACTCCATCCACAATCAATCCACTGGATTCAAGCCTAATGCAAACAATAAACATAGGCATAGGGCCAAAACAACATAGAGTATCTACGTTAAGCTACTTATCACTTGACCCATTACAAATCATACATTATCATAAATCTGTACGCGTCATGCGATGAATTGCTATTATTTATTTGGTGCCTAGATTACACTTTCAGTTGTAATATCCTTCCTTCATCTGGAGGAAATATACAAATATCCCATTCCTAGATCGCAAAATCCAAGCAGTAAATTCTTTTACAACAAACGCATATCGTACCAAAATAAGCCGTTTTCACAATGAACGGCAATTAATGGGAAAAGCTACAAAATTAATTACCTCTCACCATTGTGTCGCCAAACCATTGTAATTTGTATAACTTAAATCTCAGCGTAGTCACTTGGTACCCAACACCTCCGTCGCGTCACCCAAAATACTCAATTA
This sequence comes from Ferdinandea cuprea, assembly GCA_963576555.1. Classification (NCBI taxonomy): domain Eukaryota; kingdom Metazoa; phylum Arthropoda; class Insecta; order Diptera; family Syrphidae; genus Ferdinandea; species Ferdinandea cuprea. The sequence continues at coordinate 23,773,918 of OY754960.1, forward strand.
CATCACCATTAAATATTTAAGGAGCCACAACTAAACAAAGACAAGTGACACTTAAGAAGTCTATAAAGCTAATCTAACTATTACCATGTCCATAATGACTGTATTTTATGGGCCACTTTATCAAGCAGTTTGGGTTACACCTTTCCACTCCGGGGAATAGCCCAATGGCCCACATCAGCACATCCTGTGAATCCTTTATGTAGTTATTTCAATCGATATTTGATTGACCAATTCAATTCATTTCAGTTCTTTGCAACCATACATAAATAATGGAAGTAAAAGGAGACTAACTTTAAGTTGCCAGCTTCAACCTGCCGCTGATTGTATTTACATCTCTATATTAGGGGCAGAAGCACCCGAAATTATTGTCATGCCAATCTATGTACATAATACCAGATGCAGATTGCCAAGCAGTAACATAAAACAATTCTCCATTGATATCCTCTAACGGAGCTCATTGAAGGCACAAAGTCGTAAATAAATTTGATTTATTTGTTTGTGGATTTTTGAAAGAGAAATATGGCAAATAGGCAAAGTGATAAACAGGAGTTTGTCGGCAATAAAAAATATAAAGGGAAGAAAAAAGAGCTCAAACGACGACAATCTGGTTCTGGAAGTCATCAAACTTTCCGTAGAGGTATTGTTTGTAAGAAATTTTCGGAATAAAATAAAAAGTTACTTTTATGCTTCGCCGGGACGTCACCCACCTTTGTAATAAACAAATCAAGGAAGTATTTTCTTTTTCATGAAGTTTTGTATCTTGATGAAAACTTATCGGAAAGTATTGAATGGTTGAAAGATTGCGGGTAGTCTTTTGCCTTTATGACTCACTGGGGATTGCCTTTGTGAACGGAATGGTTTGGGTGGGGTGTGGGGTAGGTAGTTTCGGATTTTATGCGGTTCAAGAAGTTAAATTTAAGGCTTGGTAAAACCAACAAGTTGCCTGTTGTTAGAGTAACTTAAAGTTCAAGCATCCCTATACAGGAAAGTAACGGGTGATCCAAGTAGAGATACTTTTTTTCAATAGCGTTTTTTGACAGATCACGTGTGAGTCGTGTCATGCTGTCATGTTATTTTTGTTTAGTATTGTTTGGCATTTCATTATGGAAAGACAAACGCGTGAACAACGTTTACAAATTGTTCAACTTTATTATGAAAATTCACGTTCTGTAAGGAATGTGTTTCGTGCACTTCGCTCAACTTATGGTCAACATAATCGGCCTACTGAGCGTACTTTTCGCAACACCATCACCCATTTTGAGACCCAGCATTCATTATTGGATAATATTCGAACGAATAGACCACGTCCAGCAAGCTGTGAAGAAAATATAGCGGCCGTAGCTGAGAGTGTACACGAAGACCGTAGAGAGTCGATTCGGCGCCGTTCGCAGAACTCGGACTCGGACGTATGGAACGACTTGGCTTATTTTACGTCAAGATCTTAAATTGAAAGCGTACAAAATACAGCTTGTGCAACAAGTGAAGCCGATCGACCTTCCCAAGCGACATCGCTTCGCTCTATGGGCTCTTGAAAAGTTCCAAGAAGATCCGTCGTTTTCGAGGCAAATTTTGTTTAGCGATGAGGCCCATTTCTGGCTCAATGGGTATGTAAACAAACAAAATTGCCGCATTTGGGACGAAGAGCAACCTGAAGAGATTGAAGAACTGCCACTTCATCCAGAAAAAACAACGGTTTGGTGTGGTTTGTGGGCCGGTGGAATCATCGGTCCATATTTCTTTAAAAATTATGCCGGTGCGAACGTAACCGTCAATGGCGACCGTTGCCATGATAACCGACCATTTGATGCCTGAAATTGAAGCTCGTGATCTCGGTGACATTTGGTTTCAGCAAGACGGCGCCACTTCCCACACATCGCATCAATCAATGGACTTATTGAGAGAACATTTCGGTGAGCACATAATTTCACGTTTTGGGCCGGTCGATTGGCCACCAAGATCGTGTGATATCACACCGTTAGACTTTTTCCTGTGGGGATATGTAAAGTCAAAAGCTTATGCCGACAAACCCGCTTCGATTCAGGCCTTGTAGGAAAACATCACGCGTGTCATTCGCCAGTTACCAGTCGAAATGCTCATTATTAAAAAATGGGCGTAGCCAAAAATAGGATATACAGTGGTGGCCAATATAAGAGAAGTAACTCTTCTTTCAGCACAATATTCGACCACTTCGAGTTCTGGGCTTTTCCGTTACAAAAGCAGATAAATATTACTAAAGCTTAGACGAAAAAAAAGTGCTACAGTAGTGGGGTCTAACATCAGCCCAACTCAATTTATAATAAGTTAAAGTCAAAATTGCCCCAGTTAGCTGTATTGAACTTGGTTGACATGTGGTTTCATCAAGACGGTGCCACATGCCACACAGCTCGTGAAACAATGGAAATGTTGAAAAGAATGAATTTGGTGAGTAGCTTATCTCTCGAAATCGCCCTGTGAGTTGGCCGCCAAGACAAGCGGAAAACGATTGAAGCCTAACAGGATAACATAACACGCGTAATTCGTGGAATACATGCCGAAATGCTCGCAAAAGTGACGTGAAATTGGACCTTCCGAATGGACCATTTGAAACGGAGTTGTCTTTAAAACGTAAATGGCAACCTCCTATTCATCGATTAAAATAAAAATTTTGGAATATTTGATGCAAATTTGAATGTTTTATTCGATTATTATAAAACTACGCTTAAATGACCCTTTATGAACATTTAAAATAAAAACATAATTTTGCTAAAAGAACTCCTACAAAACGCTCTGATAAATCTCTCAAGATGGGCTGACAGTTGAGATCTGGGCGTCAACCCCCATAAAATTGATCTTATCCTTTTTTACTAGAAAGTACAAAGCTACATATATCGACTACCTTCCACCCCTGAACATGAACAGCTCTCTCTCAGAAATGAAATTTTCATCTAGGTTCTCAACGATCTTAACATGACCGACCTAAAATGTCTCTAACGCTTCATAAGCAGTGCAAAATGGTTCAATGAGTAGAACGAATTTCCAGATCCACGTGGTATCACAATGTCCCTTACATAGGTCTATGTATTACGGACTTTTATCTTTTAGGGGTCTTCGACAAAATATGTGTCAAAATCAATATATCCTTTTAATACCTAGTAAAACGCCCAACCTCTGTCTTTGCGTCTTTGCGGGCGCAAGCATTTTCAAAACTGTGTCCAGGGTGGAAACGCCATGGGAACTCTAAAGCCATGGTGACCTCAATCAACATACTCGTGACCAAATATTATAACTAAAGGGGTTCTTTAACTATTTATATATTCACGGACAGTCAAGCAGCTGTAAAAGCCCTTAGCTTGCCAATTATTGACTCCAAATCAGTACTACACTACTTTCAAACCCTTCAGGCATTCAGTACCAGGAACAAGACCAAAATCTGGTAGGGAATTGAGGGAAATGAAAAAGCTGACGAATTGGCTAGAAAAGGATCGGAGACTTCTTAATAGAAGTAGAGGCGCTACTTTCCTAAGCAATATTTCTGACATTTACGACAAAAGATCTTTTAGGTCGAAGTGCAGTCCCTATCGCATCAGCGGGTTGAAAAAAAGTATTCGTGGTATTAGACAGAGTTTCAGTTTATTCATAGCCAAACATGGATGGTCAGCGAATTCCTATCCGATTCTTGTACATATTCTCTTTTTAACTTCTTTCGTAATATTTTGCGTTTGCTTATTCATGTGTTCTACTTGGTGTTTGTTTCGCGTTCGATAAAGAGAATTTATAAATGTCGAGAAACGTTTGAAGAAAATAGAGCACCAGATCAAGAAGAAATACCTTGTTTTGTTGGCTGTCTGCTCTCAGCCGCAGAGATCTCTGGATTTGATCGATGTTTGGTGCACTAGTAATGGGCTTTCAGTGAATCCTCTTTAAACCACGGCTGTTCTCTGTACGAGAAGAAGAATCGTCACTGGTCTGTCCCATCTCGTGCTCAAATGTGTTACCATCCCTACATCCGATGAAGTCAAATATCTGGGTGTAATCCTCGATAAAAAACTTACATGTCGAATCGAAAACCGATAAATCACTGTCGACTTTCTAGCAGTGTAAAGGCGCTTTTGGTAAGACATGGGGCTTGTCTCCGAAACGGGTCCTTTGGATCTATACGGCCATGATTAGACCGCTACTCTCATACGCATCGGTTGTTTGGTGGAACAGGCTTTCGCGGAAACGTGTTACTGCTTCTTTTACCAAATTCCAAAGAACGGCATGTCCCGGCTGCACAGAGGCCTTCCCTAGCACCCCGGGCTCTGCTCTAGATGCTTTGATGAATCTTCCCCCTTCGATTTATATATAATGGGGTCATCCAAGTTATTGCTAGAACTCAATCTTCTTCTGAATTTGGTCGCAAGACTGAACACAGTAAATCTTGTCTGGGTCCAGGATCTCGATGAGCTTGCTAGGCAAGGTTCAGAAGAAGTTTTCTCAAGACCCGAATCTGTGTTGGGTCTGCCTACATCTTTATGTCTTCCATTGATGCTTGAGTTTCTCATGAACACAAGATTCGGTGGCGCGATTGCGGTGAATGTAGACAGACAAAACTATTGCGCCTGGACATTTGCAGCAGGTCTGCATTCTTTCTTCTATCTCTTAGGAGAATCAACTGCCAGCTACTTCTAGGCGTCCTTTAGGGCCAACACGCTTTTGCTAAACATTTAAATGTGTTGGGCTTAAGCGACACCACTACCTGTCCTACTTGCGGTGATGAAGAGGCACAGCAGTACACTTCCTCTGCAGTTGTCCGGCCTATGCTCGCATCAGGTGGCGGATTTTCGGGGCTGACGTAGTGAGTGCCGAACATCTAAGTAGTACAATGCATCTGTAGTTGTTTCTGAGCGCTCCATCGGATAGTAGTAACCTCCGACAAAAAAAAATCGATTTTGTTTATTTCTACCAAAGCTGAAAAGTTGTAGAGTTTAAGTTTTTTACAGAATACAAGTTTTGTTATAATACAATTAGAGCGAATTGATTTTCGGGGTTTTATGGTCAATTCAATCAAAACATTTGCGCTTCCTACATACGAAAGTTAAAAAGAAAGTCAAGTTGACCTCATGCCTCATTAATTCCGTTCCAACTGTTAAGTTAACTTGTTCTTGGCCAAATTGGATTGTCTGGAACCGCAATGCTTTCAAAATGTACTCCAATTATTGTCAAACCACTGCTGTGGTTTTGTTTGGAAAAAAGCACTTTAATTTGAAATTCACCAATTTTGTCACCAATCAGCTTGGAATAGAATTTCATTCGCGTAATTCAATTTGTAAATATACTCCAGGGATCTCTATCATAGAATGCATTAGCAGCACTCTGTTGCACTTTCATATTAGTGAATTAGCAGTACTATAAAGCTAGCTAATGTAATTATATAAAATTTCGAAAAGAACATCTCTAAACAAAATTTTGAACTACGGTGGCAGCGGAAATAAATATCCTGTAAAAATAAAATCCTGTAAAAATACAATAATTCAGAGAATTTATTAATACTCCGAGTCAATACACCCACGGCGCTACAAAAATTGAATTTCTTTAAAACACGTGCAGTGCCAACCAACGAGACGGAAACCAAAATAATGCCTCACTCACTTTAATTTCAATAGAAACTTTAACTAAGAGCACTAGGAAAAAAAATTGATAAAACGTATCGGAATTTTGCGCACAGGAACTGAATTGCAAAAATTCAACGAACAATCTCAAATGAATATTGTATAAAGAAGAGCTGACAAAGTGTTGGCCTCTTGTTACTATGTTTTGTACTGATTTATCGTAGAAGACTTGAAAGTTAGTTGCTAATCTGAGTGTCGACAGTGACTTTTGACAGCATCCTTTACTATTCGGTATGAAAAGGGTTTAACAATTTTGTAAAGCCCAAGAAAACGATTCACAAAATAATATATAAATTCATCTTCATCTTTAAATAATTTTTTATAGTTTGGAATAGGTAAAGGTCGGTACGTTGTGAATTTGTTTAACATAAGCCCACGGCGATAAATCGAATGGGGGAAGTGTAACTTATCCTTCAATAGATCAATTGTTTGAACAGCTGTGGCAACATTTTGTTTCAACCACATAGCATTGCATCAGCTAAATCCCATCTTTTATTTAAATAACCTTCACATACGCGGACACTTCTATGTTCACCTTCTTTTCCTGAATACGGACACATCTTGGTGCATCTTATAAAGGTCACGGTTGTATCTCTTCCAAATTTTAACTAGAATTTCCTGCTTATCTTCAGTACTGGCAGGATAATGGTTCTGCACAGTATGCTAGAGTAATTTTTGCATCTCATAAAGGGTAGTTGCTGTGGTAGTTATAAAAACCCCCATCTCGGCAAGCTGGGAGCTTCGGACGATGTCAATGCAGTCCGCATATCTCCGTAGCTGGACGGATCTGTTGAAGATATTTCAGCCTTTCTACTGGGAGAAAATGGCTGTACTATCTATATACAGATAAATTGGTAGTTTTGCGTTTAACGTTTTTATCATCATTGCGAAAGTTTGAAAATTTAAAAATTTGCTACAAATTACATCCAAGTCGAGAGTGGCTGAATCTTGCGATTGCGTTAAAGGCAACATGCAACTTGCGCTTCGAGTTGGCATCTGTGCTTGCGAACAACTCGCAACTATACACGATTAATGGTGCGATCAAAGCCTTTACCAATTTTAATTTAACCGTAGTAGGTAACGTGAGCCGACATACTGCCAGACCCCGCAGAGTAGAGGGAACCTGAATAGGTAAGGAAGAGTTACTTTTCAAATAGAGTTCTTCGCGTGTGCCACAAGTATCGTTTTTAGGACCCTCCATGCGGAAAGTTATGTATGACGAAATTCTGCGACTAGCGAACCCAAGAGAAGCGTCAATTATCGGCTTTGCAAACGACATCGCCGAACTATACTGCAATGTGCAGTTGCAACTGTACGAAGATGGTTAGCTGGAGACGGTTTCCAACTCGCTGACCACAGGAGGGAAATTAGTATAGCAACCTGGCAACAACAATAGAGCAAATCAATTAAGGGAAGATGGACCCATAGGCTCATACCAGTGATCAATGTATGAATTAAATGGAAGCATGGTGAAATAAACTTCTATCTGACACAGTTCTTAACGGGTCATGGCTGTAACGGAGAATATCTCTTTAAACGCAAACATGAAATCAGCCCAAACTGTACACATTGCGAAACCATTTCGATAAGCGCGGAATACGTGTTTTTCCATTGCCCACGATATGAAGCCGAGAGAATCGCCCTACGGAACCAATTTGGAGAGCGGCCCACTCCGGATAATGTCGTAAGCTGCATGCTTCAGAACGACGATAACTGGACCATTGTAAGTAACGCGGCGGTGCGTATACTCACCGATCTTAGACGCTTAGAACGCCAACGGAAAGCTAATAGTTTCGCGAATAGAGTAAGATAAGTCTTAATTCCCGACCCCCGCGAAGTAATGCCTTACGGCGATCCCGTGGGGGACACAGGAGGACACAAATTGTCGCGTTCGGGAAGGGAGGTGCCATTGGTGCCTATGCAAGGTTTCTACCTTCAAACGCAAACAAAAAAAATCATCAATTTCGAATATCTAAGGGTTAATGGGGAACTCCAAGTGAGATTATTGTTTTTAGGTTTTTGATCTTTGACTACCTAAACACCAATTAATAAAAAAGGAGTAAGGCGAGATGATAACAAGTGTTTGTAAATGACAACTACGTTTCAGAAGTGGTAAGTCATTAATGAACATGCAGAATAATAAAGGACCGATTATTGAGCCTTGGGGCACACCTTAGGTAAAGCAGACCATAAGGACTGGTTGTGAAAGCCGTATTGGACTCTTTTAGTTAAGTAAGACAATATTAATTTTACAGTAAGTGGTCAATAGCTTTCCGGTTGCCATCAGTGACTTTAAGCAAAGCAGTTACACAGTTATGACAGAACGGAAACCAAACTGCACAGGAGTAAACTTTGATTTGAGCACTAATAATTAATTCAAATGCTTTGGTCAGAAAAGGTAATATTTTTTTATTTTTTGAATTGGAATTATTTTAGCTTGTTTCCATCCATTTTGGTAGGTGGAAATCATAAGAATGGTGTTAAAAATAAACGTCACATTTTCAATGATATAGGGTAAAATTATTTTGAGAAATTTTGGGTGGATGTTGTCTAGGGGAATGCTGTCAGATTTTATAGACAAAATCGGTTTACTTACGGTAAATGAATCAACTATGTCAAATAGAAAAGCGTTGTCAAATATACAATAACATTTTCAGATGGAGAAACGGGTATTTCAGTTTTTAAATTAATTTTTATTATTTCCAAAAGATCTTACATACTAGACAAAAATGATTAAATCTAACTTAAAAACATAAGGAAAGGCTACAGTTCGCTTGGGGCGAACAGTATGATACCGTATCCTTATCCTTATGTACCCCAAAGAAAAAATTCATAAGGAAGATGATAGATAGCATTTTATTTCATTCTATGAAATTTATAGAAAAAAAAATATTTAAAAAAAAAAACGCCCCCAAAAAGGGGGCGTGGCCAAAAACTTTGTATGGGCGATAAATTGGAAAAAATATTGGCTAAATATATTGTTAAACATTTTTTTTCGATTTCTATGAAAATTTTCAAAGAAAACAGCATTTTAGTGAAAAACTCCCACAAAAAGTAGGCGCGGCAAAAAATTTTATATAACAAATTTATAAAGGTAGACAGTACCTACATATCTTGTGAAGGTTTTACAACTTTATCTCTCTAACTTAAGCCTAAAAACGGTTTTTTCTAAATTGTGTTGTGGGCGTGGTAGTGGGCGGATTTAAAAACTTTTAACACTTTACCATTTCGGGACCCTAGGGAGTATATTCTCTAAATTTCAGCTTCCTAGCATACATTTAAAGGCCTCAAAAGTTGATACGGACGGCCGGACGGACGGACATTGCTAAATAGTCTTAGGATTTGGTCCTGATCATAAATATATATACTTTTATGGGTCTACGACGAATATTAAGGGGTGTTACAAACTATGTGTCAAAATTAATATACCCTTAGGACAGGGTATAAAAACTTAAAACTAATTATACAAAAAACTATTAAAACTATTATTATTAAACCCCCCAACACCGCTAGCAGCACCCAGCAGCCGCCAACAAAGCCCACATGCGCCACTGAGAACCGACTGACACCGAAATGCATCGGTCGACTCTCAGGAATACCACACCTTGCAGCCGACATGCCCAGCACAGCAAACCTACTTGCAACTTAAAACTACTTAAATTTAAGAGGAGTTACCTTAAGGTAACGCACCGACCTGGAAAGGTATGTCTACCTCTTCCCTTATTCCCTCCGCAAAAGAACTAATTGGGACTCCCTTAGAAAAGACTGCATAAATAAAATCGATCTGAAAGTATCCCTCGATGCCTTGCCAAGTTCAGCGTGGAACAATACTCCTCATAAAAAGAGAGTAACTAACTAATAAATACAATTATTTATTTATTATTTATTTATTTACTGTTGTATTCATTAAATTTAATTTATTTCTCATCCTTTTAAAATCGGCAAACATTTGACGTACTTGAAATTGTCTGCAGGGGATAGAGGTTATCTCAAACTTAATTTCTACAGAAAACCAAGGACACGGACTTTGTTTTGAAACACTCGATTTAAGAAAAGAGTGAGATGGGAGACATACATTCACTTATAAGGGCTACATTATCAATTAAGGGGCATGGCAAGTTCTTTAGGAACTTTGCCACTACACCCTTATTTGCCTGAACCAACTCAGGCCTCAACTTAACTTTTGACCCCCCTCCCCCATACTCTAGTTTCGCTTAAAACAAAGCTAGAGACATACAATTTTCAGTATTTAACATGAGCAGTTCCTGGGTTATAAGGCCCAAAATTAGCAAAAATAGTAACACACTGACTAATAAATAGATCATCACTTCCAATCACCGCAGAACCTTGAAATTTGGAACAGTAATTGTATTTGCGGAAAAACCCGAGGGAAAAATCTAACATATGTGATTTTCCATCCAGGGGGCGTGGCAGCCGCCCACTTCTCTTAATTCAGCCCCCAAAAAATTATAAAAAAAATCTTTGCCAGAATTATTGAAATAACACCAAAAGAATAGCCAAGTTCGAGTACTAAAGTACTGAGATCTAAAAAGGAACGCCAAGTCTGTCAAAAATTTAAGAACTATTTTTGGAAATTTTTCAGATTCATTTTTTAGATCTCAGTACTTTTTGTGGCTGACTTGTAAGGCAAAAGTGAAAAGACAACTGAAAAGTTTAGTTTAGTTTGTACATCTATCAACGAGGGGATTTTGTTAGGCTTATAATGGGTTGCATGGGACAATCGGACTGACTGTTTTAAACTAAGGTTATTTCTAAAATGTTTTGAAAAATTATATAATAACCAAGTAGAGATGATTTCTAAAGTACATTTTTATTTTTATATCAGCTTAAATTAAGATTTCTCCTACGCCAAAATAAAATATTTTCTTGGTTAAATCTCCTAAGAATTTTAAGGATACTAAGCTTGTTTCTCATTATTCGACGTAAGCATTAGATTTATTTTTTTTTATGTCGAGGTCATTCCATCCATTGAAAAATATTAACCTAAAGCAGATTAGATTTTTTTTTTATTTTTTTTGGTCTGTAATGTATTCCGTGCGCATTTCCCTAGATACCAACTTTACCTTCGGTGATGTTGTGAACAGAATGAAGCACAATTTGTGTAAGACCAATATCATAAAATGCCATGGCCAGTAAAGCTCAGTGCACTTATAAATCAACAAAACAACATAAATAAAGTATTCAATTTAGTCTGTGTCGTGTCTATGCTCGCCAATGTCGGCAATTAAGTTTGTACCTCTCTCAACAAAGGTTAGAATGGCATAGTAGCTTATTCATTATGTTCTTCTATAAACGAAATAACATGGGCAATACTAAGCTAATAATATGTATATTTGGATAGGTTGTGTGTAGATGTAGATATGCTAAATTAATAAACTAATTAACTTGGCTAAATTATTGGTGTAATTTGTGTATCCAACGTACACATTTACCATACTGCTCATGCAAACAATGAGCAGTGGGCTATAGGTCCTATAGGTCATGTATGACACTTCCATCCGAGTCACCGTGAATTTAGCTAAACATCATATAAGGGGATTCAGCGTGAGGTTTGAATTTCAATAAATTTTTTTTGCCATTTTTGTTCAGTATCGTTTGGCAAGTCATTATGGAAAGACTCACACCTCAACAGCGTTTCCAAATTGTTTAGCTGTATTACGAAAATCAGCGTTCTGTGCGATTCGAGGAACTTACGGTGCGCATAATCGACCTACTGAAACCACTATTCAGGGTTACCAGATTTTTTTTCAATAAATGCTAAAACCGGGTCGAAAAACTGCTAAAAACCGTAAAATATGCTAAAACATAAGGAAAGGCTACAGTCCGCTGGGGGCGAACAGTGAACAGTATGATACCCTATCCATATCCCCATATGCCCCAAAGAAAAAAGCATTAAGAAGATGATGGCTAGCATTTTATTTCATTCTATTATTAAAAAAAAATGTTTTTTTGAAAAAACGCCCCCAAAAAGTGGGCGTGGCCAAAACCTTTGTATGGGCGATATGTTGCAAAAAATATTAGGTAAATATCTTGTTAAACATTTTTTTCGCTTTCTATCAAAATTTTCGAAGAAAACAGCATTTTAGTAAAAAACGCCCACAAAAAGTAGGCGTGGCAAAAAACTTTACATGATAAACTCATAAAGCAGGGCAGTGCCTACATATCTTGTGAAGGTTGTAACACTCTATCTCTCTAACTTTAGCTTTAACTAACTTTCAGCTTACTAGCTTAATTTTAAAGGCCTAAAAATTGCGTACGGACGGATGTTGGCCCAATGTTTCGGAGCACACTCACTTGCAGTTGCAGTTGCTGTTAGCATTTTTTTCAAAAATAAAATTTCCAATGACAGCAATTCTTAACAGAGTTGTCAGATAAATTTCCCCCAAAAAGGCGATAATTTTAGAATCTATCGATTTAAATTTTAATCCCAATCATTTCCTTTTTCTGATTTTCATTTCCTAATTATATTCATTGCTGTTTTAATTGAGCCACCGAAATCCTAATTTCGAACGCACTTCAAAAACTTTTTTGACGTAAAAATTAACAGTTGCTTTATTTTAATAGTTTTTAAATTTGGAGTGGAAAATGTTTAAATTAATTTTGTTTTGGCGATTTATATTTTACTTTTAGTGCAATTTCGGGTTTAAACCTGACAACCCTGATTATAAATTAAAAACCTATCCGATGAACCTGAGAACTTTCAAGTCACACAAGGTGATTTGGGACATTCCTTAACACAACAGTGCTTCATTTTGGTAAAGCTTCATATTTGTCTTTTCGAGAATTCTTTATTGAAACTGCTAAAAACTGCTGAAATTTACAAAAATGCTTAAAAATCTGCCGCACGTTAAATTTACAATCAAATCCTGCTAAAATCGCAGGAAACTGCTAAATCTGGTAAAGCTGCCACTATTGCCAATACCATTCGCAAATTTGAGTCCCAGTTTACATTAATGGATGATACTTGACCAGTAAGACCACATCCAGCACGTAGTGGTGAGCCTATGGTAGCGGTATGGTGTGGTTTATGGGCTGTTGAAATCATTGGTCCATATTTCTTTAAAAATAAGGCAAATCACAATGTTACCGTCAATTGTAACCGTTATCTCTGGTTTCAACAAGACGGCGTGCGCTATGAGCCTTACAGCATATGAATCAATGGACTTGTTGAGAAATAATTTTGGTGAGCACTTAATTTCACGTTTTACTACGGTAAAATGGACTATAGCAAACCCTTGAACTATTTTCTCTGGGGATTTGTAAAGTTTTAGGTCCTCAGAAATAAGCCAGTTACGATCGACGCCTTGCAAGCCATTCTATTCGCGAGATACCAGTCGCTATGCTCGAACGAGTCGCCCAAAATTGGACCTTCGAAATGGTAGTCCCGGTCAACATTTACATGATATTATTTTCCAAAAGTAAATGTCATGAATTGTTCTTTTAACCGATAATTAAAATTTTAAGTTCACTTTCAAATTTATGTGTTTTATTTTACATCACACTTTTTAACAAACTAGGGTGAGAGATTAATACTTGGCGGAATTTTACATATTTTCTTAAACAAAGAGTAACGGTTTTCGATGGCTCTGTTTACGGGCAAAGTTAAATTATAGATGAATAATTTAGCTTTACTTATGTCCGGCTCTAAGTTGTTGTCCAAGTATCTAATAACTATAATTTTATAAGCGCTAATCTCTGGGTTTACCTAAACAAATTGATTATAAGTTATAATTCAGCTTAGATTGTTAGTAGTTTGATAAAGTTTTAACAACAATTACCATTAGTCCTCATAGCTAAAATGTCTTTATTGCCCTTATAGTCCAAGAGCTAGTGAACGATTTGACTAACATGTTTTTACAAGGGATAATATTTTTTTACCTAAAAACCTGACAGGCATTTGGTGGTGGCAAGTGCTTGCCAGACGAGTGTATAGCTACTGCTTCAATTGATGGGAGTACTAGAGCACTGTTTTTTAAGTGCAATATCTTTGTGAATAATAACCCTATCGATATGAAATAAACACCGTTTTAAGGAACTAAGTTTCTAGTTTTTAAATCTGCTAGCAGAATAAAAACAAATGAGCTATGCTTAATATCGCAATTATAAGAAAATAGGTAAAACCAGAATTTTCAAATTTTTAAGGTCCACAAACCTGAGAAAACAAATATATTAATTAGATAGCTTGTCTTAACAGCTGTATTTTGATATGTTTTAGGTCTCCCTACGTTAGTAAATGTCTAAGATATCCCACTTTGAATGAAAAAGCAACCTTTTTTCTTTGACTAGTTTGCATAGGAATCGCAGGTGTCATGCGCTCCTATCCCTTTGCTGCCATAGAGGAACTCATTGACCTCCCACCACTGCATGCACGAGTTAAGTGCGCCTCATCAAGCGCAATAAAACTCCACTTCGCAAAAAATTCAAACAGGGCGATCTTACAGGACACTTAAGTATTTTAAACTCCTCAAAAATCATACACAGCCCTCGATTCAAGAAACTGAAGGACCTAGACTAAACAGATCACACTCAGTTTGGTACACGGATGGATCAAAAATGTCAACGGGTGTAGGAGCAGGCATCAGCGGACCCAACTGCAAATGTCAGTTCCTCTATGCTCTACAGATGTGTCTCGACTTTGCCGAGAACAACCAGAAACGGCAGAACACATCCTTTGCGAATGCCTTGCAATTATCCAAAAGAGGCTCAAATACTTCAACAAAGGACTCACACAACCTCAGGATATTGCCAAATCATCGGCCTCAACAATCGTAAGGTCATCAAAGACCTGGGATTGTCGCCAGACAAAATAAATTACTAATTTCATAGGGTGCACAAAAGATCTATCCTGGTCGCAGTGCTAATCAGCCCTACTCTTAAAAAAAAAAAAAAACAATGTTCGACTTAATAGTATAAAAAAATTAGAAACATTTTTTTATGTTCCCTTTGTTAGTTTTCGAGACATTGGCGGTTTTATAAATTACCGTTAATCAATTTTTTTCCCAAAAGTACTGAGTATGCAGTATTTTTGGCCCCATCCCAAGTATCCTTAGCACAAAAAAAGACCAAAATCGTTGGAATCATTTTCTAGAAAAATAACGATACCGTTATTTCAAATTATAAATCAAAAAATAAAAAGACGCCCCAAAATGTAAGCCCAAAAACTTTATATACGAACTTTGAAGCAAATCCCTCGAACCGCTTCGCTATACGACGCCCGGACAGACAGACTTTTTTTGGACTTCTCTATAGACGTAATATCATCCCTCCTACTCAGTTTGAGTTCGAAATTTCCGCACGATCGCAATAACTTTCTCTTAATAAGAACGTGTGAGGGTTAAAGCGTTTAAGAACAAATAATAAAACGTTTAGTATTTGGTGAAGTGCCCTTTAGCTTGTAGGACTTTCTGAAGGCGCTTAGACGTTGAATGGACCAATTTTTGAATACCTGCGGTTCTATTGAGTTCCATGGTTACAATTAAGCCTGATTAGTCGGGATTAAACTTCTATTAGTACACTATTCTTGCAAGTTCTTCCTACAAGTCCTCAATCACTTTTAAGTCCGGTAACTGAAAAGGTGTCTGCAATAGTCTGGGGTAATCAAAACTTTGCTATTCCCGATGAAAAGTGAAATTGTGTAGAGTAGCCAATGTTTGTGTGCTCGACTTGACATTTTTGTTTGAATGTTGAGATTGATAATTCTGTCCATTTACTATCTATAAAATGCAGATTGCGTACTCCAGCGCTAGACATACAGCCCCAACCCATCACAGACGCAACCACCAGACCTTTATTTTCTTGATTTTTAGGTAAAAATTACTAGTCAAAAAATGTTAATCCTTGCAAAAACACGTTAGTCAAATCGTTTACTAGCTCTCCTACTTATGAATGAATTCTTTGATTTTTTCTTTAACATATCAACATCGACGGGCCCTTGATGTACATATTTTAAAAGAACTGAAAAAATAGGCGAAATTCTTTAAACATTCACTGATAAGGCAAAGTTCTTTATTATAGTGCTCCCTCTAAATCCCTCAAAGGAATGGCATGCTTAACCCAACACACACATAACTAACTTGCAAGACGGAAAGATCAAAAAGTTTACCGATAAGACTGACCAAAAAAATAAATCTCCATCTAACGCCTTTCTTAGAGCATTTATTTAATATCTCCCGAAAGCTAAACCCTGTTTAAGAGGGTGCAAACTACCCTATCCGCCTTCATAACATTGTTCCGAATAATTTGTACTACTACAGCCAGACATTTATCCCGAGGGTTACAATAAATTACATAGCTTGTTGGTTCGCATCAGTCTCCCTGTTTCCTCATTCTTTGGCATCAATGAAGGACAACAAATTACCAAGAATGATTTACTTTAAATATTCATGCACACAGCGAACCAAATTGACTAAAATGACGAACTTTGGTTCATTTTATGTGTGGTAATAGAGTAGAAAATTGCCGGACAGTTTTGCAAGTCAGATGGAAGTTTTTTTTTCATGGACAACAACATCGTTAACGACGGTTGACGAAAAGTTTGTAGACATATTGCTTAAGTTGCTGGACAATAAATTTGAATATATTACGTCTACAGTTATTGTTTTTGAATATACACGCGGACATATTTAAAAATAGAAACACAAAACTTTACATCCGCAAATAAGTAGAAAGTTGTAAGCGAAAATTTTGTCAAATTGAAAATTACAAAGTTTAATGAAAAGTAAAACTTTGAAACTTATCGAAATTTAAATTAATCGACGAATTTATTTACCTCTCGGTTAGAAAATTCTCGCATTATGAACGAAAAGGAATTAAGTTTTGTAACCTTAACTCAGGGACGGAATTGTTTGATGGGAGCGCTATTCATCAACAATGACAGGAAGTACAAGACGCCGGAATTGTGCTTATTTTACATCTCCGCGGTAACCACCGGATACTGGTCTCGTTCAGCCGATCTTGACTTGCTAAACTTATAAGCGCGAGTGTGGAAGAGAAAGAAAATAGCAACAATATAATTACTATGTCTATGAATGAGCCCTAGAAGGCTGGCTATATAGGTTTCTCAGAGAGAGAGAGAGAGAGACGTACGGCGGATGAATTCACCGGATTGGATCAACGGTGACATCAACGGTCATTATGGAATATACCTTATATGAGCTACTTCGACATATTTGGAGCTAAGGTCATTGAGGACTAGTCACTGTGTTGGAAAAGAGATGGTGGCGGATGAGCCCTTAATGGGCCAACGGCAGCGCTCGCATTCCCATAGTGGAGTACTGGCAACAATCCAAAGTTTATTTTTGCATCTGGCCCTCCATGTTGGGGGTTGTGCCGTCGGGGTAACTGTCCTACCACGTAAAAAACAAATGTTATAAGAGAGACACCAGCCTCGGATACGGAACCCTCTGTTTTAAGATCATGACCCGGAACGACAAAGGCTTATGATTTAAGGGTATGCACCTGGAACATACGTACATTGTACACCCCGGGTGATGCTCAAAAACTGGAATCTGCTCTCGAGCGGTATAAGGCAGATATTACCGCGGTCTAGGAGATACGTTGGATAGGTTCAGGTATGCAGAAACGAAAAACATGCGACATTTATTACAGTTGCCACGAATCCGCATTCTAATACGTGCAGGATGCGGATTCCTCGTGGGAAATCGGCTAAGATCAATAAGCGATCGCCTGACTGTAATCCGTATCCAAGGCATATTTTACAACATCAGCCTAATATGTGCCCACTCCCTTACCGATGAAGCTGAAGACCCAATCAAGGAGGAGTTTTATGACCTCTTCGATGGTGCCTACGGAGCCTGCCCGGAGTACGACGTCAAAATCGTACTCGGGGACTTCAACGCTAAAATCGGTGAGGAAAACATCTTTGGCGGATTAGTTGGAAAGCACAGCCCCCACGATACGATAACAGACAACGGCTTCCGACTAATCGACTTTGCGGCAGCTCGTAATACGGTGATAAGTAGCACTAGGTTTCCAAGGCTAAGGAGCCACAAAGCAACCTGGGGCTTTCCAGATGGTCGAACCCCCAACCAAATCGACCACGTGCTAATCGATGCAAGGCACGCATCTAATATCCTCAACCGAGGATACCCGAGGGGCAAACGTCGACTCTGACCACTTTCTCGTATTGGCTAGATTCAGAGCTTGACTGTCCAATGAAAAGAAGGTTCGAATCGCCCAGAAAAATAAATTTCATGTTGGACGCCTCAGCACGGTTGGAGCCAGAGTCTACAGAGAGCACCTGAGCGAGAAACTCTCAGCTGTGCACTCACCATCCACAAATACAAACACCATATGGAACCAGTATCGCAACATCATCAAGGAAGTAGCCGAAACCACCATTGGCTACCAGCCACCAGAGAAAAAGAGCCCGTGGTATGATGATGAGTGCGTCCACCGGAAAATGGTGACAGAACGTGCACATATACAGACGCTGCAGCGCAAAACAAGAGCAGCGAGGGAAGAGTATCGAACCAGGAGAAGGGAGGAGAAGAAAACTCTGCGTAGAAAGAGAAGAGCATACGCAGTCTCCCAGCTCAAGGAAATCGAAGAGTCCAGCGATAGAAACAACATCCGGATGTTCTATAAGAAAGCCAAGCAACTGGCGGCTGGCTTCAATCCCGGATCGCTGGCTCTTCGAAATGTTGATGGAAACCCGCGTCCAATCAATATAGAAGAAATTCCACCTCCTATTATAGAGGAAGTTGCTATGGCTATTAAAAAGCTGAAAAACAACAAGTCTGCTGGTTCTGATGGCCTGCCAGCGGAACTCTTCAAACATGGTGGTGATGCTTTGGTAGGGTGCATGCACCAAATCATCAACCAAGTATGGGTGGAAGAAACCATGCCCGACGACTGGACTATCAGCTCCATATGCCCCATCTACAAGAAAGGCGATCCTATGTCTTGCAAGAACTATCTTTGCTTAAATCGCATATAAGATCCTATCCAATGTGCTGTGTGAACGACTCAAACCATTTTGCAGCACACTTATCGGCTAGTACCAGTGTGGCTTTCGACCAAATGTTCACACTAAGACAAATCCTGGAAAACACCAGCAAAGACCAGATAGCATTCATCGTCAGGAGCTCTACGTGGCGATGGCCGAATTTGGGATCCCGGCAAAACTGATCCAATTGTGCCGTGTGACGCTGGAGAATACGCGGTGCAATGTGAAGTTTGGCAGCAGCTCATCTGAACTGTTCCAAACATGTACCGGATTCCGGGGAAGCGCTATCATGTGACTTCTTTAACCTTATCCTGGAACAGATAGTGCGCAGGGCAGGTGTTAACATGGAAGGCACTATCTGTATCAGATCTGTACAGCTACTGGGGTATGCGGACGATATCGACATCATTGGTCGCTCCCAACGTGCCGTGATAGAGGCTCTTACGGCAATTGAAGAACAGGCGCGCTTAGTTGGCCTTGAAGAAAACGAGGACAAAACCAAGTACATGCTTTCAACAAACAAGGAAACATCTGTCCACCGGCTAGCACAAAACGTAACTGTTGAAAGCAGAAACTTCGAGGTGGTTAGGGAGTTTACCTACCTCGGGGTTAATATTAACTCCGCAAACGACACTTTAGTGGAGATTTGACGAAGAACTACCCTAGGAAACTGTTGCTAGTCCGGTTTGGTAAAACAAATCTGCTCAAGACTCCTAACTCGAAGAACGAAGTGTAAGCTGTACAAAACTCTGATCGTGCCAGTTTTGCTTAATGGTACTAAATACTAGACGATAAGCTGGAAAGCAGAGCAGATACTTTACTCTTTTGAGAGATAAATTCTTCGAAGAATTTATAGCCCTATGTGCGAGAAGGCCGAATGGAGGAGAAGATACAACCGCGAACTCTATGATCTGTATCAAGATGTGGATTTAGTCTAGAAAGCCAAAACATGCCGACTACTGGCTCGGCGAATGGACAATAATGCTCCTGGAAAGAGGATCTTCGAGAGCCAACCCCAAGGCTTGAGACGACAAGGAAGACCAAACCTCCGTTTCAAAGACCAAGCCATGTCAGAGCGCTTGGACTAGATAACTGGAAGCAACATGCCTAGGACCGTAGAGGTTGGAAGGCTGCTCTGTTTTAGGCAGAGACTTTTAACGGGTCGGTAGCCCGTTAAATAAAGTAGGTATTAATTTCTGCATGTGACATTGTCATAACGATCAAATACCAAAACATTGTAACGGCCATAGTTATAATGCAGAACGAACTCTTTAAAGTCTCAAGATGATATCACTATCACAACCTTGTTACATATTTGTAAAATTTGGTAAATTTGGATCCAAACATCTCATTATGATCAGTATTTGTGGTTACAGGAAAAAATAATTTATTTTGATGGCCTACCCGAAAAAGTAGAAGCAAAAGCACTAGATGTCCAGGCGCAGGTGTACACTTTGGAATAAGCAAAATGCATCCAACATTCACCGGGAAAGAACAGTCTCCAAAGACATCTGGTAAAAATTGTACCTACAACTCCCACCAAAATTATTGGCACATACCTTTTTTTTGAAAAATCCCTTCTTATAAATACGTGGTAACATCAGAATATCACAGTTTAGAAGAACCATCTTTAAGGATTAAACTTCTGGAATTCCGGCGACTAAAAAGTGATACAGTGGTCGGTCGAGACTAGCATTCCTCATTTAAGTTAAGTTGTGAACATTTACGATTTGTAAACTGAACTGCTCTAAATCTTATAACTTCTAAACTGTTATATTTTTAACATAGAATGTAATACCACAAAAACTTGTTGAATATTGCTTTGACTTCAGGCACGAAGGACAAAAGTTTTCGTGCCCTAAACTGAAAATTAAAATAATGATGTTTTTTCTGCATTTTATTTAAAATGTTTTTTTTTCGCACATTGTTAACTCTGTTAAAATCTTTTTTTGCTTTCTCGTATACATTGAGAATGTTATTGCGATCGTGCTGATATTTTGAACTCAAACAACTACTGCGAAAGTCCGCCAATACCGTCAGTCGGTCTGTCTGTCGTATGAAGATGGATTTGTTCAAAGTTCGTGTATTAAGGTTCTGGAATAACATCTCGCTACGTTTTCTTTATTTTTCGCTTAATCGTTTTGAACAATTAGGTTAAAAGCGTGCAAGATTACATGAAAACCGTTAGCGCCGTTTTTGGGAAAATCAATTTTTTCGAAACTTAAAAAGAGATTTAAATAAAAGTGATAAAATTTTACTATTCTCAAAACTTAAGAACGCAACATCATGTTTTAATTTTCTGAAGTCAAACCCATATTCAACAAGTTTTTGTGCAAACAATAACCCGTTTTGACATCATAATCGGAATACTGACAACTTCTTGCTAAAAGTATTCCAACCTTGAATAATTCACTACTGCTAAACCTTAAATCTGTAGTTAATTTTCAAAAGCCCATTAAAATATGTGTATGTATATTTTCTTAACATTTCATAACATATTTAACTTTATCTCTTTTAACAATAAAAAAGAAAACATAAATGTATTTAACACAGTTGGTCACCAATTCTCAGGGACGAAAAAAAAACGAATAAGACTATTGAGTCCGTAATAGAAAAGCTTACCTTGGGTTATCAGCTTGGTTCCAAATGCTTAGCATCAATAGATAAGCGGCGATACAGTTTTGTCAGCCTCTAGCCGTGAAAGTTTTAAGCTGTTTATTGACGTAACCATAGGGCCGGGCATGCTAATTATATCAAGCCGATTTTATTCGGTTACAATTACAATTGATACTTAGAATACTTAGATCTGCTAATTTAAGGACCGCAAAACAGCACAGATTTACATCTTCAGGGATACAGATTTATACCTTTCTAGCCTATGTCCTACTTACATTTTTTAAAGGTTATTGCTGATTCAGAGTGCGCTCGACTTGAATGTCTTACTTTCTGCAAAGATTTCTGCGTGGCAAAACTGTTATTTGTTCATCTAAGGGCTTAAATTATCTGATGATCTATAGGATTCAATCGGTCTCTGGAGAAGCTGAAAATGTTGTTGAGAAATACCAAATCGATCAAAAAATTCAATTGTGTAAAGAAATTCCCACAGTTCAACCGCATTCATCAACCATAATATCATAGGTCGCTATGCTTCCTCGATGGCGATGTGGATGCTGCTGTCGATATGATAACAAACATAATTCACTTGGGTATGAAACATTTTATCCCGAATAGGATTAAAAGTAGCAAACCCAAGGTGAACGCATGGTGTGACTTGAGCTGCAAAGAGGCTATCGGGTTAAAAGAGGTGAGCTTTCGGTCTTAAAAGGCCAACGTCAATGCTGCGATGAAAGTAAGGTCGTTGCGCTTGATATTTCAAAGGCATGTGACAGAGTTTGGAATCAAGCTCTTTTGTGGAAAATGCGTGCATTTGGAATTGATGGATTAGATGGATTAGAAATTACCTTTCGGACCGTTCAGTTCAAGTTGTTTTGGACGCTTTCAAGTCTGCAACTTACCAAATAATCGCTGGTGTTCCCCAAGGCTCCGTTTTGTCTCCGACTCTCTTTCTCATTTTTATAAATCTACTCTCTGATACTTCTAATCCTATTCATTCCTTCGCTGATGACAGTACCTTCAGCTTTACATATTCGGGCGTTGAACTGGAACGGCAACGTATGTTAAGCTCATTAAATTCCGATCTTGACAGCATTCTTGAGTGGGGAAACTCCAATAGAGTGGAATTTAATGCTTCCAAAATACAATGCTGTCTTCTGTCATTCAAGCGAAACCTCAATACTCTGCCATTATCCATAAATGGCACTTATATCGCTGAATCCGAAAGACTTTCCATTCTGGGTATGTGTGTTAATGACAACCTTCGTTGGAATGACCACATATTCGACGTCGCCAAGAACGCTGCGCAGTGTCTAGGCTTCCTAAAGCGATGCAAAAATATTTTACCCCTTCTGATCTGGCTAGAATCTACAAAGCGTTTATTCGCCCAAAACTTGAGTACAACGCTCATATCTGGTCCGGTGCACCAATTACATATTTGGAGCCACTTGACAGAATTCAAAAACATGCAATAAAACTAATTGGTGATCGAGACATCGCGAAATTACTTGACTCTCTTAGTCATCGTCGTAATGTCTCCTGCCTATCATTATTATATCGGTATTTCCACGACAAGTGCTCGAACGAAATAGCCAGTTGCATTCCTCCCCTTCAACATCAGCTCATCAGTTCGCCCTAAAGCCTATATTCGGTCGAACTGTGAAATTTAATGATTCGTTCCTCTGCCGTACAATACGAATGTGGAATGCTCTACCTCACTCTGTTTCTCCTGACCATTACAATTTAAAAACATTTAAAATCAATGTGCATCGGTTTCTCATCCTTTCGTCTAATCCCTCATTTCCTTAACGCCCGTGCTAACAATCCCTTTTGCACGTGCACTATAACACAGTTGCATTGGTCAGTTCGAAATTTCATTGCAGTGGATATCACTTGCTATATCAAACAAATGTATTAAGGCACAGTTTAAAAGTTGGGAAACTAATAGCGGAGGGCAATGATTTCAATAGCACACGAATTTGTTTTTCTCTTGTGGTGGACGAGGCGCCAACAATAACAACTCCATCCTCATCCTAAAGCACGAAATAATGCAAAAAAAAAAATATGGAAAATTAATTTTTCACAAACTTTGCCGTGTGTTATATTGTATCACCGCACTTGAGGCTTTGGAGTTGAGTGGAAACATTTATTTTATATTACATATTTTGTCCGCGACGTTCTTGCTACCACTCAAGCAGTTTGTTTAAAGTTAAAAGTATGTGGATGACATTTCACTTTTCTAATTTAACCATAAGCAAATTGCAAATGTGTGTTTTATAAATACTGACAAAGAAATACCTTCCGCAGAAAATGACAAAGTTTTATGAAAGCCTTGAACTCTTGAAGATTTCAATCCTTTTTGCAATCATAAGTTTTTTGTGGTTGTGACAGTTTAAAAAAATAATTGTTAACATCTTTTCAGTTTCAAATCACAAAATACCCATTTTAATTAGCAATCCAACGCCAAGCAAATGCATGATTGTGTATTCAAAAAATAAGCGGATAGGGTGTCATTTTTGAATGAACTTTGCAAACATGTTAATGTGAATATAATTAACTGAGCCCAGCCAGAAGTCACAATTTATCTGTAAAAATTGAACAGTCACGAAAAAGCTTTAAAGAAAAACCACAGAAATAAGATTCCCCTCGCTGCTTATTTCTGAGACAACTTAATTGACTGTCACTGGCTTTAAATTTCCACTAAAAATGTCACCACTTAACTAGTAGACCCTATGCAAAATTTACTCACTTCAGTCAATAAGAAATACGATTTATAGCCTTCACCATCGCTCGCTCCTTAGTATCGGTGCTGTCTATAATATCGACGGAGCTTTCGCATCATTCTCTTTGGCCGCACAAAATATGCAAATTTAATAGCTCGCCTATCCTTTGTCTTAGTCTGTCTTAATGTCCCATGAATGACATTGTGTTAAAGCAGATATAACCCGTAAAATGTCTCGTCTCAACACAACAAATTAATATAATGACTCTGTTAATGGCCATGAATGAAAGTTTGGCTACACCGCACAATGGTTTCCAATATCCATTTTGCCCGTCTTGAATTGCAATTCATTTCTTATTCATTTAATCGCTTATCCTTCAAACTTAATTAAGAGAAACAAAAGTTTTGGTTGCGCCGCATTCACCCTTTTCACGACTATGTACCTTTAAATATCTCTCGTTTTGAGGTAGCACCATGGCCATCTGTCAGTGTCCTTAGCAGAGATAATCGATATTTTAAAATGGTCCATTAAGAAAAGTTTTTTAGCCATTATTAACCAGATTCAAATATTTTAGTTAGACTTTCGGTCTACAAGTGCAGATACATTTTTTAATTAGGGTGCGATAAGTAGGAGAGAAATGGGTCAGGATCATTAGAAGGCAATTACGGGGTAGTTGACTCATTCAATGGAATTTAATTATAAAACTTTTTCTTTTAAGTTGGGTTGTGATTTTGTACACCATAATTTGGAATACAATACGTCATATTGAAGTCGCCTTTAATTTTGTACCTAATACTCAAATTTGCACTAAATATTCGATAAATAGGCCTTTGCCATTTACGTTTTAAGGACAACTTTATGAAAATGTTGTCCGCGGCTCCGTTTCAAATGGTCCATTCGGAAGGTCTAATTTTGTGTCCCTTTTTCGAGCATGTCGGTCTGTATTCCACGAATCACGCGTGTTATGTTATCCTGTAAGGCTTCAATCCTGTTCGGCTTGTCCACATAGACTAACGACCTTACATAGCCCCACAAGAAATAATCAAGAAGCGTTAAATCGCATGGTCTTGGCGGCCAACTCACAGGGACATTTCGAGAGATAAGCTGCTCATTAAATTCATTATTCAACATTTCCATTGTTTCACGAGCTGTGTGGCATGTGGCACCGTCTTTATGAAACCCCATGATGGACGATGCTTTTGAAAAAATTAACGAGAATCTAACTTCCATAGTTAAATGGTCTTCAGATAATAACCCTTCTAAGACTAAATCACTTACAATTTATAAACAGTTATTGATACCTCCTGTTTTATTATGTTGACTTGAAGTGGAAATGGTTTCTAAATTTGCAAAGGTCCTGATTGTGCCCTTAATTATGTATGGCTGTGAATTATTTCCCTGCACTGATGCTATCTCTAGGCGTTAATTAAACGTGGCGTTCAATTCTGTAACAAGATTTGTATTTAACTTGCCTGGATATGATCACATTTCGAACTACCCTCGCCAAATATTAGGATGCAGTCTGGATCAATTTTTGAAATATAGAGCTTGCGCTGTATTTTTAAAAAATTTAAACGAAAAAAAACCTGTTTATCTTTATAGTAAAATAGTTTTTTCGCAATCGCTTCGTTCTAACGGTATCAGACCCTTCATATACACATATACGGTATCACGTAGGCAATTTTTCATCTTTGCCGTTCGCCTTTATAACCAACTTCCCCTCAGTATAAGAACTATGGTCGAGCACAGACGTTTTTGTCGTTAGTTTTTTCTCATTTTAGTACGCGTCATTGATGCCAGCCCCATTTTACTAACAGGTGGCGCAAAAATAACCTTCCAATGTTTTTTGGCTGTAATTTAAAAAAAAATTAAAAACTTTGATTCTTCTTGTGGATTATTTTTATTTGGTCTTTTAATTTTTTTTACATCAAGTCGAGAATATGATGTCATTTAAATGGCCGCCGCCACAGTTGATTGTCATTTAAGCCCTTTTTATGGCATTTTCCATCACTTTGGCCAAAAGTGGTCCTCACATTCTTGACGGATATTGTCTTTAAGAGCTGCAAGAGTCTGAGGCTTGTTGACAAAACCCGCGACTTCAAAAAGCCCCACAAAAAGAAGTCTGGAGCGGTCCCGGGAGATTAGGCGCCCGGGAAATGCATCCTTCAGCATATCGGTTGTGGCACGTGCGGTGTGTGCCGTTGCACCGTCCTGTTCGAACCACATGTTTTCCAATCCCAATTCATCAAGTTGCGGCAAAAAGAACTCGTTGATCATTGCTCTGTAGCGCTCACCATTCACAGTAACCGTTTGGCCCGCGACGTCTTCGAAGAAAAAAGGTCCGATGACTCCTCCAGCGAAAACAGCACACCATACAGTGACTTTGAGCGGGTGTAATGGCTCTTCGTGGGTTACACGCGGATTTTCAGTGGCCCAGAAGCGTAAATTTTGCTTATTTACGTACCCGCTAAGATGGAAATGGGCCTCATCACTCATGATTATTTTTGATGAAAAATCATCTTCCTCTTGGTGGTGATTAAGGATGGCTTGAGCGTATGTTAGACGCGATTGGCGGTCAGCAGCTAAAAGCTGATGCACCGTCTGGACTTTGTACGGAAACATCTTCAAATCTTGTACCAAAATTCGCTGTAAAGACCGTCGACTGATACCTATTCGCGTGGCACGTCGTCTGGTCGATGTCGACGGCGCTTCCATGACATAGGCGTTGGACGGCTAGGAAATCTGCGACGAAATTCACGTTGTGCCAAAGTCACCGACCGATTATTGCTCAAATAAATAGTCAGTAATATTCCATGTTCTGGAGCAGTGTAGCTTAACATTGTTTATTAACGTGTATTTCGCATGTGTTTACTACACAAATGTCAAAACAGAACTGACATTAGGGGCCATCGCAAAATTTATAGCATTTTCTGATCGGAGGATTACTTTTGCGCCACGTTGTATATTTTAATTTATATGTTTATTGAAGAGTTTACAAAACTTAATTTAATTTTGTTTATAATTTTTCCTTTGCTTTTACGTTAATTTAAATTTTTCCATTTCTTTCTTTACTTAATGTTTAATTTTTATTATTACTATATTTATAACTATTGACAAAACCTTCATGAAAACTGTGCACTCTTAAAGAATTTATTTACTTATTGTGTAAAAAATTTTAACGAATAAATACAAATACAAATACATGTCAACCAAGTTCAACTCAGCCAACTGGGGCAAACATTTTTTTTTGACATCTCTCACTCTCAGGCGTTTGATAAAGGATAGCATCAGGCATTAAAATATATAAACAACCATATGACGTTCTAAGTTCTTGTCTAACGGATAGACTTCTCCTTATTTAGCACTTAAACGGTATTTTAAAGAAATTGCAACAGTGTTTCCAAAAAAGCGTTCCGGGTCATAAGGAAATAAGCCGTTACCTTGAGTATAAGTTACGGTTGAATAAGCAACACATTAACTCCAAATAGTTATTGAAAGCATTTTTAAGTAGACAATGACTTGGTGTCAAGTAATAAAAATAAATAAATGTGCTTTATGTCAATATATGATCTACGCGACCTATAGTTTCAAATGCGTTTCACCCAGATGTGGTGGTTTGGGATCATCAGGAACACATACACACTTTTCTTCTCGGGTCCTTGCCGAGTATATCTTGAAGCAAGTGTAGATTATGACGCCCACAAAATATTCACTTCAAACAAAATGACTGTGGAGCGTTTGCCCAGAGTCTGGCTAAAAATAATCCATAATATATAATGTAGAAACTAGTAATAGTTGATGACGAGTATTAACAACATAAATTACAATACGCTACACATTTGTACAGACTCCGTACAAATTCCGTACGCAAAAAAAAAACCTAAAATTTAGGAATGACATTTGAAGGGAAACTTAATTAGAAATCGCATGTAGATCGTTGTTAGATAAAACAACTTTATTGTTGTTAATACTTAAACCAGTAACATTTATATTTTACAAACTTTTTAAAATAAAGTGTAAAAGCCCCCGTCGTACATCAGAAAATGTGATATCCACAGAGATAGAGGGTGTCCGCCGGGAAGGTGTACATACTACTTTGCTTTTCCGCCATTTTGGTAAACATTAGTCTTGACAGTTCATATTTGGCAGTCGTGAAGTAGACACGTGGCAAATTTATTATGGAAAAATATTCGATAAGCCAACGTGTTTTAATCGTTAAAACATTTTATCAAAATCAATCATCGATTACTGGGTACTCGGTTCTGGGCAATGGAAAACCCTCAAATTATTCATCAGTCACCCTTGCATCCATTAAAAGTTACAGTCTGGTGTGGAATTTGGTTAGGAGGAATCATTGGACTTTACTTATTTGAAAATAAAAAGGCGTAACGGTAAATGTGAATGAGGAGCGATATCGTGATAGAATTGAAAACTTTTTAACGCCACAACTTCATGTTTTGTGCTTGATTGGATTCCAGATCCAGTCCCAGACTCCATCTTGGATCCGTCCGTATACCAGACGAGATCATGTTTTGATGGTTTAGGTCTATATTTTTCCCAGTCCTCCCTTGGCGGGACGACGATAGAGAAGTTTTTATGGAAGCCGTATTTCGGTAACATGTCGTCAAGAAGCATGCTGAATGAGCTTTCCGGCTCCATAGAGTCTAGCTAAGACAGATGACCACCACGGTAGGAGTATGGGTTAATGTTATTCGAATGGAACAGTCTTGCCTACATTTGAATGTGTGTTTGTATGGGTGTTAGACCCAATATGACATTAAGTGCTAAGGTAAGTAAGAACCTGTCGTTCTAGCTTTTTAACTGTGGTCACCTCGTTAGTCTTCGTCTACCAGACCAAAGCAGCATAGGCCATCGTGGGTCGAACTACGTGCGCATAGAGCCAGGAGATCGTCTTGGGTCTATGTTATTACCGCAGACTCGTCGGCAGATCCATAAGGATCTTATAGCTCTGTTTACGGTACGTTCTATTTGAGGAAGTTATCTAGTAGGATTCCTACCTTAAGAGATCCCACCACATCAACGAACAAGGGAGCATTTGGTTTCAATGTATCGATGGATTCAATGTCACTGTCGATAATCTCTCGTTCAGGACGGTCTGTCCGTCCATCACTTTGAGATGGTTCAGCCACAGGCTGACAGAAAGAGATAGGATTGTCCATATCCCGATCAGTTGGGTTGTTGTTTTTTATTGGAGGATTAATTTTGTTCCCACGAGTAGCTAGGGAAATATTGTCCATCCGCGCAGAGCCCTGCATACGCAGATAAAGCTATATAAAAGCGGAGGTCGCCTGGTTCCGGAGTACACCGTTAGCGACTGAGATATTTTAAAGGGCCCCTCAGCCTGGATGGTCATCGGCACGGTACGATTAACACCACTAACCCAGCCCCAATGGACAGAAGGGGGAGGAGTAAGGGAAATGGGAAGGGTAATGACGAGGTTTTTAATACACACTCACGTGATATACTATGTTCCAAGACCTTTGGGATTCTGGAACAACGGGTTTTTTCAAGTTGTCCTCTTTAGATCCGCCATATTCAGTCTACAGCGGGGACACCTCGTGCAGGACGGTCTTGGGAGTTTTTCGCTCCCTGATCCCCTTACCGAAAGATCTTGCCCCTTACAATGGAGTTACTGCGAGACCTCCTTCCACAACAAGTTATTTCAAGAAATGGTGATGTTGATTTGACTGCTCCGGACTTCTTTTTGTGGGGATATCTGATGAAAAGCAATTTTTTTGCAAACACCAGACACGCTTGAGCAACTCAAACGAAATATTCGTGATGAAATTAATGAAATACCGCGTGAAATGTGTGAGAATGTAATGAAAAAAGTGCTCAAATGGGCTCGCATTTGTGAGACTAACAGAGGCGGGCATTTCCCTGATATAATATTCCATACATAATTGCCGACATTAAATAAAACATTTATCAATATAAGATCCATTCTCTTTCATTTAATCAAAAATTATAGCCAAACAAAGTAGTATACCTTCCCGCCGGACACCCTGTATATGTACAATAGGTACCATGGAAAATGAAACAGAATCATTTGCCGGTAAGTAATGAACAATAACCGCCATGTTACAAAATTTTGCACGAGACAAATATATCGCTCCGCTTTAATAAATTTGAATTAGTGCAAAAAAAACTGCGATGTACGGTGTAAGCAGGCGCCACAGGAAGCTACAACAGCATAACTACTAAATAAGGAATAACCTAGTTGTAGTATTTATTATTTTGAAGAGGTAAGTATAGTTATGTTTTATGAGCATGTGCGGCCTTCATAATGCCTCATAAAAAAATTAAAAAAATACTCTTAGATAAAATTATCATTATATAACAAACCCGCATAAAATTGTCCAGCACTAAGCCACTTTATATGACTTTAATACTTCGTCTCCATGATATACATTTCTGTTAGTGGCATTTATAGCGAATTTGAGAGTTTCAATCTAATAAGTAGGGACGTAGGGCTTAGTGGTATACGTTATCACGAAAACTTACTGTTATGTCGTCAGCCTACCAACTTAAGCTTTCCCTTAAATTTGTACAAATCCTTGGACGTGTATACGTTAAAGGAAAGTCGTATGTCTTCACCGTATGATCATACATTGCTTCATAATATTTGTGATACGATTTATGAAAGTACAGACCACTATCTTCTTGTGTTAGAACTTATAGCTAGTGTATTTGTAAAAAGCCCTCCTGTACCAAGAATTTCGTAACCAATTCACCACCCCTTTGTCGGCAACGATGACTGTTCTTATCAATCCGAAATTCAAGCAAAAAATATGACAACAAATGCTAGTAGGTTATGTAGGTTAACCGGACAAAGAAGCAGACATCTGGGCGATAGCTCCGAGTGATGGTTCCTAAATCAATATCTCACACACACTCCGGCCCCGAACATAAAATTCCGGACATTTTCTCTTCCGAAGAATATGTATCCACACAGTTCGTTTACACGTCAAACACATATCCCTCTTTTTGGTTGCTTTTGCATTGTCTATTTCCACACGAAAAATGGGTCAATATATTCGTATCCAACCTTTCATATGCATAGATGTTGCTACATGGTACTCCCCCAAATTACTATCGAACACAACCCTATACTTACCGCATAATGACCTTCAATCGCAATAAACATCATGGAGTTGTTGATCCAATCTAACCACTTAGCTCTTAACCTTTACTTAGGTCTCCAATTACGGCAGGTGTACCGAAATGTCCACTTTATCCGATGGGTGCTGCAATCACCATTAAGTCGCTTACTTGCGAATAATTCAACAACTATCCTCGGCATAGTGTTCCTTATTTATGCCGTCAAAGGAATTTGCTTAAATGTTTAGCCCAGCATTAAGGCAGTGTAATCCTGGAGTGCTTGTCGCCTTAATATTCGCCCATCACCTCTCATTGCCAATGACACAGAGCATACGCATACATACTCGATTCGCCTGTTTCTAATCACAGCCACTCCACGTGGAAAATGCATGACACTATATAGTTTTGAGGCGCATGACCTAGTTTTGGAATTAATTCTTGTTTCAAATGCCACAGGACAGCTGAGCTGACACTTGATCCAGAAATGTTTGGAGCACATTTTTAATTATCCCACCAATCTAAGACAGAACGTGCTCCATGGATTGCCCATAAATTTGCCACAGATAAAAGCCTCCACAGTCATTGTCACGGAACACACTTCAATTGGTATTCCTAGCAGATTCTTAGAATTTAATTTTCCCCACAAAAACACATATCACCACTACGCCAGACCGACTGGATGATAATAATAAGCTTAGTGTATTCAACCGAACGAAGAGGTTCAAGAAGACCCATTCGCAAAATGGTTGGATTTTTAGCCAAAAAGTCGCGCTAGGGAATGTATGTAGAAGCAAATTCGTCCGCAAATAGGCACTTGTATGTATTAAGGATCAGATTTTATATTTTCTTTTTTTTTTGCGCGCGCGGTGAATTTCATTCCCCTCTTTGCACACAATTTAATCGAAAATATTATCATTTCTCTGCTGACTCTGAGGAGGAGTAGAAGGGTTATTGCGCTCTGGATGCGCTTAGGAAGATTAAGCTATGTGGAATTATTTTCATTTGGGGTTTGTTCGTTTCGTTTGATGGCTGTCGTAATGAATGTCGTGTTTTACTCGGTTTTATGAGGGGAAATGTAGATACTTTGGATAGCACATGCAAATAAAAGTCAGCGTTTCTCATGACTTTTAACTGTAAGAATGACGGTGTGATTATTTGTAATAGACGCTTTCAATCTTAATTACAGATTTGCTCTTTTATGGGTGTTTTAGATACACAGTAGGGTGGACAGGGATGAGTTAAAGAGGAATACATTTCACATGAGGGAGGAGTTCTCCCTCGATATTAAGCATTGACAACTGGTTAGTCAGGACCAAAGTCATAGCTTGCACAATAACTTCATTTGATCTTAATAACATAGATAGGGTTGAAAAAAAAATACTCCTGGTTCCTGGTCATGCGAAACCTTCCTCCCTTCTTTTTCATGTAGACAATTTGTATGTGTGGCATTTGGGTGTTGATGAATTTGCCAATTACTGACCGTCTAAGATTACTGTCTGATAAAGTCCCAGAAGTCAATATGTACAGAAAGAGCAGATAAATTCAATAGATTGGTCATTACGTGAGCGTCCTCGACATATTTGGAGCAGAGGTCAGTAACAAGTTTTCACGGCTATTCGGGGTTCTGGTGCAGCTCTCACGAAATGGGTTACTCATAGTGGGATTAGCAATCCTAGGGGAAAAGCCAGGGCCCGTCATAACAGATTGGAGGTTGCTACGTCAGGGTAATTGTTGACAAAAGATAATAATAATTTTAGCCAAGCCCGGAACGTAGGCTCTTCGGACAAAATATAGAGAGAATGATGAGGCAAGAAGAGAACCCACGCCCAATCAATGAAGAACCAGTCCCTCCGCCCAGTATAGAAGAGGTTGGCTTACCTATAAAAAAAACTAAAGAACAACAAGGCCACCGGATCTGATGGTAGGGCGCATGCGCCAAATCATCAACCGAGTTTAGGTGGAGGAAAACATGCCCGATGGCTGGACTATCAACTCCACATGCCAATCTACAAGAAATACAATCGTATGACTTGCAAGAAGAGGCTTTCACGACTATTGAAGAATAGATGAAATTGGCTTTGAAGTAAATGAGGACAATACTTAACAAATGATATCAACAAACAAACATGCATCTGTCGTCAAAACGTCACTATTGGTAGCAGCAACTTCAAGGTAGTTAAGGAGATCATCTACCTCGAGGTAAACATTAACTCTATCAATGACATCTTAGTGGAGATCCGGCATAGAATTACCCTACGAAAACGCTGCTTCTTCGGTTTGACGAAGCAAATGGGTTCAAAACTACTGACTCGAAGGACAAAGTTCTACAAAACCCTTATTCTGCCAGTTCTGCTATACGGCACCGAGTGCTTTGCTATGAGCCGAAAAGGAGAGTTAAAACTGGGATCCTTCAAAAGAAAACATTTTTTCACGAATATTTGGCCCTGTGTGCGAGGCGAATGGAGGAGAAAATACAACCGCGAACTCTATGAGCTGTACCAAGATGTGGATGTAGTCCAAAAAGCGAAGAAACGTCGACTACATTGGCTCGGCCACATCGAGCGAATGGACAGCAACGCTCCAGCCAATAGGATCTTTGAATCCCAGCCCCCAGGTTAGAGACGACAAGGAAGACCGAACCTCCGTCTTAAAGACCAAGCCATCGCGGATGCCAGAGCGCTTGCAGAGGATGGAAGGCTGCCGTGTCTCAGGCAGGATCTCTTCACGGGTCGGGCTCCCGTTAAGTAAGTAAGTAAGTAAGTAAATTTGGCAGCGCTTGTAATACTGTGATAGAGGAAGAAATTCGATGTTGGTCGCCTCAGCACAATTGGTGTAGCCAGAGTCTAAAACAAGGATCAGAATCATAATCTTTTCGAGCCAAGAGAAGAAAATTCATAAGACAGACGATAAGCAACGAATAGCAATGAGGTGAAAAAAAAAAAATTTCCCTGATGAAAGTCACCACGTCCTTAGTTGTAGAGGTTCATTTTGTTGAAGTGATACCTCACGTTGCAATGTCCTGTGAGGAAACCCACCAGCTTCCTAATATTCTCCTTACTTAAGAGTAGGATTTCTTTATAGGAGTAAGGCCTAATTAATCTTTTAGATTGTCTCAAACCCGGAACACTTTCCCAGTGGATGAGACAAAGTTTTGTTTCCCAAACGTTAACTAGCCTTAGAGCAGGAGCCCAGTTGACACTGCAATAGAGTTCTGGTCCTAGGTGAACAGAGTCCGATCCTGCTCTAGCTAGCTCGTCTGCAAGCTCGATACCTGCAATACCTTGGTGGCACGGAACCCATTCAAGTTTGACTTTATTTTGCTTCGCTAAGTTTTGTAAAGCAATATACCAGCTTTTTACTGACTTGGACAATAAAGTATGGGATGCCAAGGCCTGTAGCGCTGCTTGACTGTCCGAGAAGATGTGTATTCTGGCACCTTTAATACCTTTTTGGGAGATTAAATTAGCAGAGGTCTCGATGGCATGGATTTCAGCCTGAAATACCGTGGGACATTTTGCCATTGGTATTGAGACTTTGGTGTTGGGTCCAAAGACTCCAGCTCCAACTCCTGATTCCATTTTTGATCCGTCTGTGTACCAGACCAGACTTTTCGGTCCAGTATTTCAACCTCGAATAGTTTCCCAAAACTGTATTCCCTAAACATAATGTCGGGGATACAGTAAAACGTATCCATGTTTGGGATTAAGCTTAGTATACTCAGGTGACCCACGAGGTCTGCTTATTCGAACTTATATTCGAGTTGCAGCTTGATGGCGCATCTAGCAGATGTCTTCTTAATGAAGATCTGTAGTGGGGAAAGCCCAACAATGGCTTCCAGTGCTGTTGTTGGGCAGGTGCGCATGGCACCTGTGATGCCTAGACACGCAATACGCTGCAGCTTATTTGTCGTTGTCCGTTCAAGAGGTTTGGGCCATCGATCTGACCATCATTGTGTAAAGCCACAGTATCATTCTAGGGTTAAGGCCCCAAGTCCCGCCATACAGGCGTCTACTAGCCCACATGGCTCTAGTTGCACGCTCCGTGGCGGACTTAATATGAGAATTCCAGTTGAGTTTTTTATCTAAGATAATTCCCAGATATGCGACTTCATTGGAATAATTCATTGAAGTACCTTCCATAGAAATAGTTTCCAGATTAACCAGTCTTCTTCTAGTGCAAGGCACTAGAATGGTTTTGTCTATTAGATTAATAGATAATCCTTCCTTTTTGAAGTTATCCAATGCACTAACAACTGAGCTCCCAAAATTAATAAATTTAACTTTAATATTTGCAATCACAATTTATTCGTCATAGCATTTCCACTTTTTTTCTTCGAATAAACAACATTTATCTATATTCCCTAAAGTCCGTCCAAATATTTCCTTTCTTTTAAATTCATCTCTTCCGAAATTGCGTAAAAGTTATGTACCTATACAGTATATGTAACTATGTAAACTATATTTCTGTCATTATAATTGTTTTCTTTCCTCCCTTTTGTTTTCTTTTTATGCCTATCACAAATCCCATTTATCTACCAGTGTCCTTCCCAAGTCAAGTTAAATGCCATCAATATCTCAACTAGCAAATCAAAGGCCAGATACAGTTACACATTTTCCGTTAATATGGTCATAGCATGTAGATTCAACAATGATATCGAAATAAAATTGAAATCTAATTTTTCCCAAGGCGAAATTTCCGAGAATATTGTTATATGTTATTAAAGGACATTCCATCGTCATATCAAACAACTCAAAGGTAACACTGCATAAATAAGTCTCGCATCTATCCGGAAAAGGGTATCAGCAACAAATCTTTTCTCCTTAACAAATATATTATTCATTTGTCAATAGGAAGAGAGAAATCGTTTTTCTATACCCTTGTCATCATTTCAGGACAACCAAAAAGACACGACCACACATGACAGCAGTACAAGTCACTTGGAATGGGTATTTCGATGGATAGAGAACAGGAGTACTTTAATGGTACACTAGGGTAAGATGGCACAGAAAAGTTATTATTTCTATTCTCCAGGTTTAATAAAGTCTTTAAAATTTTTTTTTTTTTGCAAACAAATGATAGTTTTTGTCAAAACTGTCAAACTTATTGACATTTGCTATTTTGATGCATAACGTCTTAATATCTTTTCTTTTGGCTTCTTGATATTTTATGTGCCTGGCTACACGTTCATGGGAATGATCGTCATATCGCACGAGACAAGTAGATGTTATGTGAGTTAGAAAGAAAAGGGTAGATTGCACCAAGAATCCACCGAAAATCCTCTTTCGATTTGAATTCTCGGCGTGGGCATGAACCTTTCGTTTCCAAACCATATCACTTTTGACAGAAAACCTCATTTGAGATTTGTGTTGGAAGAGTGAAGACCGAAAACAGTTACTAGTGAGCACAAAAGTATTCGATTTTCCAAGAGAAATTTAGTTTTGTTTCAGATTTCAGCGTTCCCCGCCATTTAAATTGCTTTCATTCTTATGAGACTTTTTTGTGTGTGTAGCCACGACGTTCATGGGAATGACTTTAATTTCCATGAACGTGTAGCCAGGCACTAAGGACATTTGACACCGTCATTCAGGGAATAAAAAATAAATATTAAGCTTAAAACGGCCCATACAAGACCTAAAGCCTAGCTCCTCCAACCATTGGGTGTGCGAAGATATATTTCTTCACATGACAATTCAATGCCGATTCCGAACGGAAATTTTATTTTTGAGAAGCTTCTCAAAAAAGTTGTTACTCTTTGATGTTTTTCAGACTTTCGCAAGAGGATAGAAACTTTTCAGGTGGTATGGGTAGGATTTAAAACTGTTCCCCTCTATTAGTAGTCGAACGCACTTAAGCACTCAGCCACTGCAACTACTATTTAAAAGGGAATACTTTATTTGAAACTGAAGTGGAATTTTCGTTTGAGTAACTGTTGAAATGTTTAGTAGTAGCAAGTAGTCCGACACTTGTCAATACATTTATGTGAATACGATGATGCATAGATTCGGTTCAGATGTCTTCCAAACTAAGCTTGACAGGACTTCTTTTTTAGTTTTTATCTATGTAACATTGTTTTGGAAAATGCGAAGAAACTAGTATCTGGTATTTACGTGTCTTCTCATTGACAAAGGTCTCTATAATTCTCTAAATTAAAACCTTAATTTTGCGAATCGACATTATTATCAATCATTATTTATAAACTATGAAGGAATCTGACAGTGCATTTGCACACACCACAAAAATAAAGTGCACGACTGCGTCATACGAAACTTTCTCGGTACATGAGATGCGTCATTGAATCGCAAAATGAATTGAAAATGAATGGTGAGAAATTTATTGAAATCACTTTTTAGGTTTTAAAAAATTTGATGTTCTCAAAAACGGCACATACGATTTTGATGTAATTTCGCACATTGAACACTTTGAACATAATTGTTCGAAATACAAAAAATTATCAAAATCGTTAAAGCCGTTTTTGAGAAAACGAGTTTAATTTAAATTTAAGAAAATCGTTATATAAAAAAAAATTAAAAACATTTTTTTTTTAAAAATCTAAGTATGCAGATTTATTCGAGTTTATAGTATAAAAAAACTGTAAATTTTTTTGAAGTTTCCTTTTTTAATTTTGGAGATATTGCCCGTTTTATTGACAAATGATTTTCACAAAAAAATGTTTATGGCAGATACCGTTATTTCAAAAGATAAAACAAAAAATAAAAAGATGGCCCGAGATGTATACCCAAGAACCATAAATACGAACTTTGAAACAAATTTGTTGAACCGTTTCGCGATACGGCGCCCGGACAGACAGACAGACCGACGGATGGCATTGGCGTAACGCCTTTTTTGTACTTCTCTATACTCACAATATCATCCCTTATACTCAGTTTGAGTTTGAAATCTCCGCTCGATCTAAATAACTTTCTCTTTAGTATACTAATGTATACGAGAAAGTTAAAAATTAGATCCAGTCTATGTGGAAAAAAATAAAGGTTAACTAGTCCTTTTTTAAATTATCAATATTGAACCAGCAATAGTCTTGAATCTGTCACGCTTTGCTAATAGTTACATTTTTAGTTCCATGCCATAGTTTACAGCTAACTCCTCCCACTTTGGTAAGCTATACCATTAGGCCTTGGATACGCGATGATAATGCCATGCCATTGTGATATCCCGAAATACTTCTTCTTAAGCAGTATTCTCGGCAGCTGGAAGCCATAGGGATATGTTTCTGCCTTCGCAGAATTAAT
Organism: Ferdinandea cuprea; assembly: GCA_963576555.1. Lineage (NCBI taxonomy): Eukaryota > Metazoa > Arthropoda > Insecta > Diptera > Syrphidae > Ferdinandea > Ferdinandea cuprea. The sequence continues at coordinate 23,812,241 of OY754960.1, forward strand.
TCTAGATTCCATAGGGTGATTCATCGTGATTGATTTTCAATAGGCTTTTTTGACAGATGACCCGTGACTCATTGCCAGTATCGTTTGTAAAAAAAAAACACAATGAAAATCCGCTGTTTTATTGTGAAATTTTGTTCAGTGATGAACCCCATTTCATGCTCAATTGATACGTTAATAAACAAAATTGCCGTATTTGGGCTAATGAGCAACCCGAAGAGTGCCAAGAGATCTACCAATACATCCATTAAAAACAACGGTATGTTGTGGTTTATGGGCTGGCCCATATTTCTTCAAAAATGGGGCAGAATGTAAACGTTATCGCGCCATGTTAAAGGACTATATGCTTCCTGAAATTCAAGCCCATGGTTTCGGTGAGCTCTGGTTTCAACAAGACGGCGCGCGGTATGAGCCTTACAGTGCGTGAAACAATGGACGTGTTGAGAAATCATTTTGGTGACCACTTAATTTTATGTTTTGCTACGGTAAATTGCGATATCAAACCTTTGGACTATTTTCTCCTCTGAGGACCACCTCAGACGTAGTCATGGCCAACATTTGAGGATATGTACAGTCTCAGATCTTCAGGAATAAGTCAGCTACTATTGACGCTTTGAAAGCCAACATTACTCGTGTTATTCGCGAGATACCAGTCGCTATGAAATTAGACCCAAAATTAGACCTTCCGAATGGACCACCAAGTTATGGCCAACATTTACATGATATCCTTTTTAAAAAGTAAATGCCATGAATATTGTTCTTTTAACCGATAATAAAAATTTTAAGTTCAATTTCCAATTTATGTGTTTTATTTTAGATGAATCACCCTTTATATATTTCAGAGCCAATAGTTCTAGAACCACCAACAATGTTCCATTCTTTCATATATTTGTTTCCAAATCTAATATTGACATCAACATAGAACAAAAAAACAATGCCGTCCGCTCCTTGAGTGTTGTGCGTGGTGTGCCATTTGTGCTTAGCAAGGTTTCGACAAAGGTGGCACTGGCACGAGTACAATTTAAAACTAGATACAAGCTATATGTTTGCCATTTTAGACCAGTTTCCCCTTAATACGAGTACGTATGTATGTATAATAATTTTGACAGAATTTTTAAGCTACACCGCACTAAATAAAAAGGATTTCCTTCCTTTTCTGGTAAATTTTCTGCTTTTATTTGTTCTTGCTGCCATCTTCGCCGCATGACGACTACCGACTACGACGGTTAGTTTACTCTCAAAATAAAAACCTTTTCACAGAAAGTTCATGGACCAGACCAGTCAAAGTCCATAGGAATCCTCAAGAATGCTTGTCGTTGTATGTAGGTATGTCTATTTGGGTTTGGGTGGTGTTTTTGTTCTTGTGGATGTGGATGTGGATACCTCATATCTATTCTTCTAATTAGAGCGGAGAACATTTTTTTTTTTTTGGTCCACAATGCTAGTGCTACTGATATGCGAACTGAGTTTCATGCATGCACACAGTTGTGGGTGGACGGAAACTTAAATCAAATCTTATGCGGGATAGCTATCTTTGTATTCATCTCAACGTTATAAGTTTTTGTTTAGGTAGAGGTACATAATTGTTTATGGTTGGAAGAGATAATGCCGGATGCTGGCAAACAACACCTTGGTAGGTCAAACAAATATTCTAGGTCAGAGCTCTTGGGATACTTTTATGTGCTGTGCATATTGATTGACACTATTGTTTTGAGTACTGCAATCTAAAATGAACTATATTTCGATTGATCAATGTACAAGTACAAACAATTGTCGGGCACAAATTTTTAACCTTAATAAAGGGTGTTTTTTTTAAAGGTTGGTTTTTCGAATAGAGATAAAACTGACATTTTGTGGTCAAATCTGGCAACTCTAATGTCATTTATGTTCAGTTTGGATTGCCATTTCATCATGAACAGGATGGCAAATGAACAACGCTTGCAAATCGTGCAAATTTATTTCGAAAATAATGGAGCAAGCTCTGTTCATTTTATGGTCGACATAATCGTCCATCAGAGCAATTAATTCGGTTAACCATGGACCGTTTTCGCACTACGTTTACTCTACGTGATAATACGCATCCGCAGAGACGTCGAACAGTGCGCACCGAAGAAACAATTGCCGCTGTAGAGCAAAGTGTTAAAGAGGACCCGAATGAATCGATTCGCCACCGTGCACAGCAATTGGAGCTCTGTCCATCAACTTTATGGACGATTTTGCGCAAACCTTACAAGCTTGAGTAAGAATTAAGGCCGCGAGACCATGCAATGCGTCGTGATTTTGGTGTACGGGCCGAAAATGAGATTGATATCGATGCTAATTTTCATCGCAAAATTTTGTTCAGTGATGAGGCTCATTTTGGGTTGAATGGCTACGTCAACAAGCAAAATTGCCGCATTTGGAGTGAAGAGAATCGCCATTACATCCACAAAAACTGACTGTTTGGTATGCTCTATGGGCTGGTGGAGTCATTGGGCCATACTTCTTCCGATATTATGCTGGAGAGTCAGTTACCGTTAATGGAGACTGGTATAGAGCCATGATAACCGACTATTTTGTTCCCGAATTGGATGGCATGAATGTGGATGAGATGTGGTTCCAACAAGACGACACTACATGCCACACAGCGCACGTCACAATCGATTTATTGAAGGAAACATTCGATGAGCGCATAATTTCGCGGAATGGACTTGTCAATTGGCCACCAAGGTCGTGTGATTTGACACCATTGGATTATTTTCTTTGGGGATATGTGAAGTCGCTCGCCTACGTCAAAAACCAGAAACGTTAGGGCACTTGGAAGCCAATATTCGCGGCGTTATTTCCGACATACAGCCCCAAATGCTTGAAAAAGTGGTTGAAAATTTAACCTCTAGACTTGTCTTTATTCGAACCGGGCCACATGCCCAAAATCATATTTAAACATTATGGCCAAATTGATGGACATAAAAACGATTTTCTTGTGTTTTATTTCAATTCGAAGTTCTACGAGTATACCTCTAAAAAAAACACCCTGTGTAATAATTTGTGATATACTTAGCGACGCTAAGATTCGTCAGTGTTTCATTTCAACCAGATGTGGTGGTTTTGGATCATTAGTGAATTACCACAAACACATCAAATCCGTCAAATCCATTAATGCACTTATTTTCTCAGTATTTTCTCGACTTCGTGTAAAATTGATTATAATCTTCAATTGAGGAACGCAAATCGGGTTTGGTAGGAATATTAAAGAATTGTGTCTACAGGCCATTTATTTGCATTCTGTCGACACTTGTGTGTGCAAAATAAAAGATAGCATGTGAGTTGTTTTTTTTACCACCCTCTACTCTCAACGGATAAATAAATAACGAGAGCTCAAGTGAGGCTTTAGGTATTCCCTAAATGGTTTTTCCTGTTCAACGCGACAATCAATACGTTTCGCCATATGGTCGGAACTATAGCGAGTTTAAACCTCCTTTTGAAAAGTACTTATCACTTATATACTCAACTTTTACTTACATTAAATTCTACTGCAAGATGTCGCAAATCGATTTTGTGCACAAAAAAATGTTATGAACTTTTGTTAAAGCTTCCAAGAAATTCTGTAAATTGTTTTCATACAAAGCCAAAGTTTCCTGTTTATGGACGAACTTTTAGTAAATGTGTTGTTGTGCGTGACTTTATGAAAAAAATAAAAACGTCCAAATAATTAACGCCATCGTTAGAATAACCATATAAGGCACGTTTATACTTCCGTATAAGGCTGGGAAAATAATAAATTCTTTGTTAGTCTAATGGAATGTCGAGTAGTTAAAAAGATGAACTTAAGTATTTCAACGAATGATACTTGTTTTTTAATTTTCACTCAACGAACACGTCACCATGAGTCTTGTTCATTTGTGTTTGTAGACAATCCACGTCTAGTCAATGAAGAACTAGTCTTGCCACCGAGTACCAATTTGGCTAGCTAAGTAAAAGCTTAAGAACAGCTTAAGAACAGCTGGTTCTGTTGATGGTAGAGGTAAAGCGCATGCACCTAAACATTAACCAAGTATTCGGAGAATAAAACATGTCCAATAACTGTCATCATCGCCAGCTTAACTCTTTACTCCTCCAAACATGCATCGAATTCGGCAAGGTGATGCGTTATGATGTGGAATTCTTTAATATTTTATAGGACAAGTCAACACTGAAGGCACGCATTTAAAGATATCCGTCGAGCTATGTGCGCGATGTGTGGCGAGTGCAGGATAGGCGAGCTCATATTGAACACTTTTTGAAGTAAAATACTTCGAAGAATATTTCTTCCTGTATGGGAGGAGGGCGAATGGAGAAGAAGATACAACCACGAACTCTATGTGCTGTAACGAGATGTAAATTTTGTCCAAAAGGTCAAAACCCCTTGACTACATTCGAATCCGAGCCCCTAGAGAAGCATTTTTTGAAGCAACACTATCTGAAAATGGTATTTTTTTAAAAATGGAGTAATAAAAAGCTGCGAGCTGAACTTGGACTTGAAAGCAAGTAAATACTTACAGCGCTTTATGAAGACAAAGTCCGCGGTTATCGGCATGTTTTTTACAGTTAAATGTTTAGTCTATGGCTCCCTACCCCATAAGAGTCTCTACCTAAGATATGGCAGCCTTCCATCCTCTACAATCCCGCGCATGCTGCGTCGAATTTTCCAGAACAAAAAAAATGGAGGAGGTTCGATCTTCCTTGTCGACTCAAACCTGGGCCTTTCATTCAGAGATCCTCCAGACAGATACCTCTACAATGAATATATTTTAGAAGGTCTATTTTCACTTGACACTTATTTGGAGTTGATAACAATACTAATACAGTAACTTTGTATTGTATTATAAAGGGCGTTTTTTTTAGAGGTATTGAACTTTAAAATGGAATTAAGCAAAGATGATTTTTTTAAATTGACATGAAATTAACTTTTTTTGAAAGATAATCTTTTGGCATTATAATTTAAATATAATTTCTGCCATATAACCGGCACGGCTGGCTCGGACGTAGTCTAATCTGGGGGTCAAATTTTCGATGACTTTTTCCAACAATGTTGTCCTCCAAGTGGTCAATCGTTTCAGGCTTATCGGCATAGACCAGCGACTTCACATATTCTTATACCCTATCCTAAGGGTATATTAATTTTGACACATAGTTTGTAACACCCCTTAATATTCGCCGTAGACCCATAAAAGTATATATATTTATGATCAGGACCAAATCCTAAGACTATCTAGCAATGTCCGTCCGTCCGTCCGTCCGTACGCAAATTTTAGATTCTAGCCAGATCAGTAGGGGTGAAATATTTCTTGCATCGCTTAAGGAAGCCTAGGCATATCGAAGTGTTCTTGAACGCACATACTGAGGATGGAAAGTCTTTCTGTTTCGGCGATACAAGTGCCATCCATGGATAATGGCAGAGTATTTGGATTTCGCTTTAATGATAGAAGACAGCATTGTGTTTTGGAAGCATTAAATTCTACTCTATTGGTTTTACCCCACATAAGAATGCTGTCCAGGTCAGAATTTAATGAGCTTAACATACGTTGCCGTTCTAGCTCCACGCCCGGAAATGAGGGACGTGAATCGTAGAATGAATATGCGAAGCTAAGGGTACTGCCATCAGCAAAGGAATGGATTGAATTAGAAGTGACATATCCCCACAGAAAATAGTCAAGCGGCATTAAATCACACGATCTTGGAGGCCAATTCACGGTTCCGTAACGTAAAACTATGCGGCTACCAAAGGTTTCCTTCAAAATATCAATTGTGGCACGAGCGTGTGACGTGTTGCGCCATCCTGTTGAAACCACAGCTCCTGCAGGTAATGGTTGTTCAAGTGATGAACTAAAAAGTCAGTAATCATGGCTCTATAGCGGTCACCATTGACTGTAACGTTCTGGCCAGCATCGTTTTTAAAGAAGTACGGACCAGTTATTCCACCAACCCATAAAGCACACCAAAAAGACAGTTTTTGTGGATGTAACGATGTCTCAACATACACTTGAGGATTATCATCACTCAAAATACGGCAGTTTTGTTTATTGACGTATCCTTTCAACCACAAGTGAGCTTCATCGCTAAACAAAATTCGTTTATGAAAATTGGGATCAACGGCAATCTTGTATTGGGCCCATTGCATTCACCGAAGCTAGGCCTTTCTAGGTGATCCTGTGGCTTTAGTTCTTACACGAGTTGGATTTTGTAAGCTGATATTTTCGCAAAATCTTCCATAAAGTGGATGGACACATATCCAATTCCTGTGCAAGATGGCGGATAGACTGATTCGGGTCTTGCTCACAGCTACGCTCTACAGCAGCAAATACTTCTTCTGTACTCACTGTACGACGTCTCTGTGGATGCGGTATTATCATTTAAAGAAAACGTGGTGCGAAAACGTTCCATAGCTAATCGAATTAATTGCTCTGATAGACAATTATGTTGACCGTAAAATGGACGTAGTGCACGATACGATACGTATTTTGAAACATGATTTCAAAATAAATTTGCACAATTTGGAGGCGTTGTTCAGGCGTCAGCACAGATCAGGAATTAACCAGATAGTCAACTCTGCAATCGCCTATCACTTTCAACCCGCAAAAAATATTTAATAATGGCCGTAAAATCCTCTCTTAATTTTCCCATCTGTGAATACGTATAAGTCAGACACATGAAGTTAGGTCTAATTTACTAGATTACCCGCCAAAAATAATTGTGGGGAGTTTTGCAACATATCAAAATGGCAACAACAAAACAGCTGGTCACGGCGGATGTGTTGGCAAATAGGAAATGCTGCGAAGTGTTGAGTTTATGTGATTCAATTTCTATAGCTATTTTAATACAAATGTTTATAAAGAAACAAAAAATTAGTTACCCAATAAAGTTGTTACAATTTAGTTGGAATATTTTTTGCGGTTATAAGAAATAGTTCTCTATATTTTATCTGCCTTAAAATGAACATTCTTGGGTTGTTTTACTTTTCCATTTTGGTTAATAAAATGAAATAAAATGTATATTTTATTGTATTAAGGCATAAATATTACTAAATTAGCGTAAAATATTTCTAATAAATGGTTTTATATATTTACTAAATTCTTTGTTTGTGTAATTATTTATTTAATATTTGATTGTTTTTATTCAACATATGAAAGTTTAATGAATATATGTACATATTCGGGTTCCGTGTATGGATAAAAAAAAGTGAAAAAGAAGTATTTGTAATCCTTTTTAAATTATGTTGTGTTACAAGATTTGTACGTTCAATCAATTTTCTTAGCTGTTTCTTTTCTAAGGCGGTTTTGAAATTTTTTATATAAGTTAATATGCTTTATTTTAAAATTTAAAGTAAGCGATAGACGGAAGAACGAGAACAAAAGGTAGCTGGAATGCACTGCATAAATATATAGGGGGTGCATTTTTTTATCGAAAATGCTTGGTAGTTGAGTACATCACGAAAATGCTTGGTATTTGAGTACATATCATAAATAAGCATGCACATTATGTTACATATATATTGAATTAATTAGCCACTTTTTTTAACAGCCGACTTTATTTGTCAAGTTATAATGTCTTGTAATTTAATTTTATATGAAAATAAACAAAACAATTTACTACTACTACTACTAGGAAGTAATTGCAAATTTTGTTAAAAAAGTGTTTTGATGTACCAAAAATAATATTTGTAAGAATTTACGTAATTATTAAAAGGCGTTTTAAACCAGTGTTCAATTGTGTAGATTTACTTAACTGCTTCAATATAACCATCCATAATCTACGAAATCCTTGCTGGTATAGTTATACTTAAATTTATTGTCAACCGAAAATGTATGATCAACTTACTTATTATATATTAGTCACGTTAACCAATACTATTTTGATTATTTTTCATTAAAAATTAGAATAAATTAGTTAAAACACAGCTTTCTTCTTAATATTATAATATTTTATAATGTTATTAGTTGTGTGGTAAGTATGTTTTTATCAATCCATATTCACCACATATTGTGCATGTTTATTTTACACACCCAAATTATGAGGTGTAATCTGCTGAAATTCATCAACTCTTCCCAACTTCTTGCTATAAGAAATGACATTTCTTGGGCGCGGCCATTAGCCCCATATAATTCGATTTATGTGTGCGTGATTCCCATTTGATTTGCACGTAAAAGCCCATATAAGTGCAAATTATGTGTTGCTTATCAGTTCGACTTAGCTTGTAGGCAAGGTGAGAGATTCGCTCTCGAGTTGACTATCTGGTTAATTCCTCATCTGTGGTAGGTACTTCAGCAAAGGCTGTCCAAATTAACCACAGATCTTTGGCAAAGTGAAGGAGGTTGGCGAGTCCATATTCACAGGAGAAGTTTTTGCCAAAGCTACCCAGTCTGGTTCTTGCGAAAGCCGGACATTCACAGATATAGTGTGAGGCTATTTCGTCATTTTTCAGTCAGCTCGATGAGAAATTTAAATTTAACTTGATTCGACTACAACTTGTGCACGAATTGACATACACAAATAATAAATGGCATACTATCGAATCCAAGTACAGAAATACGTGGTACACTCACGGTTACTTACAACTCTATCAAAGGCCCGGTCCGGAGATATTTTTTTTGCCAAGTGTTTGTGGCAATGCATACTTAATATAAAAGAGTCCCTTTTTGCAAAAAGATATTAAATATGTATATTTTTCATTAATTTTTGATTATAATTTATTTTATAACAAAATAAAAAATTAAAAAATTGTAGGAAGGTTCATAGAGTGGCGAGTAAAACTGGCAGATAGTTTTGCTAGTTTAATTGCGCACATCATGTGATTTTATCTAACTATCAAGAAGCTACATGGCTATAACCTAATAAAACAGTCGACGCTTACAACTTCTTATTTTACATTAATTTTTCAAAATTTATAGAAAATTTGTCGGGATAGAAAGGAATTTATTAAGAACAGCACAGCAGCCAGAACAAAATAAATAGATCACTGATTACTGCCAGAAATTGGCGTATTCCGTCCATATGTACTATGACTATCCTTACATAACATTTATTCGAACACTACCAGGGATTTGTTTGACATTTCAGACAGCCAACGACAAATAAAACCTAATAAAATATTATTGCGTTCAAGTTGCAGGTGCACAATAAGGTAACAATCCCTATATCCTCATATAGTTCGCGTGATAATCGTTCAAGAAATCGGTAAGCTGACTCTTAGGTGACTTGCAACACAGTTGAAAATGTGTCAACCGCATGTCAACTGCTTTGTGGAACTTGTAGTATGTCTTAAAAGGTGCATTTGCTTCGACAACCTCACCAATGAAACCAGCTTATGTGGAAACCTCCTGATTTCTATGGAGGTTTCAGGAGACTTTGCAAAACCTCAGGTTTCAATGCGGTGTGAAAATGGTGTTAGCTTAGGTTAAATACGACCTAATGCGCCCTTTGCCATTTTGTTCTTTGTACATTTGCCAGACTATTCATCACTGTAAACGAATGCTAACAAATTTGAATCGCTGCAAACGATTTTTAGGCTTAAAGAAATTATAAACACCTAAAACCTGGCGGTCCGGAGAAATTTGGGCTACGCCCGCAGCCCGGAGATTTGAGCAAATGTATGTTGGTAACCCTAGGTACACTAAATAGCCGAAAGTTGCCAAACGCGCAACCAAAATGGTATGTGTTTCTTAATGGAAACATTTGATCACATACCAGGGCCAGTGTTCGGTAACTCGGTCGAGAACTTCTCGCTTCGAAAGAATGTAAAGCTCAAGAGTAGGTCCTACAAACATTTTACGTGGTTCTTAACCTTCCGTCCTCCAACCTATTTTTTCTAACACGTTCCTCTTACTGGGGTGTGACATACCCCGATTCATAATTATAAAAAAAACAGTTTTTTTTTGTTAAATGTTTTTTTATTAATTGTTTTATGTTTATGTACACATGTACAATATTTCACTCACAAAAAAAAAAAAATACCTCTGAAAGAAAAAAAAGTGATTTATAAATTAGAATAAGAAACAAATTATAAATAAATATGTATTAAATAAAAGTCCATTTTCTCAGAAGTTATTAAATAATAAAATTTTATCAATCTTTTGTTGCAAACCATTACTAGCGGAGTGCTTAAATAAATGCAATACATGTAACGGAATGCAATTTTTATTTATCGCAGTCCACACAATTCAGCGAGCGATGATCTTCGCACATAGGCTGCTGACATGTCACACACAATTTTTTTCCAAAATTGTTGGTTGTGGAACGCTTATATTGGTTGTCATTTCATTTTTAAATTCATTGCCCAAAATTCCTTCAATAAGTTGTTTCAAACCCCATCTTAGGCTCTGCACTTGCATTCTTCTTCAAGGCTATACAATAGTTTGTATAGAAATTCTATTCTTACGGTTTTTGGTTTTGGTTGGGCAAGTCCGTGTAGTACCATAGCATTTATGCCACAGTGATCCAACATTCCACAGAAAACCCGCATCGGCCAACGACGCGTAGCTCTAGAAGTATGTAAAGGGTGATCCAATTTCGAGGTTCCCTACTTTTTTAAAGAAAAAAACACAGAAAATTCAAATTTAATGGAGAATGTTTATTATCATTTGAAAGAACATTCTTTGGCATTTATTTTTTGAAGATTATGTCTATCAAATGTTGGCCGTTGCTACGTCGCTGATGGTCCATCCGTTGAGTCCAATTTTTGATCACTCGTTGGAGCATTTCGGCTGGTAACTGGCGAATGACACGCGTGATGTTTTCCTCCGAGTCCAGAATCGAAGCGGGTTTGTCGGCATAAGCTTTTGACTTTACATATCCCCACAGGAAAAAGCCTAACGGTGTGATATCACACGATCTTGGTGGCCAATCGACCGGCCCAAAACGTGAAATTATGTGCTCACCGAAATGTTCTCTCAATAAGTCCATTGATTGATGCGATGTGTGGGAAGTCAAATGTCGCCGAGATCATGAGCTTCGATTCCAGGCATCAAATAGTCGGTTATCATGGCACGATAACGGTCGCCATTGACGGTTACGTTCGCACCGGCATAATTTTTAAAGAAATATGGACCGATGATTCCACCGGCCTACAAACCACACCAAACCGTTGTTTTTTCTGGATGAAGAGGCAGTTCTTCAATCTCTTCAGGTTGCTCTTGCGGCAATTTTGTTTGCTTACATACTCATTGAGCCAGAAATGGCCTCATCGCTAAATTTGCCTCGAAAACGTCGGATCTTCTTGGAACTTTTCAAGAGCCCATAGAGCGAAGCGATGTCGCTTGGGAAGGTCGAGCGGCTTCAGTTGTTGCACAAGCTGTATTTTGTACGCTTTCAATTTAAGATCTTGACGTAAAATGCGCCAAGTCGTTCCAGACGTCAGTCCGAGTTGCTGCGAACGGCGCCGAATCCACTCTCTACGGTCTTCGTGTACACTCTCAGCTACGGCCGCTATATTTTCTTCACAGCGTGCTGGACGTGGTCTATTCGGTCGAATATTATCCAATAATGAATGCTGAGTCTCAAAATGGGTGATGGTGATTCGAATAGTACGCTCAGTAGGCCAATTATGTTGACCATAAGTTGAGCGAAGTGCACGAAACACATTCCTCAAAGAACGTGAATTTTCATAATAAAGTTGAACAATTTGTAAACGTTGTTCACGCGTAAGTCTTTCCATTATGAAATGCCAAACAATACTAAACAAAAATAACATGACAGCATGACACTTCTCATCTTGGATCTCTACTTGGATCACCCGTTATAAGAATGACACAACTTGTCGAAGGTGTCAGTTCCTCCTTTGGTACTGTTGTAATCCAGGATTATTTGCGACTTAGCTGAATCTTCATCAACATCATCTGAATAGTGGTTTGTAGACAGGAGCAAGACTACTTTACCCTTTTTGGGAGCAAACGAAACCAAAGTTTTGTTTTCATCGAAAGCGAATTTGGAACAACCTACTTCCCTGGAGCTAAAAACTGTGCTGGAATCTCTCGTTTATTTTTTCGAAGAGTGCCCAACATTGTCAAATTATATTGTGTCAGCATCATCTGGAAAAGTGGCACTGAAGAGACCCAACTATCCACTGTGATGTTACTTCCAGTTCCATGGATACTCTCCCACAGTTTTCGAACATAAAAGGAAGGAACTGACTCGTTTGCACCAACTTCGACTTTGCCGACGTAAGGAATTGCGTTTACCATGTACCATGTACGTGAGTCATTCACCATTACAAATTTTAATCCGTATTTGTCTGGCTTCGATGCCATATATATCCGCAAAGGACAATTACCCCTATGGTCCTGTTCGTCGATTGTACAATACTCGAATGGAGTATAGAGTGATTTACAATTTGTAATAAAGAGCTCTCATATTTCTCTAATTGGTGCAAATTTGTCATTAACTTTGCGTTCATCTCTGGTCGTTTTATCATCAAAACGCAAACACGCCGCGATAAATTCGAACCGATGCTGCGACATCGTTGCTCTAAAAAGAGATTCGCCGAATCTTACCGACCACAATTCGCTGAAAATGAGATGTAATTTGGCAGCTTTCTTTACACCACTGAGATAAAGCAAGCCAATAAAAGCTTTTATTTCAGTGATATCTGTCGGTCCTCGGTACGGTATCGATGTTTCATGCAATACTGAACAGCGTTCTATTTGCTCGTTCGTATGAACCACCACTTTATATAGAATTTCTACCGTAAAAAGTAAACTCCAAGCCTCAAGGGGGGTTGAAATGTGTTTAGCTGCACCCTTTGGGCCCGGTAAATGGGTCATCAAATTTCGCATCGGATGCCTACCGCGTCTCTCGGGTGCAACCCAGCTCCATTTGTAGCCTGATTTCCTTTTCAATACCGCCAAGCTCTGTTTTTTCGGTGTAGTAGAAAGCGTTTCTTCATGTTCATCCTCTACCGCACTCTGGGCACTCTGGGAATCAGACTGCTCTTCTATGTAGTTAGGATCTTTGTCCGAATCATCAATTATTATTTTTATTCGACAGCTTTATTATTGCAAGCTAAAATATAATAATTTTTCAATTTAAAAAAGAATAAATAGGCATCATTCTGTAGCACAAAGTGGCTAGAGGCGAATGATCCTTTACAAAATAATTACATACAAATTTGATGTGTGGGGTAGTACAGAGTAAAATAAATTTTTATCGGTATGAACTTCATGAATGAACTATGATGCAATTGCAATTTCAAGTAGTTTAGTGAACAAGACAAATAGTTTTAACAAAAATTATGCTTTTATATGAACTAGCCAGAATTAAGTAATAATTTGACTGCATGACTATCTAGGCTAAATAGCCAACTTTTTACTTTGACCAAAAATATAGCAATGACTCTTACAATTCTTATATTACGAGGTAATTTATTAAAAAGCTTAGGCGCTGTCGCAGTAAAAAAATTTGAGAAGTGGGTTTTGTTTGAAACTGGAATGGTAACAAGTTCCATGGTATTTACTCTTAATCTATAAATAATTGAACTCCTGAGAGTAGAACTGTTGCCGCTACGTAGAAAGAACACTTTAAGGACCTTGAATACATATAAATGATTTATTGGCAATATATTAAGATTACAAAAAAGAGGCCAGCTAGGAGTTAGTCTATTAACTTTACAAATAATTCTTATAAGATGTTTTTGTGATGTTTTTAAAGTTTGGATGGTGCTATTATAGGTCCCACCCCAAGTTGCAATACCATATTGTAATTTGGAGTGTACCAGGCCATAGTAAATCATGGTAAGTATTTTTCTGGAACAATGTGGTTGCAACAGATACATTTTACGAGTAACAGATAACATATATTTCTTTAGTTCATCCACATGGGCCTTCCAATTTAGGTTTTTATCTATAAGAACACCAAGATACTTAAAACTCTCAACACTTTCAATTGTAAAACAATTGGGACTACACGACAAAGAATCAAAATAATTTTTTCTACCGCAGTAGTGAGCACATAAGGACAATTTAGAACATGAAGCAGAATGAAAAATAATATCACAGTTAGGCAGACAGGTACTTTTTAGGTTACAGACCATTAATTTGGTTTTTACGCTTATAAGCAGTTCATGCACCGCGAACCATTGTCGTAATATTTGCAGGTCGTTTTGAAGTTTTACAATACAATCAAATAGGCTGTTACTTGCATACGAAAATGCCATATCATCGGCAAAAGCAGTGACTTTACTATTAAAGTTTTGTTTGAACACTGAATTAACATAAACCAAAACCAAAACCGGTCCCAAAACTGATCCTTGGGGTACACCAATATTCACTGCAGCGGAATCACTGTATGTGCCGCCAAGTTTTACCCGTTGACTTCTTCCTGCCAAGTATGACGAAAACCAGTTATAAATTTCACCTCGGAATCCAATTTTGTATAATTTATTCAAAAGTATTGAATGATTGACCATATCAAATGCTTTAGTCATATCTATGAACAAAGCCAAACAATTAGTATTGCTCTTAAAACTCTCGCATATTTCACTACAAAGCTTTAAAATTGCATCTTCAGTTGACATTTTTTCACGAAATCCAAATTGTACGTTACTAAAGTAATGATTTTTATTTAAAAAACATGTAACGCGTTTTTTTATTAACTTTTCAAACAATTTGCAAAACGTTGGAAGTAAAGAAATAGGCCTATATTGCGACATACAATTTCGATTTCCTTTTTTGAACAGGGGAATTACTTCTGCACTTTTTAAAGAAGAGGGGAAAATACCAGAATTGACACTTAAGTTAAACAAATGACTTAGCACATCGACGATAAAAAATGAAATTTGCTTTAAGAGGTAGTTTGTGATGTTATCTGAAGTACTAGATTGCTTGTTATCCAAGGACATGATCTGTTTATGGATTTCTAGTGGCGTAAAATGGTCGAAAACAAAACTGTTGATTTGAAATGATTCGTCAACTAGGTCGGCATATAAATTACAATCACAACAAACTTGAGGAGGAGAGGGCTTAGATTTTGACGCAACAGACACAAAAAACTGATTAAAATGATTGGCTATAACTACAGGATCTGATATTAAGGTACCTTCGACTTCTATTTTGAAAATATGTTCTTTTTCTCGTTGCTTGTTAAGGATATTAACAACTTTCCACTCGTTCTTTATGTTTCCTTGACAATTCAGGAATTGATTAGAAAAATAATTATCTTTACTACGTTTTACTTGTTCTTTTACTTCTTCATTTAATCTGCTATAGTATTTTTTAAGATTTAAGTTATTTGGATGGCGTATACATTTTTTCCTAATTGAGTTTTTTTTAGATATTTTTTCCAACAAACCCTTATTTATCCATGGTCTAAGACGTTTCAATTTAAAATTGTTTTGTGCCTCAAAATCAGTACAACTGTTAATATGTTTAGTTAGAATAGTCATAAAGATATTGTAGGCCTCCGATGGGTTATTTTCTGAATAAACAGGCTCCCAGAGCTCAAGTTTTAAGCATTCTACTAATTTACTGTAATCGGTTTTTTGTTTAATTGAAAAAGGAATATATTTTTTAACGACTTTATTGTTAATGTTTTCTATGCTCAGATTTGTCATACAGTGATCGGTTATTTTCAAATCAAGTACGTTCGCAGACATCTTATGTGAGAACTTGGAGCTCAGTCTAACGAAAATATGGTCGATACAAGTTTTGGATTTTTCTGTGATACGAGAAGGTTCTGATATTAGGGACTTTAGGCCATAAGATGACATTAAAAACAGATATTTGTCCGTATCTGAGTTGCTCTTCAAAGTATCTATATTTATATCACCAAGAATCAATAATTTTTTTGTTTTAACAACGCTAAGTAATTTTTTCAATTGATCTATAAAAATGTCCTTGTTAAGGTTTCGTTCATGCAAACGGTACACGCAAAAAATAGTAAATTTTTCATTACAAATATGACACTCAATTTTTAAAACATCGGCACTACTCAAACTAATTTTTTCAACTTCGCATTCGTACTCTTTTTTTATGTACACAGCGACCCCGCCCGCACTATAACAATTGTTACAGTTAGCATAAGGTTCATATCCTGGAATATTATAGCTAGATAATTCATAGTCGTATAACCAAATTTCACTTAAAACAATAAAAGGTGCATCAAAAGAATCAGCATTTAAATGAGCTAAGAGCAAGTTAAAGTTAGATCTCATACTACGTATGTTTTGATGGATAAATAACGGGGAACGCATGGGAATTTCATAATCTTTTACATAATTTGAGGTAGATTTGTTCATTTTCTAATGAAAAAAAAAATAAATAAAAAATCCGAGTCTTCATCTTCTAATAAAATATCAGCCTCTAATAAAAGCTTTTCCACTTCTTCTTCTGAATTTACACAGACATGGCATATCGGAAAAAAAATTGTAACGGTAATAGCACGGTGCATAATTTTTTGTATGGTATCCGACACCCCAGTGGGAGGACGAAAGGTTAAACCACATCAACATTTGAAAAATGTCACGCATCCCAGATATCGGCATCTACGGGTTTGGTCACTTTTTTTTATTTTGGATGTGTCGAAGTTGAAGAACGACGGAAAAGTTTTGTATAACCCAGCCGTACACTTTACATTTTATCGATGTGAGAAAGTTATAACGGGTGATCCAAGTAGAGATACTTTTTTCAACAGCCTTTTTTGACAGATCACGTGTGAGTCGTGTCATGCTGTCATGTTATTTTTGTTTAGTATTGTTTGGCATTTCATAATGGAAAGACTTACGCGTGAACAACGTTTACAAATTGTTCAACTTTATTATGAAAATTCACGTTCTGTGAGGAATGTGTTTCGTGCACTTCGCTCAACTTATGGTCAACATAATCTGCCTACTGAGCGCACTATTCGCAACACCATCACCCATTTTGAGACCCAGCATTCATTATTGGATAATATTCGACCGAATAGACCACGTCCAGCACGCTGTGAAGAAAATATAGCGGCCGTAGCTGAGAGTGTACACGAAGACCGTAGAGAGTCGATTCGGCGCCGTTCGCAGCAACTCGGACTGACGTATGGAACGACTTGGCGCAATTTACGTCAAGATCTTAAATTGAAAGCGTACAAAATACAGCTTGTGCAACAACTGAAGCCGCTCGACCTTCCCAAGCGACATCGCTTCGCTCTATGGGCTCTTGAAAAGTTCCAAAAAGATCCGACGTTTTCGAGGCAAAGTTTGTTTAGCGATGAGGCCCATTTCTGGCTCAATGGGTATGTAAACGAACAAAATTGCCGCATTTGGGACGAAGAGCAACCTGAAGAGATTGAAGAACTGCCACTTCATCCAGAAAAAACAACGGTTTGGTGTGGTTTGTGGGCCGGTGGAATCATCGGTCCATATTTCTTTAAAAATTATGCCGGTGCGAACGTAACCGTCAATGGCGACCGTTATCGTGCCATGATAACCGACTATTTGATGCCTGAAATTGAAGCTCGTGATCTCGGCGACATTTGACTTCCCACACATCGCATCAATCAATGGACTTATTGAGAGAACATTTCGGTGAGCACATAATTTCACGTTTTGGGCCGGTCGATTGGCCACCAAGATCGTGTGATATCACACCGTTAGACTTTTTCCTGTGGGGATATGTAAAGTCAAAAGCTTATGCCGACAAACCCGCTTCGATTCAGGCCTTGGAGGAAAACATCACGCGTGTCATTCGCCAGTTACCAGCCGAAATGCTCGAACGAGTTTTCGAAAATTGGACTCAACGGATGGACCATCAGCGACGTAGCAACGGCCAACATTTGATAGACATAATCTTCAAAAAATTAATGCCAAAGAATGTTCTTTCAAATGATAATAAACATTCTCAATTAAATTTGAATTTTCTGTGTTTTTTTCTTTAAAAAAGTAGGGAACCTCGAAATGGATCACCCTTTAGAACAGGTTTATTAAATTCTTTTTAAATTTTCAAAATAAAAATATTTTTTTAAAAACGGCTCTGTCAGTCTGTTAGTATGTTTATTGTATTTTAAGCACTATGGGCCTAAATGTTCAAAAGATATAATTGCAATCGGTTTTGCCATTCAGCAGACAGACAAACAGACGAACGGATAGAATTGCGAAACTTAAACTTCTCTATAGTAAACTATGGTGCCGTAATTCACACTTTGAGTTCGAACTTTCAGCACTATTGCAATAACTTGCAAGTTTTTGTAGAATTACCTATTAGCTCTATGAAAAAAAAAAATAAAAAATAATAATTGTCTGCAGGTTCCACCGAGATTTGAACTCGGATCGCTGGATTCAGAGTCCAGAGTGCTAACCATTACACCATGGAACCGCATAATGGAGGGGAGGCAAAGTGTTTATTTAAGCTTTGTTCATTGATGTTTTTATGAAATGAGTGAAAATATTATACTGAGCGGATTTCCATTCTGTATTGAGTGAAAGTTTAATATTGTTTATAATCCTTGCTGTTCTTAATTCAATTGTCCTTACTTAATTGCAACCATCACCAAAGTGTGCTGGTATCAATAACAACATTAAATGAGCACTTCCTTTACACGATGACAAGTTGACAGTTTTATTACATTTTGAAATACATATCACCCACCCAATAGGTGAAGTGTAGGTAGTTTTCACCCTTTGTGCCTTTAAGTGCACTTGAGAGGGATGATAATGCGAAATATCAACTCTTGGAAAGGTGACAAGTGTGCTTTATGGGAGATAAGATGGGCACTTGTTTGCTTACCATGACTGTCAATTGACATACAGGCCATCTAATTTACCTATTTGCTGCCACGTTGGGTACATCGTAAGTACGAGTAGGTACATCGTGCTCATACATTATACCGTTTGGGTTATATCATGGAATAAAGTTGAACACTCTTAAAGGTAACATAATTAAGTGATTGCCTTTCGATAAATTAGAAGCTTAAAGTAAGAATGTATCTTATTTCGTTACTTGTGGTATGCTCTAATCCAATCCAAATATTCCAAATGCCCGGATACTTTGAAGTACCAGTGCTTTGTTATTTGATTGTTAAAATGTGCATGTGGTTTCTGTTTTAGTTTAAAATTTTTATCAAAAATAAAACAGGACTTCCATTAATTGCATTCTCAAATTTTTGAAAGTCAGGTTCCAGAATGCTACTATCACAGCGAATCGTGCAACAGAATCATGAAGGATAAATCATAAATGACAACAATGACAGATGCTAACGTGCATTGCGCATTTTGGGCAACTTAAGAAATTTTTGGGCACTTTTCAAGTTCGGCCTTCCATCGAAAGGCAGTGGCTCAGTGGGAAGCGCGTTCAACTTCTTAGTGAGATGAAAATCCGCCTTAAAACTACCAGTTAGTGGCCAGTTATAGCTATCATTGAAATGAATCATTGGAACAATTCAGTGGAATAGTTGTTTCATTTTTAACAAGTCGGTTAGCAATCATTGAAACATTTCTGCCAGTGGGAGCCCACTGGTATATGTTTTAAGGTTAGAGTTGATCATTGAAAGCACAACTGACAGCTGAGAATAGAAAGAGATTCGAATATATCAGTTGAATGATTGTGTTCCAAATTGTAGAAACGATTATCAGCTGTTCATTGAAATGGATTTTTGTCAGTGAAATAATAAAAACAGAAGTAAAGAAAAGTTTAAATCAGAATAAAGTAATTTTGTTTGTAGAATAATTTTGTAATTGATTTTGATACCATTAAAAGTCTATATTGTTTGCTTAGTCATATTTAAATCGTAAAACAAGATTCTCAATGATGGACTTCAATGATAGCTATAACTGGCCCCTTAGAGCCTGGCTACACACATAAAAAAGCGTCATTCGAATGAAAGCAATTTTAGCAGATGGGGAACGCTGAAATATGAAACAAAAAATTATTTCTCTACGGAAGTAGTATATTTTTATGCTCTCAGGTGTTTTTTGTCTTCACTCTTTCAACCCAAATACCGAATGAAAAATTCTGTCAAAAGTGATACGGTTTGGAATCGAAACGTTTACGACCATACCGAGACTTGTGCGTGGATTTTTGGTGGATTCTTGGTGCAATTTACCCTTTTCTTTCTAACTCACATACAATATACCTGTCTCGTGCGACATGACGATCAGTGGGCCTGCGTTTTCAGCATTACTTCAAGCATACACGGGATAAATTTTTTTGGTGGAACAAAATGTCTACATGAACCTCTTTTCATTGTGTTAATGTAGAAAGCCTTATATGTTTTAGTTTTCCACTTCGTTCTTCCATGGTGATGGAAGATTTTACTCCATTTCATACCGCACACTTCTCGTCCCTTTTATAAAAAAAACGGAGGAATCCAGGCGCAGAATTTCCTTGAACGTGTATCCAGGGCACATACGTTTTATTCGCTGCCCCGCCTCCTGCGAAAGTCTGGTAAACATACAAGATTCAGAACTGGCATGAAAAGCACCACCAACTTGCCGCTATATCCTTCCATTCTTGTCAAAAAAAAAAAAATCATAGTACACACATTGGAAGTGAGAAGCTAGACTGAAGGTCTTGTATGGGCCGTTAACGCCCTACACTTATTAATTTATCTTACACGAAAAGCGAATCAAGCGACTGCCTTTAACAAAAAATGTAATCCCAATACCTATTTCGAATCGGGTTTGACATAGACGAATTTATTGCACTTTCGCATGAAAAGCATTGTTTGTTGGATATTCTGCATTCTGCTAACCGCAATAAAACATTTATATCAGAATTTTTGTGCGGAAGTGCAACTTTAAATTTTTCAGGAAATTGTTAGGAACTGGAGTGTAAATGATTAAATTCTTCACTGCGTATGCTTTTTTTTTATTGGATGGACTTTTTAATGTTAAAGTAAAATGCTTTTAACCCTGATAGCTTTAAATGCTCGTTGATATGTTGTTCATGTGTTCGTGTATTTGTGTTAAGAAAATATTAAGTATACTTTAGTCGAAGAATAGAAAAAAAAAAGAATTTATCAAGGTTCCACCGAGATTTGAACTCGGATCGCTGGATTCAGAGTCCAGAGTGCTAACCATTACACCATGGAACCAGTTGGAGCAAATCTAACATATACAAGGTTTGCATTTGGGAAGCTGTGCAAGGACATTGCATTTCTTTACCTTTAAGATAACTTTTATTTCGTTACACTAAAAACGTGTATTCTTACGTCAGGCAGGTAATCCAAATAAGGCCCAGAATCTAATAAGGCCCATGGTGCAAATAATTGCAACAGGAATTTTATTTAAAATGTGCTTGTAGTCACTTATATCTACACTAAAATCGATGTCAATTTCCATCTGAGGCAATCGTGTTTTTTCTTACAGTCGATGCAAGTTGGTAAGAAAGTGGTTTTTCTAATTGCTTATATTGAAAAATAATAATTCGGGTATGTCTAATTTTTAGACTAAATATATTACATAAACAAGTAAGGTTTAGTATAGTTTAAGTATTATTTTAATCCCTTGAGTAGATAAGAAAAGTTTTTCATGTTCCTAAAAAGGCTTTTTTTGTTTTTAGACAAAATATCGAAGGCGAGCAAATTAGGAGACAGACATCGGGTAGAATGGTCGCCAGATGATATGGAAAGGGCCTTGAAGTCCATCCAACGTTGTTTTTTATCACAACAAGAGGCGTCGAGGCGCCACAAAATTCCAAGAAGAACTTTGAGAAACCATGCAAGTCTCAGGTACAAGGAAACTAGGCAGGTCCACAATGTTTATACCCCAATAATCTGTCGAGCGGTCGTAGAAGTTAGATTGAACTGCAATACTACAAGTAGTAGAAAAGGAAACCGAAAAATATCAATTCAAATTTAATTCTTAATAATAATCTCCTTATTGTAAATTTATTTATTGAAATCAAATTTCCTTTTTTTAATTTTTTCTTTCTTTTCAAGAAGGCTGTGTTTGTTTTTTGATTTGTATTAATAAATAGTTACGTTGTTTTATTTGTTTCATAACAAAATACTTCTTATGGCCCCAGTTATAGCTTTCATTGAAATGCATCATTAAAAATTTTGTTTTGCGATTTTAAGGCGACTAAGCAAACAATATTGGCTAATCACTTACAAAATTGTTCAACAAACAAAATTACTTTATTCTGATTTAAACTTTTCTTTAAATCTGTTTTTATTATTTCACTGACAGAAATCCATTTCAATGAACAGCTGATAATCGTTTCAACAATTTGGAACACAATCGTTCCACTGATGTGTTCGATTCTCTTGCTATTCTCAGCTGTCAGTTTTGCTTTCAATGATCAACTCTAACCGACCTTAAAACCTATACCAGTGGCCTTCCACTGACAGAAATTTTTCAATGATTGCTATAACCGACTTGTCAAAAAAATGAAAAAAACTATTCCACTGATTTCTACAAATGATGCATTTCAGTGATAGCTATAACTGGCCCCTATTTAGTAGGATAACCAAAGATATTGAACAAAATTATGTATGGGCTTTATTCGGAACAGGTGTTCGTAATAAGGCCCAAGGCAAAGCTTTTAAAAATGTTAAAAAAATTTACTTCAAATAGGGTTATAACACAAAAATTTTGTGTTTTTATATGTAGATAACTGAACTTAGATTTATGCTAATGTCAATTTAGTAATTTTCTCTTAGGCTTTGCAAGTTATTCACTAAAAACTATAAGGTGGGCCTTATTTGGGTCACCTACCTTATTTCAAAATGATAAGTGGAATTTTAAAGGATCTTTTTTAAAAGGGATAAAAATGTCCTTAAATAAATAAAAGGTCAATTCTAGCCTTCTAGGCAATTTCAAACATACGAGTAGGCCTAGCAAAAAATTTGACATCTTTAAACTGTCCAAACGAAGTGCATGCATGCAAATTTGTCTGAACAAAAACGAAACAACATACATATATTAGGGGCATACAAAGAAGAGTAACTACTAATGATACGCATGGTTTCGTCTCTAGGAAATAAGGCCCCAAGAAATAAATCCCCAAAATAAAAATAAAATAAGGCCTCACAATTGGGTCTTTATTTCATAATGACATAAAGTTATTTATGTTATTTCAATAATAAAGAATCGTCGAATGCAACCACTCTGCTTGGTTTCACTAATAGATTTGGAGTACGTGCTAGGTTGGGTATATGCAAAGATTTATTGGTTATTTCTTTTTTAAAAAAGTTTGCATATAGCCAACATCGCGCATATCACAAATCTAAAGCCCGGCGGCCCTTATTTCGCAGTTGTCATTGAACCGACAGATACGTTGTGACAGTATTACATACACTTGTAGAAATGAACTTAAATAAAAAAATATTTAAATACATAAATGAAATAAGACCCCAAAATAACGAAATAAGTCCGCAAAAAAATTAAATAGTGGCCTTATTTCCTAGAGCCTAATGTCCGGGGTGAGAGATATTCGCTTTCCGAGGGATAGCAAAATAACTGAATGACTAGGCGAAAGTTAGTCATATTATGAGTTTGAAGGCGATTGGACAATTTGTGTGTACAAAACACGGAATGGCTTTACTCTGTCCAACATAAATTGGTAGTACAGGGAAGATAGGGATGTTTGACTTTCATTCGCACTCTTTTGTTTTCCGTAAGGTGCTATTCTGACAAATGCTCTTACAGGGTTTCCGTACTAAGGATTTTAAATCAGCAAAAACCTGAAAGAATATTATGTATTATAATGCTTTTTTTAGATTGAAATTTTAATTTTAATTGTTTTATTTATAAAAAATAAAACAAATTTATCTTTATGTTATGATGTCAGTTCTTTCCAAAAGAACACTCTTTCGCTGACGATGAACAAATTAAAAACTCAGTTTAATTTTTAAAACCGTATGCAGAGAAGACCTGCTAATTTTAGTGATATTTGCATTGCGTCCTACCTATTTAGTTATTTGGAAAAAATCTACTTTTCTTTTAAATCAGTTTGGTTTTTCTTCTTTGGTGGCGAGTTGTGGCCTATTTTCGTTAAGAAGTTTATAAACTCTTCATTTACCCAGAAAATATATCACCTACTTACAGTTACTGTTTTATTTTTAAAATTTTGATGAATTCTTTTTGTCGCATAAACAATTTCTTTGAAATTTCTTAAAAAACAAAGCAAACGCAAATAATATTTTTTCTTAAAGAAAATAGATTACAATTTTGCAGTTATTTTAACATATTCTCCACACATTAAAAGAAATGTCACACATTCTCCACGACAACACTTATCATTAAGAACTTTTTTTCAAAGCTCTAAAACCTAAAGCTCTTCAACAGAAACCCAAGAAAGAAAAGCTGAACGAGTTACCAAACGGACATTGGTAACTCTGATTGCACATCACTGCCACAGGCCAGTGCACACTTGCATGTGCGCAGAATAAGACGTGTTGGATCTACGTCAGATGCAATAGAAAATTCACTGGAGGGTAAACACTTAATGAGGGGTTTCTTTCAATTTAGTATGGTAGAAAAATATGGCACGCTACTGATTTTCAAAAAGCTTCCCCATAAGACATGTACTGCCAATTTATGTTGGACAGAGTATAATCACCGGAAATCAGGCGCTTGTCTTTGACGTAAGAACAAAAACTTCTACTACGAAGAGGAATAAGGTGATGCAGTCTATCTTAACAACGTGTTGGTCATTTCAAAGTCAAGTGACCGTTTGATATCTTTCAACTTTGGACAATGATTGGATAAGCCAGGCTTAAGGTGCTGAATGCCTATTATTATTATTTTTTAAATAACGTCCGTTATATTAAAGAAGTTGAGGATGAAGACTGCAAAGCACATATTTTTTTATGTCAAACTGGCGAATCCCACAGGCAGAACATTAAGGATGCAGTAAAGTGGGAGGGTTAAAAACTTTTAATAAAATGAAAAAAGAAAAAAGCTGTCTTGGCATCAACTTTGGAAACATAAAATCTAAAAAAGGTCATGTCCAAGCTTATTCAACACAACTGAGCATTTATTTCACAAACAATTTTTTTTAACAAAATTCAGTAATCGCATTCATTTGCTTTTATAAGAGCGCTTACTATGGCTTCTACTGCGACTTGTTCTGCTTCCAGATGAATCAGATCGATTTGTCCGACTCGAGATTATCAGACTATCGGCCTTGATCAGATGTGGCATATGTACTACATCTTTTTTAACTGTTAAAATACCCAAACCCTCACCAGTTTTGATGGTTTTTTCAAATTTTTGGTTCAAATGGGACACTCTTATGCCTTTCCGCTTTAGTTTTTCCTTTAAGGCATTTAGTAGATTGCTCTGATTCTCGGCTGCAATGTTAAAGAATGAATATTTCTTTCTATGGCTAGTTGAATATTATTTAACAAAATATTACCATATGATGAGCTTTTACTGAGGATGCCTAGAATATTTGCAAACAAAAAATTTTGACTCATAATAAGTTTGGGATGTGGCTATTAATCCAGAGAAAAATAAAATCCTTCAAATGGCAAAGTCTAAATATTTTAAATGAAAAACATTTCAATGAAAAGTAAATTCATAACGTGAAGTAAACGAGGACAAAAGTATATACATGTTATGTGATATTAGTAAATGCGAGGAGTCTTTGCCAGAGACAAGGCATTCTTCCATTTTCTGCGATCACGGGCACGATGCATATTAGAAACGAAAGTTCGGTCATCCTTTTCGTCTCGAACCTGGGGCTTGAATTCGACTATTTTCTTGGCTAGATTTGCCTCGATGTGGCCAAGCCAATGAAGTCCATGTTTTTTTGGCTTTTTGGACTACATCCACATTTTAGTTTAGCTCATGAAGTTTGCGGTTACATCGTCTTCTTAATTCGCCCTGCTCGCACACAGAACCAAATATCCGTTAAAAAAAATTTTCTTTCAAAAGAGCCCAAAACTCTTCTTTCCTGGCTACGGCAAACCGAAATAGCAACGGTTTCCTGAGGTAATTCTTCGTCGTTAATCTCCACTAAGATGTCATTCTTCAAACTAATGTTTACTCCGAGGTAGATGAGCTCCTTAACCACCTCCTTAACCACCTCCACCTCCAAGTTTGTACAATCACGACTAACGCGATCGAAGGCCTTTTCAAAGTCGACGAACATGAGGAAAAAAGGTGATTGATACTCCGACAATTGTTCAAGGACAATTCGCAAGGTGTTAATACGATCGACCATTGCGAAATCGCGCTTGGTACCTCTTAAGCGTCGACTCAATCCTGGACTTTATCCTTTCGAGAATGATAGTTGCCATGAGCTTAGGGAAAACGGACACAACGGTGATACCACGCCAGTTATTGCAATTCTTGGAATCCCCTTTCTTCGATATTTTGACAAAAACTCCATGCTTCCATTCCCTGGGAAAGAATTCATTCTCCCAAACAACCTGTACAAGTGGAAACAAAATACAGGCCGCTGCGTCTGGATCCGGTTTCAGGAAATCGGCAGGTATGCCATCCAGTCCAGCTGCCTTGTTATTCTTTACAAGCAGGATCGAGGTTTTTGTTTCTGCACTTGTTGCGGGGTTGATGTCAATTCCCCTGGTAGACCTATGTACGTATGCCCAGCAGTTGACGATTTGGACTTGTACTCTGGTCATCATTGAGCAGTGCACAAAAATGCTACTTCCACCTTCGTAGTTGGTCTTCTAGTGACACTAAGAGGTAAGCCTTAACTACTTCGCTGCTATTTTGGTTTGGCATCATAAATACGTTTTTGACATGAATAACAAAATGCTTGCTTGACATAACTGTCTACCATTTCGCAAAACATCAACAACAGTCTGTTGGATGACGTCACCGGCAGATTTTGGGAGAAACACTTGGAAATCTCACATTCAAAAAAGACTATATACAAAGCTAAGAATGAGTTGATTCTGTACACAGCAATTACTAACTTAACCCATCGGGTCATATGCAACATCCTGAAATTGAAAAAAAAAACCAAGCAGAGGTCTATTCAAGCCGGACTCAATAAATTACAGAGGATCGTACAGAAAGAAGCGCTGGTACTGCATATATGCTCATCTCAAAGATTTATAAAACAGCTACTGCTAAAATTGTCCAAAGAACAGATACACATAATTACCGCATTTCTAAATAAAAAGAAACTTCTTCTGACAATGGGATTGACTCAACATAATCGGCCCTAGCGAGGTATCCGTTGGAACGGAAAATTGTCCGCAAAGCAACCATAATTACATTCGAGGTGTCCGATTTCGGAAAAGAATAAATAAAATGCAGCGGCGCATTGATTTGACATGCGACAAATGTTAGATTCTGATAGGGATGTACAAAATTTACCAATATATCGAAAAGCTGATATATGTCGACGCATATTTTTATTTACAGTACTTTAAACTTATAGATGGAGGCATTTCATACGTATTAAGAAAGTATGGCAGTATCGAGTTACCGATATTCACATTCAAAA
This sequence comes from Ferdinandea cuprea, assembly GCA_963576555.1. NCBI lineage: Eukaryota > Metazoa > Arthropoda > Insecta > Diptera > Syrphidae > Ferdinandea > Ferdinandea cuprea. The sequence continues at coordinate 23,839,576 of OY754960.1, forward strand.
TATATTGAATGGATAAATATCGATATATTTTCAAAATAGCCATCTCTATGCTTAAATAACCGAGTTTTCAAAAAAAAGTGCCAGAAATAAAAATTTGTGTTGATGGATATCGCAGCTTTATTTATGGAGAGCTTAAATTTGGCGTCCCTTACGCACTTATGCAGAAGAAAATTTGAACTAAAGGGACCTCGAATTTAATCTTAACATTAATTTTGTTATTGGTAAGGCTCCTTATGTTTGGAAAACTTAAGAGTTTACTTACAGATTTACAAATAAACTTTCCCCTTAACAAGTCTGCAAAAGGCAAAAAAATACTAGTTGGACTGAAAATTTATCCCAAAATATAGCAAAAGCTTCCGGTGACTCCAACTCAGCAGAAGTTTATATTCGGCCCTAGCGAGGTATCCGTCGGAACGGAAAATTCTCCGCAACGCATACTCTGTCGGAAACCCTAATTACATTCGAGGTATCCGATTTCCGAAAAAAATAATTAAAATGCGACGACGCATTGATCTGACATGCGACAAATGTTAGTTTCTGATAGAGATGTATAAAATGTACCGATATATGTCGACCCATATTTGTATTTACAAAACTTTAAATTTGTTTATGTTGACAGGAGGGAAGTATTTCATATTTATTACTTTTTTTTAAATTTTTTTATTTATGCTTGATTACATTTTTTAACTGCTTTCGGAGATCGGACATAAAAAGGTGTGCAACTGTCACAAATGCCACTGCTATTGCATTTCATCGCAACGCAGATCATTAGTTGGGGGTTTTTTTGCTGTCGGAACAATGTTCCGAACAGATGTTCCGAAGAATACCTCGAAGCAAAAATCCTCCGAATCGTAGGAAATCGGAGAATTTGCCGTTCCGACGGATACCTCGCTAGGGCCGATTATCTGGCGCGTATTCAACGAAGGCGAAGAAACAGAATGCTTAAACTGAGTACTGATTTTTTTGAAACAACAATTTTATTAACTTTCTCGTATACATTAGTATACTAAGGAGAAAGTTATTGCGATCGTGCGAAAATTTCGAACTCAAACTGAGTATGAGGGATGATATAACGACTGCCGCCCGTCGGCCTGTCTGTCCGGTCACCTTATGGCGAAACGGTTCAACGAATTTGCCTTAAAGTTTGTACATAAGGGTTTTTGGGTTACATCTCGGGGCATCTTTTTTTTATCGTTTGAAATAACGGTACCTGCCATATAATTTTTTTGGTTAAAATCACTTATCATTATTACGGTAATTTATAAAACCGCCAATATCTTGAAAATTAACATAGCGAACTCCAAAATATTTTACTGGTATTTTTTCTACTACCGAGTCGAATCAATTTGCTTACCTCGATTTTTGAAATAATTTTTTTCATATCACGATTTTCTTAAATTTAAATTAAATTCGTTTTCTCAAAAACTGCTCTAGCGATTTTTGAAATTTTTGGTATTTTGAACAAATGTGTCCTATGTGCAAAATTTTATCAAAATCGTAGGTGCCGTTTTTGAGAAAATCGAATTTTTTAAAACCATTGTCACCATTCATTTTCGATTCATTTTGGGATGAAAAAAAGCATCTCATGTTCCGAGAAAGTTTTAACCGTCTGTACTTAGCAAGAACTCGTCTATGTTTCCTAGGTAAACGTGAACCGTTCCTTGAAGCAGTTGACATTACTCAAAACTTTTTCAGGAATATGAGGACGTTACAAAGGGCCAAATGAGGTTGCTTAGTCTCACCTCTGTACGTATCTATACGATAGCTGCAACCGATATAGGTGTTCGTATATACGTCTTTGCATTAACGAAACAAGAAGAATCAATAAGGTCTATGCTTTACCGCGATAAGCACAATGAACGTTTCAACTACAGATCTTTTAACAAGCAATTCCATTTACCAATTATCTGAAATAACAACACAACACCATAGATTTGATTCATAATATTTGATTGATTAATATATTTGAGTATATTTAACTTTACCACTAATTCGTGGTTACAAAAGCAATTAAATTGAACGCTTTAAGCGATATAACGGTTAAATAAAGAATTCTAAACTAAGTTTTTATCCGACGAATCGCTTAATTTCAGTTAAGAGCAGTCGACGTTAGTACTGCAACGCCCCGCTCGTAGAAACTATGTTGATCCTGTCCTGCAGCAACTGCCAGGTCAACAGTGAACAATAGTTCTGTACGTGTCGAGTTCAAATAGACTGGCAAAGTTAGTTTGCTGATGCGGACATCGCTGCCAGCCTTCACCCACTTCAGAATTGTCAGAGAAAGATCCATCATAATGGTGGACGCCAACAATAGTTCATTGTTCTTGCACTGTGCGCCTTGTAATTTCAATCCGGTTACACCAAAACTGCTGTCCTTTTGGTTGGAATTGGAGCCAGCCTCGGTAATGGTCACCTCGAGAGCAAGTTCCTCCAACGACCAACTGTTGGCCTGCGCCACACATTGCCTTGTGGCGGTGATGTAGGCTTCCGGATTTAGAAGACCACCCAACCAAACAGGGAAGCCCTAAGAAAGAAAAAAAAACAATTTTAAATCTGTTAGTTCAGTTCATGTAGAAAAAAACAACTTCCAGTACTTACTTGCAATTCCTTGGCACCAGCTTGAGAGACCAACAACGATACTTTCTGCAGCTGCTGAACGCGGTTGCTGAAATCAGTAATCCATTGGATGACAGTACATCCAGCTGGAACGGTGTAGCCTCTCCAACCCTTCGGAATGATTCCGCGTACCAGTTCGGAGAGCATCGAACGATGATGATTTGTCTGTTTCTTCTCTCCCTGGCAAATCAAGACAACGTCCTGCAAGTCAGAGATGACAGCCTGCAGGAGCTTGGCTCCCGAAGTCACCTCCCTCTCGAAGTATCTGTAGAGAGGATCTTTGATGTTCTCTACTGTACGCTTAAGCACATGTAAGTTCTTCGGCAACAACTCCAACCACGCAGTGGCACTCTTGTGCAGCGTCTTCATCCATGATGGTCTGCCATCTTCATTGCGAGTCTGCACAGCTTCCTGGTTCTCATCGACACTGTAAGCCAACTCATCATCGTCCTCCAACTGCTGCATCTTAAGCAGCTTACTGACCAAATCTGTTCCTCGAGTGGTCAGCAAAACCTTCTCGGCGTTGTTGGGCAAGCCCAGCCAAGATGGCGTCTGACGATCGGCCAAGTTTTCGATCCACTTTAGGAAGTGATCACGGCGTGTACCATCCGGCATGGTGATGTGCCTCTGTCCTCCGGCTCCGCCATCAACATTAGCTACCAGAGCAAAGTCGGCCTCAAAGCTGCGAGCCGTGAATAACTTCGACAAGAACGATGCCAATAGGCGCTGATCAAAGTCATTATCGATTTTGCCACCATAGATACTCTGCGACAAAAGAGTGACCAAAGCATCCCATGGTACCTTCTCTGGTGGAAGATTGGTACGTCCCATTGCCGTGGTATCGATCCATGTGTCCAAGGTGTCGCAGGCCACGCGCAAGTCAGATTCATTGAATTCGTACTTCTTCGCCCAACCCAGGGGCACGTAACGCAGACGCTCCTGAACAATAGCATGGAACCATGCCAACAAGAAGTACAATCGAGCACGTTCACTTGGCTGCTTCATCATCCTGGTAGCCGGGACGGTAGAGAAGGTTCTCAATAGATTAGCACGAATGCCTGGTGGTGGTTCAAAGACAAAGATGCGTCCAGCACGCAAAAGATTAACCGGTACCCTTGGGTTGATTTCCATAGTCAAGAACAACCTAAAACCAGAGTGTGGTTGCAGTGAGTGCAACTTCTTCTCCAACTGCACCAACCATTGTGGAGCTAAGTGGACGTTCTTTAACAGGACCCATCTGCCGCTCTTGCATGCCATGTTAATGGCACGCTCTGCTTGATTGAAACCTTCAGCAGAACCAATGGCAATGCTGGAGATCTTCTTATTCAGCTCAGCGGCTAGGTCATCAACCCTGCCTGATGCATCGAACCCAGGAACAGAGCAGAGCAACGCTGGGGTATTGCAGTTAAGCTGTTTCTCTACCACATGACCAAAGTCCAATTCATTTTCTGCTGAAGACATGTAGTCATCTCCAAGAACTGTGTTAACAACGTTGTGTCCCGCGGCGATAACTCGATCAGGACGGAATGCCTGAATTAAAAGCAATTGATGCACCGACGACGACACTGGTGATAGAGCTCTTGATTCATCCCAAAGCTGTGGCACGCATTGCTCGGGCGAACTCTGTTGCAACCAAGCGCCAATCTCCGGCATTGACTTCAACTTCTCGATGAGTTTCTTGAAGATCGGCAAACGGGTAGCCAAACGGTTGACACTTTCGATCTGCTCCCCTGACAGTCCATCGACATTTGTGGGATTCATTAGAAGTCCTTCCCTGCTGCGCAGGAAGAAGTTAAATTCGGAATCCAGATTTGCCTCGGATGTTCCCTTCAGATGAATCTTGCACATAAGCAAGGCGAATGTAAGCCGATCGGCATGAAGCATACCACGAGCCACACGCTCATAGCACACTTGGAAGAGATCCCTTGTGACAATGGTCAAACGTACAGTGTGGTCTGTCTTTCCCTCCAGCTTCGAATTGTTGTACAGCACGGTGCTGAAGATATCAAGGAACATCTTCAGAGAATACTGGTACAGGAAGTGCACCTGGTTCAGACTGTCCATAGTGAAGTAAATATTCGAACAAGCCACCGACAGTGGCAGATACTGCTGTGATACGGTTTCAATTTCAGCAATGACTTTATCCGTTTCATCCACTTTTTGGTTAATGTCGTACGCCTCTTTTTTCAGCGTCTCCAGCGTGGTAATCACCGAATCATCGTCCAAAATCTTACCCTTTGCATCGTTCAGGGCCTGCAACAAGCTCTTTTCAAGCTGTCTCAATCTCAAACGGAATTCTCCTTGCAACTTCAGCAAGTCGGAGCGCTTCTCATCGATGTCGGGACGTTCAGCCTTCAATACTTGATTGAGGCACTGTGACTGCAGCGAACTCCTGGTCACGGTGAAGTTCACAAATGTCACTCTCGAACAGATGTCCGGAGGGAATTCCACAGTCGGGTCACGTGTCGAAAGGAAAATGACAAACGATGGCGACAAATCGATGTCCTGGTCTCCTAGAGTAATCAGCACACGTCCACCGGTCCTACGAAGTTCTCTGTTTAGGACGGGGTTCAAAATTGGATCGTAGTTCTCGACATCCTGCACAAGCAGTGGGTTGCCGAAACGCAATGCCGATTCGAGGTTCTTACGGAACGAGTCATCCAGGAAGGAGGTCTTTGTGATCTTCTTGCCGGCGTACTCGTTCAACAAGAACGTGGTTGCCTGGCCCGATGGATCGATGATCAGTGGATAACGGTTGAAGCGCTTCAACATAATCGCGTTCTCCGTGCATAATTCATCACTAGGCAGAGCGTTTGCCTGCCAACGCAGACGTTCGTCTGGATTTGAAAGATACTCTGTGCGAGCAATATCCGGACGGTATTGAATATTTGCCGCTTGCAAGTGCTGACACCATGTCGTGAATAAGTTCAGGCGATAGTGCTGATCAAAGTAGCCACCTGGAAGATAGAATTGGAAAACAATTGTAGGGGGGGATATGCGTTTTTTGTTTTTGGAAAAACTTACCATAAGCAATGAAAGCTGCTGAAAGCAGAACATCTCCGATTATGGTAGACATCTGCGATTTGAATGTCTCGCTGGTGCTCTCCCAACGCTCGCGTTCAATGTTCAAACTCTTAAGTAGGGCAATGGAACGGTCCACCTTTGCCTGGACATTCTCCAAATCGGTCTTGATTGCCTGTGCTTGCGAGATAAGCTGAGCGTATTCTTCTTTGTACGCCGCAATCGATTGTTCTAATTGAGTGACAAGATCCTTTGTTTCCTTGGCGTGCTTCATGTTCAGAGCAGCTTGATCCTCCAGGGATTGAAGCTCGTCGCGAAGGGGTTCCACGCGTTTCAACATGTCAGCATATTCAATCTTGAGGAAATGGCAAAATTAATTTATCTTAATCAAGGCAATGGCACAATGCAATCACATAACATAAACGATTAAGTTGATGAATCTAGTTCCAGGCTAGTTCTTACTGATATTCTAATAGATGAATGGACCTGAGTTGCAGATGAATTTCAGGGCTCGCTTGAAACTCTCAGTTGAAACTCTTACTTAAAAAACGGAATGACTAGATTTGTGGGCTTCGTCGCATGTATGGAAAAAAATGAGGCATCTCTCCAAAGACCGCTTACTAGATTTATACAACAATAGCCAAAACTTAAATTTTCTGAGTTTACTATGCCAACATTTTCAAAAAAGGTATAACTTTCCACCAAACCATAGACCGAAAAAATATTCTATTTGTCAAATGTGCCTTGGATATAATTTCGAAGCCTAGGGCACCTGGGCAACTTGGCAACGGACTGACATTGCTAAATAGTATATACTTCAAGGGGCCGACGACGAATATTAAAAAGTTTTACAAAACTGTGTGCCAAAATGTTAAATTGAATTTTGTTAAGAATCGACATTGTTGCATTTACGTCATTATACCAACGGAGGTGCGGCATATTTTATTCTTCTATAGTATGGGGAACAAAGCCACACAAAAGACCATCATTTGTAACTAATAAAGGGTACAGAGCATTTTCGGAGTCTTACGAACCTGTTCACAACACCAATAGACACATTGATAGGTTTTTAGTCTATTTCAAGATACAGATATACAGTCAGCGTCAAAAGTGAGTAAACGTTTTGCATTTATCAATTTGTATTAAGTTAACTTATAGCAATTTGACGAATATTTTTGATCGAATTAAAACAAAAAACTACTCATAGATAGTTATTCCTGAAGCTCAGACGAGAAAAATGTGGCATTATAGAGGGTTCTATCAAAACATTTACTCTACAAAAAATTTGTTTTTTTCAAAAAAATCATAGAGAATTTATTAGAGAAGTAACTTAGAAAAATTCATTTGAAATGAAAAGCTGAAAAACGTTTTTTTTTTAATTTTTACTTAAAGCGTCGTAAATTTTTTCTGGGCTTATAAAATCACACCATGCTACTAACATTTTTTGCGTAGTAAAATTAGGTCTACAAAATATGTTAAGTGATTTTTCTAGCTATATCTAATATTTCTGAAGTTATATCATTTAGAGTAGTTATACGTCAAAATAGTAGCTATTAATTTTAAATTGATATAACTTGAGTTGGGGTGATGATAGAACCCTCTACTGTACCACATTTTTCTGGCCTGAGCTTAAGAAATAACTATCTATGAGTTTTTTGTGAGAGTGAGAGTGTGGTAACTGGTTCCACTTTTATAATAATATTTTTAATTGTTTTTATATAACATTATTAAGTTATTAATTTGGAGTTTTTATATCGGACAATTCTTTACGAATGTGCCTACACAAATAAACAAAAACATAGCATAAAACATAAGAAAATAGGGATGTCCAGATGCAGCGGATGCAGGCTGCCGATTCGAGGCGAAACAGGTGTGAGCTGCCAGGGTGTGTGCGGTAAGGTGTTTCACTGTAGCGTAAAATGTTCTGGATTGGATGAATTCTTAAGCAACTCTCTGGGAACCAGCAAAAATTTAAGATACATGTGCGATGATTGTATGCTGTACATGCAAAATATGGATGATGTTGTTAAGGAGATGCAGAATAGTGTAGACAGGAACACACAACACTTAAGGGAGTATAAGGAAGAGTTTGAAAATTCACTGAAACAGAACGAAGGCGAAATAAAAGCACTACTGGAGGCGATAGAAAACAGATACACACAAAGGTTGGAAGAAATGAAAAAAAGTCAGGAAATATGTGAGAAAAGTATTACGGAAATGAAAAAAATGTGCAATGTTGCTGAAAACTTCAAGAAAGAAGGCGAAAACATATGCAATGAGCTAAAGAAAAGCAACTTGCATGTATGTAATGAAGTGAAAAAAATTGTAAGTAGTAAACAAACGATGGCGGGAAACCAAATGTCATTTGCAGATATTGTCAAAAATTCAAATGACAGGTGCCAAGAAAAAGTGCTACCAACACTTCGAAAAGAGTTGGCACTTATTGTAAAACCAAAAGAGAAGCAAAAGTGTACTAAAACAAGGGAGGATCTGAATGAAAAAGTAGATCCAAGCGATTTTAAAATTTCTAATATTGAGAGCACACATAATGGGATTATTGTAATAGAAAGTGAAGACGTGAATGAAAGGAATAAAATAAAAAGTGCAATTGAAGAGAATATGGGCGAAAAATACGAAATTCGAGTTCCACAAAAAATAAAACCAACAATTTTGATACCGAATATGCGATTTAAAAGTAGTGAAAAAGAAATCATTGAAAAATTAAAAAAGCAAAATAAGGAAATTTCAAATAGCGAACTAAGAGTAATAAGATATTATGAAAACAAGAGAAATAATATAATAAGCTACAATGCAATAATCGAAATAGATGCAGAGTCATTCCCAAAGATACTAGAAAAGGAAAAAGTCAGCATAGGGTGGGAACGGTGTAAGGTATTTGATGGAGTGGACGTTTTGAGATGCTTTAAGTGTAAGGGTTTTAACCATAAGTCAACAAATTGCAAACAAAATGATGAGACATGTCTAAAATGCCTTGAAAATCATAAAACCAGCGAATGCGACAAGGAAGCAGTAATGAAGTGCATAAATTGTGTTCGTGCTAATAAAAAGTTAAATCTGGGACTTGATGAAAATCACATGTCATTAAGCAGAGAATGCCCGGTATATCTGAACAAACTTGAAACCAAGAAGAAAAGAATTGGGTACTAGCAATCAGATACAATAAAAGGTATATATATTAACATACAAGGCTTAACCAACAACTACGAGGAGTTGGAAATATTAGCGGGAAAAAAAGAATACGATTTTATTATTCTATCAGAGACTCACGTAACAGACAATATAGAGGAAAATGAAATAAAGATTAAAGGGTTTAAAGACAGATCCTGTCCATCCAACTCAACGCGGACTGGAGGCACTACAATTTACGTTAGAGATCATTGGAGTATGACAAAGACGGTAAAAAAGGCGATCGACTACAAAATGTGGTTCTTGGAATGTAAATGTAGATACAAAGACCTGGAAATGGTATTAGTTGCAATTTACCGATCGCCCAGTAGCTCCGAAAGGGAGTTTTGTGAATTTTTCAAAGAGTATACGGAGAAATTAACAGAAACACCAAGCAACATTTTGATTGCAGGCGATTTCAACATTGACTGGTGCCAAAATCATATATATAAGAGGGAAATAGAACGAATATTAAACGATAATTGTCTTACTCAAAAAACGGAAGAGTACTCGAGAATAACTGAAAGCACAAAAACTATAATTGATTATGTAATTACAAATATAGAGAACGTAGCGGTGCGAGTAAATGCGAATGATAAGATATCGGACCATGAAAATCTGGAAATTGAAATCAATGCCGGAATTCATAGAATAGCAGATGCGAACCTTGAAATCGATGTTTTCAGATACAGGAAAGAAAAGTTTGCCAGGGAACTGAGGCAGTTGAATATGGAGTATGACACAAACTGTGATATAAGCGAAAACGCGAAAAAAATTAATATTAATTTAAGAAAAACAGTCAATAAAAATCTTGTCAAAAAAAAGATAAGTTCGGATCACAAAACAAACTTATGGTTTAATAACACACTAAAAGAGTTAAAAGCTAAAAAAATCGAGAAGTACCAAATAGCGAAATTGAGCAATAGTAGAGAGCAATGGCATGAGTACAAAATAATAAGAAACCAATTTAAAGTCGAAATAAACAAAGCCAAAAATAAGTACGTAAACAATAAAATTATGAAAGCAAATGGGCAGAAGGAGATGTGGAATCAAATAAAACAACTAGTTCTAAAACAGCAGAAGAACAAAATTCAAAACGTGTCCTTTAATGGTGAAGTTCATGAAGATGACTTGATTATTGCAAACAAATTCAATGAGTATTTCATAAAAAGCGTAAAAGAAATTGGCAATTCAATCGAGGACACCGAATATGTTAACTGTATAAATCCCTCGGAAAGTAGATTCAAATTCCGCATAATAACAATAGACGAACTTAAAGGAATATGCAGGAAGCTAAATATCAAATCTGATTTCGAAAAAATAAGTCCGCGAATATTCACGGATAACTGGAGTACACTAGGACAAACAATACTTCAGCTAGTCAATGAATCCCTTCTATCAGGACAGTTTCCAAGCCCTTGGAAAGATTCTATGGTGACACCTGTAGAAAAAGTGGCAAAAACCAATAAGAGTGAAGAGTTTAGACCAATAAATACGCTTAGGACAATTGAGAAAGTTATCGAGACGGTGGTTAAACAGCAACTGATGGAATACGTTGAGAGGAACAATATTTTATCAATATATCAATCCGGGTTTAGAAAGAATTACTCATGTGAAGCAGCAGTTAATCACGTCGTGAACGAATGGAAAGATGGTGGAAAGAGGAAAAAAAACAATGGCGTTGTTCTTAGATTTTAAGCGGGCTTTCGAAACAATTGATAGAGACATTCTTTTAAGAAAATTATATATTTATGGTGTACAAGATGAGGAGCTAGAGTGGTTTAGATCTTTCCTAACAAATAGAACACAACGGACGAAAGTAAATAACAGCGTTTCAGATTTTATTGAAGTGGATCAAGGAGTGCCGCAAGGTTCAATATTAGGTTCGCTACTATTTATAATATACATAAACGATATGCCAGAAATGGTAAAATTTTGCAAAATAGTACTGTACGCTGACGATACTTTGATATACGCAGAAGGAATAGGCGAAGAGGAGTGCAAATATAAACTTATGAATGATATAAATAAATTGATCACGTGGCTAAAAATGAACAAGCTAAAATTGAACGAACAGAAAACAAAGTTAATGGAGATAAATATGAATGGCACAACAAATATAGAAATAAACGGAAAAGCTATTGAAAACGTTAAGAACATAAAATATTTGGGCATGATCATTGATAAGGATCTAAAAATGCACGACCATATAGATTATATTTGCAAAAAAATTGGTAAAAAAATAGGATTTTTTAAAAGGATTAGAAAACGAATGAACTATTCGACAGCTATTACAGTGTATAATACCATAGTCAAACCACATTTTGAGTTTTGTTCATCAATATTGTTTTCTTGCTGCAACCAGGGTCAGATCGAAAGGCTGCAAAAACTTCAAAACAAAGCTATGAGGAGCATCCTGAGGTGCAACAGATTTACTCCATTAAGGTATATGCTAGACGCCCTTATGTGGCTCAACGTGAAACAGAGGTTGGAGCTGAATACTCTTTGGACTGTTTTCAAAATAAAATATGGTGCTGCGCCAAGATATTTACTAAATGAGGTCAGACATGTTAGTGAGATGCAACCCTACCAACTTCGAAATGCGAATGACTTTAGGTTGAGAAGGCAGAACTCATTGGGGGCCCAGAACACGATCATCTATAAGGGATTTCAATTATTTAACAAGCTACCAAACGACATTAAAGATGATAACAATTTTAGATCATTTAAAAGAAAATGTATTGAATTTGTGAAAAGAAATACTTAAAAATATGTAACTGCAATAAGAATGAATTGAAAAGTTTATAATTTATAATATGTAAGTTTTATAAAGTATTAAAAAAATACTAATAAAGAATTATACATACATACATAATTTTTATACCCTATCCTAAGGGTATATTAATTTTGACACATAGTTTGTAACACTCCTTAATATTCGTCGTAGACCCATAAAAGTATATATATTTATGATCAGGACCAAATCCTAAGACTATTTAGCAATGTCCGTCCGTCCGTCCAACTTTTAAATATATGCTAGGAAGCTAAAATTTAGAGAATATACTCCCTAGGGCCCCGAAATGGTAAAGTGTTAAAAGTTTTTAAATCCGCCCACTGCCACGCCCATAATTTAGAAAAAACCGTTTGAAGGCTTAAGTTAGAGGGATAGAGTGTTGTATTCACAAGATATGTAGGCACTGACCTCCTTTATAAGTGTGTCATATACATTTTTTTTGCCACGCCTACTTTTTGCGGGCGTTTTTCATCAAAACGCTGTTTTCGTCGAAAATTTTCATATAAATCGAAAAAAAAAATGTTTAACAAGATATTTAGCCAATGTTATTGCCAACATATCGCCCATACAAAGTTTTTATTAATAAAATGCTATCCATCATCTTCTTAATGCTTTTTTCTTTAGGGCATATAGGACAAGCGGACTGTAGCCTTTCCCTATGTTTTTTTTTTATAATTCAATCACAAATATTTGTCAAATTGCTATAAGCTTACTCAAGGCTCTAGGAAATAAGCCCCAGAAATAAAAACGCGAAACAACAACATTTTTTTTTATTAAAATTGGGGTCTTATTTCATATTTTTGGGGTCTTATTTCATTTTTGTATTTGAATATTTTTTTATTTGAGTTCATTTCTATGTAATACTGTCACAATATCTGATCTGTCGGTTCAATGACTACTGCGAAATAAGGCCGCCGGGCTTTATTTCGTTTTCAAAATTCTTAATTCTTTCGTGGTTTCGAGGAGGACTTCATGGTTACGGAATATGCTAACTGCTTAGTTTCGCTGTAAGATTTGTAGTACGCGCGCGAGGTTGGCTATAAGCAAACTTTGTTTATATCCAATAAATCTTTGCATATACCCAACCGCGCACCTACTTCAAATCTTACAGTGACCCTAAACAGGGGGGTTGCATCCATTCGACGATTCCTAATAATTGATATAATATAAATAACTTTGTCATTATGAAAAAAAGCCCAACGATCATAGCGATCATTCGGACTTAGAGACCCTGCTCTCTAAGAAATCGGAGCTTGATATGATCCGCGACGTCCGTTTAAATCAAAACGTTTTTCTTGGATATAGAATTCTCAAGATTCGAGACACTATTGATGAAATTGAGTGGGTACTAGCGTTTTTTTTTTAATTTCAAATAAGCAATCTTAATGGAAAACCCTTTAGAATACGTAAGGAAATACAAGTGGACGACCGGAATTATTAATTTCTGCTCAAGAAATTTCTTCGGGCACTTTTGTAAAACAGCTCAAATTCAAAAATAAATTTAAATTTTTGTTTATTTTTTAATTAAAAGTTAAGCAAAACGGAAAAAGAAGGAACTCATTTGAATACTGAATGTTCCTCAAAGACATTTAAACGAATGCAAACAGAAAAGTATACATGAAGCTACTGGTGGTCCAATTTTAAGTAAAATTTTCGCACAAAGGGCTCCTTGCATCGGAGATTTACTTCTCTTTGCAACACATAAAAGTGTGCGAATCTGTTTTTTAAAAAGGAAGAAAATTCCCTATCATCATTGTGCCATTTAATAGAAGTTGGAGCTGAACCGAAACTGCTAATGAATTCGAAAATCCTATCTATAGTACGACACACCGAGGACAGGAGAAGATCAAACCATAAGGAAACGGAAATAAAGAGCGTGCCTTTACTTTTTTTTTAAATGTGAGCATTTTCTGTCAGAGGAATTTTCCCCACTCCCCGAAATTTATGAAGTTAAGTTACTTAAAAGCGTAAAGGAACAGAAACCTATTATTAACTATCAAACTATTGAAAATTTAAGAAACAAATTGAAACCCTTCTTTCAACTTTTGTACGATCATACTACAAATTAAATAAATAAACTTACCTGAGCGATAGCCCATTTCACCATAGGACCGCAAGCCATACTGGCACGATTGACCTTCTCAAAGTTATAGTCTGGATTGCTTAGATACTTTGTCTTCATCTTTTCACGTACCTCATCGCTTCAGAAAATTCATAAAAATTCAATGATTAATAAAAAGTTCACTTCTTTAAATAGAGTTAAGAGGAAAAAAAAAATTCAAAACATTTTATGTCGAAAAAAATATTAAATTATAATCGAAAACGTGATGAAAACAAGCAAAAGCATTGATTAAAGTTTAATTTGACTGATTACCGTTATATATTTTTTTAAAATTTTTTTTTATTTTTTTTATTAAACATAAATAAAATTAGAAATTTGATATTTACATTTCCTTCACCAAAAATAATAAAAAAAAAAAAAAACAAAAAAAAAAAAATATTAAAATACATTTTTCGTTGAAGTAAATAAATTCGAATTAGCAAAATAAGTTATAAATAATAATAAAATAATTTTTTTTTGATACGAATTAGATGGTAAGTGTTTTATTAATATTTGTTAACATGCTTACGTTATGAGTTCAGTACCGAAGTTAGATACAATTGAATTTATAAAGTTTTCTCTCATTATAACGGCACGAATTGACTTCCAATCGGTCGCATTCTCTCCAAGGAGCAAACATATCGACTCTAATGCCAATTTCACCACAGCTGGTGGATTGGCCATTGTTCGCACCTCGACGAGTTGTTGCTTTTTGATCGATTTAACAGCTGAAGAAGGAATTTTTGTTGTGATTTTAATATAATTTTGTTGTTTTTTTTTTATAATTCAATTTGCTAGGCCAACAAGACAAGAAGTAGGAGGAATTATTTTGTTTTTTTTTTTTGGAGTTGTAACGTAAACTTAACTAGAAATTTTACTTAATTAAAATAAAAAAATAAAAATTATCCAGCGGCGAAGATTGAAACGATTGTTCGAACAGAAAGAATTGTATGGCATATGTTGGCTTAGAAATTATGGTAGCAACGAAGACTTCTTGATTAGCCACACATTGAATTCAAGATCACTACGAGCATTGCAAGCTGAATAATAAAAAAAACTTGGGTTACCTACAAAATAAGCAAAACCTCTCGAAACATCTTGATGATATCAACCTAACTAGTCTGCAACAAATGATTTCCCTAAAAGCTTTCGGGGCTAAGCTTGATAAGGTGCTATCAGACGGATGGCATCCTGACTTCACTATAACGTAGAATTTGTAGTAGATGACATCTTTAGTACAAATTCAACATCATAGTGACGTCAGGATATCATCTGGATGACAAGTTTGGATGATCGCCTGAGAGCACCTATAGATGTCAATAATAGAAGACCTTCACAATACCCAATATTTGAATATTTGCACGTGTCGCGTTTACAGGGCCAATAGAGGGCTAAGCCGTACCATCTTCCGACAGTATAGCACAAACGTTCCTTCCGTCAAATGGAGTTTGCTTTGCAGTAAGAGTAAGAGATCAGGCCAGGGATCGCGTATTGTTTCTACACTTCAATACATTCTCTTGCCACACTCGACTGAATTAAGGGACAAACCTGACTTGTCGTTTCTTGGGAGCGCATCAGTTATTTGCCCATAAGGCTGCAAAGAGAAAAGGATATAAAACAGTTCTGGGTAGAAGCCTGATCTTCTTGTTCTAGTATTTTTGTATGCATTCAGCGGCCGAGCTATATATTTATTTAAATCAGTTCATTTGCTCTGGAATCTAAACATGTATTTATTGGGTCTTTATTTAAGTTAATTCATTCAAACAGCTCGGAAAACTCTTTTGAACTCGGTAAAAAGAAGTGGCAAATAGTATTTAGTAAAATTAAAATTGCATTTTTATATTTTCTCAATTTGTTCACAATATCTATCCCCCTGCTTGGATGTTTATACTTTTGCAGCCTTTCAGTACTGTTAGACGAAGCAAAGCAATGGACCGAACAACAGTTAAAGTTGCGGTAGGGATTTGGTGTCGGATTGAATCATGTGTTGTTGCGAAAAATTCACAACCACTTAAATTGTATTAAAAAATGTTTACTTCGTTTTCATGTTGTGCTTAATACGAGTGCTTTCCGAGTCTAAATACATTCAATTTGTTTTTCTACAAACATCTGCGTTGTGTTTACCAATTCGGACAACTAATTGTAATAGATTTTGCCTCTTTGGTGCTTTATCTGGTACAAGGACTGTATGTTTTATAATAAAGGATTTATGCAACGTTGAATATAGGCCGCTTAAATACTTCGACCCTGTATAACTATGCAACGGTTTAGAGGCATTTTAGTATATTCTACTAAATACGAAAAATCTACGACCGGCCAAATCTTCACATTGCGCCAGATCCTGGAGAAGAGCCAAAAATTTAACATCGATACCCACCACCTGTTCATCGATTTTAAAGCAGCGTACGACAGAATCATACCATGTCCAGCTTTGGAATTCCTGTTAAACTGATACGTCTTATTAGGATGACTTTGGAGAATGCTCGCTGTTCCGTCAAAATTGGTAGGGATTATAATGAAACCTTGGACACCACCAGAGGGTTAAGGCAAGGTGACGCACTGTCGTGCAGCTGTTTCAATATTGTGCGTCAAAAGGTAGTACGGAACACTAGAATACACGTAGAATAGCTCTTGCTAATCGCTGTTCCTTTGGGCTAAATAAGCAATTGGGGAATAAAACCCTATCGAGAAGAGCCAAGGCGACGCTATACAAAACCCTCATCATCCCGGTCTTGCTATATGGTGTAGAAGCGTGGACTCTTACCCAGTCGGATGAAGCACCCTTGCTGCATTCGAGAGAAAAGTCATACGAACGATTTATGGTCCAGTAACGCATACTGGAAAAAAGCAAGCAAACAATGTTTGGCGAAGAAGACACAACAACGAGTTATACGTGATGTATAGCGACATAAGCCTAGTTAAAAAAATCAGCATATAACGGTTAAGATGGCTGGGTCATGTAGATCGGATGAACGTTGATGCTCCAGCGTGTAAAGTCTTTGACCCCGTACCAGAGGGAGGGAGAGACCAAGGAAGATCTCATCTCCGATGGAGCGACCAGGTAGAACGAGACCTCCAACTGCTTGGAGTGCGAAATTGAAAACGACAGGCTAGGGATCGGGCCGGCTGGAGGGGCATATTAAGTAAGGCCCAGGAGCACCACGCTTTGTAGCGTGGCTGTAAATACGGCTGTAAATGTTTATGTTCACAAACAATAAGCATCTGTGATTGACACACAGAGCTCTTTCACAGCTTGCAACGGCCGATCATCAGATTCTGTTAAATATATTCGAAGAACACCTTATCTGGACTCAAACGTAAACTGGCGATATTCTCTGGCACTTCGCCATTAAAGTCAGAAGTTAAGCTCGATCGGATGAAATGAACAGACCAGCCTACAAGTAACCATATCGTACTTTATTCTTTTTCTTTATTTTTCTCCCATCTGACTTCATTCAATACAACTTTCAACCAGTAGAATTCTTTTTTTAAATAGAGCACTTCAAGCAGCTAAGTTAATTTAACATATTATAGGCTAGACTTTAACAATTCAGCACAATGTCCAATCCACAAAACTAAAATAAACAATACAAATTTTGTAGCCCTGCGGAACAAAATTAAAAAAAAAATTATGCAAGAAACCATCGAGTAATATTCATAGAATATTTGTTTTCGAATTTAGGTCTTAATCGAAATAACAACAGCGACGCATACATCGTGGTGTGAACTAGGACAATGCATTATGTACATTTTTAAGTTGTTTGCAACCAACAATATAATCCAGGTGGTAAGTTGGTAAAATTTTTGACTTTTTTTTTATCTTTAAAAATTGTTTCTTCTAACGATAACGATTTTTTATCGTTACTTTTTAGTAAGTAGCGGTTAATATTACCTTCTGAGAGAAGATTTTACAAAAAATAGTACCCTATTGGCTCCAGATATATTTCTGTTCAAGTAGCAAAATTATAATGTAATTTACCTTCGTCCAAATCTGTTTCATATGAATGGGCTCTAAATACTGCTACTGAGGGCAAGCTATTGTTGTAATGTGAATCAAATGCCCGTAAGCTAAATCTGTTTTAAAATTCGTCTGATGACTTAGTTGAACATAAGTTTTCAAAAAAACATACAACAATATGTAACTCAAAATCTTTAATTTTGTAACTATAACTTAAGTAATAAAAAAAAGTTCGATTAACTTTTCATATAACTGTTTTTAAGATAACTCAAGTATTAAGTAGTCGCGGAGCTATTAACTTTTTAGAAAAACCAAGATTATATAAAAATGGCAGAAAAGATATAGAGTAAGTTTGGGTAACCTGGAGCATCCTTATTGTTTTTGCCAATATTTCCAATACTAAAGCTTTTTTTGACACGGTTAAAAGTTTCTTATGGTTCATTGAAGTGTTGGCCACCATATTTACTAACCTTTGTGCTTAGGTATAGTTGATAATAGTTCAAAACTGATCTTTTACAAAAGTGTCGGGTAATGTGCGCCCACAGTGCGGTTAGTTAATGTGGAGCAGGGCTTACATTACCAGAAATATATTAATCAAGGTAGAAAGTGCCATTTCTATTGAAGCTAGTTCTCATTTCCTCACTTGTACTCATTTCTTCGGCATTTTAAGGTGGATCTATAAATGTTTGTACAAAAATGTAGAGTACTACTGCACTAAACCTTGACCGTACTCCACTTTATCGACATTTGAAATTCTACTTTATTTATATTAAATTCAAGCGAAACAGCAAAACTCATCTAAAAAATATAAAAAAACTTCCCTTGATTTTAAAAATATAAACCTTTTAATGACGACCTCTCACCAAAACAAAAATCATCGAACTGCACAAAATCTATAGCTCGTGAACACGTAGAGATGATAGATTCGCCTCTCCTCTCCTATGAAGAGAGGTAAAGTAACGGCAAAAAATGTCTTATTCTCACAGGAAAACAAGAAATATAGGGGGTTCCAAAATACCCCCTTCTACTCCACATTACCCGAACTTACTCTACTCCATATTTTGTTTGATATGAAGTAAGGAAGTTTTCTCCTAAGAAACAACATTGCAGCATGTTCACAACATTGTTTCCCACAAACATTAAAGATTTTTCCACATTTCGCTTGGATGTTGAATGAACAAATTATCATTTTCATGTTTAAATGGAACGCGAAACTAAAGAACGACATGTGCCAAACAACGCACGGTTAACGGTGAAAATCGTTCCACACCAAAATTTCAACTAGATTTAAATGTTTTTGATTTTAATTCCTCGGACGTCCAACTACGAACAACGAATGTCGTGCACAAAACTTTACCTTGTGTGTTTACATAATACTTTATCGGCTTTAGGTCGTTCTAAATTTTGTGCGAAAATAAACGACGGCAGAGTAAAAGCAATTACTGTTTTCCTGTTCTTTTATTTCGCACTTATATGGGAGAATCCATCAAAGGATCAATAATAAGTTGAATGACACCATTAATCAGTCAGCTATGAGAACTGATCAATGGTGAGCTTTAACTCGTCCACCAGATACATTATGTGTTGCACTTAGTTAGAAAGTTCACTTGCACTTAATAATATGTGGGACGTAGTGGCTTAGTGGACCACTTAAGTTCAAATTAGGATTATGCCCTACCTTTTGCGAAAGTCTGGCAAACATCCGAGAGTAATAAAAGCTTTTTAAAAATAAATTGCCGTTCGGAATAGGCTTTTAACCGTAGGTCCCTTCTATACGTGTCAAAATATATATCTTTGCGCTTCGCTAGACTTTAGGTCCTGTACGGGCGGTTAACGCCTAATATTTATTTAATTCATTTATTTAGTTATAAACGTGTCTTCCTCGGCAAAGAAGAGAAAAGGAAGATTTGTTGTTTCCTTTTTAAAATCCGAAGTAAAAATTACTCTTTTTTTTTCGACCGAATATAGGCTTTATGGTGAACTGATAAGCATTCCTGGTATGGCGAGTATTACGGTTGAAGTGTTGAAGGGGAGAAATGCAACGGCAAATCTATTTCGTTTGAGCACTTGTGATGGTAGTATCGATAGAACAACGATAGGCAGAAGACATTACGACGATGACTAAGAGGGTCAAGCGAATTCGCAATATCTCGGTCGCCAATAAGTTTTATTGCACGTTTTTTAATTCTGTCAAGTAGCTCCAAATATGTAATTGGTGCACCGGACCAGATATGAGCGTTGTATTCAAGTTTTGGGCGAATAAACGCCTTGTAGATTCTAGCCAGATCAGAAGGGGTGAAATATTTCTTGCATCGCATAAGGAAGTCTAGACATTTCGCAGAGTTCTTGGCGACATCGAATATGTGGTCATTCCAACGAAGGTTGTCATTAACACACATACCCAGAATGGAAAGTCGTTCGGTTTCAGCGATGCAAGTGCCATTCATGGATAATGGCAGAGTATTGAGGTTTCGCTTGAATGACAGAAGACAGCATTGTGTTTTGGAAGCATTAAACTCCACTCTATTGGATTTACCCCACTCAAGAATGCTGTCAAGATCGGAATTTAATGAGCTTAACATATGTTGCCGTTGCAGTTCAACGCCTGAAGATGAGGGGCTTTGCCCAGGAAACGAATATGTAAAGCTGAGGGTACTGTCATCGGCGAAGGAATGAATAGGATTAGAACTAACAGATAGTAGATCATTTATAAAAATGAGAAAGAGAGTCTGAGACAAAACGGAGCCTTGGGGAACACCAGCATTTATTTGGTTAATTGCAGACTTGAAACCGTCCAAAACAACTTCAATTGAACGGTCCGAAAGGTAATTTCAAATCCAAATGCACGAATTTTCGACAAAAGAGCTTGGTGGCAAACTCTGTCAAATGCCTTTGAAATATCAAGCGCAACAACCTTACTTTCACCACCACGGTGAATAGATTGGTTCCGCTTTTCGGTTAGATATGTCATCAAATCACCAGTGGACCTGTTGCCGCGAAAACCGTACTGCCGGTCATTAAGAAGTTTTCCGGATTCGAGATAAGCTGACGGTTTATCAGCGTTTCCATGACCTTGGTAGGAAGGGACGTAAGTGTAATTGAAGGAGGGAGAGGAATATTCGCCCTTTTTTGGGACAGGCTGAACAAATGCTGTTTTACATCTTCTCGGAAAGAGCCCTTAAGAATAGGACAGATAGAAAAGCTTACGCAGTGGTTTTGCCAGCGTGGAAGAACACCTCTTCAGAACAATAGGGGAAATACCATCTGGACCAGCGGATTTATTTGTTCAGCAAAGAATTTAAATATTTCAAGCACTTTCTTAACTGCCCGATCTGTGATCTTTATACATATATACACAGAACGAACTCGATTAACGCAACTCCTCGATTTTGGCAATACTAAAGTCGTAGGACGTCTTGACTCTATAAGTGCAACTTTTGAAAAATGCTACTTCGAATAGTGCAACTTCTGGTGTTTATTCACGAGTTTTTATTTTCTGCTATTGGTTCGTTGGCTGACAGTTATTTGGTTTTATTTAGATCTGTACAAAATCCTTTACATACATACATACATAGGTACATATTTATGCAAGTGGGTTTATTTAGATCAGTTGCGCTTTCTTTAGTACAGGTCGTTCAGGATGGGTGTAACAACTCATAATATTTTTAGTGTATGTATTACATATCGTCCCCCCATGTCTGAAGCATGAATATGCAAATTTATTCAATTTTGAGTTAATTGGTTGGTTTGATTAACCTTTCTTAGTTGTATGTTACCATATAATCTTCTACAAGATTACAACAATATTCTACAATGTTCCGGACACCAAACCATTTTATTCAACGAGAGCAATTAACATTCAAACGTGATTTGCCAACATTTTCATTCTTACACATTCGTGCTTTTGACATGTGGGGCGATATGTTCATTTTTTGTATAGTTTTACCCTTCCTTTTCTTATTTAACAAAAATGTGTTCAGCAATAACTAACGTTTTAGTTTCGATAACGTTTTTCTTAACATTGTGGTTTTCTTTACAGAAATATAAACCCATATCGTGGAAAACGCCGTATGTGAGATTCCCTTCACTTTTAATTGTCGTATGCATCATGGAATCCGCCCGGGAAACTTCCTTATCGATGTGAATTTTGAATTTGAAATTAGTGTTTTGTAGTAAATGACAGGGGTGTGAAAGTTGGAAAAAAATTTTAAATTTAAACTAAATAAGTAAAATCAGTAGCAACATGGATAGTGTAAGCATGTTTGAATATTTTTAACAATCAAAATAAAGCATCCCCCGACAGGAAAATCGCACATTATTACGAGGAACTGCAGAAGACATAGTGAATCTTCTAAATTCAACGTGCGTTTTGTAACACATCATAATCTATTAATATCTTTCATTAATCTTCTATGTTTGTTAAGAGCTTTCGTCAATAACGCATAATTTAAATATGTTTTGAATATTTTGAAAACGGAGCTTAATACGAACTCGTTCTCGTTATCATCTTCACTGTCTCCGAAAGTGAAATTAGCAGCTTGCTTACGATTCTTTAACGGAGAATCTTTTGCATAGCACAGTCCACGTTTTCAGAAGTGCCACAAATGGCTTTCGCTTCAAAAGAGTGATGTTTATGACAAATGTCGAATCCCAGAGGTGGTAATGTGCGTTTATGGAACAAAATAGAAATTTATACAATAATCGTAAGAGATATTTCATCCTCTAAAAATTACAAATATTCTTGCTACCTGATGATCAGATATGCGACCATAAGATGTGTGGATGCAGCGAATCCAGGCTCCAACGACGACTGATTGATAAATATTTTATGAAAATAAATGCATTGAAATTGCAGCCAACAAGTAAAAAAAACGCAATGAATTAGCTGCGAATCTGATATGTCAAAGATTGCATGGGGAGTGTTCCTTGGTACGTTTTCTACGATGGTGTGAACCGCATTCACTTTGCCGACAGATGAACGTGTCACCTCGAAAGTATTCTACGATGACGATTTATGAATTTGAGTGAAACGTTCCCCACGGCGGATTCCACTATAGGGCTCTGATAGCCTTTTTAACTTAAATTTTTTATTTAAAAAAAATATAACCCAGTAAGTGCAAAAACATCGGTCATTGCAATTGCTTTAGTTTCTGTTAGTTGCGTAAATCGAGTTTGTACTGTAATGCATTTTTTTTTATTTTTTTTTTTTTTTACCAGCGAAAGTGAAAACTACTACTACTGTACCGGCATGGGACAATGACCATTCGATGCGAAATGGTTTTAGGCTATTTATTTATTTTTAAATTCAATAAAGTGCCAAACGCACTCAGCGTGTGCAAAATATAAATCTTAGCAAGCTCGGTTCAAGCTAAGTCTGCCTTTTCGAATAAATTGCATCCGTGAAGAAAAACACTACAATACCACTGGATTGAGTTGGTTCTGGATAACATTCTGAATGTTTCTGTTAAAAAAAAATCGAAACCACTCCAGCAAATATAATATACAAATGATAACCAGAAACTACAATTAAAAAAAAATATATAAAACCATTCTGTTCACCCAACCCAACCCAACCCAATCCTCTTTTTAATTTACATGAGTTTCCTAATTGCGAAGGAGAATTGTTTGCTATAATAAAAATAAGTCCCCAACCGCAACTAAACATTAATAACATAAATATAATATATATGAATTTATAAATAAATAAGAAAATATTTATACAAAGGCATGGCTAACCAAGAAGCAAAGAGAAATCAAAAGTAGAAAAGCCCCTGTTCTATGGCGAAACGAAAACAAAAGAAATATTTTGTAAATGATGAACCAAATAAAATCCTCATCCTTGCAGCAACATGAAGGTGTGATTGAGACTTAAGAATGGATGGTGAGGTTCCGAGGAAAATGATATTTTGTAGGTCTGCAACAACAACAGCAGCAACAAGAGAACAAAAAAAAAAGAGCTTTTAAAGCTCTCCTGGGAAAATATGTACGAGGAGAGCATGCTTCGACGAAATCAGTTATCAGTTAGTTACTTACACAACAGTTATACGAACATATTCTGCACCCTAGGGTGCGCGATTATAAACACATCAATAAACAATATTACAACGCGGGCGGGTCAGTAGACGAATAATAATAAAAAAAAAACAAAATTGAAATAGAAAAAAAAACATATACTTAGGATCTAGGATTAGGATTAGGATTTTTTTTTTTTTTTTTGCAAATTAGCTGCTGTTACTGTAGTGTTTCTTGTTTCTTTTTTGTGTGTGATTTATGTGAATGAAAAATGGTTTTGGTGATTGATTATAAATATCGATTAAAAATTAACAAATGCGTTTTCTTTTATGGTAAACAATTAAACGGGGGTAAAAGATATACAGAGAGAGCAAGAGAGAGTAGGGCGATTGATTATATTTTATGTGAGAGATGAATGAATTTTTTTTTTTTTGTTTTGTTTTGTTTTGATTTTGTTTTGTGTTCATAGATTTTCCGTACGTGATATTGGACGTTTCCAAATTAACAATAGACGAGATGAAGCCATCTTTAACCATAATTCCTCGAATGGACTTCCAGTCGGTTGCATTTTCATTGAGGAGCTCGCATACCGACTCTAAGGCTAATTTCACCACAGCTGGTGGATTAGCCATCGAACGTACTTCAGCCAATTGTTTCTTTTTGATCGAACTGACAGCTAATGGGATTGAATTGAACAAGGCAAGTAGTGGAATATGTGTGTGTAAAAAGAAATAAAAAAAAAATAATAATAATAAGAAAACGAGTGGTGCTGCGCAATGTCTGACAATGAATGGATAACGAAACATTTACCTTGTTGAGCATCGATGACAGCTGGTTCGACTTGGGCCAAGTCAGCCATGACGTATTTGCGCTTTTCTTCGATTTTGATTGTTTGCTCGGCAAGTTGGATTTGAATTTCCTGCGATTGGTTCTTCTTCTTTTCGGCCTCGTGCTGATCCTTGAACATTTGCTTGAGTTTGGCATTGGCTGCCTCGTTCTTAGCTTGAAGCTCTTGTGACTTGACTGCCAGGGATTTTTGCATCTCCTCGACTTGTTCCACTGTCTCAGCGATTTTGTTTAGACCGACGTTCAAGTGGAGTTGTTGTTCTTCAAGCTCGCTACGCTTCTCCGAATACAATTTCACAAAGTGATGAATGAAGTCGAGATAATGACGTGGTGTAATAGCCATTGTACGGCCACCACGCTTGGCCAAACGGGCGTTGGCTTGATGCAGTGTCTGGTGGACATAGACACAGCCGTTGATGACAGCGTCACGATGGGATGGTGTTGCGGGCACCAAGGGACATACAGATGGGAAGAAGTCGGGCGACGACCATGTGGGTTTCTCCAAGTCGACGCGGGTTGTGAACTCCTTGCCCACTTGGAAGAGTGCCGAATCAGACCAGTCACCGAACCAATTGAGTACACAACGATTGAACAGAGCTGGCGATGTTGCAGCTCGGTCTTTCAAACCATCGGTTGATGGATTCATTGTGAAGACCACGTGCAGATTTCGCATGACTTGTTGGGTGAACCTAAATAAACAAAATTATTTTGAAAACCACTTTCACTTCAGCCGCCTTCCACTCTCACCATTTGTACAGTTCATCGCTGGAATCAAGCATAAGACCTTCGCGTTGAGCGCCCTCCTTGCATTGTGTCATCAGCGTGGTGTACTCATCGCCTTCAAACAATCCAGGAACCTAAAATTACACACAAATCAAACTATTGCTCTCGTTAGAAGATATTGCAGCAACCAACCTCTCCGTTAGCCAACAGAGTGTTCATTCTCTCCAAGAATCCAGAGTCCAAAACGTTCGATTCGTCCAAGATAAAGGCAATCTTCTCGTCCTTGCAACCGGATCTTCGCAGCACACAACGCAGGTCTTCATCAAAGTCCTCGCTGGTGTATTTGTTGTGGACTTTGATTTGGAAAATTGACAAGCCATTCATCCAAGCCACGAAACGTGACAGAGTGGTTTTGCCAGCCCCAGATACACCAATGAGAAGCAGATGACCCTGCGGTTGCCGGAAGATTCGGTCGATACGCAGTACGTGCTCAAGAACTTCATCGAACAATACCAGTGGTACGTCCAACTCCTCCTCGTAGAACACCTTCAAGCGAGCTCGCACATAATCACGCAATTCCTCGCGATTTACCGGCATATAGTCCTTCGACAGCCAGTTACTGTACAGAATTGGCCTAACCAACGCCTTTTCTGAATCCACGCCGGGGAAGTGCTTCAAAGCGACAATGTCAATATTCTCATTAGTCCAGCGACGTTCGCTATCCTCAACCAAACGATCCTGGAACAGACGTAGTGCTTCATGTGCCCACAACCGCACCAGTCCCTCGACTGGCAGGGAGTCCAATGGACGAATAGCTTCGCAGATACCTCGCACCCATCTGGTCATCTCACGAGGCGAATACACATAATGAGGCTGCATGTCCTGAGTGAAACGATCTTGCGACGACAAATAGAATTCCACCATTGCATTGGTAAGGGGTTCCGCATAGCCACGCAGTGAGGGCATCAGACGCAACATCGCACGACTGAAGGTACCGTAGATCTGCTTCAATGACGTTTCTCCAGGGTAGTCCACGTAGATGATGGGCACATGCCGTAAGAAGCGATGAGAAAGAGGCTTACGACCAGGATCTGTCGGTGGATTACAAGCGCCTACAAACTGAATGCGTTCCAATGAGACCCAAGCTTGATCACTGGCCCTATAGAATCCTCTATGTTCCACCAACTGCCGAAGGAACGAGATTACGCGCTGAGTACCGTACATGTCCATGTCTGGCAAATTTATTTCATCGCAGAACAGCACAAGCCATTTGCCAATCTGAACTGGAGACAAGACTACTCCATTCGGAGTCTTCCTGTACTCGCAGTAGTGGTCGAAGGTCTTGAGAAGCAATTCGGGCGTGGTAGCTGATGAGAAATTCAAACCAACCACTTCCATGTCAGGAAGGGCACGCAATGCCGAGAACAGAGTCATGGTCTTACCCGAACCAGGTGGACCACAGAGAACTACAATTATAATTGGAGAAAGTTTCGAATAATGTCCAAAAATAATTTCTTATAGCTTACCCAAAGGTTTGTGTTCGGCCAGCCAGGTGTATAGCAGTGACTCGTGACGAACTGTATCCAATGTTGGTACAACAATGTCGGGTGAGGCCACTTTGTGCGTCTCCACTTCAATGACAGGCACCTTGTTGGACCAGGGCACCCATTCTCCAGACATGTTAACCTCGTAGTCGATGATTGGTGCACCAGCGGCTCCTGGCAGTGGAACCGTAGTAACACTGCGAACAAAATCTCCCAAGTCGGTACGCACTTTTAGCTTAGCATCTCCCGCAAATGACCACAGCACAGAGTAGACTAGCGCCTTTGGTACATACTGCTCCAGTTGATCGGGGCTCAATGGGAAGTCTGGATGCTGCGAGTTGAAGTTCAAAATGTTTCTGAAAATGCAAGCAAAGTTAGAGTAAAATCCAAACAAATGTAAACAAAAACGCCAACCTTGCAGCTTGATTTAACATAGAGAACAGCGAGCTGAGTGCCCGTAATCTTGTAAAGTCCATAATGTGTTCTTGGTCCATTGCGTACTCCAAAGAACGAACCACAATACCGTCCGCAGAGAAGAATGGCTGCAATAGCATTGCAATCTCCCTCTGCGTCTGCAGCGAGGGTGACACATCGTCTTCCTTATCCTTGCTCTTGACCATGCCAAAGTCCTCATCGCCATCTTCCAGTGGAATATTCCTCAATCGCAGCAAATAGTTTTCGAATATCATTTCCGTCGAGAGTACATCCTCAGAGAACCACACCATACCGCAACGCGATACCGTAGCCAGCGTGGCAAACTTCAAATCTTGCACTTCGAACATAACCCTAACATTTGGTGGCAGAGACAAACGCTCTCCGTTGGGGAGTGTTAGCAATTTATTGTCATCCAGCACAGAGTTCAAGTTCTCCACCCACTCGGGATCGACATCACCATCGAAGATGATCCATTGACGCTTGTTGATCTCGCCCCTTACATTGTCGATGATCTTCCTCAGAATGTGGGTGAACAGACCATCGGTCCATTCGCGAGTGTTTTGATCCATGACACCATAGAGTGCTTCCTTGGAGATGGCTTTCGGATCGATGACATGAGCAACTCCTTCCACGCCCTCGAAGCGTTCAAGAGCTTTGAGTAAAACCTTCCAAGCAGTCGATTTGCCCGAACCCGATGGACCAACCATCATCAAACCATGGTTAAGATTAGAGATTTGATACAATTGCAGTACCTTTGGTAGAAGAGAAGATAATCAATGTAGTTTGATCCATCAGAAAAGGAACACACTAAACAAAGAGTCCAACTGAGGGTAACTTTACCCAATTGAACTCTTTTTTTTTGTGGATGAAGGACGAAAAAAAATAACTTAAAACGAACCAAAAACTACAACAAAAAATCGCCTGATCTTACTTTTTCAACCCAAGTTTCACCGAATCCCTTTTGAAATTATGGTTTTCAGTAACAGATTCGAATGCAATAAAATATTAATTAAGGTTAGGACTAGTATCTAAGAAGTTGGTTAACTATGAATGGGGGCATGCGTGATGCCAAAATTACCTTCTCCATCCAGGCGGCTCCTTGTTCGTCTCCTTCGCCGCACACCAAGTATTCCTCGTTGCAAACTTTGCGGATTTCCTCCTTGAGACCGGCCATCTCGGCACGAGTGTAGCCCACGTTAGGGAAAACATCGCTCAGCAACGAGAACAACAGCGGAATATCCTCGGCAACGAGCTTGGGCACCATTGTCTCGCACACCGACTGAATGAGAATCTCCTGTTCCGGTAGATTCTCAGCCACGGAAGCTTCATCGATGTTCAGCTCTCCCCGAGCGCGCATTGTTTCCTTGATCTTTTGAATGCGGTCACGTTTTACATTACCAGCCGATATCAGTACAGACTTCAGGGCACGCAAGCCAAAGTCGTAATGGCTCTGGTTAGACAACTGTTCGTCGCACAGCTTGAAGAAGGGTACAATCTTGCAAGCCAATTTCTCTGCCTGACGGAATCCTTGACTGAATAACATCACCTCGGCGATAAGCTGGCGATCTGGAGTGGTCATAGCCAGCGAACGGAAGAGTTTCTTCAAATTGTCGGGCAGATTGGAACGTCCAGCATAGCCAGGATTCATGGTGATGAATATAGCCATGTCAGACGACACGCGAACCTGCTTTCCTACGAGCTCAACTGTAATGCTCTCCTTGTTGCTGTCCATTTCGTATTTGAGTGCTTCTTGGATTGTTTGAATTTGCTGTGAGCAAGCGGACAACATGCGCTCTTCCAAACGATTGAATTCGTCGAAGCAACCCCAGGCGCCGACTTGGCACAGACCGACAAAGATCCTGCCCATTGCCTGGAAATCAAAGGTTTCATCGCAATTGAAGACCAAAACAAATCGTCCGAGTTGATTGCCCAGCGCCTTCACTGATTCTGTCTTTCCTGTGCCGGCTGGACCGAATGGCGATCCTCCCAAGCGCGATTCCAGAGCCTGTGTCATTGTCAGGTAGCAACGATCTGTCAATGGCGTCTGAACTAGACGATCTTGAACACCGAGATATTCGAAGCCATAGTAGAAGCGAGCATTCGCCATGTGGATTGTTAGTTGTTGAAGGACCTTTAGAAATCAAACCAATGTACTCGAGAAATTTACGAACGCAACAAACAACTTACCACAGTTTGGCGAGGATCAAAGTAGAATCGCATTTCGCAGAGCCATTGGAATGACTTCGGATTGTTGACACCATTTGCAATGAGGCGGCGTGTCACTGTCCTCTTGTGGACAAACTCGTTGATCTGAAAACAAGAATAGATATTGTATAAGTATGCGTACACCTTGTTATTCTCATTCTTACCAAATGTTCCAACTTTCTGCGCCTCAATGGGGGCTGCTCCTGAAGCACAGAATCGGCCAGAACATTCAAAGTCGCCTCGACTGTTGTCAGCACCCGATTCAGGGGTTTGGCATTGGTATTCTCCGACGCCTGCTGAAGGGCAGCCTCCACATCTTCGGACCACAAAATCTGAGCAGCCAATACAACAATCTGGGCTTGATAGCCGTCACACCATTCCATATACTTTTGCGAATCAATCTGTCCATCTCTGAACTGTTTTATGTCTTGCACGGCCTGAGCCAAATATGACGCCAATGTAAAACGCATTTGTTTCTCGACCAAGCTCAGCCACTCGTTGATCTTGGGATGCTCCACGGTGGACACTGGGTTGATAAATTTCACCTCTTCTCCTTCTCGCGAAGCAATACCTAGGATAACGGTGTTATCTTCGTTCAGCAAGATCGCAGCGACACCAGCAAACATCTTTTTGAAATGCTTCTGTAGACGGGCAATGTTCTTGCTGTTTCCAATGATTTCAAGCAGATCCTCATCACCGACAAAGTAGAAACGTGGGAAGGAAGTTCGTTCGCGTTCCAAGTACTCTCCCAAAGCCTTTTGGATTTTGCCTAGCAAATCAGCCAAGCGCTCCAATGATCGCTGCACTGCTGGTATGTTCAGTACATCCATTACCTTCGGCGATTTAGTAACCTTCTTCATCAGACCAAGGAACTCTGAACTAATGCTCTGGAAACGCGATGTTTCCACCGGCAAAAGTGTTTTTATGTCAGCGCTGCCCGAAAAAATTCCCTCCAAATAAACCCAGCGACGTTGGACATCGATCCAGACATCAAACAACGCATTGATTCGGTTCAATTTCTCCTCCCAAGTGAGGGCTTCCTCCTCAAAGACCTTGTAGTAGGGGGACAACTTCATTGCGGCGACAGAGTTGATGTGCTCCTTGACTTTGTTGAACAAGTCATCCCAACCACGGATGATGCGGCACTTGTTCTGATAGTTAATCAAGTCCAGCTCGTAGTTCTGCCACGATTCACGAACTTGTTTCAAGAACTCCTCCAGAGCCATTTCACCCTGGGCCACCAGAATGATGTCCTTGACAATGTTCTCGTTCTTCAACAAGTTTACATCCCACACTTGACCCAGAGTCAGGTCGGAGATCACCCAATTGACGCGCAATTGCTTGGTCAACTGTTTCCAGTGACGTTCCTTCAGAGCGTCAGATTTTAGCTCGACAATCAACATGTTTACCTTGATGTAACTCTGAATGAGTTTCTTGACATATTCATAGCTCTCGTACATTCGCAGACGTGCTGGCAGCTCCTTAAGTTGACTCATCATTGCTTCGAGTTGTTGACGCAATTTCCTGGGTTGCACAGACAACCACGGCTTCTCCCTGGTTTCATCAATTTGAGTCCAAACCTTGGACAATTCACTCCAGACGCCACGCAAGTCCTGCAGCTCTTCAAGGGCCACATTCATGCGCTCGCTACTGTTGTTAGGAATTGCCGATTCTTGAAGTTCAAGCGCCTCCTTGGCTTTTGCAACATTGTCGCGCTCCTCCTTCAACCGTGAGTACTTGCTCTCGAACATTTGCAATTGCTGCAGAGCCTCATCTGGACGACTCTTTCCGCCAGTTGGTTTGTTTTTCTCCCAATCGTTCAGGAAATCGACTGTTCTGGTCTCGACAGCCTTGTCTTCGGCGACAATCTTTGCCTGCAAGCTAGCCACTTGAGTCTGAATTGCGGTGTCCTTGCGTTTGATGATTTCATTGAAGGCCGACCACTCGCCTTCGATGTTGTCTACGTGCAACCAATTGTTGGGGAACTGGAAACGCTGACGTTCCAGAATGCGCTGGGCCTCACGGAACACATCGACTTGTTTATCCCACACCAGCATGTCCTTCTTGAGCGATTGTACATAGGTGATAAAGCAGACTGCGTCTGAGGTGCTTGCCGCTTCTACAAAGAATAAAGATTTAGAAATTGGTAATAGAAGTGAAGATGGCTAAGTTACCAATGCTTTGCATTTCCAAATCACTTCGAGACTTCGAAACCTTAGTGTGGAATGTCGACATCTCTGTGCCGAGAAGAGTTCCAAACTTGCCAAGAGCTTCCTTGTGCCACGAGTCATACTTCAGGGTAACCTTTGCCTGTACCTTGGCATAGTCGATGACGATTGGTCCATATGCCCGTCGAGTGTCCGAGGTGTCGAAAGTGGTTCGAGATTTCCTTAATAAACAAATATACAGTTGGAAAAAAATTCGTTTTGCGTCATTATTGGCCACTCACTTGATATCGTTCAAACACTTGATCCACAGATTTACGTCTTCTCCCAGACGTCCGTATAGAGTGTCAGCTTGCAAGTCCCACAAGCTCTGGTAGCGCAGCCATTCATCGACGTAATTCCTTACCTCACTAATCTTGTCCTCAATAGAACCATAGGCATTCTCCAAAATCTTTCCCTCCGGCAACTTGGTCAACAAATTCCGATATGTCTGAGAAACAGGCTTGTCCAAGCCCACCTGATAGCGGGAGCTCTGTAAGCGAACCTGAGATGTCACGATGGCTTGCCAAGCAAACAATTGCTGCATAATTTGGAAAAGAGCCTCCTCAATCGATGGATACAAGTACATCTGCTGATTGGTTATGCGAATCTCGTGAATGGCATGTTGGATCTGCAAAAAAAAATGTAGCACCTTTAAACTCACAGAGACATTCAATATTGCCAACATTACCTGCGGTTCACCACCGAGTTTATGAGTTGGCTGAACTGGAGCATCTGTATCCATAGACAAGTCGACTTCCTTCTTGTTTCCTGTCAACGCATCAGTCCATGCATTGATACCGGCTTGCAGACGCAAAGCCAACTTCTTCTCAACCTCTTCATCTAGTCGGCTAACCCAAACATTCAAATTCGAGTATTGTCGCAGTGAAAGATCATCAACAGCGTGCTGGATCTTAGCCAAAATATCAGCAAATGTTGCCGCACTGTATGGGCAAGTTTCCAACGAACGCACATCCACATCGAGTTGTTCTTCGACGACAAGCAAATCTTCCACCTAAATTCGATATTAATAAGAATTAAATGTCACCGATTTCCAAAGCCAATAACACACCTTCTCCTGGAATTGTGTTACACACTCTGACAAGCGCTGAACATAGGGATCCAGTTTGTAGCTCTCCCAAACCAATGCGATTCCCTCAGAGATAAGTGCGAGAACATCTTTGCGCAGTCCAGCTACAAGTGGAACAATACTTGCGCGATCCTCAATCTACATAAAAGATATCTGATTAGAAAAAACCACCTGAACTCTTAAGGAAAACTTTACGAAACATTCAGACAGAGCCATTGTTTTTATAATTCAATGCGAAAAGGAAGAGAATATAATATTTGTTAATTTTTTTTTTTTTTAATTTTTACTTTTCTATGAAAGGGAAATGAGAATGCATGCAAGTTCTTTTTGATCACTACTAGCGGTTGGCTACTTAAGAAAATCAACTAAACAGAAGCGGGAAATCATTTAAAAAGAGGAGATATTTAGTTTTTTCTTTTTTTTTTATCAATCTACCTTGAATACAGAATTTTGTGCTAAACTCCTATTATTTAGCTGCATGGAAAAAATATTTGGTTTTTTTTCTTACTTTTTTTTTTTAATTGATAAAAAATTGTTCTGTGTTTGGTGGGGGTGAAAAAGAATGTGTACTAAAAGGTGAATGTAATGATCTTGAAAATCGCTATTTTTGTTTTTATATTTGTTGCGAGTTGTGCAAGTAAGAGGCGAGAGATTACTCTGTGGAATCCTTTGTGAGATGTGTGAAAGTATTATTATTAGGTGACGAGGTGAATTGATGACAATTGCATGTGCTGTTGGGCAGGTACAGTGTTGGCCAAAACTAAAGCAACTTATTTGTTCCTTCCTTCTAAAGAATTTTCTGTTACGGCAAATGAAAAATAACTGTTGTTTTGAGTGTTTACAGTTTACAAACACTGACAATAAACAAATCGATATTCGAAGGGTACGGTCAAACATGGAGGAGGGAACGTCATGGTTTGGAAATTCTTCTCTGGACATGGAATCGGCCCGATCCATAAAAAAGATGGTATTATGAACCGATTCGTTTACAAAAATATCTTGGAAGACGTTATGCTGCCACATGCCGACGAGGAGTTGCCTTTGAAATTGATCTTTCAACAGGATAATGATCCGAAACATACCGCAAAACTTTTTAAAAAGTGGTTTCAAGATAGAAAAGTTGAGGTCATGGAATGGCCTGCACAGTCTCCGGATTGCAATTCCATAGAAAACCTATTCGCTCAGGTCAAGGTGGCATGGGATAGTATCCCTGATTCCATAATTTCAAATCTTTTGCAGAGTATGCCTAGGAGGTGTGCAGCGGTGATCAAAAATAATGGTTTCGCAACAATATATTAATTTTAATTTAACGTTTTTAAAATAAATTAAATTTTGTTTTGGAGTTGCTTTAGAGCTTTATTTAGAGTATTTTATGTTTTCTTTTGTTTATGTAATAAGTAAATGGATTTCCTTTTATAATCTAGTTTTTGAAGGCAATCGCTACATTTATAAATAAAAATTGTGTGAAATATATTTTAATTTAAGCGGTTTCTTTAAAAGTTGCTTTAGTTTTGGCCAACACTGTATGTATATATGTAATTGGAAGTGCAATTCTTTACTGATGTAGAACATTCTCTCCTCTAGTTAATAACTCGTAAGCAGAATCTAATTAAGGCGACGAAACACATGTGAGCTGCAAAGGGGAAAAAATAACACGTGTTTCTCGTATGCTAGACTAACATAAGATAAGTATTTGTTTCTAGCCTTCCAATTGCAGGAACTTTTGAAAAAGTGAGTGATACGTTTGTTGCATCATCACCTCTTACTACTCACCACCGAGATGGTGAGTGCTGCAGGTCGGGATGTTATCAAAGATGGCGTTTACAGTTCCAATTAGTTCAAAATAGTTATGTCCCTAGATAATATGCTTCAACATAATTTGAATCCCACATCTATAGGGATCTTGCAAGGTGTTGGAAAAGAGTTGGTAGCGAAGAAGAAGAAAGCAGAAGCGCCGCAATTGATTAAATTGCTGGGTTTTAACCGACCGTCACCACGAAATCCCTGGTTTGATGAAGTGTCGTCAAAGATACAGCAAATTGACTTGCCTACAGACCGACGCTGCACAATAAGACGACACGAGAAAGACAGAACAAATCATTATTGACAGCAAATTGCGAACTGAGATCAAAGAAACGAAAGTGGCAAAAATGGATATAACGGTAAACGACGGCTACCAACAAGAAGGGCCACTCAACATAGACGAATCAGCCAGGATGTTGCAATCGACAGCTATAATTTTGATTAAAGAAACTTTAAGAAGGCAATAACGTTTGTTCAAAGGCCTTCTTCCAAACAACAAAGCAGACTCTATATAATATATGGCGTAAACGGCCCATACAGAACCTAAAGCCCAGCTTCTCCAACCATTGTATGTGCGTAGATATATATTTTTTACACAAATGAAGGGACCTACAGTTTAATGCCGATTTCGAAAGGCAATTTTTATTTTTGAGAAGCTTCTCATGACATTTCTTGGGAGAACCAAGGGATTTGAACCAGCGACCCCTCGCTTTGTGGTCCACATAGCCACTAAGCCACTGAACCCACTCTAGACTCTATATAAGACCTTAATAATCCCAGTGCTAGTATACGGATGAAAAACTCGTTGGTCGTTGAGTAGCTGTAGACATTTGTTTTTTGGAATCGGTATAAAATTGGAGGTCCCTTCCATGCGTGCCTAAAGAAGCTCTGTATGAGCTTTTCATGACATTATCATTCGTTGTTTTAAAATCCCAAAAGGTCTGCGAACTTCTCGAAAAACTAGATTTGCTATTTTCGGCCCAAAAAAGTTGCTAACTTTCCAAATTGATCTGAATCTTGATATCACTTTCTCACTGGAATTGAACAAAGTTGGTGCTTAGCACAAAAATTTCGTTAACGAAAAAAAGGAGTAGATCGTTGTAAAGGGTGATTTTTTAAGAGTAAAGTTTTCAGGTTGGCAGCACTGGTTAATAATGGAATAGAAGAATACCCTGCCATTTAATCGTGGAAAGACTTACAAACAAGCAACGATTGCAAATTATTGAAATTTATTATCAAAATTCGTGCTCTGAGTTCAGCGATGAGGCTCATTTCTGGCTCAACGGATGCAAAACTGTCGCATCTATAGTGATGAACAGCCAAATGCAATGCAAGAATTACCGATGCATGGGAAAAAACGACAGTTTGGTGTGGTTTATGGGCTGGTGGCATCATCGGTTCATTTTTCTTCAACGACGACCGTGGAAGAAACGTTACCTGAGTTACCAGTTGGCTGAGTTGAACTTGGTTGACATGTGGTTTCATCAAGACTGAATTTGGTGAGTAGCTTATCTCTCGAAATGGCCCTGTGAGTTGGCCACCAAGATCATGCGATTTAACGCCTCTTGATTATTTCTTGTGGGGGCTATGTAAGATCGTTAGTCTATGTGGACGAGCCGAACACGATTGATGCTTTACAGGATAAAATAACACGCATAATTCGTGGAAAACCGAAGGCCGAAATGCTCGAAAAAGTGACGCAAAATTGGACCATTTGAAACGGAGCCGCGAACAATATTTACATGAAGTTGTCTTTAAAACGTAAATGGCAAAGGCCTTTTTATCGATAACTATAAAAATTTTAAATATTTGAGTGTTTTATTGGATTTTTAAAAAAACTACGCTTAAAAAATAAGCCGTTAGATCGCTGATTGATCGAATAGCACGTGATTTTTTTGGCTTATTAGAGAGAGTTTGTAGGGGTGTCCCAGTGACTTAAAGCTTCAACTTGTTTTAGACATGATCTCTGCAGAAAAGTCTTTAGACCATGACAATTTGCGCAGCTATCATTAACGAGCGACCCAGCTCGTCTACTATCTCCGTACACTTGAGGAGCAACAATCTCCAACACGCTTTGATTGACCAAAGTTAAGAGTCACGGACATTGAGAGTTAGTACATAAATTAGTCTCAAGTTAAAATCTTCCTTCAGTCTTTAGCTGTCCCACCTCTTGCGAAAGTATGACAAACATCCAAGAGTAAAAATTGTCAAGCGAAGCTTGAACGATTTGTCCTTCGGAATTGGCAAAATTTATTTTTCTATAACTTCGTACATACAATACCTATGTATTTACTTCTTTCCTGGAATTGCGAATTGTAAGAACAGAGTTCTTTTTCTTAGTAAGTAAGAACAATCTGTTTGACGTATTTTCTTAAGCTTAAGTCACGCTCCGAGTCACGAAATGTGCGTTATCAGAACTATCCAAATGTTCTGTCCACAACGGTCTTGCGTTTAATCCGAAAAAGACCGAACTCATTCTGTTCATCAGGAAAAATAAGGTAACCAAATAGGAAATAGGAATAGGCACAATTAAATCCACACCTCATCTAGGTCTGCAAACGCTATTAAACATGCAACCTATTCAGCTATTCACTAAGAACGTGGCAGCCAAAGCCGCTTTTTGATTAAGAGAGAACAAAATTTGGAAGCTTGGTTATTGCGGACACTCAAGCATACTTGAAATCTTTGATCTCGACTACGAGAAACCGAGGTATGACTTTGAGAAAATTTTTCAGAATCACTATATG
Organism: Ferdinandea cuprea; assembly: GCA_963576555.1. Taxonomy (NCBI): domain Eukaryota; kingdom Metazoa; phylum Arthropoda; class Insecta; order Diptera; family Syrphidae; genus Ferdinandea; species Ferdinandea cuprea. The sequence continues at coordinate 23,876,861 of OY754960.1, forward strand.
CAAAAGACAGGACTGGGACTCACTTAGCATCATCATTAAAGGTATATCCGTCTATACGGATGGTTCAAAAACAGAAAAATTACAGGAGCTGGCGTCTTCTCAGCGACACTTGCTATGAACCAGTCGTTTCGACCGAGGGATCACTGCAGTGTCTTCCAAGCTGAGATCTATGCGGTTAAGAAAGCAGCACAGACTATCCTATCGATGGGACTACCAGCAATGGAAATAACCATCTGTGTGGATAGTCAAGCAGCACTTAAAGCAATATGCTCAAACCTTGTAAATGCGAAATGTGTTACAGATTGCCTCTTGGCACTCAGGGCTATACGTTATCACTCAGTTGTACTTTGCTGTGTTCCTGGACACTTTAGGGTGGAAGGGAACGAAAAAGCTGACAAATTAGCCAGATACGACTCTGATATGAACCTCGACTAGCGGACGGAGAGGTGCTACCGCCTTTCAGCAGTGCTTAAACTTTTATTAACGGCGTCATAACCCAAGGTCTGTGGCCTGTTGTTGATACCAAAAGATCAAAGTCCCAAGTCTCTCTTAACAGAAGTCAAATCCGGATGCTCTTCGGGGTGTTAACCGGACAATGCATCACAGGAAACATGACTAAAAGGCTAGGGCTCTATACAAATGACTTCTGCAGACGCAACAGAGATGAGGAGGAAATAGAGTCCGTGGAACATCTTCTATGCCCCTGTCCAGATCTACAGGAAAGCCGCTCATCGTGCATGGGAGCACGGTTCTTCCAAAAGTCTGGACGACCAGGTTACCTTTATCAGACTTACCAACAGATCGAAGTGGTTTTGTTAACCACATGTCCTAACATGTACAAACAAGGTACTCACAACGGCCCTTCATGGCCTCTTGATGAAATTTGCGTCTGCTGCAAAACTGCCCTCCTAGCCTTACCTAACCTAAGTGACGCAATTCACTTTAGTCTCAAGTAGTCATGATATCATTATAACTTCAAAGGACCGGACGCCAACTTAATGTCGTAGAAGGATGCAAGCTTTTGAAGCAAAACTACTATATCAGAACATATATCCTGACCTGCAGCCGTATTACTGATTAACTACCTGATAACGCTGCAGTTCCATGTAAAGCCAAAATAAAGAATAAGGCATAATTTCCCTACATACAAGTTTCGACCACGGCTCTACCCTATATTTTTAAGAGAATGCAACACTCCAGTTTGATGATGATCTGATTTTCTTCACAGAGCCTCAGGCAAGCTAAACTCTGCCACGACAAATGAGTACGACAAAATTTACCTTTACTAACTGCTGCATCCGCCATCCACATATTCACAGCAAATGTTTTCTACTCGGACGGTTAAAAAATAAAGCATTGCATACCTCATTTTCAGCCAAAAAGTAAATTTCGAAAATATTTTTTCTAATTATCCCAAAAACAAATCTAAAGCATTTCATCGACAACTTATTAACGTCGATTCATTTTATGCTAGAGAGCAAAAAACATGCCAAAACGTCACAATGGTATTCCACAGACAAACATTTAGCAAATTTGCATGATCATTACACCGAGGTAGTAAGTAAAATAAACTAAAATCAAAAACTGTCCATTTGTGTCAAGAGTTCAGTTCGAATAAAACAATAACAAAAAAAAGAAACCAAGCACTTGGGTGCAGGTGGTAATGATGACAAATGACCAATCCAAATGAGACTGAGAAATTAAAAATGTTTTTAAAAGTACTAAATCGTGTTACAATGTGGTCGATTATGTGTGTAACTGTAAAAAATATATTAGTTTAGGAAAATAAAATTCGAAAACTACAGTACGGGACACTGACAAAACATTGAGTGCGAGTGACTCACCTTCTCCAATGTGCGTTCATATGTGCGAACACTCTCAATCAGAGAGATGGCATACGGGTAGATTTGATTGGCTTGATGAGCCTTGTTGACGATGGTGAGGGGAACCCTGCAAGGAAAGGATGAGTTGCAAACCATCAACAATACAACAATACGTACCTGAATCCAAGATTTTTGATGTTCCTCACTTCTTTAGAGAGTGTGATGATTTCGGGAAGGAAATTCACTCTCAGCTTGAGGACATTGCCACGACCAGTGCGAGAGCGAGCCGATTCAATGGTGAAGATGCGGCCATTTATGCCAAAGTTGCGTTCCTGCACTTTTCTAGCCCAGTCTTGGAACACCTCAGAAATGGATAACTTAGCGCGGAAGCTATCTCCATCCGCCTTCAGTTTCTGGCCGTCAATGTGCGACTCCCAGCCCTTGCCGAGGACATCCTCGACGCGCTTCAGATACATAGTCAGCTGGTTGTCGATTTGACGAGCCCAGATGATGGAACCGGCCACGGGTGGCAGATCGCGGACTACCGACAGTCGGCAGGACTTGCTTTGGGGGTATTGAACCTTGAAATTGAAGATTGATTTTTGCATCATTAGACCAAACTGAACGTGGCAGGTATGCATTATTTTACCTTGAATTTTTCATGCAAAGCTTCAATATCGTCTTTCACTCGTTGAATCAGCTGAGTTTGATACTCCCGGATGGCGCCACGGATGTGAGGACGCACAAATAGCGCGTTGAAACGCGAGAAAATCCTAAACATCTCGTTTGCGTTTTTAGCTGTTCCCAACTGATCACGAAGATGGGCAGTGATCCTAGTCTCCACGCGATCTGCAATGCAATTGAAATTTAAAAAAAAGACTCCCGCGAGAATGATTTGGAAAAACTCACCAATTCTTTCCTCATAGCGCTTGACGGCAGCCTCCCAAGCTTCAGAACCTTCCTTGGTGATGTCCAAGCAATCAACTTCCTTGACATTCTCATATGCGAGATTCACTTCTTCAATGGCGTTGGCGTCAGCTGCCTCCAAGCTGTATGGTTGCTTAACCTCTGTGGGTGCGTCTACAGCAGCGGCATTCTGTTGTTGCTTAGTGGGGCGCAGCACACGTAAAATTACAGTCCTCAACTGTTCATGCTGACGCCGGAACTTCCTCATGTGCTCCATGCGAGCCTGCAGTTTCTTGTGTGCAGGTGATACGCGCCACACCATCTTAAGATGCTCATCGCGCTTCTTCTTAACAATGTCTCGCAACAAACCCTGCAATTTGTCGTACTCATCATCCCAGCAGCTGAAGATTTCGAAGCATTGGTTCATAACCCGCTCGAATTCATCGAAGGGAATATGCATTAGTCGTCGGGTGCCGAGCACCTTCAACAACTGCTGGCTCAGATCCCGCGAAATAGCTTCGATCAACTTTAAGCAACGCTGGATGGGATACTTGGTGTTGCGCACCTTCCGCAGATGGGAAAATATCTGCTGCACGGCTGGACGAATTTTTTCCAACTCCGTGGCAGAGAGTAGATCATTGATTGGGAAGTCCTTCATCAGAGGATTGTAATCGGCGACCATGGCCAAAGCCTGCTTTAGACCAGTGTCGGTATCGAACGAAACGGTTGCATGGAAACGCTTTCCATGCTTCAAAATGTCCAATGTCAAAGCCACTTCTGGGGACTCGCGCTTCTCTTGAATCCGGTAGAGAGCCCTTTCCAGGTTCAGCCAAAAGGAGATCTCCTGCAGGGCTGTTCCCGACGAAGGATCCCTGTCAAGCTTGGTCACCTTCTTGATCTCCTTGATCCAACGATTCACACCGTTCTGTAGTTGATTGAGAAACGTTGAGTCATCAACTTTGTCCCCAAAATCAGCAACCTTTGCTTTGCGGTTCTCTTCCGCGCACTTTCGAATTACATTGGCCACAGAGCCATGCGCTGCAAGAGTAATCTCCGGAATGTCGATGTTCTGCTGGAGATGCAGCAGTCCCATCTCCAGTTCGGCCAACTTTTTCTCCACAGAAGGGGCCATCTTATCGCCATCACGATCCGCCCGACCAGACTCCTTTACGTAGCTCTTGAAAAACGGAGCCAAGGACTTGCTAATAAAAGCATGGAGCGTCTCGTAAGGTGAACCTTCCGAAAAATTGATCAATCGAAGCTGCGAATGAATAGATTTGTCAGCCTCAATAACAGCGCCGCGTTTGATACAGGCCAGCGAAGCCATTCGGCTGTTACTAAAATGAACGTCATTGCTAATGTAGTAGGTCACGGACTCCTTTTCCTCTTCGCCTTCAACTGGTTGCTCATTTTCATCTTCTGACAAGAAAGAGAAAAATGTGTCAGAATCACTGCCAAGGCCAAACGATGTAAATATAAACAAATGACACGCCTCGCCTCGTTTGTTTAGTGTTTACACCGGCTTCGTTGTGCATCTGCTGCCACCACAGCTGACGAAATCAACAACAAAACGTTACGTCAGATTTCTAGCAGTTTCAGTCGAATGCAAGTTAATAACAAAACGTCAAACTCCTACCGGTTGTCAAACGGTGTGTCATCGGCCGATGACATCACCAAAAGGGTAGACGAAAGAAAAAGGTGAAAATGAAATTCCAATTGGAAAAAAATGGAGACAAAGTGGAATCGCTTCCTGTAAATCTAAAACTGACCAACCTTCTGGTTAGAAAATTTCACAAATGTGCCTTTGAAAACTTTGGAACGAATAAAGCGCTTAGGGAACCTGCTTTTATGCATGCCAACGGGTTAGGTCAATGAAAAAATCAATAGCATCATCACCTAGGTCGGCCATTTTGGGCGTGTTGCAGTGCAATTATCTGAAAAAAATTCTTTAGAAACTCTTATTTTTACCTTTCAGGCAATTCCTTTGGATGTACAAAGCCTGCACTTGAGGATCACTGAGGAACTTTTTAACGCATTCCTGATTAGCGGGGTCTTCCAAGGCCACATTTAAGGCTGGTGGAACCACGTCTTCTTCAGGCAGCAAGATAGTCACAGCTTTGCGAATGTAATTTGCAAAAGGTCCATAATCCACAATTGTTACACTAACGGTGTCCACGGGAGCCTCCGTGTTTTCCAGAGAATCTCCCATGATTGGTTTGCGACACTAATCACAAGTTTTTAGTTATTTTTTTATAAATTATTGATTTTTTGCACAAATTGAGAAATTATTTTTTTGCAAATTCTTATTAAAAACGTCTGCACTCGGCTGGTTAGAAAATCAGAATGACTGAAAAATTGCAAATGAAAAGCACAATTCGCACAATTCTAGAGATGTGTGGTTGATGGGTGATAAAATTGTACTAGTTTTGTTACAATAGTATTTTTCTAATTTGAATGCCTAGAAATATTTGTCATTAACTAATTAAAGTGTATGTACCTAAAGGGTGATTTTTTAAGAGGTTTAGAACTTTTTTTAAAAAAAAAACACAAAAAATTCGAAAAATGAATGAAATATTTATTTGAATCGATAGTTTGAACCTTGCAATTTAATGTTTAAAGATAATTTCACGCAAATGTTGACCGCGGCTGCGTCTCAGGTAGCCCATCCGCTGAGTCCAATTTTGGCATACTCTTTCACACATATCGGCCGGTATCTCACGAATGAATGCATGGATGTTGGCTTCCAGTGCGTCAATCGAAGCGGGCTTGTCCCTATACACATTAGCCTTGGCATACTCCCACAAAAAATAATCTAATGGTGTCAAATCGCACGATCTAGGCGGCCAATTGACCGGCCCGAAACGTGAAATTAACTGTTCACCAAACTCGCCTCGCAATTGCGCCATTGTTTCGCGTGCTGTGTGGCATGTGGCACCGTCTTGTTGAAACCACATATCATGCAAGTCAAGAACTTCCATTTTGGGCAAAAAAAAGTTTGTTATCATCGCTCGGTAGCGTTCACCATTGACAGTAACGCTGCGATTCGCATCATCTTTGAAGAAATATGGCCCAATAATGCCGCCGGCCCATAAACCGCACCAAACAGTGGCTTTTTCAGGATGCATTGGTAGCTGTTGCGATGCTTCTGGCTGATCTTCACTCCAAATGCGGCAATTTTGCTTATTTACGTACCCATTCAACCAAAAATGAGCCTCATCGCTGAACACAATTTTTCGATAAAAAAGCGGATCCTCGGCCAGCTTTCCAAGAGCCCATTCACCAAAAATTCGGCGTTGTGGTAGGTCGGCTGGCTTTAGTTCTTGCACCAGCTGTATCTTAAAAGGCTTTACGCCCAAATCCTTCCGCAAAATTTTCCACGTAGTGCTGTAACAAAGGCCTAACTGCTGGGAACGGCGCCGAATCGACATTTCGCGGTCTTCTGTCACACTAGCTGATACGGCCGCAATATTTTCTTCAATACGCACAGTACGTAAACGTGTTGGTGGTTTAATGTCCAACAAAGTAAATTTGGTGCGAAATTTGGTCACAATCTTCCGAATAGACTGCTCAGAAGGTCGAGAATGCCGATCATAAAATGGAAGCAGCGCGCGATGAACATTTCGAACCGAGCACGAATTTTGATAGTAAAATTCAATAATTTGCAAGCGTTGTTCATTTGTAAGACGATCCATGGTTAAATTGCAAACCAAACTGAAGCTGTTTGACAGTGACACAAGGTACTAAACACACGTCAGCTGTCAAAACCAGTGTTGCCAAAACCAAACCAGCTAAAAAATCACCCTTTACATATTATTACTTATATTAATATTGAATATAATCTTCATGCATAAGTATATAGTTTTTGAATTTCTTCGCATTACAAAAGAAACAATAGTATGTATCGTGAAATCTTAATAAACAATAGATAAATAGATCCGCTGGAATACCAGAAACCCTTTGGGACTTCAATTTGGTTAGGGTTGAAATGCAGTTTTTTTGACGTCTTAGACAACAAGTTTTTTTGACGTCTTAGACAACAAACTTATTTCGATTTTCATTGAACTTTGGAGAAACTGGTCTGAAAATTCATATTTTTTTTAGCTTTGATGAAATTTCCAAAATAAAATTATTTATGACTATATAATATATTTTTTAGCGATTTAAACTTCTTGTAATATTATGTGGTTTTCCATTAATATCTCACTTTGTTTTTTCCAAACAGCTTTTACTGCTAAAAGTAGGTATTTTTCTTCTAAATATGCATCAAAATTGAATTAAGTAATTACACATTTGAGAAGATTAATTCACATATATCTATTTTAATTTTCTTGTAAAGAATTATATTTAATGGATATCATCAAAACTGAACAACTCCGCAAAATGTATACACCAAAGTGACATGAGGTTTATGGATCATGCGGTTGGTTGTTTGAGATTCGCTGAAACTGGTCTAATTCTAAAAAGACAAACAATTTGGTCTAAATCTTTGAAAAACCAAATTTTTGGATCTAGTGGAAGGCTATATTAGAAAGGAACTATTGCCAACTGGAGAAGGTAAATGGAGAAATGTCAAAAACATCTCTTTTCATTCCACGAAACTTAGGCTAGGCAAAAAACACACGAAATGAGTGCATTGAAATTGCCATTCTACAAGGGTCTCATTGAATTTAGATATATAACGTACTGAACAAGAGTTTCTCTTACTTACGACTACTATGATATCGCTACAAAAAGAAGAGGGTTTGCTTGAATATTTATTCTATCGAAAATATGTACTTAACTTTCAAAATTTCAACCCTGAAGGGCGACTATAGTCTTATAAATAAATATATTAATTTCCCTGCGTTTGTTACTCTGAATAACATTCATGGATTCTGCTCGCCGGAGCTCTGATATGTCCTACCAATCTTGCTTAGTACTTTGGATCAGGTTGATCAACATACATAAATATAGTTCGTCACCGAATCGTCTCCTCAAAAATCGTCAATAAAAACGGAACCAAATATCAAGAAGACCAATCCAAACGACCAAGGATATCTTAATCTAGTAAAGAAAAAAATCTATACTTCAGTCAGATGTTTAAAGCAGGACTCCTCGGATTACCAAAATTTCATATAGATTTTGGTGTTCAAGGTGCCATAAGATGCGGAGTTGATTTTTTAATCCAAGGAAACAGAGATTGACAAGCGCTGGATTTTTAAACAAATATCACATTCAGATGTGTTAGTACAGCGTCCCTTTATTCCTCAAAATAAAAGTCGATTGTGTCGATTGTGACGTTCTGGCCGATTCGTCAATCCCTTCTCGTTGACAGCATACACTTTGTTTTACCATTGTTAACCGCTAGATCAATTTTGGAGGCTATTTTTTCTATACTTGCATTTGCATCCACCAAGCACCAACTATATACAGCTTGCTGTGTTTTTAACGTTAATATCAATTTCATCGGCGTATGCAACTGAAGAAAGATCGCACTTTGTCGGTTTTTTTATGAGTTTTGCAGAATTATTTTTCCTTTAAGAAGCGGCGTCATCCGAGTTTGGCAGGGGTGCTAAAACTAAACTGTCCGTCTTTAAAGTCTATATTAAGACGGTGAGAATCTATCTAATATTTTTGGGTTTTCTCCAGATTCTCCCGTAGTGTGAATATTTAGTTAATTGGGCCAAAAAACCCAAGTATAGGGAACATATAGATCATTGACAAATAGTTGCAGGCGCTTGCACTGATGTCTCTAATAGTTGAACTGTACAGACTATGATGAGGTTCCATTCATTCTTCCTACCAAATCTCGGAAATGACTTCAGCGGGTAAGTCCCTATGGCTCAGTAGCGTTATTGGCCTTTAGTTTAAATTTTTCGCTCACGACAAGAAACCTTAAGACTACTTACAACAAGACTACACCCAAATAGACGCTGCTTTCGTTCCCTATAAAAATTCACCGCAATAATGATAATGCCTCTGGTTAATTTGTGAGCCCTTAGATTTTAATTCCATAGATACAGTTTAAGACTCTTAGTTATTCTGGTTTTTGTTTCACGAATGAACTACAATTCATAATTACATGATATTCTTTTCATTGGCTGCTCTAGAAGGTGTTTTGATTAATTTTAATTTCATTGTAAGTTCCCTACGAAAACTAAGCTTAACCTCCGGTCTTATTAGAACTCTTTACAAAGTGCTAATTTGCCTAAGTCATATCGATGTTGCAATGCAGTCGAAATACCCAATAAACCCGATAAACCAAACTATCGATGCATGAGATAACATACGACTTCTCAAAAACAACGTTTATGTCAATAAAAATGTCATCTACATCGGACTAAGCATAAATACGACAATCCCATAAGAGGGGGAAATAAATTTAGTTGACATTCACACTACATTTTTTTTTATTTCTATTATTAGCCAGCCTACACTTTTTCAACATGCACAATAGTGACAACAATTTATTTTGATTTACACTAAAGTGATAATTATATAGCAATTAGGAAGCCACAAGCTACATTTTTATTCATTCACTCACCGCTAGTTAGGGTGTATTAGCAGATGTATCTATGCTTTGGAATATAGTACAAAACTTCTTAAAAGCTGTACAAACTTTAAATGTGCGCTGCTAGTACGTCGCAATCAAGTTCGGTAACCCGTCGGGTGCGGATGAGTTTCGAAAAATCTCTGCTCTTGTTTGTTATTAATCAATAAGAACTCTTAATCGATCAATATGACTTCAATCAACTCGAAAACGTTTGCTTTTACCAGTTTTTTGGTTGTTCAAATAGTTTTTTTGGCGCTATTTTGGATTTTCGTGCGTTACGACAAAGTGGCTCTGCCAACAGAAGCCGGCAATGCAACAGAGGATGGAGCACACGAAAAACATGAAGATTTATCGAAATATCCACGTGAGTATTGTTAAACCTGCAAAGTTTTACCGTTTATTAACCAAACAAATAAAATGCAAATTGCTGAACACTAAAACTTCTAAAATTGTTTGCCAATTTACTGAGCGAGAAGCTATACGTGCTATTTAATCCAAGTAGATGTTAATTAATTGGATAAATTGTGTTTGGTTAATTTGATAGTCATGCGAATAGTACAGATTGAAATTCTAGATAAAAACGTGCATGTTCGTCTGTTTCTATACAAAATTCCAATTAAATAAAATAAGTAAACACATATTATATTAGCCAGCGGCATTTTCATAATACCAGGCAAGGATTTACCTAAGGGGAGTCAGAATTTTGAAAAGAAATGTTCTTGCATTTTCTCAAAGTATCCGATGAATACTTTTCGAGTTATTCAACAATGAACGGCGGGCTCTCTGACGCTAGACAGCGTCGAGTGTAAACGTTTTTTTTTTCAAAACTATGTACTTTAGGTCGGTCTGTTAAGGACCATCACTGACATTTCAGATGACGTCTACCCAAAAATAAAGCAGATAAAATTGCAACTTTCAAATCAAACAAAAAAAATAACATTAGATTTTCATGTAAAAAGAATACAAAGTTATTGATGCCATTTCTGAAGCTCTCTTTATTTTCTATAAAAAAAAAAATTGTGTAGAAAATTCTCAATCCTTTCAAATTACTCTTACATTGAAACTACCCAAATAATAAATTTGTTCGAAAAAACTATAGATAGACACACAGTCGCTCCACCAACTTTTAAGCCTCGGAAACATTTTTATATGGCAGAAATAGACGAGTCTTAAGGTGCGATCAGACGGTCATCAAACCTTGTCATCCGGATGACATGCTAACATCAGAAAACTTGTTTATTTCAGAGGGGATTACCACTTTAGGATACATTCTACGTCATAGTGACGTCAAGTTGTCATCCGGATGACAAATTTGGATGACCGTCTGATCGCACCTTTATGCATACATTCATCACATTTGAGAATGTTTACTGTAAAACTGGAATTGCTTTTGAGTCTTCAACATGTTTTAAGAGAAAATAGTCATCTGACAGTGGAATACCAACATTCAGCTTTTGCTTTTAACTTTAAAAGAAAGTCATAGGCAATAGTCATGTATTCCCTGAATGCAAATCAAATTGGCGATATTCATTCTGCTAGTCAATAAATGAATTGAGTTAAATATAATTCTTTTATTTTAGTTTGGTTCGTTAATAAGGTTGCGATGTCGCTATGATTTTTAGGAATACAGATTTTTAAGGAGATTTTGATTTTTTTCCAGCTTTTTCTTTTATATTTCCGAGGATGTTTCGATCAAGAGGAAGAGATCATGACTTTCTGCTTTTTTACTGCATCTCTACTGGTCCCTCTGTGGGGACCTGTTAATCTTCTCTTCTTTAGCAAATTTCGATATTAAACCAGCTTTACAAAAAAGTTTGAAAGGTCGGGTAAACCATTAAAAAAAATACCCACCGTTTCTTAATAGTTAACAGTGTCTTTGGCGTTGTATTCATTGACTGCGCCATAGGTTGCGCGTGAGAAAGCGATGCGATGCGATGCGAGAACGATAATGTCTTCTTATGTAGGAGCTTTCTCGCTTTACTTTGAGCACGTGCATAAGAAAACATGTAAATAGCTTTTTCGCTTCTGGCATCGCATCGCTTTATCACTTCACTGTGCGCGCAACCTTAGAATTATTGCGCGTGTAGAATTTAGAAGGCACAGAGTGCTCACTTTCAATAAGCATCCGATACGAGTGAGTCGAATATGTAGAGTCATAATGTCTACCCTAGAAATTTTGATGCCGCACGTGACCACTGTCATTTAAAAACCGCTCAATGGATTTGAATAAATTTTTTAAAGCTTTTTTTAAAACATATTAACTAGTGCGTCCCAACTAACAATTTACCTTCTATAAGATCCATTTCTTTAAATTTGATAAGCTATTGCTGTTATTGTGTTGTCATAAGGCTTATTTATAGATAACTTCGCTAAAGTGCGCCAAAACGGTTTCCATAAGATCTTTTAAGTTGTTATGGAAATAAGGAAATAGCTTTCCTTGGCCCTTATGGAAACTAAATTGTTACTTTGGCTGAACGATACCAATTTTTTTTTTATTTGAATGAATCCGGGTGAACTGCTGAGAAGTTATGATGTTCACCGCGAAGGACTACTTTTGGAACAGGGGCCGATACATAGCGATAACTTTTTATATAATTAATGTTTTCTCTTCAAATTTAGGTGAAATCAAGTTGAAACATGACGTAATGATTTAGTATTTTTACTTTTATAAAATAAATAAAATTAATGATAAAAAAAAATTATACTTGTTTTTTCGTGCCTCTGACTTACCTTGAACCCTTAAGATCACTTCGCTACAAAAATAATTTAACTGGGGTGAATAGACTTACAGTTTTTAAAATAACAGCGAAGGCATGAACGGACTTTTAATATAATTCCCCGGCGATCATTTTCAACAGCACAAAACTTATGGGAAAAGGTCGAATGCCCAATCTGCGGGAGGGGATACTTGGGCTCATGTTACATACAATGAATATCGTTGAAAAGTTATTAGGTAGCCAATAATACAATTTTGAAAAATCTTTTGACAAAAAATAAAATATTTATTTTGAGTGGCGCTGAGGCGAGACGAGGACTTCCAGAAAAAATAAGTACAGTCGGTTATTGACATGCTTAAGGAACAAAGACAAAAGTTATAGGGTATGCACGGAATGCACCAATTATTCCCTTACCAGGTCTTCGGATAGATTCATGCTTAACTGGAATGCGCTTGGAAAGAAAGTGATTTTTACCTTAAGTCATCTAGAAAATTTATTTAAAAATTTACCGAGAGGAATTATAATATTTATTTAACCAAAAGATTCAAAAATCCATGAAATAATGAGGCCTCACCGTACCACCAAAATTTATGGTTTATTTTGTGAATTTATTCAATATTTGGTGTGGGTGCAGTGGCTTCGTGGATAAGTGCGTTTTGGATCACTAAGCTAGGGCTCGTACCACCTTAAAGTTTTTATTCAAAGGGAACAATGCTTGGAAGACGCCGTCAATAAGTATTAATCATTTATTCCGGTAAAATCCGGTTAAAGCTTAAAGCGTTGTTAGATTTACAAAAAGCTTGTTCACTAATTCATTAACAAATTTTTATCATACCTAACAAAATATATATGTAGGTGATGTGTATGAAATTTGTGCAGATATTTTTATATATGTTACACATATTTGCATTTGCCTTTGTGCTCTGAAAATTTCCAACTTGTGTGGTGTACTTACCTATTGAGTAAAATAATCTACATGTTCAAAGCTTAAATTATAATCTATGTAATTATGTATGAATGGTACATTGTGCATTTAATAATAAAAATTATTTGCGTGCGTGCATCAATCAATTCAAGTACCACCATATGACATACATTCTATAAAGAAAGGGGCGATCAATTATTTTGGCAAGAGGGCAAACCGTTATTATATTTACAAAGCCATGCTGAATTGAGAGAGTGCATATTACAGAAACGAGTTTTTACAATTATTCTTAAAACTTCATTTAGGTTAGGTATCCTTATTTCTGTTTTCACAATATAGATACTTTCACAAATAATTTATGTAATATCAACTTAATATAGGGCTCGTACGAAATTTAAACTTCGTGAATAGAAAAATAGTTGCAGTTGACGCTTTTGTACCTTCATATTGTTCTGAATGTAGTTCCGATGTAAATATTTCTTGCTTCTTTGACTCTCACATATTATACATATGTGATAATAACATATTCTATTTTATTATGTTTAATAAAAAATAAGGCCTAATGTAACCACGTCCGAAACGTCGCCGAAGTAAAATATGATTTCTCTTTGAGCTGGAGCCCACTCAAAGCTTAACTTCGTGAATATTTCGCTTAAAAATAAACAAACAATTTAATTCATTTATACAAATTGGGCAAAACAGAGCAAGTCAAATTATTCGTTGGCCAAGTCTGCCAAAAGTTCACATCTTCCTGTTCTGTAAGCATATCGGTGGGGCTTGGACTCAAATAAAACTCTTATCTACTGTTCCTAGGCTGTGGTTGTGACTCAGTTTTTATAAGATCCCTGTATATACTTTCATAAATTAGGCGAATACGAAACACGGATCACGTTGGATTTTCCTGCTCTTTCCTTGTTCGTAAATGGTTTCCCAATTTATTGTCTAATACAGGTCTGCATGAATGCGCTTATTCGCTTTGTCTTAATGGGTACAAGAAAATTTACTGTACAAATGAGTCCTGATGTTAAAAGAGACAGTTACTCTACACTACTCGATCACCTGTTACCAAAATGAGTAAACTGTTTGGTTTGATGTACTCAAATGGGTACTTGCTTTGAAAAAAACATGTACCGTAAAAATACACTAACTACACTGAGTATCCTGAGTCCACCCATTTTAATTAAGTGCACTTATTTGAATTAGTGCACCCACTTGAATGAATGCAAAATGCTTTTTGGTTTCTAGCCTTAATTTTTGTTCCGAAATTCAAATGGGTGAAATACTCACTCAGCAATCAAATATCTGGTTATTCATTCATTTTCTTTTTCAAGTTATCGAGTTCAGTAAATAACCAAAAAGTAATGAATGTCTTAGAACTGGTTTGAAAACATTCATTGCAGATGTCTTTGGACTGAGAATCAAGTCCTTTAAATTTTTTGGTTTATTTTTGACATAACATTATCAAATAAGAGTTTACCACGCCGGATAAGATTAAAGGAAATATTTTAAAAACAAAGAGCAAGAAATCACTACTCCTTAGTTTTCCAGAAGCATCAACTTTTAAAGGTGAACAGTAGATTTAGCAAATTAGATTGAAGTCGACAAACTGCATCATAATTCGCTCCAAGAAAAGGCAATGAGGATCACATCAATTTTTTAGTAAAAAGCTAAATTGAAGAAAAAAAATTAATGAAAAAAACCAAAAGTTGTAAAAGGCATGTTAATTTGTTAAAATAGTACTTAAATTTAAACGGACTTTATACACAGAAAATCATCGTTTAAAAAATCTTCTATTGAACTTTTCCGATTGAGAAATGCTGTCGTCAAATAAGATTTTTTAGGAAAGCCAATTCAACTTGAACTTATCTATTTTAAATTTTGAACAAAAATATAGTTTCTTATACACAACCAAATTGGGCAGTTCTATAGTTTCCGAGGCGACAAGATCTGAAAATGAAATTTTTTAGATCTCAATGAAATAACACAAGCTAAGATGTAACAGCAGTCTCACTTTTGCCTGGTTTAGGAGATATTCGAGGTTTGAAAATCGAATTTTTAAAAATTTCATTTTCAGATCTTGTCGCCTCGGAAACTATAGTAACCCAAATTGATATAGACCCTACCCAAAATGATTGTTCTATGAAAACATTTTTTTCTTGCAATTATTGCAATTTTGTTGTGTCAGATATGTATATACCCAGGCCATCTTGCCACCAAATTTGCAAATAATATTTCAGTGTTGCAGGCAGCCTTAAAGACTTTAGAAAAATTCCTTTTTCTGTTTTGGAAAACGTCTGCGTATAGAAGCGTGGCACTTGGTTTGTGTTAATTGGTATCAGATTTCTAAGCGTTAATCCTGGTTTTAAATCCTGTCTAGTAGCATCTTAAGTTTTTAGCTGCCCCTATCTTGAGAATTTCAAGTCCGACTAACAAATTTGCCTTTCGTAATCGGCATTTAATTGTTGGTTCCATTCATTTGTGTTAAAAATATAACTTGACACACACAATGGTTGGAGAAGCTAGGAGCTTTAGGGATTAGCATAGATGGGCCTTAGGGATTTAGTTGGGATATTGCCGACTCTGAAACAAATAAACAAGAACATATATAGCTATCCCCTTTAATAAAGGGTGAACTTTAAGTTGGCGGCCATTTTGTCAGCTATCCAGCGATTTATTTTTAGTTTGATTTGGCATTACAACGTAAATAGACTGACGCCTGAGCAACGCTTCCAAATTGTGCAAATTTATTTTGAAAATCATGGTTCTGTTCGAAATATGCATCTTCGAATTTTGTTTAGCGATGTTTGTTTGGTTGAATGGATACGTCAATAAACAAAACTGCGATATTTGGAGTGATGATAATAATCAATTGTATGTTGAGACACCGTTACATCCACAAAAACTGACTGTTGGTGTGCTTTATGGGTTGGTGAAATAATTGGTCTGTACTTCTTTAAAAACGATTCTGGCCAGAATGTTACAGTCAATGGTGACCGCTATAGGGCCTTGATTACTTACTTTTACGTTCATCAATTGAACAACCATGATGTGCTTTCAACAAGATGGCGCAACATGTCACACAGCTCGTGCCACAATTTATTAATTGAATAAAAAGTTAGGTAACCGCATAGTTTCACGTTACGGACTAGTGAATTGGCCTCCAAGATCGTGTGATTTAACGCCGCTTGACTATTTTCTGTGGGGATATGTGAAGTCGCTAGTCTACGCCGATAAGCCCGAAACGATTGACCACGTGGAGGACAACATTCGCCACGTAGTTGCCAATATACGGCAACAAATATTGGAAAAACTCATCGAAAATTGGACCTCCGGATTATACTAAGACCGTGGTGGTCATAAGCCATAAATCATCATTTCGAATAAAGCAAATTTCATGTCAATTTAAAAAAAAACATCTTAAATTTATTCCATTTTAAAGTTGTATACCTCTAAAAGAAACACCCTTTACTTCTATTGGCCCCCAACGATGGACTTATGACAAGGTTTTTTGTTTTGGTTCCATTAAAACGGTTACTACATTGTCAAATGATTTAAAATATAAAATATCATTCGACATCAATCTGAAATGAAAAGTTTTACCAAAAATTCAATCTACAATTTCTTTTTTTTTAGAATTCCAAGACATAAATGTAATGATTTTCGTGGGTATCGCCTTCTTAATGACTTACCTTCGAAAATACGGTTATAGTGCAGCTGGATACACGCTCCTTATTGCAGCTGTGGTTGTCCAATGGTCTATTCTGGTAAAGGGTTTCTTTAACATGAAGTCAGGCCACATTAAGTAAGCGTAATGCTTTTTAAATGAGCTTTTTAACATTTTTTACAAAATATTGCAGCTTATCCCTGTTGAGCGTGATTGAAGCAGAATTCGCTGCTGCCACACCATTGATCAGTATGGGTGTTGTCTTGGGACGTTCCACACCACTTCAGTTGCTTCTAATGGTGCTCTTTGAAATTCCTCTCTTCGCATTGAACTTGTTCATCCAGTCGGATATCCTTAGCGTAAGTATATTACATCAGATCTCGTTCACATTCGAAGAGAGAGACTCTTTTGCTCCTTTTCAGAAGATGATGATGATCATTGCATAATTTCAGGTAGCTGATGTTGGTGGATCTATAACAGTTCATGCCTTCGCTGCATACTTTGGCTTAGGCGTCAGTTCGATGATGCGCCCTGGAAAGGAAAATAATGAAGCCGGTAAGAATGAAGGATCTAATTATAGATCAGATCTATTCGCAATGATTGGTACGCTCTTCTTGTGGGCCTACTGGCCGAGCTTTAATTCCGTCCTCGCTGTTGGTGCTGGCGCCCAGGAACGAGCTATAGTGAACACGTTTCTGTCATTAGCATCTGCAACAGGTAAGATGTGCCGAAGTATCCGTGCACTTTTTACATCCTTTTCTCATAGCCTTTTATAATCTATAGTCTTTAATTACAGTTACCACATTCGCACTATCCGCACTTGTTAGCAGCGACAAAAAATTAAGCATGGCTCACGTGCAGAACTCAACGCTGGCCGGAGGTGTTGCTGCCGGTGCGGTTTGTAATTTACTTATAGGTTCACACGGGGCTATATTACTTGGAATGATTTGCGGCGCTGTTTCCGTTCTCGGTTATTCATTTTTGACGGTAATTTCCAAGCCTGGCTGAAACTATTCTCGATTTATAATTCCATATTTTTTGCAGCCAGTAATAACAGCAAAGTTGCGTTTACACGACACCTGCGGCGTTCACAATTTACATGGATTGCCATCACTCATTTCGGCCTTTGCTTCAGCTGTCTACGCATGTTTGGTCACAAAAGATGCGTATAAGGACTCAATGGTGGAGATTTACCCTGCCATGGCAGTGAAGAGTGATGCTAATGCAAATTCCACGCACATTCTTGGTGTAAGATGAAATGGACCAAAGGAGATTTGAATGAATATTTAAATGTCGTCTATTTGTTTAGGGACT
This sequence comes from Ferdinandea cuprea, assembly GCA_963576555.1. Lineage (NCBI taxonomy): Eukaryota > Metazoa > Arthropoda > Insecta > Diptera > Syrphidae > Ferdinandea > Ferdinandea cuprea. The sequence goes on from OY754960.1 coordinate 23,894,742, forward strand.
TGGAAGAACTGCGCTGGAACAAGGTGGTTACCAGTTGCTTGGAATTACTGTAACCGTGTTAGTAGCAATAGTTGGAGGGATACTTACAGGTAAGTTAATGTCATATTTTTAGTTGTTCGAAAGATTTATTTATTTGATATCCTTAGGAATATTCTTAAAAATAGTCGGGACTAAACAGATAAATAAGGCGGATCAACATCTCGATGAAATTTACTGGGAAGTCAGTAGACAGGAGAATTGAAATCCTTTAAGAGTGGTGAAAAAAGTTTGTTCTTGTTAATTTTTTTTTTTAAGATATGTATATTAAATAAGAGCACACAGAAGACAATAATGTTGTTTCTATATTTATTTTCCGACAGGTTTATGCTTTCTAAGTCATTATAAGCCGACGAAATAATTAGTCGTGAAATAACCCTATGAAATTCTTAAATTGTAAAACAAAACTCCAACTTTAACACTCTTGCAAAGAAAATCAAAATATTTATAATGAAGTTTTGGCTACCTGTTAATATCGCGGTACTGAAACCACTGGATACTGGTTTTGGTATCCTGTGTTAAATGAACAGTGGAGAGTTTTGTAGGCTCTTGCTACTCCAGGTGCGCTAAGGTCTCTAACGTAAAATGTTGTTTTCTGTACTTCTGCGTTATCATGTGACTGCTTCAACATTGTGCTTGACCAGATATTACTCAGGTTGGATGTTAACACTGAAGGCACAATCTTCATCGGTAGCTCCCAGCATGCCATGATTATGCTTTATATTGGTTATAGGATAGAATATGTGAAACTAATTGGCCATAAATAACCACACGGCTACATATCAACAAACAAATAATCATCTGTTCATCGCCAAATGGGTTCAACACCTCGAACGATAAAACGTAAAATCTATTTTGCTTGCTCTATGAGAGTTAAAATTGAGCTCCTCCAAAAAGAAATTGTTTCGATGGATTCGGTGTATCAAAAGAACAATTCTTTATTGTAAGTACACATGGAGCGATATTATTTTCTTTAACTGCGCTCTGAGATAATTCCATTCACGCACCCAAAACGGTTAAACAGATTAAATAGTTGAAAACATTTTCGAACATTTTTGGAATTATGGTTGGGTTGCTTCGGGTGCGAATATTCGTTTTGTTGTGATTTTAAACTAAACTCGTCACAATTTTCACCAAAAAACACCTAATTACATGAATTCAAAATTATTTGCAGTCTATGAATTACTCACATCGCTAGCATATATGATTTCAATATTTGTACTAGATTTTGGAACATCTCAAACTGCTAGAAAGCGAGCAAATCGGCGCTCCTCGTACAGGCCGAACGAAAATTACCAACCAGCTGATGGAAGAAGTGACAGCTCCCACTGTCATTTATGACATTTCTTTATTATTTTTTATACTTCATCCATCGTGATCCATTGCTTATTTTTATTGAACTATTTATGAAAGGTTTTTAATTAAACTAATCAAAATGGAAATCCTTTTAAAGTACAAACAATTCAGTAAAATAAATGTCAACTTTCACAGTATATGTCGCTTTGTTTCGCAAAGCTGTACAGGTTTTGACGTAAGTTAATCATCCAACCACAGTCGGTCTTCGGCTAAGTAATCATATAATCACTCCTCTTCCAGACGGTTTACCTAACAAGCACGGTAAAACGTGACATCGAATCCCATTGGCATGATCGAGTTAGTAAGGGAGAATTTAACAAAAATGCCGCTTCCAACAAATTCTACGTTTTGTCAATGTTCCCCTATCCGTCAGGGAATCTTCACATGGGTCATGTGCGGGTCTACACCATTTCAGATACTGTCGCACGTTTCCATCGGATGAATGGAAAAAATGTCTTTCATCCGATCGGGTGGGATGCATTCGGTTTGCCGGCGGAAAATGCTGCAATTCAGCGTGGCATCGAACCGGCTGCTTGGACAAATCAAAATATCGCACAGATGAAGGAGCAGCTTGAGTCGTTGGGCTGTTCCTTTGATTGGAATCATGAGATGTCTACCTGTAGTGCAGACTACTACAAGTGGACGCAGAAGTTGTTCCTGATGCTGCACCAAGAGGGCCTGGCCTATCAGAATGAGGTAAGAGTTTTTGGCGCAACGTGTTATTCCTTTTCTCATTTGTTTTCCTCGAGCAGGCGTTGGTCAACTGGGATCCAGTGGATAAAACTGTTCTTGCCGACGAACAGGTCGATGCAAATGGCTGTTCGTGGAGGTCTGGGGCGAAAGTTGAGAAGAAACTGCTCAAGCAATGGTTCGTTCGCACGACAAAGTTTGCCTCGAATCTTTTAGAAGGTTTAAATGATCCAACTCTACAGGATTGGCGAGATATCATCAATCTGCAGCGTCATTGGATCGGCGAATGCAACGGCTATGCCTTTCAATTGGGAAAGATTCGCGTCTGGACGCAGTTCCCCGAGTATTTGATGGACCCCGGTGCGTTTCTGGTCCTCAAGACAACTCACCATTTAAAGCAGTCGCCGAATCCACCAGATTCTGTGGAGAATCCCTTTACTGGCAAACCGCTTCCAATCGTCTATCGGGACGATATTGAGTTTCCAGCAAAGTGCGACGTGTACCTTGCTTCTCCGAATTTTGTTGATTTTGGACTGCAACCCGTCGACACAAGAGACTCGGAGACAAGAGCCTACCGGGAGTCTGTCTTGGAGAAAGCACGGATTCTCCGAATTGGTGGCTATAAGGTCAGTTCCAAGTTACAAGACTGGCTGATCTCACGACAGAGGTACTGGGGCACCCCAATCCCGATTGTGCACTGCCCCGATTGCGGGGTAGTTCCAGTGCCAGAAAAAGATCTCCCCGTGCGCCTGCCAACGGAGAAAACTGAGCAATCACTCCAAGTAGACTGCCCCCAGTGCGGCAATCATAGCGCTCGAAGAGAATCCGACACCATGGATACGTTTGTAGACAGTTCCTGGTATTACTTGCGCTTCCCCGACTCTAAGAACTCCGAACAGATCTTCGACAAGGACTTGGTTGGTAAGTGCATGCCTGTCGATCTCTACATTGGTGGCAAGGAACATGCGGTTCTGCATTTATACTACGCGAGATTTATGAACCACTTCCTGCACTCGCAGGGATTGCTGCCGTGCTCGGAGCCTTTTAGTCGACTCCTAGTGCAGGGCATGGTCATGGGACGTTCCTTTAGGGTAAAGAGCACTGGGAAATACGTTACGGAGAATGAGGTTGGTCTCTGAATGAATAAAAGTGGGCCGAGAACAATAACTCAGTTCTCTCTATTTTAGGTAGACATTGTAGACGCGAAGAAGAACAAAGCGGTGACCAAAGATACAAAGGAACCAGTTGTTATGATGTGGGAAAAGATGTCAAAATCAAAGTTTAACGGCGTCGATCCCTCGGATATGATTGGCGAGCACGGCACTGACACAACTCGACTAATCATCTTGGCTGATGTTGCGCCCACGTCACACAGAAATTGGTCCACCGCAAGTAAGTGGCAAGAGTAGCTTCAATTGACTATTGATTGACCGAATTTCCTTTCTTCCTTGTAGCTTTTCCCGGTGTCCTCAATTGGCAAAAGCGCCTCTGGCTGACTCTAGACCAGTTCTACGAGCAACGTCAAGCCGAATCTAGTCCCGAATTCAATCCCTCAGATGAGACTTTCTTAAAAGACGACGCAAAATTATACGATGCTCGAAACTACTACGTAGCTGGAGCAACCTTCAACTACCGTCACACTCATCAGCTTAGCGTGGCTATATCCAAAATGCAGGGACTCACTAATTCCATTAGGGTAACTGGTTTTCATTCAAAATGTTTTCCTCCCCAATCATCTCAAGTGTCGTCCGTTTGCAGCGCTCCTCAAAAGATGTGATCAAACACGGCAAACATTTCGAACGTGCCTTAGCCACTCAAATAATAATGCTGGCTCCAATGGCGCCGCACTTCGCCTCCGAGTTGTGGTCAAAGTTTACTTCGGCACCTAATCGCCTAAATACAGACGCAGTCGATCTAATGTGGGACAAGGATGTCCTGCAACAGCGATGGCCCGATGTTGACAATGAATATGAATTAGACTTGACCATCAAGGTAAATATTTCACGGATTGTCTAAAGCATTAACGCGAACCTTTTCATTCAGGTAAATGGCTTCGAGAATGCCGTGATAAAAATTCTACGCAGCAACATTGACAGGATATCGCATAGCGATGCCATGGATATCGCATTTAACACTGAGTCGGTGACTTCGTATTTGACAGACAAGAAGATTCGGACGACGAATTTCGTGCTGTATCCGGGTATAGAGGCTATTCTCAATATATACGTTGACAAAGCGACTCAAACCAAGGATCAGGGGCCCGCTAATAAGGAAACAATAGTTAGTTAAGAATACAATGTTTAGACTAGTCAAGGACGTGTTAGTTTTAAATTGATGCGAAATAATGTAAAAAACACAAGTAATGGGTAATGTCTCATAGATTAAGTCTATCTATCTATCTATCAAGAGGTAATGTTCCTCCTTTTGGGTGATTGGACAAGAAATTTGAAGAAACGAAGGTAAGTTCGAATGAACAGATAAGGTTTCAATTTATTTATATGAGTGCATCTGCACTTCCTTACTCTCCTTGTCCAGAAGATGTGGGGTAGGCTAGGATAGGTTAGATTTGTTGGGTTTGCGATAAAGAACAGTATTCTTATCGTCACACTTAGGTCGTTGTGGACCCATTGTTATACCCTGCACTTACGTTGGTTAGGTTAAAATAGGGGTGTGGTGTAAAAACCATCGCGCAACTCTAGGCTCCGGAATGGGCCCTGGGAAACCGGCTGAATTTAAAAAAGAAAGAAATGATACGGTAGACAAAAAACCTTAACACTTTCCCTTTTGAAGCAACCAATTACCCTACAAAAGTATTTCCTCTAAAGCTTCGAAGAATTATTTTCCCAAGAAGTTCCTACGACTCCGTGAAATTGCCTCGCATTCCCACAATATGCGCGGTATATCCTCAACCTATCCTATCAGATGTCTGTATGTGACAGCCCGTGCTAAGTTTTATAAACTTCCTCGAACTCTTCCAGTCGATAAGTGGCCATAGAGCTTTTGACACCGTGTGTCTCCCAAGACTTGATCACCTTAGGTTGGCAGTCCTTAGGGTTATTCCCTCATTCGAACACTTTATTATGCAGAGGTGCAGTTTTATATATTACGTTTGTTACTACCCAATGTTATTAAGCCTTCCCGATGTCTCCAGAAACCTGAGAAGATTAGAGACTGAGACATCTGACAATTCTACAATGTCTTGGAAGAAGAAACTTCCGAGCGTTCTGCTTCGTCACCACAGCCTCTGCAAATGTCGTCATCCTTGAGATTTTATTTCATCATGAGGATTCTTAGGAAGTTGTGTTCAGTTAGACCACCTATCAGCTTGGACAGTGATGCTCAGTCATACTGTAAGAGCTTGTTAGTTCGGCTCCAATTATACTCTGGCTATAGTTTCCGTGATATATCGCAAGTGGTTATTGATTTCCACATGTTATTGGCCTTCATTCTGATCGTTCTCTGAGAAGAAGTGGGGTAAAGGACAAATGTTTAGTTGAGATTTTTTCAAATTTGTCAGAATAAACTGTCTTCAATCCTATTTTTTCGACTATTCTAATATTTCGGTATCCCCTCTGTCCGAGTTAGCGCTTACCATTCATTTATGTTGGTCTCTGCGCAAGAATTTGTTGGGTAAAAATAATGTCGTTCTGTCTTAGAAAACACCGCACGCCCCTTCAATACTTTTCTCACAATCAGTCAATAATTTTCTGGCAACACAAGGGGAAAACTTGATTTGTATGGTTTTGTCGAACTGTGTGGCGTAATTTAGGGTTTCGCTTCAATGACAGCTGACAGAATTGCGTTTTGGAACCATTAAATTCCACTCATTGGTTTTACCACACTCAAGAATGCTGTCAAGATCGGAATTTCATAAGCTTAACATATGTTGTCGTTCCAGTTTAACGCCCGAAGATGAGAGGCGTTGCCAGGAAACGAATATGTAAAGCCGAGGGTACTGTCATCGGCGAAGGAATGAATCGGATTAGAAGTAACAGAGAGGAGATCATTATAAAAATGATAAAGAGAGTCGGCGACAAAACGGAGCCTTGAGGGACACCAGCATTTATTTGAAACCGTCCAAAACAACTTGAATTGAACGTCCCGAAAGGAAATTTCTATTCCATTGAAGAAGGGCAGCATCGATCCCAAATGCGCGAATTTTTTACAAGAGAGCTTGATGCCAACCTCTGTCAAATGCCTTTGAAATATCAAGCGCAACGACCTTGCTTTCACCACCATGCTGAATAGATTGGTTCCACTTTTCGGTTAGATATGTCATCAAATCACCAGTGGATCGTACTGCCGGTCGTTAAGAAGTTTTCCGGATTCAATATATTCCATAAGCTGATCACTTATCAGCGTTTTCATGACCTTGGAAAGAAGGGACGTAAGTGCAATTGGTCGGTAGGAGGAGGGAGAGGAAGATTCGCCTTGAAGAATAGGACAGATGGAAAAGCTTATGCAGTGGTTTTTCCACTGCATATGAGTATCGGGATAGATGATGAGGCCGAATTTTTATATTCTTGACAAACGACTTTTACCTCAGCTTTTGGTCGTAGGAGAATTGGACACGATTAATGTGGGCATTGCAGTCATTTCTGGCTCGTTTAAACTTTTTTCGGTTTTCCTCAGTACCTCTTTAGCCTTGATAGCTTCTTTACAGCTCAAGTCACACCACGCGTTATCCTTAGGTTTGATACTCTTTATCCTGTTGTAAGTGCCTTAAAGGTAAGTGGTAAATATCTAAGCGGTAAATGTGAGAGATTGTATTAAGGCAAAATGCTGTGGCAGTAGCCAGTTGCCTGCTAAGAAAGTCTGTGCGGTGAAACAGAACAGAACAAAGTTCGAGACTCCTACGAGCTTAAGTCCGATTAAGGAACGAAAACCACTGATACTCATTCACCATCTGTTTCCCATCTGCCTCCTCAACTGAACAAGCACTCGGCGCCGTATAGCAGAACTGGCAGGATAAGGGTTCTGTAGAGCATGCACTTTGTCCTTCGAGTTAGGAGTTTTGAACCCATTTGTTTTGCCAAGCCGAAGTAGCAGCGGTTTCCTAGGGTAATTCTTCGACGGACCTCCACTTAGATGTCATTTGTGGAGTTGATGTTTACCCAGAGGTAGATGAACTCCTTAACTACCACAAACAAACTCCTAAAACAATCCAATTTCATAAATATTTTTCTTCAGTCACTTTTTGTTAACACAGTTATACAAGTTACTCACTGCTCTTCGATATTGGGTAACTCTGGTCATAACACGTGTATCATATCGTACTGTGAACCCTTCGAGTACATATCAACTTTAAATGCAATGTGCTATCGACTTTCCTTTTGTTTGTCTGAGCTTTGGAATGTATCCAACCAATCCTACTATGCCATTTCTGCTATAGCAACCGTTCATAACCTCAATAAACAAACCAATAAAAAAAACAACCTTAGAGAATGTAAAATTGTGTTAGGAGAGTCCTGTTTTTCGAACCTATCGAATTAGAAAAGTGTAAGTCGTTTGTTAATTCCTTTTATTTAAGTTAAATGAAATGCTTAACAGTGCCCCCTTCTCCCAGTGCTGGTCCAGACCAAAGTGAAATCATGGTTAAAGTGTTATAAAACCACCCTAAATGTTCGAAAATCGTCAATGTCGATTTCCAAGCTTCGTGGTAAATCAGCCATTGGACGTACTTGCGAAAGCACAACAACCAGCCATAGTACTGCTGCAACGACAGCAAACAGCAGCGGCAACAACAACAATAAACTAACGAAATCCTCATACATACCTCAGACGTCGCTGCTGAAAATAGAACCATTTGTTCCTAGCTTCAACGCAAGACTTCGTCGACCAATTCATCGATCCTATAGCACTCTTAGTTCCAGTTATTTTAAGAAACTTAGCAACCATCGGCTTAATGGACCAAACCAAGATGCTCCAGCTCCAGCTCCAACTCCAGGTCCAGCACAACAAACCGGAGGAGTGACATTGAAAGGACGTCGGAAGGACTGCACCGCGGTTCAGAGGCAACGATCGAAATCATCGGGCTCTTCATCATCAGCGGTTAATCCACAAGGTACAGGCACTTCTGTCACACAGCAGCCGAATGGGGTATGTCGCATTGTACGCAGTCCCAAGGAACAGGAGAAGCTACCCGATCGTATTAACTATGACCGCCGCGGACTGGGTGCGATTCCCATCTTCGAAAACGAACCAAATCTTAGGTTACTATCGCTACAACATAATCTAATCAATGTGTTTCATATTCCACAGCATGACGGTGGCGCCAATGATAAATCGCCCACCCAGCAGGTGGATGACGCAAAGCCGGAGAAGGATTCAAACAACACCACCATTACGACCACCACCACCAATACTACCACCACCGCAAATACCTCAAAAGCCAAATTATTGAATAACCCCCGAAGCGGTCCAATAGCAATACATCACAAGCGATCCTCATCGCCACTGGTAAGTGGCAATGTGGGGCCAAATCCGTTCCTAAGTAGATTTAGTCCAATACAACAGCAACCTGCCGAGAGTAGCACCAGCCGGTTACTTGTCAAGAACTCTATTATTTTGAACTCGTCCACGTCGGCCACATCCACCTTTTGCGCTATGAAGAAGTCAAAGAGTTTCATCTCCAACTACTCGAAACATCTGTCGAGCTTGAAGCGAAATCTACATACAAAGTGCTCCACGGTGAAGGCAATCGATTGCCCGCCACAACAACAACAACAGGGTTCGGTGGACGCAGGTGTGTCTGAGAAAGCGGTTGATGTCCTCAACGTCAAGAACAACCAACTGCTTACTTCGTATGGGGAGATATTCCACAGCTTGGTATTCCTCGACCTCTACGACAACCAAATTGACAAAATTTCCAACCTCGACGGACTGCCCAATCTGACCGTTCTGCTGCTGGGCAAAAATCGCATCAGCGATATATCTGGCCTCTCATCTCTAAAGGCAACACTTAGAGTCCTCGATCTACATGGCAATCGAATAACCGCAATTGGCAATAGGATAAACTGCCTGCAGGAGCTGAAGTCGCTCAATCTGGCCGGCAACCAGATCCGACAGATCAACCCAAACGACTTCGCGGGCTTAATGAACCTCAGGGAGTTGAACTTAAAACGAAATAAAATCAAGCGCGTGCACGGCTTCAACCACTTGACCAGTTTGGAACGTCTCTGGCTATGCCACAACGACTTGCACAAAGTCGAGAACATGTCATCCATCGCTAAGGCCATTAACTTGCTCGAAGTCACCATCGAGAATAACCCAGTGTCGCTGGCCGGAGACTGCGTTTCTTTCCTGGTAAGCTACCTACCCAAGCTACAGATGCTAAGCCAAATGCCAATCACGGAGCAGGTTCGACGGGCCGCAATGGCCTGGCGCCGTAATAAGGAACTCTCCGACAGCAACTACTCAAATCTGTCATCGGATGTGTTCAACAGCATCCGACGGGAGGAGGTGATTTCGAATGCACGTACCAACTGGGAGCTGCTTCGATCACAGCAGACCCTCCAAAGCCGACTGGCAGCTGCCAACTCTACAGTTGAAGTGGTGCAGCAAAAAGCGGACGCCATTTCGTTGTCAATAGCAGTGCTGGAGACCCAGCAGGAGGCCGTCAAACTGCCACCCATTCAGGGACAGAAGCAGCAACCCAATCTCTTCGAATCGAATCCTCCATCGGAGAAAACCCACTCGTCCACATCCAGCCTGGGGCCGAATGTCGACTCTTCGTCCAGTTGCTACAGTTCCGACAACGACGACCGCGATGTGACTGCGCGTCCCAAGGGAAAGAAGAATTGCGCTGCGGTAACCGAAAAACTGCCACCAGATGAATGCTTAGAAAAAACAGCTGCAACAAACAATGCGCCTAATGAGGAGGAAAAGCCGACAAAAAACGAACAACAAAAAGAGTTAACAATAGATCCAGGCACCGCCACCGCAATCATTCAAAATCCTTCTGTCACAATTGTGACACAATCGACTGCAGCCACTACCATTACCAATGGCAGCCTCACAAATCCAGAGAAATCATTAGGAGCAGAAGGAGCTCCACCAGTAGCGACAACCTCCAAGTTACAGCAACGCAATCCAACGATGAGCCTAGCGATTAATGGCAACAACACGTCGAATGCAAATGTCACAACAAAACGTTACATGCATGGCAGCCTAATGAGATCCCAAACAACGAAGGCTGGTACCTCCGTTGCCGCTGCCACTGCCAGTGCCGCCGCTGCACGAGCTCCAGCGCAACTAAGCCACCACAATTCGACCGCAAATAATGGAGTTGCAACCTCCGGTTCGGGTAATGGTCCCGGTAATAGCACAGTTGGGGGTGGCAGCGGTTCCTCCTCAAATAACAACTCGAATTGCACAGCTGGTGGCGTGACTTCGTCGTCGTCGTTGTCATCGTCGTCCTGCAACAATGGAACAACATTGGCCGCAAATAAAACATCCACCGCCGCTGCAACTACAGCCGCCGCCACTGCTGCTGCCGCCACCAAGCAGGCTGTGGAACGGGAACGTGAGCAGGGCGGAGATTACTTGATAGAGATTTGTGGCCGCTATCTAAACGTGTACGGCATGGGTGCGTTACGCTTCATCGATAAGCAGTGGAACGCACAAAAAGCTGGCGACGTACACACTCTCAATTTTAGTTACATAAACTTTAACAGTATCACTGCGGTCTTGGGCAGGATAAAAGTGCGATTCCCACACGCCGAACACTTTGTATTCCGCGAGACGAACATCTCCTTAATCGGCCAATTGAATGCATTGGCCGAACTACAGGGCATCACCTCGCTGACCATTGATCCGGAGGGAAATCCTATTTGCGGAAAGGATTGGCGGTTGTACGCCATCTATCGATTGTCCCACTGGGGCCTGAAGACTATCAACGGGCAGGAGGTTAGCGAATCGGAGGTGGACGCCGCTCAGCAGATGTATGTTGGTCTATCCGATTTGGTTCTGTGGTCAATGCCGGATGGTATGTTGCAACCATTGTTGGCACGCTTGAGGCTCGAGGAGAACTGTTCGTCGAGTAAACTCACTCCAAAGGAATGGCTGTTGAAAGCAGACAACGCACTAAAAGTGGTCGTTGGCAAGGAGGCACTTCAATGGAAGAAATCGGCAAACGGGGATTTTGACCACACCGAAACGAGGGACCGTGGACGCGTGCACTTTTCGTTGATGATTGAGAATACGTGTAATGCGGTCGAGAAACTAAATCTGCTGGAGGAGTTGTGGCCCAGTTTGCTATTGGACATTGTTAGAAACACGTTGCTCGACTATTCGCAGCTGGATGTCTATTTGAAGAATCTCATGGCGGAAATTATGAAATAAAGTTTGTTGTGTTTTTTTTGTTCTTTTCTTTTGTTTATGGAAGCTGTAATAAATTGAAATATATACAAAGTAGAACAAGTGTTTGAATTAGATGCAACAATCATTTGACGCGGGAACAATAACTGTGGTAACTATCTAATGTGAGGAAAAAAGGAAAAATGTTTGCAGTTCAAAAATGTCTTGAGACAATCAAATGGATTATTGGTAGGGTTATCTTTTTTTGGGAAACAGTTGTCAATAAAGTCTCGTTATTTAAAATTTGGGAATTTTGGGTGCTTCAAGTGCCCAAATTGGACTGCCGCGAACATAAAGAGATAACATTTTCGATAACAACTTGGAAGAGAGAAAATGGAGTCATCAACGGAAGCTTCTGTCGGAAACAAATGTGACTCAAGTAAATGATAGTCTCATAGGCGAGGTCAAATATCTGGGAGTGATCTTGGATAAAAGACTGAAATGGAACTCACACCTGAACGACCTAAAAAAGCATCTGTTTGAAACAAACTAAAGAGCAAACCATTGGTAAGAACATAGAACTAATGGAACTGCTATCGGAAATCTCCGAACTAGACATGATCTGCGCGGTAACAGATCGAACAACAAAAACACTATGCTTCAACAAAGGTTTCTCCACTAAAATCACAAACAGAGAAGCATGGGTTGGCCACCTACTTAATTGCCAAAACGGCCTAATGTGGTATACGGATGGTTAAAAGATGTCTCAATACCTATGGAAAAAAGTTCCAGTGTATTTCAGGCAGAGCTCCATGCGCATACCTAATTTACACCTCAGGTATTAGAGGCGCCAACATCCATATATTCACGGACAGTCAAGCAGCTATAAAAGCCCTTAGCTGGCCAATTATTGACTCCAAATCAGTACTACACTGCTTTTAAACCATTCATTCACTAAGTTCCAGGAACAAGACCAAAATCTGGTGGGTTCCCTGACACGAGGGAATTGAGGGAAATGAAAAAGCGGACGAATTGGTTAAAAAGAGCTCGGAGACCCCCTTTATAGGAACCGAGCCTTTTTGTCCAATAAACATATCAGCTATAAATCTAGAATTAAAAAGCTGGGAACACAACATGTGCACCTCCTATTGGGAAAGCATTACATGTCTTAGACAGACCAAAAAGGTTAGATTAAGATATCACCGTCACAAACTAAATACAGTCGACTCAACGGAGTGCCGACTGTGTCTTGAAGAATAAGAAGGCCAGCTTTTCTTAGAGAAGTAATTAGCACTTATGCAATTGAGAATCTTGAGAATCATCAGCTACATTAGGAAAGTAGAGGGGTTACTTGCCTAAGCAATAATTCTGTCTTTTAGCACAAAAGATCTTCTAGGTCGAAGTGCAATCCCTATCGCATCGGCGAGTCAGAAGCTAACAAAAAAAAGGGTAATTAAGTGCTCTCTGCCTTAATTGTGACGTGTTTTACGAGTCAGTGGAAAAAATTAAGAACATGCAGCAAAGATTACGTGGTAAACCGCTGCGCGGGTATAAGGAATGTTTACTACTTTACAGTCGGCAGGCTCCGTTCACGCAGCTTCGCTGCACCGCTCAGGAAGGCGCCTGTATTTAAATGTTGATGTATCCGTCCTTAGTGTCGTTGAAATATTCTCAAAGGCATAGAGGTGTTGTTGCAAGTGAAGATCAGTCACATCGGGTTCATGCACGAAACCTATTCGATAGGAATTGTTTCTTGGATCGTCCTTTAGTTATTCATTTAACATTGATGGCATTTTGAATAGCAAGATGTATTTTAAGCTTAAGCCCCATAAAATTCACCACCAAAATCTTGGCCAATAAAGTGCATTCAAGACTCAAAAAAATCGAGTAAGGTTTTCGACAATCCTTTCCCTGCTACATGAGTGAAAATCAAAATGTCTTCGCATATTTTGTAAATGCCATTATAGCAGTTTTATGTCGATTTCGTTTGGTAATCCGGAATACCTCCGGACTCTTCTGAAACTGTTCGTTTGGTACTAAAAGGACTGTTTCTCTCCTGGAAAAAAGAGAAATTCGCTCTGACTTTGAATGCAGAATCAAAACCAGAAGCACTAAAATATTCAAACACCATAAACGTCATAATCGATAAATGTCATATTTGTTGCTGATACATTTAATAATTGTTCAATTTTGACGAGGTTAACTGAAAGTTATTTCAAAATTTAACTAAACAAATAAAGCAATAATATTTGGGTGCAATAAAAACATATTACAATAGCTAATACTATTTGGCTTCCATCCCCTTTATCGTCATCAGAATGGTAGTGAAATACGTATAGACAAATTCAACGAAAAATACACTTTAAATTCAAATGAAATATGTTTGCTGGTTCGATTGACATCCCGAATCGGAGGGCTCTTCCGGATTACCAAACGAAAACGACATTAAATTACAAATAGCTATCAGTGGTCAGGATGTGCCTGATTGTGTGCGAAGCATTTTAGTGTTTGATGTTTTTCCGACTTTTGCAATAGGTTTGGTAGAAAAAACAAGGTGCTACTGGGGAGGATTTGAACCTGCTGAGATTCTTCAATACGGGTTTTTGCATGCATACGAAATGAGTCGGCTCACGCACACAACTGAACCGGAACTGTCGATTCTTAGGAGCCTTGATAAACACCATCATTTATTTGGTGAGTTAAAGACCAAGTCCAAAACAACTTCAATTGAATGGTCCGAAGGGTAATTTTTAGGAGGAGAGAGAGAAGGACTTGCATTTTCTTGAGACCAGTTGGATAACTGTTTCCGGATGACATGCTGACGTCAGAAAACTTGTTTATTTCAGACGGGATGACCTCTTTAGAATAAAATCTACGTCATAGTGATATCAGGATGTCATCTGGATGACAAGTTTGGATGACCGTCTGATCGCACCTTTACTAGTTGATACATTATGTATTATTTGCTTTATATCAATATATGATATCTCACCCAGATGTGGTGGTTTGGGATCATCAGTGGATTGCCACATTTCCATTTTGTCAGAAAGAGCCTTGAAAAATAGGAACAAGCTTACGAAGTGGTTTTGCCAGCGTGGAGAACATCTAATAGGGATGCAACTATCTGAGCAGCGGATTTCTGAATGTTAAGATCCTAAGGTACACTTGCCACTATATAAGTGATGATGTGGACTTGTCGCATGCATTGTTTTTACGGGCTCGAGTAAGAGGCAGATAAGGTCGTTGAGCTAATACACAAAAAATAAACAGAACCGTCAAGTGTAGATCTGCGTTTTATTTATGAGCAAAACCAAAAATTTGACAAACCTACATATGAAAACATTTAGTCACTTCAGCAAACTTTCATTGTTACATTACATTACAATACTTTCATTATTGGTTAGCCCTTATCTCTATCCAAATCCTGCTGTTGCATGAAATGACTTAACACGTTCTTTCATCAATTGTTTATATTCTCATCAAATAAATCCAATTGGTTTATTGTGGCAAAAAACACTTTCAAAAATCATCTCTCCCGATATTCATATCTTTTCAAATTCCATAATCCATAGGTAAATGCAAAGGCTTCTGCTGTTCAGATTTAAGAGTCAAATTTTGTTCTTCTTTGATTTTCTATAGTCTCCTTGATTGCGAATATTGAGCCAATCTGGTTAAGGGCTTCCTATAATCCATTCATCGAACACTTACACTCTATCTAGATTGGGTGTATTCATAACTAAACAAATTGTCGGCTTTCAAAATTTATCCATTCTTCCAGGGTTGCAGCAACATACATTTGCATGCAGTAGATACCAATGAAGGATATAACCAAACCGTATCGTCCTTAGCTCGTAAATACCTATATGGATTTTACAGCTTCTGGATAAAAGGCGTGTATGCGTTGTGCATTCTCATTTATTTCTATGCTGTGGTTAGCTAAGCCGCCATCTCTCCTCGTAGCAGTTTTGCAACAAGTGGACCTGATAGTGAAATGGTGGCGGTGTATGTAGCTTGCCGACGATTGTTGCAGATGCATTCGCAACAACACTCGGGACGAAGGAGTATTTGCAAAATATTTCTACATCCAGTTGCATGTTCTCTTTATTGGTGGTTTATTTCCTACATGCGGCAGAGTGCGGATGGCGGCACTCGTTCTACGAGTATGTTTGTGTGTTCTGTACCCCCCCTTTTTGCCAGTGTCTGTTGCTGGTTTTGCTTATAATTTGAGAGATTTAATTAAATTCCATGCGTAGGCTTTTAATTAGGGAATGTACTGTGTTTCCTTTGCACAGAAATAACCTCGGAGTGTGGGGTGATGCTTTCTGTTGGCATGCAAATCCATGAGTAAAAGTTTTTGTGCTCTGCAATGAAGGCTCTATCAGTTGTGCGAGTATTTCATATAGATATTGAAAAAAACAAAAAGGGGGGGGGGTGTGTGTGTGTGCTTTTTAAAAGCAGAAAATGGAGCAACTCAGTGAAAGGATGTTCAACTATGAAATCAGCTTTGACTTGTTCTGTGGTAGCATATGTAGGTAGTGAAAAGTTTCTCTGAAGGCCTTAGCGTGTTGTCGAGAGCATTGACAGTCTTCTTGGAATACAGTGAAGTTGTCAATATTGTTGACAAACAAATAATTGCGTTGTCAAAGTTACTTTTTTCTGCTAATAAATTTCCATTAAAGGAAAAATAAAAAAGCATTCAAGTGCAATGGTTACGAGGTCCAACCAAGACCGCATTTCGTAATCGTGCAACGACATTATTTCCGTGGAGAACATTTTTTTAACACAAACTCATTGTGATCGATTACAAAAACGCATTGTTTTTTTCTTGTTTTTGCAACTGATAACGCTAACAAAACATTGAACAATGCAAACTTTATCAGGCAAGGCAACATCTGTCTGTTTTCAGCTCCACTCAATTACACGGAGGAAGTTCATTAAACTAAATTTGTAAGTCATGTATCTTGCGAAATGTCTTTATATGCCAGTAACAATTATGGCAGTTTAATATCAATAACCGCAAATGTACAATATATCTATCTATCTATCTTTCAACGTGCACGCAATTGCACATC
Organism: Ferdinandea cuprea; assembly: GCA_963576555.1. Lineage (NCBI taxonomy): Eukaryota > Metazoa > Arthropoda > Insecta > Diptera > Syrphidae > Ferdinandea > Ferdinandea cuprea. The sequence continues at coordinate 23,911,193 of OY754960.1, forward strand.
GTAAACCACAAGAAAATCCGAATCTATTATATACTGCTATGCACGCAGCAATGCCTTTGTAATGAATTCCTGGGAAAGTGGAATGTACGCAGAGTGTAGCATGACAATAATTCTCATAAAGTAATTCAATAATCGAATGCAGGCGAAACCGCACTTTGAGAGTGAGACTGCGGGATACCGGATTGAGGTTGTTACAATTAGGTAACATCCCTCGCTGCCTCCACCATATGGGGTGGCTGCAGTGCACATCAATTGAAATTTATACTATTTAATATTTAATACATATTTTTATTTCTAATTTAAATTAAATTAAGAGTATAAAATTCAACTTAGAGACTATCTATGTATCTATGCGAATAATGGCTGGGTTAGTAGGTCGTAGGTATACGGTATACGGTTATCTGCGTAAAGTACAAGTTGGGTAACATATTTGGGTCGTATCAGGTTTTGAGATCTTCAGGTGTTGGTAAAAGACTCAACATCGACGATGATAGGGAAGTTTGTGCAATGTCTGCCTCATCGATGCTGCCTTGTCGTGCCAGTGGAAATGGCCATTCGTAACATATTGTGGGTCCATTGTAGTCACGTAGTGTTGTGATTAATTTGTCCAATCGGTTGACCTCAGACAGATCTGCATTGAATTCTCTCACCTCATCGATCAGTTGGTTGACGTTGGATTCAAGAACCTGCCAAAAAGAAGAAGGCGAATGATTAGATTTACTTATGTTTACTTATAATGTTATAAATTAAGCGCAGAGACATAACACTAAATGTGGGCTGGAGGACCGGCTGGGGGATATATTGAAGTCGACGAAAGGCACTCCTTAACATGGAAACAGACCACGGCTTAGTTGCAGATATATGGTACGCCTATGGACATCTTAGTCTTCACAACAACGAGGAAACACTGTGAGGAGATTTTAGATCGCTCTCGAGAAGATTTTTGCAGCCAGCATCAAGTACCGTAACTGATTTGCCAGGTTTCATCCGACCATAAACAACATGCATGTATTTAAGGGGGCGCTGCGTAAAAGGAGAAGGGCGGATCAAGAGCAAAAAAGAAAGAACAGAAAGGCATCAGATCGAGTGCTGTGGGTATGAAAAACCTTTTTCAGCAGACCGCTAAACGTCTGCAAATTTCTATGCCAATTAGAACGAACCTTTCGACATTGAAGATGAATGCCAAGAGTTTCGTCCAGTCGACCAAAGTGTAGTGAGGATAGCAATATCTAAACTGAAATCCAAAGAAATATTGGAATATTCACAATCCGGCAGATCCTGGAGAAACCTCAAAAAGTGTGAGCTATACGGAGCAATGCATCCCTGCAAAACTCGCAGCAGCAAGATCACAGCAATGGGACTAGCGGTAAACACACTCCGTCAGATCCTGGAGAAACCTCAAGAAGTTTGGATCGATTACTTATGACGAGCTATACAGAGACATGTTTAGTTGTGGCATCCCTGCAAACTCACAGCATTAAGGTCGCTAACACAAAATCTTTCATGTGTCTAGCGGTAAACAAAGTATATTTTGTCAACAAGAAGGAACACACAGCGTTGATCGACGAATTTGGCAGAATGCCAGCTATAAATTTGAGGTAGTAATGAACTTTGTCTAACTTGGCTTCTCTTTTTAATCACAGTTTTTTGGGCTGAAAAGGCAACTACATAGTATAGCCCTCTCTTGAACTACTAAGAAAACCCAATATAAGACCTTAATAATCATAGATTTTTTTTTATGGAACCGAAGCGTGGACTCTTTCTAAAGCGGATGAATATATTCTGATTGTTTTTGTGAGAAAAAATCGTTGTAATTTATTTCGTCCCATATCCGAGCACAAGTGGAAGGAGCCTTAATTAACTTGGAATGCGCAAATAGAGGTAGTTTTACCCCGGGCTCAAGCTACGCCTTAGTAAGTAAGTAAGAGGTTTAAAAAAATAAATGTTAGGCCCATACATGACCAAAAGCCTTTCTTCTTCAACCATTGTGTGTGCGAAGATATATTGACACCAATTGAGGGACAGTTGATAGTTTAATGCCGATTTCGAACGGAAATTTTATTTTTGAGAAGCTTCTCATGACGTTTCAATGAATACAACACCCCAAACACAAAAAAGTACGGTCTTTGGACAAAGTTTGTCAAAAGGTCTCCATCGCCGGGAAAAAACCTTTCGCTGCAGTATTTGTGCATTCAAGTGTTACACTTCATGATACGAATAACTGTATAACAAAATAGCAAAAATCTAACTTTAGACAATGTATAGATCTTAATCTGGGATTAGCCAAAAGCTTTATTCTATCAAGAATGTGCAAACTACATGTTGCTCTTAAGCAAAATCTGTCTGTTTAAAAACACATTTTCTTATTATACGTTCCCATTCTACAATTGGATTAACGCTGCTATTTTATTGAAGGAAATATAATTCAGGGTTGAAAGGCTAAAGAGTCTTTTTAGTGATTTAAGACTGACTCATGTCAGACTATATGTAAATCAATTCACGTCAGCAACTTGTTAGGCTTAAGGCCGGTGCACACTTGCATTTCCCCAATGTTATTTTATACATCTTAGCAATGACACCAACAGTCTCATATTTCATAATTAATCCCATAACTTAATATTGCGCTTTCCGGACATTTAAAGTTAATTATATACACCTACACCTTTTACTTCATAAGAATCTTAGTAAGTGGACATCAAAGTGTGATTCACTTCATATCAAGGTCGATACGGTTTGGAACACAAATTCAACTTATCACTCTTCACTCTTAGCTTTTGTATGGATTGTTTCGCAATCGCTCAGTTGTATCTGCTCACTTTTAAGCATTATCTTATCAAATAGTTACCTACACTTTGCACTCTTGTTGCTTTTGTGATTATGAAATAGAAGTTCAGTAAAAAAAAAATAAAAAAAACGTAAACAAACCAAAATTTAAATTGACTCTAGCCAAAGCTTTAAGTTTCGCGCGGATACATACTATGCGAACACACACAGTATACCCAAGGGTGAGGTGGGGCTGTTGGTTCTTAAAAATATTTACCAAAATATCGATGTGTAAATTTATAACACATTTTAACACTTGACGTACGCGTTCGCGTAACTTTTCGACTGTCATAATTTTCTGTCTGACGAGACTAATTGACATTTGTTGTGAGGATTTGTTCACACCCGACGAACTAGTACCGATGCCGTCTGACGGAATACCACCATTCGGTAGACTCATTAGATTGATTGGTGGTGTCGGGAGTGTCGCGCTATATAACTTTCCAGTGAACCCGCGAAGCAGTACTAAATTAAGTTCAGATTTACATGCTTAGTATGTGGTGTGGTGCTGTCTTCATCGGTATCATTATTGTACGCTATCGCGCTATGACTGAGGGGGTTGTCTGTTGTTTTATTTTCCGCATGGAACAGTATGAGTGCTTTCTGGCGGCTTGCTTACTTCAAGACGAGTGTATTGGAAGTAATGAGTAGCTAAACAGCCCGATGAAACTGACTGTACTTTGAGTACGTACCTACATGTAAAGTCTTTAAAACTGGGGTGGGGCTAAAAATATATTAACGCTGCATGCATGAGTTAGTGGGTTATGTGCATATCACACTCATAAATGGAGCACTTGTGGACATTCAATTTGTGTAAGCTTTGCGCTCACATTCAAATAGTGTTTTTGTTTCTCTGAGCATTTAATTGATTTCATTTTCAAAATAAACGTCATTGTGGCTGGGCTGTTAATGAAAGCAAATTGAAATGGAAACAGAACAAGAGAAACATTTTATAGAATGTTTTGCTGATTTGATTACGTATGCAGCATAGCACACTCATATGTATGTATGTATGTTGGTTCGATGGAATCAGAAGTGGTAACAAGGCATACAGTGGCGCAGTGGTTTTTAAAATGTTTCAGTTTGATGTAATAAATAGTCAATGTTGAGACTGTATTACTTACTCCCTCAACCTTGTATCTGAAAAAATAGAGTTTTTGAGTTGTTTTAAAGATCCATGCAATTTTTTATTGAGGAACGCAGGACCACTATCCACCGACTGCACCATACCCAAACTAAACTTCCAGAAAACTTGCACTACTGCTTTTCCGTCTAGATCAGAATGGGAGGCAGTCACTGTCATTGACGCATCCGCTATAACCATCTTCACTGACGGGTCCAAAACTGTGTGGACTGTGGAGTAGGAGCGGGCGTCTTTTCAGACAAATTACACATTTCCTCATCTTTCCGGCTCCCGAACTCGTCTAGCGTCTTCATGGCGAAGGTCCTTCCGATTAGGGAGGCGGGCTGGGTGCTTCCAAATAGTTCGACAGCAAATGGCATAGGAACAAAGAGGGAAACGAGAAAGCCGACGAGCTGGCCAGAACTGGCTCCTACCTTCCGGAATCCTGCGCGGTGAGAGTTCTCCCAACGTTAGGTTTCGTGAAGGGAGAAATCTCCAAACACTTCAGGGCAGAATCCAGGTGGAGAAATCTGACGAACTGCGTCTCTTCTAGAGACAGAGAAATAGAACCTAAAATCTCATAAACAGAACGCTAGGGGATGTCGCTAGACTAGTGGGCACTGGGCAGTAGGCACTTACGCTGCCAAGCTCGGCATACCCCACAATACCCACTGCCGCACCTGCAACTACGCTAATGCGAGTGAAACAGTCTTTTACCTCCTATGTGGATGCCCGGCTTTTGCTAAGACTAGATGCAGACGCAGAACGTTTGGTAAACCATTCTTCGACGACCTTTCAGATATCTCGGACACAGGTTTTAATGATATCATTACTTTTCTCAATTCCACCAGTTGGATCTGAGTATACACAACCGATACCCCTTCCCCTAAGGTCATCACGAGTGGTGGCATCAAATAGGTGCTATAGCGCTACTTGCGTTTTTTATAGTAATTATCTAGATTAAGTGCTGTGACATCTGCGCAACTTGGTCTTTTAAACGGATGTTCGGTTTTCCCCTGGGATGTAACAAAACAATTTATTCGCCCGATTGCCGAGCCATTCTTGGTACAGCTCGTAGGGTTGTCGTTTCTTCTCCTTTAAACCTTTTTTCGAAATTGAAAAAATAAACAAATATTAGGCGTAATCGGCCCATATCGGACCCAAAGCCTAGCTTCTCCAACCACTGTGCGTGCGAAGATATTATTTTTGACACGAATGTAAGGACCTAATTTTTGAGAAGCTTCTCGTTACAGTTCTCTACTCTTGGATGTTTATCAGACCTTCGCAAGAGGCACAGCTCGGGATTTCAACCAGCGACCCCTCGCTTACTCACAACTCTGCGCCGTACAACGAATCTGAGAGTTCTTTAGAGCATTCTTCGCTGGATCTGCACTAGCTTTGCATTCGTGAAGCTGATGTTAACCAGTACCAGTGAAAGCGAGTAATGACGAGTTGGATAAAGTTTAATAAAAAAAGTAAAGTTTGGGCGGCTGCCTGATAGTTATAAAGGGTGATCCATTTCAAGGTTCCCTACTTTTTTAAAGAAAAAAACACCGAAAATTCAAATTTAATGGAGAATGTTTATTATCATTTGAAAGAACATTCTTTGGCATTTATTTTTTGAAGATTATGTCTATCAAATGTTGGCCGTTGCTACGTCGCAGATGGTCCATCCGTTGCGAGCCCATAGAGCGAAGCGATGTCGCTTGGGAAGGTCGAGCGGCTTCAGTTGTATTTTGTACAAATTCAATTTAAGATCTTGACGTAAAATGCGCCAAGTCGTTCCATACGTCAGTGCGAGTTGCTGCGAATGGCGCCGAATCGACTCTCTACGGTCTTCGTGTACACTCTCAGCTACGGCCGCTATATTTTCTTCACAACGTGCTGGACGTGGTCTATTCGGTCGAATATTATCCAATAATTAATGCTGGGTCTCAAAATGGGTGATGGTGTTGCGAATAGTACGCTCAGTAGGCCGATGATGTTGACCATAAGTTGAGCGAAGTGCACGAAACACATTCCTCACAGAACGTGAAATTTCATAATAAAGTTGAACAATTTGTAAACGTTGTTCACGCGTAAGTCTTTCCATTATGAAATGCCAAACAATACTTAACAAAAATAACATGACAGCATGACACGACTCACACGTGATCTGTCAAAAAAGGCTATTGAAAAAAGTATCTCTACTTGGATCACCCGTTATATAGCTAAGCTAAGTAAAATAGTTGTATCCTCATTTACTTCCTAACCAACCAGTTCTCCTATAATCGCCACCCAAATCACCAACCAAATATCTAAAGATTTTTCTCTGAGCTTTAATGTGTAACCTTATATGTAATGAACGCCTACTTCGAAACCGGTGTTTTTTTCTTATTCCCGAAAGTCTGATACTAGGTTAAGAAGGTAAGGCGTCGATATGCTCAAAGACCTCCATAAGTGTGTGGTTAAGTTCGATTGTCCATACTTTTGCCATTGTGGCAAAAGAATTTTAGATCCGAAAGGATTCTTATTTTGATTTACAGAAAGCACGGATTTTGAGTGTACCCTTCTCATATCGCTCAGAAAAAAGTAGAAGGTTTTTTTGTTACCTTCCTTTTTGGGGTGGGACCAAAATTGCTTCAAATGCATAGCCGAAGCTGCACTATTTTAAGAGACTTATAGGTTAAGAACCATGTGAAAATTATTGATTCAATCAAATCTTTCAGGTTTGGATATGCCGTCTGATGCAATGGCACCAGAGATCCTTCTGCGACAAAACTACAACGTCAACTTTCCTCAGGTAACCGAACCATGGATTGAATGCCATCGTATTTTCACAGATGGCTCCAAAACCGGGCAGGGGTCTGGTGCTGGAGTCTTTGTGGAATGCCATAATGATAGAATTCACATGAGGGAAGTCTGCACTTGTTTTCCAAGCGGAGGTTTTTTCTATCCTAATGGCTATGAGCTATTATGTGAACAATAGGTGGAAGGATAAAGGCATTTGCATTTGCAGTTAAGAGCGCTGCTAAGCCCTCTTACCTAGTCCAAGTTAGTACTCTAACTCAAGCTTTCTCTGAATTTGGTCGGAAGGCTGAACACAGTGAATCTTGTCTGGCTGCTAAGATCTCCGATGAGCTTGCTAGGCAAGGTTCAGAAGAAGTTTTCTCAGGACCCGAACCTGTGTTGGGTCTGCCTGCATCTGTAGTCATGTCTTTCATTGATGACTGGGTTTCTCGTGAATACAAGATTCGTTGGCGCAACTGCGATCAGGCTATTGATCGGCCATATTCAAAAGGTCTGCGTCTTTTCTTCTATCTTTTGCGGTGAGGAGGATGACACGACAGTGCACTTTCTCTGCTGTTGTCCGGCCTTTGCTAACATTAGGTGGCGGATTTTCGGGGCTGACGTGGTAAGTGCCGAACATCTAAGCTCTTCTAAAGCATAAATGTAAGGTGCCTGAATGGTAGTACAATGGACCAGTATAACGTCCGACACAAAAAAAGGCTTTAAGTCGCAATTTATTTCGTTATTTTAAATCTAAAGTTTCAATTGAAGTTATTGAAACCTTTTGCGCCAGAATAAAAACCGATTGCATTCCTTTACAGCTCTGTATCACGAATATCTAAACCACAAATGAAAATGTACAACTTAAGCTATTAACAATCTGCGCCAACTTTTACTGTTAAAACAATTTTCTAGCTTCTGACAAGTTATTTGCCATGCAAATTCTTATTGTTCTCATTGTTGTAACAAAAAAAAATGATGAAAACCATTTATCATGACAAAATTCCTCCAGAGTTACTCACATTTTGTGTTCCATTCATCAAATGTTAGGACTATAATATTTTCGGTTTTTTTTATGTTACCGACAATTTTTGTTTTGTGTGTCTTTTTTTTCCATTTTGACTTCCGATGGTAGACCGTTGGGTAAGCATTCCATGGATGCGAAGATGAATATGCATCCGCATTGTACTCGTTCTCGAATTTATGCACATACAAACGTAAGTATGTTACATATGTACGTCAAAGCTGCAAGCCGTGCGCAATGGTTTGAAACGGAAGAGGAATATTTAAAAGTCATTCTGTTATTGCATATTTTCTGGAAAATTGGAAAGGGAAGCTATTCAGATTTTCAGTACTTAATGGGGATGCATGGCGTATAGCAGGAAGTGCGTTTTAAGGGGCTGTATTTGTTTTGCAGTAAGGATAGAATGATATGTATAGAATAGCAAATTATTGGAGTTGGGGACTCTTTGAGTACAAGTCATTGAGGGAAGTTTAATACCCCTATAGTAATCATACCGAGTCTATGAAACTGTTTTATATGTTTCGTTTTGTTTTGCATAAAATATTTAGGCAAATTGAAAATTTTGCAACTAAACTAAAGGGGGTTGTTACGAATCTCTCATGCATATTTCATATCAAAGGACACTTAAACAATTCAAAAGTTCTCTATATTTGGGATATTCCTCTGGGGGTAGAATTTGTAAGCTCTTTTGGTTAATTTATTATTGATATCATGCTCATATAGTACATGAACAAGTGATTTTTGGAAATTACCTTTTTATTATTTCAAATAGCCCCATTGAAGAAGCCTACGTAAATTCCCTTTGCACTTCAGCAATCATCACAAGGCTTAGTAGAGCTTCTGCCGACTCTCTACAGTTTTTGGTGTTTTCAAATGAATTGTGATTGGAAGAAATTACCCCAAAAAGAATACATATTGCATTTTTATTAGACTGAGTACCATAAGCTCCGTTTTGAAGTTGGGCTTCTTTGTAAAATCACCTTAAAAAAACTTTAATAGAGCAACTCATACGGTTGATGGAATCGTCTTTCATCGTCCTAGGCAAGGCAAATAAAAATACATACCCTAAACATATTCCTTTATGTCCTTTGGAATATGGATACGATGTCATTTTGTTTCATTCTATGAAGTTTATCAAGACCAAAATATTTCTTGAAAAAAGCCCTCAAGTAGTGGGTGTGACAAAAACCTTTGTGTTGCTGATATACTAGACAAAATATTGGCTAAATATTGGCTAAATATTTTGTTATACAATTTTTTTCGTTTTCTGTGCAAATTTTTGAAGAAAATAACATTTTGTTGAGAACCACCAACAAAAAGTAGGCATGGCCAAATCACATCTTACAATCGGGACGCTAGGGAGTATGTATATGTTCAGCTTCCTGTCATAAATTTAAAGGCCTCAAAAGTTTATACGGTTGGGCGAACGGGCGGACATTGTTAAATCGTCTTGGGTTTTGGTCCTGATCATAAATATGTATACTTTAGAGGTCTATGACGAATATTAAGGGGTGTTGCAAAATATGAGTCCTTAGGATAGGGTATAACAACTCGTATACCTATTACTTTGGAGTTTGAACCCTCATTCTGAAAACTTAAAAGGACATTTTTTCGTCATGGTGAGAACTTTAACTGCATCAAACCAAAAACGTTGTGAAAATTTATTTTCAATGGTATGGGTGGCTTTTGAGTTTTGCATTGACAAATAATGAATATTAAAAATTCGGCCTCGTCATCTATCCCGACACTCATTTGCAATGACATCCCAGCTGTCAGCTCTTCGGATAAAGCCAATCTGCTTGCTGCTCATTTTGCAGCTAGCTCAACGCTGCCAGATTGTGCTTTATCTCCCCCTGTACTCGAGCGCGTAGAATTTTCTATGGGACCCATTCATTTTCGCACTCGTACAGTGGCATGAGTTCTTCAAGATCTCAGCATACATAAATCCGCTGGTCCAGATGGTATTTCCCCTATAGTTCTGAAGAGGTGTTCTTCCACGCTGGCAAAACCACTGCGTAAGCTTTTCTATCTGTCCTATTCTTCAGGGCTCTTTCCGAGAAGATGGAAAACAGCATTTGTCCAGCCCGTCCCCAAAAAAGGCGAATCTTCCTCTCCCTCCTCTTACCGACCAATTGCACTTACGTCCCTTCTTTCCAAGGTCATGGAAACGCTGATAAACCGTCAGCTTATGAAATATCTCGATCCCGAAAACTTCTTAATGACCGGCAGTACGGTTTTCGCAGCAACAGGTCCACTGGTTATTTGATGACATATCTAACCGAAAAGTGGAACCAATCTATTCACCATGGTGGTGAAAGCAAGGTCGTTGCACTTGATATTTCAAAGGCATTTGACAGAGTTTGGCATCAAGCTCTCTTGTCGAAAATGCGTGCATTTGGGATCGATGTTACCCTTCTTCAATGGATTAGAAATTACCTTTCGGACCGTTCAATACAAGTTGTTTTGGACGGTTTCAAGTCTGCAACTCACCAAATAAATGCTGGTGTCCCTCAAGGCTCTGTTTTGTCTCCGACTCTCTTTCTCATTTTTATCAATGACCTCCTGTCTGTCACTTCTAATCCAATCCATTCCTTTGCTGATGACAGTACCCTCAGCTTTACATATTCGTTTCCTGGGCAGCGCCCCTCATCTTCGGGCGTTGAACGGGAACGGCAACGTATGTTAAGCTCATTGAATTCCGATCTTGACAGCATACTTAAATGGGGTAAAACCAACAGAGTGGAATTTAATGCTTCCAAAACGCAATGCTGTCTGCTGTCATTGAAACGAACCCCTAATTCTCTGCCATTATCCATGGATGGCATCCATGGATGCATCGCCGAAACCGAAAGACTTTCCATCCTCGGTATGTGCGTTAACGACAAACTTCGTTGAAATGACCACATATTCGATGTCGCCAAGAACGCTGCGAAATGTCTAGGCTTCCTTAAGCGATGCAAGAAATATTTCACCCCTTCTGATCTGGCTACAATCCACAAGGCGTTTATTCGCCCAAAACTTGAGTACAACGCTTATATCTGGTCTGGTGCACCAATAACATATTTGGAGCTACTTGACAGGATTCAAAAACGTGCGGTAAAACTTATTGGCGAGTGAAACATCGCGAAATTACTTGACTCTCTTAGTCATTGTCGTAATGTCTCCTGCCTGTCATTGTTTTATCGGTATTTCCACCACAAGTGCTCAAATGAAATAGCCAGTTGCATTCCACCCCTACAGCAATTCAACCGCAATACTCGCCATGCTAGGAATGCACATCAGTTTACCCTTAAGCCTGTATTCGGATGTACAGTGAAATACAAGGATTCGTTTCTTAACCGTACAACGCGAATGTGGAATGCTCTACCACGCTCTGTTTTTACCTCACATTACAGTTTACAGACATTTAAAACCAACTTGCATCAGTATCTCCCTTTTCCTAATCCTTCACTTTCCTAATGCCCACACTGTGTAACTTCATTATAAGGGTATCCAAAGTCCCTTTAGTGCGCGTACATTATAAAAAAAAAAAACATGGAGAAATACATCATTTGATTTTTATATAAAAAAACGATAGCGATCTACGTGCTTGGAGCAGCGTTCCATCCCTTATCGTTGAGCAAAGTTCTCATTGCGGTAGAAAATAGTACTCAATTGGCTCCGAAGGTACGTCTCGTACGACGAGTTGTGGTGGCATTCGCCCAAACCATTCCTTATAATGGGAGCACGAGTACGGACGCAGGAGAAGGAAATAGGGAACTTAGAGTAGAGACTGGGCAACGATTTAATGCAGATTCCAAGAAGTCAGCTCAAGCATACCTTTAATCTTTGAAGAAGGGATGTTCAATACTTCTCAAACGAACTTGTCTGTTTGCACCAAAATACATCGGACATTTCTAAATTAAAAAAGAGATGCGATGACCCTGGTTGTTAAGAAAATTAGTCGCGTAACAGATAGGTTCTGCTCGGATGCACTGAGAGCTACTTACTCTGTGATACTCGACAAAAGTGATCGTCTCGCGAGAATTTATTGAATATTATACTTTGTAATTTAAGTCTTGTGTTTATGAAAACAAAATCTAAAGAAAAATAATAAATGAGTTTTTTTAATCTATAAAAAGTCGGCGGTGGCTTTAAAGTAGTACCGTTCTCAGTTCAAAAAGATGTACTCAAAAGCTCAAAAACACTACAGTTGTAATACTGGAGGGAACGCTGGCCTGGCGACTTTGTTCGCGTGAATTTTTTTACATGGACCTTTCTGTCTTCTGTCTGAAGACGCGACGGACAAACATTAATTTTTTAACCTTATTGTTAGTTAAAAGAAATGTAAACAAAACTACAGAGCCAAGTTCACACATCCATCACACATCTACAACTGCAAACCAAACATCGGCTGTATGTTTATAACTTATGCTCCCCTTTCCTCCTAATTATTATAATTTGTCGGAGTTCCAATGAATAAGATATAAGTCTAAGAAATATAAAAGAAACCTATCCATCATGAAAAACGCATTACAAATACGATGGATTGAATTATATTTCGTTTTCTATAATAAATTCATAAAAGCACATTATGTCAAAAACGCCCTAAAAACTGTTTATAAGTGCAATGGTTATTTTGATAAAACGTGCCAAACATATGATTTTCGTTTTCAAAAAAACTTATATTTTTCAACCAAATTCTTTCTTAATCCTCGGAATCAGGGAAAGTTTTTCCAATCAAAGAAATTTGAATTTTACTAGATCGTTACGAGCTGGCAGCTTAACGACCCAAATTTTACCAATGGTAGAATATACAGAGTACATTTAGGATTGAGTTCTAACATAATACAAAAAATATTTTCACCTTAGAAAAAGTGTGCATATCTTTTCGTAGCTGAATGCATAAGTTGACTGAATCAGCTTTTTTGCAACGTAATTGCATTGAAATTGGAGGTAGACTATGTTTTGCTACTTGAATTAAGAGATATGAATGCCAGCGAGAATTATTAAAAGTGGTTAAATATGTACGGGTCGATTCTCTTAATAAAAATAGTGAAAAAGAGTGATATCTCATTATTTAATTTGCTATCGTAAATTTAAATAATTTAATAGCTGCAGCTCTCTCTGTGGGATAAAAGAGAAAAGAGTTTTGACCATTCAACGTTGTGCAATAAATAATGCAATATCACTCAATCTAAAATGCACTATCTATCTTTATTGTTATTTGAAAATTGCCACTTAATCAAATTGTATTATCACAAAATTTACCGAGTGATATGCCAACTAGAATATTCTGTTTTATTGTATTTATTGGTCAGAAATAGAAGACAAAAAAGATCTACATATATAAACTATATTCTGTCAACAATCAGCTGTCATTTGTTATCTGTCACCTGTGATATGTTTTCCATTTACATATTATCTGTCATTTGTAGGCTAGTAAAATCTTTCTATTTGAGTGAATAAGTAAATGATTTGTAGTGCTTTATTACATTGATTATAAGTACAACAATATTACATTCCATCTACCTAAACATTTCTATTAAAATTTGTTTTATTATTCTAAGTAGCCCCATTGTAGAAACTTTGGTAAATTCCGCTTGGCCTCAGCAATCATCAAAGGATTATGATATACCTCGTTTCGAAGTTCCAAAGACTCAATTACCTTGTCCAATTCGATGTTTTCGTCGGTGAGGGTGAGGGTGTATGGTAGTAAGCATGTCAATAGAAAAGTTTCTTTAAAAAATAGACGAAAATAACCATTTAGACATTAAGACTTTAACTGTGAGAGTTGCAATGCCTACCATAAGCTCTATATTTAATCAAATCTATTTTAAAGTCGGCGATTTTTGGAAGTTCACCCTTGTATTCGAATTGTTTCAATGATTGAGTGAAAGTTGAAAAATAGTAATGCAGCAATTCATCGCGCTGATTAAAGCGGCTATCTCCGTCCCAAACCATGTACATTGAGCACATTACATCTGCAACCGCAGGACCGTAGTGGCAACACTGAAAGTCGACCTAAAAATAGAAACTTGTAGACATTTAAGACACCGATATTTTTCTGGTTACCAGCATTAGTTCATCGAGATCTCCGTTCTCTTTGTGTCTAAACATCATATTTCTGCTGTGGAAATCTCCATGATTAAGGACATACAAGGCTTTATCACCACGCTTAGCCGCACTGAACATATATGATACTCGTTTAAGAATGTCCTTGTTCAGCTCCTCGAAATACGGTATGTAGTCTTGAAGGTCATCATTACGTTTCAATAGGGCATCTATGAAACTTTGGATTCCAGTTTGAAAAAATTCGATGTTTTCCAAATTGATATACGAATTTTCCTAAGGCGGGCTCCTATAGAAATAAAAAATGATTGTGAACTTGAATAACAATATTTAAGTTAAATAAAGTCAGTGCGTGAAGTCAACCATTCCAAATATTTGTAGAATTTAAGGGTCTAAAGGGAAACGTCAACGAGTTCATTCAGTTGTAGTATTTAGGATAGTTAGGCTAGAAGCTTTATGTTTTTTTAACTTAGTATTTCAATTCAATAAATCACAAACCGAAAACAGTAGGCTTAGCCTTACCTCATTCGCAAGTTTGTAGCTGGCCGCGTGCCATTTAGCAATTTTCAAGATCGCTGCACGCATTTCCGCCACATTTGGCAGACGATATTTCAATGTTGCAAATCCCTTATCCGCCAAGTCCTCGAATATGATTACTTGTCGTGGCTCCAACGTATAATAGATTAGCCTAATCAGATCATAGTACAATCAGTTCAAATTAATTTAAATATAAAATTAAAATTACTTTGCTCCGACAACGGTATCGTCGCCGTATTTTCGAAATATTGCCTCCAGTTTAGGTATAACTTCCGTGTACATACGAATTTCGGTTTTGAACAAATTATTATCCTGAACTACATCCTTTCTTGATCCCTCCAACTCGGGCATAATTTTTACAACCCAAGATATTTTAATTTTACTTTGTATTCCTGTGCTGTATTCCATCTTAACTCTATACATCAAGCTGGCTAAGTGATCATTTTTCACAGCAGCTGGGCTTATTTTTAAGGACCCAAAATTTACCTACGAAAGACGATTAGGTTTGATGTCTAACATACTACAAAAAAATATATGCTCACTTTAATGCTGTTGTCCTTTTCGATATCTCTTAGAACATTTTCAAAAAAGTCTCCATTCATCCAACTCGGACTGATGAGCTCATCTTTGCTGTATTTCTCTGCCATTTAAAAAGCTCTTGAGGGATAGTTCCGTGTGCGTATCTTTCTTCAGCTGCATGCATAAATTGACTGACTGAACACTGCATTAGCTTTTCTGTAGCCGAACTTGTTTTTATATCGATTGAAATTTGAGTTATACATGCATTGTATCAGTGTTGCCACCGCTGCGAACAGCAGTTTCTTAAAAAAAAATCAGTGGTTTGATTTTGTTCAGCACCTGTTATTTTATTTCGAAGCTAAAGCAAGGCTTATGCCAACTATCAATTAAGAAACAATTAAACAATATTCAAATGCAGGATTTAGACGCTTTGTTTGTGAACATTCTCTTAGTTAAATAAATATAATTGAAACACTCCTTTAGGCTTGGTAAATCGAATGGTTTCCAATCGACTTAATTAAAATTCGCTAATTCTTTTCAGAGAAATAAATTGTCGTGGATTTTTTTTTAAAACTGACTTAGGAATAGACAGTTTGACAGCTCTAACATCTCAAAAAGAAACCAGCAATAGTACCCCTTTCAAAGTTGAAGTAATATTGCTGCCTAAAACTGCCGTCAAAATTATTATGCAAAGCACAATAATGTTGAAGGTAATTAAAGTATGCGACGAAATGTTTAAACAGTAATTTTTTTGAGAAGCACTTATATAATTTTAACATCAATTTTGTGACCTACTTTTATTGCAGTAAAGTGGTATCCCTGCTATGTACTATACCTATATGGGGTTAAGAACAATGAGTGTGGGCGAGAATAAGGAATGTGGTGGAATTTGAAATGCTTTCCTAATTAATACTAGCTGTTCTGTTAGCCGCTCGCTGGTCGTACATTTTATAGCTTTAATATGCGATTTAAAATTCAAATTAATTCGAAACACTTAGTAAAGTTTGTGGAAAAATTATTTTCAGTGTAATAAAAAGAATTGACCATATGGATAACATGCCGTGTTCAAATGCATACCGGCTACTTTCAGTGCTTTCTTAAATTTTAAGAAAATTTAGGTTCAGCAACATTATTGAAGGACTAACATACCTTTAAATTTCTAATATTAATACGATTATGCGAAAAACATACTGAAGCTGTGAGGACAGCGATTATTGGAGCTTTGAGAAGGTTGCAAAATTCTTATAAGAACCGCATTATGGCAAAGTATTTGAGCTCTCAAATAAAAAATATGTATATCTTATGCGTATGTGTGTTTACCGCCAGGGCCAAATTGTTTGACCGAGGTAACGTTGTAAACACGCAGCATTTTGACAAACTTTAGTATGTTTTTGATACTATTTTGCAAGGGTTTTGTTCAAGGGGGTTGTGGTCCGTACTCTCCATAATTTTGTGAAATCTTATGAGATAGCTTAATAGGGCTGGGCATCTATCTATTGCGTTTCCTGATTAAGACTGTACATATAACTTGGACTTGGTTAAAGGAAAGCTCAGTTGGGTGTTGCGAAAGGACTTGCAGTTAACATAACTAAGACAAAGATGTTGATGTTGATAAGAGATCACTGATGAATCATACTCATCAGCACGCATGTGCGTTATGCTTAGATTGTAGATCAGTATCGGCGACATTACCGCTTCTTGAAAACACGCTTGGTCATTGGTTTGAGGAGGGTGATTGAGTACAGTTATACTTTACTTTCTGTGCTCTGTAAAGATCCTTCCGATCGCCTGGAATGGAATAGTAACTGTAGCATTTACGACGGTTGATGCAAATGATGTACTTATGGTGTTAACAGAAAATCTTTTCAGAGCCTAAAGTTTTACGGGGAAAAGTAAAAGTTAGGGAAGAGTAATTTGCAAACCATGAGAAGTAGAAATAAGCTGCTTTTAAATAGCAAAAAGCGTTTAAATCCAGCCCGCATGGTTTTGACTTTACCACTGTTCAAGAACGAATGAAACTAAGCGAAATTGCTATGTCATAAACAACCGCATCAAACTCGCCCACTTTTTGATATTCCTCACTTCCAGCCTCGCCTGGGACGAATTTGTTCCTTTGATGTATGGCGGTGGCGTATATATAGGTCGCAGTGTATTATAATTTCGGTTATAGTGGCTTTCATCTAGCGCTAATAAATGCTGCGTTAAGGTCATTGTACGTCCCAAGACAACAGAAAGTAGTTGATGTCATAGTGGTCCAAAGCTGGCAAAACTTTGGAAAACTCGCTTTACTTATTATTTCAAAAGTAATTGCAATTTTTTTATTAAAGCGATTAAATCCGATCATCAAAGAGCATCGATTAATACCTGACCACCAACTCGGGTTCAGAATTAAGCACTCAGCAATCGACCAGGTTTATTGAATAACTAATGAAATGGAAAGAACCATAGAGAAGAAAAAAATAGTGTCTAGTGTTTTTCTTGACGTCCCGCAAGCTTTTGATAAAGTATGGCATACGGGATTGAAACATAAACTAAAACTGGTATTTCCAAGGCAGTTATATGAGTTACTAAGTTCTTACTAGCGGACAGTCTCTTCAGTGTTAAACACGGAAACGAATATTCCGAATTCAAAGAAATCGCGGAAGGAGTTCCACAAGGAAGCGTACTGAGTCCGATTTTATTTTTAATCTATACTCGAGATATTCCGCAAGGACAAGACACAACTATAGCTACGTTTGCGGATGATACAGCTATATTAGCAGTGAGTAATACGGTTTAATCAGCAACGAACAAGCTCCGAACAAACTCGACGCACGTTAATTTACTCACAGAAATGTTACTACGCTACCCATTTTCATAGAATCCGTACAAATTCCGGACGCCAATGAAGCTTAATATTTGGGAATGACATTAGACGCGAAACTTAAATGAAAATCGCACGTAAAAAAGAGATGAGCTTTAAGTAAGTTAGCTTTAATTGTAATCAAATTTATTAGCTGTTTGATTGGTTTGCTAAAATCAGCATGCAAAACAAGCTGCTTTTATACAGTCTTTGTCTTTTCCGGATGGCAGTAACACCAACTTTGCGAAGCTTCTCATGGCAGTTCTTACTCTTGGCTGTTTAGCGAATAAAAACGGATTTGAACCTGGGACACTTCGCTAGTACCACTGAGCCACGGCACCCATAAAACTATATAACAATAATAATAACTTTAATAAATTGAATTTGTACCGAAACCTTAGAGACCACTATGTCTTGGCACTAAAAGTCAAGTAATATATACTTCTAAAATAAATAAAAGATATTTTTTTTATTCATTTTTATTATTCTAAGTAGCCCCATTGTAGAAACTTTGGTAAATTTCTCTTAGCCTCCGCAATCATCAAGGGATTATGATATACCTCGTTTCGTCCCTCTAAAGACTCAAGTAACTTGTCCAGTTCGGTGTTTTCATCAGCGATGGCAAAGGTGTATGGAAGCAAGCACGTAAGAAGAAATGTTTCATAAGCTCTGAATTGAATCATATCAATTTTAAAGTCGGCCATTTTAGGAAGTTCACCCATGTATTCGAATTGTTTCAATGATTGAGTGAAAGTTGAAAAATAGTAATGCAGCAATTCATCGCGCTGATTAAAGCGGCTATCTCCGTCCCAAACCATGTACATTGAGTACATAACATCTGCAACCGCAGGACCGTAGTGGCAGCATTGAAAGTCGACCTGGAAATAGCAAATTGTAGACATTTAAGACACCGATATTTGTCTGGTTACCAGCATTAGTTCATCGAGATCTCCGTTCTCTTTGTGTCTAAACATCATATTTCTGCTGTGGAAATCTCCATGATTAAGGACATACAAGGCTTTATCACCACGCTTAGCCGCACTGAATATATTTGATACTCGTTTAAGAATGTCCTTGTTCAGCTCCTCAAAATACGGTATGTATTCGCTGAGTTCATCATTACGTTTCAATAAGGCCATCTATGAAACTTTGGATGCCAGTTTGAAAGAATTCCAGGTTTTCCATATTAAAAAACGTATTTTCTTCACTGTAGGATGCTATAAACTCGGGCTCCTGTGCGAATTAAAATTATTTGTAGACCTTAATGACAATGTCTATATTAAAATATGATGAATGAAGATCCAACGAGTTCATTAAATGCAATAAAAACAAACTATCCACTTACCTCATTTGCAAGTTTGTAGCTAGCCGCATGCCATTTGGCAATTTTCAGAATCGCTGCTCTCATTTCCTCGACATTTGGCATACGAAATTTTAATGTTGCAAACCCCTTATCCGCTAAGTCCTCGAATATGATCACTTGTCGTGGCTCCAAAGTACAATAGATTAGTCTAATTAGATCATAGTGCAATCAGTTCAAATTAATTTAAATATAGAATTAAAATTACTTTGCTCCTAGAATGGTGTCGTCACCATATTTTCGGAGTATTGCTTCCAGTTTTGGAATAACTTGCGTATACATACGAATTTCGGTCTTAAATAAATCATTATCCTGAACCAGATCCTTCCTTAATCCCTCCATCTCGGGCAAAGTTTTAACAACCCAAGATATTTGAATTTTACTCTCTTTGGAAGTGCTGTACTGCATCTTGGCGCGGTACATCAAACTGGCAAAGTGATCATTTTTCACAGCAGCTGGGCTTATTTTTAAAGACCCAGCTTTAACCTATGGAAGAAAAAAAATTTTAAATGTGAATTTAAAGTCTAATATAATACAAAAACTGTATTCACCTTAATGCTGTTGTCCGTTTCGGTATCTCTTAGAATATTTTCAAAAAAGTCTTCATTCATCCAAACCGGATTGACGAGCTCATCTTTGCTGTATTTCTCTGCCATTTCAAAAGCTCTTGAGCGATAGTACCATGTGCGTTGTTTTCTGTAGCTAGTTGTTAACTCACTGCCGCATTTAATTTTTGTCGATACAAATTTAAAGCAAATTGAAAACAGAGAGAGTAAAAGAGCAATTTCTCAACCTGATGAAATTAAATTTTGATATAGTTAAACTTTATTCTCTTAATATGTAGTTAGTGTATTACATCATATCTGTTGATCACTTAACGTCCAGAAGTGATACCATTGTGCGACCAAAGTCGCATTAGAAATTTTCCTGAAAGGTTTTTTTTTATACAGAAATGCATTTATTTTCGGGAATATGGAAGCATAACTGTTCTACTTCATTGGATTCGGTTGTTGAAGAATAGATATATTTTTTTAAAATGTGATCTCACATTGAATTACAATAACAAATAGACACCTTTTGAATAAAATAAGACTGATTGTAGTATAATTTTAAAAGAACAGTTGGAAGTGTCTTATCTCTCGAAGAATTAGTTCAGATTTTGCCATTATTAGTTAAATAAATAATTGTTAGACCTAAGTAAACAAATTTTGTATGATTAATTGAAATCTATTTTCAGACAATGCGACTAAAAAAGAGAATTCTAAAGTCATCCTACACTGACTTTTGTAGGAGGATCAAGCTCGAATGAGCTCTGTACTTCCTTCACATTATAGTTTACAAATATTTAAAAACCAACGTACATCGGTATCTCTTCTTCTCTAAATCCTTCATTTCCTTAATGCCCGCACTGTGTCACTTCATTACAAAGATATCGAAAGACCCTTTAGTGTGCGTATATTAGGAAAATAAAACATGTTTACACCTTTTAGTCACTAGCCGAAATATAAAGGGTCCGCCATCTAACGTTTTTTTTTTCAACTAGTGCTTATTTCGCGAATGGTAACACTTATCTCATGTCTGATTTGACAGATAATTAGTTATATCCTTCCGCTGAACGAATGTGGTTGTGTATACGCTTGAACAACGCTGGGAAATATAGCCCACGATCGAGAAGAGAAGATTTTTCCAAAAAAATCATCTTTTCAGATGAAGCTCATTTTGATCTTGGCGGGTATGTAAACAAGCAAAATTGTTGCATTTGGGGCACAGAAAACCCGCACGCATACATTGCAAAGCCGATATAGCCAAAACGAGTCACTGTTTGGTGCGGATTTTGGTCCAGAGGCATTATTGGGTCATTTTTCTTCGAAAATGAGCAAGGAGTGGCCGTTACAGTCATTGGCGATCGTTATCGGGCCATGTTGAACGAATTTTTGTTCACAAAAATTGAAGAGGAGGATATTGGCAACATTTGGTTTCAACAGGACGGCGCTACGTGCCACACAGCCGAAGCTACACTCGATGTTTTGCGCCCTGTTTTTGAAGATCGCATTATCAGCCGCAGAGCTGATGTCGCTGATGTTGGCCACCACGGAGCTGCGATTTGACACCGTTGGACTATTATTTGTGGGGTGCCGTAAAAGATAAGTGTTACGCCGACATGCCAGAGACAATTGACGCTTTAAAGGACAATATTCGTGAAGCCATTGGTGAAATACAGCTGCACACAATCGATAATGTGCTTAAAAATTGGACCGATCGTGTAGGCTTCTGCATGGCCAGCCTAGGCAGCCATTTGAATGAAATTACTTTCCATTATTAACCGGAAGGATTGTACTTTCAAAGAAATTTGAGAAAATATTCAAAAGTATTTTTTTATAGCTTTTTCAAAAAAAAAAAGTTATTTGGCGGACCCTTTACTAATACAACCTGATGAAAATAACAAAGACTAGTATTGCCGTGAGCTATAACCAAATGTGGGAAAAAGCGACCCTACACAGCCAAAGCCATACAGTCATATTCGCCTCAGATCGTTTCCTTTACAGACAGTAGAAAAGTCAGTGGATGAATACCTTGAATGGAAGCATGGTATAAGCTATGCATTCAGAGCGGGCAGACTAGGCACCTAAACGGGCCCATCGTGGTGCCTATGGAACCAGCTGAATTCACATTCAAAAGGCTGAAAAAACTTAACAATTTCCTTGCAAAGACCTAGAAGGCCCTTGAAGTTCATGCCATCTATTTCCTCTATGGTTTGAAAAAAGTATTTCCCTAAACATCTTTGACTACGCGCTATTGCTTTGCATTTACACAGTAGAGGTATGTCAGCTGCATGCAGAACTCCGCAGAATCTGCATATATCTGTAGCCGATAATCTGAGCCTCTTTGCGTGTTTCCGCAGGAGAACGTGCCCTGTCAGAATTCCTATTATTATAAACTTAACCCTGCTCAATTTTATCAACGCCATCTTTTTACTACCGAAAAGTGGCCATAGAGCCTTATATATCTTTTGTCCCTCAAGACTTGACCACCTTATATTGCCAGACCTAATTATTTTTTCCTCAATAGTACCCCTTATTATGCAGAACGGGAGTCACTATTAAGGAGTAGCTCATCCGCCTGCTCAATTACCTCAATACCTGACTGCATAATGCTTTAAGCATTGTTCGACAGCTCCTAACTGTATAAGAATTGATGTTTGTTGATTCCATTTGCCTTGAGTGCGGCTTGGCTATCGATGTGGATGGCGATATCCCTTCCCGATACCGATCTCATCGGCATTAGATTAACCGCCCAAAGGACAGTCAGAACCTGTGACTGGAAGACACAACTTGTGTCCGGTATTCGTATATTAAGAAAAGAACCTGTTCCTTCCGTTGTTTCAATAAACGTTCAATTTCATTCGATCTGATTATTGCGCTTCTTTGCCAATCCTTCCTCTTCGGATATGTTATATAATACGGAACGCTGAATTAAACCAACGAAGGGGTTTCAGTAGTTATATTGATCGCCAGGCGATTGCCTAAGAATAGCTCAACGAGGACAAGCTGAACATACTTGTTAAATAAAATACTTCTATACATTGGTGACCGACTTCTGAATACCTTGGCAGTGTTCCAAATCTTTAATTTTCGACTTCTCAGGTTTGAAAAATAAATAGAAATAGTTCCTAAATATGTTTCCAAAACTAATATATCACAAATGTACGAATTTAGTGTCAATAGGCATTGAGACATATAAAATAGTTAAACGGCTATTTAAGTTTAAAAATTTATAATATTAAGTTTATTGTTAGCTTTAAAAGATTGTAAAAGAAATATTTTTTATTTTTGACTATAGACATTTTTATTTTGCTATCTGTTTTAAAGCAGCTGCGACTTAATTGGGACTTTTTTTAAAATTGCCAGCGGTAACACATTGATATAGAAAAATTAAATAACTTGTTGTCATTTTTAACAAATCAAACTACCCACCAATGTCGTAGATAACACAACTCACTGTAAGAAAACGTAAAAGAGAATTTTTGTGTATGATAAAGTATTTTGGGTAAAATTCTCTTAACGTAAAAACTGTTTATCATTTTTGTCGTAAATACTCTCTGACTTGAGTGGTTGGTAGATTTTTTGTATTTGTTCTATTTTGTGTTTCTATAATGGAAATGTGTAGATTTCTGGTATTTTACGATTTGATCGCACAGAAGATATGAATACGTAATCTGAGTTTATACCTGTATACATTTTTAATAAATGGTCAATGTTTTGTTTTTATTGGACTACATAGTTGTTAATGTTGTTCAGATTATCCTTCAATAAGTAAGGAATTGAAATCATATTTTTCTTTCAATTAAAAAAGGACCAAAGAAGGTCATTGAAAAAATGATTTCCTGTTATCTTGTTTCCAAAATAGAGGAACAATTCATTTCTGTTTTCATTAAAGTAATCTTCACGTCAAATGATCTTTGAAATGTTATTTGCTCAAAAGAATGGGATCCATATCGGACTGTTGTATTTGCCTAGCTGAAAATTAAAGGCTTCAATAGTAAAAGTATACAAGCGCTCAAGGATCCAAACTTAATATCTTCAAAGAAACAAATCTTCCGCATTGAACAGATGCCTGTAACAAAACTTCCAAGGAGTGCACAACCAAATGAAGAGGTCAGTATATCACCTACTCAGGACGACATGGAGGAAGATTACGCTTACGGATCTTGCATTTCTTCTTTCATTTTCGCCTGTCAGGTTTGTGGGGTAAAACCTCAGAGTGACGTAAATAAAGGTAGGTTTCCTGTACAAATACGCCATTTTATGGATCGACATTTGTCTTAGTTTAAGAGATAACATAGCTAAACATTTACATATGTCGTACTATTGAATATCGGAATTTTGAGGAAGAGAATGAATACTTTAATGTTACTGCTGATAACATTTGTATCTGATAACTGAACGAAACCCCGATAAAGGCGCTAACGCAAAAATAATGAAACTGATAACACTAGTACCTATGGAACTAGTGACAGTAGAGCGCGGGTATAAGATATTTCAACTCCCTTTTCGCCGTACTGCTCACGGTCGAAAATGCGTGCATTTGTCCTTTAGGATAATTTCAGTTGGAGTTGTTTTGGACGTTTTTAATTCTGCCCTAATAAATGCTGTTGTTCTCCAAGGCTTCGTTTGTCTCCGACACGTTTTCTCAATTTCATAAAAGATTTCCTGATATCTTCATCCGCTGATGACAGTACCCATCGCTTCACATATTCGTTTCGGGACTTACGTTCCACATCTTCGAACATGGAGCTGGAAAGGCAACGTGTGCTACGCTTTTTCAATTTAGTCCTTAACAGTATATTATAGTGTGGTAAAGCCATTAGAGTGTCTTACATTCAATGTTTCCGTAATAAAGGGTGATTCATCTTGAGGTTCGATTTATAATTTCAAAAAAAACACATAAATTTGAAAGTGAACTTTATATTTTTCATTTCATGGCATTTACCTTTTTAAAATGTTACCATGTTAATGTTGGCCAATTTTGGGCGAGTCTTTCGAGCATAGCGACTGGTATCTCGCGAATAGCACGAGTAATGTTGGCTTCCAAAGCGTCAATAGTAGCTGGCTTATTCCTGAAGACATGAGATTGTACATATCCCCAGAGAAAATAGTCCAAAGATATCGCAATTTACCGTAGCAAAAAGTGAAATTAAGTGCTCATCAAAATGATTTCTCGACAAGTCTATTGTTTCACGCGCTGTATGGCTTGTAGCGCCGTCTTGTTGAAAGCTTACCGAGACCATGGGCTTGAATTTCAGGAAGTAAATAGTCCATTAACATGGCGCGATAAGGGTTACCATTGACGGTAACATTCGGATTAGCCTCATTTTTGAAGAAATATGGACCAATGATTCCACCGCGGGCATAAACCAACCGTACCGTTGTTTTTAATTGATATAATTGCAGCTCTTGGTACTCTTCGGGTTGCTCTTCAGCGAAAATACTGCAGTTTTATTTATTAACGTATCCATTGAGCCAGAAATACGCTTCATCACTGAACAGAATTTCACGATAAAACATTTCTCACCGAACGCTGATTTTCGTCATAGAGCTAAAAAAATTGGAGACACTGTTGTTGTGTAAGTCTTTCCATGACGACTTATCAAACGATACTAAACAAAAATGACAAAGCAGTTTGATACGAGTCACGAGTGATCTGTCAAAAAAAGCCCTTTGAAAATCAAACCTCACGATCAGCGTTGCCGCTGACTTTTTAAAAAATGTATCTTATTCTTTTGCAAATTTTTCAAATGTATCTTTACGTTATCAACTGTATCAAAACAGATAAATCAATTTTTTTAATTTTTTAGTTGACATTTTTAAGTTTGTAGTTTTTTGTATGAGAGGCCTCGTGGCGCTTAAGATGGATAATAAGGTTTGCTAGAGTTTCTTGCAGTGAATAAAAAAGGGTTCTTGGAACCACCCTTTTAAACCAATTGTTTGTTTTGAAATATATATAATAACGCACTAACCCTTCACAGGGTTGTGATGTAAGAGTCATCATACACAACACTAGGCACCGAAGCAGACCTATTGCGATTCCTGGGGAACCGGTTAAATTTGTACTCAACCTGTCAGCAAAACACCTTAAAACTTCCCCTTCTAAGGGGTTTGAAGTTTTTACCGCCTATTTTCTCCAAAAATTCGAAGAAGTGTCTCCCTAAGAATTTTCTACGACTACGTGAAATTGCCTCGCACTCACACAATATGTGCGGTTTATTCTTAACAGCCTGCAGATCACCACAGAATCTGCAGATGTCGGTATCTGACAGTCCGAGTCTGCATGTTTTCGCAAGAGTCAATGCCCTGTCAGGATGCCTACTAATATCTTAAGCTTACACCTGCTAAGTTTAATAAACTTCGTGGAATTCTTACAGTCGAGAAATAGCCATAGAGTTTTTGACACCGTGTGTCCCCCAAGACTTGACCACCATTGATTGGCAGCCCCTAGGGTTGTTTCGTCAATAAAACCTCTGATTATGCAGAGGGGAGGTTTTATGTAATGAGTAGCCTTCCTATTGTTGCAAGCTCATCTGCCTGCTCATTGCTTTCAATACCGCAGTGTCCTGGCACCCAGAACAGTCTATTCGGTTCTGATTGCATTTTCTGACTATATCAGAACTGATGTTTGTTGAGGTCATTGCCTCAAGTGCAATGTCGATGTAGATAGCAATCTCATCCGGATATCGATCTCATCTGCATTTGCTCACCTCTCCAGTGTCTTAGACACTCTTAGTTCTGGATCGTTTGAGAAGATCCCAGCCCCTGTTCCCTCTGTTGTTTTCGAGCCATCTTAAAAATTGTAATTTTGTTTTATTTGAAATAAGCATCGTAACAATCATCACTTTCGAAACTATAGTTTCGTTGGCGATTGGAGGATCCGGATATTATCCAGGTCAAGTTATGGATATGACAAATCCACCAAATGACTTTTATGTAATAGTCCATTTTGAAATTTTAAAAATTGTAGTAACATACCAGCTTATTCTTAAAATTATAAATGAAATCAAAACATAAACCACCACCAATCTATGACAACTTGTTAATAGTAACATCAGTCAGGTCGTACAGGTACAATACCATTGATAATACCAGATTTTAAGAAAATTAAAAACATATGGCAAAAAATAGGATTTGCAGATTTTTGGTGAAAATTTAAAAACGTATCAAATCGAAGAAAAAACGAAAAAAAAGTATCTATGTATCAAATGTTTGCACGAAAGCGAAATTGTTTCCAAATTTATACAATTGTATCTTTGTGGCAACGCTGCTCACGAAGAATCACCCTATACATATGCTGTCATTGAAGCGAAACCCAAATACTTGACGGTATATTCGCAGATGCATAGTCGAAACCGAACGACCTTTCATGCTCGGCGTGTGCTCATACCCGGGTACCCGGGTACCTACTGCGATATATTTAAATGATAAAATTTTTTTTTGATCTCCCGGATCCTCGTTATTAAGGTGAAAAGCGAACAAATCATGTATTTAAAACCATATTTTTTTTATTTATTTTATTTTTTTCATTGGCTTAAACTTGAGCCATCGCATCACGCGCGCCCGGGTACCCGGGTACCCACAACAGTATTTGTATGAAATACGTTTGAAATTAATTTTGTTCAGAGATGATAATTGATTTTATTACTAAAACAAGGAAATACAACACATATTTATTTACAAATAATATTATTTATTGCATTCTATACATTTTCCAACATGAGCTGTGTGCTCATCGGAAACCGGTCGTTCACATTCACTGAAGCTCTGCCGCGTTTTTCGTCGTCTTTTTTATTGTCATTTTGTAACATAAGTAACAGGATCCAGTAATTTTCTTTCTTCCAGTGTTGTCTGTTGCAACCGATGGACCAGGGTCTTGTGTTACCCTTGTTATTTCACGACCTATGATACTCTCAATGGCAAATTTTTTTAGTATAATTACGCATCACTTGAGGATTCGCAATACGTTCTTCAATCATTGGCTTGGCAAGTTCTTCACTGAGTTTGCATAGAAACAGACGTCGTTCCGCTGTTTTTTTTTTTTAATCATTTTATTATTTTCATAATAAATTAGATATGCCGCGAGTGCAGCGATGTCTAATATGTTGAAGAACATTGCCATTGGCCATCTTGAACTGCGCCGCTGACTTGTATATCTTCTCAGCATTTGGTCCATAGTGTCAACGCCAGTTTTGTATTTATTATATCAACTGATGATATCAGGCTTCTTCTTTGCATCATCACCCACAGACATATCTGAATGCATTGTCGATATCAGAATTACTGCTTATTTTTTTTTAGGTACGTAAGAACACATCGTTACTTTGTCGTGAAATCCAAAAACTGTCGAGTATTGCTCTCGTGACTTATTTGCTGCCATGATAACAGGGATGTATGGTTAATTTTTCTTTATTGTTCCAACAATGGTGAGATTCCAAGATAGCAAGTGCTTTGCAACGGGTAGAGTTGTAAAAAAATTATCCATGCAGATATTTCTTCCACTTCCTCGTTAGAGAGCTGCTAATTCTTTTACCACTCTCTCTCCCTGATTTCTTTCGCGGGTATCGTTTATTTTGCCAGTATAAATTATGCCGTGTAAAGGATAGGCGTTTTCAGCATCACAAATCCACCAGATTTTTATACCATACTTAGCTGGCTTTGAAGGTAAATACTGAGTAAATCCTGTACGACCTCGATATGGATATAATTGTTCATCAATAGTCAAATTTTCCGTAGGCTTGTACATTTGCGATAAATTCGCATTCAGCATTATCTTCAAATCCCGAATTGGAGCTGCTTTCAAATGCGTCAAATCTCAAAAAACGCATGATGTTGCTACATATCAGAAGAATGGTTGATGTTGGAATTATTTGCACCAGCACAAATCAAAACAGCGAAGAATGAATAAATTTCTGGGATAGTCACAGGCTTCTATTCTCGCTGCGAATCTGGATGATTTTCATTGTAACTCTGATAGATGGATGAAGCTTTCTTATTTGTGTGTCGGACGATAATGTCCACCATATTCTCTGTGAAGATTTTCTTGAACGTTTCGCTTATGGATAAGGTTTCCGTGTTGCGATGAGGTCCACTTCGCTGACGTAAAACATTACGAGCTGCAGTCTGATGATCCTATGGTGGCGTTTCCCCTCATACAGTAATCATCCTTTGCAATAAAACTGCTAATTACTAATTCTACAATAAGCAATAAATACAAAATAAATTTAATATTCAAATAAAAAAATTACTTCTCTGTCATAATAAGCAAGCAAATGTTCACTACCTTCTGGCTCTGCAGTTTCTGCTTCATCGTCTTCCTCACTCTCACTATTGTGAGACTCAATCGCTTCCTGTTCTTCTGCTTGCTCGTCGATATTATCCTGAAGATACAGATAATACTATACATAACATAAGATAGTACAATAATACTTCATAATAATAAATATTAATTGATATTTTATTATGTCGAATTTGCAAAAATTGCTTATATAAAAATAAACGAATTATTGCTTACATATA
Source organism: Ferdinandea cuprea (assembly GCA_963576555.1). NCBI lineage: Eukaryota > Metazoa > Arthropoda > Insecta > Diptera > Syrphidae > Ferdinandea > Ferdinandea cuprea. Next base: position 23,940,305 of record OY754960.1, read on the forward strand.
CAATTTACTTACCGAGCAAATTCTTCTCTGGATAGTTCTTCCATTATTCCTTTTCGCTTGACTCTGAATATTATAAACACGCCTGAATTCACCAGAAACTCAAACTATACTGAAGGTAGCTAACATTCCCTCCACTACGCTGTAGAAACGGCAAAAACTCACCTTGACATTCTTTTCTATGAAGGGAGCAGCTGCTGTGCTCCGAACAATTGAAATAGTGTCTACTACCTGGGGTGCCCCTAACTTATTTCTCATGTTAAATACATTTCTACAGCATATACTGTTTTAAAACTCTCTCAAATACTCAATAACAATGTATATTTTAGAGAAAAAATTATCTAAACACTTTTTAGTTAATCAAAATATTAAAAAATTTAAAATTCCATGAAATGAATACCCGGTAGTAAGTTTGGGTATGAACACAAGGGTTAATGTTGTCCTCGTTGGAATGATCACATATTCGATGTTGTTAGAAGCGATTCAACGGATAAAATAAATATTTGAAGCTACTTGATGGAATTTAAAAACGCGCGATAAAACTCAATCTTCATCTCGAAATCGCTTGACTATCTGAGTTATCGTCGCAATATATCCCAAAATGTCCCCGCTTATTCAAAAATGCACATCAGTTGTTTAGCCTATACTCAGAAGATTCATACCTTACCAGTTCCGAATGCAAACAAAATAAACAAAAGCATTTTTAACTATCTCTCTTTAATTCGGCATTGAAAAATGTTAACACGTTAAACAAATTAAAATATATTTCATAAAACTAATTCTTAACTTAATGGATCAACAACTTTATTCCATTGTTGTATTAGTATCATTTTGAACTGAGTCCTTTTCCGTTCCAAATCTCTTACATCCCGTATAATACTTTGTATTTTTTTTTTTTTTTTTAATTAAAATTTATATTCGAAGCATGCATAAAAAGATTATTATAAATTAGAAAAATATTTATGAAAAATTCTTGCAATGTTCTATAAAGAAATTGTTTAAGGAAAAAACTAAAATAAACAAAAAAATATATTTTATGTTTTTATTGGGATTTTACTATTGTTCTTTTTCGTGTGGCACTTCCCAGTAGATCTCATCCAAATGGTGTTGTTCCTTGTCCAATTTTCTCACGTTTACTACCCGCAGGAAGAGACCTAAATAAACAGAAGTATATATGTATAAGTTTTGTATAGAAAAATAATTTATGAATATTTACCTGCAAGTACTCCCCCGACGATGGCAACTGACACTGTCAATGTGATACCAAGCAATTGGTAGCCTCCTTGTGCGAGTGCAGTTCTTCCATAGCCCTAAACCAAAAATGCATTCATCGCAATGTCAGACAAATATCCTATGATTAGAAGAACGCTTTCATGTACTTACCCCAAGTATTTGAGTGGAATTTCCACTCATTTCACTCGTGTCAGCCATTGCGGGAAATATCTCCAGCAACGAGCGTTTGTAAGCATCCTTCGTGACCAAACAAGCATAGATGGCTGATGCAATCGCCGATATAAGCGCTGGCATGCCGTGCAAATTATGCACTCCGCACGTATCGTGCAGACGGAACTTTTCCGTAATTACCGGCTGCAAAAAGGATAAAACTAATTACATGTTCAGTTCATTTATAGAAAAAGGGATTTATTTTCACAATCACGCATTCAATAGATCATTAGTTTCCAATTCATTGACTCTCACATGAGGTGTCCTTGAAAAAAGGCAAAAAAAAAAAGTCCAAAATCAGATTGAATGAATTCGCTTTAATTTGAACACCCTCGCTTTTGAAGTTTACACAAGTATCTCTCTATCCTTGGTATGGGGGAAAAAAAATCGTACCACTCAGCTCATCTATATCCTTAGAGGTACTCACATGAACCTCAGTTCAGGGAGTACGGACTCATTTGGGGAGCAATTTAGAGTCTCAAATTAAATAAATGTTTCATGAAATTTCTATTCGTGCCGGCTTTGTTGCCTTCGAGAGCGGAGGGTGTACAAACATTGTCCTTGTGGGTGAGCGGTTTAAAGCGGGATGTTTGTAGGTATATTTTAAAATTTATGACTGTACTCGTCGATGATGCTGTAGTCACCGTCATCGTCGTCTACATCGTCTGAGCTGTGGCAAGAAACGAACGGCGATAATTCTGAATAATATATAAATCTTGATATTTTAAAATGCAAATTTGTCTCACAGGATGTGAGCGACAGTGTGCGTGTGTGTCTGGTGTTATAGACTATATCATTTGGTTAAACGAACGAGCATATGTGTACTGCAAAAGGATGTGCTGGATGTTGGCAGACGACACTGTATGCTGCGCCGATTACGAGCACTTTACAAGCTCATTTTCTTCAATCTGGGACTGCGAGTGAATTCTGTATGTGTATAATGTTAGTCACTCTGCGTACAGCAAGGACATTAATGCGAGATTTGCATATGTATTCCCAAGTATAAATTGTCAATATGTTGGCGTATTACTCATGTTTTGCATATTGATGCTGCGAGGGGATTTCATTCTTTGCCAGCGAGAAGCGAGCTCTCTGAGAGGGTATCTATGTCGGCTGATCTATCTATGGAATTTAATTTTGTAACAATTGATTCTTAGAATAATACTTTAAATAGGGTGATTTAGATAAATGACAATTAAATGACCGGAACTTTTGAGGTTGAACTGGCAGTAAAAATGGGAAAGCTTGGATCCCTAATTTCTTGTCATAACATCGACAGAAATAGAAAAGACGAACCGCCTCGTACCTGAATATTAGCCTATGCATTGCAAGAACTATCGGGCTTGATACTGAGGAGAATGTTGAAAAAACCAGCAACTCATCTATTATTCTTGAATTTAAAGCCGCTCACGTAAAACTCATCATTAGGAGCTTTATATTATTGACATGCGTCGAGTTTAGCTACAGTTATGTGCGAAAACCCTTCAAACTTATTGCGGGAAGAAAATGCGCTATCATGTGACTTCTTCAATCTTGTTTTTGAGCAGATAGTGCGTAGAGCAGGAAAGCACAATCTTTAACAAATCCGACCAGCGTGATGTGGTACAGGTTCCATGGCTATTGAAGATATGCTGAGGCTAGTTGGTATTCATTTGCGGTCACATAAAAAGTCGAATAATTCTTTTGGAGGCTTAGTGGTTAAAGAAAGTTGTAAATGAAGTGGTCTATCGTGGTCTTCCTCGACTCAAGGTATATCCCTTAGAACATTTATTGCTAAAATTTGTAGACATAATAAAGATACGAGGAAATGCTAAAAACGTCGTGTAATTTTTACGAAAGCCAAAAAAGCTTAGACTTCAAGATTTTCAAGACTATGAGACTTATAATTTAAAGCTTAACTCGATTAAAGTGCTCATAACTAATACCGAGTATTTAGTATCTAAAAAGCTTGCTTCAGTTGACTTTTAATAGTTAAGATTTCTGTAGATTTGCCTGAAGGGTGATACTTTCCTCTATAACTATGATTTTTGCTGACAAATACTTTCATTCGTTTATGCTTTATTCTGTTAAAAATGAAGTTAGATCGTTAAGTCAACTGAATTCGTTCCATAAGTGTTTGCTTAGAAAACTATTATCAGTTCTCTTCATTTTCACCCTTTAAGACGAAGTAATGATAAGGAATGAGGTATCATAACATTCACACTTTGACTGCATATATTATAGCGGTACGACTTCAAAAAAAGTTTCGAAAGGCCTCCAGTTTCGAATAAAACACTAAGGCCAATCAAATGCTGGTATTGTTATATTTGTGTGATTCCCCAGATTCCAGACGCCATTGACCAAATCTATATTTTAAAGATCAAGCCATCGCGGATACGAGAGCGCGTTGTCTAGATAAATGAAAGCAGCGTATTTGGGATCACAGAGAATGGAAGGCTGTCGTATCTCAGGCAGAGTATATTGACGGATCGTTGGCCCGTTAAGTAAAGAAATAAGTATATTCTTCTGCTATTCCTTTTATTTGTTTTATCTTCTTTATTGTAAGGGCTTTTGAAAAACATACTAATCCAAACTGTTGCTCTTGTATTTAGTTTCCTAGAAAATATTGAAAAGTCTAGCTGTAATACTGTAACACCCGTTACTACGTCCTGTACTAGGGCGCTAACAATAGCGTACGTATTAAAGCAGTTCATCTATGTACATCAAATATATACACGTCATGCATATAGACTAAAAGGGAGAACACGACGACTACATCAGCTCGGAATCTTTGAATCGCCAACCTCAAGTAAGAGACACCTTTGGTTTATAGCCTAATTCAAATTCCATATTATTATTTGTTGTTTATAATAGTACGTATACGCCCTAGACTTTCTAGAAAAAAAAACCATTTGCGCTTTCTATTCATCAGCATTGAACATGTTTCCCGAGTTAGTTCACTGCATTATCACAGAGTTTTCTGTGCTTACCAATTGACACAAATAATAATAATATATAGGGTGTAGTACGCTGCAACCTTGTGGTCCATTGAGCCCCCTCCTCTTCCAGAGCCACCTCACAGCTTAGTTCACCAGGAATTATGTTGGAATGTTTATAGTTTGGCTTTGGCCTTGGCCAGAAAAACCTACTCAGAGCACATCATCCAGTCAAATTTCTTTTATGAAACTGAGAATGAGAGTGGATCCGTGGTTGGTAAATCATTTTATTGAATTTGGTGTTTTCCCAAATATTTACACATTTTTTTTTGGGTTAGTGCTACACAGGATTTCATTACGTGGACTCTTTACAGAATCTGCAGAGACCTTCATCTGACATCCCTATCTTCAGACCTTGGAGATCCCGAAAGTTTTAAGCCCCTTTCTCCTTTTCCGATTTCTTGAATTCTTCGCGTAGGGTGTGTTCTCCTATCTCGCAGAATGCTTCAGGCCCTAAGAAGGGTGCTGCTGCTCCTTTTCTCGCTAGAGAGTCCGCCGCCTCGTTACCAATAATGCCCACATTTCCTGGTATCAAGCAGAGAGAAAATCTATTGTTTTTGCCCCATTTTTTGAGACTTTGTAGGCATTTCCATACAAGTTTCTATAAAATGACAAAAGAGAGCTGCTTGACTATCTGACATTATTGCTATGTTACAGTTTCTGTAATTATTTTCAAGATTGATTCGAACGTATCTTTCCATGGTCCATATTTCTACTTGAAAGACGCTGGTACTTTTGGCCAAAGATTCATAGTGTTTCGTTTTTGGTCGAAACACTCCTGCACCAATTCATTTTCATAGATGTGTCCGTCACGAAGGCCAACTTAGCACTCGGATTTGTTCAACATTATGTCACGATATCACTTTATACTACATTTGAATATTGCACCCAAGTTTTGTGACCTTCACTCATTATTTGAATCTGTCCATCTACCTTTTCTTGACTGACATTCATAACTTCCTTCACTGTCTGCCTTAAGTAATAAGATTAACGTGGAATTTTTCGAACAACGTCGTCGATTGGTTTATATTCTCTTTATACTTCAGCTGCTTTCCCACGAAACATCTCTAAACCCTATTAATCTTTGATCGATACCTCTTTTTCAAATTTAATATCATCGTACAAGTAATGTTAGCAAGGCTTCTCGACTTCCACTTAAGCAGAAATAGACTTAAAACCTCCCTCTACTGTCGCTGGCATGCTTCCTAGTAATTTCTAAATGAATTAACCTGAAGTGTGATTTTAAGAATTTCTATACTAGCCTTAAGATAACAATTAGTTTGAAAGTGCCTGCTTGTAAAAAAAAAATATACATATATGTGTTTCAGGTATTTGGGAGCTATTTATTAATGCGACTTTTTGTTGCTAAATAATTTCTTTGTATTCCTTAACTTTTAGGGTCTGTTACAGACACAATAGTGTCAACACTTTGGGATATGAAGTGTGGACACTATTGTAAGGAAAGAAAGTTCTATCTATGTATATCCAAATTTTTACTGAGGTATTGAGGATTTAATTTTCTGCACCAAGCTGCCTACAAACACAAACCTGTATTGACGAATAGAAAAATTTTCCTGCGATACCTGGTAGTGAAAAAATTAATATGTGGAGACCTATGCAAGTTTACCAGCTGTTTAATTTGTATGGGATTTCCATTGACGAATGAAGGCAAATTTCGCACCGTCAAATTCGGTCCAATTTCGCACCGGTAGGTTGCTATAGATTTTGACAGTTCGTTTGATTTTGTATTGAAATATGAGGTGCAGCGGCAAATTGTTTCTTATATTTGATAATTAAAGAAGTTAGTACATAATATTTTATAAAAAAAACAGTACTAAATAAGCTAATGCAAAGAGTGTAGTTACGAATGTAATAAAGGATCCGCCATCTAACGTTTTTTTTTTAACAGTTCATCTATGTACATCAAATATATACACGTCATGCATATAGACTAAAAGGGAGAACACGACGACTACATCAGCTCGGAATCTTTGAATCGCCAACCTCAAGTAAGAGACACCTTTGGTTTATAGCCTAATTCAAATTCCATATTATTATTTGTTGTTTATAATAGTACGTATACGCCCTAGACTTTCTAGAAAAAAAAACCATTTGCGCTTTCTATTCATCAGCATTGAACATGTTTCCCGAGTTAGTTCACTGCATTATCACAGAGTTTTCTGTGCTTACCAATTGACACAAATAATAATAATATATAGGGTGTAGTACGCTGCAACCTTGTGGTCCATTGAGCCCCCTCCTCTTCCAGAGCCACCTCACAGCTTAGTTCACCAGGAATTATGTTGGAATGTTTATAGTTTGGCTTTGGCCTTGGCCAGAAAAACCTACTCAGAGCACATCATCCAGTCAAATTTCTTTTATGAAACTGAGAATGAGAGTGGATCCGTGGTTGGTAAATCATTTTATTGAATTTGGTGTTTTCCCAAATATTTACACATTTTTTTTTGGGTTAGTGCTACACAGGATTTCATTACGTGGACTCTTTACAGAATCTGCAGAGACCTTCATCTGACATCCCTATCTTCAGACCTTGGAGATCCCGAAAGTTTTAAGCCCCTTTCTCCTTTTCCGATTTCTTGAATTCTTCGCGTAGGGTGTGTTCTCCTATCTCGCAGAATGCTTCAGGCCCTAAGAAGGGTGCTGCTGCTCCTTTTCTCGCTAGAGAGTCCGCCGCCTCGTTACCAATAATGCCCACATTTCCTGGTATCAAGCAGAGAGAAAATCTATTGTTTTTGCCCCATTTTTTGAGACTTTGTAGGCATTTCCATACAAGTTTCTATAAAATGACAAAAGAGAGCTGCTTGACTATCTGACATTATTGCTATGTTACAGTTTCTGTAATTATTTTCAAGATTGATTCGAACGTATCTTTCCATGGTCCATATTTCTACTTGAAAGACGCTGGTACTTTTGGCCAAAGATTCATAGTGTTTCGTTTTTGGTCGAAACACTCCTGCACCAATTCATTTTCATAGATGTGTCCGTCACGAAGGCCAACTTAGCACTCGGATTTGTTCAACATTATGTCACGATATCACTTTATACTACATTTGAATATTGCACCCAAGTTTTGTGACCTTCACTCATTATTTGAATCTGTCCATCTACCTTTTCTTGACTGACATTCATAACTTCCTTCACTGTCTGCCTTAAGTAATAAGATTAACGTGGAATTTTTCGAACAACGTCGTCGATTGGTTTATATTCTCTTTATACTTCAGCTGCTTTCCCACGAAACATCTCTAAACCCTATTAATCTTTGATCGATACCTCTTTTTCAAATTTAATATCATCGTACAAGTAATGTTAGCAAGGCTTCTCGACTTCCACTTAAGCAGAAATAGACTTAAAACCTCCCTCTACTGTCGCTGGCATGCTTCCTAGTAATTTCTAAATGAATTAACCTGAAGTGTGATTTTAAGAATTTCTATACTAGCCTTAAGATAACAATTAGTTTGAAAGTGCCTGCTTGTAAAAAAAAAATATACATATATGTGTTTCAGGTATTTGGGAGCTATTTATTAATGCGACTTTTTGTTGCTAAATAATTTCTTTGTATTCCTTAACTTTTAGGGTCTGTTACAGACACAATAGTGTCAACACTTTGGGATATGAAGTGTGGACACTATTGTAAGGAAAAAAAGTTCTATCTATGTATATCCAAATTTTTACTGAGGTATTGAGGATTTAATTTTCTGCACCAAGCTGCCTACAAACACAAACCTGTATTGACGAATAGAAAAATTTTCCTGCGATACCTGGTAGTGAAAAAATTAATATGTGGAGACCTATGCAAGTTTACCAGCTGTTTAATTTGTATGGGATTTCCATTGACGAATGAAGGCAAATTTCGCACCGTCAAATTCGGTCCAATTTCGCACCGGTAGGTTGCTATAGATTTTGACAGTTCGTTTGATTTTGTATTGAAATATCAGGTGCAGCGGCAAATTGTTTCTTATATTTGATAATTAAAGAAGTTAGTACATAATATTTTATAAAAAAAACAGTACTAAATAAGCTAATGCAAAGAGTGTAGTTACGAATGTAATAAAGGATCCGCCATCTAACGTTTTTTTTTTAACTAGTGCTTATTTCGCGAATGGTAACACTTAGCTCATGTCTGATTTGACAGATAATTAGTTTTATCCTTCCGCTGAACGAATATGGTTGTGTATACGCTTGAACAACGAACAACAACTTGAACAATAACAAGGAATGGCCGTTACATTCAATGGCGACCGTTATCGAATTTTTGTTCACAAAAATTGATGATGAGGATATTGGCAACATTTGGTTTACACTCGATGTTTTGCGCCCTGTTTCAAAAAAAAAAGTTATTTGGCGGACCCTAAACTAAGTTTTTATTTTTAATACAAATTGCAATCTTAGAGCAGTCTTCCTGTTTTCTGAATTATACATCGTCTAAAATGCAATATAAACATAATAATTGATACACTTCATTTAAATTAACTTTACAAACTGATATGACAAATATTTGAAATGCGTAAACAAGTAATTACCATATCAGTTTATTACTTTTATTTCAAAACGTTGGTGACTTTTTTATTATAAATTAGTACACCAAATAATTGTTTTTTTGGGGATAAATAATTTATCAAACCAGAACGCTGCAATTTATATTAAAAATATAAACTTAGTATTACATTCGTAATTACACTTTTTGCATTACCTTATTTAATAGTGTTTTTTTTATAAAAAACTCTGTATTAAATTCTTTAATTATCAAATATAAGAAACAATTTGCCGCTGCACCTGATATTTCAATACAGAAATCAACAAACTTTCAAAATCTATAGCTAGCTTCCGATGCGAAATTTGACCGCCAGGGGTAAGCCTTCATTCGTCAATAGGTGCTGTTATCAATCACTTTATTTGATGGAAGCTAAATTTAGTAGCAACTTAAATATTCTTTAAAACGTGCAAAAGCAAATCTTGATTTTATTATTCCAGTACGATTTTCCCTATTTTTATCTTTGAAATCAAATTTCCCTTAAACTATGCGCTCACTGTGAGCGAGAGAGTGTGTGTGGAGATGCAGAGACAACTATCGATGAAATTTTAGGAATTTGGTAACACCCTTTTATCTTACCATTTAAAAGTAAAATCTGTTGTTGCTTCGATGGCAGTGTTAAAAAGAGTCCCGGATGAAAAAAGAGTCCGATAAAAACTTAAAGAAAAACACAATTATTTATCAACGCTAATCTTGTATTTCAAATTCAAGTAGGACAGCAAACGTAACGTCTATTTAAGACACAATAAAAATATAAGTAAATTATTTTATACGTACTTATTTTAAACTAATATAATTAACAAAAATATATAACCTAAAGATGCTACCGAGTTATTTAGTGCAAAGAACATTCATTGCCTGACAAGATTCTACCTAAAGTCACCGTTATTTTATTTTCTGTCAACGCTAATTTTTTTACGCACAATATACAGTGTCTCTTCACTTTTCACTCTTCAGACCTATGCCAATAGCACAAATTTTGTTCTTGATTTTATTCGATTTTCGGGCTTATATATGATGAGATAAAAAAGTAATATTAACAAAATTTTTAAATTAGCATTTTGAATTCTGCATTTTTACCTTTATAATTAGTTTTTCGCTGGGAGGAAATTAAGTAGGCTATATGCAATGGCCAACTGAGATACAAATAACGGCAGTAACCATATCACCAAGTGTCATCTAAAAATTATTTAGCAATATAAACCCAAACCCTTGATATTAAAATACATATTATTGCCAAAAGGTGGCTGGGATGTCATAAAAAAATGTATTAAATGTACACATATGTGTATTACGGTCTGAAGAGGTTAAGTCGTATAAGCCAAAAACTATTTTATTTAATTTTTATGTGGTTTTCTTTTGGTAATCCGGAAGAGCTGTCCGATCCGGGATGCAAATCGAACAAGCAAACATATTTCATTTCAAGTTTCAACCTCCTCACTACCAATCTGATGACGATAAAGGGGATGGGAAACAAATAACGGGTGATCCAAGTAGAGATACTTTTTTAAATTGCCTTTTTTGACAGATCACGTGTGAGTCGTGTCATGCTGTCACGTTATTTTTGTTTAGTATTCTTTAGCATTTCATAATGGAAAGACTTACGCGTGAACAACGTTTGTTTAACTTTATTATGAAAATTCACGTTCTGTGAGGAATGTGTTTCGTGCACTTCGCTCAGCTTATGGTCAACATAATCGGCCTACTGAGCGTACTATTCGCAACACCATCACCCATTTTGAGACCCAGCATTCATTATTGGATAATATTCGACCGAATAGACCACGTCCAGCACGCTGTGAAGAAAATATAGCGGCCGTAGCTGAGAGTGTACACGAAGACCGTAGAGAGTCGATTCGGCGCCGTTCGCAGCAACTCGGGCTGACGTATGGAACGACTTGGCGCATTTTATGTCAAGATCTTAAATTGAAAGCGTACAAAATACAGCTTGTGCAACAACTGAAGCCGCTCGACCTTCCCAAGCGACATCGCTTCGCTCTATGGGCTCTTGAAAAGTTCCAAGAAGATCCGACGTTTTCGAGGAAAATTTTGTTTAGCGATGAGGCCCATTTCTGGCTCAATGGGTATGTAAACAAACAAAATTGCTGCATTTGGGACGAAGAGCAACCTGAAGACATTGAAGAACTGCCACTTCATCCAGAAAAAACAACGGTTTGGTGTAGTTTGTGGGACGGTGGAATCATCGGTCCATATTTCTTTAAAAATTATGCCGGTGCGAACGTAACCGTCAATGGCGACCGTTATCGTGCCATGATAACCGACTATTTGATGCCTGAAATTGAAGCTCGTGATCTCGGCGACATTTGGTTTCAGCAAGACGGCGCCACTTCCCACACATCGCATCAATCAATGGACTTATTGAGAGAACATTTCGGTGAGCACATAATTTCACGTTTTGGGCCGGTCGATTGGCCACCAAGATCGTGTGATATCACACCGTTAGACTTTTTCGTGTGGGGATATGTAAAGTCAAAAGCTTATGCCGGCAAACCCGCTTCGATTCAGGCCTTGGGGGAAAACATCACGCGTGTCATTCGCCAGTTACCAGTCGAAATGCTCGAACGAGTGATCGAAAATTGGAATCAACGGATGGACCATCTGCGACGTAGCAACGGCCAACATTTGATAGACATAATATTCAAAAAATAAATGCCAAAGAATGTTCTTTCAAATGATAATAAACATTCTCCATTAAATTTGAATTTTCTGTGTTTTTTTCTTTAAAAAAGTAGGGAACCTCGAAATGGATCACCCTTTAGTATTAGCCATTGTAATATATTACACCCAATATTATTCCATTATTTGTTTAGTTAATTTTGGTAATAACTTTCAGCTAATCTCTTCACAATACAAGAATTATTAAATGCGCATCAGCCACAAATATGACATTTATCGATTATGACTTTTATGGTGTTCGAATGTGTTAGTGCTTCTGATTTTGATTCTGCATTCAAAGTTAGAAGCGAATTTCTCTTCTTTCCAGGAGAGAAACAGTCATTTTAGTACCTACCAAACGAACAGTTTCAGAAAAGTCCGGAAGTCTTTCGGATTACCAAACGAAAACGACAAAATTAGCTACAATTTGTTAAATCTTTTTCACATTTTAAATTATTGAAGAATAGAGGATTATGTCAAGATAAGTCGTTGTTCCCTAATAAAATGTTAATTTTAAGAAATTTTATGAAAACATATATTGAAACGGTGACGTGAAATAACGCCAAACGAAATAAAGCCAAATTCTAAAATGTTAGCATTATTTATATTCCAAAATCGAACTGCCTGCGGAAAGTTCCCTTAATGCCGCGTAGCGGGGCACTTAGGGACTGTTCCTATAGGCTCCTGCCTGACGAAAAACACACACCGCGAGCCGAGCATCTAAGTTGCGTGAGCGGTACTTGTCGCCTGCAGAATTTATATTTCACGTCACACCTATTGAAACAATTAAATTTTATTTTGAAACTAAAAACGGCTCTCCTGATAAATGTAGAAAATCGACTAAAGCCACTTTACCTTATTTGTTAAGATAAGACATTGTCTCAGCGCATGATTTTGATGACGAAATTATATAAAATTGGAACCAATACTCTACCAAATGGTTTTTAAGCGAAGCAGAACTTTTCAATGTCTTTAATTTCAGAAGTAACTCGTAAAATTGCAATCGAGCGCTTGCGCTTTCATTTCTAGTGAGTTGTTTCACACCAAAAGTTCAAGTCAGCCACAAATAGTACTGAGATCTCGAAAAGAACGCCAAGTTTGTATTGTAATTATTAAATATGTTGATTTTCCGAAAAATGAGTCACGGGGTCCGGGCGTTAAAAAAAGAGTCAAAATGACTGTAAAGAGTCCATGGAAGTAATACTGGTCAATGGTCAGCTAGCTTACGAAGAGGCAAAGACAAATATACAGCATATTAAATTCTTTTCTTTATGCATTATGTACTTTCTTTTAATCTCAGCAACTCTTACATTTACTATGCTCCCAATATTCTACCACCATACCGACACGAAGTCTTACAATTATCCACCATTCACTTCAAATTCATTGCATACGGCTAGGCGGTAAATCATACACCACAATCAGCTAAAAAATATGCACTGCCAAAATTTAGTTAACCATTTCACAAATTGTTTACCACAATAAAATTGTTTTGTTTTGTATTCTTTGTTGGGCAGCATTTGAAACACGATTCCCCCAAATACGATTGCGCAAATCCCTGTAAAATTATTCCAAATTCCTGTATCACAGCAAAATATTATTTGAATGCACTCCGTTATTTACCTGGTTCCGGTCAATCTCCGTAATTCATTGCAACAACCGAAAATTATTTGAAAAATTTACACACATAGAGCTGTAAACCAAAGCAAACTATGTGTACATATCTTGGCCAAATATTACAATGGAATTGATCCTATCCTTTGCCTGCCAGCTCGCCTGCCGGCATTGTCTATGTATGGCAATTATTCATTATTGTTCCCTGGCAGTACAAACGGATTATAGCCAAATAGCATATTTCCGGACCGATCGATGTTTTTTGCAAAATCTCATAGAGTTTGTAATTTAAATTTTCAAATAATAATTGTAAATTGCATTCTCTTGTTGGCCGGGAGGCGTGAAGTGAAGGGCAGAAAATAGAGATTGCATAGTATTTATGTTTAAATTGTGCTCAGTTTCCATCTATGTGGAGTGGAAAGGATGCTTGTAAGTAAGGCGATTTTATTACCTGGCAAAGTAGTCATCAGCCAACGGGAGAGAGTAGAAGTATCTGCTCGAACTAACAGCATTTGAAAACAATTTCGTATCGGATAAAATTAACACAAAATGTGTAATTACTTAGAGGGCGAGTGGGGAATGCATCGAATGCTCGAATGCACTCTGATTTTTCTGGAATTCCAACTTCAGTCTCGAGTAGTATTTGCTTGCAGGGCACAAAACAAAATATATCAATCCGAAGCAAAAGGATTTCGGGACCGTAAATTTCTAATGCTACCATGGAAAAGTGTGAGTAGATTTGTTGTTTTTTTTTGTGTTGCGATGTAAAGTGTTTATTTTAAGTTTGGTACTTGGCCTCTTGAGTATGTGAAATTCGATTTCTGAACTCAAAATTGGGATGGCTACCCAGGACAACTCGATTAGAATGCATATTGTACCAATTTGAACTTTTCCGCAAAGGGAGGCTTGTTGAAAAATTAATTTGAAAATCGTAGCTTAGCAATAGGTTAAGACCTATTTAGCGGACGATTTTGTAGTTTCATGTTTTATTCATTGCTGCATTGAATGATATTTATATATATATATATATATATTATATAAACCGTGGCCCTAGTTTTAAACCCCGTTAAGTGTAATCCGAAGGATGAAATCGATTGTAAAGATATAATATAGCGATTGGCATGAGAGCAGACTACTGGGATCTCTTCAGTTTCAGAATTCCGTTGAATCTTTTCTGCCAAGCAAGGGGGTGATGTTGAACTGCTTGACTATCTGCCGGTGGCAGATTTACGCTGTTTTGGAACTTATTGCTTGAATCGGATTCGAGGGGATGACTGTCAATATACATGCACTACTCAAAACAATTACGGAAACACGCACGGTTTCTTTGGAATTTTTTTTACAATTCTTTCGAATTGTTCTTTATATTTTTAACTTTTTTGTATACATGTGTGTGCTTCGATTTTTGAAATAATTTTGTTTACATTTCTTTCCATATAACGATTTTCTTAAATTCAAATTAAATCTGTTTTCTTAAAAACGGCTCTATCGATTTTGATACAAGTTGTCCAATGTGTCCAATGTGCGAAATTACATCAAAATCGTGGAAGCCGTTTTTAAGAAAACAGAAAACGCCGAAACAGGTTGAAAATAAAATGTTTCAAAACCATAAAAGTAAAGGTGCTATCAGACGGTCCTGCCAACTTGTCATCCGGATGACATGCTGACGTCAGAAAACTTGTTTTTCCAGTCGGGATAACCACATAAGAATAAGTTCAATGTCATAATGACGTCAGGGTGTCATCCGGATGACAAGTTTGGATGACCGTCTGATCGCACCTTTATTTATATAAATTTGTTATATAATGTTATCATTCTTTTTAAGGCGATTCCAGAATGCTTCTCATATACCGAGAAAGTTTCGTATGACGAAGCCGTGCACTTTATTTACTTTTTTTTTTTATACAAGAATAGAGATTACATACTGCTATGGCAACCAGATCCAAAAAGTCGACGGACATGAGAGTATGCACTTAGAATGAGTTAGCGAATTAAAAGCTTGGTAAAAGGTTCCGGTAAGATGAAGGACAAAATTGTGATCAATATTATAGCTACCATAGAAGATTGCATGTATTAGGTCATGCATTCGTCGAGCGAAATCAGGAAGTTAAAAGTTGTTGACTTTAAGTGATAACCTGGCTGTGATCCGCAAAAGAGTTTCATTCCAAATGCAAGCCGAATATGCGAACATGCCCCACTGACGACGTTGAAGACCTTTTTTATGAAGGACAAAGCCCATACGGAGTCAATCTCTCGGAATTACAACGCTGAAGTCTAAAGGAAAACATCTTTGGCGACTAAGCACAGCCTCAACGAAACGTCAACAGATATCGGCTATTAACTACTTGATTTTATTCAGAGGAAGTCAGATTTGTTGAAACGATATTCAAAGCTCGACTTTCAAACGAGAAGGAGATCCGAACTTAGAACATCTGGAGTAACGACTGAGTGAGAAACTGTGAAATGCCCATTTACCTACCACAAACGATAAAAGGATAGCTGAAACCACCCAGCCAATCCAGATTGAATAACTAGTCTTGCCACATAGTATCAAAGAGATTGACTCTGACTCGGTCTACCGGCAGATCTCTTCGAAACCGCAGGCAATGCTTTGATAGGGCGTAGGCACGAAATCATCAACCAAAGTTTGGCTAAAAGAAAGCATGCCCGATGATGTATTGTCAGCTCCATAAGTTCCGTCTACAAGAAAGGCGATCCGATTTCTTCCAAAATCTGTCGAGGCATATTAGTATTAAAACTCGCTATCATACTTAAAAAACTTAAACCTTTCTTCAACACACTAATTGACTAAACGATGCTTAGTGCTGGGCGATTAACAGAAAAGAAAAGTTAATATTGGGCTCTTTCGAAAGAAAAAAATTCTTCGACGAATATTTGATCCTGCGTTCGGGAAGGGCTAATGGAGGAGAAGATACAACTGCCATCTTTTTGGAAAGCATTCATTCGAGTTTTAAGAGTCAAAACAGGTTGACTCCTTGACACTGCGAGTGCTCCAGTCAACCTCCGTTTCAAAAACTAAGGCATCGCGAGTGCCCGGGATCGCTGTCTCGTTTCAGGCAGAGACTTGGCAGATTTGGAGCCCGTTTATGTCTTCCGAGAAGTCACCGGCTCCTTCTTCTACTTGTCCACTGGATGCTTGATTTTTTGTAAATGTCCTCTCCGATCTATCCGGTTTGTTTGAAACCTGAATTTAAGTTTAGAAGGCAGTTGATCTATCGATCTATCGATGAGTTGATAGAGTCTCATCTGGAGTTTCTGTTCTTTTCATTGTCATGAGTCTCTCAGTGTTAGTGTCAAATTAATAGCCATTTGCCTATGCATGGTGTCAGTACACGATTCACTCAAAACGAACAATACATCTGCAGCAATCTCTTATTAAAAGTACTACCCATGTACTACTAAAGCTACGCTTAAGGCGTTACATGGGTTTCACAGCTTCCAAAAACCCGATTTTTTTTAATGTCTTATTAACAACATCTCGAGAATATTATCCTAAATTTTCAAGTCATTCTGAATAAAAGTTTCGAAGATACAGCCTTGCGAAGGTGCGCACTCAATTGAATCACGAGGTTTATTCGAGGTTTAAACGCGTTGTTCTCGAAACTGTGCTTCCAAAGTCGGTTGTCAGAAGTTCTCGAAAACTACTCAACCGATCTTGATGAAATTTTACACAGGTCTTCGAGCTACAATTCACGAAGACTTGGACGAAGGTTTCTTTTCAATCACAACTATTTAAAAAAAAAATGTTGAGCAAATTTTACCAAAATTAACATTTTTTTGAAAAAAGTTCTGCCAAAAATCCAATTTTCACTTTTTTTTGTCCTTCGTCCAAATTCTAGTTTATGTTCTTAACTTAAACAGATTTTTTTTTTTCATTTCTGATGATCCTGTCACGTGTTCTACTGTCAACGCGGACGTACCTTTTTTCCTAGCCTAGCTTCTCCAACCATTGTGTGTGCGAAGTTATATTTTTGACACGAATGGCGGGACCTACAGTTTAATGCCGATTCCAAACGTCAATTTATTTTTGAGAAGCTTCTCATGACATTTCTTACCCGTTCGCAAGAAGTGGGGCAGCGAATAAAAGCTTTCAGGTGGTACAGGTCGGGATTTTAACCGGCGACCTCTCACTTACTGGTCCAACGCACTTAACCACTAAGCCACTGCACCCTCAATAAAAGGCGAAACCGATTTCTGTTTATTTAACTTTCAGTTCTAAGACCAACTCGTAAACTAAAATACAGAATACCAAAAAAAAAAAAAAAAATTAGGGGTAAATATGGAATCCTGCGGAATACCACTGGATGTTGCAGTTCGGCATATTATTGCATTTATGTTAAAAAGCCAAAAATCAGAGTCTTAAATTTTTAAACCATGGCGTATTTCTTTCATCAATAAATGTATACATTCAAAATGGCAACAATAAAAAGCGTTGTTACGATAAAATTGAGCTTACGTCAATATTTTAATTTATTTCCATTCAATTAAAGAAAATTAAAACAATACACATAGGCATATTGTTTATTATATCAATATTTAATAGATGAAATTTAATATTCAACTCACCGTCACGAATCGATATCCCAGAACCGATACAGCACCAGAAATGATTCCAATTAATATAGCACCATGCGGCCCAATAAGCAAATTGCAAACCGAACCAACAGCAACACCTCCGGCTAATGTCGAATTCTGTACATGCACCATGTCCAATTTGTTCTCATGGCTGACAAGTGCGGACAGGACGAACGTGGTGACTGCAACGATACAATAAGAGAGGGCATTTTGCATATAGTATGTACATATTTATGTAGTTATAAAACGAAAAAAAAGCTTGCTATACGAATATGTTGAACAAAAGTATGACAGAGCTCCTCAACACGGAGCTAAAGTCAAAGCTAAAACTGAAGCTGAAGCCAACCAACTATCCTTCCACACACATTGTGGCTGGCTATAAGGAGGTCGACTGAATAAAGTGTCCTTATTGAGCAAAACAATGAATTTCCATATGAAAAGCGGCAGAAATGCAAGCAACAAAATAAAAAACAAAAATGCACAGAAAATAAACAATTCCCCCGTTTACAATTTTTTTTTTTTTTTCCATTTTTTTTACAACATGCCACCTGAAATATAACAGCAGCAGCAGCAGCAGCATCCATGAGTAGCACCCGTGGTGCAGCAAAGCGGGGCGTATAAGAGGGCGTTAGGCGTGATAGCCTTTAGTTGTGTGTTGTCCTTGTTAATGTTGTCGTGTTCAATGGCATTCACAAAGGATAATGAGGTGCTTTAGTGCGACAACCTCATTCTTATTGTTTGTGCGGTGCGCGAATTGAAGTGCGGGTGTGCAGCAACACTACTATTCGCATATATGTACCTATGTACCTACATATATAGTGCTGCTGCAGTGTCAGCGTTTAACGGTGTAATGCAAGGAAAATAACAACAGCTTACAAAATGTTTTACAAACAATGACTACTCAACTATAACGGCAGCAGCAGTGCTAGGTGTACAACAACAATGCCAATTGTTTAGTAAATGTGCTCATAATTAAAAGTGCCATTGTTACTGCTTTACTGCGCCATGCACAAGAAGGATACGACTGTGAGAAGTGCACGCGTAATTTTCATTGAGAGACTTATCTGTTTACGATTGAAAATTATGGTTGTTTTAGTAAAGGATTTTCCTCGTGATCTCTGTCTCTTTAAAGAGGTAAGAGGTTGCACCAACATTTGAAAATTATATTTTAGTCGACGACAAGTCGGAAGCCTGGCAGATTTTGCATAAGTAGGTGAAAGTAGTTATGCTTTATTAAGCGATGGAGAACGATGTCAAGAGAAATGTGCAGTCAATTGTTTTTAACGAAGGATTGTTGAATTAAGCACAAGTAAATAGTGCTTTGGTTGAAAAATGACGTAGTCTTCTTCTTCTTCCACCCCGATCGATAATTATAATGAATCAAATGAAGACGCTTCACGTGGTTTCCTCTTCTTAATATTTATAAAGAAACAGGGCGGTCACTAGATCATTAGACCGTTAAATCGACATAAGGGACTCTTCAAGTGAGTCCTAACATTCCGAATAGCCAACAATGAATCGTACCACTACCTAGTAGCAGCCAACGTACGTCTACGGGAGGCATTTACAAAGACAAGCTGTGCAGTTTTGGCATCCCTGACTAACCCTTTCTTCATTCCTTCTGCCTTCATTTCCTTAATGCCCGCACAGTGTCACTTCATTATAAGGGCATCCAAAGTCCCCTTAGTGCGCATACATTATAAAAATAATAAATAAAAATTGCCACGAAGAAAGCTAGTTTCTGCATCAAGGTCGGTAAAAAAGGCTTTTACGTAAAATAAGGATTTAGGCAAAGCGTCCGGTTATCATGTGTGACTTCTTTACCATCATACTTGAAAGAAATGTGCAAAAATCAGAAGTCTAAGCACGGGGTATGATCTTTCAGAAATCTGTTCAATTATTTGTCACGAGATGTCACTGGTGCGTTTGCGAAATAGTTACAGAAGACGGGTGGCGGATCGAAAAAGAAAATAATAGCATTCTTCTTAGATGTTAAACGTGATTTTGATACAATTGATAGGGAAATACTTTTGAGAAAATTGTCTTAGTACGGGGTTCGAGATAGAGAACTGGAATGGTTTAGATCGTTTTTGACAAGGAGGGTGCAAAGAACAAAAGTTAAAAATTACGTTTCGGATTGTGTTGAGGTTGAACAAGGAGTTCCGCAAGGCTCGATTCTAGGAGCGATACTTTTTATTATTTACATAAATGACATGCCTATGATGGTAAAATTTTGTAAAATTCTTTTATACGCTGATGATACATTGATTTATGCTGAGGGAAAGAACGTCGATGAATGCAGACACAAGCTAGACCACGATATAGCTAAATTAAATGAAAGGTTAAAAATGAACAAATTAAAACTGAACGAAAAAAAAATGTAAATAATGAAAATAAATCTACCAAGTGAAATGAATATAGAGATAAACGGTAAACTTATTGGAAACGTAAACAGCATAAAATATCTGGGAATGGTAATTGTTGGTTGGTTTATAATGCTGTAGTGAAACATCATTTTGAGTTTTGCGCTACAGTGCATGCGTGATTCATGCTGCAATCAAGGTCATATAGAAAGGCTCCAGAAGCTCCAAAACAAGACTATGAGGAGTATCCTGAGGTGCAATAATTTTGCGCCAATAATTTGTATGCTGAACGCGCTGAAATGGCTGCATGAAAGGTAAAGGCTAAAATACAATACGCTGCTAGCTGTTTTTAAAATCAAATATGGAGCCGCGCCTATGTACTTAACAAGCGAGGTCAGACAGGTTGGAGATGCACAGCCGTACCAGTTGCGAAACATAAACGACTTTAGATTATGCAAACAATCCTTTTTATCGGCTCAAAACACAATTATTTATAAAGGTTTTAAATTGTTTAATAGTCTACCTAACGAAATAAAAATTGAACAACATTTAAGAATTTTTAAAAGTAAATGTCTAGATTTTGTAAAAAGAAATAGGTATATAATGAGATTAGAAGTTTGAATTAAATAAATTTGTAAATTTTGTAAATATGTATATTACATTACTATAGTATGAATGGATTTGTAAAGTATTGAATTAATACTAATAAACTTAACTAAACTAAATTTAAAGACGCGCACAAGTAAAAGAGGACCTCGATGTCGACTCGCTAATTGGAGCGGTTTATTCGTTTAGGCCCAGGTCTACCCCGGACTGCAGCCTCACCCATGGAAGTAATTAAGAACCCAAATCCTAATAGCTCCTATTGCCATAACTTAAATAAAAATAAAAATAAATAGATATAAGGCGTAAACGCCCATGCGAAGTTATATTTTTGACACCAATGGAAGGTCCCACTGCAGGTCCTACAGTTTAATGCCGATTCCGAACGGCAAATTATTTTTGAGAAGCTTCGCATGACAGTTCTTACTTTTGGATGTTTGCAAGACTTCCGCAAGAGGTGGGACAGCGAATAAAAACTTGAAGGTGGTGCGGGACGGGTTTTGAACCAGCGATCCCTCGCTGAGTGGTCCAACGCACTTACTCCAATAGAATTTCATACTAATCCACTTAAATGAATAAATTCAACATATAGGGACCGCCATTTAACGTTTTTTTTTCAACTAGTGCTTATTTCGCGAATGGTAACACTTAGCTCACGTCTGATTTGACAGATAATTAGTTTTATTCTTCCGCTGAACGAATATGGTTGTGTATATGCTTGAACTACGCTGGGAAATATTGCGACATAGCGACATAGAGAAGATGCCGATTTTGCTAAAAAAATTATCTTTTCAGATGAAGCTCATTTTGATCTTGGCGGGTATGTAAACAAGCAAAATTGTCGCATTTGGGGCACAAAAAACCCGCACGCATACATTGAAAAGCCGATATACCCAAAACGAGTCACTTTCGAAAATGAGTAAGGAGTGGCCGTTACAGTCATTGGCGATCGTTATCGGCCCATATTGAACGAATTTTTGTTCACAAAAATTGAAGAGGAGGATATTAGCCACATTTGGTTTCAACAGGACGGCGCTACGTGCCACACAGCCGAAGCTACACTCGATGTTTTGCGCCCTGTTTTTGAAGATCGCATTATCAGCCGCAGAGCTGATGTCGCTGATGTTGGCCACTGCGGAGCTGCAATTTGACACCGTTGGACTATTATTTGTAGGGTGCCATAAACGATAAGTGTTACGCCGACATGCCAGAGACAATTGACGCTTTAAAGGACAATATTCGTGAAGCCATTGGTGAAATACAGCTGCACACAATCGATAATGTGCTTAAAAATTGGACCGATCGTGTAAGCTACTGCATGGTCAGACGAGGCAGCCATTTGAATTTTCCATTATTAACCGGAAGGATTGTACTTTCAAATAAAAAAAGAAATTTGAGAAAATATTCAGTAGTTTTTTTTTATAGCATTTTCAAAAAAAAAAAGTTATTTGGCGGATCCTATATAACTTGTCTTGTTTCAATCACAGATTCATTTTTAAAGATATTACAATACTGTCAAATAGGGACGCGTAGTAAAAGTGCAGTTCCAACATTTTTGCAAAACAGTGTTTCCAATTCATCTGTGGTTACGAGCCATAACCGCCTAAAGTGAAATTAGGGGAGGAGTTAAAGGTTTCAATATTGTATTAGATGATGTGGTAGATCTAAACGTTCTTAAAACAATTTTCGTTTTAACTCAATTTAGGCGGCATATATATTGAAAAGAATAAACCAAATTTTAAATTTCTGACAAAATACTGCTTAGCTAATTGTAATTACCTGAACGCACTCCCTCAAAAATTACTCTCGTTTGGTGAAAAGACTTCCTGTCATTTAAAGCATTCAACATTCAGCATTCATGTGGCCAACACACACAAATATTCGCTTGAACTTATCGCGTGGATAAAGAAAAGACAAGGCAATCAGTGTCTTGATTCCAAGAGACCTCAATTTTCAGGACAAACATTGTAATTTGCTCCTCAAACCGCACTTTATGGGTATACCTCTTTAATTTATGTACACAGTGACAACACTGTGTCGCGTAGTTGTGGAAATTTTAAAGCAATTAAACAGACAAGTCTGCGTGTTCGTCGTTACGACCGCTTAATTAATATTCCCAACACCGCACCTGGTCTATTGCGATTTAATTTCTATTTACATTTACACTTAGCATTAGCACAAAGCATTGAAAGTTCAGAGCGAGCGCGAGAGAGGAAGTCTCATTTCGATTCGTTTCGTTTTGTTTTTGCGCCCGGTCCTCGCCTTTAAATAAACACAAAGCTACTAACAAACAAGCAAACAAAACACCAGCAAGCATAGAATAGGAGAGCAGAGAAGCATCACGATACGACTGGGCACTGGGGTAGGGAACGCGAACAAACGTGTTTGTTATGTACACACATACGAACGAGTGTAGTGGATGGTTTTTGTTATTGTTGTTGTTGTTGTGCCTTACCTGTTGCAGCTGCTAATGACAGATACGTGTTTAGAATAGCACGCTCTTGAGTACCGCCATCGGCCAGGACAGAATTAAAGCTCGGCCAGTACACCCACAAGAAGAGGGTACCAATCATGGCGAAAATGTCCGACGTGTAATTGGCTCCCTCGTTTTTGCCAGCGTCATTTTGGTCCTTACCAGGTCGCAACATCAGGCTGACAGCTAAGCCAAAGTATGCACCGAAGGCATGAACTGTAATGGATCCGCCAACGTCGGTTATCTGCAATAGAGGAGAAAATTACAAAATAAACGGTTTCTATGTGCATGTGTGTGTGTGTATTTGTGTTAGTGCGGGTTCTACAAATAATAAGCGCCCTCCGACGCCCACTTCGGCAAAGAGTAGCACTCTAACGGAGTATTACAACGAAGGACTGAAGATTCCTCTCAAAAGGACTAATTAATTTCATCCTGTTGTTATGTTTTTGTTTTTTTCCGCTCGTTTTTTTCTGTTTTTTTTATTTCTTTTCATTTCATTGCTATTCCTGTATTTGTTGTTCGTCTATCCTTTTGCAAGGATTCATTTGCAGAACATTTCCCTTCTCCAACTTTGATCAGAGTCTTTAAATAAAATTACAGTGTACATATAGATAGATAAAAGCTTTCTTACGCTAAGGATATCCAACTGGATGAACTCATTCACAGCAAAGAGTGCAACTTCAAACAGCGCCATAAAGAGCAACTGAACGGGAGTGGTGCGACCGAGGAGTGCACCCATACTGATCAGCGGTACAGCAGCAGCGATGTCTGCATCAATTATACTCTCCAGGGATAAGCTATAAAGACAAGAAGAATACACATGCATACATATATGATGGAGGCAAACTAGGACACCCCCACACCCACAGTATATAGATGATGTGGTATGTGGAGAGAAGCTTAAAGTTTCCTTTGCATTGCAACTTTAGGATGCAAAATGCAATTAGTAATTAATTAGCATAGTGTACAGGGAGTACACCTACTCCTCCTGTTGTTGTTTTTGTTTTTTTTTGTTTTTGTTGTTGTCTGTTTGTTTATGCCTTCGGCTTACCTTATGTGACCAGACTCCATGCGGAAGAAGCCCTTAACCAGAATGGCCCATTGGACTATGAGTGCGGCTAAGAATAGTGTGTAACCAGTTGCGCTGTAACCGTACTTGCGGAGGAACGTCATTAGGAAGCCAAATCCAATGAATATCATCACATGAATGTCCTGGAAGTCTGTAAAACACAAACGAAAGGGATTAGAGCGGATGAGGATTAAAGTTTTGCATATTTAAAACTGGTCGAGATATTTGGCATAGTGGCTCTCTGCCTACATAGCCAAAACAAATTGAATGGGTGTTAGGACGGATTAGAAAGGAGTTTTAGAAGTTGGTACATGCATTCACACGACCAACACCGAACGACGACTATGGGGACAAGTTTATTAGAATTGCTATGTGCTAGAGTGTTCTGGCACTGCGGACTGGTCTGGGATTTCTTAATTAATATGTTTGCTCTTAGGTTAGATTAGGGCGAAAAGTGTAGAAAGGTTTTACGGAAATCTATTAAATTTAAGTCTTAAGGCGAACACAGATACCAGGTAGTTACTCTTGGCCATGTCGCGAAGTAAATATAATATATAATTGCTTTATGGTGCGAGATTAGTGTCAGATTGTTTTCGGTGAAATTTATATTCTACCAAAATGACTGTCGCACTGGTTTCGTCCTGAATTTCAAGTTGTTGGCTTTTGCAGGATTACAATTGAGTGGAGTCTACAAGGATTTTTCTTAAGCCTTTTAATTTTTTTTTATTTAAGATGTAATTAGAAGAGAGAAGACATTTTGAAAGTAAAAAGAAGAGGAAGGTAATGAAAATATGTTTTATGGGACAAGTTACTTCGAGGGTCAGGTTCAGGTGTGCTTTTGTTGAACTTTTTTAGTTTAATCCATGAAAGGGTTTAAATAATGAAATCATGCTAAAATGGATCTCTGAGTAGAAAGTTGTTTTGAGTGATGGAGAATCTGAAGTTTTTTTTGTAATTTTGTGCCGCCTTCAAGATGTGGGCAACATAATACCTGTATTCTTTCTTATAATTCGAAAGAGATATTGATAAATGTGATTTGTTTTTGTTCTAAATCACAAAGTGTATTGATTTTTAAAGTAGAAATTCGCTTTTCTCTGTAGTGAAGGAGCAACTAGGTGGTGTTTGTTCCTCTTTATAAATGTGTAAACGTGCGTTGTTGTTTTTCATGGGGCTTTGAACCCGCACGTTCCAAGTCACAAGCCACGATTTACAACTCAAATATATGTTTGTATCAAACATGTTTTTTAGGTTTGATATATAACATTTCTGCGGCAGGTCACAAATTTTTGGGTTGTTTATATGCAGGTTAAATTGTTTGGAAATCAGCACAGACTTGATTTCAGATTAAGGTTTTTTTTTTATTCGCTGTCCCACCTTTTGCGAACGTTTGACAAACATCCAAGAGTAAGAAATGTCATGAGAATCTTCTCAAAAATATATTGCCGTTCGGAATGGGCATTAAACTGTAGGTCCCGCCATTCGTGTCAAAAATATAACTTCGCACACACAGTGGTTGGAGAAGCTAGGCTTTAAGTCCTGTGTGGGCGGTTTACGCCTAATATTTATTTATTTAATTATTTTACATGCGGGTTTGCTGTACCCAATGAAGTTTCTTCCAGGACATTGCTCATTAAATTGTTTAAGTTTCGTGCCAGTGCAATGCTTAGGCGATTTTCAATTGCAAGTGAATTGTCTAAACTTGCAATCGGCGTCCTAGCTACCTTGTACGCTAGTTGTAGATTGGAATGCGGGCAGAGTAAATCGATTGTAATATCAAATCTCAAATGCAAGGTGACTGATGCAACCGAACCTCGAGAGAATCATTGAAGTGGAAATGACTGATAAAGGTTTTTTTAAAAAGGTATATAACTTTATTAAAATTAACAACCTAAAGAAAGATAATTCTGAGGGTCTTGATGGAATACCTACAACCATTTTGAAATAATTACGCTTACATTTAGTCAAACCTCTGACTTCCTTATTTCAACATTTAATATCAAAACGGAATTTTTCCTTTTCACTGGAAAATCTCTTTCATTCCAATCTATAAAAAAGGACCGAAGAAACAAATCTCTAATTACCGCCCTATTGCTAAACTGGCATGAATTCCTAAACTTTTCGAAACTATGTATTTTGTTCGATTCAGTATTCTTTTACTGTAGACAAATTAACTAACCCTCCCAACATGGTTTCCTTAAGCGTAGATCAACAACTACTAATCTATCAGAATTTGTCTCGGTTACTATTTGCACCCTCGAAGCTGGCTACGAAGTTGATGTTATAGCAACTGACCTCAGAAAAGCTTTTGACACAGTCTCTCAGCCCCTAATGCTTTTTAAAGTCAATGCTCTAGGCTTTCCTACTCAATCCTACTTAACTAATCGCCAATATACAGTCAGATTTAGATACTATGAATCGGATCCCTACCTTGCTACCTCTGGCGTCCCATCGGGTTGCCATCTTGGCCCACTGATTTATATTATCACAATAAATGACGTCGGCTGGATCGTTAAGGATTTTTTTATATCCATCAACGCTGATGATAAAAATAAATGTAGGAAAATATCCTCCTCCTCTGACTTAAAAAGGATCTGAATAGATTTTCCACCTGGTGGCAAAACAAATACTTTCTTGAACTGAATGCTAATAAGCTATTACATATTCCCATAAGCGCTCCCTTCTAGAACCTATTCCATCAACATCGAACTTGTTTCCCAAGTAGATTCATTGCGTGATCTCGGAGTTATCTGTGATAAACAATTGCACTTTTGATATCACATGGATGCGTCTATTGAAAAAGCAAACTCTGCTCTTGGCTTTGTTAAACGTCGGTCTAAAGAATTTTCTGATCCTTATGACACCAAATCTCTCTATATCCCATTCGTTAGACCCATTCTAAAATATGCTAGCCATGTTTGGTCGCTCTATTCATTTCTTTCGAATCGAAGCTGTCCAACGCAGATTCCTCCGGTTTGCTCTCCGTGGGCTACCCTATGCTGATTGGTATAACCTCTGTCTTAAGCTCCTTGATATGCTCTCTTGAACAACGTCGCCGAGTTGCTTATATTCTCTTTATACATCAGCTTCTATCCTTGAATATCGATTGTCCTTTGCTTCTCCAAAAAATGTCCCTCAACACTAATCCCAACAATCTTCGATCGATACTAATAGTATGCAAACAAATTTCGACTCCCACTTAAGCAAGGAGAGCCTTAAAATCTACCTCTACCGTCCCTGGCATACCTACTAATCGAATTAGACTCAAGTAGTTTTTAAGAATTTAAATGATAACCTAAAGAATTGATGTTAGTTTTTAGTATTGTCTGTATTAAGCTAATACAGCTAAACAAACTGTCTTGGCGAGCGGGGGCCCCTTCCTCCGTTGATGTTTGTTACTAAATAAATTAAAATGGGATAAGACAAATATGATTTTTTTAAATTGACATGAGATGTACTTTATTCGAAAGATAATCTTCTGGCATTATAATTTAAATATGATGTCTGGCATATGACCTCGGAGGTTACCAAAGGTTTCCTTCAAAAAATCATTTGTGGCACGAGCTGTGTGACATGTTGCGCCGTCTTGTTGAAACCACAGCTCCTGCACATCAAGGTTGTTCAATTGATGAACGAAAAAGTCAGTAAGCTTTAGGGGTCACCAGCATCGTTTTTAAAGAACCATCCAGCAAACAGTCAGTTTTTGTGGATGTAACGGTGTCTCTACATACACTCGAGGATTATCATCACTTCAAATACGACAGATTTGTTTATTGATGTATCCATTCAACTAGAGTAAACGTGGTTTGAAAACGTGACATAAGTAGTTAATCGAATTCATTGCTCGGATCGACGAGTCTATTCATGTTGAAATGCCAAACCAAACTAAAAATAAATAACTTGAGAGCTGACAAATTGGCCACCAGTTAAAATAGTCTTGCCAACTTAAAGTTCCATACCTCTAAAACAAGAACAATCTTTACAAGCAAACTTAACTCAAGCAAACTAAAGCTCTCGTCACAGAGCTGAAATGACTTATGTAATCAATCTTAGGAGAATTTTATCGGGAGCAGACGGTACCTTTATGTATTAACATAGATTCTGTCTGGTGCCTTGTTTACCTATTTCACATGCTCTGCAGTTGGCTGGAATATCGCTGTGTCCGCACTGTGCACACAGTAAAGAGATTTTTTCAAGTTCAAGTTGCCAATCTAGTTGTTGATGATTCCAGGGCTTTACTTCTTGACTGTTTTTAAAGATCATAACAGTTTTACCATCTTTTACAAGCTGCTGCTTGAATAGCTAAAACTTCCGCCTGAAATGTAAATACTACAAAGGGCTGGGACCGGCGTCGCAAAATTGAGCTCGGTGCGCAGTTTGAGAAAATACTTGCTCCTAAAGAATCAGATCTTCATTTGGGCGAATTAAATTATTGTTATACAAGGTGGCGCAAAAGTAATCCTCCTATCAGAAAATGCTATAAATTTTGCGATTAGCCACTAATGTCAGTTCTGTTTTGACATTTGTGTAGTAAACAAATGCGAAATACACGTTAATAAACAATATTATGCTACACTGCTCCAGAACGCGGAATATTGGTGACTATTTATTTGAGCAATAATCGGTCGGTGACTTTGGCACAACGTGAATTTCGTCGCAGATTTCCTAGCCGTCCAACGCTTACTGGTGAAACACTGCGACGTTTAGCCGCTCGCCTCGAAGAGACTGGCACAACACGAGATGCTACCAGGCGTAGCAGACCCCGGAGTAGCCGTTCTGCAGAGAATATTGCTGCTGTAGCCGAAGATGTCATGGAAGCTCCGTCGACATCGACCAGACGACGTGCCACGCAAATGGGTATCAGTCGACGGTCTTTACAGCGAATTTTGGAACAAAATTTGAAGATGTTTCCGTACAAAGTCCAGACGGTGCATCAGCTGTTAGCTGCTGACCGCCAATCGCGTCTAACATACGCTCAAGCCATCCTTAATCACCACCAAGAGGAAGATGATTTTTCACCAAAAATAATCATGAGTAATGAGGCCCATTTCGATCTTAGCGGGTACGTAAATAAGCAAAATTTACGCTTCTGGGGCACTGAAAATCTGCGTGTAACCCACGAAGAGCCATTACACCCGCTCAAAGTCACTGTATGTTGTGCTGTTTTCGCTAGAGGAGTCATCGGACCTTTTTTCTTCGAAGACGTCGCGGGCCAAACGGTTACTGTGAATGATGAGCGCTACAGAGCAATGATCAACGAGTTCTTTTTGCCGCAACTTAATGAATTGGGATTGGAAAACATGTGATTCCAACAGGACGGTGCAACGGCACACACCGCACGTGCCACAACAGATATGCTGAAGGATGCATTTCCCGGGCGCCTAATCTCCCGTTTTGGCGATTTGCACTGGCCAGCAAAATCGCCTGATTTGACCGCTCCAGACTTCTTTTTGTGGGGCTTTTTGAAGTCGCGGGCTTATGTCAACAAGCCTCAGACTCTTGCAGCTCTTAAAGAAAATATTCGTCAAGAATGTGAGGACCTATCGTCGGAAGTTTTGGCCACAGTGATGGAAAATGCCATAAAAAGGGCTCAAATGACAATCAACTGTGGCGCCGGCCATTTACATGACATCATATTCTCGACTTGATGTAAAAAAAAATTAAAATACCAAATAAAAATAATCCACAAGAAGAATCAAAGTTTTTAATTTTTTTTTAAATTACAGCCAAAAAACATCGGAAGGTTATTTTTGCGCCACCTTGTATCTACTGATATCTTTATATTGGCTTGAGTGTTAAAGATCTTCGAATTCTCCCCCACATCTGAGCTCCAATCAAATCCGGGGGCCCTTGCAACTTTATCGGTCTTAGTCTTCAAATGCCAGGTTATGTATCCTGGGCAAAAACATCCTTTACAGAGATGAGTTAGATAAAATTGTACAAGTAAGTGTTCTTCGTTTTGCTTAGTTCAGTCATCTAGGTTCCGATCTAAAGCAGACTAATGCAGTCCAAATGCTTCCGCAGGCACATAAGTAGTGAATAATAGTTACTTTCGTTCTATGTTCATGGGATGTCCAGTTTGAGCGCATAGTCGTGATGATATTCGGTTTTTTTTTGAATTTCTGTGTAGTTTTGCCTCATCTGTTTGGATATGATAGTCTCATATCAACCTTTCCCTTCTAGACTTGGCTTGAGAAATTCCGAGGAGATATTTTCCTTAACTACTTCCGGTGGAATGCAAATTGCTTCCACAAGTGTGCAGTCTGCAGCTGAGCTCGTCCTCATGTTTGTTTCTTTTTTCTGGAATCCATGTAACCTGACTTAACCTAATTGAGCGAAGCCAGCTCATCTCGGAACTCACTGTCAGCATTCGGAAGACTTTAGGATTTTAAAATGTTCATAATCAGATCTAATCTTCTAGAAAATTTTACTTCAAAGTCCGTTGAACAAGTAGGTTAATTACTTTGTTAAAGCATTTCTTTTATTTAGCTATTAAGGGGTTAGGTGGGTTTCAGAGGTATATATACAATTATATATTTTATTTAAACAATTCAGCATGTCAATGATACATATTTAAACAGTATTTTGATAAATTTTTATTTAAAAATTCCGTAAACCCAGCCATTGGTATCTCATCTCCCTTGACGTCTCAAACAAAAAATTATCTTGACGTGGACAGCATAACTCATTATTGGTTCATTTAAATTCAAAAAAAACCAAAAAAAAATTCGTTATTGGATGAAGGAAAAAAAACAGATTTTTGGTCAAATTTCCGACATGTGTTGGCTCGAATAATTAGTTGTAATAAAAAAAAATTCTTCGTTCAATGACTAGATAATGTTATTTCAAGGATGTGTGCAAAATTTGAACAAAATCGCTTCACAACTTTTCGATAAATCGTGTTCACCGACTTAAAAAATTAAGTTTTGAGATAAACGCGTTTAAAGTTTTAAATTGACCTAACCTCACATCCAATCAACCTATTGGCTCAAGAAGCAACAATCAAATAAAATATTAAAAACTATTTAAAGTTGCCCTTGAATTGTAAAAGAAAGTGGGAAAGGCCGACAAACAATAGCTATGCAGCTGCTTTTGTATACCTGCGAAGCGCTGCACTGACGTATCCTGATGGGCGGAACTTCCGAAGGGACTATCTCTTATAATTTTACTCAGATCGATTTGAAATTTTAGGAGAATATTTTAAACGTATTATAGTTACTATTTAATTAATAAAAAAAATTGATTTTTTTTTGAAATTTTCAAACCCTCCGAACTCCTTAAAAAAGTAAATACATTTTAGGCCATTACCATGCAAAGATGTATTTTTCTGACACCAATGCCGATTCCAAACGGCAATTTAGTTTTGAGAAAAAGCTTCTTATGACATTTCTTACTCTTAAGGATCATTCACATGAGAGCGAACCGGCGAATATTCATAAATTCTGACATTTCTGTCACATGAGAACTTTTTTTGGTCGGAGGTACCAGCGAATCTGATTTGTAAATGTTACCAGTAAGATTTGTCTTTTGAGGTAATGTTCGAACGAATTTTTCATTCGCGGATTTGTGGATCGCATCTGTGTTATGTGGATTGTGAATAAAGAGTGACAGTTCGCGACAAGAATTTTTCAATTCGCGGTTCGACTATTCGCATTTCGCTCTCATGTGAACAGTCCTTTAGATGTTTGTCAGACGTTCGCAAGAGGTGGAGCAGCCAATAAAAATCTATCAGGTGGCTTTGAACCGGAGGCCCCCCGCTTTGTAGTCCAGCTTACTCAACCACTCTGCACACACAGAACGCAACAAAAATTACCTGATCATCCGCAAACCAGGACGTATTAATTTTTCCTTTGACTAAACTTAGCAGTTTCTTATTTGTTACTCTGTGCCATAGTAGAGGCGAAATTACACCACCTTGAGGTGTACCTCTGCTTAAAATTTGGATACGTTCTCTGTATCAAAAGAAGCAACCTTTTTACCTTTGTATTCTTTGTACCATTGAAATGAAAACTACTCTTATTCTTCTCCATGACTAGGATTTGTGGGTGTCAAGTATACAGGTTCTACGAATCGCTATAAGCAATGGCAAAGCTACGTCTGGTGATTTCTGCAGTATAATCGGGCCTTTAATATGGGCCAATAAATTTTTCCTCAGTGACCAGATAATGAATTTAACATATCTTCTAAAAAGGTAATTCTTTCATTATTAAAAAAAAACTCTCATCGTTTTCACTCTTCCTTTGATATCTTCGAAAGAAACTTTAAAATTAGAAGCGAACCTCATGTGAATTTTTTTTTCTCATTCATTTCTTATGCTAACCCACATACTTTTCGAACCATCCCCATTCACAAACACAAAGCACTATTTCCATCGAACAAGATGTAATTAATGTTAATTTGAATTTATGGTATGTATGCTCGCGCACAAATTGCAATTGTCAAGCGTTTGCATCTCGTTAATCCCAAAGCTTATTATGATGATGACACACAAGTTGACATTTGTTGAATAAATTCATACCATTAGACGACACGACTTTCATAGAAGATTCATTAAGAGCTCTTTTTTTTATTAGACCTTCTGTAGATAGATACACATTATCTATATCTCTGTCCTTAGGATATGCATGGTAGATACTATTCGTTGTATCTTCTCAATCCATAAATATACGTTCATATGTATACTCCTCGGGTGGAGTGTTTAATCCGTTCGACACATTTTAATTACATTTGACTTCGAACAGTTAATCATCTGTTTACCCGTGGCGGTAGGCTGATCCTAATTGAAACAATTAATTTCACAATTGTTCGCTTAGCCACGTTGCGATTAATTGGCCACAGAATTGAAAACTTTACGCAAATGAATCGTGACTGAAAATGCCACCCAGAGGGAAGTGACACACAGAGAGAGGGAGAGATAGAGTAGTCATTATAATTTTTAAGTAAATCAAGTTATATGTATAAATTGTGTCTAAATATATTAGCAAGATTAGTGATAGTGATTAGTGGCAGTGCGCTTAAGGATGATGTTTATTCTATACTAGGAGGCAACTTTAATAAATTTATCTATTTTAATGACCAACAGTTTAGAACAAAATAATCTTATTATTTAAGGGGTAATTTTTTAAGAGTTAAGTTTTTTAGATTGGCAGCCCTGGTTAGTAATATCGTCCAAGTTTTCAGTATACTCTGCCATTTAATCATGGAAAGACTTACAAACGAGCAACGATTGCAAATTATTAAAATTTATTAAAGGATGAATTTAGTGAGCAGATTATCTCTAGAAATGGATAACATTTACAGGATAACGTAACACGCGTAATTCGTGGAATATAGTCCGAAGTGCTCGAAAAAGTGACGCAAAATTGGACCTCCCGAATGGACCATTTGAAACGGAGCCGCGGGCAACATTCACATGAAGTTGTCTTCAAAACGTAAATGGCAAAGGCCTATTTATCGATTACAATAAAATTTTGAATATTTGATACAAATTGAGTGTTTTATCCGATTTTTAGGAAACTGCGCTTAAAAAATCACCCCTTTATTATGACGGGCTATTGTTATTGGAACATTAGGAATTCGAAAAATATTTGACGAATGTGTTCCAGTTTTAGGGAGACGAAAGAATATTTTATTTTTCAAAAAGGCTGGAGGCAGGCGAAACACTTAAAACTCGAGGTCTTGAAAACAAACTAGTATCTATCTACCATCGAAAAAGACAATAAATCCAAACTTGTTTGGGAATGCCTACAAAGAGTTTAAAAGAAAACTTGGAAAGAAAAAAGGTATCCGTTTGCCTGGATACCAGGCCAAGTGAGCATTATTAGAAAGGATGCGGCGGACTTTACAGCGTTACAAGGGGCAGAAGAACCCTTCATAGGGCCCGAACTATTCTGTGGTGAACATACCCTAGGCCTAAAACTCTAAATTGGAAAAGTAAAAATAGGGAGAACCTTTCAGGATATCCAAGGTCTTTGAAAAGCCAACACATTTTTTAGAAGACTTTAATCTTAAATGATTTAAGGCATAAAAAAAGCTTCAGATTCCTTTTGCTCCGCTTCCATGAATCTTCAACAAAAGTCGATTAGAAATAAAGCAAATCTTGCAAGCCTTTTTGTGAAGGTCTTTGTGATTCTCTTTAGTGTAACAGGTAATAAGTTATAGACGAGAGTGGCGTGGTCGAAAAAAGAGCTCCAAATTGCAAGCAATAGAATCTGGGTCGAATCATGATGGCTGTTCTTTGTGAACTGGCAAAATTTAATCTGAAGTATAAACCTTCAGGCAGTTGGGTCTGCATTATATCATGTAGGAGAATCAGCATTCTAAACGTAGTGTTGCAGTCAACAAAGCAAAAAAACCTCGTAGCTTTAAAGCAATATAGGTTATAACAGA
Source organism: Ferdinandea cuprea (assembly GCA_963576555.1). Classification (NCBI taxonomy): domain Eukaryota; kingdom Metazoa; phylum Arthropoda; class Insecta; order Diptera; family Syrphidae; genus Ferdinandea; species Ferdinandea cuprea. The sequence continues at coordinate 23,975,052 of OY754960.1, forward strand.
GACTTAATAAGTTTTAACTGGTAAAGAATTTTGTGTGGCCCATAGCAATCGGAGACTATTATATACTTTCCCAATTGTAGTTGCAGCGAGATCAGTCCAGAGTATCATTGAAAACTATTCCCAAATTTCGAGTCTTCGTGACGTAGGTACTCTACGCATGACTGGTTTAATTTTACCCACTATTGTATGATCTCTAGATCTTTGTTAATCATCTTTGTGAGAGTTCGATTATATAAAGTGAAAATAATATGGGCCCGAGGATCGAACACTGCGGAACTCCCGTGGAAACCTCAAGAAACGAAGACATTTGATTTCCCCATGCTACGCATTCTTGACGTCCCGTTAAGTATGATTGCCAGAGTCGAAAATCAAACTTGTACTGCAACTTCGTACAGAGGACAGAGTAGTCCACCGCTTCGAATGCTTTCGAGAAGTCCAACAACGTCAAGAACGTAGGACGTAGGACATCCAGGCTATGCGGATGTCGTCGACGACAAGTTAGAGTGTAGTTCTGCAGCTTCTTTGCGCGCGAAAACCGTTTGGTCAAATCAGTGAATGCGGATTTAGTGCAGTTATGTTTTCGGTCAATTTTGCACCTTGAGTAATAATTTGTTACGAATTTTATTCATTTCTCCCTTGAAGATTGCATTAATAGAGTCAGCATTAATAGAGTCAGTGTTCCGCATGGTCATTTTGAGTGCGAAGCTGATTTGAGGTAAGTGTTTGTTTGGGCGGCTCGGTTGGGGTAGATGGGTATTAAGTCATAATTAATTCAATATGACTTGTGAAGGATTCCCGCACAATTTAGTCAAGATAACTCATGACACACGATTTGAAGTTGATTTACCGTACGACAGACAAGAAATGCGTCTATTCACTCTCGAACATTACTTTACTTGTTCGCGTTCCTCTTTTTTGTGTGGCAACATAACATATGGGGTAACTTTGAGTTGATAAAGGAAAGTCTGCTTCTTCTTTTGCTCCGGGAGCTGCTTAAACTTAACTCCTTCTGGAGCATAGGGCGTCTAACCAGGTGTTCCTCTTTTTTGTGGGGCAACATAACATATGGGGTAACTTTGAGTTGATAAAGGAAAGTCTTCTTCTTCTTTTGCTCCGGGAGCTGCTTAAACTTAACTCCTTCTGGAGCATAGGGCGTCTTACCAGGTCCTTCTTCATCCATCTCTCTCTGTTTGCAGCTCGATACCTCAGCTGTGTCCACCATCGCTGATTTTTCAATTGAGCTTCCGACAAAACAGTTGACCTCCATGTTGTTTTTGGCCTACCAACTCGCTTTACAACTTGAGGGTTTCATTGGAAGCACTGCTTCACTATCTAGGGCCATTTTCTCTACTTGATGTCAACATCCACTTTTGTTTGTCCAGTCCTAAGTCAAAATTCACTGTGGCCACCGGATTTTTAGGATGTAACGCAGACAACGATTAACAAAAGCTTGTAAACTACTTGAGATGTGGGCGGAGCATTTCAACGTTTCACATGCGTAAAGCACTACATTTTACGTTGGATTCAAACAGTTTTAACTTAATGCGAAGCGATATATTGCTTGAGTTCCACGCTGGAGATAGGATGCCAAATGCACTGCGAGCTTTGTTCAGTCTATTCCGACATCCAGATCCGTTCCATCACCGAGTGACATGTAATTACACAGATAGTTGAACTGCGTGACTTCTTCTATGGTCTCCCGTCTCAAGGTAACTCGCTGTTGTGGGTCTCGGTTAGTGTGCATAATTTGTGTCTTGTTGGCATTTATCCTTAAGCCAGCTGCGTCCCCATTCTGTTGCAGTGAGTGACATATTTGGTTAAGGGCATCAATGTTGTTTGCCATGAAACAGATATCATCAGTAGTTCAAATGGCTTAGCTTATCAAACGGGTTCCATTGAATATCAAGTCTCTCGTTTCTACCCACCGTGGCAGTCATTACATCATCAATTGCAAGTAAGAACAGAATCGGTGACAGTACGTCTCCTTGTTTCACTCCTTGTCGCACTTCAAATGCATCGGAAAACCTCTTTAATTATAGCAACAATTTAAAGGAAAGTAGTTGCCCTTTTTGTTTGTTGCTTATTTCTATCTTATCCATATAGTTGGCAAATCTATGTATGTATATACATGTATAGCGTCTGTTTCACGTAACAATATAAAGATGGTATATGGTCAAATCTCGCATATTGGGCGGACACTAGTAGAATTACATCAGTTTACCTATAGTATAATTTTTTTTAAGTAACTTATGTTAGTTAATCGGCCCCGCACAGTGGATAAAATGGCCAATCTAGGAGGAGTAAAGTCAGATTTTGGTTACATCTGAGTGACAATATTTGGTCTTAAACGATTGATTCTGAAAATATCTAATACTTAGTTGAACATTTTAAAAAAAATAACAAAATAACGCTAGATCTATTTATATCATCATAAAAAATATTCAAATATTTTTCAATTGTACAAAAATTATATATAAATATTCATCATCTCCGTCATCATCTTCTTCTTCCTCTTCTTCATTAGAGCCTTGCCTTGTAGGTATTAATGCCTGATCTGACAATAAACGAAGAACATCTTCGCTAAGAGGATGTTTATGATTTTTTTTAAGACAAACAGCTCTTGAAATTGAAGACATAATGGGATCGGAAGTAACAAATAGTGCAGGAGATCCCGCATAATTTTCTCGCGAGATATTTTTTTTTGTGTGGAATTCTCTGAAGTTTCTAAAATCTTTATTTCTCGATTCTAGAATTTCTTCTGAGAGCATTCCAATTGGAAGCAATGCCTGCACCATGAATAAGTAGACGCTAGAAGGCATGTAGTACCATGGATACAATTCTGCGTACAACTTTGCGATCTGCATTGTAAACTCCCCAAAAGCTTCAACGTTTACTGCGTAACCACAAGCCATGGTTTTTAAAATAATATCTAAGCTCTTAATAAGATTAAGGTCGATTCAAGTTATTGATGAAGCAAGAAAAGGCTGTTGGAAAAATCTCATCGCAGTGTTACCATAGCCTGGTTTAGGTATGTCGACTAGTAAATTCATTTCAGCCATATAAAGGGTGATTTTTTAAGAGGTTTAGAACTTTTTTTAAAAAAAAAACACAAAAAATTCGAAAAAATGAATGAAATATTTATTTGAATCGATAGTTTGAACCTTGCAATTTAATGTTTAAAGATAATTTCATGCAAATGTTGACCGCGGCTGCGTCTCAGGTAGCCCATCCGCTGAGTCCAATTTTGGCATACTCTTTCACACATATCGGCCGGTATCTCACGAATGAATGCATGGATGTTGGCTTCCAGTGCGTCAATCGAAGCCGGCTTGTCCCTATACACATTAGCCTTGGCATACCCCCACAAAAAATAATCTAATGGTGTCAAATCGCACGATCTAGGCGGCCAATTGACCGGCCCGAAACGTGAAATTAACTGTTAACCAAACTCGCCTCGCAATTGCGCCATTGTTTCGCGTGCTGTGTGGCATGTGGCACCGTCTTGTTGAAACCACATATCATGCAAGTCAAGAACTTCCATTTCGGGCAAAAAAAAGTTTGTTATCATTGCTCGGTAGCGTTCACCATTGACAGTAACGCTGCGATTCGCATCATCTTTGAAGAAATATGGCCCAATAATGCCGCCGGCCCATAAACCGCACCAAACAGTGGCTTTTTCGGGATGCATTGGTAGCTGTTGCAATGCTTCTGGCTGATCTTCACTCCAAATGCGGCAATTTTGCTTATTTACGTACCCATTCAACCAAAAATGAGCCTCATCGCTGAACACAATTTTTCGATAAAAAAGCGGATCCTCGGCCAGCTTTCCAAGAGCCCATTCACCAAAAATTCGGCGTTGTGGTAGGTCGGCTGGCTTTAGTTCTTGCACCAGCTGTATCTTAAAAGGCTTTACGCCCAAATCCTTCCGCAAAATTTTCCACGTAGTGCTGTAACTGCTGGGAACGGCGCCGAATCGACATTTCGCGGTCTTCTGTCACACTTTATATATTTTCTTCAATACGCACAGTACGTAAACGTGTTGGTGGTTTAATGTCCAACAAAGTAAATTTGGTGCGAAATTTGGTCACAATCTTCCGAATAGACTGCTCAGAAGGTCGAGAATGCCGATCATAAAATGGAAGCAGCGCGCGATGAACATTTCGAACCGAGCACGAATTTTGATAGTAAAATTCAATAATTTGCAAGCGTTGTTCATTTGTAAGACGATCCATGGTTAAATTGCAAACCAAACTGAAGCTGTTTGACAGTGACACAAGGTACTAAACACACGTCAGCTGTCAAAACCAGTGTTGCCAAAACCAAACCAGCTAAAAAATCACCCTTTATCTGTCAATGATCTTTTTTTTGTATTTTCAGTTAGCTGCTTGTTTTCTAAACTTGAAATTTTCCATTTTTCCGGTAGTCGATATGCAACGTGTAATACGCACTCGAAGCACCTTATCCAAGTGTGTAAAGTAGACAACCCGAATTCGTATAGGCTTTCTTTGGCTCTCAACTGCATTATTTTAGCTAGGTCGTTCATTATTTTCGGTGTAAGCTTCGCAAATTCCACACTTTTGCGTTGACGAATCTGCAATAACACTAAAGGTTTTTCCATCTACCATTTTCAAAGTAAAAACATGGGACACGGTAAAATGTATACCATGAATAGTAGCCTGTGTCGAAGTTAATGTTTTAATTTGAATTTTGACCGTTTCAATTTCTCCTTGGATCAATGCAGAGCTTTCTTTTTGAAAAATGAGTTTGATCGGCCGGCAAAACCTTGTTGATGACGTCCGTGAATATTGCCATATAATTTTACCATTCATATTGGCCTGGAGTGGAACAATACACACAGCATCTTCTTCTCTAAAGGCTTGCTTATATGTTGAATGGTTTGCACTTCCATCACAGCCCCACTTATATGGGGTCCGCCAAATAACTTTTTTTTTTTTTGAAAATGCTATAAAAAAAAACTACTGAATATTTTCTCGAATTTCTTCTTTTATTTGAAAGTACAATTCTTCCGGTTAATAATGGAAAATAATTTCATTCAAATGGCTGCCTCGGCTGGCCATGCAGTAGCCTACACTATCGGTCCAATTTTTAAGCACATTATCGATTGTGTGCAGCTGTATTTCACCAATGGCTTCACGAATATTGTCCTTTAAAGCCTCAATTGTCTCTAGCATGTCGGCGTAACACTTATCTTTTACGGCACCCCACAAATAATAGTCCAACGGTGTCAAATCGCAGCTCGGCGGTGGCCAAACGACATCAGCTCTGCGGCTGATAATGCTATCTCCAAAAACAGGGCGCAAAACATCGAGTGTAGCTTCGGCTGTGTGGCACGTAGCGCCGTCCTGTTGAAACTAAATGTTGCCAATATCCTCCTCTTCAATTTTTGTGAACCATAATTCGTTCAACATGGCCCGATAACGATCGCCATTGACTGTAACGGCCACTCCTTGCACAATTTCGAAGAAAAATGGCCCAATTATGCCTCTGGACCAAAATCCGCACCAAACAGTGACTCATTTTGGGTATATCGGCTTTTCAATGTATGCGTGCGGGTTTTCTGTGCCCCAAATGCGACAAATTTGCTTGTTTACATACCCGCCAAGATCAAAATGAGCTTCATCTGATTGGATGATTTTTTTGGCAAAATCGGCATCTTCTCTATGTCGCTATGTCGCATTATTTCCCAGCGTTGTTCAAGCGTATTCACAACCATATTCGTTCAGCGGAAGGATAAACCTAATTATCTGTCGAATCAGACATGAGCTAAGAGTTACCATTCGCGAAATAAGCACTAGTTGAAAAAAAAAAAACGTTAAATGGCGGACCCTATATATGATCGATATATTTTGTTTAAAGAACCTCTTTCTGACACTCCAAAAGTCGCCGCGCAGTGCAATCGACAAGCCCTTGCAGGGTGACTTCTGCCGAAATATGGGTTACACTTATAAAGGCTTCGCTTCGGTAACATTTTGTCTTCGCTGCTTGCAGAACATTGTATGGTGGATAGATATTTGCATTACGTTATTTAGCACCCGTTTGCATTAAAATGTAAATTTTTTTCGTAAAATGCCCATCTAAATATAAAGGCAGTTCTTCCTCAGGCTGAAGTATATATAGTAATAGCTTTAGATGGAGCAGATGAAGCCTTTTTTATCTTTGCGGCCGTATTTGGGGAAACTTCCAACAAGTTAATTAGTTTGGCAGCATCCCGTTTACCGGCCTTTTGGAGACTCAGTCGGGCAGCAAACGTCAACTTGTCCAAATTTTCGGTTTCTACAATGGTGGACACTTTTAAACGTTTCGCACGATCGCTCAGTTCTACAAAGTCTTTCGCAGGACGTCCACGTCCTGATGGTTCCGCTTCAGTACTACGAATGGATATTTCAAATTGCGGTAGCACAATATCAGTATTTAATCACTTTTCATTACTAGACTTAAAAAAAATCCAATCTTCGCCTAGCCCTAATCCACCTTTCATTAAGCTTAGAGGTAAAGTTTTGTCTTCCTGCACTGCTCTTCATTTTCACTGTTATCTAAACCAGTTTTGTTAAAAACATAGCTTATAACAGACGCTCTTCCTTTTTTGGAGCATCTTCTCTTCGCCAAACTTCGACAAGTTCCCTTTTGGAAATCGACATGGTTACCAGGTATTGAAAAAAACACAGAATAGCAGGTAGTTGCAATTTATTTCTTTTGTAACTTACTGTGTACTTAGTGGTAAAATATTTAGTTTAAACCAATCAACGGTAGTTAGCGGATGAGCTAGTTAAAAGTAACAACAAACCATGATTGCCGTATGCATCGCAACGTAAAATACGGCTTCGGCGAACTCCTTCCTATTCCTATTCCGAAATCACAAAATGAAAAATTATTATTTGCAAATATACTGATGCTTGATTCTACTGTAACCACACTATTCTCTCATTAAAAATAAAAATCAGACTCATGTACGTGAATTTATTTCAAATAAAAAAAAAATAACACAAAAAAAAGGCCACGAGTTTTCAGCTCTGAAATCAACGCATTTGCCAAATCGAATTACAAATTAATTAACAGAAATTATGTTGATTTTCTAATTCATTCAGTGCTCGTCAACTGATTGCATTTTCATGCTCTGACTGTGGGTTATTTTATCGCAGCGGGTCCCTTAGGGATGCAATAGAGAAAACTCTTGGGATTCACGCACCCGCGTTTCCAAATTTCCTCACTTTTCATACATCTCATAAATTTTAAAATATACATATAGTTGTTGTTTGCATAAACATTTTTCGTTGTTAAATAGTTCGTTAGCATGCAACAACGATGAGCTACTACTGTGCATTCTTCCCAAAGGGTTGGTCGCCATTTTTTTTTTTGGTTTTTTGTTCATTTGTTGTATTTGCAACATTCTAATTCTAATTGAGTTCATGAATTTTATATGAATAAATACTAAATGCGAGTATTTTTCGGATAGCCGCCAACATGCATAAGAGAGAGAATAAAAATAAAACTCCCCCCCTGTTTGTGTGGAAATGCGCTAAATACATGCGGGTAGATGGGGTTGGAGTCGAATTTGGAGTTAATGCATGTGAAGCGCGCTCGTGTATGGTTTTCGGTGTCTATGGACCCATAAAACATGATTTCAATTATACAGGTTTTTTTTTGTTTTGTTTTTTAGCTGTTCAAATAGAATATTCAAGTTTGCATGCCGTATAAATGTTTCAAAGTGCAGTGCTTAGCAATGTTGCAAATTGAAAAGCACGAGGTTTTCTCTCAGTACTTTTTCTGATGATGGCATCCGTGAATGGCAAATGTTTTCCGCGAAATGAAAATGGGGAGAAAAAAAAAAACAGAAATTATCTCATCAATTATTCATTCCTTTTTTTTCTGGTTATCAAAAGGGAAGAAAAGAATTGAAAAATGTAATGTTAATCCATTTGGGTTGAACATTATTATTTGAGAAGGGAGCTGATAGAGTTCCCTAAGAGACTTGATATACATACTGCATAGCTTTATATGTATCTGCGTTATTAAAGGATAAACCATCATTAGTTTTTCTTTGACGTTAATGGGCCGATGGCGTCAGGTCGGGGGGGTTTTTTTGTGTCTTTAATAATAATCTAGGTAATTACCTTTAGTGTATAAGCAATAGTTTGGAGATGAGTTTTTAAAATGAAGTCCGCAAAAACTAAAAGTTTTTTTATACAGCTGCTGTTCCATCGTTCCGATTAGCTTGTGAATACACTTCCACTAAAGAATCGCTTGCGGGTAACTAAACAGAGCGAACAAATTGCGTTATAAAAACTTTTTTAACTCCTGTTTCGAGAAATTTGAGCTCAATATTGAAATGTTCTGACAAATATGCAAATGTTCTCCTGTTAAAAACTTATCAAGATGTTGTTCTATGATTGAGTCCCTGGTAGAAGACAAGTTTTCCGAGAATTATCAACAAAAATAGAGGTCAAACAAATGAATCTGAAGTCAGGCAGAGAAGATTTTAAGAAAAATGTATTTTAAATAAAAAGCTGAAAATCGTAGTTTTTCACTTTAACTGGATATAACTTGCGTTGTTTGAATATGATTTCGGCCATGTGGCCGCCGCGGCTTGTTCAAATAAGGACAAATCTAGAGGTCCAATTTCCAACCACTTTTTCAAGCCTTTGGTGCTGTATGTCGACAAAAACGCCACGAATGTTGGCTTCTAAGTCCCATAACGTTTCTGGTAAGTTGACGTAGGCGAGCGACTTCACATATCCCAAAAGAAAATAATCCAATGGTGTCAAATCACACGATCTTGGTGGCCAATTAACACTTCCATTCCGTGAAATTATGCGCTCATCGAATGTTTCCTTCAATAAATCGATTATGCCGTGCGCTGTGTCGCATGTAGCGCCATCTTGTTGGAACCACATTCATTCCATCCGATTCGGGAACAAAATAGTCGGTTATCATGGCTCTATACCGGTCTCCATTAACTGTATTTAATTTCGGAAGAAGTATGGCCCAATGACTCCACCAGCCCATAGAGCACACCAAACAGTCAGTTTTTGTGCATGTAATGGCGTTTCAAGGGTCTCGTGTGGATTCTCTTCACTCCAAATGCGGCAATTTTGCTTGCTGACGTAGCCATTCAACCCAAAATGAGCCTCATCACTGAACAAAATTTTGCGATGAAAATCAGCATCGATATCAATCTCATTTTCGGCCCATACACCAAAATCACGACGCATTGCATAGTCTCGCGGCTTTTATTCTTGCACAAGCTGGATCTTGTAAGGTCGTAAGAAGAGATCTTTGTGCAAAATCTTTGATAAAGTTGATGGAAAACACTCATGATGTTAGTGGAAAACACTCATGGTCCCAATCATCGTACGTTGCACAGAGACGAGAGGTGGAGTGGTGGCATCATTGGACCATTTTCCTTCGAAAATGATGCTGGGAACAACGTTTCGGTCAACGGTGGACTCTTAGAGCCATGTTAATCGACTCTTTTATTTTTACTGAAATTCAAGACATGGATTTGGACTACCCCTGCTTTTTGTAGGGTTGTGCTAATGTCAAAGAGCTGCGATTTGACCCCTTTGGATTTTTTTTGTGGGGAACCGTGTAGGACCGACGTTATACCGGAATGTTCCGGAAATGATTTAAGCACTTATGGCCAATATCAGCATCAACAAGGTCTTGATTAGTGAAACTCGGCTTACCACTGGATAGTGAAAAAAAGCCTTGCGGGGCACAGGGACCAGCGTCCACGAAACCACACACAAAATATTTAAATTCTTCTCCCTATTTCAGTCATTCTTTATACCTATTTCCCAATTTTAGTGCATCCATTTTGTGCCTCACTTTACCAAAACAATAACACTAGCAAAAAACCTACTAGCCCTTCTTTTCGATATTCGACTGCCAGTTGCCAGAGTAACACTTACATAGATACTTACATAGATAGGATAGAGATTGGTTCTTATTGGCCCTTAGGTCCTTTCGAGCCGGATTCTGCTAATCAGTTCTCTTTTCTTTTGGACAAAAAAACGAGGTAAACGCATAATGACCTTAGACAGAAAATCAGATAATTCTTCGGACTCGGGAGTTTTCGCTGAAGTGAGAGCTTCAATTGCAACGAGCAGTCGTTCTTGGACAGCAGACAAAGAATCCCAATTATATCACAACAAAAATCAATCGGTTTCAACTGGAAACAAAACTGGAAATGCCGGAGATCCAATTCAATAACTTCGATAAGATCCAGGCGCAGATCGAGCGTTTGGATGAGGATGAACTTAATTGCAGCAAACGAGAGTCCTACGAGGAAACGTACTTCATGCTCAAATCAGAAATTCTGCAGCATCTAGAGACATTTCTCACACCAATTGTCGCAAATGCCACACTAATTTATAACAATAACACAGTCTACTATAGGGTCCCCAAATAACTTTTTTTTTTTTTGAAAATGCTATAAAAAAAAACTACTAAATATTTTTCAAATTTCTTTTTTTATTTGGAAGTACAATCCTTCCGGTTTATAATGGAATATAATTTCATTCAAATGGCTGCCTCGGCTGGCCATGCAGTAGCCTACACGATCGGTCCAATTTTGAAGCACATTATCGATTGTGTGCAGCTGTATTTCACCAATGGCTTCACGAATATTGTCCTTTAAAGCGTCAATTGTCTCTGGCATGTCGGCGTAACACTTATCATTTACGGCACCCCACAAATATTAGTCCAACGGTGTCAAATCGCAGCTCTGCGGTGGCCAAACGACATCAGCTCTGCGGCTAATAATGCGATCCTCAAAAACAGGGCGCAAAACATCGCGTGTAGCTTCGGCTGTATGGCACGTAGCGCCGTCCTGTTGAAACCAAATGTTGCCTCTTCAATTTTTGTGAACAAAAATTCGTTCAACATGGCCCGATAACGATCGCCATTGACTGTTTCGGCCACTCCTTGCTCATTTTCGAAAAAAATGGCCCAATTATGCCTCTGGACCAAAATCTGCACCAAACAGTGACTCGTTTTGGGTACATCGGCTTTTCAATGTTTGTGTGCGGGTTTTCTGTGCCCCAAATGCGACAATTTTGCTTGTTTACATACCCGCCAAAATCAAAATGAGCTTCATCTGAAAAGATGATTTTGTGGCAAAATCGGCATCTTCTCTATGTCGCTATGTCGCAATATTTCCCAGCGTTGTTCAAGCATATACACAACTATATTCGTTCAGCGGAAGGATAAAACTAATTTTCTGTCAAATCAGACATGGGCTAAGTGTTACCATTCGCGAAATAAGCACTAGTTGAAAAAAAAAAAAACGTTAAATGGCGGACCCTATATTATCAGTGACGCTGATCACAACAATAAAAATAAATTTGAAGTCACTCGTTGTTGCTTTCTTTTGTAAATTTTAGCTTTTTCGGCTAAACGATTGACGCTTTGGAAACCAACATTATTCGTGCTATTCGCGAGATACATACTAATCGCTATGCTTGAGCGATTCGCCCACAATTGAACCTTCCGAATGGACCACCTCAAACGTAGTCGTGGACAATATCTACATGATATAATCTTCAAAAAATAAATCAAACCTAACGATGAATCACCCTTTACTTCGATTTGGCAAAGCAAATGTGTTCAAAACTCCTGTCCTAACTCGAAAGGCGAATGCAAGCTCTATGAAACCCTGATCCGCTCAATTATTAAAAATATGCATCATTTTTTTTATCACAAATATATAAATATTGGTCTACCAGCAAACGACTTTCCACATTAAAGGCACTTTTTACAAAAAAATGAAAACTAGCTTTTAGCCGAAAAAGAACGCCAAGTTTGTATTTGCAAAGATTTTTTTATACATGGAAATTTTGCAAAATTTTAGGGATTTCGCCCTCTTTCGAGCAAAATACAATTTGTTTTATAACTTTCTTTGTTTGCCCTTTAAAGAATTACCGTAATGCAAGATTTCATACCTACAGAATGAGTTCCATATACGGGCGGTTGCCACGCCTCTTTTTTGGAATATACACAAATTTTGTGTCTGTTCTTTAAATCCTTCCTTCACGTATAATTCCATAGCTTTAAGTCGTTTGGGTGCAAGGTTAAAGAAAAGGGGCGGCTAGCACGCTCCCTAAATGGAAAATAAACAATATTTTATTTTTTTCCGTGTTTGTTCTTAAAATCCAACCCTAATGTAAAAAATAATAATTATAGGTCTTTTGGGGGCTGCGTTAAGAGAAGTGGGCAGTTGCCAACCCCCTGGTTGGAAAATCACGAATGTTAAATTTTTCAAGGTTCTACGATGATTAGAAGTGCTCCATTGTTTTAATGATCTGTCAGTGGTTATGGTTGTTGCTAATTTTGGGGCTTTATAACTCAAGACAGTTGAAATTTGGTATGGAGCTTGCTGCTGTGCGTCGCAATAAATTCAACAAATTTGATGTCTTTAGCTTTGTTGTAAGCGAAGTTAGAGGGGGGGACCCCTCTAACTTCGAGTTGGTTCGTGTAAATAAGGGTGTAGTGCCAAAGTTGCTAAAGAACTTGGCTGGGCACTACCGTGCCTCTTGATATCACGCGCTGTATGGCCCGTTGCACCGTCTTGTTGAAACCAGACCTCATCGAGACCATGACAATAGTGGTTTTAGGAGGTCTATTATGCGCAGCGTAAGTTCCTCAAATCGCTCAAAAAACATTTCTCACAGAACGCTGACTTTCGTAATACAGGGTGTCCGCCGGAAAGATATACTACTTTGTTTGTTTATAATTTTTGATTAAATGAAAAGGAATTGAACTTATATTGATAAATGTTTTATTTCATGTCGGCAATTATGTATGGAATATAATATCAGGTAAATGTCCGCCTCTGTTAGGCTCACAAATGCGAGCCCTTTTGAGTACATTTTTCATTACATTCTCACACATTTCACGCGGTATTTCCTTAATTTCATCATGAATATTTTGGTTGAGTTGCTCAAGCGTTTCTGGTTTGTTTTCATAAACCTTGCTTTTCTGATATCCCCTCAAAAAGAAGTCCGGAGCAGTCAAATCAGGCGACCGTGGAGGCCAATCCACATCACCATTTCTTGAAATAATTTGTTGTGGAAAGAGGTCTCGCAGTAATTCCATTGTAATCCTGGCTGTGTGCGATGTGGCACCTTGTTGATACCACATGTAAATCAAGCTCAAAGCATGAAGTTGTGGCGTTAAAAAGTTTTCAATCATATCACGATATCTGTTACGTCGCTTTCATTTTCAATGAGTAAGGTCCAATGATTCCTCCTGATCAAATTCCACACTAGACTGTAACTTTTAATGGATGCAAAGGTGACTGATGAATAATTTGAGGGTTTTCCATTGCCCAGAACCGACTATTCTGTTTATTCACATTTCCATTCAAATGAAAATGTGCCTCGTCACTTATTATGATTTTTTCATAAAAATCGAGGCTGTCATGGGCTAGCTGTAACATCCTATTGGCATATGTACGGCGGCGTAAATGGTCTTGTGGAAGAAGCTCTTGTGTCAACTGAATCTTAAATGGAAACAAATGCAAATCCTTGTGCAAAATTGTCGGCAAAGTTGTTCTTTGAAAACCAAACTCCTGAGAACGGCGTCGAATTGAGGTTGATGGATTGTTTTGAACACTTCCTTGCAGTACTTGGGCTTATCATCTACAGAGCCTCTTTCTTCGAAATCATTCACTACACGATAAATAGTGCGTTTTGTTGGCTCGTTGTTTCTCCCAAAAATTACACGTAACTTTCTCATCGTCACAGTAATCGATGAATGATTTTGGTAAAATGTTTTAACGATTAAAACACGTTGATTTATCGAATATTTTTCCATAATAAATTTGCCACGTGTCTACTTCACGACTGCCAAATATGAACTGTCAAGACTAATGTTTACCAAAATGGCGGCAAAACAAAGTAGTATGTATAGCTTCCCGGCGGACATCCTGTATTTACAGCTGAATAATTTGGGGACGCTATTGTGGTGCGAGTCTTTCCATGATGACTTGCCAAACGATAGTGAACAAAAATGACAAAGTCACGCGTAATCTGTAAAAATAAAGTGCACGACTGCGTCATACGAAACTTTCTCGGTTCATGAGATGCGTTTTTGAGTCGCAAAATGAATCGAAAATTAATGGTGAGAAATTTAATTTTATCATAGGTATTAAAAAATTTGATTTTCTCAAAAACGGCACCTACGATTTTGATGTAATTTTGCACAATGGACACTTTTTTTTGTTCGAATTACAAAAAATTATCAAAATCGTTAGAGCCGTTTTTAAGAGAACGAATTTAATTTAAATTTACGAACTTTGAAGCAAATCAGCGAATCAGTTTCGCCATACGGTGCCCGGACAGACAGACAGACAGACAGCCAGACCGACGGACGGCATTGGCCGCACGATCGCAATAACTTTCTCTTTAGTATACGAGAAAGTTAAAAAGTCTATTGAAAATCAAACCTCACGATGAATCACTATACTGGCAGTTTCCTAAGGTAATTATTCATTAAATTTCCACTAAGCAGTTGCCATATTGCACATTTCACCGTGGATTCTCTGGCTTGAAATTCGCATTTCATGAGCGCGAAAGTCATATCTGTTTTCGCGTCATTCTAGCGTAAGTAACTAAATGTAGATACACAGGACAGCTTAATCTATTTAAACAGCCCAAAATTATGAGTGTTAACAAAATTTAATCTAAAATTTGCTAAGCATACAATATCAACCGAGTTGTTAATAATTTAAAAAAATATTTTCACTAAGAGAGCAAATAATAAATTAATCCAAACTACGTCAAGCTAATCGCCTATTTGTGTTCCATATAAGTTTGTTAGCAGAAATATATGTAAGTAAAAACAGCAAAATATCGCGCTAACATATCGCTGCTAATCACTATTAAAGGTGTCAATTGAAGATTGATTTGCGGCCCCATCAAGTGAATCTGCTGTGTAAATTCAAGCTAAGGTTGTTGACATAGCCAGTAAGCGCTTAGTAACATATGATTACTTAATAAAACCGCAAATTAAGATTTAACAAAAGTAAATTTTTCACAAAAGCAAAAAAAAAAACAACATCAATGTCCCACGTATTTACTTTGTTGTTCGTGATTTTTTAATGCCAACACCACCTGGTGGTGGAAACAAATTAAATTTTTTTACAAGTTAAAAGTGTTATTATATTTTGCAAGCGATCAACATCAGGCTCATAACATGTATTTATTTGTGATAGCAATTTATTTTATCTCTTCTATTTAATCAATAACAAAAATATTAGCATAGTTAGGCGAAATTTCCGATTATTGACTTTAATGATGTGAATAACAACGCGGGTGTGAATAATAAGTCCGGATGCAGACTTTTGTCGCGTGGTCCTACAAAATAACCCGGGCTATACGTCAGCGGTTTAGTTTATTCTAACTTGCTGAGTTGTCATCGTATGTAAATTTTAGTAAAAAATCTATTTCATGGAACTCAGGACTGCTGACTGCTGCATTTGACTGATTCTATTCTCACTTGATAGCAGTTTAAGTCGTCCTTCGAGATGCCCTTGGGCATCATAATCAATATGTCGAGGGCGTAGGATGAAATTTTAAATTTTTGGAAAGACTCCTTGAGATTTATATTTATTATAGAGTAAAGTCAAATTCAATTTTTTGCTTACAATTAATCCCGTCTTTCGCAAAGCCGACAACCTTTCTTAGGAGACCAATCCTGTAATGTCCTGAAAATAGCAGAAACCTTTTGGACAACTTACTAAATCTGCTACTAGATATGCATTGTTCAGGTAGTTCTGAAGTTATTAGAAATACGACACATTACACTTTCATTGCCTATCAACTCAAGATAAACTGCTTTGGGCGGTGGATCGATTAAAACCCTTGGTCTAAGCGCCATTATACTAGCCTGTAAATGCTCACACGCAAATCCAAAGGATCTTAGACACATAGGTCCACGCGAAAACATTGATACCAGAATTCTACTACGGCACAACGCTACTCCGTCGAGTATTCCGTTTAGAATAAGAGTAAAGAAATTTTATCCATCCTTCCTGGATGTTTAACGCGTTATATCTGCGATTGAAAATGCACTGTCAGCCCTAAAGATTGATAAGCCAATCTCAACTGCTTAGAATTCGGATTATCAAGTTAAAACTGGCTAGGCCATCTGCAAGAAAAACACTGCCAGTAAAGGCACCTCACAAGGTGCAGTTCTCTCCCCCTTTTCTGAAACTTGTTGAATGATCTACTCACACGCCTGTAAGCAAAAAGCTGTAAGCACAAATCTTTAACAAGCTAACGAATTAGGCTTTTCGGTGTGTTCTAGGTGTCAACCCCTGCAAAACAAAACGTTTCCTCTTTTAAAGGGAATTTATCCTACAAGCTGGACAATGAACCTTGCGTTCAATGTACCGACTCACATGGTATATACATATCTGGGCTAAGTGCCAAAATCAGCTGTTAAATGCATCCGCGGAGCACTTCGCTCGACTCCCTCCACCCATTCTGTTTCATCTGACACTCGCAGACAATCGGCGTCTGTTCTTTTTAGAGCTACATCAGAGACCTTTCAAAAATCATTGACTTAAATAATAACCGTACTTAAATGTAACCACCTCTGTCAGGTCTTTCTGGGAGGTGTGCTTTCATGGAAGACTCATCAATCCACATACATATACGCCTACAAATCAAAATGTAATTATAGAGTGGTTAGCGGTAGTGGTTTTTTCCTTCCAACTTCCTGATCACGGTAGTTACGTGTTCCAGGTAGAAAAAATGGCTATTAAAGAAGTCGTTTCACTTCAGGCTACAATTAAGTCCTTGGGATCAGATTTCATACACTTCATTGGCGCTAGACTGTCTATCAGCTCTTGGTAAGATGACCGAGTAGTTCGATATTCACCTCCGTTGGGTACCAGGGCATAACATCCTTAATCCTGTCTCACCTAAAGAGAATACAGTCTTCTTGGGCTTGGTTCATTTACAAACAATGTTGGCAAAAGTTGCATTTGCCGTTGTATTGTATTATATTTGGAGTGGGATTATCAAAAGGTGACAAGCACTTAGACCCAATGGTTCATTGTTCTCCAGCAAAGCTGACCAAAATGACAAGAGAACAACTAGTTCGAATTCGAGGTACTTAACCTCCGACTAGTTTTGGCGAGGCGAAGGAGCTCAGCTAGTTCGATTTCATTTAAATCGTCTTCGTACAGAAAGTTTTTTTCGAGAGTAGACATTCTGGTTCAGGCAAAAGCGGGGCAGATATAGATGAAGTGCGATGTCGTTTCATAATTTTCCAGACAGATGCTCGTTGATTGGACTGAAACCAGTGACAAGGTCAATTAGGGCTTTCAAGTCACGTCTTCTCAGTCTAAGCAGATATTTTGATCTGCTTAGTTAAGGACCGCAACTAACAGTTTCGAATGCCTGCATGATTCCAAATCTGGAGGTAACCGTAGCGGCAGAGTAGGCTTTAATAGAAGCTATCTGAGCAAATGTATAAGGCAGTGCCCTTTACTCTTCTCCTTAAAAGGATATTTGTTGCAGCTGTGATCGCAAAGATCTCAGCATGAAAGACAGTGGTCTATCTACCCAAGGACTGAGATAATTTGATCCGATAATCATTGGAGTAGACTCTGGCACCGCGAAGATCGTTCATGAGTGAACAGTGATGCATACACACGCAAAGTGATCTAGCTTAATTAGATGTCTTCTGAGAGTGTTAGCCCTTGGCCACCAACTAACAGCGCCATACTGGACACGTAAGATGTCCAGTGAACAAGCCTGGGGTTAAGACCCCAGATTCTACTGAACATTCAGCGGCATTGCCAGAGAATGTTTGTGGACTTAGAGGTTTAAGGCCCTATGTGTTGCGCACAAGAAAGTTAAGCTGAGTGCCCAAGAAAACCGGCCACCAATTGTAACGTATACTTCTTCCTGTTGTAAACAGCATCTTCTCAGTCTTCGAAGGGTTGACTGACAGATTTTGTTCACGGCCCCACCTCCCAACTGAGTTCAGCGCCAATGTCAGACAGAGGTTTCGTAAGTTACTTCCTCTGACAACTATACAGACATCGTCAGTGCATCCGATTATAGGGTGACCCTCCCTGTCAAGCGACAAGAAGGAGTCGACAAGATGATTCCACAAAAGTGGCGAAGAGTACACCTCACACAGTTTTGAGGCAGCTGTTATCTCAAATTTGCAGTTAAAGATAATGATTAATGATTTATGCCAATAATACTACTTCGCAAATAGAATGGTTAAAAAAGCTATGCATTGGGTCTTTTGACCTGTTGACCTGTTTTGGCCTGTTGACGCCTATTTTTTTTTTTTAAGGGTGGTATGTTTTGAAATCTTCGTAGACTGTGAAAATTAGGTTGTCCTTGCAGTAATTTCAAAATCCTTCTATAGTCCATTAAGCGGACCGAAAAATTTCAGCAATTTTCAACAACACAAGTTGAAAACGGAAAGTTAAAAAAGTATTGGACAAAAACAACTCATGCTAAAACTTATCTTAATATAACACTTTTCTAATCTTATTGTATTAATTTCGTAAATAAAGGAAATCTTACAAAATTTTGTTTAAAACAAAACAAAAGCCCCATAAAATGACCGTTTTTGAAAAGCTTTGATCCAGTACCTTAAAGGGTTGAAAAAAATTTAAATATTATTAGAATAATAATGAATTTGTATTGCTCTAACACACCACTTATATTTACAAATCAATAACAATTAAAGTGCAAAGGAATCATACTAGTGATGCCAAATAGTTAGTTAATTATACGCCGTATGTCGTTCAAAAACAAAAACTAAAAGCTCCCAATTAAAATTCGATACCATACTAGTGAAACGACACTAGTATGCTTCCAATTACAACTGTAAATTGCATTTTATAGAAATATTTATTTTTAATTAAGTGGAATGAATGCCAAAACTAATTTCCTTTGTTTCTATGAACTATTTAGGTTATGTGTTGTGTTTTTTTTTGTTGTTTTGTATTCATTTTGTTTTATTGAAAATGTAATTAGATATTATTAAAATGCACGAACTGCAGCAGTTTGTTTTGCTATTATTATTTCGTATCCAATTTCACATTGATATTCATGTATAGATACGTTTATGAGTTTAAAATAAACAAGGAATGGAAAGTTCAGAATGCACACTCTAGTTGCTCTCTGTGGACACATCAATGGAATTTATATATATGAATTCTATAATGGTATCTTGTAGTTGTGTTTTAGATATTTCAGTTCTCACATTCAGTGTATGAAATGTTTTGTTAAATTTTCAAGCAAAAAAATAGGTAATTCTGCCATTAATAGATAAATAAATGCTGTTTGTTGGTGGTGCGTGAATAAGCCTATCACAGACACAGATGAGTAATTATACAGATAGTCGACTCAGCATACCTCTGTCCCTTTGAATCCGCAAACAATTTTTAAAAAATGAAGAAAAAGTCCTCTTTGTTCTAATGATCTATCTGTGAATACGTGTGAGCCAGCCAAATAAAGTGCGGAGGCGTTGATGTGTCAAAAATATGTCATTAGCGCCGGGCAGTCTTGCAAGAATTCCAAATGGCAACAAAAAACATAAGGAAAGGCTACAGTCCGCTTGGTGCGAACAGTATGATACCCTATCCCTATCCCTATATGCCCCAAAAAATTGCATTTTATTTCATTCTATAAAATTTAGAAAAAAAAAAAACATTTTTTGAAAAAACGCCCCCAAAAAGTGGGCGTGGCCAAAAACTTTGTATGGCCGATATATTGGAAAAAATATTGGCTAAATATCTTGTTAAACACTTTTTTCCGGTTTCTATGAAAATTATCGAAGAAAACAGCATTTTAGTGAAAAACGCCCACAAAAAGTAGGCGTGGCAAAAAACTTTATATGACAAACTTATAAAGGAGGGCAGTGCCTACATATCTTGTGAAGGTTATAACCCTCTATCTGTCCATCTGTAGCTTTAAATCGGTTTTTTCTAAATTGTGGGCGTGGCAGTGGGCGTATTCCAAAAAATTTTACACTTAACCATTTCGGAGCCCTAGGGAGTATGTGGTCCAAATTTCAGCTTTCTAGCTTGAATTTGAAGGCCTAAAAATTGCGTACGGACGGACGGACATTGCTAAATAGTCTTAGGATTTGGTCCTGATCATAAATATATATACTTTTATGGGTCTACGACGAATATTAAGGGGTGTTACAAACTATGTGTCAAAATTAATATACCCTTAGGATAGGGTATAAAAATACTGGAGCAAGAAAAATATGTATAAAACATAAGGAAAGGCTACAGTCCGCTTGGAGCGAACAGTATGATACCCTATCCCTATCCCTATATGCCCCAAAAAAAACCTTAAGAAGATGATGGATAGCATTTTATTTCATTCTATAAAATTTAGAAAAAAAAAAAACATTTTTTGAAAAAACGCCCCCAAAAAGTGGGCGTGGCCAAAAACTTTGTATGGGCGATATATTGGAAAAAATATTGGCTAAATATCTTGTTAAACACTTTTTTTTGGTTTCTATGAAAATTATCGAAGAAAACAGCATTTTAGTGAAAAACGCCCACAAAAAGTAGGCGTGGCAAAAAACTTTATATGACAAACTTATAAAGGAGGGCAGTGCCTACATATCTTGTGAAGGTTATAACCCTCTATCTGTCCATCTGTAGCTTTAAATCGGTTTTTTCTAAATTGTGGGCGTGGCAGTGGGCGTATTCCAAAAAATTTTACACTTAACCATTTCCGAGCCCTAGGGAGTATGTGGTCCAAATTTCAGCTTTCTAGCTTGAATTTAAAGGCCTAAAAATTGCGTACGGACGGACGGACGGACGGACGGACATTGCTAGATAGTCTTAGGATTTGGTCCTGATCATAAATATATATACTTTTATGGGTCTACGACGAATATTAAGGGGTGTTACAAACTATGTGTCAAAATTAATATACCCTTAGGATAGGGTATAAACAGCTGATTATAGCGGATGTGTTGGGGAAGTGCTGCGAAGTATTGAGTTAACGTAGTTCATGTTTAATAGATATTTTAATTGAAATGTTTAAAAAAAAAAATAGTTAGGTATATAATAAATAATGAAGTTGGTGTAATTAAATGCGAATATTTTTTGTGTTTATAAGAAATAGTTCTCAATTTTATATCTGCCTTGAAATAAACATACTTGGGTTGTTATATTTTTTCCATTTTGGTTATTAGAGTGAGATAAAATGTATAAATTATTTTATTATTGCGTGAATATTACTAAATTAGTAATGTTTGGGTGTAAAATATTTCTAGTTAATAGTTTTGGATTAGTTTTTCAAGTATATTCAATTCGTTGGTTGTTTATGTTATGTTTTTATTGAACATATGCAAGTTTAATATATTTATATACATATTCGGAACGTTCAATTGAGAGCCAGTATTTTTAAACACTGAATGCAGACTTGACTATTCCAATTCCAAGATAATATAACGTTATAAAATTTATTTCAACATGCTGAACAAATTTAATAAAGTTATTATATTTGAATTGGAATAGTGAATAGCGGTCAATAAAATAACAGTGAATTTATGAAATGTTAAATGTTAAATTATTGAAATGGTCAGTTAACTAATCACGCGTTACTCATAAATTTTATTCATTGAGCTTTTATTTATTTTACCTACAATTTTAGTAATTTTACGGAATATTTCATTAATTCACTGCTCAACTATTTATCGCACCTTCCAATTCAAAATTATTTAATTTTAATTATTTTACTCGACATTCGACAAATCAACCAACAAAATAGTTTAATTATTCTGACAATTTAAAACTGCTAAATTAGTTTGACTACCGGCAAACAAATTATGAAAATTTTTATTTTATGTTTTAACGGGTGATCCAAGCAGAGATACTTTTTTCAACAGCCTTTTTTGACAGATCACGTGTGAGTCGTGTCATGCTGTCATGTTATTTTTGTTTAGTATTGTTTGGCATTTCATAATGGAAAGACTTACGCGTGAACAACGTTTACAAATTGTTCAACTTTATTATGAAAATTCACGTTCTGTGAGGAATGTGTTTCGTGCACTTCGCTCAACTTATGGTCAACATAATCGGCCTACTGAGCGTACTATTCGCAACACCATCACCCATTTTGAGACCCAGCATTCATTATTGGATAATATTCGACCGAATAGACCATGTCCAGCACGCTGTGAAGAAAATATAGCGGCCGTAGCTGAGAGTGTACAGAGACCGTAGAGAGTTGATTCGGCGCCGTTCGCAGCAACTCGGACTGACGTATGGAATGACTTGGCGCATTTTACGTCAAGATCTTAAATTGAAAGCGTACAAAATACAGCTTGTGCAACAACTGAAGCCGCTCGACCTTCCCAAGCGACATCGCTTCGCTCTATGGGCTCTTGAAAAGTTCCAAGAAGATCCGACGATTTCGAGGCAAATTTTGTTTAGCGATGAGGCCCATTTCTGGCTCAATGGGTATGTAAACAAACAAAATTGCCGCATTTGGGACGAAGAGCAATCTGAAGAGATTGAAGAACTGCCACTTTTGGTGTGGTTTGTGGGCCGGTGGAATCATCGGTCCATATTTCTTTAAAAATTATGCCGGTGCGAACGTAACCGTCAATGGCGACCGTTATCGTGCCATGATAACCGACTATTTGATGGCTGAAATTGAAGCTTGTGATCTCGGCGACATTTGGTTTCAGCAAGACGGCGCCACTTCCCACACATCGCATCAATCAATGGACTTATTGAGAGAACATTTCGGTGAGCACATAATTTCACGTTTTGGGCCGGTCGATTGGCCACCAAGATCGTGTGATATCACACCGTTAGACTTTTTCCTGTGGGGATATGTAAAGTCAAAAGCTTATGCCGACAAACCCGCTTCGATTCAGGCCTTGGAGGAAAACATCACGCGTGTCATTCGCCAGTTACCAGTCGAAATGCTCGAACGATTGATCGAAAATTGGACTCAACGGATGGACCATCTGCGACGTAGCAACGGCCAACATTTGATAGACATAATCTTCAAAAAATAAATGCCAAAGAATGTTCTTTCAAATGATAATAAACATTCTCCATTAAATTTGAATTTTCTGTGTTTTTTTCTTTAAAAAAGTAGGGAACCTCGAAATGGATCACCCTTTATTTAGTATGAAAATAGTAAACACGATAAACAACAGTTTTAACAAACACGGATTATGGGTTAAGCAAGCGGACGATACGTTAGAGCATTTGTGTTGAAAAGGAATCTTGCAATTGGTGCTAAGACCTTCAAACCAATCCACAAATGTCCTAAAATTGCCACCATAGGTTAGTTTTTTTTACTACCACTCAAGTAAAATTTTCGACGCTTTAATAAATTAAATAGTAAATCCTTCCCTTCACGAGCAGATTTTGTGCTTTACCATCACCTTTGAAGGAGTAAAAGTACAAATACTAAGTTTATGGTGCGTCAGTGCAAGCATCTAACATATGTATATATGTACGTCATGAAAAAAAGAATCCTTTATCATGACATGTGGATTCATAGTCTGTGGAAACATAAAAGGAAACAGAATCTCTCACCACAACTTATAGTTCATGGAAAGCTAAATCCTTGCGGTTGCTCTGCAATGCATAAAGCAGTGCTGTGCCACTATACTTCTCATAAAAGCTTAAATCCCGTCCAGTTGTAAGCCTGAGACTCTTCGTTATTTCAGATTCTCATTCTGGGTAGATTTATTTTTCACCTTTGCACTATGGATACCTACAGCTGGCAACAGCATACATACATATATGTATATTTGTGCAGTGACAAAAGTACTTAAACGAAGACAAATCCCTAAAGTCTCATTTCCAGCACACACTAATCAGAGACTAACATGCATGCTCACCTCCAGACCAACAGAAGCATGATGTCTTAATTGAGTTGCAGCACCAGAAGGAACCAACAAAAAGAAAGAGAGAAAAAAAAGAAGAAGAAGAAGAAAACACCATCCGCATCCGACAAGATGTAGATGTAGCATAGCCAAAGAAAACAGAACTGAAGAAGGTCCTTGCTTAAACATTGAACACCCCTAAACAATCACGGGTTGCTAAATGCACTCAGTGTACAACGAAACCACCATCCGTGTTCATTGCACAGGAATCATTCCCTTCTCGCAAGCAGCAAGTAGACGCATTTTAAAGCACAAAATTAAACATAAAAGCACTCACGGGGATACTTGGAAACGTGTCCTTCAGCTAATCCATCGCCTTCTCTGGTACGAGTTGCATTGCTCGCATCTTCAGCCGATGGTAGAGTTTCTTCGTCGTAGCGCACATAAATCCAAAATAAAAGCAACATAGCTATTTGCACAATGAACAGGCTAATAAAACCCGACACCTTGGAACCGGGTGAATGCATTTCGTCGGTTTTGTTGTCCTTTCTTGCGTGAGATAGATTTTTAACACTGAAACCGTGCTCGCGCGACTGAATTGCACTTTTAAGGAGCCGAAATCTTTCTGAGCAAAACCAAAACTAACACTAACAACACTGGAGGCTTTTTAGCTTCTCATCCGCACTCGACCGATTACGGAACCCGATTGAGATTGAGATTTAGATTTAGTGCACGCTTGGGTTTCGAAAAATTAGCGTTACCCCCTTCGTGATTCTGATTACACCACCATGTATGTGCGAGTGTAACTGACAACGACGACGACGTCGAGAATAGCGATGATTGCTGGATAATTGAAAATTGAACGATCTACCATTGGATGGCTATGCTATTCTTTTTAGTTAGTTTCAGAGTGTGGGGGTAATTGGATTGGAGTGGGGGAAAGGAGTACGTTTTGTTTTCTTGTTTTCTTGTTTTCTTGCAGCCCAGAGAGAGTATTTAGCAGTATGCTGATAAGGGTTATACATTTTAACAGTAAAAACTTTAGCGAATAATATCTATTTGTTGCTATTTCGTTGTACCACAAAGTGTGTCACGAGAAACATCAGTGTAACCCCCGCGATGCGATTGTGTCAATCGGACTTGACGTGAAAGCGAGCCTTGGCACGTCAGAGATATGCAATATTTATGATACAATGTCATGGCGTGGATTTAAAATTAAAAAAAAAAACAAAACCAAAACAATATGCAAACAAAGGGGGGCATTTTAAAAATAGACCGTACAATTTTCAAGAGTAATTGCTAACAGTGTGTGATTTGAAGGGAACTTTTATTTTAAAAAAAATAAACAGATATTTGTATGCGCCTACGTTTGCTGGAGTACTTGAATGCATTTTCCAAAAGCTTATGTCCCAACGTGAGTGTGACATTTATAACATTATGTTCTGGCTTACAAAACATAAAGTGCATGACAGGTTCATACGAAACTTCCTCGGTACATGCGTGAGTATTTGAATTACCTTAAAGAGAATAGTATTAGGTTAGATTGAAGTGGCAATCAGAAAGACCTAAGTAAGGTCCTTTGTGATACCAGGTGGATCTAAAGTTCCTGTCTACTCGCTGAACTACATTTGAGCTTTTTATAAAGCGTGAGAGACGTCGGTCGAATTTAAATCGTTAAGATCATTGAAGAAGTAGGCTCCTAGATGGAAATTCCGTTTCCGGGAGAGAGCAGAGCATGCGCAAAGAAGGTGTGGAGTTGTCGCTTCCTCCTCCTCATCTACACAACTCCTGCAAAAGACGTTCGAGCAGGCGCCAAGTCTTGTTGCATGCCTGCCTAGTGGACGGTGTCCAGTGATGACACCAATTGTAGCACTGATGTGCGATCTATTGGGGGTAATCAAGCTCTTAGAGCGTGTCAGCTTCGTCGTCAGAGAGGTAGTACCGCCTGTCCACCTGTGGTTTGTTTTTTCTATTGCATCCAGTTTCAATAAGAGTTTCCATGTGGAAACTGGTATGACTAAGAAGACTTTTTCAGGCAAGATTGAGAGGGTAGTTCCAAGTTTGGCGAGTTCGTCAGCCTTGCAGTTACCCGGAATGTCTCTATGCCCCGGCACCCAGCACAGGTGAATGTTGAACTGCTCATCCATCTCCTTTAGAAATGATCGGCAATCTAGGGCCACTAAAGAGTTAATAGAGACGGAGTCCATACACTTGATGGCCGCCTGGCTGCCCGAAAAGATTCGGATATCCTTAACGGATACCACGTTCTTCTTGAGCCAGGACAAGACTTCCTTTATCGCCATAATTTCCGCTTGGAAGACACTGCAGTGATCAGAACGACAGAAGGAGAGACTAAGATTTAGTCCGTCTGAGAAGACACCTCCACCCACCGCATTATTTGTTCTTGATCCGTCCGTATAAAAATGGATTGATTCTTCCTCCAACAATGCGCCGTCCTCCCAAAATTATGTGTTGGGAATGGATAGCTGGAAGTTTTTATCGAACTGCTTTTGGGGTATGGTGTAGTCTATATTCCTAGGAAGGATTCTGAGTGTGTTCGGAATTGCAGAGTGGTCGCTTTTATTTTCGGTCTATTGAGAGGTTGCTTTGAGGCGAATAGCCGTGGTAGCAGCTGTCTGTCTGCTAAAAATATCAAGGGGTAATAAATGTCTAGTGCAGCTGAGGGAGTGGTTCGAAGTGCTCCACTTATGCATAGACAAGCTGGTCTTTGGACCTTGCTTAGTTTGTCGCGATTATTCGGATTCTCAAAGACAGTCCACCAGATAATCGTTCCGTATGTTAGTATCGGTCTTACAACCGAGATGTATAGCCAGTGAGTGGGTGCAGTGGCTGTGGTTAAGTGCGTTGGACCACTAAGCGAGCGGTCGCTCAAAAATAAATTGCCGTTCGGAATCGGTACTAAACTGTAGGTCCCGCCATTCGTGTCAAAAATATAACTTCGCACACTCAATGGTTGGAGAAGCTAGGCTTTATGTCCTGTATGGCCGTTTACGCCTAATATTCAATTTTTTATAGCCAGTGAGTAATTCGGGATTGTAGTCCCCACTTGTTATCAATAGCTTTTTTGCAAGAAAGGAGGGCTACCATAGCCTTCCTAACCTTTTCTTGTATATTAGATTTCCGGCTGAGCTTCCTATCCAAGATGAGACCTAAGTATTTGGCTTGGCCGGAAAAGACTAAGCTGGTACCTCTAATTGAGGGAGGGTCGACATGTGAGATTTTGTGTTTCCTCGTAAAGAGGACGAGATCAGTTTTGTGGGGGTTGACCACAACTATCAGCCCACCTTGTTACCCTGTTAAGAGCATTTTGAAGGAGTTCTTTTAAAGTGTTTAGGTATTTCCCCGATACGGCAATAGCAACGTCATCTGCATAGGCGATCACTCTGCAGCCCTATCCTTCCAGGCAAACAAGCAGTTTGTTCACCACTAGATTCCAAAGAAGTGGGGATAGGACTCCTCCTTGCGGAGTTCCTCTGCTGCCAGATCTTCTGGCAGAGGTCACACCCATTTTTGAGTTAATAATTCTACTGGTTAGTAGTAGATTAATGAACTCGCGAAGTGTGGCATCTACTTTTAGATCCGACAGTGCAGTTGAGATCGCAGATGTGTTAACGTTGTTAAAAGCGCCTTCTAAATATATCGAGGAAAAGCTGCCATTGTGTACTCCTTGTGGTGACGGGAGTGTTCAATCGAACGTACTAACATGTGTAGGACTGTTTCCAAAGATCTGCCTTTGCAATAAGCATGTTGGGCCGTAGACATCAGCCTTTTGTCAATGTTGGTACGTATATGGATATTTATCAATCTTTCTAAAGTTTTTAGTTGAAATGATAATAGACTAATGGGTCTATATATTTACCAGCTTTGGGTATAAAAACCACTTTTACTTCTCTCCATCTCAGCGGAAGAGAATAGTATTATTTACATTTGATTATGTACCAAACCTTAACTGTATTCTGTACAGTTAACAGAGGAAAGATTTAAGACTGCATTGGGAGTTTATTCTTTTCAGAATGAGCAAAAATGTTCGAAGTTTCAACAGTACGATTTGAAGAGAGCGATAGCAAACAAAACTTGGATATTGACATAAAACCGAATGGCGTAGGGAAAGTTATCAGAAAGCGTCATCAGGACGACTGGTCAGAAATGGATCAACCTAGGTAGTCAAAGGGTATCCAAATCTTTATGGCCGACATGGGATAAAAAGAGCTCTTGAATGTAGATAGACCTCAACTTAGGACGATAATCTTTATCCTTTCCACTGACTCCGTCTCTTCGAGTATTCCAAGAGATTAGGGCTCTCGGTTACTGACGTGTGTAGATTTTGTGACGATCTATGTGTAGCAGAGGACGTAACGCTTTTATTGTGAGTGAATGTGGGGGAATTGCTCTTTGCAGAAACAAGCACCACTTTTTTCCAGCCAAACCAAAGTTGGTTCTTTGGCTGTGGTACCTCCAATTCTCACTTACATAATCACCAAGCTGGACAGACTGCACAGAACGGCTACAATCGGAAAATATATAAAATAGAACAGTGGATCTTAAAGTTATTCTTTTGATGCTCAAAAGTTCAAATATCTGTCAAATGAGTCAAAAGCAAACAAAGACTTCTAACAATAAAAAAACTATTTTTGTTATTATCGAAATGAAAAAACCACCTTTACAAAATTAAGTGTTAAAAAGCAAAAAGGAGTAACTAATGACGCATCATTTAAATTTTTTACAAACAATTTGGTCATCGTTAAATGATTTTATTAAGATTATCAAAAAAAACATAAGGAAAGGCTACAGTCCGCTTGGGGCGAACAGTATGATACCCTATCCTTATCCCTATGTGCCCCAAAGAAAAAATTCATAAGGAAGATGATAGATAGCATTTTATTTCATTCTATGAAATTTATAGAAAATAAAAATATTTATTTTGAAAAAAACGCCCCCAAAAAGTGGGCTTGGCCAAAAACTTTGTATGGGCGATATATTGGAAAAAATATTGGCTAAATATATTGTTAAACATTTTTTTTCGATTTCTATGAAAATTTTCAAAGAAAACAGCATTTTAGTGAAAAACGCCCACAAAAAGTAGGCGTGGCAAAAAACTTTATATGACAAATTTATAAAGGTAGGCAGTACCTACATATCTTGTGAAGGTTTTACAACTTTATCTCTCTAACTTAAGCCTTAAAACGGTTTTTTCTAAATTGTGGGCGTGGCAGTGGGCGGATTTAAAAACTTTTAACACTTTACCATTTCGGGACCCTAGGGAGTATATGCTCCAAATTTCAGCCTCCTAGCATATCTTTAAAGGCCTCAAAAGTTGATACGGACGGACGGACGGACGGACATTGCTAAATAGTCTTAGGATTTGGTCCTGATCATAAATATATATACTTTTATGGGTCTACGACGAATATTAAGGGGTGTTACAAACTATGTGTCAAAATTAATATACCCTTAGGATAGGGTATAAAAAAAAAGAAATGCGATAAGTGGTTTCACTACTTCACCTTCACCATTAAAATTACTCCCTTCTTTATCCAAAGATATTGATTTTGTTTATTTTTAAATTCTTCGGCTTCGATTAAAAGTTCTTTAACTTTCGTTTATAAAATTAAAAATAATTTTCTGCTTAAATTCTGTTGTTTTGTGTTTAACGCAAAAGATACATATCCATTGGTTTTGTTGTTGTCGATGACCCGACGACTTAGTTGTTGTTTATTGCTTTCATTGTTTTTTCATAACAATATTTGATGTAATCATCAGCTTGGAGCTTTAGTGCCGATGTCAATGCACAGACAATTGGCATACTATAAGTATTCATTCATTTATTTTTTGTTGCAATATATTGACACTGTGTCCTTCCTGAAGCCATCCATTTCGAGGTTCCCTACTTTTTTAAAGAAAAAAACACAGAAAATTCAAATTTAATGGAGAATGTTTATTATCATTTGAAAGAACATTCTTTGGCATTTATCTTTTGAAGATTATGTCTATCAAATATTGGCCGTTGCTACGTCGCAGATGGTCCATCCGTTGAGTCCAATTTTCGATCACTCGTTCGAGCATTTCGACTGCTAACTGGCGAATGACACGCGTGATGTTTTCCTCCAAGGCCTGAATCGAAGCGGGTTTGTCGGCATAAGCTTTTGACTTTACATATCCCCACAGGAAAAAGTCTAACGGTGTGATATCACACGATCTTGGTGGCCAATCGACCGGCCCAAAACGTGAAATTATGTGCTCACCGAAATGTTCGCTCAATAAGTCCATTGATTTGACGGATCAAAACCCGATGATGTGGTGGGGTGTGATATGTTCTCTGACAGACTAAATCTTAGTCCCTCCTTCCATCTTCCTGATCATTGAAGCGGAAATAATGGCGATTAAAGAAGTCTTATCTTGGCTAAAGAGGAACGTAATATCTTCGGAGGATATCAGCATTTTATCGGCCAGTGAAGCCGCAATCAAGTCCTTGGAATCAGTCTCTGTAAACTCTGTAGACCAAGACTGCAGATAATCTCTTCAGGAGATGTCGGAGCAGTTCAACATTCACCTTTGCTGGGTGCCGGGGCACAGGGAAAAGTATACCATTCGCTACTTGTAAATTATCGCTAAGGCTGGCTGGATCTGGTCTAAGCTGAACTGAAACGCTCTAGAAATGTAAACTTTCTAAGCAGACGGAACATTAGCACTACTAAAGGTGTTATCACTAGGTACTGTATTATAGGTAGACAAGCAATAAGACTTGGTGCAGTCTCGAACGACGCAGAAGTTGTATGGCCGAAGAAGAGAAGAAAACTCATCCCTCACCTGCTATGTACATCTACATGCCCTGCTCTCTCCAGGAAAAGAAAGCTCCATCTAGGATCCTTCTTCTACGAAGACACTTCTCTTCAGAAGCGCCAATTAGTTCAACGAGTAGGGGGAAGCTTTATCCCAGATCCCTGTGGTATCACAACGGGCCACTATTGCTGTGTCGGTTCTTATGCCGCCAGCCACTTCAACCTAACCTAACCCAACCTAAATCCCCCTCTGGATTGGGTGTGCACCGAGGAAGCTTCTTAAGTTTTTTTGCTTTTTAGTTCTGCCCTCGATTATATGCTTCAAGAAAAAGTGACTGGCCCTAATGCGCATCAATTATTCTTTCCTGAGTATGGAGTCATCGTAAGCGAGGATCAAGCTTTCCTGCAAATATCACTGGATACTTAGGTTTTTGTGGGTGGTACCGAAAAAGTTTTTGTACAACCTGTTCTCCGACCGATTGATTTCCAAATGCGAAAAATTCAAACATTTTGGGTTCACAATAAACAGCGATACAACCGTAAATACCGACATCAATGATCGTGTAAACGTAGATAAATTGTCAGGAGGACTCTGCTATCTTCTGTAGGCACTGTACAAAAACAATGATGGAAAATTAACTGCAGTTGAGATATAGATGATTCGCATGACAGAAGAATTAACGAAGATTGGTCGCTCCCCAAGATTCGACGACGCATTCACGTCAAGGAAGCCATCTCGAAGAAATTGGAGCTCGCCTAGCTCAGTTAATATTGTCATGTTCAAAGGAACACTGTCACTGGGAACCACCTTAAGTAGGCCAATATCAATCAACGTTCCTATACAAGGGTGAAAGAAAAGCAGGCCTATAAACGCCTAGACCAGACAAATGTAACAACACCAGCATTCGATTGGCCTCAGTGTCGAGGATAGTGTCGAAGTTATCCGAAACCGAGAGACCTGCTGATATTTCTTCAGACTTCTGTCAAGTGCTGATGATAGAAAAGGTATGCCGACAACCTGGTGATCATCTTCAGGGAGTTCTATGACCCACCCTTAACTGGTCTTATATTAATAATGACATCATAGTTTAAACCCTAACTGAGGCTTTAGTGAAACTTTTCAAGTCGCATGTTCAACAGTATCCAAATGCCATTTTGGTTGCATCAACGTGCCACGCATTCTTATCCAGCTATAGCCTTAGATCAACTTCTCAAGCTCCTTTTAATCTCAAAAAGCTCAATTCCATGCACACAAGCTTTGTTTTCCGACACGCTCTGTAAGCCCCGTTCCGGAGGTCATAAAACTGCACCTCGATTAAGTCTTCAATCAAGCATCTGCTTAATATTGTTTAACATTTTCCAAAAAGATTGAATCCATATTCGAGGCTCTGATGCTATGTTTTTGGTACGATGTAGGGAAGCAGAGACATCCTGCCTATAGCTGAAGCGAACTACTAGAAAGTTGCAGTTTTATCTCAATAAGTCGGTAGTAGTAGTTTTAAGTCGCCTTAAACGACCCTGGTATTTAGGGTCCTTTTAATATTAGCTCCATATAAATCGGATTGTCATCTTGTAATTTGTTCCAAGCTTCTTCGGCGACACCTCTGCTAAAAACTTTTGTTGCCAACATCTAGCCTGGATAGAGATAGAAAAGAAAACCACCCTCTTACTGCTCCACATCATAATGGTTATAACATTTGCATCATCATTAAACAATATCGTTTCCACCAAGCTCAACCATAACACGAAAATCTAACCCATGAAAACTAAACTAGATTCCGCGCTCGCTTTACCCGATAAGTGAGAGCTATCTCTCTCCCTCTCTCGCTCAATTATTTGGTTGACGTTAAATTTGCACATAATAGCTGTACGAGTTTGTGCTACGCTGCTGCCACACCAACAGATACATTACAAAGTGCTTACCTTTTGTGTATCAGGTGCGGTTTGGATGCCACCAGCGGCACAGAGATCAAAACTTTAGAAAGATACCTTAATGGCATGTTTCAACTTCAAAGATTGCTCTACGGCAACAATGAGATGTTAATTGGATTATAAAATTCAATTCGTTCCATCTTGTGCCATCTTGCGTAGCAAGTAAGGAATACCTACAGAAATACACAGCGAATTGTACTCTGATGGCGCCACGGAATATTTTCACCTAAAGGTACTTGTTTTTCGTATTTTTTTTTGCATTTTTTTTTTCTTTGCTTGGAGATACTTATTTTTCGTTGTGATTATCTCCTAACCTCAAGGTTGTGGTGCGAATCACTTAAGCCGTTGTCGGGAGTCAACATGGAGTATCTTGTGATTTTCCCAGGGTTCATGCAATGCGCGGTGTTTTTGGGGGGTAAGGGACCGGAGATGTATACAAAATGTGTTAATTATTACGGAGGGTTTCACTTAGTGGTTAAACCCAATGAAATGGAGCAGAGAAATAAGTCTTTAAAGTGGTTCCGCAATATTTAATCTGAAATATATGGCAATTCGTTTTTAGTTTAAAAGCTTTTAAATGGGGACTGTTTATAACTAATACCAAGGCGATTCTGTTGTTAGGTACATTTTGGCATAGCAATCTTTAACTTATAATAAAATTACAAGACACTGGTGGAATAAGAAGAATTTGAACGCTTTGAAGAATAGCAAAGCAATCAGCTGGATCCTATAGGTCTCTGAAGACGCGCGCAGATTCTGAAGTGCTTTTCAAAAATACAATACGATAACTTTGGCGCCGAAAATTTAAAACTGTTTTTTGTGGAGGGGTTAAATAACGGGTGATCCAAATAGAGATACTTTTTTCCTTTAGCCTTCTGATAGATCACGTGTGAGTCGTGTCATGCTGTCATGTTATTTTTGTTTAGTATTGTTTGGCATTTCATAATGGAAAGACTTACGCGTGAACAACGTTTACAAATTGTTCAACTTTATTATGAAAATTCACGTTCTGTGAGGAATGTGTTTCGTGCACTTCGCTCAACTTATGGTCAACCGTGAGCGTACTATTCGCAACACCATCACCCATTTTGAGACCCAGCATTCATTATTGGATAATATTCGACCGAATAGACCATGTCCAGCACGCTGTGAAGAAAATATAGCGGCCGTAGCTGAGAGTGTACAGAGACCGTAGAGAGTTGATTCGGCGCCGTTCGCAGCAACTCGGACTGACGTATGGAATGACTTGGCGCATTTTACGTCAAGATCTTAAATTGAAAGCGTACAAAATACAGCTTGTGCAACAACTGAAGCCGCTCGACCTTCCCAAGCGACATCGCTTCGCTCTATGGGCTCTTGAAAAGTTCCAAGAAGATCCGACGATTTCGAGGCAAATTTTGTTTAGCGATGAGGCCCATTTCTGGCTCAATGGGTATGTAAACAAACAAAATTGCCGCATTTGGGACGAAGAGCAATCTGAAGAGATTGAAGAACTGCCACTTTTGGTGTGGTTTGTGGGCCGGTGGAATCATCGGTCCATATTTCTTTAAAAATTATGCCGGTACGAACGTAACCGTCAATGGCGACTGTTATCATGCCATGATAACCGACTATTTGATGCCTGAAATTGAAGCTCGTGATAAATGAAAATAAATGCCAAAGAATGTTCTTTCAAATGATAAACATTCTCCATTCAATTTGAATCTTCTGTGTTTTTTTCTTTAAAAAAGTAGGGA
This sequence comes from Ferdinandea cuprea, assembly GCA_963576555.1. NCBI lineage: Eukaryota > Metazoa > Arthropoda > Insecta > Diptera > Syrphidae > Ferdinandea > Ferdinandea cuprea. The sequence continues at coordinate 24,009,391 of OY754960.1, forward strand.
ACCTTGAAATGGATCACCCTTTACAAGCATTTTTTGTGTGGGAGGGGGGTCTATCTTGCCCCGTTTAGGCGGGAGGGGCAAATTAAAAAAAATACTTATATTGAAAACAGTGTATTAAAACACAATGGCAGCACTTACAAAAAATAGTGCAATAGCAGTTTTGAAAGCAAGGAAGATCGTTCTTTCATATTTGTTTTTAAATTCAGTTATTTCGATCAATAGTTTTTGAAAAAATTACCACCAAACTCAAAATTTCGAAAAAAAAAATTAAAAAACCTATTGTACCAAAATTAAATTTTCTTCTTGTAAATATTTACAGCCCTTATGGAACACAGTTTTTTGGTTTTTGAAAAAAACTACCTTTTTATTAAATTAGTATTTTTTGGCTTTGATAAAGTGAAATAATGCCAATTTGCCATTCGATAGCAGTCGAGAAGACAGTCTCGTTTTCTCGCGAAGCGGACCACCTAGTTTAAAATATTAAGTTTTTAATAGCAAACCTATGAGGCGTAAGTAAAATTTATTATAAACAAGAAGACACTTAGCCAATTTGAGAATCGTGGGATATAAACAAAGTCTGAATGCACCCAACCTTGCGCCTACTCCAAATCAAACAGTGAAAATAATCAGGGAGCATGCCTGTTTATGCATGTGGGCTTAAATACCTTAAATAAAAATTAAGCCAGTTTGGTGTTATGTTTTCCAATTTTGGAAAAATTACCCTTCAATATTTATTTTTCATATTTTTTCCAAAATTTTGAGTTTGATGGGAGTTTTTTCAAAAATTATTTATTGAAATAACTGAATATAAAAACAATTACGAAAGAACGAATTTCTGGCTTTCAAAATTGCTATTGCACTTTTTTATAAGTGTTGCCATTGTGTTTTTCGGTTAAATTGCCTAAACGGTTAAATTTGGACCCTCCCCTCCTTACAAAAAAATGCTTGTATTCAGCTCCTCTACAGAAAGGTGTTTTCAATTTTCGGCGCAAAAGTTATCGTACTCGTGCCGATACATCTGACTACATGTGACCTTACATGGACTTTGACTGATCATTCCCGTGTTCTTATAAACACACAGCTCTTTTAGACTCCTTGATCAATAACTCTGAAGTAGTCGTAGTCGAACCAACACTTACTTTTGTAACAGCTGTCAACAGTAGCGATCTTACGGTCTAATAACTGGAAAGACAAGCCGGGGTTTCTATGGTTTCTTGAAAGTCCAAGCGACATTCCAGCTATGCCTAAGGCCTCAGCTTACTCAGGCCTATAAGTTAGTAGAACTCTGTTGGAAAACTGAACACCGTGATCCTCCTCTGGTTTCCGAGTCATACGAGAATCGAGTTAAATGAAATCTTCGATCTTGCTCTTCAAGGTTTGGAAGAAGTCTTAACTGGACATGAATTTGCGTAGGGTCCGCCGGCACCTTTAGTAGGTTGTGATGACTGTATCTCCTAAAGACATTTTTAACGCTGCTGACAGACCAAACTTGTTCGACCCGAAGTCTGTGGCATTTTTGCTATTACTAGCGAGAAAAAAATGGCCCTTCAAAATAGGCCTTCCATCAACAAGGGCATCTAAATGTGTATTTCCCCTGTGAATGCTCGAACCAGGCTACATCTTTTAGGTACACACAGTAAAATTGAATGTTAAGTATGACGACTTTTGTTGCGGCTGTAGCGACAGGACATTTCTTATTTTCGCTGCCACTTAAGTCAGAGAACATTTGGGATCTACTTTTACAATATATCGAGTTGTCAAATAGATGTCTCACTCTCTAATCTTTACAGATTTCTGACAACATCAAGATGTCTTGAAAGTATTGGGCAGTATTAACGTCATCGTTATGGGTCTAGTTCTAGGGAAATTACATAAATAAAGACTTTGTGTAGGATTATTGTCATCTTATCTGCAACTTCTTACTGACATAATTATGAACTTTGTAGTCAATTAATACACTTTAAATTGCTATAGGTCTATCTTAGGTCTTATCTTCGTTCACTTATTTCATAAAGATAGGTTTGACTTAAATAAGTTTTGGAGTACGACTTCCTTGTTTCATGCATGCAACTGAATTCTTCCGCTACATCCGGGATCTATCGGTTCCTAGCTGGTAACTTCTGACACCCAAGAAAAGAGTGACACTGTGTTTTGTCGTTGCAATCCCATTAATGTGCACTGTAACAAACTTTTATACCTCACAGTAAAATTGTTAGTAACAAATGCGACAGAACTTTTCGATATTGCCTGTCGCCGGAAATTAAAGATTTTATTCCTTTTCCCAGGAATTGCTAAGGATTCTTTCAATTTGGAAAAAAAATAAAACTTACATATATGCCGTCGCTTCTCCTAGTATAGAATCCTTATAAGCTCCCTAGAAACAACCATGCCCACGGCTTCACGTACAGTTCTTGAGAAATAAAAAAATAAAAAATAAAAAATAAAAATAACGAACGGACTTCCTGGACATTCATCATTTCTCTTACATTTGCTGGGTATCCTTCGCTTCTTTTCCTCCACTCACACCAGCACACCAACACACCAAAAGGCCAGCATAATAAATAAATTTCCTTAGTCATCCGCAGAGAATAGAATTTTCCATCGTTTTCTCCAAAGTTTAAGTCAAGTGCAGTCAGCAGAGTACTGGTTGAGGCCAAGTGCTATTGCATAATAGCCTTTTTGCATTTTGCGAATCTTTAATAGCCAGTTCGCATGCACAGGCATCGGCGTTATCCACCTTTACCTCGTGTCGCTATCATCATCATTGTCGTTGTCCTCGTCGTCGTCGTCGTCGTCCTTATAGTGGTTATTCTAAGGATATGCACAAATTTGTCACAAAAGTGTCATCGTCCCTAAAAGCCCATCGTTGCTGTCAGCTTAAAATCGGATTACCGTCACGAGGACAATGCTGGTCTCTATTGGCCATAGCTGTTGACAGTACAAGCGGATAGCATTCTTTTCCGTCTTTATTGTTCGGATAAGCTTCGTTTAAGTAAAGAGACTCCAAACTATGCGTTCCTTCGTGTTCAGCTGGTATGGGATTAGATTAGCTGTGAATACTGGTTGGGTCAGTTGGGAGGGGGAGCTCTCTTGGATCGGATGTGCATATTCAATTTCTTGCAAGAAAAACCAAAGAGAATGGAAAATAGAAAAGAAAAGGATTTCAAAGCGCCAATGGAGGTGAATAATGTCAGTAGACATGATACCTTTTAACCTATTAGAGGTGGCCCAATTTAATTATTGATGTTGAAATTGATTTACGGCACTTCAATTGACGGCATTTAAATGCGGACGTCGATAGGGACAACAGCAGACATGCAATTTGCGGGATCGGATCGGAACTGAAATACGTTTTTTTAAAAGGGCGCTGAGAATGTTATAAAACTCCGGTTAGGTCCGAAAGGCGAGCTCTTATCGATGGTCTTTGATCTTATAAAGATTTGTATTAGAATTTTAAATATTTATAGATGCTTTACAGGGAAGGAGTTGTCAAGTCTCAAGCTTCTGTTTGTGATTTTATTTTATCCTGCAGGCCATAACTGCATTGAGCTTCATAATATAGCTTGCAATATTTACTGATTTAGTACTGTATTACCTCATTTTTTTAAATCTAAACGGAGGTTGCGACTATTTTCAATGAAATCATCATCTTCCTTCCTTATGCTCGTGGCTTGCTCGCTCAAACCTGTCAAACCAGCCTTTAGAAACTTTTAAAGATTAGAGAGTTAGGTGTCTGACAATTATTCAACAAGGTTTTTCGTTCCTCCAATGGCAGAGACCCGGGCAGTGACAGAGATAATGAGGTTATTCTTGAGAATTTTATAGTATGATTTCTTAGAAGGTTATGACCAATAAAGCACCTACCACCTGAGACAGCAATACTTTGTCATCCTGTAAAGGCATCCTTTAAAAACTAGTTTGGCTTTTATTATAGTCGGGCCGTAGCTTCCATGATCACAGGTGGTTGCTGATTTCTACTGGCCATTGGGGGTGGGCAGGAAGGCAGTTGCCTGCATGATGATTTATTTTTGTTAACAATTTTCCATTTGCCCCCAGGCAATTATCTAGCATTTTATAATAGGAAATAAAAAAAAAGAAATAGAAGATAAACCTAGATTCAACACTACATACGTTCATAAATTTGTAATAAATTTTAAAGAGTTTTGAAAACGAAACCAAATCCAAAAATGCTGTAAGAAAAGACACAGGCAAAGCCCTTGTTGTGAATTGTGATCACGTTCATGGGAATGGTCGTCATGTCGCAAGGAATCCCTGCTACAAAAACAACTGCTTTCCAGCTTCATAGTGCTGTCACTCAAACAACGTTTATAACATGCCTTTTTCTAATATCCAAATATTCTGCATAACTTGAGCCAGTTCTGAATATTATGCAATCACAAAAGTTAGACCTCCTTGATGTACGAACGGAAACTGTATGACAGGTTCTATTCCTTCCACCCCTACCTTAGCACTTAATTTCATATTGGGTCTAACACCCATACAAACACACATTCAAATGGAGGCAAGACTGAGTATTCATCGACTGTTCCATTCGAATAATATTTACTCCTATTCCTACCGTGGAGGTTATCTGTCTTTGCTAGACTCTATGGAGCTGGAAAGCTCATTCAGCATGCTTCTAGACGACATGTTACCGAAATACGGCTTCCATAAAAACTTCTCCATATTCCAAGCAGAAGTCTTTGCCATTAACCAGTGCGCTAGAATTAACTTAAGTTCTAACACACGAGGTAAAACAATATTTATCTTTTCAGATAGCCAAGCAGCCATCAAAGATCTTGACTCATCTGTCATAAAATCAAAGCTTGTTCTGGAAACCTTCATGGACTTGCTACGAAAAATTTAGTCATTCTTCACTGGATCCCAGCCCATAGGGGTTTTGCTGGCAACGAAGCGGCTGACTCACTGGCTAAAGCCGGCGCAACAACACCACTTGTTGACCCTGAACTATTCTGTGGTGTCAGCAAAAATCACTTCAGGAACTTTGCTAAAAGCCTATCCCTGATCGAATCCAATGAAGTCTGGCTCAATTCACATGGTCCGAACTGTACCAAACATTTCTCCCCCAATTTCCACCCCAGGAAATCCAAATTCCTATCTAACTTGGACAGGAATAGTCTAAAAATCCTGACAGGAATATTCAGTGGTCACTGCCTCCTGAAAAAACACTCTCACCGCATTTGCCTCTCACCGGAACCTACATGTAGACTCTGTTTAGAGGGTGACGAAACCTCTCTTCACATACCAATGGAGTGCCCGGCTCTCTTTCGTCTCAGGAGCGACATCCTCGGTGAGGAAATCATATCACCAACATACCTTGCTACCCTGCATCCAGAGAAGATTCTCGTCTTCCTGACTTCCTCCGGAGTCAAACATTTGCTCTGGGAGCCCTCCAGGGAAGGCACAATAGGCTCTATAGGGAGCCGCAGTACCAGAGCCCCATGTAGGCTCTCTCGACTTGGTATCTATGTATCTATCTATGTACGAAGCATGTGCACAGAATTATCGAACTAGCAAAAGACCATCGCGCACAAACTGATTTAGGAATATATGATAGATTCAAAATTATTTGCAGAAGAAATTGAAGTATAACTTCAAATGCCTAGAACGGTGAGCCGTCAAAAACATCGGTCTAATCATCCTTCATCAAATGTTTTTGAATTCTGGAAGCTCTCATTCATTTTTGATTCCGTATTAAGATTCATTAATTGTGATACTTGAACGAAGATTTCCGGAGGAAAACGCACCAGCATATTTATTATTTTTGTTAAGAATGAATGTTCAAGATTTCAAAACAAGTTCAAAAAACTTTATCGAGTTCCACTCATTACATGGTTTTAATGGAGAGGCAGAATTATGGTACAATCACTGGAATGGTATAAATTTAAGCATCGAAGATCTTCAAAAACTGGACTTGTGTGATGTTTTACAATAAGCAGGCATTTTTTTTCCCAGCAACAAAACTTGCTCTTAGCGTTACCCTGCTCTACAAGCTCGGTGGAAAGGACCTTCAGCAAGTTAGGAACAGTAAAAACTTGGCTTCGTTTAACCATGGTCATTGAATAATCTTAAAATTTTAAATGATAGATAGGTGAGGGAAAGTTTCAATTTACAGGTTTATGCATGTTGTCCACAGGAAATCTGTTAAAGAAAATTGTAAAGGATTGGTCGAGGGGGCTTTTAGTATTTTGATGTACATTTGGTTTACATTTGGTTTTGGTGATATGAAAGGAGAAAACAACGTTTTGCCGAACTAAGTTTGTACGTAGGTCATACCTAATTGGGAAAGTTACAAAACTGTTAACTTTTTTGAGGAGTACTGATGGTAGCTCTTCCGATAATTCATTGGTTTCCAAAGACCAATTTGACATATAACCAAACGGAACAAAATATACTTTAAATATAAATATTTAATAAGTCGTCAACATCATTATGAAACGAGTTTTTAAAGAAGGAGGGGAGAAGATAGGGATTTCTCCTAGGCAGTGACTTTTGGGTTTGCCAAATTTGTTATAAAGGGTGATTTTTTAGCTGGTTTGGTTTGCAATTTAACCATGGATCGTCTTACAAATGAACAACGCTTGCAAATTATTGAATTTTACTATCAAAATTCGTGCTCGGTTCGAAATGTTCATCGCGCGCTGCCTTCATTTTATGATCGGCATTCTCGACCTTCTGAGCAGTCTATTCGGAAGATTGTGACCAAATTTCGCACCAAATTTACTTTGTTGGACATTAAACCACCAACACGTTTACGTACTGTGCGTATTGAAGAAAATATTGCGGCCGTATCAGCTAGTGTGACAGAAGACCGCGAAATGTCGATTCGGCGCCGTTCCCAGCAGTTAGGCCTTTGTTACAGCACTACGTGGAAATTTTTGCGGAAGGATTTGGGCGTTAAGCCTTTTAAGATACAGCTGGTGCAAGAACTAAAGCCAGCCGACCTACCACAACGCCGAATTTTTGGTGAATGGGCTCTTGGAAAGCTGGCCGAGGATCCGCTTTTTTATCGAAAAATTGTGTTCAGCGATGAGGCTCATTTTTGGTTGAATGGGTACGTAAATAAGCAAAATTGCCGCATTTGGAGTGAAGATCAGCCAGAAGCATTGCAACAGCTACCAATGCATCCCGAAAAAGCCACTGTTTGGTGCGGTTTATGGGCCGGCGGCATTATTGGGCCATATTTCTTCAAAGATTCATTGGTTTGATGCGAATCGCAGCGTTACTGTCAATGGTGAACGCTACCGAGCGATGATAACAAACTTTTTTTTGCCCGAAATGGAAGTTCTTGACTTGCTTGATATGTGGTTTCAACAAGACGATGCCACATGCCACACAGCACGCGAAACAATGGCGCAATTGCGAGGCGAGTTTGGTGAACAGTTAATTTCACGTTTCGGGCCGGTCAATTGGCCGCCTAGATCGTGCGATTTGACACCATTAGATTATTTTTTGTGGGGGTATGCCAAGGCTAATGTGTATAGGGACAAGCCCGCTTCGATTGACGCACTGGAAGCCAACATCCATGCATTCATTCGTGAGATACCGGCCGATATGTGTGAAAGAGTATGCCAAAATTGGACTCAGCGGATGGGCTACCTGAGACGCAGCCGCGGTCAACATTTGCATGAAATTATCTTTAAACATTAAATTGCAAGGTTCAAACTATCGATTCAAATAAATATTTCATTCATTTTTTCGAATTTTTTGTGTTTTTTTTTTAAAAAAAGTTTTAAACCTCTTAAAAAATCACCCTTTACATAATTTACTAAACGTTAAAAAGCAGAAGATGGAAAATTTATACTGAAAAATATTTGTTCAACAAAAAACCACTTGTGACACCGGCGATGAAACTTTAAGCGGTGTTGTAAGTTGTCCGTCCGCTATTTTAGTGGGTTCAGATATGAGACGTCGTGTGAAACTGAGTGAAATGTCATCACTATGAGTGTCGCGAGCGCCAAAATAAAATCTGTGTTGCATTTCGCGGATGGAATGGTCCGTGCTGTTTTCTTGACTAGGAAGACACTGCAGTGACCTTCAGACGATAAGACCAGCTTTTGTACCCTTTTCTGTCTTTGAACTATCCGTGTCGATGGGTATACCTTTGATGATAGTACCGAGTGAGTCGTAGCCGTAGACACTCGATCTGTTTTCCTAAAACCTATTAGAATAGCTTCAGATTCCTCAGACTTGTTTAAAATTTAATTTCTTACTCTATTTGCACTATTTCACATCGAATGTCACAGATCGATTTGAAATCACTTTAACACATTGACTGCCATGGCTATCATATGTGATAGACAATGATAGTTCCGAAGGTGCCATGGCTATAAAATATGATAGCCAGGTATAGTTTCACTTCTGGCTCTGGCATTCAAATATGCACGCCAGTACGAACAAATCCAATATAACTTGAATTCCTTGGCACCATACGATGAGATAGATGTTTTTGGTTTGAGGAAATCGTATAAACTTAATGTTTTATGACCACTTTTGTAGGAAAAAAACAAATATAGTTATAATGTTGCAAAAAAACTTTATTATAATATAAGATAATATGTAATTCATTTTGTAAACCTTAATTTAAAAAAAATAATAATAATAATTCACAAGTATAAGTAAGCTTATTAGTGTTGTGAGTTAAAGCATTCCCTACACATTGGAGGCTTATCGGGACAACTATCGCAAAAGGTGAAAACTTGCTTAGCTTCTTTGCGGGCTGCTTCATGTCCTTTATTTTTGGTTACCCTAGTGTAGCAGATGGTGCATTTTCTTCATGGTTCTTTATGTATATCCAGAAGTTCAGCAACTAACATTTCCCTGAATTTGCGGATCTGAATTTTTGTTTTTTTTACATGTTTGTATATAACCCAAGCGTTGACAACTCCAACTCCTAATAAGAGCTCGACGCCAAGTTTCCGATACCACTTTATTCCTTTTCTTAGGGTAGTGGCATATGAACCCATCTGATCCGATAGATCTATTCCAGATTTCCCTTGTTGTACGCAAGTATAGCAGCTGGTTTGAACGTAGCTCCTCGTCGTTTTGGCATTGAGACTAAAGGTGGATTTGTACTGGTAGATGGTTGATTGGCTGATGAAGTACTTGTTGATGGATAATTTCGCCGTGTAACGGGTTGCAGTTCAGGAGCATATTTGGTGGATAGCATTCGCACGTCGCGAGTGTCCTTCCATTTTAAGATTGCAATGGCATCCTCATCTTCCCGAGACACCACTTCTCCTCTGGCCAATTTAGCAAGTAGAACGTCTTTGAGTATATTTTTTTGTTTGCCCTCAAAGTGCCAACGACATGGGTCTGTTTTTACAACAATTCCTGGGCCAATTCGTAGCTCGTATAGAAGTTGTCGACGTATAAGCATCTACCCTTGTTCAGAAGTTCTTTAGACAGTTCCATGCAAACATTTTTGGCAAGTCCAACCTCGCGTACACCTGTAGCTGACTTTCCAGCATATATTTTTAGAGCCCATGTATACCCATCTATTGAGCATAGTTTGAAAAGCTTAACTCTATAGCAATGTGTCTTGTTAGGGATGTATTGCCTGAAAATAAGCCGACCTCTCCATGGCACGAGCGTTTCGTCGATGACAAAGTCATCACCCGGGAAAAAAATATCTTTAAAATATTTTAATATATTAATATATTAAAAAATATTTATATTTATCTTTTGCAAGATCTCACTTAGTCCACTTATTTTTCTCAATCGGTCAGATGGGTCAGCTGTCTCGTTGTTACTAAATAGACAGCAATGACTGGAATCTATTTCGGGGCATAACTGAACGGGGGATTTTTAAATCATAAATGCCATTCGTTTCCCAATAGTTTTCTATGCGCCCAAGTGGCAAAAGTCCCATCCACATCATCAATCCAAAAATTTTTTTTATTTCTTCGGGATTTGTGTCACTCCATCGATTCATTCGGCTGTATTTTGATCTGTGGTTAGCTGTAGTATACTGTTGTGCGTATCGATTGGTTTCAGTTGATATTATATTGAAAACCTCTTGGTCAACAATTTTAGTATAAATCTGAAGAGGCGTCATATCAGGTGAAATTTCTACCTGCAAACCATGCTTACCGACAAATTCAAAGTGTTTGTGTCTTCCGCTGTATTCTGTCCACTTAGGTGTTCCCTCGGGAATATCTTCTATATTTTCCTCCTCAGTATCAAGAAGTAATGCATTTAGGTCCTCGTGTTCTTCCGCCATTGCCATAGCTTCAATGACGTCCGACACGTTGTCCGCCTCAGACTCATCAACATCATCGTCATAACCCAAATCTTCAGGATACCATGCTGGGTCAGCTTCAGAGTCATCCGACCCAAAATCAGATTCGCTATCTGAAGCAGCGGTCATTGCTTCAATTTCTTCAACTGTAAGTCTCCTTTTACTCATTATTATTATACTACTGGTAAATACCTGAAGTTAACAAAAAATATAAAGAAGCAAATAAAACAAAATGATTTTGTAGTAGCTAATACCTTTACTGAACTGTTTAAAACTCAAAACAATGTATAATATAGGTAAGCATAGAAATTACGCATGTATTTCAAACCTGAAAAGTAAAAAAAAAAACATAAAAACAAATCAACTCAAAAAATCTGGCTATCAGTTATTATAGCCATGGCGCCTAATGAACAAATTTGCATTAACATTTGTTGAGGTGCCATGGCAATCATATTTGATAGCCAGTACTAAATTCGTCCTGGACTTCCAGGATGAACTGAAAACAAATAATATAACGTACGTTCACTGTTTTACATGTCAAAAAATGGAAATAAAATAAAAATTTGTGTTGGCGCACCATGCAATTTTACCAGATTTGATTTGGCAGTCAATGTGTTAAAATTGACAAAATGGAATTGTGGAACACAACAATTTGACTTTGGTTTGATTTCGAAAAATTTGAGATCGAAATCGGTTAAAGTGATATTTAGAACACACAAATTCATTTTCGATTTCATTTCGAGTGAAAGTCAAATGAAATAGCTGTATATTCGGCTAATTTTCGCCCACTAAAATTAAATCACACGTAAAAGTTGAAATTATGTACGAAAATTGGAATTGTTATATAGTTATAATTCCGCCCCATTCGCCTACCACCGAAAGTTATTAGTTATTAGCTTTCATTCGTCTTAGTAAACCGTTTGTCGGTTTATTCATATCTTCAAATGCAAACAGCTTTACTCTCTGAAGTAGGCGCTATTTTTATTGGGAACGACTCTGTGCTGTTTCGTTCGATTCTATACAATCGATTTAAAGGAGTTGGAACAAGGGCTGGAAAAATTATTCATGCGATGTGGGAAAATTAAACGCACTAATTTTCTTAAATTGTTTTAGGGTTAGGAGATTGTTTTTTTGATTTAGAAACATCGCTTAACACAATTTCAACGAGGCGTTGTGTTGGTTAAATTAAGGTCGGGATAATGTGGATACTTAGCCCATATAATGAATTCTGAGCTTGTTATTCTATTAACCATCGACTTGGTCATTATTCATGCACTTTTGGAACGTTAGTTTTTATTTATTTTTCTGAATTATGCTTCCTCTGTTTTCTGTTTTAAGATATTTTGCTTTGTATTTTTATTTTGCGTTGGCAATGCTACACATACATATGTTGTGACAACGTATAAATCTAATTACGATATTTGTTGTGTATGTGTATGCTAACGGAAAAGCAAGAAATAAAGATATTTATGTTGCATAATTTTAGGCATACGTTGCAATAATAATCAACATATTTCTATGCTGAGCAATCTTTGAGAATGAAAATGAATCGCGCGAAAAAGTATCGAATGTACATTTGTTCATCTTTTGATATGAAAATGAAAACCTATTGAATCAGCGTCAAACAAAAATTCTTTTTGCAAGTGCTGAATTTGCAGCGAAGTTGTGATTTGATTTTGACTTTTTGTTTTTAAAGTGGTAATCGCTGGAATCTTGGGATATGTATGTTTATAAAGATGTGGGTTACAAACGTGTGGATTGGTAATGGACAATTTAATGTTGCAAAAAAAAAACATTAAAAATAGAAAATAGAGAGGTGAAAATGCAGAAATACTGTTCGGAAGCATTAGTGAATGGGAAAGAGAACTATTCAGGGGATAGGTTAAGTTGAATTGGCAGCCACTGCGGTCGATTCACTTAGACCAAAAAGAAGTTCATTGTGATACCACGAGGATCTAAACTTTTACTGCTCTACTCGTTAGACCATTTGAAGCTCTGGGTATAAGGAGAAAGATTTTTAATAGTTCTTCAAGATTGTCATGGAAGAAGGCACCTAGGTGTACCTTACGTTTCAGGGAGAGAGCAGGACAAGTACAAAGAATGTGTAGGATTGTCTCCTCTTCCTACTCGTCAATGCAGCAGCTTCTGCAAAAGTCATTTGAGTACATCGCAAGTCTAGTTGCATGCCTGCCTATAAGACGCTGTTCAGTAATTATACCTATTGTAGCGCTGACGTGCAGTCTTTTTAAAGAGATCGAACACTAAGAGCATTTCAGATCTAGCTTAGGCCAAATCCGCTTTGTCGCTAGACAATTTGAGCCACTAAGGTTAGTTTACTTAATAGCTTCCAATTTTAGCATTAGTGAGCATGTGGCAATTGAAATACCTAAGAAACCTCTATCAGGTGAAACATCAGGGAATGTGATTCCGTGCTATGCGAGTTCGCTCGTCTTGTAGTTCCCTAGAATATCTCTTGCCCATGCTTTGACATCTTAAGGAAAGATCGGCATTCTGGGGCCACTTTAGAGTTTAAAGAAACTTAGTCTAGTGATTCTAGGGCCGTTTGGCTATCAGAGAAGGTTCTCTAGCGGATATCATATTTCTTTTCAGCCAAAGATAAGGTTTTGACGAAACGAGAGACTATCCGAGAAATCACCACCACCAACCCCTTCATCAGATTTTGATCCATTGGTGTAGAAGTTGTCGATTTTTCTTCCGCGGGATCACTTTCCTCCCAGAATGATCTGGATGGAATGGTGACTAGAAAGTTTTTGTCAAAGCTGGGGTGTGGTGCAATTTCTGCTTTTAGGAATAGCCTTAAATAGATTTATAATAGCAGAGTGGCCAAATTCTTTCTCGGTCCATTGGGCGAATGGCTGAGTTAGCAGCTAGTTGTTTGCTTAAGATGTCGAGTGCTGCCGAGGAAGTAGTACGAAATGCACCCATCATGCATAGAAAATCAGGTCAGATCGCTGAACTTTGCTGAGTTTGACGCGATTTGTCGTTATGGCTAAGGCAGTCCACAAGACCACCACATCGTACGTTGGTACAGGCCTTACAACCGAGATATAAAGCCAATGTGTAAAGCGGGGTTGAAGATCCTATATATTATCAATTGTCTTCTTGTAAGAAAAAAGAGCAACTGTCCTCAGAGAATACTAGGCTGGTACCCTTAATAGAGGGAGGGACAATGATAGGGATTTTATACTTTCTAAAGAAGTTTGGTGCCTGACGAAAGGCACATAACCCGAGCTTAACAAATAAGTTGCATGAGCGGTACTTGACGTACTGTTTGCTTCACCGAATGAATGCTCCTTGAAAAATAGCTTTTTCTGACTTTTACATTTTTCTATTGTTTCTAAAATTTGATGTAATAAAAATATTACTCCGAAATTATTTGGTCATTTTTCCAAAACACTTTTTGGCGTAAATTCAGGGAGCCAATGAATTATTGCATATCTTGTCGAAATACCTACAAGGCTACATGAATTTTGGCCCCAATGAACAATGGCCCCAAAAATTTATATGGGGAACAACAACACGAAAATTTCTGTGATTTGGGGTCATATTTCATTTTGTTTGGGGCCATTTTTAATTTTTTAGTTTGGGGCCAAAAGTCATTATGAAAAATGATCCCAAACCTTGGGCAAAAAGGCCACTTTTTCCCATTGAAAGTTATTTCAATTTTAAAGAATCGTCGAATGGAATATGGTAGGGCATGCTGCCCCCCTGCAATCCCCATCCTTGGTTTCACTGTTAGATTGGGAGTATGTGTGAGGTTGAGTATATGCAAAGACCATCACGAAATCATAAACAATTTTAAAAAACTAATAAAGCTTGGAGCCTTTATTTTGCAGTAGTCAGTCAAATAAGAATTTTCATTGGGGCCATTGTTCATTAGGGCCGAAATTCATGTAGCCAGATAAAGAACAAAATAATAAGTAAAATAAATGAAAAATTTGTATATTTCAACTAAGTTCCGAGGTTAATTCAAAAGAATATTGGAGTATTTAAAAGAATTGAGCGCAAACAACATGAATGTGCAACGTATTCACTTTTAATTTTCAAATGACGCTTAAAAGCAGAATTGACATGAATTCAAAAACTAACTAAAATCAGAGTTAGGTACCTATGTAGTTAAGATCTCTACTGTTTTCTTTTGTATTTCTATGAATTCTGCTTCTGAGAGTCATTTAAAAGAGGTGATTTCATTAATTATGATTAATGAGTCAAGTACAATAAATATGAGGCGCTGTATTGGCTGTTATACAGGATCATAACCATTCTTATGCGATGTTATAATTTAAGTCCTACTAATTTCATATTTTATTTTATCCAAAAGACAACAAAAGTCATGTCGCATTTTGAGAGCATGACTAATCTTTGCACAATCCAACCACAAACACGTAATCTATGTTTCCTCGCCCTTACGAGTTTACCCAATCGCTTATCTTATCGCTTTGATAAGTCTCATATCTACCTTGAATAGTGTCCAATTCACCTGCGCGTACTGCAAGTACCTGTTAGTCTTCTTCTCCGACAGGTGTATACAGCACACATTTTCGAATACCGCACAATAAAAATATATATAAACGACATCAAAATGAAGTTGATGAAAAATAGTGGATATTACCTTACAGTTGTACTGAGTACGTATAAATCTTAAAATATATGCATAAGTGGGTGAAATTTAAATTATTATTGTATATTTGTTATACATATTAACTAAGTACGCGGTTCCAATGATAATGACGAAAATTTATTCCATGAAATACTATGATACACGATTGAAGTTCTACTCAACATGTGCGTTATCTTATCGCTATCGTATCTGTGGAGACTTTCATTTCCTAACTATGAGTAATATTTGAATTGTTTTTACTTTGAAGAAAACAAAGATGTAATTCGAATCAACGCCCAGAAAATTTTGTTTTATTATTTTTAAGACTGTGAAGTTCTGAAAGGGGGAAAAGTATAAGGTGTTTCGTCTTTTCGTGAATTCGCGCCGATAAATCGACCTTAACATATTTTTAATTTAAATAGTCGATTAGCCCTCGCATTCTTACATGCAGATGGTCTATTCACTCGTCCCCTTATTATCGACTGTAACAACTCAGATAGAAACTTAACCCTAAGGGGCAAAAAAAGGTAAAACAAAATAAACAGATTGCGCAAGTTCAATAAAAAAATTAAATAAATCACATAAATTTTATCCCAGCATGCTTATTTAAAAAAATAAATTTATGGCCTAAAATATGCATAATTAAAATTTTGAAGTTGACTTCACTTTGGGCTAAAGTCTAATTATTGCATTTCGTGGTTTTCCGCACTCGCAATCAAAATTAAAAATTTGTATTTGCAGGAACCTGCTCCTTACTAATATCTAAATAACCAAAATTCGTTCAGTTATTTGCGGTGTAGGTCCCTGCAGGAATTATAATTTTTGTTTTTTAACTACAAGGGGCCATGAATGTACGTTCAAATATTTCAACCATCAATTGGTTTTAAAGTTTAAAGAATCATACGAACGCCAAGCAAATTTTGGTACACAAAAAAAAATACTTTATTTATTTGGTATTTTTAAAAATTTCTTATTATTATAAATAAATATAACGTGTTTAGATTTTAATTGACGCAATTTTTAAATGCGTACTTTTCGTCAGAGCCGACTTCTACGAGAATTTTTGGCTGGCAAGAACTCAAAGAACTAAGGTCATGACATTTTTATGTTGTACCCGACTGACTGGAAGGTCTCTTTAGGTTTCAATACTAACGTGGGTTTTATCCGTGGACCATATTTTATTAATTAAGGGGTTACATGGGTTACATGGTTACAAAAAAAAACGATTTTCTTATTAATTTCTACAACATCTCGAAATATTATCCTTAATAAAGGTTTCGGAGATATAGCCTTGCGAAGGTGGGCACTTAATTGAATCACGAGGTTTATTTGAGGTTATCCAAACTTTTAACGCGTTTTTCTCGAAACTGTGCTTTCAAAGTCGGTTGTCAGAAGTTCTCGAAAACTGCTGAATCGATCTTGATGAAATTTTACACAGATCTTCGAGATATAATTCACGAGGACTTGGGCGAAGGAATTTTTCTTTTCAATCACAACTATTTAAAAAAAAAAAAATTGAGCAAATTTCCAATCCAATTTTCACTTCTCTTTTATCCCTTCGTTCAAATTCTAGTTTATCGTCTTAAATAAAACACGAATTTTTTTTTCACTTCTGATGATCCTGTCACGAGTTGTACTGTCAACGTGGGCGCACGTTTTTTCCGAGGGGTCATCGGAAATGACGTCACAATGGCGGAATTTTGAATAGTTTCCTTTGAAAATTTCAGAAATACCGTTTAAATATGTATATTTGAGACAGTAAAAAGTTTGAATAAAATATTTTATTTTATATAATAAACATTTTTTTTTTGAAAATAGACCTTTTTTTCTGAATAAACCCATGTAACCCCTTAAAGAGGACTGTTTCTCTCACCTAAGTGCCCGGCAAACAGATGTACACATCGATTTTCATTAAATAGTGTAATGAATGCTTTTTTCCGAAGTGTTGAAAGCAGTCCACTCTTCTTTGGGCAGTAGCAACACTATTTTCTTGTCATGACTGTATTTTTCACCGGTTACATATTTTGTCAAAAAGGTAAATTGATCGAAAATTTCAGTATCGGCCGATTCCATGTCAAAACCGTTTTTCGATGCAATGAACCTTGCGGGGGCTTCAACATGTTCAATTCTAGTGGTTGGTCGAGTGTAGACCAAACGAAGATAGAGAGATGGTCAAATTGAACAATCCAATTCTAGATATATTTGCCACATCGCTAATAAGAGAATTGAAAAACAGAGCATCAGAACCAGCTAACGCTAAATATACTCGTACTATGTATAAAAAATATTAATATAAATCATAAAATGGTCGACCTATCATCAGTTTTTTTTTTTTTATAATGTACGCGCACTAAAGGGACTTTGGATACCCTTATAATGAAGTGACACAGTGCGGGCATTGGGGAAATAAAGGATTAGAGAAAGGGAGAAACCGATGCACGTTGGTTTTAAATGTTTGTAAACTATAATGCAAAGGAAAAACAGATCGTGGTAGAGCATTCCACATTCGTATTGTGCGGTTGAGAAAGGAATCTTCATATTTCACAGTACGTCCGAAAACAGACTTAAGAGTAAACTGATGGCGAGTATTGCGGTTGAATTGCTGTAGGGGTGGAAAGCAACTGCCTATATCATATGAGCACTTGAGTGAGCGAGTTAGTACTCGTTCTTTCGTTCAATTCCGTTCAGCATAGCTGTGGACAAAATATTATTTTTCTGTAGCGATTCAAGCGATTCTACGAAAAAATTGAGTTTTCCGAGACCGAGCCGCTTTCAATTAATTGAACTGCACGATTGCGGCCAACACAAATAAATTCAAAGAGTCAATGATTCAAAAAAATATACCTACCTTATAGCGGAATCGACTTTTGGAGTAGCCATGCAAATTTTTGATATTCGACATTTTGGTAGCAAAATTGTACAAGTTAAGCCACTCGCACAGTAAAAAAAATAAAAATGTGAATGTATTTGACGACATATTCTCGGTCGCAAGCTTAGAATGTTAAATTGCAGATGAAGAGATATAAATTTGTTTGCGAATTTGTTCTGCTATGATCTCGGTATATTTGTGTGTACAGACGATTAGCTTCGGTACACCGGTACACAGTGCTTAATTTCGGTACAGGTGGTCACCTCAGGTATGATACCTTCTTAAATGTTGTAAAAGCTTACGAAAAAAATGTTCCGCTTGGAATTGGCATTAAATTGTAGATCATCTCGATTCGTGCTTGATGAAGTATAATTTAATTTGTATTTAAATTTATAGAAGGTTTGCCTTTTAAATTTTTTGTCCTCAGGAAAGTTGAGTTCTTTGTTGAAACCTGTTCAATTTCTGTACTTTGAATATCCCAGATTGCGAGATTTCTCTTCTTTTGGTCGGGATTATGGGAATCATAACTCTTTATTACATCCCTATAGATCCATCAACTGTAAGTTTCCTGAATTAAAAAAACAAGAAAAACTGAACTAATCATTGAAACTAATTTGCAATCTTCTAAAAGATTTTCTTTTGCTTTTATTTACACCTACATTCACTCCCATCTGTCAGAGAATTTATTTTCGAAAGAGTTCAATATTAGACTCACCTATTGTCTAGCACTTGACACTGTAAAGCAGAACTTCCAGGATAAGGGCAAATAATGTATTTGATGTTCTGCATATTTCCTAAGGTAATTCTTTGCTGGATCTGTACTAACATAGCTTGTTGCTTACACCAAAAGGGCATAGACTCCTTACTTCCTCGAAGCTGCTGGTACTGATAACGACATTCTGTCCGAAGAGGTGGACAGAAATTTGTTTGTTTCTTGAAAGAATTTTTTCTTCGAGATCAAATAGCTTCCCATATTCTTAAATAGAGGTGTCAATATCCTCCATATATCCCAGAAGCTGGACTGACCTTTTACAGATAGTACCTTCCATGGTGGCACTTGCTCTGCAAAAAGTTTTGCATACACAGTATGTTGGATAGGTCCTCTTCGGAAACCTTGCCCAAAACCTACGAATCAAAGGGAGATTTGACAAATTATTATGTTTTTATGTGCATTTTGCATCATATTTGCATCTTATAAAAACAAAAAAAAAATAGTTTGCTGATTTGAGAAACTTAGACTTACATGTTTAACTCAATCTTTGTCTTTAAATGTAGCAGAAAATATTTTACGTATTTTTACGTACGACAAAAATGTTTTGTTTCACTTCTCTGTGAATTTACAAAAAGGGATCTAGGCACTTCGATGATGTGTTTGTTTTAATATTTACGTATGGCTATAACTAATCGTTCGATAGATATCATCATAGATGCACGTAAAACACTACAGAAAATCCTCTTTACAACTGTGAGCTAAAATTAGTTTTGTAAGGAAGGTGGAAAGCATCAAAAGCCTGAGTGTGCGACTTAAACCCTAACTAAAACCACCTCTACTTCCAGCCCCATATTCCGACGGTTCTATCAAGGGCAAGAGTGTTCCGGAGGGGCTTTCATCCGTAGATTGCTTAGTGAGGGAAATACGTCTCGACAGATAAAAAAACACCTCCTAACATCATTGCATCTCGTAATTTGACGCGGTGGAGCTCATAAGCTGGTCCCGAAATAATTTATTTGGTTTCAATTTTTATGAGTAGGTTATACCTATGTAAATATAATATACAGCGAGTCAAAAAAGTATTGGCACGCTTCTATTTTCAAAGTTAATTATAACATAACTTTTCATCAGATCAAGTAATTGGAAAAATAATGATACCATTTTGTTTATGGAACATTTTATAATATATGTAAACAAAAAAAAAACTAAGCTAATTTTTTGTTTGGTTGTAATATTAATTTAACCAAAAGAAAGCACGAATTCATACTAACAAAAAGTATTGGCATACTTTTAAAAGAAGTATCTGCTTCTACATAAGGCTTTCATTAATGATGCTTTGTGAGGTTATATTGTATTTCCTTACTCTTTTTTCCAACCAGTGCCAAATATGCTCAATAGGATTCAAATCTGGTGACTGTGGCGGTGATTTTAATTGTTTTCAATGGTAAATAAGCCATTCTTGGACCAGATATGAAGCGTGTTTCGGGACATTATTCGCTGAAACAACCATTGCTGCTGATCGTTTAATCCAAACTTATCAATACTTCGGAATAGGCCAACTAATTCATCAATAAAAACTAAATTGCCCACTCCAGATGCCGCGAAACACCCACACCCCATAACAATACCACCGCCGTGTTTAATAGTTTTAGTGATGTTGTTTTCTTGTAGATCTTTGTTGGGCTTTCGCCACATTTTTTATGATCCAACTGAGCCAAAAAGGTTGCATTTTGACACGTAGCTGAATACGACATTACTCCAAAATGTCTCCGGCTTATTAACGTGCAGCTTAGCGAATTCCAACCTCTTCGTTTTGTTTACCACCGAAAGAAACTTTCTTTAAAAATAATCCGTGTGCCAATACTTTTTTGACTCACTGTATGTATGCCTTCGTAAAGTTTTTATATTTAAGTTTTATTTTTCGTTAAGAAGAAATTAGGTCAAGCAGTCTTATTCTTTTAAGTCGCCTAATGGTATTATTGTTTTCTTCCACCATGTTTTGAATTTATGGATTTACATGGTCATGGACTTTGTGATTTTTTCATTAACACTCTCTATTTGTAGATCCCTATGTAGGTTGTCATTTCTTTTGGTACAGCCCCAAAGCTGTATCCCGTACGTTCATACAGGTCTCATGATTTGCTTGTACATATAAAAGCAGTTTATGTGCAATTGATAGCTGGGAAGTCCTGCCCATTAATAAAAGCATTACGACAATAGAGTAGTCCAAAAAAGTGGGTCCGCCAATGTTACTGTCTGTCTGTCTGTCTGTCCGGGCGTCGTATGGCGAAACGGTACGACGGATTTGCTTCAAAGTTCGTATACAAGGCTTTTACAGTTACATCTCGGCGCATCTTTTCATTTTTTGCTTTATCGTTTCAAATAACGATGCCTGCCATACAATTTTTTTGGTGAAAATCACTTATCACTATTTTTCTGGAAAATTGCTCTAAGGATTTTAGTCTTTTTTTGTACTAAGGATACTAGGGATGGTGCCAAAAATACTGCATACTCCGTTTTTGGAAAAAATTTCGAATAATGGTAATTTATAAAACCGCCAATATCTCAAAAACCAACAAAGCTAACTCCAAAAAATTTTACTGTTTTTTTTATACTATTAGGTCGAACAAATTTGTATACTTCGATGTTTGAAATAATTTTTTTTTTCCATAAAACCATTTTCTTAAATTTAAATTAAATTTTTAAATTAAAATTGATAATTTTTTGTGTTTTGAACAATTATGTTAATAATGTCCAATGTGCGAAATTACAACAAAATCGTATGTGCCGTTTTTGAGAAAATCAAATTTTTCAAAACCTACAATGTGATTGCAATAAATTTGTCACCATTCATTTTCGATTCATTTTGGGATTCAAAAACTCATCTCATGTACCGAGAAAGTTTCGTATGACGTCAAGTGCCTTACCCAGATATTTAGCGGTATTTGAGTACGGAACTTCTTTTCCAACAATATTAACTCTTACAGTATTTATTCTTCTATTTGAAAAGTTAGTTAGTTTCATGAAGCTTTATCCCCAATCACTTACAAATATAATGGCTTTTTGTAGTTTGCTTGCTGCTTCGTCAGCACTGTCGCCAATGGTGGATAATTGTCGTGTCGTCAGCAGTGGAAACATTTTTACTTTATTAATCTTGTATGTTTGCCGCTATACTAAGCCTAGCATTAGCTAGAGCTCTCTACGATCCTCAAAAGCCACTGATTCACTGATACGTACGTATGCACCGACCTACCGCCCTTAAAGCAAAGTGATTTCCTAATTGCGCTCAAGTTAAATTATGCACGCGTTTGCCGTTTACCTTTTGTGACTTTTCCTCTATATCTCCATCTCTATTCAATGTAGAACTCATAGAATATTAATGATTTTAAATATACCTGCGGAAGTATCTCCGCAACTGAACTGCATTCCTCTTTATAAAAGTTTTCGCTGTATAAAATTGCAAACTGTAAACAATGTATGACTTTCTGCACAAAGACAAGACACAAAAAGCTACTTTATACATATAACTACTTGCAACTTAAACAAAAACAAAATCTGAAACCGTCTGTTCTGAGATATGAAACCCATTTAGGAAAATAAAACACAAATGCACAACACATTCGAAACTAATTACGTAATAACATATTAATATATTTTCTTGCAGTCCTGCTTGCTTCGTGTACCCAGGAAACCGATGCTGTTCGTCGTGTTCTACGAGGACGTAGGACGCTAACCCGACAATACTACAGTAAGTGCAACCAACCACACAAAGGTGGTAGTTGTTTAAACTTGAAAATAAAATCTTGTCTTGTTCTTTCGAAAACAAAACCAAAATCATATTCGCAACTAAATATCATTTATTTTCGCAGCTGGTCTTCCCATTCCTGGTTGGGCGTTAGTTTTGATCCTTGGCATTGTGGAGCTTCTGCTGGGCGCCATTCTATACTTTGTCATGCGAAAAGTGATTCTATCCTCAACAGTTGAACACACTAATACGTACGCTCCAGCAATGACAGACGAAGCTTAAACAAAAAGAAGCCACGAACTAGACAGGCGAACATCACATACACATAGATTAGATATAAGAAGAACAAAAAAAAAAAATGAATTAAATTAAAATTAACACAAAAAATAAAACAATTTTTTAAAAACTTTCCTCTCTGTGTGTGTGTGTGTGTGCCATTTGTTAAAACAACAAACTTCATTTATTTTCCGTTCATTGTTGATGCCTCACATTAGATATATGAGTGTTCCAAAAGACCGGGCGGACGGAGAGAAAGCGCAACTCATTTGAAGTTGGAAAACAAAAGATTGCCTTTTCCGGTGGATAGAGCTTCGAGGGACTCTTCTGTTTGTAGTTTTCTATATTCGATTTTTTTTTGTTCGTTCTTTTTGTTTTAGCATTTAACTCAAAGATAAACTATAAAGCACTTTAGTATGACAGAGTATTCTCGTAGCTCTGGTTTGGTGCAGACAGTTGTTTTTTTTTCCCTGGAAAAGTTATTGAAGTTTTATATTTTTTGTTGCTCATCCATTCTGTTCCAATTCCAATTAAAGTTTATTTATGTTTTTTTTTTGTAAGGAAATGAAAAATTAAAACAAAAAATTGGTTCTTTTATACTTGGACCGATGATGAAATAGTTTTTTTTGTGGAATTTTTACTTTGCAGTTGTATCACGGATATCACAAAACTAAGTTAAGGTTAAAAACCGCCCGAAGCACTCAATGCGATTCTAAATATTCCTCAAACCCCCGAACAGCATACTAAGGCAATAGTATAATGCAGAAAATATTTCTTGCAACGCCTGAAAAAGCATAAACATTTCGCAGCGTTCTTGGCGACGTCGAATATGTGGTCGTTCCAACGAAGATTGTCATTAACACACATACCGAGAATGGAAATCCGTTCGGTTTCAGCGATGCAAGTGCCATTCATGCACAGATGAGGAATTAACCAGATAGTCAACTCGAGAGCGAATCTCTCACGTTGCCTACAAGCTAAGTCGAACTGATAAGCCCCACATAATTTGCACTTATATGGACTTTTACGTGCAAATCAAATGGGAATCACGCACACATAAATCGAATTATATGGGGCTAATGGCCGCGCCCATGAAATGTCATTTTTTATAGCAAGAAGTTGGGAACAGTTGATTAATTTCAGCAGATTACAACTCATAATTTGGGTGTGTAAAATAAACATGGTCATTATGCGGTGAATATGGATTGATAAAAACATACTTACCACACAACTAATAACATAATAAAATATTATAATATTAAGAATAAAGCTGTGTTTTTACTAATTTATTCTAATTTTTAATGAAAAATAATCAGAATAATATTGATTAACGTGACTAATATATAATAAGTAAGTTCATCATATATTTTCGGTTGACAATAAATGTAAGTATAACTATACTAGCAAGGATTTTGGATGGTTATATTGAAGCAGTTAAGTAACTCTACACAATTGAACACTGGTTTAAAACGCTTTTAATAAAACGTAATCCAAATTCTTACAAATATTATTTTTGGTACATCAAAACACTTTTTTAACAAAATTTGCAATTATGTACTTCCTAGTATTAGTGGTAGTAGTAAATTGTTTTGTTTATTTTCATATAAAATAAAATTACAGGACATTATAACTTGACAAATAAAGTCGGCTGTTAAAAAAAGTGGCTAATTAATTCAATATATATGTAACATAATGTGCATGCTTATTTATGATATGTACTCAAATACCAAGCATTTTCGAAATACCTAGCATTCCAGCTACCTTTTTTTCTCCTTCTTCCGTCTATCGCTTACTTTAAATTTTAAAATAAAGCATATTAACTTATATAAAAAATTTCAAAACCGCCTTAGAAAAGAAACAGCTAAGAAAATTGATTGACTAAACGTACAAATCTTGTAACACAACATAATTTAAAGAGGATTACAAATACTTCTTTTTCACTTTTTTTTATCCATGCACGGAACCCGAATATATACATATATTCATTAAACTTTCATATGTTGAATAAAAACAATCAAATAATAAATAAGTAATAAAACAATCAAAGAATTTAATATGTATATATATAAAAAACCATTGCAAACTATTTACTACAAATATTTTACATACAAACATTACTAATTTAGTAATATTTATGCAATAATACAATAAAATATGCATTTTATCTCATTTTATTAACCAAAATGGAAAAGTACAAAAACCCAAGAATGTTTATTTCTAGGCAGATAAAAAATAGAGAACTATTTCTTATAACCGCAAAAAATATTCCAACTAAATTGTAACAACTTTATTGGGTAACTAATTTTTTGCTTCTTTATAAACATTTATATTAAAATAAAATAAAAAGTTGAATCACATACACTCAACACTTCGCACTTCCTATTTCCCAACACATCCGCCGTGACCAGCTGTTTTGTTGTTGCGATTTGGATATATTGCAAAACTCCCCACAATTATTTTTGGCGGGTAATCTAGTAGATTAGATCTAACTTCATGTGTCTGGCTCACACGTATTCACAGATGGGAAAATTGAGAGAGGATTTTGCGGCTGTCATTAAATATTTTTTGCGGGTTGAAAGTGATAGGGGATTGCAGAGTTGACTATCTGGTTAATTCCTCATCTGTGCATTCATGGATAATGGCAGAGAATTAGGGTTTCGCTTCAATGACAGAAGACAGCAATGCTTTTTGGAAGCATTAAATTCCACTCTATTGGTTGTACCCCACTAAGAATTCTGTCAAGGTCAGAATTTAATGAGTTTAACATACGTCGCCGTTCCAGCTGCATGCCCGAAGATGAGGGACGTAAGACCGAAAACTAATATGCCAAGCTAAGGGTACTATTATCGGCGAAGGAATAGATTGGATTAGAAGTAACAGACAGGAGATCACTCATAAAAATGAGAAATAGAGTTGGAGACAAAACGGAGCCTTGAGGGACACCAGCATTTATTTGGTGAGTTGCATTTGGTCCGAAAGCTAATTTCTAATCCATTGAAGAAAAGTATCATTCCAAAACGTTCTAACGCATTTCCGACAAAAGAGCTTGATGCCAGACTCTACCAAATGCTTTTAAAATATCAAGCGCAACAATTTTACTTCCACCACCTTGGTGAATAGATTGGTTCCACTTTTCCGCGATTCAAGATATTCCATAAGCTAACGATTTATCAGCGTTTCCATGACCTTGGAAAGAAGGGACGTAAGTGAAATTAGAGGGGTAGAGGGAGTGGGAGGAAGATTCACCTTTTTTAAGGACTGGCTGGACAAATGCTGTTTTCCGTCTTCTTGAAAAGAGCCCTAAAGAATAGGACAGATAGAAAAGCTTATGCAGTGGTAGAGCCAGCGTGGAAGAGCTCATCTTCAGAACGATAGGGGAAATACCATCTGGACCAGTGGATTTATGTTAAGTCTTGCCACTGTACCAGTGCGAAAATGAATTGGCCCCATAGAATATTCTACGCGCTCGAGTACAGGGGGAGATAAAGTACAATCTGGAAAAATGAAAAAAAAAACCGCCAAGGAGGCCTTTGAAGTTTGGACCGTATATTTCCTATAAAGCTTTGAAGAAGTGTATCCCTAAGAATTCCCTTCGACTCCGTGAAATTGCCTCGCATTCACACAATATGTGCGGTATATTCTTAACAGCCTGAAGATAGCCACAGAATCTGCAGATGTCTGTATTCGATAGTCTAAGCTTATCCCTGCTAAGTTTTATAAACTTCCTGGAACTCTTACAGTCGAGAAGTGGCCATAGAGCTTTTGACACCGTGTGCCTCCGAAGACTTGACCACCTTAAGTTGGTAGTCCTTAGGGTTATTTCCTCAACAGAACCCCCTAATTATGCAGAGGGGAGGTTTTATGTCAGCAACCTCACCACTATTGAGTACTAGCCTCACCCTAGTAGCCTTGCAATCCGCGTGCTTTTGCATTCAATATCGCAGTGTCCTGGCATCCAGCAACAGTCTTACTCCATTCTGATTGCATTATGCAACAGTTCCTGACTATATCACAATTGATATTTGTTGATTTCATTGCGTTAAGTGCGGCCTGGCTGTCGATGTAGATAGCAATATCTCTTGCAGATATCGATCTCATCTGCATTTGCTCAGCCGCCTTAAGGACAGCCAGAACCTCTGATTGAAAGATAATGCTTGTGCCCGGTAGTCTTATAGATGCCCTTAGTTCTGGATCTTTTGAAAAGATCCCAGCTCCTGTTCCCTTTGTAGTTTAGAGCAATCTGCAAAAATTGCAATTTCGTTTGATTTTATAATCGCAGTGTCAATCCTCTCTCTCCGGATATAAAGGGTGATCCATTTCGAGGTACCCTACTTTTTTAAAGAAAAAAACACAGAAAATTCAAATTTAATGGAGAATGTTTATTATCATTTGAAAGAACATTCTTTGGCATTTATTTTTTGAAGATTATGTCTATCAAATGTTGGCCGTTGCTACGTCGCAGATGGTCCATCCATTGAGTCCAATTTTCGATCACTCGTTCGAGCATTTCGACTGGTAACTGGCGAATGACACGCGTGATGTTTTCCTCCAAGGCCTGAATCGAAGCGGGTTTGTCGGCATAAGCTTTTGACTTTACATATCCCCACAGGAAAAAGTCTAACGGTGTGATATCACACGATCTTGGTGGCCAATCTAACGGCCAAAAACGTGAAATTATGTGCTTACCGAAATGTTCTCTCAATAAGTCCATTGATTGATGCGATGTGTGGGAAGTGGCGTCGTCTTGCTGAAACCAAATATCGCCGAGATTACAAGCTTCAATTTCAGGCATCAAATAGTCGGTTATCATGGCACGATAACGGTCGCCATTGACGGTTACGTTCGCACCGGCATAATTTTTAAAGAAATATGGACCGATGATTCCACCGGCCCACAAACCACACCAAACCGTTGTTTTTTCTGAATGAAGTGGCAGTTCTTCAATCTCTTCGGGTTGCTCTTCGTCCCAAATGCGGCAATTTTGTTTGTTTGCATACCCATTGAGCCAGAAATGGGCCTCATCGCTAAACAAAATTTGCCTCGAAAACGTCGGATCTTCTTGGAACTTTTCAAGAGCCCATAGAGCGAAGCGATGTCGCTTGGGAAGGTCGAGCGGCTTCAGTTGTTGCACAAGCTGTATTTTGTACGCTTTCAATTTAAGATCTTGACGTAAAATGCGCCAAGTCATTAAATACGTCAGTCCGAGTTGCTGCGAACGGCGTCGAATCGACTATCTACGGTCTTCGTGTACACTCTCAGGTACGGCCGCTATATTTTCTTCACAGCGTGCTGGACGTGGTCTATTCGGTCGAATATTATCCAATAATGAATGCTGGGTCTCAAAATGGGTGATGGTGTTGCGAATAGTACGCTCAGTAGGCCGATTATGTTGACCATAAGTTGAGCGAAGTGCACGAAACACATTCCTCACAGAACGTGAATTTTCATAATAAAGTTGAACAATTTGTAAACGTTGTTCACGCGTAAGTCTTTCCATTATGAAATGCCAAACAATACTAAACAAAAATAACATGACAGCATGACACGACTCACACGTGATCTGTCGAAAAAGGCTATTGAAAAAAGTATCTCTACTTGGATCACCCGTTATTACATCATACGGAATATCGAAGTCAATCTCTTCACATCGAAGAGATTTGTAAATCAAGCGGTGTTAGGTTCAGAAAGGAATCCAGTGATAGGAGAAAGGGGTGATACGCAGCGAACCCGTATGACTATACAAGCTGGCTTCCGGTGCTTTTTGAAGAATTGCTTCAGGGGTAGAATACCATCCGGACCGGGAGATTTGTACGGCTTAAAGGACTGGATTGCCCACCTTACTTTTTTCCTATTTATGAGAACATCTATCTCATCTTCGGAACGAGAGAATTTGATGTTCCCGTTATTCCGTAGCGTGTCAGAGTCGTCTGATAACCAGAACCTCTTGGCTGCTCTCAGCCCAGTTTCCGTCGTTTTTTTTTTGAGGGCAAAAGCATTTTGCGTAGCCTCGTCTGTTACTGCGATGGATTTGCGGTATATTTGCCATAGAGCCCTTTTTGACTTTCCGACCAAGTATTTGAAAAAATGTTTGTAGGTATGTAAGTAACTCCTTAACAGTGATAAACCCAAAAATAAATTGACAGTCAGGTCGCGATTAAGGATTTCATCTAAACAAAAATCGTCATCCACATGCAACAAATCTGAAGTCTTAACAATAATCCACAGATTTCGCTAGGCTGGTGGCCGAAATACGGGTTACTTAGGCACACACACTGCCAAAGTAGACGTCCTCTTTTAGCCTCTATTTATTCACATGAGGCGCCATGAATCGACCAATCTACTTCCTGATAGAAAGTTAGTTTTATCACAAAAATTGGAGCATCAAAGGCTTCTTCCAAGGAATCTGCTTCATCACTCTCACTGCCATTAATTGGGCAAGGAAAAGATTATATATATTTTAAAAAATTGAATATCGACAATTAAGTGTGCAGCTTGAAACTAAGTAGGCAGAAAACAGGGTACAATTTTAGCAGCAAAAAGCGCTATTTTAATTTCCAACTGCAAAAAACCGTTCAAATGAAAATATATTAACAAAAAAGTCGCCTTGGAATTAAAAGAAATTCAAATAAATTTATGTTATGAAAGTTTTAGTTGACCACATCAAGGGTTCATTTCAGGACACATTTTTAAAATAACACACACAAACGAGTAATCAAAATTGACTGACAGATCTGCTCTTTGTCTCCAGCTTAAGAATTCTTATCGAAACGAAGTGTGGCCCCTTAAAACACAACGGGCTTCTGTATACCTTTTGAGCGACAAAAAGTCACTCGTGTGCGAGTGTGTACTAACATTTTGTTTATAATTGTATTTTGAAAAGCATAAATGCTGCTCTTCACATCTCGTTCAATTGGTGCTCGATACTACTTTCGATTTCTGGTAGATCAATCTTGAACTAATTCAAGTGAACAATTTGTTTTGCAAAAAAAATATACAAATAATTAGAGTGGAGCATCCCCGCATATAAATAGAAGAATATTCCTTCGATTGATATCATTCAAATAAGTCATTCTTTTCGGGATAGACAGGCTAAGATCGGAAAATGGTAAATTAAATCTCAAATAAACAAAATTCAATAAAATAATATAAATTTAAATTTCAGAAACTGTTCGTAGTCGCATTAGTTGCGATTGTTATCGGTTGCGTGGCAGCAAGTGCTCCTTCAGCTGATTATTTGCCACCTACCAATGAGGCTGCTCCAAATGCTGAATATTTGCCACCAGGTGGCGGAGGTGGTGCTCTTGCCGCCGATGGATATAGATATAAAACTGTGAAGAAGTTGCGTCACAGGCATCGTCGTGATGTTAGTGAACTTCCAAGCAATGAATATCTGCCTCCAGGTAACGAAGGACAATCTGCTCCCCTTGCTGATGATGGCTACCGTTACAGGACCGTGAAGAAGCTCCGTCACAGGCGTCGTCGTCGTGATGTCAACGAACTCCCAAGCAATGAATACCTTCCTCCAGGTAGTGAGGGACAATCTGCTCCCCTTGCTGATGATGGCTATCGTTACAGGACCGTGAAGAAGCTCCGTCACAGGCGTCGTCGTCGTGATGTCAACGAACTCCCAAGCAATGAATACCTTCCTCCAGGTAGTGAGGGACAATCTGCTCCCCTTGCTGATGATGGCTATCGTTACAGGACCGTGAAGAAGCTCCGTCACAGGCGTCGTCGTCGTGATGTCAACGAACTCCCAAGCAATGAATACCTTCCTCCAGGTAGTGAGGGACAATCTGCTCCTCTTGCTGATGATGGCTACCGGTACAAGACCGTTCGTAGGTTGAGACACCGTCACCGTCACTAAGCTAGATGATATTCAATTCACCTCACGCTGAAGAAGTGTTCTAATAAAAAATACTTTATTCCACAAACAATTTTACGTATTCCTATTTCTTCTGTGCTAGTATACTTCATCTTCCATATAATAATAGCCAAGTCAACTTTCTGTCCGACCCAAACTTACTCGGAAACTGCAAGGTTTACAAAAATTAAATTAGATCATGGCCTAAAAAGATGCAGGAATATATTTTTCTTCTTAGTTTCAAAGCTGTGGCTACTTATAAGCACTTAAAGTTTACAGCTCCATCTATATATCATAATAGTTTTGACATAAAACTAATTTAAACGTAAAGTAAAGCGCAATCTAAAGTGAGGTATATTCAGTACTCAAGCCGTAATTATAATACCGAATCGAAATTGTGGTAAATTCAGTTTCTGATAGATTAGAGTTTTAAATTACTTGTGGATGAAATAAAAATTACTCGCAAACTTTTAAGCATAGAAAGCTAAAATTTGGATTCTAAGTGGATGTGGTGCAGGATTACAATTTATTTCCTTAATTCCATGTCAGAAGGTACTTAAAAAGACTATGTTTTACAATATCAAACCATGAATATTACATAAACATAATAGTTGTTTTAACTAGTTATTTTAACGGTAAATAAATTACAGTTGTGGCATAAATCCAAGTTATACATACAAAGATAGCGCCATCTAGACTCAAGTAAAGACTGATAAAACTATAATTATTAGACAGAATCGAGGCTAAATGTAGCGCGAGTAGCGCCTGAAAAACGGCCAACATTATTAATTTTTCTTTTACCTTAATAAAGCAAGTGCGACATTTTGTAATCGGTTGGAGATAAATAAGAGATGGGAGATCTATTTGTCAAATTTAAATTATTTTGCACAATTAATGGCGAAGAGATTTGTGCTACGTTACAAGTAAATAGTTACATTATTCGAAAGAAAAATTAAGCCAAATTAATACAAAGATATTAGTTAAAGAGAGAAATAACTGTTTATGATTCCAAATACGAGTCAAACTGTAAAAATATGTTCCTAGGGTTACCATAGTATGGTTTTCCATCGAAATTTATTTTTTGTTTAACGGAGAAAAACAAATACAATGTGCAAATATGCTAACTGTACAAATTATACTGTATTGTACGGATGTCGTAGGAAGAGAGATGTTCAGCGCTTAGAATGTTGTACATTTAAAATGTAATTTTACAATATAAGACGTAAAAGTTGGTTTTACTTTGCAAAAGTAGTGCAGATTCGGGAAGTATAATCGGGAAGAAGAAACGAAAAAAATGTATGTTAAATTTGCAATTCTGTCAAAAACGCTTATAACAAAATTCTCTAGGGCCTTTGGTTTACACTACCAAGTTCGCAGCTCTCGGCTGAGCTTAGATTAGAGCATCTAATAGAATGCTAAAGTATTTACTTCAAAAATACCTATCCCGTTTTCTAAAATAGAGATTGTTTTCTTTATGAGAGGGAGGAAAATGACTAGTTTGTCTCAACTGATACTGAAAGGCGTATCATCGCAGCTATCAGGGGAAACTCCTTTGAACAAAAAAAAATAATATCATGGCAGCAACCCTGAAGGATATTTCTTGTCTGAAATGAAGTGGTTTTTGCTATGACCGTAGTTTCTAATACAAGAACTTCACCTGCTTAAAAACTTCAAATTCGACTCTCTCTAAGTTCTAGAATGGTTTCGGTCATGATGTATGCCAGGAGAGGGATGTATTTACATGTATTCAGGTACTGGCGCTTCAGTGGAATGTAGCAACATAAGGCTTTTTTCCTGTTTAACCTATTCTAATAGAACTGCATTATGTTGCTTGAAGAGGAGTCAAAGTACAGGACAGCCAAGCTGCATTTAAGGCTCAATCTATTAACCCATTCTTAGTTGTGCTCCAACTAAAGAACTTCTAGCATTTTTTTAGAGGACTCTGAGTCTTGTTTTGGTTCCGGATCATAATGAAATCACGGGACATAAAATCTCTAATGAACTTGTTCGCCAAGATTCAGAACAATTTTGTTTAGGACCTGAACCTGTGTTGGCTCTGTCGGCATCCCTATTAAGGGCCTTCATTGATGACTTGACCTCTTGTAGGCACAATATTCGAAGGCGAAGTCACCGTGGAGTATTTTCTCTACTTCCTCTGTTCGAAGTATGCTCCAGGTTTTAGGTGCTGAAGTGGTGAGTGTTGAACATCAACACCTTTACACAGAGCACTGTTTCTTTTTTTTTCGAAGGGTAATGGGAAGTCAAAAAGACCGAAGTCCTTCTTTGTCCAAAAAAAACCCTTTAGCTGTTTAGAAAACAAAATTTTTAAATAAAAAAATGTAAGTAATCTTATTTTTTATTTATTTTCCTAATAACTAAGTTGCATTGCTTAAATTTTTCAAACATTTCCATGATCATTGCTTAATGGCGGAGACGGTATTTCAATCTACGAACAGTCTTATAACGGTATCCATCAGTGCCAAGAGCAGCAGATTCCTCTGGAGCAGCAACATCTGATCCTTCTTCAGTTGGTGGCAAATATTCGTTCGATGCGAGTTCGTTGACATCACGACGATGTCTGAGACGGTATCGCTTGACGGTCCTGTAGCGGTATCCATCAGCGCCAAGAGCAGCGGATTCCTCTGGAGCAGCGGCGGTCTCTTCTTCCTCGGTTGGTGGCAAATATTCGTTCGATGCGAGTTCGTTGACATCACGACGATGTCTAAAACGGTATCGCTTGACGGTCCTGTAGCGGTATCCATCAGCGCCAAGAGCAGCGGATTCCTCTGGAGCGGCGACGGTCTCTTCTTCTGTAGTTGGTGGCAAATATTCGTTCGATGCGAGTTCGTTGACATCACGGCGATGCCTATGACGCAACTTCTTCACGGTCTTATACCGATAGCCGTCATCGGCGAGATCGCTTCCTTCACCACCTGGTGGCAAATATTCAGCATTTGGTGCAGCTTCATTTGTAGGAGGAAGGTAATCAGCAGCAGGTGGAGCAGCTGCCGCTGCCGCGAATATCGCAACAAATGCGAAAACAA
Source organism: Ferdinandea cuprea (assembly GCA_963576555.1). Taxonomy (NCBI): domain Eukaryota; kingdom Metazoa; phylum Arthropoda; class Insecta; order Diptera; family Syrphidae; genus Ferdinandea; species Ferdinandea cuprea. The sequence continues at coordinate 24,042,780 of OY754960.1, forward strand.
AGAATCTCTGAAAGTCGTACATTTTTGTTAGGTAATCCAATGAACTACAATCAAATGAACAATCTAGTTTACCATCTTCCGTTATGAGTTGGTGTATCCACAAGAGAATGATTTAGTTGAATGATACCAATCAAAGAAAATTTCGGTTATTTATATGCAAATCATTCAATTGTATACAATGTTGAGTGCTTGGTGTTTTTTTTTTTTAACAAAAGAGTTCTTCACATGAATTAAGTTGATGAGATATAGACTTACCAGAAATCGAAAGTAGATACATTTCAAGTATCGCATGAGTGAGAACTTAAGATGACCAATTATGTTTTTCAAATAAAATTTACTATTTCCGTGTGAATTATATGGGTTGGCATAGTTGTAGTTTGTTCGTTTTGGAGACGAATTTCGTAAATGATTCATTGTGGCATTTAACGTGTTGCTGGAATGTTTGATTGGTTTTAACCAAAAATGATATCTTCTGTTGTGGCTAAGACGATTAATTGAAATGGCATACGATCAGAGTAAAGATGTCGGTAAGCAGAGGTACACCGTAGGAAGGGGTGCTTTATCGAATATTGTCAAGCAGGATTGCGTTTGTTGATGACATCGTTGTTGTTGTATAAGTATTGTCTGCCGTGATTGGTGATTTAGTGCAAAGGGCTCAGGGTACGACAATCATCAAGTAAAACTTGGATCATATTTTCTTGCTACCAAAACAAAAGTTTTAAATATCGGCCTTCCTCCATCAAACATATCTTTATCTTTAAGTGCGGAAGTAAATGTCGCTCTAGACGTTACTTTACTTAACAAACATATTTAGAACTCCGAGTGAGCGCCATAGGGCCAGAGTGTTAAGTCTGGATAACCGGGAGCAGCGCCCCCGGGATTGTAGTAACTGTGTCAGGCAGAGACCCTCCATGGGTCAGGAGCCATTTAAGTAAAGAAGGTAGCTAAAAAAGATTGTGAAATTCCTTGAATGAACTAGTTCGGAAAATTACAGAGTTTAATTATAATAACGAGTGATTAGCAGGTAATGAGAATGTTCACAGTGGCACAGTGTGTAATTTAAGCAATCTAGGTGGACAAAACTATTGCGCGTGCTATATGATGAGATTAACTTCTTGGATGGTTGTAACTAAATGCAAATAAAGTAAAAGCTACTTTTTTTAAAATATTTATTGACTTTAGTCACTCTCAGAGTCCTCTGAACCCGACAAATCTGAAGAAAATGGGTCCAGACTATCTGTATCTGAAATGTTATGCTGCTGGGGAGTGGTATCTTCTAATAACATCAGTACTTCTGAAGTTATCTTGCTTCTTGTTGTTTTTGGAGGAGCACGTAGGCTTGTTATAACTGGATCCGATGTGAATAAAAGCCTATGAAATAAATCCGTGCTTCCGTTTCTGGTTCTCTATATTTCCTGTTGTGTTTGTTTCGTGCCTCTTGCGCTTCTTCGGATAATTGGCCAATAGGAACAATAGATGATGCTATTATATCCTTTCCATGATAAAGCACTTTGTGTACGCTGACAGGCATCGAATACCAAGAATATTCTCTAAGATGTCTGTTTTGAGAATTCATCGAACTTACTGACATTTATCTGAAAACCACAGTTCAAGCTCTCTAAGATTGTGTGAAATCGCTTGATAAACTCTAAATTAACACCAGTTATTTCAGAAGATATTTCAGCATTCCTAAAAAATTTACGAGCAGTATTTCCATCATTCGTATTACCTGTTTGTTCTTTGGTACATCGATGAGCAGGCCCAACTTCCTTCGAAATCTGTCCTGGACAAGCTTCTTTTTTTCTGCCAATTTTTGTCTGCTTTCAAGTCCACGAACCTGCCATGTTTTAATTTCCAATGGATACGAAATGTGGTGCAACAAGCACTCAAAAAATCGTATCCAGGAGTGAAGCGGAGACAATCCAAAAGAAAAGAAGTTTCTTTTTACAGGCTTTTCTGAAATACATTCGGGATTATAGAATCAAATAGCATCTTTGTGTTGAAGCACAAGACGAAACAGCATACTTGCATTGCATACTTTTCCATCTATCATATCATTATGGATTTAACGAAACATTCTGAATTATCTAACAGCACTTTTGTGGGAGAGAGTCCGGCAATTTGGTTTTCAACATGCTTTACTTCTGAAGTTATAACATCGACTGATTCTCTTTAGCAAATACAAATTTTATTGGCCGACAATATCTCGTAGAAGATGGCGATGGGCTTTGCCGCTCGAAAAACTTCCTTTTGAACTTCACAAAGCCGCATGATAGTATGGTTTTTAAGTGATTGAAGCCCTATTTCGGCTGATAGTTCTGTAATAATTATGTCAGAGAGATAGCATAATTGTTTAGCACCCTGTACTTAATTGTAAGAAGGATAGAATTTAAAATTGTGGTTATTGGCTGGTTGACGCATGATTTTATACTGATGCGTTGAGAGATTAGCATCAGCTATGAGGGCAAGTACTTGGTCTGCAGATAACACTACGGGCTTCTGGCAAAACGACTCGTGAGCTCTTTTTAATTTTGTACCTCTCTTAGGATATGCTTCAGATAATTCGCTCACAATTGAAGCCGAATCTTTTTTACCCTCGCTTCTCAGTTTCATTTCGGTTGCCAACGCCAATTCTTCTCGACTTCTATTTTGGAGAAGTTCCTCAACTTTTCGTCTCTTTGACCTATGAACACATGTAGTGAAATCTTTTTGTGGTCTTCCTGGTTTATTGCTAGGTCTACTTTGAGAAGAACTGGGAATTTAATGTATTTCTGAAGCCACAAGCTATTATAGTGCAAAAAGCGATCGCGCGACCTGCCAACGTTGGCCCATTTTGTTTCTATTTTTTGGCACAAGCCTCTCATTTTCACTTTAATTTGCTTCGCACACTTTCGCAGAGTAATTTTTGTTTTTCTTTAACCTTGAATGTTAAGTCACTCAATCTGATTAAGCTGCCATCGATATTCTGCGATATAATAATGTAAAACTCTATTTTAAACTTTGAACCTTAAAATTTGATCTTTTCAAAATCACTCACCGATTTAATAAGAAAAATTGCAGTCCACAAATAATTATTTTTAAGACTTTTATCACTTTATGCAGAGTCTGTTTGACAATAAAGAAATAAAAAAAAAAATTAGTTCTCTAGGCACCACGGAAAACTTGCACTGATCAAGAGAAATGGAGCACCAGAATATAATTTTTCGCTAGTGCAGTTTCCCCAAAGCAATCAATGGCAGCTTTGAGATGGAATTCCGTTAGGGTGTGCATGTTTTTTTGCTTTATATATTGGGATATCAGAGAAGGAGTATTTCTCTAATAAAATGTTAGCTTTTTTTGACCATAGAACACATTTCGAAATTTGAATTTTGTCCACCTAGATGGGCTAAACTGAACACTGTGCGTAAGTTGAAACTACTGGCGTTCACCGGTGTCGTAAAAGAACGAACAAAATAAATAGCAATACATGCTGCGTGTTGAAAAATTTCACGACTAATAACAGTTATACATTTAGCTGCCTCAGCAAAGCACGTAACGAATGAAAAATAAAATAAGGTTTTCAATTGATATTTATTTAAAAGAAATATGTCCGGAGTAAAATTAATATGTGTCGCGGTCGAACTCTTGATCAAGAAGAAAAAAAAAAAGGATAAAACCGGCGTCTCGTTTCTTATTGGCTGTCTTCAGGCGGATTCTATCAGGTGTTGCCAGCCTGCTACTGTTTCGATCTTGTGTGGTACTGCCAGCCTGCTATTATTATTTCCATCTTGTACCGCCGCCACATACATATCACAATAAGGTAACAACAATAACTATTGATTGTCTTCAGGTATGAATTATCTGAATATACATATGTAGGTCGAATTTGGAAAAATGAAAAAATACGTGTTTCATTATTTCTATCATGGAGTATGTTATAAGATTCCAGGTAATCCGACGTAAATATATTTCACCTTTCCTTAAAACGTCAAGAAGCTGAAACGCCTGCCTAATCCATTTTTTAACTTTCTCGTATACATTAGTGTACTAAAGAGAAAGTTATTGCGATCGTGCGGAAATTTCGAACTCAAACTGGGTATGAGGGCTGATATTACGACTACAGAGAAGTCCAAAAAAGTGGGTCCGCCAATGCCGTCCGTCGGTCTGTCTGTCCGGGCGCCGTATATAAGTTTTTTGGGGTTACATCTCGGGGCATCTTTTTTTAGTTTTAGCTTTATCTTTTGAAATAACGGTACCTGCCATACAAATTTTTTTGTGAAAATCACTTATCACTAATTTTCTCGAAGACGGTTCCAAGGATTTTAGTCTCCTTTTGTACCAAGGATATTTGGGATGGGGCCGAAAATTCTGCATACTCAGAACTTTTGGAAAACAAATCTATTAAAGGTAATTTATAAAACCGCCAATATCTCGAAAACTAACAAAGGGAACTTAAAAACATAAGGAAAGGCTACAGTCCGCTTGGAGCGAACAGTATGATACCCTATCCCTATCCCTATATGCCCCAAAAAAAAACTTAAGAAGATGATGGATAGCATTTTATTTCATTCTATAAAATTTAGAAAAAAAAAAAAACATTTTTTGAAAAAACGCCCCCAAAAAGTGGGCATCGCCAAAAACTTTGTATGGGCGATATGTTGGAAAAAATATTGGGTAAATATTTTGTTAAACAGTTTTTTTCGCTTTCTGTGAAAATTTTCGAAGAAAACAGCATTTTAGTGAAAAACGCCCACAAAAAGTAGGCGTGGCAAAAAACTTTATATGACAAATTATAAAGGAGGGCAGTGCCTACATATCTTGTGAAGGTTATAACCCTCTATCTGTCCATCTGTAGCTTTAAATCGGTTTTTTCTAAATTGTGGGCGTGGCAGTGGGCGTATTCAAAAAAATTTTACACTTAACCATTTCGGAGCCCTAGGGAGTGTGTGGTCCAAATTTCAGCTTTCTAGCTTGAATTTAAAGGCCTAAAAATTGCGTACGGACGGACGGACGGACGGACGGACGGACGGACGGACGGACGGACATTGCTAAATAGTCTTAGGATTTGGTCCTGATCATAAATATATATACTTTTATGGGTCTACGACGAATATTAAGGGGTGTTACAAACTATGTGTCAAAATTAATATACCCTTAGGATAGGGTATAAAAATGTTACTAATTTGTTTATACTATTAAGTCGAACATTGTTTTTTTATACCCTATCCTAAGGATATATTAATTTTGACACATACTCCGTAACACCCCTTAATATTCGTCGTAGACCCATAAAAGTATATATATTTATGATCAGGACCAAATCCTAAGACTATTTAGCAATGTCCGTCCGTCCGTCCGTCCGTCCGTCCGTCCGTCCGTACGCAATTTTTAGGCCTTTAAATTCAAGCTAGAAAGCTGAAATTTGGACCACATACTCCCTAGGGCTCCGAAATGGTTAAGTGTAAAATTTTTTGGAATACGCCCACTGCCACGCCCACTGCCACGCCCACAATTTAGAAAAAACCGATTTAAAGATACAGATGGACAGATAGAGGGTTATAACCTTCACAAGATATGTAGGCACTGCCCTCCTTTATAAGTTTGTCATATAAAGTTTTTTGCCACGCCTACTTTTTGTGGGCGTTTTTCACTAAAATGCTGTTTTCTTCGATAATTTTCATAGAAACCGAAAAAAAATGTTTAACAAGATATTTAGCCAATATTTTTTCCAATATATCGCCCATACAAAGTTTTTGGCCACGCCCACTTTTTGGGGGCATTTTTTCAAAAAAGGTTTCTTCTAAATTTTATAGAATGAAATAAAATGCTATCCATCATCTTCTTAAGGTTTTTTTTGGGGCATATAGGGATAGGGATAGGGTATCATACTGTTCGCTCCAAGCGGACTGTAGCCTTTCCTTATGTTTTTTTCTAAATTTTATAGAATGAAATAAAATGCTATCCATCATCTTCTTAAGGTTTTTTTGGGGCATATAGGGATAGGGATAGGGTATCATACTGTTCGCTCCAAGCGGACTGTAGCCTTTCCTTATGTTTTTTTTAAAGAGTAGGGCTAATTAGCACTGCGACCAGGATAGATCTTTTGTGCACCCTATGAAGTTAGTAATTTATTTTGTCTGGCGACAATCCCAGGTCTTTAATGAACCTTACGATTGTTGAGGCCGATGATTTGGCAATATCCTGAGGTTGTGTGAGTCCTTTGTTGAAGTATTTGAGCCCCTTTGCAAGGCATTCGCAAAGGATGTGTATCTGCCGTTTCTGGTTGTTCTCGGCGGCAGAGTCGACACACATCTGTAGAGCTTTTACCCATTTTCATGAGACGTTGGTTCAGGGCGCAGTGACCAGAAAGCCTTTTCGTGCTAGCTCATCGGCCTCTTCATTGCCGAGAATTCCTTCATGTCCTGGACCCAACAAAGAGTGACTCTGTATCCCACGGTATCCACGTTGGACGTGAGTTGTTTTAGAATGGTTAGACAGTTCCAGACAAGTTGAGAGTTGAATTTGTAGGAGTTAAGAGATTTGAGTGCTGCTTGACTGTCAGAGAGAATGTAAATGTCGGTTCTTCCTGGATTTCGTCTTAAGCATTCTCTTGCGCATAGTTAAATGATATGAACTTCTGCTTGGAAGATTGATGTTGTGGGTGCTAGGGGAACTGACATTTTGCAGTTGGGTCCGCTGATGCCTATTCCTACACCCGTTGACATTTTGGATCCAGACTGCGTGGGATCTGTTTAGCCTAGGGCCTTCAGTTTCCCACACCGAGCAGTCGGGTAGGGTGATACGGAATTGTCGATGAAAGTTTGCTTTTATGGGCATGAGGTCCGTGACTTGAATCGAGGGACGGTGTATGATTTTTAAGGAGTTTAAAATACTTAAGTGTCCTGTAAGATCGCCCTGTTTGAATTTTTTCGCGAAGTGAATAAGCGCAATAAGCTTGATGCGGCGCACTTCTTAACTCGTGCATGTAGTGGTGGGAGGCGTGCATGTAGTGGTGGGAGGTCAAGGAGTTCCTCTATGGCAGCAGAAGGACAGCAGCGCATGACACCTGTGATTCCTATGCAAGCTAGTCTTTGTATTCTTTGAAGTGCTTTCGGGGCAGATACTTGGTTTACCTTTTCCCACCACACCAAAGCTGAATAAGTAATAATTGGTATGACTATGGTTTGGTAGGTCCTATGTATAATTTTTGGACGTAGACCCCATTTCTTACCGAAAAGTTTAGAGCATGCCCATAAAATAGCAGTCGCTTTATTTTGGGTGCGTTGGAGGTGGGCATTCCAAGTAAGTTTCTAATCAAGTATGATACCGAGATATTTTACTTCCTTTGAGAATGGTGTAGGTGTGTTGTTAAGTGATAAGGTTGGCAGGATGTGATTGCTTTTCCGGGTGAAGGGAACAATAGTTTGAACATATTTGCATAATTAGATTTTGGAAATAATTTTTTTTTAATTTTTTTTTTCATATAACGATTTTTTTTAAATTTAAATTAAATTCGTGTTATTAAAAACGGCTCTAACGATTTTCATAATTTTTAATATTTTCAACAACTATGTTAAAATTGTCCAATGTGCGCAGTTACATCAAAATCGTCAGTGCCGTTTATGAGAAAATCTAATTTTTCAAAACCTAAAAAGTGATTTAAATAAATTTCTCACCATCAATTTTCGATTCATTTTGCGATTCCAAAACGCATCTCATGTACCGAGAAAGTTTCGTATGACGCAGTCGTGCACTTTATTTTTTATTGTGAATCAAGAAAACCTATTTTTCCTATGCTTCCCCTTATGGGTTGCTTTAATGAAACCAAAGAAAAATGGAACACGTGTTCAATTATTTTGTATTCTCCATCAACATAAAAATTTCAAAAAATGTTTTAATACTCGTCATCAACCACTTAATAAATTATGTATTATTTGAAAATTTCAGGTTCTCCGTGCTATCCTATAACGCTTTGAAAAGGGCTAATATTATGTTGTTTTGAACCTGATTTGTGAATCGGTAAGAGAAATTCTGCTATAGAAAGAGAACTATTGAAAATAATTGCTAAGGGATCAGAAAGAGCAGATGCATTTTTAAAGTAACTGGAGCAATTTCATCCGCACCAGAATTTTTGACGCAGCATTCAACTTTGTAAAGCATTTTCAACATCATTTGCATGTAAACTTTCAATACTTAATAGAGTTTCAAAACGAATTGATTGCAAAGGAATACGCGCGTTTTTCAATAAGAGCGCTACAAAAGTTTTTTTAAATAAAACAAAAACGGTTTTTGATATCAATGAAATTCTTTATTCCTGTGAAAGTACGTTCAATGCCATTATGTATGGAAATCGATTTCTTTTGCATGGCCACCACGGGCACGCTTGCAGAAGTCCAGACGTTGAACCCAATTTTCGACGGTTTTCAAGCATAACTCGGCCGATACTGCTGCAGTTTCACGTTCGATATTCGTACGAAGTTCATCAATCGTCGCTGGCTTGTTGGCATAGACCGTAGACTTTACGTAGCCCCACAGAAAACAGTCTAACGGCGTCAATTCGCACGACCGAGGCGGCCAAGCGACTGGACCATTTCGTGAGATAACACGTTCTCCAAACTTGGTTTCCAATAAATTGATTGTGAGATTCGCTGTGTGGCTTGTGGCGCCGTCCTGTTGGAACCACATTTCCTCCAAGTCCATATCATCCAATTGGGGCCAAAAATATTCGGTTATCATTGAACGGTAGCGATTCCTATTCACAGTAACGTGCCGGTCTTGATCATCACAGAAGAAGTACGGCCCAATGACGCCGACGGCCCATAAACCACACCAAACCGTAATTTTTTCGGGATGCAATGATGACTCATGGAGTACGTGTAGATTGCTGCCTGACCAATACCGCATATTTTGTTTATTGACGAAGCCATTCAGCCAGAAATGAGCCGCTGAAGATGATTTTTCGATAAAAATCCGAATCGTTTTCAAGTTGTTGCTCAGCCCAATTCACGAACATACGACGCTTCTGGTGGTCAAGCGTCAATTTAATGTTGTAAGGATGTAGGCCAAGATCTTTTCGCAAAATTCGCAACAACGACGTCACAGAGATGCCCAACGCTTGAGAACGACGTGTGAGAGACACATTGGGCTTTCTTCAACTGAAGCCTCAGCTTCTTTGTCTCACTGGCACGGGAACATTTTGTACTGTGCCTGTGGATTTAAATTTTTCCACTAGACGCTCAATTGTTGATCTGCTAGGACGATTATCACGACCATAAATTGGACGTAGCGCTCTTAACGTTGAGGCCACTGACTCCGAATTTCGGTAGTAAATTTTAATAATTTCGACTCGTTGTTGGCTCGTATATCTTTCCATCATTAAATGGCAAACCTTACTGAAGAGAAATGTCAAAAGAGCGGTAAGAAATATGGCATCGTTTGCTGTCCCTGTCGCTCTACTTTTGTAGCGTCCCTGTTAAAAACCCTGTACAAGTAGTTTTCAAAAAGACAGAAAAATCATTACAAATAGATAGAATATGAGAGTATGTGCCACCCAAATATTGCGTAGTTTTAGCGATACCATCAGTTTTCTTTTTATTATTTATAAAATACCAGAAACTTCTGCTATTTGTTTTCCAATTCCTTTCTATTGAATATACAGCTATGGCCACATAAATAGCACAAGCCTTAACTAAAATGTACTCCTCATATTTTAATTACGCTACTTGATATGGGCGATCATGTATGTATATTATTGTTTACCTCTATGACCCAGTAGATTACGGAGAAAAAAGTTTACGGTTATTAATGAGTTCATATGTCAATTTTGTTGCTTCATTCTTTGTGATCTTTGCGGCTGGACACAAAAATAGCACAAATCGCTGTAATTGGAATTTTTCTTGAAATAATTTGTGTAGTTTTACAGTTATTTTTTATAATAAATATTATCCGATAGTGTTTGATTTTGTTTTTTATTACAATGGGAAGAGGTAAGCACTGCCCTCCGGAAAAAAGGGCAGCTATTTTTGCTATGCATCAAGACGGCATGAACCCAGCTGAAATAGCTAAAACATTGAAGAGTTCCAGAAAAATGGTGTACAATGCTATTAAGCTGGTAAAAAAAGACCAGATGCTCCTAACCTGCAACAAAAAACGCCGCCCAAGACCAAAAAAACTACTGTTCTAATGGATAGAACCATCATACGGAAGAGCAAGGACGAATTTGGCTTAAACATCTCAAGCCGTTCAATTAGAAGGAGATTGAATGCAGCTGGGCTATTTGGACGCATCTCAAGGAAAAAATCACTCCTTTTCAAAAGGAATATAAGAAAACGTTTAACTTTTGCGAAAACTCATCAAAATAAGGACCTGCAATTTTGGAAAAGAGTGCTATGGAGCAATGAGACAAAAGTGAATAGAGATGGACCAGACGGGAAAACGTTTGTGCGTCGCCCAAAAAGCAAAGATTTAGATCCCAAGTAAACCCAAACAACAATTAAGCATGGCGGGGGTAACTTTATGGTCTGGAGTGCATTTTCCTGGCATGGAGTTGGACCCATTGTAAGGATAAAAGGTAAATTGGAAAAATTCCAGTATTTAGATATACTAACAACTGCAATGGAGCCCTACGCAGGACAATGGCCCAAAGCACTCAGCAAATGTTGTGAAAGGCTGGTTTTTTCGGGAGAGTGTTGACGTTCTAGACTGGCCAGCTCAAAGTCCCGATCTTAACCCTATTGACAATTTATGGCGCGACGTTAAGCTTAAGATTGGGGAAAAAAATTATAAAAATAATAATGAGCTATGGAGGGGAATAAGAGAGGCTTGGTATTCTTTTCAAAAAAAATAGATGCTAGAAGCTCGTAGAGAGTATTGGAAGGCGATGTCTGGCGGTAATTCAAAATTCTGGCCATATTACAAAATACTAATATATTCAGTTTTTCATTACTAATTTACAGGCAAAATTTTGTGTGCTATTTACGTGTCCACTAGAAATCTCATGTTCCCTAAATAAAATTGTTTAAACTTTCGATGGGCATTAATAAATCTTTAAGTTAATTTTATTTTTGTTTTAGTTCACCTTTCAAACAGTGTATACTTTTTTATTACAATACAAGTACAATATGAAATAAATGAATTTTATACTACTAGTCTAATTTGTGCTATTTATGTGGCCATGGCTGTATATAATTATTATATAGGATCTTATTTAGAACATTGAATTCTCTATCCACAAGAATTATTTAATGAATTATCTAAACGCTAATAAGCTTACAAGTTTTATTCTCCTTATTGCTTAGATTATAAAGCCTTTTATTAAACCATGTTGGTTTCGAATGAAATTTAATATGTACTTTTGGCACGAACGTATTAATTGCACTTTTCAACGAGTCAGTAAAAAGCCAGTAAGAAACAGATAATTCAGGATGATTGAGATGAGAATACCAATTGAATTGTGACATTCAGAATAAGAATAAGCCTTCTTCACTTCTTCTCTCCATTAAACGACGAGTTTATGATCAGGATTATAGGGATCGTAATCCTCCCACTTCACTGCATTCATCCTGGTTCGCCGTGTGCCCTGCGATCAATTTATTTAAATTTAGTACAATTAATATTTCTAAAATAACAATTGGATAAGGCTTTCAGCTTTGTGATGTATTGAATTCGCGGCAATAGGAGAAAGTGAATTAGTAACGGAAATATTAACTCCCTATCGACAAAACGTAAATCTAGCAAGTGATTCAAATGTCCTGGACTAGATCGTAACACAATTATGTTGTCATATTTTGTAGAATCGAAATATTTCAGTGCAATGGATTAATGTCAATAAGAAAGTAAATAATATAATAGATTTTCGTTACTAAAACATACTTTTTATTTACACAAATTTTAGCATATTTCCTGGAGCATTGGGTCGATATTTCATTGTTTAATGACGGTGGCGGTGTCTCAACCTACGAACAGTTTTGTACCGGTATCCATCATCGGCAAGAGGAGCAGATTGTCCTTCTGAACCTGGAGGAAGATATTCATTGCTTGGAAGTTCGTTGACATCACGACGACGCCTATGACGGAGCTTCTTCACGGTCCTGTAACGGTACCCATCATCGGCAAGAGGAGCAGATTGTCCTTCTGAACCTGGAGGAAGATATTCATTGCTTGGAAGTTCGTTGACATCACGACGACGCCTGTGACGGAGCTTCTTCACGGTCCTGTAACGGTACCCATCATCGGCAAGAGGAGCAGATTGTCCTTCTGAACCTGGAGGAAGATATTCATTGCTTGGAAGCTCGTTAACATCACGACGATGCCTATGGCGCAACTTCTTCACAGTTTTATATCTATATCCATCGGCGGCGAGAGCACCACCTCCGCCACCTGGTGGCAAATATTCAGCATTTGGAGCAGCTTCATTTGTTGGTGGCAAGTAATCAGCTGGAGGAGCAGCTGCCGCTACTGCGAATACCGCAACGAATGCGACTACGAACAGTTTCTGAAATTTGGAATTTATTTTTTTTATTCAAATTGGATAATTTGCGATTTAATTTACCATTTTTCGATCTTAGCCTGTCTATTCAGAAGAAATGACTTATTTGAATGATAATAGTCGAAGAAATCTTCCGCTATTTATATGCGGGGATCCTCCATGAAATAGAGTTTTTTTTTTTTTGTTAGCAGAACAAATTCTTCACTTGAATTAGTTCGAGTTTGAAAGCAACTCTTGAGTGCCTACCATTCGAATGTGATCTGAAGTGCAGCATTTATGTTTTTCAAACTCCAATTAAATTTAATGTTATTTGTACTCGCACGCGAGTGAGTTTTTGTCACTCTACAGAAGCCCCTTGTCTCAAAGAAACCGGCCACACTTCCGGTGGTGGACTTTAGGGACAAAGTCATATTCATGCATTCCGACAATACAGAAGAGGCTATAACTCTATCTTCCCTTTTCAATTGGACAGCTCTTAAGCTGAGAGTTCTAAAAGTAGTAGAAATGTCAACATTCCACCATATCTTATGATAAAGTCATTAATTGTGAGTAAAAGATTAGGTTAGTTTAAAGTGACAGTCGACACGACCGATGCACTTAGAAAAGAATAATATAAGTTGCGATAACGTGGAAACGTGAATCAGTGTTCACCCTACTCGTTAAACTGTTTAGAGCTGTTGATGCAGCGAAACTGGCTTTTAATATCAGCACTTGAAAATCAACAAGGGAATGGCTCCTTGGTACAGCTTTGCTTTTTTGAGATATATCAAGTTAAGCAGAGGAGGTGCATAATAGTCGTCCTCCTACTCCGCGTCCATGCATCTATAACAAAAGTGCCTTACTAGGATATATGCCAAGCCAAGCCAGCCCTCAGTAATGACACCTATTGTAGCACTGATGAGCAGTGTTTTTAGAGGATTAAAACATGAAAAGCGTTTGGGATCAATTTAGGTCAAAAAAAAATTTAGGTCTGTTTTATCACTTGAGAGGTTGTGCTATTTGTCCAGCTATTTAAAGTGTTATTTATTGGATGAAATATCAGGCAGTGTCTAGTTCCCTGGGATATGTATTTTTACCGGCATCCTGCATAGATGCGTGTTTAACTGCCTCAACGTCAAATTAAAAAAGGATCTATAGTCTAGACTTGTGACTTTAAGAAAGGTCGAGCAGTTTCCGATATATCTAGTAAATATCGCGTTGCTTTTCAGCTTTCAACCTTTCCGTAGAACACATTGGATAGACGAAATGATGTACTAAAATGTATGCTGTCGGAGAAAACACCATTCCCTTGATATGTTTAAGGTCCATCAGTGTATAGACGTGACCTAAGAGCACTTTTCTACCAGAATAATCTAAATGGAGCTGGAATTTCTTTCTGATGTATGTTGAAGGGTATAATGTCAAATTCCTACGATCTGTTAAGCTTGTTAGACTGTTAAACGTTTCTTAAGAGTATCTTTAAGGTATTGAGAATTCAGATACTTTGCTAAGACAATAATAGAAAACGTCGTCTGCATTGGCGATAAGTCTACATTCCTCACTAACTACCAGAGGAAAAGGAGGAAATAAGCCCACCTTGAAGCGTTCCTCAGTTTTAATTATCGTGCTTGTATGTCCATCAATGCTACAATTTTATATTCCTTGTAGTTTGTGGGTGCAGTGGCTTAGTGGTTAAGTGCGTTGGACATATAAGCGAGAGGTCGCTGGTATAAATCCCGACCTGGACCACCTGAAAGTTTTTATTCGCTGCCCCACCTCTGGCGAACGTCTAACAAACGTAAGAAATGTCATGAGAAGCTTCTCAAAAAAAAAATTGCCAATCGGAATCGGCTGTAGATCCCTCCATTCGTGTCAAAAATATAAATTCGCACACACAATGGTTGGAGAAGCTAGGCTTTAGGTCCTGTATGGGCCGTCTACTAGTATGGGGAATATTTAAAAGAGCGTATAAGCTGTTTGAACGTAGACAGATATCTCTCTAGTTTCCACTCCAATTTACAGCAACTAATCTTTCCGGAGACTTTTAGAAAAAAAAGATAGACTAATATGTCTGAAATCATGTGGGTTATAGGGATGAAGGGAAGTAAAGCCAGTGGATTTCATACACGAGCAGAAAAGACAGTATTTAAACGTTGAATTTCCGACTTAAAGCCTACTTTAATAACTAAATAGTATTGATTAGTATTAAGTAAGAGAAACAACGACCCTGTCAAATGCAAAAGTCTGTGTTCCAACAAATTGGTAGAGAGATCGGCTGCATTGGACCATTTCTCGTCTGAACGTCATGAAGCAGCTTTTGAAAAAGGGAACTTGAGTGAAATTAGCCCTTAAGTATACGGAGAGAATGGTTTGCATTGTGAAGGGACTTTTATGATTTTCAAGCTCCATCCTTCCAGATTGAAGAATAAATTCACTAAGGATCGCGATACTGCCACTGTGCCTAGTGATTTGTGGCGGTATATCCATCATAATTTTGCCTAACCGTACCTAACCTATGCTTTAGGTGGAAGAGCATTCACTTCAAAAAAGTAGTTTTATTTCCCAACAAGTGGGTTTAGTTTGGTTAGTTTAGTAGGATAAGTGGATTTAGTCCACAATTTCCCCCGAAAATATGATACGTTGGTGCGTTCGTTATAGCCAAGCAAAAAGTACACCAATGATAGCTAAGTACATTTTAAACAGTTGAAATCAAGCGGATTTTGTTCAAATTATGAATTTTTAATTGTGCATTGTTCAAAGTTCGATAATACCAAGGTCGTATTCACGCAGTTTCATACTTAATGACGATGACGGTGCCTCAACCTACGTACAGTTTTGTACCTGTATCCATCATCAGCCAAAGGAGCAGATTGGCCTTCTTCACCTGGAGGCAGATATTCGTTGGTTGGAAGTTCGTTGACATCACGACGACGCCTGTGACGGAGCTTCTTCACGGTCCTGTAACGGTATCCATCATCAGCAAGAGGAGCAGATTGTCCTTCTTCACCTGGAGGAAGATATTCGTTGGTTGGGAGTTCGTTGACATCACGACGACGCCTGTGACGGAGCTTCTTCACGGTCCTGTAACGGTATCCATCATCAGCAAGAGGAGCAGATTGTCCTTCTTCACCTGGAGGCAGATATTCGTTGGTTGGGAGTTCGTTGACATCACGACGACGCCTGTGACGGAGCTTCTTCACGGTCCTGTAACGGTATCCATCATCAGCCAAAGGAGCAGATTGTCCTTCTTCACCTGGTGGCAAATATTCGTTGGTTGGAAGTTCGTTGACATCACGACGATGCCTATGGCGCAACTTCTTTACAGTTTTATATCTATATCCATCAGCTGAGAGCGCGCCTCCTTCGCTACCTGGTGGCAAATATTCAGCATTTGGAGCAGCTTCATTTGTTGGTGGCAGGTAATCAGCTGGAGGAGCAGCTGCCGCTACTGCGAGTACCGCAACAAATGCGACTACGAACAATTTCTGAAATGTGGAAGCGAGTTAGTAATTTTAGTTATATATTTCGAAAACGTTAAATTTACCATTTTTCGATCTAAGCCTGTCTGTCCAGAAGAGAATGACTTAGTTGAATGATATCAGTAGTAGTTCGCTTCGGTTATTTATATGTGATTCTCAACAGCGTCTAAAAAAATATTTTTTATTTTTATTTTTGCAAAACCAATTGTTCGCTTGAGATAGTTTAACCAGTTAAAAAAAGTCGCAAGTACTATCGAGTATCAATTGAACGTGATCTCAAGAGCAGTTTCTTTTTTTAATTACCTATAATGTAATTTAAATTTGTTTTATGTTAATTTAATATTCAGCAATCCAAAGAAGTCCGTTACTGGTTATGGGTTTCAGGGCGGAATATGTTCTGCTTGTTGAATGTTGTTGACAGTTGTCCGACCAAAATTAGCAAAATATTGTGATCGATCTTTTTTTGACAAAATAATGACAGTTTCTTAATGTTAACTCTTGCACACTTGGTGCTTCATAATTCATTTTTGAAGTGGAAGTAATTGAGTGTATAAATTAAAAAAATATAAACACTTCGGTACGTTTCAATAGAACGGCAACATCTTATCAACTTAACAGTTTAGTTTTGGCATTTTAAAATATAACGGGTTGCTATGTACTGTACATACACAGCGCCAAAAGAGTCAAGTAACAGTCAATCGTGTGCGAAAACAACTTCAGATCACATAAAATTATAAATTCATAGATAGTACTTACATCCGATTTCTTGTACCTATGTTCACCTTAAAACTAATTCAAGTGAAAAATTTTTTTTAGCGCGAAAATATTTAAAACTCGCATATAAATAACCAAAGTCTACTTAGAGTTATATCATTCTCACAAGTCATTCTCTTCTGGATAGACAGGCTTAGATCGAAAAATGGTAAATTTAACGTTTTCGAAAAATAGAACTAAATTACTAACTCGGTTCCATATTCCAGAAATTGTTCGTAGTCGCATTCGTTGCGGTATTCGCAGTAGCGGCAGCTGCTCCTCCAGCTGATTACTTGCCACCAACAAATGAAGCTGCTCCAAATGCTGAATATTTGCCACCAGGTAGCGAAGGAGGCGCGCTCTCAGCTGATGGATATAGATATAAAACTGTGAAGAAGTTGCGCCATAGGCATCGTCGTGATGTTAACGAACTCCCAACCAACGAATATCTTCCTCCAGGTGAAGAAGGACAATCTGCTCCTCTTGCTGATGATGGATACCGTTACAGGACCGTAAAGAAGCTACGTCATAGGCGTCGTCGTGATGTCAACGAACTCCCAACCAACGAATATCTGCCTCCAGGTGAAGAAGGCCAATCTACTCCTCTTGCCGATGATGGATACCGTTACAGGACCGTGAAGAAGCTCCGTCACAGGCGTCGTCGCGATGTCAACGAACTTCCAACCAACGAATATCTTCCTCCCCCAGGTGAAGAAGGACAATCTGCTCCTCTTGCTGATGATGGATACAGGTACAAGACCGTTCGGAGGTTGAGACATCGTCACCGTCATTAAGCGATAAACTATCCAAAGTCGACCTCATTCTCATTGAACTTCATTAAAATGTGCACCAATAAAGAAACAAAATTTTAATATCCCTTGTTATTATGTTTGCATTAAGAAATGTCTTTCCTTATTCTATAAGTCTGAAACGTTTTTTGTAGCTTATCAAATAGCAATCCATTGATCCTGATGACAAAATGTAATTGTACAGATAGTCGACTGGCAGGAATTTTTACTCTCTTGCCCTAATGTTTTCATTTGCTTGCAGACGGCACAGAAATGTATTTCTGTAAATTTTTGCTTGCAATGCAATTTGGTCGGCTTACGCACAAAATTGCTTTACAGTTCCATGCAGAGTAACATGCAGGACTCTTTAGGGTCCAATTGAACCTTTGATAGAAGCTCGGGCCCCAAGACTTCGACGCAAGTATCATAAGTGTGACAATTTTTTCCAATATTAAAACCTTCTTAAAATAATCTGCCAAATCGACTTAATGTAAGAACTTGCCAATCCATGGTATCTGCGCATATCTGTGTAAATTTGAATTGTTAAGAACTACCACCATGTACTAAGAACAATGATGAACAAATATCGACCAGCGTAATGGACAGTAATCTGATGACCGGCACACGGACTTAAGACGTTATTATACCCTATCCTAAGGGTATATTAATTTTGAAACATAGTTTGTAACACCCCTTAATATTCGTCGTAGACCCATAAAAGTATATATATTTAAGATCAGGACCAAATCCTAAGACTATCTAGCAATGTCCGTCCGTCAGTCCGTCCGTCCGTACGCAATTTGTAGGCCTTTAAAATTAAGCTAGGAAGCTGAAATTCGGACCACATGCTCCCTAGGGCTCCGAAATGGTTAAGTGTAAAATTTTTTTGAATGCGCCCACTGCCACTCCCACAATTTAGAAAAAACAGTTTTAAAGCTAAACTTAGAGAGATAGAGCGTTATAACCTTCAGAAGATATGTAGGCACTACCCTCCTTTATAAGTTTTTTGCCACGCCTACTTTTTATGGGCGTTTTTCACTAAAAAGCTGTTATCTTCGAAAATGTTCATAGAAAGCGAAAAAAAATGTTTAGCAAGATATGTAGCCAATTTATTTCCAACATATCGTCCATACAAAGTTTTTGGCAACGCCCACTTTTTGGGGGCGCTTTTTCAAAAAATATTTTTTTTTGTAAATTTAATAGAATGAAATAAAATGCTATCCATCATCTTCTTAATGCTTTTTTCTTTGGGGCATATAGGGATATGGATAGGGTATCATACAGTTCGCCCCAAGCGGACTGTAGCCTTTTCTTATGTTTTATTTGAAAGTGTTTATGGTATTTTCAAATCCAAGTGAAAAGAACTTCAAAGTTCAGGATTGACTTCAATAACTATAATCTAATCAGAGTCTTTATTATAACCACGATGTGAGGCGTCATTTTAATCGCTGTCAAATCTCATATAATCGCGGCGCCCGTGAACACTCCCGTTGCTGAGAATAAAGAGTTCAAAGGTCTTTGCCAAAGAAATATATTTAAATACATAGTGACCATGAATATTGTACCTGACAGATATATGGACGTTTATTTTGATGCCTACAAGTTTATTAATTATATTTACTAAAGAGCTATAATAATATAATGACAATATAATGTGCCTAGCGAAAATTAGTTGGGCGAGGTGTTTGGCGACACACACAATGTTGCTTGCCGGAAAAATAAGCGCGAGTGACAATTTTACAATGAAGACCACCGCCATCCAGCACTTATGGCCTCATTAATTTTTTAATTTAAAACAATATTTTCAAGTTTGACTTCAAAAGAGGGGATTTTGTAAAATTTAATACTTATTTATCTGCAACTCACTGTTAAATTGTTTGTTTGATAGTTTTTAAAAAATAAGAGAAATGATGTATGGTGTATTCATAGACACTCAGGAAGTCAATTGGATTACTTAAGTTATGCAAAAGCAAGAGATAATTTTAATGATGCCTCCAGGTCAAAAAATTTACAATATTTGCAGAAGGTACAAAAAGACTTAAAAACCGACCTTAATAATTTTGGAGTTTCGTCAATAGTAAAAAGTACACTGAGTTTTATTCTACTTACATAACGGGCTCCCAAACCGTGAAGACTCCCTGCCTGAGGCACTGCAGACTTCTATTCTCTACAGTCCCGGACATGCTGCTTCCAGTTATCCAGATTAAGCGCTCTGACTTGGTCTTTAAAACGGAGATTCGGTCTTCCTTGTCATCTCTAACCTGGGGGCTGAGATTCGAAGATACTCTTGGCTCTCCATTGTCCATTCGCTCGACGTCCCATTCAATGTAGTCGCCGTGTCTTGGTTTTTTGGACAACATGCACATCTTGGTACAGCTTATGGAGTTCGCTGTTATATCTTCTCATCCTCGCACACAGGGCCAAATATTCGTGGAAAAATGTTTTCTTTTGAAGGATACCAGTTTTAACTCTCCTTTCCGGCTTATAGTAAAGCACTCGGCGCCGTATAGCAGAACTGGCAGGATAAGGGTTTTGTAGAACTTTGTCCTTTGTGTCAGTAGTTTTGAACCCATTTGCTTCGTCAAATCGAAGTAGCAGCGTTTTCGTAGGGTAATTCTATGCCGGATCTCCACTAAGATGTCATTGATAGAGTTAATGTTTACCTCGAGGTAGATGATCTCCTTAGCGACCTTGAAGTTGCTGCTACCAATAGTGACGTTTTGACGATAGATGCATGTTTGTTTGTTGATATCATTTGTTAAGTATTGTCCTCATTTACTTCAAAGCCAATTTCATCTATTCTTCAACAGCCGTGAAAGCTTCCAGCACGACACGCTGGCAGCGTCCGATGGTGTTTTTATTGTCCGCATATAACAGTAGCTCGACTGATCTGTTGAAGATAGTGCCTTCCGTGTTGACACCTGCTCTTGGCACTATCTGCTCAAGAACTAGATTGAAGAAATCGGCAGCGCATCTCCTTACCGAAATCGGTTGCATGTGCGCCGCATGTTTTCTAAGGTCACGCGACACAATTGGATAACTTTTACCGGGATCCCGAATTCGGCCATCGCCATGTAGACTTCCTGACGATGAATACTGTCGATCTGCCGGGCCGGAAGGCACACTGATACGTGCCGATTAGTGGATTGCAGAAGGGTTTGAGACGTTCACGATATGCCTCGATAGTTCTTGCAAGATATAGGATCGCTTTCACTCTCTCTACATGATGCCCAGCTGTTAATGCTGCTTAAATACATCTACTATTCCGTGCGCGTCGGTAACTAGGTTTCCATTGCTGATTCGAAGAGCCTGCGTTCTGGTCTTGAAGCCAGCAGTCAGTTGCTTTGCTTTCTTATAAAACCTCCGGATGTCCTTGAGCTGTGAGACTGCGTACTCTATTTTCTTTCTACGCAAGATCTTTTTCTCCTCTCTTCTCTAAGCCTGGTACTCTCCCCTTGATAACCTAGGGTGGTTTCGGCTACCTTTTGGATGATATCGCGATACTGAGACCACTGGGTGTTGGCATCTGTGTTAGTGGAATGCACACTGGTGAGTCGCTCACTCAGACGTTCTTTGTAGTCTCTGCCTCCTCCATGTGTGCTAAGCCGTCCAACAGCGAAATTCTTCTTCAGGGCAATTCGCAGCTTCTTCTCATTGGACCGTCGAGCTCTGAATCTAGCTGCAATAAGAAAATGGTCAGAATCGACGTAAGTGTGCACGTTCATGATGTTAGATGCGTGCCTCGCTTCGATGAACAGATGGTCAATTTGACTATTGTATTGTCATATAGATGTTTACTATTTTTTTAGATACACTTTCAGAAAATGTTACTTTAAAGCTTTTGGGAAACAATTTCACAAGCTGTACAGAAGGGAGAGATATTCTGATTTAACGAGGAAAGGTTATAAGGCCTTTCGAAGTTAGTTGGTTAAAGTCTAAAATGTAATAGCTTCTTTAAAGCTTGCTATTCCAAGTCAATAAGAAGATTCTCTATAAGGCTTCTGAATAGAAGCATAACATACAATCAATATAATGGGGATTTGAACCTGGGTTTAGATATCATATATGTAGATATTTATTTAAGTAGAAGAAAAGGAATGGAAATAATTAATCCTTATTAATTATTTCGGTATTTATTTCATGGATCAGGCAAGGCTCTCATAGACTTAGATAAGGATTATAAATAAGAACCCAAAAATATAACAAAATGTTTGTGAATGATAATATTTGAATAGCTCCTGTGGTAGTTATTATATACAATACCTATATCTACTTAATTAAATTTTTATCCGTTCAGTTTTTCAATGTTTACTTTCAAGCAGACCTACTTTTTTACATAAGATGAAATTATAGTCGGCATCAAGGTCGAAACAACCTATATAACTAGGTACATCTACGGTGTTTAAGATGATGAAATAGTATCAACTTATCAATTTTTAATCTTCACTTTGTACTAATCAGTTTGACCCAGTGGAGTCTCGAGTTCGAATCCTGGACAAGGCTAAGTAATTTTTCAATTTAATTCATTATTTATTTCCTCTTCAGATAAACTTTCAAGCAACTTGACGCTTTCATATGTTGGAAAATATTAATACGAGCAAATATATAATAATCGAAACGAAAAATATAATAAAAAAACTATGTAAATATGCGCGAATTTTTTTAATTTCGTTAAGATTTCCGTAATAACTTCAGTAAGTCCTTAAAGTAATATCTGAAAAGAAAGGATTACTTTTATAGAGCCTGTGAAGAAAGGTCTTAAGGAAAGAAAATAACTTCGCTAAAGTGCGCCAAATCGGTTTCCATAAGATCTTTTACAGTTGTTATGGAAATAAGAAAATACCTAGCTTTCCTTGGCCCTATTCGTCTATTGTGCTTAAAAAGTGTGTTAATCATCTGTTGCATCCATTGACTTAGTTTAATCGTTTATTGTCTCTGTGGGAATTTCATGTTGTTTGGAAAATGTAATTTGTAATACCTCTGCATAGGAAGGTTAAAAAAGAGGATATAGAAAACTATAGACGAATTGCAAGGCTATCGGTCATACCTAAAATATTTGAGGCATTGTGCTGTTATGTTAAAGTGTCTAATTCAATCAACATGGGTTTTCCAAGGGTGGGTCCATAGTAAGATTCCTGGAATTGAATCAGTTTTATAGCGATTGATTCCGAAACAAAAAATAAGTAGATTGTGTCCTGAGAATCTTTAAAAAATATCTAGAATGGGTTTCGACGATAAACTTGTGCCGCGGCTTAAGTCATATCAGTTATTCTACAGTTAATATCAGGGACACCTCAAGGAAGTCACTTAGGCCCTATTCCATTCATTTTTATTTATAAAAATATCTTTAGAACAGTTACAAGCATTGAAGATTGTCTTGATTTGTTAACTATTTTTTTTTTTTGAATATTAATAAGTGTAAAATTATTCTACCAATCCACCACAGGCGGGACACTAATGTTGAAGTCGACTTAAGCTTGACTTCACCCAGCATATCAGCATAATAACAAATAATGCAAATTCAATTCGAAATGGAAACAATTCTCAGACCCTTATGTTGTTAAATATTGAATATTCATGCCAAGTATGGGCACCCTTTTTAAGATGACATGTATGTTAATCGGATTGAAAAAATCCGGCAAAGATTTCTTTAATTTGCTTTCAGAGGCTTAGGCTGGCAAGATCCCTATAGTTTTGTTCCGAATACAAGTAGACTTATGCTCATAGACTTGGCCAGTCTTGAAAAGAGACGGTCGTATCTTTGTAAATAAGCTTATCGAGTGAAGAATTAATTCTTTTTACTTTTTATCGTTTCTTAACTTTATTATTTCACCCTTTAAATGTACCTTTTTCAATTTCTATTGCTCATTACCATACCAACTATAAAAGTTATTCAGCTTTTATAAATCTTTAAATAATAACAACTTATATGCAAGTTATTAAATTTTCTTATAAATCTGTAAGCTAATCAGTTAGTAAATAAATAAATAAAT
Organism: Ferdinandea cuprea; assembly: GCA_963576555.1. Classification (NCBI taxonomy): domain Eukaryota; kingdom Metazoa; phylum Arthropoda; class Insecta; order Diptera; family Syrphidae; genus Ferdinandea; species Ferdinandea cuprea. Next base: position 24,066,238 of record OY754960.1, read on the forward strand.
AAATTATTTGCTGTCGGTATTTTGGGTGTTAAGGAGGTTTGTGATATTCTTCGTGGATTTTTTATAAACTCAGGGCCCGTTAGCGTTTTCGTTGATAACTTGCTCCTTAAGTTTTAAACCAAAAAATTACGCACTCAACATTTGAACTGCTAAGAGGCAAAAACAAGAGTGGGCTTATAAATCAGAGAGTAATGGGAATATACAATTTCCGTCTTCCTTTCTCCAAATTGATATATCTGCGAACACAAGACAAAATTGGGAAGATACTAAGCGATTTTTTTTAATTAATTAATGTTATGATAAATTTTTTATGAAATATTAATATATTTTTTCAAAATCCTTTCCACAATTTGGTCCTGAATTTGTCCCTGGTATATAAGTTACATTTTGAAGACACCTATCGTAATCTCGAAAAAGTGCAGACCAATTCATATCTGTGACAAAAATGTTACTAATGTTTGATTGTTCCTTATGTCCTTAGAAAGAAAGTCTTTTAGCCGAAAAACTGTGCTCAATCATATCATTGTATGTACATATGTCCCTTCTGTGCATACTTCTTCTTAGAAGGTAGAGAAGTTTCGAGAAGTGGGTTTGACGGCAACTTTGTAAAGACTCCGTCGCGAAATATGCATTTGACACAAAACATAAAAATATAGAAGAAAAGAGGACATTTTAAACGCAAAAATTAAATTTTGTTTCTTTATTGGTGTACATTTTAACGAAGTTCAATGAGAATGAGGTCGACTTTGGATAGCTTTTTGCTTAATGACGGTGACGATGTCTCAACCTACGAACTGTTTTGTAACGGTAACCATCATCAGCAAGAGGAGCGGATTGTCCTTCTTCACCTGGAGGCAGATATTCGTTGGTTGGGAGTTCGTTGACATCACGACGACGCCTGTGACGGAGCTTCTTCACGGTCCTGTAACGGTATCCATCATCGGCAAGAGGAGCAGATTGGCCTTCTTCACCTGGAGGCAGATATTCGTTGGATGGGAGTTCGTTGACATCACGACGACGCCTGTGACGGAGCTTCTTCACGGTCCTGTAACGGTAACCATCATCGGCAAGAGGAGCAGATTGCCCTTCTTCACCTGGAGGCAGATATTCGTTGGTTGGGAGTTCGTTGACATCACGACGACGCCTGTGACGAAGCTTCTTCACGGTCCTGTAACGGTAACCGTCATCGGCAAGTGGAGCAGATTGTCCTTCTTCACCTGGAGGCAAATATTCGTTGGTTGGGAGTTCGTTAACATCACGACGATGCCTATGGCGCAACTTCTTTACAGTTTTATATCTATATCCATCAGCGGAGAGTTCGCTATCACCACCTGGCGGCAAATATTCAGCATTTGGAGCAGCTTCATTTGTTGGTGGCAAGTAATCAGCTGGAGGAGCAGCTGCTGCTACTGCGAGAACCGCAACGAATGCGACTACGAAAAATTTCTGAAATATGGAAATGACTAAGATATGAAGTTCTATTATTTGCAAAAGTTAAATTTACCATTTTTCGATCTAAGCCTGTCTATCCAGAAGAGAATGACTTAGTTGAATGATATCAGCAGAAGATCGCTTCGGTTATTTATATGTGATTCTCAACAGCATTTAAAAAAATATTTTTTATTTTTATTTTTGCAAAACCAATTGTTCGCTTGAGATAGTTTAACCAGTTACCAAAAGTCGAAAGTACTATCGAGTATCAATTGAACGTGATCTCATGAGCCGTTTTTTTTTTAATTTTATTTAACTCTGTTTTATGTAAATCATAAAATAATTCAGCACTACAAAGAAGCCCGTTATGAGTAATGTGTTATGGGGCGACATATCTTCAACTAGAGTAATTAATTCATGGTTGAATATATTTATGTATTGTTGGTAATTAATATGCCTCATAGCTACTCGATATCTATTTACAGTAAAGTTAATAAATAACGTAATGCTTGTGTAAAGTTGTTTCAAATTTCGATAAAATTACCATTTGAAGCTACTCCCAAAAGTAATATAGCCGAATAGTAAATTATATAGTCTGCAGCTGTTTTGATTATATGTTCGTAAGAAAATATGAAAAATAATAATAATCATAAAAAATAAAACACCGATTTGATTTATAGGTCATGTACTTTTAATAGAAATTTATTCCTAAACAGGACTTTATGTGCAAAGGATTTGACTTGAATACGATTTAACTATTAAATCACCCTCAACATCACCCTTTTCTAGGTACAAGATCATAGCGATATACCATCTGTGATGATCCAGCATTCCGAATGTCCGAACATTACGAGGAGCAAACATCGATTCCGACCACTACCTAGTCGGTGCAAAACTTAGAGTACGAACCTCCATGGAAGCTCTCAGGGGAACACCAACTACGCCGAGGAAATTCAATGTTGGATGACTCAAATCGGAAGAGACCGCCGCAGCCTATGCCGGCCGCGTATCCCTTGAGTTGCGATAAATCCTTCTTCAAATGATATGAGCCCGGAAGACCAATGGCAGCTATGTCAACAAGCCATAAGAAGTACTGGGACAGAGGTATTGGTCTTCTCACAGCCTACTCCCAGAAACACCTGGTTCGACTCCGAATGTGCTCAGGCAAACAAAGCTAAACCGGAGGCATACAAGTCATGGCTCCAGGGATATACTAGAGCCACCAAAAATCTCTATATTCAGCAAAGGAAGGTTGAGAAACGCTTACTCATGAGATGTAGAGATGTTTTTGCAGAAAAGAGGTGCGAAACTTCTACAGAAGAGTGAAACAGTCTACATCACGGTTCACAAGCCGCACTGGGCCCTGCAAAGATCAGGATGGAAATACCATAGTGAAAACGAACGGGATATTAGCCAAATGGAGGGACTACTTTAACCAGTTCTTAAATGGCGATGACAGCCAAGATACCGCCCAAGATCTAGATGACTACCATGATCTATAACCGCCCGACGAAAATGAAATCAAAGTAGCCATTACATTACCAGTGAACCAAGCAGCTGGATGCGATAGTTTACAAGATGAACTTTTTAAGCACTCTGGAGATGAGCTGTTCAGAAGCATACACCAACTCATCTGTAAAATATGGTCGGAGGTAAAATCCGTCTCAAGGTCTCAAGCCCTTTGCTGATGATCTAATAGGTCCTTTCCAATGCGGCTTTGGACCTGGAAAACCTACCAAATATTTACATTACGCCAGATCCTGGAGAAAACCCAAGAATATAACATCGACACTCACCACCTGTTCGTCGATCTTAAAGCAGCCTACGACTGTGTTAAAAGATACGCCTTATCATAATGAAGTTGGAGAATGCTTGATGTTCTATCAAAGTTGGCAGAGACTCTACTGAAACCTTCGAAACTACCAGAGGGCTTAGACAAGGCGATGCACTGTCGCTGTATTGTGCTTGAAAATATAATACGGAGCACGCATGCCAGTACATAGAGCACCATTTTTAATAAATCGACACAATTACTTGGGTTTGCAGACGACCTTGACGTGATAGGAAGATCGAATCGAGCAGTAACCAGTGCATTCACTAGTATGGAGTTAGCAGCAAGCAAAATGGGTTTCTGAAAATAAACGAGGACAAGACGAAGTATATGCTCTCATCAACAAAAGTCCAATCCCAGGACCGACTTGGTCAAAACGTGACCATTGATAGGTATAACTTCGACGTAGTCAGTGAATTTGACTATCTAGGCACTGCTCTAAACTCAGGCAACAACATCAGCGCGGAAATCAAACGCTAATCCCTGTTTCTTTGGGGTGAATAAACAATTGAGAAATACAACCAGAGACAATTGAGAAATACAATCGAGAAGAACCAAGGAGACGTTGATAGAACACTCATCAACCCGGTCCTGCTGTATGGTGCAGAAGCATGGACCCTCTCCCAATCGGATGAAAAATCACTTGGAGTTTTCGAGAGAAAAGTTCTGCGTACGATTTATGGTCCTGTCTGCGTAAACCAAAAAGACAACATTTGGCCAAGAAGATACAACGACGAACTAAGTAAAATACAAATGCAACGACTAAGATGGCTGGGCCATGTAGAGCGAATGGGCATCCATGCCCCAGCGCGAAAAGTCTTCAACGCCAAACCACAGGGAGTCAGAAGCCAAGGTAGACCTCCGACAACTTGGAGTGCGAAATTGGAGACGGAAGGCTAGAGATCGAGCCGGCTTGAGGGGTATATTGAGCAAGGCCTATGAGCACCACGCTCTAGTTGAGCCAGCAAAAGAAGAAGAAGAAGTAGATCACAGCGAGGTACTAGAGAACTGTGAAGCTTGACGAAGCTTAATCATGCTGATGCGCTATAAAAACTAACTAGTGAAAGAACATACTAAACTTACAACCCATATTTTCATCAACTTATTGTAAATGATTTAACTAAAAACCTTTGGGAAAGACGTTACGCCTACGCCTCTCAGCTTCCTCTAATGAACACAATAAGTAATTTCTTTGGCCAAATCATGCATTGCCCACAAAGTTGTATATCTCCAAGTTGACAATTTTTTTACTGTCATTCAGAAAGGAAAACAATCTATACCTTCTACGGTTCCCATACGATAATTAATTTTGCTTTTACGGGAATTTATTGGAGGTCATGATCTCATCAAGTAAAATGCAGCATCAGCTCGTTTTTACTTTCTAAAATAGATAAATAAATCTATTTATTTGTATGCGAAATGAATTAATTAGAGCATGCGGATGTAGTCAAAAATCTAGGAAAACAAAAGCGCTGCTCTTCAGGTCACATTGACTTGATACTCGATAATACTTTCGATTTTAATCTCATAGAACTGCTTCAAGTGAATGAATTGTTTTGGAAGAACACGCATATAAATAACTGAAGTTAACAACTATCGATATCATTCAACTGGGTCGTTCTCTTCTGGATAGACAAGCACAGATCGAACAATGGTAAAGTTAATCTGAAGTAAAAAAAAATGCAAACTAACTTATTTTTAAAAAAATTACAGAAATTCTTTGTAGTCGCATTCGTTGCGGTATTTGCAGTAGCAGCAGCTGCTCCTCCAGCTGAATATCTACCACCTACCAATGAAGCTGCTCCAAATGCTGAATATTTGCCGCCGGGTAGTGATAGCGAACTCTCCGCTGATGGATATAGATATAAAACTGTAAAGAAGTTGCGTCATAGGCATCGTCGCGAAGTTGGTGAACCTTCATCCAACGAATACCTCCCACCAGTTGAGGAGGGACAAGTCGGTACTGCTGGCGCTGAAGATAGTTCTCCCCTTGCCGCTGATGGATATCGTTACAAAACTGTTAAGCGATACCGTCTAAGACGTCGTCGTGATGTTAACGAACTCCCAACCAACGAATATCTGCCTCCAGGTGAAGAAGGCCAATCTGCTCCACTTGCCGATGATGGATACCGTTACAGGACCGTGAAGAAGCTCCGTCACAGGCGTCGTCGTGATGTCAACGAACTCCCAACCAACGAATATCTGCCTCCAGGTGAAGAACTACAATCTGCTCCACTTGCCGATGACGGTTACCGTTACAGGACTGTGAAGAAGCTCCGTCACAGGCGTCGTCGTGATGTTAACGAACTCCCAACCAACGAATATCTTCCTCCAGGTGAAGAAGGCCAATCTGCTCCACTTGCCGATGATGGATACCGTTACAGGACCGTGAAGAAGCTCCGTCACAGGCGTCGTCGTGATGTCAACGAACTCCCAACCAACGAATATCTGCCTCCAGGTGAAGAAGGACAATCTGCTCCTCTTGCTGATGATGGTTACCGTTACAAAACAGTTCGTAAGTTGAGGCACCGTCGCCGTCATTAAGCAAAATTCTTCCCAGAATTGACCTCATTATCATCCAACCTCGTCTTAAATGCACATTAATAAAGAAACATGATTTTATAGACAATGCATTTTTTCCTCTCGTGAATATTGCTGATATTGCTAAGCCACTTACAGATTGGCACTTTATTTATATAAGTCCTACTCATTTTTTTGGATCTTGGTCAAATATTTAGCTCAGCTTCAACAAAACAAAACAAGCTTAGTGGTCTCGTCTTAAAATCCTTATTACATATTGTCGAGATTGTGGTATTCTTTATAGATATAAATTAAGCTAGCCTTGGATGTCCTTGTAGTTGGACTTGTTCCCTGATGTATTTAAGTCTGAGTCTGTTGAAATAAATTACAGCATTAGCTAGTGATAAAATGCAAGCTCAGTAAATATATTCAGCAGTAGAATTACTAGCTCAGACAAATTATTTTCAAATGACGGATTTTGCAAAATATTTCAAAAAAACTGCTCAAAACGGGTTTTTAATTGTTGTCTTGTCGCGCATAAAGAAAAAGAAGAAAGGAAAAGACGACAGTCTAAAGGTCCGCAACGTTTTTTTGTTTTCAACTAGTGCTTATTTCGCGAATGGTAACACTTAGCTCATGTCTGATTTGACAGATAATTAGTTTTCTTCTTCCGCTGAACGAATATGGTTGTGTATACGCTTGAACAACGCTGGGAAATATTGCGACATTACTTTGAAAATCATGGTAATGTTGCAGAATGTGTGCGAAAATTGCGTACGGATTTTGGAAGAAGAGAAGCACCGTCAGCTCCGTATGTTCATTATCTTGTGAAAAAAGTGAAAGAAACTGGCATCCTCATCGATCAACCAAAGCGTTAAAAGCCAAAAACAGTGCGTACACCCGAGAAAATTGCTGCTGTGGCAGAAAGTGTGCGTGAAGCGCCATCTACATCAATTCACCGTCGTTCTCAACAATTAAATATTTTGGAGACGTATTTTGCATAAAGACCTTGGTATGACGCCATACAAAGTCCAATTGGTTCAGGAGTTGAAGCCAACTGACCATCCAATGCGTTTTTGCTTCGCTAAGTGGGCCTGCGATCGACTTAGAGAAGACGGCGCTACGTGCCACACAGCCGAAGCTACATTCGATGTTTTGCGCCCTGTTTTTGAAGATCGCATTATCAGCCGCAGAGCTGATGTCGTTGGGCCACCGCGGAGCTGCGATTTGACACCGTTGGACTATTATTTGTGGGGTGCCGTAAAAGATAAGTGCTACGCCGACATGCCAGAGACAATTGACGCTTAAAAGGATAATATTCGTGAAGCCATTGGTGAAATACAGCTGCACACAATCGGTTATATGCTTAAAAATTGGACCGATCGTGTAGGCTACTGCATGGCCAGCCGAGGCAGCCATTTGAATGAAATTATTTTCCATTATTTTACCGGAAGGATTGTACTTTCAAATAAAAAAAGAAATTTGAGAAAATATTCAGTAGGTTTTTTTTAAAGCATTTTCAAAAAAAAAACTTATTTGGCGGATCCTATACTAAATACTTGCGTCTCTTGAATCAAACGAAATGAATGCATCCATAAACTCGAGTAATTCGAGTGTCTGCGGCTGTGCCAAATTTTCCATTCCGCTTTACGCTTCATTTCACACTCTTTTCACATACCAATTGTTCAAAATAAAAAAAATATTAAAATCGTTAGAACCGTTTTTGAGAAAACGAATTTAATTCAAATTTAAGAAAATCGTACAACAAATTATTTCAAAAATTTAAAAAAAAACAGTAATTTTTTTTTGAGTTTCCTTCAATACTTTTCGAGATATTGTCAGTTTTATAAATTACCGTTAATCGATTTTTTTTCCAAAAACTGAGTACGCAGTATTTTTGACCTCATCCCAATTATTCTTAGTACAAAAAAGGGCCTTGAAACCATTTTCAAGAAAAATAGTGATAAGTGATTTTCACAAAAAAAAAATTGTATGGCAGGTACTGTTATTTCAAACGATAAAGCAAAAATAAAAAGATGCTCCGAGACGTGACCCACAGAACCTTATATACAAACTTTGAAGCAAATCCGTCAAACCGTTTCGTCACACGGCCCCTGGACAGACAGAGAGACAGACAGAAAGACCCACGGAAGACATTGGCGGACCCACTTTTTAGACTTCTCAGTTTTGAGTTCTCTTTAGTATATTAATAAATACGAGAAAGTTGATATATGTAGGTACGATTGGTTGAACATATTTTGATATCCCAATTACCAATTTTAGGGGAACAACCTTTTAAGGGGGTGTCCTTTTTTGCATCGTTATTTAGGGCGATTATTTTTCGATTTGAGTTTCTTAAGATATAGAATAATTCTGGTGTACTGAAGTCATGAATTTCCTTCGATTTGAGCCGAAACGAGTTTAACCCCTCCTTCTTATATCAAGCTCCGTTTTTTTGTTTTTACGTTTGGCATTTGTCGAAAATAAGACATTAAACGGGAATTTCAGCTTTTTTAAAAGGAACCCTCACCCCTATTCAAAACCGCAAAACATATTGACCCTCCTTCTATTAACGGCATAAGCTTAACGTTCTCCAGGGAAGCTAAATATCTGGGTCTGATTCTAGACAAAAAGGCTATTTGGATGCCTGGTATCCAGGTAAAAATTAAGAAAGCTACAGTGACATTCGTCCAAGAAAGCCATTGGGAATAAACAGCCTTTAACCTCATATCACTGACTGGAGTAATTGTACCATCAGAGTGTGCATAAATCTGTCTGGATCAACTTAGCAAAGTTAGGCTAAATGAACGAATCAAAAACTAATAATGGAGTGGGGTGTGTTATTACCTCTGATTGACTGAACCTGGGTCTCTCTTCCGTCTTTATTATCATTGCAGTGTCTTCCAGGCGGAAATAATGTCTTACCGGCGCTACAGTCTGGAGTGGACTTGGGCCTCATCTAATATGCAATTAGTGCGGTTTTTGGATAGCCGCCTCCAGTTGCGCACTCCAAGTTGGTTGACTTCGGCTTCCATTTGTGCGCACCACCGAAGGCAAAGCCTTCTGCGTTGTCTCCGGACATGCAGTCGGATTAGAGTCGAAGATTCTGCGGGCTGGAGCATTGGTGTTCATTCGCTCTTCATGTCCCAGCCATCTCAAACGTCCAATGCTCAGTTTTTTGGCAAGATCGATGTCGCTGTACAGCTCGTAAAGTTCATTGTTGAATACTCTTCTCCTTAATCCGTCAAAGCATACGGGACCAAATGTGAGGAGATGTCATTTTCAGATTAGATAGCAGAGCCGAGAAAGACAAAGCCCCTAACTACCTCATAGTTCTAAAAGACATTCTGGCCTATTCGCCGATGTTGGCTGTCCCTTTTTGTTGACAGCATATACATACTTTGTTTTACGCTCCTTTACGGCTAACCGATTTTTCCGCTTCTGTTCCTATACTCGCATATTCACCAGTGACCGCTAGCTGTATTCTGCTCTATAGCTGCTGTCATACGCGGCTTTAAAATCAATAAAAGACGGTGGGTATCGATCTTCTTAGGTTTTCTCAAGGATCTGCCCTAGAGTGAATATTTGATCAATTGTGGACTTACCGGGCCTAAAATCGCATCGTTGACAACAGTCAGACGCTATCCTCACTTCATTTTGTGGTCGGGTTAACGGAATTCTAGTCTTTCATCATCAATATTGAATGGTTCGCCCTGCCTGACAGCGGAATTTGTGTCGTCTTCTCCATTAAGCAGTCTGCAGAAATGGTTTTTTCTATATCCTCAGCACCCAATGTGTCTCTTTGTTCATCTCTACAGGTTTCTTTATTTTTTTGGGTATTGTTACTTTGACACATTGGTTGTACCTCTTGGTAAAACTTTCCAACATTATTCCTAAAGTAACAGCTCTCTATTTCCTCGAGCGCGCGATTCTCGTTCTCTTTGTTTTTTCTCCAGAGAAGTCGATGCTCTTCCCTCCTCTTTTCATCGTATAGCTCACGAGCTGCTCACGTCCTTCTTCTATGCTGGCCGCTCGAAATGTTCGGACATCTAAAATACTAAACTTTCTTTGGTAGAATCGTCCTTTTTCTCTGTCGGGTTGTGGGCGCCTATAAGGCTGATGTTAATGAATTTAGCTTTGATGCGGATTGTTATAAGGCTTTCACTCACGTGTCAAAAGCGAAGCGTATATGATTTTTGTGTTTATTAAGCAAAGCAATGTACATCATACTTTTTCATCGCACATCGACATTTTGCTGAAGATTTTGCGGAAGTTCTCTGTCGCGACTTCTCTTCCTTAAGTCCGCGCATTTATAAAACTCGATGCAGCAGATTAATCTACTGACTTAGTTTATCGAAAACATGATTTGTCGAGCAAGCTACATTTATAAAAATGCAGTAAGATTCCTGAATAAGTTTATGAATAAAAATGCTCGACTTTTTCTATATTAAGATTTTTTTTTTAATTTCATGATTTATGCTTTAAGTGTGATGAGAATGTGGTCAACTTTAAATAAAATGTTCGTTTAATGACGATGACGATGTCTCAACCGACGAACGGTCTTATACCTATAGCCATCATCAGCCAAAGGAGCAGATTGTCCTTCTTCACCAGGAGGAAGATATTCGTTGGTTGGGAGTTCGTTGACATCGCGACGACGCCTGTGACGGAGCTTCTTTACGGTCCTGTAACGGTAACCATCATCAGCAAGTGGAGCAGATTGGCCTTCTTCACCAGGAGGCAGATATTCATTGGTTGGGAGTTCGTTGACATCGCGACGACGCCTGTGACGGAGCTTCTTCACGGTCCTGTAACGGTAACCATCATCAGCAAGAGGAGCAGATTGTCCTTCTTCACCTGGAGGAAGATATTCGTTGGTTGGGAGTTCGTTGACATCACGACGACGCCTGTGACGGAGCTTCTTTACGGTCCTGTAACGGTAACCATCATCAGCAAGTGGAGCAGATTGGCCTTCTTCACCAGGAGGAAGATATTCGTTGGTTGGGAGTTCGTTGACATCGCGACGACGTCTTAGACGGTATCGCTTAACAGTTTTGTAACGATATCCATCAGCGGCAAGTGGAGAACTATCTTCAGCGGCAGCAGCACCGACTTGTCCTTCCTCAACTGGTGGGAGGTATTCGTTGGATGAAGGTTCACCAACTTCGCGACGATGCCTATGACGCAACTTCCTTACAGTTTTATATCTATATCCATCAGCGGAGAGTTCGCTATCACTACCCGGCGGCAAATATTCAGCATTTGGAGCAGCTTCATTTGTTGGTGGCAGGTAATCAGCTGGAGGAGCAGCTGCCGCTACTGCGAGTACCGCAACGAATGCGACTACGAACAATTTCTGAAATATAAAGCCAATATAAGTAATGAAGTTATATAGAGATTTATGAATCACTTTACCATTTTCCGAATCAAATATCTATCCAGGAGTGATTAACTTTGAAGTTAGTTGAATGATACCATTTGAATGGAAATGTTTGATATTTATATGAAATCTTTAACCGTAGCTGTAAATATTTATATGCGAAAAAAATCTAGAGTAATTTCAAGCACCACTTCAAGTTAATCTGAAGCAGTATTTATATTTTTCAAAGTGAAGACATTCGCTTAGAAGAGAATACTCATTTCAGTTTTGTCAGTTAGCTTGGTGTACAGAAGTCCATTATATTTCAAGAAGCTGCGCGAACACTTAAATGCAACTTGAACTGATTAAGCGAATTATTAATATTTTATTTTTCTTATAACAAACACGAACTTAAAGAATACAAATACCCTCTTCATATTTAACTGTATATATCTAAAACATTCTTGAGGATGTACTGATGAGCCTTCCTGGCATGGCGGGTGTTGCGGTTGAAACTTTTTAAGGGAGAAATACAACTGGCTATTTTATTTGAGCAATTATGCTGGAAGTGTAGTAATATTGACATGGTCTCATTCGAAACGTGCATTGTATTTCTTTGCATCTATTCACAGTTTAATAGTATCATAGTTTCAGTTTGTGTTTATTTATACCCTATCGTAAGGGTATATTAATTTTGACACTTAGTTAGTAGCAACCCTTAATATTCGTCGTAGACCCCTAAACGTATACATACTTATGATCAGGATCAATACTAAGACGAATGTCCGTCAATCTGTACGCAATTTTAAGGCCTTGAAATCTAAGCTAGGAAGCTATGGTTCCGATACTTAAGAGAAAGTTATTGCGATCGTGCGGAAATTTTGAACTCAAACTGAGTATGAGGGATGATATTACGACTATAGAGAAGTAAAAAAAAGCGGGTCCGTCATTGCCCGCCGTCGGTCTGCCTGTCTGTCCGGGCGGCGTATGGCGAAACGGTTCGACTTATTTGCTCTTGCGGTTACATCTCTCGGCGTTGTTTTATATTTTCCCTTACCGTTTAAAATAACAGATCCTACCATCCAATTTCCAATGACTTATCACAATTTTTTTTAGAAAATGGTTTCTGGTATTTTTTATCAAGGGTACTTGGGATTAAGTATCGAGATTTATGTTCTAATTTCTATCTTTAATTGCAATTTCTCATTCAAAAACAAACGCATTCTCATATCTCATGGAGTCAGCAACATTCCTAGGCCAGCGACATCATAAGATAATATCATGTTTTCTTTAATCTATTTATTTTTTTTGCTTAAAAGACTACTCCGTTGCGAAGCAAAACAAAATTCGTAGAATGCAACTTGATGGCAGCACTCATCGTTGTTCATTGTCGGCAATTCGGTGCTCTCTATACGACACATTGGATTTACAAGGCGTTAACCCCATACAGCTGACTCAGCAATGTCTGGCTTGTGTTTCAAAACTAAGGTTTCGCCGCTTTGAATGTGGCTGGTCGCAACGAGTTCGTTTTCAATTCGCCAGTTAACCGGTCACAAAATAGAACTTGTTCCAGTATTTCTCTTAAAAAGCAATAAAAATATTTAATTAAAATTTATTTGTTTCATCATTATCGTCTTTAATCTTAACCAGATGCAAGACAGGGCCAAAAATACTGCATACTCAGTTTTTGGCAAAAAATTCGAATAATGGTAGTTTGTAAAACTCCCAATACCTCAAAAATTAACAAAGGGAATTCCGAAACATTTTACCATTTTTTTTTTATGATATTAAGGTGAACAAATTCGCGTGCTTCGATTTTTGAAATTATTTTTTTTTTCATATAACGATTTTCTTAAATTTAAATTTAGTTCGTTTTCTCAAAAACAGCTCTAACGATTTACATAATTTTTTTTATTTTGAACAATTATGTCTGTGCCGTTTTTAAGAGAATCCGATTTTTCAAAACCTTTAAAGTGATTTATATAAATTTGGTACGTGATCAAATGTTACCATTCTTTTAGAGGCGATTCAAAATAGCACCTGTACCTGTACCGAGAAAGTTTCGTATGATCATCTTGTCGAATTTAAAATTATTGTTGTTAAAGGCCTACGGGTAAAGACCCCTAAGATAAATACAAATTTCTTATATAAGCCTCCTTGAATGGGTAAGAGTACCCACAAACCCCTAAAAAAATTGTTAAATCCCTGTCAATTAATTTTTTTCTTTTCTATCACTATAAGACTACATTATCATGTTTTCCAGAATTATGGCTAAAAGCAAAAAATACCGTCTAACTGATACAGTATTAGAAGTTCGTGTCGTGCTGAGTCAGTAAGTCTGGACAAAATATTTCATCTTCCTGTCTATACCTTTTACATTTTTAACAATAGATAATAATTCATAATAAAAATAAAAATAATTATCTGTTCAAGTAGAGTCGCATGTTTGCCTAACGCGAAACACTTTTTAATGTTTGCCACTTAAGACACAACGGTTTTCTGTGTAGCGACAACAGAGTTAAGTGATAGTTAATTATGTGCGAAAAGATCTTCAGAATCAAATACAATTAATACCCGGTCTTCACTTTCGATTTCTGGTACATCTTGAAACCAATTCGTGCGAACAATTAGTTTAGCGAAATATATTCAAATAGATGGGAAGATCGCATATAAATAACTCAAGCTTACCTCAGCTGATATCATTCAAATAAGTCATTCTCTTCTGAATAGACAGACTTAGATCGAAAAATGGTAATAGGAAATATTAGTAAATTTAAATATTATAATAACTAAATTCAAAATTTCAGAAATTGTTCGTAGTCGCATTCGTTGCGGTATTCACAGTAGCAGCAGCTGCTCCTCCAGCTGATTACCTGCCACCAACAAATGAAGCTGCTCCAAATGCTGAATATTTGCCGCCGGGTAGTGATAGCGAACTATCCACTGATGGATATAGATATAAAACTGTGAAGAAGTTGCGCCATAGGCATCGTCGTGATGTTAACGAACTCCCAACCAACGAATATCTGCCTCCAGGTGAAGAAGGGCAATCTGCTCCTTTGGCTGATGATGGATACCGTTACAGGACCGTGAAGAAGCTCCGTCACAGGCGTCGTCGTGATGTCAACGAACTTCCAACCAACGAATATTTGCCTCCAGGTGAAGAAGGACAATCTGCTCCACTTGCCGATGACGGTTACCGTTACAGGACCGTGAAGAAGCTCCGACACAGGCGTCGTCGTGATGTCAACGAACTCCCAACAAACGAATATCTGCCTCCAGGTGAAGAAGGGCAATCTGCTCCTTTGGCTGATGATGGATACCGTTACAGGACCGTGAAGAAGCTCCGTCACAGGCGTCGTCGTGATGTCAACGAACTTCCAACCAACGAATATTTGCCTCCAGGTGAAGAAGGCCAATCTGCTCCACTTGCCGATGATGGTTACCGTTACAGGACCGTGAAGAAGCTCCGTCACAGGCGTCGTCGTGATGTCAACGAACTTCCAACCAACGAATATTTGCCTCCAGGTGAAGAAGGACAATCTGCTCCACTTGCCGATGATGGTTATAGGTACAAGACCGTTCGTAGGTTAAGACACCGTCATCGTCATTAAACAACAAACCGTTCAAAGTCGACTTCGTTTTCATTAAACTTCGCTTAATAAAAAAAATTATGAAAAAAATATTTCAAATATCTACTTAGTGCTTAGTTTTTAACATCATATACTAGATATGAAGCTGTAATACAGAGTGTTACCGACTTTATTTTCAAAACTTCGGAAATTATTTATGGACATCACAAAACAGACGTATACCATCCATTTATGGATATAGTTTAAGAAAAACAATGTGGTTCCGCAGTAATTGTCTGCAATGATCAATTGGTATTCAATGATTAGGGATACGAACTCCTGTAAGGGCTAGGCCCGGAGATTTTAAAAATATAGTTCGTCTTTACCCCACAGATAACGACACCCAAAGAGACTTTTTATACCCTATCCTAAGGGTATATTAATTTTGACACATAGTCTGTAACACCCCTTAATATTCGTCGTAGACCCATAAAAGTATATATATTTATGATCAGGACCAAACCCTAAGACTATTTAGCAATTTCCGTTCGTCCGTCCGTACGCAGTTTATAGGCCTTTAAAATTAAGCTAGGAGGCTGAAATTTGGACCATATATTCACTAGGGCTTCGAAATGGTAAAGTGTAAAATTTTTTAAAATACGCCCACTGCCACGCCCACAATTTAGATAAAACCGTTTTAAAGCTAAACTTAGAGAGATAGAGCGTTATAACCTTCAGAAGATATGTAGACACTGCCCTCCTTTATAATTTTGTCATATAAAGTTTTTTGCCATGCCTACGTTTTGAGGGCGTTTTTCACTTAAATTGTGTATTCTTCGAAAAAAAGTTGTTGGGTACGCCCACTTTTTGGGAGGGTTTTTTAAAAAAAATTTTTTTTTATAAATATAATGAAATAAAATGCTATCCATCATCTTCTTAATGCTTTTTTCTTTGGGGCATATAGGGATGTGGATAGGGTTTCATACTGTTCGCCCCAGGCTGACTGTAGGCTTTCCTTATGTTTTTTATTTAAAAATTGTAACTTCAGTGGGTGCAGTGGCTTAGTGGTTATGTGCGTTGGACCACTAAGCGAGAGGTCGGCGGTTCAAATCCCGACCTGTACCACCTGAAAGTTTTTATTCGCTGAGTAAGAAATGTCATGAGAAGCTTCTTAAAAATAAATTGCCGTTCGGAAGCGGCATTAAACTGTAGGTCCCTTTCAATCGTGTCAGAAAAATACTTCTTCGTACACACAATGGTTGGAGAAGCTAGGCTTTAGGTCCTTATGACTATCCTAAACTAACATTTATTCGAACACTACCAGGGATTTGCTTGACACTTCAGACAGCCATCGAAAAATAAAACCTAATAAAACATTATTACCATTTTGCAAAACCTCAGATTTCAATGCGGTGTGAAAATGGTACAAGTTTGGGTTTAATTAGACCTAATGCGCCCTTTGCCATTTTGTTCTTTGTACATTTACTGCTGCCAAACTATTTATCAATGTAAGCGAATGCTTACAAATTTTGAATCGCTGCAAACAATTTTTAGGTTTAAAGAAATTCTAAACATTTAAAATCTGGCGGCCCGGAGAAATTTCTGCTGAGCCCGCGGCCCGGAGATTTGAACAAATTCCCGGAGTTTCCGGGGCAATATACCCCTGTTGGTAACCCTAGTTATAGTAGCTAATAATAATAATTATGTACGTAACTGCAACCAATGCTCGATGCCTGTCCATCACTGTTAGTCAAATGATTTCCTCTGTAAAAAGAACTTACCGAATTTACTTGTTTCATAAAAAAAAATTTTAACAAAAAAAAAAGTCTGAAAATATGTTTTTCAAAATATTTATTTGAATTGTGTGGAGGGAAACGAAAACAAGAAGGAACATTTTTGGTAGCTAAGTAACATTATGCCTTTTATTATTATTATTATTATTGCTTATATCTAGTCTTTGAGGTTTGGGTGCAAACGCGAACGTGAAGCAACAATGATTTTTCGCTTAATCTCTGCGCTGATGTCATTTTGGGGGCCACTTTCCAAAGAGGTAGCACGCTTTGAAAGTTAATTTTTTTTTAGAGGTAGATAGCGGCTGTAGTAGAACATATTCAAAATGTAAAAGAAAGGAAACCTCCCTAAATCGTAAAAAAAATGTTTAATGTTTTTGTTTTAACCCAACTTTTCAACCAAACAAATTTTTTATTGTTATGAAAAACATAAATTTTCAATCAGATGGAATAAATATTGATGAATACAATATGGCAACAGTACCTGGGTGGCTCGCTTCGCGGGCTAAGGGAATTTCAAACCTCTTTCCGCAGGCGGCAAGTACCGCCGGGTATTTGCTTTTCTTCAGGCAGGCGCCTATGGCAACAGTGTGTGTGGCAACACTCACCCCAAAATTGGTTTAAAAAGGATTTTAAAACTTCCTCGGGCTTAATCAAAAAATTCCCCAAAATTCAACAAAAAACGAAAAATTCCCTACAAAAATCAAAAAATAAACTCCGATATTTTATCATTAAACAAAGAGAAGTGTAAAATATCGCAAAACAAACAATTTTGCTGCATTTCGATGAACGCAACCATACATCCACATTTTCCTGTCATTTCAGTGCAAAAAGTGTAAACTTTAAACCAATCATTTTATTTTAAATATCCATCTCCTCGCATTCAGATTTTGGAATTATTATTTTTAACAGTTATATTTAAATATATTTAAATATATTCGTATGTGCAAATTCGTGCTACCTCTTTGGAAAGTTGACCCTCATTTTACGAAGTAAAAGTAGAATCCATGTAGACCAATTCATTAACTACTTCGAAGTTGTATCTGTCGATCGTGACGTTTTATGCGCGTCGTCGATGTTAAGATTAAGAGTCCTTCCTCGATGACAGCATATGCTTCGTTTTGTCCTCATTTACAGACAGACATATCTTCACCGCCTCCGTTTCAATACTTGCAATTGCAAATACGCCTGCATTAACAGCTCGCTGCGATCAATATCGTAAACATATGCCAGCAGTTAAACAGACTTTTGCAAAATTGTACATCTGGGTTGGAATCGGCTAAGGTGATTGTTGATAGTTGACAATCAAAATCATCACTTGCTCCATGTAAGGTGATTATCTTGTTTTCAATTTCGTGTGACAGCTATTTAGGTGTCCCTTTCATACATTTGTGTCATTTTCATAGGTACATATAGTCACATAATTAAATGACCACAGCTAAATCCCCATGTGAAGTTTTATAAATATTAAACGCAACATTTGGTCTTTGACAACCAAACACCAAATGTTGCGAGCAATTAAAATCAGTTATCTCTCCAACATCATCCTCATGAGAGGATGAATTTAGAGCTTTATCTGAGCTATGATTCTAGTATGTAAGTTAGTCTTAAGTTCGCGCTAGCGTTGGCCACAAGCAGCTAGTAGCTATTATTTGGTTGCGTTTAGTCACTATTGTACAATTGTTAATCTTAAACAAATAAACATTAAACAAAAAGACAATAAAGTGTTTCTCTTGGATAAGCAAGCATTCTTATATATTTGGCGCAGTCGATAAAAACAAGAAATAAAGTATTGAGTGAATATAGCTAAAGAACGCAAATACAAAGCAGCATAGCGGATTAAAAAATAAAAAGTGAAAAAAAACCGCAAAGTGCTAGCATAGTTCATAAACAGCACCATTAACGCTCCCGCCCGAAGCAACACGATACCGTATAAAAAAAAAAAATCCAAGCCAAGCGAACGGAGACCCACTGCAAAAAGAATAATAATAGAAAGCTGAACTTTTTATCAATAACGGATCAACAAAGACGAAACATTTTTTTCGACCAATTCGACAAACCACGTGAGTAATCCAATTAAAATCCGATCACATACATAAAGCCAGAGGAAGAAGACGATATGGAGGCCCTAAATGCAGTTGATAAATTTAAGATTATTTTAGATTTAGTGAGTAAGATCCCTTTATTTGACGGAAGTGAAAACTGTATGATCGATTTTATTGAAAGGGTTGATTCACTGTTACCCACTTTAGAGTCTTTTGATCAAAACACCCAAATAATTATTACAGGTTATATAAGAGACAGGATCGTGGGAAATGCGCGAATAGAACTTCAAAAACACGGTAGATTAAGAACTTGGGTTGAAATAAGGGAAATTATAAAAAACTGTTTCGGAGAAAAGCTTTCTATATATAAGATAATTGACCAAATTAGAACAGCTAGAATTAATACATCTATTGAAGATTATTATAACCAAATAAATTCTTTATTAAGCAGAGCCAACAGTATTTTCTTATTAGGAAACGGTCAAAACGATCAGCAAATGCAGCAAATGATTGCATCGAACAATAGAATTGCTCTTGAAGCATTTAAGTATAACTTGCCTGAACCAACAAAATCAATATTTTTAAGCCGAAATCCTGGAACACTTAATGAAGCCTACAAAATAATTTTAGAAATCAATCATCAGTCAGGCGGATTGAGTTATGTAGGTCAGCAATTTAGGAGCACTCACAGGGACCAAAGCAACTCATTTAATCGAAGACCTAACAACAGAAATTACGGTAACGTGAACAGTTATTTAACACCAAGAGCTACAACGCTACCAGACAATAATTATAATTCAAGACAAAATCAAACTTACAATCCGTCCAATAATTTTTCCCGCGATGGTCAATCACGAACATCACGAACACAAAGAATACCAAATAGTCAAATACAACAGACAAATCGAAATACACCACAACGTACTGAACCCATGGACATAGAACTCAACGAACAGAGACCATATAACGGACACCAACCTCAAAACCATTCAAATTTTCAAAGAAATGGACGAAACAATTACCCTATATAATCGTTAAAACTCCGTTAGGCTTTTTACGATTTATAATCGATTGCGGCGCTGAATACAGTATTGTTAACAAAAATATTTGTAACCCAAAGTGGGAGATATTTCATAAAGATAAACCCACTTTTCTTAGAGTACTCGGCCGTCAAATCGAAGGAAACGTACAGTACAATATCCCCTTATTTACCGAATTTAATAAAGAAAACTACTTCGTCCAATTTCTAGAATACCAATTTCATGACTATTTCGATGGACTTATCGGAAACAATATTTTGGTTCCCTTAAATCCGATTATAGACTACAAAAACCGGTTACTTAAAACAGATGATGCAAATATTCGAATATACCTAAACAAGGAAGAAGAGATCTATGAAAATAACTATCATAACGATAAATCGTTAGAGGTGTTTTGTAGCGAGATTTTCGAAAATGAATTAACTGAAAAACATTTTGCAGATCATCTAACGAATACTGACATATCTAAATTAAGATCTCTGTTACAATCTTTCAGATCAATTTTTTTTAAAGATGGTGATTTTTTAACATTTACGAATGAAATACGACATAAAATTAACACAAAAATGACATTCCGATATATAGCAAACTCTATCGGTACCCGGAAGTAGACACACAAGAAGTCGATAAGCAGATTCATGAGATGCTGCAGCAACATATAATAGCGCCGAGCAATAGTCCATACAATTCGCCCATTTGGGTAGTCCCCAAAAAAGACGACAAAAATGGACTAAAACAATGGCGAATTGTAGTGGACTACCGAAAGTTGAATGATCAAACGATAGAGGATCGATTTCCGATGCCCAACATCGACGATTTGTTCGATAAACTCGGTAAATGCAACTACTTCTCTACCATAGATCTTGTTAAAGGTTTTCACCAAATTGAAGTTGAACCTTGCGATAGGCCAAAAACAGCATTTTCAACAAAAAGTGGTCATTACGAATTCCTCAGAATGCCGTTTGGGTTAAAAAATGCCCCTGCGACATTCCAAAGATTAATGAACAATATCTTAAAAGAATTCATAAATAAAATATGTGTCGTGTACCTAGATGATATTCTTATATTTTCCACAAGCTTTGACGAACATTTAGATTCCCTAAAAAAATTTTTTCAAAAACTAAAAGAACATAACCTAAAAATACAAGTTGGTAAATGCTGTTTCGCTAGTCTATCTACAAACTACTTAGGACATACAATCGTAAACAATGGAGTCAAACCTGACGAAAACAAAGTTAAGTCAATAATATCGATGAAACTACCGCGCACCATAAAGGAAATCAAACAATTTTTGGGTATAACCGGTTACTACCGAAAATTTATAAAAGATTATGCGAAGGTAG
This sequence comes from Ferdinandea cuprea, assembly GCA_963576555.1. NCBI lineage: Eukaryota > Metazoa > Arthropoda > Insecta > Diptera > Syrphidae > Ferdinandea > Ferdinandea cuprea. Next base: position 24,087,169 of record OY754960.1, read on the forward strand.
CATATCCCATGATTAGATATTTAAAAAAAACAGAAAAAATTAATATGTCAGATCCTCAATACATTCAAGCTTTTAAAACCCTTAAAATTTTACTTACATCCAACCCTATTCTAATAACGCCTGACTTTGACAAAACTTTTGTTCTAACTACCGACGCATCAAATTATGCATTAGGATCTGTTCTCAGCCAAGGGAGCCATCCGGTATGTTATGCTTCGCGCACACTTAATAATCATGAGCGCAACTATTCGACTATCGAGAAGGAACTCCTAGCAGTCGTCTGGTCAGTTAAATATTTTAGGACGTACTTATATGGCAGAAAATTCATAGTTCGCACTGACCATAAGCCTCTTGTGTGGTTGAATGGAATAAAGGAACCAAATATGAAGTTACAGCGGTGGAAAATTGCACTCAACGAGTACAATATCGACGTCGAATATCTAAAGGGAAAGGAAAACTGCGTAGCAGATGGACTTAGTAGGTTTATTGAGCAAGACGATAAAGGAAAAGTGTCTGACATAAACGACGAAGTTTATTTAGCACATATTTTTGGAAATGAAACCATTTTAAACAAAAGTTGTGATAATGACGATGAAGTCGTATGTGCAACTTCAGGCCACATACACAATGGCAGTGATATTTCGTCCACGGGCGCTACCGTCCACAGCGCTATAGAAGACGAGACCCGATACATATATCTTACCGAAAAGCCTATAAATCTGTACAAAAATCAAATATATTTGTCTTATGACACAAAGGAAAAAATTACTTTTAAAATTATTCACAGCAAGATTCAAAATCATGTGAGAATAAGCAAAAACAGCAGTGACTTACTAAAAATAATGAAACAATTATTGATAGACAAAGGACTTATGTGCATACACTGTGAAGATCTATCTTTGTTTCAAAAATTTCAAAATCTTTATGTCCAATATTTTTCTATGAACACCAAACTAAAACTTATTAAATCAAGTAGTAGACTTCAAGATATTGTTGATAAAAATGAAATACTTACTATAATTAAAAACGAGCACATTAAAAAAAACCATAGAGGAATGAATGAAATGTTTTTGGAGTTAAAAGCCGTGTATTTTTACCCAAACTTAAATATAGAAATACAAAAATTCGTCAACAACTGTGACACTTGTAATGTAGCTAAACATGACCGACAACCCCTTCAAATTCCATTGCAAATAACCGAATCACCCAAACATTTTAACGATATTATACACATTGATATCTGGTTCCCCGAAAGAAAGAAAATGTATCTTTCCACTATTGACAAGTTTTCGAAATACGCCACTCTTCATAAACTAGAAAATAGAAATTGGGTGGCTATCTTAGGGGCAATAAAGCAAAGAATTCAGTTCTTAGGAAAACCAAACAAAATTATATCTGATGGAGATACTTGCATAGTTCATTCTGCGGTTGAGGAGTTTTTGAAAGAAAATTGTATTTGGTTCCACAAAACTACAGCTTCGCACAAAACTGGCAATGCTGATGTTGAAAGATTGCACGGGACATTGAACGAACATTTAAGAATATTAAATGCAGACAACGACAACTCGGACTTGGACGACAAATTGTTCAAAATTACAAACATTTACAATGAGACTATTCATTCAACTACCAAAATGAAACCAATTGACTTTATTAGGAAAAATTTAACAAAGAGGGACATTGATTTATTGTCTGATAAATTTAAGAAAGAAAAAGAGGTGAAAATAAACCGTTTAAATTTGAATAGAAACACTAATTCGAATCAATGCATGAACATAGTTAAAAATAGGACTGTGGTTAAAAGTAGTCCGAAATATAAAAAATTAAAGAGGTTTACAACGAGCGGAAATTACGTAATCGATAACACAACAAAAAGAAACACTAAAAATTTTATAAAAAACAGTTTAAACGTAGATATAAATACCAACAATAACTTGAATCACCACAACTTCCTGTTACCTTCTTTTCCATTGGTTTCTTATTAGTCTATTCGATCAACTAATTTGATTTTATTTAGTCCCTCGGCCTCCATTATTATTTCTATTTATTTTAGCTTGAAAACTATTCTTTCAATTTGAAATACAGAAGATTTATTATGATTTTTTAAGTAGAAAATGTCAAATCACGGGGACATGTTCATAATGGATGCATCCGAAGTATGTTTTCGCTGTTGTAGGGTTTATTAAGTGTGTTCAGGATTTGATGTGATAGAACTTACACGGTCAGTGCTTTTGTTTCCTTAAAGGCTTCACGAATAAAGTATACGAACCCAGCAAGTTAAATATAAGAAAATATAGGAAAAAATAAATAGATTAACGTTCATAGAATGTGGCTGATTAGAATAAAGTGGTTGACAGTGACATCCACCATGAAATAAAAAAAAGTAATAAGATAATGTCAAAAAAAATAAAAAATTCTAGGTATTATAAAAATTGCTTTGCTATCATTTTCTTGTACTTTTGTTTTTTGTTCAATAAATAAAACTTAATAATTATGTTGCTAGGAAATAGTTAAATACTTTTTTGTAATTCATTTGTATTAGTCTGTAAAATTATTGTTTGAATTTAAATTTTGTATGTTAAATTTGGTTGCATATAAAAAAGCGTTAAATTTGTATACTAAATTAATTTTGTAAAAAATAAGATAAAGTATCTTTGTTAACAAATATGTTAAAAAATTATAATAAACAAAAAAAAAAAAACACGGATCTCTTTTTGGAGACCAAAAATTCTTAGGGGGGAGGAGTCACATAATTAAATGACCACAGCTAAATCCCCATGTGAAATTTTATAAACATTAAACGCAACATTTGGTCTTTGACAACCAAACACCAAATGTTGCGAGCAATTAAAATCAGTTATCTCTCCAACATCATCCTCATGAGAGGATGAATTTAGAGCTTTATCTGAGCTATGATTCTAGTATGTAAGTTAGTCTTAAGTTCGCGCTAGCGTTGGCCACAAGCAGCTAGTAGCTATTATTTGGTTGCGTTTAGTCACTATTGTACAATTGTTAATCTTAAACAAATAAACATTAAACAAAAAGACAATAAAGTGTTTCTCTTGGATAAGCAAGCATTCTTATATATTTATATGCACCACGGCTTTAACTAAATACTTTTACTTTTGGTCAAATGTGCAATGTTTACTTCATTGGAACTTTTCTACGGCTCAAACAGAGAGAAAAATAAAGAAAATAATTACAAAAATGTCCAACTATTCAGAAGAAACCTGAGAAATAAAGCAAATATCTTGGAACTTCCAAACCCGTTGTAAGAATGCATATTTATAAATATTCGTCGTTGCTCTGAAGCTGGGGCTGACTGGGCTCCACCAATGGGTCGAAGTACGGTGGCTGAAATGACTGCTTCAGTCATTAAAAAAATGCAGTCAATACTTTGCCCACTTATGTTTAAATTTGTCCCTAAAGATGAAAAAAAATCATATTTTTTGGAAAAATTTATAAAATTGCTGGATGTGCATTATTTGCCATATAATACAAATATTAATCCTAAACTTCGATTGCCCTTTACATTTTGCAGTTTTAGGGTGCGTTGAAGGAACTCATCTCGTGATTTGAAGGCCAGTGGAAAATGAGAACATGTTCTTCATCGAAAAGGAAGGCATAGTATAAAGCCATGGTTGTGAGTTTAACTTCAAACATCGTTTTGCAATATAATCTATGTAAAGAGTGTTTTTTTTTGGAATAGAATAGAGAATAAAACATAGAATAGAATAGAGATAAAACTGACATTTTGTGGTCAAATCTGGCAACTCTAATGTCACTTATGTTCAGTTTGGATTGCCATTCATGAACAGGTATATAATCGCAAAATTTTGTTCAGTGATGAGGCTCATTTTGGGTTGAATGGCTACGTCAACAAGCAAAATTGCCGCATTTGGAGTGAAGAGAATCCACATGAGACCCTTGAAATGCCATTACATCCACAAAAACTGACAGTTTGGTGTGCTCTATGGGCTGGTGGAGTCATTGGGCCATACTTCTTCCGAAATGATGCTGAAGAGTCAGTTACCGCTAATGGAGACCGGTATAGAGCCATGAAAACCGACTATTTTGTTCCCGAATTGGACGGCATGAATGTGCCACACAGATTTATTGAAGGAAACATTCGCTGAGCGCATAATTTCGCGGAATGGACCTGTCAATTGGCCATTAAGATCGTGTGATTTGACACCATTGGATTATTTTCTTTGGGGATATGTGATGTCGCTCGCATACGCCTTTCCCCCAAAAAAAATACCCTTTACATATTCCAGATTTGCGATGAAAACACAAAAATGTTGGCTATAAATACAATAAATGGGGGAAGTGCTTACGACAGCTTTGTCTGGCGACAAAGTGAAAAAAGAAATGCATTGGGCTGTGCTTGAAACAGCATTATATGATCTAGCCAAATCCGGATTTTCTTGCATATAGGTGGACATTATCCGTACTTGTTCTTTATTTTAGCTTGAGACCTTGAGAAAAGAAAGAAATGGTTTGTAATTTTTGAACATATAAATATTTTTAAATTAACTTATATTTTTCACGTTGAAAGAGAAACACTTCGATTTGAATTATTTTAGCTGCTCGGAATGACAGCGTCGGCAAGGAAGTAGCGTTTAAAACTCTGATCACTTTACGCAAAGGATAGTTGATAATCAAAACGACAATCAACTATCACCTTAGCCGATTCCACCCCTGATTTCGGCTTGTGAGTTTCGTACAATTGCTTTAAGGATTATTCAAAAGAAGTTTTCATTTTTCGAAATTTTATCACGTGGAAAGACCCTCAAACCATGAAGAAATAAGAACTCCAAGTTCAAGTAGTTAATGCGAATTTTTCAAAGCAAACAATATTTTGTTACAAAACACACAAAAATTATGCTTGAAAAACTAGTTAAGGAGGTCTGATTTTGTGAATATCTTCACCCTTTCCCGTCAACGTTAAAACTGTTTTTTTTCTAAATCAAGTGTGAGTAGCAGTGCACGTATTCGAATGCTAACACTTAAACATTTCATACATTGGAGAGCATTTTTTTCTGAATTTCAGCTTTGTAACTCAAAATAAGGCCTTAAATCCAATGACGGAGGGGCGGAAATCTTCATAAAATTTGATGCTGATCAGAAATATATAAACTTTTAGAGGTCTACAACAAATACGGGTATGAGAAGCTATGTGTCTTGGGATAGTATATTAAAAGGGACCTTAAAACATATTTTAAAAAAGCTATTCTGATAGCACAATCCATCCGTAATAGCAATCAAAAAAGATTTAATATTAAAGAAAGAAGAAGTTGTGAGGCGGATTGCTTTAAGGCCGTACAAACCCGTGACCAGTTGTGGAAAAAGGAATAATATTTCCTATTATGACTGACTTGATCGTAATCGACTTCTAATTTCATTTTGATATGGCCTCAGTAGAGGGGTCTATCATCACACCAACTTAAGTTTATATCAAGTTAAAGTGGATACTTCCGATTTTGTGGTAAAAATACTCTAATAATAATATCCAATTGTGTCGTGTGATCTACTGGGATCTGCGGATCATACTGCCATCATCCGAAGCTTCCAACTCCCAACTCGACGTTGACAGCTTAGCACCAACAAGCCAAAGCTCGTCTACTACACTGGCTCAGCCACATCAAGCGAATGGACAAAAAATCTCTAGATAAAAGGATCTTCAAATCGCAGCTATATGTTCGAGACGATAATAAAAACCGAACCAACGTTTTAAAGACCAAGCCATAGTGGATGCCAGAGCGCTTGGTCTGGATAACTAAAGGGTGATTTTTTAGCTGGTTTGGTTTTGGCAACACTGGTTTTGACAGCTGACGTGTGTTTAGTACCTTGTGTCACTGTCAAACAGCTTCAGTTTGGTTTGCAATTTAACCATGGATCGTCTTACAAATGAACAACGCTTGCAAATTATTGAATTTTACTATCAAAATTCGTGCTCGGTTCGAAATGTTCATCGCGCGCTGCTTCCATTTTATGATCGGCATTCTCGACCTTCTGAGCAGTCTATTCGGAAGATTGTGACCAAATTTCGCACCAAATTTACTTTGTTGGACATTAAACCACCAACACGTTTACGTACTGTGCGTATTGAAGAAAATATTGCAGCCGTATCAGCTAGTGTGACAGAAGACCGCGAAATGTCGATTCGGCGCTGTTCCCAGCAGTTAGGCCTTTGTTACAGCACTACGTGGAAAATTTTGCGGAAGGGTTTGGGCGTAAAGCCTTTTAAGATACAGCTGGTGCAAGAACTAAAGCCAGCCGACCTACCACAACGCCGAATTTTTGGTGAATGGGCTCTTGGAAAGCTGGCCGAGGATCCGCTTTTTTATCGAAAAATTGTGTTCAGCGATGAGGCTCATTTTTGGTTGAATGGGTACGTAAATAAGCAAAATTGCCGCATTTGGAGTAAAGATCAGCCAGAAGCATTGCAACAGCTACCAATGCATCCCGAAAAAGCCACTGTTTGGTGCGGTTTATGGGCCGGCGGCATTATTGGGCCATATTTCTTCAAAGATGATGCGAATCGCAGCGTTACTGTCAATGGTGAACGCTACCGAGCGATGATAACAAACTTTTTTTTGCCTGAAATGGAAGTTCTTGACTTGCATGATATGTGGTTTCAACAAGACGGTGCCACATGCCACACAGCACGCGAAACAATGTCGCAATTGCGAGGCGAGTTTGGTGAACAGTTAATCTCACGTTTCGGGCCGGTCAATTGGCCGCCTAGATCGTGCGATTTGACACCATTAGATTATTTTTTGTGGGGGTATGCCAAGGCTAATGTGTATAGGGACAAGCCCGCTTCGATTGACGCACTGGAAGCCAACATCCATGCATTCATTCGTGAGATACCGGCCGATATGTGTGACAGAGTATGCCAAAATTGGACTCAGCGGATGGGCTACCTGAGACGCAGCCGCGGTCAACATTTGCATGAAATTATCTTTAAACATTAAATTGCAAGGTTCAAACTATCGATTCAAATAAATATTTCATTCATTTTTTCGAATTTTTTGTGTTTTTTTTTAAAAAAAAGTTCTAAACCTCTTAAAAAATCACCCTTTAGAAGGAGAAGGAACTCCTCACGAGTCGGGAGCCCGTTTAGTATCTAAAGAGGTTATACTGTGAATGATATAACTTCAGAAATATTGGATATAGCTTTAAACGGCTTAATATATTTTGTTTACCAAATATCATTGCACAAGATATGTTAAAAAGAATATGCAATTTCATATCCCAATCAAAAAGTAATATGGCTTGAAGCTTATAGAAGAAAATTATGCTTTTTGGCATTTCATTTAAAATAATTTTTTTTTTCAAAATCGTTGCTACGTGGAAATGATTTACCGAAAATCTTAGTATAAATTCTGTTGTGGTGTAGAAAGAAATACAAAATCAGCAAAACTGAGGCAGATTCTTACCACAGAAACGGTTGAAGGCATAAAGCTTCGGTATAAAAACTGTACATAATCCTGTCAAGAATCACTACAAAAACTAGGAACTCACTAACACACATCAGAATTGTCAAACAAAAATTTTGAATAAAATGAATATTTATTTTCGAAATATATTATGAAGGTATGTATGATTTAGAGCGGGATTATAATGCCCAGCTCAGTTTTTATGAGATCATTCAGCTTTGTTTAATGACGATGACGGTGTCTCAACCTACGAACTGTCTTGTACCTATAGCCATCATCGGCAAGAGGAGCAGATTGGCCTTCTTCACCTGGAGGCAGATATTCGTTGGTTGGGAGTTCGTTGACATCACGACGACGCCTGTGACGGAGCTTCTTCACGGTCCTGTAACGGTAACCATCATCGGCAAGTGGAGCAGATTGTCCTTCTTCACCTGGTGGCAGATATTCGTTGGTTGGGAGTTCGTTGACATCACGACGACGCCTGTGACGGAGCTTCTTCACGGTCCTGTAACGGTAACCATCATCGGCAAGTGGAGCAGATTGTCCTTCTTCACCTGGTGGCAGATATTCGTTGGTTGGGAGTTCGTTGACATCACGACGACGCCTGTGACGGAGCTTCTTCACGGTCCTGTAACGGTAACCATCATCGGCAAGTGGAGCAGATTGGCCTTCTTCACCTGGAGGAAGATATTCGTTGGTTGGGAGTTCATTGACATCACGACGACGCCTGTGACGGAGCTTCTTCACGGTCCTGTAACGATATCCATCATCGGCAAGTGGAGCAGATTGGCCTTCTTCACCGGGAGGCAGATATTCGTTGGTTGGGAGTTCGTTCACATCACGACGACGTCTTAGACGGTATCGCTTAACAGTTTTGTAACGATATCCATCAGCGGCAAGGGGAGAACTATCTTCAGCGGTAGCAGCACCGACTTGTCCTTCCTCAACTGGTGGGAGGTATTCGTTGGATGAAGGTTCACCAACTTCACGACGATGCCTGTGACGCAACTTCTTCACAGTTTTATATCTATATCCATCAGCGGATAGTTCGCTATCACCACCTGGCGGCAAATACTCAGCATTTGGAGCAGCTTCATTGGTAGGTGGCAGATAGTCAGCTGGAGGAGCAGCAGCTGCTACTGCAACAGCCGCAATGAATGCAAACACAAACAGTTTCTGAAATTATAATTTTTACGTTAATGGATTACTAAAATCGCTAAATTAAAAATTGGTTTACCATTTTTCTGTCGATCCAGAAGAGAATATCTCAGTTGAATGATATCAATCCGAAGTGAGTATCTGTTATTTATATGCAGATTTTCTATATTTTGTTAACAAAACTATTGTCCACTTGAATTAGTTTCACGACATGAACTCAACAGAAATCAAAATCGAAAGTAGATACATTTCGAGTATCAATTGAGCATGATTTGAAGAGAAGCATTTATGCTATTCGAACGGTAAAACAGAGCTATAATTCTAACACGGTGTTACTTAAAGCTTTGCATACATGTAAATATGTGAATGGCTGCATACTTTGCAAGATAATTTACATATTAGGTACTAAGATGCTCGTTGTGACGACGTAAATGATAGTTGACTTTGTGCACTCAGTAGTTAGATTAGGTGGTCGAGTTTTGATGAATTTTTAAAAGTTCGTTTTCAGAGATCACTTTACAATCCTCTGGTTTTACTCAACATAAGTCTTGTATTCATAATAAATTGTTTATTTCAAGAGATTTTAATAAAATAATGCATTAGCGATCTCTTAGCATGAAATTTATTACATTTTCGCTTTCCTCGCTTTCGGACGAAGTTAAAACATGATTATCAGACAAAGCAGATTATCAAAACTAAAGGGATTTTAGATAATGAAGTGACATAGTGCCGGCACTTAGGAAATCAAGGCTAAAGATGTAGGGAGATACCGATGCACTTGGGTTTTAAATGTCTGTAAACTATAATGTGAAGGAAAGACAGAGCGCACTAGAGGAGCATTCCACATTCATATTATTTAAACGATTAAAAAACGAAGTCTTGTACGTCACAGTACATCCAAATTAAGATTTAAGGTGTGAATTGATGTGGTCTTTCCTAGCAAGGCGAGTATTACGGTTGAATTGTTGTATCGGTGGAATGCAACTGGCTATTTAACTCGAGCACTTTTGATGAAAGTAAAGATACAATAACGATAGGCAGGAGACAATGGGATGATTACTAAGAGGGTCAAGCGATTTCCTGGTGTCCCAATCACCAATAAGTTTACCAAATATCTAATTGGCGCGTTCCACTCAAGTTTTGGGCAACAAACTAGCCAGATCAGAAGGGGTAAAATATTTCATGCATCGCTTGACGCCGTATTAGCATTTGGCAGCATTTTTGGAATATGTGGCCATTCCGACGAAGTTTGTCATTAACGCACATACCCAGGATGGAAAGACTTTAGGTTTCTGCGATGCAAGTGTCATTCGTGGATCAAGGCAGAGTATTGGGGTTTTGCTTTAATGACAGGAAACAGAATTGGGTCTCGGATGCATTAAATTCTACTCTATTATTACCCCACTTCAGGTCAGAATTTAATGAACTTAACATACGTTGCTGTTCCAGCTCAACACTCGAAGATGAGGGACTTTTCTATATAAAAATTGTTTTAAGCGGTTTCGATTTCAATATCCAATGTTTATAGTTATATCATTTAGGGTATTTATATTTGCCCTAAAATGTAGTGCATTCAATAGTAATACCAAATTATACCAGTAAATCAATATTTACAGCTTTCGATCTGATACCCGAGTGTAACCGTTTCAAAATGCGATACCTACGCTTTGGTCAATCCGCTCCTTCTTCACCGCTCTCCGCGATTCTCGCAGCTCCAGTATGTTTCAGCTAACAACAAACAAGCATCTGTCCACCGACTAGAACAAAATGTCACTATTGATAGCAGCAACTTCGACGTAGTTAAGAAGCACATCTACCTCAATGTAAGCATCAACTCTACGCAAGTACAACTAAGTGGAGATCCAACGAAGAACCAGGATGACAGAAATCTTCTCCAGAACGACATTAATAGTTTCGCTACTTGGTGTGCTATGAACGGTTTAATCCTTAACCCATCTAAATATCAACCTGTGACTTTTTCAAGAAAGTGCATTCCTTCCAGCTTTCATTATTCTTTTATCTTCCAGTTTATTTTGACCCCAAACTTGCCTTTAAAGGACATATAAATTTCATTGTGAATGAGTCAAACTCTATGCTAGGCTTTATAAAGAGGTGGTCCAAAGAATTTGACGAGCCCTATGTTACTCAGTCTTTGTACAATTGCTTCGTTCATTCGCATCTTGAGTATGCTTCACAAGTTTGGACTCCGTACTACAACATTCACTCAAATCGAATTGAAGCCATTCAACGCAGCTTTATTCGATTTGCCCTCAGAGGTCTTCCATGGGAAGATCCGTATAACATTTCTCCCTACAGTCAACGTATCATAATTCAAGACGAGTTATGGCAGGAATAAACCTATCAGTCGCATGAGTAGAATTTATAATGTAAATGATCAAGTCATTGATCTGCATGTTAGTAGGCTGATAAATGGTTGTAAAATTTCTAACTCGAAGGACAAAGTACATACTCTACAGAAACCTTATCCTGCCTGTTGTGCTACACGGCACCGAGTGCTGAGCGATGAGTCAAGTTTTAGCCAAGACAATCTCCGAGACGACATGGAAGAGCAAACAACCGTTTCAAAGAATAACGTTTGGTATCGATAACTGAAAGCAGCGTGCCCGGAATGGAAGATGATAAAAAATGCCGTGTCCCAGAGAGGTAAAAGCCTCTCTCGAGAAACATAATTATTAAAGGTCAAAACAGTATCCATATTCTATTGTTGCTACTCAAATTTTGATATGACATCTCCACTCCATTGGGAGGGACATTTTTTTCAGGGGAATAAGGATCCTTAACTCCAAGTACGCTGAATATAATAATTTTAAACCTTTAATGCTGTTGGGAAATTAAAAATAATTCTACATGTCAGTACATTTTAATTTTTTCTTAGTTACTCGTTTTAGGCTGACAATGGTTAAGAGGATGCACTGTCGAATTTGGATTTATTTAAAATCTTAAAATTTGAATTTAAAGGACCCATTCGTAATAATTAAATGCGACAATGATCATTCGCAGAAAGAAGCGATCTCTGAAAATTAAAACCCACAAATTAATTAAAACTCGACCACCTAATCCCTGATTTAGTGGTAGACCCATGTATCTAACTACTGAGTGCACAAAGTCAACTATCATTTACGTCGTCACAACGAGCTTCTTAGTACCTAAAATGTAAATTATCTTGCAAAGTATGCAGCCATTCACATATTTACATGTATGCAAAGCTTTAAGTAACACCGTGTTAGAATTATAGCTCTGTTTTACCGTTCGAATAGCATAAATGCTTCTCTTCAAATCATGCTCAATTGATACTCGAAATGTATCTACTTTCGATTTTGATTTCTGTTGAGTTCATGTCGTGAAACTAATTCAAGTGGACAATAGTTTTGTTAACAAAATATAGAAAATCTGCATATAAATAACAGATACTCACTTCGGATTGATATCATTCAACTGAGATATTCTCTTCTGGATCGACAGAAAAATGGTAAACCAATTTTTAATTTAGCGATTTTAGTAATCCATTAACGTAAAAATTATAATTTCAGAAACTGTTTGTGTTTGCATTCATTGCGGCTGTTGCAGTAGCAGCTGCTGCTCCTCCAGCTGACTATCTGCCACCTACCAATGAAGCTGCTCCAAATGCTGAGTATTTGCCGCCAGGTGGTGATAGCGAACTATCCGCTGATGGATATAGATATAAAACTGTGAAGAAGTTGCGTCACAGGCATCGTCGTGAAGTTGGTGAACCTTCATCCAACGAATACCTCCCACCAGTTGAGGAAGGACAAGTCGGTGCTGCTACCGCTGAAGATAGTTCTCCCCTTGCCGCTGATGGATATCGTTACAAAACTGTTAAGCGATACCGTCTAAGACGTCGTCGTGATGTGAACGAACTCCCAACCAACGAATATCTGCCTCCCGGTGAAGAAGGCCAATCTGCTCCACTTGCCGATGATGGATACCGTTACAGGACCGTGAAGAAGCTCCGTCACAGGCGTCGTCGTGATGTCAATGAACTCCCAACCAACGAATATCTTCCTCCAGGTGAAGAAGGCCAATCTGCTCCACTTGCCGATGATGGATACCGTTACAGGACCGTGAAGAAGCTCCGTCACAGACGTCGTCGTGATGTTAACGAACTCCCAACCAACGAATATCTGCCACCAGGTGAAGAAGGACAAGCTGCTCCTCTTGCCGATGATGGCTATAGGTACAAGACAGTTCGTAGGTTGAGACACCGTCATCGTCATTAAACAAAGCTGAATGATCTCATAAAATCTTTTGAGCTGGGTACAATAAACCCGCTCTCAACCATTCATACCTCCATAATATATTTCGAAAATAAATATTCATTTTATTCAAAATTTTTGTTTGATCAATTCTGATGTGTGTTAGAATAGAAATTTGGTAGGCTGAAAATTACTTATTTAATGTTCCACTGCGGTATGGCTAGGTCGACTAGCTTTGGGGTCCATCATCGATAAAATACCATTTATCCCAATTAATGCGTTCCCACTGTTGCGGGGTTAACATTTCAGAGGTGGTCGAATGAGTAGCTTATTTTTCTAATGATTCTTGACTGGATTGTGTACAGATTCTATTCCGAAGCTTTATGCATTCAAGTATGGCCGGTTCTGTGGTAAAAATTCGCCAAGCACTGCTGATTGTTTCTATACCACAACAAAAGTTATGCTAGCTAAGATTTTCGTTTTGTATTTTTGACCGCGGATTTAAACTTTCTTTGGTTGGCCTTAATTGCAGATCAGGCTGCTTCTTTATTGGAGCTCTTATTTCTATGTACCCCAAATTTAGCCACCCTAAAATACTTCCTTTCCTGCATGCGAGTTGCAGCAACTTTAATTATAAACAAAGTAGAATTCAAAAGTTACTTCTTCTACCAGATATACAGATAAATCTTGGAGGACATTTACAGCCGTATTTATTGGATTTCCTTAGAAGTTGCTTAGTTAAACAACGCGTAAGTATTTGCGCGTCTTAGCTGAAATTCTGATTTATAAACGATTTTCTTCTGTGTTTTAACGAAACGAGGTTTGTATCTAAATAAGTAAGGACACTTAAAAAACTAGTACAAAAAACATAAGATTCTTTTACATCTGCTTTTGGCAGATTTTTGTATATTTAAATTGAAATATTTTGCGTAGCATCATGGACTCCAAAAAATAAAGGAAAAAGGTCGGAAAATTGGGATTCCACTGACAATTCCACTCCAATTTTCTCACATATATATAATTAATTATACGATTTGCATTGTCTCGGGTTAATTCGTTGGCTAAAGAAGTTAATTACATCGATATCCTTCACAAAAGCCGCATTTGAAATGGCATTTTTATATCCCTTTATTTCTTTTTACAACTTTTTTGTTTTGATGAAAATATAAAAATGACATTTGCAATCTCAAAAAAAAATTTTACACACACCTTACGCAGCCTTTAAATTTTAGCGTTTAGGTTACGCATCGCTTAAGCAACGTTGCTTAAGTTTTATAAATAATGTTTTGCTGCGTAAGGGCAGTTTCAGTATTGCGTAAAGTTACGTTGGCCTTAAAATATGTTTATAAATAAGGCTGTTAGTGTCAAATAGGGCCTACTGACCGTAACGTAACTACGCTTCATACGCAAGCTTTTACTTTTGCAACTTGTTGTACTCTTGCATGTAAACAAACGAAGCTCCCTTCATGGAGCGGCAAATTCGCAAGCAATCGTCATTCATCCTGAGCTACAGCTGGTCATTACTCAAGCAAGACGCATATAAGCAGCGTTGCCGATGACTTTTTGAAAAATGTATCTTTTTCTTTTGAAAAATGTATCAAATGTATCTTTAGTTCAGATTGTTAAATGAATCAACTGTATCAAAATAGATAAATTAACTTTTTTAATTTTGTAGTTTTTTGTATAAAGTCTGACGTCCCACGGCACTTAAGATTGATATAAATTTCAAAAGGGAAACCACCATTTCAATCCAATTATTTGTGTTTAAATATAAAAACGCAATCACGCTTCATAGGGGTGTGATGTAAGAGTCATCACACACAAAACTAGGCGCCGAAGCGGACCTATTTCGTTCCCTGGGGAACCGGTTAAATTTGTACTCAAACTTTTAAGGCCTTTGAAGTTTTTACCGCCTATTTTCTCCAAAGATTCGAAAAAGTGTCTCCCTAAGAATTTCCTACGACGACGTGAAATCATGATCACCACAGAATCTGCAGAAGACAGTCCGAGTTGCATATTTTCGCAAGAGGCAATATATGCCCTATCAGGATTCCTACTAATATTTTGAGCTTTTGACCCCCCGTGTGTCCCAAGACTTGACCACCTTAGCTTGGCAGTACTTAAAGTTATTTCCCCTGATTATGCAGAGAGGATGTTGGATGTTGAATGTTTGAGTATTGAGTTGCCCTCCTATTGTTGCAAGCTTATCCGCCCGCTCATTGCCTTTAATACCGGAGTGTCCTAACACCCAGCATAGTCTCACTCGGTTCTGATTGCATTTCCTGACAATATCTGAATTGATGCTTGTTGATTTCATTGCGTTAAGTGCGGCCTGGCTGTCGACGTAGATAGCAATATCTCTTGCAGATATCGATCTCATCTGCATTTGCTCAGCCGCCTTAAGGACAGCCAGAACCTCTGATTGAAAGATAATACTTGTGCCCGGTAGTCTAATAGACACCCTTAGTTCTGGATCTTTTGAAAAGATCCCAGCCCCTGTTCCATTTGTCGTAAAAATGGCAATTTCATTTGATTTGTCATAAGCATCGTAACAATCATCACTTTCGAAACTATAGTTTCCTTAGTGGGTGGAAGGTCCTGATATTATCAGGGTCAAGTTATGGATATGACAAATCCACCAAATGACTTTTATTTTATAGTCCATATTAGAATTTTAAAAATAAATTAGTATTTATTCTTAAAATTGTAAAATAATTTTGAAATAGCAAAACACAAACTTTAGTCAAGTCGTATATACGTGAAATATTCTGAATGTTTTGAAAACGAACAATTGATTCTACTAGATTTAAAAATTTATTTGAAAAAAATTAAAAATATAAGACAAAAGATAGAATTTGCAGATTTTTGATGAAAATTTAAAAACGTATCAAATCGAAGAAAAATAGAATCATATGTTTTCACGAAAGCAAAAGTGTATCCAAATTAATACACTTGTATCTTTGTGGCAACGCTGCATGTAAGTTAATTTTTTTTTTTCGATAAACTGATTGAAATAATGTGTCATCCTCTGATGCGGCAACAAACAGTCTGCAGTTCTTTCGATGTTTGGATGACACCAAAACATTATACGTCTTTTCCGTCGTCTGATAATAAAAACATATGCTAAAATCACTTTCTCATACCTTGTCGTTTTTCAAACGAAAAAAACGCTTGCATTCAACCAGCAAATAATGCCGTAATGACAAGAACACGCACGACAGCTGCAGCTCATTTTCTCAAATCAAAGCTAATTCAAATAGCGCAAAACCTTAAAAATACGAATTCAAATAAGATGCGTTAAAGAAACCAGATTGTGTATTTTGAAGAATAGGCCGGTGCAACGGTGAAAGGAAAACGGTACAAAGAGAAGGTAAACATTTTTTTTAAAGCATATATATTTTTATTGTACAAAATTAAAAACTAGGTTCGTTTGGATCAGGTCGACTCGCAATAATTCAAAGCAGCTAAATGTTGATGACTTTAACTTACTCAAGATCTTCAATGTATGACAATTCGTCGGCGGCATCACGACGACGTCTGTGACGGTACTTCTTGACGGTCCTGTAACGATATCCATCAGCACCAACTGGTGTGGATTCTTCAGCTGCGGAAACACTTTGTCCATCAACTGGAGGAAGATATTCATTGGATGGAAGTTCGTTTACATCACGTCGATGACGGCGACGAATCTTCTTAACAGTCTTGTATCGGTATCCGTCCTTGGCAAGTACTGTGGCTAGATCAGGAGCCAGTGAAATATTCAAGTCCTTGACAAAAGGTGGCAGATAGTCGTTTGCTGGAGTATCTGTAATTCCACGACGATGTCTTAGACGCAACTTCTTGACCGTCTTATATTCATATCCATCTGCAGACAGAGGTGAAGATTCTTCCTCAGAAGCTGATGCATTTGCTGCCTCCTCAGCTGGTGGAAGGTAATCCGGTGGAAGAACAGCTGCTGCTGCAACAGCTATCACAGCAAATAAGGTGACAAACAATTTCTACAATGACAGTCCAGTAAATTATCCTTTATATTCCTCAATGCTTCAACTAAAATGATGTCTACTTACCATAGTTCTTTTCCTAGATACTCTATACTGGGATGAGTTCTAATGAATGATTCTGGGATGATTTGGACGCCTATTTATATGTGGATCATCACCTCAGCATAAGCAACCAGTTTAATTGACGTGGCCAAAAACATAAGTGCAAAAAAGGTAAACAATTGAAATTGAAAGGCAATCGCGCGCTGGTGCGACGTAAAATGAAGTACTTTGCTGTAATTAAATTATGCATACATTATGTGTCAATGAAGTCATGAACGCGTCATTTATGTGTCTAATTAATCTGCTAATATTTATAATATGTTTGAGCAGTAATTTTGTATAAATTATCGTTTCGTGGGAAAAATGTTTGGCCTAACAGGTGACCTGTAGGGGTAGCCCCGAACGCGATAAAAGCGATTTAAGAGCGAACGAAATATGAATATGTAACAAAGTGGCGTTACAGTAATTATAGAATCTGCATGAAGCGGAATAAATTACAATAGGTGTTTTGGTTATTCTATTCAGGTGCTTTTATTTCTCATCTAGAAGAGGAATCGAATGGACAAAAGTGCCACTATCTATGATTCGACATTAGTGATCACGTCTTCGTCTACTTCAACAACCATTTGAACCCCGTGTGGTTTACACAGTATTTCTTAGAATTATTTCTTTTTTTCGAACAGCTTTTTTATGCAAATGGTGTAACAACTTAAACCTTAGATACGCGCCAAATTCTAACAGACTTTCGAACACATATTCGGATTATTTCTTGAGTGTTAGGTACTTGCTAGTTCGTAGCCATTACTGAATCTTGTCGATGAAGAGATCTTTTAACGTGTTTTTGAAAACAACTTAAAACATTCACGTTGAAACTAATAGTAGCGTTCTATAGCTGTTTATTTATTATTTACTCTACATCATCAGCATGCAGCATGCAGAGCCATAGCCTGAGCCTAGTTCTCAAATTCTTCCTAAATGTTGGTCAAATGATTTTCGTATTTTTATTAAGTTGACAAAATTTTTATATATAAAAATATATTATATCATATGGCACGAATGTACAATGTCTCACAAGAAAGCATTGGAAGAGTTTGATCGTGAGATTTGAGAGGAAACGCACGGATCTTCCGTGGCGCCCGCATTTTATTGTTTTGGTGATTTTCGCCAAACACTGCCAGATATACCATAGTCAACACCCGCTGATAAACTTAATGAATGTCTCAAATCATCAGAAATTGACTTTGAAAACAAACTTGCATGTCCAACTACAACGGGATGCATGGGCTGGAAATTTTGCAAAACAATTAATGAATATTGGAAATGGGCTTATGCAAATTGACGAGTCTACCCAAAGTATCACCTTGCCAGAAAACTTCTGTAAGATCACAGAAAGCATAGACGAATTGGTGCAAAAAGTTTTCCCAAACATTGCACAGAACTACAAGAATCATCAGTGGTTCACTACACGTGCTATATTAGCGGCCAAAAACGTCGATGTCAATACCATCAACTTCACTATTCAGAATGAGATACCCGACGAAAAGACAACATATAAGTCCATCGATACTGTGGTGAATCAAGACGAAGTTGTCAACTATCCAACTCGTGAGTTCGCTTGATTTGCCAAGCATGCAACCTCACGTTCTTACATTGAAAATTGGAGTACGCATCATTCTTCTTCGAAACATAAATCCACCACGACTTTGAAACGGAACCAGACTCTCAGTCAAGGAAATGATCAACAGTGTTAACGAGGCTAAAATATTCAGTGGAAAATTCAAAGGTGAAGACGTACTGTTGCCGCGTATCCCAATGATCCCGACAGTTACCGGTGGCACTCGCTTTCGCAATGACTGACTATCAACAAAGCACAAGTCGTTGCTAGCGTGTGGATTCAATTTGAAGAATCCATGCTTCTCACATGGGCAGCTCTATGTGGCCTGCTCACGCAAGAAATATTGTGTATCCCACAGCACTTCAATAAATATCGAATTGAAACGAAACGCTCCAATGTCACAAATTTTTGAACAAAATCAATAAAATGACTCAAAATGAATTGAATATTTGTGTAATTGGTTTCGTTCAAATATATTTTAGGGCTTTTTTTCTAATTTTTAAAAGATGCAAACTCATCAGCTATTTTGCTTAAATCTATTTGACGTGCGCTTTCATTTTGAAATAATATCAATCGATAAATTGCTTTGCTTTTCTAGCTCCATTCTGCCTCGCAAGTAATTTTTGATTAATTTCTGCTTCGAAAAAGTTCTTTAAGCTTCTGCTGTAGCAGTTCTGTTAGCTGGGCAAACAAACAAAAAAAATTGATAATTGCCCAAGAATTGAGAAGAATGGAGCAGTTATGCGTAATGAAGGATCGCCCAAAAAATTATGAACATTTACCCAAAAGTTGAAATGAACGGCTACATTAATTTTGGCCCCAATGAACAAACCAAAAATTAACAATGGCCCCAAAAATTTATATGCGAAACAACAAAACGAAAATTTCTGTAATTTGGGGCAATTTTTTATTTTTTAGTTTGGGGCCAAAATTCATTATGAAAAATGACCCCAAACCTTGGGCAAAAATACCACTTTTCCCATTAAAAGTTATTTGAATTATAAAGAATAGTCGAATGGAATATGGGAGGGCATGCTGTCCCCGCTGCAACCCCCCGTTTGGTTTCACTGTTAAATTAAATTATCTGCGTCTACTCCAATTCTAACAGACTCGAATGACTTAACCCTCAAATCCCCATTACCATCACGAAATTATTAAGGATTTAAAAAAAAATAATAAAGCTTGACGGCCTTTATTTTGCAGTAGTCTGCCAAATAAGAATTTTCATTAAGGCCATTTTCATTAGTACGTGACACATTATTTTTGGGGCAATTTTTCATACTTTTGGGGCCATATTTCATTTTGAAAAATAATTCACATTTTTGGGGCCATTGTTCATTTTTGGTTTGAGGCCATTTTTCACTTTTTTTCCCAAAGTTTGGGGTCATTTTTAATAATGAATTTTGGCCCCAAAAATATAAAACATGACCACAAGTAACAGAAATTTTCGTGTTGTTGTTTCCCATATAAATTTTTATGGCCATTTTTCATTTTTGGTTTGTTCATTGGGGCCAAAATCCATGTAGCCCACAATGCATAGGTAATGAAATATGTTGGCCAGCTCGAAGACAGAAGAATTTTTAAATGTTTAAAGCAATCCCATTCATCAAATGCGTAGCTAATTCTTTAACATTTTTTATGGGACTGTTCAATAATATCTTTTAAGAATGTTGGCGTGACAGAAATCAAGTGAACAGAAATATCACATGATACATCTCCCGAAAAATTTCATAAATTTTTATAAATTCAGAAAACTTATAAGCTTCTTCTTCCCTGTCACTCTTTGATGAGTTTGCTAAAGTTATTGTCGTATACATATGAGACGCATAAGTATCTAAAACATTTTTAATTTCGATGAACCTGTTGTCAAGCTGTGATAATATACAGTAAGTTCGGGTAAGTTGGAGCACCCTCATTGTTTTTGGCAATATTTCCAATACTAAAGCATATTTTGAAGCGGTTCCAAGTTTATTGAAATGTTGGCAACAATATTTAATTACACTTGTGCTTAGTTTTTCTCAAATGAATTAAATATTTGCAATAGTTTCAAAACTGATCTCTTACAAAAGTGTCGGGTAATGTTGGCCCATAGTGCGGTAAATGTGGAGTAGGGCTTCACATTACCAGAAATATATTAATCAAGGTAGAAAGTGCCTTTTCTATTAAAGTTGGTTCCCATTTGCTCACTTGTACTTCATTCTTCGACAGTTTGAGATGGATCTAAAAATGTTTGTATAAAATTAGACATCTACAAAATAAGATGGTAAATGGGGAGTTAGTGAGTTAGTGTCTTTACTTATGTTCATTCACTGCTGAGACACCCGACATTCAATGAATAATGAGTGTATTACCTTTTTTACATACATTTATTAGCTACAAATGATTGCACAGTAAATCTAAGGTCAGTGTTGAGCATTTTATTAAAAAAAATTATCCACTTTAAATTTTTAAATTTCTCGTATACATTAGTATACTAAAGGGAATGTTATTAAGATCGTGCGGAAATTACGAACTCAAACTGAGTATGCGGAATTATATAACGACTATAGAGAAGTCCAAAAAAGGGGGTCCGGGCGCCGTATGACGAAACGGTTTGACAGATTTCAAAGTTCGTAAATAAGGTTCTTGGGGTTACATCTCGAGGCATCTTCCTATTTTTTGCTTTATCGTTTGAAATGACGGTGCGGCAACCTGAGGACACTTGATCCCCTGGAAGACTTGATCCCTGGGTATTATTTCCACAACGAGAATTGTTTTCTTGGAATAATAAAGTGGCATCACTGCATTTGAAGTTGAAAATTACCTCAGACGACATTTTGCCAATCGTACGGAAGAACTAGAACTTTAATGATGTGTTTTGTGTTAATAGTCGTTAACCAAGTCCAAGTCTACCCTACAATGGGATCAAGTCTCCCTTATACGGGGACACTTGGTTACTTTTAGAAATTTAAAAAAAAGAGCTAAAAGAATATCTTATCTTATTGTTTGCTTAGCGTAACAATACGATGAACAACCAAATGGAATACCAATCCGTTAATTGAGAAGGAAGTCATACTTATGCTTTCTGAAATAATGTGAAATTTAAAAAGGGGGTTCAACTGTCCCCAGGTTCCCCTACCAGCCACAATCATCGTTTTTTTGTGAAAACCACTTTTTGGAAAAATCGATTAACGGTAATTTATAAAACCGCCAGTATCTCGAAAACTAATAAAAGGAACTCCAACAAAATTTGCCTTTTTTTATACTACAAATTGGAACAAATTTGCTTACTTCGATTTTTGAAATATTTTTTTTTTATTAGTTTTGTTATATAACGATTTTCTTAAATTTTAATTAAATTCGATTTCTCAAAAACGGCTGTAACGATTTTAATAATTTTTTTTATTTTGAACAATTATATTAAAAGTGTCCAATTTGCGAAATTACATCAAAATCGTATTTGCCGTTTTTGAGAAAATCTAAGTTTTTAAAACCAAAACGTGATTTAAATAAATTTGGTATTTGATCAAATGTTATCATTCTTTTTAAGGCGATTCCAGAACGCATCTCATGTACCGAGAAAGTTTCGTATGACGCAGTCGTGCACTTTTTTTTAAGAAAGAATTCTATTTAAAAAATCACTTGTATATTATAATATGTCCAAACGTTTATTTTAATAATAGTTTAATATAATAGTTAACTTTTGAATTTATCGTTTTTTAAAAAATATTAATGGGAATACGAGTATTGGCCAAGACCTACCAAATAACTGTATTGACCAACGATTTTTCTCTAGATGCACACGACCGGCGGTGGTACACCCAATTCTCATTTATGTGAACCTGAAATGGTGGCCCGGCCCAAACAAAGCTTACAACATCACCAAACTGAGTAGAGTCCAGAAAATGGCTGCAATCGCAACCCTGGTTGATGGTTCGTAAGACTCTACGGGCTCTGCAATATGCTCGATTTTTACTTCTTACTTCTAAATTACACAGCAATAAATTAATTTTTCGTCGACATTCAGGCCGCAATTAAATCCCTCATCTCAACCAGGACTACGGCCAAGCTCGTCGAGGAGCTATCCAGGGCTGGCCGTCTGTTTAGAGTCACTCTCTTTTGGGTTCCAAGGCATAGGAGCATAGAGGGGAACGAGATAGCCAACGAGATGGCCAGAATTGGTTTCTCCCTTCCGGAATCCTGCTTTGGAATCCGTGAAGGGAGAAATCACCAGATACTTCAGAGCGAGGGCAGAGTCGAGGTGGAGGAATCTGACGAACTGCGTCACTTCTAGGAAGACTCGGTCCAAATATAGAAAATCTTTAATCCAATACCTAATAAACAGAACGACATCCACATGTCGCTAGACTGGTGGCTGTAAGTACACGACACTGGGTGCCTACCCACTCTGCCAGGGTCGGCATACCCCACAATACCCATTTCAGAGTGAAACAGTCTTTCACCAATTTTGCGGATGCCCCGCTCTGACTAAGGCTAAACGCCGGACGTTTGGAAAACGACTTTCTGATATCTCGGACATGGGTCTCAATGAAATCATAATATTTCTCAATTCCACCGGGTGGATCTGAGTACACATCCCCAATGCCCTTGGGTTACCCTAACATCCTCATGGTGACATCAAAACCGCGCTACAGCACTACTTGCGAACTTTTCTTGCAGTCACGAAAATCGGCCGATCCACCTGCCTACCTAATATTGGCCAAGACCTACGAAATCGCTTAAGCAGAGTGAACAAAGAAATATTTTACCAAAAATTATACTCACTACCACAAAATTTTCCTTCTCATATTTTTAAAACCATTCAAATTTAAGTGTGCCGTCTTGCATGTCGTTAATGAATTAAATAACAAAATGAATAAAAATGGAACAAATCATAGGGAATTTAAAATAACGCAAAGACAAAAACGCAACGCAGATACCCATTGCGTTACATCAACGATGAGCAGTCCAACAGACAACTTTTCCAAGAGAACATCAACACGTTATGTTGTAGACGAATTCGGTTTATTCCATAAGACCTAATTTTAGGGTCTTAACACATACCTACATGAATGAATCAACGAGAGCCTAAAGCTATCTTTCGGTACTGTTTGATCTTAAGAGTTTAATCTTTTTGTGGTAAATTTTGCATGAAATAATAAACGAAAAGAAGCAACAAACGTAAGACCTTTTTTAATTATAATATTTTGACCGTGACCTAAAGTTTAGTTGAGTTGCCACCCGCCGTGGCAAAGCAATTACCTTCAAGATCCGGCCAATTTAAATTACCTCCTGCTCTGCAATAAGGTTAGAATTGTAGCCAAATATATTGAGATATTTGGCCTTGAAAATGACCGGGAACTTAAATGTAGAACAAAATACAAAGAACAAATGATTATAGAAAAACTATAGTTTATTTCCAATCGTAAGAAATGTCATACAAAATATACATATTTAATTAATTTTACTCGCAGTCTGTAGTTTTCCCGGAATGTCTCTCTCCATTAAGACAAACAAGAAAAGTTTTGTCTCTCTATTGACCATTTCACAGTCAATTAGTCGTCCAGTTGACACAAACTAGCTGTACCACGATTTATCCAGTGCGTACAACTTAATAAAGTATTCAACTGAATATACATAACAAAGTTTGTCGAATGTCCTGTTGTCGACAATACTCCCCTGCGTTCACTTGTTTTATAGATTGGACAATCGTATGTCCCGGAGCTGGTTTGCTGCTGCTCTGCCTCAACGACGTCAGCCCCAACCTTGAGCACTGGCATCATCAAGATAATTGGTAGGGTATCAAACAGTATTTTTGAAAATGATTCATCCAAGCATTTAAGTTGTCGATTCCATCGAGCGCCTTCCAGGAATAGACCCTGTGAATTGAAGCGAAATAATGGAAAATAAATACTACTGTACTTGCAAAAGGAAGTCAGTATGCCATCCGGCGGCGGGCAGGAAGTATAAATTTAAATGAATGGTGTCAGGGAGTGGGGTGTGTTTTTTCGGAGTCACATAGATATTAGGATGATAGAGAGGAGGAGATACTATGTTTTTGTTTTATTATGTTGAGTCTTACGTCAAAGAAAATTGTATCCTCATTTTTGGTCTTTTGTTCCTTGGGTTGTGATGTGTGTGCGTAAATATAAATAGAGGGAGAGAGATTATATAAATATTTATTTATTGTTTGTAGTGTTGCTATGATGCGAGAAACAATTCGAGAAGTAAATGATGGATAAACCGGGATTTACAATGGGAATTGGAATAGATAGATATGTACCTTAACATAGGCGCCCAGCTCGGGGGGCTTATCTTCATCCGTTTCAAATTCGGTTACTTCAAATAGAACTTCGACCAAATCGATTTGGTAACGATGTTTTCGTGAGTAGTTCTGAAGGACTCCGGTAATGAAGGACTGAGTGAAATAAAAGCCCGACAACCAGTAGACACTTGGTTCCCCTTGGTCGATCCATTTTTGGAAGAATTGCAATCTGAAAAGAAACATCGATGGTTTCATGTCTAAATGTAAAATCGGATAAATTTTTGAACGTGCTTTACTTTTCTTTCGAAGAGAGACTGATTTGATGAAGAATTTCGACCCGTGCACCTAACCTTCACTTGATGAGTCTCTAGGTTTCGGAGCTGTGGTTCAGTGGTGCTTTTATGGAATCAGGTAAACCGATATATAGGACTTCAGATTCGGCGATAGCTCCTAAACTTATAAACTTTTATGTCGCAAGGGCAGACCTACGCAGACTTACGAGCACAAAAATTAGCTATGACTCATTAAAAAGCGGGTAGAAGAGCCCTATGCCACACAAATTTCGGCCTGTTTTAATGAAATGAATCTAAACATTTGATTCTCCCAAGATAAAATTTGAAGCATCAACGATGTACATTAAAAGGGAAGAATGATTATAATACTGCAACGACTAGACCAGGTTAACTGTCGGTAACTACAGATGGTCCTTAAAGCAATGACAGCATCTTCCAAATAGCTGCACTGTCATCCAATCGGAGCTTCCAGCTCCAAACGAACAAGGCCGCGCGAAATAACTGCTGATGAAACTGCTATCTGAAAAGAATAGAATTGACAGTAGGCCGCCCTACTAGATGTGATGGCTACGGAATCACGCGTCATCAGATCCAAAGTCGCGTAAGACGGTGTTGGGTACCCGTCCATTGTAACATCGAGGGAAATGAGCTAGCGGATAAGCTAACAAGAAAAGGGGTGAAAAAGAATCTACAACCTGAGGAATAGACATAAAATCGCCCTTATCGTGGTTAAGGCTATAATATACTGGAAATCGTCATATAGCTGACTGTTCGAAGATGAACCAACGTGGACACTGTATTATCAGTAAGCACTCCAGGAGTTTCGAGCTTTCAAAAATATGTGCGTAAAGAAAAAGCAAAAGTTTACTTGGGGACTCAACTCCAAAATTACACTATGAATGTATACGGCAATAACTAGACCCATTATCACGTATGCGGGCGCAGTTTGGTGGTCTAAAGCCAAGCAGAGGTCTGCACTAAATAAAACTAAATAAAATACTGAGACTAACCTGAGGCACTTGATGTTATCCTAAGCACCCCTCCACTTCATCTAGAACTCATGAAAGAAGCTATGGGAAATGGCTACAAGCTCATCACAGAGGATGAAACTAATACCAATCTAGTTCATCCTGAAATCCTACAGGAACTTAAAAAACACGAACTTCTTGGAATACATCTAACAGATAAATGTTTTCTACGTTGCAACTTCCAAGACAACTTGAAGGTTACATTCTCAGAACGCTTAAACAGGGAACAGAGCAAACCAACACTTGCCAAGGTTTCCTAAGTATGGTTTAAGGACGGATGCAAAACAAATGACAGAGTTGAAGCAGGAGTATATGGTCCTCGCACTAATACTAATCGCTCCGTACTTCAGGCAGAAATCCATGCAATAGAACTCTGCATCCGAGAGTCTAAACAGATTCATAACGAGTTAAATAATTAACATTCTCTCTGACAGCAGGGCAATTGTACTTGCAATTAACGCCTTTGAGGTAACATCAAAACAAGTCTGGGATTGTCTCCAACTCCTCGTAATACTGGCCACCACTAACAGAGTACATTTTATCTGGGTGCCAGGTCACAGTGGACATGAAGCCAATAAAAAGAAGACAAACTAGCCAGAACAGGATCCTCATCCCAATTCATGATCTCAAGAAGTTGTATCAAAACTTGGCTTAAAGATGAAAAGCTACATTTCCGGAGGGAGACTGAAAAAAGTAGTCAAGCAAACCCGTCAACGTTATCTAGGAGAGTTCTACCTACGGATATAGTTCTACAGCGGATATAGCTGCTAGCTCACCAAAAAATCAAGTCGCTTTTATAAATTACTGCGGCATCATGGATGAGCTCTAAAAATGGAATCCGCAGTGATCTGCTATACATTATACTACCTCTAATCTAATCTAATCTAATCTAGAGTACTGCAATACTATCTGGAATCCACCCTATGCAGTTCACTCTTATTAGAATCGAAAAAACAGAAACGCTTTACTATGGTTGTGATGAGAAAAATTGGTTGGAATATGGATTTGCCTTGTTATGGAACGAGATGTAAATTACTTGGAATATTGCCGCTACTTATTCGAAGAAAGTATTTCGCGGTAATGTTTACTCACGACATATTAACGGATCTATTGATTGTCCTCAAATTTTATCTTTAATTGGTTTCAATGTTCCGCCGAGAATGCTTAGAGAACATTTACTTTCTAACATTCAATTCCATAGAACTGTTTACGCCGCCAATGAACCTATTTATATAGATTCACAACCGGCTATCTGACATGCTTAGTCCAGTAAATTCAGGTGACAGATTTGATCTAGCACATCTTTTGGTCTTTTTGGTTTTTGTTTCTGAGAAAACGAGCAAGTTCGGTCGAAAACCTAATTTCCGGTGAATGCAGTATGACTCGCATATCAAACACGACTCAGGGCTTCAGTCTTTCGAACGTATTTAAAGAGTTCTTGAGTAGTTAAAGGATTGAGCAAGACGTTAAGTGCAATGTATGCATTCACATTCCATGAACTACATAAACTTAGGTCTCAGAACCGTTTGTGAAAGTGAGATTGCATCCCTTTCCTGGGTCAGATTCTGCCCGAAACTATTCTTGAACTTGGGGCGACTTTTAAATTTTAACGCAGCCGAAGTTCGATCTCATTTAATCAGATGACTATATCGAACCTTAAGTACGAGTTGTACCAAAAACCACTTCTCTTAAAACGATAAAAAGCCTGATAGAAATATTAAGGGGTTCATTATGTCGTCGTCAGAATTTCGGTTGTCATCACCAAATACCAACCATTGGTCTATGATGCCTATTAAATCTTCATCAAAACTAAAGATAAAAATATTTAATAAAATACCAAAACAAAGCGAGTAAACTTGTACTACACAAAAGTACGCAAAGTACATTTACAAACTTTGATATGAAATCAAAAAAATTACAAAATTTGAATAAATAAAGACAAGCCTATAGATCCAATTTTCAACCCCTTTTTCAAGCATTTGGGGCTGTATGTCAACAATAACGCCACGTTATTGGCTACCAAGTACCCAAATATTTCTGGTTTGTTGGCGTAGGCGACCGACTTCGCGAAATTATGAGCTCATGGAATGTTTCTTTCAATAAATCGTTTGTGACGTGCGCTGTGTGGCATGAAGCGCCGTCTTGTTGGAACCGCATCTCATCCACATTCATGCCATCTAATTCGGGATACAATTCGGGATTTAATACAACCCTAACCTATTGCGTTTAGAATTAATGGACTTCATCAAAAGGTCATAAAAATACTTTCTGTTGCTTTAAAAGTGCCATGTGTTCCGATTTATTTGCTTCAATGGAGTGTGGAGCAGTGTTGTCACTTGGAAATTGCAAAATGTTGTAGTTTTGAAGAAAAAAGAGTAGTAGATCCTAAAAATTTGTGGTAGATTTGAAAAATATCAGCATTAGCTATGCAAGCACTTTTATTGATAGGTATGTCGTAAACGGCCCATGTTTCACTTTGCTTTACATTTTCGAAAACCTTTCAATAAAATAATGCTGAATAATATCTTCTTCCCAAAACAGTAACACGTTGTAAATAAAGAGGCTTCTCGGGAATTATTGCTGTATTTAAAGACGATATGACATGGTCCATTTAACAAGTCTTAAAGATGGAAACGTGACTCAACGCACGGAATTATTTGTTTGAGAAGTTGTGAAGTGAATGAGGGATATCTAATATTAATTATAGTATAGAAATCCAAAAGTAGGGTACCGCAACTCAGTCTGTTTGTTGGTACGACGGACTTACTTCAAAGTTCGTAGTTAAAATTTTTGGTTAAAATCTTGAGGCATTTTTATTAGGTTTTTGAGTATTTTGAACATAAGTTCTTAGCGATTAAACTCGAACGACCCAAAACTTACGGTTTATAAAAGCAGAAGGCAGGAGAGTAAGAGACCCCGAGATGTAGCCCAAAAAAACTTATAGGCGCCCGGACAGACAGACCGAACGGATGGCATTGGCGGACCCTCATACTCAGTTTGTATTCAAAATTTCCGCACGATCGCAATAACTTTCGATTCTTGAACCACTCATTTAAAAATTGCGATGTCCTCTCTAGGCAAGCCCTTGCCAACTCACTTCTTTTCGAAACACGTAGTTCAGGGCCTGCCTGAATGAGTTGAACCACCAGTTCCAAAACATAACATTTTTGCACCGACAAGAATACCTTACATAGTCCCATGCAGGGAAGTTCTCTTGGATTTTTCTATTTCACGTCTTCATTCACTTAAAGATAAACTTAAACTTATTTAAAAGAACACGATTTTGCATTTATCTTAGGTATAAGCGGACGCTTAGAAAAAGGAAGCTATAGGAAGTGGATTCTAATATCATTATCTATCTGCAAAACAGAATATCTGAAAAGCGGGGTGGTAATAGATTTGAAATGATACTAAATTTAGTCTCATAGCTATTTACACCCCTAAATATTCGCCGTATATATTTCTTATGATCAGCAAAACACGATTTAGCGATGTCCGTCCGTCCATCCGTATCCACTTGTTAGGCTTTTTAATTTAAGCTACGAAGCTTGTCCCCGGTCAAGCCCACAATGTAGAAAAAACCGTTTTTAAAGCTTAATTTAAAGCTATAAAGGGTTAGAACCGAAACATAATCGACACTGACCTCCTTCACAAGTTTGCTATATAAAGTTTTTTGCCAAGTCTACTTTTTTTGGGGTTTTTTTTCTCAAAATTTTAAAATTAATAAAATTTCATCCATCATGTTCTTAACGATTTTTACTCTGCGGCATTAGGGATATTGATAGGATATCATACTGTGCGCCCCAAGTCGTAGAACCCTTCTTTATCTTAATAAATTTTCGGGTATATGACCTTGTTCACTACTACTGTATCTAATGAATGCAATCCCACAGATAAAGTTTTCTACCACTTTATTAAACTACTTGTTACTGTATGTTCTCAATAATACAAATAGCCTCGAAGAAAATAACCAAAATGCGTCAAATCACATGATCTTGGAGGCTTATTTACCGGTGCAATGATTTCTTCAATAAAATTGTATCGCTTGCTTTATGGCATGTAGCGCCATCCCTCTGCAACTACATTTCATTCATTTTCATGACATGCAATCGGAGAACGAACGAATTCTTTTTGAACGAACATTGCATATTTCTCCTTTATGAATTTGCAGTTCTTCAATTTAATCCATATGTCCACAAGTATCATCTCACTATTTTAAAAAATTCCCAGGGGAATGATTCGCTAAGAAATTCGTTAAACAAATTCGCTTAAACTTTAAAAAATAATTTAACATTTTCAATAAAATATTGCAGGATCTCCACGACGAAGCCGTGCTGAGCACCTGTTTGCGTATTTTAACTAAATTGACACAAGACCCTGCCAAGGTTCCAACTTGGGAGGCTGTCGAAAGTATCGAAATATGAATATGCAATATTTTAGTTGTTCGCATCGTATTACGGGTGGATTAGGGTTATGTTGGAAAGTCGAATCATTTCCTCCTCCTCAGGTGGTGTGTCAGTGTTTGTGACGGCAGTTAAAGGCTGCCCTTATGGAGGGGTACTCTCCCCAAAATTGGAGTTAAGTGCACGAAAATTTGCAAAGTTTTTCAAACAAATTAAAGACAAAACCTACTTTAGGAAAATACAAAATTTACCTCAGAATCAGGCAAAGTGATCTTAGACTAAATTGTTACTCGACATCACAATACAACTTGGATCAATTCCTATTTTTAACATATAAGTTAGTGATTCAAAAACGCATCGAATATTGACACAAAGTTTTGTATTGCCCAGTCGTGAAAAGCAGTTCTAAATTTGCTGAATTACGATTGAAGTACTACTTGAATGGTAGAAGTGACAACACTGAAGTGGAGGCTAAATAGTCAATTTATATCGACTAAGGAAATTGGTACAAATTTAGCAACGCCCCAGCCAGAACCAAGGAGGTAGGAATGGGATATCAACCAACTTGCGGAACTATCCAGAACTTTGGCCCAGTCCAAATCAGTGCACCTTTTGGCAGTGAAGCCTTTCCCTGTACCTTGCACGTAAATAATTGCCCTATCCAAACACACCCCAACTTACCTTGCTAAAAAGTCGTTAATGTAACTGCCTAACGGCTTCAGCGATGGATAGCTCTTCGAAAGCCATGATTGTGGCAGTTTTCCAATCACCATCGATGCATGCACACGCTCCAGTTCGGGTATCATGGCTATTTGTCCCAGCACCGCCTTTTGGATGTTGACAAGACTCTTCCTCAGATAATCCAATAGACGATTGAATCTAGATTCCGTTACAAGTTCACGAAAATACAAATGCATCACAGTTAGATAAATATAATTCAGAAATATCCTTAACAAGGAGAAAAACTACTTTAAAAACACAACACACAGGATAATCCCCAACACGATTTTATTGTCATTCGTCAAGGATTACCCCGGGCTATATTTCACTTTCTTTTTTTTCTCCTCAATATCAAGAACAATTGCCATGCCAATACCAAAACTACTGACACGTTTTCAAAATTCAATGTTTGTCTCGTTTTATTGAAAAGAAAGACGTACAGCAAACAATATACCAAAGACCGGCGAAAAATAAGAATAAAGAAATAAAAAAGAAAAATGTATAGCGGAAGAAATGTCCTTATTTACCTTATAAGCTCCTGCCGCAGAACCGTGTTCATGGAATTCGTATAAACAACGGGATATTTGTGGGAAACTTGTACGATATCGTAAGGTTGCGGTAAACGGCTTAGGATCTCTTTACATATATGGTATGCTGGATCCTCGGCAGAGTCTGTGGTCGACGATGCTCTTATAGATGCCAACAGTTCAGTTTGTGTCTGGAGGACTCCCTGAAGAAGCTGTTTTCAGTTTTTTTTTTATATTTTTTTTTTTTTTGTGTGAAATAACCCCCGGTGTTGGTGATGGTTGTAAGATTGAAATTCCGGATACACGTGTTTGTTATTCGAACAAGGAACAAGGAACCGGCAAAAAAGAAAATAAATTGAAAATTGTATTTTTCCTTATCCGTTTGACGTGGAAGCGACAACGGAAAAGGGATTTTCAAAAACAAAACAAAACAAATGAAATTTTGTTAAAAAAAAAAAATATAAAAATCCAAGGACGACCTCGCTGTGTGAAAATTTGCTTACACTATTCGTTTCCTTATTATTGCGATTTATATCAGCGTTTTCGTGTAAGCCGAAAACTTCCGGATGTGGGCTAAGTGGAAAGCTTGAGATGTACTCGATGCTGGAGATACGAGTTGGATTCTCCGGGATGCAGTAGTCACCGGATTGTGATAGGGGATAACTGTTTCGAAAAAGAGAGCAAACTATTAGTTGTGTGTATGGTGGTGGCGGGGTTCCTTTTGCGGTCTTATGTTGAACAACAAATTGGAGGATTTACTTGTCGCTATCGATGGCATCGGGATTATAGCTTTTATTCAATAGGGAAAGGATTAGACGGCGATCTTTGTCATCGGTAACACGACCGCCATAGTTACATTCGCCGGTTAAATATATGTGTCCTTGGAACGGTATGCTGTCAGATTGTTTTAAAAACATTTTCAACTGTAGTAGAGAGATCCTGGAAATAGATAGAGAAGAATGTGATTTTTGGTTAGTTATATACATAGATAGTAGTTGTAGGTCGGTGTACATGGGATAAAGTGTGATTGATTTATGTTTTAATGTCTAGTGGTGCAGTAAGCCTTTTTCAAAATGACAAAACAGAATGGTGACCTAAATATATGCTTAGCAATGGGAGTGTACATAAACGAAATTACAGATACTACTAAAGGTGAAATAGAGCTTGACAGAACAAATATGCCCGCCCTCATGGTTGTAGATGATATTGTCTTTCTAGCAGATACTGTCGACTGCATGCAGCTGATGATAGATAGGTTAGATAACTATTGCAAAACTTGGAATCTGTCTATAAATCTTAGAAAATCGAAGATGATTATATTTAGAAATGGTGGAGGGAGGTACTGTCAAAGTGAGAACTGGACATTTCAAGGAGTTCTGATCAGCCCTAGCTTACTACTTTACTTAACGGGCTCTCGACCCGTGAAGAGTCCCTGCCTGAGATACGGCAGCCTTCCACCCTCTGCGATCCCGAGCACGCTGCTTCCAGTTGTCCAGACCAACCGCGATGGCTTGGTTTTTAAAACGGGGGTTCGGTCTTCCTTGTCGTCTCGAACCAAGGGGCTGGGATTCGAAGATCGTCTTAACTGGAGCGTTATTGTTCATTCGCACGATTTGGCCGAGCCAATGTATAGTCGATGAGTTTTGGCTTTTCGGACTACATCCACAGCTCACAGAGTTCGCAGTTGTATCTTCTCCTCCATTCGCTCTCCTCGCACAGAGGACCAAATATCCGTCGAAGGATTTTTCTTTCAAAGTATCCCAGTATTAACTCTCCTTTCCTGCTAGGGTAATTCTTGGACGGATCTCCACTAAGATGTCATTTGTGGAGTTGATGTTTACCCCGAGGTAGATGAACTCCTTATCTACCTCGAAGTTGCTGCTATCAAGAGTGACATTTTGTCCTAGTCGGTGGACAAATGATTGTTTGTTTGTTGATAACATATATTTAGTCTTGTCCTCATTCACTTCAAGGCCAACTTGTTTCGCCTGTTCTTCAATAGCCGTGAAAGCCTCTATCACGCACGCTGGGATCGACCGATGATATCTATATCGTCCGCATACCCCACCAGTTGGACAGATCTGTTGAAGATAGTGCCTTCCGTGTTGACACCTCCCTGCGCACAATCTGCTCAAGAACAAGATTGAAGAAATTACACGACAGCGCATCTCATTGCCGAAATCCGGTGCATGTTTGAAAGAGTTCAGATGAGCTGCTGCCAAACTGTCTGCTTTAATGTTGAAATTTGGTATGGAGCCTGCTGCTGTCCAATAAATCCCGAAAAATGTATGCTTATAAAATAAGATGTTAGAGCGGAGTGGGGCGTAAAAATGGTATGATTTGGTTCCTGTACATGTTGGTTATGAGTAGACGGACGGGTGCTGAATGCATGCACTAACGTGTATTATATAGTGTGAGATAAGATACGATATCAACGGGACGTATCAACCAGAACGTAAACAACCTTTACGACACATACTGAAGAAGACAGTAGAAGACAACGAACGACGATCGAACCGGAACGATGACGGGCACATGCGATATTCTTGCATGTTAACTTTTCAATTATCAGTTGCAGTTTGTATTGAGCACAGATGAGTAATTATACAGATAGTCCACTCAGCATAACTCTGTCCCTTTGAACCCGCAAAAAATTTTTAAAAATGGAGAAAAAATCCTCTCTCAAATGTTCTATCTGTGAATACGTGTGAGCCAGCCAAATAAAGTATGGAGGGGTTGATGTGTCAAAAATATGTCATTAGCCCGGGCAGTTTTGCAAGAATTCCAAATGGCAACAAAAAACAGCTGATTATAGCGGATGTGTTGGGGAAGTGCTGCGAAGTATATTAATAATATATAATATTTTTTGTGTTTATAAGAAATAGTTCTCAATTTTGTATCTGCTTTGAAATAAACATACTTGGGTTGTTATATTTTTTTCCATTTTGGTTATTAGAGTGAGATAAAATGTATATATTATTTTATTATTGCCAGCCAGCATTTTTAAACACTGAATGCAGACTTGACTATTCCAATTCCAAGATAATAACTTTATTAAATTTGTTCAGCATGATGAATGAATAGCGGTCAATAAAATAGCAGTGAATTTATGAAATATTATGTTAAATTATTGAAATGGTCAGTTAACTAATCACGCGTTACTCATAAATTTTATTCATTGAGCTTTTATTTATTTTACCTACAATTTTAGTAATTTTACGGAATATTTCATTAATTCACTGCTCAACTATTTATCGCACCTTCCAATTCAAAATTATTTAATTTTAATTATTTTACTCGACATTCGACAAATCAACCAACAAAATAATTTAATTATTCTGACAATTTAAAACTGCTAAATTAGTTTGACTACCGGCAAACAAATTATGAAAATTCTTATTTTATGTTTTACTTGCTTAAAAATGTTTACCCAAAGAATATGTTTGATAGGTAAAACTAAAATAATACATAATAATTGAAAACATTCAACAAAATTTTATTCTGTTGCAAATTCACCATAAATCGTCGCATGTTATTACGATGTTATTGGACACAGCCCAGTTTTGACTTTTAATATGTCAACATGAGATCTTTTCCAAAATGGATTCTTAGGCGCAGAACTGCTATTGTGTGCGTGAGATGGCTCAATTTGATTTGCATGTAAAAATATATACGAACACAGTACAGCGCCTTTTTGAAGCAAATAAAAAACTATAGGCGGGAGAGCCAAAAATCCTCTCAGTCGACTATCTGTATAATTACTCATCTGTGGTATTGAGATAAGAGGAGTTCAAAGCCACTAAGCTTGCTTTATAAGATACAGGTGCGATCAGATGGTTATTCAAACTTGTCATCCGGATGACATCCTGACGTCACAATGACGTAGATTTTCTCTTACCCATATGTAATAAAAAAGTTTTCTGACGTCCGCATGCCATCCTGATGACAAGTTTGGACAACCGTCTGATCGGACCTTAAGACTGGGTACGCCAATGTACAAAAATGTTGCGGAAAAGGTTGTTTTTTATATTGACAACCTTCCACTATTGAGAGCCAAATCATTTCAAAAAAAGTCAGCCATCTTGATAATCAAACCTCTTACTTTAACTTAAAAAAAAACGTATTATTAGCTATCTAATGCTTAATGACACTTTCTCTCTTCATTTCCTCCATGTTGTATGAGGATCAGGATAAGCATATAGTTAGTTAGTTATAATTAACTTTATTTTGTTTATAAATTCTCCAAATAATTAAATAATGTTTCTTAGTCTATTTTATTTTGGCTTAAAGCCGTCTACCAGATTGGCAAAAAATATGAATAACAACAATTGTAAATAAGTATTATATATATATATCTTTATCTAATAATATGAATACTTTTGAAGTCTCCATCTATTATACATATTCGGTAGCGAAGTGCGTTCACGGTGTAATTATTAATTTATTTATTTCATCTACAAGTCAAGCTTACAGACTACAATACAATACCTACATTTTGGTGCTGAGCGTCTTGTGATATGACCAAATCGAAAAATTTACGTAGAATCGACAATCGGTAACATTGAGATCTATAGAGCAATATATCTAATTTGTCTTCGCATTGATTACTTGTCCCAAAGTCAAATTTGTAATCAATCTTGCTATCTAACAATTACAGGAAAGGGAATGATCGGTTGCGAATTAATTCCTTGTTAGTTTGTATGCGATCGGGTAATAAAAGGTTTTACACTGCGCCGTATAAAAAGATAACATTTTGCAATAGGAAAAGCTCAAGACATAGTGCCAACTATTTTATTTATAACTGCTTAGAAAGAAGGCGTCTACGTTTAATAGGAGACCACTGGCAACTAAAATATTAAAAATTATATTTCTTAGTTGTTCATTTGAACTATTTCTCAAAACCTTTACTTCGTAAATAGTTTCTTCTTACAAAAACGTTTATTATTTTTAAACTTTCTCGTATACTAAAGAGAAAGTTATTGCGATCGTGCGGAAATTTCGAACTCAAACTGAGTATGAGGGATGGTATTACGACTATAGAGATACTATATGGGACCGCCAATGCCGTCCGTCGGTCTGTCTGTCTATCTGTCCGGACACCGTATGGCGAAACGGTTCGACGGATTTGCAACAAAGTTCGTATATAAGGCTTTTACAGTTACATCTCTGGGCATCTTTTTATTTTTTTGCTTTATCTTTTAAAATAACGGTACTTGAAATACAATTTTTTTTGTGAAAATCACTTATCACTATTTTTCTCGTTCCAAGGATTTCGGTCTTTTTTTCTACTAAGGATGTTTAGGATGGGGTCAAAAATTCTACATACTCAGTTTTTGGAAAAAAAAACGACTAACGGTAATTTATAAAACGGGCAATATCTCGAAAACTAATAAAGGGAACTTCAAAAAAAGTTTTTTTTATACTATTTTTTTTATATTATTTAAATAATATTTTTTTCATACAACGATTTTCTTAAATTTTAATTAAATTCGTTTTCTCAAAAACGGCTTTAACGATTTTGAAATTTTTTGTAATGCGAACAATTATATTAAAAGTGTTCAATGTGCGAAACTACATTAAAATCGTAGGTGTCGTTTTTGAGAAAATCAAATTTTTTAAAACCTAAAAAGTAATTTAAATGAATTTCTCACTATTAATTTTCGATTCATTTTGCGACTCAAAAACGCATCTCATGTACCGAGAAAGTTTCGTATGACGCAGTCGTCCACTTTATTTATTTAAAATTTGAAAAATTTAAATTTATCTCTTTTTTGTTTTGTTCAACAACTTATTTCCTACTTCATTATTTTTTAATATCATAAAAAAAAATTGTTTTCTTCTCTATCTAAAAATTTACGCAAAAAGCCCTTACAAAGGGGCATGTGGGAGCTAGGCTTTAAGTTCTGACTGAACCGTTCTGTATGGTACGTGAACGCATTTTTATTTATTTAATTAAAGAGCCCATATTCCATTATATCAAATATGCTTGACTGGCAGCACGGAATCTTAAGCTAATAATGTCTTTTGATGGACAATTTTTCTGTTAAAATTGTATATTCGGAACAACCGAATCATTTTCTTAGAACTTATAAATACTCTCTTGATGACAAATAAAAATCTTAGTCTCTTTGGGCTGAAAAGATAGCTATCTAATAAGGCATTCTTATAAACAACTAAGTGGAGATGTAGACCACAGCTCCACACAATCAGGTCCTCAATCAACTTGAAATACGTAAAATGGGAGTATTTTCAAGAAACGCTTGTCTAATTGTTTTAAGCCCATGTCCAGCTCAGAGTGTAGTGCCAGCTAAGTACGTAAGAACATGCCCATACTGATGTGCAGCAAACAAAACGAATTACTTGCGAATGATAAATGAAAAATAAGGAGCCCGATTGAAATATAATATTATATTCTTGGGCGCTAAGCCTGCCTATTATTTTTATAAACAACAAAAATCCAAATCAGAACAAGCTGCTTGTCTGAAGAGATCGCTGATCTGAGTTCAAGTTCCGATACTAGAAGACAAATAGACCACTCTAGACGTGGCCGTGGTCAGCAGAGCTGTTATTCCAACCCTAAATTTGAGTTTTGGCAATAACAAGTTGTTGTTGTTTCTTCAGCCATCAAAAGCCGTCTTGTGTCGACATAAGCTTCGAGCAATTTGTAGATACTTAATTTGGCCTCAAGAACTTATGCCACTTTAAGTGCCATAAGGGTTTCTGCTTAAAAAATATATTGACAGTTAAAAATGTTCGCTTTTGGCATAGCATTGTCGCAGAATAAACTTCTTAATCTTAAAAGAAAAAAAAATATTTAAAAATGGCAGTTGGACAGAAAAGACGCGCTTAAGTTGGAAAAATGAAAAATGCTTCATGTGCTACACTGCCATACTGCCCCATATATATTTCCAGACCAATCTCAACTGTTCCTAACAACATCTATACTAATTCAAAAGCAAAATAATTCCAATAATAATTCCATTACCACAGAAATAGATTTTCCAAAAATAAAATCGACAGAACACAAAATTAGAAATAATAATCAATAGACAGAGAAACTTAAATTAAATAAAACAAATACTCACTTCAAATCAGACTCATTAAATTCATAGGGAATATTCCATCCCAGTGGTCCGAACTCCCGTCGCTCCTGTACAATCGCATGAAAGAACACCAACGCGAACACACCACGTAGCCAGGATGTCCTTGCGTGTGGTCTATTGGAAAAGGCCTTCGAAAAGAATGAATTTCTAACCAAAGGATCCGAACCAAACGACCTCATCATGTTCATCTTCAATCCCTTGGGTGGTTCATTTGTCATTTTAACTGAATTCTGTAGCACAGATACCGGAAACACGTCACTCGGATAAGAGGTGCACCACAAGCGATAATCCATATGTGCCGACTCAGCAAGGCCACCATCGTTGCATATCCTCTCAAGTTCACCCATCCAACTGACGGCGACGTGACAGTTTTGCAAAACAACCCAATATCCATGGCGGTTGGCTTCCAAAATCATTTTCTCTGCCCTAGGTCCCTGACCTTGACCCAGTGATATCGTTTTTGTCCTAGTCAAGTGGTAGCCAAAAATATTGTGTCACATACATATGTATGAATATGAGAGAAAATTTTATCAAATTTACTGTATAAATTTCTGACGCCCGCTAGGTCGGTCGGTCGGTCAGTCGTGCCATTGCCACCATGACATACTACAATTAACTTACTTGTCATACATGTTTCGTTGTTTCGCATACATAAACAGGCTGGCCATCGGATCTGAACCGGGAGACAATAAAAATACTAGCGGTATCGTGGGCGAACTGTCAGCGAATGATGAATGCAGGTCAAAGGGTGGTGGCTCGACAAATGACTGATCCATATTTCGAGTAATGAAATCCTGTAAAATTGTATAAGTGGTGGAAATTGAACACATAACGAACAATAAAACAAAAACAAAAAAAGGAATGATACGAATGTACATATGTGTGTGTGTGTAAAAACATATTGTTTTGGGGCGTGCATTTCATACAAAGTTAACGACTCATTACTCACTCGGACAGCGGGCGCAATTTTATCCGGCCTTATACACTTTAGCAGAATTAAGCTAATCAATTCTTCGGCA
This sequence comes from Ferdinandea cuprea, assembly GCA_963576555.1. Lineage (NCBI taxonomy): Eukaryota > Metazoa > Arthropoda > Insecta > Diptera > Syrphidae > Ferdinandea > Ferdinandea cuprea. The sequence goes on from OY754960.1 coordinate 24,127,002, forward strand.
TGCTGGTATGGTGCGGGAAAACGAGCCATTTCCGGTGATGATAAATCATAAAAGCCCTTCCATTCATCGATGTTTTTGGTGAATTCCTGATAAAAGTTATGCAGCCTATTTGGTTGAGATGGAAAGAGAATTATTACCATAAGATATGGGATATGGGTCTGCTTAGAGATTAAAGTGTATTTAATATTAGATTTTTAAGTAGTTTTTTTTATGTAAGAAAATTATATCAAAAGAGCTTTTAATTTTGATGAAACAGTTAGGCAAATTGAATTGTCAAAAGAAAAGAGGCGATTGAGCCATTAAATTTTAATATGAAAAAAAAAGAAACAATAAAACATCCAAAAAATAAAAAAACTAAATTAAATTATTATTATTGTTCAACAAATCAAACTATAACATTTAGTAATGAATCTATTTCTTTTTAAAAGAAAAGATTTTAATTTATTTAAGAAAACTGATTCACGTCTCTTGCATCTCAGAATTAAAGGTAAACTATTGAAAAAACGAGGCGCGGTGACCTTGTAGAGTGAAAAGTGTGATTTTCTTATGTTAGGTACATTTACTAGATTCGTAAATTATGGGAATTATACAATCTAGAGGCGGAATATCCGGAATTTTCACAAAATGTTTTCAAAACTTTATAAAAACATAAATGCTTATTACGGTCCTAGATTATCTGCTTGGGGGAAAAGTGACGGACCCTAAAGTGCATCAGTTAATCTTTGCTGACGATGGAGCCATCATAAGTGATGATCAGACTTTCCTTGCAACGAGCCCTTGATGTTTGGGTAGATGTATTGGAAAGGAATGGGTATCGTATAAGCCAAAAAAAGACCCAAGTCAACCCATTCCGGACATTTATCTGAATGGGGTGGTGGTTCCCAAGTGTGAAAAGTTCAAATATCTGGGATCAATGATCAACAGCGAAGTAACCGTTGATGACGACAACAATCATTGTGTAAGTGTAGGGTGGATGAAGTGGCAGGAAAACTCTGCCATCTTCTGTTTCCCTAAGCTGAAGGGAAGGCTCTACACCGCACTTGTACGTCCGGCGCTCACATACGGTTTACAATGCTGGACAATGTGTAAAAAGTATGAGGGCAAGTTGACAGCAGTTGAGATGAAGATGCTTCGCATGACAGCAGGACTAACAAAGCTTGATCGGATTAGAAGTTCCAGAATCCGAGGCACCCTTCACGTCAAAGAACCCGTCTCGAAAAAAGTGGAGCACGACCGACTCAGTTGCTATTGTCATGTTCAAAGGAGGAATCCTACAATAGCAATCAACGTTCAAATGCAGAAACCCCAGCATTTGATTGGCCCCGATAATAAAGTTATTCAAAAACGGGGGGCCTGCAGAAATTTTTTGAGGTCGAACCGGCGAACCCCACAGGCGCACCAATAGGAATGCAGTGAAGTGGGAGGGTTATGATCCCTATAGTCCTAATCACAATCTCGTCGTTAAATGGAGAGTAGAATTGCTTAAGAGGAATAACACACAGCTATAAGTTCTGCGGTTAACTCTACCCAAGATCCGAATAGCATGTTTTTGCTTAGTAAGCAAATGTTCAATTTTATTATAGTGAGAACCACCCGAACAAGCCAACCCTTATTGTAAAGGGTGATTTTTTAGCTGGTTTGGTTTTGGCAACACTGGTTTTGACAGCTGACGTGTGTTTAGTACCTTGTGTCACTGTCAAACAGCTTCAGTTTGGTTTGCAATTTAACCATGGATCGTCTTACAAATGAACAACGCTTGCAAATTATTGAATTTTACTATCAAAATTCGTGCTCGGTTCGAAATGTTCATCGCGCGCTGCTTCCATTTTATGATCGGCATTCTCGACCTTCTGAGCAGTCTATTCGGAAGATTGTGACCAAATTTCGCACCAAATTTACTTTGTTGGACATTAAACCACCAACACGTTTACGTACTGTGCGTATTGAAGAAAATATTGCGGCCGTATCAGCTAGTGTGACAGAAGACCGCGAAATGTCGATTCGGCGCCGTTCCCAGCAGTTAGGCCTTTGTTACAGCACTACGTTGAAAATTTTGCGGAAGGATTTGGGCGTAAAGCCTTTTAAGATACAGCTGGTGCAAGAACTAAAGCCAGCCGACCTACCACAACGCCGAATTTTTGGTGAATGAATTGAATGAATTGTGTTCAGCGATGAGGCTCATTTTTGGTTGAATGGGTACGTAAATAAGCAAAATTGCCGCATTTGGAGTGAAGATCAGCCAGAAGCATTGCAACAGCTACCAATGCATCCCGAAAAAGCCACTGTTTGGTGCGGTTTATGGGCCGGCGGCATTATTGGGCCATATTTCTTCAAAGATGATGCGAATCGCAGCGTTACTGTCAATGGTGAACGCTACCGAGCGATGATAACAAACTTTTTTTTGCCCGAAATGGAAGTTCTTGACTTGCATGATATGTGGTTTCAACAAGACGGTGCCACATGCCACACAGCACGGGAAACAATGGCGCAATTGCGAGGCGAGTTTGGTGAACAGTTAATTTCACGTTTCGGGCAGGTCAATTGGCCGCCTAGATCGTGCGATTTGACACCATTAGATTATTTTTTGTGGGGGTATGCCAAGGCTAATGTGTATAGGGACAAGCCCGCTTCGATTGACGCACTGGAAGCCAACATCCATGCATTCATTCGTGAGATATCGGCCGATATGTGTGAAAGAGTATACCAAAATTGGACTCAGCGGATGGGCTACCTGAGACGCAGCCGCGGTCAACATTTGCATGAAATAATCTTTAAACATTAAATTGCAAGGTTCAAATTATCGATTCAAATAAATATTTCATTCATTTTTTCGAATTTTTTGTGTTTTTTTTTTAAAAAAAGTTCTAAACCTCTTAAAAAATCACCCGTTAGCTTAGATTTAAATAAACCATTATCTTCACTAAATTTAACATTTAACAATAAACCAAAATAAACTAATTTTAAAATATGCTGACTACAATAAAGGCTGAGGTGATACGGCTGCCTCAAAACATTATTTAAGTATTGTTTTAAATGCTATCGAAAATTATTTTCAAATACTTTAAGCTGTCAACCCGTTTGATATTAAAGCAACAAACAGAACACTTTCTATTTCTATAATAAGTGGACTTGCCAAATTGATCAGAAGAATAATTTAAATTATTTTTAGGACAGCTATGTGATAACTGAACACCATATCTTCAAATATTGAGCCCAAAATATTGAAAATCATGGATATCGTTTGTTTTCTTATAATTAGTTTGTGTAAAAAAAAACCATTTGCGCAGAATTTCTAAATAATTATGGACAGCAGTAAGCAAGTTAAAATAGCTTTTTCAGAGTATGATAAAGAAGTGTCATCAGCAAAAGCTGTTATTTGGCCTTTGAAATGTTGAACGAAAAGTGAATTTACAAAAATTGGGAATAGGATCGGGCCCAAAACGGAACCTTGAGGAACCTATGTTTATAAATTTTTCCAAACTAAAACTATCACGAACTTTAACTTTTTTTCGGTCTCTTAGACCCTCGAAACTCTGCCTAATACAGTTTTTGGAGTAACAAAACATGGTCCACGATATCAAAGTCCTTAGTTATATCAATAAATAGGGAAGCTGCAATCTCAGATTCGGTTAAGCAATGATAAAGTTCGCCACACAATTTCAAAACAGCTTCTTCTATTTATCTACCTTTTCTAAATCGAAGTTGGGAATTACTAAAGAAATTACTTTTGACCAGATTGTCCTTTCTGGATTTCATAACTTTTTCAAAATTTTTCGAAAAAACTGGTAAAAGCGAAATAGGACGGTAATTGTTGAGACTCGTAGTTTCACCTTTTTCGTGCAACGGAATAACAACTGCTAGCTTAAGTGCATCTGGAAATACTCCTTTTTGTATAATAAGACTTTAATTTTATTAAGGGTGATTTTTTAAGAGTTAAGTTTTTTCCGGTTGGCAGCACTAGTAGTAATGTCGTCCAAACGTCATCTGTCAAAGTGAAAAGTTATCAGTATACTCTGCCATTTAATCATGAAAAGACTACGCAACGAGCTACGATTGCAAATTATTGAAATTTATTATCAAAATTCGTGCTCTGTGAAAATCCGCTGTTATCAAAAAATTGTGTTCAGCGATGAGGCTCATTTCTGGCTCAACGGATACGTAAATAAGCAAAACTGTCGCATCTGGAGTGATGAACAGCCACATGCCATACAAGAATTACCGCTGCATCCCGAAAAAACGACAGTTTGATGTGGTTTATGGGCTGGTGGCATCATCGGTCCATTTTTCTTCAAAGACGACCGTAGAAGAAACGTTACCGTCAACGGCGAACGGTATCGAGCCATGATACGCGACATTTTTTTGCCCCAGTTGGCTGAGTTGAACTTGGTTGACATGTGGTTTCATAAGACGGTGCCACATGCCACACAGCTCGTGAAACAATGGAAATGTTGAAGGATGAATTTGGTGAGCAGCTTATCTCTCGAAATGGCCCTGCGAGTTACAGGATAACATAACACGAGTAATTCGTGGAATACAGGCCGAAATGCTCGAAAAAGTGACGCAAAATTGGACCATTTGAAATGGAGCCGCAGACAACATTTACATGAAGTTCTCCTTAAAACGTAAATAGCAAAGCCCGATCTATCGACTAAAATAAATTTTTTTAATATTTGATGTAAATTTTCGTGTTTTATTCGATTTTTTAAAAAAAACTACGCTTAAAAAATCACCCTTTTCTATTGACAAGAGCTCGAAAGGGGGGTATTATTGATGGGAAATAATATTGAATAAATTAGCTAATTTTGAAGGGTCATTAACTAAAGTACTAAATACCATTTTTTATAGAAATATCAGCCTTAAGCTGGCTACCGGATAAATGCTGTCTGTACTTATAGCTGAAATGATTACATCTTCATCAAGATTTTTACAATTTCAAAACCTCATTATCTGCATTAATGACATTCCTTGCTGAAAGTCCAAACAAATCGATAATGACCTCTGGTGGGCCAGACCTTGGCACTGCGGGAATGTACAAGTGCTTGACAACATAGTCACGATGATCAGCAACAACTTCCTTGACAGCCTCACCCAGACCTCCCTCCTGTTAGTGATCTTCCACTACGACAATGCGTCCACCGTAGGCACGTCCATTTTTCTCAATCAATGCAGCTCCAATGGGCTTAACGGTGAATGGATCAAGAACTCGTGCGTTAATGTCCTTCTTCTTTTTATTTAAGATCCGGTTAACAACTTCCCATTCCCTTTGAGAGTAACCTAAATTATCCGCAAGTCTTTTTACTAAAATAATTATCTCTGCAGCGCGGAATTTCAGTTTTTAGTTCATTGCAATGTCATGATTATGACCTCTCTTAAGCCTACTGTTGTGAGGATGTTTCCTTACTCTAACACGAAGTTTGTTCTTTTAATAAATTTTCCACTGTTTTAATGGTTTAAGCTTTTTATTATTTTTGTTGACACATAGGCTACACTTTGAAATTAAAACTTTCTTTAAGTAGAAGAAAAGTAGAAGCACCTATAAAAATTTTAGTGTTCTTTCAGAAATTTTCCAGAGGTAAGTGTTTTCCTTTGGGACCGAATGGAAGTTTGTTAAAGAGTAACCTTCCATTGTACCCTATGGCAACTGATATGTTTGGACATACAAATTTGAGTTCCTTTAATCCGTAGAAAAAAAATATAGCTTCGCAGATACAGATCTGACTGTGGTACAAAGCATTAGTGTTGCCATCAGAGTGGCTTTCAGACGTAAGAAATAAAGAAGGTTGGAGAAGATAGATTTTGGGACCAGCATTTCTCGCTCTCTATGGTGGTCAAAATGATGGTAAATCGTTTATAAGAGAACACAAGTGTTCTCACTTTAACCTCTTACCATTAGTACCTCGACTGGATATGGGATATGGCAGAAGACGAGAGGGGGCGGGGAAGGAGTGCCCATTATTGAGATGCACTTTCTCCTGTTTCCGGGCTACAGCGGACGAATTTTAGAGGTGAATCAACGGCGGCGTCCACAGTTCCAGTTAGGTTAAATAAGTGATATCTCTATATGAGCTGCTTCGACATATTTAAATCCCAGGTCTTTATGAATCTCCAACACTAAGCAAGGGTGTTGGAAAAGTGTTGGTGGCGGATGAACCCTAAATTGGCCAACGGCAGCACTCACATCCCCAAAGTGGGTTACTGGCACCGGAATTACCGGCCTGCTGTCCTAGGGCCTGGCCCTCCAGGTTGGAATTTGTGCCGTCGGGGTAATTTCTCGACCATGTGAAAAAATATAGTTATGAGAGAGACAGGGATAGCCTCGGATAATAACTTCCCTCAAACGGCAACCAAACCTATGAACCTGTAATGTGCGGACACTTTACACTCCAGGTGCTACTCAAAAACTTGGGTCTGTACCTCTCGCGGTACAAGGCCGACATTACCGCGATTCAGGTAATACGATGGATAGGATCAGGAATAATGAAAAGACAGATTTGCGATATTTATTACAGCTGCAACAAAAGCCTGGATTAGTCGTGGGAAATCTGCTTAGGTCAAAAGTTTTAGACTTCGAGCCGATAAGTGATCGCCTGGCTGTAATCCTCATCAGAGCTACATTCCAAAATATTAGCCAAATATGTGTAAACGCCCCTACCGATGAGACTGGAGGCCCTACCAGGGAGGAGTTTTATGACCATCTGAACTAAGCCTATGGAGCACGATGTCCAATTTGTACTTGGGGATTTCAATGCTTCAGTCGGAAGGGAAAACATCGACTAATCGACTTCTCTCTCTCTCCCTCTCTCTCTGTATGGGATGCTTACACCTTCTATGTAAAAACTTTGTTCTATTTAACTGATTACATACGATTTACCTTTTCAATTAGCTACAGCCAGCTAGCTTCGAATTATTTATGGATCATCTTTCATTTTCTATAAAATTTATTATAAAGTGTAAATCCTTTCTAAGACAAAATATCCATTAATAATCCCATGTTTGCTTGTAGCAAGATTGCGCAAAAACACATACATACGTACTTCCTAAGACCTAAGGAAAATTAAATCAAATACTCATACTCGTTATTTATGATTCATTCCACCGACGACGGCAACAAACAAGCCTCCGTCGCCTGTACAGTACATCCTTAACGTGCTCCAAGGAAGACAAAAGATTACTACACGTACAAGTACGTTGGAAAATAATGAAATTTTCACTCGCATTCACTCGTTAATGCTGGATGCCTTGCATCCAAAGGATTTCGCCGATGACTCTGACACGGCTTTGTTTATACGTTCTAGCTCATTCGCGTAGAAAAAATCCCATCAAGCTTTCCTAGTATTTCATTTCTTGTTTGCTTTTATTTTTTATGTTTTTTTTTTGCTTCGCCCCCCTTCCTTAGAAGTAGTCAATTGAAGCATGGCTAATACGCTTACCCGTTCAAGTCACTGGCTCGAAAAATCTGCGTCCAAGATTTGTCAGGAAGCCATCCGGGCGCAGGATTAGGTGGAATGCTCTTCAGTCCGACGCCTCCAGTCAAAAAGAACACCAAATGCGATTTATCTATTTTATCCTGCAAATATTTTCATGATGCAAAGCGCAGATTAAAATTATGATTAAAAAACTTGTACACTGTCTGTAGGGATGTTAAATTTTAAGTCAGTTCAAAGGATTGCTTTCTGCCCTGCGATTTGTTTTAAATCAGCCGCTTTGTTGCACAACTAATCGCTGGCGGGCTGTTTTCGTTGTGGGCGGCGGGCGGCGTAATCCAAAACAATGGCATAGTACAAGTTCTAAACTTTTTGTGTTTTTTTTTTTGTTTGCCTTTGTGCAACTTACCTGCGAAACAAGGATCCCAAGGCACATAACCATCGAGATTACAAGTTTATCCTTTTCGAAGAGCGACCTGCATACGTTCACATAGATCGACTTGGTGAAGAAATCATTCAAATGGCGTAGCCGCTCAGCAAGCTCCTTGGATTTGGGTGCCTTCATGATGGCATTCACGAAAAGGTTTAGGAACCACCCCAAGGAGTACTGGTACATCGGATCGATGTTGGCCAGCTCGCTGATGCAGAAAAACAGAATGGCAGAGTGTTTGGCCACGGGGATGTATTGTTGGCGGGCTGCGTCGATTTCCGTTTCGGTAGCGACCGCGATAATCTGCTTCTCTTGTATTTCTTCTGACAGAATTTTACTGGACGAGAGAATATTTATAGCGTTTTCGTCTTCAAGCACATTGCCTTCGGATGTCGAAAGGACCTGTGTGCAGACATTTTTAGTTTTCACAAAAAACAAAAAAACAAAAAAGCTGTTTCTTTTATATTTTCACCTCGAGGATTTTTGACTCGATGTTATAGAGGGAATCACGATTCTTTGCCGATTCAATTATAAGTTGCTCCTTCTTTTCCTGGAGGTCGGGACGTTCGTGGGCAACAACAGTTGCTAGCAGTTGTTCGCGGAGTCCTTGTTCGGTTATCATAAAGTTGAGGATAGTTACCTGGTGGGTTTTTCATTTTCATAGAAATGGAAAAATGAAAAAATGGAATAATTATAAAACAGGAATGAAGTTTTTTTTTTTTTTTGTTCTGTAGTTTGAGTGGGTAGATGTTTTTCTTTCGTTAATAGTTACCATAACCACTGTTTCGGGGGGATAGTGCGGATTCCGCAGGCAGGTGGTTATGTACAGACGGAAATTGTGATTATACTCAATCATTTGATCGCCGCACTTGATGACATAGCCGCCCTTGTGACGAATGACATTTTTTTCTAGGATAGGAGTGAGGTTAGAGTCGAGTTTTTCGCCTGAAATTAATTGGATTTTTTTTTTAGTTCAATATTTTGCAAAGGAGTGTAAAAGCGTTTCTAAAGAAAAGTTTCAACTACTTTAAGAATTTAAGTAGAGCAGATAGTTAACGAATTCTGCATCTTTGGTCATAGACATTGAACGATTATTTTATTACAAGAAAAGCCAGTGGTTCATTAGAGTGAGTGAAAAAAGTATTTTAGCAGATTTATTGGTTGGTATTTGGGATGTGTGATCTGGTTAAACAAAACTTTCTCACTCAATGATCTGTGAGTTTATTTTACACTAAACCAGTTGGATATATATGGACATGCAATACCGATTTGTTTTTTTTTACACATTTTTCTAAGGCAGAAAGTAAGTACTCTCATTCGATAATTTTGAGATAAATTTATAAACTTAACTCTCCGAAGCAAATTTAAAACGAATATGTTTTAAAATCTCCATCGAAATCATAAAATTTTCAGATTCAAAATGTTGTTTCTCTTCAAAATCTGTTATTTATTTATTTATTTATATACAAGCTTAAGGCTAACAGATTTTAGAAATAGTATTATAAAAATATTTAGAATATTTACAAAAAAAGAAAAGAAACAAATAATAAAAATAAATTTCATATATAAAGAAAAGGAAAAAAAATACATAAGGAAAGGCTACAGTCCGCTTGGGGCGAACAGTATGATACCCTATCCTTATCCCTATGTACCCCAAAGAAAAAATTCATAAGGAAGATGATTTATAGCATTTTATTTCATTCTATGAAATTTAGAGAAAAAAAATATTTTTTTTAAAAAACGCCCCCAAAAAGTGGGCGCGGCCAAAAACTTTGTATGGGCAATATATTGGAAAAAATATTGCCTAAATATATTGTTAAACATTTTTTTTCGATTTCTATGAAAATTTTCAAAGAAAACAGCATTTTAGTGAAAAACTCCCACAAAAAGTAAGCGTGGCAAAAAATTGTATGTGACAAATTTATAAAGGTAGGCAGTACCTACATATCTTGTGTGGCTTTTACAACTTTATCTCTCTAACTTAAGCCTAAAAACGGTTTTTTCTAAATTGTGGGCGTGGATTTAAAAACGTTTAACACTTTACTGTTTCGGGACCCTAGGGAGTATATTCTCTAAATTTCAGCTTCCTAGCATACATTTAAAGGCCTCAAAAGTTGATACGGACGGACATTGCTAGATAGTCTTAGGATTTGGTCCTGATCATAAATATATATACTTTTATGGGTCTGCGACGAATATTAAGGGGTGTTACAAACTATGTGTCAAAATTAATATACCCTTAGGATAGGGTATAAACAAAATCATTAAAATTTAAATATTAAGACAAGTTTAGTTTTGAACAAGTCTCTTGTCCAGCTTAATTCAATATTCTGACTAACTTCATTGAAATGTCTTATGCATCTACAGATGGGTTCATTATTACCATAGTTAGTTCTGTGGTATTGCTCGAAAAGCAAATCTTTGAAGCATAAAGTGATATTTTGGAGAGTAAGGAAGGGCATTTAACGAGATACTTCAAAATATCCCTCACAAACATTGTATCATGCATACATCTTCTGGATTTCAGTGATTTAATACCAAGAAGTAAACAAGGCAACTTATATTCCGGGATAAAAGTCTATTTAATTTTATAAAATATAAATTTAGAAAAACGTCTTTTGACTTTTTCAATGCATTCAGAGAAAATCTTCAAGGCCGGGTTCCAGATAATATCCGCATATTCGAGTAACGATCTAATTAGAGATATATACAAGGAAAGCAAAGCATGTGGGTCACAAAAATCAATACAATTTCGCTTAATGAAACAAACAAGTAAATTAGCTTTTCAATCATATAGTCAATATTACATTTAACAGAGAAAGTTGAAAGCATTATACCAAGGTCCTTAATATTTTCTACACACAAGAGTGGATCAGAATCAATTTGGTAAACGAAGTTTATTTGCGTATGAATCTTTAAGAATGAGATAACGTTACATTTTTTATGTTTAATTTTAAACAATTTAAATTACATCATTCAGAAATTCGATCAATATCTAATTGCAATAGACGGCAATCATCAACACTTTTAATTTTAAGGAATAATTTGAATAATCTGATGATCTACAGCATAGAGAAGGCAATGCAAATATTTTATAACTGATATTAGGGAGGACCCAAATGACTAGCCTGAGGAACACCTGAAATACAATTTATAGGTTTCGAAAAAGAATTATCGATTATGCTATGCTGATTTAGGGTAACCATGTCAGACAGGCCTTTTGGATGAGCAAGAACTATGCTTCAAGGTAGAAATATTGAACGGTGAAAAATGGCTCAATGGTGTCCCGAACGTAGACCCTAAAGGTCTGGTTTGTTACACCGATGGATTACCAAAAATGGATTCTGGGGTTGGAGCTGAAGCTGGCGTCTTTGGACCCAACACCAAAGATTCTATACCAATGGGAATGTGTCCCACTGTCCCACACTCAAGCCGAAATCCATACCATTAAGGTCTGTGTGAAATAAAACCTTGCTAAAGGTATCAAAGGCGCCCATATATATATCCTTTTAGATGGTCGAGTGGCTCTCCAATAAAAAAGAAGCGGCTCTCCAAAAATAAAGGTCCATTTTTCAGGTCTCACACTTAATAAATTTTAATAAATTTGGTAGCAAAAGAAAATGCTAGGAAACGGCGGACCATATTGGGTGTGCAAGATAAACTTTCTCGGTACATGAGATGCGTTTTTGAGACGCAAAATGAATCGAAAATTATTATTGGTGAGAAATTTATTTAAATCACTTTTTAGGTTTTAAAAAATTGGATTTTCTCTAAAACGACATGTACGATTTTAATGTAATTTCGCAAATTGAACACTTTCAACATAATTATTCGCGTTACAAAAAAGCTTTAAAATCGTTAGAGCCGTTTTTGAGAAAACGAATTTAATTTAAATTTAAGAAAATCGTTATATAAAAAAAAATTTAAAACAAATTATTTCAAAAATCGAAGTATGCAGATTTGATCGACTTTATAGTATAAAAAAAAACCGTAAATTGAAGTTCTCTTTATTAGTTTTCGAGATATTGCTGGTTTTATAAATTTTCGGTAATTGAATTTTCTTCCAAAAACTGAGTATGCAGAATTTGTAACCCTATCTCAAATATACTTACTTTTGGTATTTTCAGGTGTTCATTCCATTTACATGTCCTACCCATCAATGCCTAATGCGAAGTTTTTTTTGACCAGGTCAGTGTCGCTATTCAGCTCATAAAGTTCGTCGATCATTGTCTTAGGCCCATGCCAGTATATCTAAAAACTTAATTGCCATAATGACATAATTTTAACATAATTTTACTAGAGACATTATTTCTGTTAAAAGGAATGAAGTTTCTGATGTAATTGTAATTGTAATTTTCTTAAAATATTTCAACAAATTGTATCCCAAATTAAATAATATGTACATGCACATGTAGGTACATAGTATATATAGACTTAGATATTTGCATACAAAGTTTTGAGTAGCTTGCTTATCTATGTTGTGAAAATTCGTAACTACCTTTGGTAGGACATTCTGTCGGAAATGGCGTCTTATTTTATTATTTAAAAGAATGTTCACACTAAACCAGTTAATGGATAAATTTACAAATTCCCATTTTAAAGAATAACAGCTGCGAAACCAACTACCTACATACGTTGTCAATCCTTTTTGATAGACTGTATCTCTATACCTGAATAAAAGCCAGTTTCTTGCGCCAAAATTCACCTCTTGGACGGGAGATCAATTTATTGGAAAACAAACAAAATTGCCTTCACCAAATGTAAATTCACCCATGGCAAAGACATATTGTCTTACAACCTGTCTCAGATGTGGAAGATTGCATAAAAACAAAAACATTCCCACATAACTTTGCACAGATGTACCTACCTATTGCCAAAAGAATCTAAATAGATATATGATACAACATATTATATATCCAGCAATATGCCAAGTCGTAATCAAAAATTTAAATATTTACGGAAATACTACATCTGGTGGCATCATGACGTGAAGTGACGCGCCAAGAACATTCTTTATTATTTCAGTGCGAGAAAAATTTGAATTTCATAAGAAACCGCACTCAATGTCTAAAATAAAATAAAATAAAAAAAAAGCAGCAACCCACAAAACAAAACAACAAATAAATTTAAATTTTTATGTATGCCATACGACAACAAACACACACACACACCCATCGAAATCAGCATGAACCCAAATCTAAATTAAATTCAAATCAAAGCAAATCAATTCGCCAGATTGGCTTCATCGAAAATTTTAACTTTTTTAATTAATTCTTTCCGAGGAATCGAATGTGAATCGTAATCGAGAAACAATCGTGACAAGCTCTCCGCTAGGCAGCCACATTTCCGTGTAATCTTTCCAAAAACAACCAACTTCTAGAGACTTCATCAATCCATACAATTATTCTATCTTAATTCTCAAGTACAATGTGAAGCCAGATGCTATAATGTAGAACCATCATAGACGCTTCCTCATTTCCAATTAAAAATAAAGCGAAATCGAAATCGAAACAGTTCCTGCTCTTAAGACGCCAAAAACTCCAAGCTCTCTGAACTCGTAGTAATTATTCTGGCTTCCTGTGTGGTATTTCTAGCTGGCTATTCTAATTTCTAACCCATTCAACAGTTATGACCTCAATAATCATCGAATTAATTACACGAACAAATATAATACAATAATTATTATATACTTTACTATACTCATCTGGTAGAGTGTCTGTATAGATAGATAGATACACAGAATATTAAGAACAGCGACGGACCACTCAAGTTGCTCAACTCATATCAAAGTATCTAAGCATGACCGGTCATATGGTGTAACGATAGGTAACAATAAAACCGGAATAAACAATCGCCCTACAATGTGGTGATGAGTCAAAATTTTTGATCGTTCTAATTATGGAAATCAGCAATCAAATCAAAGACGGACGTGGGTAAATGAAATGCAAAGAACAACTCGTCTTTACTATAAAAATGCCGTCATTCGATTCGATTCGATTTATCTATACTAAATTCCATGGGTCAACATTTGGAAATTCGATTGTGGCATTTTGGAGTGTACACAATCTTTTCGGTTATGGACAGCTTTGAGATGTGTTCTGTTCGATATGGACAAGGGTTCATATTCAATAGAAGATACATTTACAAGGTCAGTTCTATAGCACTATATAACTACAGAAATGCGTTGGTATTTGTTATTGAGTTTCTGCGTAATTGCAAATATATGCAAATTGAACGATCGTCATCACCTTTCACTTTTGTTATTCGTGTTTATTAATGGCTTTAAATCATAATTTTAAATTATTTTGTTTATTTTTTTTCGTTTGGGATGGACATCCGACTTTTAATAGGCGCCATTACAGAAGTGGATCTTGGATCTTTGGGCATATTAGCCGTAGATAGGTAAGGTCCGAGGTAAAGCTATGTTTTGTTGAGGTTTTGAGTGGGTAATTGACACCATCGCAAATGAATTAAGCTGCGTTGTAGGTGAATCCAGAACATTTCGCTTTCGGATAATAACGTAAGAGGCATTTTTCTCTTTAGATATTGATTCATTCTAACCAAAGTTTTATGGTATGAGCATATAAGTCAATCGCCATCCACGGTAAACATAAAACTTTCCTTCGCGGGCAAGAACACCGTCTTAGAATCTCTCCTGTCTTAAATTATTCTTTACACCATACTGCTGTCATGATTGAATTTAGAGCCTTACATCAGGTATTATTTTCTAAAATTTTTCCCCTCTATCCAGCGTACTGTGTGAACGTCTTAAACGGGCTTCCAGCCCGGCAGATCAGCTGTAGACCAAATCTTCACACTAAGGCAAATCCTGGAAAAGACCAACGAGTTTCAAGTCGAGTCACACCATCTCTTCATCGACTTTAAACCCGCATGTGACAGCATTCATCGGCAGGAGCTTTTTGTGGCGATGGCCGAATTCGGGATCGTTTCAAAACTGATCCAGATGTGTCGCATGACACTAGATAACACGCGATGCAATGTGCAGTTTGGCAGCAGCTCATCTGAACTCTTTCAAACACGCACCGGATCTCTTCAATTTTGTTCTTGAACAGATAGTGCGCACGGCAGGTGTCAACACGGAAGGCACTATCTTCAACAGATCAGTCCAACTGGTGGGGTATGCGGACGATATAGATATCATCGGTCGATCCCAGAGTGCCGTGATAGAGGCTTTCACGGCTATTGAAGAACAGGCGAAACTAGTTGGCCTTGAAGTGAATGAGGACAAGACTAAATATATGCTATCAACAAACAAACAACCATCTGTCCACCGACTAGGACAAAATGTCACTGTTGATAGCAGCAACTTCGAGGTAGTTAAGGAGTTCATCTACCTCGGGGTAAACATCAACTCCACAAATGACATCTTAGTGGAGATCCGTCGAAGAATTACCCTAGGAAACCGCTGCTACTTCGGTTTGGCAAAACAAATGGGTTCAAAACTCCTAACTCGAAGGACAAAGTGTATGCTCTACAGAACCCTTATCCTGCCAGTTCTGCTATACGGCGCCGAGTGCTGGACGATAAGCAGGAAAGGAGAGTTAATACTGGGACCCTTTGAAAGATAAATCCTTCAACGGATATTTGGTCCTGTGTGCGAGGAGAGCGAATGGAGGAGAGGCTACAACCGCGAACTCTATGAGCTGTACCAAGATGTAGATGTAGTCCGAAAAGCCAAAACTCAAGCCAGATCGCTTAATCTGGATAACTGGAAGCAGCGTGTCCCGGATCGCAGAGGTTGGAAGGCTGCCGTATCTCAGGCAGGGACTCTTCACGGGTCGGGAACCCATTAAGTAAGTAAGTAAGTACTATTTTCTATAATGAATACAATAAGGCCAGCTTTGATGCAATGAATATTTCTCTACATAACATTTCTTGGGATACAGTTTTGTCATCTAAAGATTTAAATGTATCATATGACTCCTTTCTATCAGAAATTAAAACAGTAATTTGTCGCATCTTACTGTCTGCAGAAACCAACCTAAAATCTGATAGTAAGCATTTATGGAAATTCATTAACTCCAAGAGGAATACAAATGGTCTGCCTAGCCTTATGTAAAGGGTGTTTTTTTTTAGATTTTGGTTTTTCAACTAACATTTTGTGGTCAAATCTGGCAACTCTAATGTCATTATATTAAGTTTAGTTTGCCATTTCATCATGAACAGGTTGACAACTGAACAACGCTTGCAAATCGTGCAAATTTATTTCGAAAATAATGGTTCAGTTCGTGAAGTTTACCGCAAGATCCGTTCATTTTATGGTCGACATAATCGTCCATCAGAGCAATTAATTCGGTTAACCATGGGTCGTTTTCGCACTACGTTTACTCTATGTGATAATACGCATCCGCAGAGACGTCGAACAGTGCGCACCGAAGAAACAATTGCCGCTCTACAGCGGTTTTGAAGAGAACCCGAATGAATCGATTCGCCACCGTGCACAGCAATTGGAGCTTTGTCCCTCATCTTTATGGACGATTTTGGCAAAGATCTCTTCTTACGACCTTACAAGATCCAGCTTGTGCAAGAATTAAAGCCGCGAGACCATGGAATGCGTCGTGATTTTGGTGTATGGGCCGATGCTGATTTTCATCGCAGAATTTTGTTCAGTGATGAGGCTCATTTGTTGAATGGCTATGTCAACAAGCAAAATTGCCGCATTTGGAGTGAAGATCCACATGAGACCCTTGAAACGTCATTACATCCTCAAAAACTGACTGTTTGGTGTGCTCTATGGGCTGGTGGAGTCATTGGGCCATACTTCTTTCTAAATGATGCTGGAGGGTCAGTTACCGTTAATGGAGACCGGTATAGAACTATGATGACCGACTATTTTGTTTCCGAATTGGATGGCATGAATGTGGTTCCAACAAGACGGCGCTACATGCCACACAGCGCACGTCACAATCGATGTATTGAAGGAAACATTCGATGAGCGCATAATTTCGCGGAATGGACCTGTCAATTGGCCACCAAGATCGTGTGATTTGATACCATTGGATTATTTTCTTTGGAGATATGTGAAGTCGCTCGCCTACACCAACAAACTACAAACGTTAGGGGACTTGGAAGCCAACATTCGTGGCGTTATTGCCGACATACAGCCCCAAATGCATGAAAAAGTGGTTGAAAATTGTACCTCTAGACTTGTCTTTATTCGAACCAGCCGCGGCGGCCACATGCCCGAAATTATATTTTAAATAGCGTAAAATTATCCTTTCAATAAAGCCAAATTGATGGACATTAAAACGATTTTCTTGTGTTTTATTTCAATTCAAAGTCTATACCTCTAAAAAAAACACTCTGCATTATCCTAAATTAATTATTTTTAGTGTATATGGCAATTTTGAATTATATTTATGAAATTTATTGTTATTAGTCTAGAAGAGAATTGTATACTCTATTGATGAAATGAATGAATAAATAAATAAATAAATGATACTAAAATACATTTCAAAGTTCATCAGGTCTATTACATGTTCCCTTCGAAGAAATTTCCGAATGAAAAATTCCGCCTCGAATCCAGAAAAAATACAATCAAAAGATCCGAAGGGATACGAAAAAACCATTGCCTTATTGAAAAAAATGAGTTTCCATGTTCGAAGTTTATTAATACTCAAACAAAAGAAATAAAAATCCCTGAACTTAAAAAAAATTCCCTTACCCTTTAAATGAGTTTTTATAGATTTGAAACATTAATAAAATATTTTTGCCATCAAGTAAAAAATTCAAGGGGACCTCACCAACTTGGAGTGCGCAACTGGAAGCAGTTAGCCAAAGACCGTGCTAACTGCAGAGGCGTACTGGTTCAGGTCTAGGTTAACCCGGGACTGTAGCGCCATCTAAGTGAGTTAGTAATTACAATTGCTATCGCTGCAATTCATAGAGGCGATACACCAAAAGAAATGAAAAATCAAAGATGGCGACTAAGGGATGCATGTAACCTTTGGATGAAATTTGAGACTGAACAAAGGCGCCTTCAAATACGTACTTCTTAAAGCTGTAGGCGGCTACCAGCTTGGGACCGGCAACGATTTCGAAATAAGTATGGCCCAAGCATTGTTCTTCATGAATTTGAAGAATTTAAAACTTCTATTAATATATATAAATGAATAAAATTGTTTATAGGTTAGGTTAGGTTAAAACAAGGGTGTGATGCAAAACCGTCACACTACACTACGCACCGAGGTGGTCGCATCGCTATCCCTGGGGAACCGGCTGAAATTAAAAGATCGAAACGGTACACAAAAAACTTTAACATTTTCCCTAAAACACCCTACAAAACCCAGAAAGGCCTTCGAAGTTTGTACCGTCTATTTCCTCTAAAGCTTCGAAGAATTATTTTCCTAAGAATTTCCCACGACACAATATTTGCAGTATATCCTCAACAGCCTGAAGTTCGCCACAGTATCTGCAAATGTCTGTACATTTTGTTGAAATAGCTGTTACTGTTAGTTCACGAGAGAAAAACTTGTCGTCTAGAAGGACAAAATAATTCAGGTTTTTTCGGGGGTGGTGATACCAAATACTAGGAAATACTAATTCCATAAATTTTTCCACTACGAAGGGAACTTCTAATATCCCACAACGGGGCAGACACCTTGTCGTTGCATCATTAGGACGTTGGTGTGGAGGCTAATATTGTTATGATTCAATGGGCTATGCTGTTTTGGGCTACCCATGTCAGACCGGCCTTTTGGATGAGCAATGAACTAAGAACTGAGTTAACTCTTAACAGATCTCAAATCCAGGTTGGGATTGCGTACGTTGAGGGATGCGTAGCCTGAATACCAGGCGACTTTCGGTTATAATCCAGCCTTCCCGTACCGTATCGGGCTCTGACATGGGTGACTCGCTTTCCCGGATACCCGTGGGATCCAAAATTTTGCAAATTTCTAAAAAAATTAGAGACAGATGCCTCTGCAATCGCATCAACTTCTGATAATGCTGATGGGCAATCAGTTGACTATCTCTTCCGAAAACATACATGTTCAGTACAATCCCGAACTCTGGTCAGTCAAGGTAGAAATATTGAACAGTGAAAAATGGCTCAATGGTGTCCCGAACGTAGACCCTAAAGGTCTGGTTTGGACCCAACACCAAAGTTCCTATACCAATGGGAATGTGTCCCACTGTCCCACACTCAAGCCGAAATCCATACCATTAAGGTCTGTGTGAGATAACACCTTGCTAAAGGTATCAAAGGCGCCCGTATATATATCTTTTCAGATGGTCAAGCGGCTCTCCAAAAAAAAGGTCTACAAAATGACCGATCATATTGAGTGTGCAAAATGTTAAAAAAACGGAGTTTCAAAAAAATTGTAAGTACGAGGCTAAGAAGGCTACCGAAAGGGGACAACATAAAACTCATTGATTTTGTATACAGTCATCTCCAGTCAAAATGGTTCAGTCGTGCGTGGCCTACATGATCACCCCTATTCTATCATTTGAGGTGATAAAGGCACAGTTTGATCAGTTTAGACACAACCGACCGGTTTTAGCAAACCAACAAAAATCCAACAACATTCGGCCTTACTAATAATCAAACACTAATGTCGACTATAAGTTGACTGCCAGTTTAAATTAAAATTTACAGCATATTTGAAATGGTACCAATAAATAATTTGACCTCCACCTCTACTAGTGCGAGGACTTTTTTTTTGAATCTATTACATTTGCTGTCAAATCTATTTGTCAAAACATCTGATATTGTTTTCCAACAGAGGTACTTTGAAAATAAGGGAAGAAATTAAGTAATTAAACATGAATTCAAGTCGGGACGAAGATATTTTTATGGATCTGATGCTAGTTGACGAATCGGCAATTCGACCCATTTTTAACAGAATTGCACAATTTCCCCAATGTGTAGGAGCAGTTGATGACACACACATCAAAATAAAAAATCCTAGTGGAGAGTTTGGTGCTCGGCATAGGTGTAGAAAGAAATGAAGCAACAAATCGGTTATATGTGTCAGGATTTGAGTTCTGTCAATGTGACTTGTATTGCCATCGTGCTTTAAGTGAAATAATTTTTTTCATACCTTTAAGTGCTTTTAATTTTTTCGACATATATGTGACACTGTGCTTGGTTTTGTGTAGAAAACAAAGGCCTACCAGAAGTTCTAATCGCATTAAGTACGTTAAGAAATATCTTTCAAAATTTGGAACCCATTCGGAACGGAAAATGTACCTATTCTGAAGTAAATGTACACTCTTGTACAAAAGGTAACTGTTTGAATTTGTTGCGAAAATTCACAATTTGTATCCTTTTCCTGAGCTACATAATTGGACTATTTCTTCATGCTTTGTATTTTTCATATACATTTTTATTTGATAAAGCCGAACAACAAAACTCGTACCTAATTGCTTCGACTAACACTATTTACTCCGAAATATATTACTATACGTATATTTGATACAAAAATAAATGAATGCACGGCAACCTTCCGTTGCAGAATGAATTATGACAGAATGAAAATTAGAGTTAATGTTAGACATAAACATGCCTTTCTGACCATTAACATTTAACCCTACAGTTAACGATTATGCGACAACTAAATTTGTTTATTGGTACAGGGATTTAAGAAGGTGTACAGACTTTAAGTTAACTGCCAGACTAAATGTGATCATTAGTACGGCCGATTATGTTGGTCAAGTGGGTAATTTTTATTGGCGGTTACTGTATTTTTAAATTTTAAACCGCGGTCAGTGGTCCATCGCCCCTATTCAAAAGGTCATAAATTTTAAGCTCTATCTCCGATCGCACAAACCATCTTTCTTTTAAAATAAACATAGAATAGAATACAAAAAAATCGTGTTGACCATGTCACCGGGCCTATAAATCAAGCACTATCTCTGGCGACCTTTCAGCACTGTCAGTCGATTAAATGCTTAAAGGTGCCAAAAATAAATGACAATCATTTTATTCGATAGACTGGATTTCATAGCCAATTCCGAATTGATGATATTGTTTTTTCCTTTTGGAAATTTATATTTTATGTGTTTTTTTGTTTTGGTTGTTAATTTATTTTGCGCAATTCTAATGCAAACGAAATAAAAAAAAACAAAAAAACAATTAAAATTCGCATGAATACGTTTCACTGTGTATGATGTCATTCATCACTAATCTGCCATCGTCCATTGTATACAGGAATACTAATTATTATTCAATAAATGCTAATTGCTGACAATTAATTCATGAATGAATATTGAACAAGGAGTCTCATAAATATTCCTTATTCATGCCACTTGCCTATGGGGGTAATATTTATTCTAATCAAAATATATAAAAATAAATATAACCAAAAACCACATGTACAAAATTAGCAGTGAAAAATTCATAAAAATAAAAGTGAGTCAAATATATATACATGTAGGTTTCTTTTATCTTACCAACATTCTCAATCAGCACCGGATTACCATAATTGATGGCCAACTCAATAACGCGCATGTAATTGTTGTCGCTCTGCTTAATCACTTTTAGATCATTATCCTTTTCCATATTTTTAATCCACTTGTTGGCTTGAACTGTTCCAGTGAGGGCGGCAGCAAGAGAAAGAGAAAGAGAAATAAAATAGAGATTAAGAGGGTGAGGTGCAGACTAAAAGGACATGTGGTTGACAGATAAATTAAGCCGCGAGTATTAAGCGATAAATAAATTAAAATTGAAATAAGTGGGAGGACTTTTCGAACGAGTGCGGGTGGGTGGCTATAATGTGTGTTCAGAGATCCTACAATGTACCATTGGGTAAAATTGGAACGTTTTGTGAAAGCACACCAAATGCCAATGACAGATAAATATTGATTCAATATCTGTATCAGGCTTTTAGAGGAGTAAATGGATGGACAGTGGGTAGAGTCAGTTGGATTTGATATGTGGATACTTACTTCGTAAGGGATGTGTGATGAATTTGTATTGTGTTTTTCTATAGTTCTTTTAGTGAACTGAGAACTTTCAATCATTGGTGGATTATACCGGTTTCGCTTGCACGACAGGAGACACCATTGCGATTGGTAATATTCGACTCTATTGGCTTTTATTCTATTTATATTGCTGTCAAGGTCTGAAAATTGAATTTCACTGATAAATTTGATAGGTATAAAAAATCGGAGAGACACCTGAAAACATTTGTTATCTCTTATCACTATTTGAAGCACCATCGATTTCAAAACCACTCCGAAGCTATAGATAGACTAAGAAAGCGTTTCTGCCACGTTTTTAAGAAAATCGACCATGTCACTTGCATTTGTAAATATATAACCTGTTTTAGGAGCTGCATCCAAGCCACAAATTCGGCAATTCAAAACTGTTAGTTATCAAACGGATTTTTTTGTATTTTACTGACATACATACGTCGACAACCGAGTACTAAATATATATAAAATTGCTGCTTCCTATTATTGTTGTCGGACGTTACTACTAACCGATGGGGCGCTCAGGCACAACTACAGGTCCATTGTACTACCATTCAGACATTAATGTACTTAGTTTTCCCATCTTTACAAGAAAGATGAGAAGGAGCTCCAATGATGGAGAGCTTAGATGTTAGGCACTCAGGACCTCAGCCCCGAAACCTGATGCGAATTTAAGCTGGACAACTGCAGAGAAAGTGTTCTGCTGTGTCATCCTCCTCACCGCAAGCGGGACAGATGGTGGTGTCGCTTAAGCCTGTCACATTTAAGTGTTAAGCAAAAGCTTGTTGGCCCGAAAATTTCAAAGAGATAGAAGAAAAAATGCAGACTTTTTGCAAATGTCCGGGTGCAATAGTTTGGTCTGTCTACATCCACCGCAATCGCGCCACCGGATCTGGTGTTTACGAGAAACCCGAGCATCAATAGAAGACATGACTAAAGATGTAGGCAGACCCAACACAGGTTCGGGTCCTGAGAAAACTTCTTCGGAACCTTGCCTAGCAAGCTCATCGGATATCTCATTAGCTGGATGCCAGTGTGACCTGGGACCCAGACGAGATTCACTGTGTTAAGCCTTCCGACGAAATTCAGAGAAAGCTTGAGTTCTACCACTAACTTTTAGGAGGTAAGAGGCTTTAGCAGCGCTTTTAAAGCAAATTGGCTGTCACGGCAAATGCAAATGCCTCTAGCACTCCACCTGTTGTTCACAATATAGCGCATAGCCATTAGGATGGCAAAAACCTCCGCTTGGAAAACAGACGCATGTTTACCCAAGGGGTAGTAAAGTTTTATGTTATCGCGTTTAACAAAGACTCCAGCACCAGGCCCCTGTCCGGTCTTGGAGCCATCCGTCAGAGTCTGACTGAAGCCATTCCGTTACCTGCGGAACGTCGACGTGGTAGTTTTTTTTTACAAGCAGTCATATAAGACCCTTGTGTTTTGATTATTCCGGCATATATTCGTGAGCTATTCCAAGTGAGCTATTTTGAAGTGTGACCTTCAAAAATACACACTATTGAAACAACATATTGTCTAGTATATCTAGTAAACATATGCACCGGATCAGTACACAATACAGAATAAATATATTATTTTTTATTTTTTCAAAACCTAAAAGTCCCTTTTTTACAGTTTTCGATTTAGAATTCATAGGGGCAGTGAATACATTATCCAAATTTAGTACTTTATTTTAGAGTTTTGCAAAAAAAATCAGTAACATATTTTTTTTTAAATTTCAAGTTTGAAAATAATTCTTTAAAAAAACTATTAATGGAGTTAAGAAATGTGTTTTTTTTGCTTTCCTTGTATTGAATTGTAAGCGTTGCAGTTTTTTATTCATTTTGAGACTTTAAAAAAAATTTCTCTTCGCGCCTTAAGTTGTTAAAAGTGCTTGTCTTTCTACAAGAGTCCATTTCGACTGACATTGGTCTTACATTGGACGATAAAAACATCTCACCTTTTACTCATTTACATTGAAGGGTTTTGTGAATCATTGTTATCAATGAAAAACTGACATTTTGACAGTAAATCTTTGTTTATGTATTTTATTAGGTCTGTTTTTTTTTTAGATTTTTAAGTAACGTCAAGCTACTCAAAATTAAAATCAGCTTAAGGCTGTCCCACAACTCATAAATATAGTAAAAATGAGGCGCAACGAGAGGGTAACTAACTTTTCCTTAATCTTACTAAATTCTGCTCAAGAAATTTCTTCGTCCGACTCACTGGGCAACAAGCTGAGCATACGTAAGCTTGCTACTCACTGCATCGCTGCTGACGCTATGACCCTGGCTCTGTGCTGCAACTTAGTAAGGGGCAGCTGAAGATGAAAAGGAAGCAGCTGAGTGATCAGCGGGGTAAAGATGCAACACAGGCTCAAAGCACAAGCACTCCGGTCGGATCGTCGGTAGCGTCCATGAGTCTCAAGTCTCACTAACGGCAGCAAACCCGATCCTTTTAACTTCTCTTCTTCTGATCCGAAATGTCTGCCCTTCACCTTCTACCAGAAGGGAAAGTAGTACTGACTGGCGGAAATCGTGGACTCACAAACGGGTATGAGTCGAGAAAGCTACCTACAGTTTAATGCCGATTCCAACGGCAATTTAATTTTGAGAAGCTTCTCATGACATTTCTTACTCTTGGATGTTTGTCAGGCGTTCGCAAAAGGTGGGGCAGCGAATTTAAAAACTTTAAGGTGGCATGGGCCGAGATTTGAACCAGAGAAGCTAATGTCTTCTACATATCTCTAAGCCTACTCCATGTTGGATGAAGTTTTATTTAATTTAATATGAAATATATAATAAACAAGTTCTTATGACAAACTTATGAAGCAGGGCAGTCGCCACATATCCTGTGAAGTTCTTAGCACTCTATCTCTCTAACTGTACCATTAAAACGTTTTATTCTAAAGTCTGAGCGTGGGAGTTGGTGTTTTCCTAATTTCAGCTTTCTAGCATAAATTAAAAGGCCTACAAATTGTATATAGACGGACGGATTATAAATATAATCAAGGAGTCTCTTCGATGAATATTAAGGGGTTTCATAAAACCAAATTTTCACACTCCGATGGATTTTGGAAAAAAACCCAGAAATTGATCGACTTTAAAGTCGCCTACGATAGCGTATATAGGGGTGAATTATACAAAGCCATGTCAAGTTTTGCTATCTCCGCCAAACGCGTTTGTTTGTGCAGGATGACGATGGAGAGCAAGAGTCGGCAAGAAAACCACCGAGCCATTTGATGTCAAAAAGATTTGAGACAAAGCGTCTAAGAAGTAAAGCCTTCATAAGACCTTAATCATCGCGGTCCTGTTGTATGGCGTAGAAGCTTGAAACCTGTCAAAAGCGGATAAAAACGCTTTGAAAGAAAGATTCTTCTTGTTATATTTGGTCCAGTTTGTGACGATGGAGTGTGGGGAAGAAGATATTTCGCTGACCAGGCTGACATGGTTGGGACACGTGGGGCATATGGACAGCAACTCACCAGCCTGATGAGTCTTCGAATGTACCCCTGAGGGACAACGCAGCTGAAGAAGACCTCACCGTATGTGGCGCGCACAATTGGAGAACCGGAGGCAGTAAGTGAAGCACCGAGTTGGCTGGAGATCCTTGTTGATTGAGTCCATGGTCCACCCCGGACTGTCAGCGCCACCAACATGTAAGTAATTAAGTAAGATACAAACTATGTATCAAAATGAATATCCCCTTAGGATAGGGTAAATTAATTTGTCCTTGAGCAACGAACTTGCCTTAGCGGTCGTTGCAATAACGCAACGAGACGATCTTAAAACGATAACTGCAGTAAATAAAACGATATGAATCAGAGCAATAGGATTTAATCGCGGTATAAACCGGTGACTCCGATGGTAAACGCGAATTGCTAGTTGTAGTGATAACTTGATGGAAAGAGGTTTTGGTGAGTAAGAATATCACACTTTTATGAGCACTTGCGGCCGGTCCTTATAAACTAGCGCTAGAATCATTGTTCGATCCCTGTCTTGTGGAAATGCCGTTTGACGCAATGACAACAGAAATCCTCCTGCTACAAAACTAACATGACAATTTTCTTCGGACTTCTGGTCAGACTTTAAGCCAGGTGAGCAATGCCATTGTAACTTATACTCCACTATCTCTAAGGTGAACATGCGTCTGTCCTTCAAGCGGAGTTATAACCTATTCTAATGGCAATGTTTAAATTTTGACACAAAGGTGGAAGGCAAGAAGAATTTGCCTTTGCAATATTAGCCTCGAACTTAAGCTTAACAGAGCGAATCTTGTTTGGGTCAGAAGTCGAACTGGCATCCAGTGAGAGATAATTATATATCCGATGAGCTTGCTAGGCAAGGTTCAGAAGAACTTTTCTCGGAACCCGAACCTGTGTTTTGGGTCTACCTGCTTCTGTAGTCATGTCTTCCATTCATACTCCGGTGTCGATTGAACATAAGATTGGGTGGACTGCAATGGGCGCAGAAAGACCAAGCGACTGTTCCCGAAATTCTGCAAAATGAATGCATCTTTCCTTCTATCGCTCAGGAGAATCGACTGAGGGCTGCTCGTAGGCGTGCCCTCAGGCCCTAAGCTTTTGCTAAGCAATTAAATGTGTAAGGCTTCAGCTTGTGGAAAGGAAGATGATACAGCGAAACACTTTCATCCGCTGTTGTCCTGCCTTTGCATCAGGGGGCCAATTTAAGTGCCCAACATCTAAGCTCAGAGGATGGAGTGCGGCTGTTTCTCTCTCTAGACGGGTCGTGAACCTGGAACTTTGCAGTATTTTTGGCATTAGCTTTCGTTGTGTATTTGGAGGTAAATAGCTGTTTAAAGTCCTTGCTTTAAGAAAGCCCACAATTTGCAATACATGAAAACGTTGTTCTGGTAAATGCATGCACTCCACAAACTTTAAGTTACATTGGAAATCAATCATGAATATAGAAAAAAAAAATTAAGAATTCTAAAAGGCTAATAAAAACTACACACTCACCTTGAGGATCAATCATCAACGGATAACGATTTGCGTTTGCCACTATAATGCCATTTTCCACTGAGAAATTATCCGATGGGAGGCCAGCCAAAGACCAGGCACGAATTTGCATAGGATTTCCCAAGGTAGCAGCCAGCGAGAATTTCTCTGTGCACGGAATGTTCTTGCTAATGCACAACGCATTCCAATCCGATAGAATATTTACGCGATACTGTGAATGTGAATGATGAAAATTATTGCACGCAGTTAGACAGAAGATAGAATTTAAGTTTGTTTTTTTTTCTACTAATTATCCTGCACACCGATGCGGTGTGTGTTTGTGCTGAATAGATCATAATACAGGCCACCTACATACGATTTGCGAAAATATAAACCTACATTCTTCCGCAAGGATAATAATGGTAATGGATAATGAATGGTACGGTACGTTGCTACCCAACTAATTAGATCATTTGCAAAGCGTTTGCTTTTCTTTAGTAAATGTTTGCATAAATTCGAACCAGAGCGGGACTGGGACTCGGGCTCTCTGGATTTTATCGTTTCATTCGTTCGAGCAGCATCCTTTAGTGGAATTAATTTACTTGTTGGGGAAAAATTATGTTAGACCTGATGAATGAATGAATCTAGGTTGGATGAACAGAAACAGAAACGGAGAATACGAGTGCAAACCAGTTGAAATGTTCCACAGTTGTTGAATTATTGGCTACCAACTGTGAGATTTATTGGATAATTAGTGCGCGGGGAGATCTCCTCCTTTTTGTGTGTTATCACTCAACTCGAATTCGCCCGCATCTAGAATTAATATTTCAACAAAGATTCATTTCGCAACTCATATATGCAGTCGAAATGTTGCGATAATTTGTGCCTAATTAACGAATGCAAAAGTAAATAATTAATCGCAACAAATAAGGTAAGAGTTGTATTTTATATTTTCTTTTTTAAAAAATTAATTAATTTTATTCCTTTGAATTTCAAAAGTTAAACAAACAATTTTCTCGAATTTTTATTTAATTTTTTTTTATAAAATCAACATAATATCGTCACTCAAATTTGTTATGTTATGACATCAATACGTATCACACAGATTAAATAAAATACGCAAAAAAAAAATCTTTAATATTATGAAGAATATTTCAAATATTTAGCCACACAACAGTTGCAATATTTACCGACGCGACGACTAAATGTTTATGCAAAAAAAAAATGCCCCTACATAGGTATTTAAATTACATCGCAACGTGTCCGCAATGGCACATGTGTGACAGTAATTCATTTTTGTTTCATTATTATTTTAATTTTTTTTTTTTATATAAAAATAAGTTGAGTTTTAATGGAAAAATTTAATATTTTTTTTTTATTAAATAAATACAATATCGAAATAAATTATTATCAGAGGTGGGTATTAAAAAATTGTTCAATAGGTGAGGTTAATAAAATGCCAAATGGGGCGAGAGGGAGCGGACATTTAGTGATTGCATTTGCATTGCTAGGGCTTATTCGATTTCGAAACATTAAAGTTGGATATGAATTTGATTTCAGCACCATTTCCATTTCTGTCAAAGAGGGTTAAAAAAACCAATGATGGTTATTGAAGAATATAACTATCATCGATGTAGCCGTTTTTTTTCTGGATTTATTAATAAGCTAAATTATCGCATTTGGTGTAGTTAATTGAAATTCAGATTATATTGATGGCAGACATAAAAATTCCAATTAAAGTATATAAGCTTTATATCACTTTAAAAATAATCACCATCAGAGCCACAGATGTCAAAAGTTATTAAGGTCCAAAAGTCATTATGGTCTCTTGTAGGTCTTAGGGCCTCTGAAACGCGTAAGTGCCATTTAATGCCTCAGTTCTCCCCAACTCTTTCCCAGTTGCCGTGCTTCTCTCTCGACAGTGCTTCGCCATCCTGAGTTACTGTCACCTTTTCGGAATGTGTGTGACACTGCCCCTTTCGTCGCTGTATACAGTTTGGTATACATTTGTCATTGTCGATTGAAGTACATCCACAGTTTTTTATTGTTTTGGAATTTCAACTATTTTGTTCTCGAGTTAGGTCAAAATTGTCCAAAAGATATACGGTTAAACGACCTTTCGAAAGGGTAATGAGTATTAGATAAGTGTATTTGAGTGTGCTGTGGCTTAGTGGTTAAGTGCGTTGAATTACTAAGCGAGGGGTCTGGGGTTCCGACCCGTACTATTTTTTTCCGAATTAATTTTCAGCCCAACGACTTCGGATTTTCTCTCCACATTTGTTGTCATTTAGTGAAGGTCTATTATTCCATGAGATAGCAAGCATACATCGACAGCGTAGTCCAGATACTTGAGTTCGAATGTAAAAGTCTATCGCTTTCCGTCGATAAAGTCGCATAAAGCAGGTCGCTAATCACCAATAAAAACAATATTGGTGACAGAATGCAACCTTGCCGAACCCCTTCGAATTCCTCAGACAGCTTTCCTCTATGAAAAACGTGACATATTGACCCGTCGTACGTAGCCTTGATAATTGATGTAAAATTATCGGGAATGCCTCTCCTGTGTAAGGCACGCCAAATAAATTCCCGATTGACACTGTCAAACGCCTTTCGAAATCGATGAACGGCAGGTGAGTTGGCGTTCGATATTCAACGCACTGCTGATTGATGATCCGCAAGGTGTTTATGTGGTCGAAACTTGCTCTTTCGGCGTCGAGTGTGTCTTTAAGGTGTTCTTTTAATCACTCCACTCACTCCAGCTATTGTCTTGGCCACAGCAGGCAGAACGTAGATGTCTCTCCAGTTTTCACGCTGCATAAGGTTGCCTTTTAAAAGGAGCTTGTGCAATAAGTGGGAGTAGTGGCTAAGCCGATTCAGTTGCAGTTACTTTCCAGTTGAAGGTATCTTGTGTTCTGAGGCCCTTCATTCTATGAGTCAAGCAGCGTTTTCACATTGGCTAAAAGTCGTCAACGAATTATCATTCCATTTCCGAGGAATTTTGTCGGTTTCCGTAGCTTGATGGGTTTCGTTAACGTGGGTAAAGGCTTAAGAGCCTAGACAATCTCGTTCTTGCAAGTTTGGCCGACATATATAAGGATTTATATATGTAGTTGGGCGGAAACCAAAGCAAGCACCACGTTACGAACTTGCTTGTTGCGCTACTGGCCCATTCCATGTTTAAGGCAGTCAGTAGTTTCCCGATCAATCGCCATGAAGATCCCCAAATTGATGTAAAATATAGATCAACCTAGGGGTCAACGTAAGATGACAAAAAACACTAACCCTCATCTATGTAAACACTGTGAAAATGTCAATAAAATGTTTTGTCCTGACTGATTGCCAATGAAAGAGTTATGAAACTTGGGCGGTATATTCTTCTCAATCTATGGACGCAATTGTTTGCTACAACCCCTATTGCTTGTTAGCCTAATTTTGGAAAACATAATTCGTCCAATTAATTTGAAACCTTGCACACTGACGAAGAAGAAACGAACAGTCCATTACCTTTTGAGGATCAAACCCGCTGAACGAAAAATTGTACATGCTGATTTCGAATACAAAACATTTGGACACGCGTTTTAGTAAATGTGCAAACAGTTTGTGGAAATCGCATGTTTTCGATAAAAAAAATTTAACGTTATTATATATCTATATATTATTTTTAACTGAAAATAAGTATCCTATATATGATAATAGTCAAGTCAATTTTCAGTCCTCTGCACTGAGTTCCTGTTTGACCCAAAATTACTCGGTAACTGTAAGGCCTATAATGCAGGTAAGATATCTCATGGCCTAAAAAATGCAGGAATATATTTTTTCTTATTATTTTCAAGGCTGAGACTATTTATAAGTACTTTAAGTTAAGAGCGGCAAATAGATTGGAGAATGGATTACACAGGAATCATAATAGTAGTGACATAAATCGAAGTTGCACATAGAATAAACCGCCATCTGGATTGGAGTAGATGGTAGTTGACAGATAATTTAGTACTCCAACCGTAATTATAATATAGAATTGAGGCTAAATGCAGGGCGATTAAAGGCGCCTGAAAAGCGGCACGACATTATCGACTTTTAAACAATCATAAAGGAAGTGCTTCATTTTGTAATTTCTTGTGAATTATTTTGCATAATGCAAACTTGAACAAGGTTTTCAATCATTTTTTTTTGTTTTCTATGCAAAACGAAATTTTCTAATAAAATAATATTTCGTTAAAAGGCCTTATGATTGGTGATGGACGGACATTGCTAAATAGTCTTAGGTTTTAGTCGCGATCATAAATGTAAATACTTTAAGGGTTCTACGACAAATATTAAAGGGTGTTGCAAACTATGTGTCAAAATTAATATACCCTTAGGATAATAAACTTAGCGGCCCATACAGGACCTTAAGTCAGCTGCTCCAACCATTGTGTGTACGCAGAAGTATTTTTCTGACATCATTGAAAAGGACCTGCAGTTTAATGGCGATTTCAAATGGCAATTTATTTTTTACACATTTATAATATTTTTTGGTATTTCGAATGTATTGCATCGCCGTATTGTTAAAGCAGAAAATGTATTTAAATGTCTCCCGTATTTTGGCTTCTGAGTTTTACACAATTCTTTGAAGTACATCGTTCGTCTCAGATGCCGTGTTGGACTTAAACAGTGATGTTGCTATCAGTCTACTTTATTCAGATGAACGGAAGTCTTGGTTTTCATCTCCAATTTTGGATGGGTTGCTGTGTGGTTTTACTGACTTCCTTCAACAAACCAGTAGTTTATTGGTCGGTTGAAACTCAGCGCATTTGTTGCCGCACTTCTCATGGCTTCAACAACACTTGTTTCAGTATTACTTCTCGATAGGTTGAGGGATACAAACGCGATCGAACAGGGCCTCTGGTAAACATGATTTTTTAGAATATTTTAGATTTGGTCGTTTGGAACAAAAAAGAAACCAAGTTCTCTTATACAAAAAAATGCGTCTGCCTAGCAAGTCGACCAATAGAAGTACTGATATCTAAAATGAATTTAGAATTATGAAACATTTTATTTGTAGCAAAATTGAAACAACTAGTGCTTTTGAATGAATGAAATGAATACTCGACAGTGATTTTTAACATTCGCGTATATATAGAGAAGTCAAATAAGTGGGTCCACCAATACCGTCCGTCGGTCTGTCTATCTATCTGTCTGTCTATCTGTCCGCGCGCCGTATGACGAAACGGTTCGACGGATTTACTTCAAAGTTCGTTTATAAGGTTTTTGGGGCATCTTTTTATTTTTTGCTTTATATTTTGAAATAACGGTACCTGCCACACAATTTTTTTTTTGTGAAAATCACTTATCACTATTTTTTTTGAAAGTGGTTCAAAGGATTTCGGTCTTTTTTTGTGCTAAGTATATTTGGGACGGGGTCAAAAATTCAGCATACTAAGTTTTTTAAAAAAAAAACAGTAATTTATAAAATTGGCAATATCTCGAAAACTAATAAAGGGAACTTACAAAAAATTTACAGGTTTTTACACTGTAAAGTCGAACAAATTTGCATACTTCAATTACTGAAATAATTTTTCTTAAATGTTTTTTTTCATATAACGATTTTATTAAATTTAAATTAAATTCGTTTTCTCAAAAACGTCTCTAACGATTTTGATAATTTTTTGTATTTCGAACAATTATGTTAAAAGTGTCCAATGTGCGAAATTACATAACAATCGTATTTGCCGTTTTTGACAAAATCTAATTTTTCAAAACCTAAAAGTGATTTAAATAAATTTGTCATCATTCATTTTCGATTCATTTTGCGATTCAAAATCGCATCTCATGTACCGAGAAAGTTTCGTATGTCGCAGTCAAGCATTTTATTTTATGAATGAATTAAGGGCGAACGTCATGGGTACAGATTGAAATATTAAGTCGGACACCTTTAAGCTTCGGTGGGTCCCATTTGGGTAACTTACATTTTCTGGTGAACAGAATAAGTTCTGACAATTAAGATTTCATAATATCTCTAATGGTGGAAAGGTATTTTCCTATTATTAGTACAACTATCTAGATACCTTTGCTGACAAGGGATATACGAATTTTGTTAATCGAGATGTTCCACAGTAGAGGAGATAGGACTCCCCCTTGCGGTATTCCACGAATAACGTTTTTCCTAATTGCATAGTCCACTAGGCTGCTATAAGTCTGCTGTTAAGCATAGTCCTAACCCAGTTTGTCAGAAACTGTGATGAACCTAAATCCTCAAGTGACGATTTAATGGTTCCAGTATTCAGGTTGTTGAATGCACCTTCTATGTCCACAGGGGCCGCCAACAAAAATTCTTTCTTTCCAAGGGATTTCTCGATCGTTCTCGTTACTTCATGTAGCGCTGTCTCCACGGATCTGCCTTTGACATACATATGCGTACGTAGTACACCATAGAGCATCGGTTGTTTCGAGAATGTTCCTTAGGTGCAGGTCCAATGACCTTTTTTCAAAAGAAAACATGAAAGGCCACTTGGCCTGTAATCTTTGGGTGTGGAGTGACTGGGTTTCGCTGCTTTGGGGATGAAGACTCCCCTCACCTTTTTCCAGCAGTCAGGAACAAATCCAAGTGTCAGGCAACCACGAAAGATTGCCTGGAGCCATAGAACAGTCCTTTTACTGCTCTTTTGTAGCATGGCAGGTATAATACCTTCCGGTTTCGCCGACATGTACGGTTGGAAGCATTGAAGAGCCCATGTTATTCTATTCGTGCTAGTGCAGTCTCTAATGACAGCCAGTTCTTCATCCAGAAATGAGGGAGGGCTGCCGTCAGAACAGTGTAACAGACTTCCTGGGATTATGCATCCTGGAAAATGTATTCCGAGGAGCAGATCAAGAGGCTCCTGGTTACTAGCTGTCCAGCTACACAGTTACCATACAGGGGAGGGGCTTTTGGCAAGAACTTTTCGCCTTTCCGCTTCTGTGGTTGATTCAATGCCTTAGCAGTAGTTTGCCAAGGATATTCGCTTGGCTACTATTTTTTTTTTTTAACTCGCTGAAGCTGTATTTACTCCAGTCTTTATCGGTTTTTGTCAGTTTGGCTGGTTTTGGTCCTAAGAAGTCGTAGTTCCCTTGTCCACCAAGCCGCGCGTGTTCTTTTGGAAGGACGACTAATAGGGCAGGATTTTTTAGAGGAGTCAGTTAGGGTTCTGGTGAGAAGAATGACTGTTTCGCTGACGAGTGTCGCTTTCGACAATGCACCTATGGGGTTGGGTGGAAGTCGACGTTCGGCCAGGACAGTATAGATTGCATCTCTCAAAGAGATTCAAAATAAATGGATTGTATTTATTTCTCTCTTTAAAACTAAAAAAAACAATATGCTCTGCATACATTGCAACTTATCTACCACGAATTAAAGGCATATAACAGATGTCAAAACTGCAAAAAAATATCTCTCAATTAACTATGATCCCGCTTAATAAAAATGCAATATCACAATCCACTCTGCCCGGATTATATCACTTCCTGTATATGTTATCTCCCACCTTCCGCATTCAAAATATTTACACAAATTCAATACCCAAATATTGGCATACCTTCAATGCAAAGCCAATACCTACCGCCTACTCTAATAATCATCAGCATCACCTTCATAGTTCATATTTAACTCCATCATACAGATTGCAATTGACGTTTATGTCATGGCATTTAACTATCCCCACTACCAATATGGGGGAAGGTTTTGTTTTCTCACCCTCTTACGGCGACCAAAAACCAAACGAATGGGGAGAAAAAAAATGAAAAATAAAAAAAAAACTCAAAAAATGTATCTCACAATGTTGATTTATGTTATATCGAAATTAATTTCCAGTCGATTGAAGCAAATGAAAAATACAACATAAACCGTCAGAGCTCAATATCCTTGCTATGAGGTGACGTATTGTGGAGACTACTCAAAGCTTCGAGGCCTCGAATACGGACAAAGAAGGCAAAAAAAAAAACCAAACCTCACCCAACGCAAAAATCCAATCAATTTCGCGGATTTTATTTGCTTACCTCAGTTGGAAAAAATCCCAAATACGCAATGCAGCCGGCGGCTAGAAGCACATCGCCGACAATATTGTGAATTGATTCATGCAAACGATTTGCTGTTTCCGACCAACGGGTTTTCTCGCCACCCAATCCACCCAGTAGCTTTTCCGCTCTGAAAATTATTATTTAAAAATAAACAAAAAAATATGTCTGTGTGAAAAATGCAAATGCCAAATGCGGAATAAAAAAAAAAATATCTTGGCTTACCTATTCAATCTTTTCTCGCAATTATCAATATCATCTTCGAGACGTTTTTTCTCGCGTGATTTTTCCGCAAAGTAATCGTTTAGTTTTTGCAATTTGTCTAAAATCTCTTGCAATTCCGCACGCTTTGCGTTGAGTTTTTCCATTTGCGAGCTAAGCTCCTCTTCAGCTTCGGCTAAGGCAAGTTTCTTTGGAGCGACGATTTTCGCCACCTTGTCGTAGACATCCATTGCGCGCACCCAATGGCAGATTCCTTCACAGGCGGTGGAAGCACTTTTGATTTTTTCCGGAATGAAATCACGGTCCGATATGTATCTGCAGGAAAAGATGGAATGTAGCAAATATTTTAAAAATGGCTCAAAAATGTAATGTCTCAAGGGTCGAATAAAATATTGATATTGATTTTTAAACGTATTTTTAAAATAAACTAGCTTCTTTTAAATGACATATGTTGGGGCTAAATATACAAAATTTTGGCATTTCTTAAGTCCTCGGTAAATAATATTCATTTGGAGATAAAACTTTAAGTTAGAAGGTTTTAAGGTACTAGGTTAGGTTAGGTAAGCTCGGTTGGCATGAAGGAATAGTTTTTTTCCTGCCACACTTAGGTCCTTGTGGATCCATTGTGATGTCCTTCAATGAGGGATACCCCGGTGTTGTGGCCTTCTTTAAC
Source organism: Ferdinandea cuprea (assembly GCA_963576555.1). Taxonomy (NCBI): domain Eukaryota; kingdom Metazoa; phylum Arthropoda; class Insecta; order Diptera; family Syrphidae; genus Ferdinandea; species Ferdinandea cuprea. The sequence continues at coordinate 24,162,665 of OY754960.1, forward strand.
TTTTTCCCTTCGCTCGTGGTTACTCGTGGTTATCAAGCCATTCCGATGTCTCCAGATTAGAGAGTGAGACATCTTCCTCAATGTCTTGGAAGATGAAACAAAGATAGTGAGGGGTGTCCTCGTGGAGCTATTCAGCGCCGCAGCCTCTGAAAATGTCGTCATTCTTGAGATCTAATTTCATCATGTGGCTTCTCAGAAAATTATGAGCAGTTAAAGCACCAACTAGTTTGGACAGCGATGCTCTTTCGTACTGTAAGAGCTTGTTAGTTCGGCTCCTATTATACTCTGGCCATAGTTTCCGTGATAATTAACAGCTGATTTGAGATCTGATTGATCTTGTATTCCACTCATTCTCTTAGGTTGCAGGATGGTGGTTTGAATGACTAAAATGCCGGGTCTCCATCCATTTCGGATTCTTTTCTTGCCAGCTCGTCGGTCATCTCATTGCCGGTTATGTTCCTGTGTCCAGGATCCCAGCAAAGATATACCTTGTGCTGTGAGCCAAGAGCCTTAAGCTCTATTCGAAAGCGGTGAAGCACCTTGGATTTAATTTTGATAGTATTAACTGCCTTAATGGCCGCTTGACTATCAATTAAAATGGTAATATCATTCCGTTGTATTCTCAATATTGATACAGTACGGGCCGCTTCCGCGATTGCCGGAACCTCAGCCTGGAAAACACTACTCTGATTAGGGAGTCTGATGGAGGTGTTCCTCTGAGAATAGACCGGCACCTGTTCTACAATCCATCTTCGATCCATCTGTGTATCTGGATTTCATTTTTATGGATTCTTTCGTTTTCCATTCCTCCCTGCTCGGAAGGAGCAGGTGTATGGTTTGTCAAAATCCATGTAAGGAATCATGTAGTCGGAGCTGACGTTGTTTCCTATATACAGTTTCAGAATCTATGCGTGCCCCACGAGACCTGGGTTCCAGCTGACTATTTGGCAGATACTTAAAGCGCTCTTGGCAGCTGATTCGTGCAAGTATAGATCCTAGGACTATACTAATTTAGAATCACTTCCAAGCCAGCGGTTGGTGTCGTTCTCATTGCACCAGTTGTCCCTGTATTTTCGTCAATAATTTAAAATTGGTTGATTTGTCCGCGACTTGCCACCAGACTATACTGCCATATGGGGTTTGGGTCTCCATCTTCTGCCGAAGACGCGGTTTCATGCATAAGATGCATTTGCTGCCTTCCTGACTCGTTCATTGACATTCAAGCTCCAGTTACGTTTCCTGTCAAGGATCACACCTATATACTTCGCACTCTCCGCCACATTTAGAGGGATCTCCTCAATAGCTGGTGGTTCGAATTGTGGTATGTTTCCTTTATTTATGACAGAACAAGTTCGGTATTTTGGGGCTTTATCCCAAGTAGTAGAGTGTCCGTAGTGAGTTTTCTAACAGTCCGCTTATAGTTGATAAGAATTTGCCTGACGCAAGCCACACAACATCGTCTGCGTAAGCAATTACTTTAACCCCTCTGTTTTTTAGTTTCGTGAGTATTTCATTGATGAAGAGGACCCATAGTTGTGGAGAGATGACACCTCCCTGGGGTGTTCCTCTGGAAACTTGCAATGTTCTATTTACTGCTGAATACTTCATGGAGTGCAGTTTCCACTCCTCTGCCTTTAATGTATGCATGCTGAGATGTGGAAAGTGCACTGTAATCAAGTCTGTCAGACAGTGCAGTGATGTGCCCTCAGGCTCCGTTTTGCCTACGATTCTCTTTTGCATATTTTTGATAAAGAATGTCTATTACTCGTATGTAATCCAATTAATTTCTTCAGCTTAGCGTAGCTTCTCCTATTTATTTGCGTAAAACTTGAACGACAACATATGTTAAGCTCATTAAATTCCAACAGTGACAGCATACTTGAGTGCGATTAGGACCATAGAATAGAATTTAATGCTTCCAAAACTCAATGCCTTTTACAGTCTGTCTTTTGACATAGCGCCTTTGAACCGAAACGCTTTCCATTCTTGATATGTCCGTTAATTACACCCTTCCAGTGCCTCACAAGGTACTAAAATTTGGCATGAACACTTATTCGATGTCGCCAAGGGCGCTTCGAAATGTCCGTAAGACGTGCAAGGATTATCTTACCCTTTTCTTCTTATTCCTCAATGTAACCTTCGCACATTAAATACCACACAAGAACAAATGTGAGGGGTTCTAAATATAAGCAAGATTGTTAGACCTCCCGATAAAGAGACACCGATAGAGCTTTACAAGGCACCAACATTTCTTCCCATCTGACTTTTAGTAACTTTTAGCAGATGCCTTGCTAATAAGTACCTACAATCGGGAAGTCACTGCGCGACAATGGATTATTATTATAACTGAACTTAGAAGCTTTATGGTCAGACATGATAATAGAGTGTCCTGTCGAAGATCAGGTCTTAACTCCTTCCTTATGAAGAGGAACAGTATCTAGCTGATGTCGGACAGGAACGCCTGTCCCAATGAGCATAAATTAAGCTTATCAGCGAATGTATTCAAGGCAGACAATGGTGAGTGGAACGGTAGTTCCGTAGTAACTTTTATATTTTTGGTTTTGTTTGGATCAGTGGATCAGTGGATTAGTCTATTCCCGTAATTTGAAAGCAGCCGATTTGGACACCAAAAATTCGATAATGTTAAAGCTAGTTTGATTGTCTGGCACGAAATACTCGGGACTGGTCTGAGGTTTGATTAGATAGTCATTTCAACATCTGCTGAGTTAGTCTGCAGGAGATTTGGGGTTAGATTGCAACACCTCACTGTTTCTTATCCAACTTAGAGAAAAATAAAAGTCTTCTAGACCGCAGATCGCAAGGTAGGTAGGTTGGTGGATGCTCACTTAGACCAGCAAATTGGGTCCACCTGAGAGTATACGTAAAGAAAAAGCAGTTAGAGGCTCAAAGTCTCGCTCTCATAGAACCATCCTGATGGGTACACAAATCCTCCAGCTCATCATAGAAGTATCTGCCGAGCGTCATAAGCCGTATGCTATTACGGCCCGGACATTCGCGTCCGTGCAGCTTCAGCAAAAGTCGTTGTGCATTATGCCCTGCTGTTCCGCATGTAGACCCCCGGCACAGTGCCCCGTGAGGACCCCCGTTAATACTCGGATGTCCTTACGGCTTAGCCCGATCAATAATTCTGTTCTGCTTTTGTTAACCGCTGGCCATAGCTCTTTAGTATGTCTGCGCGCGCCTAGTTGTGTCCAGCGTACGTTAGTTCTACTCAAGGACTCGGTTTCGATTTTTCTTGTAATAAAGCTAAGCGGTGTACTTATTTATTCGAGTACCAGTGATGCGTTCATATCCGACCCCGATATTGAGAGCTTGTCCGCTTCTTCGTTTTCCAGGCTATCAGCGTGCCCAGGTACCCAGCACAGGGTTACTGAGTTGTTAGAGGATATCTCGTCTAACGACTTCCTACATTGATTCACAGCCCTTGTTTGCCCTTTATGGCCGCTTGGCTGTCAGAGTAGATTGTGATGGTTTTATCTGCAAAGCAGTGCCTTTTCAGTTCAGCGGCAGCCTGGACAATGGCAGCTATTTCCGCCTAAAAACGCTGCAGTCGTTGTCGACTGTTGTTGGCGCCTGTGTCGACATCCATTTTGGAACCGTCAGTGTATATGCCGATCTCATCACCTCTTGCAACTGACTTCTTACCGCTTTCGCTTCTTTCTGGTATTCTGGTATTGAATTTCCGTGGTTCGTGGCATCATAATGGACTACCAGTCTAAATGAGCATTGGCTTTCTGTATTCGCAGCCATCTTATCGAACCTAACTTAATCTTGAAGTCGTGACAAAAGCACAGGAGCGGTACCAATATACCTTATATAGTTCGTTTCATTCTTCCTTGCCATTTTCTTGGAACATGTCATTCCAGTTGACATGTGGCATGTGGCATGTGGCATGGCCATGTGTCGACAGATTGATGGACACTGATTAGCCAATCACACTGCTATCGTGACTCTGTTCGCATTGCTGCAATGAGGGTTGTTTTTGCAGCCTTGCAATAGTTTGAGTGCTTAAAAATTGGCAAAGCCAGTTGGAACGAACTATCCCTAAACTTATAAGTAGGATAATAGCTAACAAATCGGTTGCCCAGGTATACCTAATATTTTTCAACAAACAAATCTAACCAAAAAAAAAACCAGTTAACATTCTTTTTTCGCTTAAAGTACTTCAGTTAACAAATTCGAGCATTAAATTATATCTGCTTCCGCCTAATGCAGCAAATAGACAAGTAGGTACTCCACTCTAAGTTGACTGAGCATTTGAACTAGATGAGTGCTACAAAAAAACTATACTCAATTATTTTCAGTAACAAGTGCGGATTAAAAACTTAAGTATCTACTCTCGGAGCTACAATGATAAGCAGGCAAAAGTACATTTGTTTCTTAGCGAATTCATTGTCTATAAATAGCTCTTCAGAATTTGTTTGGGTTGCCATGTTGAAGCTTAATTCATAAAAAAATAGAGACCAGCTACTAATGCCGCTGACTTACTTCTCACGTATCCTCTTTATAATTGGCGGTGGAATATTGTCCTTATCGAATGTCTTCAACGACTCCAAGAACTTCATGTCTCCCAGCATTTTCTGTGACGGTCCCCAATAGTCTTCTATCATACGTCCACCTATATGTGAAAAGTGGAACCATAAGGATTGCTTCAGCAAAAATATTCCACTTTTACTTACTTGCATCAGGCTTGCGATCCGGCTTGATACCTCTTATCACGCAAACAGCCTCAAGAACCAGCTTCACTCCATACGGTGGGTTCTTCATCGATTTCACTACATAGATATCGGCCGGTTTCAACGTGTTTAGCGCTTCTAAAGCCGCCTCCATAGCGGGTATCGCTTCCTGCAGATCACTCTCACAATCGTCCTTAATCGCTTGTGCGGCAGCAGCGGCTTCATTGGCCGCCGCTTCGTCTGCACCAACAACTTCCTTTTTCTTTTCCGCCTCTGCCGTTTCACGTTCAATGTTCACCATGATCTTCTCAGTCTCCTCGGAGAGAACTTTCAGCTTTGGCTGCAGGTCGTACAAGTTTTCTTGCATGTCACCCACTTGACCCGCAGCGAAATCCAATTTCTCCAATCCAATCGTGTATCTATCTCTTAGCTGGGTTATTTCGTTAAATTTTCTACTGTAAAATATCTTAAAAGCTTTCAGCATTTCAAGATACGAAGTTGGTGTAACATAGTTTCTTCGTCCTAGTTCCCTGAAACACCTGGAAAAGAATTTGGAAAAAATCAGGTGCGCTCCGCTTTCAACAGGACACTCACTTTTCGCTTGCCTCCACAATTGATACATTGAAATGCATCACCATATGAACGAGACTTTGATCCTGCTCGGACAGAACTACAACCTTGTCTGCATCCTGCACACTCGTTTGACTGCCGCGAGGCGATTGATGCAACTCATCTGCCAATGCATCCTCCTCTTCAATTTTATTGAGATTCATTGAACTGATGAAATACTCAGCAACACGTATCAGAGCGTCCACTGGCCATGCCATGTACCTGAGGGGGAGATGAATGAAAATACCAGTAAGTACCCTCGGCCGCCCATGAGAAGAACTCAACCTGGCATGTAAATGTTTAGATATCCTTTTTGCACCTGATTGCGTTTAAATGTTAATACGTGTACCTCTCTAAGGAGTAGAGTGTCTATACGTACCGTTCATATTATATTCACCGCTTAAGGGATAACATTTGTTTACAATACGCAAGAACACGTAGCGTTCATCGCATACTTGTAGTACGTAGACAACCGGGCAAGGATTTACTTACCAGTCAATGGTGCAACAGTTGATCAGAGATGGATACATCCTGAGACGTTCTTTGAAGGAATCTCCGATGGGCGAGAAGGCCAATGCAATGTGCAACTGCTCACGTACCCTCTCAATGAAGTATCCGTACATTTCAACTGGTGATGGATCTATCTCTCGAGCCTTTAACACAGGAAACAGGAAACAGGACACAGGGCACACGTCAGTCAGTAATGGGGTAATACGTGTAATGATGGTGTTGGCCATAGCATTGGAAAAGATATTCAATAACAATTTGTGATTATTATCATTGTTGTTGTGGTTCGATTTAAGGATGTGTTATTTACGACATGAAATACGATTATATTTTGTCCTTACCATTTGCTTGGCGATATTTGTCATATTTTCCATAATTGTCGCCTTCTCCTCGGACTGGTAGAGATTCGGCAGGTCACCGGTGTTTAATATTCCATTGATGTCCTCGACATAGCCCTCATCTACCGCCTGATGCACACACCCAAGATAAATGCGTACGAAATAAGCAAGGACATGTGCATTATAGGTGTATGCAGGAATCGATTTAATTTAGTTTCAAGTAATCGACCGGATATATCGAATTGAAATAAGTGAGCCAAGGAAAGAGAACTACAGGGAGTGAGAGAGAGGGTGGGTGGGTGGAGGGTAGTTGTGTTACGATTACGACTTAAGTACGATTTAATTAAATTACCAGTGTGTGAAGGCAAACGTGAAGTGGAAGTGGCGTGGGACACTCACCAGAGAATGTATCCCTTGATTGCCTTGTCCTAAAGGTGGATGTGGGTGATTCTGCACCCACATCGCCACACTCTACGGTGTGGGACCGGTGGGAAAAGGTGAGTGCGACAGCAATTTCGATTACCACTTGTAAATTTAATACAACAAACATGTGATGATGAGAATAATTGAGATTAAAAGATACTGTCTGGGACTAAAGACAAGTCCTATCGAAATCAATTGAAGGGTACTACCTCCTTTCAAATGACCGACCATCAAACCCGGAGAGGTTTAGATTGAAACAAAAGTGATAAACTTTGATGAGGTTTGATGAAAGGACAATCCTAAAGCGATTTGATTAAAATTGAAGTACCTACCTTTGGGTCTGGGTACGAGCATGCAGGTGGGTGGCAAACGAAAACGAGCAGGCTAGGGGTTCAATGTGTTCATGTACGGATGGATGATGGTATTTTGATGAATAATTATGAGACTTGCGAATAGACACAGCTTTGTAATTTATGCCTGCGGGAGGAGAGTTTGCCCCCTTTCTATGCATTAAGCCGAGACTCAACTCTTGAAAGCTATGCATTATTCATGCCGGCGAAGTATCTTATCAGGTTTTCAGGCAGTTTCGTCAGAATGTAATTAAATGGTTTTTTTTTTGTTTTTTTTTTCGTGGGAGTTAACTATTAGTTAGTTACACAGGTGGAAAGTTGGTTGTGAGCTATGTTCTGTTTTATCTCTAATTCTTTACTTTATGTCGTGTGCTTTTTCGCATCGCAATCGTTACAAGTTGGGGTATGACTATAGAGTCGATCTGCATGAGTCTGTCTTTATAGTTTGTAGACAGGTCCAGTGGTTTGAAATTTAAACTATACGATTTTTACGATTTTTCAAAAACGGCTCTGAAGCTGGTAGTAGGCGCAGGGACAGAAGTCCGCTTAGGTGGGACATAAGTCCACGAAAAATTAATTCGGGACCTATGTATGTCTCACCAAATAAATATTTTTTTTTTGATAACCTTAGAGAATTTTTAATGAAGAGCACGCAACAAGAATGTATAGCCCGTCAAACAAGTTTTTGGCTCCATTTTTCAATGGAAATAAGACCTCATCAGTTATGCAAAATAAGGCCCGCCGGGCTTTATTTCTTGCTTAAAATTCTTAATCATTTTGTGATGGTAATGGAATATGAGGGGACATGCTGCCTCCCTGCAACCCCACTGCTTGGTTTCACTGTTTGAAGTAGGCGCGGGGTTGGCTATAACAAACCTTGCTTGTACCCAATAAATCTTTGCATATAATACTTGAAATAACTTTCAATGGGAAAAAGTGGTCTTCTTTCTATATTGATGTGGAAATAATGCCATACTTTAGCTTTTTCTACATATTATATTCACCCTTATTCTACTTGGCGTTTATATTAAACGACAGAAGTCGTTTTTTTAAATCGGTATTGCATCTGGCGTTTATAAGTCGTTTTACGTCGTTGAGCGCTTCGTAGCGTTTTCCTTGTGTGGAATGTATGCTCTATATATGTACGTATTCGTCAATATATGTCGTTTAGAAATTTGCAAACGCCTATGGGCAAATTTGAATTTAACAGGTCAGTTTTGTTAAAATTGTGCAGTTATTTAATGATTTCATAACTCAAATACATATATCCATGGTTGAAAATAACAAGAAGAGCCCGCGAATAAAATTTATTTAAATTGATTACTTACGCCATACCGTACTCCCATACCGTCTTGATATAGGCATAAAACGAAAGTAGCGTAGTTACGAAACGTGGGGTAATCGAAGGACATTTTTTTAACGATGAAGATAGCATTTCCCAAATATGTCCTTGAAACCTTGAAAAAGGCCCTATAAGACATTGAAAAGGAAATTTTTCGAAAATATCCATTAAATTCAATAAATTCAATGAATTAAATCGCTTAAGTTAATTCATTGAGGGAGGCCTTGCATTCTTTTACAACTCCGAACCGTAAAATATCTCAAGATGAAAACCAGGTTTAAAATGACTAGCACTTAAAAGCAACTGCCCATTTTGATTTTTACTATACACTCCAGCCCTCATTTTGCAATTTTATTGTTGTTTTCATTGCCCCTGATACAATGCATTTTTTTGTTTTTAAGAACTAGAACAATTCAAAATAAATTTAGGTAGATTTGAAATTCCAAACTGAAAAACCGATTTCATTTATTAGTTATTGATGTGGAACTCATGTGGAACGTAAAGTAAATGAGAGCGAAGTCGTTTAGAGAATGGAATACCGACACTAAAAAGACACTTAAATGAATCGACTCAAAAAACGCCAGCTGTCGTTTAATATAAACGCCAAGTAGAATAAGAGTGATTATCTCTCAAAAATATCTCTCAATATTGGCGCTTAAGTGGGTTATAAGTCTCGAAAAATGAATTCGGGACTTATGTCCCTGCGCCCTGGTAGCTCACTTATTTTTTATCGAATTATAAACGACAGTTGTTCGAAGTTAACTACCCCAGTAAAAACGTTGAAGTAAGCTCGTCTGGAGCACTGTTCATGTTCTGTGCCCTTACGAAAGTGGAACGGAGGTGAAAAATCTCGGTGGAAACTTGGTAGTTTTATTTTAAATAGCTTTTAAGCCACTAGCTCGTGAGGCTTGGTACTTCTCAGTCTCCGGATATGGACGGTTTCACCTCAGAGGTGATGTGATTTTGTAATTGTTTACTCTATTGACTGCGTTCTGCAGTTTCTCTGTCGCCTTCAAAGTGCATTTATCACGTGCTTAAGCCCTAATGGCATACCACCATTAAACCCCTGGTATGCCACAGATATAGGGTTGGATTTAAGACACTCCCCACACCGTATGCAGATGGATGTGCGAACTGCTGAGCTAGAACTAGATCAGCAAAGACTAAGACAAAGATCAGAGAACTATTAAAGTTGATACTAAAAGAGGATGTCCACAAGGAGGGGTATTATCACCCTCGATGTGGAGCCTAGTGGTGGACGAACTGCTGGCAAAATTAACTAACCTTGGCATCAGCTGTCAGGCGTAAGCTGATGTCATAGTATTAATTGCCAGAGGAAAGTTTGAAGAAGCTCTCTGTGACATCATACAACGAGGTCTGAGGGTAACTCAGGAATGGTGCCTCTCTGCTGGACTGAAAATCAATCCGGCTAAAACTACGATAGTGCCATTCACAGGGAAAAGACTCAAGCAAATCCGATTTTCAGGCACGACACTGACACCGTTCATTGAGGTGGATATAGTATAGGAAAAAATATGATGTACTTTCGGAAAACTTTCACTCTTTTCATTCCAAGAGCTGTCATCTCTTTATAGAAATACAACTTTGAAAAGAATTTCTTAACAAAGCTAAGCAACAAGAAAAAATGCAGCGATGAATCCACAATCTATGCACTGAGCTACCACACGATAAAGTGGTATACAGACGATCAAGAACTGATGAAGGAACTGGTCCAAGAGTATTTGGCCCAACAACGAAACATTACGACTCCATGGGCAAGAGTACCAGCATCTTTTAAGTAGAAATATACGCCATATAAAAATGTGTTCGAGTCAATCTCGAAAAGAATTACAGAAACTGTAAAATAGCAATCATGTCAGACAGTCAAGCAGCTGCACTGGACTCCTTTGTATTTGAATTCAAACTTGTATGGGAGTGCCTACAAAGTCTCAACAAATTGGGCAAGAATGTGGGCATTATTGGTAGAGAGGCGGCGGACTCTCTAGCGAGAAAAGGGGCAGCAACACCCTTCATAGGACCTGAACCATTCGGTGTGATAGGGGAACACACCCTACGCGAAGAATTTAGGAAATCGGAAAAGGAAAAAAGGGCTAGAACATTTCCAGGTCTGAGACAAGCTAAAAAATTCTTAAGAGATTATAATCTCAAAAGATTTAAAGCATGCATCACCCTAAAGGTGCGTTGTAAGCTCAGGAACACCTTAAGAAGATACCGATATAAAATAAAGGTCTCTGCAGATTCTGCAATGAGTCTACAGAAACTCCAGCACACATACTGGAATCCTGCGGGGCCAGTGACCCAAAAAAGGTTTAAATATTTGGGAAAACACCAAATTCAAGAAAAGGAATCCACTGCTCATTATCAGATTCTTAAAAGAAACTGGACTGTATGATGTGCTCTGAGTAGGTTTTCCTTGCCAAGGCTTAAGCCAGAGCATAAACACTTCAACATAATTACCGGCGAATTAAGCTCTGAGGGGGCTCTGGAAGAGGTAGTAAAACCACTCCAAGGTATAAGTAAAGGGCACAATAGACCACAAGGTCGAAGTATACTGCACCCTTTATATTATTGTTATTAAGACATTTCCTTCCTGCTTCAATTTTCTTTAGTTCGGAATATTCTTGTTCGTATCGAAACTCGGAAGAGTCAAGCATAGTGAAGTATAGGATTTCAGTACTTCGTAATACTGTCTAGGTAAATCACTTTGCAGTTTATACTCAAAGCCCTTATGCGCAAACTATGTCAAAGGTTTCAGCAACATCTGAATGTAGTGCTGAACAGACTTGCCTTTCTTCCAGTGCTTTTTCCACTATATCCGTAATTCGGAGTACTTGGTCTCTCGTGGAATATATATATCTCAATCCAAACTTATGATTCAGGATTGACTTCTTTCTTCGATGATTTTGCTAAGCCTTTTCAAGAGTAGTTTGCCATAATTGGTATAAGGTACGGTTTCCAGAACATTTCTTTTAAAGAGAACTTGTCCTCTTTTTTGTCCGCTATCTATTCTACCCATTTTTTTTTCTTGCTTGGATATTTTTTTGTTTTCTTTAATTTGTCTGTCCTCTTTTTGTTCTCTTTTCCAAGAAGTTTTCTTTGAGTAGGTAACCAAATAATATACCATAAATTAATTCGGGCTCTGGGCCTTGCCGAAATTTTTCCGGTCCACTATGTAACAATTTAATTCTTTAAACAATTTCGGAAACAGTGAGAAAAAAAAATATGGGATATATCCAACTTTGAGGCAGATATATCGACAAAATGAAAACAATCAAAAGAATAATTGGCAAAAAGCCTATTTTCACAACGGGTCACCACACCGCGGTCTTAAGGCAATCTGCATCGCAGTGACTTATTTCTTCAATATTAAAGCTGGTTTGTTTGCTAATATAGACGGATTGTGCTATCAGAATTGTTTGTTTATCTATATGTTATATAAGAATAGGTTTTTTTTAAATATGTTTTATGGTCTTTTTTTATAAGCTTACCCTTGGGATCGTTGACACTTACTTTGTAATTCTTCTTAATATTCATCCTATACCCCTTAAAGTTTATATATTTGTGACCAGCATCAAATGTTATAACAATTTAGCGTTGTCCAGTCTTTCATTGCATTTAAGGCCCTTACATTTTGAGCCAGAAAGCTGAAATCAGAACAAATACTCCCCAGTATCCGAAATGTTTAAGTGTTAACATTTTAATACGCCGACGGTTACTCACATAAATTAGAAAAAAAGTCAGTTTTGAAGTTGACGGAGTAAAGGGTTAAGATAATCAAATTTCGAAAAAAATGTATATAAAATACTTCGGACTCGTTAAGGGACTCTTTAAAGTCATTTTAAGAACAGTGCGCTTGAGGCGAAAAGTATGATAACCCTATCCATCTCCCTATATACCCCAAAGAAAAAAGCTTTTAGTGCATTCTATGAAATTTATAAAAAAATTTTTTTTTTAAAACGCCCTCAAAAAGTAGGCGTGGCTAAAAACTTTATACAGGAAAGTTGTAAAGGAGTTCACTGTCTACATATTTTGTAAATATTCTAACCCTTTATGTTTTTTTGGGGAAAGGACAAAATAAATTTGTAAAATCTCCGGGCCTAGCCCTTACTGGAGTTGGTAACCCTAGTTCTTCATTGAGGTGGCGGGGAAGACAAGTCAGAAATTAAGTTTGCTCCTACCTGTATTTTTTAAAGCTCACGCCCTCTCTCTCTCTCTCTCTCATTAAATAAGACCCTTTCTCCGTTCTGGTTCACATCATTCGACTGGGTTCAATATCATTAAAATAGAAATTTACCTGCGAGTCCGAAAACAGAAACACCGTGTGATTCAAACTAAAACCGGACGTCATTAAAATCTTTCGTATATCATCCCGCCATTCGGCCATCGAATACGTCTTTGTTACTTGAACGCTCATCAGTTTGGCGTCAGCAATATTTGCCGCCAATTTAGCTGCACTACGTCGACCGGAACCACCCATACCGACCATTAAAATATTTCCTCTTGGCATTTGTAGAATACGCGAAACCCTAGAGTCAACAGAGAAGATATCAAAACATAATCCATTAATGAACTTTTCCCTCACCCACCTGGATATATGCTCGATGGCAAATCGAAACAGTACCAAATCCATCGGTGTGTTCGAGAACGCATTGTACTCCTTCAAATAGTAGTGCATGACCTTTTCCAATTTGTCATAGCTCTCGACTTCATCGTAAATTTTTGGTTCCGCGTCCGGTTGCATGTAGTTGCCGAAGAATAAATTTCTCAAATCATCATCAGTCAATTTGGCACCTTGCTGGATGCGGTCTTCCATTGCCTGTTCGAGACTGAAGCGCAGATGAGCTTTGCATGCATTTCGTGTCATATCCAATAGAAGTTCGCGGTCTCGCTGCTCAATCAAACTGTGAGTTTAAATGACAAAATTAAATGTAAATCTGGCTCTTTGCTGTAAAAGTAAAAACGAGAAGGCGACCGATAATCATTTATCAGAGAAATGATTTGTTTTCGCCACGACTCGCTTCAACCATGGTGGTTAGTCCATTACCGGTCGTAAAAAACGCGATAGGTTTCGTGCGCCCAGAGGCGTCCTAATTTCTCCGGATCGGGCAATCGTTTGGGCGGAATCAGCACGATTCCCGTAAATACACGTGTTATGTCACGTAGCGAGAAGGTGTAATGCGATTTAGCCGGAGTTGGCAGGAATACCGAAATTGCTTGGCGATAAATGTTGACCATAGCCTCAGCCAGTCCCTACATGAAATGGGTTTTTTGGTTTTTTTTTTGTTCGGGTGAAATGATTAATGTTTGTCTTTTGGAATGGACTTACTTTTGAGAGGAGCGCCACTTTATCTGCGTAGCCCTTGGCGAAGTGCCAGTCGCCAATTGTTGTGAATATTTTCGTGATTGTGGCATCTTCGAAAGCGTCCACGGCCACCACGAATGTGTGGCGGTAAAATCGTGGAAATATGAAATTGCTACCACCAACCGGACCCATTGCAGCGACAAAAGCCTGTAATTAAAAGCGGATACAAGGGGTTCAGTTAGTGGATGATTTTACGGTTCTCGCGGTGGTCCAGGAATCGATTTTTATTAAGCTGTGATGAAATGAAATGCAAAGAGCTCGACTCTTACCATATCAATCAATTCCAGTTTTGTTGTGTCATTCAAATCTGACCAGTAGCCGTGGTCCAGCCATTGTCGTACCAGTTCGATGGGTGGCTGCGAGCCATATGTGTCCTTGGATGGCATTCCAACGTCGTCACAAAATACGAGGCACTGCATTGGTGAAATAGAATTGAAGAGCTGGGATATTCCCGGGAAATTAAGGGCTCACCTTTTTACCAAGCGGAGGTCCGTAGACACCCTTGCGTCTTCTATCCAATTTGGACATGATTGTTTCTTGTACCTGTGATGGAGTGTGTTAGAAAATGGGGAAAAAACTGCGAGCAAAAAATGTATCTGTACTTGAAAATGAATGAAAGTTTTAGTGGACCTTTAAAGATGAATTTGCATCCTATAGCACTAGGAGGTACACCCCAGCAGCGCCAGTGATAAAACCAATAATGAGGAAACCTAACCATTAAAATCCCAATTACAGCTTAAAGCGATTTAGCATGTCATCAAGTTCTAAGCTTTTGAAAATACCTTCGGCACACAACAACCAATGAATTCCAATTTATAATAATTTCCAAACATAAAATTCTAATTACGTATTTGCTACCACAAAAGCCCGCAGCTTCTCTTTTCGCTTATTCGAATGGGTCTCTTTTCGAATCAAAAAATCAATGCATTCCCAGGCACTAGCTATGTTGGCTGGCAACCTGTTGGGATTTGGCTGGCCTTTGGAGAATAGCTGAATATTCCCAATAGCGCTACCTAATCCACTATGCGCACCATCATGTACCTATCCGCTATCCCTTATTATAATGTGTATATCGCCTGCAGGCACACACATGTGCGGAAATCTATTAATTCATCCCAATTTGCGTTCTCATTGTGACCGCAGATTTTAATGCAATTATCCTGTTAAGCCGCCTCATTATTTTTAGGATACACATATGAGTATTGTTATCCAGTAGATAGGTTTGGTCTTGTTGTCCAACGCTTCTGTGTGCGTCTGATACACGCAATTGATGGTGGTGGCTTAACCGCCACCAATGATGCAATGATGTTAATCTTTTGTTACTCGTAAACTTCCATTAATGATTGTAGCGCGGGTGGACATGGGCACATGCCTCGCATTATAATATGTGCATTGTGCATTGTGCATCCCTGTTATATTTAGTACTGCCAAAGGTGTGAGTTCTTTATTTTATTAATTGGCAAACAATGTAGCAAAATAATGTTGCGGAGGGGCAACACATGCAATGCTAGCTAGTGTGTTGTGTCCGACTATTATTAACACTGTCATTGTTGCAACAAAAAACAAAAAATCGACAAAAAAAATATAAGCAGTAGTTTATCGGTTAAATGGCGGCAAGTACAATTCAATTAAAGTAGACCTTCCTAAATGTTATGGCAGACACTTTTAATGTCGGATTTATTATACATATAGTCTGGGAACTAGGAAATTATAATTACATACGACGTCACTGCTAATTGGTTTTGCGACACGTTCTATGTGAGCCATATTGGTATGCTGACTTGGTGTAATCCATATTCTCCAAATGCATTTTGTGAACATAGCATAATCATTTTTTATTTTATGATAATTAAATTTCCAATAACAAAAAAAAACTTTGGAACGAAAAGGATATACATACCTACAAAGCAAATGTCTAAAGATATGCCACCGAGTAGGGCGAACTTGACCTTCAAATTATTAACTTAACTTAAAAGTTAGTGTGGAAACATACAGCGATTTAAACAACAAGAAAATATAAATGTGATGTTGGAGTAAAATCGGATTTACAAAATATAAAAATTTATATACAAAGTCAAGTAAAACTTTGAAAAAAAAGATGACAAAAATACAAATTTGGGAATTAATTAGTTAATAAACTGACAGTAAATTTAGATATTGACTTGTGCTGAAGTATCATAATTCACAGTGAATAGCCAGTTCCTAACCTTATTTAAATACGATTTAAGATATATGGATGACCGTACAGAAAATGATAACTTATTGAAGTGTAGAAGTGTGAAAAATGGGTTCTGTGAGCGATTCGAACATTGACAAGATGCAAGGAATTTAGACGAAGACTATAAAACTGTGTACTTCTGTTTACTGGAAATATTACCGCTTTGTTTATAAGATTCGTTTAGTACTTTAAAAACTTTCTCGTTGGTAGAATACGAAGGTCTGTGGGTGCGGTGGCGCAGTACTTAAGTGCGATGGACCACTAAGCAAGAGGTCGCTGGTTCAAATGACGGCCTGTACCACCTGAAAGTATTTATCCGCTTCCCCACGTCTTGCGAACATCTGAGAAACATCCAAGAGTACGAACTGTCAGGAGAAGCTTCTTAAAAATGAAATGCGGTTCGGAATCGGCATTAAACTGTAAGGCCATCTTATATAAAAACTATTTTTGCTGCAAATGATCCTATTCAAGTTATGATGATGTTGATGATCCTCTAAAAGCAGCATTGTATTATTTTTTTAAGAAGCAAGTCATGTTCAGCCATTTCAAACGATTTTGTCACATCAACAAAAAGAGCCATGGTAGATTTCATACTTTCATAATATTTACAACTGACTACAAATTCTTAGGATAGCGTCTTCGGTTCACATACCTACCTCTTCTGAATCCAAATTGATTGCATAAAAAAAATGGTTTCTGTCTAGAAACGACATTATGTGGGATTTGATAAGTTTTTCAAATACCTTAGAAAACGATGGTAGTAGCGAAATTGGTCTACAGTTTGACATATTATTTTTATTACCTTTTTTAAAAAGTGGAATAACTTCAGTGACTTTTAGGTGGTTTTGAACTCTCAGATTAAAGAAGTAACAAAAATTATCCGACACATAGAAGCACATTTTCTTTAACAAAAAACACTCGATATACCACCACTTTTACAAGAATTTTTGTTTTTTAACGACAATATTACCCTACAGATTTCACTTGCACAAAAAGGTTGGAAAGCAAAACTGGTCGATTAAGTGTTTTGTGAGGTTTTTTTTTCAAACCTCCCTCCCGGATAGCAGTTATTTTAGATTTCTACCTCAATTGGAAGAAGGCATGCGCGGCCATCTTTTTTGCTCTACAGAAAAACAACCAGGAATACATGGAACATGTTACTGACACAGAGGTAGTTGAATTAATCGTAACTTATGTATGGCCCCGTGTTATGGCCGAAAGCTATCGAGAAGAAATATTTTCTTCCAAATCTTACCAGAATCAAAGGACACTTACATATACTGCCATAACAATGTGGTTAAAACCGCCATCATGCTCAGAGAGTCTGTTCTGCAGTCATCCAAATCGTATACCCGGATCCATTGGACCGCTTCAAAAAAGAGACATCGAGTTCTGATAACATTCGATGATCAACACCTTTACTTCCAAAACGAGATTCACTACCAGAATGTGTAATAGAAACGACTTGGCGAGTGATGTAGTCACAGAAGTCACACTCTATTTCCAATGTGGAACCGTCGCGGGCGTTAACTGTGGAACCCTGGAACTAAGTAAATCATTTACGATTAGTGACAACTGTAACGTCTTTTAAGACGATATATGTAGCTGCTATAATAGCAGCTGCGTTGCCACAAAGACAGAAAATAATGGGGGCCTTTTTGAGGGCTACTTGCTAAAAGTAAAGGCCCCTTTCGTTGAAAATATAAATTCATCCTGTCTTTCTGTCTGATGTTGTAAAATTTCGTAAATAAAACCAATACTTCATTTCGGCACCAATTCCTTATGGAAACTAAAACGGAAAATCGACATTTAATTTGATCCGTCGTTGCTTGGCTCGTTGATATATCACTTGCGTCACAAACCGAGCTTACTTGCTTACGTATGTCTCTTACATTAAGCCTCTCCAATTAGCCCGGTCTTTGACCTCTGGCCTTTGGAAGATATTACTTGTTGTGCACTTATATGGCGCGATAGGATCTATTCTGCTGACCAAATCTTGGAAATGTTTTGGTGTGTGCTCTTTTTCGATTCATCTCCTATTGCCTTAAGAAGTTCGACGGGTTGACCGTCTGGCCCATCAGCCTTGTTCAACTCCACTTAAAATATTGCTATTCTCATGAAACTACTGACACAGTCCGGTTTTAAGGAAATTAAAACACAATTCCCTTACAAAATACGTAAACAATGGCCTTTTGCGGCGGTAATAGAATTGAATGAAGACTTTTTTCTTCGACGGAGTTGACCCAAACACTCATCTTTCTTAAGAATATTGAGGAAATGTTTTACTCACTTTGGAGAATATACAAGATACCAATCAGACCGCCCAAAGCGAACTTCCAATGCAAGATCTCTTGCCGAATGTTGTACAGTTTTTGCTGTCATCGTGATGTAACCAACAAAAATTCTTAACTCCCTCCTTTGCCCGTATGCAACTTCTTTGTTTCCAAAGTTTTTTCGTTTTGGCTCATGGCCCTGGGCTAATTCAAAATGGCCCTGAAATCTAAATTTTTTTGTATTCATAAATGAACTCTACTATATATGGATTAAGTCTTAAAAAACATAAACATTGCATAGGCAGGTTTTTTATGAAGGCGTTTGGTTTGTTGAATTCCGTCCATCCGAACAAAATGAAGTGAGGATAGGAAAATCTGAACTAAAGTCCAACAAGGAGACTGCGCCGAACGGTCTACCCGGCGAACTATTTAAGGCAGCAGGAGATGACTTGGTAGGGAGCATACAGAAAGTTATTTCCATAATTTGGTCGGATGAATGTATTTCCTGATGAATGGAATGAAAGTATCATTTGACCGGTTGACGAGAAAGGAGGCCCTCTAAACTGCAAAAACTATAGTTATCAGTCTTCTAAACACAGCGTATAAGATCTTATCTGCCGTATTGTGCGAGCGCTTGAAAGCATTTGTCTATCATCTGATTGGACCCTATCAGTGCGGTTTTCGGCCCGGTAAGTCCACAATTTTGAGAAAACCCAAGAAGTCCATTGATTTTAAAGCCACTATCAAAACGTCTTCTTAAATCAAACGAAGAATAACGTCTGCCAATCGCTGTTTTTTTGAGCTGACCTATTTAGCCTCCCGAACACCTAAGGAAAATCCATTTAAGACTCTTATATAGTCCTTGTATTTAGAACCTTGGTCGATGGGTTCTAGAGGAGATGAATCAACGATGAACTCTACGCTAGCTGTAAAGCGACATTGACCTGGTCAAAAAAAAAAACTAAAAAACTGCGTCTTGATTGTAGGGGAAAGAATCGACTTAGGTGGCGCGCACAAGTGGAAGGGGCCTAAACCAACTTGGAGTGCACACTTTAAAGATAATTGGTAAATACTAAGCTAATTGGAGAGACTTATTGGTTCAGGCCCAGGTCCACTCCGGCCGGAGCACCTCTTAAGTAAGAAAGTAAGCTACGGTTATAACGGACAACATACTAGGCTTTGAAAAGAGTTATTTTAGTTGATTTTGGCAATTGTTGATATCAATACCCATTGTGAGTGTAGGTCAATTTATTCATGTGTTTAGTTGAATTAAATATTCACATTTCGAAAAAACTCGATATCAATTGAAGTTTTATCGGTTTTTCATATATTTTTACTAAAAAACTAAAGTGGACTGGTAAGTACCTTTGGGCTGTGTGATAATACTAGGTTTTTTCATTGGTAGTGTTAATTTTATTTCTTCGTGTTGTCGAACCAGAAGCTGTACTCCAAGAAGAGCTTGATCATTTTTTGGGTCAGAGCGAGGAAATTTCTGAAAATCATCCGGGATGTAGCCATTCGAAGAAAAAAATATCTTAAGAGGATCCAAATCGCCAATAGAAAGCTTACGATCTTATATCAGAAATTCCTAAATTTTTATTGCAAGACGGTCCTATAGATGGTTTGTTTAAGAGCTTCATTAATCCAACCGATTTTTTTGTATCCTTTCTTGATAATGTACTCGATAATATTATCTATATATCCAATATCTACGTCGTTCAGAAAATAAAGGTGTTAGACTTGAAGAAGGGTGAGCTACTAGCTTTTACAGGAATAAATTTTCTTATGGGATACCACAACCTACCCAGCTGGAGGCACGTTTGGAGTGAAAGCGAGGATTTGGGAGTTTCTTTGGTGAGTAAAACGATGAGTCGGAATACATTCGATGCAATTTGTACGTAAATGACAACAGCATCATTCAAAACAACAAAAAAGATCGACTTTTCCAGCCTCGTCCAATGATAGATTCGTTGAATGGAAAATTTAGCACTTCTTACCATGGGACGCAAAAGCTTTCTGTTGACGAATCAATGATTTTAAGAAAATAAACTCCATGAAACCTATAAAACAGATTACAAATTATGGTGCTTAGCATACCAAAATGGCTACATCAAACATTTGTCTTTTTACCAGGGAACTGACCAGCAGCGGCAAAGTAAATACGAAAACTACGGTCTCAGTAAAGGAGTAGTTTTGTCAATAACTGAAAGGGAATGGGGCAAGCAAAATATCATTTTCTTTGACAATTATTTTTCATCGGTGAGATTATTAGAGAAGTTAAAAACCGAAAAAACTGGCAACCCAATATTTAAAAGAGGAGACTCCGATTATCTACTGATTCGAAAGATGGGATAAGTTTCTATAAATGGAAGGATACCAGAACGGTACTGTGGGCTTTAAACTATCATGGTAATGAGATTTCAACTGTTGCCAGAAGGGATAAATCGGGAGGGCAACACTGTCGTAAAGTTGTAAAAGACTATAACACATTCATGGGTGGAGTGGACCATGCTGTTCAACTCCGGGCTGCTTATGGTGACATCGACTTTTTTGTTGAATTCTCGAAATTTCTTTCGTAAATTAGTTCATCGTTTACTGCCAAATGAATGCAAAAGTACCCCTTCTGGAGTATAAAGAATGCGTTACCCTAGGACCGGAATACGAACCTTTTTCGAGCATCGTGCCATTTAAAAAAAAAAATTGAAGTGCCTTTGGTGTGCCATCATACAGTCAGTTATCACGATCGGATCTTGACCCAACCTACAAAAAATATAAGCGATGTACACGCGCATCTGCTTCACACTTTAAAGTCTTTCCCACCGGGAAAACTGATCCGAATGAGGTGTGGTGGATCTGCATGGGAACTGCAACTCAGCCTGAAGTCGCCACTAATTGGAAATAAACGCGAAATTTAATTATGTCGCTCAAAGGTGCAATCGGATTTCTCAATTGGTGACGTGCCCATAATAATTCGTCGGGTGCCACTAATGGCACGCGTGCCATTGGTTCGCCATCGCTGCCCCAGGACTTCTGTCACAAAAAGATTTACCTGTTGTCAGACGTTGTTCAAAAAGAACATCACAAAGTGAGTAATCTCCACAATGCAGCAAAAAATGAAGAGGCAAAAGAGGAGAATCTATATCGAAGGACGTGCGACTAGGTAACCTTTAGCCAAAATAATAAGTTTTTTTGCAAGTTTTTCACAGCTTGATCACCTAACCCTTTGGTGATAAAAATAAGGAAAAAATACGAGAAAATGTAGTGCCATGCGGACTGAAGAATAGAATAAATTATATGTAAGTACAGGGTGTTTTTTAGAGGTATAGAACTTCGAATTGAAATAAAACACAAGAAAATCGATTTAATGTCCCTCAATATGGATTTATTAGAAGGATAATTTTATGCCATAAATATGATTTCGGCCATGTGGCCGCCGCCGCTGGTTCGAATAAAGGCAAGTCTAGAGGTCCAATTTTCAACCACTTTTTCAAGCATTTGGTGCTGTATGTCGGCAATAACGCCACGAATGTTGGCTTCCAAGTTCCCTTACATTTCTGGTTTGTTGGCGTAGCCGAGAGACTTTACATATCTCCAAAGAAAATAATCCAATGGTGTCAAATCACACGATCTTGGTGGCCAATTGACAGGTCCATTCCGCGAAATTATGCGCTCATCGAATGTTTCCTTCAATTAATCGATTGTGACGTGTGCAGTGTGGCATGTAGCGCCGTCTTGTTGGAACCACATCTCATTCACCTTCATGCCATCCAAATCGCGGACAAAATAGTCGGTTATCATGGCTCTATACCGGTCTCCGTTAACAGTAACTGACTCTCCAGCATCATTTCGGAAGAAGTATGGCCCAATGACTCCACCAGCCCATAGAGAACACCGAACAGTCAGTTTTTGTGGATGCAATGGCGTTTCAAGGGTCTCATATGGATTCTCTTCACTCCAAATGTAGCAATTTTGCTTGTTGACGTAGCCATTCAACTCAAAATGAGCCTCATCACTGAAAAAAATTTTGCGGTAAACTTCGCGAACTGAACCATTATTTTTGAAATAAATTTGCACAGTTTTGCAAGCGTTGTTCATTTGTCAACCTGTTCATGATGAAATGGCAAACCAAACTGAACATAAATGACCACCACATTGACCACAAAATGTCAGTTTTATCTCTATTCGAAAAACCAACCTAAAAAAAACACCCTTTACATACAGTGAGTGTCGAAAGTGAGTAAACGTTTTGCTTATACCTCCAAATGGAGTTGCTGTGAGGATGGACCCCTCTACTGTACCACATTTTTCTCGCCTGACCAAGATCTATTTGAGAATTTTGTTTTTGGAATTCAATCAAAAATATTTGTCAAATTGCTAACACAAATAGATAAATGCAAAACATTTACTCACTTTTGACACTCACTGTGTTTTCGATTTTAAGTGCGAGTGTTCGTTAATTTGTAAATGAGAACAGTTGTCCTCAGTAAAGGTTGAAAAAAAAATTTGGATTTCTTCCTCCAAATTAAAAATTCGATAAATTATACATAAAGTCTCAGGGGCTATCTTTAAATCTTTTCCTCATAAATTAAACATTCTTTCTAAAACTAACATTTGTAACATAAAAAAAAATTCTAAATTTGAATTCGCAATTTCTGTCGAAAATGTTTTTAAAATAAATAAAACATTTGTTACAATTCGAATGACGTCAAAGTGCGGTGCCCTTTAAAAGGCCTTATGGTAATATTATGTAAACAGAATACAGGTTAAATTTCCATTAATTAAGAAGAGATTTTTGTAAAATATTCATCCAATAATACGGACCAAGGATTTAGTTATGTAAATTTTACGAACTCTCCGATTCTTTTTAACCTTGATGCCTCGAAGAGAGTAAAGAGATCTAAAAGATATATCAATTACTTTGATTGTTTGCACGTGCGCAGATTTCCGCTATTCAAAATATTGTTAGACGAAAACACTTAGTCAACACTAAGTGGTTGAGCCACAAGGGAGTATCCCAAGAGTTCTGCAGCGTTTTCTTTCGAAATTGAATAATTAGAATGTAAAGTCTCGTCACACTACAAACACATCATCGAATATGTCAGTGGCTCGCTTATATAGCTGCTTTATCTTTTTATCGCTCCTACACACATCAATCAGATTTTAATTATATATCAAAGTTTAAACGAGATATTTATCTAGCAAAACACATACTTACACATCTGTGATAGCGACAACTTAATTTTAATATGTTCGAATCCACAATTTGATATTCAAATTGAGACAAAAGTTTCACATTAAATGAACAAGCCCAGATGAAAAGTGGTCACACTTCAATGCCTAAAGATGTATAATTCATCTTAATCCCTCACTTTGCTATACCAATCAATCAGATTGGCCTAAATTATTCTGAGAGAACTGCTTGTAACTATCACAACCTCACAACCTTACAGGTGAGAGCCAGTTCTGGAAAATTGCGTCATTTTCCCCCCCCCCAGAAAGAACTAAAATTTTGTTGAAGGTACCTACGCTTTCAGAACATTGCCGTTGAGCGGTTTGATTTTTCAAACATAATTAATCATCATTTAAATGTCAATCAACCTCTTGAAAGTAATGAAATTCAAAATCTGTTTTGGACGAGAGCTTTTTTGCCGAAATTAACAAATCGGCTACTCACTAAAATATAATATATGTTTTGCAGATACAACAATGAACGACGATGAGTCGTCTTCGTGTCAAAATTAAATAAAATAAAATATATATACAGCAATAGGATAACAATTCATACACAATTATGCTAATTCGATGATCTAATCACAGGCGTGTGAGTCTGTTAATTATAAGTGAGGGACCGACCGGCTCTTAAGCGTGCCAAGAGGACTTATTCTACCGAAAATAAATCAGTTGTTTCAATGAATTCTACTATGTGGGTTGCTATTTTTTGTAATGAAAAATATAAATTACCGTCCTACCTAGACGAGCGTTATCTGCAGTTTTGCGTGATTTTTTTATTGAGAGATTGTGAATGGCTTGTCGTAAATACAATTGGCAACAATTATAGTTAATGTTTTTGCGTTTTGAATATCTTAAGGAAGGCGGAAATATTTTAAGTAGAATTCGTTTTAACGAAACGCTTAATTGCGAATAGCAGATATATTTTGTCAAATACGATTTAGTTCTGGTTATACACTTCCACAATGTAGTAATTGCTTTTTGACTGGTTGCTGTACTAGCTATTATTTATTACGCTATAGATCTTTTAAGGAAATAATTCGAATTCGACATTGTTGCATAAAATTGCCGAACTTAAGTTAAAACATAAGGAAAGGCTACAGTCCGCTTGAGGCGAACAGTATGGTACCCTATCCATATCTCTGTATGCCCCAAAGAAAAAAGCATTGAGAAGATGATGGAAAGTATTTTATTTCATTCTATTAAATTTACGAAAAAAAAAGTATTTTTGAAAAAAACGCCCCCAAAAAGTGGGCGTGGCCAAAAACTTTGTATGGGCGATATGTTGGAAAAAATATTGGCTAAATATTTTGTTAAACATTTTTTTTCGCTTTCTCTGAAAATTTTCGAAGAAAACAGCATTTTAGTAAAAAACGCCCACAAAAAGTAGGCGTGTCAAAAAACTTTATATGACAAACTTATAAAGGAGGGCAGTGCCTACATATCTTGTGAAGGTTGTAACACTCTATCTCCCTAACCTTAGCTTTAAAACGGTTTTTTCTAAATTGTGGGCGTGGCAGTGGGCGTATTCGAAAATTTTTTACACTTAACCATTTCGGAGCCCTAGGGAATATGTGGTCCAAATTTCAGCTTCCTAGCTTAATTTTAAAGGCCTAAAAATTGCGTACGGACGGACGGACGGACGGACATTGCTAGATAGTCTTAGGATTTGGTCCTGATCATAAATATATATACTTTTATGGGTCTACGGCGAATATTAAGGGGTGTTACAAACTATGTGTCAAAATTAATATACCCTTAGGATAGGGTATAAATACGCACCTCAGAACGGTGTGAAACTAAGTGGCATAAATATGTATCGACTTTATTCAATTATATTATTTTTTGCTTTTTTTTAAGTGTTATATCCATAATCACAAGCTTTACTGAAGAAACTGAGCAAAACAATTTGTATGTGCTTTTAACATAACTTATTGCTTAGTTTAATTATTTAGCTTTTTAAGTTTTTGTTTCTTATCGCAAACATCGCGTGGATCCGAGCAATGTTGGATAGCAGAACGATAGTTGCAGATGCGGATTGTCGTCGATGTGGGTAATAAGAACGAAATATAACAAATTGGGTGTGAAAGATTACAGTAAATTGGTATCTATTATTGGACAATAATATCAGGGTCAATTTGGAGTACTGACGCAAACATTCGATTTTTTTTTTTAAATCGAGAAAATTGTGGCAAAAACTTGCGATTTTTGTTGAAATGAAATCGTCGCTTGAATGCGAAAAGTGGATTACTTGGAATTTTTCATTTCGTTTCTTGTATACAATAGGAAAGTGGAGGAAAAGTTTGCGCAAAGAAAACGAAGATCGTTGAGCGGGTATTAGATGGCCGCTTAAGACAAATAATACAGCCATCTAATGACCAGTGCGGGTTTGTCGCTGGTAAATCAACCACAGATGCAATCCAAAGTATAAGGAACGTATTGGAAAAGCATCGTGATTCCTTAAAGGATCTGGATATGATTCTGGTTGACTTTGCAAAAGCGTTCGATAGACAACCAAGAGACTAATAAGAGAACGTGGAGTTCCTGAAACCTACGTACAGATGATCATGGACATGTATGAGGGAGCGGAGTCAAAAGGCAGATGTCCCGCAGGAGTCACCAATAAATTTCCAATAAAAGTTGGTGTGCACCTTAAGTCCTTTGCTCTTCATTACGGTCCTAGATTATATGCTTGAGCGAAAAGTGAGGGACCCTAAGGTGCATCAGTTATTCTTTGCAGACGATGGAGCCATCATAAGTGATTATTAGACTTCCCTGCAACGAGCACTTGATGTTTGGGTAGATGCTTTAGAGGGGACTGTGTATCGTATTAGCCAAAAAAAGACAGAGTATCTGTACTGCCCATTCTCTGACCCAAGTCAACCCATTCCGGACATTTATCTGAAATGTCCCAAGTGTGAAAAGTTCAAATATCTGGGATCAATTGTCAACAGCGAAGCGACAGTTGATGACGACATCAATCATCGTGTAAGCGTAGGGTGGATGAAGTGGCAGGAAAACTCTGGTGTCTTCTGTGACCGAAAAATGTCACCTAAGCTGAAAGGAAGGCACTACACCGCAGTTGTGCATCCAGCGCTCACATACGGTTCACATACGGCAAGATGCTTCGCATGACAGCAGCAGTAACAAAGCTTGATCGAATTAGAAGTTCCAGAATCCGAGGCACCCTTCACGTCAAAACAAACTTATCTCGAAAAAATTGGAGCACGACCGACTCAGTTGCTATTGTCATGTTCAAAGGAGAGATCCTACGAACCCAGTCAAAAAGGCAATGGCAATCAACGTTCCCTTACAATCGCGTAAGAGCGGCAGCGCTAAAAACTCTTAGTTCACACAAATGCAGAAACACCAGCATTGGCCTCAATGATGATGAAGTGATTCGAAATCGGGAGGCCTCCCACCAGTAGGAACGTAGTGAAGTGGGAGGGGTTTGATAACTATAATCCTGATCAAAACCTCATCGTTATATGGAGAGAAGAAATGTTATACAATAACCAGTAAACTCATTTGCCTGTGACACAGTCAATCATATGTTTTATTTGTGTTGTCGGAATATGTTGTCGGAAATAGTTTGCAGAAAAGTCATTTATCTAAATAAGAATCAAAGAGTTTTTTTCCACGTGCAAAAGGGATTGTCAGCACCCTTATAATGTTGAAAGTAACACAGCACGGGCGTTAAGGGAATAAGGAATTAGAAGACAGGGTGAGAAACCGATGCACATTGGTTTTAGATGTTTGCAAATTGTAGTGGTCAGGAAAAAATAGTGAGGTAGAGCATTCCGCATTTGTGGTTTGCGGCAGAGGAACGAATCCTTATATTTCACAGTTCGAGCGAATACAAGCTGTAGGGTGAACTGATGAGCATTCCTGGCATGGCGATTATTATGGTTGAAGTGTTGAAGGGGAGGAATGCAACTGGCTATTTCGTTTGAGCACTTGTGATGGCAGTATCAATAAACAAACGATAGGCGGGAGACATTACGTAGATGACTAAGAGAGTGAAGTGATTTCGCAATATCTCGGTCGGCTATACGTTTCACCGCACATTTTTCGATCGTGTCAATTAGCTCCAAATATGTTATTGGTGCACCAGACCAGATATGAGCGTTGTACTTAAGTTTTGGGCGAATAAAAATCTTGTAAATTCCAGCCAGATCAGAATGGGTAAAATATTTCTTACATCGCTTTAGGAAGCCCTGACGCATTCTTAGCGACGTCGAATATGTGGTCATTCCAACGAAGGTTGTCATTAACGCACATACCGAGAATGGAAAGCCTTTCGGCTTCAGAGAGAGGCGTTGCCCAGGAAACGAAAAGTGTGCCATTCTTAGAACAAATATGGTGGTCCTAGACTGTTTGCATAGTTAATCGTAAAATTGTGCGAAAACCTTGCTGTTTTTATTTCTTAATTATAGAATCTTAGCAATAAAAGATCTTGGATAGAAACAATGTATCTTTATACAAGGTGGGACATCTAGGCGTTTCCTTTTTTTTGAGACTGAGAAAGTCAGTATCACCCCTCGCTTTAAGCTTGAACAACGTTGGGAAATATTAAAAACTTATTTCCAAAGTGAGTGCTGTGTAGGTAACACTCATGGTCCCCGTCGTCGTACGGTGCCAATGCATCATCAGTGATTGACTGTTTGGTGCGGATTGTGGAGTATGCCACCACTCACTCACTACAAATGAAATAATAAATAAAAAAAAAATCGCTTAACAAAAAGGAACTCAAATTTAAAAAAATACACAAATAACTTTCAAACACGTTTTCGCCGGTGGCAGAAATTTAACTGAGGTAAGTTTAAGGGACATGAGCAAAATTTAGAGAGTTTTCTTCTGGATTGCAATGATGTGTTACGAATTAAGGTGGTGAAAAATATTTACCCCCTCCCCCCTCCACCTTCTCTATACATTTTGGTACAGCTGTAGACCCTCTATAAAAAATAGTGTGCAATATCGATTATTTCCGAGTTGTAAAAGAATGCAATCATTTTTAAATGAATTTATATATTTGATTGCATTCATTGACTCAAATTCGATATTGCCGACAAATGAATGCAATCACCACTCATTTTTTACCATTCAATTGAATGCATTCATTTAACATTCTTGCATTCACTTGCAGTCATTAGCATTTTCCATTATTTGGAATTTGGAATTTTTGATTTTTTCAAATAAAATCGCGCAATTACGTCAAGAAAGTTTTTGGGTGCATAGAGAATTACGATTTTGATGACTTCATTCAACAAACAGCAATGAAAAAGATGTAATGTTTAAATGAAAATTAAAAAAAAAAATATTTTAGGATTTCGGTTACATAGCCAAGATAAAACATATCAATTTTTTGGGGTGCGTCGCCAAACTGATGTTCCTGTTGCCAAATGAAATTTCAAATCGCCACATCTGACTAGCCTGTCTGGGACTCCTCGCTTAGTAGTCCAATCACTTTACCACTTTAACAAGCAGCTGACAGCTTAAGATTACAAATAATTTAAAGGCAACAACTACAACATATTCAATGTTAAAATGCAATATTTGTTAATTGTTTTTGTGGCTCACGAAAACTTTAAATTATTATAATAACTTCAACTTACCTAGAAGGCTTGACTGCTGAAAAGAGCTCAAACTTCTGACTTTGGAAAGCCTTGAAGTCCATAAGGAAACCAAAAATGCACTCGCCACCAATAAGAAAAGATAACGGCGAATGGGCAAAAAGAGACAAAGAGAAAGCGGATTTATTTGCCGAGCATCTAGAAGAATTCAGGCCGTTCGATGGACGACCTTTAAACGAAGAACCGAATGCTCATACGCGAGTTTCTCTGTCCGAGCTTCGAATGACAATAAGAAAGTTGAAAAATAACAAAGCTCTAGAATACGATCTAATCACTGGCGAAGTTCTGAGGGAGCTACCGAAAAGGGCACTAGTTAAGCTGCTGTACATTATGAATGCTTCTCTGAGACTTTCCTATGTTCCAAGACAATGGAAACTAGCAGAAGTCATTATAACTCCGAAGCCAGGGAAGAATACAAATGATAAGAAATCATATAGCCCTATGTCGCTATTGCCGATAATATCTAAGGTTGATGAGAAACTTCTGCTAAAACGATTACAACCAGTAATTGAAGAAAGACGCTTGATACCAGATCATCAATTTGGCTTCCGGGTCAAACATTCCACAATCGATCAGGTGTTTCGAATAACAAATGAAATTGGAAAAGCTCTAGAATGCAAAAAGATTTGCTCTAGCGCTCTAGGCGTATCGCAAGCCTTCGACAAGGTATGGCATGAAGGCCTAATGTACAAGCTAAGGACAATCCTCCCGGAAAAATTACACAGAATATTGAAATCCTACCTTGAAAACAGACTCTTTCGTGTTAGACATGAGACTAAATTCTCGGAATTCAAGGAAATCCACGCCGGTGTTCCGCAAGGAAGCGTTCTCGGCCCAATATTATTCCTGCTCTACACAAGAGATATACCACAAGATGAAGGGACCATCGTAGCAACGTTCGCAGACGATACGGCAATCCTCAGTGGATGAGTCAGTCGAATCATCAACTGGAAAACTCCAACGGGCTCTTAATAAAGCATGCGAGTGGACAAAGACCTGGCGAATTGCCCTTAATGAGACCAAGTCGACGCATGTCAATTTCACGTACAAAAGGATAAACAACTTACCTGACTTTATTAACTCGATACAAATACCATACGCAAACGAGGCCAAGTATCTAGGACTGACCCTAGACGCAAAACTTAAATGGAAGCCACACGTTAAGAAAAAGCTCGACGAGCTCGCAATCAGACTTAGAGAAATGTATTGGCTACTCGGAAGATATTCGAAGACAAGCATATAAAGGGTGATCCATTTCGAGGTTCCCTACTTTTTTAAAGAAAAAAACACAGAAAATTCAAATTTAATGGAGAATGTTTATTATCATTTGAAAGAACATTCTTTGGCATCTATTTTTTGAAGATTATGTCTATCAAATGTTGGCCGTTGCTACGTCGCAGATGGTCCATAAAAACAGTAACTGACAATTTTCAAATTAGACGAGTATCACTGGTCGAACTATGTTTTGAAATACAAAAATTTAAATTAAACAAAGCTCCTGGATATGACCTAATTACGGGACAGGTCCTTAACCAGCTGCCCAGAAAAGCACTACTTAAATTTGTTTATCTAAAACGCTTCTATTAGACTTTTGTACGTTCCCCGGCAATGGAAGATAGCTGAGGTGATAATGATTCCTAAGCCAGGTAAACCTCCAAATGACAAAAAATCCTATAGACCAATATCGCTTCTGCCAATAATGTCGAAGACATTTGAAAAACTCATACTGAAGCGATTTCATCTGATCATCGAAGAACTCCGATTAATACCGGATCACCAATTCGGATTCAGAACGAAGCACTCTACAATTGACCATGTTCACAGAATTACCAACGAAATTGAAAAAGCACTAGAGGAGAAAAAACATTTGTTCTAGCGTTTTCCTTGACGTCTCTCAGGCCTTTGACAAAGTATGGCATACGGGATTAAGACATAAACTAAACAAAGCTCTCCCTAAGCAATTATATGATATCCTAAGCTCTTATTTACTTAACAGACTCTTTCGTGTTAAACACGGGAACGAGTACTCCCAATTCAAAGAAATCGCGGCTGGAGTTCCACAAGGAAGTGTTCTGGGCCCGATTTTATTCCTATTATACACTCGCGATATGCCGCAAGAAGAGGATACTATCGTAGCAACTTTCGCGGATGATACGGTTATTCTAGCTGTAGACAATTCGATTCAGTCCGCGAAAAATAAGCTTCAACGATCTATCGACAGAATATGCTTGTGGACAAAAACTTGGCGTCTTGCCCTCAACGAGACAAAATCCACGCACCTTAATCTTACTTCCAGAAATGTAAGCAATCTACCCATTTATATTGGCTCGGTACAAATTCCGTACGCAAACGAGGCTAAATACTTGGGAATCCCGTTGGATGCTAAATTTAAATGGAAATCGCATGTTAGGAAGAAACGCGAGGAGCTCATTATCAGATTAAATGCATTGGCTGATTGGAAGATTTTCTAAACTCAGCATGCAAAAGAAGCTGCTTTTATACAAGCAGGTTCTAAAACCGGTTTGGACGGTATACAACTTTGGGATTGTACCAAGTAATGTCAACATTTTGCAGACTTTCCAAAATAAAGTCCAAAGACAAATCGTAAATGCTCCATGGTATATCAGAAACGCCGATATCCACAGAGATCTAAGTATAACTACCGTTGAAGACGAAATACGAAATTTCGCGCGTAAACAACACACTCGCCTAATTGGCCATTGCAATGACGCTGTCCTACAGATTCTAGATCAGAGAAATCTTGTGCGACGATTACAAAGAATAAAACCTTTTGAATTAGCGCAAAAAAACCGCATGTTATTGTCGGTATGAGCAGGTGCTTTCACTGGGAAGTTTTTCCTGCCAAACGTAATTAAATATTTAAATTAAAACTGCTTGATAGGCATTAGCCTAGTTGTAGTATAAAAGTATTTTATAGGGAGGTGTTTTTAGTGAGTAAGAATCTCACACTATTATGAGCACGCGCAGCCGGTCCTCATGGAAGATTTTCCACCTACCCTCGGGTTAAATAAGTCACACACAAAATACAAAAAAAAAAAAGTGATTTAAAAAAAACTTTAACACAAATCTGGTAAAATTGCATGGTGCGCCAACACAAATTTGTATATTATTTCCTTTTTTTGACATATAAAACAGTGTATTTTTCAGTTCATCCTGGAAGTCCAGGACGAATTTAGTATTGGCTATCAAATATGATTGCCATGGCACCTCAACAAATGTTAATGCAAATTTGTTCATTAGGCGCCATGGCCATCATAACTGATAGCCAGATTTTTTAAGTTGATTTGTTTTTGTGTTTTTTTTTTACTTTTCAGGTTTGAAATACATGCGTAATTTCTATGCTTACCTATATTATACATTGTTTTGAGTTTTAAACAGTTCAGTAAAGGTATTAGCTACTACAAAATCATTTTGTTTTATTTGCTTCTTTATATTTTTTGTTAACTTCAGGTATTTACCAGTAGTATAATAATAATGAGTAAAAGGAGACTTACAGTTGAAGAAATTGAAGCAATGACCGCTCGGATAGCGAATCTGATTTTGGTTCGGATGACTCTGAAGGTTTGGGTTATGACGATGATGGTGATGAGTCTGAGGCGGACAACGTGTCGGACGCCATTGAAGCTATGGCAATGGCGGAAGAACACGAGGACCTAAATGCATTACTTCTTGATACTGAGGAGGAAAATATAGAAGATATTCCCGAGGGAACACCTAAGTGGACAGAACACAGGGGAAGACACAAACACTTTGAATTTGTCGGTAAGCATGGTTTGCAGGTAGAAATTTCACCTGATATGACGCCTCTTCAGATTTATACTAAAATTGTTGACCAAGAGGTTTTCAATATAATATCAACTGAAACCAATCGATACGCACAGCAGTATACTACAGCTAACCACAGATCAAAATACAGCCGAATGAATCGATGGAGTGACACAAATCCCGAAGAAATAAAAAAAATTTTTGGATTGATGATGTGGATGGGACTTTTGCCACTTGGGCGCATAGAAATCTATTGGGAAACGAATGGCATTTATGATTTAAAAAACCCCCGTTCAGTTATGCCCCGAAATAGATTCCAGTCATTGCTGTCTATTTAGTAACAACGAGACAGCTGACCCATCGGACCGATTGAGAAAAATAAGTGGACTAATTGAGATCTTGCAAAAGAAATTTAAAGATATTTTTTTCCCGGGAGAAGACTTTGTCATCGACGAAACGCTCGTGCCATGGAGAGGTCGGCTTATTTTCAGGCAATACATCCCTAACAAGACACATTGCTATAGAGTTAAGCTTTTCAAACTATGCTCAATAGATGGGTATACATGGGCTCTAAAAATATATGCTGGAAAGTCAGCTACAGGTGAACGCGAGGTTGGACTTGCCAAAAATGTTTGCATGGAACTGTCTAAAGAACTTCTGAACAAGGGTAGATGCTTATACGTAGACACCTTCTATACGAGCTACGAATTGGCCCAGGAATTGTTGCAAAAACAGACCCATGTCGTTGGCACTTTGAGGGCAAACAAAAAAAATATACCCAAAGACGTTCTACTTGCTAAATTGGCCAGAGGAGAAGTGGTGTCTCGGGAAGATGAGGATGCCATTGTAATCTTAAAATGGAAGGACACTCGCGACGTGTGAATGCTATCCACCAAACACGCTACTGAACTGCAACCCGTTACACGGCGAAATTATCCATCAACAAGTACTTCATTAGCCAATCAACCATCTACCAGTACAAATCCACCTTTAGTCTTAATGCCAAAACGACGAGGTAAGAAAAGGAATAAAGTGGTATCGGAAACTTGGCGTCGAGCTCTTATTAGGAGTTGGAGTTGTTAACGCATGGGTTATATACAAACATGTAAAAAAAAAACAAAAATTCAGATCCGCAAATTCAGGGAAATGGATATACATAAAGAACCGATTCGTGTAGCAGAAACACGCACGAAAACCCACCACCTATTGGATCGAACGTCCACTGATGGGAAAAAACTAAGAAGAAAATGCACCATTTGCTACACTAGGGTAACCAAAAATAAAGGACGTGAAGCAGCCCGCAAAGAAGCTAAGCAAGTTTTCACCTTCTGCGATAGTTGTCCCGATAAGCCTCAAATGTGTAGGGAATGCTTTAACTCACAACACTAATAAGCTTACTTATAATGGGTGATCCAAGTAGAGATATTTTTTTCAATAGCCTTTTTTGACAGATCACGTGTGAGTCGTGTCATGCTGTCATGTTATTTTTGTTTAGTATTGTTTGGCATCACGCGTGTCATTCGCCAGTTACCAGTCGAAATGCTCGAACGAGTTATCGAAAATTGGACTCAACGGATGGACCATCTGCGACGTAGCAACTTGTGAATTATTATTATTATTTTTAATTAATTAAGGTTTACAAAATGAATTACTTATATTATCTTATATTATAATAAAGTTTTTTTGCAACATTATAACTATATTTGTTTTTTTCCTACAAAAGTGGTCATAAAACATTAAGTTTATACGATTTCCTCAAACCAAAAACATCTATCTCATCGTATGGTGCCAAGGAATTCAAGTTATATTGGATTTGTTCGTACTGGCGTGCATATTTGAATGCCAGAGCCAAAAGTGAAACTATACCTGGCTATCATATTTTATAGCCATGGCACCTTCGGAACTATCATTGTCTATCACATATGATAGCCATGGCAGGCAATGTGTTAAAGACCTTCTTCGCTAGTCATCATTAACTTGCATCCTTGCTAATTCTATTGAAATAAAACTACTTTTTCAAACTGTACACGTCAACTAGTAGACAGAATAATTGATGACGAGTACTAAACAAAATACCTGCGCCATCATTTTAATTAGAGCAAGCTTATATCAGGTACCAAATGTCAACAACCTCTCAAATGTCCGTCAAAACTAATCTCTAACAATAAATATAAAATTTGTCTAACCACCGCCGACCACAAATAAAATAGCTTAAATCGAGAGGAACATAAATTCCTCAGTCAACATTACCAGACTAGGCACGTATTTAATTAAACAAACATTTCTAAATCATTATACCATTTTGCTATTCAACACTCTGCCAGTCTAATTTAGAATTTTCGCATCTCCATTCTCACCGATATCGTAACAAAACGATTGGATTTATTCGAAATTGTTTCGCAATTAGTGTCGAAATCATTTCAACAATTTCAATTTCAAGTACAGATACAAATTCCGCCGATACAATAGACACGTATGCATAATGCAAACAAATCAAATATCATACACATTCTCGCAGATACTTACCAATTGCGCACTGGTGCGGGCAGAAAAATTTACTATATTCACCAAATTAGCATGTTTTGGCAAAGCTAACAAACTGTGAGCAATAACCGCACTTTTACCAGTTCCAGTCGGTCCAATCACCATAAACGGCATCGATTTGCGACCAACGCAAAAATCCAGCCAGTAGTTGATGTAGCCCGTCTCCTTGGTGGGAACAATTATTTCACTGATTAGAACTCCTTCTGGAAATGTAATGTCTTCGTTTCTTTGCCACGGCCACCAGTTTTCGATGCCATCGAAACGATAATCCATTAACGAGAGTTTCTCGGGAAACATTTGTCCACGATTCAGGGAGAAGTGCTTCGGCCTCGGGTGTTTCTCATTCGAACCGTACAACACTTTTCTGATTAAACTATCGAAATGTTTCTGACCTTTAACTATGTGTTTGTGTGCGTTGTTGTGTCGTTAAAATTGATAGAAATAAAGTTTTAGATATTGAGTGCAAAATGTATGTAGGAACGACGTAGACAGAGAGAACATACGTATGTACCTACAACTTATTCGAAAGAAGAAGATATAACAAGGATATGGCGTGGAAATGCTGCTCTAAGGTGCGACTGCAATTGGCAAGAAAATGAAGACACATCACTGTGACAATGGAATCTCGAGAACAGTGTGTCAAGCAGGAGAATAGAAATCAATAAATTTTTACTACAACTACTGGCTATGAGGGTATTTAGATCTGTAAAACTATGCAAATTCCAATAATAACGACAATCTCAGGACACTTTTAGACGTAGTAACTTAAAATTTGGCATGGAGACTCACAGCACTCCCAAGACCTACTAAAGGGTGATTTTTTAGGAGTTAAGTTTTTCAGGTTGGTAGGACTGGCGTCCAAACGTAATCTGTCAAGGTGTAAAGTTTTCAGTATACTCTGCCATTTAATCATGAAAAGACTTACAATCGAGCAACGATTGCAAATTATTGAAATTTATTATAAAAATTCGTGCTCTGTGAAAAATGTGCACCGTTTGTTACGACCACATTATGGCCGTCATAATCGACCTGATGAGTCAACAATTTCGCACCAAATTTACTTTGTTGGACATGAAACCATTGACTCACATACGTACAGTGGGTACCGAAGTGAATATTGCAGTCGTAGCGTCCAATGTTCTTGAAGGATCATGAAATGTCAATACGTCACCGTTCTCAGGAATTGGGCATGTGTTACTCAACCATATGGAAAATTGTACGTGTCGATTTGGGTTTGACAGCCGATAGAATTTAACAAAGTCAAATTTTTGGTGAATGGGCCTTAGAACAGCTCAATGAAAATCCGCTATTTTATCAGAAAACTGTGTTCAGCGATGAGGCTCATTTCTGGCTCAACGGATACGTAAATAAGCAAAACTGTCGTATCTGGAATGATGAACAGCCACATGTCATACAAGAATTACCGATGCATCCTGGAAAAACGACAGTTTGGTGTAGTTTATGGGCTGGTGGCATCATCGGTCAATTTTTCTTCTTCTGTAAGAAACGTGACTGCCAACGGCGAACGATCTCGAGCCATGATACGCGATTTTTTTGCCTAGTTGACTGAGTTGAACTTGGTTGACATATGGTTTCAGGTGCCACATGCCACACAGCTCGTGAAACAATGGAAATGTTAAAGGATGAACTTCGTGAGCAGCTTATCTCTCGAAATGGCCCCCAAAATCATGCGATTTAACGCCTCTTGATTATTTCTTGTGGGGTTGTGTAAAGTCGTTAGTATATGTCGACAAAGCGAACACGATTGAAGCCTTACAGGATAAAACAATACGCGTAATTCGTGGAATACAGTCCGATGTGCTCGAAGAAGTGACACAAAATTGGACCTTCCGAATGGACCATTTGAAACGGAGCCGCAGACAACATTTACATGAAGTTCTCCTTAAAACTTAAATGGCAAAGCCTATTTATCGATTTAAATAAATTTTGAATATTTGATGCAAATTTGAGTGTTTTATTCGATTTTTAAAAAACCTACGCTTAAAAAATAACCCTTTATAAAAATTGCTATTGAAGAATCCGTTCTCTAGAAGAAGTAAAAAGGATATTTTTTTTTGAAAATCACTTCGCCTTTTTTTTAACTTGAACATTCATAGATCTGAGGCAATGAAAAAGTGGTTAAATATGATTTTAGAAGCCACCATTATTACATAGTTCCCATCCAAAACCGATTACTTTTCAAAAAATAATTATTCCTTTTCACGGTCTTAAAAATATAAGTGGCGGTTTGAACTATTTCGTATATATTTTCTTGACTGAAGCTGGAGCTGAAACGTTTATACAGATAGAATTCTCGGCAAGGAACCGAAAAGAAAAGTGCGTATGGATTAGATGTACAGCCGTTGAAAATAATTAGAAACGATTGCCTTGTTGCTGTGTTTATGAGATAAATATGAGATTACAGAAAATGTGGCACGTAAAAAAGAGACCACGCAACCATATAGCATCGACAAAAATATTGTCCGGGTGTCGAAAGCGGGCCCCAAAAAGAGCGCCAATGTGAATTCATAGTGAAATTATGGATGGAACTGACGTAGATATATCAAAGAGAACGGTCATACGTCGTTTGTTGAAAAACGGACTTCATGGGAGACTCCACACATGAAACCGTGGGTCGAATTGACTCAAAGAAACGGCGCATCGAGTTTGCTAAAAATCTTGGTAGTTGGACGACAAACCAATGGCAATTTGTATTGTGAAGCGACGAATCGAAAACTACTCTGTTTGGCCTTGAACTTGATCCCAAATGCACTTTGCCAGTAGTACAGCTTGACGGAGGATCAATTTTCGTTTTGGGATTTTTTTCGTGGAACGTCGTTGGCCCAACTTATCGTAATTTGGGAACAATGACATGAACGTTGACGTATTGGAAAATGTAATGCTACCGTGGACCGAAGAAAACATGCCGATTATTTAGTCTTTCCAGCAAGACAACCGCCCGAAGCATACCGCGAAACTTACAAAAGAGTTTTTTGAACGAAACGCCATGCGAGTACTTGACCGGCCATCGCAAAGTCCTGACTTAAATCCAATCGATGTTAAAAATGCCGTCAATACGCAAAACATTACGAATTTGGATGTTTTCTTCGAAAAAGTATAGGAAGCATGTTATGCGATTCCAGCGGAGAGATGGCGAGGCCTTATTCAATCAATGCAAAGACGACGTGGAGCTGTAATAAAGCAGAGAGAATTTCCGAAAAAATATTAGCCATTCAAAAAAACCCTATACTAAGTTCCAGTATTTTATGTTAAGTTTTTCATTTTTGTTATTGCTTTTCTCGTATAAAATTAGGTTCAAAACCAAATGTGTCATCCGTCAAAGTGCGTTAGAATATTGTTTTAAAGATAAAGAAAGAAAGAGCAAAAAATGCACCGTTAAGTTATCAATAGCCATCGGAATATGGGTAAACACAGCAATAGAGCAATCGTTTCCAATTAGTTGTCAATGGCTGTATGTATATGTGGCAATGCACTGATGATCGCAAACAACTACCTCTGGTCGCAACGCCTTTGAAACTATAGGTAGCATGAACCATATATAGAACTTTTGATCATTCAATTCATGTTTATAGACAAGAAATACTTAACGCTGTCTTACCACACATATGGGACAAACGCTGATAAGCAGCAACATTTCTTGTAGAAAAGATTGTCGAACTAGATAATGCAACTTGACAACGATTTCGGTGAACATCTATTAGATGAATTTATTTTCAGTTTTGAATATGACTAATGGCTTTGAAAATCAGGCAATTGAAATGTTATGGTAACATCTAGGGCTAAAAGCACACTTCTTTCACATTCTTCGCTCTATACAATCCGTGAATTATAAGAATCTAAAGGCTAGTTCACCGCTGTCGCGAAAGGATTAATATTCTTAGCTAAAAGCATAAAGCGTGTATCTGATATGTTCTTGGGCACAGAAAAATAATGGGTAGCTAGATAGCTGCCTACCTTGCAAAACAAAATTCCAAAATGGATCATCATCAGTCTACCAACCCGCCATTCTGCAATCTCAGAGCCTATATTTTAAATAGACTTTGGCCGTGACTGCGCTCACGTTTAATAATAATAAGTATTCTATATTGATACCGAGAATGTCTCCAATAATGCTGAACGGTTTTTCTTTTTCGGCCGAGGGATAGTCCTTTCCTCCTTAACATTCTCTCCTACCAACCTTAAGTACCCCATACTGATCTCTGGGATGCCGCCATTAGAACTCTGAAGCACTTTTAGAATCCCCCGAGTATTTTGAAGGGGCTGTCAAGGTCGAAGGGCTTTCGTCTTCAAGATTCTCTCTCGCCTTTAAAACCTTAATGGATAACATATCTTTAAACACAAATAAACAAAGCAACTCGAATGAATGATTTTCAAGCTAGAAAGGGACAGATAGACAGACAGTAGTAATCACGTATTAGTCCCACATGAGTCTCACGAGGACATATGCCACTGTCACTTGAGGTGCGACACACTTAAAGCTTCTTCTTCTTCTGCGATATAAGGGAACTACTCTAACTTTTTTTAGCCTTTACAGGTTTTTAAGGACATGGAGAAGACCTGACAGTAAATACTAGCAGAAATGAAAACAGACCATGAGGGCACCATATGACATATGTGTGTAATTGAAAATAGTGCTCTACTGCTTCTAGAAGGTACCGAGATGACTAACACATCAACAAAGGCTCAGAAATGAGGTTTCATATAACTACGAGAAGCTTCAAACGCAAAATAAGGCTTAAATTAATTCTTACTGAAATTGTTGTAAATTCAGAAGCACTAAACATCTTAACTAGAATAAAATAAGGGTTGAAAATAACCAAAAGAAAAAAATTGTTTATATGCACTTAACTGGCGATGAAAGCTCTGTTCGTTGAAGAATATTCTAAAAGTTGCTTTTAATTATTCGCGTATATGACTTACACTAGTTTTCACATTTAAGTCAAGATTATTATGGAAGAATTGTCCTAAATAGAGTTCTCTGTCATCTTTGGGAACGAGCATTATATGTTCAATGAAGGTGGTGTCAGTCTTCTCCTCCTCCTCGTTTAGAAAGCATTTGCAAAAAAACATTTCATTCTTGCCTAAGAGACAGTGGCAGTAATGATAATGATGGCAACTTTAGCCAGTGTAGTTCCTTACAGCCAGTTATTGTATTTGCATTTCTGAAGTGATCATTTTTGACACCCTGACACATGACTCCGTGGAATTCAAACTAAAAATCCAGTCGGATTTGAAGACTTTAATCGGTACTTAAAAAAAATACTTGGCATGCTGGCAGGGAAATTTTGTCAAGCTCGACGGATCTAAGATAGTCCTCTATGCTATCATACCTTAGGTTAGGTTAGGTTAGGAGGACAGTTTTGCACCAGATGAAAATTTTACCGGGAAGCCCTGAATGCCCATTGTGAGTAACCTATTTATACATGTAAGAACATGTGGCTACCAAAACCACTTCGATCGGTCGAGGAAAAGTTTTATATCTGATAGATGTTCCCTAGCCAAGTCGTTCAGACTATCGAAGAACCGTGCTGCCATGCATGATGAGCGGCGTTCTTGTAGAACTGGGCAGTGTTATGGAAGATGTTCCACGGACTCTATTTCCTCCTCGTCGTTTGTAAAGAGCGCTAGCCTTTTAGCCATGTTTCCTATGATGCAGTCTCCAGTTAATACCCCGACGAGCATCCGGATTTGACTTCTATTAAGAAAGCCTAGGGACTTTGAACCTTTGTGTCAACAATGGGCCACAGACTACGGGTTATGACGCAAATGTTGGTGTTGCTTCATTGTTCCTTAGCTAGTTGTGTAATGACTCCGTCAATAAAAGTCTTAGCAGTGTTGAAAGGCAGTAGCACCTCTATGTCCGCTAATCTAGGGTTCATATCAGAGCCGCATTTGACCAATTTCGTTCCCTTCCACACCAACGTATCCAGGAATCCAGCAGAGTAGAACTGAGTGATGACGTATAGCCCTGAGTGCCAAGAGGCAATCTGTAACACACTTCGCATTTACAAGGTTGGAGCCGATTGCTTTAACTGCTGCTTGACTATCCACACAGGCTATTTCCAGTGGTGGAAGTCCCATCGATAAGATAGTTTGTACTGCTTTCTAACCGCAAAGATCTCAGTTTGGAAGACACTGCTGTGATCAGTCAGTCGAAACGACTGGTGGATAGCAAGTGTCACTGAGAAGACGCCAGCTCCTGTACCTTTTTCTATTTTTGAACCATCCTTATAAACGGATATACCTTTAATGATGGTACTGGGTGAGTTCCAGTCCGGTCTTTCGGGTATAGTGATTCTGAAATTTTCGAAGTCATACCTGGGTTTCTCGTCATCGGTAAGTGACATGAGTCCCTTCCTCTTAATCTGAGCTGCTCTCTTAATCTGAGAGCGGCTTTGGCTTCCATGTTCTTACTGAATAGTTCAATAGGTTGCAGGTTCAATAGCTTTTGCAGTTGCGGTGTGGATTTAATTGCGCCTGTTATGCCCAAACAAGCGATTTTCTGCACCTTGTTAAGGTTCCTACGATAGGATTTGGTTTTAATCGCCTCCCACCAGGCAACTGAACCGTAGGTAAGAATGTTCGGTTCGGTTCGTTCTGCTCGGTTGCTAGGAAAACGTTCTCATGTCAAGATTTTGTTATTAAATAATTTCTTATAAACTCCTTAAAATTCTACATGGACGGACTAAATACCCTGTCAGTGACTAAATGTGAATCTCTTTCGATAACTAGACCATCTCTATTTTATCCCTAGCTTCAATTTCTAGACATTTACATTAACTTTATGTTTTCAAAATGAAGTATTTTCTTCCGTGACACATTGTACTTGATAGTATTGTGTGTTTCTATTGTTGCTTCCTTATATGGACATCCTGTCGAGCTATTGTGTTTTCCAATGGGAATACCTACCAGTCGCTCCCACTCCTTACTGCACCGGTCTAGGGAAACTCAATTATCAATAGAAAACTTCAGCTAAGGGTGAGAGTGTCCCGTTCCCGTACCTGCTGCTCACTCCAGCAGGTACACGTCAGATACGCGTTTCAAGAAACACGATAGATGGCTGTTTCGATATAATACTTTATATATATTTATGTATGTATGTTCTCTCTCCCTGTCTCTTTCTCAAGATTTGTTCATACCTGTTAGTGCGGAACCGTACGCCCAGGCAAAGCTGAATAGAAAAGTCTGCTGGAACCATATCTGATTATATGCTTGGTTCTTCTCCTCCAGGAATTGCAGGAAGAATCGTGAAAGCATCTATCGATACACACCACACACCCAAAATGAGAGAAAATTTCCACCATCATCATATACACGCACGCACAAACGGACGAAGAACACAGGACCATCATCGCAGCCAGCCAAACAGAAAAGAAAGCGAAAAATGGAACAAAACAAAAATATAGCACGAAAATGGAAAAGTTAAATAAATTAAGTTTTCCACCGGAGGGCACTCTAAACGTGCTTTGTGCAGGAAAATTGAAAATTGAAAATTGAACCGTCCCATACTTTACTTACCGTGTACTGGTATATTGAAGAGGTTTCCAGCATAGATTTGCACTCTCGCAGCACCTCGAGTGCGGCCGGCACCAACCAATTAACAAGGTCCTCATACAACGCCATGTAGATGTCGTTCAGTCCCTGCTGTGATTCGAGGACATACGTGAAGCTCTTGTGAAAGACTTTCCAGCCCAGCTGAGCTGGTTCCATGTAGATCATGCCGCAGCGTGATACTGTTGCGGGCGAGGCCTGTTCCAGGTCGGCCGGCTCAAACATCATATTCATCATTTTCGACATCTGAACTATTTCGCCCGACATGAGGCAGAGTTTTTTATTGTCGTCCAGTACAGTGTTAAGATTTTCAATCCAAACCGCATCCACCGGACCGTCAAATAAAACCCAGTAACGTTCCTTGGGCGAGGCGTATGCCATTTCACGGAAGGTTTTCGCCAGGACCCCGTCGGTCCATTCATGCGAGATCGGATCGAAGCTGCCGTATAGTTGACCCATTGTTATGGCCTTGGGGTTAATTATGCGATAATTGACGGGATACTCCACAAGTGAGGCTTCCTGGTCAGTGCTGACGCACTTCATCGTATGGGCCAGTACCTGTTGAGAGATGAATGAAAAGAATGCCAAGTGAATTTAATGCCTCTCCTGGGTAGTAAGTGTGCAAATAAGTGGACGAAGAGTGGTCGAAATAATTTGGTTGAGTGTCCGGCTGGACTTTGTGTTCTACAACGAAACAAAGATGCACTTTAACGTGTTGCTACAAGTGGCATAAAGCTTTACATTTAAAGTTGATAAACATTTTTATAGGCAATTAAAGCCGCATACATGGAAGACTACGAACGATTGGTAAACGATTTTGCACAACACGCCGATTAAGACAGCT
Source organism: Ferdinandea cuprea (assembly GCA_963576555.1). NCBI lineage: Eukaryota > Metazoa > Arthropoda > Insecta > Diptera > Syrphidae > Ferdinandea > Ferdinandea cuprea. The sequence goes on from OY754960.1 coordinate 24,206,413, forward strand.
TAATGAACTCTTGCAACATGAGTTTCAATTCTATTTGGGGTCGAATAATATTTAAAAAATTATGCAAATTAAACCAGCTAATATGGCTCACACTCTACATTATGCCTATACGTATTGTGACTGAGGGTATTGATTCCGTGGTTCAGTCCTTAATATATTTTTGCTTGCCCATGCAGGACTTTTGTGGTGTATAAATTTATAATTTTTTTTTTAATTTTTTGATTTATTTTAAAACAAAAGACTAAATTTAATAAAATATTTAATACTGTTAGCTTAATGGCGGTGACGGTACTTTAGCCTGCGAACGGTTTTGTAACGATATCCATCAGCAGCTAGAGGGGTGGCTTCCTCTGGAGCAGCAACATCAGATTGTTCTTCAGTTGGTGGCAGGTATTCGTTGGATGCAAGTTCGTTGACATCACGACGATGTCTGAGGCGGTAACGCTTAACGGTCCTGTACCGGTATCCATCAGCGGCAAGAGGTGCGGACTCTTCTGGTGCAGCAGCAGTCTCCTCTTCTCCATTTGGTGGCAAGTATTCGTTGGAAGCAAGTTCGTTGACATCACGACGATGTCTGAGGCGGTAACGCTTAACGGTCCTGTACCGGTATCCATCAGCGGCAAGAGCAGCGGACTCTTCTGGTGCAGCGGCGGCATCCTCATCTCCAGTTGGTGGTAAGTATTCTTTGGAAGCAAGTTCGTTGACATCACGACGATGTCTGAGGCGGTAACGCTTAACGGTCCTGTACCGGTATCCATCAGCGGCAAGAGGAGCGGATTCTTCTGGTGCAGCAGAAGTCTCCTCATCTCCAGTTGGTGGCAGGTATTCGTTGGAAGCAAGTTCGTTCACATCACGACGATGTCTCAGGCGGTAACGCTTGACAGTCTTGTACCGGTATCCATCAGCGGCAAGAGGAGCAGATTCTTCTGGTGCAGCGGCGGCATCCTCATCTCCAGTTGGTGGCAGGTATTCGTTGGAAGCAAGTTCGTTGACATCACGACGATGTCTGAGGCGGTAACGCTTAACGGTCCTGTACCGGTATCCATCAGCGGCAAGAGGAGCGGACTCTTCTGGTGCAGCGGCGGTCTTCTCATCTCCAGTTGGTGGCAGGTATTCGTTGGAAGCAAGTTCGTTGACATCACGGCGATGTCTCAGGCGGTAACGCTTGACGGTCTTGTACCGGTATCCATCAGCGGCAAGAGGAGCGGACTCTTCTGGTGCAGCGGCGGTCTCCTCATCTCCAGTTGGTGGCAGGTATTCGTTGGAAGCAAGTTCACCAACTTCACGACGATGCCTATGGCGCAACTTCTTTACAGTTTTATATCTATAACCATCGACTCCGAGATCAGTTGGTTCTTGTGCTTCACCACCTGGTGGCAAATATTCAGCAGCCTCATTTCCTGGCGGCAGGTAATCAGCTGGAGGTGCAGCAGTGGCTGCTGCAAATGCCACAACGAACACGTAGACGAATATTTTCTGAAAAATTTATCTCTCCTTATAAATAATCTTTCAAGAATTTAATTAGCTATTTTTATTTACCATTTTCGTTCCTAAGCCTGTCTAACCTTAGAAGAATGACTTAGTTGAATGATAACGGTTTTAGATTATTTCGGATATTTATATTCATTGCAACCACTTTTTTCCCCTCTCTTTTCCAAAACAATTCTGCACTTGAATTAGTTAAAAGTTAAAATTGACTGAGTCGCAGATGGCGCTAACCGAGATACATTTCATATTTCAAGTTGACTGCGATAGCGATATGAATAGATTATGAAACAATGAAGAGCACTTATTATGTTCTTAAACATAAATCATTTGCTTATTTCCGCTTCAACCTGCCGGCTCAAAGGGAGCTAAAAAATTGCTTGGAGGCATTTTGCAACTTTCAAGTTTGTAGCTCAAATCTTTTGTTTACCGTTGAAATGGAAAAAGCAAAAGTGATTTTTCGCACAATCAGAATTTATTTATTGGTTAATACCGAGTAATGTTAAATAAAATTAGTTATATTCTTTTCATCAACATAAGTTAAAGGAGGTTAGATCGTTCGCATAAAACCGATGATGGCAATGAGGCAAAGTTACAGTGAACAACCTAAAAAAACGTACATTCATTCTTGATGAAACTATGCGAGAAGATTAGTATATAAAAATGAGTCGCACAAGAAAAATGTTTCACAAGTGCAGCTGTGGTTGGGGGAAAACATAAGCAATAGGTAATTGATAAAGATGCTTTCAATGAATGCCAACAATTTTCATATTTTTGTTTCGTTAAGTCTTTATGCTATTTTGTTATATAACAAATTATAAATATAAATGATACAGTGGCGGAAAGATAACTAGCACACAGTCATCATTTGTCAGGACGTGTAACTAAGTAAATAAATATTTCTAAAGCTCAGAAGAGAAAACGTGGTACAGTAATGGGGTCTACCATCACCCCAACTTAAGCCCTTTATCAAGTTAGTGTGAATATTTTCGATAATAATAGTTCAGTTCGCTGATTTTCATCGCAAAATTTTGTTCAGTGAAGAAGCTCATTTTGGGTTGAATGGCTACGTCAACAATCAAAATTGCCGCATTCGGAGTGAAGAGAATCCACATGAGACCCTTGAAACGCCATTGCATCCACAAAAACTGACTGTTCGGTGTGCTCTATGGGCTGGTGGAGTCATTGGGCCATACTTCTTCCGAAATGATGCTGGAGAGGCAGTTAACGTTACCGTAAATAGAGTCATGATAACCGACTATTTTGTTCCCGAATTGGATGGCATGAATGTGGATGAGATGTGGTTCAAACAAGACGGCGCTACATGCCACACAGCGCACGTCATAATCGATGTATTGAAGGAAACATTCGATGAGCGCATAATTTCGCGGAATGGACCTGTCAATTGGCCACCAAGATCGTGTGATTTGACACCATTGGATTTTTTTCCTTGGGGATATTTGAAGTCGCTCGCCTACGCCAACAAACCAGAAACTTTAGGGGACTTGGAAGCGAACATTCGTGGCGTTATTGCCGATATGCAGCCCCAAATGCTTGAAAAAGTAATGACTTGTCTTTATTCGAACCAGCCGCGGAGGCCACATGCCGAAATCATATTAATGGCATAAATTTTATCCTTCCAATAAAGCCAAATTGATGGACATTAAACGATTTTCTTGTGTTTTATTTCAATTCGAAGTTCTATACCTCCCTGTATAAGAAAAACCGAGTGTATTTAAAACGAGTGTGTTTTTCATTCGTATTTCAATGTGATCTGCCTAGCGAAGCAGGCGCAGAGTCCGCTAGTTATCTACAAATATTAAGTAAGAAAATCATTTGTAGAGAGTAAAGACTTTGAAAAAAAAGTGTAAATTAGTAGCCAAAGAACATATAGGGGCATATAGGGATATGGATAGGGTATTTTACTGTTCGTCTCAAGCGGACTGTATACACGGAAAGAATTAAAAAATCACCAATTGCAATATTTTCTATTACAATTCACGTATTTTTCGTAAATCACGATGTTTTTCTTTAAGATTGATGTTTTCTGCGTGAACAAAACATCTCAATCTGTTACATTCTGTTTGGAATGATTCTATTGCAAATAGAATGATTCTATTGCAGATAGAAAGTTGTATTTCGAGACGGGATTGTTTATATTAAAATATGCCTATTTTGGGGCAATTTACTATTCAAAATATGAATTTAACCTGTCAATGTCAGTTTGCGAAAAATATTTGGTATTAATTTTACTACTCGCAATACTGATCAATTGTTTTATTAATTTTACGCATTTATTGTAATTTGAAATTTAAGAAACTTAAATTACGATGATAATCGTAAATGCAATTCCTTTTTGCATTTTAAACCAATTACAACACCTATTTACGGCGACGTAGATAGTAAAATAACGCATGTACTTCGCAAATCACAACGTTATAGTTATAAATTGAGAATTAAGTTGCTCCACTTTACAGCAATGTTTTGGTAATTTATTATTGTCTTCGACGTGAAGATTTTGTGGGCGGTCATAATTCACACTTGCTTCAAGTACGAATTTTGATATACTCGGCAAGAAATCGAGAACAAAACTGCCTATGGATTAGATGTGCATCATTCACCACATCAGGCTGTAGCCGAACTGAGAAGGCACGACCTTGCAAACAGGACCACCACTATCTACTCTGATAGTCAAGCGGCCAAAAAACCAAAAAATCAGATGTGGTAAAGTTAAAGGCTGGAAGCCAATGCAGAAGACGTTAGACGAGCTATCAGCTTTCAACACAGTAACCCTATGTTCGGTGTCATGGCACACTGATATCCCGGGCCACGAGGAAGCGGATAAGCTTTCAAGATCAGTGTCAGAAATGAATGCAATATTGGCACTTGAATCAGTAAGAACACCGCTTTGTACATTCGCCCGTAGAATCGATACCGAATCCTTGAGTAGAACTTAGCCACGGTGGACACAACTCGATGCGTGCAGACACACCAAGGAGCTATGGCCAGCGGTTAATAAAAAGAGATCATCATTCATGATCGGATTAAACCGTAAGGATATCCGTGTGTTAACGGGAGTCCTCACGGGACATTGCACCGTGGGTCTACATGCGGAAGGGCTTGGCATAATACACAATTACTTTTGCAGAAGCTGCAGGGCCGTCGCACAAATTGAATCTGTTCGCCACCTGATATGCGAATGTCCAGGCCTAAAAAGCAAAAGGTTTATGACCCCCTGCAGATACTTCAATGATGAGCTGGGGGATGTGGGCAAAGTCGAGCTAAAAGACCTTCTCAGATTTATGTCCTACATATCGGATTGGTTCTAAGAGAGCGACACTTTGAGCACATATCAGCGGTTTTTCTTTTGTCTATTTTCATGTTTTTTTTAAGTTCGAGGAAAGATACCCATGGGGACACAATGGACCCAATTGCTGGTCTACGTGAGCCGTGGCTAAAGTCACAGGAGCATCCACCAACCAACCTACCTTCACCACATCTGTGTGAAACGTCTTTAAAACTATGGTAATAGTAATAGTTTATGACGAATATTAACAAATTTTTTGGTAACTGAAAATTGCAAATTGCTACTTCGGAGTTGTAAATCACGATTAGAAGTTGTAAATTTGATAACAAGTAAATCTGAATTTACTATCACACATTTTCAAATTGCAATAAATTAAACATTAAAACTAAACTTGTTACATTGCAAATCAATAAATAAGTAGTAAATAAAAAAACCGGGTTGCAATTTATATCCAAAGTAGTTTAGATTTTTTACGGGAGAAGTCTAAATCACAACAAGAAAGTATTAATATATGACGCGCATTTGCAATTTAGTACTAAGCATAACAACAAATTGGTAAATATTTGTAGCAAATCGCAAAACGAGAATAGTAATTTTTATTAATTCTGATCGCTTTAACGATAATACGGGATGTTTTTTTGTTAGAGGTATAGAACTTCGAATTGAAATAAAGCACAAGAAAATCGTTTCAATGTCCATCAATTTGGCTTTATTGGAAGGATAATTTTATGCCATTAATGTTATGTAATGTTGTTATGTAATATGACCTCGGGCATGTGGCCGCCGCGGCTGGTTCGAATAAAGACAAGTCTAGAGGTCCAATTTTCAACCACTTTTTCAAGAATTTGGGGCTGTATGTCGGCAATAAGCCACGAATGTTCGCTTCCAAGTCCCCTAAAGTTTCTGGTTTGTTGGCGTAGGCGAGCGACTTCAAATATCCCCAAGGAAAAAAATCCAATGGTGTCAAATCACACGATCTTGGTGGCCAATTGACAGGTCCATTCCGCGAAATTATGCGCTCATCGAATGTTTCCTTCAATACATCGATTATGACGTGCGCTGTGTGGCATGTAGCGCCGTCTTGTTTGAACCACATCTCATCCACATTCATGCCATCCAAATCGGGGACAAAATAGTCGGTTATCATGGCTCTATTTACGGTAACGGTAACTGACTCTCCAGCATCATTTCGGAATAAGTATGGCCTAATGACTCCACCAGCCCATAGAGAACACCGAACAGTCAGTTTTTGTGGATGCAATGGCGTTTCAAGGGTCTCATATGGATTCTCTTCACTCCGAATGCGGCAATTTTGCTTGTTGACGTGGCCATTCAACCCAAAATGAGCCTCATCACTGAATAAAATTTTGCTGTAAACTTCGCGAACTGAACCATTATTTTTGAAATAAATTTGCACGATTTGCAAGCGTTGTTCATTTGTCAACCTGCTCATGATAAAATATCAAACCAAATGAACATAAATGACATTCGAGTTGCCAGAAAAACCAACCTCTAAAAAACCCCCTTTATATGCTTTATGTTTTACTAATTTATCTCAGAGCCTTTTCGTTAACTATATTTTTTGGTTTGCCCGGTGTTAATAAACAGAACTGATGGCTTCCCTACACGTGAACATGATACATATAATTGTCCATGGGAGGAGCATGGATATTTTAAGTCAATTCCTCATAATTCCAATGATTGTCCTAGAGCCTTATTTATTGTTATAGCGAATGCAGACATATTGGAAATTGCGATCTTTTGCAGTCACAAGGTAAATCTGAATCAATACATTTTAACCTTTAAATTTCCCTTTTAAAATCATTGCCGCTATAAGATTATTCATGACCTTTCGGAGTGCTAATCTTGTTCCGTTGCACAATCGAGGCTGATGTATATTCCGAAGAAGAATAATGGTTGCACCAACTTTTAATAGTCGACGATGAGTGCGGAAGGCCAGGCAAATCCAAGGAATTCAGAAATTACGTCGGATAATTGACAGCGTCATCTTGATTTAAAATTAATAAAAACAATTTGATCAGTAAAATTAATACAAATTTTGATCGTTTTAAATATTCGGAGGTAGTTAAATACCAATATTTTTACAGGTAGAATTCATTCATTTTGACAGGTTAAATTCATATTTTGAATAGTAAATTGCCCCAAAATAGGCATATTTTAATAGAATAAGAATAATGGTTGCACCAACTTTTAATAGTCGACGATGAGTGCGGAAGGCCAGGCAAATCCAAGGAATTCAGAAATTACGTCGGATAATTGACAGCGTCATCTTGATTTGTGACCGTATCTACTAAATGCTACGTTACAATCTCACAAAGCACATCACTTAAGGTATCCGCGACGTCCTTATTTTTGGCAGCCAGTGTTGATCTTTCTTGGTAAGCTCAATTATGATTTCGATAATTTTGCGCAATGTTTGCAAAAACACTTGAAACCAATTGTTGTTTTGTTTGTGCGAAATTACAAAAATTATGTGGCAAAGTGTTTAATCCAGTAGCAGCATCAATAGGAATTTGTCCATTTCCTTTCGACAGTAGTTGCCTAGCGTCAGCCGGTGGGTCATTTTTTAATTGCACTCTCAAATTTATTATTAAAGCGAGAAATATGCGATTCTCCATAAATTGATTGACTTTAAAAATGTTCATTTCCTGGAGTTGAAGGGGGAATCACCGGCAGTGTTTGACGGAAATCCATAGCAAATAATATATCTCATTCCATTAGGCATTCATTCCACACTATTAATTGGCATTGTTGCAAAACTCTTCGCATTGCAGAATTTTTAGAAATATTACACGTTTGATTTTCATTAATTTATCGCTGAAAGCAAGAAAATCGAAACGTTTTTCCGGTATCACCTGGATCGTCTAAATAAACATTCCTTCGCTTTTGTTTTCTTAAGATCTTCGAGGTTATGTCTCAATCGCAAACAACAATGCAACAATTGGTTGTAAAACAATCGATTTGTATCCACTTAATCCATTACCACTTTTTTTTTCAATTCACAACACACTTTAATTGCATCACAAACTTACCAAAATATGAAAATAAAAATTAACCAGTTTTTATCAACTTTCATTGACTACGGTCCAAATAAAAAAGAATAACTCATATTGGAATGACATTACAAACACGGCAACAAAGCGTGATGCTTCTTGCTGTGTAGCGAATTCATTCAAAGCATAGCGAATCATGGAAGAAAGAACAGGGCAACTATTGTGTGACGATTCATATAGTCGCATTCTCCTTTCTTCAATCATTCTCCAATGATTTGACTGTATTCGTAATACACCGCGCGAAACCATAAAAATGTACTTAAATTCATGCGTTTTTCACGCACGCACTACACACACATACAAGTACAGATTTCAACAAAACTTCACAAAAACCGTATATAGACTAAAGCAAAAGATTTTTGAAAATTTGGTTAAAATCGGTAAATGCATTAAGGCGTGAATCGGCGACAAACGAACAAAATTTTAAGGCTCAATTTTTATATACATATATACAGATTTGGCTAAGAAAGCAGATTTTTGAAACTCAAAGTTTGGTTCATTTAAGGTTGGTTGGACGTTTACAAAATGTAAAAAAAACTATCAATAATCAGAACCAAGGGTTTAGAGTGCTCTTAAGGGTAAAAAAGTGGGCACAAAGTTAAATTTTATGGACTTATATACATGAGTTCACGTGACAGATAACATTGAAGTTTAATTTTGTGTGTCCAAAAGGATCATATTAGTCTTTAATTGGATTATATTTTACTAGCCTACCTTCGCTCGATTTTTTGACAAAATAGCCAACCAAGAACTGAATTTTAATCTATCCCTAAATAATTAGTTTTCTCAAGAAATATTTCTGCTATTAACCAACATCCAAATATTTGTTTGTTTTACCGATCCTCAAACATTTGTCTTCAAACATAACTAACTTACTCATTTTCAAACTTTATCCCGTTGTCTATACAAGCAAATACGAATGAGAAGAAAAGGAAAACCGAAAACACAACAGGGTAGTCCTCATTCGCATGAACAATGAACAATGAACCAGAATACATTTTAGATCGAGCTTAACTTAACGGACTCCCGATCCGAGAAGAGTCTCTGCTTGAGAAAGAGCAGTCTTCCATCGTCTACGGTGCCGGGCACGCTCCAGTTTTCCAGACCAAGCCACTGGCATCCGCAATGGCTTGTTCTTTGAAACGGAGCTTCGGTTCAGTCGGTTCAGTCGTCGGGCATGGTTTCTTCCACCCATACATGGTTGATGACTTGGTGCATGTACCCTACCAAATCATCTCCACCATGTTTAAAGAGTTCCGCTGGCAGGCCATCAGAACCAGCAGACTTGTTGTATTTCAACTTTTTAATATCCATAGCAACTTCCTATAAACTGGGAGGTGGAATTCCTTCTACATTGACTAGACGCGGATTCTCTTCTTGCCCTACCGCTCTCTCAACATGCTACTTCCTTGATGATGTTGCGATACTACAAGGTGTTTGTTATTGCGGATGGTGAGTGCACAGCGGAGAGTTTCTCGCTCAGGCGCCTTCTGTACACTCTGGCTACTCCAACCGTGCTGAGGCGTCCAACGTGAAATTTCATTTTTCTGGGCGATTCGCAACTTCTTTTCATTGGACAGTCGAGCTCTGAATCTAGCCAATACGAGAAAGTGGTCAGAGTCGATGTCTGCACATTGAGCATGTCATATGCGTGCCTCTCGGCCATGAACCCTACTCGTGTACTTTAGGATGGGTCGATATGACACTCGGGGTACATTTAAATCAAGAAAAGTTCGCATTTGCCGAACAAGTTCTCACTTATATACAAAAAATAAACTTAAAAATTCAAGTTTTTTATATTGGTCACTGAACTGAAAAAAGGTACGAAATACCTTAGATTCTTCTTTTGACAAACCCCAGCTACTGTGAGTCTTACCTACATAACTTATTAAAAGTAGATAAATACCCGTAATTTCGTTTAACACTGCGACCCAAAATTTATATTTGAAATTGTTTAAATTTGTTTGTTTAGTTTATTTTTGTTTCTTGCTTAGAATTAATTTTACTTTAGATAATATGTACAGCTTAATGACGATGACGGTACTTCAACTTACGGACGGTCTTGTAGCGATATCCATCATCAGAAAGTGGGGCAGAACCGGCTTCATCACTTACTGGTGGCAAATATTCGTTTTCCGGAAGCTCGTTGACATCACGACGATGTCTCAGGCGGTAACGCTTGACGGTCCTGTACCGATAGCCATCAGCGGCAAGAGGAGCGGATTCTTCTAGCGCAGCGGCGGCATCCTCATCTCCAGTTGGTGGCAAGTATTCGTTGGAAGCAAGTTCGTTGACATCACGGCGATGTCTCAGGCGGTAACGCTTGACGGTCCTGTACCGATATCCATCAGCGGCAAGAGGAGCAGATTCTTCTGGTGCAGCGGCGGCATCCTCATCTCCAGTTGTTGGCAGGTATTCGTTGGAAGCAAGTTCGTTGACATCACGACGATGTCTCAGGCGGTAACGCTTGACAGTTCTGTACCGGTATCCATCAGCGGCAAGAGGAGCAGATTCTTCTGGTGCAGCGGCGGCATCCTCATCTCCAGTTGGTGGCAGGTATTCGTTGGAAGCAAGTTCGTTGACATCACGACGATGTCTCAGGCGGTAACGCTTGACGGTCCTGTACCGATAGCCATCAGCGGCAAGAGGAGCGGATTCTTCTGGTGCAGCGGCGGTCTCCTCATCTACAGTTGGTGGCAGGTATTCATTTGATGAGGGTTCACCAACTTCACGACGATGCCTATGGCGCAACTTCTTTACAGTTTTATATCTATAACCATCGACTCCGAGATCAGTTGGTTCTTGTGCTTCACCACCTGGTGGCAAATATTCAGCAGCCTCATTTCCTGGCGGCAGGTAATCGGCTGGAGGTGCAGCAGCGGCTGCTGCAAATGCCACAACGAACACGTAGACGAATATTTTCTGAAAAATTGATCTCTTCTTATAAATAATCTTTCAAGAATTTAATTAGCTATTTTTATTTACCATTTTCGTTCCAAAGTTTGTCTAACCTCAGAAGAATGACTTAGTTGAATGATAACTGTCTTAGCATATTTCAGTTATTTATATTCATTGCAATCAACTGTGCCTTTTTTTCGTCTCTTTTCAAAACAATTCTACACTTGAATTAGTTAAAATTGACTGAATCGCAGATGGCGTCAGCTGAGATAAATTTCAATATGACGCTATGAAACAGTTAAGAGCACTTACTTTGTTCTTAAACATTTTTTTGCTTATTTCCGCATAAATCTGTCCGTTATCAAAGAATACTAGAAATGCCTTAGGGCATTTTGCAACTTTGAAGTTTGTAGTTCAGCTCTTGTGTTTACCGTTCGAATGTAAAAGCAAAATTGATCATCGAAATAAATAATTAGCTTTTTTGCAAACTTCTATATTTAGCAATCGAGTAAAATATATATTTTATAGAAGAATACAGCAAGTGAAATATATCTGTATTTACTTTGAAGTTCAACCGCTTAAAACGACGGTTAGACGAAGTCATTCAAATATTAATTCCATTTGTAATAACTAAAATACAAATTTGGCGATCTTTTTTTAGATTTATTTAAAATTTATGTTGGAGGTGTGAGTTGTCACTCCCGCGCTCTCAAAAAAGATGTACATCGTCCAAATATTTATGATTTTTTAAGAGGTTTAGAACTTTTTTTAAAAAAAAAACACAAAAAATTAGAAAAAATGAATGAAATATTTATTTGAATCGATAGTTTGAACCTTGCAATTTAATGTTTAAATATAATTTCATGCAAATTTTGACCGCGGCTGCGTCTCAGGTAGCCCATCCGCTGAGTCCAATTTTGGCATACCTTTCACACATATCGGCCGGTATCTCACGAATGAATGCATGGATGTTGGCTTCCAGTGCGTCAATCGAAGCGGGCTTGTCCCTATACACATTAGCCTTGGCATACCCCCACAAAAAATAATCTAATGGTGTCAAATCGCACGATCTAGGCGGCCAATTGACCGGCCCGAAACGTGAAATTAACTGTTCACCAAACTCGCCTCGCAAATTGCGCCATTGTTTCGCGTGCTGTGTGGCATGTGGCACCGTCTTGTTGAAACCACATATCATGCAAGTCAAGAACTTCCATTTCGGGCAAAAAAAAGTTTGTTATCATCGCTCGGTAGCGTTCACCATTGACAGTAACGCTGCGATTCGCATCATCTTTGAAGAAATATGGCCCAATAATGCCGCCGGCCCATAAACCGCACCAAACAGTGGCTTTTTCGGGATGCATTGGTAGCTGTTGCAATGCTTCTGGCTGATCTTCACTCCAAATGCGGCAATTTTGCTTATTTACGTACCCATTCAACCAAAAATGAGCCTCATCGCTGAACACAATTTTTCGATAAAAAAGCGGATCCTCGGCCAGCTTTCCAATAGCCCATTCACCAAAAATTCGGCGTTGTGGTAGGTCGGCTGGCTTTAGTTCTTGCACCAGCTGTATCTTAAAAGGCTTTACGCCCAAATCCTTCCGCAAAATTTACCACGTAGTGCTGTAACAAAGGCCTAACTGCTGGGAACGGCGCCGAATCGACATTTCGCGGTCTTCTGTCACACTAGCTGATACGGCCGCAATATTTTATTCAATACGCACAGTACGTAAACGTGTTGGTGGTTTAATGTCCAACAAAGTAAATTTGATGCGAAATTTGGTCACAATCTTCCGAATAGACTGCTCAGAAGGTCGAGAATGCCGATCATAAAATGGAAGCAGCGCGCGATGAACATTTCGAACCGAGCACGAATTTTGATAGTAAAATTCAATAATTTGCAAGCGTTGTTCATTTGTAAGATGATCCATGGTTAAATTGCAAACCAAACTGAAGCTGTTTGACAGTGACACAAGGTACTAAACACACGTCAGCTGTCAAAACCAGTGTTGCCAAAACCAAACCAGCTAAAAAATCACCCTTTAGCTACTCGGCAGCACCATAGAGTCAACCCGAACATTCGGGTAGAACATTCATTCATGCCTTTTTAAAATACATTTTATTATTTAATTTTCTGAGTTATTTTATCTAATAAATTGAATACAGGTCAAATTAATTTATCGGATGATTTATTTTAGGTTCCTTGGTATTTCAGGTTGCACTACATTCGGCGTCGGCCAAAAAATTTACCGCTTCTGGCAAATCTTGATAACAGATGACCTACTGACATGGCTTCTGCGATAGCATTTATAAACTCTTCTCATGTATTCATGTGTTTAAGAGGACATGGGTTTGACCCGTGAAATAAGGTTAAGTCAACTGTTCTCAGATTTTGATGCGAATAGACAAACATGCGCGGTTTTTTCTTGCTCTAGAAGTTTTATTTGAATATTTAATTGGCTGTCCATACCTACTTCTCTCAAGGATCTTTTAAACACGCTAAAGCGCAGTTGGTGTTATAACTTACTTACTTACTTAGGTGGCGCTACAGTCCGGGGTGGACCTGGGCCTCAACCAATATGCCTCTCCAGTTAGCACGATCTTTGGCTAACTGCCTCCAGTTGCGCACTCCAAGTTGGTTGAGGTCCCCTTCCACTTGCGCGCGCCACCTTAGGCGAGGTCTTCCTCTACTGCGTTGTCCCTCCGGGTTGGATTCGAAGACTCTTCGGGCCGGAGCGTTGGTGTCCATTCGCTCTACATGTCTCAGCCATCTTAGACGACTAATCCGTATTTTTCTGACCATGTCGATGTCGCTGTACAGCTCGTAGAGTTCACTGTTAAATCTCCTCCTCCAAAGCCCGTCAACGCGAACGGGACCGAAAATCACTCAAAGAATTTTGCGTTCGAAACGACCAAGGAGATCTTCATCGGCCTTTGATAACGTCCATGCTTCTGCGCCATACAGCAGGACTGGGATGATGAGGGTCTTATATAGAGTCTCCTTGGTGTTTCTCGACAAGGCCTTACTAATCAATTGCCTCCTTAGGCCAAAGTGACAGCGGTTGGCAAGTGTAATTCTTCGCTTGATTTCTGACGATATGTCATTGTCAGAGTTAATAGCGGAGCCGAGGTAGATAAAGTCCCGAACTACCTCAAAGTTATAGCTCTCTATCGTGACGTTCTGTCCGATTCGTCGATGTTGTGCGTCCCTTCTTGTGGACAGCATATATTTCGTTTTGCCCTCATTCACTTCTAAACCCATTTTTGCCGCCTCTGTACTGATACTTGCAAACGCACCAGTGACAGCTCGCTGTGTTCTGCCAATGATGTCGATGTCGTCGGCGTAAGCAAGTAGTTGCACAGACTTTTGGAAAATTGTGCCCCTGGTGTTGGCTTGCGAGTTTCGCACAATTCTCTCAAGTATGATGTTGAAGAAGTTACATGACAGCGCATCGCCTTGTCTAAATCCTTTTTTGACATCAAAGGTCTCGGTGAGATTGTTTCCGACCTTAATGGAGCAGCGAGAGTTCTCCATCGTCATCCTGCACAATCTGACGAGTTTGGCAGGTATGCCAAAACTAGACATGGCTCTGTATAGCTCGTCTCTATAAATGCTGTCATATGCGGCCTTAAAATCGATAAAAAGATGGTGAGTATCGATCTGGACTTCTTGGGTTTTTTTCCAGGATCTGCCGAAGTGTGAAAATCTGGTCAGTTGTGGACTTACTGAGCCTAAAACCGCACTGATAGGGTCCAATCAGTTCGTTGACGAATGGTTTCAGGCGTTCACACAGCACGGCAGCCAGGATCTTGTATGCGATGTTGAGGAGACTTATACCTCTATAGTTGGCGCAGTTAAGAGGGTCTCCTTTCTTGTGGATCGGGCAAACAATGCTGAGGTTCCATTTATCAGGTATACTTTCCTCTGACCAAATCTTGGAGACGAGCTGGTGCATGCTCTCTACCAAATCATCACCCGCTGCCTTGAAAAGTTCGGCAGTTAAGCCGTCCGGCCCGGCAGCCTTGTTGGATTTCAGTTTGGATATTGCTATCCTCACTTCATTTTGGTCAGGTGGGCGGGAGTCTTGGCTTTCATCACCCATGTTGAATGGTTCATTCTGCCTGACAGCGGAATTTGTGTCATCATCGCCGTTTAACAGTCTGCAGAAATGGTTTTTCCATATCCTCAGCACCGACTGTGTTTCCACTACTACTAGGTTTCCTTGTTCGTCTCTACAGGTATCTGCTCGGGTAAAGTTGCGTTGACACGTTCTTTTCACCTTTTGGTAAAACTTCCGAACATTGTTCCTGGAGTACCACCTCTCTATTTCCTCGATCGCGCGCTTCTCATGCTCTTTCTTTTTCTTCCGGAGAAGCCGGTGTTCTTCCCTCCTCATTTGCTCGTAGAGCTCACGATCCGCTCTCGTCCTTCTGTGCAGCGCCGCTTCGTAGGCAAGTTGTTTTGCTGCATGCGCTTGCCGGCACTCTTCATCGAACCAGGGATTTCGTGGGGGTGGTTTGGTGAAACCAAGCACATCAGTTGCGGCGCTTCTGATGGCTTCTTGGCATCGATGCCACTGGTCTTCAGCACTTGATGCTGGCAGCACAGGACTTCTCGAGAGGTTGAGGGATACGCGATCGGCAAAAATTCTGGCGGTTTGTTGCGCTTGTAGCCGTTCAACGTTGAATCTCCTCACAGTAGGACATTGCTCATATGTTTTCTCGAGGAGCTCGTAGAAACATTCTTTGGTAGCATCATCTTTCTCTTCTGTGGGGGCGTGAGCGCATAAAAGGCTGATGTTGGCAAATTTAGCCTTGATGCGGATGGTTGTAAGGCGTTCACTAACGTGTCGAAAGCTCAAGACTGCTTGCCTAAGTCTGCCGCTTACAACGAATCCACATCCAAATAGACGCTGCTTCTGTTCCCTATAGCAATCACCGTAGTAGATGTCACAGTTTGTCATTCTTCTTTTGCCCGGTCCATCCCATCGCACTTCCTGGATGGCGGTGATATCTGCATTGTAGCAGGTTAGGGCCTCCGCTAATTGTTCGGCTGCACGTGGTCTATTCAGGGTTCGAACATTCCACGTGCAGATCCGAAAGTCATTGTCCTTTTTCCGTTTTGCAGGGTCGTCAACAGTGAATCCGTCCGTATCCGAGGCTTTTGGTTGCTTCGTAACCATGTGGTTTTTCCGTGGTTGGGTAGTTAACCCTACGCACAACCCCCATCCTGGAGGACCAGGCCTTAAATTGACCCTAGGACAGCGGGTCGGGTAATCCGTTGTCAGTAACCCACTTCGGGGATATGAGCGCTGCCGTTGGCCCATAAAGGGTTCATCCGCCACCATCTCTATTTCAGCACCCTGACTAGTGCTGAAGAAAAAACCTTACCGACCTTTGCTCTAAATATGTCAGAGTAGCTCGCTGTAGGCATCTGCCATCCCGACTGTTGACAACACCGTTGATTCAATATGGCGAATTCATCCGCTGTATGTCCTCTTTCTGAGGGGCTCATGTAAGACCTCTGAGACTCATCAGCCAGTCATTCCGACAGAGCATTATAATGTTGCTACTTCTTCCGTGTTCAACACTCGCGCTTATAAGTTTAGCAAGTCAAGCCCGGGTGGGCGAGACCAGTATCCGGCGGTTACCACTCGGAGGTAAAATAAGCACAATTGATGTGTACGAGATAGTTACAACGACTGGGCATCGCCAAGTTGATGCCAATCAGCGTCTACCCTATTCATACACACCCAACCATAATGTTATAACTACTCTAAATAATATAACTTCTAAAAATTTAAGTTTTAATTAAAAAAAAATACCTAATATAACTACGCAAAAAATGTTTGACATGTTTGACGTCGTGTGTTTTTTTTTACAAGCCCAGAAAAAAGATATTTCTTTAAAAATTAAAAAAAAAAAATTATCAGAGGATTCTTAAAAAATTACATTTTGATGAAAAAAATTTTTGAGAAAAATGAATTTGAAATGAAAACCTAACACGCCTAGTTTTTTAAATATTTCCTTAAGGCGCCAGAAAATTTTTCTAGGATTCTAAAATCTCACGACGCTGCTAACATTTTTTAGTAACGAAATTAGTTTTGATTACATAAAACTTTCATTTTTGGAAGCAATAAGTTTTATAGTAGTTATAGGTAAAAATCGGAAATTTTTACTTTAACTTGATATAACTTCAGTTGGGGTGCTGTTAGAGCCCACTATTTTTTTTCGTCTAACATTTAGGAATATTTATCGGAAAATATTATGTTGAAAACTTAATTCCAAAGAGAGTGGTGTGTTGGCCAAGCAGTGCGTTTTTGGAAAAGAAGTTTTTGGCGAAATGAAACACCTAACGCGCGTGCTGTAAGCAAAAAGTTCGTGAGACTGGTATGCTAGTAGACAGCACCCATGGTCCCCGTCATCGTACGGTGCGCACAGGGTGCTGATGTAGCCGAGAGTGTGCGAATCGTCGAGTGGCATGCATGGTGGCATAATTGGACAATTTACCTTCGAAAATGGGGCTGGGAACAATGTTTCGGTGGAATGGTGGGCGTTACAGAACCATGCTAACCGACTTTTTATACTAAGGGTATATTACTTTTGACACAAAGTTTGTAACACCCCTGAATATTCGTCGTAGACCCCTAAAAGTATATATATTTATGATCAGGACCAAAACCTAAGACTATTTAGCAATGTCCGTCCGTCCGTATCAACTTTTGAGGCCTTTAAAGTTATGCTAGGAAGCTGAAATTTGGAATATATACTCCCTAGGTACCCGTAATGGTAGTGTAAAATTTTGTTTGATACGCCCTCTGCCACGCCCACAATTTAGAAAAACTCTTTTAAAGCTAAGGTTAGAGAGATAGAGTATTACAACCCTTACAAGATATCTCTTGTCTGTCATATAAGATTATTTGCCACGCCTAATTTTTGTGGGCGTTTTTCACTAAAATGCTGTTTTCCCGGAAAAATTTCATAGGAACCGACATTTTAGTGAAAAACGCCCACAAAAATTAGGCGTGACAAACAACTTTATATGACAGACTTATGAAACAATGTTGAACAATTTTTGTTCAAAAAATTTTGAAAAATGTTTAGCTAATATTTTTTCCAATATATCCTCCATACAAAGTTTTTGGCCACGCACACATTTTGGGGGCGTTTTTCCAAAAATTATTTTTTTTTTATCCATTTCTTCTTAACGCTTTTTCTTTGGGGCATATAGGGATATGGATAGCGTATCATAGTGCTCGCCCCATGCGGACTGTAGCCTTTCCTTTTGTTTTAAGATATCTTTAGAAATGTGTTTTCAAGTCATATGCACTAATTTAGGTCTAATCAGGAGCAGTCATTTCGTTCGTGGTATGCTCCTAGTGGAGCTACTGCCAAGCGTTTGGTTGACTTCGAAATTCCCAATGAGATAATATATCCGGAAAGGAAGGATTGGCAATAATCAAATCGAACGAAATTGTGAATTTCACAGATAGTTCGAAAACAGTGGCAGAAACGGGTCCAGGTTTTTTCTCAGAAGATATCCTTAGTGCGGCTGAGTCAATGCAAATGAGATCGGAATCCGGAGGAGATATCGTCATCTACATCGATAGCAAGACCGCAAATAGAATCAATCAATATCAAATCTGATATAGTTAGTGGCTCTCTTAAGGCAATGGGTGGGGCAGTGAATAAAAACATCTTTCAGATGGTACAAGGTCGGGATTTGAACCAGCGACCTCTCACTTAGTGGTCCAACGCACTTTTGATGAATGATTGGATATGTTTAATCGTCAGCTGGCACTGACAGTACTATTTAATACTATATCCTAATATCAAACTAATTATAACCTATTTGGTTGAACGTAAAAATGCCTGTTAGATGTAATTAGTTTCGGAGAACCGCAAACAAGCTTGATATTTGGCGCATAAGTTTCAAGTGGCCTAAAAATTATTTTTCTCTTATGTTGTAAAACTCGCTCGAAACTTGTTTCTTTTAGGAAAAGAGAGTTCATCTATAGACCATTCGTTTTCCCCAAGTTCGGCTTCAGGCTTGTCTAGATTTTCTACGTTAGCCGAACTCGTTCTTACTTGGGTGTGCATAGAATGTACTCGCAATTTTATTTAAAATTACTATAACATTATATTTTTGATTGGTGTTTGTTTTTATTTTATTATTTTTAGCTTACAGTTACTTTATACATCGATATATTACTCAGAGAGATTAATGACGATGACGGTACTTCAACTTACGGACAGTCTTGTAGCGATATCCATCATCAGCGAGTGGAGCAGAACCGGCTTCAGCACTGACTGGTGGCAAATATTCGTTCTCTGGAAGCTCGTTTACATCACGACGATGCCTCAGACGGAAACGCTTGACAGTCCTGTAACGGTAACCATCAGCGGCAAGAGGAGAGGACTCTTCTGGTGCAGCGGCGGTCTCATCATCAGCAGTTGGTGGCAAGTATTCGTTGGAAGCAAGTTCGTTGACATCACGGCGATGTCTCAGGCGGTAACGCTTGACGGTCCTGTACCGGTATCCATCAGCGGCAAGAGGAGCGGACTCTTCTGGTGCAGCAGCAGTCTCCTCTTCTCCATTTGGTGGCAGGTATTCGTTGGAAGCAAGTTCATTGACATCACGACGATGTCTCAGGCGGTAACGCTTGACAGTCCTGTACCGGTATCCATCAGCGGCAAGAGGAGCGGACTCTTCTGGTGCAGCAGCAGTCTCCTCATCTCCAGTTGGTGGCAGGTATTCGTTGGAAGCAAGTTCGTTGACATCACGACGATGTCTCAGGCGGTAACGTTTGACAGTCTTATACCGGTAACCATCAGCGGCAAGAGTTGCGGACTCTTCTGGTGCAGCAGCAGTCTCCTCATCTCCAGTTGGTGGCAGGTATTCGTTGGAAGCAAGTTCGTTCACATCACGACGATGTCTCAGGCGGTAACGCTTGACGGTCTTGTACCGATAGCCATCAGCGGCAAGAGGAGCGGATTCTTCTGGTGCAGCGGCGGCATCCTCATCTCCAGTTGGTGGCAGGTATTCGTTGGAAGCAAGTTCGTTAACATCACGACGATGTCTCAAACGGTAGCGCTTGACACTCCTGTACCGGTATCCATCAGCGGCAAGAGGAGCGGACTCTTCTGGTGCAGCGGCAGTCTCCTCATCTGCAGTTGGTGGCAGGTATTCGTTGGAAGCAAGTTCACCAACTTCACGACGATGCCTATGGCGCAACTTCTTCACAGTTTTATATCTATAACCATCAGCAGCGAGATCAGTTGGTTCTTGTGCTTCACCACCTGGTGGCAAATATTCAGCAGCCTCATTTCCTGGCGGCAGGTAATCAGCTGGAGGTGCAGCAGTGGCTGCTGCAAATGCCACAACGAACACGTAGACGAATATTTTCTGAAAAATTTATCTCTTCTTATTAATAATCTTTCAAGAATTTAATTAGCTATTTTTATTTACCATTTTCGTTTCAAAGTCTGTCTAACCTCAGAAGAATGACTTAGTTGAATGATAACTGTCTTAGCATATTTCATTTATTTATATACATTGCAATCAACTATATTTTGCGGGTGTTTTGCTGTTTTATTTTGCCGAAACAATTCTTCACTTGAATTAATTAACTTTGACTGAATCGGAGATGGCGCTAGACGAGATACATCTCAAGTTCATTGCTATGTGAATGGAATATGAAGAGTACTTTTAATGTTCTTAAACATATTTCCGCTTTTAATTGTCCGTTATCAAAGAAAGTTAAAAAAATAAATGCTTGAAGGCTTTGCTTAAATTTAAAGTTTGCAGTTCAACTCTTTTGTTTACCGTTGGAATGTTAAAAGCAAAAGTAATATTCCGCTTCGTCAGAATTAAAATATTGGCAATTGTTTTGTAACTTATATTTTTAGCAATAGAGTGGTACATATATTTATTAATGGAAAATATAAAATCGTAAATATTGTTTGCATCAGACTTCGGACAACGGGTTCAAGCAGGTCAGAATTGGATTGAACAAACAAAGATTATTGGATAAATCCAAAGTTAGAGAGTGAATAACAATCCCAAAATCATTCTGGGAATGGAATTTAAAGTTTATTTAACTCTATAACTGTGTTTAAGAGATTTGTTGAAATATTTTTACATGGCGTTTCTATGTTTTTTTCAGTTTTATTTGTCATAAGTTTTTGGACCACACCTCTTGGAGCTTCAAAGAAGTTAGAACGAAAACATTTGGGGCCATATGTTTTAACTTATTTGCTAAATTGAAACTTTGCATGCCTCCCCTGCAGGGACGAAATAAATAAGAAAATTCATACAGCGGTAGTCCCTTTGAAGTTTTACCGACTTAATGTTGAATACTTAGGGGTACTATTTTAGGAACATATTCTAATAAAATAACTGATCTAGAGAATAGGTTTGGCTCCAATTTTTAATCAAGTTGACAAGGATTTAAGGAGGGTTCTACTGTGGTGGATATCACCGATATCCTGGAAGAATGATCAAACATAATAAAAACACCGGGAAATGATTTTATCCACTGGTGGGCTGCCGAAACTTCCCATGCTCCGCAGTCGTCGATAGGTTAGGTAAGGTTAAACAGCGGTGTGATGAAAAAGGCACCAAAATGGGACCATCGCGATGCCAGGGGAATTTACGTTCAAAAGGCAGAAAAACCTAAGCAATTCTTCTTTCTTCGAAAAAAAACTTCTTTCCAAATGCCTTTGAAGTTAGTGCCACCAATTTTCTATAGAATTTCAATATAGTTTTTCCCTAAAAATATTCTTCAAAATATTCTTCACCTACACGATATTGCCTCCCATTCCGAGTCTCTTTCCGTGTTTCTGCAGGGGTCAGTTTCCTATTATCATTCCAAGCTTATCTCGGCTTGGTTTTATTTACTTCCTGGATTTTTAACGAGCTAGTACTGTTTTTGAATGTGACATTGATTTGTAGGAGGTTAAGAATTGTTTGAAATGTCGATTTTGCTGAGATTTTCAGTGCGCTCATGTTGCTGAGGAATTTTCAACTTATGTCGATTTTCCATTGGTATTAAGATATATGTAGGTATATAGTTTTTTCCAAAACAGTAACCAATAGTAATAGAATAGTGCATTATGCATTTATACTTTTACTCTCGTATTTATTAGATTTCCTTAAAACACCTCTTAGAGGTTGATTAGTTAAACAACGCGTAAGTAGTTACGCAACCTTTAGGCATCTTTGCTGAAATTCTGATTTATAAACGATATTCTTCTGTGTTTTAACTAAACGAGGTTTGTGTCTAAATTAGTAAGGACACTCAAAACAACTAGTACAAAAAATATAAGATTCTACTACATTTTGCTTTAAAGGTACAGAAACTCAGCTGCTTTTGGCCGATTTTTGTTTATTTACATTGAAATATTTTGTGTAGCATCATGGACTCGAAAAAATAAAGGAAAGAGGTCGGAAAATTGGGATTCCACTATATATAATCAATTATACAATTTGCATTATCTCGGGTTAATTTGTTGGCTAAAGAAGTTTATTACATCGATATCCTTCACAAAAGCCGCATTTGAAATTGCATTTTTACAGCCCTTTATTCCTTATTAAAATTTTTTTGTTTTGTTGAAAACAAATTTTACACACACCTTACGCAGCCTCTAACCGCAAATTTTGGGGTTTAGGTTACGCATCGCTTAAGCAATGTTGCTTAAGTTTTATAAATAATATTTTGCTGCGTAAAGGCAGTTTAAGTATTGCGTAAAGTTACGCTGGCCTTAAAATATGTTTATAAATAAAGGTGCGATCAGACGGTCATCCGGATGATATCCTGACGTCACTATGACGTAGAATCTATCCCAAAGTGCTCCTCTAGTCTGAAATAAACACGTTTTCTGACGTCAGCATGTCATCCGGATGACACGTTTGGATGACCGTCTGATCGCACCTTAAGGTTGTTATTCGTTATGACAATGCACTATGACTTCTTAAAACTAGGGTTACCTCAAAAGTTTAAGATAACCAAGGACAAAGTACAACACCTTCTTTACTAGAGTACAAAAGGAGGTTTAACATATGCGGGATACTTGACAAAAAAAATAGATAAACTCACTTTAGCTTGACGCCACTATAAATGATGTCGAAAATGCTTTTGCTTTGAATTAAACGCAACATGAATTTAGATGCAAAACTCTTGCTAAAAGCAGTAGGAGAATTACACGTTCTATTCGAGCGGGGTAGTCAAATAGAAGCTCTGTCGCGTTCAAAATTATATAAATTAAACGAGTAATTGGAAACTAAAGAACATGTAAAATTTGTCAAAATGTAATAAACTTTGTCTTTAAGTAAAACTTTTAGGATTGTGAATAAACAAAGTTGGATATACTAATTAGGAAGTTTAACCTGAAGCTATTTCAAAATTATTTGTTTAGAGATGCCTTGAAGCGTAAGCAAAACATTCATTTAGTATTTATTCAGTCAGTCCATTTGCAGGGTAATTCTAACGCTCGTATCTCATGAAACGGTTTTGGTCAGCACTCGCTCAGGCAATAGATGAAAGGTTTTTTAAAATAAAATTTTGAAAATATTTTCCTTGAATGAAACAGTGGGCTAAGGTTTTCCGATTGAGTTATTCATTTATTCGTTTTCCTTATGCAACAATGTTGAGGACAGTTAGTGAGAAGAACTACTTACGAATCAGAAGGAAAATGGGGCAATGAGGAAATCGAGATTGTTTGTTTTCGATTTTCTTATTGTTATGTTTATATTCTCGAAAACGATGCATGAAAATGCATGAAAAGCTCATTTAAGACCTTCCCTGACGATATTATAAGAGCCTAATGTAGAAAGCAACCACTTTCGCACACCTCAGGAAATACCCAGATCTAACTTAAGGATTCTAAGACATCTCGAAAATATTATCCTTAATTTTCAAGTTATTTCGAATAAAAGTTTCGGAGATACAGCCTTGGAAAGGTGCGCATTCAATTAAATCACCAGGTTTATTCGAGGTTACTCAAACTTTAAACGCGTTGTTCTCGAAACTGTGCTTTCAAAGTCGGTTGTGAAAAGTTCTCGAAAACCACTCAACCGATTTTGATGAAATTTTACACAGGTCTTCGAGATACAATTCACGAGGATTTGGCCGACAGATTTTTTTTTTCAATCACAACTATTTAAAAAAAACACATGTTTAGCAAATTTTACCAAAATTAGCATTTTTTTGTAAAAAGGTCTGCCAAAAATCCAATTTTCACTTTTTTGTTTATCCTTTCGTCCAAATTCTAGTTTTATGGTCTTAGCTAAAACACGAATTTTTTTTCACTTCTGATGATCCTTTCACGAGTTCTACTGTCAACGCGGACGCACTAAAGATTGAATAAAATATTTCATTTTTTATATTAAAAAAAAATTTGTTGAAAATAGACCTTTTCTCCCCGAATAAACCCATGTAACCCCTTTAGTACTAAAAAGGGGAAGACACTGTACTGTTTTTTATTGTGGAAGCCTATTAGCGGCGCTATTTAGAACTATGTGTCGCGGAGTGTTCCGCCACAAAAAAAATGTGCGTAAATTGTCTCCACTTTTCATATAAACTAAGTTGATTACTATGGATTACGAAATAGAATAAATTCTAAGTCTTAAATAAATCAGAAATACAGAGGTTTATTGGAAATGATTTTGAAACCTCTGTAGGGGTCAATGGCGAAAATAACTCAATAGAATTTATTTTATTTTATTTTTCTTTTCAACCAATTCGAAATGGATAATTTGAACTTTAAAAGGTCCTATTCAAATAATCTAGTACATTCATCAACTTACACATTTCGATTATACCATTTATATGCCAGGATGGCCAAGCCTAAAAGAAAAATTTCCGTCAGACAGGAATAATACTGATATGTGGCCGGTTGCCAAGGGACAGCGGCTCTTTCTTTTTTAATTCGGTTGTCATCGGCAGTGGTTGTAATCGATCAAGAAAAATATCTTTAAAGCAAAGCTTTACTGCAGACTTAAGTGCGGGAGTTTATTTATAACACCGATCAAGGTAATAAAAGGCAAAAGAGAACAAGGATTGTGCAACCGCAACAGACACATCCCGCCGTGCGAACCACCATCTGTCCTTCCTACTTTTTGGCGTACGTGCGCATTTTAATTTTCCCGCCGGGGTAAGTCAATTATTTCATTTCTTTTAATTTATCATTAAACCACCATCGTCCGCCATAAACAAAAAATATATAAAAGTTGATCGCGTTTAATCGAATGAAGAAGCGGCAGCTCAGTGTGCAAGGAGACGCTCACATTTTTATATAAAGCCGTTGCCACGAAAGAGTAGGGCATTGGCCAAGGTGTCACAACTCCTATCCATAGGACAGGTTAGGGGAGGGCCACACTCAGGGAACTTTTTCCACCTTTAGTTCGCGACGTTAGTGGTCGAAGTTTCATTCTGGTTGTATTATCAACCGAAAACCATTTAAGCCGCGACTAAAGTTCTTTTCCTCAGTCATTTTATTATTTTATTTCTCGAACATTAAAATTATGTTCGTTGGTTCAGGGGTAGATATAAAAAACCCCCAACCAGGCGAGCTAGTCTGAGCAAGCATCGTACCAACCGACTAAACAATAGCTTCAAGCTTCGAGTTTCTAACAGATATGTATATGAATCCTATGGTGTCAAAGTATCTTTGGGGTAACACCACTTTTTACCGCTTTTCTTAGATTGTTATTTTCTTTGATCTTCATAACAACCTTTTTGTGAGTTTGTTGAAGGGAGATAGATTTTAATGTACAGGCGGTGGGTAGGCAGGTATAAGGGCTTCAAGGAAGACATCTAGAACCGTTAAACAGGTGGCGCTCAACTTATCTATATATACATTTATAGATATATATATATTTGTTGTAAAATAAACTCATGAGGGCGTTTGTGTGCAATAGATCTATATGTTCCGAAGAACCTCGTTGAAGTACCAATTTACCCCGAACGCCACCTGGATATTTCTTTGCTTAACGTTTCATTCAGCCGTCAAAAATGTAATGCGAGTTACCAAGTCGCAATTCCACCTAAAAGTTAACCCTGTGTTTATGTTGGAATAATTGACGTGATGATCGTTCAGGGAACTCGTAATAGACATAAAATCTGTCAACTTGTGGAATTTGAATATTGTTTTCAAAGGTCGGATTGTTTCGAAAACCCTACGATTGCATCTAAGGACTTTGAGAAGGATTCAACAAAAACTAACAAAAGTAAGGTGGTTTCGAGAATTTGTATGCGAAACTTTCTACCATTGATGAAGTTTTCAGTAATTACGCCAAAAACTAGGATTCATTGAGCCGTTAGAAAGGTAACGGTAGATAACATAAGATCAGCAATGCCAATAAAAGATCAATTAACGAATATAAAGAAAAGCATAGGATTTGGCTTATCTATCATGAAATTAATAGGACCTGTGTCAATTCTGAGTCCAATTTTAACTTCAAAATAAAGCATATGCCCGTAAATAAAGGGTGTTTTTTTTAGAGCTATAGAACTTGAATTGGCAACACTATTTTAACTGGCGGCCATTTTGTCAGCTATCAAGTGATTTAGTTTTAGTTTCGTTTGGCATTTTAACATGAACAGACTAACGCCTGAACAACACTTCTGAATTGTGCAAATTTATTTTGAAATTCATGGTTCTGTTTGAAATACGTGTCGCGCACTACAGTCAACATAATCGTCCATCGGAACAATTAATTCGATTACCTATGGAACGTTTTTGCACCACGTTTACTCTTAATGATAATACGCATCCACAGAGGTATCGTGCTGTGCGTTCAGTAGAAGTCATTGTTACTGTAAAGCGTAGCTTTGAGGAAGACCCGAGTCAGTCTATCCGCCATCGTGCACAGGAATTGGATATGTGTCCATCCACTTTATGGAAGATTTTGCGGAAAGATCATCGTTTCCGTGCTTATAAAATCCAACTCGTGCAAGAACTGAAGCCACAGGATCACCTAGGAATTCGTAGATTCGGTGAATGGGCCCAAAACAAGATTTCCGTTGATCCTCATTTTCATAAGCGAATTTTGTTTAGCTATGAAGCCACTTTTGGTTGAATGGATACGTTAATAAACAAAACTGCCGCATTTACAGTGATGATAATCCTCAAGTGTATCTTGAAACACCGTTACATCCACAAAAACTGACTGTATGGTGTGCTTTATGGGTTGCTGGTCACTCCTTTAAAAACGATGCTGGCCAGAATGTTACAGTCAATGGTAACCGCTATAGTGCCTTGAGGATTAGTCAAACTAATACATGGAACCCATCCAATTTTGGGCACGCACAAATTCTAGAGAAAAACGTTGGGAATAATGTCACTTCTGACTACATGTCTCCCCAACTGAACTTTGATAGACTATTCACCTACTCCTTTCCGAGCAGAGATGAATGGAGAACAGATGAACCCACAAAGGTGGAACCGGTGCTGGTATATTCTGTAAGGAATTGAATATACACTGCTCCGCGGAAGCGTCCCGAATGGTGTCATTGCTGGCAATACCACGTAATGATATTACCATTTTCATAGACAGCCAGGCGGCTATAAGAGCAATTTCTGCTATAGAAATTAAATCGAAGCTTGTTCACCACTGTCGCGAAGAGCTTAAGGTTCTTTGCTCGCAGCACTCAACGAATTTGTGCTGGGTCCCTTGACATAGTGACAAAGCCGGCAATGAGATAGCTGATGAACTGGCGAGAAAGGGGTCCGCAATGGATAAAGATAGAGCACTACAGTCGATCAAGCTTCCACTATGTAATCTCAGAGAACGAGTGGAAAACAAGATACGTATGAAAACCAGTAACAGGTGGAAAGCACTAACTACCAGTGAAGTGAAGTATTTCGGAAGCTATGGCCAGCATATGACAAAGGCCGAACATTCAAACTTCTACAGTTCGACAGGCCATCGCTGTCTAAGCTGGTAGGGGCTCTCAAAATCACATGATGAAACTAAATCTCAAGGACGACGATATTTGTAGAGGTTGCGGAGACGAAGAGGTCCATGAGGACACACCTCACTTCCTCTGTCACCGCCGGAGCCTCTGTCACTTGAGAAACAGAACACTTGGGAGTTATTACTTCCATGATTTCCGAGAACTTTCTGATGTTACACTTTCTAAACTTTACAGGTTCTTGAGGATGGCAGGATGGCTGGACGTAGACGGGTAAATGCAAGAAGGATGACACAAGCTGGCCATCAACAACACCGACGGTCAATCCCCAACAAAAGGGAATCACAATGGGTCCACAAGGACCTGAGTGTGGTATAGTAGGGTCTACCCTGCTCTACCAACCCAGGTAAACCTAACCTAACAGCTATAGAGCCATGAATACTGTTTTTTCGTTCATCAATTGAACAACCATGATGTGCAGGAGCTGTGGTTTCAAGAAGATGGCGCAACATGTCACACAGCTCGTGCCACAATTGATTTATTGAAGGGAACGCTTGGTAACTGCACAGTTTCACTTTACGGACCAGCGAATTGGCCTCTAAGATCGTGAGATTTAAAGCCGGTTGATTTTTTTCGGGGGGGATATGTGAAGTCGCTAGTCTACGACGATAAGCCCGAAACGATTGACCACTTGGAGGACAACATTCCCTGCGTTGTTGCCAATATATGGCCCCAAATGTTGGAAAAAGTCATCGAAAGACTAGATAAGACTACGTCCAAGCCAGCTGTAGCGGTCATATGCCAGAAATCATATTCAAATTTCAATACCTCTATATCTCTATATCTAATCCTCTAACGCTTTACACGCTTTACATTCAAATGTTGACATTAAGTTGAACGGTTTTGAACACACCAAGTATCTGAAAAGGTAAACAGCTTTGAGGTGTTGCCTGAGAACCCACACAAATTATAGTAAATACAGAAAACCATTCACACGTGATCAACATCTCTTCCAGTCAAAATAAAAATATTTCCGAAGTAAAAAATGCCACTTAAGCCATAAAACTCTCGCAATTTTCAAGCATCACATTATCTCGTTTGCACCTTTATCAGTTCTTGAACTGTCGTTCGAAATCATGGATGCAGTGTCACGCAAAGTCGTCTCTTAGCTTGCCACTCCTAAGGCGCATGCATTAGCGAGTATTTGATGTAAGCTCACGGCACTTCTCTTATATGTTGGTAACTTTTTCCTACAAAGCTACCGAATATTTTTAAAATCTGTCTTCACTACAAAGTGATCCCAAATTTCTGAACATGTACAAAAATTTTCCAAGAACAATATTACCACAAATTATTTATAAATCTTATAACACCCAACACAACAGACCTACACAAAGTGAGCTCATCCAATTACGAATGCGAATAATTATGAAATCCATTTAAGGGCCCTAAGTGGATTAACTCTTAAAAAAGCAGTGATTACATATCTAGAAAAAAAAACACCAACCTTTTCGGGCACAACCACCTTCTTGAGATAGATCCATTCAAGCTTATGCTAATTACTACGATACGTAAAATGTTGATCTGTTTTTACGCGGAAGTATCAAAACAATTGTGAGTGAGCGCGCACGTAATTGCCATTCACTTGAGACCGAACTCACTTGATAACTCATTAAACCTATTCAAGTGAAGAACTATTTCATTACAGATGTACAGTTAAATAATGTGCATATAAATAATGGAAACAAGCTCTAATTAATATCATTTATCTACGCCATTTCATTGTGGCCAGACAAGCATAGAACCAAAAAATGGTAAAACAAACAGCACTGATATTCTTCTTAAATATTTAATCAAGTTTACTTGATTTTTTTCAGAGATTCTTTGTATTTGTATTCGTTGCGGCGTTTGCTGTAGCAGCTGCTGCACCTCCAGCTGATTACCTGCCACCAGGAAATGAAGCTGCTGAATATTTGCCACCAGGTGGTGAAGCGCAAGAACCAACTGATCTCGGAGTCGATGGTTATAGATATAAAACTGTAAAGAAGTTGCGCCATAGGCATCGTCGTGAAGTTGGTGAACCGTCATCAAATGAATACCTGCCACCAACTGCAGATGAGGAGACCGCCGCTGCACCAGAAGAATCTGCTCCTCTTGCCGCTGATGGTTACCGGTACAGGACTGTCAAGCGTTACCGTTTGAGACATCGTCGTGATGTCAACGAACTTGCTTCAAACGAATACTTGCCACCAACTGCTGATGAGGAGACCGCCGCTGCACCAGAAGAGTCCGCTGCACTTGCCGCTGATGGCTACCGGTACAGGACTGTCAAGCGATACCGCCTGAGACATCGTCGTGATGTCAACGAACTTGCTTCCAACGAGTACTTGCCACCAACTGCAGATGAGGAGACTGCCGCTGCACCAGAAGAGTCCGCTCCTCTTGCCGCTGATGGTTACCGGTACAGGACCGTCAAGCGCTACCGTTTGAGACATCGTCGTGATGTCAACGAACTTGCTTCCAACGAATACTTGCCACCAACTGCAGATGAGGAGACTGCCGCTGCACCAGAAGAGTCCGCTCCTCTTGCCGCTGATGGTTACCGGTACCGGACCGTCAAGCGTTACCGCCTCAGACATCGTCGTGATGTCAACGAACTTGCTTCCAACGAATACCTGCCACCAACTGCTGATGAGGAGACCACCGCTGCACCAGAAGAGTCCGCTGCACTTGCCGCTGATGGCTACCGGTACAGGACTGTCAAGCGTTACCGCCTCAGACATCGTCGTGATGTCAACGAACTTGCTTCCAACGAATACTTGCCACCAACTGCTGATGAGGAGACCGCCGCTGCACCAGAAGAGTCCGCTCCTCTTGCCGCTGATGGTTACCGGTACCGGACTGTCAAGCGTTACCGCCTGAGACATCGTCGTGATGTCAACGAACTTGCTTCCAACGAATACTTGCCACCAACTGCTGATGAGGAGACCGCCGCTGCACCAGAAGAGTCCGCTCCTCTTGCCGCTGATGGATACCGGTACAGGACTGTCAAGCGTTACCGCCTCAGACATCGTCGTGATGTAAACGAGCTTCCAGAGAACGAATATTTGCCACCAGTCAGTGCTGAAGCCGGTTCTGCTCCACTCGCTGATGATGGATATCGCTACAAGACTGTCCGTAAATTGAAGTACCGTCATCGTCATTAAGCCTTGCATAAGTTGTATGTAGCAAGGGTTAAAATATCAGTAAGCTTAGATAAATAAATAAATAAAATTGGAACAAAATTTTGAAAACGAGTTTGAATCTTAATTTCACACATTCACAACTCGCAGCACCAATTAGATGTGCAATAGTCGTTTTGCCAAAAAGTGCTAAAACTACACCTTAGCTAGTGGCTAAGCTAAGACTTGGAAATGAAGCCCAATGGTTTAAAAAAAAAATATTTGAAAAAAACATGATTAAAAGAATCCAATTTCAGTAAAAATTTCGAAATTGAAAAAGCCGTACTTCTGAGATTGCATCTCCATCGAAAATGACAATGAAGTAAGTTTGAAAATCCACAACATTGTTTTCATTACTGCCTTATTAATTTATGCCAATTTATGCTTAAATATATTCAATACCCTTGCCGAATATCCAAAGGTTCCAAGGTTCCATGTACACCCAAAACTACATCATACAGTCTATGGTAAGTGCATCCTTTGTTTCCCCAAAACAAAATAGATACCTACGTTCGCATAAAACAGACTAAAGACACAGCATAAAACGCAAGGTTTACCTAACACTAACTTGCCTTACCTTCACGTAAAGCTTCACACTTCCACGACCAAAAGTTCCTTTTTTTCCTCATTGGTCCACTGTCATGAGTCAATATCAATATTGACAGTCGTAAGTAATGCGAAAGTAGTTTGAAACTAATTCACCTCGCAAAAAAAACCGAGGAGTATTGAAAAACTTTTGAATGTCCCCTCATTCTGGAATACTTTCCGCCTAACCACTGTTTACTTTGAGTATGTGCAAAGAAGTGCAAAAAAAGACCTCCCAAAGTAGATCCTTGCTGACTGTGTGTCACTTTCATCGCAGCAAATGTACACATCTTTATCTATAGCAACGTTTGCCTCACCTTACTGTGACAAAACTTTAAATCTACGTGCTACTTCCATACACACACACACACACACAGGCAAGCCTCAGCTCATAAATATTTCAAACAAAAGGCCCAGACATCTAAAACTGTCCCCGTGCATGTTCGTAAAATGTAAATCAACTCCAACTACTATACTGGATAATGGGCGACACTATACTATAGAGTTTGGGTGCAAATTTACAACTATCTCTTTCTACACCCTCCATTTGCCCTCAACTGTAGTATGTAGTAGAACGTACGCTGCTGCCTCAAATTAAGTCGAAAATTTAAGGCGTTCATAAAAAAGTAAACGATTCTTGGCCACCCTACACCACGCCGCGCCGTCCATCCAACACTTACTCAGAATGGAACGGACGCCTGGTTGGAATTTTTACGACCGCTATTTCGTTGGCATATTCTATTCAATTTAATGCCTCATTAAAGTGGAATAAAGCCAACAACAATGGCAACTCACTTTCAAGTGAATCGCATGTATGTATGTGTGTATTCGTGTGCATGTGTCACCATGGATGTCCTTTTTTTGTTTTGAAAAGGCGGGGGGGGGGGGGGGAGAATATTTTGTATGCGACCACAAAAATTGCTCATCTGTTTGTACAGGACATTCACCACTCAAAGAAGGGATAAAAGCCGGTGCCTCTATACACCGGATACTCTACTCACTTGATAGGCCGTAGTCTTGCCACCCATTGGACCGCCCACAATCATTAGACCATGTCGCACCAGAAGCATCTCGTAAATTTGTAAAATCTTCTCCACATACCATGGTGTAGCTTGGAGGTTTCGCTCTTCCAGAATTTTTCTCATCCATTTGAGTAGATCATCTCGCGATGGCTGTAAAGTGAAATGCAGGACATTAAAAAAAAAACTCCTTGAAATACAACACCCGTTGTTTGTCGCAGATTGTTTTTCTGTTTTTTTTTTTTTTGTGTCGTTTTGGCTCCTTTCAATAAAGGACAACGCAAAGAGAAAGAAGCCCACATTTTATATAGTCGAGGGTAGTCGGGGGATGCGTAAGAGGGAAAACAACAGCTGAACAGCTTTGGGTGTTGCATGTGCGACTGACATAAATGGATGACTTACCTCGGGCAAATCTACACCTGGAAAGAGATCCGTGTAAATGCCAATGAACAGGGAGACATCTTGCTCGAGAAATTTCGGCAGGTTAACATCGACAATGGCTCGCAGGACAATTTGTGCTTCTGGCAAATTAGGATGCATTCGACGCAACGATGCAGATGCTAGGAGGACTGATTTTACGGCTCGCATACCTGCAAAAGAATGAAAAACTGGTTAGTGTAGGTATTGTTTTTTTTTGTGGCGCAGGATGGCAGGTCAATTATGCGTGTTGGATGGGAGAGAATGGAGTTTTTCTTTCGTCCTTTAACGCATCCTATATGCGGATGCTTTTTCATGTGGAAAGAAATTGTCGGCATCTTTTGCATGGCAATGGCTTGGAGGAGTGTTTTCCAATTATCTGTGGAGATTGAGCGGAACATACGGAAAAATGAAAAAGGCTTGAAGGAAACAATCATGGTTCCGTCAACAGGCTGGATTGGAAAGAGGTAGGTATGTACATAGACAGGATGCAGGATGAAAATCGATTTAGATGCATTATTAAGTATGCATGAGGTAAAAACAGCTTTTAGAATCTTGATCATTAAAATTTACATACGTACTTTCGAGAGGTTTGACTACGTCTACGTCTTAGGGCAGCTTATGCAGTTCTTGGCATTCAGAATTAAAAATGCGGGGAAGAATCTTCCTTTCGAAGTAAAATTGGGTTGGCTTTTGTTTGCTTAAAAGTTACAGCATTTGATGTAGTTATACGACGGACATTAGCTTGAGACGTGGTTAAAAAAAGGCCTTTTCTTCGCATTAATCACAGATGGATTTAATGTCTTCATTAAAATCTTGATTCCATAAAGATTAGGCTGCATGGAGGAGAGCTGTCACGAATAGTAATTTAGCCGAATACCGAATATTCGGCCACGCCCTTGGCCGAAGCGTCGAATATTCGGCTGCCAAATGCCGAATAGACTATATTTGGAATATTATGAGATTTGCGGTGAAAATAATAAGCTAGCTGTGTGTTTGCTGTGAAACAACAAGATATCTCGAGGTGGGGAAGGTAGGAAAGCAAGTTAGACACAACATTCAACTTTATTAAGAGTTGGTTTGACATTACATTATTAATTGTAGATATTCGTTTGGTTTTTGTTTTTATAGCCACAACATCTTTAAATAAAGTGTACGACAGCATCATACGAAACTTTCTGGATACATAAATTTATTTAAATCACTTTTTAGGTTTTGAAAAATTTGATTTTCTCAAAAACGGCACCTACGATTTTGATGTAATTTCGTGCATTTGATATAATTTTTCAAAATATAAAAATATTATCAAAATCTTTACAAACGTTTTTGAGAAAACGAATTTAATTTAAATTAAAGAAAATAAAAATTATTTCAAAAATCGAAGTATGCAAATTTGTTCGACTTAATAGTATAAAAAAACACAGAACATTTTTTTGGAGATCGCTTTGTTAGCTTTCCATATATTGCCAGTTTTATAAATTACCGTTAATCGATTTTTTCCCAAAATGTAAGCATGCAGTATTTTTGGCCTCATCACAAGTATCCTTAGTTTAAAATAAGACCAAAATCTTTGAAATTATTTTCTGTAAAATAATATAGAGAAGTAATATCATTCCTCATACTCAATTTGAGTTCGAAATTTCCGCACGATCGCAATAACTTTCTCTTTGGTATACTAATGTAAACGAGAAAGTTAAAAACCATATTAAGAGTAAACATTATAAACAGTACGATGCTTTAACTGGTGTGCCCGCGGTGAGCGGTAGCAAAAACGAAGGCACAGCTACTTTTATTGATTCCAAGGTAGGGGCATTACCAGGCACATCAAAATAAAAAACAGACCGACCGACCTGAAATCAATCAAAAATCATTACTTAATCGGTGAAATGATTGCCTTAGATAACGAACCGTAATATGATAAAGGTGTAGGAGACGCAAAAGATGATTCAGGCAGATGTTTTATTCATTCATTGCAACGAGGTATCCAGGAATCGTTAAAGTTTCAATCAGAAATACCAGAAATGATAGCTGCTGGATCAATGCATAAAACTCCTCAAGCCTATATATTTATCTGAAGTGATTTCACATGTTGTCACATTGTTGAAATACCTGGGGAATTAAGGAACAGTAGACAGAACATCAAATTTATTTAGAATGAGATCTTTACTACCAGTTGAAATTAAAAAACGATTCAACTTTGATGAGAACAAAAAAATATCTGGTTGCCATTTTTCTTGACCCGCGTTTTAAAGCTAGTTCTCTCGGATTGCTTCAAACGAAAAGAGCAAAACAAAAAAAATCTTTTAGGAACCCTGAAAAGTAGTTGTGATGCATATACTTGTAGTTTAACTGAGGAAGATTCTTCTCCAATCCGAAAAAGATCCAAACAAAGGTGATAAGACCAAAAAAATATACGACAGTTTCTGGCAATGTATTGAGGAAGTCCCTAGCGCTACAGACAATATTCAAAACATCTATCTATCAGCTCCTGGCACTAGCGTATATAGTGAGAGGTTTTTTTTAAAGGCTTAAATTATTTATGAAGAGAATCGCAATCGTTTTCTACCAACAAATGCGGTGACGTGAAATAACGCCAAACGAAATAATGCCAAATGTTGAATAAGGCGACCTTGGCAACAGTATCTTGCTGACCCGCTTATGGGTTTTTTGCTTATGGATTTTTATTCGTTATTCGGCCGAATATAGCGTCCTATTCGGCTGAAAATCGAATATTGAAATAAGTAGCCGAATAGTTGCCGAATATTCGTGGCATCTCTAGCACAGAGATCTTAGAGAGCCCTAATACCTAGTATATCCGACGTGAGCGTATTGCTTTAACATGAACGTAGCTTTTTGTTTGACAAATGGGCGTTCAAATCAAAATGCATTTCGTGCACTTCGTGATTTTTTTTGGTCAACATAATCGACGAATGTGTCCACAATCTTAAGAATTGTGCGCAAATTTCAGAAAACTGGGTCTATAGGAAATGTCAAAATAGCTGCGCGCCCAGTTCGTACTGCGGAAAACATTTCTGTAGTTCGCGATATTGTGGCAGAAGACTCGTCGTCGTACCCAACAATTGAACATCTCACGAACAACACTGATGGGAATTTTGAATTAAGATTTGAATATACTTACAAGGTTCAATTGACTCAAGAGCGAGAGCCTACTGACCATTTCAAGCGTCGTCAATACGCCGAATGGTTGCTTGAACAGACAGAAGTGAATGGTGGCTTTACAAAGAAAATCATCTTCAGCGACGAGGAACACTTTCACCTCAGTGAATTTGTTAACAAGCAGAATTGCCGCATTGGGCAAATGAGAATAATCCACGAGGGATTGCTGAAAAGCCGATGCATCCGCAAAAAATTACTGTTTGGTGCGGTTTATGGGCTGGTAGCGTCATTGGGCCGTACTTCTTCGAAAATGATGTCGGTCAAGCAGTTACCGTGGATGATAATGATAACGGACTTCTTGGGGCCAGGAATTGAGGATATGAACCTGGACGATATTTGCTTCCAACAGGATGGTGCCACTTGCCACACAGCCATGGTATTTCAAGTCGTGGCGTTGTTAATTGGCTGCCACACGATTATGTGATTTGACACCGTTGGACTTCCTTCTTTGGAGATTTTTCAAAGTGTACGCCAATAAGCCAAGAACGATTCAAGAGCTAAAGGATGAGATAATTTGACACATTGAACTCAATTATGTCTCAGAGTCATTGAAAATATGGACCATCGGATAGGGGTATGCTACCGAAGCCGTAGTGAGCATTTAATAGATACTTTGTTTCACACATAATTGTCATAGATGCTTCTACCATAATAAAAAATATTAAGATAATTCTCTAAAATATCCAGAATCCGAGGAAGCCTTCACGTCAAAGAACCCATCTCGAATTAGAGCACGACTGACTCAGTTGGTATTGTCATGTTCAAAGGAGGGATCCTACGAACCCCGTCAAAACGGCAATGGCAGTCAACGTTCCTTTACAATCGCGTAAGAAAGGCAGGCCTAAAAACTTCTCCAGAAAATGCAGAAACACCAGTGATTCAAAATCGGAAGGCCTGCGGCGGACCCGTAGGAATGCAGTGAAGTTGGAGGGTTATGATCCCTGTAATCGTGATCATAATCTCGTCGTTAAATGGAGAGAAGAAAAAGATAATTCTCTGAAAACTTTTTGTTTTATTTACAATTAACATCGTCCGTTTTCGTTGGCATTTAGTTCATCCAACCAAGCTTTAGTCCAACAATGCTGCTGGGCTAGATAGTAGACAACTAGCTAATGCAAATTAGTTTAACGAATTCCTCCAAAAGGAAAGGAGACTCTATCTACATCCAGAAACTGGTCCATTGTACTTTCGGAAAGGTACTTCCTTTTAATGTAAACTTAGAGCCGGGAAGGAGATTTAAATGGAAAATGCTAAGTGATGCCTTTGACTTCTCCACAAGCATCGCCAATAAGTGTATCCTTTAGGCCTAGCATAGTAACGTGCTTTGTAACAGTTTTTTCTCGCTAGTGATAGCTAACATGCTGCATGCTTCACACAAAAATTCGGTCTTCAGAAGATCCATTCATTAAAAGAAAATTTTACTGGAGCTGCTTATGGTTCCAACACCGGGGAAAAGTACAAATGATAAGAAATCATATAGACCTAATTCTCGAAATTCAAAGAAATCCACGCCGGTGTTCCACAAGGAAGCGTTCTCGGCTTCCGATACGGCTATCCTAACAATGGATAAGTCAGTCGAATCATCAACGAAAAAGCTTCAACGGGCTCTTAACAATGTATGCGAGTGGACAAAGACCTGGCGAATCGCCCTTAACGAGACCAACTTTCATTAACTTGGTATAAATACCATACCCAAACGAGGCAATATATCTAGGAATGTCTCTAGACGCCAAACTTAAGTGGGAGCCACACGTTAGGAAAATCGACGACGAGCTCGCAATCAGACTTAGAGATATGTATTGGCTACTCGGAAAATATTCGAAGCTTAGCGTATAAAACCCTTCTTGGACATACGTCCAATCATATATGGCTATAATACAAACATTACAAAACAAAACGCCAAGAGCAATCGTGAATGCTTCATGGTATATAAGGTATAGTGATATTCACAGAGATCTAGGAATTGCTACCGTAGCGAAGTAACAAACTTGGCTCGCAAATTTCGTACTCGCATTCATTGCAATAAAGAAATCATCCATACTCTGGAAGTGACAAACTTTGAGCGCCGACTATAAAGAACAAGACCGTACGGCCTGACACCATAGGGAAAAACCGTATGTAAGGGCGGTATTAGTAGGTGCGTACTTGTTAAGGTAACTTAGTCGTAGTCATCACAAAAATTAAAAATGAATGTAACGAATTTCATACTACTATGAGCGCGCGGCCGGACCTCATAGTGCCTCTCTGAGGCTCTCTGAGGAGTGAGGTTTAGCCCGTAGGCAGACTTATTTATATTTGAATCAGGCATATCCAATGGTATGGGCCATTGGTATCTTTAGAAGATTACTCACCTCCAGGCGCAACCAGGGAAAAAAAAACTGGGACTGCCGGCAAACCAATCCTGAAATAACTTCCTGTGAAATTTGACGAGCAAGTTCGTCCGAGATCTCGTGCATCAGATGGCATATCCATTAGACAATGGTCGGAGTATAGTTCTCGCGCACTCTCATCAAAACTCCACTGCGAGTTGCTGCAGAAATGCGTAACACCTTTAAGAAATACCTAGTTAGACAAACTCGTCAACTTTCATCTTCTCGTAAAGAGAAAAACCTCGGTTCATAATGTACAAGCAGTATGCACTTTGCACAAACATTCGCAGCAGCGACATCATCGGTGATATAAGACTGCGCTTAGAGACCAGAGGCGTTAGGGTGGTGAGCAAAGAGTCGACCACCATGAAAATGTACTGGAGCTGCAATGACAGCAGCTAGTACACAAGCGCTCGAAAGAAAGCATGTGTTTGTTTTCGGCCCTCCTCCATTCTATCCTCGCAGCACCCGCATGTCTTCAGCCTTACCATGCAGACAGAATACCGCCTTGTGAGCAAGTTTAGCTTACAGCTGTCATTATATAGCGGCAGTAATACGCATCTTAAACCACTATCTACCGTGTTTCAATATACTTACTTACTTAGTTGGCGCTACAGTCCGGGGTGGACCTGGGCCTCAACCAATAAGCCTCTTCAGTTAGCACGATCTTTGGTTAACTGCCTCCAGTTGCGCACTTCAGTTGCGCACTTGCGCGCGCCACCTTAGGCGAGGTCTTTCTCTACTGCGTTGTCCCTCCGGGTTGGATTCGAAGACTCTTCGGGCCGGAGCGCTGGTGTCCATTCGCTCTACATGTCTCAGCCATCTTAGACGACTAATCCGTATTTTTCTGACCAGGTCGATGTCGCTGTACAGCTCGTAGAGTTCGCCGTTAAATCTCCTCCTTCAAAGCCCGTCAACGAACGGGACCGAAAATCACTCGAAGAATTTTGCTTTCGAAATGACCAAGGAGATCTTCATCCGCCTTTGATAACGTCCATGCTTCTGCGCCATACAGCAGGGCTGGGATAATGAGGGTCTTATATAGAGTCTCCTTGGTGTTTCTCGACAAGGCCTTACTAATCAATTGCCTCCTTAGGCCAAAGTAACAGC
The DNA here is from genome assembly GCA_963576555.1 of Ferdinandea cuprea. NCBI lineage: Eukaryota > Metazoa > Arthropoda > Insecta > Diptera > Syrphidae > Ferdinandea > Ferdinandea cuprea. The sequence continues at coordinate 24,245,988 of OY754960.1, forward strand.
GGTTGGCAAGTGTAATTCTTCGCTTGATTTCTGACGATATGTCATTGTCAGAGTTAATAGCGGAGCCGAGGTAGATAAAGTCCCGAACTATCTCAAAGTTATAGCTGTCTATCGTGACGTTCTGTCCGATTCGTCGCACCAGTGACAGCTCGCTGTGTTCTGCCAATGATGTCGATGTCGTCGGCGTAAACAAGTAGTTGCACAGACTTTTGGAAAATTGTGCCCCTGGTGTTGGCTCGCGAGTTTCGCATAATTCTCTCAAGTATGATGTTGAAGAAGTTACATGACAGCGCATCGCCTTGTCTAAATCCTTTTTTGACATCCAAAGTCTCGGTGAGATTGTTTCCGACCTCAATGGAGCAGCGAGAATTCTCCATCGTCATCCTGCACAATCGGACGAGTTTGGCAGGGATGCCAAAACTAGACATGGCTTTGTATAGCTCGTCTCTATAAATACTGTCATATACGGCCTTAAAATCGATAAAAAGATGGTGAGTATTTTTTTCCAGGATCTGCCGAAGTGTGAAAATCTGGTCAGTTGTGGACTTACTGGGCCTAAAACCACACTGATATGGTCCAATCAGTTCGTTGACGAATGGTTTCAGGCGTTCACACAGCACGGCAGACAGGATCTTATATGCGATGTTGAGGAGACTTATACCTCTATAGTTGGCGCAGTTAAGAGGGTCTCCTTTCTTGTGGATCGGGCAAACAATCAGGCATACTTTCCTCTGACCAAATCTTGGAGACGAGTTGGTGTATGCTCTCTACCAAATCATCTCCCGCTGCCTTGTTCGGCAGTTAAGCCGTCCGATCTAGCTGCCTTGTTGAATTTCAGTTCTGATATTGCTATCCTCACTTCATTTTGGTCAGGTGGGCGGGAGTCTTAGCTTTCATAACCCATGTTGAATGGTTCAATATAGCTAGATAAATTCCAGGCGACTTGAAACCCTCAAAGCATTTGATAGTCACAATCAAAGCAATTTAGAAGCTAAGCTGTGTTTCGACATTTTGGTCTCGATCTATTTCCTCAGATATGAAGGTATTCTTTAATTTCGAATAGGCAACTCCTTGTTTCATATTGAAAAAGATTTTTCGCCCAACCTGGAAGAGTCCTTATAACTGCTGTTCTTTGGAAAGGAATGTCCTGTTTTATGGACCTGAAGTATCTTTGGTCGTTTCGAGAAAAATATTCTTCATAACGATTGCATTTAATGACAACTGTACAGCGATATTTGGCATTTTTGAGATAACTGGAATATGTGGAACGGTATCTGATTTTGGTCGCAACGAAACGTAAAATAATATCTTAGGTACATTCCACGCATATTTAGTAAGAGGAGCGAAAAACCAATTTAAAGTGAACTTAATCTACCTTCGAAATTTGTACAAATCGGATGGTTAACATTTTTTTTTACAGACGCACCCACTCATCTGTCAGTCGTAATATATTTTAAACGGATAACATTGAAACCACCCAGCTAGACTAAAAAATGTTCGCAAATAAAAGAAAATATATGCAACCCAAAACGGAAACCATAGCAAAGTACCCAATTCCCATCTCATCTGAGCACATTTTGACCGACTATCGTGCACTACTGCACAAAGGGGAAGTAGCTTTATCGAAAAATATGTTTTATTTTTTTTTTGTCAAAAGAGCATACTCACCATAGTCGTAGTGCGATTGAGAGGATAACTGTTCGGAGCACAGCTTATACGTGTGCACAATTTTCTGGGCCAGCGGACGTGCATCATCGAATCCATTCGAATATAAAGTGATTTCACCAATCATTGCATAGTCAGGTACCATCATAGCGACTGTCCGGAAGAGAACCTTCAAATTGTCCGGAAGTTCCGTGCGTCCAGCATACCTAAGAATCGATGCACACAAATCTTTCTTAATTTTCCTTCGATCCAACTGGGACTGAATATAGCTACATACTATGTATGCATGCATATTTAGGTACTAACAGCCCCAGTAGCAAGGACATATTTTCTGGTTACGACGGCTCTATTTACATATGCGGAACTGTTGCCCACTATGCGAAAGTAAGTTTTTCAATTTTAATTTCAAACTGACTTTGTAGGAGCAAGTTTCGCATACGTTGTCGGTTCGACAAAGTCGTTATCGTCATACCCACGAGCATGGAATAAATGTCCTTTAGATACACGTAAAGGAAGCGATGGGGCAATGCAGCAGTATGCAAAAATTACGTGACATAACCGGCCAGTCAGCGCGGGCGGTGTGTAGTATACTTACCCAGGATTCATTGTGATAAATATGGAACAGGTTGGATCCAATTTCAGCATTGTGTCTTCAAAGAAGAACTTTACAACTCTTTTGGCGATGGCATGCTGTATCGTAAGGATTTGCTGGGCCACAACAGACAGCACTTCCAGTTCGATTCTATTGAATTCGTCGAAGCATGCCCAGGCTCCAGACTGTGCAAGTCCCTGCAAAAAAAAAACAACAAAAACAAAAATGAATGCAATTAATTTTCGGGTTCTTTTTGTCGTTCTGCTGTGTATAGGAAAAGAAAGGATGCCAGCGAACGGGGGGCAGTTTGTATATTATGTTCAAGAGAGAGAAACTTTTGTTGAGCTTAAATTAAACCAGAAATGATTTATACCCTTAAGAAGCATTGTTTGGGTTTGTTCGAAGGCGAAGACCGGCGAAAAGTGCCGCTTTGAACTATGACCTTCGGCTTTGGAATTAAATCAATTCCACGCGCCGAGGGACCATCCTTGCAAGCAGGACCCTCTCAGCAGGAATTTATTAACAATAAAACGCGAAATATTTGCTTATTCATCTCAGTCAGTTCTGTGTGGTGTGTTCAGTGTTATAGTGATAACAGTCTCGGGATTTAGGGAGGCAAATTACTACACTTGTCGGTCACGGTATTATTTGTATTGTAGGCATACAAAGTTTCTGGAACATCCACCCGTGTCTGGGTCTATGATTGGAGCGAGAGCGAGGAGAAATTCAAATTAATTACTTTTTCGAGGCGACAACGAAAACGAATCCATTTGAATATCTAAAATTGTTCCGCAGATTGTTCGTGCGGGTTGCTATGAATTTAATTGTTCGCCATAAAAAAGTAGAAACGTTGTGATTGTATCGTTAAAGTTGTTTTTAGTTTGAGTAGATTTTGTCGAGTTTTAAGTGTTTAGAGTTAATGGCTTAACGTAGCGGGGAGGGAATGAATTTTTTGTTTGTTTTCGGTTTTAAGTACGCAGAGGTTGTTTATGTAGTTCCACTATTTTATCATTTTATCATTGCAGAAATATTATTTGCCTAAACTATGAGGGACAATGTAAGGCTAAAATAGAGGGGCATTTGAGAATTTGATAAATAAAATTTAGGTAGCATCTATGTGGGATGATCAATTTTTAATTGATTTACTACATAAGTATATCTAGGACAAAACGTAACTGTTGAAAGCAGAAACTTCGAGGTGGAAAGGTAGTTTACCTACCTAGGGGTGAACATCAACTCCGCAAACGATATCTCAGTAAAAATAATCCAACGGTGATTTGTTTGGCAAAACAAATAGGTTCAAAGCTCATAAACTCAAAGGACGTAGTTTGAGCTCTATAAAACTCTGTTCCTGCTCTATGGTGCTGAGTGCTACACTATAAGCAGGAAAGGTGAGCAGATACTAAACACTTTTGGGAGAAAAATTATTCAAAGAATATATGGCCCAGTATGCGACCGCGAACTCTATAATCTATATGGATATAACCAAAAGAGCCAAAACACGTCGACTGCACTGGCCCGGCCACATCAGGCGAATGGATTATATTGCTCCAGCCAAGATGATCTTCAAATCGCAGCCCCCAAGTTCGAGACCGAACCTCCGTTTCAAGAACCGTGGTCTATAAAACTGGAAGCTGAAACTGAAGGCTGCTGGGTCTTTAGCAGAGATTCTCCACGGGTCGCGAGCCCGTTAACTAAGTATATCAATTATATACAATAATATTTTGGAAGGCAATCTGTAGGTAGACAATTTAACAACAATTTAAGACAATAGCCAACCCGGAAGGCACTGTCTTCAACAAATCTATCTAACTGTTGGGATATGCTGACAATATTAATATGATCGGTCGCTCATAGCGTAGAGGTTTTTGCAGCTATTAAAGCACAGACAAAGCTGTATGTGACATCAACAAACAAAAAACAATCTAAATACATTAGATCGGTCACAGCGAAAGAATGGGCAATAGTGTTCCATCCATGCCAGATCGTAGAGGATGAATAGCTGCCGTGTCGTCCGAGTCATGTGGCAAAATGTATCGTAAAGGCTTTGTTAATGGGCAAATTTGTCGCATTTGGACATTCGACAAGTTGTGTCACTTCTTGTAGGGGCTTTCCCACAAACAATAATTGGGCTAATTTCTTTGCATTGACAATCAATGAGTTATTATGTGCAAAACTCGAAATGGGAAATGTACAAAAAGATGCGAGGATGCACGCAATTGACAAAACCTTTGCACCTATGCATCTAATGGATATTGGGTCAAATATTGTAAAATGAGATGAGAAATTCAAAATTTAGATGAGTGGAGCATCCACAAAAAAACAACAAAAATACATAAATCTCAAAAAATTTTCAAATGTATAAGAAGCTCAATTTGTGAGGAACTGAAGCCGTCCATTGAACAGGGGTTTTAAAATATTGGAGGAAATATATTGAAATTGAATCAACTGTAGATTCAATCCAGCCTGTCTACTTCCCATGCAATTAGTATGGAGCAACATAAACATTTTTACATGGGAGGCAAAGACACGTTTTTTTTATTCATCACATTTGAAAATGCTATTTGTTACTGGAATGCTTCTTGAGTCCTCAAAATGGTTTTTGCATAGAATAGAATCAATTAATAGTGAAATGACAACATTCAGCTCTTGATCTACTGATAATAATAAGAGGCACATTCATATTCTATATTTATCCCGGTTGCATGAGGTTTTTATCCCTGAATGCAAATTAATTTCGCAATATTCATGCTGCTAGCCAATATTCATCGTACCTGTGTGGTAGGTACTCTTGTTCTACTTAAAAAGAATTTCGACTTAGACCAATCCAAAGCTGTTCGTATTATTTTTATGTGATCTAGGGGTTATATCATCTTGCCTTGAAACATCAGAATTTTTATTAGTTAAACTCATGTGAATTTCTTTCTTTTTTTCATTCTTCTGTCGGGATCAACAAAATACATTGGGGATGTTAAGAAGATTGTATGTCACTAAACAGCTTTTCAAAAATATTTTTTAGGTCGTGTTAACCATTAGGATTAAAAACGTTAGCATAGATTCTGTCTTTATTGTTAATAGCGATCATTTTGACGTCGCATTCAATAACTGCACAGAATTATTGCGCGATTAGGATTTAGAAGGCACGGGTGATCAAGCAACCTAAGAGTGAGAGGCACAGGAAAATCATTATGTCTACCCCAGAAATTTGGGTGCCTCGCGTTACTGCTTGGTAGGTTGTTCTAAAGGATTCTGCTATCAAACATTATTTTATGACGGTAGAACTAGATAGCAATTCGTACCCTCTTCGAAAACCCCAAAAAATGTGCAAGTGCCTATTTTTATTGTAAGTTTATATTGGAGTCAAGAAGTTTTCCATTCCTAAGCTCATACACATAAGTTTGGTATCCTTGCTATAACGTGGATGCGTTTTTGAGTCGCAAAATGAATCAAAAATTAATGGTGAGCAATTTATTTAAATCAGTTTTTAGGTTTTAAAAAATTTGATTTTCTCAAAAACGGCACCTACGATTTTGATGTAATTTCGCACATTGGACACCTTTAATATAAATGATCAACATACAAAAAATTATTAAAATCGTTTTAGCCGTTTTTGAGAAAACGAATTTTATTTAAATTTAAGAAAATCGTTATATGAAAAAAAAATTTAAAAAATCTAAGTATGCAGATTTGTTTGTGTTTATGGTATAAAAAAACTATTTTTTTTAAAGATCCCCTTATTAGTTTTCGAGATATTGTCAGTTTTATAAATTACCGTTAATCGATTTTTTTTCCAAAAACTGAGTATGCAGAATTTTTAACCCCATCCCCAACATCCTTAGTACAAAAGACCGAAATCCTTTGAACCACTTTTGAGAAAAATGGTGATAAGTGATTTTTACAAAAAAAATTGTGTGGCAGGTACCGTTATTTCAAAATATAAAGCAAAAAATAAAAATATATCCCAAGAACTATATATACTAAGTTTGAAGCAAATCCGTTGAACCGTTTCGCCATACGGCGGCCGGACAGACAAACAGACAGACCTACGGACAGCATTGGCGGATCCACTTTTTTGGACTTCTCTATAGTCGTAATATCATCCCTCATACTCAGTTTGAGTTCGAAATTTCCGCACGAGCGCAAAAACTTTCTCCTTCGTATACTAATCTATACGAGAAAGTTAAAAACTGTTTAATACGAAGAATTATAAAGTAAGGCGCGGTTCTCTTCAGTAGGCATTGGCGAATGTCAGTTGTGCGGAGCACGATAGGGCTAGCAATCAAACGATTAGAGATCACCTCTGCTCGTCTCTGCGATTGAATATGGAATGCGTATGCTTTTGCGAGTCTGAAGTTTACTTATAGCTTATCAAAGAAAAAACTGGAAAAATTTCAAAATTGCACATTTGCTGGGCCAGAGTTGAGTATTACCATCGCTGAAGTCGCAGTCATTTGATTTATTTTTTCGAATGGAATCAAAATACTTTACACCTGTAATTTTACTTCAATATTGAATTCCCAATCTTCAAGTCATTTGAAGCACTCAATTGACTTGAAGTAAATGAATGCAATTCTTTTTAATGCATCTCCTAAATTCATTAAATTCTTTCAGTCATTTAAACGCATTCGATTTCTTAAAATCATTTGGCTAGTTGAAGTCTTTTAACTCCAAGTCTGCACCTGACTAGACTAAACGACTTGTAACTTTTAGCCGGATCAGAAGGGGTTAGAAACTGCTTGCGCTTATAGACGAAACCTAGACATTCTGCATCGTTTGTGGCGACATCGAATTAGTGAACATTTTAATGAAGGTTGCCATGAACACACATACCGAGAATATAGATTCACGTTCAATGATGTAATATTGAAATTTTGCATTAATAATAGAAGACGTTTTGAAAGTATTCATTTCTATAGGGTCCGCCAAATCACTTTTTTTTTTAAACAGGGCGCAAAACATCGAGTGTAGCTTCGGCTGTGTGGCACGTAGCGCCGTCCTGTTGAAACCAAATGTTGCCAATATCCTCCTCTTCAATTTTTGTGAACAAAAATTCGTCCAACATGGCCCGATAACGATCGCCATTAACACTTAGCTCATGTCTGATTTGACACATAATTTCTTGTATCCTTCCGCTGAACGAATATGGTTGTGTATACGCTTGAACAACGAACAACGAACAACGAAAAACGAACAACAACAACAACAACTTGAACAACAACAAGGAGTGGCCGTTACAGACTGTAACGTTCAGCGGAAGGATACAAGAAATTATGTGTCAAATCAGACATGAGCTAAGTGTTACCATTCGCTAAATAAGCACTAGTTGAAAAAAAAAAGTTAGATGGCGGACCCTTTACAAGGTTTACCAAACCCCACACTACAATGCTGCTGTAACTGAGATGTGAGGGTGCAGTGCGCAGGGTTCAGTGCAGCAGTCAACACTGAGGGCACTGTCTTTAATGTTTTCAATAAAAACACAAATCTCTTCCAAGTTCCAAAACATCTGGCGGAGGTATTTCCACATTTTGATGTCAAACTCTGTATGGCGGTATAAGTATTTGACAGTGATCAATTGGTGTTGCCAATTAAGTAATGTTCTTTTAAAGCTTCTTTTTTTCAATTCCAAGAGAGATGTCATCGTTCATCTTATGAAGATTTATAGGTACCAACCAAGGTTTAGGCTCATGATGAAAGTTTCAAATCGGTGTTAATTTCTGCTTCGAACATGTTAGACATTACCTTCTGGGCAAAGGAATCAAACAAGAATGGTCAACTCCAAGAGCTCCAGAATAAAATTGGTTTAAAAAGGGGCAGAATAGGACAATAAACGAGAATTAAAAATTAATGTCGGAATGCAACTTCCATTCTATCTGTAGACAGAGGATACACATATTACAGAATACCAACTTGAACAATCGGTGAACTTCACATACGATCGATGGAGTAACTCTTATAAAAACGGCTAGGTTCGAAGACATCTTCCGAAAATCTTAGATTTTTGTATTTAAAGGAAAAGTAAAACTGTTAAATTTACCACATTTGGACGGGTTTTTGTTAAAATAAGTCTGTGAATCTAACAATTTTTTGGTATTTCAATTCTATATTTAACCGGGAGTTCTCATGAAGGGCCGTACTGAGTACTAGGTTTTGTAGAACTGTTTCCAGAGCAGCTTAACTCATAAGACGAATGCGAGCTTACTAATTTTAAAATAAGACGCCATTCTGTGACACTTTGACAAAATCAACTATCACCACAGAAATTGCAATCACAAGAGAAGGAGAAAAGAAATGTTAAGATCGATCGAGTCATTGCAGCTTAGACCGATCTCAAGTGTCTATATTATACTTAATCCCAGTTCAGATTCATAATTGAAGGTTCTGAGATCTCGCTCAACGATAAAAAAAAGGTGTGATTACATATCGTCACCTTTTATGCCAGAAACATGAATGTGCAAACATGTAAATGTTAGCCCTATGAACTAAGTCCCAACTAGAACTAACTCCCACTAGCCAAAATGAACTAAGTCGCAGAAAATTTCGGATTGAGGTCATATGAACTAACTCCCACGATTTTTAGGAACTAAGACCCAACTAAGTATGAACAAAGTCCCAATATGAGAAGGAAAACATATTATTTATTAGTTCATAAAGAACTAAGTCCCAAATGAACTTAGTCCCAAATTATTTAAAACAAAACGAAGCCCGGCAGGCCTTATTTCGCAGTAGTCATTGACATAAGATCACACAGCTCATGAGGTCTTATTTCCACTTAAAAATGGATCCAAGAACTTGTTTGACTGGCTATACTTTCTTGTTGCGTGCTCTTCATTGAAAGTTCTCTAAGCTTATAAAAAAACATTTATTTGGTGAGACATAATTTATGTTCCTGCGCCATAATCAGCTCCTTTTGAAAAGGTAAATATTATGATAACGAAACTATTTTGAAAACAAATAAATCGTGTGCAGTCTAGGAGAAACTGACCCCCCTTTGCTAGGGGTCATTGTTACGTTTGATAATGGAACTTTACAGTTTACATACACTCAATCTCGCACTTACTCCAAATCCAACGGTTGACCCCAAGCAGAGGCGTTGCCGCTATTTATATCTGATACATAATGCACAAAATCTACAAACCGTATTTATATGCCTGATCCATTACCATTCCTACAAATTAATAAAATACAATTTTTTTCCAAAACGAACTAACTCCCACTTTCAACAGAACTATTTTTTCTTCGAAACAAGTTAAATGAACCAACTCCCACTTTCTCAAATTGGGACTTGTTCATATTGAACTACGATTTATCTCGCAAACATACAGTATTGTGCAAAACCTAAGCAACTTTTCCTACTCTCATGTAAAGAGTTGTCTCCCACTTTTAAAAATACTTCCCGCTAAACTGTAAATATATTTATTTACATATTTGCATGTGTCCTCAAAATCACCCAAACAAAGTTTTTAATTTTCATTTATTAACAGTTAATAAAAAAAATAAATCAAAATCAGTTAAAAAAACAGCTGTGCAAAACTTAAGCAACTTCGAGTTTGCTAAAACAGTTCTTGTTATTACCACAAATTTAACGGAATTTTTAAAGTAGGTTTTTCCGTGACGCAATGTGTCAAGTTAATTTTGCTCAATTGTGGGTAGATATTGCGATCGGGTAGTCATTCACAGTCATTTTCAATATGTAGCGCGCTAAATATGAAAAAAACCTTCAAATTAAAAATAATTAACCTATATAAACAAAGTGTATCACAGTCAAAAATTGCAAAAATATACGGAATTAATAAATCCATAGTTTCACGTTTGATTAAAAAATAAAAAACTACTGGTAGCTTAGAAAATAATAATGTAGGAGGAAGGCCGCGTAAAACAAATGTTCGGGAGGATAGGAAAATAGCGAGATTAATCAAAAACCCTTTATTTCCTCTCGGGAAATATTGTCGACTTTGAATTTGAACGGTGACTCAAGTACGGTTCGTAGACGGGCTCTTGAAGCTGATCTTAAAAGTTATTCAGTGTTGAAGAAACCTATGCTTACGAAGAAGCATGTACAGAAAAGGTTTATTGATAAAATTGTTTTTTGAATTGAAATAATCTTTTCTTTAAAACACTTTAAAGGTTGAATTTTGCTAAAAAATATATTAATTGGTCAGTCGGCAAGTGGAAAAGTGTGTTATTCAGTGATGAATGTAAATTTTACCTGTGGAACGCTGATGGCATACAATACGTTAGGCGTACGCCCAAGCAAAGACTTAATCCACGCTTCTGTAAAAGTACACTGAAGCATGGGGGTGGAAGTGTTATGATATGGACATGCTTTTCTGGTTATAGTGTTAGTCCTTTTCATGAAATAGGGGGCATAATGGATCGTTTTGTTTACAAGGATATTTTGGAAAATGTGATGCTGCCGTATGCCGAATGGAATATTCCACTTTCTTGGGTATTCCAACATGACAACGACCCGAAGCATACTTCAAAAATGGTCAAGGAGTGGCTAACAGACCATCGGATTGAAGTTCTTGATTGGCCTGCACAGTCGCAGGATTTGAATCCGGTTGAAAATTTATTCGGGATTCTTAAACGTCGCGTTGGAACATTACGGTGCAAAAACCAAATGCAGTTGATAAATTTATTGAAAATACAGTAATACAGTGGGAAAACATACCAGCAGCTATTATTTCTAATTTAATTGAGTCGATGCCTCGTAGATGTGCTGAAGTCATAAAAAATAACCGATATTATACAAAATATTAAAAGAGTTGCTTAGGTTTGAACTGATTTTGATTTATTTTTTTTTAATTACTGTTAATAAATGAAAATTAAAAACTTTGTTTGGGTGATTTTGAGGACACATGCAAATATGTAAATAAATATATTTACAGTTTAGCGGGAAGTATTTTTAAAAGTGGGAGACAACTTTTTACATGAGAGTAGGAAAAGTTGCTTAGGTTTTGCACAATACTGTATGAACTAAAGCCCACTGCAAAATTGGTGGGACTTAGTTCATTTGGCTAGTGGGAGTTAGTTCCACTTGAGACTTACAAGGGGAGTATCAAACTTGGAAATTACGGATTCCGATAATTTTTATATATGTTGTAGGGCAGCTTCCCCTGACTAACATTCTCGAAAAGCGGGGAGAAGTGCGTCTTACCCTTTTACCATGTTAGTCAGGGTAAGCTGCCCTACAAAATATATACAAATTATCGGAATCCGTGATTTCCAAGATAGATACTCCCCTTGCTTTTGAAAATCACGTTAATATGTTAATTGCTCTCATAGAATTAAATGGTCTGGTTTCTAAAAAATTGTAAATAATTATGCCTTCTAGATTTTGGTAAAACATAGAACTACTAAAGGTTAATCAAACCAACCGATTAACTAGAAATTGGAAAATTTGCACATGCATGCTTCTAAAATGTCAATTCTGACGCAAACGTATTTTAAAAATAAACATCCCGAAAATCATTGCCTAAAATTTTCACATTCACATTCACATTGACTAAACCAACCAACCCGCTATCGCTAATGATCGTCATTTTTAGTTTTACATAAAATTCTTGACGTCATCAAAAATACAAATGTTAATAAAATATTATTTATATTGCTTCTTAATCCTTTCCATTTGTGACGATAATAAAAATAATAAATTAAAACTATATACCTACTTCAGTTTTATCGACAAAGAAATAAAAGAACATGTTCAACAAGTTCAATTTCAATGTGTGCCATTGTCAGTAGAACCAAAAAATTGATACATCTGAAACTATGCCCGAATACTCGAAAGAACTTAACAAATGTTCTTTTAATTAATTTGTTTAATAGGTCTTAGGTATTCTTTTGAATGGCTTTTGTTGGAAAATATTTAAAAAGTTGTCCTACTTGTTTCCCAAAATGAAATGCTGACACATTAACTCTCGCAAAAGATGAGTGTATTTCTGTATTGTGCGTTTCAAGTTTCGAATAAAAAATTAAATATATTCACCAATAATCTATAATCTATTACTTAAATTCATTTTATTACTCCATTATCTATTCACATCAATGGAAACTATAAAATATGCTAAATGCATTCAGACTTAAGCGTTAATTAGAAGACTTTAATGCCACCAAACTTCTTCTTTCCCACGAAATTATTCTATCTACAAGCCACGCTCCTAAGGATTGATTGTCATGCAAAGAACAGAGATTATGACAAACACACGTGTTGAAAAGAAAAAACTCTATCAATTAATTTTCAAACAAAAAATGCAGATAATTAATTTTAATGTATCTGATCTGCCGCACACGTCTTATGCAAAACGCCAAACTGTCTACAGTTTCAACGATTCGTATAAACGAGTCAAACTTTGATAAATCACTTGCATTCACTTCGCCCTCACTCGGCAACGACCACTTTGTAGCCTCATCTTCAGATACATATGTATCTGGCCATAACCAATTAAAAATCGGACAATAGACATTTAATTCTGTTTAAACCTTTCTCGCGCTCCTACTCCAAATCATTGCCCATTCACCATTGATGATACTTCATTAAGTGGTGAATGAACCCGACGAGTTGTGTTAAGATATACAAATTGAGAGAGCTGTAAAGTGTTCACAGAACTGGTTGTTAATGTTAGCTCATAAGAGCAGCTTCCCGATTAGGGCGGTGTAATAGATTTACACTGGAACGTCTTCCTCAATAATATGAAACTGGTCATGCCGGGGTTACATAATTCACGAAGATGGTTCTATTGGGCGGGAACACGTGTTCAAGATCACTTTCACAGGTTGAGGCCAACAACTAGTGACGGCTTTCTTAAGTGACTTAGGAAGCCAAAATAAATATTTCTCTACCACACTCCCGTGAGTATGCAAATAATCTAGATTACTCCAAAATCTAAAAGTTGTGTATTTACAAACAACACCTAGTATATATGATTGACCGCCTGGCTCAGTGAAAAAGACATTTAAAGTGGCAACCGGTTATTTGATTCAATAATTAGGTTTTTTCTATTTTGTTGCCAAAGAACAATTCGCGGAACTCGCATATAAATAGTTGAGAAGATTCTAAGGTACCATCATTCGCTGAACTCTCTTCCTAGAGAATTATAGTACAGAAGGATGGTAAGTGGAACTCTTAAGAACGGGGATTATCACAGTCCTTACAAAAGAAAAAATATAAACTAAATTGTATCCTTTTGTTTTTTGTTTTAGAAATTCTTCGTCGTAGCATTCGCATTTATTGCCGCTGCCGCAGCAGCTGGCGTATCCACTGAATACCTGCCACCAGTACAGGAGGCCGCTGTTCCAACCCAGGAATACTTGCCCCCAGTATCTTCGGTTGCTGTTGCTCCAGAGGAGCCCACAATCCTTGCTGATGATGGATACCGTTACAAGACCGTCAAGCGTTACCGCTTGAGACATCGTCGTGATGTTAACGAACTCCCATCCAACGATTACTTGCCCCCAGTTGAGGAAGCTCAAGTCGTCATCCCACAGGAAGAACAAACCGTCTTGGCTGATGATGGTTACCGTTACAAGACCGTCAAGCGTTACCGTTTGAGACATCGTCGTGATGTTAACGAACTCCCAACCAACGAATACTTGCCCCCAGTTGAGGAAGCTCAAGTCGTCATCCCACAGGAACAACAAACCGTCTTGGCTGATGATGGATACCGTTACAAGACCGTCAAGCGTTACCGCCTGAGACATCGTCGTGATGTTAACGAACTCCCATCCAACGAATACTTGCCCCCAGTTGAGGAAGCTCAAGTCGTCATCCCACAGGAACAACAAACCGTCTTGGCTGATGATGGATACCGTTACAAGACCGTCAAGCGTTACCGTTTGAGACATCGTCGTGATGTTAACGAACTCCCATCCAACGAATACTTGCCCCCAGTTGAGGAAGCTCAAGTCGTCATTCCCCAGGAACAACAAACCGTCTTGGCTGATGATGGATACCGTTACAAGACCGTCAAGCGTTACCGTCTGAGACATCGTCGTGATGTTAACGAACTCCCATCCAACGAATACTTGCCCCCAGTTGTTCAGGAAGCTCCAGTCGTCATCCCACAGGAAGAACAAACCGTCTTGGCTGATGATGGATACCGTTACAAGACCGTCAAGCGTTACCGTTTGAGACATCGTCGTGATGTTAACGAACTCCCATCCAACGAATACTTGCCCCCAGTTGTTCAGGAAGCTCCAGTCGTCATCCCACAGGAAGAACAAACCGTCTTGGCTGATGATGGTTACCGTTACAAGACCGTCAAGCGTTACCGTTTGAGACATCGTCGTGATGTTAACGAACTCCCATCCAACGAATACTTGCCCCCAGTTGTTCAGGATTTGAACATCTCTTTGGCTCCTGAATTATCCGCCGTTTTGGCCAATGATGGATACCGTTACAAGACCGTCAAGAAGTACCGTCTGAGACGTCATTAAGTATACTGCGTTATAACAGTAATATATTTAGAAAATGTTAAATGACTACGAATAGATAAATTAACGATCAAATAAAATCAAATTGTAATTAAAATTTCAAGGACTTTTTTCTTAATAACATTGAAACATTGAATAATTCTTAAAAGCTTTAAGGTTTATAGATTTTCTCAGTTGTAGTCGAAAGATATGTTTGAATTCTTTGTTCAATTCTATGAGCTTCAGAAACCAGAAACGCGTAAAATCAGAAACCTTCAGTTCGTTGTTCGACTGAACTTATTCGATTGAGTGGGTATTAAATATGATAATAATTATTAGTATAAGCAACTGGTTGACTGACATTGTTTTATGGTAACAGCGATTCCAAGCTGATTTGCATTTGGATTTGAATATCTTATTCCTAGTTTCGAGCGTAGTTTCTAGGAACTAACCAAAAATAGATGCGATTACTCAACATAGTCAATGGTCCGATGCTGGCAACGATATTTTAAAAATACATTTTTGGAAAAGCAGCCGAGCAGTTATGCAAATGTCATTCTGCACGAGTGGTAAATGTCATATTAAAAATCTTTAGTTGCAGTTGAATTTTCTGTATCTTTGTCTATCATAATGATTTCCACGATTCCAAAGACGTTTGCGTCAAAAAGACAGCTGCATTATTCCTTAAATGAAATTTTCAAATACATATTAATATATAGTTAACCATTACACATGGGGTGATGACATCAATCAACGTGTGGAAGAGTAAGAAAGATAAAGACCGAAAGATGTCCCTAAAATGGAATAAAGCGTCTACACCGCAATTGTTCGGCAGGCGCTCACAAACGGTTCGCAATGTTGGAAAATGTACAAAAAGTGTGAGTGCAAATTTAGAGTAGACGCTACTCATGCCAGCAGGACTAATTAAGTTTGTTCTGATTAGAAGCTCAAAGACCTATAGCTTATGTGCACATTCTCCTACCGATGAGTGTGAGAACCCTAGTAAGGAGAAGTTCTATTTCATCGACGCATTCTGCGGAGTCTGTCCGGAAGTACGATGACAAAGTCGTTCTCGGAGATTTCAATCCTTAAGTCGCAGGTTAGTTGGTAAGCATTTCTGTACCAAAAAGGCTAACTGATTTTGCAGCAGATTGTAATACGGTGATTAATAGCACCCGGTTCCCATGGCTAACGATCCACACAGCAAGCTAACGGCTCCAGACTGTAAGACCACCGGCCAATTCGACTATGTGCTAATCGATGCAAGGCACCCTTCTAGGCTCTTGATCGTGAACACTTACTTACGTACTTACTTTGACACATAGTTTTGTAACACCCCTTAATATTTTTCGTTGACCCCTAAAAGTATATAGGCTTTTTATTAGCACCAAAACCTAAAACTATTGGAAGTTGAAATTTGGACCACATACTCCCCAGAGCTCCGAAATGGTTTAGTGTAAAACAAATGTTTAATATGCCCACTGCCACGCCCATCATTTAGAATAAACCGCTTAATTAAGAGATATAAAGTGTTTGAATTCCTTCATAAAGGTCATAATATGCGAGGAAAATGCTTGGAGCAAGCGTTTCGAGAATTTAAATTTTTATATGTTCGTGAAAGTGCTTGCAGTTAGCAGTCATACTATGCGAGCAACGTACTTGCTGCGAGCACTTTTCGGGTAGTCACATCATGCGAGCTTCGGAGCTTCGGTGATTAAGAGCTTAGATATTTGGCACTCACCACATCAAGATTCACTGTATTTAGCTTTTCGAACAAGTGAAAGAGAAACATGAGTTCAAGCACAACACCTTAAGTGCGACTTGGCTATCACTGAAATGCTTGCACGAATTAGTCACACTATGCCAGTGTTTCTGGCGCAAGCGTTTGCATGCAAACAATCGCTTGCGTGCAAGAACTTTTCAGGCCGTCATACTAAGCAAGTTTTGTTCGCAGCAAGCATTTTACATGCTGTAAGCACTTTTCTCACTTAATGTGACGGCACTTTAAGACCCTGGCTACGCGGATATGGTTTGGAAGCGAAGCGCTCATGCCCACGCCAAGAATTGAACTTGCAATCTACCCTTTTCTTTCTGACTCACATAAAATCTACCTGTCTCGTGCGCCATGCCGATAAATTCGCAGAACGTGTAGCCTGTGTCGTATGAAGTGTTTTTCACAAAAAGGTTTTTTCCTAGAAACGATAAAATAATGTGTAACAAGATATTTAGGCAATATTTTTTATAGAATGAATAAAATGAACTAAAATACCATCCACCTTTCTGCCGGACTGTAGGTTCCTTATATTGTTCCTAGAGTTTTGAACTATTTCAAAGGTTGGGTATTTGTAAAAGTGGCTCACAGTGTTCTCCTCTGAATACAATAATATGTTTTTGTTTTTCTAAATAAGCTATCCAAATTTGTTTCATCTTCATTAGTTATCATAATTAGTTATCCTACCAGCTAAGATAATATGCCAAGTGGATGCTTAATTGGTCACTTTCCACAGAAAACTAGTTAAAATTGACATATATTTTGCCCAAATGACCCCAAATAACCAGGCAAATTCTGACAAGATTAAATTGTCATTGGGTCATTCAGTGTAATCAGAAGAAATGTACGTTTGTCACAAAATTGCTTGTAAAACCATATTCAATCTACTGAGTTTTTGAGGTAGTGTATTCAAGCATACGCGGGAAATTCGATAAAATGTGGCGGTGTCGTTATGTTTTAATAAACATTTTTGTATTTAATTTGTAAAAATTGCAATATTATTTAATTTATTCTAAGTTCTACTGATTATCTGGAGAAGACCAACTACCTAAGGAAAGATATTGTTGGTTTACCGCAGGAGAAGCCATTCATTTGATTTTATATTGAAATTTAATTCTATGTCATACAGTCTAATCACGAAAGAGTTTTCAAAAGCTCAACATGTGACCTATATGACTACCAGAGATTAAAACAAAAGTAATATGTATATTGCTAGAACAGTATGTTTGTATGGTCAATTTAATGGATAATTCTTTTATAAATTTATGATCTTATATAGAACAACATTGCATATAGTCTAATCATAGCAAGTAATACATAACTAAAGTAAGTCAATTTGTTACATTGTAATAATTCATTGCTGTCGAGCATCTATTTGGATTATTTGGAACTTTGATTATTTTTTTTGTATTTTGAAAAATTATATTAAATGTGTCCAATATATGAAATTACATCAAAATCGTAGGTGCCGTTTTTGAGAAAATACGATTTTTCGAAACATTAAAAGTGTTTTAAATATATTTATCACCATTCACTTTCGATTCACTTTGCTATTCAATAACGCATCGAGTTTCGTATGACACAGTTGGGCACTTAATTTTTTTTAAGAATTTATAAATATTACAAGCTATCACTTGTTTGTATATTTCTGGGGGATCTGGCTAAATTTTAAAAATCGAAAAAACCAAAACATTTTCCCTAAAACACACCAATTACCCTGCAAAAGGCAGAAAGGCGTTTGAAGTTTGTACCGTCTATTTCCTCTAAAGCTTCGAAGAAGTATTTCCCCAAGAACTTCCTAAGACTCCGTGAAATTGCCTTGGAATCACACAATTGTGCGGTATATCCTCAATAGCCTGAAGATCGCCACAGAATCTGCAGATATCTGTATCTGCCAGCCCGAGCCTTTTTGCATGTTTTCGCAACATGCATTGCCCTGTCAGGACTCCTACTAGTATTCTTAGCTTATCCCTGCTAATTTTTATAAATTCCTTCCTGGACCTCTTACAGTCGAGAAGTAGCCATAGAGCTTTTGACACCGAGTGTCCCTCAAGACTTTTCCACCATAGTTTGGCAGACCTAATTGTATTTTCCTCCATCATGCCTCATCTGCATTTGCGGAGCCGCCTTGAGGACAACTAGAACCTCTGATTGAAAGACGCCGCTTGTAGTCTTATAGATTCCCTCAGTTCTGGATCTTTTCAGAAGATCCCAGACCCTGTTCCCTCTGTCGTTTTCGAACCATCTGCAAAAATTGCAATTTCATTTGTTTTGATAACTGCATCTCTTTGCCAATCCTCCCTATCCGGATATTACGAATGTCGAAGTCGACTAAGGGGGGATTTCATGCGTTATGATTGGATTTCCTTGCAGTAGCTTCGAAAGGACCGTACTATGTCCTAAGCTATTCCTCTGTTTGTTTTGTTTTCCTAAGTTTGACTCACTTAGACCTAAGTAAAGTCCATTGTGATACCACGTGGGTCTAAAGTTCCTGTCTACTCGTTGAACCAACTTAAGCTTTTTATAATGCGTAATAGACGTTTTTTGTCGGTCGAATTTAAATCGTTAAGATCATTGAAGAAGTAAGCTCCTAGATGGAAATTTCGCCTAGGCCAAATCTGCTTCGTCGTCAGACAGGTAGTACCGCCTTTCCATCTGTGATTTGTTTTTCTATTGCATCCAGTTTCAATAAGAGTTTGCATGTGGCAACTGGTATGCCTAAGGAGCCTATTTCAGGTTTGGCGAGTTCGCCAGCCTTGCAGTTACCCGGAAAGCCTCTATACCCCGGCATCCAGCACAGGTGAATGTTGAACTGCTCAGCCATCTCCTTTATAGATGATCGGCAATCTAGGGCTACTAAGGAGTTAATAAAGACGAAGTCCAGGCACTTGATGGCCGCCTGGAAGTCCGAAAAAATTCGGATGTCCTTTCCGGATACCAAGTTCTATTTGAGCCAGGACAAGACTTCCTTTATCGCCATAATTTCCGCTTGGAAGACACTGCAATGATTAGGAAGACGGAAGGAGAGACTAAGATTTAGTCTGTCTGAGAAGACACCTCTACCAACCCCATTATTTGTTTTTGATCCGTCCGTATAAAATGGATTGATTCTTCCTCCAGCAAGGCGACGTCCTTCTAAAAGTATCTGGGGGAATGGATAGCTGGAAGTTGTGGTATGGTGTAGTCTATATTCCTAGGAAGGATTCTGAGTGTGTTCAGAATTGCAGAGTGGCCGATTTAATTTTCGGTCAATTGAGAGGCTTATTTGAGGCGAATAGCCGTGGTAGCAGCTGTCTGTCTGCTAAAAATGTCAATGGAACGAAATGCCTAGTGCAGCTGAGGGAGTGGGTCGAAGTGCTCCACTTATGCATAGACAAGCTGATCTTTGGACCTTGCATAGTTTGTCGCAATTAATCGCTTTCTCTAAGGCACTCCACCAGATAATCATTCCGTATGTTAGTATCGGTCTTACAACTGAGATGTATAGCCAGTGAGTGATTCGGGGTTGTAGTCCTCACTTTTTACCAAAAGCTTCTTTGCAAGAAAAGATGGCTACCGTAGCTTTCCTAATCCTTTCTTGTATATTCGATTTACAGTTGAGCTTCTTATCCAAGATGAGACCTAAGTATTCGGCTTCGTCTGAAAAGACTTAGCTGGTACCTCTACTTAAGGGCGGGTCGACATATGGGATTTTGTATTTCCTATAGTAAAGAGGACGAGATCAGTTTTGTGGGGTTTGACCCCTAGACCACAAATATCAGCCCACCTTGTTGGCATGTGAAGAGCATTTTGAAGGAGTTCTTTTAAAGTACTTAGGTCTTTCCCCGATACGGCAATAGCAACGTCATCTACATAGGTCACTCTGCAGCCCTCTCCTTCCGGGCTATCAAGCATTTTGTTCACCACTAGATTCCAAATAAGTGGGGATAGGACTCCTCCTTGCGGAGTTCCTCTGCTGACAGATCTTCTAGCAGAGGTCACACCCAGTTTTGAGTTAGTAGTAGATTAATGAACTCGCTAAGTGTGCCATCTACTTTTAGATCCGACAGTGCAGTTGAGATCGCAGCTGGGTCAACGTTGTTAAAAGCGCCTTTTAACAACAAAATTTTGTTCAGTGATGAGGCCCATTTTGAGTTGAATGGCTAAGTCAACAAGCAAATTTGCCGCATTTGGAGTGAAGAAAATCCACATGAGACCCTTGAAACGCCATTACATTCACAAAAACTGACTGTTTTGTGTGTTCTATGGGCTGTGGAGTCATTGGGCCATACTTCTTCCGAAATGATGCTGGAGAGTTAGTTACCGTCAATGGAGACCGGTATGGAGCCATGATAACCGACTATTTTGTTCCCGAATTGGATGTCATGAATGTGCATGAGATGTGGTTCCAACAAGACGGCGCTACATGCCACACAGCGCACGTCACAATCGATTTATTGAAGGAAACACTCGATGAGCAGATAATTTCGCGGAATGGAACTGTCAATTGGCCACCAATATCGTGTGATTTGACACCATTGGATCATTTTCTTTGGGGACATGTGAAGTCGCTTGCCGATGCCAACAAACCAGAAACGTTAGGAAGCCAACATTCGTGGCGTTATTGCCGATATGCAGCCCCAAATGCTTGAAAAAGTAATGACTTGTCTTTATTCGAACCAGCCGCGGAGGCCACATGCCGAAATCATATTAATGGCATAAATTTTATCCTGCCAATAAAGCCAATTTGATGGACATTAAAACGATTTTCCTGTGTTTTATTTCAATTTGAAGTTGTACACCTCTAAAAAAAGATCCTGTAACTTATTCACTCTTCAATTGATGTAATAATAGTTCGCTCCAGGTCATTTTGGTAATTGAAATATAGCAAAACACCTGCCTACACCTTTGTGATTATTTAAAAACAGATAAAATATTTTTTCAAATACGATTGATTGATGTAAACTTTTGTTTTATCCGCTCTATTGTAATTAGGTGACACCATGATATATGGAGTATTGTTAAATGCGAAAATCATTTACATAAATAAATACTGTCACAGAAAATTTGGTTAACATAATTTCTCTAATATAATGATTAATTAACACTCTCAGGTGTCGACAGATGAGGCAACATCAAAACCGACGTGACAAACTTGAGGCACTTTTAAAATATGACCCCAATAGTGTTGCTAAAAATAAATTGCATATAAATATGTCCATAAATCAACTGGAGTCATCATTCAGGTATAACAACTTCAACTCATCGATAGTAACAGCCATTTCAAGAGACAAATCCAATCTAATTATGGTAAGTTGAATGAATAGTCCCTTTTGAGTAAAACAAATCTAAAGGATTACCCATTTCGCTTGAAGAAAGTGTCTATTTTAGCATTCTTGGTGGTGATGACCGCAACAATAGTCGCTGCTCTGCCATCGGATCACCTGTCAGTTGTGCAAGAAATTGAGCATTCGGCACCAGAAATAGAAGAGCAACCTCTTACTTTAGCTGATGATGGCTATCGCTACAAGACAGTAAAAAAGCTTCGTCATAGGCATCGTCGTGATATCAGTGAAATCTCTGACGAATACAAGTTACCATCTGAAGAGGTTGCATTCGAGCATGTAGAAGAAGAACCTACTATTCTGGCTGATGATGGATATCGATACAAAACTGTAAAGAAGCTCCGCTTGAGGCATCGCCGTGATGTTGGTCATGTAGAGAGTGAGTATGGAACACCAGTTAAAGAAGAAGATCTGTCATTGGAAGGTACACTCCTTGCTGATGATGGATATCGTTACAAGACTGTCAAGAAGCTTAGACATCGTCGTGATGTTGGAGAACTTTCCAATGAGTACTTGCCACCTGTTGAGGAAGAAGCAGTTTTGGAAAGCATTCCTGAGGAATCATCGTCTGACGATGGGTATCGTTATAAGACGGTTAGGAGGCTAAAGTATCGTCACCGTCACTAGGGTTTAAGGGGTTTGTTATTGCAACATCAGTTAATAATATTACCTGTTGGCTGTTTAGTATTTGTTACAATGTTTGAATATACCAAATAAATAATTGTTTTTTAAGTCACCGTTTTTGTATTCTCGAAAAGTAATTTCAACAAATAGTATTTTTAAAATAAATCGAAACGGCTCCTAAGATTCAAGCGGTTGCGGCATTGCGTTTATGGTTGCGGTTGTTCCATATGATAAACGTATAGGTATGCTTGGCAAAAGGACTTTGAAGGAGACTATAGAGAAGTCCAAAAAAGTGTGTCCGCCAATGCTGTCCGTCGTTCTGTCTGTCTGTCTGTCCGGGCGCCGTATTGCGAAATAGTTCGACAGATTTGTTTCAAAGTTTCGTATACAAAGTTTTTGGGGTTACATCTTAGGGCATCTTTTATATTTTTTGCTTTATCATATGAAATAACGATTTTTGGTGGACGTCACTTATCACTGTTTCCCTATAAAATGCTTTCAATGATTTTGGTTTTTTTTGTACTAAAGGCACTTAGCATGCATGCGGGTCCAAAAATACAGCTTACTCAGTTTTCGGCAAAAAAAATCGCATAAGTGCAATTTATAAAACCGCCAATATCTCCAAAACTAATAGAGGAAATTTCGAAAATTTTTACGGTTTTTCTTATAATCTTAAGTTGAAGAAGTCTTAGTACTTGAAATATTTTTTTTTCATATAACGATTTTTTTAAATTTAAATTAAATTCGTTTTCTCAAGAACGGCTCTAACGATTTTGATAAATTGTTGTATTTTGAAAAAGTGTAGAATGTGCGAAATTACATCCGAAACGTAGGTGCCGTTTTTAAGAAAATAACATTTTTCAAACCCAAAAATGTGATTAAATGTTACCATTCATTTTGAGGGGATTTGAAAATGCACATCATGTAGCTAGAAGGTTTTGTAGGATGCATTCGTGCATTTTGAGTAATTTATCAAAAGTGAGTGTGGCAAAAGTATATATTGCGAAATTTGTCAAGGAGGACATTGTCTTTACTTTTCGCCAAGATTCTAAACCTAAATACGTGGCTATTAAATTCGTTAAATCTTAAAAACTGAATTCCCTGAGCCCTAAAAATAGTCCACCCCAAAAAATATTTCAAAGACGTTTCTAGATTTTCGTTGTAAGAACTATTTTCGTCACTAAAAAAAAATAATATTCCAGCTTTTCGGCTTAAATTTACAAAATGCTAAGCTGTTGCAAAATAATTTTAAAACATTTTTGTCGTATAAGCTTGTGAATCCGCCTTTGCGGTTGTTCTAAAACAGGCAATTGTCTTACATTAAAAATTGTCTTAGACTTCTATTTCCCATCGACACGTAAAACTTCACATTGATATTTCTATGTATTCAGTTATAGAGTTCTAGCCCTTAATATATAAACTAGCTGAATGCCCGGCCTAGCCCGTTATAAAATAAATTATTTTTACTATCCAACTAAATATTAACTATTTTAAGTCAGAAAATATTTCTAAGCGACCTACTTTATTGTTCTCCGATTAAAATGACACATTGCTTTCTTTGCATTGTAAATATGAATATTTTGTGTAAATTCTCCGATTGATATTATTATTATTATTTATTAACCCTTTGGAAAACTTAAAATAATATTATAAACGGGCATAAGCCTCCCTCAAGTGTCACCATTGTTGTTTATTATGTGCTACATGTCCTTTTTGCTCTTTTTATTACGTCAGTCCACTTTTTTGTTTCCTAATGTTCGTAATCCTTTGTAGTCTCGAGATTTTTAATGTTGACCGCTCCATCGCTCTTTGACATACTTGAAGTATTTTAGCCGCTTTTGTATTTATTCGATTGTATTTATTTCCATGTTTGTGCACCGTATGTCATGACTGGAAGTATTCGAACAAATATTTTTTTGAATCCGGCCATATATTAGAATACAGAATTGGTTTCAGATTTCAATACTGTTTCCAACTATTCGTTATTCTTCTTTCAATTTCTTTGTCTATTGTTTTTAATTCAGTGTCTGATGTGCCTATTAGTGTAACTTCGTTGCCAAATTTTAAATTATGATCCTCATCTTACTCCAGCTTAAGCGTTTGAGATATCCATCCAATACAGTTGCAAATAAAGCTCCCTGGCGGACTCCCCTCATCAATTGGAAATTAACTCAATCGAAACCTACGAACTTATTCGTATATAAGCCAAAGGTCCTAGAGCATGCCGTTACAGCGATTTTGACTGATTTGCAAATTTAACATTATAACCACGTTTTTCGTTTCTTCTCCGGCATTACATTTTCCTTTTTTAACGTTACACTTTTTCGTCACTAATTATGTAAAATAATTCACAAGTAAATTTTTATTTATTTATTACAAACTGATTTCCAACCAAATCACGTTTTCAATTTCTTATTTATCCCCAGCCTATTTTGTCATAGGCACTTCCTTTATTAAGGTATGAAAATCAATAATGTCGTGCCCCTTTTGCAAGCGATGTTAACAGCGCTACATTTAGCCTCGATTCTGCATTATTAAAATAATGTTTTCAGTACTTGAATCTCGATGGCGCTATTGATGACTAAGAATGGATCCTTTATTAAGGTGCGATCAGGCGGTCATCTAAACTTGTCATCCGGATGACATGCTGACCACTTTAGGATAAATTCTACGTCATAATGACATCAGGGTGTCATCTGGATGACAAGTTTGGATGACCATCTGATCGCATCTTCAGCAGGTATACACGCTATCCATTTAGTACATTAAAAATATAAGTTATAATATCGAAAAGGATTGGAACATGGATAAGCAAACCCATTATATAACATGGAATCATGGATCTATTTTTAGCAGGTACATAAACCTTCTATCATTTATAGAGAAAATATAGGTTATTGTTGTTGAGATATCCACAAATACTTTCATATAGATGGCGCTGTATAATTA
The DNA here is from genome assembly GCA_963576555.1 of Ferdinandea cuprea. Classification (NCBI taxonomy): domain Eukaryota; kingdom Metazoa; phylum Arthropoda; class Insecta; order Diptera; family Syrphidae; genus Ferdinandea; species Ferdinandea cuprea. Next base: position 24,271,324 of record OY754960.1, read on the forward strand.
AAGTGCTTATAAGTTGCCTCGGCCTTGAAACTAAGCCATGATTATACCAAATTTCAGCTTTGTAGGCCTTACGGTTTCGGAGTAATTTTGGGTTCGACGGAAACTCAGTGCGGAGGACAAAAAAATTGACTTGAATATTTTCTGACATAAGTCTCCTAAAGAGGGTAATAGTTTTATTTTAAGATCAATCAATTCGAATTATGAATCGTGAGTAGTCTCGAAAACTCCTAAAGGGGCTGGGGCTTATTTAAACAACTTCCGTAAGAGTGCATCTAAAGAGACAAGCAATCAGAGGATAAAAGCAACTCAGCTATTTCACCCGACTATAACTCCACGAAAGCGACTTTTGAGCGCCAGGCTAGAGTTCCTTTTCAGAGCGGGTTTATGTTAGGTTGCTACCATTATTACTGGCAGCTTGCTTCCTGTCATAAAAAGTTTAATATTTGCGTAAAATTGTCAAGAAATTCCTAGGAAAAATTTATACAAGATACTCCAAAACAGTTATATGCAAAACTGTTGTCCAGAAATTATGGACGCCTGTCCTCAACATAGCTGATGTGGAGAACGACTATTTTTGAAATATGAATAGCAAATACTCGCATCGTATCAAAGCTTATTTAGAGGCTAATCTCGTCAGCAATCTAATTACACAAAATACCATCCAATTTTCTTATTGTTTATGACCCTTTAAATGTCATACGTTTTTTTTTTTATTTTGTCAACAATAAAACACTGAATCTTAATAGAGAAAAAAAAACATCCAAAATAACCTTTGCTGCCAGAGATTTCCATTCATTCAAGTTGTATCGATAAAATATGCCCACAGAGAGCCATGATCTGTGCCTGAAATTCAGCAAAATAAAAAAGGGAACTACCTACATACATACAGCATAATACATTATGTTTAACATAAAACACAATACAAATTGAAAACAATCACTTCCGGACTGTCTATCAGATCCGCAAAATGAATAAGCGACAACAAATTAATTCCGTTCCATAAATATTTATTATGTAGCAAACGAACAAGAGCGATGACACCCTTACGGACAAGACGAACAGATGAAAATGTTATCAAGCAGCTGTTTAGCTTTTCAAAGATATTCGATTTGTTACATTCACCTACCGCCGGGAAATGGTTGGGTATGTGAATTTCAATAATTTGAGGTAATAGATACACGCACAACCGGTTAAAGGTTTTTGCTGACCAGCAGTTAATGCAGGCATTTGTTGAAATGTTTCAATATAAAGAGCCATCGGTTGGTTGTTGAAGTATCATTCACTTTAAATCATCTTTGGATAGAAAACCACTAGAATTCGCAGAGATGGTAAGTTGTGCAGGATATACACGTTGAAGGGTCTGCACGTTTTTTTTTAAAATCATGTCCATTTGCAGAGATTCTTCGTCGTAGGATTTGCCATTTTGGCGCTGGCATCGGCTGGTGTTGTTCCAGTTGAATATTTACCACCTGTACCGGAGGTAGCTGTAGCAGAACCAACTATTGAATACTTGCCACCTGTTGCTGCTGCAGTTGTCGAGGAACCAACTGTGCTTGCCGATGATGGATACCGTTACAAGACCGTGAAGAAACTCCGATTCAGGCATCGTCGTGATGTCAACGAATTTGCCAACGAATACTTGCCCCCAGCAGAGGAGTCTGTTGTCGAAATTGCCGCTCCAATTATTGAAGAAGCACCTATTGCAGAGTCCGCTGTCCTTGCCGATGATGGTTACCGTTACAAGACCGTGAAGAAACTTCGTTACAGGCACCGTCGTGATGTTAATGAACTTGCCAACGAATACTTGCCCCCAGCAGAGGAATCCGTGATTGAAATTGCCGCTCCAATTGTTGAAGAAGCACCCGTTGCTGAGTCTGCTGTCCTTGCTGATGATGGATACCGTTACAAGACCGTGAAGAAACTTCGTTACAGGCATCGTCGTGATGTTAATGAACTTGCCAACGAATACTTGCCGCCAGTACAGGAGTCCGTAGTAGAAATTGCCGCTCCAATTGTTGAAGAAGCACCTGTTGCTGAGTCCGCTGTCCTTGCCGATGATGGTTACCGTTACAAGACCGTGAAGAAACTTCGTTACAGGCATCGTCGTGATGTCAACGAGATTGTCAACGAATACTTGCCCCCAGCAGAGGAATCCGTGATTGAAATCGCTGCTCCAATTGTTGAAGAAGCACCCATTGTTGAGTCCGCTGTCCTTGCCGATGATGGATACAAATACAAGACCGTCAAAAAACTGAGATACCGTCATCGTCATTGAATACCTAACTGGCTTAAGCTAAAGACTTTGAGCACTTGCGTACATTACCTAAGTGATTGTGATATGAAACTTTGACTCGAAAATATAAACAAACTCTTCATGAAACATTTTTGGTGACTTAATTGTTTTTTAGCAGCTTTGAATACGGCGAATATTTTTGGGCATTTTGTAAGATATTAAAAAACCTCATTTCTCTTCGTTGATCAACTAGGTTATAGTGATCATAAATCTCCTGCTGTTACGTCTTTGGGGTAACTTTGACTCAAAAAAAAAAAATCGAGGAGTTCTTAGCCCTACCCCGCTTGAATATATAAGTTGAATACGGCAATACCAGGTAAGCCTGTTCCTTGACGTAAAGGCTTTCTTGGATTCTTGAACTTCTAATTTGTTCAAGCATCGCTAATCCTACCTCTACGCATTCAGCTGATGACAATTTGCCTTCATACTTCGTGTACCCAGATTGTCCAACTCGTCGATAAGTATGTGAGTAAGGGGGGTTCTGTCATAAAATATATCAGAGTCGTCCTGCAGCTTCAGCCACGCTAAACACCATGATTCCATCATTGTTGACCATAGATCCCAAATAATTTAGCTTTTCGATCTTACTAATGACTTTTCCACTCAAGTTAACATCCGGAATAGGTCGGATTGGGTCGAGGTTTTATTGCAGGCAAAGATATAGGTATCAGACTATGTGACGGCTTTGTTTGACGAACATGTTATTAAGTATGATTGGCCCGTACGTCTTGCACATGCCAACGATCCAGAAAAATTCCTGGTGCTGTATCCTAGTCCTCCATGGACTTGTTCATAGTCTTTGTAAAACTTTCCTCTGTGATTGTGGAAATCTTATCAGGATGCAAGCTTTTCCTTGTTCCCAACCAGCAGCGTGGAGTGCATAAAATATTCCAAACCTCACCCTGTATCAATTGATAGACATCAAACTTAATTTCTTAGACTAAAACAAAAACGGGTCTCAACTAAAGCGTCTCCAATAAATGGAAAGGATCTACATTTTAATGCCGATTTCAAAGACCAAACTTTAAGAGCTTCTCTTGACAAGTTATATGTGGAATCAATATTCCGGAGCATTTGTTTGCAGATGATATAGTTTTTCTCGCCGATACAATAGACCTACTGCAAGTGGAATCTAAGCGTTTATCTAGAAATATTAAAGATGATGATCTTTATAGATGGCGGAGGAAGCGAGAAATAAAGATATCAGATGGCAACCAGATTTACAAGAATCTTGGAGTGCTAATTACGTCGAACCTAAACATGAACAAGCATCTTAAAATTTAACTTGCGGAAGCTAAAAGGGCGATGTGTGCTGTTTGGGGAAAGTGCATTAGCAATAGTAGCGTTTCACATACCTCGAAAGTGAAAATATAACGCAAGTCTGGGGTTATTGCGCTTCCGAAACTGGGGAAAAGCTTCTCCACTATTTTCTAAGGCGGACTTTTAAACTTCCGAGTAGTTCACCCAATTTTATGTGGCGCTTGGATTATATTCTTAAAGTTAATGCGATGAGACACGAAAGAATTCCAAAGTTGGTGCTGGCACAAATGATAAGATCTAAGGTGAAAGGTGTTCAAGAATGGGAAATACTAGGAACCGCAGTCGCGAAGCGAGCGACGGGAATCACTTAAACAAGATACTTATAAGCATCTATTTAGGAAAACTAAACATAGAATTTATGAGAAACTTGTACATGAAGCTCAGTCGTCCCAATACAGAGCTTACTATAGCAAGAGGAATCATTTTGAATAGCTACCCGGTATATAAAATAAGTACCATTTTCAAAATAAGATGCGAACATTTTAAACTTTATTTTGCACCGCACCGCCCTGAGCTTCCGATTTTATGCGTCCAGTGCAATCTCAAGGAAAGAGAGGATGTGTTGTACTTCAATGCGAAATGGCCCATACTTGAGGAATTCCACAGTAACTTGTTCGGTGCTCAAACGCTTGGCATAGATGAAGCAATCGATGGTGACAGAGGTTAGGACGTACTCTACAACTAAACAGTGAATGCATTGCGCTACCAGGAACTGTATAATCGAGGGAAATTTTGAATTAGTTAGTCCAATATATTACAAGCGTAATTTTTTTTCAATTTATAACGGGTGATCCAAGTAGAGATACTTTTTTCAATCGCCTTTTTTGACAGCCTTTTTTGTGAGTCGTGTCATGCTGTCATGTTATTTTTGTTTAGTATTGTTTGGCATTTCATAATGGAAAGACTTACGCGTGAACAACGTTTACAAATTGTTCAACTTTATTATGAAAATTCACGTTCTGTGAGGAATGTGTTTCGTGCACTTCGCTCAACTTATGGTCAACATAATCGGCCTACTGAGCGTACTATTCGCAACACCATCACCCATTTTGAGACCCAGCATTCATTATTGGATAATATTCGACCGAATAGACCACGTTCAGCACGCTGTGAAGACGCACGCATTTTACGTCAAGATCTTAAATTGAAAGCGTACAAAATACAGCTTGTGCAACAACTGAAGCCGCTCGACCTTCCCAAGCGACATCGCTTCGCTCTATGGGCTCTTGAAAAGTTCCAAGAAGATCCGACGTTTTCGAGGCAAATTTTGTTTAGCGATGAGGCCCATTTCTGGCTCAATGGGTATGTAAACAAACAAAATTGCCGCATTTGGGACGAAGAGCAACCTGAAGAGATTGAAGAACTGCCACTTCATCCAGAAAAAACAACGGTTTGGTGTGGTTTGTGGGCCGGTGGAATCATCGGTCCATATTTCTTTAAAAATTATGCCGGTGCGAACGTAACCGTCAATGGCGACCGTTATCGTGCCATGATAACCGACTATTTGATGCCTGAAATTGAAGCTCGTGATCTCGACGACATTTGGTTTCAGCAAGACGGCGCCACTTCCCACACATCGCATCAATCAATGGACTTATTGAGAGAACATTTCGGTGAGCACATAATTTCACGTTTTGGGCCGGTCGATTGGCCACCAAGATCGTGTGATATCACACCGTTAGACTTTTTCCTGTGGGGATATGTAAAGTCAAAAGCTTATGCCGACAAACCCGCTTCGATTCAGGCCTTGGAGGAAAACATCACGCGTGTCATTCGCAGTTACCAGTCGAAATGCTCGAACGAGTGATCGAAAATTGGACTCAACGGATGGACCATCTGCGACGTAGCAACGGCCAACATTTGATAGACATAATCTTCAAAAAATAAATGCCAAAGAATGTTCTTTCAAATGATAATAAACATTCTCCATTAAATTTGAATTTTCTGTGTTATTTTTCTTTAAAAAAGTAGGGAACCTCGAAATGGATCACCCTTTATAAGGTATCTTTGTATGTATTAAGCATAAGTAGCATCAAATTCATTTTAATGTCAATCTGGTAGACGGCTTATAAAATGCCAAACTTTATGGACTGATAATACTGGCTATAATAATAGTCGAACTTACTAATTATTTGGAAGCTATAGTCCCATCAACGCGACGTGGCGGTACGTTTAAGAAACTTTGAAAATGTACAACACAAAATATATTTCTTTAAAATTGATTTAATATGAAACCGTCAGTCAACATGATAGAGCTCCTTAGCTCTGTGATTTCGAGGCAAGATAGCACGATACGATAAATTTAAAACTGTGGCCACAAGAAAAAACATTTTAAGTCACTTTTTTAATTTTTCAGGGGACAAAAACATTTTAAGATTTAGATTTGTGTGGTAACTGATGGCGTGTGTATGTATTAACTCGGCTATAAGCTTTGAACCACTTGAGATATCGCAATCAACAGAGAATATTAAATTTGAAATGAATGCAGGAGAATCGAGTCTTTTCCTTGTGGGCACAATGAGAACATGTCGAAGATGCTCTTGAATAATTCAGTGAAACTTTTATTGTCGCAGAATTTTATTATATATTTTATAAACCTTTTGAATTTTGCTACTTTAAAAAAATAGGCTACATGAGTTTTGGCCACAATGAACAATGGCCCCAAACAAAATGAAATATGGCCCCAAAAGTATGAAAAATGGTCCCAAATCATAGAAATTTTCGTGTTGTTGTTTCCCATATAAATTTTTGGGGCCAATTTTAATTTTTGGTTTGAGGCCAAAATTCATTATGAAAAATGACTCCAAACTTTGGGAAAATATACCACTTTTCCCATTGAAAGTTATTTCAATTATAAAGAATAGTCGAATAGAATATGGGAAGGCATGCTGCCCCCCACCTTGGTTTCACTATTAAATTAGGAGTATAAGTGAACAAACCTCGCATCTATGATGAATTAACCCCCCATACCCCATTACCATCATTAAGGATTTTTAAAAAAATAATAAACCTTGACGGCCTTTATTTTGCAGTAGTCAGCCAAATAAGAATTTTCATTGGGGCCATTTTCATTGGCACGTCACGTCACACATATCAAAATGCATGTAGCCAAAAAAATATTCCTCAGCACATCATCTCTACTATGTAAGACTTTGACTGGCCGAAACACGTCGTACAACTTGGAATTATTTAACTTATTTTATTCGCGGCATCTTATGGCAAAATTATGGCATAAAGCAACTTTTAACTGTAGACAGTTAAGACCTTAAACTTTAAACTAAGAAAATATATAAAACTTACCTTAAAAAATTTCCCAAGTGCCTTGTAGTCTAGTCCGTCTGAACAATTGAAAACAACGCATTTCTTCGCCACTGATTTAGCCAAATCCTTACAGGTTTCCGTCTTGCCAGTGCCAGCAGGTCCTTCTGGTGCACCACCCAGGCACAGCTTCAGTGCACCCATTAAAGTCCTAAAAAGAGCCGTTTTAAATACAATTTCGCAAATTTAATTCCACTTCGTTTCCCACCTAAAACAACGGTCCGTTAGGGGAGTGACAACCAAACGTGATATATTACCGAGATATTCCATTCCATATTTAACATCGGTTACAACCATACTGACGGCTACATACTCAACTTTACCTGTGTTTACGAGGAATAACCAAATTAAAATCACGACCAAATAAAATAACCAACCACTCCATATTTTCATTTTTTTATGTTTTTAAATTGAATTGCCGAATAGCAAATACGAAATAAAAATAAAAATAAAAACGAATTTTTAAAATAAAGTGGTTATCTGTTATAAGCACTTACTATCCATTTTCCAATAGTAACGCAGTTGGGAAATCCAATCAAATTCAGTGACATTTTTGACATTTTGGTCAATCATGTATTTAACCACATCTCGGGCTGAGTATATATGTATGTATTGTTAAAGGATCAATAAAAGCAGTTTTTAGTATATATTTTTACCATGCACGTCAAGGACAATCAAAGCTTCAATTGTTATGCGAGCACCTGATGATAGCTCTGTTCGTACCAAGTGAACTAAATCACCAATCTGTGAGTTGCATTTGTTCAAATATCCAGGAATGTCTACAGCATCAATTGCTTCTTCCACCTAAATTATAATATTATTTAAAATTAAGCGGGTTAGAAAGAAAAGAATTTGCTTTCCTCATAAGTCCACGCCATGCAGGAGATACCCTGAACTACTTGTCCTGGCCAAGATGTGACCCAAGATTTCCGATCCATCTGATAGTAGTCTTCCCATGCGGATTTCATTTGATCGTGGACACTTTCCAGCATAACGGTTTCAACTTCTTTTAGCCACAGTTCGACGAGGCCCTAATTAATACGTAATCGTTTGTTACTTGCAGTTTTAGGAGATTAAAAATCCTTACATTAGCCAACTGAGGGTTAATTCTTCTACTCAACTTAACCGTTTCCCCTTCGGCTGATATCATGGCACTGATTTCCAAGTTGTCTTCAAAAGTCAACGAATCAATCTGAAATAGAAAAAAAAATCAATACCATTTGCATTCGCATTGAACTCGCACTTACTCCTTCAAAGCATTTCTTCAGATGTGGCTGCACCCTGCACGGATCCTTAGTCTCGGATAAAATCTCCAAGAGTTCATCGTTCGAGAGGAAGAAAAATCTTGCGAAAAACAACCGCTTCTGCTCCAAATAGGTATTCAACCCCTTTTGCACACACTCGAGGTCTTCGAGTGCCTTTCGAAAGACTTGCAGCAGGTTGGGATAATCGGTTGCCTCAATGACACCACGATGTTGGTACGTGTGCTTCATGACCTTGCGCCAGATTTTATCCACCTGAATGAAGGGATGTAATTGAATGAATAGTGCCTTGAATTGAAACAACCCACACAGTCTTACCGATTTAAAATTCCTCCCTTCAACCGGCATCTGTCGCATTATGTCCTCTGAACTGAATATTGGCTCCAAGTACATCCAAGTGGCCTGCACCTGAGTCCAGGAGTCCATTATATCGAGCATACTTATCAGTTTTGCCTCCCAGTCATCGGCTTTGGTGCCGAGTGCAACGATAAACGGAGATCGACGCATCGCCTGCGACTTCATCACTTGATCGTCCAATATTGTCTGAATGTCATCGAGAGCGGCCAGTATGTGAGTGTCCGAGTCGCGATACTGTATAACCTCAAACTTAACATTCTCCCATTCGCGTTGCATCGCCACCAAATGACTGTTTAATTCGAATTCTTTGCCAGCGGCATTTGCTATCTCCTCCAGGGCGGCAAGAATGCTCATGATGTTTGCGTCAATCATGTCCTTCAAGGATGGATACAATGACGGATTGCACGGCTTACCCAGTTTTGCCGATATCTGATCCCAGTGCCGTTGCTCCAGTCCCTGGCGGCAAATTGCGTCTAGAGCAGGAATGAATACCTTGAATTTGTCCAATTTGATGCGAATTTGTTCAGCGGCTCTTTTTGCCACCGCATTATTGCCCAATTGACGTGTCAGTTTATGGATAATCTTAAAGTGGTGGGAGAGCCATTGAAAAGTGGGCTAAATAGATTAAGCATTCCTACCTTGTGCATGTTTTCGACTTCGTCTCGTATAACATCCGCATTGAGGTTCTCAAATGGTCCATACATCCTGAAATGGAATTGAATTTGAAGTACATCTGTGTTAAGGAGTTGTAAATCCATTTGAAGGACTAGCTTCAAACTGTCAAAAGTTTGTTTTTCCATTTTTCATTTTGATTTTTACTCTCGTGGATTGGTGGTCTGAGGTGGAAACTTCAGACTGACTTTTAAATATACAAAAGATTTAATTTGCAGCTATTGTTTGGCCAACAGCAATAGTTTTACGTTTACAGCATACCGAACAGCTACTACCATGATCTTACCTCGAATTGCGCCTGTACCAACCTGTCATTCCTAGGAAACGACGGATTTGCTTGGGGCTACTGGGGACCGAAAAGTCATTGGCCGCGGAAACCTTGTCTGGGTCAGTCATGATCACCGACAATATAGCCCATGAATTTTTTTTCCGCGGTAACAAAATTTGCTTTCTTCGACGTTAATGGTCAATCTCGCTTCCCTGAGGCAGGATGCTACTTCTCTGAGCGAGCTAAGGTGGGTTTCAAAATCTGGAAAGAAAACCAAGAGACGTATTCCCTCAAACGACCGGGTATGACTTTGTCCATTAGCCGGCACATTCTCTGGGCAGCGTTGCACAGACCGAACAGCATGACCGTGCATTGATACAACGGCCGCCCTGGGACTGTAAAGGCTGTCTTTTCTCTTGATTTGGGTTCCAGAAGAATCTGCCAGAACGCATCCATCAGGTCGATCCCAGATATATACCTGGTGTTCGGTAGCCTGATCAAAAGACTCTCAATGTGTGGAAGAGTGTAAGCGTCCTTTTTCGCTACCGCGTTTACTTTTCTGGAATCCAGGCACAGTCTGCAAATCATCAGATCTAAATACATATACCTGCTCAGCCTAAATAGAACCGACTTGAAATCTTTAACAAGTCTTATTCATTGTTTCCGTTTTCTACAGCTATTTCCTGCCTATCTTTAGTGAATACTTCTTTCGTAAACAAAATCGATTAGTTCCAAGAACAAGCTTAATTTCATCACTGTTCTAAGAGAACTGTGCCTAATTGCGACAAGCTCCCAATCAAGTTGAGGTGCTGATAAAGCTAGCCATCGAAGGTTGAAGAGCGCAATAAAAACATATTTTTTTGTTTTAAGTTTTTGACTCGCCGTTGCGATAGAAAATGCACCTCGACCTGAAAGATCCGTCGTGCTTAATGTCAGAAAGTTGCTTATGTAAGTAGAGCTTCTACTTTCCTTATGTGGCTATCAACAGAAGAATTCTTAACGGCGTCAGTGCTTTTTACTTATCTGAGAAAAGTTGTTCTTCTTATTCCGTGTATGGCCGGGCATTCACATATGATGTGCTTTGCTGTTTCGTCTTCTTCAAGACAAAGTCGGCACTCCGGTGAGTCCACTATTTTTAGTTTATGGAGGTGATATCTTAATCTGTGATTACCTGTTAGGTATCCAATAAGATTTTTAATATCATGCCGTGGGCTGTGTTACCTGTCTAAGACCTGGGATGCTCTCCCAATTTGAGATGCACATTTTGTGTTCCCATCTTTAAAAAAAAAAAAATTAATATTAGGCGTAAGCGACCTATACAGGACCTAAAGCCTAGCTTCTACAACCATTGTGTGTGCGAAGTTGTTTTTTTGACACAAATGGCGGGACCTACAGTTTAATGCCGATTCCGAACGGCAATTTATTTTTGAGAAGCTTCTCAAACATACTCTTGGATGTTTGTCAGACGTTCGCAAGAGGTGGGGCAGCGAATAAAAACTTTCAGGTGGTACAGGTCGGGATTTGAACAGGCGACCTCTCGCTTAGTGGTCCAACGCACTTAACCACTAAGCCACTGCACCCATCTTTTTATCTTCACGTTAATAGCCAATTTGTTTATTAGACTGAATGGCTCGGGTCCAATAAAGGAGTCCCCGAGCCTTTTCTTGCCAATTCGTCAGCTTTCTCATTTCCCTCAATTCCCTGGAGACCAGGAACACACCAGATTTTGGTCTTGTTTCTGGTACTTAGTGACTGAAGGGTTTGAAAGCAGTGTAGTACTGATTTGCGGTCAATAGTTGGAGAGCTGAGGGCTTTTATAGCTGCTTGACTGTCCGTGAATATATGGATGTTGGCGTGTGTAAATTAGGTTTATGCATTCCTTAATAGCATGGAGCTCTGCCTGAAATATACTGGGACTTTTTCCCATGGGTATGTCTGTGCACACCAGCTCCCACCCCAGAGTCTTTGAACCTACGGATGATGACTTTGAAACTTGCAGTGTTGCATATTGCCACGTTTTTATGAAAATGTGGAGGGTTGTTAATCCAATTAGAGCTTCTATGACCGTCGTGGGACAGGTTCTCATGGCACCGGACATACCAATGCAGGCGAGCCGTTGTACTTTGTAAAGTTTTCTTCGGCCATATAATAGAAGCGTATGTTATAATGGGCCTGATCATTGCTGTATAGATCCAGTGAGTAATCTTTGGGGAGATACCCAAGGTTCTTTCATACATGCGGCGGCAGGCCCAGAAAGCGTTTGATGCTTTCTTAATCCTGCTGTTTAGGTGTGAGTTCCAATTCAGTCTTTTATCCAAGATCACTCCCAAATATTTGATCTCGTCGGAATGCTCTATGATAGTATCGTTTATGGAAATTTGGTTTAGATTTTAATTTCTTCTCTTTGTAAAAGGAACTATGACAGCCTTCTTCGTGTTGATAGAGGACCCCTCTTTGTTACACCAATCCAGGACTATCATAAGAGCATTTTGCATACGTGTAGTGACCTCGTTTGCTTCATTGCCCCTAATAATGTTTTTTTTAGGGAAAACCACGTCAAACTGATTGGACGGTATGATTAAGGCAGTGTGCAATAACAAGTGCTTAATTCTCGGGCTGTAGAGATATAAAAAACACCACGGGATAGCAAGGGACAGGAAAAAAATGGATATCAGCAGAATCTGGACAAAATATTGCAAAGAAACCCTCGAAATCTTACAACGAACTCACCGTTAGGGTACTACAAGTCTGTGCATACCCCAGGTAATAAAAAATACTTCAAAAAATGCATCAGCAGTCCTAGGAGATCCGTCTGTATCGACAATACTTATGAGCAATGTCCTAAATATAAAGTAGAGTGGCGATATGGAAATACCTATTTCTGCAAACTATTTAACAGCAGAGACGACATAAGTTCCGCTGTCAGAATAAGTGAACCATTCAACATTGAAGACGAAAGCCACTAATTCCATTCACCCGACAAAAATCCAGTAAGGATAGCAATATGTGAAGGCGGCTGGCCCGGACGATCTACCCTCCTTTGTAGGAAGCATACACCAACTCATTTCCATGATTTGAGCGGAAGAAACTATGCTTGATAAATTGCACGTCAGCATCGTTTGCCGGGTTCACAGGAAATAAACCCTCTAAATCGCCCCAGCTATAGAAGCGTTGAGAGCGCTCAGCAGAGAAATAAAAGTCAAGACATTCAAATAACTAAAGAAAACATCAAGGGATAGGATGACAACACATAAAGAAAGAATCCTTACCATAAGTCATGATTCTTCTCAAACTCATAGGCCGTCTTCCATAGCTTCTCGATGGGTTCCATTTTCTCCAAAATATCAGCAAGTATTGGAAACACAGAAACATCTATCTGCAGAAGGCCCTCTTCCACATTGATTGCTCTCGCTTCTTTGCTGCATTGCTAAGAGTACAAAGGTCATACATTCCGGGTCCATTTTTCCCCCCTGCTGTGCTCAAACTTACTTCCAATGTTTCATACAGCTCATTCACAGTGTCGACTTTCTCCTTCAACTCCTCCAGCGAAAGGATATCGTGCGTTTCTTTCATCCTAAAGCCATCCATACGAATCTTCTGCGATGCGATATACTTCTCGAACTGTGCACGTTTCTCACTGCAAATGTGACGGCCATATGATATATATGTATATCTGTATGATGGGAACAATTCCAACTAAACAACCTACCGCAGAGCTAGCTCTAGATTATCTCGGACGACATTCAGTCGTGCCGCACTTAAATCCAACACTAATTCCAATTCAGATGGTAAAAGGAATGTCCTAGTGTTCAGGCGGATATCATCACCTGAAAAGAACAACAACAAAAACTACACTGGTGAAAATACTGGGCTGGTAATAAATCTCGTCACTGATGCTGCTGGTTGGTATTTGGGGTGGCACTTAGTTTGTTCTAGGAATACTTTCCTATTCAGGGGACAACTGCATTGCATGCAATTGGTGTGCGGTCAGGAGAGTGAGAATAATGCCCAATCTATCCAACATTTGTGCACGCAAACAACTTACTATTCAAATTGGTATACTGCAGGAGGAACAGTACCCGCTTGGACACGACTTTAATGTCATCCTTTATTTTGAATATCCTCTCGTCCCGGCATTCGGTTAAGTAGTTTTGCAATGCGACAACTTCGGCCGTTTCCTCGGGACGTTCGCCAGCCTTCATGGACATCTCCTCCAGTTCGTCGCATGTTCTGAAATTGATGTTTGAGAGAGTTAGATTCAATTCGAGTGCGAGTCTAGGGATATATTATTGAAATTTAAATCGTAGGAGATTAGTTTCGAAGGGATATCCCCTGAATTATGCGATAGATTTTCATAACTCAAATGTGTCCTTCGGTGGAATCGAAATGAAATAAATTTCCATTTCAGCTGCAAATATGCAATGGTTCAAGTCGAGGATTTATGGTGGTCAAAGTCACGCGCTGCCTCCTTTAGATACAATGCCTGTACCTGTACACTCTTATATGGGGCAAGGCAATGTAATGGGAGGCTTAACGTGTGAATATAATTATTCCCTAATTTGATCCGAATCGTCGCACTGTATGCAGTGAAAATTATTCTATGTTTGATTATGTCCTGTTCGTGTCGGTGTGTGTGTGAGCAGACATGATGCGAATTAATCTATGTTCAGTAATTAAGATTGAATTGTATTCTGTTTGAAATCGAATTTGCATATTTGACACTTCATAAAAGTATTTACAATGCCGTTGGGAACGCTCAATTACAATTTAATTGCAGTGTTAAACTATTCGAATGGCCAAAGCATTTTAGAAAGCCTTAGGTAAGGAAGTAAGTAATAAAAGCCTTGGCACAACCTTAAAGAACGCATACCTCAAGTTCATTCGGAATGTTCTGTTCCAATTCTTTGGGACTTTTTCTCATATTCCTTTTTTTGGTTCACTTCCCAATAGCTTCAATTCTGGAACTAGAACGTCTTAAAGACTTGTTTATTGGGCGTCGAAACATTACAAGATTGTTTAGCTTCATTGTCTTCATCTCCAGGTTTGACAAAACTCTTTTCAGAATATTCTGTTGTGACAGAGATCAATGGTCTAAGATGACAGCTTTGAGGTTATCACTAAAGTGACGTAGCAACATTCAGCGATAATGGCCTTATGTACCACTCTACTGAGATATACATACGTGAACCCGCTTAAAAATACTAAGGATGCGAATTTCCAATGTGCCGTTTGCATACCCACATTAAACTTACCGCAGCGATATTAAGGCCTATCGACCGTGGCAATTCAGAAGTGCATTTAAGAAACTGTTCATCAGCTTAGAGTAATCAATAAGAACACAAAAACAAAAGGAAACGCTACATTCCGGTTGGGGCGAACAGTATGATATCCAATCCCTATATTGGAAAAAACGCCCAAAAAAGTGGGCTTTGCCAAAAACTTTGAATGGGCGATATATTGCAAGAAAATATTAATAATAACATTTTTTTTCAGTTTCTATGAAAATTTTCGAAGAAAATAGCATTTAAGTGAAAAACAAAAAAGAATATAGTCCTGATCATAAATATATATATACTTTTATGGGTCTACGACGAATATTAAGGGGTGTTACAAACTATGTGTCAAAATTAATATACCCTTCGGATAGGGTATAAAAACAACAATATTTGAAAAAACTTACCCGAAAAGTAGAAGTGGACAAAAACTTTATTTGACAAACTTATAAATGGCAGTCGGCCTATCAACAAAATGTTTACGCTTAAGCATTTCGGATCCGTAAGGAAAATAGGGTCCACATTTCAGCTTTCTAACTTAAATTTAAAGGCCTAAAAATTTCGTATGATATAATGAAAGGGTGTAACAAACTATGTTTTAAAATTAATAAAACACGATCAGGAAAGGATATAAAAAAAGGAGATGTAAGGGAAATACTGAGCACTGGGTTCCCCAAAAATGAAAATGGCTCCCCAAATTTTTATATTTATAATCATCAAGAGTAGTTAATGCATATTGCCCAAAAAATTGCTTTTTTTTTACAACTTGATAACTAATGTTCGTACTACATTTGCACATCTCTATTTTAAGTAAAATCGATGTCAATAATTCATTGTCAATGTCAAATACTGTTCATGCTACTGATACATACTGTTTGAATTTCAAATGGTCATTGGAAATGGAGTTTTCCAAGGAACAATTTGTTTGTGTCTTTCGAAAATGGATAAGTTAGTTTCTTAACGATTTTTGTTTTTTCGTCTAGCGTTAATTATGCTGCCACCAATTTGTGTATTTTAGATTTTTAATAAAGAAACCGAAGGAATATTTGCAGTCAGCTTTCCTTACAAAGGAATAAAATCAACAAAACGACCAAAGATCCGAAGCCAACAGTTTTATTTGATACACCATATATTTGATACTTTTTCGATGGCTAATCTTTCACTAAAATGGCTCCCCAGAGGCATCTCTTTGAAATTAAAAGCTTCTGTTCCATTCACCACGAATTTTATTAGTTTTAATGTAGACGAAAACAGTTGGTTTTAAATTTACCAGGTCAAAGTTTACTTAGTTAAAAAAGCTTTATTTTGGTAAAAATGTTAGGTCCTTTTGTCTGTTCCAAATTTTAATGTTACTCTATTTAAGAATATATTTTGACAATTTAGCGTTTTCATTCACGAAAAATACATCTGCTTTTAAATAACATCATCATCAGTTTAATATAAACAAAATGGTTACATACTAATATCAAGTAAAGTTGGTCAGAAATATGAAAATATTTTAGTTTATTTTGATTTACTGAGAAACGGTACTCATAAAAAAAAAATTGTTCAAGGAACAGCACTTTAAGACTACGCTGTAAAGAAGCAGAAAAAAAAGAGAGAGAGAGCTGATAGTAATACATCTAATTAATTCAAAAATGTTGTATATAACGGATGATCCAAGTAGAGATACTTTTTTCAATAGCCTTTTTTGACAGATCACGTGTGAGTCGTGTCATGCTGTCATGTTATTTTTGTTTAGTATTGTTTGGCATTGCATAATGGAAAGACTTACGCGTGAACAACGTTTACAAATTGTTCAACTTTATTATGAAAATTCACGTTCTGTGAGGAATGTGTTTCGTGCACTTCGCTCAACTTATGGTCAACATAATCGGCCTACTGAGCGTACTATTTGCAACACCATCACCCATTTTGAGACCCAGCATTCATTATTGGATAATATTCGACCGAAAAGACCACGTCCAGCACACTGTGAAGAAAATATAGCGGCCGTAGCTGAGAGTGTACACGAAGACCGTAGAGAGTCGATTCGGCGCCGTTCGCAGCAACTCGGACTGACGTATGGAACGACTTGGCGCATTTTACGTCAAGATCTTAAATTGAAAGCGTACAAAATACAGCTTATGCAACATCTGAAGCCGCTCGACCTTCCCAAGCGATATCGCTTCGCTCTATGGGCTCTTGAAAAGTTCCAAGAAGATCCGACGTTTTCGAGGCAAATTTTGTTTAGCGATGAGGCCCATTTCTGGCTCAATGGGTATGTAAACACACAAAATTGCCGCATTTGGGACGAAGAGCAACCTGAAGAGATTGAAGAACTGCCACTTCATCCAGAAAAAATAACGGTTTGGTGTGGTTTGTGGGCCGGTGGAATCATCGGTGGCGACCGTTATCGTGCCATGATAACCGACTATTTGATGCCTGAAATTGAAGCTCGTGATCTCGGCGACATTTGGTTTCAGCAAGACGGCGCCACTTCCCACACATCGCATCAATCAATGGACTTATTGAGAGAACATTTCGGTGAGCACATAATTTCACGTTTTGGGCCGGTCGATTGGCCACCAAGATCGTGTGATATCACACCGTTAGACTTTTTCCTGTGGGGATATGTAAAGTCAAAAGCTTATGCCGACAAACCCGCTTCGAATCAGGCCTTGGAGGGAAACATCACGCGTGTCATTCGCCAGTTACCAGTCGAAATGCTCGAACGAGTGATCGAGAATTGGACTCAATGGATGGACCATCTGCGACGTAGCAACGGCCAACATTTGCTAGACATAATCTTCAAAAAATAAATGCCAAAGTATGTTCTTTCAAATGATAATAAACATTCTGCATTAAATTTGAATTTTCTGTGTTTTTTTCTTTAAAAAAGTAGGGAACCTCGAAATGGATCACCTTTTACAATGAGTTTCGAAGGCGACCGAGATTCGTTTTTAAAGACAAAACTATTGTTGATACAAAACCTGGGGCCTATTTCACAGATCATACATCACATACAATGAATGATTTTCACTGTTCAATTCTGTTCCACAATTTTGTAGTATGATGGCAGTCATACAACGATATAATTGTCGGGAATGTTTTTAGTACGATTCTGTTTCACAGAATTTTGTGATACACTGTAAGTCTACAATGTATGATACATTTTCATACATCACATACAGCAAAATAAATTGATGTAAAAAGGAAGCAATGGACGTTTCAAAACGAAAATATAAGTAAGTAAGTACTATTTGTAGCTATAATTATTGTTTATGTAATTTTGCCGGCACAACATTACAAATTCTGTAATAAAGGAAGAATGGGGAAAAGTTTTACAACGTTCATGGAGAAGGTGAATACAAAATAAAGCAAAGATCACCTAATGTTAAGAAATTAAATAAATCTGAAGACGAAGGACATTGACCTCGTTACATGACCCTGGTCCTTATTCCGCAAACTATTTGTTCATTCTGTTCTGTTGAGGTTTGAGAAGACTAGCAAATGAATTGTGCGAAATGTATTGGTCTCCTCAATACATTTTGAACTAAGTTGAATTGAGGTATTGAATGAAGTAGAAAAACATGCGAATGAGAGTTACGGTGGTCAGAAATGATGTAGTTTAATTTGTCGAGGGTACGGTTGAATTGAAAGAGATTTTTTACATAATTGTTGCGAATTACCACCATCTTTCCTTTTTCACATCATCGCTCGTTATCTAAAAGAGGAAATAACATGTAAATGGAGTCGCAAATATTCATTCTTTCGCGGTCAATCCCAGCCACAAGTTCCATAAGCTTGCTCATGAAATTGCTTTGCAAAGTAAACTTAACTGAAATTAAGCTAGCAACCGTATTTTGCAAAGGGGAATAGTAGATTTTGACATTAAAAAATAATTGACTAATTTCAAGTGATGTAGGAGTCATGTTTTCTGACAAATTTTTAAAATGTCAAATTATACTTTTCATACAACATACACTGGACTTATACAATGTTTCCAATAAAATCTGTGAAACAGAAATTTTAATGTAATGTATGATAATTGATTCGTTGTGTGATGTATGATGTGTGAAATAGGCCCCTGTTTGCTTGAATTTGAAAATTCTTTAAAAGACGACCCGGACCTGAAAGCGATCAAAACTTTTATTTGAGCATGCACAATAGCTTAGGAGCTTAAAGTCGTAATAATCGGTGGTGATCAGTGAAGAAAAAAGCAATCAAAATTGCCCATTTACGAACAGACCTCTTTTTACACTAGAAACTTCTAAAAACATATACTAAGGGGCTAGTTATAGCTTTCATTGAAATGCATCATTGAAACAAATTAGTGTAATATTTCTGTCGTTTTTTTGACCAGTCGGTTTTAGCAATCATTGAAATATTTCTATCAGGGAAAGGCCACAGGTACATGATTTAAGGTTAGAGTTGATCATTGAAAGCAAAACTGACAGATGAGAATAGAAAGAGAATCGAACACATCAGTGGAACGACTGTGTTCCAAGCGATTATCTGCTGTTCGTTGAAAATAGATTTAAAAAAAAGTTTAAGTCAGAATTAAGTAATTTTGTTTGTAGAAAAATTCTAAAAGTGATTAGCTTTTGGCCTTAAGCAGTCCAATATTGTTCTCTTAGTAGTCTTAAAATACGAAAACAAAATCGATTTAATAATGCATTTCAATAATGGTTATAACTAGCCCCTAAGACCACAACTGCACAGATAGGTTATAAAGTCTAGAAAGCTTGTAAAATATAGGGTCCGCCAAATAACTTTTATTTTTTTAAACAGGGCGCAAAACATCGAGTGTAGCTTCGGCTGTGTGGCACGTAGCGCCGTCCACAACAAAACTTCGTTCAACATGGCCCGATAACGATCGCCATTGACTGTAACGCCTTGCTCATTTTCGAAGAACAATGGCCCAATTATGCGATGGCGGACCCTTTATAAGAAGAAACGTACCTACAAAATCGTACAACAACTGCAATTCATTTCAAGAGGTTACTGTTTAGTGCACCTATTACCTATTTAATGGACTCGAAATTACTATTTATGCATCAGCATATCTTTAATGGATGGTTAAAAAGGAGAATTCCGACCAAATGTTTTCCAAATAAAACCTGTGAAGTCAACAGAAGTAAGGAATCTCTAAACTTGTCATCCGGATTACTACTTTAGTAAAAATTCTACGTCATTGTAACGTCAGGATGTCCGTCTGATTGCACCTTTAAAACTGAGGCTTTTTACCAAGCTTACTTAAAAGAAATCGCAAAAGAATTTGCGACGGAGTAAGGAAATGGCACAACGATGTTTCAATCGATGGCGGAAGTCTGTCAGTAGAGTCTTTTATCGATCTGCTAACGAGAGAAAAGGGTGAAATCGATCGAGTGGATGTCTGTTAACTCCTCATTGCCATAAGTAGAGTCTTTTAAAACTGCTCTGATTTCATTTACCAAAATTGATTAGTTTTCTCAAAATACAGCGAATGTATTTTGATTTCAATGTCTTAGATGACGTTGTCATATATATCAGAAACCCTTGAGCGAAAAAGAACGCATCTGTACGACTGTGTCGCCTATAAAATTAATCGCCAACAATTTACAGCAAACTTACCTCCTGTTCTCATTTAAATTCAGCGTCATAAAGTAATTCATTATAAAATCAATAACATCTTGCACGAGCATCTGTAACGCCTGGTTAACGTGTCGATTATCCAACATAAACATATTTAGCGGAACGAAATCCTTCAGGAAGTAAGTACCCTCAACGAGCTCCTGCAATTTGCCCATCAAATCCTCAATAGCCTGTAACGATTGGAAAATGAGTTTAACACCATTAGTGCTTGACGCTGTAACTCGTAACTCGTAACTCGTAGTAGGTACGTATTCGCGCCTCAGCAAACTCATAATTGCATCGAACTTATTAAATAAAACCCCCAGCACAAGTCACGGGGCAAATTAAAATGCGCGCATATACCTAATGCAATTTACTGTTAATTCTACGGATCGTTGAACTTAATCAAATCCAAATAAATCGTAATTAGATTCAATGTGGGGCGGCCAACCCTGTGCTACATTGTATATCTATACGTACCGGCAAATCTGGGATTTTTCTCTGCGCAAACACCTTCTCGGCAATAGTCATCATTCGGCCGGTCAACATGGGAAAGTAGTATTCGTATATCGGATGCAGATACACAGTGGGTCCGGTCCAATTGGCCTCAACAATTTCACGAACTTCTTCATAGAGCTGCAACATGTCGATGTGCGTCTCGTGGATGCAGTGCAAGTATCCGTGCTCGCTTTCCTCTGCAAAAGGGATGTAAATATTGCGAAATATGTTAGCCACACATACGTGTATACGTACCTTGTGACATTAAATATTCGAGACGTGGAATTTCATAGCCCACTCGTAGTATGCTCTTGACGAAACCAATGAACAGCTGAGGAAGCTCCCTCATGTACGGATAGACGAACATCCGACCGTTGTGCTTGAGGATAAAGTCCGCCGGGAAATATGTCTCAAACCACTGAAAAGTTTTCCGCAAAAGGGTTAAATCATTCTAATTTTGTGGGTGTGGCTCTCTCGCTTACTGTTGTATGTTCGAAATTCGGTTCAAATAGGCGAGGATCTGACGGGTCAACCTTGTAAATGGTCGATGTGCTACGTGTTTCCAAATCGACGATTGGTTCAAAGTGCTTGCCAACGACGGACACGATAATTGTCATAAATGGACGACGTTTCAGCTTGGGGTGGAACAGGTCGTACGTTTTCATCCGATTACCTTCCTAAGGTGATAGCATGGGAGATGAGGCCTAGTTTAGTGTAGTTTGATTTGATATTTGACAACTTACGCTGTATCTTTTTAAGGCAATGAGCAAATGTTCAATACTCCGTTGGAGTAGGCCACGCAACTGTAAGGACATTAACGCGTGAATGCACTTGAAAAACATGCCAGCTCTTCCCTTGCACGGACTGTTCATGGGAATTAAGTGCTTCCAGGTCTTTTTCAGGGCGTCCAACATGTCAGCTGCCCTGGGGAGCCAATCATTGAGGAGAATCTGTATGGGAGAGTTATTCGGTTATTTTCGACTAAATGAACAATGTACGTTGGAAGTTACTTACATCACGGGCAGCAAGACAGCTGTTTTTAACGAACTCGAAAAATTCATCAGCATTAAGGGGAATGTCGGTTGAATAGACTTTGGACATATCCAGAATCAGAATGTCATTGTAACTGTGGAGAAAACATGTGTGAGCGAGTTTTTTTTTTAAATATTGGATTTTCACTTCACAGAATAATACTTTGCATTTAAATTTGCAAATCATAAAACCTTTAAACCCCTTTTACGTACCCTAAGCGTAATATATATGTATAAGTGCAATACCCATAGAGAGGTATTGACGAGAGGAAGTGCACAAAATACTTAATTTGAATGCATCATGTTTACGACAAGTAATTTATCAGTTAGTAGTCAAGGGGCCTCTGTAGTGGTGTGTATTTTTTTCATGTCTCATGCATTTGAAGGCAACGCAACAATGGAGTAGAATAAAAGACTTAAGAGATCTTTGCTAATACCTGGAATGTAATACACGTGAATATCCATGAAAGCAGACAAGGTCAACGGAACAAGAAGGAACAGCTGTTACAAGAGGTTGAGTTATAAATTGTGGTCGCAGGAGGGCCTCTTGTGACCAGAACTGACATGAACTGACATCAAATACTTGGTAAAATGTATCTAAGTAATGCGGACAATTTCTAAGAGTCGTGTTCCTCAAAGTTCTACTCGGCTTGTCCTGGTCGGAGATTTGTTAAAACTACAATTCTAAATTGAGATATGTATTTTATTATTTTCGTTGGAGTATTTCAAAGCGAGATCATTCGATATTGTTTAATGACGATGACGAAGTCTCAACCTACGAACAGTTTTGTAACGGTATCCATCATCGGCAAGTGGAGCAGATTGTCCTTCTTCACCTGGAGGCAGATATTCGTTGGTTGGCAGTTCGTTGACATCACGACGACGCCTGTGACGGAGCTTCTTCACGGTCCTGTAACGGTATCAATCATCAGCCAAAGGAGCAGATTGGCCTTCTTCACCTGGAGGCAGATATTCGTTGGTTGGCAGTTCGTTGACATCACGACGACGCCTATGACGGAGCTTCCTCACGGTCCTGTAACGGTATCCATCATCGGCAAGTGGAGCAGATTGTCCTTCTTCACCTGGAGGAAGATATTCGTTGGTTGGCAGTTCGTTGACATCACGACGACGCCTGTGACGGAGCTTCTTCACGGTCCTGTAGCGGTATCCATCATCGGCAAGTGGAGCAGATTGGGCTTCTTCACCTGGAGGAAGATATTCGTTGGTTGGCAATTCGTTGACATCACGACGACGCCTGTGACGGAGCTTCTTCACGGTCCTGTAACGGTATCCATCATCGGCAAGTGGGGCAGATTGTCCTTCTTCACCTGGAGGAAGATATTCGTTGGTTGGCAATTCGTTGACATCACGACGACGCCTGTGACGGAGCTTCTTCACGGTCCTGTAACGGTATCCATCATCGGCAAGTGGAGCAGATTGTCCTTCTTCACCTGGAGGCAGATATTCGTTGGTTGGGAGTTCGTTGACATCACGACGACGCCTGTGACGGAGCTTCTTCACGGTCCTGTAACGGTATCCATCATCGGCAAGTGGAGCAGATTGTCCTTCTTCACCTGGAGGCAAATATTCGTTGGTTGGCAGTTCGTTGACATCACGACGACGTCTTAGACGGTATCGCTTAACAGTTTTGTAACGATATCCATCAGCGGCAAGGGGAGAGCTATCTTCAGCGGCAGCAGCACCGACTTGTCCTTCCTCAACGGGTGGCAGGTATTCGTTGGATGAGGGTTCACCAACTTCACGACGATGCCTATGACGCAACTTCTTTACAGTTTTATATCTATATCCATCAGCAGATAGTTCGCCTCCTTCGCCAGCTGGTGGCAAATATTCAGCATTTGGAGCAGCTTCATTTGTTGGTGGCAGGTAATCGGCTGGAGGAGCAGCTACTGCTACGGCAAGTACCGCAACAAAAGCGAATACAAACAATTTCTAGGAATTGAAAGATAAATTGTTAATAATTGCAATGATTTTGCCACATTTATATGTTCAACTCACCATTTTTCGATCTTAGCCCGTCTATCCAGATGAGAATGACTTAGTTGAATGATAACAATCACAGTGAGCTTCTGATATTTATATTCAGATGATCTAATGTTTGACCGTTTTTTTTACCAAACATAATTGCTCACTTGAATTAGTTTCACGAGAGATGAACTCAACAAAATATCGAAAGTAGATACATTTCAAGGGTCTATTGATCTGAAGAGCAGCATTTATGCTATTCAAACTATACAATGAATAAGAATTCCATATTTTGTTTGTCACTACACAGAAGCACGTGGTTTCTATTGTAAAGGGTTCTTGAAATTACAGAACTAAACTACCGTTTTTTGAGGTTCAACTAAAACAGTCGATTGGATTGCATTTGAATTTAGTTACTTGAACACCTTTCATGCGAGTGATTTGCATAATAACTCTAAGCCCCTTGCGTACATACACAAACTTCATACGCACTTGAAGCTCTTAAAGTTTACATAAAAAAAAACATTGAAAATTACTTACAGCTGATGCCACAAGATATTCAGACTCTCCAGGATGGGATGATTAATCATCAGAACTTGATCCAAGCGATTTCGAGCGATTTGTACGAGCGCCTTCCATGGTACCGGTGCTCGGATCGTCATAATTGGAAACTCTGGTGGTTCGATTTCCAATTGAAGTTTTTTCCTCTCAAGCTCCGATCTAACAAGATATACACATAAATATTATACAGCAGTCTGATAAGATGCACAAAATGCTGCACTTCAATTTTAATCGAATTTTAAAATACTTTCTCAAGTTATTTCTAAAATAAGATATAATATTTTTTTTTAAAGGAGAACTTCACCCATCGTTTGTAATTGTTCATGGAATGAGTATTCAATAGACGGACGAACGAAGAAGAGGCAAACAAAAAAATAGATAGAACTTTATGGAAAACTTACTTCAAGATGTATCGCAGAAAAGCACGTTTCACATGATACCGAAAATCCTCTTGGAGATCTATTAGACAGGATATAATTAAAATTGCAGCATCTTGTTTAACATGATGATCGGGATTGAACAGGTAATCCATTAGGATAACTTCTGGATACACATGTGGCCAAAGTTTCTATATGAAAATGTTTTTAGTTATTTTGTATCTCTAACTTAAAAGGGGGGGAAAAAATGGGTTTTCGCATCATCTTGCAACTTGTAGTAATTTAATGAGGACTCAATCTCATTGGATATGTGTTTCAATGACTTACCTCTTCCCTGAGTATGAATTTGTATGCCTCTCGCAGGTAAGATATCTTTGCATTGATTTTCGGCAAAAGTTTCTTAATCAACTTGGATGGATAAATCTCGAGATGGGTTATGGACAACTGCAAGTAATACGAGACAAGAGGTGTGAAGTAAGTTTTAGTGCGTGTAAATGTGTAGGTATAAATGAGAGCCTTTTTTTATGGACCTTGGTTCCAACGTTTATGATGTGAATTTAAAGGGTTCGGATATGTGCGTTTATTTTTCTTTTATGTTCTAGCTGTTTGATGAGTTATTTTTTTTGATGACAGAAAGGTATATCTTCTACTCTTTTCAGCTGAGAGCGTCATCTGCATCATAAACACGATTCAGCTGTAGGAAGTTTTTATGAACGCATATTATTCGTGCGTTGATGGTTGATTGCGAGATGTCCTTCGTAATGCATGTGAGTTTTTATTAACGCATTTCATCAGCATATATAGGCAGATTTCAGATACACACGTCTTATATCAGAGCTATAATTATGATCATAACCCGGGCGGTTTTGCAATGGCGATTGTTTGCCGCAGAATATGAGCATTGAGCGGATTTAGGATTGATGGGTGTATCGTCAGATTCAGAGTACGATATTTATAGATTGAATATGGCCCATCATCTTTATTTTACATTTATGCGTCATAATCTTGAAGTGTGAAACCTTGAAAGCAAAGCACATAAAAAAAACCTAGTAATAGCGCATTGTATGTCCCTGAGTGTTTTCAATACCTGTAGAAATGCATAAAACAGTTTCTAAGACTTTTCTATTCAAAGACTGTTAGTAAAGTTCAAATGATAGTAATAGGGAAGTAATATACGGTAAACTGTTTTTGCTTTGCTGCAATATGACGCTAGAGAGCACACAATGTAATGTGTACCGAATTTTGACAAGAAGATGGGCTATCGTGTGACTTCTTCAGTTTTGGTTCTTGAGCAAATAGCATTCAGGATGGATCTTAAAATGAAAAGCATATTTTCAACATGTTACACTGACAACATCCGCTCGTCTACCTTGATATAGACTTTCAAGGATATTTAATAACAGCCTAAGCTATTGATACCCTTATGTGCAACTTCTATCGTCCATCTCTTTACGAGAACGAGGAAATTTTCTCATCTGGTACTAAAATGTGACACATTGCAGCTTTCTTTGAGTAATCCTCGATGGAAGCTCCTTTGAACCAAGCATGTTGAGATGAATACATTCAAGGCATTGTCGGCTTTCTAGCAAGCATTCCTTAACATGGCGCTTGTCAACACGACAATGACTAGGCTAAACCTATAGTATTCATCGTTTGATTGGTGGAATAACCTTTCACGCAAATTCACTAAACTCCAAAGAACGGTATGTTAAAGTTGCATGGAGGCCTTCCCTAGCACACATGGCGCTGCTCTAGATGCTCCGATGAAACTCCTTTCAACCCTTGATTTTTATATCACGGGGGTAACCCTAAAGGCTTTCTCGTCTTCAAATGAGTGGTACAACTCGTACCTAAGTATCGATGACATTGCACGAGAACGATCTTCTGTCCTTGTCTAATTAATAAGCGATTCGATGGAATTTGATTAAAGAATGACTTTGGCTATGACGGTCCCCAAATCTGTCAGGGTTCAGGTGCTGGTGCTTTCAACGAATCTAAAACGTAATGATGAAATAGTCGAGATCCGGTCAATAATTTCCCTAAAAAAACGCTGCTACTTCAAATAGGGTAAAAACTCCTAACACGAAGGATATAATGTAAAAATGTAAATACGGCGCCAAATGATGGACAGTAAGATCATTTTGAACAGAAACAATTCTTCGACGAATATTTGGTTTTGCATGCGAGAAGCGGGAATAGAATAGAGCACAAACGATCGCAAACTCTATCAAATTAACTAATAAAACCAAACAGTGTGTTCATACGTAGATACTTAATTTTTTCGTTTTACTCCACTTTTTAAGAAATATTTAGGGAATCTTTTTATATTTTAAAAAAAATTATAACAACATAAATTTAGCATTTTTTAAAAAAGTACGTGACTGCGTTTCTTAAAGCGGCTGAATTCAAAGCTTGACCGTCTAATATAAGGAAGCTCATACCGATCAAAAAAAATTAGCTTTAAGTTAGGCACCTTAGCCTCAGAAGCCAGAGTCTACAAAGAATGCCTAAGTGAGATACTCCCAGCAGAGCACTTACTATACACGAATCGGAACACCATGTAGGTATAGGGTCCGCCATTTAACGTTTTTTTTTTCAACTAGTGCTTATTTCGCGAATGGTAACATTTAGCTCATGTCTGATTTGACAGATATTTAGTTTTATTCTGCCGCGGAACGAATATGGTTGTGTATTCGCTTGAACAACGAACAACAACAACAACATTGAACAACAACAAGGAGTGGCCGTTACAGTCAATGGTGATCGTTATCGGGCCATGCTGAACGAACTTTTGTTCACAAAAATTGAGGAGGAGGATATTGGCAACATTTAGTTTCAACAGGACGGCGCTACGTG
Organism: Ferdinandea cuprea; assembly: GCA_963576555.1. Classification (NCBI taxonomy): domain Eukaryota; kingdom Metazoa; phylum Arthropoda; class Insecta; order Diptera; family Syrphidae; genus Ferdinandea; species Ferdinandea cuprea. The sequence goes on from OY754960.1 coordinate 24,298,991, forward strand.
CCACACAGCCGAAGCTACACTCGATGTTTTGCGCCCTGTTTTTGAAGATCGCATTATCAGCCGCAGAGCTGATGTCGTTTGGCCACCGCGGAGCTGCGATTTGACACCGTTGGACTTTTATTTCTGGGGTGCCGTAAAAGATAAGTGTTACGCCGACATGCCAGAGATAATTGACGCTTTAAAGGACAATATTCGTGAAGCCATTGGTAAAATACAGCTGCACACAATCGATAATGTGCTTAAAAATTGGACCGATCGTGTAGGCTACTGCATGGCCAGCTGAAGCAGCCGTTTGAATGAAATTATTTTCCATTATTAACCGGAAGGATTGTACATTCAAATAAAAAAAGAAATTTTATAAAATATTCGGTAGTTTTTTTTTATAGCATTTTAAAAAAAAACAAGTTATTTGGCGGACCCTATAGAACAAGCTTAAACGCCGTCCGCCAATACTATCTTAGAATACCAACCACACCGCGAAAAGAGTGATATGTTAATGAGTGCATTCAAAACAAAAGAATGGATAAGAACAAAATAAGATTACCTCTTCTTAGCTTAAAAAAATCAAAGAATCCACGTTGGCAACAACATGTGGCTGTTTTACAAAAAAGCTTTGGAACTGGTAACTGGCTTTATGTGCGGTCGAATTTCTAGCAGCTGCTGAATGGACATTTTACGGAGAGTGGTCTTGAAAAATGAGAACTTTCGTCCATTCAATGTAGAAGAGGTTGATACAGATAAATAAAAGGTGTAGAACAACAAGCATAAGATTCAATCTCAAACTCTGTGAACTGCATGCAGCATAATATGACAAAACACGTCGACCACATTGGCTCGGCTGAGAGGAGCTCCTCGTTAAATCTTAGAGTCAAGTCATTGCTTTCAGTATTGACAGGCCACGTTAAAAATGGTCGTATTGTGCCCCATTACTAAAAAGCTTTTGTCGAAGCAAAGTCTCAGAATGTACTGCAAAATTGGGCGGAGCACAACGAAGTGAAAAACTCTATCGTTCATGAGAGAAACTCCCTTACTCTATCTCATCAGATCATTTGTTAAAATTGTTATCTCTATTCAAACAAGGTTATTGCTAAGAGGTTATTGCAAACCGCGGCAATGCAGCTGTAAGTGCACTCCACTCACTTGCAGATAGTTCGTGCTAATCTTTGATTGGCAAGTTGTTGCAGCTAATAGCTATTAGCGGAACTATTTTTTTTGAAGTTACGTGTGGACCCCTAAACTTCCTTTTGTTAATGTCCGCATTTGTATGATAATATTTCAATGGTACATAAATATACGGCGACAAAAAGTGTTCATCTGTATTTTTTAACCAAAATTTGTCTAAATGATTTTGTTACTTCTTGAAAAGTGGAATATAACTACAGTCAATGGAATATGGCTTCTAGGAGCCCAATATCGTGTGAAAAAAAGGAAGTGCAGCGTAGTGTGAGATGTGGCAAACGTCAGTAGGATCGATTCACTTGCCTCCAGGGCTGAAGAGGCAGAAAACAGGTGTGACAATAGGACTGTTTACAACATCACCAAGGAGCTCATTGGTGGTCGGAACTCAAAAACACATTCAGATCCAGCGATGAATTTGGATGGTAATCTACTAATTTCGGATGAGCACCAGCTCACTAGATGGAGAGAACGCTATTTCGCTGCAGTACTTGTTCATCTAGACGATGAGTAACAAATTCCCGAATACGCACCGGACCTCCCTGTAAAACAGAAATAATAACCGCAATCAAGTCCCTCAAGGAAAACAAGACAGTGGGTATTGATGGCATCCCTACCGAACTATTTCAAATACATCAACGGATTTACTACACCCGCTCATATGGAGAGCGTGGGATAGTAATCAAGAAAGATAATCATTAAGCTTCCAAAAAAAAAATTGAAAGACTGGAAATTGGAGAAGTACATATATGCGTTCTCCCGGGCGTAGCTAAAATAATTCTGGAACGAATCAAAGAGCATATAAATCCAACTCTAGACGTCGAACAGACAGGCTAACGCGCTGAATTCTCCTGCAAAGACCACGTAAGCTCCTTACTACGTAAACTCCTTAATAGAGCAATGCGATGAGTATAGGTCACCGTTAGATCTACTATTTATCGACTTTGAGAAGGCTTTCGACTACTTGAATATGATGGTTTGGCTTTGCGCAGTAGAGGCATTCAAGATCAATTCTATAATCAAGGCTTACATGGTAAGTGTCACGTTTTACACAATGGTAATGTGCCGAAGGATTTTAAAGTCCATAGTGGAGTACGTCCGGGGAGTATACTGTCATCATTATTGTTCTTGGTGATTATCAGCGGTGTACTCCACGCAGCATTGACGGAAGGCAACTAAGGAATTCGTTGGACAATGATATCTTACCTAAACCACCTAGACTACCCTGAAGATGTTTGCCTACTTTCACATCGGATATTGAATCTCCATACGATGGCCCACAATCTAGAAGCTGAGGCAAGCAAAGTAGGGCTCAAAATAAACACAGCCAAAACAAAAGCTATAAGTTCTTCTAAAAGAAACATTGCCGGACAGGAAGTCGAGGAAGTCGACAACTTTGTTTATCTCGGAAGTGTGGTCTCAGTTAACCGCGGTGGCAGCGAACTGGATGTGTGCAGTATAATCAGGAAGGCTAAAGCTGCGTTTGGAATGCTATCCAAAATCGAGATGCAATTTTATATAGATGCAAATTCCATTGCAAAGTACGACATGCACTGGAATCCGCTCACCCAGGCTGGCAGAATAGCGGGACGCCCTCGAAGAGGAATCGAGCTCTTTCGGAATAAGTTGGAGAGAGGTGAAACGCTCCTAGAAATATGGCACGCAGGCGTTGTTGACGCCCTATGCAGTTTAAATGACTTATGTATGTATGTATGTATGGCTTCTAAGAAAGAGGTATACAAACATGTTGATATGTCTTTCATTTTAAAACTTGTACTAAACTATGTATTCCTAATTAAATGTCGAAAATGATTATGTTCTTGTGAGAATTTTGTTTTTTTTTTCTTTTGTATCGAAAAAAACAAGGAACAAACAGAAACTCCCTTACTCTATCCATTAAACTCATGGTACGCTTTTGAACTCTCATGGTGAACTTTGGCATCGTTTTGTTCATTTCATCCTTATAACTCTTCATAATTGTGTTTTTTTGTTCCTCCGGATCAACGGGTAGGAAGCCCAAGTTGTATTGAAAACTCCTAGAGGAGAAAATAAAGGTTTTTATATTATTTTCAATTTTAAACACATCAAAAAGGACAAAAGCAAAACAAAATGTTTTTCCTTGCAACAACTGAAATAATTAAAGTCTCTTTTGGTAGCTAACCCAAACACGAAAAAAAAAATATCTATAGAGCGTACAAAAATATTTGTATTAACTTACTAGGAGTTAAAATATGAAAAGCAAACTAAAACCATGAACTACAAGGATGCAAGACCAAAATGAAAAAAAAAAAATAAAAATCTAACTTACTCGCGGTCTTTTTGCTTTAAGGTTTTCATAAAATCCTCCGTAGATAGCGAGTTCCTTGGTTTTGGTTTTACCTTTGTGTTCTGCCAATAAAACCGCAAAATTAATTGTACAGAGGATGTAGTGAAATGTGTTTATCAAATGGGGAAAAAAAAGGCAAAGCACTTAGTATATGATGTTTTCGGTGCATTTATAAAAAGCTTACATTTTTAGAATGTACTATTTCCCTCGGGGGTTGTTTTAATGACTTAGATGTAGGTTTTTCAGTTCTTTGCTTTTCTTCTTCCTGTTTTGCTCGCTTTATAACTGGTTCAATGAGTTTCTCAATGACGCCGCCCATGCGGATGAGTTCAGCTTTAAGCTCTGAAAGAAGCGTGATTTTACTTAAACTAGGTATCTAATTAAGATAGATTTAGGAACTCACCTGCAGAAGTTCTAAGTGCATAATGATCGCCAGCCTTAAACTTCTCAACTTTCTTACGTTTTCTCATGGCTGGCAACCTTAAATTTCTCGACCATGGACTGTAAAATGATGCTGGAAAGAAGACCCTCTCCATATTTAACTGCCTAAATCCAATAAAATCATCTTACCGATCATATCGCTGGGTGATCCATGCATCTGTTGAAGCTCATTTGACAGCAAAGGCGACTTCATCCGTCCATCCTCGTAGAAAACCCTCACTCTTCGATTACGGTAAATATTTAATATCTCATCGGTCACCTTAAATACGGTCTCCTCGCTGGGCACACCTGTTCAAAACAGCCAAATAGGTAAATTTAATTTTGCCAACCAACCAACGCCAATCTCCCTTGGCGAGCGTAGTTAAGCACACACTCGGGCACACTTACCAGGATAGTCGTCATCTAGCCACGGGTAGCGATTAATATCTGCAAGATAATTAAATGCTCGAATGAGTACAACATTGCCTTAGGAATTTTCAATGTGAGCTTTAACACTGATAACGACAGCGTAAATAATTGATGTACCCCGGGGGCCAAGTGGTCGACCGGCGAACGCACAAAACACACACAACCCTACGATATAGGGAGCACCTGGAGCACTTTCTGTTTTTTTTTTTTGGCACTGCTCAACCCTTCTGCTTGGCATATTCACAACAACCCATATGCAATGAATTTGTAATTCAAAGAACGAAGATGACTTCTTTTTGCCATTGCCCAGCCATAGGAGGTCACAGTGACTTGATAGTCATTTTGGGACGCACCACACAGAGTAAAGTAGATAGATAGATACACGATGATTTGCACTTATGTGAGTTAGGTTTTGAACCCTTTGCGGCTTCCGCTGGGAATAGAACGACGAAACAAAAAAGCCAACTTAACAGCAGAACAAAATAAAACCCACCAGCCGAAGCCGACGTACAAGTGTTTTAATGGCGAATTTCAATTTTCTGTTTTGAATAATTGAAGAAGTCCATTTAACGAATGACCAATTCGAGCAAAGGACCCTTTTGGAGTGAATGACTCTTGAAACTGCTAACAGACGGAATTAACATGTCACGACGATGATGTTAGATTCGATTAATTGAAAAAGGGAGAATTGAAAGGGAAATGAATAAAGATAAAGGAATTATCACAACGAGAAGTGTTAACAAATTGAGCTGCAAGGGTTCGGTTCGTTCGTCATTTGTCCCGGCCCAAAGGACAGAGACTGTAATGACTGTAATCACCCAATTATGCGGAAACTATAAAATATCCGTTAAATAATGTGTATGAGTGAGTCGTAATGCTTTATTGGATGCGTTTTCAACAGGACATCATTATTTGGAAGATGTAGTTTAAGATATCTTAAATATCTTTAGCAACTTTGGCACTACACCCTTATTTACACGAACCAACTAAGGCCATTATAACCCCTGCTCTAACTTCGCTTACAGCAAGGCTAGAGACATAAAAATCAGGATTTATTGGGATACACAGCAGCAGGCTCCAAGCCAAATTTTAACTGTTTAACATGAGCAGTTACTGGATTATAAGGCCTCAAAATTAGCAAAAATAGTAACTTACTGACTCGCTGACTCGCCGACTCACTGACTCACTGACTCGCTGACTCGCTGACTCACTGACTCACTGACTCAATGACTCACTGATTTACTGACTCAATGACTTGCTAACTCACTGACTCACTGATTTACTCAAATTAAAAATTGTGGAGCACTTCTTATCATCGTAGATAATTGAAATTTGATACAGTAATAGGGTTGTGCCGCGGCAGCCGCCCACATCTTTTAACTAATCCCCCAAAAGACCTACTGTTTCGAACAGTTTCAAACGGTGCTATACTCGTCGTATTCTCTATGGTACCTATCGATATACTGGCTGAAGAAATGGTTAGATTAAAAAGCGACCAAGGCGTAATGGTCAGGTACTCTACCAAAGAAAATCTAATTTTTCAAACTTATAACGACCAACTGCGTGTTACTGGACACGAACCGGATCTTTTCACGAACAATTTTTTTCGACCATTTTAAATCAGCTGTGCGCTAGACTACCAAATAACCAGTATTTTTTTGGTTGCTTCCCGCTATCTATGCTATTTCTAGTACAGAGACATGCGGAGAGTACGTATACTAGTGGGAAATCTGGTGCGCGCTCCTTTTCTTGGTTCCACTTTACTGGGCTGCACACAACGTCCAATATAATAATTTTTTTTACTTTACAAATCACCGTTTCACTGTCCAGTAAGTTTTTTATTTGATTTAGAGTTTTTGCTTAAAATGCAACTTTTTGTTTTATTTAGGCCAGCAAGTAAAAAGGCCAAAGAAAAGCCAAATTAAAAGTAAAGGAAGGAATCAAAATCCCCAACCCATAACACACATGGATTTTACCTCATTTTTTTTCGCTTTAAAAGTAAATTTTAAAGTGTAAGAAAGTGCTTTTAAATTAAAATTTTAATTTTTCTTCAGCTTATTGCAGATTGCTTTTGTGAAGCTTACGAGTTTGCCAGTAATCTTGTGATGTGTTCCGCACATGGACATACAAAGGGCACAGCAATAAGCAACCACTTGGTAACCAGCGTGCTCCAAAAGCATCCGCATTAGAATTTTTAACAGTTCTATCAAAAGCCCCAATCTTTGGAGTTAGAATAACTACTCTTGATCGCAACGAATCAGGGCAATTCAGACAACTGCACCATTAAAAAGTCACGTGCTCCACTTGCAATCGCATGCAAGCCACCCATCATCGTTCAGTTGGAAAATCATCAGAAAGTCACCCACTAAATCAGGGATCCATCAATCCTCATCTCAGTGAAACCTGGAGTGCTTCATCATCTGCAATTTCCCTCAGTGAAAAGTGCTTGAACATAAAGATAGAGATATACAAATCTTATATATATATATTAAATATGTATATCTAACGGGTGATCCATGTAGAGATACTTTTTTCAATAGCCTTTTTTGACAGATCACGTGTGAGTCGTGTCATGCTGTCATGTTATTTTTGTTTAGTATTGTTTGGCATTTCATAATGGAAAGACTTACGCGTGAACAACGTTTACAAATTGTTCAATTTTATTACGAAAATTCACGTTCTGTGAGGAATGTGTTTCGTCCACTTCGCTCAACTTATGGTCAACATAATCGGCCTACTGAGCGTACTATTCGCAACACCATCACCCATTTTGAGACCCAGCATTCATTATTGGATAATATTCGACCGAATAGACCATGTCCAGCACGCTGTGAAGAAAATATAGCGGCCGTAGCTGAGAGTGTACACGAAGACCGTAGAGAGTCGATTCGGCGCCGTTCGCAGGAACTCGGACTGACGTATGGAACGACTTGGCGCATTTTACGTCAAGATATTAAATTGAAAGCGTACAAAATACAGCTTGTGCAACATCTGAAGCCGCTCGACCTTCCCAAGCGATATCGCTTCGCTCTATGGGCTCTTGAAAAGTTCCAAGAAGATCCGACGTTTTCGAGGCAAATTTTGTTTAGCGATGAGGCCCATTTCTGGCTCAATGGGTATGTAAACACACAAAATTGCCGCATTTGGGACGAAGAGCAACCTGAAGAGATTGAAGAACTGCCACTTCATCCAGAAAAAATAACGGTTTGGTGTGGTTTGTGGGCCGGTGGAATCATCGGTGGCGACCGTTATCGTGCCATGATAACCGACTATTTGATGCCTGAAATTGAAGCTCGTGATCTCGGCGACATTTGGTTTCAGCAAGACGGCGCCACTTCCCACACATCGCATCAATCAATGGACTTATTGAGAGAACATTTCGGTGAGCACATAATTTCACGTTTTGGGCCGGTCGATTGGCCACCAAGATCGTGTGATATCACACCGTTAGACTTTTTCCTGTGGGGATATGTAAAGTCAAAAGCTTATGCCGACAAACCCGCTTCGAATCAGGCCTTGGAGGGAAACATCACGCGTGTCATTCGCCAGTTACCAGTCGAAATGCTCGAACGAGTGATCGAGAATTGGACTCAATGGATGGACCATCTGCGACGTAGCAACGGCCAACATTTGCTAGACATAATCTTCAAAAAATAAATGCCAAAGTATGTTCTTTCAAATGATAATAAACATTCTGCATTAAATTTGAATTTTCTGTGTTTTTTTCTTTAAAAAAGTAGGGAACCTCGAATTGGATCACCCTTTATATATAGGGTCGTTATCTAACGTTTTTTTTTCAACTAGTGCTTATTTCGCGAATGGTAACACTTAGCTCATGTCTGATTTGACAGATAATTAGTTTTATTCTTCCGCTGAACGAATATGGTTGTGTAAACGCTTGAACAACGAACAACAATAACAAGGAGTGACCGTTACAGTCAATGGCGATCGTTATCGGGCCATGTTGAACGAATTTTTGTTCACAAAAATTGAAGAGGAGGATATTGGCAACATTTGGTTTCAACAGGACGGCGCTACGTGCCACACAGCCGAAGCCACACTCGATGGGACCCTATATATATATATCTATATACACATATGCATATACGTTTAAAGTTAATGCCAAGCGTGCTCTAAAAATTTAATTTTTTTATTAATGAAATCTAAATATCTTAAAATTACAAACTTAACTTAACACATAACTAAAATTTAATCTAATCTATACCAATGTTTAAATTGTTATTAAAAGCCACGGAAAAGTATTTTTACATATAATAGCAATAAATCCACTCGATCTACCAGCGGGAAATTTGTGCACAAACTTCAACGCATCCACATCGGCGAAATGCATGGATATATAAGTGAGTACATATACGTTTAAATAACTATCTTTTCATTGGCTTCCCTTGATAATTACAATTAAATTACTAAAATTTTCTTGCATAAATACCTATATCAACTTAAATTATATCTTGTGATTGAAACCTGATGATGAATGTAGATTATTTATTTTTTTTATATTGCCTTTCAATCCTAAAAGCAATTATATACGCAAGTTATTACTAAGGTATACATTTTTTTGTGTTTTTTATTTTGAATCGATGAATTATTCTCTCTCAATAAAGATGATACGTTAATTACCTTACATTTGTTGAGATGTGTTAGTGTGTAGTTTGTGGAGGCGAGAATAGTCATGGTGCAACCAGGTGACGTATTCAGTTTGCAAGGGGCGGGTCCCTCCAAGTGTCAATACACCGACGACACGCATTTTTAACCATTTCACCTATCATTTTCTACAATAGTACCAATGACATTTTTCTTGTTAACCTCTGATATGCGAGGTCATGGTAATTTTTCTTCATTTTTTTTTTATTATTTGGCACGATATTTTGTGCGCAAGGGAAAAGCAGCAAGATCCCACCCTCCGACGAGCTGATGCCGAGCACCGCAAGCGTGCCAACCGATTCTTCACATATGGACACACTTTATCTTGTCCTTCACCCCAACTGACCAATGTTCAGTCGTGGAATGACCCCTTTCCGCCACAAAACTACGAAAAGTTTTTAACGGGTCACGGCTGTTACAGAGAATTTGTCTTTAAACGCGGACATGAAATCGTTCTACGGAACCAATTCGGAGAGCGGCCCACTCCGGATAATTTCGTAAGCTACATGCTTCTGAACGACAATAACTGGACCATTGTAAGTAACGCGGCCAACGAATGCCAACGGAAAGCTAATAGTTTCATGAATAGAGTAAGATAAGTCTTAATACCGACCCCGTTAAGTAATGCCTTTCGCCGGGGAACACAAATCGGCGAGGTCGGGATGGCAACGCTAACGGAAAGCTAATAGTTTCATGAATAGAGTAGGATAAGTCTTAATACCGACCCCCGTTAAGTAACGCCTTACTGCGGTCCCGCGGGGGACACAAATCGTTCGGGACGGGAGGTGGTTTAAGACAGTAAGAATCCGGCACTACCAATAGACGTCGGACCATTGGTGCCTATGCAAGGTTTACACCTTCCAACGCAAAAAAAACATGAGGGTCGCCTCTTAAGAACAAAAACGGGAAAAACTAAAATATTGTTGATTTTAATTTAGAGGGCGTTAAAGCCGCCTCTTTTCTTTAAATCAGACCCAAAAAGACTTATAATTATAATTTTTTCCATGAGCGTTAGATTTTAAGAACAAAAACGGACTTAAGGGGGCGTACCAAAAAAATTCGGTCAAAGCTAATATAATTTTAAAATTTTCCAAAATTTCCACGTATAAAAAAATCTTTGCAAAAGTATTGATATCACACCAAGCACATAAATCTTAAAGAATAGCCAAGTTCTCTTATGTAAAACTCCCTTTTGCCTTAGAAGTCGACAACAAAAAATACTGAGATCTAAAAAAGAACACCAATTTTGTATTGTAATTAACCAAAAGTGATGCTCTGTGAAAAATGTGAAAATCCGCTGTTTTATCGAAAATTGTGTTCAGCGATGAGCCTTATTTCTGGCTCAAAGGATACGTAAATAAGAAAAACTGTCGCATCTGGAGCGAAGAACATCGAACGATATCGATCCATGATGCGCGTCTATTTTTGCGCCAGTTGACTGAGTTGAACTTGGTTGACATGTGGTTTCATCAAGACGATGTCACATTCCACACAGCTCGTGAAACAATGAAAATGTTAAAAGATGAATTTGGTGAGCAGATTAACTCTCGAAATGGATAACATTTACAGGATAACGTAACACGCGTAATTCGTGGAATACAGTCCGAAGTGCTCGGAAAAGTGACTCAAAATTGGACCTTCCGAATGGACCATTGGAAACGGAGCTGCGGACAACATTTACATGAAGTTGTCTTTAAAACGTAAATGGCAAAGGCCTATTTGTCGATGACATATTTGATGCAAATTTTAGTGTTTTATTCGATTTAAAAAATTACCCTTTAGCACCTATTTACATTTTTATAATTGGCATTGGTGTGATCTATCTATCAGTGCCAATCAATTAGTATTAAGTATAACAAGGGTAATGAGCCTAAAGGTCTATCCGCCGAGATATTTAAGGCAACGCGAAATGAAACTGGTCAAACAGTTTTTAGTTTTCGACAGACGTGCAAAGTCAATTTGATTATCAGATCGTGAGTTATCATGTTTTCCAACTTTACATAGAGGGAGTTAAAGCAATAAACCCTAAAATTGCATAACTCCGTCATTAGCGACTTAGGCAGTGCACTGCCAATTGAGTGAGTCAAGACAAACCGAATATTAATAATTAGGAATAGACGTTAACGTTTGTTTGTCGATGGCAACTACTGAACCGAATTTAAAAATTCTTTCCATCTAAGAAACCTAAGGGATAGAGTATTGCTAAAAGGCATCTCATTGGTCCGCTACAATCGGCTTTGAAATAAAATAAATAAGTGTATTTGTGTAAGAAAAATCACAGTTCGAAGAGATTCTGCGTTGCAGAACTATGAACTGTGATCTGTCTTCGCCTCCCTCCAAAGAAGTTTCTATACAAATCTATACAAATGTCAATCGTCAGGCCTCTCTGTCTTTAAATTATATATATGCTTCTACTGACTTCAGAGTAAATATTTACAGCGCAATTCAATTGCATTAATAATATTTACTGTCATATACGATACCTGACGCGTACCGCTAGCAAATTATGCCACTCAACGATTACTTCAGACCAATCGCAAAGATATCAAAAACAAGTTTTGGAGAGTTAAACGATCAACATCAACATTCTTTGTCAGAACAATATTTTAAGAAGAAAATTTAATCCGTCTCTATTATCATAGCAAAACAATGCAAAGGATAACCGGAAACTTCGTCGTATTTGATAGGCACAACACTTGGTGCCACTCAAATTTACTTTTCTAAGAACAAGTGGCAATAAGTGGGTACACATACAAAACACCAAAATACAAAAGAAAAAAAGAAGAGTTTACTTGAGACAAGAACCAACATAATGTATTGATTCTGCGAATACTTGCCCGTTCCAACCACTTGGACCTCGTCGTCAGTATCTTCAAGTTGGAGCGAAGCGGGCATCACGTAACAATGATGTGATTTCAATTGCCAATTTTGGGGAATTAGTTGAATAAGGAAACAAGCATTTCAGATTAAATATTGTGTAGGTACCTTTGTATGTAAGACCACTCAATAAAATTTTGTAGCATTGATTTCCGATGGATTAATTGGATCAGTTGTGGCTAAATAGCAAACAAGTGCGCCAGTGCGGCGCGACACACTACACGTGCGCGGTGCTTCAATTGTATAAATAGTAAAATATTTCCGAGAGTTCTTCATTCTAGTCGTTCTCTCGATAGCAACGGATCGAAGTAGAATTATTAGCAATGGTAAGAGATAGGTTCTAACTAATAAGATTGAAGTGAGGAGTTTTTAAAGAATTTAAATTATAGAAACTCCTTGTGATAGCTGCCCTGTTGGTGGCGGCCGTGTCAGCAGCTGTGTTACCTGAAAATGAATATCTACCCCCAGTTGAGGGAGAAGAATCGACAGAAGCTGGAGCGCTTTCCGTTGATGGATACCGCTACAAGACAGTGCGTCGCTTGAGACATCGCCACCGTCGGGAAGCATCTGACGCACCAACCGCTGATTATTTGCCCCCAGTTGGAGGAGAAGAGGAGCCCGAATCTGCTCCTTTGTCCACTGATGGATACCGCTACAAGACAGTCCGTCGCTTGAGACATCGCAACCGTCGGGAAGCATCTGACGCACCAACCGCTGATTATTTGCCCCCAGTTGGAGAAGAAGAGGAGCCCGAATCTGCTCCTTTGTCCACTGATGGATACCGCTACAAGACAGTGCGTCGCTTAAGACATCGCCACCGTCGTGCACTCTCTACAGAATACCTGACTCCAATTGATGATAACTCTCTTTTATCATCTGAATACCTTCCACCCAGTCATACCGTGTTGGCTGATGATGGATACCGATACAGAACGCTGCGCAAATTGAGACTGAGGCACAGACGTCGTCGTGAAGCTGGTGAAATACCAACAGAAGAGTACTTGCCACCAGTTGAGGGAGCAGCATCTGATGATGTTTCTGAGGAGGGTTATCGTTACAAGACTGTGAAACGCTTGAAGTACAAGAAGTACAGGTTACGTAAACGTCGTGAGGCTGAGAACAGTGAATACTTGCCACCGACTGAAGAGCAAGTACCTGAAGCTGAAGATGATCAATCTAAGTTGGCCGAAGACGGCTATCGTTACAAGACCATTAGGCGGTTAAAATACAAACATTAGAAGGCTCAGCGCTAGAAATAGTTGATTTTATATGGTGAAATGCATTTATTTTTTTTTTTTTTTGGTTATTAATAAGACGATTAAAATTTTATGGAATTTGTTTTACAAGTCGGAAAGGTAGAAGAGGAAGTCTGGTGCTATCGAACTATGACAGGAAATGTCACAATACTGAATATGTTCGCTCCTGGCATCCGTCAGAAGCTAGCCAAACTCTTTCGGAACAGCGTAATTAAATTTCGCTATGCTAGATATTTTCTTCTAAGAGGGATGAGGACAATTTTGAGGACAAACACAAGAAAATCGTTTTAATGTCCATCAATTTGGCTTTATTGGAAGGATAATTTTATGCCATTAAAGTTTAAATAATGTGGCCGCCGCGGCTGGTTTGAATAAAGACAAGTCTAGAGGTCCAATCTTCAACCACTTTTTCAAGCATTTGTGGCTGTATGTCGTCAATAACGCCACGAATGTTGGCATCCAAGTGCCCTAACGTTTCTGGTTTGTTGGCGTAGGCGAGCGACTTCACATCCACACATCCCCAAAGAAAATAATCCAATGGTGTCAAATCACACGATCTTGGTGGCCAATTGACAGGTCCATTCCGCGAAATTATGCGCTCATCGAATGTTTCCTTCAATAAATCGATTGTGAAGTGCGCTGTGTGGCATGTAGCGCCGTCTTGTTGGAACCACATCTCATCCACATTCATGCCATCCAATTCGGGAACAAAATAGTCGGTCTCCATTAACGGTAACTGGCTCTCCAGCATCATTTCGGAAGAAGTATGGCCCAATGACTCCACCAGCCCATAGAGCACACAAATCAGTCAGTTTTTGTGGATGTAATGGCGTTTCAAGGGTCTCATGTGGATTCTCTTCACTCCAAATGCAGCAATTTTTGTTGTTGACGAAGCCATTCAACCCAAAATGAGCATCGAAACTGAACAAAATTTTGCGATGAAAATCAGCATCGATATCAATCTCATTTTCGGCATACACACACCAAAATCACGACGCATTGCATGGTTTTGCGGCTTTTATTCTTGCTCAAGCTGGATCTTGTAAGGTCGTTAGAAGAGATCTTTGCCCAAAATCTTCCATTAAGTTGATGGACAAAGCTCCAAATGTGCACGCTGGCGAATCGATTCATTCGGGTCCTCTTCAACAATACCTCAACAATGCTCTACAGCGGCAATTGTGAGTAAACATAGTGCGAAAACGATCCATGGTTAATTGCTCTGATGGACGATAATGTCGATGAAAGGAGCTTGCGGTAAACTTCCCGAACTGAACCATTATTTTCGAGCGTTCTTCATTTGTTAACCTGTTCATGATGAAATGGCAAAACAAACTGAACACAAATGACATTAAAGTTGCCAGATTTGAACACAAAATTGCAGTTTTATCTCTATTTGAAAAACCAACCTCTAAAAAACCTCTTTATTTGTTGCTCCATAAATCACCCATTTTTCCCATAATGATCCCATAGACTTCCCATGTGGTCGTTCAGAAATGTTTCATGTGTCCCTTCCCAATGTCGTTTTTAACAAAGCTTCTCAATGTTGCCATGTGTCCCGATTTAGTTCAAAATCGTCAGTTTTTGTAAGAACTACGGCTTTAGTGAACGTGGTATCACAACGGACCTTTTTGGTCTAAGTGAGTCGGCTCACCGACAGCCAATTCAACCTAACCTAACTTAACATAAGGCATTCTGGAGCGGTTAAGAGGCGATCATTACCAAACAAAAAATCGTTCAGTGACAAGGCTAGCTTTTGGTCCGATCCCGCTTTGTGACGAATCAATCTATATAATCTCTGTGGTCCTAACTGATAATAAACAAGTTTTTCAGCTTTCAAAACCCAATAATCAGAACCTTTTTGTTGATGAATGCCAGAAAGGTTTACCCAAAACGGGACCAAAGCTGCTGAGTCCTAAACCTAAAGTCCTATCCAAAACCCCGATATTCTGTCAATATAAAAACGTTCTGTTTCAGCACTTTTCATACCCATCATCGATCCAAGCTTACATATTACGCCACTACATACCTGAAGTTTCAAATGAGTATCCTCGCACAGTTCGCTCCTTTATTAGATCCAATTTTCTTGGCAGAACAATATTCTCAATGTCAATATCCATTTCGTCTTCCTCCAAAGTTTCATAATCATCCTTCGTTACCAAATCACTTCTACTACTCCTCGAGTCGCGAGTAATCCTTGCACCTTCTGCATCATCATCATCATCGTGCAATGTATTCGTCTTCTCACTAAGCATTCTTTTGTATGAATGAAAATTCATTTCGACATTACATCTTCCAACAATGGAATCCTCTTGTATCCTTGCTGGAAATAGTAAAAGAAAAAAAAATCACTTGAAGGATACAAACGCTCCACATCATGAAAATATAATTACAAATTTTTTCGATAAGAAATTCTTTGGCCGGATCTAGCGGCAAATCTTCGGCTTTATATTGAAATCGATAGAACGGCAAATCCTCGATATGTCTTCCGACATGTGCAATTGATTTTCTCTGCGGTTTTTGTCTCTTTTTCATGGTAAGTTGCGCGAAAAGTCGTTGGTTCGGTTTTTGTTAGTATTTAGTTCTTAACTGGAAATCGTCCTTTTTTAAATGTATTTTCTTAAGCTTTTATCTCAGGCCAAACAATCTGACAAAAGAATATCAATGACAACGAAAACAAAAATTTTATATATTATATGCACAGTTTACGAAAGCACAAAAAACTCTGTTTGCTTGACAAGTGTATAAAACTGTGTGCAGGGCAAGGTCCTTATTATTTTGTACTGCGTTGTAATAGCAACGCAGTCTTTGTTTGGTTTCTATAGCAAATGTTATTTTAGTGTCAAAAACAAAGTTGGAAAATGTCAGATAGTGAATTTGAGTGCCACATTTATAGCAAAAATTACTGACCCAACAACTTCTTTCACCCACTTTCCAAGGATTCACGGTAGTTCATCTGTTCACGAAAAGGGGGTGAAGTTTAAAGTGCAAAGAGCCCAATCCAATTAAATTAACTTTACCGGTGAAGATTTGAAAACAAATTGTGGTGCAAACTCAACTCAACTCAACCGCCCCCCGGAGAATAAAATAAGATCAAAGTGAGGAAACAAAAACAGCTTCCTTGGTCGTTACACAAGATGAGGTTTGCTACAACATACGCCGCCGACATACAATAAAGAAAAACCATTAGGAAATACTTTTCCATTTGCATTTACAATTTAATTTACCTGTATAAACGTTGGTACACATTTAATTGAAAACTTTCCAAGAGAATCGTTTGCATTTACTAGTACCCCAAAGAGGATACTTACTGCAATGTACTCCGTTCCGTGTACTCCATTCCTATCAATGTACAGCAAGCACTAGCACTGAGATAATCATCAATGGTAATGTTCATTCTGCTATCAAAGCAACAGGATAACACATCGACAGAGAGAGAAGCAAAAGTACACTCATTCGATGTTCATCAAGGATTTGCCATTACCCAATGAACTAATATATACACAGTAGATGTAGTACGTTTTCAAATACCACTTAAGTGACATTCACCAACTTGTTGGATAGAGCAAGGATGTGATATGTGTGTGTTGTACATTTTTAACTTTATAGTTTATAAATTTATATATACATACATATATGTATGTGTTTCGTATCAGTGATGAATGCTGGGTTATGCAGCTCTGTTCAATGCTCGCATCATGTCGGAGTAATGAGAGCCAAAAGCAATTACAAAAATTTTCTGAGAAAACTTAGTTATTTCTGATGAGTAGCCAGTAGTTCTGATAGAAACAAACAAACAGAAATTCAAGTAAAAGAGTACCTATATCGATAGAAGGACCAAAGAGTAGTCGATTTTTAAGCATTTACAGACAATTTTAGTATTTCGGATTCGGATTGAAATGAAGAGAATAATTAAAGTCAAATTATTGCGATTCATTGCATTTGAATGGAGTCCTCCATAGTTCATCTGGTTGGCAATTAGGGTTATCAAGTCCGGGAAAAAGGGAATTTATTGTCACTACAGAATTGGATCTGCCGGATGCACTCATAGTGTAACAGATATTTATGGCTATATATCTATAATTTGTGTCACTTTGCGAGCTCCAGATACAAATCGCAATTGAAATTGAAAACAAGGGAAAAATGTGGATTCATAAATGGAAATAAGTGTCGATGAAGACTAGTTTTTAGAAATTTAAGTAGGTCAATCTGAAGTGAAACGAAAATAGATTGAAAGAATATAAACTATCCCCAATAAAATAATAGTCAAGTCAATTTTCTGTCCGAGCGCAAAATAAAATTACTCGGAAACTGTAAGGACTACGAAGCAAGAAGAAATTTGGAATGCACATAGATGATGCAGGAATATATATTTTTTATTAGTTTCAAGGCTGAGGCTACTTATCGGGTTTTTCAATGAGAGCGCTACAAAAGTTTTTTTTTTGGATATCAATGAAATTGTTTATTTTTGTGAAAGTACGTTCGATGCCATTATGTATGGAACTCGACTTCTTTTGCATGACCGTGGTGGCCCGTGGTGGGCACGCTTGCAGAAATCCAAACGTTGAACCCAATTTTCGACGGTTTTCAAGCATAAATCGGCCGATACTGCTGCAATTTCACGTTCGATATTGGTACGAAGTTCATCAATCGTCGCTGGCTTGTTGGCATAGACCATAGAATTGACGTAGCCCCACAGGAAATAGTCTAACGGCGTCAAATCGCACGGACGAGGCGGCCAAGTGACTGGACCATTTCGTGAGATAACACCAAACTTGGTTTCCAATAAATTTATTGTGACATTCGCTGTGTGGCTTGTGGCGCCGTCCTGTTGGAACCACATGTCCTCCAAGTCCATATCATCCAATTGGGGAAAAAAATATTCGGTTATCATTGAACGGTAGCGATTCCTATTCACGGTAACGTGCCGGTCTTGATCATCACGGAAGAAGTACGGCCCATAAACCACACCAAACCGCAATTTTTTCGGGATGCAATGATGACTCATGGAGTACGTGTGGATTGCTGCCTGACCAATACCGCATATTTTGTTTATTGACGAAGCCATTCGGCCAGAAATGAGCCTCATCGCTGAAGATGATTTTTCGATCAAAATCCGAATCATTTTCAAGTTGTTGCTCAGCCCAATTCACGAACATACGACGCTTCTGTTGGTCCAACGGCTTCAGTTCTTGCGTCAATTTAATGTTGTAAGGATATAGGCCAAGATCTTTTCGCAAAATTCACCACAATGACGTCACAGAGATGCCCAACGCTTGAGAACGACGTGTGAGAGACACATTTGTGCTTTCTTCAACTGAAGCCTCAGCGGCAGCAATATTCTCGATACTAAGGGCACTTCTTTGTCTCACTGGCACGGGAACATTTTGTACTGTGCCTGTGGATTCAAATCATTTCACTAGACGCTCAATTGTTGATCTGCTAGGACGATTATGACGACCATAAATTGGACGTAGCGTTCTTAACGTTGAGGCCACTGACTTCGAATTTCGGTAGTAAATTTTAATAATTTCGACTCGTTGTTGGCTCGTATATCTTTCCAACACGAAATGGCAAACCTTACTGCAGAGAAATGTCAAAAGAGCAGCAAGAAATATGACGTCGTTTGCTGTCCCTGTCGCTCATCATTTGTAGTGTCCCTGTTGAAAAACCCTGTATAAGCATTAGAAGCTTCTTAAAAATGAATTGCCGTCCGGAATCGGCGTTCAACGGTAGCTCCCTTCAATGGTTGCAGAAGCTAGGATTTGGGTCCTCTATGGGCCGCCGTTTACCCCTCATATTTTTTATGTTCACCACACGTTGTGAGTATTGTGACTTGTGAAGTAATAGCACAGATGAGTAATTATACAGATAGTCGACTGAGAGGATTTTTGGCTCTCCCGCCTATCGTTTTTTATTTGCTTCAAAAAGGCGCAGTACTGTGTTCGTATATGTTTTTACATGCAAATCAAATTGAGCCAGCTCACGCACACAATAGCAGTTCTGCGCCTAAGAATCCATTTTGGAAAAGATCTCGTGTTGACATATTAAAAGTCAAAACTGGGCTGTGTCCAATAACATCGTAATAACATGCGACGATTTATGGTGAATTTGCAACAGAATAAAATTTTGGTGAATGTTTTTAATTATTATGTAAACTAAAATAATAGTTTTACCAAACAAGCATATTTTGGGTAAACATTTTTAAGCAGTTTCGTAAACATTTTGGCAGTTGCGCAAGTTAAACATATAATAAGGGTTATCATAATTTGTTTGCCAGTAGTTAAACTAATCTAGCAGGTGTTTTAAATTGTCAGTAATAATAAAATAATTTTCGTGGTTGACTTATCGAATGTCGAGTAATATAATTAAAATCAAATAATTTTTAAACGGAAGGTTTAATAAATATTTCAGCACTGAATTAATGAAATATTCTATAAAATTACTAAAATTGTAGGTAAAATAAATAAAAGCCCAATGAATGAAATTAGTGAGTAACGCGTGATTAGTTAACTAACCATTTCAATAATTTAAGATGGTATTTCATAAATTCACCGCTTTTCACTATTCCAATTCAAAGATAATAACGTTATTAAATTTGTTCAGCATGATGAAATAAATTTTATAACTTTATTATCTTGGAATTGAAATAGTCAAGTCTACAGTTTGTGTTTAAAAATGTATTTAAAGTTATTTTGTCGCAGTTTGTCAATTCGCTCGCTCACTCTCATATGAACGTTCCGAATATGTGTATGAATATATTAAAAGTTCATATGTTTAATAATAACATAATAAAACAACCAACGAATTTAATATACATGAAACACTAATCCATAACTATTAACTATAAATATTTTACACCCAAACATTACTAATTTAGTAATATTCATGCAATCATAAAATAATATATACATTTTATCTCACTCTAATAACCAAAATGGAAAAAATACAACAACCCAAGTATGTTCATTTTAAGGCAGATAAAAAATTGAGAACTATTTCTTATAAACACAAAAATTATTCGAATTTATTATTCAACTTCATTATTTATTATATACCTAACTATTTTTTTTTATAAACAAATATCAATTAAGCTTGAACTACGTTAACTCAATACTTCGCAGCACTTCACCAACACATCCGCTATAATCAGCTGTTTTTTGTTGCCATTTGGAATTCTTGAAAACAGCCCGCGCTAATGACATATTTTTGACACATCAACCCCTCCATACTTTATTTGGCTGGCTCACACGTATTCCAGATAAAACATTTGAGAGAGGATTTTTTCTCCATTTTTAAAAATTTTAATTACTAATAATTACTAGTATAATTACTCATCTGTGGTAATAGTGAGGATTAGTAGAATTGGTGCAAAATTGAATTAAAATCGTTGGAGCCGTTTTCAAGACAATCGAATTTCTCAATAGATCAAATGTTACCATTCTTTTGGAGTTGATTCAAAAATGCATCTCATGTACGGCAAAAGTTTCGTATGACGCATTTGTGCACTTTATTTTCCTTGTATCCAACTCATCTTATGGCATGGCAGTCATATGCAGTAAGTACAAATTTCTGTATTTGGGGCGACACGCTATTGATCTGAGAAAATTTGTGTCAACTTCCTTCTGCCTTTTTTTGTCTGCTGAAGCACTGAGGCCAAAAACTGGTCCGTTGTATTCTCAGGCTGATACTTTCACTGTAGTAATTTACTCGACTTTTTCAGAAAGCCGAGGAGGCACTTCAATGGTATTTTAGATTTCGATTAAAAATTATGACCGATTTAAAAGATGTCAATGCACTGCGTTTATGAGCAGATGAGTGAAACTAAAAGTTCCTCACGCACAGCATTTTGCCAATACATAAAGCGGCACAACCTTCATAATTTTCAAGCTATATTTTTTTTGCGATTCGATTGGATTTTCTTAAATTTTTGAAGTAGTTACTGCAACTAGGGTTACCAACAGGGTCATTTTGGCCCGGAGACTCCGAGAATTTGCTAATATCTCCGGGCTACGGGCCTTGCAAAAAATTTCTCCGGACCGCAGTTTAACAATTCAATTCTTGACGATTTTTAGATATCAAAAATATTTACATAGAAAATAACATATTTTAAAATTAAACTAAATGGAATGACAGACTTCCCATTAAGTTTTTCAGCGCCATAGAAACACTAGTCAGTGAAGTTCAGAAAGCAGGGACTTGTTTCGAGTACTTTAACATGCATTGCAAAGGGAACACGAAAGCTTGGCCAAAGGAATAATGTTATTTGTTCATGGAATGCCATAAAAGAGTATTTTTTGTAATAAGGCGGACGCGCCACAAAGACCTATCGAAACAAAATCAGATCGATTTCGATCAAGTCGGTCATGATAAGAAATATTAAGTTTTGGTTCGAATAATTTCAGCTCTAGATTTCAACAAGTTCGGGAACAGTTCGAAAAAAGCAAGTTATCGCTGGGTATATCGAAAAAATAAGAACAATCAAAAAATAATAGTGAAGAAGCGTCTTTCCACAACAGGTTACTACTTTGTGCGATCCTAAAGCAATGCATCACAGCGACTTATTTCTGCCATATTAAATGTGGTTTGATTGCTACTATAGATGGTTTGTGCTATCAGAATAAAATCCAAATTAATATTAGGCGTAAGCAGCCCATACAGCACCTAAAGCCTAGCTTCTAGTACCAATGTGTATTCGAAGATATATTTTTGACACGAATGAATGGCATTGGAATTGAAATGACATTTTAATGGCGATTCTGAGCCGCAATTTAATTTTTCATAAGCTTCTCATGACATTTCTTACTCTTGGATATATAAGAATAAGTTCTTTTAAATATGTTTTATTAGGTTTGTTCCAACAGGATGTCAAACAATCAGCTAACTTTTTTCTGATAGTCAGAACAGTCGGAGGATTTTTTGCGGACTAAAAATCAGAGATATGCGCAATTCGTAAAATTCTCTCTCAGTCTCAGTTGCCTTCAGCGTTGCCGCTAACTTTTTGAAAAATGTATCAAATGTATCTCTATTTCAGATTGTTAAATTTGATACGTTTAACTGTATCAAATAAATTTTTTAGTTGACTTTTTTAAGTTTGTAGTTTTTTGTATGAAGGCTAAGGTCTCGTGGCGCTTAAGATGGATAATAAGGTTTACTACAGTTTCTTGCAGTGAATACCAAAGGGTTCTTGGAACCACTAAGGAAGTCTGTCATTCCATTTAGTTTAATTTTAAAATATGTTATTTTCTATGTAAATATTTTTGATATCTATACCAAATCGTCAAGAACTGAATTGATAAGCTGCGGCCCGTAGCCCGGAGATATTAGCAAATTCTCGGAGTCTCCGGGCCAAAATTACCCTGTTGGTAACCCTAGTTGCGTTATTACGTCAAAAATTTAAGAAAATCCAATCGAAATATAACAACGCACTAACGCTTCACAGGGTTGTGATGTAAGAGTCATCACATACAACACTAGGCACCGAAGCGGACCTATTGCGATTACTGGGGAACAGGTTACATTTTTACTAAACGGTAGACAAAAAACCTAAAAACTTTCTCCTCTAAGGCCTTTGAAGTTCTTACCGTATATTTCCACAATTCGAAGAAGTGTTTCCCTAAGAATTTTTTACGACTGCGTGAAATTGCCTCGCACTCACACAATATGTGCTGTATATCCTCAACAGCCTGCAGATCACCACAGAATCTGCAGATGTAGGTATCTGACAGTCGGAATCTGCAAATTTTCGCAAGAGGCAATGCCCTGTCAGGATGCCTACTTAGCAGCTTACACCTTCTAAGTTGTACAGTCGAGAAAAAGCCATAGAGCTTTTGACACCGTGTGACTTGACCACCTCAGATTGGCAGTCCCTAGGGTTATTTCGTCAATAAAATCCCTGATTATGCAGAGGGGAGTTTTTATGTCAACAACCTCACTACTAACGAGTAGCACTCTTATTGTTGCAAGCTCATCCGCCTGCTCATTGACTTCAATACCGCAGTGTCCTGGCATTTGGTTCTGATTGCATTTACTGACTATATCAGAATTGATGTTTGTTGATTTCATTGCCTTAAGTGCGGACCGGATTTCGATATAGATAGCAATATATTCCGGATATCGATCCTATCTGCATTTGCTCACCCGACTCGAGTAACCTCTCTAGTGTCTATCAGATAGACACTAGAAGTTCTGGATCTTTTGAGAAGATGCTAGCCCCTGTTTCCGCTGTTATTTTCGAACCATATGTAAAAATTTTAATTTCGTTTGATGTGAAGTAATTATCCGGGTCATGTTATGGATATGACAAGCCCACCAAATGACTTTTATTTAATAGTCCATTTTAAAATTTTAAAAATTATAAAATTTGTTATATGTTGTTGTTAAATTGTTATTTTATAAAATAGCAAAGCAATAACCAAACCATCACCAATCTATGACCACTAGTTAATAGTACCACTCAGAGCATCTTCAGTCAGGTCGTACCGGTAGAATACAATTGATACTGCCAGATTTAAACATCTTTTTTAAAAAATCAAATATATATGGCAAAAGACAGAATTTGCAGATTTTTGGTAAAAAATTAAAAACGTATCTATCAAATCGAAGAAAAAACCAAAAAAAGTATCTATGTATCAAATGTTTGCTCGAAAGCAAAAATTTATCCAAATTAATACAATTGTATCTTTGTGGCAACGCAGGTTGCCTTGACTTTGCCTTGTCGTTTTCAGTTTAGCTTATACTTAGACTTTAGTTCGTGCCTTCGTTGTATGGAGGCGGGTGCTTATGAATAGGAAATAAACAAAAATTAAAGGTTTGTATATGTAATTATTTTAGACATTTTGTTTACTATGCATTTTTTTACCGCAAGGACATAACTTCCAATTTTGGTCTTTTGGGACTTATGTATTTAAATTATATGTACATGGAAGTGAGATGTTTGGTTTTGTACTTCGCTTGACCATTTAATTGAGGGAACCTTAACTTATGTTGAAGTATTCACTATCGTCTCTCAGACTATAGACATATACTATATTGAATTATTGTTCGACTTATGGACATATTCTACAAAGAAAATCATTCTAGAGTAGGGTCCACCTCCTCTAATACCTTCAGTATTGTATTCTTTGATGTCTACTTTAAGGTGGCTGGGACATTTCCCAAATATGTCACTGGAACTTTGAAAAAAGTCATTGAAACCGGTGAATGTTATAAAAATTCCTTTGATTCGTTACGTTTCGAATCTTCCAAATCTATATCCATTTTCAGGACCTCAGCGTACAACTACACACGATTAAGTTGTAAATAATACTAAACTTTCAACATGAGTAACACTCACTTAGTAGTCCGAGAATTGCAAAAGCAATAGTCAGAAACTAGTTTATGATTTGGTGTTGGAACAAACCTATTTCCATTTTTTTACACTATCCCAAGGGTATAATAATTTTGAAAAATTTGCTTGTCATGCCACTTTATAATCATCGTAGACCTCTAAAAGTTTATATATTTGTGATCAGCATCAAATGTTATGACGATTTAGCAATGTCCAACCATCCGTCATTCGATTTTAGGCCTTAACATTTTGAGTTATTAAGCTGAAATTCGGAATACATACTCTCCAGTGTCCGAAATGTTTAAGTGTAAGTATTTTAATACGACCACTGCCACTAATATAATTTAAAAAAAAAATTGTTTTAATTTTGAAGGGAAAGGGTTAAGGCATTCCCAAAATCTGAACTCCTTAACAATTTTGTCACGCATAATTTTTGTGGGTATTTTTTTAATAGAGTATCGTTTTGTTTGAAAAATCCGCATATAGTTGGGGTAAGGACAAAACAAAATCAAGGACAAAATCAATTTCTTATGAAAAGTTATACTCTAGGATGTTTGTCAGTTCTTCGCAATAGGAGTAGCAGCGAAAATCTTAAGCTGGTAATATTGAGGATTTGAACAACATATCGAGAAATAGTTCCTTGTTTTTTATCCAAATTAAAAGGAAATGAGACCTTTTCCTAGAATATTTGTGGCTCTTTTTCCACAATCAAAACAAAATTAAACTCACCAGGTTTTAGTTCGTTAAGTTTTTTTTGTGGAAAACTACATAAAGACACTCAGAGGCGGTAAGGGTCCATTTTGCTTCCAAGCTGAAATCCTATTTTTGGTATAGAGGTGGGAGAAACTACATGTAGTTTGCTTGTTAAATAATGGTTGGCGGGCATCTTTGTACCCCGTTAGTATTAATAGGATAATCATATTGTATTCCTAAATGTTAGTGAAGCCAAAATAAGTGTTTCTGAAGGGCCCGAACAACTAAGGAAACTCTATTTAAGACCTAGATCAGTTCTATTCAAAACTTCGAAAGCACGGACCATTTTGTAAGAAAGATGAATGTTGGTTTCAAGAAAGGATAAAGTGCACGAAACTTTCTCGGTACAAGAAATGCGTTTTTGAACCGCAAAATGAATCGAAAATGTATTTAAATCACTTTTTAGGTTTTGGAAAATTAGATTTTCTCAAAAACGGCACATACGATTTTGATATAATTTCGCACATTGGACACTTTTAACATAATTGTTCGAAAATCAAAATCGTTAGAGCCGTTTTTGAGAAAACGAATTTAATTTAAATTTAAGAAAATCGTTATATGAAAAAAAATTATTTAAAATATCTAAGTATGCAGATTTGTTTACAGTATAAAAAAAACTGTACATTTTTTTCAAGTTCCCTTTATTAGTTTTCGAGATATTGCCCCCTTTTATATATTACCGTTAATCGATTATTTTTGCAAAAACTGAGTATGTAGAATTTTTGCACCCATCCTAAGTATCCTTAGTATAAAAAGACCGAAATCCTTGGAACCACTTTTGAGAAAAATAGTGATAAGTGATTTTCACAAAAAAATTTGTATGGCAGGTACCGTTATTTCAAATGATAAAGCAAAAAATAAAAAGATGCCCCGAGATCTAACCCCAAGAACCTTATATACGAACTTTGAAGTAAATCCGTCCAACCGTTTCGCCATACGACGCCCGGACAGACAGACAGACAGAGGGACGGCATTGGCGGACCCACTTTTTTGGACTTCTCTACAGTCGTAATATCATCCCTCATACTCAGTTTGAGTTCGAAATTTCCGCACGATCGCAATAACTTTCTCTTTAGTATACTAATGTATACGAGTAAGTTAAAAAAACCTGCGCCTATTTAAGATACTACATTTTCTAAGCTGATTATTTCTACCTTTCAATAAGTGTTGGCACAAAGCCTTAAAGGCAGAAGTTTCCTCAAATATACTTTAAGATACTTTTCTGGTCACGCATTAACTGAAAACAAATAATTCTGTACTCTCACATGCCTCTCCGTGCTCTGCGATGTCTTAAAGAACTCCTTCCACGTCATTTTACCAACAAAACACAACCTACAATTAATTAAGAAAATTAATAATACCAATGCGTATCCATCACCCGACAAGACATTTCTATAAAGTCTCCCACCATCACTTAGCTTGCCGCCATAAATTAGTCAAACAAATCAATTTAATGACAATTGCTGACAATTAACAAACTCACAATATGTCTGTCATAGCATTCACCATCCATCCATCCACCCACAACTTTCTGCGAATGTTTTCAGAAAATCAAACGTTACCAGGACCACCACGCACAGTCCCCATTCCAATACTACGGCGCGGCGGCGTCGATGGCAAACCTCCTCCTGGTAATGTAAATTTGTCGTTGTGATTAATTTTATTAAGCGAGATATGTCCGCAGGCAACACAGCAAGACTGGCGTGTGCGTGTGCGAGTGTCGATTGCATCCCTCATTTGCCTACAATCCGACAAAGTCGAAATAAAGAATCGGTAATGTGTCCCTTGTGCGAAGTCCTTGCAGTTACTTTTTAATGAACTTTTGCTGCCCTTTATTGGTAATGTTGACTTGTGAGCTGTTCTCTATGTGACCCTTAAAATTGGTCAGATTAACGCGTAATTCGCCGTTGTATGGTGCACGCTTGCTGGGATTACAATTTTGGACGCAGGTATCACATGGTCTGGGTGCGACACGTGACAATCAATTGTTGGTATTTCTATATTTCCAATCGTATTTTTGTGACTACTAAATTGCTACGCGCTTGATTAATGAACATCTGAACGTTAGGGCAGATCCGATAGAGGCATTAAGTAAAACTCCCTCGGGAACAGGATGCAATAAGGATGCGTGCACAATTGTACATGTCAATGGCGTAATCGCCATCAGTGTTTCGTCATCGTTCCCTTCCGATTGACTTTGTCGTTATTTTACATGCACGAGCTGCAAAAGTTGGAAAGTTAAAAACGTGTACAGCAGCAGCAGCAGCAGCAGCAGTAGCAGCAGCAGGTCTTTGCGACGATTAATTGTTGACTTTGCACTGGCTTCGTGCGTGCTGATGATGCACGAAGGTATTTTTCAGATGAACGCGACACATGTATGATGTAGTTATTTGTGTGTACCTACGTACGACGCACATTTGAGCTTTATTGCATTCCTTGTGTGATTTATTACCAACGCTCGTCTCGTCTCGTCAGGATAGTCGATATGTCTTGTAGAAGAGACAATACTAATGACAGTTAGGATGGCATTTGAATTTTCTGTCAGATTGAAGACTATTGCTACGGCAGAGATGCAATTGCAACTACTGAATCGATCTTTAATTGGGAGTTGCATGGCATTCTATTATCGAAGGACTTGACAGGAATACCAGAAAAGCTAATATCAGAATATTACTGTTTAAACGAAACCTTAAAGGAGAGTCAAAAACTGTGATGTGTTTCATGACAAGTAAGTCTGTGAAGTCTAATATTGATGGATGAAAATTTAACCACTAACATTTGTATCGTGAAATATAATTCTAGGTAGGCGCACTAAAGGGATTTTGGATACCCCTATATTGAACACAGTGCGGGCATTAGGGAAATGAAGGATTAGAGAAAGGGAGATACCGATGCACGTTGGTTTTAAATGTTTGTAAACTATAATGTGCAGGAAAAACAGAGCGTGGTAGAGCATTCCACATTCGCGTTGTACGGTTAAGAAACGAATACTTGTATTTCACTGTCCGTCCGAATAAAGGCTTAAGGGTAGACTGATGTGCATTCCTAGCATGGCGAGTATAGCGGTTGGGCTGTTGTAGAGGTGGAATGCAACTGGCTATTTCGTTTGAGCACTTGCGGTGGAAATATTGATAAAACAATGACACGCAGGAGACATCACTATGATGTCCGTTTTGCACCGTTTAGGGAAGCCTAGACATTTCGCAGCGTTCTTGGCGACGTCGAATATGTGGTCATTTTAACGAAGTTTGTCATTAACGCACATACCGAGAATGGAAACTCGTTCGGTTTAAGTATGCTGTCAAGATCGGAATTTAATGAGGTTAACATAAATTGCCGCTCCAGTTCCACGTCCGAAGATGAGGGACATGAATCCCAGAACGAATATGCGTAGCTAAGGGTACTGTCATCAGCGAAGGAATGGATTGCATTAGAAGTGAGAGACAGAGAGTCGGAGGCAAAACGGAGCCTTGGGGGCCACCAGCATTTAATTGGTGGGTTACAGACTTGAAACCGTCCAAGACAACTTGTATTGAATGGTCCGAACGGTTATTTCTAATCCATTAAGAAGGGGATCGTCGATCCCAAATGCACACATTCTCAACAAGAGAGCTTGATGCCAAACTCTGTCAAATGCCTTTGAAATATGAAGCGCAACGACCTTACTTTCACCACTTTTCGGTTAGATATGTCATCAAATCACCAGTGGAACTGTTGCTGCGAAAACCGTACTACCGGTCATTAAAAAGTTTTCGGTATTCAAGATATTTCATAAGATGACGGTTTGAACAGCGTTTCCATGACCTTGAAAAGAAGGGACGTAAGTGGAATTGGTCGGTAGGAGGAGGGAGAGGAAGATTCGCCTTTTTTTGGGACGTGCTGGACAAATGCTGTTTTCCATCTTCTCTGAAGAAGCCTTGAAGAATAGGTCAAATAGAAAAGCTGCTTACGCAGTGGTTTTACCAGCGTGGAAGAACACCTCTTCAGAACGATAGGTGAAATACCATCTGGACCAGCGGATTTATGAGTGTTGAAATCTTGAAAATCTCTTGCCATTTTACGTGTCCGAAAATGGATCGGTCCCATAGAATATTCTACGCGCTCGAGTACAGGGGGAGATAAAGCACAATCTGGCAGCGTTGAGCTAGCTGCAAAATGAGCAACGAGCATATTGGCTTTATCCGAAGAGCTGACAGCTGGGGTGTCATTGCAAATGTGTGTCGGGATAGATGACGAGGTCGAATTTTTAATATTCTTGACAAACGACCAAAAGTTTTTACTACCGGAGGGACTTTGTAGTATTTTCTGCCTCAACTTTTGGTCGTAGGAGAATTTGACACGATTAATGTGGGCATTCTTTCGGTTTTCCTCAGTTGGGTTTGCCTTAAAAGACCGAAAACTTACTTCTTTAGCCTGATAGCTTCTTTGTAGCTCAAGTCACACCACGCGTTTTTCTTAGGTTTGATACTCTTTACCCTGTTTGGGGTAAAGCGTTTCATACCCAGGTGTATTATATTTGAGAACAGAATTGAGAATAGACTATTAATTTTTTCCTTTGGCATAGTGACGAAGCATGCAACCTTAACAGTTTCTGTAATATTTCTATACAACGTCTTTTTTCGGGGGGAATTTTTAAATATTGGCTTATTGTGAGAGCTGCAAAAGAGGCAGAAACCTCAGAAAATTTTCTTTTTAAATGGAGGAGTATATTTTAATAAAAAAAAATCTCCCAAGAAAAGGGAATGTTAAAAAAATTCAGTAAAGAACGAAATTTTCATCATGGTGCAGTTTACGAACTTTATAATAACTAAAATTTTATATAAGATTGGTCTCGAAATATGGATAGAAGATTACCAATTAGATCCCAAAATCATCTTCATTTTTGGCTAAACGACTTCGTCAACTAAGAGAATATGCTTTATTTGGTCAGGAGAAAACCCTTATGTCTCCTGTGCTTAACCGTAGACCTGGTGATTTTTTTAGAGGTTAGTTTTTCGAATAGAGACAAAACTAACGTTTTGTGGTCAAATCGGGCAACTCTAATGTCATTATGTTCAGTTTGGTTTGGCATTTCATCATGAAATGGTTGACAAATGAAAAACGCTTGCAAATCGTGCAAATTTATTTCGAAAATTATGGTTCAGTTCGCGAAGTTTACCGCAAGCTCCGTCCATTTTCTGGTCGACATAATCGTCCATCGGAGCAATTAATTCTGTTAACCATGGACCGTTTTCGCACTACGTTTACTCTATATGATAATACGCATCCGCAGAGGCGTCGAACAGTGCGCACCGAAGAAACAATTGCCGCTGTTGAGCAAAGTGTTGAAGGGGAAGAGAGCTTGTGCAAGAATTATGCAAGACCATGTAATGCGTCGTGATTTTGGTGTGTGGGCCGAAAATGAGATTGATATCGTTGCTGATTTTCATCGCAAAATTTTGCTCAGTGATGAGGCTCATTTTGGGTTGAATGGCTACGTCAACAAGCAAAATTGCTTCATTTGGAGTGAAGAGAATACACATGAAAACTGAATGTTTGGTGTGCTCTATGGGCTGGTGGAGTCATTGGGCCATACTTCTTCGAAATGGTGCTGGAGAGCCAGTTACCGTTAATGGAGACCGTTATAGAGCCATGATAACCGACTGTTTAGCTCCCGAATTGGATGGCATGAATGTGGATGAGATGTGGTTCGAACAAGACGGCGCTACATGCCACACAGCGTACGTCACAATCGATTTATAGAAGGAAACATTCGATGAGCGCATAATTTCGCGGAATGGAACTGTCAATTGGCCACCAAGATCGTGTGATTTGACACCATTGGGTTATTTTCTTTGGGGATATGTGAAGTCACTCGCCTACGCCAACAAACCAAAAACGTTAGGGGAATTGGAAGCCAACATTCCTGGCGTTATTGCCGACATTCAACCCCAAATGCTTGAAAAAGTGGTTGAAAATTGGACCTCTAGACTTGTCTTTATTCGAACCAGCCGCGACGGCCACATGCCCGAAATCATATTTAAACATTAATGGCATAAAATTATCCTTCCAATAAAGCCAAATTGATGGACATTTAAACGATTTCCTTTTGTTTTATTTCAATTCGAAGTTCTATATCTCTAAAAAAAAATTCCCTTTACGTTGATGGGTCGCTTCCGATGTCGTTCATTGAAGTGGATAAGCAAAAAAAGCGTTGTTTGAAGCGAAATTGAACATGTGGCTTGATCTGCTGAGCATGTAATCTTTTTTCAATTCGACACCTAGATCATGTAAAAATTTCTTCCGACTTTGTCGGATTGCATATAAATGCCAACGATACTGGCAATCACGCACATTGTCCAACGATTTGTTTTTCGTTTTGAAATAAAGCCTGAAAGAATTTTATCGGCATTGAGAAGGTCGAGAAGCCGGGTCCAACAGTAGTCTCTTTTTCTCCAATAAAATTTTCGGTTGAATACTTATATTTTCTTAGAGTGGCAACCATAGTCAAGTTCGTTTGGAGTAATTTCTTTCCCAATTCGTATGAAAAAAAAAAAAATTGTCCATGACGACGTTATGACTTTTCAATCCTTGAACTAAATCTAAGACCACGCGTTCACCTTGGTTCCGTTCAGCTGCAGCTCCAATTTTTATTCAAAGATAACGTTGAATGCTCCAAATATATGAAGTGGCGGCACAAGTGCAATCCCAAAATTTCAAGCCTTATTTCTCTGGGTTGCTGGGCATATATTGCCTGAAACCGAGTATTTGCTCATCAACCCACTTGCCCTATTTGGTCCTTGAGTGTTAGCCGATAATAATTTGAATCAAACAAATCTTCGATTCCCTCTATTTTCGATCGGAGGGAGCTCCAAATCGTACTTTTTTTAGATAGCAAAAGCGGAGCTGTATCAACGAGATTCACTTAAATCCCACTCTTCATCAAAAGCAGTTTCGACTTCTGGTACATATCACTATCTCTTGACGACCGACCAAATCTGTTAGAGCAGCCCAATTTCAATGGATTGGAGTCCAAGTAAGATATGCATAAAAGCACAGCCAATTATTAATAGGTAGTCATCAACGTAGGCCAAGAAAAACAATTTCATCCACAAAAACTAACGGTAATGGTATGGTGTGTTTTCATACCATTTTAACAAGAAATGATCTATGCCATACTAGAAGTTATGATTTTTTAGGACATTCAATGCGAAAATTTGTATTATTTTTTTTTAAAGAAGATATACATAATTTGGATTAAAATAATTTTTAATAAATAAAAAAAATGTTTCCTCTTGCTCACGTATAAAAATATAAAATTTTCTTCCATACTTTCTTTATAGGGTACAGAGTAGTAGTAGTGACCCAAGACAAAAAGTCTGCGACTCTTTTTCTCATTTTTATCAAAGATCTCCTGTCTGGCATTTCTAATCTAATTCATTCCTTCGTCGATAACAGTACACTGGGCCTTATATACACCTTTCATGGGAAACGCCCTTCATCTTCGGGCGTTGAACTGGAACGGCAGCGTATGTTAAGCTCAATAAATTCCGAACTTGACAGCATTCTTGAGTGGAGTAAACCCAATACAGTGAAATAAAATGCTTCTAAAATACAATGCGGTCTTCTGTCTGTCATTAAAGTAAAACCCTAATACTCTGCCATTATCCCTGAATGGAACTTACATCGGTGAATCCGAAAGACTTTCCACTCTCGGTATGTGTGTTGGAACAAACACATATTCGATGTCGCCAAGAACGCTGCGAAATGTATTGGCTTCCCTAAACGGTGCAAGACATATTTCATCCCTTCTGAACTGGCTACAATCTAAAATGCGTTTATTCGTTGGAATATAGGTTAGAACACCAGGAGCCTCCTCCAACTATGAAGAAGTGACCGACCGACATAACAGTCGAAGAAAGCGGTTAAGAACTCCAAGAAGAGAAAAGCGGTTGGGTTGGGCGGTTGGAATACCCAGTGAGTTCTATAAAAAGATGGGAGACATCTGGCTCAGTTTTAGACGGGTTTTAGACGGCCTCTTAAGACTGTCAAATGGCTGTCTAATGGCTGTCATGTGCAATACAAGGTATAATGATCATAATGGAAAACCATCGTGATTCCTTAAAGGATCTGCATATGATTCTGGTTGATTTGGAAAAAGCATTCGATAGACAAGCAAGTGATCTGATATGGGTAGCGATAAGACAACGAGAAGTTCCTGAAACTTACGCACAGATAATCATGGACATGTACGAGGGAGAAAGGACAAAAGTCAAATGTCACACAGGAGTCACCGATGAATTGACAATAAAAGTCGGTGTGCACCTTAAGTCCTTTTCTCTTTATTAAAGTCCTAACTTGAGGGAAAAGTGACGGACCCTAAAGTGCATCAGTTATTCTTTGCTGATGCTGGAGCCATCATAAGTGAGGAACAGACTTTCATTGTAACGAGCGCTTGATGTTTGGATAGATGCTTTAGAGGAGAATGGGTATCGTATCAGACAAAAAATGACAGAGTACACTGTACTGCCCATTCTCTGATACATGCCAATCCATTCCAGACATGGTATGTGGTGGTTCCCAAGTTTAAAAGGTTCAAATATTTGCGATCAATAATCAACAGCAAAGCAACCGTTGATGACGACATCAATAATTGTGTAAGCATAGGGTGGATGAAGTGGCAGAAAAAGTCTGGAATCTTGTGTGACTGAAAAGCTGAAAGGAAGGCTCTACACCGCAGTTGGGCATTCACAATGCTGGACAATGTACAAAAAGTATGAGGGCAAGTTGACAGCAGCTGAGATGAAGATGCTTCGCATGACAGCAGGAGTAACAAAGCTTGATCGAAGAAGTTCCAGAATCCGAGGAATACCTTACGTCAAAGAACCCATCTCGAAAAAATTGGAGCACGACCGACTCAGTTGGTATTGTCATGTTCAAAGGAGGGATCCTACGAACCCCGTCATAAAAGCAATGAAATTCAATGTTCCCTTACAATCGCGTAAGAGGGGCAGGCCCGAAAACTCCCTGAGTGATCCCTCAAATGCATAAACACCAGCATTAAGGTCAAAGATGAAGTGACTCAAAATCGGGACGCCTTACAGATATTTTTTGAGGTCGAACCGAAGAAAGAAGTGGGAGAGTTGTGTTCCCTATAATTGTTATCATAACCTCGTCGTTTAAATGGAGAGTAGAGGGACATTAGGCAGGCATCGCCAAGTAGATATCCTATCCTATTTAACGATACCCTGCCACAATAACTAGTATTACTTACTTCTTACTCGGGAAGTGCTTCGACTTCAGATAAGGTAAGCCTTTTGCGATCCCGTGCACGCTGCTTTCAATTTTTGAAACCAAGCGTTCTATCTTTGGCCTTTCTTGTCTTCTCGAACCTGCGAGCTGTGATTCGAAAATCCATTTGTTCGATGGATCTATATATGAAACCCTGACTTTAACATCCACCACTAAATTGTGATCACCACTAAATCTATTCTCAACGTTAAATATCTACCATCTTTGCTTTGTAAAGTTTTAAAGGTTATTTAAAAAAAACCCTCCTAAATAGCACTTAAAATATAAAATAAATTACGTACTTTTATAATTTAAATATTTGCATAATCAAAAACAAATAGCCAAATCGCGGAGAACAACTTCTTAAAATACAAACAGTAAAATTCAAAGGCTTCTCAAATCTCTTGATCTTTCAATCAACTTGTTGAGGGCCTGGCTGGTGGCTCCCTGTAGGGATAACATTACTTTCATCTAAGAAAACGCATGCGAACTCCCCCTGAATTTTGCGTGAAGAGAATCCTAATTAATTTTCCACAAATACACACTTGTGAAAATCTACGCACAGTTAATTAATAAGACTTCTTGACTGATTGTGAGTGACAAACCGAAATAATAATTAGCTTTCGAATATTAAATTCAAATTTAACAATTTTAAATAACTCACCTGGTGGTGGTGGGTGGTGGTAGGTAAGTGAAGGCAAAGCTATCTGCAAATCTATAGAAGACTCAAGTGCGTAAATATTTTTCTGTTCCACCCTAAAAATACACACACACCCACACCTTATAAGTAGAAACACCTTCACTTCCTTATCGTCTCGTTTCGTCTCGTCACATTTCACAGTCAAGCGAGTCCTTGGAGAAATTATTTAAATTTCATTAAATCAGTTTGCAATTGAAGCTCCACTCTATACACTGAGGACTCTCGTGTGCTGCTCGTCGCCGTGGGACGGAATGTCCTGGCACCTTTCTCAATTTCAATTTTAATTCCTAATTACTTTTCTTGAAGTTGATTAAAATCAAAACAGCTTCACTTGTACAATGAATGACTGGATCAAGGGGTGAGATCAAGAGTCAAAGAAATAGAACAACTAGGTGCAGTGCGTCGCGTCGCCTCGGTTTGCTGAACTCTGCGCTCTGCCATCCTCCGTTTTAATTGATTGCTTCGTCTCTTTCTCCATTTGCGCCTCAATCTTCTCTATTTAGCATAGCAATAGACAAGTACCGACTACCGTGCTGCGATTTGTTTCATTAATAACAGCCTGACCTCCGAGAAACTCATTAAAGACGCTCATCCGGCCGTCACAGATTCAGCATTAAATAGAGATTTGCATTCAATAAGACCGGACTAGAGAGGTACTTCAACTACCTGGACTTTCATCACATTCATTTCGGCTAAAGAAACGTTAATAAGATGTCGAAATACCAGAAGCAAAAAAAAAAAAAACAAAACAACGACAAATTTTAAAATTAATATTTAATCTTGATGAGGAGAAGGAGGATGAGGCATAACAAGGCTTGGTATTTGCCAAAAAATAATAAAGATACATTCGTTTGTTACTTAAGGGTGCATAGCATAGTAGGCTGAACAACAAAGCGGGCCGCATATTCCTGGGGGTGTTAAAGGCATAGATAGTGTGTATTGCATTCGACTGGGGTTTGTTATTACAACTTCATAAATATTCAATTTGCCAAAATGGGGAAACAGAAGAAGACACTGTATGAACGTAATGTAATTCAATATTGATGTCCTGGTGATTGCAACAGAATGTTTTGTGTTGTTCGCTTCCTCATTCTCATCCTAATCCTCGTGGGGCTACGATGTTTCCTCTGGTAATTGATGATTTCGAATTGTCCCCAAACAAAAGTTTTGTTTTTTTTGGTTAGTTGGTTGTTTGGGGTTGCGCTTGCGATATTTAGCAGGCAATCGATAAACGCAGCTCGAACCTGAGTGAATATCTCTAATGGACATATGACATGGCAAAAATGCAGGAACACTTTCTCTTGTTCAACAAGTACTTGTTGTGTATTAAGTTATAGGACCAAATATCAGGGTTATGTTCTTTACTCAAAAAATCAAAAAACACTCGCATGCAGATGCTTTTACAGCTAAAATTTAAACGACTTTTGAGAAGACCAACGATGATTCGACGTGCAGCATTCACTACATCAACATATAGACAAGGAAAAATTGGTTGCTACTATCCGATGCTACTATGCTCAGACACAACTACTGGTCCATTGTGCGATAGAATGGAACTTAGTTTAAGTAAAGGTTGGACTTAAAGAGCAAATGTTCCATATTGTCTATAATATGCCCTAAAGCTCCTAAGGTGGTTGTATCTAGGGTTATCAACAGGGGTACTTTTTCCGGAAATTTGCTATAATCTCCGGGCTGCGGGCCCAGCCGAAATTTCTCCGGCCCGCCAGGTTTTAAATGTTGTTAATTTTCTTAAACATAAAAAAACAGTTTACAGCGAATGAAAATTTGTTAGCATTCGTTTGCATTGATAAATAGTTTGGCAGCAGTAAATGTACAAAGCACAAAATGGCAAAGGGCGCATTAAGTCTTACCTAACCTAAGCTAATAACTTTTTTACGCCGCATTCAAATCTAACGTTTCGCAAAAACTGAAACCTCCATCGAAATAAGGAGATTTCCCACTACTTTTTTCAGATTTCAAAACCTCGTTGTTGTATGAGGCTTCGATGAAACCTCCTCAGAATCTGGTTCCAATGGTGAGCTTGTCGAAGCAAACGTGCACCTTTTAACACAATCTTCAAGATCCACAAATCAGATGAAAACCGGTTGACAGATTTTCAACTGTGTTACAATTCAACTGCAAGTCACCCAAGAGTCAGCTTACCAATTTCTTCAACGATGATCACGCGAATTATATGAGGATATAGGGATTGTATGCTTATAGTGGACTTGCAGTGCACTTGCAACTTGAACGCAACAATTGTTCATTCGCTTTTATTTTGCCATGGTTGACTGAAACGTCAAACAAAAGCACTACCTGCGTCGGTTCGGTGTGAATGCTTTTACGAGATTTCGATATCCTTTTGTGAAAACATAATCTGAAACAATAACCTGAAATGGAAAAATTATTTTGTTAAGATTTCTCAACAAACTGGTTATGTTATCCTTGATGGGAAAAAGTTAGTCCTTGCAGGCAGATGCATTACAACTAAGTGACACAAAATGCGCCTAATAGTCTAATTGAGCGCATTTTGAAATACTTATGAAATTAGGAAGTTTTTTGACTTCTTAGGGAAAGCGAAAACTTCTGAAATTGCCATAAAAATCAGGAGGTTTCGTATACATTTTTTAAATTTCAAAATCTAATTTATGTGTGGGAATCTGATTGTTAACACATTATACAAGTTTCACGAAGCAGTTAACATTTTGTACAATTAATATCTTTTTATAAAAAGGGAGTCTTTTACATATATTTAGTATACGTTGACACAAAAACTTTTCTTGACCAAAAAAATTCTCCGGGCCGGGCCTTTGATAGAGTTGGTAACCATGGTTGTATCACTTAAGCTTCCAAAAATTGATTTTTTTATTGTCTTTTAATTTCTACAACATCTCGAGAATATTATCATAAATCTTCAAGTCATTCCTAATAAAAGTTTCGAAGATACCGCCACGAGAATTATTTGAGGTTATCCAAACTTTAAACGCGTTTTTCTCGAAAATGTGTTATCAAAGTCGGTTGTCAAAAGTTCTCGAAAACCACTCAACCGATCTTGATGAAATTTAACAAAGGTCTTCGAGATACAATTCACGAGGTCTTGGACGAAGGATTTCTTTTTTCAATCACAATTATTTAAAAAAAAAATGTTGAGCAAATTTGACCAAAATTAGCATATTTTTTGTAAAAAGGTCTGATAAATATCCAATTTTTTTTCCCTGTGTCCAAATTCTAGTTAATGGTCTTAACTAAAACATAAATATTTTTTTCACTTCTGATGATGGTCACGAGTTCTAATGTCAACTGGGAAGCACCTTTTTTCCGAGGAGTCACCGGAAATGACACCACAATGGCGGATTCTTTTCATTCTTTTTCAAATGTATACCTTCAAGACAGTTGGAAATTTGAATAAAATATTTTATTTTTTATTCCAAAAAAAGTTGTTGAAAATATACCTTCTTTCCCCCCGAATAAACCCATTTAACCCCTTTTGCTTTCCAAAATTGTGTTGACTTGTAGGCGCAGAGACCTTTAGATTTGATCGTTGTTTGGTGCACTTTTCATGAGCTTTCAGTGAAACCTCTTAAAAATAATCTTGTTCTCTTTAATTTAACACAAACATTTTGAAGACATGGGGCTTGTCTCCGAAAAGGGTCCTTTGGATCTATACGGCCATGATTAGACCGCTCCTCTCATACGCATCGGTTGTTTGGTGGCCAAACTCCAAAGAACGGCATGTCTCGGCTGCACAGGGGCCTTCGCTAGCACCCCGGGCTCTTCTCTAGATGCTTTGATAAATCTTATCCCCCTCGATTTATATATCATGGGATGTACGCTAAAAACCATCTTTCGCTTAAAGAGAGGTGGTTTTTGGTACCATGCGCACTGGAATTTTGAAGAACTTGCTCGAGAATTATCCTTTGACCCCTGACTTATGGATATGCCGTCTGATGCAATGACACCAGAAATCCTTCTGCGAAAAAACTACCACGTCAACTTTCCACAGGTAATGGAATGGCTTCGGTCAGACTCTGAACCATATTGCTGGAGTCTTTGTGGAATGCGATAACATAAGACTTTGGGTAAGCACGCGTCTGTTTTCCAAGCGGAGGTTTTTGCCATCCTAATGGCTATGCGCTATATTTTGAACAACAGGTAGATGGCTAGAGGCATTTGCATTTGCAGTAACAGCCAATCTGCCTTAAAAGCGTTGCTAAACCCTCTTACCTCAATGACACCAGATGTCCTTCTGCGAAAAAACTACCACGTCAACTTTCCACAGGTAATGGAATGGCTTCGGTCAGACTCTGAACCATGGATTGAATGCCATCTTATTTTTATGGATGGCTGCAAAACCGAACAGGGGTCTGGTGCTGGAGTCTTTGTGGAACGCGATAACAGCCAATCTGCCTTAAAAGCGTTGCTAAACCCCTTTACCTCATCCAACTAGTTAGTGCTACTCTTGTCTGGGTCCCAGGTCAAACTAGCATCCAGGGAAAGAGATCTCGGATGAGCTTGCTGGGCAAGGTTCAAAAGAAGTTTTCTCAGGATCCGAGCTTGTGTTAGGTCTACCTACATCTTTAGTCATATCTTCTATTGATTCTTGGGTTTCTCGTGAACAGAGGATTCGGTGGCGCGATTGCGGTGGATATAGACAGACCGAACTACTGCGCCCGGACATTTGCAAAAAGTCTGCATCTTTTCTTCTATCTCTGAGGAGAATCGACTGTAGGCTGTGTTGGTAAATGTGTTGGGCATAAGCGACAACAATACCTGTCCTGTTTGCGGTAAGGTGTATGACACAGCAGAACACTTTCTTTGAAGTTGTCCGGCCTATGCTCGCATCATCGGGACTGACGTGGTGAGTGCCGAACATCTAAGCTCTTCATCACGGAAGCTCCTTCTCATCTTTTTGCGAAAGACAGGAAAACTAAGTACATAAATGTAAGGTCTAAATGGTAGTACGATGGACCTGTAGTTGTATCTGAGCGCTCCATCGGATAGTAGCGATCTCGGACAAAAAAAAACCCTCCAAATCACTCTTGCATTTTCGCAACGTTAGCCGCAAAAGGGTTAAGGGGAAAAATCACTTCCAGCTTTAATACCATTAAATTGTCCCTCAAATGTGCATGGAAACAAGACTGGTGTCATAAAAAATCAAAATCCGTTGTAGCTCCGTCTTGTTCTTTTCATTAATTAATATTTATTTTGATTGTAAATTGATTATATCAAATTCCAGGTCTACCACCATATCTTAGAATCTGCCACTGAATTTTCATTATATGCGAACATTTTAAAATATTAACTGACAACATTATCCACAAATGAACAACTAAAACTATTCGAATACTTAAGGGAGGCTGTTATATCTGTCATTCCGAGACTGTCGATTTTGTCTTACAATTCGTCTCAATGCTCATCATTTTCATTTGATTGATTTTTATCGAGCATTACGAAACTTTAATTCTCACTAAATCGAAGTCAAATTGCATCATAACTGGATGATGTGTGTTAAGACTTCATAATGCCAATCCACCCCTCCATAATTCAACATAAAGAAAAATACTAGCTTTAGCAATTTATCATCAATTTGGAAATTGAATGAAGAAAACAGCAAAAAAAAACAAGATTACCAAAAGCCTTAATAAAAATTTACCACGCCTGCAAGTAACCCCGCGTTGTACATTATTTTCGCCGATTTGTCGTTCCGAACGTCACACATAGACATAATCGAACGCCGCACAACTCCAGGATGACAAAAAGTACTCGCGTGTAGCATTGTAACAAGCTCAGAGTGTTTTAAATTATTTTCAAAAATATGTACCTACATACACGGAACAGGAAGTAAGCGGATAAACAAATGGATAACAAGGAAAAGTCCGGATGAATACCAGGAAAACAATAAATCATTGAAGTAAATTTGGCGAATCCTTGCGTAAGCATACATTATCCCACAAAGGATCGACACATAACACGTCTATACAATGGATAGGTAGGTGCGGGCGTGTGTAAGGGTCTGCCTGCATCTTGTTCTTTCACAGCTTTTGTTATGTTTTTTGGTTTTGTTTTGTTTTT
The DNA here is from genome assembly GCA_963576555.1 of Ferdinandea cuprea. Lineage (NCBI taxonomy): Eukaryota > Metazoa > Arthropoda > Insecta > Diptera > Syrphidae > Ferdinandea > Ferdinandea cuprea. The sequence continues at coordinate 24,340,261 of OY754960.1, forward strand.
TTTTCGGTTTCCTTTTACGGGCCAGAGCAATCGAATTAGACATCATCTTCTGCCGTAAGTCATGTGAGAAACATCCTTTGAGATATGATTTATGTCCCAAGGCCACCTTCAACCACCCCGTCAACATGACACGTCGCTCTCTGTCTTTCTCTGGGTGAACACAAAATTTCGATTTGTCTTACTTGGCTTTCCAGTTTACTGGCTTTGCTTATAATTCAACCACACCCAAGTTCGGTTGGCTTTTCTATGATTTAGCAGAGGCTCTTATTTTTTTTTTGCCCCAACTCGATTTTCTTTGTGGCCTCATCTTGCCGTAAATCATATCGATGGGGCAATGAGTTAGATGAATTATTGTCCTACTCATCCTTGGGGGTTGGCGGCGGGCTTAAGTGTTGCTGCTGGTAAATGGTTTCGCTATCTACGCAGTCCTTCAAACCAGTGATGGCCAGTTCAGGGGGTGTTTTCAACTGGATAAAGATGGGATAAGAAAAGTGCTTTAATTTGTCAATAAATTTCAATGACAGGCTTTGGAGGCGATTTGACAGTAAAGTGGCGGGATAAATAAACACTGGCGGTGGCACAATGTGTTCTAACGGGATATCAAATATGGAATGAGATTCCAATTAGAAACTACCTGGTTGTGCTTCTAAGAATCAACCAAGCTTCTAACAATTGCAATTGAAACTTAAAACCGGTAAACGGCAACAATTGATTGATTCTTCTGATCAAATTTGCCACTTGAAGTTATTGCATTTCGATGAATTGGCTTTTCGACGAACCGCATAGACCAGTTGTTAAAACAAACAGAGGCTTAGCTGTCATGCATCTGTGACGTTCTTTAAGCAAAAGGCAGATCGAACTGCTGCCGAACGCAATTATGGAAACAATATTTCCGCAACAAAACACCCACAAGAAGCATCGCATAGGACCGGCCGGCGGCGCGCGGTGGTAACCTTCAAGTATCGCATACTTGAAAACAGATTTGAAGATCGGTAAGCCACTTCCGCGCATGAGGAGCAGACACTTGACGCTTTCATACGCTCTTGCACTCTTGTATTGTGGTATGACCGGCACTTGAGAGCTCTTGTGAAGAGCCGTCTGTGGCCAGTGCGAAAGCGGGGAGGGCCTTGGGGAGTGCGCAACGAACAAGATATTTGATAATTGGGCAATTTGATGAATAAATAGATAGAGATAATATGAAATAGATAAACCGTTTTGTTTCGCAGTATAAATACATGAATTTTGGTGAAAATGAATCAATCTCAACTGAGTGTACTTGTGCGTTATAATCGGATTAGCAAAATGGTATGTCGATGGTCGATTAGACTACGGATGGATTATCATTTGAAATAATGGATTTTTTTTTGACAGAGATCCTTCGTATTGGTTTGTCTGTTCGCTGTGGCGGCAACAGCTGCGGTTTTGCCTAAAGGAAATTACCTTCCACCAGAGGAGAAAGCTGCCACTGAGTACCTGCCACCAGCGGCGGGGGATATAGCTGAAGTTACGGAAGCATCTGAGGTGCCCGAAGAGTCTGCTGCTCTAGCTGCCGATGGATATCGATATAAGACTGTGAGAAGGTTGAAGTACCGTCAACGACGAGATGTTTCAGAGATCGCCAAAGAATACTTGCCACCAACCGCAGAGCCCTCCAATGAATATCTACCGCCAGCCGAGGAGGTAAATGAAGCCACTGAAGTTCCAGAGGAATCTGCCGTCTTAGCTGCTGATGGATATCACTACAAAACCGTTCGTCATCGCCGTGATGTTTCAGAGATTTCCAATGAATACTTGCCACCAACCGGAGAACCCTCAAATGAATATCTACCTCCAGCTGAGGAGGTAAATGAAGCCACTCAAGTTCCAGAGGAATCTGCCATCTTAGCTGCTGATGGATATCACTACAAAACCGTTCGTCATCGTCGCGATGTGTCTGAGATTGCCAAGGAATACTTGCCTCCAGTCGAGGAGCCCGCAACTGAATACCTGCCATCAGCAGAATCTACAGAAGCTCCAGAGGAGTCCGCTGTCCTTACCAGTGATGGATATCGCTACAAGACTGTTCGCCGCCTAAAATACCGTCACCGTCGTGATGTGTCTGAGATCGTTGCTCCTGAATATTTGCCCCCATCAGAAGAATCCGCCGAAGTCACCACTGAAGCTCCAGAGGAGTCTGCCGTTCTTGCCACCGATGGATATCGTTATAAGACCGTCCGCAGGTTAAAGTATAGGAAACGTCGTGATGTCTCTGAACTTGCCAACGAATACTTGCCACCAACCGGAGAGCCCTCAAATGAATATTTGCCTCCAGCTGAGATCAAGGAAGCCGTAGAAGTAGAAGTCACAGAAGCTCCTGAAGAATCAGCTGTGCTTGCTGATGACGGATATCATTACAAGACTGCCAGGACTCTGAAATATCGTCTTCGTCGTGATGTGTCTGAAGTCGCCAAGGAATACCTGCCCCCAGTAGATGAACCCGCAACAGAATATCTGCCAGCAGCAGAGCCAACTGAAGTTCCAGAAGAGTCTGCAGTTCTTGCCACTGATGGATATCGTTACAAGACCGTCCGCCGTCTGAAATACAGAAAACGCCGTGATGTCTCTGAAATTGTTAATCCTGAATACCTACCACCAGTTGAGAAAGTTGCCAACGAGTACTTGCCTCCAACCGAGGAAGTAGCTGAGGCAGCCGAAACACCAGTTGAGCCATCAGCTGTTCTTTCTGAAGATGGATACCGTTACAAAAGCGTCAAACGTATTAGATAGATAGAAACGAAAATAAAAATGCATAGTTAAAATTATACACAAAATTAATTAAACAAATAGTAACGGTTCAATTTATTTTTAAGGGACAACCAAGGTATGTATTGGATTATTAGGCACCAATTCGTCTCTTGGAACGACAACTAGGACCAAGTTGGTCTCGGTTTTGGGACTGAACACAAAACTCACATATTGGCAGCAGATTAAGGTAGCGTCATAGAGCTTATAGTTAACGTTGGAGGACCAACCAAAAGCTTAACAGAACTGCTGATGTCAATTACAAACTCAGTTCTTCAGTATGGATGTGCTCTTGGGGTTCATGTCCAGAAACAAGTGAATCATTAGTAGTAGCTAGGTGTTATCGTACAGTCTCGGAGCCAGCAGCTCTTGTAGTTGCGAGAGTGATCCACATCCAGTGCCTGGTAGCTGAAATAAATGTGTAGCAATGACTAAAGGGAAAGTTGGGAAGAGCGATGAAGGTTGGAGACTTCGGGACAAAAGGGACTGCCAGACTGAACACAAGTATCACTGAATGGATGGAGCAGCCACGGATGTTCTAACTGACAACTTCATAGGATAAAAAATGGTATTAGTATTAAGCTGACGTATGGTGACTATCAACAGAAAATGCCTACCTAACTATGTATGTTCTAAGCAAAATTTAATACGGAGTCAGTCTAAATTATTCCTGAAAAGAGTAAAATGCATTAGTATTGAGAGCAAAGAATCCTAAAGAAGGTAATACGTCTGAGGCCAGAAAAGACTATAGAGATAGTGACAAGAAATACTACACAAAATAATGTAAAGATGCAGATTCCGTCGTGGTTTTCGAAAAGGATGAAACTCATTCCGAATAACATGGAGTGCCTTGTTCGGACTTAATCGAAACTGAGTTGAGAGGAAACTACCGATGTAGGAGCCTCCGTCGGGCTCTGGCACTGCGGCAGCCTATTGTGTCTTCCCTGGAGAAGTCCTAGAGCAATGGTTTAACTCCGGAGGAAGGCAGGAAGACATGAATCTTCTCTGGGTGTAAGGTAGTAAGGTTTGCTGTTGAGATGATTTTCTCACCAAGGATGTTCTTCCTGAGACGAAAGAGAGCCGGACAGTCCATTAGTATGTGAAGAGAGGATTTGTCACTGCCTAAACAAAGTTTACATATAAGGTCCGGTGAGAGGCCGTGCAGGTGTTTTTTCAGGAATATTCCTACCAGGTCCAGGTTGATTAGGAATATGGATTTCCTGGGGCGAAATTTGGGGAAGAGCTGTTTGGTATAGTTCTGACCAGTTGATTTAAGCCAGACTTCATTGGGTTCGATAAGGATTAGGCTTTTATCATAGTTCCGAAAGTGGTTTTTGCTAATACCACAAAAGGGTTCAGGGCCGTCAAGTGGTATTGTTGCACCAACTTTAGCCAGTAAGTCAGCCGATTCTTTACCAGCAAAACGTCCTGTGGGCTGGGATCCAGTGAAGAATGACTAAGTTTTTCGTAGCAAGTTCATAGATGATCATGAAGGTTTCCACAACAAGCTTCCTTAGTTTAATGATAGATGAGTCAAGAGCTGAAAAGATAAATATAGTTTTACCTCGTGTGTTAGAACTTAAGTTAATTCTAGCGCACTGGTTAATGGCAAAGACTTCTGCTTGGGATATGGATGAGTTCTTGCCAAGGTCGACAAAAAAGTTCGCTTAAGGGCGACTCCCCCTGAATTCTAGATCCAGTCCCTGACTCCATCTTAAATCCATCCATATACCAGACGAATCATGTTGTGATGGTTTAGGTTTATATTTTTCCCAGTCCTCCCTTGGGGGGACTACGATAGAGAAATTTTTATGGAAGCCAGATTTCGGAAGCATGTCGTCAAGAAGCATGCTGAATGCGCTTTCAGGCTCCATAGGGTCTAGCAGAGAAAGATGACCTCCACGGTAGGAATAGGGCTCAATATTATTCCAATGGCACAGTTGGTGAATACTCAGTCTTGTCTCCATTTGAATGTGTGTTTGTATGGGTGTAAGACCCAATATGACATTGAGTGCTAAAGTAGGGGTCTAACGAATATAACCTGTCATACAGTTTCCAGCTATACGTCGGACTCCTTCTAGATTTTGACTGTGTTGATTTCTTTGTCCACCAGACCACTAGCGAATAGAGGCAGTACATCATCTTTGGTCTTAGACCCCAGAATTACCGCAGATTCGACGGCAGATCCATAAGGATCTAGTGGCTCTGTTTACGGTACGTTTTATTTTACGATTCAAGGACAATTCCCAGGTACTTGGATTCCCGTGGGAATTCGATAGTTTCGCCATATATAGTTGGACGAATGAGGAGGTCTAGTTTCCTCCTCTTGGTAAAAGGGACGATAGTCGTCTTTTTGGATTAACGGAGAGGCCTTCTTTGTTACACCATCTCTGCACTGCAGATAGTGCAGATTGCAGCACTTCTGAAACGGTGCTTTAAGATTTACCACTGACAACGACTGCAACTACACTGAACTAGGTCGTCTATACCGAGGGACCATAGGAGTTGTGAGAGTTAGTGCAGAGATTTCGATATCTTCGATGCGGGTCTGGAGTATTCTCCCATTAAGCATCGACATTGAGAGCCCTGTTGGTGGACTAAATGGACGTGTAATTAAAAGCACCCTCAATATCCAGGAAAGCTACAAGACAGATTTCCATTCGGTTGATGGCGGATTCAATTCTGGTTACTGAGGCATTAAGTGCTGGCTTTTGGTAGGTATGTAGGTAGCTAGTTGACGACCTTAAGGGCGTCGTTCATTTTTCGTGTTATTTGGAATAGTATTTTTTTTTATTTGAACTATAAAATTGTTTATGGACATTTTGCCTACGTCCAACCAAGGAATGCGGATTTCTTTCAGTGTAACAGTTAATAATAAGAAGCCATATTTTATGAAAGTCATAAGGTGGGCTACTATAATGTGACTACTATTATTTCCGTCCCCAACTGAGTTTCCTTCCGTTTTCAAATAGAACTTATCAAACAATTATTATTCATATGCAATGAAACAAGGACGACTAGGGCTAAGGCACAACTTTTCGCCATGTTTTTCTTCCTTCTTCCTTTTTTTTTCTTAATTCGACAGAACTTCGTCATAACTTTGTAGAATAATGGGACTTTTAATGTACTTTCGGTTTCCTTCGTGGCTTCATTGTACCCATTCCGATCCATCTGTACTCACCATCCATGCTGTGAATAATATGCGAATTAATTTTATTATGTTTTCTAGTTCATAAAATTATCAACGCTATTTTCAGCAGTGTGTTGTCTATTGAAACGAAAAAAAAAGAAGAAAAAAACAGCAACGAATGCCTTTCGTTCTTTGTCATATATCACATGATGATAATTTGATCCTTCAGTACCTAAAGTCAAAGGAAACCGTGCCGCCAAATATCGTTGTCATTGTGATGTGACGCGACGAGCACCACGCAAAATATATAAAAAAAAATTCGCAACAAACAACGCCTAGATTAATGTTCTCGAGTTTTTCGTTTTTTTTTTTTTGGGAACTCTTCCTGCATCCATGTGAGTCATAAATTATGATTAATGTTGTTTGAAGGAAGATTCCCTTCATTGATTTTATTCGAGTTCAATAGACGAACATAATATTACGAGCGTTCTATACTGTCACGCATTCATTGTCGTGTGTTCTCAATTTTTTTTCTCTCTTTTTTATACGCACTAGGGTTGAATGGGAAACCTGTTCGAAAGAACTCGTAAAATAATAAAAAATAAAAATAAAAAAAATACCCAAAAGTGTCCTTTGAAACAATATTTATTATGCTTTTTTATGTTATGTAATATTTTAGCGCGTGTTGTTGTTGCCTGGTCGTGTCTGAGAGTGTTCGATTTATGTACGTGTTGTGGTGATGGGTTTTGTAAAATACTCCAGTCGGAGGGTCTATCAAAAAGTGATACGTTTTTATTTATTTATTTTGAATTCTGGTTCCCTATATAAATATGTAGGTATAAGGGTTGCATTGGGAACAACAATACAGATACAGGATATGTAGGAAAATACAATGAATTGAGTGTTTGATTTGGTTGTTTCATATTTTAAGGACTTGTAAATCATTCAGCAGATAGGTACTTCTTTTTGTTTTGTTTTTTAAGCACCCTTAGGTTAACCAGAAGCCTATACGTTCCCAATGCACATTGGCAATGAGGTGAGATCAATTGAAAAAAAATGGAATGAATTTATTGATGTCATTCGGGATTTATTTATTGGGATTAGGTACTAATCTCAATTGACAGCATTTTTTTATTAATCAAAAGCTGCTGTTTATTTATGACAAACTCGCAATCAAAAGTCTTGGATTTTATGAATTCCTTGTTTATGCGAGGAAAAATTGCATACAGAACGTGTTACCCATTTCGGTTTAATATAACGGGTGATCCAAGTAGAGATACTTTTTTCAATAGCCTTTTTTGACAGATCACGTGTGAGTCGTGTCATGCTGTCATGTTATTTTTGTTTAGTATTGTTTGGCATTTCATAATGGAAAGACTTACGCGTGAACAATGTTTACAAATTGTTCAGCTTTATTATGAAAATTCACGTTCTGTGAGGAATGTGTTTCGTGCACTTCGCTCAACTTATGGACAACATAATCGGCCTACTGAGCGTACTATTCGCAACACCATCACCCATTTTGAGACCCAGAATTCATTATTGGATAATATTCGACCGAATAGACCACGTCCAGCACGCTGTGAAGAAAATACAGCGGCCGTAGCTGAGAGTGTACACGAAGACCGTAGAGAGTCGATTCGGCGCCGTTCGCAGCAACTCGGATTGACGTATGGAACGACTGGGTATGTAAACAAACAAAATTGCCGCATTTGGGACGAAGAGCAACCTGAAGAGATTGAAGAACTGCCACTTCATCCAGAAAAAACAACGGTTTGGTGTGGTTTGTGGGCCGGTGGAATCATCGGTCCATATTTCTTTAAAAATTATGCCGGTGCGAACGTAACCGTCAATGGCGACCGTTATCGTGCCATGATTACCGGCTATTTGATGCCTGAAATTGAAGCTCGTGATCTCGGCGACATTTGGTTTCAGCAAGACGGCGCCACTTCCCACACAAACCCGCTTCGATTCAGGCCTTGGAGGCCTTGGAACATCACGCGTGTCATTCGCCAGTTACCAGTCGAAATGCTCTAACGAGTGATCGAAAATTGGACTTAACGGATGGACCATCTGCGACGTAGCAACGGCCAACATTTGATAGACATAATCTTAAAAAAATAAATGCCAAAGAATGTTCTTTCAAATGATAATAAACACTCTCCATTAAATTTGAATTTTCTGTGTTTTTTTCTTTTAAAAAGTAGGGAACCTCGAAATGGATTACCCTTTATTATAAATGTATCTAACCAGTTGTCATTCTATTGAATCCATCACACGTTAAGGGCAAATCAATGTTAAGCTAATACTGGTTCCGAAACATATTTGTCGAATATCCTATTTAACTCCTTAACATAAACAGTTTCATCGATTAAGTTCATGAAATATGCTAGAGCCTATAAGACAAATCCAACAGTAGCAAGACCACTAAAATATATAGTCATTCATATATCCACACTGGTTTAGATGGTATCACGATTTTTTTCTGATCTACTCTTCCGGTTTCTTCGCGACTTCACATTTTTACATCCCATTTCAACTTTATTAATTCATATCCATAATGCGAGTGGATACTAGCGTTGCAAATTGCCAACTAAAACATCAAGTGTCAAACCTACTTTCGCACCAAATTGACTTTCGGCCGTACTATTTAATAATCAAATTTAGTCTAGCAGTTAACTTAAAGTCTGTATACTTTCTTAAATTCCTGTCCCAATAAACAAATTTAGTTGTCGGATAATCGTTAACTGTAGGGTTAAATGTTAATGGGCAGAAACCCATGTTTATGTCTTACATTAACTCTAATTTTCATTCTGTCATAATTCATTCTGCAAAGGAATGTTGCCGTGCATTCATTTATTTTTGTATCAAATAAACGTATAGTAATATATTTTGGAGTAAATAGTGTTAGCCGAAGCATTAAGGTACGATTTTTGTTGTTCGGCTTTATCAAATAAAAATGTATATAAAAAAAACAAAGCATAAAGAAATAGTCGAATTAGCGCAGTAAAAGGATACAAATTGTGAATTTTCGCAAAAAATTCAAACAGTTTCCTTTTGTACAAATTAGTGTTTAACTGAACGTATATCGAAGTAATTCGAAGAGTGTACATTTACTTTAGTGTAAGTACTTTTTCCGTTCCGAATGGGTTCCAAATTTTCTAAGATACATCTTAACATACTTAATGCGATCAGAACTTCTGGTAGGCCTCCCGCATATGTTGCAGCATTTGTCTTCTACACAAAATCAAGCACAGTGTCACATATGTTTCGAAAAAATTAAAAGTACTAAAAGGTATGACCAAAATTAATTCACTTAAAGCACGATGGCAACACAAGTCACATTGACAGATCTAAAATCTTGACACACAGAACCGATTTGTTGATTCATTTGTTTTCATCAGTTGACTTTATGTTTGAATTTAAAAAAAAAAAATTAAATCGATAAAATAAAGAGGCCAAGATCAGCAAATTGGATGTTGGAAATGAAGAAAAATTAATAAGTTTTGTGGAACCGTTGGTAAACATCATTGTCAGCTAATTTAACAATTGCCGGATAATAAAAGAAAAGTTCGATGTCTGGGAGCAAGTGCGTTATACGTTGTGGACACGTGGACACGATTTTACTGCTAAACAAATACGGAATGGATACAAGCGATGAGCTAGGTCGAACATATCGAAATATAAAATCGGTCAACGACAAACTGGTGGTGGAACTCCAGCGAAATTACTTTTAATTATTTAATTTCTTCACCTTTTTTTCAAAGTACCTCTGTATGAAAACAATATCAGAGGTTTTGACAAATAGTTAATAGATTCAAAAAAAAGTCCTCGCACTAGTAAAGGTGGAGGTCAAATTATTTATTGGTACCATTTCAAATATGCTGTACATTTTAATTTAAACTGGCAGTCAACTAATAGCCGACATAAGTGTTTGATTATAAGTAAGGCCGTTTGAGTGTTGAATATATTTTGAAGGGTTTTATTTTTTATGATAGAACTTCATTGTTTTTCGTGTGAAAAATTTAAAAAAGGTTCCCTACAAATATCATTTAATTTTAGTCAATAGTTTAGTCGCCTTGCATTTTAACTCTCTCGTACACAATAGTATACTAAAGAGAAAGTTATTGTGATCGTGCGGAAATTTGAAACTCAAACTGAGTATGAGGGAGGATATAACGTCGACAGAGAAGTCCAAAAAATGGGGTCCGCCAATGCCGTCCGTAGGTCTGTCTGTCCGGGCGCCATATTTCAAAACGGTTCAACGGATTTGCTTCAAAGTTCGTATATAAGGTTCTTGGGGTTACATCTCGGGGCATCTTTTTTTTCTTGTTTTATCGTTTGAAATAACGGTACCCGCCATAAAATTTGTTTTTTTTTTGTGAAAATCACTTATCACTTTGCTCGAAAGTGGTTTCAAGGATTTCGGTTTTTTTTTTTGTACTAAAGATGTTTAGGATGGGGGCAAAAATTCTGCAAAACTGAGTGTTTTTGGAAAAAAAATCGATTAACGGCAATTTATAAAGCGGTCAATATCTCAAAAACTAATAAAGGGAACTTAAAAAAAATGTATAGCTTTTTTATACTATAAACTCAAACAAATCTGCATACTTAGATTTTTTAAATAGTTTTTTCATATAACGATTTTCTTAAACTTAAATTAAATTCGTTTTCTCAAAAACGGCTCCAACGATTTTGATAATTTTTTGTATTTCGAACAATGTCTAGCGACAAAACGGATCTGGCCAAAGTTGGATCTGAAACGCCAAACAAATTTAATCTCTCTAAGCAGACAGAACATTAGCACTACTATAGGTGTCAACACTGGACACTGTTTCATAGGTAGACATGCAACAAGACTTAGTGCATTCACAAACTATTTTTGCAGAAGTTGTATGGACAAAGGAAACGATTCCTCACCTCCGTTGTACATCCTCGGAGCCTTCTTCTACGAAGGCACATGTGATTTCACAAATATTGCCATCAAATGCCTACTTCGCTTCGTCAGAATTGTCATTTGGTTCAACGAGTAGGGGGAACCTTTGTCCTAGATCCCTGTGGTATCACAATGGACCAATTCTTGCCTAAGTGTATTGGTTCTTATGCCCACTTAACCTAATCTAACCTAACCTAATAAAAATAAATCAAAAGCCCTAAGCCCTAAAACTGTTTAACATAATTAAATTAAAATTAATTGAATTAATATTTTTGGAATTTCAAGTTTTGCGGATTAATTAAATAATTAAATAAATAAATAAATGCTGTCCATACAGGATCTATTATCTAGTTGCTCCAACCATGGAGTGTGGCGAGTTATACTTTTGGTTTGTAAATAATTGTGTGCCTTTTCTGAGAGGGCAGCTTTTTAAAAAGCTTCTCATAAGAGGTTTTGCAAAATGTGAAGTAGCGAATAAATACTTTAAGTTGTTGGAGCGGATATGACTCTGTGACCACTCGCTTAGTAATCCAACGCAGTTCGTTTGCGCGGACTTTTGGATACCAACCTTTCATTGATGGTTGCGTTGGACCACTAAGCGAAAGGTTGCTGGTTCAAATCCCGACCTGTACCACCAGAAAGTTTTTATACGCTGCCTTACCTCTTGCGAACGTCTGACAAACATCCAAGAGTAAGAACTGTCTTGCGAAGCTTCTCAAAAATTAATTTCTTTCGGAATCGGCATTAAATTGTAGGTCCCTTCCATTCGGGTCAAAAAATATATCTTCGCACACAGTAAGGCATGGAGAAGCTAGGCTTTGGGTCCTGTATGGGCCATTTACGCCTAATATTTATTTTTAGATCGTAGTAAATTTCTATAAACAAAAGTGGGCATAGCCACTAATTTATATGACAATTTTTTTGAATCACAGTCTATAAGCGCGAACGGGCCTTGGAAAGCATAAAATTTTCCAGTGTCTCAGGCAGAAAAGGAAAACAATAAACCATTTCTACATTTTCATTAGGTTTGTTCCAACAGGAGCTCAAACTATCAGCAAACTTGTTTCTGATAGTCAGAACAGTCAGAGGATTTTTTGCGGACTTAAAATCGGAGACATGCGCAATTCGTAAAATTCTCTCTCAGTCTCAGTTGCCTTGCCTTTGCCTTGTGGTTTTCAGTTTAGCTTAGACTTAGACTTTAGTTCGTGCCTTCGTTCTATGGAGGCGGGTGCTTATGAATAGGAAATAAACAAAAATGAAAGGTTTATATAATTATTTTAAGCATTTGATTTTTTTTGCCGCAAGGACAATTCCCAATTTTTGTCTTTTGGGACTTATGTATATAAATTATATGTACATGGAAGTGAGATGTTTGTTTTTGTACTTCGCTTGACCATTTAATTGAGGGAACCTAAACTTATGTTGAAGCATTCACTAACGTCTCTCAGACTATAGACATATACTTTATTGAATTATTGTTCGACTTATGGACATATTCTACAAAGAAAATCATTCTAGAGTAGGATCCACCTCCTCTAATACCTTCAGTATTGTATTCTTTGATTTCTTCTTTAAGTTGGCTGGGACATTTCCCAAATATGTCACTGGAACTTTGAAAAAGGTCATTGAAACCGTTGAATGTTATAAAAATTCCTTTTATTCGTTACGTTTCGAATCTTCCAAATCTATATACATTTTCAGGACCTCAGCGTTGTACACACGATTGAGTGAGTAACACTCACTTAGAAGTCCGAGAATTGCAAAAAGCGTTCCAACACGCAAACAAATTTGTGATTAGGTAATGTTCGAGCATGCGGAGTAAAAAGCCACAAACTAGTTTCTGACTGACAATCTAGTCTTACTTCACTCAATCCGACACTATACAAAAGTACGGTAATATTTATATGAATAAAAAAATGTATTATCCTTCAAAGGCTCTCTGGTTGAGTGAAAGCGTGAAATGCAGGACATGGCCGAAACTATGGAGTTTGCAGTACAAAACCGCAAAATTTTCAATATAAAATCATGTTCACTCTCGTCTTCAACTGAAATCTAATGAGTTGTTAAGCTATCGGCTGCCGATGTCTGCATTCAAGATGGATAAGTAGACAACACCTTACTCATTTGATATAGTACGATGGCTGCGGATAGTCACTAATTCACTTCATTTGACCTCGTCATGCTGGGATAGCAACACAGCGTAGCTTATCCAAGTTTAAAATTAAAAACTAATAACACTTGCCTATCCCAAAAATAATAATAACAATTTAATCCAAAGTTTCCATTTATACCCCATAAAAATATATGTTGCCCGATCACTTGTACATTTTGATTGGATATTCAATAATTGATTGAGTAAATCAAATGTTTATTGTTAGTTCAAATCGAATGCTTTGCCCAAATTCGCACACATATATGTACCCACATAGTATATGAAGTGTTTTCTTAATTAGATAGATACTGCTACCTTCAATAGTACATTTACCTCCTACTGTCGATGCGGTTAGAGTACGTACATACACACAAACAGTTATTATTATGAATTTAGCCTGAACGTTAGATATACCTTCACCACATTCACTGTGTGACTGAAGACAGATTTATCATCATTTATTCAACGGATCAAATGTGCCGGGAGAATTGCAAATTAGTTTTCGATATCAAATATTTGTTGATACGCGCTGCACAGCTCAGCCCAGCCCAGCCCAGCCCATCATCAAGTGAATGCGATTTTAGATTTCGATCTCTCCATTTTGATTTTGATTGAAGGTCTGGTTGCGGGCTCGCTGTTGTCTAAAGATTTATCAGCTGCGAGTCGACTATGCATAAGAAAATTTCGTTCTGTTTTGTCGATTTGATAAATGACTGACAATTCGCGAAACTGCGCAACGCGGCGCTACCGGGAAATCCTGACATTTCAAATTGCTTTTTATACAGTTAAAGGTGTGATTTCCTCAAAATAAATGTTGGCGTAGGTAGGTACCAGGTATCTATGTACATCAACAAAATGATGGATGTTGTTGTGTTTGTGGAGTAATTTATTTTCTTAAATTTTTGCAGGTAAGAAGGTTTCTTAATTTTTTTCTTTTTGTTTTGTTTTTAAATTTTTAGATTGACAGGTGATGTGTCAAAAGAGTTTGTTAAATCCTTTAATCTAGATGAATTGTTATGTCTCATCGGAAATGAATTAAAAGTTATTTTTAAAAAAAAAAGTTTTGTTCCGGATTAATTCGATTTTATCAAATGTCCCTATCGTCGCCTAAAGATGGAAACCTCGTAAATCAACTTTTTGCCAAAAATGAGATTTTTTAATTTATATCATATTGGCATTGAAATTTACGTCCCCATTAAACTAAAAAGGGTATATGTTGTGCATATAAAGTGTGATCCATTTCGAGGTTCCCTACTTTTTTGAAGAAAAAAACACAGAAAATTCAAATTTAATGGAGAATGTTTATTATCATTTGAAAGAACATGCTTTGGCATTTATTTTTTGAAGATTATGTCTATCAAATGTTGGCCGTTGCTACGTCGCAGATGGTCCATCCGTTGAGTCCAATTTTCGATCACTCATTCGAGCATTTCGACTGGTAACTGGCGAATGACACGCGTGATGTTTTCCTCCAAGGCCTGAATCGAAGCGGGTTTGTCGGCATAAGCTTTTGACTTTACATATCCCCACAGGGATATGTTCTCTCAATAAGTCCATTGATTGATGCGATGTGTGGGAAGTGGCGCCGTCTTGCTGAAACCAAATGTCGCCGAGATCACGAGCTTCAATTTCAGGCATCAAATAGTCGGTTATCATGGCACGATAACCGTCGCCATTGACGGTTACGTTCGCACCGGCATAATTTTTAAAGAAATATGGACCGATGATTCCACCGGCCCACAAACCACACCAAACCGTTGTTTTTTTCTGGATGAAGTGGCAGTTCTTTAATCTCTTCAGGTTGCTCTCAGTCCCAAATGCGGCAATTTTGTTTGTTTACATACCCATTGAGCCAGAAATGAGCCTCATCGCTAAACAAAATTTGCCTCGAAAACGTCGGATCTTCTTGGAACTTTTCAAGAGCCCATAGAGCGAAGCAATGTACACTCTCAGCTACGGCCGCTATATTTTCTTCAAAGCGTGCTGGACGTGGTCTATTCGGTCGAATATTATCCAATAATGAATTCTGGGTCTCAAAATGGGTGATGGTGTTGCGAATAGTACGCTCAGTAGGCCGATTATGTTGTCCATAAGTTGAGCGAAGTGCACGAAACACATTCCTCACAGAACGTGAATTTTCATAATAAAGCTGAACAATTTGTAAACATTGTTCACGCGTAAGTCTTTCCATTATGAAATGCCAAACAATACTAAACAAAAATAACATGACAGCATGACACGACTCACACGTGATCTGTCAAAAAAGGCTATTGAAAACAGTATCTCTACTTGGATCACCCGTTATAATGCCCAAAAACCACCAAAAAGAAAACCATTTAAATCCATGTATCTCATTTATAAGTGTGAAAACCTCGCATTTCCACAGCGTTGCAAGGAAAATGGATGTGCACAATAAGAGTGATTTAAAAACACGTAATTTAGCTGTTAAATAACAGATTTTATTTTAATTTTTTTGTTCTAACTCAAGAAGGTAAACTAATACAATACGCAATTTATAGAACAATTTAATTTAAATGTTATATGCTTTACGTAAATTAAGTTTTTATATTTTTACTGGACTTACGTGGTTTACTACGGTATCTACTCAATTTTTTTGTATTTAAAAAATGGATTTACGAGTACTTCTTTAGTGTTCTTATTAAAACACATTGATTTGTATGCAATGCGGCGGAAGATAAGTTCCGAACTTTGGGTATACTATATTTTTGCTTATATGTTAAATTACTACGCATGGAGTCTCAAGTTCAAATCCGTGTAAGAACTGTTTTGAGATGCTTTTTAAATTTGCTATTCGAAATCGCCATAAATTTGAAGGAACTTGGTGTCAATAAATATGAGTTTCCAAGTTTCGAATGGAAAGTTTACGCCTTATATGTGTTTTTTTTTTAAAGTTTTGAATTATTTATTAAGAAAATTGCACAACTCTCCCAAGCTTCTCTAATTAGCTTCTGCAACCATTAGTTTACTGATTTTAACTGCAAATTGGTGAAGCTTCTCTTTGTGTGCAATAAGCTTTTGCACAATGTTGGATAGTGAGACCAAAGTATATGTTTTTAAGCGCTTAAACCATTAAGCAACTACACACACTTTTTATTTTAAATAAATTAATAATTTAAGCCCCGCGGTCCTTATTCTTTTAATTCTTAAGACCACTATCTTACCAAAATCATTGTTTTTTTTAAATGTGACAGGCGGGGATACCGACCATAAGTTCCCGATCAAGTCTAAACGAGATCGCTAAGCAGTTCAACATTCACCTGTGCTAGCTGCCGGTGCATAGAGGCTTTTCGGGTATTTGCAAGGTTGACGAACTCGGCAAACTTGGAACTACCCTCTCAAGAAGACTCCTTAAACATACCAGTTTGCACATACAAACCCTTGTTAAAACTGGATGCAAAAAAAACGACGCTACTTGACTGACAACGAAGCACATTTTGCCTAAGCTGGATCTAAGACGCTTTAAGATCCAATAGATCGAAAATTGGCATCCAACAGGGATTGGCGCTTTTTCAAACGACTTTTGTATGAGCTATATGTACGAAGAGGAGGAAGCGACAACTCTACACCTTTTTTGCGCTCGCCCAAAATTTCCATCTAGGAGCTTACTTTACCAACGATCCTAACGATCGTAGCTCAAAATGGCTCAACGAGTAGGCAGGAACTTCAGATCTACGTGGTATTACGGACCTATATAGGTCTAAGTGAGTCGAACCTCTATCCGACTGCCACCTCAACCTAACCTGACCTAATCATGGATTAAAAATGCAATTAAATGAAAGTTAAAAATCACTCTCCTGAACAATTTCTAAAAACGAGGTTTGCATCGTTAGGCGACGCTATCTTTTTGTGCTAACAGTTGGATTTTTCAGAAATTTTTTTAAAGACACTTGCTTTAAAAGTCAAATAGTATCCATATTCGGCAGAAATATACCTTAACTCGTCAAACATGTTAATTGTATTTTAAGTTGATCTACTTCAACTTCATTATTAGTTGTTGATTTCGGAGTCGCACAATGGGATATTTGATAGCGAAACATGGCATTAATATCCAGTAATAAATAGTTGGACAAATAATTAAAGATACAGAAATGTTTGTTCAGCAACTATGAGTATATTTAAAAGGTTTCTAAGTTTATGGAGTTGAAAAAAAAAAAAAAAATTAAAATTAAACTGCAAATTTGTTTCTTGTCTTAGTGTGCATAAAATTGTACAATATTTTGGAATACCCTGAATCCGGTTTTTAGATACAGGGGTTTTTTTGAAGTACAGTTTTTCGATACTTATAAACTAAGTACGCAGCATTCTTTGTCCCAATGTACCCATGTATCCTAAACACAAAAACTGACCAAAATTGGTAGAGCTTTTTTTGAGAAAATGAGTGCTCAAAAAACCATTTGTTTGGTAGGTACCGTTATTTGAAACGATAAAACAAAAGAAAAATAAACGCCGCAAGTGTTGCCCCGAAAACTCTACATAAAAACTTTGAAGCAAATTTGTTGAGCCGTTTAGCCATACTGTGCGTGGACTGTCAGACATGTGTGGACATACCGGACGCATGGAAATCGTGACCTACTTTTTTGGTCTTCCCTATAGTCGTAATACCATACTTCATTCACAGTTTTAGTTCGAAACTTAATGACTTTATTTTAAGTAAGTTATGTGCTCCAAATAAGGCCCAGAACCTAATAAGGCTGAGGGTACAAAAAGTGACGTAACCGATAAGCAACAGGAATTAGATTTTAAAGGTGCTTGTGGCCATCTATGTCTGCACTATAATCGATGCGCAATCGTGTTCTTTCTTACAGTCGAAACAAGTAAGTACATGTGCATGCAAGAGCTTTTTTATAAGAAAGTGGTTTTTGTAATTGATTTTATTGCAAATAATAATTCGGGTATGTCTAGTTTTTAGACTAAGTATATTACATATAAAACTAAGGTTTAGGTGTGTGTAGATTTTCGTTCAAATTTTTTGTAAAGAAAAGTTTTTTATGTTCCTAAAAAGACCCACCGAAAACTTTAACGAGCCTTATTAGGAATATGAAAAAAAATCCTTTTTTGTGTTGTTTTAAGATAAAATGTCAAAGGCGAGGGCGAGATATTAGGGAACAGAAAGCGGGTAGAATGTTCGTCAGATGATATGGAAAGGACATTGAAGTCTACCCAACGTGTTTTTTTTTATCACAACATGAGGCGTCAAGGCGCTACAAGAGGAACTTTGAGAAACCGTATCAAGAGTGTCTCAGATACAGGGAATCTATTCAGGTCCACTTTTACACCCGAATAAGAAGATGATCAGTCTAGCGGTCGTAGAAATTGGATCGAATTCTGAGTTAGCTGAAAAACTACAAGTAGTAGAAGAGGAAACCGAAAAATCTCCAATTCAATTTAATTCTTAATAATAACCTACTAAATTTACACATTTTTTGTTCTAATTAGAAAGGCTGATAACCAAAGAAATAGAACAAAATTATGTATGGGCCTTATTCGGAGCAGGGGCCTTATCACGAAGCCCAAGGAAAAGTTTTTAAAAATATTAAAAAAATATATATCAAATTGGGTTTTAACAAATAAATGTTGTGTTTTTATATAGACAGCTGAACTAAGGCTTATTCCCGAAAAACTATAAGGTCGGCCTTATTTGGTTCACACCTATCATGGAACCGAAAATGTACTTAAATATAAAGAAAAAGTTATTTTTACTAAAGAATTTTTCATTAAAATTCAGCAGATGAACATGTTCCTTGAATCAAAGAATGGTAGTTCATCAATCAATTAACCCGTTTATTAAATAATGAATTATTCTTTATATTAATGAAAACCATTTCATTAATTTATGTATTTTAATCATTAATCAACGTACTCTGATCATTGAATCAACGAACGTTGTTCTTATGATGTTGGTTATTGACCCAACGTATTGTGTTCGTTGACTTAATGTATTACTTACTTACTTACTTACTTACTTAGGTGGCGCTACAGTCCGGGGTGGACCTCGGCCTCAACCAATACGCCTCTCCAGTTAGCACGATCTTTGGCTAACTGCCTCCAGTTGCGCACTCCAAGTTGGTTGAGGTCCCCTTCCACTTGCGCGCGCTACCTTAGGCGAGGTCTTCCTCTATTGTGTTGTCCCTCCGGGTTGGATTCGAAGACTCTTCGGGCCGGAGCGCTGGTGTCCATTCGCTCTACATGTCTCAGCCATCTTAGACGACTAATCCGTATTTTTCTGACCAGGTCGATGTCGCTGTACAGCTCGTAGAGTTCGCCGTTAAATCTCCTCCTTCAAAGCCCGTCAACGAACGGGACCGAAAATCACTCGAAGAATTTTGCGTTCGAAATGACCAAGGAGATCTTCATCCGCCTTTGATAACGTCCATGCTTCTGCGCCATACAGCAGGGCTGGGATAATGAGGGTCTTATATAGAGTCTCCTTGGTGTTTCTCGACAAAGCCTTACTAATCAATTGCCTCCTTAGGCCAAAGTGACAGCGGTTGGCAAGTGTAATTCTTCGCTTGATTTCTGACGATATGTCATTGTCAGAGTTAATAGCGGAGCCGAGGTAGATAAAGTCCCGAACTATCTCAAAGTTATAGCTGTCTATCGTGACGTTCTGTCCGATTCGTCGCACCAGTGACAGCTCGCTGTGTTCTGCCAATGATGTCGATGTCGTCGGCGTAAGCAAGTAGTTGCACAGACTTTTGGAAAATTGTGCCCCTGGTGTTGGCTCGCGAGTTTCGCATAATTCTCTCAAGTATGATGTTGAAGAAGTTACATGACAGCGCATCGCCTTGTCTAAATCCTTTTTTGACATCAAAAGTCTCGGTGAGATTGTTTCCGACCTCAATGGAGCAGCGAGAATTCTCCATCGTCATCCTGCACAATCTGACGAGTTTGGCAGGGATGCCAAAACTAGGCATGGCTCTGTATAGCTCGTCTCTATAAATGCTGTCATATGCGGCCTTAAAATCGATAAAAAGATGGTGAGTATCGATCTGGACTTCTTGGGTTTTTTTCCAGGATCTGCCGAAGTGTGAAAATCTGGTCAGTTGTGGACTTACTGGGTCTAAAACCGCACTGATAGGGTCCAATCAGTTCGTTGACGAATGGTTTCAGGCGTTCACACAGCACGGCAGACAGGATCTTATATGCGATGTTGAGGAGACTTATACCTCTATAGTTGGCGCAGTTAAGAGGGTCTCCTTTCTTGTGGATCGGGCAAACTTAATGTATTGGTTCATTTAAAACAAACGAATTTTCATATATTCTTTTATTCAAGAAAGTTAAAAAGTTCCCCCTCTGAAATGTAACTGAATTTTTACATTGCGCCAAAAAAATCGTACATTGAACCAATGAATGTGACTTAATGAACGAAAATTCATAAGTTTATGAATAATATTTTTTTCAGCGTACCTTATACTAAAATGTACCAGAAACAAAACTCTAAATAACTTCCAAAACCGCAAATTTCCGCAGCCAATTTTTTACCTCAAATAGTACACTCTAGCATTGAGTCAAATACAAAACGGCTGGGGAACATTAACAAATTTTCCATTATGTTTTGTATTAATAAAAAACAGCTACCGAAGGGGTGTTCAAATAAAATTTAATAATGTTATTTATAAGAAATTCTTACATTAACTCCCAGTGAAAAAGTTTAATCTACAACACTGAACTTTACACTGTCGCTGTTGCCAAATAGTTTGAGAGATTGACATGTTGGTTATTCTTTTCTGATAGCTACGTTATTTCTCTTGAGGGATGCAGTTCAATTTTTTAATAACAGCGCACAAAAGTTCGGTTTTTGCCACGTTCGCTGGTCAAATACCTCACTGTGCGTGGTTTGTGTCGAACATGGAAGGATTTAACAAACTGAAGTTGCATCCCGGATTCATTAAGTCTGGTCAATTGCTTTATTGGTTCACTATGATGTGGCGTTAAGACGGACGAACACCTCCGTTTGGTTAGTGCCTTCCGTTTCTTTTGCTAAAATTAAGGACCACTTGTCTTTGAAAGTTCAAATTAAATCTGTCTTTTTGAGCAAAATTAGAAAATTTCGTAAATAAAAATAATAACTCATTTCGCTACCAAATTTCATTTGTAAACTTAACCGGAAAATCTAAATGTAATGTGGCTACACCTTCGTAGCTGTGCTCGTTTCTTATATCACTAGCGTAATAAACCGACCTTACTTGCTAACTTATGCAGCCCTACGGTTCGAGGTGGATCTGGACCTCAACCAATAGGCCTTTCCAATTTGCAGGGTGTTTTGTTTATACCTTTCAGCTGTGCACTCCAAGTTGGGTGAGGTTGATTCCACTTATGCGCGCCAGCTAAGCCGAGTCTTTCCCATACTATGTTGCACCTACGGACTAGAGTCGAAGATTCTGCGGGCTGGAGCTCTGGTGTTCATTCGCTCTACCTTTCAAACTCAAACGTCCAAAGCGCAGTTTTTTTACCCGATTAATGCCGCTGTAAAGCTCGTACAGTTCAAAGCTGGATAGCCTTCTGTGTAAACAATTGTACACTCACCGGGCCTAAAACCGCACTGATAGGGTTAAGTCAGGTGAATTGGGCCTTTAAAAAATGGCAGACAAGATCTTATACGAGATGATTAGGAGACGATAACTCTAAAGTTGGCGCATTTTAGAGAGCTTCCATTCATCGTGCCTTTGTTTTTCCAAACAAATCTGGGAAATTGGTTGGTGTGTGCTCTTTTCGAGCTATCTGATGTTGCCTTAAGTTGTCCGGAGGATCCGAGTTATAGACCGTCCGGATCAGCAGCCTTGTTGGACTTTCGCCTTCACAGAAAAACCTGTCTATGCAACTAGCCTGCCTATTTGTCAAAATAAGGTTTTAATGGAAGAATACAAAAATTCTTGATTGGAGGGCCAAGGGCCAAAGCGCAAAACAGATATAATTTTTGACAACGCTGTTCCTGACGGCAATAGGAATATCATGCCCATAAATCATCACTTTGCAGTCCTTGGCTTGGCAAGTTCCCGACAAGTGGGAAGAGAAGACCTTGCGGGATTAATTTACTGACAGTTCTTATGCATATGACCCTTGTAGAACCTTGACCCTTGCACTTGTAGACGTAGAAGATTAATCATGTCACTGATTGATTCATCTACTAATTGAGGTCGTTTGACAAAGCAATCTTGTCCCGCGAGGTTTGGAAAGGTTGCAATGAATGAAGATACATTCTGATAATATTGAACTTTGAACGATTATATCGGTGAAAATTGAAGCCACAGTCTTTGAAATATCCGTGGTAGACAAGGTATGATGGTCTTTGTACTGATTGCGGCAGCTTTATCTATTTATTATTTAAATGAACTGCTGACAGATGGTGTCTCAGTCATAAGATCGAATCGCAAAGCTGGTGACAAACTTTGTATGGAGATATTTGAGCTATTTTTCCATTTCAATTTTTGGGCGTAACTTCAGGGAGCCTTCCATGACAAATGCTAATGCTCAGGCAAAAGCTTTAAATTTAAATGGTGAGATTTGAAACCTTCACTGCTTGGTCAGAAGCCCAACCAAAAGTTGATGTACCCACTGCATCCGAAAAAATGCTCAGAATGTAGACTCAGGACCTACCAAATGTGTTCATATGGACCACTGTTAAACGCCACATGCCAATCAAAAATAATATCTTCAATTTCTAGTTTTCAGTGTATTTCCAGCGTCAACTAATATACATATTTGCCGGCGCCACTACACGAGTTCCGACATCTATCCTGCTTTATGGACCGAAAAGGAGAATATTGTTCGCCACATAATTTGCGTTTGTAAAAAAAATCCTTAATTCATTTCAACAGTCATAAGTAATCGTGTCCTCTTGCCACAGCAGCCCCCACAAATCTCGGATACACCACACACACACTGGCAGAATTGGTAAAAAAAAAAACAACTGTTCTATGATTCATTGCATTAAGTCGACCGAAACTAATGTCTCATGACACAAGCAACAAAAAGTACAAGTGACACCCAACATGAGAGACTCTGGAGTCTGGAGTCTGGAGTCACCCTTGCCCCCCATCACAACATCAACATAACTATCAGAATTAGGATCGGAATCAACCCTATTGTCATTTTCGACAGTCCATTTGAGCGCCATAATCCATTCCATTCCCCATTCGCTGTTTGTATCTTATCCCATTCTTCAAAACGGCACCCACATCTATTGAATCCTTAATGTCCTTGCTGAGTGAGTTATAAAATCCAATGATTTCTTGTGTTTTTTTTCCCTCGGCCAAACCCCTCGTTTATTTTTTCAAACTCACAAAGGATGTCCGATTGTTCTATGATGTAACACACTGCTGCTGCTGTTGCCTGCTGCTCCTGCTGATAGACAAGCAAAGGGACAAAAAGGACACACCACCACCACCACCAAAATACACTAGAATGAACGCATCCGTTTTTTTTTTTTTTTTATTTATTTTTATTGCGGTTGAAAATAATCATTCGCACTTTATTATTTTCGATGTCGAATCGAACATTGATAGCAAATTGCCGAAACGTGCTCAATGCCAGTGAATAGGGATTTTATATGAATGAATGCTGTCCATCGTGGTGTCCTTAAGGGAGAACAAGACTATAGTGAGTGGGATCTTTCTCTTGTTATCTATTTGAAAAGTTTGACAGGATATTATAACATGCTTGGCTATGGGGGAGGACGTACGCCACTAGAACTGAACTGAACTGAACTGAACTCCTCCTCCTCGTACAACTTTGACTTAATTTTGAATTCATTTGGAAAACTTTTATCTAGTCATAACTTTGTGTTCACAAAAATTAAGAGTGAACTGTATGCTGGTCGTAGTTCAGCCTCGTTTTGTCATATTTAATGATGTGGACTTGATAGATTCTTTGGAAGTCGTAAAATAAAAAAAAAAAAAATTTAAAAGACGCATTGTGCATATCATTAGGCTTTCATCGTTATGAGATGGAGTTTTCTTTTCCATTATGTGTTTCGCTTTTATACGTATTTTGTTGTTTGTTGTGAATATGAAATAAGTTGTAGATTTTGCTTATGCTCTTGGGAAGGCCCGATAATGACGATGGCTATGACCACTGGAATGAGAATGAGAAGGAGCAAAAGGACAATAATAATAATTTTCGTACGATCAGTCATTCGGAGTATTTTATGCGATATCTAATGAAAGTTTCCATCGATAATGATGATGTCATCGACGACCGACGACGGGTAGAAGTTGTGAAGTTGAACTTTTTTCCATATTTCTTTTTATGACTGACGACAAATATGGTTTTTATTTTATTAGCTAAGGCAAAATGGTTTTTTGATTATTCTAATATCGCTAGGCCAGACGTCTAGTTGCCGGAATAATTTGAGGGACATGGAATTATGGGGCCACCCTTTATATCGAAAAGCTCGGAAGACTATAATAATAACTATAATGTCTTAAGTCGACCTAAGTTACTTTAGCTGTTTAGGTGGAGCAATTTAAAAAAAATTAAATTTGGAAATAACTTAAGTCATCAACGTAAAGCACCTTTTAGAATTGCCCCCCAGAAAATTGTAAGAAGATGTTGTACCTTCTAAGCACAAATATGATCCTCTGACTAATACAGATCTCATCCGAACCTTGAGATTGTAGTTGCAGATGAATTCTGGATGTCTTGAGGCAGTGTTAGGCATTCAAAAAAAAAAATTAAAAATTTAATTTTAGCCGTAAATGGCCCATAAAGGACCCAAAGCCTAGCTTCTCCAACCACTGTGGGTGCGAAGATTTATTTTTGACACAGATGGAAGGGACCTACAGTTAAATGCCAATTTCGAATGGCAATTAATTTTTGAGAAGCTTCGCAAGGCAGTTCTTACTTTTGGATGTTTGTCAAACTTTCGCAAGAAGTGGGGCAGCGATTAAAAACTTTCCGGTAGTACAGGTCGGGATTTGAACCAGCGACCTCACGCTTAGTGGTCCAACGCCACTGCACCTACAGTGTTAGGCATTCACACTGAATTAACTCCCCTGTTTCTTCATCTTCAAGGCACAGTCTGTATATATCTGTAGAGATTGAGGCATTTTTTTTTGTCGGAGGTTGCTACTATCCGATGGAGCGCTCAGACACAACAACAGGTCCATTGTACTACCATTCAGACACCTTACATTAATGTACTTAGTTTTCCCGTCTTTTGAAGAAAAACGAGAAGGAGTTTCAGTGATTAAGAGCTTAGATGTTAGGGCCTCACCACGTCAGCCCCGAAGATCCGCCATCTGATGCGAGCATAGGCCGAACGATTACAGAGTGTTCTGCTGTGTCATCCTCCTCACCGCAAGCAGGACAGGTAGTGGTGTCGCTTAAGTCCAACACATTTAAGTGTTTAGCAACATCTTGGTGGCCCGAAAGGACGCCTACAAGCAGCCTACAGTCGACTCTCCTAAGAGATAGAAGAAAATATGCTGACCTTTTGCAAATGTCCGGGCGCAGTAGTTTAGTGTGTCTACATCCGTCGCAATCGCTCCACCGCATATTGTGTTCACGAGAAACCCAAGAATCGATAGACGACATGACTAAAGATGCAGGCAGACCCAACACAGGTTCGGGTCCTGAGAAAACTTCTTCTGAACCTTGCCTCGCAAGCTCATCGGAGATCTCATTTTCCTGGATGCCAGTGTGACACGGTACCCAGACAAGATTCACTGTGTTCAGTCTTCCGACCAAATTCAGAGAAAGCTTGAGTTAAGAGGTAAGAGGGCTTAGAAGCGCTTTTAATGCAGAAGGATTTATGGTGTCATTGCGTTAGACGGCATATCCATAAGACAGGGGTGGTAGGATAATTCTCGAGCAAGTTCTTCGAAATTCCAAGGCGCGTGGTACCAAAAGCCACCTCTCTTTAAGCGGTATATAAATTAAGGGGGGGTAAGATTCATCAAAGCATCTAGAGCTGAGCCCGGCATGCTAGGGAAGACCCCTGTGCAGCCGAGACATGCGGTTCTTTAGAGTTTTACAAAAGAAACAGTGACACGTTTTCCGCAAAAGCCTGTTCCACTAAACAACCGATGGGTATGAGAGTAGCGGTCTTATCATGGTCTTATCAAAGAACCCGTTTCGGAGACAAGCCCCATGTCTTACCAAAATCGGTTTTCGATTCGACATGTTTGGACCATAGAAGTTTTTTTATCGAGGATTACACCCAGATATTTTACTTCATTGGATATAGGGATGGTGACACCTTTAAGCACGAGATGGGACAGACCAGTAAGGATTCTCCTTCTCGTAAAGAGAACAATCGTGGTTTTAAGAGGATTCACTGAAAGCCCATTACTAGTGCACCAGACATCGATCAAATCCAGGGATCTCCGCGCTTGAGAGCATACAGCCACTAGATTTGAACCGACAGAAAGAACGGCGACATCATCCGCATAAGCTTGAGTGTAGTTTCCAGGAAAAAAGAGAGCCATAAGCTCTCAATACCACCATACACCATAAGAGGGGAGACAGAACACCACCTTGAGGGCAGTCACTATTTACCCCTGTTATGACGCACTTGCCACAATCCGCATCGGCTAACAACGTCTTGTACATTAACATTGCTTTAATCAATAAGACCAAAGTTACATCTACACCGTGCTGTCTGGCTGAGTTAGACATACTGTCAAAGGTCGCATTATAAAAAGCACCCTCAATATCGACGAAAATGCCCATCGCGTACTCCTTCCGGTCAAGGGCACTATCAATCCTACCAACAAGGTTTTGAAGCGCAGTCGTGCAGGATTTTCCGCGCTGATGGGCATGTTGCATCTCAGAGACAGGGTGTGATCGAAGAGCAACTTTGCGCACATGCAGCTCAACCAGTCTTTCCAAACTTTTCAGTAAGAAGGACTTACCAATTTTTGGTATGAAAACCACTTTAACTATTCGCCATGGGGAAGGTATATAGGCCAAGGCCAAGCTCGCGGTGAAAATTCTTTTCAACATTGGCAAAACCTGACTTAAACCTTGTTTCAGCAAAACTGGATAGATTCCATCCGGACCAGGTGACTTGAAACTCTCAAAAGATGCAATGGTATATTTGATAGCATCATC
This sequence comes from Ferdinandea cuprea, assembly GCA_963576555.1. NCBI lineage: Eukaryota > Metazoa > Arthropoda > Insecta > Diptera > Syrphidae > Ferdinandea > Ferdinandea cuprea. The sequence goes on from OY754960.1 coordinate 24,367,333, forward strand.
AGTCACCACTCCTGATGTAAAATACCAGCTGTGCCGCGTGGTATTAGTCGGTTCAAATGTAGCCACAGTCGTTTGAAGGGCTGAAGAACACGTAGTAACCTGATTTCCCGAAAAGTGAGTCTCAAGTAGAAGACTGAAAGTCTCCGCCTTTGTCTCAGTGTACGTGCCATCAGGCTTAAGGATTGCATCCAGTTTACTTGGTCTGTTCCTTTGGAGGACTTTAACAAGCCTACTTTAGTTGCACTTAGAGATTCGACCTCTTCACCAAACTTTTTATAGGATTCGACTTGCGAATAAGTCTCTTAAAAACTTTTTGCTTCGATCGATAAAGATTCCAGTCTTCCACTAAGTTGGTTTTTAAAGACCGATTTAGCAGCTTCCTAGTTTCTTTAGTTTGGAGTCAATTACGAAGTAGACAAAAGCTTTAAGTACTGTCAAGCTGTCTGAGAATATTTTGATGTTTGATCTACTTAAATTTCTTCTTAAGCAATCTCTAAAATAGAGTTCAATTTTATAGAATATGATGGGGAAGATAAATGTCTTTTAATCGAGTTAGACTAAGATTTTGCATTATGGACTCCTAATGCCTGCCTTAATGCCAGTAAATATTGTAGCATTTCTTCCTACTATTCTGAGTGGGTGCCAGAGCTAAGCTCGGACTTCGCATGTTCTACACAGACCATATGATGATAGAGGAATGGTTACGATGAATTGATACGGATAAACAATTCACCGACTATTAGTGGCTTGCGGAAAGAGAGGAAGAGGTGGTATGCCTTTCCAGGTCGGTGTGTAACCTCAGATAACTCCTCCTAGTCTTAAGTAGTTTTAAGTTGTAAGTTGATTAGTTGGTGCTCTGCATGTCGGCTTCAAGGTGTGGTTTTTCTGAGAGTCGACTGACACATTTCGGTGTCAGTGGACTCTCGGTGGCGCATGTGCGCTATGTCGGCGGCTGCTGGGTGCTGCTAATGGAGTTGGGGGGTGGGCACTCGTTTCCTCTGTAGTTGAGGCGGCGAGTGCACATCACCCCCGATTATACTTAGTATTAGTTTGGTAATTTTAAGTAGCATTAGTTAGATTTTAAGTTTTTAATGTATAGTCGTAAGTAGTTTTAGTTTTTAGATTTAAAACTAAATAATAATAATAATTTTAAAACTAATAAAGGAGTCAAGTTTTTAAAATAAATTTTCTTGTAAAAAAAATGATAGTTAAATAATAAAAATGTATTATTAATTAAGGCCGAAAGGTTATAGTATTAAGTGATATATCTAGAATAAGTATTCTGTTAATTTTAAGTTAGATTTAATCATTTTTGTCTAGTTTGTAAGCTTTATTGAAAGAAAACAAAAAATGGGTTTAAAATTGAAAATTGAATGGTTACGATGGAGGTTGACAATAGAATGTCCATAGAGGTAAATCTCCAAAGCAGTGGATGCAGCCTGAAGCAGTCTTTAAACGCGTTTTTCTCGAAACTGTGCTTCCAAAGTCGGCTGTCAAAAGTTCTCCTCGAAAACCACTCAACCGATCTGAATGAAATTTAACACAGGTCTTCGAGATACAATTCACGAGGACTTGGACGAAGGATTTTTTTTTCAATCACAACTATTTAAAAAAAGACAAATGTTGAGTAAATTTTACCAAAATTAGCATTTTTTTTAAAAGGTCTGTCATAAAATCCCTGTATTCCACAGTACGAACCGAGGTCAGATAAATAAGATCATGTCTAGAGAAAGCTGGTGCCGCTAGCTGGTCATAGAACAGAACTTTAATTATGGGACTGACTAGAAACAAATCCAGCAAAGATGAAGAATGCTCAGGGAAGAGGTTAAGTGAACCCTTTTCTTTAGCTAGGGAGTTATCGGACAGCAGATTGCTATTGAGGTCTCCATACAGTATTATGTCAGGGTATGTGATATATTTTCTTAGTTAATTCTCCTAAGCATTTAAGGTCAACTTTACCTATTTCCCATTAAGGAGTTAGAGCAAAAATAAGTTTATTTGTAGGCTGTGATTTGCTTCCCATACAAAAATGTTAACCTTTGTCGGATAGTAGGTCAGAGTGTAAAATTTTGCATTGCTAGATTAGTCCTAGCATTTACTGCGTCTTTAGTGTGAGGTTAGAACAACCATTCAATATAATGCTCAAAATTGTGTTATCGTTTGCGTCATCATTTTACGCTTCTGCTTCTATTGGGCATATCCAAATATAGCGGCATGCTGTATGCCTTCAATAACTTGAATGTATAGAAAGCACAAATATAAACTACAAAGTATAGCTGCTTCGGTGTAAATATTAGTGAAAGAATTTTTGTAATCGCCCCCAACATAAAAACTAATCATATGGAAATTTAGACAAATTTGGTCATATGCATGTCGTTTTGACCAGACCTCATAGCTATAATATTTTGATTAAGATATTATATTTTATGTACAGCTTCTTTGTTACCAATATGTACCCATACATACCGAAAATTGCGGCCTATACGATTTTAACATTACATAGCTATGTATATGACGCAAACTACAACCGGCACGGCTGGCGGCTTCGTTTGTTCCAGTCGTTCCGATGACCGGTTGATCAACTCATAAATCAGGCGATGAAAGTCCAAAGCTTTGTATCATCATTCATAAAAAGTTTAATATATCGTGCAAAATTTTTAGAGTTGAGGTCATATTTCCGAGGCCTTTCGCGTACCAGCGCAACGCACAATACAATTTTTACACAAAGTACGAAAGTGCACATATTATAAAAATATCTATGTAGATACATTGTCATAGATAGGTATGAATGTCGTTTCGATTGGAGCCATTGAACTGATCATTACCAATTGATGATATCATGAGATCAAGTTGCATGATCTATTGTTGTATCATCGAGTGAACGTTTGGTATTATGTTACAAAATTAACACAGCATGGGAATGCAAATTAGAGAAGGTTAATTTAGCACAGTTGGTGGTCGTCCGGATAAGATTTCGGTTACCTACCGAAGTTATTAATAAGAAGAAAAAAAACCAAATGACCATGTACGGAAGTTGGGGGAGTATCGAGTGCTGAGTTGGTGTGTTGCTGCTTGTTTTTCATTGATCACTGGTACTGGCAAGGTAGTGTTACGTTACCTATTTTTATGGGTATTAATATTATTGTTTTATGTTTAATTTAAACTATTGTAAAATGCAAATAGTTAACAAGTGCATATTTTAATTGGTAAAGTAATGAATTAAGTAAGTCCTAAAATAATGACCATTCGCACTACAATTCATTTTATTATTTCCTTTGTTTGATTAATTTGATTTAATTGTACAATAAGTATCTATGGTATGTAGGGTCTTTTCTGCTTAGTTTTTATTACCAACTTCCATTTTATATGCAAAATTATCAGTATCAATGTCTGAAACGCAATTTGTTGTTCGCACAAAATAAACACTTTAAAAATAACACACTGATTGTTCCTTACCCTACAGCGTTAAACTTCAATAATTCAATTTTTTTATGAATGCCGAACTTTCAACTCAAAGCAACCGTTGATGACGACATCAATCATCGTGTCAGCGTAGGGTGGATCAAGTGGCATTAAAGTGGAAAACTCTGTCAACTTCTGTGACCGAGAAATGTTCCCTAAGCTGAAAGGAAAGCTCTGCACCGCAGTTGGGCGTCGAACGCTCACATATCGTTCACAATGCTGGACAATGTACAAAAAGTATGAGGGCATGTTGACAGCAGCTGAGATGAAGATGCTTCGCATGACAGCAGGAGTAAAACAGCTTGATCGAATCAAAAGTTCCAAAATCCGAGGAAGCATTCAGGTCCAAGAACCCATCTCGAAAAAATTGGAGCACGAGCGACTTAGTTGGTATTGTCAAATTCAAAGGAGGGATCCTACGAACCCGGTCTAAAAGGCAGAGGCAATCAACGTTCCCTTACAATCGCGTAAGAGAGGCAGGCCTAAAAACTTCTGGATTGAACAAAACACCAAAATCAGGATGCTTGCAAATATTTTTTGAGGTCGAACCGGTGAACCCCGCAGGCGGATCAGTAGTAATGCAGTGAAGTGGGAGGCTTATGATTCTGATCATCGTTAAATGGAGAGAAGAAGTCAAACTTTCAACTCAACGCCATCTGCGAGTTCGCATCTCCTACAATATTAGCGGTTTAAATTGAAATGTACTTATTTGATATTAAAGGAAAACTCTTCCTTCGTGGTCCAAATGGTAACTCTTCCTTAACCCTTTAACGCCCAAAGGCCATATAAGTTTGAATTCTTGTCATATGATGAATTGAAAGCATAAAACAATTTCGGGATCATCTGTTTCCTATGTTTTCGACAGTCCTTTTTTCAATACTGAGCGTTACAATTTCCTACGCAGAAAAATATGATTTTTTTTATGAAGATATTTGTTTAAAATGACGCTTCCCTTCGATTTCTTTTTTCATGCTCCAGATCACTGGGGCCTCACATGGACATATTGTGATATCCATTTAGAGCTCATCCATGATGCCGCAGTTAGTCATAAAAGCGACTAGCTCTTTGGGTGAGCTGGCTACTTCAGGGTAAAATTTTCCAGTTGCAGTCACATAGTTTGTGCTCCGCTGTTTCTTCATCCTCGTTCCACAATCTGCAGATATTGTCTTGTGCTATTCCCATACTCATGAGGTGTTTTTTAACACGACTGTGCCCCGTGAGGAAGCCTGTAACTAGTTGAATTTGACTTCTACTAAGTTGTAGTAATTGTTTCGTTTTTTTTGTGGGAACTGTTTGGCATGAAGTTTTTCTTCTCGTCTGTTTCCTTCAGTCTCCCTCCAGAAATGTAGCTTCTTTTCGGCTAGTCAGTTTTGATACAACTTTTTGTAGCGTTCATAGATGAATGGTCTTTCGATCATGAATTGGGATGAGGATCCTGTTCTACCTAGTTTGTCTTCTTTTTATTGGCTTCATGTCCACTGTGACCTGACACGCAGATCAAATGTGCTTTGTTGGTGGTGGCCAGTATTAGGAGGAGTTGGAGACAATCACAGACTAGTTTTGATATTATCTCGAAGGCGTTTATTGCAAGTAGAGTTGCCCTGCTGTCAGAGAAAAGGTCAATGGTTTTGTTCCTAATGAACCTCTTTAGACTCTCTCGGATGCAAGGTTCTATTGCATAGATTTCTGCCTACGAAATTCGGAACTGTCTATATCCCTACTAGTGTATAGGTTAGTATTAGTATTAGGGCCGTATACTCCCGCTCCAACTCCGTCATTTGTTTTCGATCCATCCGAATACAATATATAGCAATCCGTAACAAATGTTGGTTTGTTCTGTTCCCAGTTTAAGCGTTCTGAGAATGTAACCTTGAAGTAGTATTGAAAGTTATAACGTGGCAAACATTTGTCAGTTAGATTTATTCCGAGAAGTTAGTGTTTTTGGGTTCCTGTAAGATTGCAGGATGGACTAGATTGGAATTAATTTCATCTTCTGTGATGATCGTGTTTACCATAGCTTCTTTCATGAGTTCTAAATGAAGTGGTGGGATGTTTAGGATAATCTTAAGTTCAGCAGTCGGTGTTGTCTTTATTGCACCGGCTATACACACACAGACTAGTCTTTGTATTTTATTAAGTTTAGTCTGTGCAGACCGGAGCTAGCTGGAGGGTCTTGTTGGTTGGACTGTAAGCGCTACTAAAAGTAAAGTAAATTAAGTCCCATCAGTGCTTAAGTCCTATGGTGCATGCACTCGCCAAATACGGCAGATCTTACACGCGATGTCTAGGCGTTTGATGCCTCTAAAATTGGCGTAGAACGTATGCTTATTACCAAGTCATTTTTTTTTGCCTTAAATAGTTCGGCGAGTAGACCGTATGACGCAAAAGCCTTGTTGTTTTTAAGTTAACATGTTGCTATCTTCACTTTTTCGGTTGAGGGTGACCGCCACGTTTTTTGCGATACCAGTAAGCCTTAGTCCGTTTCCGTGAAGATCTAGTTCAACATTTATTTACATATATTGAGTAGACAACAAAGCACATATTCTGAAAGTAGGTATTATCTGCTTTGGTTTCCTCCAGCAATCTCCGAAGTAAACTTCACAGTTTTTTTATATTTTTATGTGTATGTGTATGTGGCTGACAGCACCACCGCTTATAACAAAAATGATTTCGATAATATGTTTTCTTTTTGTTGTATTCTCCCTGAAACATGCAATTAGTGTAATTTTAGATCACAAAAGCAATAACTGTTGTAGATGAAAACTAACTTTATCTTCTTGGCAAATGGGCTTGGTCAAAGAATGGAAAACTAAATACGGGAAACCTTACAGTCAACTTTCAAGTTGACCAGATGAAGATAACATTGTCTAGTCAGGAAGCCCTTCAAACCATATCGTCCGACTCTCTACCAATCTACACATACACATGCATGAGTACTATAGTGTGGATAACTTTTTAACAGAGTTCCTTGCCATGTGGGCCAGTTTAATAACTACAATAGCAGTGCTGCCAGAAATATGATGCAGAAATACCAAAATATTCTACACCACATGAAACAAAAGGAAAAGAATAGAAGGATAGATAGATATTTCAAAGCACCATGAAGGGAGGAAGTTGTGTGTGTGTATTCATGCCGTTGCCAACATCGTCTCCCATTGCTCATAATTTTGCAACGCAAAACTTTAAATGCAAGTTTTTCTTTGTTATTTTGCCCCAATGCAACGAAAGGATTGCACATTTTGCAGAGAGTTAAATAAATTTGTTTCCTCCCAACACTGTTTTGCTAAGAGTCCGCATTATCTTTGGCTAGAGAAGGTGCTAATTCTTTTTTCGTAAATGTTTTAATATCTCCTAACAATCGCTTGGTGGGTGCAGCGGCTTAGTGGTTAAGTGCGTTGGACAACTAAGCGAGGGGTCAGTGATTCAAATCTCGTCCCGTATCCACCTAAAAGTTCCTAGTCGCTTCGAAAATCTTGACAAACGAAGCGAAGGTCTGACAAACATGCAAGAGTAAGAAATGTCATGAGAAGTTTCTCAGAGATAAAATTGCCGTTCGGAATCGGCATAACTGTAGATCCGTCCATTCGTTCCAAATATTTAACTTCGCACACACAATGGTTAGGTCCAGTATAGATCGTTTACGGGTAATATTTATATTTTAAAAATCGCTTGACATAGAATTGCGGAACTTTTTTTTTTTTGTCGGAGGTTGCTCCTATTCGATGGAGCGCTCAGACACAGCTACAGGTCCCTTGTAGAGGGTTTATTTTTAGAGGTATAGAACTTCGAATTGAAATAAAACACAAGAAAATCAGTATAATGTCCATCAAATTTTTTTTTTATTGGAAGGATAATTTTATGCCATTAATGTTTAAATATGATTTCGGGCATGTGGTATAGGAGAGGTCCAATTTTCAACCACTTTTTCAAGCATTTGGGGCTGTATGTCGGCAATAACGCCACGAATGTTGGCATCCAAGTCCCCTAACTTTTCTGGTTTGTTGGCGTAGGCGAACGACTTCACGTATCCCCAAAGAAAATAATCCAATGGTGTAAAATCACACGCTCTCGGTGGCCAATTGACAGGTCTATTCCCCGAAATTATGCGCTCATTGAATGTTTCCTTCAGTAAATCGATTGTGTCATGTAGCGCCGTCTTCTTGGAACCACATCTCACCCACATTCATGCCATCCAATTCGGGAACAAAATAGTCAGTTATCATGGCTCTATACCGGTCTCCATTAACGTTAACTGACTGTCCAGCATCATTTCGGATGAAGCATGGCCCAATGATTCCGCCAGCCCATAGAGCACACCAAACAGTCAGTTTTTGTAGATGTAATGGCGTTTCAAGGGTCTCATGTGCATTATCTTCACTCCAAATGCGGCAATTTTGCTTGTTGACGTAGCCATTCAACCCAAAATGAGCTTGCGGTAAACTTCGCGAACTGAACCATTATTTTGAAAAGAAATTTGCACGATTTGCAAGCGTTGTTCAGTTGTCAACCTGTTCATGTTAAAATGGCACACCACACTGAATATAAATGACTTTAGAGTCGCCGGATTTGACCACAAAATGTCAGTTTTATCTCTATTCGAAAACCCAACCTCTAAAAAACACGCTTTACTTCCCATTTAGACACTCTGTATTAATGTACTTAGTTTTTCCGTCTTTCGACGAAAAATGAAAAGGAGCTTCAGTGATGAAGAGCTTAGATGTTAGGGCCTCACCACGTCAGCCCCGAAGATCCGCCATCTGATGCGAGCATAGGCCGGACAACTGCAGAGAAAGTAGTGGTGTCGCCTAAGCCCAACACATTTAAGTGTTTAGAAAAAGCTTGGTGGCCTGAAAGGACGCCTATATTCGATTCTTCTAAGGGAATCTCCGTCAAAAAGATGCCGACTTTTTGCAAATGTCCGGGCGCAATAGTTTGGTCTGTTTACATCCACGGCAATCGCGCCACCGAATCTTGTGTTCACGAGAAACCCAAGCATCAAGGACTTTAACAATACTTTAACAAGCATTCGAGTCTTTTACTAAGTTGGTTCTTAAAGACCGATTTAGGAGCTTCCTAGTTTCTTTACGAAGACACTGCAGCTCGAAATTCTACCAGGGTGCCGATTTTTTTGCCGAACTTAAAAAGAAACGTACAAAAAAATTCAGTTTGAGTGCTGAGTAAAATTAGAATTATTTTAAATTTTGTTCAATAGTTCAAAATTACACTGTGCAATGCCCTCTGTACTGAAGATTGCATAAATAAATAGTTCAGGAGTCTGAGCATCAAGTACAAAGAAAATCACCCGGCAAACTATCGCGGCTGCGAAGTAGCTAAGGAGCTACAAAACAGGCGTGATATATTAAAGAAAAGATCTTTACCCGTCGCTAAAATAACTGAACGACGGAAAAAGGTCAATGCACTGTCCAAACAACCGAAAGAAAGATCTCTTAAAACGAAGTCAATTCTGGACCAAAGGCTAAGGAATTGTCCAAACAGCCGCGAGAAAAGAAAATTAGTATTGAAAAATACTCGATGACAACAGACATATGCCAAGGCCGTGTTGCAAGCGAATCAACAAAATAAAAATAACGCCTGATCCAGTCGCTCAAGTTTTCTTCGCGATTCTTGCCAGACTGGAAGAATAGAGTCGGTTAAATAAAACCACGTTTCAAAAGTTAGACGAGCTCGAACACAAATTTCTAGGAACTCATCATTCAACTTACATATGATAGACGCAACCAAATTAAAAATACTAACATAGAATGCGAACGGCCTTCTGCAAAAGATGGACTAGCTAGAGGTTTCATTCGCACAAACGATATTGACATATGCTTAATTTCTAAAACGCATCTGACGAAGAATTAAGTACAAAAATAAGAGAATATAGCGCTTGTCATGCATATCACCCTTCGGAAAGGGCTAGAGGGGGAGCGTCTTCGATTATAAAAGACACCATAGAACATTCACTACCTACAAAAATTGAGCTAGATAATATGAAAATAATTACGGTGAAAAAGAAGCGCAAAACTTATGATATTGCGTCTATTTATAGCCCTCCAAAGGAAAAGCTAGTGAAAAATGAGTTTAGAAGTATCTTTGATTCATTTGGTAAACATTTCGTTATAGGTGGCGATTTTAATGCAAAACACACCTTCTGGGGTTCTAGATGCATTACATCAAAAGGTAGATTCCCATACGAAGTCGGTATGAAATCGGGGGTTGACTTTTTCTCGTCAGGTAAACCAACATATTGGCCGTCGGATTCGTCGAAACCTTATAGATTTTTACATCGCAAAGGGTGTGTCAGACACCTGTGTTAAAGTTGAGGAAAGCTTCGATCTCTCCTTTGACCACTCGCCAGTCATTCTAACTTTTAGCGGCTGCCTACGGGAAAGGACATTCCATCCAGACTAACTACTTCAAAAACTAACTGGGACTCTTTTAGAAAAGACTGCGCAAATAAGATCGATTTTTTTTTGTATCTCTTCAAACACCATATGAACTTGAAGACGAAGAAAATAGATTAATCGGAGTCATAAATACAAAGCTATGCCTGGTTTAATACACCTTACAAAAGGAAAACAAAATTTAAAAGGGCAATAAAATATTCTCGGGAAATACCCAAATTAGTAAAAGAGAAAAGAGAAAAGCGCGTAGAAATTGGCAAAAATCTCGCGCTCCGCAAGATTAAAGCTATATTAAATCGATGTATCACTCTAAAGAAATTGTATGAGGACTTAGGTCTCACTGCGGATAAGGGTTCGAACTACTTGCTCTGGAAAGCTATGAAAAGCATTAAAAAGCCAAAAAAGCAAGCGCCACCTATCAGAAAAGATAATGGCGAATGGGCGAAAGGTGACAAAGAAAAAGCCGATATATTTACTAAGCAATGCTTCGTTTAAACTACTGTACGTTCCACGACAATGAAAGGTAGCTGAAGTCATTTGCCTGAAAAGCTTTTACCAATAATATCAAAGGTGTTCGAAAAAATGTTATTTAACCGATTACATTCGATTATCGAAAAGCGCCCATTAATACCTGACCACCAATCCGGGTTTAGAATGCAGCACTTCAAAATCGACCAGGTTTATAGAATAATTAGTGAAATAGAAAAAGCCCTGGAGGAGATAAAAATTTGTTGTAGCATTTCCTTGGCGTCTTCTATGCTTTTGATTAAAGTATGGCATACGGGATTGAAACATAAGCTTAAATTGGCCTTTCCAAGGCAGTTATATGAGATACTAAGTTCTTATCTAGCGGACAGACCCTTCCGTATTAAAGACGGAAAAGAAATCGCGGCACGAGTTCCCCAAGGAAGCGTCTTGGGTCCAACTCTATTTTTAATCTACACTCGAGATATTCCGCAGGAAGAAGGCACAACTGTAGCTATGTTTGCGGCTGATACCGCTATATTAGCCGTGAGTAATACGGTTGAATCGGCAACGAACAAGCCCCAACGGACTATCAACAGCGTTTTTGTGTGGACAAAAACTTGGCGTATTGTCCTCAATGAAACAAAATCTACCCACGTTAATTTTACATGCAGAAATGTAACTACGCTACCCATTTTCATAGCAAATGAAGCTAAATATTTTGGAATGACATAAGATGCGAAACTAAAATGGAAATCGCTCGTAAAAAAGAAAGGGGAAGAGCTCGCTTTTAAATATAACAAATGCATTGGCTGCTTGGTCGATTTGCCAAACTCAGCCTGCAAAGCAATTGTAAACGCCCACTGGTATATCCGAAATAGTGATATCCACAGAGATTTGAATGTGGCAACCGTCGAAGATGAAATAAAATCATTTGCCCGTAAGCAACAGACCCGTCTTCGGGGTCATTGTAATAGCGAAATGATATATATTTTGAACGATACAAATTTAGTGCGCGTGTTTTTGGCGGTACAAGCAGGTGCCTCCTATGGCAAGCTATCTGGTAAACGCGAATATAAATTATTAAATCTTAACTGCTTGATAGGAAATAACCTAGTTGTACAAGGTGGCGCAAAAGTAATCCTCCTATCAGAAAATGCTATAAATTTTGCGATTGGCCCCTAATGTCAGTTCTGTTTTGACATTTGTATAGTAAACACATGCGAAATACACGTTAATAAACAATGTTACGCTACACTGCTCCAGAACGCGGAATATTGGTGACTATTTATTTGAGCAATAATCGGTCGGTGACTTTGGCAGAACGTGAATTTCGTCGCAGATTTCCTAGCCGTCCAACACCTACTGGTGAAACACTGCGACGTTTAGCCGCTCGCCTCGAAGAGACTGGCACAACACGAGATGCTGCCAGGCGTGGCAGACCCCGGAGTAGCCGTTCTGCAGAGAATATTGCTGCTGTAGCCGAAGATGTCATGGAAGCGCCGTCGACATCGACCAGACGACGTGCCACGCAAATGGGTATAAGTCGACGGGTCTTTACAGCGAATTTTGGTACAAGATTTGAAGATGTTTCCGTACAAAGTCCAGACGGTGCATCAGCTGCTAGCTGCTGACCGCCAATCGCGTCTAACATACGCTCAAGCCATCCTTAATCACCACCAAGAGGAAGATGATTTTTCATCAAAAATAATCATGAGTGATGAGGCCCATTTCCATCTTAGCGGGTACGTAAATAAGCAAAATTTACGCTTCTGGGGCACTGAAAATCCGCGTGTAACCCACGAAGTGCCATTACACCCGCTCAAAGTCACTGTATGGTGTGCTGTTTTCGCTGGAGGAGTCATCGGAACTTTTTTCTTCGAAGACGTCGCGGGCCAAACGGTTACTGTGAATGGTGAGCGCTACAGAGCAATGATCAACGAGTTCTTTTTGCCGCAACTTTATGAATTGGGATTGGAAAACATGTGGTTCCAACAAGACGGTGCAACGGCACACACTGCACGTGCCACAACCGATATGCTGAAGGATGCATTTCCCAGGCGCCTAATCTCCCGTTTTGGCTATTTGCACTGGCCAGCAAGATCGCCTGATTTGACCGCTCCAGACTTCTTTTTGTGGGGCTTTTTGAAGTCGCGGGTTTATTTCAACAAGCCTCAGACTCTTGCAGCTCTTAAAGACAATATCCGTCAAAAATGTGAGGACCTATCGCCGGAAGTTTTGGCCAAAGTGATGGAAAATGCCATAAAAAGGGCTCAAATGACAATCAACTGTGGCGCCGGCCATTTACATGACAACATATTCTCGACTTGATGGAAAAAAAATTAAAAGACCAAATAAAAGTAATCCACAAGAAGAATCAAAGTTTTTCATTTTTTTTTTAAATTACAGCCAAAAAACATCGGAAGGTTATTTTTGCGCCACCTTGTAGTATAAAATAATTTGAAGGGAGGTGTTTTTAGTGAGTAAGAATCTCACACTATATAAACGACGTGCCGTCGTCCCTCATAGTGTCTTATGGACGATTTTCGACCTACCCTCGAAAAAAAGGAGTCTGATCGAATACTAGCGATGATAACATTCCGATTGAAAATATTCACTTACGGGCGCATTAATCCAGAAAAAATTAGCCCTGAATATGTAAGGCCACTCTTGTGTTTGCCTCTTAGAAGTTCAAATAAGGCACTCTACCTTATTTTTACCATTAAACTTAAGCAAGTTCCATATGCTAAAGCAACAAGCTTTCAATGAAAACAAAACAAAACAGAACGATCGGTCATATTGTTTGCAAATTCTTTGAATTTCAATTCACTTTTGTCATGTAATATCGTGAGTAAAAATCGAATGACATTATTTATTGTTGATTAAGTTTCTCCATAGAAGCGTTTACACAACGCGTTGTCTTGTACCTCAACGGCATTTTTTATTCGACATCATTCCTCTTCATTGAATACACCAAGCTAAGCCACCACTCTCTGGCCCGATTCTTCTTTATTCAAATTGCCCTTACATAGTTACCGTATTCTTCTGCACAAATTGCCATATTTCATGGAAAGAATTAAATTCACTGCACTGCTTCATGCTTCATGCTGCATTCCTCATTTTCTCTTTTCGTCTCTGCGGTACCTACTACATCGTTCACAAAGCATAGTAAAGCCAGTCAAGGCAGAAAGGAGCAGAACAAAGAAATAAAGTAGAAAGAAACTAGAAAAAAAGAACTAGGATTCAGCCAACAATGTAAGATATTTTATTCACAGGTAACTAACGATGGCAGTATTCTATTTGGCAGGCCACCACAACTAGCTAGGTACCATCACCGGTGTGCTGCTTTAGCACGGTTCTTTTGTACTCCTTCCAACCACGCATAATGTTACCACCCCGTCCGAATCCGAACGGAGAAATGCGTTCATAGCTGGTTATAAATTTGAATATTGTAACCAAACTCCCGGCAGGACTCTAAAGTTGCCACCATCTCTCTGCCTTTGCCATCTGTCTCTATTAGCCACCTCGCGCAGCAGAATAAAGCAATAAAGAAAAACCGGCAAGATGAGACGGGTCCGGAGTCAGGAGTTCTGCGTCCTGCGTTCTGCGTCCGGCGTCCTTCATGCTAACGCTATCGCTTCACTGTTACAGCTCATTCATAAATTTCTGCTGCAGCGTTGATTCCGCCACAGCGGAATTCTGTGCATTGAATTTTAAATAACTCACCTGGAGAACCATCCTTCTCTTACGGCTAAGGATTTTTTTTTGTTTTTTTTTTCATACATACCTACCCCTAGTTTAGTCTTCTTAGCAGTTACATCATTCTATCGTGGACGCCCACCCAATGGCATTCATCCCCAGCACACAGATGTTTGATGAATAAATAATTGACGTCATTTGTAGGAGAGAACGCTACCAGAATAACCAGGTTGTACCCTGGTGCCCTATTCAACAGTTTCACTGGGCTCTACTATAGCTTTCGTTTGCATGCCCTTACCTTATTCTGCCGGGACAAAGGTAAACATCGTTGCATTGCATGGGTGTTTACTTTTGGCCGAAGTCGATTCCGATTCTTTTGCCTCTTCGACTTGGATCGTGGGATGCATGTGTAGAGCAAACTTGCTGGATGCTGGAAAGCGGAAAAATATAACTCAAACACAGTGGATACATTGCCATTGTATTGTGTGAGTTTTGTGCAATTTAAGCAAGGAAGTTGGAAAATTGTAATCGCATCCGTTGCAAGGTGACACGTTTCGCGAAGCGAAAGAGCCCCGGTTCTACCTACCCAGTGACATAGTGCTTATGAATTATTAACGAAATGAACCGATAGTGATAATGGGCATTGGGGTGAGTATGCGGAGTGGATGATTGCCTTAAGGGACGTGGTAATAGAAATTGTAGGGATGGAGGAAACTGAATTGGACTTTACGTGTACTTTGGTCGATGGGACAATATTTTATGAAAATGCTACAATTCGTAGATACTAATGGTGGCATTAGTTTCGCCAGGGAACAGGCAAAGCTAGCAGCGTGCGTGCTGCGTGGAAGATAAAGGACTGACGTTGAACCATGTCCACATATGTATGTGTTTAACTATTCAAAGAGTGATCGGAGATACTACTGAATCTTTTTCTATAAAACAATATAATATACTTTATGACATAAAAGCTTCGACTTTAGCTTGAGCGTTCGTTTAGTTCTCAAGAATGTAGTTTAGGATAAGTTTTGTGAAAACTCGTCCATTAAGAAAAGAAAAGGGATTTTGGGCAGATTTCTAATTCAAAACTGATTTTCTGACCAAAATGCATTCCATCTGTTTTTGTCTTTGGGGTAATAACTCGAAAGATAAAAGGATATAGTAGCGGCGCCAAAAAAAACTTTCAATCGCAGACTCAAAGTTCTGTCCGATAAGAAAGATAATCACGACCCGGGAGCTTGAAGGATTAAAACGAAAATAAAACAACGTTAAGATTCAGCCCGCGTTTCAGGAACGACTTCGTGTACGGATATTAAGGGGCTAGTTATAGCTGTCACTGAAATGCATCATTTAAAATTTTGTTTTGCGATTTTAAGACAAGTAAGCAAACAATATTATTTTTTAATGGTATCAAAATAAAGCTAATCACTTACAGAATTTTTCTACAAACAAAATTACTTAATTCTGACTTAACTTTTTTTTAAATCTATTTTCAATGAACAGCTGATAATCGCTTGGAACACAGTCGTTCCACTGATGTGTTTGATTCTCTTTCTATTCTCAGCTGTCACTTTTGCTTTCAATGATCAACTCTAACCTTAAAACCTATACCAGTGGCCTTTCACTGAAAGACATTTTTCAATGATTGCTCTAACCTACTTGTTAAAAAGATGAAACAACTATTCCACTGATTTGTTCCAATGACGCATTTCAAGTATATAACTAGCCCCTTATTTCAAAAACTCAGCTGACAAGATTGCCTGGCGTGGCTTCGATTTTCGCAAATTCGTAATGATTCCTACAATCTACTGAATTTGTTTGCTTTATGACTGAGACTAAGATAAATCTATGAATGGAAGCGTCAGTTCTAGGAAAGTTCACCCATGTTTGTTTCTGATCACGAAATCACGATGCGATGCGCAATCTAAAAATCTCAAATCTTCCTGGTTTTGACTTAATACCACCAAGTCTTCTGATCCATTGTTTTGATTCCCTGATTATTCCCCTTAAAATTTTATTTAATTAATCGCTATCGGATTTATTTTTCAAAATTGCTGAAAATCATATGGTCCAAAACTATATACCTATATCTATACTCAGCGCAGTTCCTAAATTATTTGAGTCCATATTTTAAGCTTTGATTTTCTGTTAAAGAACATATTTCGTATGATCAACATGGCTTCGTTCCATAAAATCTGTAGAAAGTACATATGAGGTTGATGTGTTATGTCCTGACTTTATAAAGGCATTCGACTGCGTCTATATTCTATATTCGACTGCATCCTGACTGCAGAATAGGGAATCATTTCTCATGACCTTTTGTTATTCATTCTGGTGTACCTCAAAGTAGCCACTTGGGTCCAATATTGTTTATTCTATTTCTATGTGAAAAGGTCAAATATCTGGGATCAATGATTAACAACGAAGCAACCGTTGATGACGACATAAATCATCGTGTAAGCGTAGGGTGGATGAAGTGGCAGGAAAACTCTTCCATCTTCTGTGGCCGAAAAATGTCTCCTAAGCTGAAAGGAAAGCTCTACACCACACTTGTGCGTCTGGCGCTCACATACGGTTCACAATGCTGGACAATGTAAAAAGGTTTGAGGGCAAGTTGACAGCAGCTGAGATGAATATGCCTCGCATGACAGCAGGAGTAACAAAGCTTGATTGAATCAGAAGTTCCAAAATCTGAGGAAGCCTTCACGTCAAAGAACCCATCTCGATAAAATTGGAGCACGACCGACTTAGCTGGTATTGTCAAATTCAAAGGAGGGATCCTACGAACCCGGTCAAAAAAGCAGAGGCAATCAACGTTCCTTTTAAAAAGCGTAAAAGATGCTGTCCTAAAAATCCTGGAACGCACAAATGCAGAAATACCAGTATCAGTATCAAAAATCGGGAGGCCTGCAGATATTTTTTGAGGTCGAACCGGTGAACCCCACAGGCGGACCAGTAGGAAAGCAGTGAAGTGGGAGCGTTATGATCGCTATAATCTTGATCATAATCTCGTCGTTAAATGGAAAGAAGATTGTTTATTCTATTTGTTAATTATGTTTTAAGAATTTGAATTTATGATATGAAAATCTTTTTAAAAGTAAGATATTTGCAAGAGACTTCGAATTTTCAAGAAGATATTGGCAAGTTTGGCCAAAGGTGTGAGACCAATTCTTTGAATCTTAAAAAAAATAAATACTGAGCGTAAACGGCCCACACAGGACTCAAAGCCTAGCTTCTCCAACCACTGTTTGTGCGCAGATACATATATATTTTTGAAACTAATGGAAGCGACCCACAGATTAACGCCGATTCCGAACGTCAAATAACTTTTGAAAAGCATCTCATGACAGTTCTTACTCTTCGATGTTTGTCAGACGTTCGCAAGAGGAGAAGCAGCGAATATATACTTTCAGCTATGCAACAGCGACCTCTCGCTTGGAAGTCCCATGCACTAAGCCACTGCACCCTCCTATTCTTAGAATCTTAAGATATCTAAATTTAAAATTTTTACAATTCACAAAATTGCTCATCTTACCCAAGGCAATTATTTTTTGAACAATAATGCTTTTATCAGAGCTAACGTTTGATCCTGGTTTATAATTTAAATATCATAATCAAATATCATAATAAATCTCAAAAGAAAATTTAATGCATGGTTTTATTAAGAGAAACTGCTCATATTTCACCCTTAAATTCAGTTTTATGAGTCTATTAAGACTTATATTAGAATATTGTTGTACTATATGGAATCCCTTATACGAATGTAAATAAAAAACGGTAAGAACTTGTGCAACGAAATTTTACAATATTTGCGGTACAAAAATTTAACAGGTCGGATTTTCCTTTATATGAAATCTAGATGTAAGCTGATTAGCCTTCCTTCTCTTATAAATAGAAGAAAATTGAGTTGCTTAATGTTTTTGAGGGATGTTTTAAGTAGTGAAATAGATTGCCCCGAATTGCATTCTTTCTTTGAAACATATGCTGCAGAGGTTCCTTTAAAAACCCGCATCATAAAATAGACCTCCCGATGTATTACATATTATTATTTCTATAATGATGATCCCAAAATAATCCTGTAGATGTATACGGCAATAGTGCGGCCAATACTCACATATGGCAGCATACTCTGGTGGCAAGCCATGGGCAAAGCGACCAATCTTAACGAATTCCAAAAATACAAAGACTAGAATGTATAGGGACAACCAGTGCGTTGAGAACTATCTCAGGAATCTGCAACCAAAAGTGCTTTAAGCATAAGCCAAACTAACACTTGAAACCCTGGTAATTTTGCTCAGGAGGCATAGATTTTAAGCAAATACGTTGGAAACATTGTCAATTCTAATTATATGCCTCCTCGACTGAACTTTTACAGACCATTCTCCTGCTCCTTTCCGATCAGAGATGAATGGGATAAGAATGAACCCAGGAAAAATAAATTGTTATTCATGTACGCAGATGGATAATATGGACTGTGGAACCGGTGCCGGAATATTCTCGGAAGAACTTAAGCTATACTGTTCAATCAAGCATCCAACAACAGCATTTTCATTGACAGTCAGGCAGTTCTAAAAGCACTTTCTGCTATTGAAATCAAATCCAAGCTAGTTCAAACTTAAGGCTCTGCTCTGAGCACGCCATAAATCTCTGTTGGGCCCATGTAACGGGTGATCCAAGTAGAGATACTTTTTTCAATAGCCTTTTTTGACAGATCACGTATGAGTCGTGCCATGCTGTCATGTTATTTTTGTTTAGTATTGTTTGCCATTTCATAATGGAAAGACTTACGCGTGAACAACGTTTACAAATTGTTCAACTTAATTATGAAAATTCACGTTCTGTGAGGAATGTGTTTCGTGCACTTCGCTCAACTTATGGTCAACATAATCGGCCTACTGAGCGTACTATTCGCAACACCATCACCCATTTTGAGACCCAGCATTCATTATTGGATAATATTCGACCGAATAGACCACGTCCAGCACGCTGTGAAGAAAATATAGCGGCCGTAGCTGAGAGTGTACACGAAGACCGTACAGAGTCGATTCGGCGCCGTTCGCAGCAACTCGGACTGACGTATGGAACGACTTGTCGCATTTTACGTCAAGATCTTAAATTTAAAGCGTACAAAATACAGCTTGTGCAACAACTGAAGCCGCTCGACCTTCTCAAGCGACATCGCTTCGCTCTATGGGCTCTTGAAAAGTTCCAAGAAGATCCGACGTTTTCGAGGCAAATTTTGTTTAGCGATGAGGCTGGCTCAATGGGTATGTAAACAAACAAAATTGCCGCGTTTGGGACGAAGAGCAACCTGAAGAGATTGAAGAACTGCCACTTCATCCAGAAAAAACAACGGTTTGGTGTGGTTTGTGGGCCGGTGGAATCCATATTTCTTTAAAAATTATGCCGGTGCGAACGTAACCGTCAATGGCGACCGTTATCGTGCCATGATAACCGACTATTTGATGCCTGAAATTGAAGCTCGTGATCTCGGCGACATTTGGTTTCAGCAAGACGGCGCCACTTCCCGCACATCGCATCAATCAATGGACTTATTGAGAGAACATTTCGGTGAGCACATAATTTCACGTTTTGGGCCGGTCGATTGGCCACCAAGATCGTGTGATATCACACCGATAGACTTTTTCCTGTGGGGATATGTAAAGTCAAAAGCTTATGCCGACAAACCCGCTTCGATTCAGGCCTTGGAGGAAAACATCACGCGTGTCATTCGCCAGTTACCAGTCGAAATGCTCGAACGAGTGATCGAAAATTGGACTCAACGGATGGACCATCTGCGACGTAGCAACGGCCAACATTTGATAGACATAATCTTCAAAAAATAAATGCCAAAGAATGTTCTTTCAAATGATAATAAACATTCTCCATTAAATTTGAATTTTCTGTGTTTTTTTCTTTAAAAAAGTAGGGAACCTCGAAATGAATCACGCTTTACATTGTACATAGTGACAAAGCCGGCAATGAGAGGGCTGATGATTTAGCGTATGTGTCTGCAATCAGCCACCACTCTGCGATCTTAGGAAACGAGTGGAGAACAAGATTCGTATGAAATCTAACAACAGGTGGAAAAATCTAACTACTTGTGAAGTATCAAGAAAGCTCTGCCCGGAATACAACTGTCCATCAAACTTCTACAGTTGGACAGGTCATCACTGTCTAAGCTGGTAGAGGCCCTAACGGAACATAACTTCATAAGATATCATATATTTACATATGTCGAGGATGTGGTGATGAAGAGGTATGACGACACACCTCACTTCTTCTGTCCCTGTCCGAGTCTCAGTCATTTGAGGACTTCAACTTTCTGATATCTCACTTTATAATCTTTATAGGTTTCAGAGGATATCAGGATGGCTGGACGGCGTCAAGTAAAGGTACACGAAGCCTAACCATCTCTAACACAAATGACTAAATGATTTTTCTCTGCTAATCGCCGGCTTAAGGAAACACCCCAACCTTCATCAATCATTTGTCCGTTTACTGGATTTTTTCTTGTTATTGGATTTACTCTGGTATCTGATCGAGTATCCTTTGCTCGACGATGGCCACAGAGCCATAAACCATCTTCCAGTTTTTGTTTTGTCAATTCTCGCATACGAAATGAGAAGAGTCCATTCAGACGCTCTGCGAACCCACATCAGACACCACAGTCCACAGTCTCCATCAATATATTATATTCCCTCTCTGCTCGATTACAACACACATAAAATATTCATGTCCCTTGCCCCGCTCGTTAGTGTTGAAAGAAATCGTTTTAATATTAATAACCCAGCCGCACAATATGAAAATATATTGTACATAATGTGCTTAACTGATTTACAATCAATAATTAAAAAAAATATATAGGTATTTCATTTAAATTCGACTCGTTGTCACTTTTCAACAGATGGTAAAATTTACCGTTCATTCAATGGGCTTTAGGTGCATTTCCTTACATTTCTGGCTTTTGTTTGCCCCATCGTTAGCGGCCGCTCTTTTGTGATTAATTTTACTCCTGAGATAATTACGTACTTTTTTTCACTCAGAGAACGCCCGTTGGTATTGTTGCCGGTTGCCTTCACTAAAGAATCGATGATGTAGCTACATTGTCTTTACTTCCTTAAAGGATTACATACGGAGTAACGGCAGTATTAATTATCACTACATAAAGGGAAATAAATAAATAAAAATTATATATATTCCGCGAAAAAAAAATGGAAAAAGAAATGCATCATCAGAAATTAAAAATGAATGTAGGTGAGTACACAAATGCAAATATAGCAGATATAAAATGTTCATCAAAAGGGTATAACTGATGACGGGTTCGATGGAAGTGTCGAGTGGACGAATTTTCATACGAAAATCCATTTTCCACGAAGAGGATTATCATAGCGGAAAGTTTTCAGTAGCATCACTTGTCAGATACTCAGAGCGCTTATAGATATTGAAGTCTATAAAACTTGTTTGTATTCAAAGAAATTAAGATTATTTATACCCTATCCTAAGGGTATATTAATTTTGACACATAGTTTGTAACACCCCTTAATATTCGTCGTAGACCCATAAAAGTATATATATTTATGATCAGGACCAAATCCTAAGACTATCTAGCAATGTCCGTCCGTCCGTCCGTCCGTCCGTCCGTCCGTCCGTCCGTCCGTACGCAATTTTTAGGCCTTTAAATTCAAGCTAGAAAGCTGAAATTTGGACCACATACTCCCTAGGGCTCCGAAATGGTTAAGTGTAAAATTTTTTGGAATACGCCCACTGCCACGCCCACAATTTAGAAAAAACCGATTTAAAGCTACAGATGGACAGATAGAGGGTTATAACCTTCACAAGATATGTAGGCACTGCCCTCCTTTATAAGTTTGTCATATAAAGTTTTTTGCCACGCCTACCTTTTGTGGGCGTTTTTCACTAAAATGCTGTTTTCTTCGATAATTTTCATAGAAACCGAAAAAAAGTGTTTAACAAGATATTTAGCCAATATTTTTTCCAATATATCGCCCATACAAAGTTTTTGGCCACGCCCACTTTTTGGGGGCGTTTTTTCAAAAAAAAATTTTTTTTTCTAAATTTTATAGAATGAAATAAAATGCTGTCCATCATCTTCTTAAGGTTTTTTTTGGGGCATATAGGGATAGGGATAGGGTATCATACTGTTCGCTCCAAGCGGACTGTAGCCTTTCCTTATGTTTTTCATTGACATTGGTAACCGCATCGCACATATCCGCGGAGGTTTTATCGATTTTATGCGAATTGTTATTTTGTTATTTACATGTAAAATAATCTTATTTTTTTGAATACAAAAAAGTGTGCTTGCGGAAATAGACCAACAAATCGTTATATATATTAGTATTAAAAATTTCTAGGGAAGACATACAGTGAGTCAAAAATGTATTGGCACACTTCTAAAGGGTGATTTTTTAAAAGATACGTTTTTGAGGTTTGCAGCACTGGTTAGTAATGGCGTCCAAACGTCATCTGTCAATGTAAAAAGATTTTAGTATACTAGGCGATTTAATCATGGAAAGACTTACAAACGAGCAACGATTGCAAATTATTGAAAATTCAAAATTCGTGCTCTGTGAAAAATGTGAAAATCCGCTGTTTTATCGGAAAATTGTTTGTCAGCGATGAGGCTCATTTCTGGCTCAACGGATACGTAAATAAGCAGAACTGTCGCATCTGGAGGGATGAACAGCCACATGCCATACAAGAATTACCGACGAATCCCGAAAAAACGACAGTTTGGTGTGGCTTATGGGCTTATATGGCATCATCGGTCCATTTTTCTTGAAAGATGACCGTGGAAAGAACGTTATCGAGCCATGATACGCGACTTTTTTTTGCCCCAGTTGGCTGAGTTAAACTTGGTTGACATGTGGACGGTGCCACATGCCACACAGCTCGTGAAACAATGTAAATGTTGAAGGATGAATTTGGTGAGCAGCTTATCTCTCGAAATGGCCCTGTAAGTTGGCCGCCAAGATCATGCGATTTAACGCGTCTTAATTATTTCTTTGTGGGGTTATGTAAAGTCGTTAGTCTATGTGGACAAGCCGAACACGATTGAAGCCTTATAGGATAACATAAAACGCGTAATTCGTGGAATACAGGCCGAAATGCTCGAAAAAGTGACGCAAAATTGGACCTTCCGAATGGTCCATTCGAAATGGAGCCGCGGACAACATTTACATGAAGTTGTCTTTAAAACGTAAATGGGAACGGCCTATTTATCGATTACAATACACAAATTTTGAATATTTGATGCAAATTTGAGTGTTTTATTCGATTCTGTGCGTAAAGCTTCTATTACTAATGCCTTGGAGGTTATATTGTATATCCTTACTTTTTCCCCAACAAGTGCCAAATATGCTCAATGGTATTCAAATCTGGTGACTGTGGCGGTGTTTTTAGTTGTTTTCAATGGTAAAAAAGCTACTCTTGGACCAGATATAAAGCGTGCTGCGGGTCATTATCCTCCGGAAACAACCATTGCTGATTCTTTAATCCGACCTTCCTAAGACTTGGGAATAGGATTATTTTTAAAATGTTCACGTAGGCCAACTTGTTCATTTTGTCGTCTATAAAAACTAAATTGCCCACTCCAAATGCCGCGAAACAACCCCTCACCGAAATTTTAAATTTAATGCTAGCTGCATCTCGTCGCTCCTGGCGTTCGGTTAACTTTTTTGACCTTCCAGATCTGCGATCGTGCTCTAGTTTTCCCAAATAAATATAATGATTTATAACATTTCGTACACTAGTATACGAACTCTGGACAATACGTCCTAATTAGCGATATGATTTTTGCTGCACGCGAAGATTTATTATCAGTTACCGTACTTTCAATCCAACGTTATTTCTGTATAAAATGGGACGCATTTTAATTGTTTTCTCACGAAATTGTGATCAAGGCTGACATGAAGTGTCTGCTTAATGATCTACTACGCATAGTTTAGGCTTGGACTTGCGAAAAACAAAAACAGCACATTTACCGTTAGAATAACAAACAACTTTTTTCATCAGAAGAAAAACTTCTATTTCTTGCATTGTGAGTTAGGTATGCATTAACGGGACATTTTTGAATGCGTTGTGTTTAGAATGAGTAACTTAAGGAAACTGCGTAGAATTAACCGCTCTTATTATTTTCATATATCAGTTATTCAAAACTTTCTTCAAAAATAATCCGTGTGCCAATACTTTTTTGACTCACTGTAATGCTTTTATATGCTTTTGACTCTAATAGAATGTTTTTTGAAAGTGGGCACCCTGCGAATTGAGTGAGCATGTGTTGAGGGAGCCGTGGCATATATTTTTGAATAGCATCAATCCTTTATGATACAAACAATTTTTTATTTTTATTCGTGTCTTTGGACTTTGTGGAACTAACGAAAAAGAGGTACGAAAATATACGTACACTTTACACATGCACATAAGTAAAATTGACTTGGGCTTGGAAAGTATGCATGAAGCTATAAAACGTCCAAACCACTTGACCGATAGCCTTCATATTACTAATACCGGGTGATTTTTTAAGAGGTTTAGAACTTTTTTTTAAAAAAAAACACAAAAAATTCGAAAAAATGAATGAAATATTTATTTGAATCGATAGTTTGAACCTTGCAATTTAATGTTTAAAGATAATTTCATGCAAATGTTGACCGCGGCTGCGTCTCAGGTAGCCCATCCGCTGAGTCCAATTTTGGCATACTCTTTCACACATATCGGCCGGTATCTCACGAATGAATGCATGGATGTTGGCTTCCAGTGCGTCAATCGAAGCGGGCTTGTCCCTATACACATTAGCCTTGGCATACCCCCACAAAAAATAATCTAATGGTGTCAAATCGCACGATCTAGGCGGCCAATTGACCGGCCCGAAACGTGAAATTAACTGTTCACCAAACTCGCCTAGCAATTGCGCCATTGTTTCGCGTGCTGTGTGGCATGTGGCACCGTCTTGTTGAAACCACATATCATGCAAGTCAAGAACTTCCATTTCGGGCAAAAAAAAAGTTTGTTATCATCGCTCGGTAGCGTTCACCATTGCCAGTAACGCTGCGATTCGCATCATCTTTGAAGAAATATGGCCCAATAATCCCGGCGGCCCATAAACCGCACCAAACAGTGGCTTTTTCGGGATGCATTGGTAGCTGTTGCAATGCTTCTGGCTGATCTTCACTCCAAATGCGGCAATTTTCTTTATTTACGTACCCATTCAACCAAAAATGAGCCTCATCGCTGAACACAATTTTTCGATAAAAAAGCGGATCCTCGGCCAGCTTTCCAAGAGCCCATTCACCAAAAATTCGGCGTTGTGGTAGGTCGGCTGGCTTTAGTTCTTGCACCAGCTGTATCTTAAAAGGCTTTACGCCCAAATCCTTCCGCAAAATTTTCCACGTAGTGCTGTAACGCGGTCTTCTGTCACACTAGCTGATACGGCCGCAATATTTTCTTCAATACGCACAGTACGTAAACGTGTTGGTGGTTTAATGTCCAACAAAGTAAATTTGGTGCGAAATTTGGTCACAATCTTCCGAATAGACTGCTCAGAAGGTGGAGAATGCCGATCATAAAATGGAAACAGCGCGCGATGAACATTTCGAACCGAGCACGAATTTTGATAGTAAAATTCAATAATTTGCAAGCGTTGTTCATTTGACGATCCATGGTTAAATTGCAAACCAAACTGAAGCTGTTTGACAGTGACACAAGGTACTAAACACACGTCAGCTGTCAAAACCAGTGTTGCCAAAACCAAACCAGCTAAAAAATCACTCTTTAGCCGTAATTTTAACCTATTCATTGTTCGTGGTGGCAACCACAAGTTTCAACCCAATAGTCCCAATTGTCGGCAATTGACGGCTACGGTTCGTAGTCCATTTCTTCAACAAAAAATAAATTAAAAAACAGTTTATTAATTACTAAGTCTTTTCGCCACGAGATAAAAATCCAAATAAATCCACAGATATCGTATTAACTGCTGCGTCATTTTTCATTTGCGAAAAAAATGGCATAGCTGGAATTCCGAGCGTTGTCATTTTTTGGAGGCCCCATTTAAATGACGCAAAAGCCAAAAAGTTTAGTCGTTTGTCTTAGGAGTCATTAAAGAGCGATCACCCGGCCATTTTGTTCAAAAATTTTAATATTTTTTTTTAAAATATTTAATTACGTTTGGCAGGAAAACCCTCCCAGCGAAAGCACCTGCTTATACCGACAATAACATGCGGTAACGTTTTATTGCGCTAATTCAAAAGGTTTTATTCTTTGTAATCGGCGCAAAAGATTTCTCTGATCTAGAATCTGTAGGACAGCGTCATTGCAATGGCCAATTAGGCGAGTGTGTTGTTTGCGCGTGAAATTTCGTATCTCGTGTTCAACGGTAGTTATACTTAGATCTCTGTGGATATCGGCGTTTCTGATACACCATGGAGCATTTACGATTTGTCTTAGGACTTTATTTTGGAAAGTTGAATACCGTACATCCAAACCGATTTTAGAACTTGCTTGTATAAAAGCAGCTTGTTTTGCATGCTGAGTTTAGAAAATCTTCCAATCAGCCAATGCATTTGATTAAACCTGATAATGAGCTCCTCGCGTTTCTTCCTAACATGCGAATTCCATTTCAATTTTGCATCCAACGTCATTCCCAATTATTTAGCCTCGTTTGCGTACGGAATTTGTACCGAGTCAATATAAATGGGTAGATTGCTTACATTTCTGGAAGTAAGATTAAGGTGCGTGGATTTTGTCTCGTTGAGGGCAATACGCCAAGTTTTTGTCCACAAGCATATTCTATCGATAGATCGTTGAAGCTTATTTGTCGCGGACTGAATCGAATTGTGTACAGCTAGAATAACCGTATCATCCGCGAAAGTTGCTACGATAGTATCCTCTTCTTGCGGCATATCGCGAGTGTATAATAGGAATAAAATCGGGCCCAGAACACTTCCTTGTGGAACTCCAGCCGCGATTTATTTGAATTCGGAGTACTCGTTCCCGTGTTTAACACGAAAGAGTCTGTTAAGTAAATAAGAGCTTAGGATATCATATAATTGCTTAGGGAGAGCTTTGTTTAGTTTATATCTCAATCCCATATGCCATACTTTGTCGATGGCCTGAGGGACTAGAACAAATTTTTTTCTCCTCTAGTGCTTTTTCAATTTCATTGGTAATTCTGTAAACCTGGTCAATTGTAGAGTGCTTAGTTCTGAATCCGAATTGGTGATCCGGTATTAATCGGCATTTAAATGACACAAAATTCATGCCATTTAGTCCGCTATTTTCCTAGTCATTTAAATGACGCCAAAAATGTTATCCCAAAAATGGCGATCACACAGAACGACATTAAAATGACTGCTTTGTGACACGATTTTTACATCACAACGTCATTTAAATGACTCAAAGAAATGGCCATGGAATCGTACCTGTTAAGTGCAAGCATTTTGAGCCCTAAAATTGTCTTTCATTTTAATTATCTGCTTTTGCTTGTTTTGTTAGTTAATGAGTTTTACCTTTGACTAGACGATATGTTGTGATTGACTTCATTTAAAATAATGGTCACCACACCACAAAAGTAGAGATTCTTAAGATTTTCTCTGAAAAGATTACCCTTCCCCCTTTTCTAAATCTACATCTATATACATAAATTGATGTTTCTGTTTCTGTCCGAAGGCCAAATTAAATCGATGTAAATAAATGATTTTGGGACTAAAAGTTTCAAAGACGTTTCACCCAGATGTAGTGGTTTAGGATCATCACTGAATTGTCACATACACATCTAATCAATATGCACTTTTCTTCTCGGTTCCTTGCCGAGTATATCAAAATTCACATTTAAAGCACCTTTTGTCGCGTCTCGATTTCGATGATGTACCACAAATATCGTTCAGAAATACATATGTTTAATACTTTTATTTTTCGTCAAATAATATCCGTATATAATATGTTGATAACATGTTCATAAGAAATAATTTCAAAAGAAATAATCTGGTATATCATAAGTTTATTCATATAAAACATATTAGTCCGTTGACTTGTACAAATCCGATCAAAGGATTATGAAGTTGTGGGTGAAAGCGATGAAGAGACAATGTCTACTGATTATATAAAATATTCTCTCGAAATCGGTAAGTTCCAAGAAAGGCTTTAAGTAGGAATGCTTACGGGTCGAATGAATTTGTAAAGAATTTTTATAATGACGTTTGATTCAAATAATCCTGTCACATATGAGTTTTAATAGAAGTTTGTTTTTTTTCCTGTCTTTGAAATCCAAAGTAATGGGGTTTTGTTGAAATGATAGATATTGAAATGGAATACAACAAACTGTGCATGAGTGTGAGGTATTAAAGAAATTCATTTTATATTTGAAAGGCTCACGTATACCATTATATGCGGAATTTGACTTCGTTCGCCATAGATGCATGGATGCGAGACGTCCAATTCTCAATAACTGTCGCGTAGATTCGGCTGAATTTGAGCGATAGCCTGGGTAATGTTGACCTGCGAATTCAGAAAACGTTTAACGGGATCAAATCGCTCGATCTTGGGTAGCAGTTCACTTCACCTTCGCGAGGGGTAAACCTCAAATCACCTGGTGTATAATGTCCATTGCAGCGTTCGCTGTGTGGCACGTAGCACCGTCCAGTTGGAACCACATGTCGCTCACGTCCATATCGTTACCGTCGGTAACGAAGGTAAAGTCGTTTTAGAAGGCCACCCAGCTTAAAATTCGCACCAAACAGTAACCTTTTGTAGAACATTGTTTGGGCAGTTGTCATTCCATATATGTATGTACTGAAATATTGCTTGTTGCGATACAGCGCCTCGTTTCTTAATATGATTTATCTGGTCTTCGAAGCCCGATGAGCGAACAAACGGCGTTGTCTGATATTGTCATTGACTTTGAACTTATGGGTTAGTTGGACGTTGTACGGGTGTAAATATCAATGCAAAATGCGTCAAGTTTAAGTCTGCGAAAGTCCAAGCTCTTGTGCTCAGCAAATAATCGACTCCATCGACATATTTTCGTATTCCATAAATGGGCACAATGCGTACAACAGTTTGGCAGCAGCCTATATGAAGAGGTTCGAAATTCGAATCCCAGCCGCCAGTAAAGACCGAACCTCCAAGCAGTGTCATGAACTTGAACAGATTTGAAGCCGAAAAAAGCAACAAACATATTTTATAATAACGACTTACCAAAACCATTACTTCTGACTTTTTTTCTTCGGTTATGCTTTTGTAGACCTTAAAACTCAGCCATAAATAGAAAGATTTAGAATTGACTTCAGTTGTAGATTAGCTCATATATGACGAAACGCGTACTTAACACTGAAGTGTCCTGGAGTAATTCCACCTAGAAAGACCTAACTGCCTTTACCGCAACCTAATATTTATTTCACGGCTTAATTCACATAAATAATTGGTCGCATTTCAATCTTCACTAGCAAATAGCATACAGCATACACCTTAATAAACTCACCGACAAGAGCCTTGCAAATAGCTTCGAGAACTTCCGGGATTATGCACATTTTCGTTGGCTGCGATACGCGGAAAAAGGAATCGCAGCGGTAGAAAACTCTCACCTGTGGGCAAGTAGCGCTGATGCTTCCGCTGAAGCGCTTCCTCGGATATTTGTGTTCTGTTTTTCGATATCTGGCTTCAAGAACCTCAACAAATTCGTATATAAGACCAACGTCTTATAGTGTTAAAACGCACGACCCCCCTAGCCAATTTCTTCCAGAAAATTTGTCACACAAAAGAGCAATTGTTTCACGTCGACCATGTCCACAGCACCATTTAATAGTGTTTTTGTTCCACAAACTTTGGAACGTAATATTTTCACCGTTTTTGCAGGGAGTTTTCCCTGGTTGCATACGTTGGGAGATTGTGTTAATAACCACCTGCTTTTGACCTCAAAAGTAATCGCAATGGCAATTGAGTTTTAACAGTTCAACAATAGATGGCACCTCTCGTTGACCCATATTATAGTAGCTAGGGCTACGATTTTGTACATTTTAGAGATTAATTGTTGAAAGCGTAAGTGTGAGACTTTAAGCCTGTTTTCAAACGGTGTTCCCCATGGTGCCACTGTTACGAATTCGCATCAGTCGTAGCTCCTTTTTATACCCTATCCTAAGGGTATATTAATTTTGACACATAGTTTGTAACACCCCTTAATATTCGTCGTAGACCCATAAAAGTATATATATTTATGATCAGGACCAAATCCTAAGACTATTTAGCAATGTCCGTCCGTCCGTCCGTCCGTCCGTCCGTCCGTCCGTCCGTACGCAATTTTTAGGCCTTTAAATTCAAGCTAGAAAGCTGAAATTTGGACCACATACTCCCTAGGGCTCCGAAATGGTTAAGTGTAAAATTTTTTGGTATACGCCCACTGCCACGCCCACAATTTAGAAAAAACCGATTTAAAGCTACAGATGGAGAGATAGAGGGTTATAACCTTCACAAGATATGTAGGCACTGCCCTCCTTTATAAGTTTGTCATATAAAGTTTTTTGCCACGCCTACTTTTTGTGGGCGTTTTTCACTAAAATGCTGTTTTCTTCGATAATTTTCATAGAAACCGAAAAAAAGTGTTTAACAAGATATTTAGCCAATATTTTTTCCAATATATCGCCCATACAAAGTTTTTGGCCACGCCCACTTTTTGGGGGCGTTTTTTCAAAAAATGTTTTTTTTTTTTTCTAAATTTTATAGAATGAAATAAAATGCTATCCATCATCTTCTTAAGGTTTTTTTTTGGGGCATATAGGGATAGGGATAGGGTATCATACTGTTCGCTCCAAGCGGACTGTAGCTTTTCCTTATGTTTTGTTTGCAAATCATTTCTTATTTTGGGATGTCATTATTTGAGTGCAGAATGCCCGAATGTGTGGTGAGTTGTTATAGGTACATACAGATAGCTAACTTGGAGAAAGTCTTCCAATTCATCCTAAAACACAAAAATCAACTCTTATAACCATATAATTAGCACACATATAAAGAATTAAATGGGAATGTCATTTTCAATAGCAATCTCTTACATTTTCGTAAATACCTCCAAACAATCGACAATGCCTGTATTCACACCAACAGTAAGAAAATATGAGAGATGATTTGGCGGCCATTAGTAAATTAATTGTTTGGTTTTAAGAGGTTACATTGGTTTCACAGCTTCAAAAATTAGAATTTTCTCTTATCTTATTAATTTCTACAACATCTCGAGAATATTATCCCAAATTTTCAAGTCATTCCAAACAAAAGTTTCGGAGATACAGCCTTGAAGGTGCGCACTCCATTGAATCACGAGGTTTACTTGAGATTAAGCGTTTTTCTCGAAACCGTGTTTCCAAAGTCGGTTGTCAAAAGTTCTCGAAAACCACTCAACCAACCTTGATGAAATCTTACACAGGTCTTCGAGATACAATTCACGAGGACTTTTTTAAAAAACATAAGGAAAGGCTACAGTCCGCTTGAGGCGAACAGTATGATACCCTATCCATATCCCTATATGCCCCAAAGAAAAAAGCATTAAGAAGATGATGGATAGCATTTTATTTAGTTCTATTAATTAAAAAAAAAAAAAGTTTTTTTGAAAAAACTCCCCCAAAATGTGGGCGTGGCCAAAAACTTTGTATGGGCGATATGTTGGAAAAAATATTGGGTAAATATTTTGTTAAACAGTTTTTTTCGCTTTCTGTGAAAATTTTCGAAGAAAACAGCATTTTAGTCAAAAACTCCCACAAAAAGTAGGCGTGGCAAAAAACTTTATATGACAAACTTATAAAGGAGGGCAGTGCCTACATATCTTCTGAAGGTTGTAACATTCTATCTCTCTAACTTTAGCTTTAAAACGGTTTTTTCAAAATTGTGGGCGTGGCAGTGGGCGTATTCAACAAATTTTTACACTTAACCATTTCGGAGCCCTAGGGAATATGTGGTCCAAATTTCAGCTTCCTAGCTTAATTTTAAAGGCCTAAAAATTGCGTACGGACGGACGGACGGACATTGCTAGATAGTCTTAGGATTTGGTCCTGATCATAAATATATACTTTTATGGGTCTACGGCGAATATTAAGGGGTGTTACAAACTATGTGTCAAAATTAATATACCCTTAGGATAGGGTATAAAAAATGTTGAGCAAATTTTAACAAAATTAACATTTTTTTGTAAAAAGGTCTGCCAAAAATCCAATTTTTCCCCGTCGTCCAAATTGTAGTTGATGGTCTTAACTAAAACACGAATTTTTTTTCACTTCTGATGATCCTTTCACGAGTTCTACTGTCAACGCGGACGCACCTTTTTTTCCAAGGGTCACCGGATATGACGTCACAACGATGGAGTTTTGATTATTTTCCTTTGAAAATTTCAGAAATTCTTTTTCAAATGTATATCTTTAAGACAGTAACTGTCACACGCTTCGCTTGTTTTTGAAATGTTTGAAGATACTATGAACTGCTCACCAATTTATCGTTGGAAGGCATATCAAACATCCGCCATGAAAGCATGTTTTTCGTTCTGAACGTCCCCCTAATCATCACAAAGTAGGTAATATGGCTGCTTTCGTTTGTGTAGATATTTCTTGCTGTGATTGGCATACTCTGCCCATGTAGAGCTTGAAGAATTTTTTTTGGATGTTATTTCACTTTGAGCTAGCGAGCTTTTTTAAATTAAATTCGATGGGCGTTTTACCACAGATCACAATAATGGTTTGCTCTGACACTGAGCATAGCATATCTACTCAGCGATGCAACAATATGCGCCGGGCCTAACCATCTCATACCTACACATATGTTTTTCTATCCGTCGACGCAGCTGCTTAGTAAGAATTGAATTACCTCGGTCCTTCCGAGACAATCTTTCTGCATTTTTTTAAATTATATTTATTTTATATACAAACGTATGTGGGCTCGATTCATTGGTTTGTTTACCAAATCTATTTGCCCCTCCA
Organism: Ferdinandea cuprea; assembly: GCA_963576555.1. NCBI lineage: Eukaryota > Metazoa > Arthropoda > Insecta > Diptera > Syrphidae > Ferdinandea > Ferdinandea cuprea. The sequence continues at coordinate 24,400,328 of OY754960.1, forward strand.
TTTTACTGCTTTTTATAAGCAGGGACTGCTTTCGTTTTATAATCTGACAAATCTATATGCATATCTGCTCTTTGTCACATTCCAAATCACCTAAATGCAGTTTTCAGATACTCCGTCCAATGTTTGCGCAACAATAATGCCGCTGTTTCATCATTGAAGCCTTGACGCGCAATTCGCTTGGTACAAGTTTAGTACCACCAGTACGCCATAGCTCATAATGTTCTTTAGGACAAGTCCTTTCACTGAAGCATGGGGAACCCCTCTCGCGATTTTGTAAATCTTGGGCCTACCTCCATGTCAAAGTGTTGTAGAATGCGATGATTGCTCCATGCAATGAATATATTATATAGACTATCCTTAGTCGTTCGGAGAACGGCCTTACCTTCCAATTGACAAGCAGTTTTGGTTGAAACGTCACATTCGACAATGTAATATTGAAGTAAAACTGAAAGAAATTCATTCGATGCACTCGATCGCACTATCTGTGAATGCAGTGCTAACTGCCAGCCAATCATCTCATCCCATCCCTATCGTTTACATAAAAATTCAAATAAAAAAGTGTCAACAAACAACCCTTCTAATGGATTGGCATTGAACATTTCATTCCTCCAACAAAAGTCAAACTAAGCCAGTAGGTATCTCGAATTGATCGGATAAAAAAAATGGGCTTTCCTATTCCTAGTTTATTTGCTCGCAAGAATCAACAAAAAAAAAAAACCCCCCACCATGATACCCGTTGACTAAAAGTGAAAATCTGTAAAAATCCTGCCATCGTCAACTGACAAGAGTCAAGATGTATGCCTGGTATCAAGAGCATCCATCAGTTGCCAGAATTCACTTTTAATCGAAAGAATAAAACCGAATACAATCCCCACCCAATCCTCACATCCGCACCACAGCAGATGGTAACAATGGACGCACCTACTCCAGCGCGCAAAAAAAAAAAAAACAAATACACAACACAACCAGGCTCCGGCGGGAGAGATGAAGTGAAATGTTTTTGCCATCATTTGTCGGAGTGATGCCCGTAAGTGGATAGTTTTTTTTTGTACAAGCTTTGCAATGTGTAGGATCGCCGACTGACTGACAGATGGTTGGCGGTTTGTATCTGCATGAGGACACGTTTTTCACGAGCACTTATCATACGTAAGCCGAACCCTCTTATGCTTGTGTATGTGCAGGCAGGGGTGGCGTTGAGGTTCGACCGAAGCACTGACACACATCTCTCCGTCCCGGTACGAGGCGAGGAAGTTCCATTTAATAAATCACGTTCGGAGGTTTGTATTATGGTATCCAAGCACATTTTTCCCATCACTCCTTATGTGTATTTCGTTCCGAGTGTTTATCGTGGACATTTATTTGACCATAATTTTCCAGACTATAATCAAACATGTAATATATGTTGACATTGATATGACAACTCGGCTATTACTCATTGCGAGCAGCACGCTGACTTCGAGCGGCCAAATATAGCAATTTTTAACAACCGCTGGACGCCGCCGCCGCCGCGCGTCGCATCACCCAATCATGCTCTTCATCAATTGGAATTATTTTATTTAATCAAATGCCGGATGCGGATATGTGATTTGATAAGTGACGCGGTGGACTAGGACAACCAGCAGATGCAGAGTTGCCATTGTCACCACAAATTATAACTTTGGCCTGTTATGAGGTCATGTTATGTGGACTATATTTTGTCAACACAATTTGGAAAACATGTGCACTAAACTATGTATATGCTTGGCGGACAACCGCAGATAGATGTTTGTTGCGCTTATAAATAATGCTGATCTTTATTGCGGTACTGCGTTTAAATCATGAATATAGAAACTAAAATAGACATCGTGTTGGACCATTAGGGATTGATTGTATTCTCAACTAAGGGAATTACTGTAATTTCCGATTTACATAATTTAGCTCAACTTGTGAAGGTGTATGTATAGCTACCTACTCAGCTTACAGATGTAGCAAATCATACTGCCCAATTTTTTTATACATCTTCTTAACGACTTCTTTCAGAATTTTAAGTCACCACACATTTTTTTTTGTTGGATGCTGCATCTGATATGATCTTAAAGGTTTGTACCTTTTTATTCTTAGCCGAACTAAAAATTAATTTAATCAGTTGTCCAGACCAAGCACTCTGGCATCCGCGATGGGGGAAGAAATGGTTTTGAAAAATTTGGTATCGTCAGCGTAGAGGGAGAGGGAGGAATGTTTAATGACCCGCTCCAGATCATTTATTGTAAGGATAAAGAGAAGAGGACCTAGATGGCTACCTTGAGGGACACCAGAGGTTGCCATGAAAGGAGCCGAGAGGAAGGATCTTAAGCGAACACTATAAGAACGGCTTTCTAGGTAAGAGGAAATCCATTTTAACAATATAGGATCGAAACCTAGGGCGATCTTCCAAACCTGAGGAAATTCTCCTTGTGAAAGAGATAGATGAAAAAGTTTAGACAGGAGAAGCGAAAGGTTGGTAGAACATTTTTTAAGAAATATGGCGGGGATACCGTCTGGGCCGGGTATGAATTCATCATTGAGATTTTGTAACTTAAATTCGATAAGAGTAGGATCAAAGCTATGAGATAGAAAAGGACCGAAGGAGAAGTTAAGTAGGTAATTGAAGTAAGAGGGGTCCGGTACGAAAGAGTTATCGGCAAAAGATTGTTTGAAATTGGTAGCAAAAAAGTCGGCAATAGTGTGTGGATCGGTTGATGATTTGTTTTCGAAAGATAGGGAGGTAGGGTATCCGTCAGATTTTCTTTTATAGTTGACGAATTGGTAAAAAGACTTGGGGTCATAGAATTATAAAGTTGGGTAAATTGAAAGTAAGTACCGAGATAGTTAGAGTAGTCAGAAAAAGAATTGGTGCGAAGGAAAACTGTCCATAACTTATTCCTTTTGTTCCGTAGGGAGCGAAGTCTTCGATTATACCAAGGAGGGGATGTAGATGATGTTTTGTGGCGCGAAAAGGGGACATACAGAGAAAAAGAATTAAAAAGTTCTCTGTAAAAAAGGGCAATCGCATCATTTAAAGATAGGTTATTAAAATCAAAGGAACACCTTTCGAGATAAGCGTTAATTTTGCGAAAATTTGCTTTATGAAAGTCGTAAGAGGAGAAATTTGTGGAAGGAATGGCCTGGAGTGGAGAGTTGTGAAAGATGGAAAGAAGAAGAGGAAGATGAAAGTTATCAATAGTGGATAGCGATAGGGGACAAAGCGAGACAGAAGAGTTAATGGGATCTGTTGTAAAAAAAAGGTCTAATTGCCTACCCATGTAATTTGAGACTCCGCTTACTTGAGAAAGACTTGAGTCTGTTAATCGATCAAGGAAGAGACATTCTTTTGTCGAGTTGCTATTAGAGGCGATAAAAAAGGATTGATCATCTGATGGAGTCCACTGCAACTGAGGCAGATTGAAGTCGCCGAGAATAAGGATATCGTCAAGGGAGTCAGCCGAGTCGATAATTTGATCAATCGCATCAATAGCAACTAAGATTCGATGGGTTGAACTGGTAGGATGTAACAACACATAACGTACAGGGACCTACGGGGGAGTGTTATTTTAATTGAAACAAAGTCGATTTTAGTAGAAGTGGACACAGCAATGAGAGAAGAGTCAAGGCTGTTATGTACAGCCAGTAGGACACCTCGACAGGGAGAGCCAAGGTTAGGGGGCTTACGATCGTCATCACGAAAAACATTAAATGTAGAGGGAAATAACTCCTGGTTCTTAATTTCGGGGATAAGATTGGTTTCTGTCAGAGCATAGATTTCGAAAGGGAGGGCATGAGTTTTTCTCAAAACAGTGCGGGTTTTCGAGCGAAGTCCTCTTACGTTTTGGTAGTAAAAAGAAAGAGGAAGGCTGTTGGGAGGTGGTAAAGATTGTTGCGTTACTGACACAAATCTTGAGTTAGGGACGAACAAATTTATCTTGGTCCACACGACTCCGTTGAAGGTGTGAACGGAGTTTTGGAGTGAACATAATTACCAAAAGCAGCAAGGTCGTCCTCCACTTTTTGAGGAGACAAATTGTAAATCTCGTGGAAACTGATGTAAAGCTTTTTGAGACCGATAAGGTCGGTAGGGAGACCTTCTTGCTGGATGGAAACCATCACACTTGTTTTTGTTTTTCCCTGATAGCAAACCGAGTCAGATTTGTTATGTAAATAAGCAGGAAAGAGACGTACATTCTCGTATATTTTCTTTTCTCTATGCCTAGATAGTGTATAACGACAATTTGTGGTATCAATGGTTTGCTGCGTTAGTTTGACTGTAGGAGGCAGAAGGGGATCGAGAATAGGGGTATGGGAAAAAGAGGTTGTAGAGGATGGTGTATTAGAAGTGGGGTTTAAAGTATGGGAACTAATGAAATTAGGGTATTTAGCACCGGTTTTGAGATCGAAATTAGGGAAAGAATTGCTAGTGGGATCAGGGTGAATGGTTGGGGTTAATTCGAAAGAAACACGTTGACGCGGTGGCTTGGGTGCAATGAAAACGGGGGACTGATGAGGTTGGTTAGGGATATGGGTGGGAGGGGCAAAATTGGGGAATAAGTTAGTTTTAAATATCCAGTTTGAGTCGGGTTTTGGACGGAAGTTGGGGACGAGTTTCGATATTTTGTTACCTGAACTAGAACGCTGTTTAGCACGGGATTTGAAAACGGGGTTAGGTAACTTAGAATTAGAATTAATACTAAGATTAGTTTTCCCCTGATTCATGGTAGGTTTGTCCATCCATTTACACATCCGCATTTTTCCAATGTTGAAATTAGCACCGGTGGGATTTTTAAATAACCACTCGTATTTAGCAGGGAGGTCGAATTTGAAATTTCGATTACCTTTGTGGTTAGATGGCAGGAACCTTTTACATTGGCTGATGGTGATACCGTAATTAATTGCGAAGAATTTCGTTATCCAAGAAATATCGGCGTTTTGGGGAGTGCCTTTAATGAAAAATGAAGTCATCTGGGTTTCACAAGTTATTTTATCCAGCCTGCGCCTCCATTCGTCTGGGGTCCAAGTGGTACCAAATTGTTAAATGAGCTTGCGTGGGGCGGCGACGGGAGGAGTTGACAGTGAGATAGTTTCGGACTCTTGGATTGTCATCCGATTCGGGGGAACAGGTCGTTGTGAAACTGGCTCAGTTTCGGTTTCCAGTAATTCAGCCAAAATGGATGTATTGGAGTATACATTCTGGTGGTGTTGGGTGTGTGTTGGTAAATCGTCGATTTTGCTGCTAACCATTTCAATGAGGTTTTCGACATCCAAAATGGTTGATTGTGTGGCAGCTAGATCATCGCCCACTCCGTTGATTCTATCAAAAATTACTTCGAGCATAGGATCCGGCCGTAACAGAGAAGGTTGTTTCTTTGAGGACGATTGAAAATGAACCTCAAAGTCTTCACGCAAGGCGTTTAACAATTCGCACAATTTCAGGTTGGAGATATTATTAGCGGAACAATTTGCTTTAAGGTCATTGTTAATAGAGTTGAAAACGTTGACAATGGAATCAAACGAATCGGCTGTGGCACTCTTCTTTCCTGCTTATCGTCCAGCACTCGGCGCCTTATAGCAGAACTGGCAGGATAAGGGTTCTATAGAGCATGCACTTTGTCCTTCGAGTTAGTAGTTTTGAACCCATTTGTTTTGCCAAACCGAAGTAGCAGTGGTTTTCTAGGGCAATTCTTCGACGGATCTCCACTAGGACGTCATTTGTGGAGTTGATGTTTACCCCGAGATAGATGAACTCCTTAACTATGCCTTAACTATTGCCTTCCGTGTTGACACCTGCCTTGCGCACTATCTGCTCAAAAAAAAGATTGAAGAAATCACACGACAGCGCATTTCCTTGCCGAAATCCGGTGCATGTTTTAAAGAGTTCAGATGAGCTGCTGCCAAACTGCACATTGCATCGCGTGTTATCTAGTGTCATGCGACACATCTGTGTCAGTTTTGACGGGATCCCGAATTCGGCCAGCGCCACAAAAAGCTCCTGACGATGAATGCTGTCATATGCGGCTTTAAAGTCGATGAAGAGATGATGTGTCGCGACTTGAAACTCGTTGCTCTTTTCCAGTATTTGCCTTAGTGTGAAGATTTGGTCTACAGTTGATCTGCCGGGCCGGAAGCCACACTGGTACGTGCCGATTAGTGTGTTTCAGGAAGGTTTGAGACGTTCACATAGTACGTTGGATAGGATCTTATATGCGACATTAAGCAGGGATAAGCCTCGATAGTTCTTGCAAGATATAGGATCCTATAGGAGCCTTTCTTGTTCTTAACCGTCCAAAAGAATCTCAAATCAAAGAAGAAAGATTGGTACGACTAGAGCTGTCAGAAGGCTCGACGTGTTAACATTTTCTTCTGCCCAGAAATTGAAACAAATAATACTCCACTGAGTTTGAAGACATTAAAAATCTCTTACGTCACTCTGCATCACTTCTGATAAATCTTCCCTTTAGTTTGGTGCATATGGTTTTCAAAGGCAATTGACAGAGGTTGGTATCAATATCTTTTGTTGAAAACGCTTGCTTTCGGGACCAATATCCATTTAATTAGAATTTTTTTAAGTGCTGATGTTCCCCAAGGCTCCGTTTATTCTCTGACTCCCTTCGTCAAGATCTTATTCAATTCACTCATTCGCTGATGATAAATTACCCTCAGTTGAAAGTGAAATGCAGCTCAGTAAATTGTGTTGAATTTAAAACTCCAACCCGCAAAGGCATTCAAATCCCAAAACTTATAGTTCGTTCAACTGGCTTTGCCCAATTTTTAAACACTCAAATTATTGGAAGGCAAAGAAGCAGGCAGCACAAGCCATCAGTCTGTCGACGGATGAACATATCATATGATCTGTATCAGGCGATCCCAAATTTTTACTCGATTTAACTGAAAGGATTGCCCGTTCTAGTCAGAATACAAAAACGGTAGAGGTATATTTCCGTAGCACATCCATAATCTTGTATCACTCTGTGCTTCCCGATTACTTCAATCCACAATTGTTTAAAACAAACTTTCACCAGTACATGTTTTCTTTTCTTAACACCTCCTTTTTTCCACTTTTGATACGTTATAATCTCTTGTAAATTTAAAAATCTCGGCAAAAATGATCCAGCTCTTCGCTTGGTATTGGAAAAATCGCGATGCAAATATTAAATTTGAAAATAGCTTTATGCACCGTATACGGAATACGAAGATGTGACATGGTAGGCTTTAATACGGAGGCTACTATGCTCCCAGCTCCGTACTGGGATAGTTGTTGTCATCGTCCGCTCCTTACGTCGCGTGTTAAATGCGTTAATATAGATCTTATCTTGTATAGTATGAATTACGTACTTTCGACAAACATTATATCGTCGGACTAGAATTAAACTTAAGTGTAAATAGCAGAAACTTCGGGGTGTTTAAGGAGTTCACTCAGCTTTGTACTAACATCAACTCCGCACAGAAAATTAACCAAGAAACTCCAGCTTTTTGCTTACACTGAAGATGAAAAGATGGCCAACACAACTGTTTGATTATAAGCAGTAAAGGAGAGCTTAAACTGAAGAGAAAATATCTTCGGACCCTAGGTGCGAGAAAGTCGAACGGAGGAGAAAATCCAACCCAACCAAGAGGATCCTCGAGTCCCAGACCGTAATTCTGTGTCAAAGACCAAGTCAATGTGGATGAGTTTCAGCCATAATCATTATCTGATTCCCTTGCCGAATCGTAGAAACCGTAGAATCCGACAATAGAATTCTAAAACCCACTGCTTGTTATCAGATATTCCTTTTACAACTGAAATTAGCGTTTAGTCAATTCTTCTGTTTTTTTTTGTCTCCCATTGAACCAATCCAAATAACAAGCTGTTCTTGGAACAAAATTTATCTCCATTTCATCTTCAATCACGCCTAACGAGCCATACAATCGTTGCGTCCAATCAAATTCGTTTGGTCTTTTCAGGGCTAAACACTTCGTTCCTTAAGAAAAAGGTAAAAAATGCTGGTGTTAGTACGCATTTGCGATTCCTCTTTGCGACACGTGCCATTGATTGATTTGAGAAATCATTATACCATATCCTAAGGGTGTATTAATTTTGACACATAGCTTGTTACGCCCTTAATAGTCACCATAGACCCGTAAAAGTATATAGGTACATATATTTATGGTTAGAATCTATATCCTTCTTATATAAAGGGTGATCCATTTCGAGGTTCCCTACTTTTTTAAAGAAAAAAACACAGAAAATTCAAATTTAATGGAGAATGTTTATTATCATTTGAAGGAACATTCTTTGGCATTTATTTTTTGAAGATTATGTCTATCAAATGTTGGCCGTTGCTACGTCGCAGATGGTCCATCCGTTGAGTCCAATTTTCGATCACTCGTTCGAGCATTTCGACTGGTAACTGGCGAATGACACGCGTGATGTTTTCCTCTAAGGCCTGAATCGAAGCGGGTTTGTCGGCATAAGCTATTGACTTTACATATCCCCACATGAAAAAGTCTAACGGTGTGATATCACATGATCTTGGTGGCCAATCGACCGGCCCAAAACGTGAAATTATGTGCTCACCGAAATGTTCTCTCAATAAGTCCATTGATTGATGCGATGTGTGGGAAGTGGCGCCGTCTTGCTGAAACCAAATGTCGCCGAGATAACGAGCTTCAATTTCAGGCATCAAATAGTCGGTTATCATAGCACGATAACGGTCGCCATTGACGGTTACGTTCGCACCGGCATAATTTTTAAAGAAATATGGACCGATGATTCCACCGGCCCACAAACCACACCAAACCGTTGTTTTTTCTGGATGAAGTGGCAGTTCTTCAATCTCTTCAGGTTGCTCTTCGTCCCAAATGCGGCAATTTTGTTTGTTTACATACCCATTGAGCCATCGCTAAACAAAATTTGCCTCGAAAACGTCGGATCTTCTTGGAACTTTTCAAGAGCCCATAGAGCGAAGCGATGTCGCTTGGGAAGGTCGAGCGGCTTCAGTTGTTGCACAAGCTGTATTTTGTATGCTTTCAATTTAAGATCTTGACGTAAAATGCGCCAAGTTGTTCCATACGTCAGTCCGAGTTGCTGCGAACGGCGCCGAATCGACTCTCTACGGTCTTCATGTACACTCTCAGCTACGGCCGCTATATTTTCCTCACAGCGTGCTGGACGTGGTCTATTCGGTCGAATATTATCCAATAATGAATGCTGGGTCTCAAAATGGGTAATGGTGTTGCGAATAGTACGCTCAGTAGGCCGATTATGTTGACCATAAATTGAGCGAAGTGCACGAAACACATTCCTCACAGAACGTGAATTTTCATAATAAAGTTGAACAATTTGTAAAAGTTGTTCACGCGTAAGTCTTTCCATTATGAAATGCCAAACAATACTAAACAAAAATAACATGACAGCATGACACGACTCACACGTGATCTGTCAAAAAAGGCTATTGAAAAAAGTATCTCTACTTGGATCACCTGTTATGATTAGAAAACCAAAGACGATTTAAAAATGCCCATTCCCATTTTTAAGACCTTCAAATTTATTTAAGGAGATGAAATTTGGAACAAATACTCCCTAAGGTCCCGAAATGATTAAGTATAAACATTATTTTGGTGTTTCGCTATAGAGATATCGTTTTAGCAAAATATGTAGACAATGAACTCCTTAACAAGTTTGCCATATTAAGTTTTTTTCCGGCCCCTTCTTTTTAAGATTTTGGGCGTGTGTTTAAAAGTTATTACATAAAATCTTCCCTGTACATGGTTCTATTGAAGAAATAACCCTAAGGACAGTCAACCTATGGTGGCCAAGTCTTGGGGGACACACGGTGTCAAAAGTTCTATGGCCACTTCTCCATGGTAAGAGTTGTAGAAAGTTTATATAACTTCAGCAGGGATAAGCTTAGAATATTAGTGAGAATCCTGACAAGGCACTGTCTCTTGTGAAAACATGCAAAGAGACTCGGACTGTCAGCTACAGACATCTTAAATTTTCTGTGGCGGTTTTCAGGCCCAATACCGCATAAATTGTGTGAATGCGAGGCAATCTCACGTAGTTGTCGAAAATTCTTAGGCAGACACTTCTTCGAAGCTTCGAAGAAAATAGACGGTACAAACTTCAAAGGCCTTCTTTTTATTCTTTTGTAGGGTAATTGGAGGCTTTAAAAGATTTTTGTCTATCGTTTGAGTACAAATTCAACCGGTTCTCCAAGGATCGCGATAGGCTAGCTTCTAACTATCCCACCTATCTAATAAGTTGTTGTTTTCGACAAACACGCAAAGATTCAAATACCATACATACATCTTTAATTTCGTTGAACTCGAATCTCTTTTTTCCTTGAATGCAGTTTGAATCGGTTTGATTCATACTGTGTAGTACATACGCGGTAAATGGTGCAATATCGAAACGAATACTAAATGTAGAAGCGAACGAGAATACTATTAGTTTCCATCGATGTGGTGGTACGAATGCTAAAAAATATTTTTATTTCTTCACTGTTTTTAGACATACGCTTATATTTAAAGCAATTTTTTTTTTAAATTGGCGGGAAATTTGAAATTTTATGGTAAACTCTATCTCCTCCAACAATCTTGAAAATGGCTCTTTATTGATCAAATTCCGTAAATGAAAAAATGAGCATTTTACTACTTCGATTGTAGAGTGTTGTTGTTTCGCTGTAGTTAGTGGCAAATGTTGCGATAGGACAATAAATATTCCAATACAACATTTCAATTTTATTTTCCAAAATAAACCTGAAGAATGAATATATTCATTTTACACTCCTGAAAATTTTCATTTTCCTAGCTCCAACCTGTGCGGCGATTACAACTCTGACTGTCTATTAAAAATACATAATACATTTATAAAGCCTTGTGAGAAATTGATTAAATAAAATTTGCAAATCTTTTCTTTTGTTTAAAGATTTAATTGCGAAGACAAATCTGAAATGCTGCTCATACAGCCGGAAACGTGATTTCAAAAGAATTACCAAACTTAATTATTTGATATCTGCATACAGGGTTTTTTTTTTTAGAGGTACAGAACTTCGAATTAAAATAAAACACAAGAAAATCATTTTAATGTCCATTAATTTGACTTTATTGGAAGGATAATTTTATGCCATTAATGCTTAAATATGATTTCGGGCATGTGGCCAGAGGTCCAATTTCCAACCACTTTTTAAAGCATTTGGGACTGTATGTCGGCAATAACGCACGAATGTTGGCTTCCAAATCCCCTCTAACGTTTCTGGTTTATTGGCGTTTGGCGTAGGCGAGCGACTTCACATATCCCCAAAGAAAATAATCCAATGGTGTCAAATCGCACGATCTTGGTGGCCAATTGACAGGTCCTTTCCGCAAAATTATGCGCTCATCGGATGTTTCCTTCAATAAATCGATTGTGACGTGCGCTGTGTGGCATGTAGCGCGGTCTTGTTGGAACCACATCTCATGCACGTTCATGCCATCCAATTCGGGAACAAAATAGTCGGTTATCATGGCTCTATACCGGTCTCCATTAACGGTAACTGACTCTCCAGCATCGTTTCGGAAGAAGTATGGCCCAATGACTCCACCAGCCCATAGAGCACACCAAACAGTCAGTTTTTGTGGATGTAATGACGTTTCAAGGGTCTCCTGTGGATTCTCTTCATTCCAAATGCGGCAATTTTACTTGTTGACGTAGCCATTCAACCCTTATTGAGCTTGCGTTAAACTTCACGAACTGAACCATTATTTTCGAAATAAATTTGCACGATTTGCAAGCGTTGTTTATTTCTCAACCTGTTCATGTTGAAATGGCAAACCACACTGAACATAAATGACATTAGAGTTGCCATAGATTTGACCACAAAATGTCAGTTTTATTTGAAAAACTAACCTCTAAAAAAATACCCTTTACATGACAAAAGGAAATAAAAATATAAAATCAAATACTTAAAAATTAATTATATTTTATGTTTGAAATTTAAATTTAATCCGAAAAATAAATATCCTTCCCGAAGCTAATATTTCAACAATTATTGACAAATCAAATAAAATAGAAAAATTACCTCTTGAATTGCACTAGGTAACAGAATTTATGAGACCCTCCAAGTTGTACATCTCTACCATTAGCAGTTCGGGCTGTGTCAGTCGGTAAGTCAGGGCAAACCTTTGTATGGGTATAGATTGCGCACCTCCAATTATTCGCTACAAAATTCAATCCGACATAGTATGTTTGTCCTGAAACAATAGTACTGCACCACGTTCGTTAAGGATCATAATCACAGATATGCACTCCTATTATGACCTCTAATCGATTTTAGAGCATCCACAGTGTACAGTGTCAACACCATCAATGTGTTTGTCCGAAAGAGTAATTGAGTTGTTCTGTCACATTCGCCTCCGATTGCAAGTTCTCATCACCTCTGACTTGAATTAAGTCCAATCCTCCATTTCGAACACAATGACAAACTTCAAAATGCTTCTAAAAAAAAAAAACAAAACGAAATGATTGATTGGTTTCAGATGCAACTCCCGTAGCGTTGTGTCGCAAATTATTCTCTGTCGCAAGCAGAGAACCAGCCCGCCCGGCGCCAACCAATCATCCTCTAAAACCATTTCGAGAACGTGAAACAATAAATATGCAGAAAATTAAATTGAACGTCGAACAGCGGAGAGACACGATAATGAATGAGTTTTGAAATAGAATTCCATCAACAATTTAGAGTCCTATGATCAACAAAGGACCCACTAAAGCGGCATCCATTCACAAATCCATATCGGATCGAACGAATGATATGCATTGAGAGAGAGTCCCCGTTCTGCCAATGGGCCCTACTGATTAATTTTCGATTGATCAAAAAAAAAAAATACAAAATTCAAACGATTTCGTTAGTGTAGCGCATGAAGAGCAAAGCGTACTTTCCATTATATCCCCAGCGGAGAATTAGTGAAATTATGTTCGGGTTATGCAATAATAATTTGGATCAGAATCGACTATAATAGAAAATTACCGACGACAGATTTAATAATGTTCAATCGATTTTGCAATTAGTTATTGTTGTGTCGAAAGCGCGCGCAAGGACAATGCGTGTATGTTGGCGCGGCAGGCGGGCTCTTTGCTTTGCCTTGCTTTGCTTTGCTTCGGTTTTATAGCATTACGTGTCTGGACAATGGAGTCAAAGTTGCTAAAAGTTTTCAATGTGGCAAAATGTCTTCATTGCTGGGAATGGTGTGTGAGAAGGGACCTCATGTACGCTGGGTGTTTGCCACCAACAGCGAGGATGTTAACAATTTAAGCGATGTGAATCTAATTTTGACGCACAGTTGGCAGCGCCTAGGGATTAGGAGACAGCCATAATGATGTAGACCAATATGAATGGATTTTATCCGTTGGCAAGTATATAATTGGGTCTATAAGGATTTTGTGACACAATGACACCAGACATACGCACATACATTTAAATTTTATTGGAAATATCATTGGAAGGGCAGAACGTGATGCAAGATGACATCAATATCTTACGATTTAATTTTAAATTCGATTTTTGTCGACTTTTCAATTTGCAACTGCAGTAATAAGCTGACGGGTGTCGTGGCTTAGTGGTTAAGTGCGTTGGACCACTAAGATAGAGGTCGCTGGCTCAAATCCCGACCAGTACCACCAGAAAGTTTTTAATCGCTGCGAAACATCCAAGAATAAGAACTTCTCAAAAATCAATTGCCTTTCGAAATCGGCATTCAACTATACTAGGCCCCTTCTATTTGTGTCAAAAATTATATCTTCGCACACACAGTGGTTGGTGAAGCTAGCTTTGGCTTTTATTGTTTGAATCAGCTGGTCAGAGATGGGACGACTTCTAAAGAAGCTTCAAAGTGTTTAAATGCGACGTCTATATGGATCTCCAACACGAAATCAGGGTGTTGGAAAAGATTTGCTGCTGATGGATGTCGGGTAAGCCCTTAGCAAGGCAGCACTTTTTTTTGTTGGAGGTTGCTACTATCCGATGGAGCGCTCAGACACAACTACAGGTCCATTATACTACCATTCAGACACCTTAAATTAATGTGCTTAGTATTCCCGTCTTTTGAAGAAAGATGAGTAGGAGCTAGATGTTCGGCACTCAAACCGTCAGCCCCGAAAATCCGCCGCCTGATGCGAGCATAGGCCGGACAATTGCAGAGAAAGTGTTCTGCTGTGTCATCCTCCTCACCGCAAGCAGGACAGGTAGTGGTGTCGTTTAAGCCCAACATATTTAAGTGATTTGCCAAAGCTTGGTGGCCCGAAAGTACGCCTACAAGCAGCCTACAGTCGATTCTCCTAAGAGATAGAAGAAAAGATGCAGACTTTTCGCCAATGTCCGAGCGCAGTAGTTTTGTCTGTCTACATCCACCGCAATCGCGCCACCGAATGTTGTATTCACGAGAAACCCAAGCATCAATGGAAGACGTGACTAAAGATGTAGGCAGACCCAACACAGGTTCGGGTCCTGAAAAAACTTCTTCTGAACCTTGCCTAGCAAGCTCATCCGAGACCTCGTTTCCCTGGATGCCAGTGTGACCTGGGACCCAGACAAGTTTCACTGTGTTCAGTCTTCCGACCAAATTCAGAGAAAGCTTGAGTTCTAGCACTAACTTGGAAAAGGTAAGAGGCTTTAGCAGCGCTTTTAATGCAGCTTGGCTATTACTGCAAATGCAAATGCCTCTAGCCCTCCCCCTATTGTTCACAATTTAGCGCATAATCATTAGGATGTCAAAAAACTCCGCTTGGAAAACAGAGACTTTACTACCCCTTGGGTTAGGGGGTAATAAAGTCTTATGTTATCGCGTTCCCAGAGACTCCAGCACCCTGTCCAGTTTTGGAGCAATCCGTGAAATTACGATGGCATTCGAGCCATGGTTCAAGGTCTGGCCGAAGCCATTTAGTAACCTGAGGGAAGTCGACGTGGTAGGTGTCATTGCATTGGATTTCAGGGGCAAAGGATAATTCTTGAGCAAGTTCTTCAAAATTCCTGTTCGCATGGTACCAAAAGCCACCTCTCGAAAGATTGTTTTTAGCGTACACCCCATAATATATAAATCCAGGGCGAGGAAGTTTCATCAAAGCATCTAAAGCAGAGCCCGACATGCTAGGGAAGGCCCCTGCGCAGCCGAGCCATGCCGTTCTTTGTAGTTAGTCTGTTCCACCAAACAACCGATGCGTATGAGAGCAACGGTCTAATCATGACAAAATCGAGTTAATAGCTTCGACAATTTTCCGGTTCCTTTGTCTTAGGAGTCCCAAAAAGGTCTAGCCCTTCTGGTTTGTGGTTGTGCGTGGCGTTAACTACCCAACCACGCAAAATTATTACGAAGCGACCAATACCCTTGGATTTGATCAAGGAATCTTAAGCCTTTTATAATGACGCGTTTTACGTGCAAAAATTTCAAAGCAAGATTTAATTTTATCCAAAATTTTATCATAGAAACCTTTTAGTTTGACGGATTTTAGCAGATCATCCCAATCGAAACCGTTCAAATATTCCTACAGAGCAACAATATTATTTATAAGATAACGGGGAATTAATATTTCACGAAATACCCCTACAGGTCTAAAATTCAATTTCCAGAACTAAAAGTATCTGCAGAAATCCTTCGATTTCCACCATCCAAAAAAATCCCAGTTAAACCCAAAGAATTCTTCGCTGTGTGCAAAAATAATGATTCTTCGATTCTCTCTGTCGACTTTTCTACTTAAATCGTGACTTTTTCCTCAATAAGTTATCAATACAATAAATCATTTAAACCTTACGCCCGTTTACTGCAAACGACACCCGCACTGCAGCGCCGCTTCTCAAATCCAATTCACATCTCATTCTGCAACAACAATAGCCCAGCATCGCTCATCCGTTCGCAAAATGGAATATATCGTTTGCCTATACAAATGCATGCCAATCGATGAGCTGACAGGCGGCAATATATCCCAGCCGGGTATTGAACTGCAACTTCATCATTCACCGAGAAGATAGGCTGTCCCAGCCGCGTTTTACCTGAGTATCGCTCGGCTCGCGCGACTGCATGCGCTTTCCAACCACCATGCCATGCCATGCCTCACAATCTCCTGAATCGAATAATTTTAAATATTTCATTTTACTCACACAAGCAGTTATAGCACATCGAACAGGACTGAAACGGTCCAGCGAAGAGCACAAACAAAAACTCCAAGCTATATGTAGGTAGTGTCAAGCCTTATAAATTCCTCCCATAAAGACTATCAAATAAATTTTATCTAAGCGAGATGCACAGCCTCTCTTCTGGCGGCCCCCCATATAACGGCACAACATCTAGTATAAAAAACAGCATTGGAAAATAAAACGTCCAGAGAATAAAATAAATGCCAATAACAGGCATACAAGCTCATCAGACAGGCAACAGGAAGGTATTGTTGCATGAAATATGTACATACATACATATGTACGTTCAATGGCTCATAGTTTCGGTTTGAGTTGGGGGTCCTTTTTCTCCTCCGTCACGTATTGTTTAATAGTGGTGTGGGAGGTACTTCAGGACGCATTGCATGGTCAATGTATAATAACACAAATACAATCATACACCTACCTAGGAGATGCGGCCGCAAAAAAGGAAATTTAAGCATTGCCCTGTAAAATAAATTAACCTGTGTGAAACGTTATGCTGTGCTGAAACGATTGAATTCCCCGGATACTGGTTCTCCGGTTCATTTTTATGTCTACGAAATGACCCTTACATTCAATTTTATATCTATATCAAGTGTAGGGGACACAGCATTATAGACAACCGGCCGGCCGGTCGACAGGTCAGCCTTCACCTGGTTAGAAACGAATATATGGGATGTTGCCTGTGGGTCGGCTGGGTGGGGGGCTAAGGTTGTCCATGTCCAAAAGGATTAACTATGCTACGGTAGGTGTTACCTACCTACCTATCTACAGGTTTGGTGGATGGATACGATGGGCGACTTTATTTTTGCATCGATAAAGTATTAAGTCGTTCATAAATATTATAGCAGTCTATTGCTTATGTTTGTGGGTTGTTGTGTATAGTTATTGGTCAACATTCATAATACCCACACACACGCAGACGTGCATGGTCCTGTCAGATGGTCCGGATGGTAAAGAGCCATTCGATCAATGGTCTTTATCGATGGGTATAACATTTGAAAGTTTATTTGAAAATTTGTTATTTTCCAGAGAATGCCGAAGCGAGTATAAAACAAGAGAATCATGTATCTATAGCTACATTTTGTGCAACTAACTAAGGAATGTTTAATGAATGGGGATTCTGCGAAGAGACGTGCATGACAGAAAGCAATTTCAGGCGTTGACTGGCAAGAGGCATATCTGTTTGGAAATTTCGACATTTGGAATGTTTATTTATTGAGTGGAATTTTCTATTGATCTATTGTTGAATAGGATCAAATTTGGTTTGTTTTATTTTATTTTGTATGGCTTCTCGAAATAATTTCCTGTATTGACGCATAATTTAAATGTGAGTTTAGTCCCCGGAGAATTAACCTCATAAGATCAGCATTACATTAGTGTGGAGCAGTTGGTTGTAGACAAATTTCTAGATAATTTTTCGGATGACATAGAACTGATTGCTGGAGGAGCGTTCGAGGGATATTAAAGAGGTCACCCAATACTTTAGGACAGAAGTACCATTCGACTGTTAGGATGAATCCCATGCTAACTTTGTTGGTTGCTACCTATAATTATAAAACGCTACCCATTTCTCAAATTTGTAAACAAACAAAGACGCAAGAATGTTACTTAGTCTTGGCTGAGATACTAAAGGGTGATTTTTAAGTTAAGTTTTTCAGGTTGGCAGCACTGGTCAGTAATGGCGTCCAAACGTCATCTGTCAAAGTGAAAAGTTTTCAGTATGCCCTGCCATTTAATCATGAAAAGACTTACAAACGAACACCGATTGCAAATTATTGAAATTTATTATCAAAATTCGTGCTCGGTAAAAAATGTGAAAATTCGCTTTTTATCGAAAAAGCTCTTGAGCTCTTTTCAGGCTCAGCGGATACGTATATAAAAAAAACTGTCACATCTGGAGTGATGAACAGCCACATGCCATACAAGAATTACCGATGCATCCCGAAAAAAAGACACTTTGGTATGGTTTCTGGGCTGGTGGCATCATAGGTCCATTTTTCTTCAAAGAAGTCCGTGGAATAAACGTTATCGAGCCATGATACGCGACTTTTTTTTGCCCCAGTTTGCTGAGTTTAACTTGGTTGACATGTGGTTTTATCAAGACGGTTCCACATGCCACACAGCTCGTGAAACAATGGAAATGTTGAAGGATGAATTTGGTGAGCAGCTTATCTCTCGAAGTGGCCTTGTGAGTTGGCCGCCAATATCATGCGATTTAACGAGTCTGGATTATTTCTCTGTGGGGTTATGTAAAGTCGTTAGTGTATGTGGACAAGCCGAACCCGATTGAAGCCTTACAGGATAACATAACACGCGTAATTCGTGGAATAGAGACCGAAATGCTCGATAAAGTGACGCAAAATTGGACCTTCCGAATGGAAGGGAGCAGCGGACAACATTTACATAAAGTTGTCTTTAAAACGTAAATGGCAAAAGCCTGTTTATCGATTACAATAAAAAAATTTAAAGTTGAGTGTTTTATTCGATTTTTAATAAACTAGGCTTAAAAAATCACCCTTTGTATCAAATTATTCTTATAAAAAATATTTATAAAGTTTTATTTTTTATGAAAAATCTAAAAATAAATAATTATTTTATCGTGAGCACTGAATTTTCGACCTTTTATTATTGCTTTTAGTGCTGCAAAGCCTACATCTGCGATATGTTGAAATGTCTTCTATCACGCCAATCGATTTACTGGAACTGTGTGCGGCAGTTTGTTTTATGTAACGGGGTTTATTTCTTACATTATTTTTCCGATAGCTGCCAATCAGCTGCTGTCCCAATAAAAATCCAAACTGAAAGTGGGAAAGTGGCTCTTTAGTCTTGAGTCGAACTATCCTTAAGTATAGAATGTGTGCGTTTGTCACAGATGCATCGACAAAGAAATAAAAAATGCGTAACCACCAGCGCTTGCTTCGACGACCTACGCTATAGGTGGCACGCTTTTGATCAAACCTGTCCACGCAACCCATGCGCTTTGTGTACTGCAGTATGGTCAATGGGCAAGGTATTTCTTTCTTTGAACCATCCGTTTGGGTTCTTTTGGCGACTTCTTTGCTTTTTGGATCAAAGGGTGTTGTAAACAGGTTAACCTGCTTTGTGTCCATCTTCAGAATGAAACCCTCATTTTGCCGTTTATTCCATTTGTATTGGCCTTTGGGCATATTGTTTCTCCTGGTAGCTATTTTTTGAAGATCTTTTCGATTTTGCCGTACCGTAGCAGTTGCATAAAATTTGTTTATAGTACAAATCCTGCATAAGATGGAAGGATAAAAAGAAGTTATCATTAGACATTAGTGCCTTTCAATGATTCACAAAGCTTTGGAACGACATTTTCGCCTAGCCCCAGATCAGGCCTAGTGTAAATATCACATTCATATAGGTAGCCTGTTTCCGATTCACAACGAGCCCAAACTTTTAAATCTCTTTTTATAGGTTCGAGTGGCATATACTACTTGAGGCACTGACCGACCATTGAACAATATCATGCACTCATCAATTGAGTGTGAGTTCGTGCATACAGCTGAACTTGCGAAATTACGGTTTAAGTTGCTAATCAACGGTGTCAACTTATAAAGACAGTCAAAAAATGGCTCTCCATATTTGGGGCTTTGGAAATTGTCCACCAAATACAAATTTTGTAATAATTTTTGAACCTTTTGCATGGCATAACAGAGGCTATCACTTCGTTGAAAAACAACGGATTTGTTGACCAGTAGAGATCAATACTTAGAAGATTATAAACGCCCATTAGAATAATTGTTCGAAGAAATGCCTGCAATTCTGGTACATCTATATCTTTCCAATTTTAACTCTTACGCTGCAATCCGTAATTGGTTGCAGCATTTCATCCGTGAACGTTTGTTTGAAGAAATGCATCGGCAAACTTCTTGAACATTGAAAAATAGGACCAATACTCACGGAATCAAAGTTTTGAACTGGCAAAAATGTTTCACTTTTCTTCCGAAATGGGTCTTCGTCAGCACTCTCCTCAGAAACTTTCTCCATATTAGTATTCTCATTTTCACGAGTAAGCCCAACTCCCTCGGATATGGTTTCCCCTGGTGTACTAACTACCTGTTCCAAATCTTCTATTTTTATATCCAAATCTCCTGTAACTACATTTTCAATATCTTCGTCACTTTCATGGCAATCTTCTGAATCTATTCCATCTATCTCGCAAAAGATAGATTTAGCCTGGACATCTAAAAATAAAATGTTCAACACTAACCCTAGATTTATCTGTAAAAATGTTTGTGCACGACTGCGTCATACGAAACTTTCTCGGTACATGGATGCGTTTTCAATCGCAAAATAAATGGTGACAAATTCATTTAAATAAATTTTTAAATTTAGAAAAATTAGATTTGCTCAAAAATAGCGCCTGGGATTTTGATGTTATTTCGCACATTGGACACTATCAACATACATAATTGTTTACAATATAAAAATGCATCAAAATTGTTAATTAAAATTAAATAAAAACGTTATACGAAAAAAAAAAAAATAATTACAAAAAATGATTTCAGAAATCTAAGTACGTAGATTTGTTCAACTTAACATCATAAAAAATAAAGTAAATATTTTTGAAATTCCTTTTTCACCGCATCCCAATTATCGTTAGTACAAAAAATGAAAGAAATCCTTGAAACCACTTTCGAGAAAAATAGTGGTAGGTGATTATCAAAAAAAAAAATTGTATGCCAGGTACCGTTAATTCAAAAGATAAAGGAAAAACTGAAAATATGCCCCGAGATTTAACCCCAAGAACCTTATATACGAACTTTGAAGCAAATCCGTCGAACCGTTTCGCCATACGGTGCCTGGACAGACAGACAGACAGACAGACAGATAGACAGACAGAAAGACAGACTGACAGACATACCGACGGACGGCATTGGCGGACCCGCTTTTTTGGACTTCTCTATAGTCGTAATAAAATTCCTCATACTCATGTCAGTTTGAGTTCGAAATTTCCGCACATAAATATGTACCAGGTGGCGCAAAAGTAATCCTCCTATCAGAAAATGCTATAAATTTTGCGATTGGCCCCTAATGTCAGTTCTGTTTTGACATTTGTGTAGTAAACACATGCGAAATACACGTTAATAAACAATGTTACGCTACACTGCGACGTTTAGCGGCTCGCCTCGAAGAGACTGGCACAACACGAGATGCTGCCAGGCGTAGCAGACCCCGGAGTAGCCGTTCTGCAGAGAATATTGCTGCTGTAGCCGAAGATGTCGTGGAAGCGCCGTCGACATCGACCAGACGACGTGCCACGCAAATGGGTATCAGTCGACGGTCTTTACAGCGAATTTTGGTACAAGATTTGAAGATGTTTCCGTACAAAGTCCAGACGGTGCATCAGCTGTTAGCTGCTGACCGCCAATCGCGTCTAACATACGCTCAAGCCATCCTTAATCACCACCAAGAGGAAGATGATTTTTCATCAAAAATAATCATGAGTGATGAGGCCGATTTCCATCTTAGCGGGTACATAAATAAGCAAAATTTACGCTTCTGGGGCACTGAAAATCCGCGTGTAACCCACGAAGAGCCATTACACCCGCTCAAAGTCACTGTATGGTGTGCTGTTTTCGCTGGAGGAGTCATCGGACTTTTTTTCTTCGAAGACGTCGCGGGCCAAACGGTTACTGTGAATGGTGAGCGCTACAGAGCAATGATCAACGAGTTCTTTTTGCCGCAACTTGATGAATTGGGATTGGAAAACATGTGGTTCCAACAGGACGGTGCAACGGCACACACTGCACGTGCCACAACCGATATGCTGAAGGATGCATTTCCCGTGCGCCTAATCTCCCGTTTTGGCGATTTGCACTGGCCAGCAAGATCGCCTGATTTGACCGCTCCAGACTTCTTTTTGTGGGGCTTTTTGAAGTCGCGGGTATATGTCAACAAGCCTCAGACTCTTACAGCTCTTAAACACAATATCCGTCAAGAATGTGAGGACCTATCGCCGGAAGTTTTGGCCAAAGTGATGGAAAATGCCATAAAAAGGGCTCAAATGACAATCAACTATGGCGGCGGCAATTATATATCCAGTTGTATAATAAAAATAAATATAAGATAAATAAAATAAATAACTAGGACACCGTTATCTAACAGTTTAACAATCTTAAAAAACAAATTACAAAAAAATGAAATTCAACGTTTCCACTGGCTGTGCATTCAAAAAAACGGCTATAATTGAGTTTATTCTACTCAAGGATAGATGTCAGGCTAAAAACTAAAACCATTTAGTGGCTGTGTTCATTAGTTTTTAAATAATCGACGATTTTTTAGGATGGCAATCATATTACCACCACCTTTAAAAGGGTTAAATTGAATTGTAAACTTATGTTAAATTTCCTGAATTTACGCTCACTCACAAAAAAACACTGATCAGTTACATAACTTGAGTTATTCTCTGGAATGTGCGATAATATAAATTTACCCTATGAAGAAGAACCTCCAACCAACAACTCAACAATGTCTAACTCATATAAAAAGGTAATCTACCATGTCACAACCCACTCTAAGCAAATTCCATCTTAAGTCTACTTATTTATATGGAAATTTGCAAAAATGTTCGTCAACGGACCTGTAAACGTTCCACGGTCTCTTTCTCTGTTGTTGAATAGATATAGGATATATAAGGTACCTACCCTTTCGAAAAGTTCCCACCATTCTTTCCATGCCATCAACAACAACCGACTAGACGAAACTATCTAGTTTTATAGGAATTCACTACTACGTACTTAAACCAACAAGAGTCCAAACATTTCTCCGACGGTATGTTGTTGTTTTTTTTTTTTTTTTCTTAAACTATTTTTTCGCCCTATCCTTGGTCCTATAATAGTCCGCCACACGACCTCTCTAGAGTCCTTTTCGTCCTCATAAGCAAGCATATTTCAATATTAAATTATGCAACAAAATAAAAGTCCAGATACATCCCTACGTGTCCTCGCCTAGAGCCATTCATTCAATCCCTCGGTGAAAGGATACACCAACTAGATAGAAATAGACAATGAATGAAAAAAGGAAGAGTCAACAACAACAACAACAGCAGGACACATATTTGTCTGGGGCCCCTTTATAACTTGGCTTTGCAAAAACTCTTCTTTTTTTTGTATGGAAGGTTCTACGTCTATATAAGTAGATAGCATTGCCGGCATCACCACTATGTCCTTCTCGTCATCTCCACTACCGTTGTTTGCCTTTAAATGTGCATGCATACACATATCCCTCTCTCGAAGGAGTTCTTTTTTTTTCAGACCGTGCGTGGTTGGAATTTTTTTCCGCCCGCCGTGATGTTGGGGTGTGTTCGTCATGCATGTCATAGTGGCTTCATGGATGTACCGACAAATAATGTATGAAGTCAGGTGAGATAGCGTCTGTCCCAGTCGTTGGTTTCACATACATTTTGACAATGAACTAAAAAACAAAATTAAAATTATAATATTGTTAACGGTAAACAAATATTATGAGGACACACATGTGTGGCGGTATCAACTCGTCTGTTGGCAACCAGAAAAGTGAATATCTGCCTAATATGAGATGTCATGTGGAGATTTTTACCATAGACCAACTGTGGCAGTATAACAGTGTAACCAGACTAAAATGAAAACGGATGGTTAGGTAGTTTTAAAAATTACATTAAATTTTAAAAATTTTTAAGTATTTTATTTTTGCATTTAACCACTATTCAAACATACATATATCGCCTGTTTCACATTAACACAAACGCTATCTTCAATGGAGCCCCGTTAATCCGGACCCCAACTAATCCAGTGATTTCAGTAATCCGGACGGGCACTCATATGATGACTTACAATCCTTTGCTCGTCCCAGGTCCTGCTACGCGCTCGAAATTGGCTGGAGCTTGGTTAGGTTGTTTTTTTTTTTTTTTGTTGGAGGTTGCTGCTATCCCATGGAGCGCTCAGACACAACTACAGGTCCATTGTACTACCATTCAGACACCTTACATTAATGTACTTAGTTTTCCCGTCTTTCGAAGAAAAACGAGAAGGAGCTTCAGTGATAAAGAGCTTGGATGTTCGGCACTCACCACGTCAGCTCCGAAGATCCGCCACCTGATGCGAGCATAGGCCGGACAACTGCAGAGAAAGTGTTCTGCTGTGCCATCCTCCTCACCGCAAGTAGGACAGGTAGTGGTGTCGCTTAAGCCCAACACATTTAAGTGTTCAGCAAAAGCTTGGTGGCCCGAAAGAACGCCTCCAAGCAGCCTACAGTCGATCCTACAGTCTGACCTTTTGCAAATGTCCGGGCGCAGTAGTTTGGTCTGTCTACATCCACCGCAATCGCGCCACCGAATCTTGTGTTCACGAGAAACCCAAGAATCGATAGACGACATGACTAAAGACGCAGGCAGACCCAACACAGGTTCGGGTCCTGAGAAAACTTCTTCTGAACCTTGTCTAGCAAGCTCATCCGAGATCTCATTTCCCTGGATGCCAGTGTGACCTGGTACCCAGACAAGATTCACTGTGTTCAGTCTTCCGACCAAATTCAGAGAAAGCTTGAGTTCTAGCACTAACTTGGACGAGGTAAGAGGGTTTAGAAGCGCTTTGAATGCATTCCACAATGACACCAGCACCAGACCCCTGCCCGGTTTTGGAGCCATCCGTTGAAGCCATTCCTTTACCTGTGGAAAGTTGACATGGTAGTTTTTTCGTAGAAGGATTTCTGGTGTCATTGCATCAGACGGCATATCCATAAGACAGGGGTCAAAAGATAATTCTCGAGCAAGTTCTTCAAAATTCCATTGCGCATGGTACCAAAAACCACCTCTCTTTAAGCGAAAGATGGTTTTTAGCGTACATCCCATGATATATAAGTCAAGGGGAGGAAGATTCATCAAAGCATCTAGAGCAGAGCCCGGGGTGCTAGGGAAGGCCCCTGTGCAGCCGAGACAAGCCGTTCTTTGGAGTTTGGCAAAAGAAGCAGTAACACGTTTCCGCGAAAGCCTGTTCCACCAAACAACTGATGCGTATGAAAGTAGCGGTCTAATCATGGCCGTATAGATCCAAAGGACCCGTTTTGGAGACAAGCCTCATGTCTTACCAAAAGCGCCTTTGCACTGCCAGAAGGTCGACAGCGCTTTATCGGTTTTCGATTCGACATGTTTGGACCACAGAAGTTTTTTTATCAAGGATTACACCCAGATATTTGACTTCTTCGGATATAGGGATGGTGACACCTTTAAGCACGAGATGGGACAGGCCAGTGATGATTCTCCTTCTCGTAAAGAGAACAACCGTGGTTTTAAGAGGATTCACTGAAAGCCCATTACTAGTGCACCAGACATCGATCAAATCCAGGGATCTCTGCGCTTGAGAGCAGACAGCCCCTAGATTTGAACCGACAGAAAGAACGGCGACATCGTCCGCATAAGCTTGAGTGTAGTTTCCAGAAAAGCTGAGAGCCGTAAGCAGAGAGTCTACCACCATACACCTGGCTTGGTTAGGTTAAACATAAGTGTTGGAAAAACGAAATCATCACAGAACTCTAGGCAATGAAGTACCCATCGCCATTATTCAAAATGCAGAAAAACCTAACCATTTTCCTTGGTAAAGCAACCAATTTCCTTGAAAATCCTAGAAGGCCTTTGTAGTCCATTCCTCTAAGGTTTTCCTAAAAAAACTCTATGACTTTGTGCTTTTGCCTCGCATTAACTTGGAAGATATGTGGATTATGTCTTCATCCGCCTGCAGATCTCCGCAGAATCCGTATCCGATAATTCGAGCCTCTCGTTTC
This sequence comes from Ferdinandea cuprea, assembly GCA_963576555.1. Lineage (NCBI taxonomy): Eukaryota > Metazoa > Arthropoda > Insecta > Diptera > Syrphidae > Ferdinandea > Ferdinandea cuprea. Next base: position 24,426,265 of record OY754960.1, read on the forward strand.
AAGTTTCAGCAGGAGACGATGGAAGATAGGAGGACGGAGAAAACGGAGGAAGCTTATCCCTGCTTAATTATATTAACTCCATATATATTTTTTTACTGGCGAAAAGTGGCCTTAGGGCCTCGTGTCCTTCAAGACTTGGCCAACTTAGATTCGGAAAGTTACCGCTGTTTTCTTGAATTGTGCCCGTTATCATGCAGAAGGGGGTTGGGTGTCTGCAACTTCGCTATGCTCATTTCTCTCAATACCGCAGTGTTGTGACATCCAGCACAGTCTCAGTCGGTTTAGACTGCATAATGCTTTAAGCATGGTTCGATGTTGGTTGATTCTATTGCCTTGACTGCGACCTTGGTATCGATGCAGATGGCGATATCTCTTACGGACACCGATCTCATCTGCAATAGCTCAGCCGCCCTAAAGACAGCACTACTTGGAATCCGGTAGTCTTGTGTCAGGTAGTCTACTACTAATATTTGTCTACTTTAAAAAAACTAAGCACATCAAATTTATTTAAAAGAAATCAATTCAATCAAAACGGTTTCATGGTATCTAGTGTAAGTTTGATGTTTTTCAACTGATAAGTAGCTGCTAGCGAATGTAATTTTTAAATTTTCGGTGGGTGAATTCAAAATAAACTATAGATGTGAGTTTGAAATCCTGGGTTGATGTATTCAAAAAAAACTTTGTATAAACGGCTTTAACATTTTTCAGTTATTAAAAATTCAAAAAAGAGAAGTAGATTTGGTTTGCTGCGCAGTAGATTTTCATTTTGGGCCAAAACGCAGTAGATCTACTGCTATAGGAGTAGGATGGTAGCCTTGGTCCGGACACCGGTTGGTTTAAGGGGTCCAGTCTGAAGAGGCTGCACTGTAAATACAATCATCTTTTTCCAGATTAATGACAAGATTTTATGAAAATAATTTGAGTCTCAAGATCTTTGATGCACGCATATTTCAAGTCCAACATTACATGCTTTAAAAGCTGAGCAATTTTAGAAACATCTTTAAAAAACAACTTTTTTTTTTATTAATATGTTAATTGATCAAGATCTCAGTGATGTTTACTTTTTATAGCTTTCTTCGACGTTTATTCGTGTGTTTTTTTTAAAGATGACATACAAATACTGTGACTTGGGTAATAAATAAGCAAGAGCGAGATATTTCTTTTCTTTTCTGATTTGGCTGATTGAATGGAATCTCGAATGGGTTTGTGTGTAGCTACTCAGGCGTTAATGTTATGTATACGAGTGTGTCAATTCCGATCACACGTTCCGATGCTTTCTTTTGAGGTGTGAACATTATGCTCGTGTGGTGGTCAAAAGGCTGGTAATTGCGATTATATGCGAACACAAGCGTTCTCACTTTAGCATAACACCATCAACTCCTACTTCTCACCACCCCTGTGACTGCTGGGTGCCTAGTACATCGACTGGAGATGGGGTAACCAACCCCTGTGGAAGGTCGTTGGTGGCAGCTGTCGAGAGAGGGGGGGGGGAGAAGTGTCAGCTCACTTAGGCACTTCTCCTGCTTTCGGACGGCGGCGGACGAATTCTACGGATGGATCAACGGCGGCGTCCAGTTCCAGTTAGGCAAAATCAACACGGAAGGCACTATCTTCAACAGATCATTCCAACTGCTGGGGTATGCGGACGATATAGATATCATCGGTCGACCCCAGCGTGCCGCGATAGAGGCTTTCACGGCTATTGAAGAACAGGCGAAACTATTTGGCCTTGAAGTGAATGAGGACAAGACTAATTATATGCTATCAACAAACAAATAATCATCTGTCCACCGCGTAGGACAAAATGTCACTTTTGATAGGAGCAACTTCGAGGAGTTCATCTACCTCTGACTAAACATCTACTCCACAAATGATATCTTAGTGGAGATCCGTCGAAGAATTACCCTAGGAAACCGCAGCTCCTTCGGGTTGGCAAAACAAATGGGTTCAAGACTCCTAACTCGAAGGACAAAGTGCATGCTCTACAGAACCCTTATCCTGCCAGTTCTGCTATACGGCGCCGAGTGCGATAAGTAGGAAAGGAAAGGGAAGAGAACTGGGATCCTTTGAAAGAAAAATCCTTCGACGGATATTTGGTCCTGTGTAGAGGAGAACATCTGGAAGCAGAGTGCTTGGGATCGCAGCGGGTGGAAGGCTGCCGTATCTCAGGCAGGGACTCTTCACGGGTCGGGAGCCCGTTAAGTGAGTAAGTAAGAGTGTCTGTCTACCACGATCTACCAACCAAGTCATAGGCCATCATACAAACTCTGTTAATACGAAGCCTCATAAGAAAACGATTATTTTTAGATGAATAACTGTTCCAACGGTGCAGTTGCAGAAGGCTTGTGCTTGTACGAGCACTTGTGTCGTGTGTCGTGTTCACAGATTAGATGAGGTCTCAATCTGAATTACCCTCACTTTGAAAATTTACCTGTTGCACCGCCTAACTTGATGTGCACAAGTTAGTTCTTCATGGATAAGCATTTATGAGAGAAAATTAAATATCCTCTCACATATGCGATCTTATTTGTATCATTCAGTTGGCAACTGTATGTTTTTCATCGAATTATAGTCAATTTTTAGCAAAGATGAGTAAGCGATCGGAGAAGTTTATAGTCACCCATAGAATACTTCGCGTGCCTTATGTCGAGTAAAATCTCGACGTCCACGTATTTGGTGGAAGGAAGTGTCCCCCCAATCAAAATTGGCGTAGAAATTTGTATGCAGCGGAAGTTCTAGTATAAATGCATAAGATGACATATTCTTCGTGGTTCATTTCATGATTAAGATATCAATGTGTAAAAGAAGTCAAGATTGTCGCACAAAGAAGAAGAAATGCTTAGGAAATTCTTTCGCCGAAGTTCATTAACAATGCTCAAGGCCAACTAAACTAAATTAAAAATGCTCTGGCCGACGAAAACATTTTACACAGGTTTTTACTCTCGCTATTGCGAGCAACTTTTAAACGAACATTTTCCCGGCTTCATTTTCCAGGAGCCGCCCCCAGCAATGAAGAAGTGACCGACATAACAGTCGAAGAAGTTGGGAAAGAGGTCAAGAATCCCAAGAAGAGATAAGCGATTGGGCCGGATGAAATACCCTGTGAGTTCTGGAAAAATATGGGAGACATCGGGCATAGATGGCTCATGATTCTTATCTCCAAACTCATGAGAGGTGATCCAAAGCCCAATTAGTGGAGAGCCATCTTCTGTGACCGAACAATGTCTCCTAAGCTGAAAGAAAGGCTCTACACCGCACCGGCCCTCACATGCCGTTCACAATGCTGGAAAATGTACAAAAAGTATGAGGGCAAGTTGGCAGCAGCTGAGATGAAGATGCTTCGCATGGCAGCAGGAGCAACAAAGCTTGATCGAATTATAAGTTCCAGACTCCGAGGAAGCCTTCACGTCAAACAACCTATCTCGAAAAAATAAAAGCACGACCGACCCAGTTGGTATTGTCATGTTCAAAGGAGTGATCCTACGAAGCCGGTCAAAAAGGCAATGGCAATCAACGTTCTCTTTAAATCGCTTAAGAGAGGCAGGCCTAAAAACTCCTGGATCCTGGATAAGATTGGCCTAATCATTTCTTTGTAGATCCCTACGACACCATTGGGAAAGAAAAATCTCTTTTGAGCAAAGGCACAACCCTCCAAAGTGGAGGGCCATTGGATCACAGATTCGGGCTTCAGTTCATTTGAAAGCAGTTCTCCTTTTAAGCGGCTTATTAAAGTTAAATGAAATAAAATTAAATATAGCATTTATCAATTCAATGCTGTAAATCTCTGTCAAAAAAACACTCAAAAAAGTAGTGCATACTTAACTCAGTAAATCCATCCTCCTTACAGCAGCTTTGTTTTTATCACTGAATAATTTACATTTAATTTAATGAAAGTTAATAAAGTTTTATTTTACCTGGACATATTAAGTGAGTTGTTTTTTTTAGTGTCCTCCACTCAATTGAAACATTTTGATCAGTTTCAAGTGGATGCGTTGAAAATTCTTGTAAACTTTTCCGTGTGAAGCACGTTTGCAGCAGGACCTGAACTCATTCCATGCAGTTCGCGTCCTAAAATAATCTCCTATGAAATCGTCCATTAATCTATTAAAGGGGTCGTAAAATAAAAGAGAGCAAGAATTTACCCGCTTGCAATATGGCAAATACAGTAAGGTAAATTTAAATATGATCACTTAAAAATAAAATTATCTAATAAATTAAATTTCGTTATAAATCACCTGTGCTTGGTTATAATAACCAAGATGATTTTTATTTTTATAGACTATGTACAGTTTCATTAGATGTTCAATTATTATACATGTGCCATTTTCAGCAGCGATGGAGATAATAATTATGACAAATAAAGTGCGTCATACGAAACTTTCTCGCAACTAATGTTGCGTTTTTGAATCTCCTTAAACAAAAATGGGAACACATAGGCATACAATTTATTTCCCTTTTTCAGTTGGGAAAAAATCGATTATCTCAAAAGAAAAAAATATATTTATATATTAAGCGTTATGTGTGTGCGAAGATATTTTTTTGACACGAGTGGATAGACCCTACCGTTTAATGCCAATTTCTAAAAAAAAATCATTTGGCAGAAGCTTTTCACGATAGCTTTTACTCTTGAATGTTTGTAAGACTTTCAAAGGAGATGGGGCAGCAAATATAAACGTTCTGTATAGTAGTCCAACGCACTTAACCACAAAAACGGTTCGAACGTTTTTGATGTAATTTTGCATATAGAACAGACATAAGCTAATCGCCAAAATACAAAATTAGATATTAATCGTTAGAACTTTTTGCGGGAAATCGAATGTTATTTAAATTTACTTAAGTTATTTTATTTGAAATATTAAATTTTTACTCCGTTTATTAGTTGTTTTTAAAATACCGTTATTTGATATTTTTTAGAAAGATTTAATATGCTGTATTCTTGGCCATTTTTGAGAAAATCATTGATTACACTCTGTCCAACATAAATTGGCAGTACAGGGAAGATAGGGCTGTTTGCCTCTCATTCGCACTCTTTTGTTTTTCGTAAGGTGCTATTCTAACTAAAGCTCTTGCAGGGTTTCCGTACTAAGGATTTCAAATCAGCAAGAACCTGAAAGAATATTATGTTGGGTTACCATGCTTTTTTTTGGATTAAAATATTAATTTTAATTGTTTTATTTATAAAAAATTGTCTTCATGTTTTGATATCAGTTCTTTCAAAAAGAACACTCTTTCGCTGACAATGGGCATATTTAAAACCCTGTTTAATTTTTAAAACCATTTGCAAAGAAGACCTGCTAAGTTTAGGCAGAGTCGTAAGTTCGTTATTTCGATGCACAATTTGCGTGAAATCATCTACTGTTCTTTTAAATCAGTTTGGATTTTCATCTTTGGTGGCGAGTTGTGGCCTATTTTCGTTAAAAAGTCCATAAACTGTTCGTTTACCCACAGAAAAAATATCAGCTACTTGTTTCACAGCTACCTTTTTATTTTTCAAATGTTGATGAATGTTTTTTGTCTCGTCAAATATTTCTTTTTTTTTCGGCACTTAAGGAAAAATGGCACGCTACTGATTTTGAAAAAGCTTTCCCATAAGACGTGAACTGACAATTTATGTTGGACAGAGCATAGTAACTTTAAATTAGATTGCTGAAAATTATTTGTAAGGCATGGTACCTGCCATTTAAAATGTTAAAACGATTTTACTCTAAATACGGACTCAGAAGCAAATACGGCGAAACATTTCGCCACACGTCTTCTGAACAAACACACGGGATTGGCGCACCAATTTGTTTATTTCCTTATAGTCGCAATATTGAGTATACGTACGTACGTACGATTGCAATATATTTATCACAAGTTAATATACCTAGGTAGTAATACGAGAAAGTTAGAAATTTAATAAGGAAGACGAGATACAAGTACCAAAGGGTCTTGAGGATTAACTCATTTTTGGCTTGCCATGCGAAAATGTAAAGTCATAGTACGTGTGAGTTGTCTACGTTGATTATGTAACAATTTTTGAAAAAAAATAAAATAAATTTGATTATATTTGTTGGCATTTGTCAAACTAAATAATGAATACTCTAGTTCTTTCTAGTACGTTATTGAGCTGTGGTATAAGAAACCACAAAGCCTGGGCTATTTTTCTTATGAGAGTTCTCGCTACGTGAGTGCGCATAATTCTTAAGGAATCAAATAAGCGAAACACGTCAACATTACAATGCCAATGCTTGTCGGGAGTACAATAGCTAAATATAATGCTTTCGATAACACTTTTATCGAATGCATGGAATATACATTGCATTTGCCAACAAAATTGTTAAGGAAACAACATTATCGCATCTAGAATTTAGAACGTTTATTGCGTATTATTTGTTTGGATCGAAGTCAAATATTCAAACACTACATCAAAGCTAAGGAAACCGCAATGAAATGGTTCGGATGTCAGAAAGAATTCCAAAAAAGCGTCCCAGCCAAACCCTTTTCCCTGCCAGAAATGTTATATCAAGGTTTATCCGAAATGCTTTGATTCATACTATTTACATAAGAACCCATATTCTTAAAGTTATTAAAGCCGGAAAAGCTAAGTATACTTGGACGGCAGATTAATATCTGCGAAGGGACCACAGGTGCTATGTGTGTTTTTTGATGATATGCCTAGCTAGATTCCATTCTTCATGATATAATTTGTATTAAACTTGTGTCTTATTTTAATTCTTCGCACCTCTCTGTAAAATTAGCACTGTCTTTACTTAACTAAGAGAATCAAATCAGCTGTGCATTGTGGTGTGCCATAAGGCGCAATATTCAGTCCTTTATTATTCTCTTTGTTTATTAAAGTCTTACCACTTCTGATGATTAATTTCCTCTGGTTTAAGTGTTTAGTGGACGATGCGAGACGTGGATAGAATGAATGAGAACATCGCTTCAATGGTCGAATAGTCCTATGATGAAAGACTTTTCTTAAATCGTTCTCAAACGGAGTCCATCAACATTTAAAACATTTCTGGTGTCAAAAAAATCATCTTTCTTCAAGTGATCGCATGGTATGGTACTTTGCGGGGTCTAATACTGCTAAATTTAAATTTTATCGTTAAAGACTTTGATTGTATCTACCAATTATTATCTATGTAGGGTTGTAAGTTGTTCGCCAGCACAGATACCAAATCGCAAGTTAGGCGTGGCTTTTAAGTCAAGCGCAAGATTCGAATACAAAACATAGCCAATCTTGACAATAAGCCAATTTTTAAATTTTTAAGCCTGCTTTTGGGGGCAGCAAGGAGCAATCTGAAAAGGTTGGGTAGATGTAACTCTGTCATACGGGTATCAGGAGTAATAAAAGAGCTGGTATGGCTTCCTACAAGCCTTTGTTAGCCTACAACTTTCCACAATAGTGAAAGCATTGTAATTGGTTTCAGTCCTTCCAATGAGCATCTCAAACCCATTAAGTTTAGAAACTCGGGCCCTTGTAAGTTCTGTCTAGAAGATGAGCAAAAGTAATCACACAATTTGTGATTTTCCAGCTTTTGCCAGACCAGACGGGCTATCCTTAACAAGCACTTCCTCCACGAAGATGATCCCAATCATATTAAACCAGCCAACTTTCTTCACCTTGCTAAGGGCACTGGCAGGTTAAACATTTTAAGTTCTAACTAACAGTTCTGCGACAGCCTAGCTGATCTACCATGGACCACTAGGTGGAATGGCTTATTGTCATCGGATAACCCCTATCTAAAGACAATACAGTACTATCTATTGCATTGCCAAAACGCAACCTTAATATTCTAGGAAGCTATCTAAATTTGAAAATGAGCTCAAAATATTTCAACGACATCAGGATCCATGCAATCTCGAATAGATCAGTTGATATTTAAGACCTCTTTCTTTCCAATTTAAAAAAAAATTAAAGAACTTCATTGTTAAAATTTCCTAAAAAAATAGTGTACCTAATCGAAATCGTACTCAATGTACCACTGCTGTAAGTTCAGGACTGCACAACTCTACTTGTTCTTTGTTTTAGTACTGGCTTGCAACTAGCTACCCAGATTCACCTGGTTCATTTACGTTTTAGTGTTATTAAATTGAACGGGACGAAGGCTATAACAATAACAATGACGAAATGCATCCTCATGTATATCTACTGATAGAAAGCTTTACACAAATCGGCCGCATTTTCCAAATTGAGCGAACAAGGGTAATTGTTTGCTGCATAAGTACGAAGGTAAGGTATCTAGATTTTAAATTGTAATAGACGTTGTTAAAGGTGAAGTGGAAACGATAGATATAAAAGGACGATGAAAACATTTCAGTTAAGGCGATTACCTTGTTCGGTTCGTTATTAAAATAATGTGCGAATTGCACGAGACGAGAAAAGTTTTAACCAAATGATCCAACAAATTGCCATAGCAAACAGACTACGTAGAATATCCTTACGAGTAGATATTCCTACTTCACTTGATTGAATTGACGAACATAGTCTTTTATAAGGAGTGGATTACTTTTCAAATTGAATTTAAGAAGAATTTTGTGGTTGATTCTGCATAGCGAAGCATCGAATTTATGGAAAACTTATGAGCTATTTGAGTTGTTTTATTTTTTTTTTTTTATTTTTATGTTGGAGATTATTCTAGTGGTCTTGGAAATGATTAGACTGCATGAAAAGTGGTCATATGAATGACCATTTCTAATAGTTTTTGGGTTTCAAAATTTGGTCATCTTAACTTTAGAAAAAAAGGAACACTTATTTCGATGAAGTCATCATAGGAGGATGGGGCGGTACCTCTATGGTGGTTTTACCATGTACATAGTTATATTCCTAACTTCGAAAGAAACATAACGACCACGTTATGCAATCCAGTTTATTTTAGCTTGTATCGTATGAAGCCAACATTGCATTGAAAGTAGGTAGGAAGGGCATCTGTATCTAGCAGATCCTCCTTGTTTTACAAAGCTAAAGCAACACTATGCTGCCGTGTTGAGCAAAAAAGCCATATATCCAAATTTTCTTATAATTGACTATCCAATTTATATATCTAACTTGAACGCACACAGAATTGCATACATACAACCAGATGGATTATAACTACACACTAGAATACACAATTGGTAAGGATGTTCGAAAAAAGATCCTACGATCACGTGTCATTTCATTATGAGCCTCTACCTGATTCCTATACCTGATAATAATATGAGCACATAAAGAAATTTCATGTACCCTTAACTTGTAAAAACGCACATAATTAATGAAAAAAAATCCGAAAATGCTCTAATACTCTATTTTTCTGCGCTTTCAGAAATGCAAATTTTTGTCTGGATGTGCCTTAAATCAAAAAATAAATTCGACACATATCCGAAAATCTTATGTTTATTAAGCAAAAAGTCCTAAGTAACCAATTGTTAAGCAAAGAAGTCCTATAGGGTAGAGTCGCCAGTTACCGACCCCTTCCGGATTTTTTTTGCAAAAATGGTCATTTTTCCAGTGGCCGGCCCCTTGTTTCCTATTTCCAACCAGGTGGTGTCCCATTTTCGGCCACCGAGTAAATAAATGGCTTTATATTTGATTGTGCTCCGACTTAAGAACTTTAAAATCACCAAAACCCGCCGGCTGAAGGATATGGATTTTGTTTGGGGGAAGTGCATATAAAATCATGTTTTTGCTGCTTCAAGAGTATTTGTTAGTTGCTTAGTTCAAGGGATAAGACGCAAACATGGTCCAACAAAATCAGATGTCATGCAAATCGCATTAACAATAGTATGAAACGGGTGTCAAGAAAAAGGTCTAAATGTTAACCCCCAAAAACAACAATTGTTCCCTTCACCCGGAAAAGGAATCACATCATTCCGACCATATCACTGAACAACACTCCAATATCAGTCTCAACGGAAGTAAAATATCTCGGTATCACACTTGATAATGAGCTTTCTTGAAATGCTCATCTAGAACGCACACCAAATAAAGCGACTGCCATATTATGACTATGCTAAATGTTTACGTTAAAAAATAAAACATTGGATCTACCTAACCATTGAGTCTTACCAATCGTTACGTATTCTGTTCTAGTGTGCTGTTATCTGCCTAGAAAGCACTTCAAAGGAAACATGCATGCTAGTCTTTAGCATGCATAGGGATCACGGGTATCATGCGCTCCTGTCCATCCGCTGCTCTAGAGGAACTTCTTAAACTTAAGTATCTTAAATTAAAATTCATTGCCTCTTCAGATCATTGCTATAAGAAAGCGTGATGATAAAGGTGCGATCAGACGGTCATCCCACTTGTCATCCGGATGACATGCTGACGTCAGAAAACTTTTAGACGGGATTACCACTTTAGGATAAATTCTACGTCATAGTGACGTCAGGATGTCATCCGGATGATATGTTTGGATGACCGTCTGATCGCACCTTAACATCGTAACTGACTTCGCCACAGGTCACTGCGCCCTAAATGGGGAAAAGTTCTACAGATCTGTGTAGAGTCTGCTTTGAACAGTCAGAAACAGCAGAACATACCCTATGCGATTGTTCAAAAGAGGCGCAAATACTTCAATAAAGGACTCACCGAACCTCAGGATATTGTCAAATCATAAACCAAATCGTAAGGTTCATCAAAGGCCTAGGATTGTCGCCAGACCAAAACACTTATTGAACACTCATAGGGAGCACATTTGTTGTCCCTATCATGCATCTCATTTGCCCGAGTCATATTTAAGTCGCTTAATGTCGTCGCTTAAAACAAGATTTTTTATATGTTAAGATCAAAAGGTATGAAATCTTATAAATATTTGCTTTTATGCTAAGTTTTACACATTTAAAAGCTAATTTGAATATAAAATAATATATTTTATAAGAAAAATAACATTTGAACAGTTTCCCCCAACATTTTCTTAGAAAACACAAATTCCGACAGGAGTTGGCAGTAAGTTCATCCAAAAACCCTTCCCGATACATCGCGAGGCAAATGAGTTGATTTATCGAGAGCGACTAAGCAAAGGCAACAGGGATTTTGGAAGATTAAGAGAGAAGTTTAATGGAACTATACAAGAAAAAAAACTCGGAAAGAGAAACATATACTAAGATTTCACTAGTTACAATGACTTTTCTGAGAGGCTACTCTACCTAGCACACGAAATTGTATAGATATAGGACTTTTTTGCTTAACAAAAGGACGATAAGAACTCTTGATTCGTTTGGGTGCAAAGTTAAAGAAAAGAGACGCCCCCTAAATGGAAGTAAACAATATTTTATTTTTTCCTGTGTTTGTTCTTAAAAGCCAACCCTAATGTAAAAAATCATAATCTTAGGACTTTTAGGAGCTGAATTAAGGAAAATGGGCGGCTACCACTCCACTTGGATGGAAAATCACAAATGTTTTCCCTAGGGTTTCTTCGCAAATCTTATTACTGTGCCCAATTTCAAGGTTCTACTATGATTGGAAGTTCTCAATAGTTTTGATGATCTGTCAGTAAGTCAGTAAGTCAGTGAATCACTATTTTTGCTAATTTTGGGGGCTTATAACTCAAGAACCACTCATGTTAAACAGTTGAAATTTGGTATGGAGCCTCCTGCTGTACGTCCCAATAAATCCTGAATTTTATGTCTCTAGCTTTGTTGTAAGTGAAGTTGAAGGGGGGGGGGGGGAGGGGGGGTTAACATGGCCCGATTTGGTTCGTGTAAATATGGGTGTAGTGCCAAAGTTGATAAAGAACTTGCCCCTTAACGTTTTCCTTGACTGCAGTTGACGTTTACAAGATATAAAATGCAATCTTTTCTATCAAACGCAAGTCTGGCAGATCAGAAGACATTCATTTTGAATTTATTTGGCATTTGGCTGTGCTAATCCCAATACTAAATAAAAACTTCTCTGGCACTTCGAACAAATTAATCATTTTAATTGTGAAGTTAACTTGAGATTTTTAAATAAATTCAATTAAATAAAATAAAATGTATGCATCGCTACGCGCCATAAAACAGACTCCTTTGAGTTAAGAGTTTGTTTGGCCACACCACCATTGCAGTGGTTTTCAATTAGTTTTCCTTTGAACTTCTTAACTACTTCGATTTTTCTACTTTAGTTATTAGTGACAATTTTTCCTAGATGCTGGCGAATACAGATCCTAGTTTGTTTGTTGATATCTTGTATTTTGTGTTTCCATATTAACTCCAAGGCTTCAAGTAAAAGTGCTTCAGATGAGACGCAGCCAGACTGTATATTTTTAATGGCCCGCGACTCATCTGAATCAGTTCATGTCATCTTATATGCGACTTTAAAGTCGATGTGTCATGATTACGACTTTAAATTTGTTGGCATTCTTCATAATATTTTTGAGTGTTATATGTGTCAATTAATGTTTTGTACAGAGGCTTGAGACATTCATATGTGCTTTGTGATTTGGTCCATGGGATCTACCATAACATTACCTACGTATATTTATAGAGCTCTGCTCCTAGTCTATCAAAGGCGGCAGCTTGGTTCTTTTTTAGCTTTGTTATAGCTAAGCTCTTCTATAAAAAGCGGTGAGAGTGGTAAACTGGTTGACTGGACGTTGACCATCATTTTGCGCTCCCAGACGCCCGTTTAGTAGCTGATGGAAATGATTATGATTCGAATCGGTGCCTTTAAATTTGACTTCGCCATTCAATCGCAGTTTTGAATGGAGTAATAATTTTTCGTAAAGCAGATAGTTGAATTTAAAAAAATCAATTCTTTCTTTTTAAATGCATTAAATGAATACAATAAAAGTCAATAAAAGAATTGGTTAAGATCTTTAAAGCCAGTGAATGCATTCTTAGTTAGTCAAAATTTCTTAAGTCTTTTAAGTCATTGAAATACGTGACAGCATTTAAATGGTTCAAGTAATACGAAGCTTTTAAGGGCTTAAAATACATTTTCTGAATCCAAAAACTTTAAAATACTGTGAATGCGTGCAAATCATTTAAAATCAATGCATTCTGCTTGCGAAAACCGTACCCTTCATTCCCATGGCGTAGAAATCTAGCCCCACGAATGCCAAGGACTTAAAACCCATAAATTGATTGACTTGCAATTTTTTGAAAAACCGTGAAACAAGTTCCTTTGTAGTTTCATCAAAGCTAGGGTACTGACAATTGCAGAAGGGTCCTGTATCAATGTTCTCAAAATTACGTAATGAACAGTGAAGGTGTATCATAGAGACGTTTTAGACACTATCTACCCAAAAATAAGGCAGATCAAATCGTAATCCCCAAATCAAAAACTAAAATAAAATTTGATTTTCATGTAAAAAGAAAACAAAGTTGTTGTTGCCAGTTCAGAGTTCTCGTTTTTTTTTACTATAAAAAATAAAGTGCACGACTGCGTCATACGAAACTTTCTCGGTACGTGCGATGCGTTTTTGAATCGCAAAATGAATGGTGACAAATTTATTTAAATCAATTTTTAGGTTTAGAAAAATTAGATTTTCTTAAAAACGGCGCCTGCGATTTTGATGTAATTCCGCACATTACACACCTTTAACATAATTGTTCGAAATACGAAAAATTATTAAAATCATTTTAGCCGTTTTTGAGAAAACGAATTTAATTTAAATTTAAGAAAATCGTTATATGAAAAAAAATTTTAAAAAAATTATTTCAAAAATCAAAGTTGCATACTTTATACTGTAAAAAAGTTATTAAAATTTTTTAAAATTCCCTTTGTTAGTTTTTGAGATATTGCCGATTTTAAAAATTACAGTTAATCGATTTTTTTTTTCCAAAAACTGAGTATGCAGAATTTTTCACCCTATCACAAATATCGTTAGTACAAAAAACGACGGAATTCCTTGAAACCACTTTCGAAAAAATTAGTCATAAGTGATTTTCACAAAAAAACTTGTATGGCAGGTACCGTTATTTCAAAAGATAAAGCAAAAACTAAAAAGATGCCTCGAGATGTAACCCCAAGAATCTTATATACGAACTTTGAAGCAAATCCGTTGAACCGTCTCGCCATACGTTGCCCGGACAGACAGACAGACAGACAGACAGACCGTCGGACGGCATTGATGGACCCACTTTTTTGGACTTCTCTATAGTCGTAATATCATCCCACATACTTAGTTTGAGTTTCAATCCTTGAAAACTACTCAAATTATAAACCTGTTCGTGGGAACTATATAAAGTCGAACCAACTGTAGACACAAATACAATCCCGATTGTCTAAAGCCCTTATGCATTTAGTATAGAGTCGCTATAGCACTTTTTCAACCTTGGAAACATTTTATTGTGGCAGAAATAGACGAGTCTTATGTTTCCATTCATCACATTTGAGAATGTTTAATGTAAAACTGGAATTGCGTTTGAGTCCTCTCCTCAACATGTTTTAACAGAAATAATATTCATCTGACAGTGGAATGGCAACATTCAGCTTTAGCTTTTAGCTTTAAAATAGCGAGAAATTTGGATCAATTTAAAATCGTTTGTTTGCGTATGTCTGGCTTGCACCCGGCCGCAATAGTCATGTATCCCTGAATGCAAATTAAATTGGCAATATTCATGCTGCTAGCCAATATATTGAATCTTTTGAATTGAATTGAATTTTCTAAGAAAGAAACACATTTTTTTAGAGATTTTGATTTTTTTTCAGCTTCTTTTTTAATATTTACGACGATATTACGATCACAGATGGTTACAGTCAAAAAGGAGAGATCATGACTATCTGCTTTTTTACTGGTCCCTCTGTGGTACTCGCCTGTTCTACCTTATCAAATTTCGTCAGTTCGTCAGGATCAATATAATATGTGTTAAGGACTTTGTATGTCACTAAACAGCTTTTCAAAAAAGTTTGCAAAGTCGTGTAAGCCATCAAAAAAAATCCATTGTTTTTGTCTTTATATATAACAGCGATTTTCTCGTCGTATTCATTAACTGCGCCGTAGGACCCTAGAAATTCTGGTGCCGCACGTCACTGGTAATGAACTAGCCAAGCTTTTTCAATAAGGCCAAGCGCTACTACAGTCTTGAGGATGCGGTAATGTCGCACTCCTGGAATCTGCGTCTTCTAAAGATATTAATGAACTTTTTGTTACTTTTTACAGCTTCCCGATAATTTTCAATTTTTCCAAATCCTTCCTAAAGCATAAACTTCAATACGTCTTATGCACTTGCATCACACTGTCCCATTCCTGCCCACTCTTCCCTATATTTAAAAGTAAATATTTGCAACTTCTTCTGAGTGGCACTCGTTTAAAATCCTGCTTCATCAAATTCAAACATAAACCAAACACTTCCTGATTTTTGGAAAAAAAAACAACAAACAAAAGAGCTCTGCTTTAACACGATAATTTATATTCTCTGTATCTCCATGTTAATAAGCGCGACAGAATTTGCCTTGGCAATTCCCTTAACGCCAACAGTGGATAATTAAAGTTTTCTCTTGGCGACAAAAGAAATCTTCTTTATCCGATTTTCTCCTTATTAACTACAAATATCGCAAGCAATAGAAACTTTTCAATCCAATAAAAACGAAAAGAAACATCGCACAAAAGGACAACGTCGACGACGACGATGAGCACGACTGTGTAAGTGTTTTACCACGCCCGACCCTTCCATGCCGCCAACGTATATTCGGTAATGAGCTGTCCTTAATTAGAGCAATCTGATACTCGACCCAATTTAACTTCTCGAACTTTGTGTGAGAGGTTTTTGTGTGTTTTTTTTTTTTTACGGGAGGATCTAATTTTTTCGTCCTCCTGGACCAAGCGATACATTAACTCAAACATTAATGATGGAAGTTGTTAATAAGGTTCAGTCGATAGTAGCAATGTCGTGGGCACACATTTACATTCACTCCATCGACATTCGGGTTGAGTTCCTTGAAAGACAAACTTTTGCTCTTTTGCGTTGGTCCTTCATTTTATATATAGAATCCATTACTATCAACTGCAGTAGTTTTGTGGGTCATTCAGATAAGATACGTTCTCGGGGCACATTGTTGAACTTTTCAGCTGATACAATGAATTATACATTCGAGTGGGATGTATAATATGTATCTTCAATTGAGAATGATTTCCTTGGTCCTTGCAAATGACAATACTCTGTCGTACACACATCCACCTATTCTTTGAACTGTTTGCATTGAAGAAACTCCCAGGCCTGCTGGAGGGTGTTAATTCAATTCAATTCCTTGGCATTCATGTATGTATGGATCCCATTCGGGTATAAATGAATATCCTGGCAAATGATGCCGACATTGTTAATTATGTGAAACGAGCATTGGCATGCCATTAACAGAAGTGCGCTGGTATGAGTCACAAAAAAAAAATAAAAAATAAAAACATACAGCAACAAAAAAAAAACGCAATTACGCTGAGAGAATATTAAAACATGATATTTGCATATAAATTAAAAGTAAATAAAGGTGTGCTGCGGCATCCGGGAAATATATATTCGTATACGGCGGATTGGATACGCTACGCACTACTCTGCTGGGTGTTTTGGGTTCAGATGCTCGCGCGCTTCTACCACGTGAAATTATTCAATTTGCCATAGGTGCGCGTTCTGGCAAAACATCATGCGTATCAATGTGTGCTTTTGGATGTGTGTGTGCGCGCTTCAGTGCGGCACAACCACCAAAAGGATAATGACATGATTAACATTAAATTTGCTTCGTGCAAATACTATGAATGAATAGAGCGAGTGACGGTTCAAACGAAGTAATTAACGAAACTAAACAATGTCAAATGTGACACGAAATGTCCTTGGGAAGATCTATTGAGGATTGACGGCTTCATTTTTTTTTATTTTTTTTATTTCGCCTTTCCATTAGGGATTAGCAAAAAATTTATTATGTAGCAAAGGCGTCATCAGGATACTATATCGAATTCCATTTCTATGGGGAATGCAAATTGAGGATGACCTTTAACAAAGGTTTTTTTTCCACAACTAATGGATGGATAGATAAAGAAAGGGTAATTTGTCATCAAGGATACTCTAGGTAAGGATATGTTGAAGTGTAGATTATCGGCATGTGTTTGATATGACCTTGATGTGCGTGCGAGTTAGATAATGTGCTCCCGAGAGATGGGAATTACGTTGGTTGAATTTGACTAGGTAAAGTTTTTTTTTTTAACTTCTGAAAAGAGGCATTTGAGACTCTGGTCATGGAAAGATAGATTTGCCTGTGATTTAATTTTTTTTTTACTAGAATAACGCTTGCTAGGGTTCAATTAATAATTATTTGAGAAATTCAATTCAATGATTAACCAAAAAAAAAGTAAATTGCGACAAACTGCTGGACACGCGATCAGAATCCAGAAAGGCAGGGTGAGTTTGAGTACTCAGTAATGCTGGGCATACATGGGACAACCGCGATCTGTACTGGACGCCATCCACGGTTACCAACTCTTTTGCCAAGATGTATTTGTGACAACGTAGACTTTATATAAGAGAATCCCTTCTAACTAAAATATATTAAATGTATCTTTTACTGACTTTTGTATATCAAAATAAATAAAACTTTAAAAATTGTCATACAGTGGTTTCCTTCGACAACCTCACCATTGAAACCAGATTCTGAGCATCAGATTTCGATGGAGGTTTCAGGAGTTTTTGCGAGACCTCAGATTTCAATGCGGTGTGAAAAGGGTATTAGCTTAGGTTAGGTAAGACCTAATGCGCCCTTTGCTATTTTGTTCTTTATACATTTAATGCTGTCGAACTCTTTATCACTGACGGCCTGGAGAAATTTTAGCTAAGCCCGCAGCCCGGAGATTAGAGAAAATTCCCGGAGTCTCAGGGCCAAAATACCCCTGTTGGTAACCCTAACGCCATCTACGTTTTCTACCGCTGAATCCATGGATGCGTCCGAAGACTATTCGTAGCTAACAATTCCGACTTGCAGACAAAACAACTAGTGTTAAGTATGGCACGTTTTCTGTATGAAGTTGATAGCGCTTTCAGCTGAGGAATTTATTATTTCATCCCAAGTGAACATAATTGTTCCATGAAGAATATCGCCAGTTTAGGAACGTATTCTTCTTATTGAAGACAGAATTGTTACTATTTTCGTTTTTATTAAAGTGACATCTTAAAGCCTTGTGATCTTAGTAGGCTACCAAGTTTTTGATTTGCTTAAGAGCTGTAGGACCGACTTGCCTTAAGCCTAGGCTGTTCAGTTCACAATAGTGAAATAAGGCCATACATAAACATCAACAATTGGCATTATTTCAAATTGGTAAAGTGAAATATGAACAATATGGGAGTGCCGTGAAATAATGCCGGCGAAAAAACATCGAATTCTAAAATTCGTATGAACCCTCATGCCATTTTTTATGCATTCATGTAATTCAAAGCTGCAAACTTTGGTTTAATTGATAGTTTTATAAAAATTAAAAACCGCCCAAAACTATTCATAAATTACTAATTTTCAGGGGTTCACATCTGAAAACAAATAGGATATTTAAAGTGAAATAAGGCTGACTCAGCTCCCAGACAACTCAAAGAGGAATATTATATAGCTAGCACGACTTTCCACTTTGTAATGTTGTCAAATCTGCCCTCGCCGTAAAATACATTTCGAATGCTCCAAACATTTAATAGCTAAATAAACTTATGAGTTGTGGGAACATAACAATTAGCACAGGTATACAATTGACCTGTACAGTTTCAGAGATCTCGTCATTAATAGTCCACACCCTCATGTCCAGAAAAATGTTAAGTAAAATGAACTGTGTTCGCCTTATTGGAGATTATAGAATAGTTTTCTGAGAGTGTCTATACTCATCGGCTTACTTATTTACAGTCCGGGGTAGACCGGGGTAGACCTGGGCCTCAACGAACAAGCGTCTCCAGCCAGCATGAACCTTGGCTAGCTGTCTCCAGTTTGGCACACTAAGTTGGTCAAGGTCCTCTTCCAATTGCGTGCGCCCCCTGAGCCGCGGTCTTGCTCTACTGCGCGGTCCCTCGGGTGTGGATTACAGGATCTTCCGGGCCGGAGCATTCACGTTCATTCGCTCAACATGACCCAGCCACCTCAGTCGTTGGACCATCACTCTTCTGGCTTAGTCGATGTCTCCGTACAGCCCGTAAAGTTTGTAGTTGTATCCCCTTCTGCATTCATCGTCTATGCCGACGGGACTAAAAATTACTCAGAATACTCATCGGCATAGCCAATTGCTTAACTATTGTAGGATGAATTGCTTAACTTGTAAAAAAAATCAGAAATCATTCTCAAGCATTGAGGCCATTGCATCTGATATGGAGTCATAGCCAGTATCAACATGCATGGCAAGAAAGAAAAGCGTAGAGTAGAGAAAAACCTTTTTGCATCCGAAGGGCCTTTTTAGTATTCGTATTGACACGGGTGCAAAGGTAAACTATTAACTAAGCAATTATTAAAGATGAAGATGAAGGCCAATAAAAATCCCTTATTTGCAAATAAAATAATGTCAGTAATGTAAAGGAAAATTTAATTTAGACAGTTGAGTTGAGCATTGCCCGGCTTGGGGACAAACACGAAATTGACCTCCTTTATATTATGGAATTAACTTAATATTCAGTATATTAAGTGCATTCCTAAACAATTAGAATGCTATCTGGAATGGGCTTCATGGATAAGTGCTACAGCAGGCATTTTTTTCAAGTTTCTCGGAATATTTCGTCTTCCCAACTCTTAGTTGTAAAATGTTAATATTTCTCCGACGTTCGCTTGTCAAACGTCGATTCGGACCCACGCGCTAAGGGTCCTCTAGAGCAAGCACTTTGATGCAATCAGCCCGAAGATATCAAATCAATTATTTTGTCAAACTGAAGTCGCAGCGGTATTTTAACCCTAAGTACCCTGATTTTTTTTGAGCTATAAAACAGACAGACTTAGTGTTTCTAAACAACTGTTGTTCTACGACTTTGCAATTTCGCAAACGTTTTTTTTCGAAGTTGTGACACCTTACTGAACATACTTCAGTCAAATAATTCGGTTAGAAGTGCGCAAACGGTGGCGCTTGTATCAAGAAATATTTTTAAAGTGGCAGGGAGAAGTTTAACAAAATTCGTTTAAGAAAGTTTTAATTATTTTTGGTTGCTTCCTGGCGGTGCCAGTGGGAAATTAAGGGTTAAAATGATTCTTAATTTTCAGAAAATAAATCTAAAGCATTATCCATATCAAAGCAATGTAAAGGCGGAGAACTTTAAATTGAAATAAAAATACAAAATGTATCAGTTAAATTACTGGCAAAAATGTTTGCATATGATTTCGGGGGGGCATTTCCATTTGTCGCGTAGGTACGTGCAAAATTTCTCATCATGTGAATTGTTTAGTACCATAAAATGCACGCAATGCCCGATGAGTTCTTAGAATTGCTCCATGATTTTCAATTTAAAAAAAATAAGCGTAAACGGCCCATACATGACCCAAGTCCTAGCTTCTCCAACCACACGGACTTCAACTAAACATGAACTTAAATCGTAAGAATTTATGAACCTATATTTGTAAATGTCTGAACGGGGATGGATGATACGAGTAGATTATTGGTCTACTTTGGTCTTTAAATAAGACGTATAGCAATTCGCTTGGATTTTACCCGCGATTGTATATTAAATACTGCACTCTGTGAAAAACGACGTTGTAGTAACCGTCTGTGTATCTTTATAGACTATTCAAACCCTCCTCCCACGTCCTAAAGTGACATATACTAATCCGAGGAGTGCCAACATTACAATGTCAAATTTTGATTTTGGTTTGAGGGGGCAGTTCAAAAGGCAGTCCCTTACCCCTCCTCTCTCTTCAATAAAACTTAAATGTTTGACATATCTATAAAGAGAAACATGTCCTTAAAATAGGTTAAATGGTTTTAGAGTTATGAAATGACGGACAGACGGATGTTGCATTTTAGGTAGTAGTATGAAAAATTATTGAATCGTGACTAACGAATAGCCGAGAAATTTCATTAAAATTTCTGCATAAAATTCGCACTTTTTGCCCTTTAAAAGACTCAACAGTTATACATTCAGCAAATATAGCTTTTTAGTTATGCAATTTTTAATTTAAAAAAAAAATTGCTTTGTGACAGGTCCTAACTCAGCAAATTGTTGACCAAAACCGTGAATTATACATTCAAGTCGAGTCACTTTTTTGACTTTCTTCATTCGGGAACTCATTTATTTTTCATCTCGCATCCGCAACCGAAAGAAAAAGGGAATGATTAGCAAGTAACGTCCATATAGTATTCAATGTTCATCTCAGGTCTGAGGGATTACATCACTTGACGTGGGTACCACAACAACAAACTCATTGTAAACATATCCTTCACACAGAAGGACAAATAACCAAACAAATACGGTGGAACGAAAAGAAAAGAAATCATCGAAACTATAAGGGAGACAACGGAATCGCACCCAGTTGCTCGTAGATGCTGGGTAGTGTTTTGTTGTCTGTTGTACTTTAAATCTGTTTTGTGTCCTTGTACATAAAAGAAGCCATAAAGAAATGTAAAAATTGACATATAAGGTAAAATTCCATGTTTGTCGATGCATCAGCTTAACAGCTTCGTAGAATATCTCTCTCTCTCTCAAACTTGAACCAAAAACTTTATAAGTTTTGTTCAAAAACCGGTCAACGTCAATCCCCTGTTCTTCGATAATGATATCATTTTTAACGAACCAAGACTACAAAAAAAACACAAATCTTTCACCAAGCCAATGCCAAACCCTTGCAGTTGTTACGAAATAAAAATGCAAAGATACCTACCTACGCAATGGATGTAAATTCACGAGTCCTTTGACATTTTCTTTCGTTTCGCTTTGTGTTTCTACCTCATTCTCAACAACAGTCTTGTATGATAAAAGTCGTCCTTATTGTCATTGGCATTGTTCGAATGCCATACAAAAACCTTCTCCAGGGAGAGACCTGGGGAACTTTCTAAAGAATACTCGAGCTCCATTATCATTTCGTTTATTTCATCCTTCGAATGTGTATGCGACGGAAGTGTGTTTGATTGTTAGCGGGTAAAAGTTAAACACTTTTTGGATTCTTTTTGCTCCAAAAAAAGCCCCCAATTGCTTTAGGTAAATGAAAGGTTTTCTAGGGACATTCTTGCGTGTTACCTGAAAGAACACATAAGCTTACGATATGAACAGTTGTTGCTGTTGCTGTTGGAAATATAAAAGCCCCCAGGTGAACAATAAAAGTTATGAACGACGAACAAGGTATACTAAAATCTCTGCTGACTTTAAAATCATTAATTTTATTTGATGCCGATCATTTAAGGAGATTCTTCTGCTATCTTTATCTAATGTCCTGAATGGATATTTATTTGCAATTATGTAGAAGTTTGAACAATAACTCACAAGACTTTGATATTGGCTCCATCTTAGAACGCGACGCCTGGGAAAGACATGTTGCAGTAAGGACAACTGTCAGAACAACTCTTGCTTGCTCTTCTTACGTTGGTTAATCCACAGACGTGGAAAGTCGACCTTTAATGAGCTTATGAAAATCTGATCGTTATAGCCTACTTAGGCTGAAGAATGAAGAAACATTCGATTACTTGCTTGGGTTGATTGAAAATGCAATTGCTAAACAGGATACTAAGTACCTAAAAAGTATAACTTCTGGTGAAGGATTATTTATATCACTACGTTAAGTAAAAATAATATTTATTTCAAAAAACTTAAAAATACCTTCTTTGGTAAAAAAAATTCAAATAAACTCATACATAAATCCACTGGTTCAAATGGTATTTCCCCTAGAGGTGTTCTTAGACGCTGGCAAAACCACTGCGTAAGCTTTTCTATCTGTCCTATTCTTCAGGGCTCTTTCCGAGAAGGTGGAAAACAGCATTTGTCCAGGCCGTCCCAAAATCGAAAATCGAGGCGAATCTTCCACTCCCTCCTCCTACCGACCAATAGCACTAACGTCTCTTCTTTCCAAGGTCATGGAAACGCTGATAAACCGTCAGCTTGTGAAATATCTCGAATCCCGAAAACTGCTTAATGACCGGCAGTACGGTTTTCGCAGCAACAGGTCTAATGGTGATTTGATGACATATCTAACCGAAAAGTGGAACCAATCTATTCACCATGGTGATGAAAGCAAGGTCGTTGCGCTTGATATTTCAAAGGCATTTGCCAGAGTTTGGAATCAAGCTCTCTTGTCGAAAATGCGTGCATTTGGGATCGATGTTACCGTTCTTCAATGGATTAGAAATACCCTTTCGGACCGTTTAATTCAAGTCGTTTTGGACGGTTTCAAGTCTGCAACTTACCACATAAATGCTGGTGTCCCTCAAGGCTCCGTTTTGTCTCCGATTCTCTTTCTCATTTTTATAAATTATCTCCTCTCTATTACTTCTAATCCTATTCATTCCTTCGCCGATGACAGTACCAGCTTTACATATTCGTTTCCTGGGAAACGCCCCTCATCTTCGGGCTTTGAACTGGAACGGCAACGTATGTTAAGCTCATTGAATTCCGATCTTGACAACATACGTAAATGGGGTAAAACCAACAGAGTGGAATTTAATGCTCCCAAAACGCAATGCTGTCTGCTGTCATTGAAGCGAATTCTCTGCCATTATCTATGGATAGCACTTGCATCGCCGGAACCGAAAGACTTTCCAACCTCGGTATGTGTTAACGACAGACTTCGTTGGAATGATCACATATTCGATGTCGCCAAGAACGCTGCGTCTAGGCGTTCTCAAGCGATGCACGAAATATTTCACCCCTTCTGATCTGGCTACAATATAAGGCGTTCATTCACCCCAAACTTGAGTATAACGCGTATAGCTGGTTCGGTGCTTCAATTACATATTTGAAGCTACTTGACAGGATTCAAAAAGGTGCGGTAAAACTTATTGGCGATCGAGACATCACGAAATCACTATAGTCTCGTAGTCATCGTCGTAGTGTGTCCTGCCTGTCATTGTTTTATCGGTATTTCCACCACAAGTGCTCAAATGAAATAGCCAGTTGGATTCCACCCCTACAACAGTTCAACCGCTATACTCGCCATGCTAGGAATGCACATCAGTGCATCACCCTTAAGCCTGTATTCGGACGGACAGTGAAATAAAAGGATTCGTTTCTTAACCGTACAATACGAATGTGGAAGGCTCTACCACGCTCTCTCTTTCCTGCACATTATAGTTTACAGACATTAAAAACCATCGCGCATCGGTATCCCCTTTTTCCTAATCATTCACTTCCCTAATGCCCGCACTGCGTTACTTCATTATAAGGGTATCCAAAGTCTCTTTAGTGCGCGTTTATATAAAAACAAATAAATAAATAATTCCAAAAAGTATATCTTAAATAGAATGCAAAAATTTTCATAATTTGAATTTGAATAGCTTCTGAACTCATGTTTTTGACCAGCGTAGTTAGAATTAATTGCTCCTGCTGATGATGCAGTTGATGCATGGGCTTCATTTTCCTCCTCTTCTTCCATTATATTCATGGTATTTATCATCTGCATTCTGAATGCTCTTTTGAATGTTTTTAATAATCAGCACGAATACTCTTAGAAAACAAGCTTCATCTTGTGGCTTATCTCTAGCAATTGACTGCAAAACCCAATCCTTCGACCCTATACCATTTCTGATATCGAAACCTTAGACCTTTTGCATGCCACAGGGCCCTTTTTGACAATACTTTTAGTTGATTGTGTTTCGCTCAGACTAGTCGGAGAATCAACTAGCGATATTTCGTCTGCATTCTCTTCAACATCCGGGCTACATAAACTGCTTCCAGTACAGTTTTCCATGCGATCCTGATGGCTTGCTTCGTTCATCTCTCAATTGTCTTGGAATTGCGCAGAGTCGTCCGTTTATTTTTACATTCGAAAACTACACAAATTTCATACGTAAATAAATAATAATAAAAAAAATTTAGAGGTATTTAGCAACTGGAGAAACGTTCAAGATCCTATCCAACGTACTGTGTGAACGGCTCAAACCCATTTGCAACACACTAATCGGCACGTACCAGTGTCGCTTCCGGCCTGGTAGATCAATTGTAGACCAAATCTTCACACAAAGGCAAATCCTGGAAAAGACCAACGAATTTCAAGTCGAGACACACCATCTCTTCATCGACTTTAAAGCCGCATATGACAGCATTCATCGTCAGGAGCTTTTTGTGGCGATGGCCGAATTCGGGAACCCGTCAAAACTGATCCAGATGTGTCGCATGACACTAGATAACACGCGATGCAATGTGCAGTTTGGTAGCAGCTCATCTGAACTCATTAAAACATGCACCGGATTTCGGCAAGGAAATGCGCTGTAGTGTGATTTCTTCAATCTTTTTTTTGAGCAGATAGTGCGCAAGGCAGGTGTCAACACGGAAGGCACTATCTTCAACAGATCAGTCCAACTGCTGGGGTATGCGGACGATGTAGATATCATCGGTCGACCCCAGCGTGCCGTGATAGAGGCTTTCACGGCTATTGAAGAACAGGCGAAACTAGTTGGCCTTGAAGTGAATGAGGACAAGACTAAATATATACTATCAACAAACAAACAATCATCTGTCCACCGACTAGGACAAAATGTCACTGTTGATAGCAGCAACTTGGAGGTAGTTAAGGAGTTCATCCACCTCGGGGTAAACATCAACTCCACAAATGACATCTTAGTTGAGATCCGTTGAAGAATTACCCTAGGAAACCGCTGCTACTTCGGTTTGGCAAAACAAATGGGTTCAAAACTCCTAACTCGAAGGACAAAGGGCGAATGGAGGAGAAGATACAACCGCGAAGTCTATGAGCTGTACCAAGTTGTGGATGTGGTCCGAAAAGCCAAAACTCGTCGATTACATTGGCTCGGTCACATCGAGCGAATGGACAACAACGCTCCAGCCAAGACGATCTTCGAATCCCAGGCCCCAGGTTCGAGACGACAAGGAAGACCGAACCTCCGTTTTAAAGACCAAGCCATCGCGGATGCCAGAGCGCTTGGTCTGGACAACTGGAAGCAGCGTGCTCGGGATCGCAGAGGATGGAAGGCTGCCGTATCTCAGGCAGGGACTCTTCACGGGTCGGGAGCCCGTTAAATAAGTTAGTGAAGTAAATAGAAACGTTCAATTCGCTTCCATATCATTTTCGCTGTGGTCTACAATTCAAAAAATTGTCATGGAAACTTGCAAAGCACTATCATCCGTTTATTTGACAAACCCGATGTAGAGAAATTGACTTCTATTGCGGATGTATTTTACAAGATGTGGAATTTTCCTAATTCCTTAGGAGCTATAGATGGAAAGCACATAAGAATACTGTGCGCTCCAGGTGCCGGATCAGATGATTATAACTACAAGAAATTCCATTCTGCACGCGGGCGTTGATTTGTGTTGATGTTATTGACTTTGGAAGAAATTGCGATAGTGGTGTATTTAAGCATTCAAATTTTTGGAAAAGACTCATTAATATGGAATTGAATTTGCCAGATAAGCAAAAACTATGTACTGAAAGCCAGGAATATTTCCTATCCGCTTCTTACAAATGTATTGCGACCTTTCGCACGAAAAAAATTGACAAAGGAAACAAGAATCTGCAACTATCGTTTATCATTTTACTGTCGCCAAATAAAGTGCAAATTATTACATTAGCTGCCTGTACTTTGCATAATATGGTTCGACAATGCGAAAATTAGCTTGAGAAAATACATGTTGAGCGAGAAGCTATGGAGGACATAGTCCAAGAAGAAAACAGTGAAAATAATCAGAATGGAATAGAATCCCATCCTATTTGAATGGTCTTTATCTTTGTAATTGTATATTGGGCTCCTAGCTTCGTTTAAATATATTAACTTCTCTGCGTCTCCGTCCATTGTGCACGAAACCTTTTGACTGCTCCGGTGTGTGTTCAGCTTTAATTAGCTTTCGAAACATAATGATTAAGTCATTAACTTACTTCCGAACCTGCCTGAGACATGGCAGCCAACTATCCTATGCGATCTCAAGAGCACTTGTTCAAGGTATCTAGACCAAGAGCTCTGACCGCCGCCTGTTGGTTGTTCTTAAAAACGGAGGCTCAGTCTTCCTTCTGGTCTCGATCCTGGGGACGACAAGGATGGTCGAAGTTGGCCTTTTTGACTACATCCGCATAGAGTTCATTGGTTGTATCTTCTCCTCTGGGACGAAATATGCTTCAAAAAATTATTCTTTCGAATGAGCTCCATCTTAACTCTCCTTTCTGCATTTACTGCAGCACTCGGTGCCACTGTTATTCTCAGTCGAGTCGGATGTTGGAAACTGTCTGAACCGTATGATGTTATTAGTAAAGTTAATGATTACCCCCAATGGCCCAAAGGTACATTGGACTACTAAGCGAATGGTCGCGGGTTCAAATCAGAGCAGTAAAACCTAAAAGTTGCTGTCATAAACTGCTATGTTTTGTCCTAGGCGGTGAACAGATTTTTGCCTGTTTGATGTTAGCATATTTAGCGTCTTCTACTTTTCTACTTCAAGGGTAACTAGTTTCCTCCGTTCCTCACTAGCTATGCTGGTTTAAAGTCGATAAAAAGATGGTATGTCATGACTTAATGTGTGTAGATTTAGTCTCGGTTCGATCTGTGGGGCCGGAATCCACACTGGTTCGTGCCGATAAGTGTGTTGGAGAAGAGTTTGAGACATTCCCACAATTCGTTGGATACGGTTTTGTATGCGACCTTAACCAACGATATACCTTTACACTTCTTCAAAGACAAAGAATCGCTTTTCAAAAATTCTTTCCTCCACCCAAACTTGGTTGATGGGTTGGTGCATGCGCCTTATAAAACTATAACCTACGTATTTGAAGAGCTCTGATGGGAGACCCTCTGAGCTTTGTTGTTTTTAACCCGTCTATTAGCTAAGCCAACCTTTTCTGGCTGGAAAGACATGTTTTTCATTAAAGGGCCCCAATGCTCCCTGAGCGTCGTTGACTTCACTATTTTAAAGAGCCTGCGTTCCGGTCCTAAAGCCAGTTGGATACTTTTCTTATAAAAACTTTGTATGTTATTTAGATTGGGAGATTCTTAAATGTCCTTACGCGTGGTAACTGCCTACCCTCTACTCTCTCTACGCAGGATTTCCATCTCTTCCCTTCTGCCGGTTCGGTTCTCTTTCCTTGCTGTCATTGCTTTCAGGTGCACTTTCTTAGACTATACATTTGCCGCTTTGAGGTTATATTAAATCAATGACAATATAAGGTACTTCGATGAACATATTATAAGGCTTACAGCGATACGATAACAACAACAAATTGCTTGGTAATCTTCATCTGCGCTTGCTTTATTACGCACGAATTTCTTGTCAATTAAAAGCAAACCAAATCCGATAAGTCCCTACACAGACACACATCAAATTACTGTGACATTAACCAGCTGACGTTACTCAAAAAATTACCAGCAATTGTTGGGGATTGTGATTAAGCTTTGTTGTCCTGAATATTACAATCAGAAAAAAACATGTAACAAAAAGTAAATGGAATCAATAATATTGTGCTGGAATTTCATTGTATTTCGCCGACGTGTTATCTGCTATCAAACTTTAGGGATTACGGAAACAATAATTGCTGCTTTGTTCGACGAGTCCCATGGGATGTAATTGCCCTATTAAAATGGGTCAACAGAAATAAGGAGTTTCGGCCTACTAAAAATAAACAAACATAATAACTGAAGAATTTATGTTAATGTAGTTATAATTTGTAAGCCGATTAGCGGTCGAAGGGTTCTTGGCGTGGGAGCAACCACTCATTAGCAATGGTAATGATAAATATGATGTTGTATGTATGAAGACAGATTTGCACAATATTACCTATTCCATCTTTTTTTTTCAAAAGCTTAGAGGGTATCTTATCAGGCCTACCGGGTTTCGTGTTACTTCTTCATAGTAAGGAGTGGCTTCTGGGAGGTAAAGGTGGGAACATTTTTCAATAAAAATAAATAAATATCAGCCATCCATACAGGACCTAGAGCTAGCTAGCTTCCTCAATCATTGTTGGTGCGAAGATATATTTTTTTGCGATGCGAGTAGCGTTTACATGTGATAAAAGTGTTTACATATTTCCCTTCCGGTAAGGGGTTACAGTTTAACCGACGTAGGCATGTAGGCAATGGACTAAACAGTACGATATAATACCCCAGGTGGCAGACCAGTTCTAATGGAAAATCCACACTTTTCAGAGGCAGGCTCTACGGATTCTGCAGAGAGCCATTTATTGCAATCATTTGACCCTTCCAAGGGTGGTAAAAGTGTATCTAGATCACCACCATCGGGATCTATGCAACAATTAAAATCAAAAAGAATTCCTACGACGCCGAAAGACTTTCCGCGCGTACCCTAGGACTCAACAAAAAGTAAAAGCTTCGAGGAGGAAAATAATGACCTCCGTTAATAAAATCGAATGGCTCTACAATGAGCTGAGAACAAAGTTAGACCAGCTTAAAGTCGAGAATAAGGCACTAATAGAATCTTTGATTCAAAAGCACTCTGAAGGTAAAACGCTATGTCCAGATCGCGGGGACTACTTCACGGATGAAGAAGAGTTACAGCGCGATACTGATTCGACTAAGCGGAAACCAAACAAGAAACGTAAGCCCGGTTCCTCACCAGAAACTATAGTGGTTAAAGAAAATCGT
Source organism: Ferdinandea cuprea (assembly GCA_963576555.1). Taxonomy (NCBI): domain Eukaryota; kingdom Metazoa; phylum Arthropoda; class Insecta; order Diptera; family Syrphidae; genus Ferdinandea; species Ferdinandea cuprea. Next base: position 24,455,835 of record OY754960.1, read on the forward strand.
AAAAAGTCTTTGAGCAATGAAAATGCAACGAAAACGCAAGAAAAAAATTGTAAAAATGAAGCTTACATTCCGCCGCAAATTAATGCTATCGGAATAACGGCCTACGGCAAGTTTTATAAATTTCTTAATGAAATCTTAAAGTCCACATTCAAAGTAACATCTTTGAACAATAATTTGGGGAAAATCAGGCCCTACGAACTAAGTCCCAAATGAACTTACTCCCAAATTATTTAAAATAAATCAAATATTCACGATTTGAAACGAACTAAGTCCCAAAAATGTTAAATCCAGCATAGATGCCAAGTCGGGAGAGCCTACATGGGGCTTCGGCACTTCGGTTCCTTATAGAGCCTATTGTGCCTTCCCTGGAGGGTGCTAGAGTAAATGTTTGACTCTGGAGGAGGTCAGTAAGACGAGAATCTTCTCTGAATGCAGGGTAGCAAGGTATGTTGGTGATATGATTTCCTCACCAAGGATGTCCTTCCTGAGACGAAAGAGAGCCGGGCACTCCATGAGTGAAGAGAGGATTCGTCACTCTCTAAACAAAGACTACATGTAGGGTCCGGTAAGAGGCCAATGCGGTGAAGGTGTTTTCTCAAAAGACAGTGACCACTGAATATTCCTGTCGGGATTTTTAGACTATTCCTGTCCAGGATAGTTAGGAATTTGGATTTCCTGGGGTGCAATTTGGAGAAGAAATGTTTGGTACAGTTCTGACCATGTGAATTGAGCCAGACTTCGTTGGATTCGGTCAGGGATAGGCTTTTACCAAAGTTCCTGAACTGATTTTTTCGAACACCACAGAATGGTTCAGGGCCGACAAGTGGTGTTGTTGCGCCGGCTTTAGTCAGTGAGTCAGCCGCTTCGCTGCCAGCAAAACTCCTGTGGGCTGGGATCCAGTGAAGAATGACTAAGTTTTTCGTAGCAAGTTCATAGATGACCATTAAGGTTTCCAGAACAAGCTTTGATTTTATGACAGATTAGTCAAGAGCTTTGATGGCTGCTTGGCTATCAGAAGAGATAAATATAGTTTAACTTCATGTGTTTTAGAACTAAGGTTAATTCTAGCGCACTGGATAATGGCAAAGACTTCTGCTTGGAGTATGGATGAGTTCTTGTCAAGGCTGACTGAAAAGTTTGCTTGAGGCGACTCTCCATGGATTCCAGATCCAGTCCCTGACTCCATCTTGGATCCGTCCGTATACCAGACGAGATCATGTTTTGATGGCTTAGGTGTATATTTATACATACATATTCTACATATTCCGCTATTTGTGTCTGGTACATAATGCAAGCTTATGTATGTACTGCACAAAATCTACCAGCCATATTTATTAGTCTCTTTAGCTATGAACAATTTCTTGCCAAAACGAACTAACTCCCACTTTTAACAGAACTGTTTTTTCTTCGAAACAAGTTATATGAACTAACTCCCGCTTCCCCAAATTTGTTCTTTATACATTGGGAATTGGTTCATAATGAACTACGAACTATCTCCCAAACATATGAACTAAATCGCACTGCGAAATTGATTGAACTTAGTTCATTTGGCTAGTGGGAGCTAGTTCCAGGTGTGACTTAGTTCGTAGGGCCGAAAATCAATGTTAGCGATCCCGACGTGGTTTCTAAAAAACTAAATGCTGAGAATATCCAATGCAACATTTTGGTACGTGGTACATTTACGAAAATAAGTCACACCGTCTAGTGGCCAGAGGTCTTCATTATTCGTGCTGCAAAGACGACGTTTTGCCAAAGGCTTCAAAACTATCGAAGCTGTTAGTCTGCTTATAAAACTGATGCGAAAAACTGATAAAGATGTGGAAACTTCAAGATGTGAGCTTCAAGAAGTCAGAAGACATTAAAAAATTTCCAATATAAAAAGTATCCTAAACATTGTAGTTAAAATTGAAACGACGCGTAAAATGACTCGACTCATTCTTCAATGCCAGCGTTGTCACACAAACGTACGTTGTCAAAAAGAACCGTGTTGCGTTAAATGCTCCGGGAACATTTGTCTATAGATTGCGGTCTTTACACAAGATTTATTATGAGTAATACGGTTGAATTCGCAACGAGTAAGCTTCAACAAGCTATCAACAGCGTTTTTGTAAAGCTACCCATTTTCATAGAAGCTAAATAGTTCGGAATGACATGGAAGTATGGTATACAGCTAAAGGGTGTACCAAAACAAGTAACATACACATTTAACAAACTTTTCAAAATTGATTTGCAAACGTCCCATGGTAACGGGTGATCCAAGTAGAGATACTTTTTTGACAGATCACGTGTGAGTCGTGTCATGCTGTCATGTTATTTTTGTTTAGTATTGTTTGGCATTTCATAATGGAAAGACTTACGCGTGAACAACGTTTACAAATTGTTCAACTTTATTATGAAAATTCACGTTCTGTGAGGAATGTGTTTCGTGCACTTCGCTCAACTTATGGTCAACATAATCGGCCTACTGAGCGTACTATTCGCAACACCATCACCCATTTTGAGACGCAGCATTCATTATTGGATAATATTCGACCGAATAGACCACGTCCAGCACGCTGTCAAGAAAATATAGCGGCCGTAGCTGAGAGTGTACACGAAGACTGTAGAGAGTCTATTTGGCGCCGTTCGCAGCAACTCGGACTGACGTATGGAACGACTTGGCGCATTTTACGTCAAGATCTTAAATAGTTTCGGATAGTTTTGCTTGTGAAATTCCATTCCAGAAATAATTTTTTTTTATCTCTTCAGAATACTTATTCCTTGCCATTTTATAAACAAAAAAAAAATTAGAGCAACTTTTTATGTCCTACTGCAGCAAAAAAACACAGGCGAATGAGTTAATATTTGCTTGTTTGTTTACTGTCAGTTATTTTCCGTAACAGAAAAGTCCTTAGAAGGAAGGAACAAATAAGTTGCTTTAGTTTTGGCCAGCTGAAAATCGGCATATTTTGAGTATTTTATGTTTTCTTTTGTTTATGTTATAAGCAAATGGATTTTCTTTTATAATTTAATTTTTGAAGGTAATCGCTACATTTATAAATAAAAATTGTATGAAATATATTTTAATTTAAGCAGTTTTATCAATGGTCTTTGCGTTTCTTTAAAAGTTGCTTGAGTTTTGGCTAACACTGTATATGCTCCTATTACATATAATGTTGTTCAATTTGTCTCCCATATCCCCGGTGGTCTCCACCGTATCGCAGTTGCATATGTAGATGTGACTTCTAATAATTTCACAGTTTCAATTATATCAGTTACCACTTAGCAAAAGCTGACGTCAGTAAACTCTCAACAAATCAAAGCACTAATCATTTGCGACACAATTTCATTTTCGATGAAAAGTCCCTCAAAACTCAGCCATAGGTACCGTTAAGTACTGAGGCTAGGCTATTTATAAAATAAATGCAATTTAATGAATGAGTTGAGAAGGACATTTTGTGGTAGGTGCAAAAGAATAAATGCTGCACCAATTATTTTCTTTGCAATTAAAAAATATTATAATACCATAGAACACTTTCGAACAATGCGGATATTTAAAAATTGTTTCCGATTGCAGAAGACCTCGCGATGCAGATTTAAGCAGATATGAGATTTTGATTGAATCAATGACAGAATTATGCATACATATATTTGTTCGAAATAACCCGGATTAAAACTACTTAACAGTTGGCAGCGGATATCTCCGCAATCATTAACATCCATCACAATTTAACAGTTTCCTTTTTTTTTTATATATATATACCAAATTGGCTCGTTGGGTCTGTGTTCCATTTGCATTCCATGATAAGGGGAGCTGCATCAACAGCACATGTTGAATGTCGACACCAAAGTGCCGTTAAATCCATTAATCCTGTTTAATTAAATTCTACAAAGAATAAACATTTCTGGTTTCATTGTTCATTCCTATTGTGTTGGCCTAATTGGTATCGTATTTTAATACATATACTGACCATCCATTGATTTATGTGGATACTCGTACGACTATGTGGTTATATGTCTAGTAAGATGGATAGTTTTACGATGTATTGTCTTAAACTTAATAGAGCAGAATTTATATGGAAATAAATTATTTCGAAATTAAGTTCTCTAATTTTCAACGACGAAGATGTGGATTAGATTTGCATATTTCATTTGCAACCATTCACGAGTTTAAACTACTCTCCCGAGCTTTGCCTTTAGATACATGTCCCACATTTTTAGATGATCTACCTTATTTTATTGATTTTACTTTTAATACGGCTAAGTAGTGGCAGTTGTTATCCAACGCTAAGGACTCATACATAAACACCTCGCTCTCTCGACGGTCGAACCGCTTAGCAAATCGACTATATGTGTCGATACGAGATACGTATCTCATATTTTGAACGAGCAAACGTCGGCCACATTCTTATCCTCTTCGTTATCGATCAAAAAGTGCATTGAAATACTAACTGTTTTTTTGGTTTCTTGCTAAATAAGGTTTAAATAATTGATTTTGACAAACAAATTTTAAATTTTTTATTTGCAACAATTACTTTTTTATGGTACACATATCGTCACCTCAGTATTGGAGTGATCTAAACGACAAAAACCTAGTTTCGAGAAAACGACGTTTAAAGTTTGAATACGAATAAAAAAAAAAACCGTCTGTAAAACAAATTTATTAATTTAGTGGCTATTGAGTTCTACTTACACTTTAGTTTTTGTTTCATTTGGGCGATTGGTTTTTTTGTAATCTCAAGTTGAAAAAAAGGAAATTGCATATGTGGAATGATTTTTTTTTCAAATAATAATGGCCAATAATGCGTATTTGTATGGTATGAGGCACTTTTTGACCAACCTATGTGGCGCTTAAATATGGAACGAGATTGTAATTTTTGAATGCGTATGTGGCATATTTTCATACAAAAGTTAAAATAAAAGCATTTTTTAAAACTACTGTTATTTTATTTTTCTTTTAGTTTGAATTGTTAAATTTATTTTTTTTTAATAAAAAACAAGGTAAGTTATGGTTTCAAAGAAAAATAATTCTGTAATATACTTTCGTTCGTTTATAAATGGGATCTAAAAACCCAATATTTCAGCATTTTGAAAAATTATAACAAATTAATTTAATGCCTTCAGAGTGTAAGAAAGAGAAAAAATAAAACAAAATATTATGTATTGTATCCAACTTTTAATTCATATCAAACTTTTAAAAAATGTTTTGTTAAATACAATGCGAAAAATTAACTCCAAAATATAAAAACTAAATACATAAATACTTTTAGAATTAAGTCTTTGATCATGATCACTGCTTTCTTTTAACTTTACGGGTTGTTCGCCTTGGAGTGACTTCTTTGGCTTCAGCCTCAGGTGTACTTACATTGTCATCTTTTAAGGCTTGATTTGTTATTGTAATATGCCACATCAACCGCATTCATGTGCTTAAGCATTGACTTTAAATCTTCCTTTGGGCTGAGAGCGGCTTTAAAACAAAAATGGAAGGGGCTGGGCCATTCTTAGGTTTTTTAAATAAAATCATTTTCTCAAAAGGAACATCATTTGCTAGAGTATTTTTGTGTTCTATTAGACAAAGGTCTTTTGAGCTATATCTCAACATTTTTAATTTGCAGAATGGTGGCATAACCAAGCTTTTTGATGCTGCAGCAAAGTTGAAATAGTTATGATTTGCATTTGCATTATTCGCAAATGAACCTTTTCATAATCGACTTTGAGAAGTTGTTGAACCAATGAAAGTGGGCTGTAAACTGACACACCTCGCATATGTCTTTCAATGGCACTGTAAACACTATCAACTTCTTGGAGCTGCGAGTGCCCCGGCTCCGAGTACTGATGAATTATGTTTATAATTTGAGGGTTCCTGTGCAAAAAATTCAAGAGCATAGTACTGTTGACTCGATTTTTGTTCTCTGCAACGCAACTATCAGACCACAAAATAATGTTGGTTACGTGTGGAAGAGCGTCTACGACGCTTTGTAGTATTTTATAAAGTGCGCTTGCGAGGTCGTTTCCAGACCTACCACTCTGCGCTTCGGTCCATATGCAGCAGTAAGTGACTTTGTTTAAATTGCAGTGACCGGTTAAATTGTAGACTGCAAATTTTCTTTTATAATAAAAGCTGGAAACCTCAGCTTTTGGTAAGGCAAACACATTTTCAAGGTTATAGGTTATTATCGCAGTAGAAACAACTTTGCTTTTTCTATCTGAATCTCTTTAATTTTTGGCCAAAACTTTATTCTGTTCATGTACCCTTAGTTTTTCCATTTCTATTTCTGATAAATCTTTTTTATTTTTTAGCTCCGAGCACAAGTCACATTGATCCTTTTTAGGCATATAAAAGGCTAGGTTAAAATCTTCGTTGAAAATTTTAGAGTACACTTGCTTCTTAATAGGTATTCCTTCACAACTTTCTTTGTATAAGTTATACATTTTCGAAATATTTAAATTAGAACCCAGATATCCTTTTTTTGTGGCTGCTGTGCAATAGTGAGATTCGACACGATGAAAGCTCTCTATGTGCCGCTTAATTTCCTCAATTTTATGTTCTGCGATCTTTTTCTTTATATGTTTTCCTTTCTTGGGACTCTGAGGAATACCCGTTATTTCGTCGTGTTTGTTTTTATAAAACCATTGAATACGTTTAGCACTGATATCTAGAGTGCTCAAAAAAATTTTTTTGCAAACCAGCTCATCAACCAGCTCATCCCCATACGAAAAGAAATATTGATAGCTACATTGGCGTTTTTTTAAAGGAGTTTTCTTTGATTTTCGTTTTGCAGAGTCCCTCCTCGTAAATTGTGCATAGAAAAATGTTTTTGACTTATCATCCAGACTCCAAAATGCATTATGGATCTCTTGCCTTTCAATATTGTCAAATTTTGTGTCGCACAAAAATACACATAATTTACAATCAACGGTCTTTAAAGTTTTCGCAGGTCATACTACCCCTTTGAAATCAATATAAGCCTTACTTTTATTATTATTCATAATCGACGTTACTTCGCTTGTCTGAGATGGAATGTTGTATTGTTTAATGAATCTGTGTTACCATCCACGCGCAAACTTCATTATATTCTATACATAAAGCATGAGAGCACGTGGCAAAATACACTGAGTGTTAGGACTTTTGGCGCAAATTATAATAGTGTGCGTCACTTATACACTAATTTTATGTAGAACCGTAAGACGCATTAAAACAAACAATTGTATGTATCTGTCATTTAGATACTACCAACTACAAAGCATTTAAGGCATTTGAGAAATGAATTGTATGCATGTATCACTTAAGAACTGAACAGTTGCAAGAGTCTACAAGGCATTTGTGAGCCGACTATATTGTATGTATCACTTATGCACTGAAATCTTTTTTTATGCATACAAATTTGACTTGGAGTTTGGTTTGTATGTATCATTTGAACACTGAAAAATGATTATGCATATGAAGCACTTTTGAGGAAGAATTGTATGTTTAGATCATTTAAGCACTGAATTGGTGTTTGCAAATGAAGCATACTTTTAGTTCAATTGTATGTATAGGTCATTTAAAATATTTAAGAAATTTCAGAAAAGTTCATACGAAAATGTGAACTTCACATACAAAGGCTTATATGGCAGACCAATACTGACCATATATTCCCATAAGTGCGTTTATATCATTTGTAACACTGATATCTTTGGCAGTAATGGAGATAGGACAGATTTAATTACACCAATCGAAAGATCTCCTTCTTGTCTCTTAGAAATCATTCCTAACTCAAAAATGGCAAAAATGCATATGTGTCACTCCAATACTGAGGTGACGATATGTGGACTTCGGGTGAATTTGTAGTAAAGAAATCGTTGTTTTTTTTTTAAATTTTATTTAACATTGAACCAGAATAATAACTTAACTTCAATTCATTTTCAGTCCATTAATTTTTTTATAAAGCAAAATGAGATTTTGTAGGTTAAAAGTATAAAATAATTAAATAAATAAATAATTTAATTAAAAATGTATTGTTTTCTGTAATAGGCATTTGTACACAGGTATAATTTGCACTTTGTGCACATAGTATATGTACGAGAGGAGCAGTTCGGTGCACCGCACTTTGAAGCATTTTTTGAATCCATGAACTGAGGAAAATGGTCAAAGCAGTCGTAACGCTCCTCAGCTATTAGAGGGATGTTAACTTTTCTTCTTTTTAAAAACGATGAAGTTCCAGGTGATTCATTTTTATATCTTTGTGGGCTTAATGTAGTGCTGGAGGGATCCCTACAGACTTTTGCTTTTGTAATACCCTATCAGAGCTTTTCCAATATAAACCTTAAATTCCAAAAGCGTCATTGTTCCTGGCTGCCCATTCTGCTGCCTTTTGTGCATAATCCAGCAATTAACAATCACCAAGTCCACAAAATGGTTAAAAGCTCGAACAGTCCATTTATTTGTCTCTAATTTATTTATTACCTCTGACATCGCACTTCGGGCTGAGCTCCAACATGTGACGATAAAAGTAACACACCTTTGTTGTCTTTCCCGCACCCATTCTTCCCATTCACCTCTTTTAATTTTACTGTCGTCCTTAAACTTTTTTATCATTGGTCCAATACGGTTCTTCATGACGGTGCCGGTTTGATAAATATTCTTTGATTTCAATGGCTTAAGACGCTTTATACTTGTAAAAAACCGATCTGTATACATCCTTCTTGTTTCATAACACTGGAAAAAAGCTTTACTATAGATGCTCCGAACCCAAACTCCTTTATATCGCTCTCTCCAAACACAACTCTTGCCAGTATATAAAGGGCCCAAATAACTTTTTTTTTTGAAATTGCTATAAAAAAAACTACTGAATATTTTCTCAATTTTTTTTTTATTTGAAAGTACAATCCTTCCGGTTAATAATGCAAAATAATTCCATTCAAATGGCTGCCTCGGCTGGCCATGCAGTAGCCTACACGATCGGTCCAATTTTGAAGCACATTATCGATTGTGTGCAGCTGTATTTCACCAATGGCTTCACGAATATTGTCCTTTAAAGCGTCAATTGTCTCTGACATGTCGGCGTAACACTTATCTTTTACGGCACCCCACAAACAATAGCCCAACGGTGTCAAATCGCAGCTCCGCGGTGGCCAAACGACATCAAACAGGGCGAAAAACATCGAGTGTAGCTTCGGCTGTGTGGCACGTAGCTCCGTCCTGTTGAAACCAAATGTTGCCAATATCCTCCTCTTCAATTTTTGTGAACAAAAATTCGTTCAACATGGCCCGATAACGATCGCCATTGACTGTATTATTTTAATTATTGCTCATTTAAAAAAAAAAAAACATGAAAAATGGCCCAATTATTCCGCAATATTTCCCAGCGTTGTTAAAGCGTATAAACAACCATATTCGTTCAGCGGAAGGATAAAACTAAATATCTGTCAAATCAGACATGAGCTTAGTGTTACCATTCGCGAAACAAGCACTAGTTGAAAAAAAAAGTTAGATGGCAGACCCTATATTTATTAGTGAATACCTATAAGGATATGAACGGTGTTCAATAGAATGAGGCTAAATAATTGTAAGACAGAGGTTAAGAAGAAGACAGATCTATAAAAAGTATTACACATTTTTACCGGTTAATCAACTCTTCATATTGTCCTTCTAATAGTGATAAATATTCAATTTGAGGGTATCTACAAGTTTTCCATATGGCACTACCTATCTAGTTTCCATTTTTTTTTTCGCATCTTGCCACCATTCTCTCGTCATCACCTAAATCTTTTCTTATCGAAAATTATCTCCCTAATGCAAACTCTGTGCAATAATTCAAACTTAATGCTGCGAATTATACCTACGTAATACAATTACAATCCCCCACTTCTAACGGTCAGTTCAGTACAACAGTGGTATCTTCCCCAATGTGGGCGTTTCGTATGTAAATTCTCTTTGCTCAACAATTACTGCGTAATGATTTCTTAATGCACAAATAAGATATTCCCTGCGATTTTCAAATTACTGTACAACCCTCTGAAATGGAATGACACACAGAGAATCGATTCGCATTTGAACGTTGGGCGTGTCATTTGGAAATTAAAGGGGCGTTCCAGCGGAACCCCTGTAGACGATCGCAATTTCATTTTCCAATCTACTCCATGTTAATTTTGGTCGACGTTCTTCCCTCTGTCGCAAAAACCCAAATGCTGTCGTCTGCTAAACTTAAGACCGGAAATAATGTCGGCGGTACATTCTCGAAATCCTTGCCACCCCTTTTGAATATCGGATGGACTTTGAATTTGATTTTTTCCTGGCTGGCGTGTACACACAGCGACGGAAATATGACAGCGATGTTTATTCCAGCAAAGAAAAAAAAAGGGGTGATCCCGCCCATATCTTATGTAATTTTGAAGGGTGTACAACACCACCAAAATCATGATGACTACATTTGTGACCTTTTCAGGGACTTTGCGTCCTGGGAGCTGTCTGGTTGCCCATCCCATGTATCTACCAAAAAACACTGTCATCCCCCGAGGCTAGACTAGTGAACGGAGCATTTCACTGGGTATTTTTGAAAAAAAAAAAAAATGAAAGCAACACAAACAAACAAATGACAAATGGGGTTGAAGGTATAAAAAAATTGTACAAAAAAAAAAAAAATTTAAAACACTAGCGTCGAGCAATTCGCTAATCAATTTATGTCCAAACGAGAAACGAGTACGACTACGACTACGACTATGACTAGGACTTGGCCTTACCGTTAATGCTGACAATGTAATTAGGAAACTCTGTCGGAGTGTAGTAGACTTTGGTATTGCACCAGTACCAAGGGAAAGTTTTTGTGTTGTCCTCTCGTAGAATACTCACAGAATACGGCCGCGACAATGGTGTGGGCCGGGGTGTGGTTTTTCTATTCACAGGAGAAATATTCACGCTAATGGATTAAGTTTATTTTTTGTTTTCAGCGTTAAACTTTAATTTAACGGCTTTTTCGACAAAAACGCAAACTTTTAGTCATTGTTTAACGTATCTAGTCGTTATAATTTCCCCGGGAAGCTACATTTGGGTTTATTTTTCGATTCATCTCATAAGCCATGCTGATTGTGTCACTGTAAAAGGATTCATACACTCTTCTACTCCTTAATGAAGTTGCTTAAATATTTCTGATGTAAAAAAAATTTCAACTTTTTCCCAACGAGGCTTCAACGAATAGCTAAAGTCTCATCGCCATTTCCTCTTAAATCACAAATACGAATTCCTCACAAGGACTCAGTCAGAAACTCAGAAACGCCTATCCATGCAAACTTAACTTATTCACAGAGATCATAACTAATTCCGAACACTTTGAAACTCTAAAACTTAAAACAAAGTGCTCCAACTAATTCAACCTTTTAGTGAGAAATTGTTTCGAAGCACTTTTGCTCTAGTCAACAAAGTGTTTGCCATTAGATAACTTAGCCATTAATATTTTTCGAAATAAGGTTAAAATAGTATCAGATGGGCACAGCGCCAGCCGGTCTTTGACCATAGCTCAAAAGAGGGGAGAAATAGGATCAAGACAAAAACCGAAAGCACACAGAATTAATCCCTTTTACTTACTAAAATTGTTGTGAAAGTTTCTTTTGAAGTTCTTTTTTTCTTCCTCTTCTTCTTTTTCTATATTTCTTTAGATTTTTTTTTATTTGTAGTTTTTTTTTTTACTAACGTTGCCAGACGTACCTACTACTATAATTTTGCAGGGCGAAACTTAGACAAGGATTTCTGCTTCTTTTATTTTCTTAAGGTAAAGCTATACCCCTACCTAGCTTTAGCCCTATCGAAAGCAAAGTTGAGCTGTTAAATTCCTTTATGATAAAATAGTTTAATAGATTTTTTTTCCTCGTTTTTTAGTCGTTTCATTCCTTGTGCCTCGTTTTTAGTAATTATTTCTTTTGCAATTTTGGAATCCCTTTGTTATTTTCTTTTATTTTCTCGGAACGAGAAGAAATCCAGCTAGCTTATGGAAAAAGTTTTTAACTGGCCTAATTATAACAAGTGAGCAATAGGGTAGATTCGATTTTGGCGGATGCATTTAAATTAGAAAATAAAAAAAATATTCTTCGAATTATTTGACTAAACGTTTAAGCGATACTAAATGCGATCTATGCGGGTTTCGAGATACAGTGCTGTCTGAAAAGCGTGAACTAATTATTGCATCCAATTGTCTTTTCTTACCCATAAAATACACTTGGACAGTATTCCATATGTTAATATTTGCTGCAGAGTATGTTATCTTAACAAAATCAAGTGGTATCTAGCTTGTTTGTATGATATTCGAAATCACATAATACTTACTTCTGGGATAATAATTTTTAGCAAATCTTGCAATTCATTAGTGTCTTCAAATTGCTTACTTACCTACTTAGGTGGCGCTACAGTCCGGGGTGGACCTGGGCCTCAACCAATACGCCTCTTCAGTTAGCACGATCTTTGGCTAACTGCCTCCAGTTGCGCACTCCAAGTTGGTTGAGGTCCCCTTCCACTTGCGCGCGCCACCTTAGGTGAGGTCTTTCTCTACTGCGTTGTCCCATCGGGTTGGATTCGAAGACTCTTCGGGCCGAAGCGTCAGCCATCTTAGACGACTAATCCGTATTTTTCTGACCAGGTCGATGTCGCTGTACAGCTCGTAGAGTTCGACGTTAAATCTCCTCCTCCAAAGCCCGTCAACGCAAACGGGACCGAAAATCACTCGAAGAATTTTGCGTTCGAAACGACCAAGGAGATCTTCATCCGCCTTTGATAACGTCCATGCTTCTGCGCCATACAGCAGGACTGGGATGATGAGGGTCTTATATAGAGTCTTCTTGCTGTTTCTCGACAAGGCCTTACTAATCAATTGCCTCCTTAGGCCAAAGTAACAGCGGTTAGCAAGTGTAATTCTTCGCTTGATTTCTGACGATATGTCATTGTCAGAGTTAATAGCGGAGCCGAGGTAGATAAAGTCCCGAACTGCCTCAAAGTTATAGCTGTCTATCGTGACGTTCTGTCCGATTCGTCGATGTTGTGTGTCCCTTCTTGTTGACAGCATATATTTCGTTTTGCCCTCATTCACTTCTAAACCCATTTTTGCGGCCTCTGTACTGATACTTGCAAACGCACCAGTGACAGCTCGCTGTGTTCTGCCAATGATGTCGATGTCGTCGGCGTAAGCAAGTAGTTGCACCGACTTTTGGAAAATTGTGCCCCTGGTGTTGGCTTGCGAGTTTCGCACAATTCTCTCAAGTATGATGTTGAAGAAGTTACATGACAGCGCATCGCCTTGTCTAAATCCTTTTTTGACATCAAAGGTCTCGGTGAGATTGTTTCCGACCTCAATGGAGTAGCGAGAGTTCTCCATCGTCATCCTGTACAATCTGACGAGTTTGGCAGGGATGCCAAAACTAGACATGGCTCTGTATAGCTCGTCTCTATAAATGCTGTCATATGCGGCCTTAAAATCGATAAAAAGATGGTGAGTATCGATCTGGACTTCTTGGGTTTTTTCCAGGATCTGCCGAAGTGTGAAAATCTGGTCAGTTGTGGACTTACTGGGCCTAAAACCGCACTGAAAGGGTCCAATCAGTTCGTTGACGAATGGTTTCAGGCGTTCACACAGCACGGCAGACAGGATCTTATATGCGATGTTGAGGAGACTTATACCTCTATAGTTGGCGCAGTTAAGAGGGTCTCCTTGTGGATCGGGCAAACAATGCTGAGGTTCCATTCATCAGGCATACTTTCCTCTGACCAAATCTTGGAGACGAGTTGGTGTATGCTCTCTACCAAATCATCTCCCGCTGCCTTGAAAAGTTCGGCTGTTTAGCCGTCCGGTCCAGCAGCCTTGTTGGATTTCAATTTGGATATTGCTATCCTGACTTCATTTTGGTCAGGTGGGCGGGAGTCTTGGCTTTCATCACCCATGTTGAATGGTCTTCAAACTGCTGCTGCCTCAATTTATCACGTATCAAGATAAGAGGGATATTTCCCTCTTCTTCTAAACTATCCCCTTCGCCCTCGCAAATCTGAGGCAAAATATATACGCCAACATTTTTCTATGATGTCTGGTTTCAACTGACTCCACGCTATTGTGAATAAAGAAACTGCGTCTTTTATTGTTAAAAACTTTAAGAAATTCAAAACATTTCTTTTCCCAACAGCTAATCTTAACAGACTTTTCTTGTAGAGCTTTGTAAAACGGATCGCGTTCTGATCCAATGGTGTCCCGTTTGGTGGCAGGTATACTGGTTAAAATAGAACCATCATCTGTTTTTAATAAAAGCTCGGACGGATGACATGGTGCGTTATCCAGGCGTCCTTTCGTAAAAAATCGTGTACCTGAAACAAATGTATGAGCTGTAATGGCCTTGTTTTCAACTGATACTTACTCTGTCAATCGTTATCTCGGTAAATTGGTAAAAAAAATGAACACAACGAAATCGTTTTAATACGCTTAATTAGGACAATGTGACCGAACGCGTCTAGTTACTACTAACGAATGACTTCGCCTTACCTGTGCACCGGTAGATCCTTTACATATTTGCTTCTTCCTCTTCGCACACTCTCATTTAGCTTACTCTTAATCGTTGGCCTGCTACAGAGCCTACCATCATCAGCAATTTCTTATTCTGTTCTTACCTGCGGAACAAACAGCTTGTGAAACCATTCCTTGAAAATATCTGCAGTCATCCAAGCCTTCTTCGAGCTACGGTAATCCACCAGAATATCAAAGTTTTTGAAGGAACGAGGTGTTTTGCCTTCCCAATAATCAGTAGCTTTACTTTGTGAAGGCCAGTAGCTAAGAACGTAATCCTGGCATTCTCTACTATTCGGCCTGGAGCCGTTTTTTCACCTCCGGCAACATAAGTTTTATCAGGTTCAGGATTTGGTTCTTAGACAGGTAAAGCTCATGAAAGTTTTTCCCCACAGATTTTTAGAAGCCGAATAAAATAACGTGACTTGAACCCTTCTTTTTCCTTTAGTTGAGTATGCAATAGTTTTCCTTTTTTAGCACTTCTCCACCCACTGGTATAACGCTCGTTCCATACGAGGATACTCGCCTTGCTTTAGGGTTTTTCTTTTAAACGAAACTGATTTGGCTAGTGGTCACTACTTTATGGATTTTGTCCTTTTTTTCCATTATCGCTGAAATTGTGGATTTAGCCACACCGTACTGCTGGGACAAATTCCACTTCACTTTTTTCTTTCAATGATAAGAATTTCGGATTTTTAAAAGACATTTTTGCAAAGCAACACTTATCTAAACTGCACTGTTCTAATTGTATGCAATAACTAACAAACTAGCGAAAGGACGAATAAACATGTTTTGGTTCACTTGTAGAGTGCGCTGTACAAAAAAATGGGTGTTCGCGCTAGCGGAGTGTTTACGCAATCAGGGGTCCACGCTACCCAGACACTACTGTATATTTCGTTGCATATTACAATTTTAGTGAAAGTTATTGCAATCAGACAATTTGATTAGAAAATATTTTGACAACTAGAACAACGATTAGAAAAACCAATGTTTTGAACCAAATTTGGCAAATTTGGAAGTTGAGTCGGAAGTTGGCATATCTAGCAGTTGATCGAAACAATGATTCCTACAAAATGTTACGCACTCCCTTTTTGCGATGCCTTTTCAGTGTTTCGAGTTAGCGTTTCAGTTATTCATTTAAGAAGAGTGACACCTCGAATATTATTTAAGGCACCGTCGGAGTACATGGGTTACAAAGATTAACCACTGCGGTCTGGGATGGAAACATTTTGTCCGAATGGACCTTCGAAGGACTTATTGCGTATATAAAGCGGGGAACACTTATCGATTGATAAAGTAAACATCTTACTTAATTCCATATCCGCGGAAACCCCAACCGTCTGGCAAATCCAAACTTAATAAGCTGCCAAATATGGAATTTCAATTAAAAGTCATGATTTTTCTGGTAAAATGGGGAAATTAAAAATGTCCCCAAGTAATCATATAGTGCCTCCGGACTTATAACATGAATGGGAATGCGAATAGACCCACCTTAAACATTTTTTATTCTGCGGAACCGCATATAACCTATTCTAAATCCTTTTCTGTGACTCTCTGATGTAAAGAAGGAATATATTAAGGTAAAATAAGTTTACGAATAATTTTGGGTCACTTAAACCCCAATTTTTTTTTTTTTCGAAATAGTGTAAATCTTCTTTACCCGAGGCAAAAAAAAAACAAACTAAAAAAAATGACCAAAATTCAATCTAAATCAAAAATAAATCTTGGGGTGACGTGTGTACCAAAATGGATGCCGTGGAACACTAAAGCAATTGTAGGCATGAGCTGGTCAAATTTGATGTTCGTCTAATCGATCCCAATCCTTAAACAGACGCTACCTGAAACCAGACATTCTTCCATCCTCTGTAATCCTGGGCAATATGCTTCCAGTTATCCAGATCAAGCGCTCTTTCATCCTCAATGGCTTCGTTTTTAAAACGAATGTTTGGTCATTTCTGTCGCCTTGAACATAGGTCTGCCCATGCATCGGCTCATTATGGGCGTGTCGATGTATTCTACTTGTTTTGGCACACAGGCCCAATTATCCTTTCTTTCGAAAGAGCCAAATATTAACTAAACTTTCTTATTTATCAAAAAGATAGGGTAATGATTCGGCGGAGATCTACCATGATGTAGATGAACACCTTAACTATCTTAAAGTTCGTGGTATTAATAATCCTCCATAGAATTATAGTCAAGTCAATTTTCTGCCCTCTCCACTGTGTTCCTGTCGGACTCAAAATTACTCGGAAACTGTAAGGCCTGCAGATCTGAAATTTGGAATATAGGTAGATCATGACCTAAAAAGGTGAAGTAATATATTATTTTTTAAAGCCGAGGTGACTCATAAGCGCTTCAAGCTTACAGTGCCATCTATGTTAGAGTAGTTATACGCAATAATCTATTCCAAATTCATTTCGATATAATAGCCTTATTTTCTATAAAACTAATAGACATGTTGTGTACCTTCTAATCAAGGATCCATTCTTAGATATAATATAATGGGATTATTTTCGAAACATAAAAAACCATAATAGTGACATAAATGCAACGTATGCATAAAAAACAGCGCCATCTAGACTCAATATTATAATACAGAATCGAGACTAAATGTGGCCACATTATTAATTTTCATACCTTAATAAAGGAAGTGCGACATTTTGTAATAGACTGGAGATTAATTACGAAATTTAAAATGCAAATTAGTGGAAAATTAGTTTGTTATAAATAAAAGATTACTTGTGAATTATTTTGCATAATTAATGACATAAAAATATACAATGCCAGAGAAGAAACCAAAAACATGGAAATATGTAAAATTTGAAATTCAGTCAAAATCGCTATAACGACATTCTCTAGGACCTTTGGTTATACTAGCGGTCAGCAACAGGCGGATCGCGATCCATTATACGGACCGCGGTGGGTCGACCCTTGGACCGCAAAATATTTTAAAATATTTTTGTTAACATTAGTGATGATAAAATGGTGTCGCTCTCAACTGACGGGGGCACAGTGATGTTTGGCAAAGAAAAAGGATTAGTAAAAAAATCAGAGATAATAATTCAGATTTAATATATTATCAGGGCATAATTGATCAGAGAGCCCCTTGTGGAAAACCAAACTGAAAGAAATAATGGACAGCTTGGTCAAGTTGATTAACTCTATGAGATATCTATGATTCGGCTTCGGAACAAAACAGTGATCGTTGGTTAAGTGAAGGTCAAGTTATGTAACGTTTCTGGCTAATAAATAAATAAGTAATCTCCTTATTTCAAAACTTGGATAGGCGAAAAGCAACGAAGCACTCGGAGTACATAATAAAATAACACAATGTGGAAGATGGGAATTTTTTTGAAAGTTGTTCAAAAATATTTATCTGTGCTCAACACTAAGTTACAAGGAAATGGGAAATTAATATGTGATCAAAGCCGTGTCTGATTTTCGTCGCCAGGTGAAATTTTTTTAAAAAGATATTGCTAAACAGAAATTTATTCTCTTCTCAACAATTCTTTAATATAAAAGAAGAAGACTGAAGTATTTTTTAAGAAATGGGAAAGCGGCAGAATTGACTGATGTGGCTGCAAATTTATTCAGTCTTTCAGAGCCTCCACTTCAAATGAAAATGAAATTAATTGACTTGGAAGAAGATATTTCCTGGCAAATGTATAAAGCGGCATCCACTAATAAATTTTATGTTAAATATGTTCCAGAAAATTATCAAAATTGCAAAAAAAAAAATACCTATCAAGATGGCTGCTAAGTTTGGACCGACATAAATATGTCAATCATCTCTCTCAAAATTAAATTTTTTGAAGAACAAATATCGTTCGAGATTGCCATTTGCGGTTTTCCGTATGAACCAAACTGTAATAAAAACTGGCCCAAAATTATCGCTGTAATTTCTCCCATTATGAGGCAAAATGAAAGAAGATATGAATTTTGAGATTTTCTTTTCTATTTCTTGCCGCCCTTTTGACATTTCTCTTCAGTAAGGTTTGCCATTTCATGATGGAGAGATATACGAGCCATGCGTCATATGTTCGTGAATTGGGTTGAGCAACAACTTGAAAATGATTCGGATTTTCATCGAAAAATCATCTTCAGCGGTGAGGCTCATTTCTGGTTGAATGGCTTCGTCAATTAACAAAATATGCGGTATTGGTCAGGTAGCAATCCACACGTACTCCATGAGTCATCATTGCATCCCGAAAAAATTACGGTTTGGTGTGGTTTATTACCCGGCGGCGTCATTGGGCCGCACTTCTTCCGTGATGATCAAGACCGGCACGTTACTGTGAATTGGAATCGCTACCGTTCAACGGATGATATGGACTTGGAGGACATGTGGTTCCAACAGGACGGCGCCACAAGCCACACAGCGAATGTCATAATCAATTTATTGGAAACCAAGTTTGGAGATCGTGTTATCTCACGAAATGGTCCAGTCGCTTAATGTCTGTCTGTGCAGTATAATGACAGAATCAAGTTTTTGAAAAAACTTTGAGAAAGGTCTATTCCGTGTCTGGATTTATGTTTTGACCCAGAACCATTGATTAAGGGAGATATATATATTTAAATTTCGAATGAATTCTATATATTTTTTTCTTAAGAAATATTGCACAGAGATGCGCGAGTTGTCTTAATATTTTAAATTTACCTTTGCATAGACTTCAATAGCATATCACCATATATACTATTGCTATGATTGAGCTAACCTGTACATGTTTTTTTTAGATATGTATGTATCTACCTGGAAAGTAAAATGTTGCAGAAAAAAATAAATAAAAAATTTATCAACACATTTTGCGTTGAATGATGCATTTTTTGTGTGCTTTTGCATACTTTGCAATGAAAGTTTTTACGAGCGCAAAAGCCGGCAATGCGAGATGTTTAAAGTAAGTGCAAAAAGGTGTCAAAGGAGTAAAAATGAATCCAAATGATTTATAATCTAATTATGACGAGAGAAAAACATTTCAAAAAGTTTACGCTGAGAGAAACGTTATATGTAGGTATACAATGTCCATTGCAGATAGAGGTTTTTTTTGCCAGGAACTTGGTAAAATAAACAGAAGTTGCAAGCAGGAAAGCAAAACTGAAACTATGCTTTTATTATAATTGGGTTTATTATTTTTTAATTACGAAATTTAATAATTCTAATGCTACGCATGGTTGTGATCCTGGGACGAGCAGAAATGCACGGGTCAGAGCTATTCGGTTTCCGGGGGATAGCAAAATAATGCAAAGACTTAGGCGAAACCTAAGGGTCGCTTGTTGGAAGTATGAGTGGTCGCAGCTACGAGCTGCAAGAGATGATGGTAAGAAGGCGATTGCACATCTTGTGTGTCCAAGAAACGAAATGGCGAAACACCGGAAATCGGGCGCGTTTCTTGGACGTTAAGACAAAAGCATACTACTACGGTAAAGAACAGGGTAAGAATGGTATCGGCATCATCCTTGCGGGAGAGTTGCTTAGCAACGTATTGACCATTTCAAAGTCCAGTGACCGTTTGATGTCTCTGAAACTGGTGATTCAAGGCGAGGTGTGGAATATTGTCAGTGTGTATGCTCCCCAAATCGGGTGCAAGCAGAGGGAAGAAGATGCATTCTGGCTTGATTTCCACAACCTCATTAAGGCTATCCCAAAGGTTGAGCTTCTGTTTGTTGCCGGAGACTTGAATGGACATGTCGGGAAGTCTAACGAAGACTATAAAGACTGCCATGGAGGACTAGGCTACGGAACCAGGAATTCTTCTGGTAAAGACATCCCTAGCATGTGCAAGTCATGCGGTCTGATCGTTTTAAATACAATGTTCATCAAACAGAGTTGGCACTTATAGCAGATTGACTACAATTTGGTGGCAAGCTTCATGAAGCCTAGAGTTAAAGATTGCAAAGTGATCTTGGGAGAGGCAACACCGCCTCCTCCTGTCAGAAATACTCATGGAGAAACAAAAATGGAGAACAAAAATAATCAAACAAAGGTTTCTGCGAAAATCAGTTGGTACAACCTGGACGAAGAAAAAGGCGAGTCATTTATTAACAACATGGAAAATTTCCTCCGTAATAACAGCAGCGAAGTTGAGGATGAATAGTGCAGCGCACAAGATATATGGGATTCCCTACAACGAGTCTGCTTAGAGAAAGCTAAAGTACTGCTTGGAGCCCCGAAGGGTCACTACCAGCACGGAAAGGAAACTTGGTGGTGGACAGAGGAAATTCAAGTAGCAATAAAGGAAAATAAAGTGGCTTTCAAAGCTTGGTCAAAGTGCGCCTCTAATAATATAGTTGAAAAAGCTTGCCTTGAAGTGGAATACAGACGTTGCAAAAGTATCGCGAAGAAAAAGTGTATGGAGGGTCTGTATCAGGAGTTGGAGGAGGTATCTTCTTCGCCTGCTGATAGAAACCAGATAACCCATGAGCTTCGACAAAACACAAACAAGGCAACAACAATTTTCAAGATTGCCGCACAGAGACGAAGAAATGCTCAGGAAATTCGTTCGCCGAAGTTCATTAACAATGCTCAAGGCCAATTACTTGTGGACGACGAAAACATTTTACACAGGTGGCGAGAGTATTGCGAGCAACTTTTAAACGAACAGTTTCCCCGTTTATATTTTCCAAGAGCCGCCCCCAACAATGAAGAAGTGACCAACATTACAGTCGAAGAAGTTGGAAAAGCGGTCAAGAACTCCAAGAAGAGAAAAGCGATTGGGCCGGATGAGATACCCTGTGAGTTCTGGAAATAGATGGAAGACATTGGGCGCAGATCATTATTCTTATCTCCTAACTCATGAGAGGTGATCCAATGCCCAATCAGTGGAGGGCCATCTTCTGTGACCGAAAAATGTCCCCTAAGCTGAAAGGTAGGCTCTACACCGCAGTTGTGCACCCGGCGCTCACATGCGGTTCACAATGCTGGACAATGTACAAAAGTATGAGGGCAAGTTGACAGCAGCTCAGATGAAGATGCTTCGCATGAGAGCAGGAGTAACAATGCTTGATCGAATTAGAAGTTCTAGACTCCGAGGAAGCCTTCACGTCAAAGAACCCATCTCGAAAAAATTGGAGCACGACCGACTCAGTTGGTATTGTCATGTTCAAAGGAGGGATCCTACGAACCCCGTCCAAAAGGCAATGGCAATCAACGTTCCCGAACAATCGCGTAAGAAAGGCAGGCCTAAAAACTTCTGGATCACGCAAATGTAGAAACACCAGCATTTGATTGGCCTCAATGATGAAGTGATTCAAAATCGGGAAGTCTGCAGATATTTTTTGAGGTCGAACCGGCGAACCCCTCAGGCGGGCCAGTAGGAATGCAGTGAAGTGGGTTATGATCCCTGTAATCCTGATCATAATCTCATCTTTAAATGGAGAGAAGAAGAAGAAGAATTTTATGAAATAAAGTAGAATAGTTTCAAAAGCGTTCAATAGAGTCAGAGTCGAGAGTCAGACTGCATGTGGATCTCATATGAATTTACATATACATATATATCTATGTATAGATAAACTTATCGCTCGCACAACACTGTGAACTTATTTTATTAAGATTTGTGTTGCCGAGAGCTTATTACAAGCAACAGTCACGAGCAGAAATTTGTAGGCAAAAAAAGTGCTTCTGCATGCTCATCACTTGAAGTGTTAGTATAGCAAATGTTAAGAAAGAGAATCCACTGGATGGAATACGACTTCTTATGAATGGCATCATCTGATGGCATAAAGATTGGTTAAAGTTTAGCACACCAAATGGCGCGCGACATTTAAACCAAAAAATTGTTCGCTTTCTCCACTATCATTGCATGTACATAGTTGTATAGCCCAATACCCTCTTCCAAATTAGCTGTGGTGGCCCTTCGCAATGTCAATAGGTTTTTCTCCCTAGTGACAGCAAAATCACCGCGGAGTTCCAAAATATATTCGGTTGATCTAATCTATCGTTTGCGCGCAGCCTGTAGCATCTTTCCATCGAATATTGTGTCTATAGTTCCCCAGAAAAGTAAGTTCGTCAGATATATAAATTCCTCTGAATCCAGAATAATCCAGAAACCAAAAAAAATTAAGTGTGTTCAGTCTTTCGACCGAGTTCAAAGAGTTCTTAAGATGGAGCACTAACTTCAAAGTGGTTGAAAGATTAAGCAACGAGCTAAGTGCAGTTAACCCATATGTATGTATATGTCCTTAGAAATATCCCAAACGGGACTCCAATTTGTGGAAAAACACAACTCTGGTATTATTTTATCTATTTTACTGGCAAATGATAAATAAAAGAAGCTGAAATGGTTTAACTCCTTCAGATACAAACTGCAACTGATCTTTTTTAAAACTTAACTTGCAAGAATACGCGTGTGTCTCCTCGTCGTCTCTATGGAAAAGTCTATAAGGCGTGTCGTCCTTATATTCAGTTTATTTACGCCCCGGTTCAATCGTCATTCGTAGTTTACGTTCCGGCTCACTGTCTACTTCTGCATGTGTTCTAGCAGGTTACTTACGTTCTGGTTGCTATTTTTGAATAATACATTCGACCGTTGGTTTCGTCGTCCGTCTCATATCAAACATTAATTATTACACGTTACTAGTGTTAGTAAGTCGTGGGAAATTTAACTTTTTATGGGAATTTTGATGGTTAAAAATCGTCTCGTTGGGAAAAGGGAAAAGGGAAAAAGGCAAAAAGGGAAAAAGGGAAAAGGTTCTAAAGTTCTAAAATGCATTTATGTGGGAAATTCCATTTTCCCAACCTTTCTTTCATCTTTTAACCTTATATGAGTATTTAATCAAATTTCTACTACGTTATCCTATTTTAAGGAATTGAGTCCATCTAAATTCAGCTATAGCCACCGATATTTAAAAAAAAAATAACTTCAGTACCATGTACGATTTGGCAGAAAAGGTAGAAGATTGTGATAAGTTTAAAGTTGACAATGAGTGGCGAGAATTAGTTGCATCAATTTCAAGTGATTAAAAATTGTTTATTTGAAAACCTAAAAAGTAGAAGATTTTTGGAGAAAGATTTCAAAAATTAAAAAACATGATGGGTCTAAATGTTTTTCAAATTTAATGAAAGTTGTAAAATATTCCGTTATACCGTTATCTCATTCCAACGCAGAATCCTAACAATTTTTCTATGGTAACGGATGTGAAAACCAAAATAAGAAAGTTATTTAGTTTTACTGTGATTTCGTTTCACTGAATTATAAAATATTTTTAAATATTTGTTTGTTCCGTTTTAATTAAAGTGTTTTAAAAAAAAATCGGTCATTGTCTTCGAAGTGAATATTTTGTGTAGCGGTTATAAATCACTCTTAAAAACAAGCACATAAGTTAGGTTATGTTGAAGTGGCAGTCGGACTTCTAGACTCACTTAGACCTATATAAGGTCCATTGTGATACCACGTGGATCTGAAGTTCCTGCCTACACATTGGACCATTTTGAGTCGTTGAGTTTAGATCATTAAGATCATTATAGAAGAAGGCCCCCATATGGAGATTTCGCTTTCGAGAGAGAGCAGGGCATGCGCAAAGACGGTGTAGAGTAGTCTCCTCCTCCTCCTCATCCATACAGCTCTACAGAAGTCGTTGGAATAGGCGCCAAGCCTTGTTACATGCCTGCCTAACAGATAGTGTCCAGTGATGTTACCAACTGTAGCACTTATGTGCGATCTATTGAAGGTGATCAAACTCTTACAGCGTCTCAGATCCAGCCTAGCCAAATCTGCTTCGTTTTTAGACAGGTAGTACCGCCTGTCCATCTAAGGTTCGTTTTTTTTCTATTCCATCCAATTTAAACCAGAGTTTGCACGTGGAAACTATGCCTAAGGAGCACTTTTCAGGCAAGATTGAGAGGGTAGTTCCAAGTTTGGCGAGTTTGTCAGCCTTGCAAGTTACCCGGAATGTCTCTATGCCCCGGCACCCAGTAAAGGTGAATGTTGAACTGCTCAGCCATATCCTTTAGAGATGATCGGCAATCTAGGGCTACTAAAGAGTTAAAAGACAGAGTCCAGACACCTGATGGCGTCCTGACTGTCCGAAAAGATTCGAATATCCCTTACGGGTGCCACGTTCTTTTTTAGCCAGGACAAGACTTTCTTTATCTCCATAATTTTCGCCCGGAAAACACTACAATGATTAGGACGACGAAATTAGAGACTGAGATTTAGTCTGTCTGAGAAGACACCTCCACCCAACCCATCATTTGTTTTTGAACCGTCCGTGTCAAAATGGATTGATTCTTCCTCCGCCAAAACATCCTCCCAAAAGGATCTAAGGGAGGATGGATATATGGAAGTTTTTGTCGAACAGCAGTGTGGGTGTGGTGAAGTCTATATTCCTAGAAGGGATTCCTGAGTATGTTCAGAATTGCACAACACGCACATACTCGGGAAGAAATCGAGAAGAAAAGTGCGTATGGATTAGATGTGTATATGGCAATCCACTGATGATCCCAAAAAACCACATCTGGGTGCAAACGCCTTTGAAACTATGGGTCGCAAAAATCATTTATTGATATAAAGGAACTGCTGTTTCATATAATACATAATTTATCAACTAGTAATAATTGATGACCAGTATTAAAAACATTTGTTGATTCGGTCTTAATTTACAATTATTTAAATATATCATTTTGGGAAAATTATGGAAATTTCGGTCGAACGGAGAGGGAAAAAAGGGAAAAAAAAGTTGTTTTCATGGGAAAAACCAGTCCAAAGGCATACTAACACTGCACGTTACTCGTTTGTGCATGCAGTCTGCAGCTGGCCGTCTACTATCCAACATGTCTGACGTCCCACACAAAGGTCGGACTAAACAAGTCGTTCTACACTATAGGAATTAATTTCAGTACCATAAGTGAAAATAATTTTGTTATGTAAATACTATAACTGTGTTTGTTATACCCTATCCTAAGGGTATATTAATTTTGACACATAGTTTGTAACACCCCTTAATATTCGTCGCAGACCCCTAAAAGTATATATATTTATGATCAGGACCAAAATCTAAGACTATATAGCAATGCCCGTCCGTCCGTCCGTCAAAATACGCCCACTGCCACAATTTAGTAAAAACCGTTTTAAGGCTTAAGTTAGAGAGATAAAGTTGTACAACCTTCACAAGATATGTAGGTACTGCCCACCTTTATTAATTTGTCATATAAGGTTTTTTGCCACGCCTAGTTTTTGTGGGCGTTTTTCACTAAAATGCTGTTTTCTTCGAAAATTTTCATAGAAATCGAAAAAAAATGTTTAACAATATATTATGCCAATATTTTTCTCAATAAATCGCCCATACAAAGTTTTTGGCCACGCCCATTTTTTGGGGGCGTTTTTTGGAACAAAAATAATTTTTTTTCTATAAATTTCATAGAATGAAATAAAATGCTATCCATCATCTTCCTAATGCTTTTTCTCTTTGGGGTACGATGAGGAATTTGCAAGAAACGTGAACAAAATTGCAATATTTCCGCCGAAAAAATGCCTGTGCGGAGTTGACGGATGAATATTCCTGTACCGAGGAATGGGTTTCCGTCAGTAAATTTGCAACGTTCTCAGTTATAAGATCCTTCCGAAATAACCTGCAACCGAGGAATTCATAATGAATATTTTTTGGATGATGACGTTTCCATTTCCAATTTATGAAAGCCGGCTCCAGGTACTTCATTACAGCCTCAATATGTTCCACCTCCAGTTTGAAAGCCCTGCAGTGTTCAAGTCATTGAAGTTGTTTTTAAATTTTTTCGACATGAAAAGTAATGGTACTGTTCGCTTATAACTCATTGCATCCACCTTTTGCCTCAAAACACTTGGCAGATACATCGAATCTAGGGTGCGGCTTAAATCAACTAAGTTTCAGAAGACTAATAAAAGCCGCTTTCCTATGCACAAATTCTCCATCAGATTGTGAACGACAAAGTATATGCACGTACAGCCGTTGACAACTAATTAGAAACGATTGCTTTGATGCTGTGCTAACTCATATTTCGATGGCTATTGATAACATAACGGTGCATTTTTTGCTCTTGCTATCTTCTTTCTTACTGTCTTGTTGAAACAATATGCTTGCGCACTTTTACATCTGAGATTTTAATAAAAAAATTAAACTCGCACGCATGAAACCGTTGGTCAAATTGACTCAAAGAAAACGGCGCATCGTGTTTGCTAAAAATCATGCTAGTTGGACGACAAACCAATGGAAATTTTTATTGTGGGGCGACGAATCGAAGATAAATCGGATGGCCCCGAGGGCAGAAGGTTACCTTTACGAAATGATCTTTCCCAACATCAATCTTAGATACCGGTTCGTTATGAATCTTAGACGTGCCAGACCGTGAAACTTACTAAAGATTTTTGGACTTGACTGGCCATCGCAAAGTCCTAACTTAAGTCCCATCTAACATCTTTGGAGCGATGTTAAAATGCCGTCAGTACGCAAAACATTACGAATTTGGATGTTTTTTTTTCGAAAAAGTACAGGGAGCGTGGTATGCGATTCCAGCGAAGAGATGCCGAGGCCTTATAAAATGAATGCAAAGACGATATTGAAGGAGAGAGGATTTCCGATAAAATATTAGCTTTTCAAAAACACAATACTAAGTTCCATTATTTTATAATAAGTTTTTCTCAAATTTTTATTTTTTTTTCTCCCGTTTCTTATTAGCTGTCTCAGTCAAAGCCGAGCATATTATTTGAAAGAGAAAGAAAGAAAGAAGACAACAAGAACAAAAAATGCACCGTTATGTTATCAATAGCCATCGAAATATGAGTTAGCGCAGCAACAAAGCAATCGTTTCTAATTAGTTGTCAACGGCTGTATAGAGGAAATGCACCGATTATGGAATACGTAACGAAGAACTCGTCCTTGAACACCAAACATTATTTGTTTTGTCATTATTTTTAATGTATATATGGTTAGAAATAGTATTTATTAATTAAAAAAAACTAAAACAGAACTTAAATACATATTACACTTCATTAAATTAAGAAAAACGAAAAAGAACACAAAATGAACACATTGGAAAAAGTGATCCTTATTTGGACTACTAATGAACTCTATATGGAATATCACAGTGTTTGTACAAAATTCAATTTGTAGTGCAAAAATCGCAAATAAAATTAGTAGACTCTGCAATCTACGTGGTACCATTTACGGCAGGGCTTACATTGTATCCACTCCTCCCCGCCTTTATCATCGCTAAACAATCCAAAACAAAAACCGCACTTTGCATGGCTGTCTGGATCACACGTTTTCAATGAAGATGGCAAGTCAGTTGAAGAATCTGAGTGAAGCGAAAAGTCATCAGCATTACATTCTGATGAAGAAGACGAATCTGGCTGCTGATATTGTTTAGACTTTTTCACTGTCTTCATCGTTTGAAGGCCGCTCGTTGATGGTAGATCAAAATTAGTTACTCCTTTATTAGCCTGCTCCTTATTCTATTGCATAGTTTTAGATATTTTCAAGTCCGGCTGCTGTTTCTTCTCAGACTTTTTTTACCGTTTTCTTTATTTGCATGCCATTTTTCTGCCAAGTGGTGCATTGAAATCTTCGTTAAAAGGCGAATTAAAAAGCCTGAAGGGTGTAGTACGAGGAACATTAAAAAGTTATCCTGCTTTCTTGAAACCCATTTCTTTTGACCTGACGGCGCCGATAGCTTTTACCATATTCGATTTATCCTAGACCTTACGCTTTTTCTGATTTGGCGTCATCTGAAAATTTTAAAATTACCTATATACAAAATTTCAGTAATCTTTTTAGCTGGTTCCCTGCTGGTGGAATACTATTTCATATTAGGAACAGGGTAGCATCATATGTATCCACTATTTAACTTATCTAACTTTGTAAAGCTTGATGTTTTTGCTAATAATACTTAAAAAAATTGTTGGATAAACTTAAATTGAACCTGAAATATAGGAAAAACAAACTTTACAAAGTATACAACGCACTTAACCAATAAACTTGTTTTAACAGTGATCGCCATGCACAGGAGTACTGACAGTTAATATGCGCATAGGAGAAAAGCTTTTCGTGAAATTTGTGGATACATATGTTACGTTGTTTTTGAGATATTGAACTATTCGACATTAGGAGCGTATTCCAAAATTGGTACACTTCCTCTACGACAGACAAACGAGATGTGCTTTTTTCCATCCAAAAAAATAACACGATATTCTAAATGTGATGTCAGAGTTCACGAAAAATGGTTTGTGGATTACCATATAAAATAAAGTCATTCAATTGTGATACCATATATGCCTAACATTCTTTATATATATGACGGCCGCCATTTTCTAAATAAATTCACCAAGTTGTTGAAAATGTGAACAGACTGTTTTATTTTCAAAATAAAGGGTACGCCAAATAACTTTTTTTTTTGAAAATGCTATAAATAAAAAACTACTGAATATTTTCTCAAATTTCTTTTTTTATTTGAAAGTACAATCCTTCCGGTTAATAATGGAAATTATTTCATTCAAATGGCTGCCGCGGCTGGCCATGCAGTAGCCTACATGATCGTCACTCGTTCTTCACGAATATTGTCCTTTAAAGCGTCAATTGGCTCTGGCATGTCGGCGTAACACTTATCTTTTACGGCACCCCACAAATAATAGTCCAACGGTGTCAAATCGCAGCTCCGCGGTGCCCAAACGCCATCAGCTCTGCGGCTGATAATGCGATATTCAAAAACAGGGCGCAAAATATCGAGTGTAACTTCTGCTGTGTGGCACGTAGCCCCGTCCTGTTGAAACCAAATGTTGCCAATATCCTCCTCTTCAAATTTTTGTGAACAAAAATTCGTTCAAAATGGACCGATAACGATCGCCATTGTTTGTAACGGCCAATCCTTGCTCATTTTCGAAGAAAAATAGCCCAATTATGCCTCTGGACCAAAATCCGCACCAAACAGTGATTCGTTTTGGGTATATCGGCTTCTCAATGTATGCGTGCGGGTTTTCTGTGCCCCAAATGCGACAATTTTGCTAGTTTACATACCCGCCAAGATCAAAATGAGCTTCATCTGAAAAGATGATTTTTTTGGCAGAATCGGTATATTCTCTAAGTCGATCGGCCCACTTAGCGAAGCGAAAACGCATTGGATGGTCCGTTAGCTTCAACTCCTGAACCAATTGGACTTTGTATGGCGTCATACCAAGGTCTTTATGCAAAATTCAATGTTCAATTGTTGAGACGGTGAATTGATTTTGATGGCGCTTCACGCACACTTTCTGCCACAGCAGCAATTTTCTCGGGTGTACGCACTGTTTTTGGCTTTTCACGCTTTGGTTTATCGATGAGAATGCTAGTTTCTTTCACTTTTTTCACCATATAACGAACATACAGAGCTGACGGTCCTTCTCTTCTTCCAAAATCCGTACGCAATTTTCGCACACTTTCTGCCATTAGCATGATTTTCAAAGTAATGTCGCAATATTTCCCAGCGTTGTTCAAGCTCATACACAACCATATTCGTTCAGCGGAAGGATAAAACTAATTATCTGTCAAATCAGACATGAGCTAAGTGTTACCATTCGCAAAATAAGCACTAGTTAAAAAAAAACGTTAGATGGCGGTCCCTTTATTACTCCGAATTTTATTTTGTTTTTCAGGAAAGTTTTGGCATATCTGGGTTAAGCAGGGATTTTGCTATCGAGGATTTCTCCAAGATATATAACTTCCATTTATAGCTGCAATGTGATGCCTTTTAGTACTAGTAAAGACAAACCCGTCAATTGCCTCCTTTTCAAGAAGGGAACAACCTCGGTTTTAAGAGGATTCACCAAGAGCCTACACCTATTGTCGATCATGTCAAACACCAGGACCGCAAACTACATGCAACAAACTACAACAAATTGAAAAGATAATAAAAAAATGGTGAACCAATATTCATAACAATTCTGTTAAATTCCAAAAATAACTCCTCTCCACTTTAATTCAGTTTTCTTCTTCAGAGGCTTCAGAGGAGAATGCAAAAAAAGTAAAAAAATGCAGACTAAAACCTAACATATAAATGCACCTGGTCCTTGGTGGTGACGCCACCAACAACTTCTAAGCCGAAGGAAATATTTTCATTTTTCCACCATGGTACCTTGGAAGCTGAGGCTTATCTCTTGTTTGTGTCTTCAATTGATGCTGCCACACGGCATGTCTATTGGAGGAGGTGGCACACAGCATACTGGATTGGATACCTAAATATAATATGTATGTGTGTACGTCTAAGGCCACATTCAACCGACCAAAGCAGCCATATCTTCTCGGCCCATTCATAATCGGATTTTTTTTTTGTTTTGCCTGTTTATTCTTTCCTTCATTTCTATCATTTTCTCCCTATTTAATTTTATTTAATTCTGAGTTTATGCTCCCCACCACACCCGCCCGACAGTCCGGCACTGTGTGTCGGTTGTATTGCTGCTGCTGCTGCTTTGGTTTAGTTTGGTTTGGTTTGGTCCTTTTTTTAGATTCGACGAAAGCAAACAGATTTCTCTGTGCTTAGTTTTTCATTTAAGGACATTCGGCTTATTTTTTTTCGTCCACCTCTAACTCCACTCTGTGGTTAGTGTGGTTCGGTGGTGGTCAGCTAAAGGGAAACTAACTGATTTTGTTTTTTCTGTTCATCTTCCTCTTCTTCTTTATTTAACATATAATATAGAATTTTGTGTGTTTGAATTTCATTTGTTTCATTTTCTGCTCTCTTTGCACGAGAGAGGATGAACAAAAACAGAACAAAACAAAAAAAAAACGTACAAAAATTTTGTAAGGACACCAGAGGAGGATGCGATTACTTTTGTATTTTCAGTGCTTGCTGAAGGAGTGTGTGCCATGGAATGGTGACCTTTTCTGTATTTCTCTATAGTTGTCTTTGCTTGGTTAGTTAGATAGCACTGGAAGAGAACACAAGCAGAAAAGGTTCAAGGACTAAGAGTCTTCTTATATGGGATGTATCAAAGAATTACCAGAAAGACATACAGATACGAGTCCGTACACGCAGCGGCCGGCATCTATCCATGTGTATATGAATCGGAAACGTAAGGACTTTTAACATTTGAATTAGTTTTGATATAATGCCGACGACGACGACGACGATGATGATGATGATGATGATGACGACGATGGGCTGATTCTATCACATGTATACTATACACAAAGACATAACGTATCATCCCATGATGGGTGGGTGAGATCTGGGTGGACTTAAGCCTGACAGAAACATTACTCCTTCGCCTGCCGTACCTATGCCATAATAACTGATTTAGGTCCTTGTTAGTTTGCTTCTTTTACTTTCTCTTATTTTCCTTTGGTTGTTTTTCTGCTTGCTTTATTTCGAAATAGGTATATACTGATTATAAGAACGACGTACACACATATTTATGTTGGTTGCTACAAGAAAATAATAGGCTGGTAGTAGAGAGTCCTGCTTTAATCTTCATTTCGTACTACTTTTTCATGATATTACGCTTTTCTGTCATCCTTCGAATAAAGTATGTTAAATGTAGGTATATGCCGGCGTGTGTATGGTATATTCTCCACACCACACAAGATGGGAAAAAAATCCACCAAACCTTTCAAATGAGAAGGCTTTCATCTGCAAAAGGTCACATTAAAACGGCGCGTCGTCATCGCTTAGGAAATGAGAAGAAATCCTTTGCGGTTTTTCTTTCCTTGTGGAGTAATTCCAAATTCAGCCACAGCCAGATAAAATGGCTCTGGCGTTGACGGATGAATGAATTGTTGATGGCCTTATGTTCTGAAATTGCATAGCGGAGCATAATAAAGCAGTTTTATGGGATAAAGGACGACTTAACTCCCTGGTCTCTGACCACAATAATGGTTTATGTATTTTACAGTGCTCAGACAATTGCCTTTTGCGGAAACACAGAAACCGTATATAACAAAATTTGGATATGTCATATTTTATTTTAAACTTTTTCAAATGTTTTCAAAAGAAAAAAAAAACTCTGTGGTCCGCGGTCTCACCAAAATCAAAAGTACTTTGATATTTTCCTCAGCCATTAACTTAGTGTCTAAGGCCCGCTTGCTATTCATATTAGAGAAAAATGTAGCAATAGTTCTTGACCGATTCCCAACATGCATACATTAGGGTCAAATCTGTGTTGAAACCGCCCTACACGAGGTGGTGGGAAAAATAGAAAACAGTTTACACTTCGATGAGTTTGCGACGGCGGCTTCTCTTGACATAAAAGGATCGATCGGGGTGGAGTGCAGCGCCATTAGAAGCGCTCTAGTGGACGCAAACATTGAACAGGGCATTGTAAACTGGGGCTGTTCCCTTGGTCAAAGCT
Organism: Ferdinandea cuprea; assembly: GCA_963576555.1. Classification (NCBI taxonomy): domain Eukaryota; kingdom Metazoa; phylum Arthropoda; class Insecta; order Diptera; family Syrphidae; genus Ferdinandea; species Ferdinandea cuprea. Next base: position 24,488,611 of record OY754960.1, read on the forward strand.
TAGTCAGAGTGTCCGTAAACAGGGGAACCCCCAGGGAGGAGTCAAAGCGCCACTCTTGTGGGTGCAGGAAAAATCTTTAAACAGCTTATGTGATGTCAGGGAGGTCTTCCTGAGAAAGATCGGCACTTGGGTGGAAAACTGAGGACGGAAATCTGGGCAAATCCTTCAAAAATGGAACTGATTCTTTTTACCCGAAAGTACAAGATACCGCAATTCAAGCACCCAAAACTCAACGGGTTAGTTTTTATTTCTTTCGGTTAGTGGGAAGTATCTGGGCGTAATTCTAGATAGAAAATTTAACTGATATCTTAATGTTGCGGAAATAATTATAAAGGCTTATAATCCTCTTTTTATCTGTAAAAGAACAGTGGAAAGAACTTGGGGCTTGAGAGCTGCTATGGTGCACTGTCTGTATACAGTGGTGGTGTGTCCCATATGACATGACATATGGCGCAGTAGTATGGTGGAAAGCAACAGAGAAGAAAATAATATGCGGCGGTTCAAAGAACGGCTTGTATAGCCATTACGGGTGCGCTCCGTGCCCCCTCTACGGCGGCATCGGACACCTTTCTGAACCTAATACCGCTTGACCTACATATCAGAAAACTGGCTGGCAACAGTGCAATAGGACTCACGTTTTTGGATCACTTTAAGAGAAATTGCTTCAAACTACTGCCAGGAAATCCAATCATAACGTATGAAATCCCCCCCTTAGTTGACTTGGACTGATGTAATATATGCGGAAAGGGAGGATTGGCAAATGGCTGCAGTTATCAAATCAAGCGAAATTGGAATTGAAAACTACAGGGGGAACAGGGTCTGGGATCTTCGCAAAAGATCCAGAACTCAGAGAGTCTATAAGACTACCGGGAACAAGCGCAGTCTTTCAATCAGAGGTTCTAGCTGTCCTCAAGGCGGCTGAGCAAATGCAGATGAGATCGATATCCGGAAGAGATATTGCTATCTACATGGAATCAGCTAACATCAATTCTTATATAGACGTGAACTGTCGCACAATGCTAATGGCATTATGCGATCAGAACCGAGCAAGACTGTGCTGGGTGCCAGGACACTGCGGATTGAAGGCAATGAGTATACGGATGAGCTGGCATGAATAGGGTGGCTCCTCAATAGTGGTGAGGTTGCTAACATAAGATCTCTCCTCTTCATAATAAAGGGTCCGATTGATGAAATAACCCTAAGGGACTACCAAGCCAAGTCTTGGGACACACACGGTGTCAAGAGCTCTATGGCCACTTCGCGACTGTAGAGTTCCAGGAAGTTTATAAAACTTAGCAGGAATAAGCCAAGAATACTAGTAGAAATCCTGACAGGGCATTGCCTCTTGCGAAAACATGGAAAGAGACTCGGATTGTCCGATACAGACATCTGCAGATTCTGTGGTGATATGGAGGAAATAGGGGGTTCCTGGGTGCTTCGAAAGGGAAAGTGTTTATCTTTGTCTACCGTCTTTATTAAAAATTCGGTCGGTTCCCAAGGAATCGCGATTTGTCCGACTTTTGTATCACATTCCCGTATTGACCTAACCTAACCCAAGGTACACTTAATACTTTACAAAAAAAAAATCTTACTGATTTTCACATTTACCAATTAATTACGGAAATTTACTAATAAATAGTTTTTCGCTCGGGTGAATTTCATGCCTCTATCTCCAGTTGTTTAGGCTGTGTCTGTCTGTAAGTTCGTCCAGAAGTAATATTAATCCAAGCGTGTCCTTCCTTAAAGTGGATGGAATCAAAAACTTTTCAGTGCGATAATGAATTTATTAAAAAGAAATCAATCAGAGTCCTTTGTTTTGCAATCATTTAATGCGTTCATCGCAGCGCATGGTGATGAACGATATTTTTTGTCTTTCCATGCGGAAAACTTTCAAATGATTATCGATTCTTCATTATCTTCTTAACAGCAAGTGTTGTACTATTTCATAGTTTCGTTTGGTTGCGTAACATGATTATCACCATCGGCGCTAATTACGCTGCACGATAAATTATTAACTAAAGAATGTAAATAAATTTCAAATATAATTTTTTAAATAAAAATGTAATGAAAAAATATCATTTTCTCAACACAGAACCCCATAAGTGCTCGCAGAATATTCGATTTATTCTAGAGTTAAGAAAAACAGTTGCATAAATATTGTTAACATACATTCTTAAAAAACATAAGGCTACAGTCCGCTTGGGGCGAACACTATGATAACCTATCCATGTCCCTATACCTATGCCTCTAAAATAAAACGGCGAAAAGAACATGGTGGAAGGACATTTTACTTCACTTTGCATGAAATAAGAAAACTAAAAATTTTGAAAAAATGCCCCAAACATGGGTGATATACTAGAAAAAATATAGAGTAAATATTTTGTAAAATTTTTTTGAGGAAAACAACATTTTGTTAAAAATACCCCCACAAAAAGTAGCCGTGGCAAAAAACCTTATATGACAGACTTATAGAGGAGGGCAGTGCCTACATATCATGTAAAGGTTGTAATACTCTATCTTTCTAACTATTTTTTTTATAGATTGTGAGGGTGGCAGTGCGCGGATTTAAAATTTTTAAACACTTTACCATTTCGGGACCCTTGGGAGTATATGTTTTAAATTTCAACTTCTTAGCATAAATTTAAAGGTCTCACCCATAAAAAGTTTTGGCCACGCCCACTTTTGGGGATGTTTTTTTTTTCAAAAAATTGTCTTTCGTTATAAATTTCATAGAATGAAATAAAATGCCTCCATCATGTTCTTAATGCATTTTTCTATGGGGCCCAAGCGGTCTGTAGCCTTCCATTATGTTTTTTTTTATTTATTAATTATTAGCAAGATATCGTATAAAGAAAATTCTTAGCGGTACTGTGCTGTTTTGTATACCTAACTAAACATATTCTCCTATTTTTATGCACTTTTTTTGAATATAGCTTAATAGAATCACATTTTTAGTTCATATCGATTTAAAAGTAAAAAGTTGAAAGCTAACTTTGCAAAAATTGGAGGGAGAAGGTGGCACATTTATAACTGAACTACTTCAGGTGGTTAGAAAACGGACAATATGGTGTTTATATCTTGATTTTGTCAACTACATTGCATATTGCTTTTCTGAAAACCTTAACTACTGAACATACATATATGGATTGATTTATTTCGATTGTGATGAAATTTCACTCCACTTCACGATACTATGTACAACTGTAAAGAAGTTCAAAAAAAATAGGTCCGCCTATGCCGTCCGTGTGCCTGTCTAAATTCTTCAATGGATGTGCTTTAAAGTTTGTATTTGGAGTTTGTAACCCCAAAATCTCTTGTTGTTGTTCTTTTTATACGCTTTATCGTTTTAAATATACCTACCTACCTTGCAAATGGATTACTCAGCACTCATTTTCTGAGACACAGCTCTTACGGACTTAGGTCCAAAGTGTCTAACATGCAAAATGTCCTCCCTTTGAGTTCTGTATGTATGTGATCCATCCAGCTCTCGCACCATATCATACGCTCCTGTAAGATGACAACAGCAGGTTTACCAAGAGCCCAGACGGAAGTTTGAAGTTAACCTTAATGTATAAGATAATATTTTAAGTTTAAATTGTACAGGACAACTTTAAACTACTTGGGTTCCTTTATCCATCCATTTTCTGCGCCAAAGCTCACTCGATAGGTAGGACTCGCGTGTAGTAAAAGCTTATTCTTCGTCTATTTAGGGAAGGTATTGGAAATATGTCTGGCCGGGGACATAAAGGCGGACCCAAGCAATCACTGGTATTTTCAAACAAACAGAGCGAAAACACTACTGTGAATGACTCAGGTATGGTTGTGAATCATACCCGAAGGAGAAGTTGTTGGAGCTCTGGATGTGACTCCCTTTGCTCTGACAACTACAACAATGGCAGAAGGGGCGAAATCAGCACTAATACAATCAGGACTTCTCCCGCCAAAAAAGATAGGGCGGCAAGAACGTCTAATTTTAATTGAAAATTATCTGAAAACATTTTAAGAAACCATAAAAAAAAATTGAAATATAGGTGTGCAGTAAAAACTGACATCTGAATAAAACCAAGTGAGAAAATGTAAACCCAAGAAGGATGGCTAAATTCGCCCAAGATCGTGATGTCTGCATGTATGTGTCAATGTTTGGAAGAAGTCTGGGGTGCGGCTACCTGACTTTTGATTGCCGCCTGTGAGAGAGAACGTTTTTTTGAGTACGAGTAGTCACAATTGTGAGAGGTTTTGCAAAAAAAAAGGGAAAATAATAATAACAATTTTTTTAAGTTCGAAATTAAAAAAATGTAAGAGTGAAAAAAAAAAGGTTTTTGATCGCTAGTGATTGCGGCGGCAAGTTTTTTCATCCCCACCCCCAGGACATTATCGTTGGCAGGAAGCTACCCCGTTATAGAGGAAGGATAAGCAGATAAGTAGAGTGAATTGTATCAAGGTTTAGTTTATTTTACATCGGTCTATTTTATGGTGAAAAACTAATCGAATTAGCTTTCGTTTCGTCTTTTGCTTCCATTGTTCAGTAAAGAGAACAGTTAATTAACGCGCCTCTTTCAACTGTACAGATTTATCCCGTAATTTTTGAACCATATGGTATATCAAGGTTGTCCTCCGGCCGAAAATTCGCAAGGTTTTACTTAACGTAGCTTGTAAATCTTTTCGTAATTTCCAAACAAGAATTTTAGACGCTTTGCTTAATTTTAAATTTAATTTTGTCCATTTGAAAACCTTGCGTTCAGGCTTCTCGCTCGTGTCGAACAGAGAAGCCCTTAGTCGCGCCGTAAACATCTACGGTGTAAAGCGATGTTGAGAGCTCCCCTGCTCTGTGATATTTTCCAACAAAACAGAGGCCTGCTTTGTACGTTCTTTGTATTTAATAAAGTGTTAAATTCCCAGTTAGGGAAATAAAACTTTTCTTTTATTTCAACATCTTTAATCCCAATAATAGGTTTCGCATTCTCCCTTTTTAAAGACTGCGTCGCGCCCATTTTTACCCCTTTAAAAAAATATCTTCCACCAAAATTATTTTTTTTTTCCAACAGTAATTGTGAACGAACCCACCCCCAGCTGACTAGCCAAATCGCAGCATCAATGTGCTGCCTGTTGCACTTTTGCGTTCTCTTTCAACCCCATTCACGGCCCCTGTTTGACAGATCAACAAAAAAAACAACATTTCGACTTTAACCTCTCGGCGCAGCGGCGGCTGTTCGCGGTCTTAAAGTTTCGTCAACTACTAATTAAAGTGCAACAGCATGCGGAAGAAGTACTCAAGTGTATTTTTCAGAAGTAAGTATTCTCTCCATTTAACGACGAGATTATGATCAGGATTACATGGATCATAACCCTCCCACTTCACTGCATTCCTACTGGTCCGCCTGCGGGGTTCACCGGGTCGACCTCAGAAAATATCTGCAGGCATTCCGATTTTTAATTAACTTAATTCTTATTACGGATTTTCCATATTATTAATAAATGAAACGCCTTTTTCTTCGTCCAGGTTGTACCAATTGATTTTCGCAGAATCCTTTGTTTGTTTATTTTTGTTCTTCTTCTCCATGAATATTTCTGTCAGGAGGAGACGGTGTTGCCTCTCCCAAGATCACTTTGCAATTTTTAACTCTAGGCTTCGTGAAACTTCAATCTGCTATAAGTGACCAAGTGCCTCTGTTTGATGAACATTGTATTTAAAACGATCAGACCGCATGACTTGCACATGCTTAGGATGTCTTCACCAGAAGAATTCCTGGTTCCGTAGCCTAGTCCTCCATGGCAGTCTTCATAGTCTTCGTTAGACTTCCCGACATATCTATTCAAATCTCCGGCAACAAACAGAAGCTCAACCTTTGGGATAGCGTTGATGAGGTTGTGGAAATTAAGCCAGAATGCATCTATTTCCCTCTGCTCGCACCCGATTTGGGGAGCATATGCACTGACAATATTCCACACCTCGCCTTGAATCACCAGTTTGAGAGACATCAAACGGTCACTGGACTTTGAAATGGTCAATACGTTGCTAAGCAACTCTCCCGCAAGGATGATGCCGATACCATTCTTACCCTGTTCTTTACCGCAGTAGTATGCTTTTGTCTTAACGTCCAAGAAACGCGCCCGATTTCCGGTGTTGAGCCATTTCGTTTCTTGGACACACAAGATGTCCAATCGCCTTCTTACCATCATCTCTTCCAGGTTGTAGCTGCGACCACTCATACTTCCAACGTTCCAACTCGCGACCCTTATGGTTCTCCTAAGTCTTTGCATTATTTTGCTATCCCCCGGAAAACGAATAGCTCTGATCCGTGAATTTTTGCAAGGATCACAGGCATTAGGGTGCCTGGCGGGGTAGTGTTTCTTTGAACGTAGATTTCCATAATGCTAGGTTAAGCGAGTTTGTTTGTTCAACAAGTGCATGCTTCTGATATAAGTTCTTGATTGATGTTACTTTTATGACACCGGTGATCTCCAGTCGTGTCAACCCACGGATTTGAATGCACACTTGTGGGGCAGTTTAATGGTGTTAAATATGTTGCTAGGCTCACCTGGATGTTTGAATTGCCTAGATGTGATTTCCTCCGCCTTAGTCACCCTTTACGACAAGCACTGGCGGCCGCTACAGGGATATTCTTACTTCCCCTCCTTGCACGGGGCAGAAGCAAGTATTATATATCACAGCCGAATTTTGATAACTCGAATATTTAATAATTCAAATGAAATTGGTTGGCAATAGCGCCAAGACTGAAATTTACTTTTTTTAGATAAAATAAATTTTAATTTTTTTTTGATAACTCGAACTTCTATTACTCGAATGTCTTGAAGTCTATTCCGAAAAGGAATCCCAAAATTCAGCGTGTTATTTTGTTATATATTTTGTTATGTTCCTATTGGTATATTAGTCGATATGGACTCAAAGCTTAGGTTTTATTTTGAAAATAATAGTAGGCCCCTAAAAAACACAAAGAGGAAGACAAAATTATGATTTGATTCAACCGCCTTTAAGCGAGTTGGTTGCAAATAAGTTAAGCTAAGACTAATGACTAATAAAAACAGTACAGTGCAGTGTATTGTGTTTGGGCATTCCATCTGGTCCAAATCCCTATCGTTTGCTGCTGCTTTGCTTGGCTATAGCAAGTGCCGTATGTTTTTGCGTGCACTTGATATGGCTGGGTAGGGTATCATTTGGCGAATAGCGGGTCGCGTTGTGTAGATTTTGTTGGTACATCAAAGCAATTCATTGTATGGGCATAACACCTGCTGACGACAGGATCTACACGGTAGGGCCCAGCTTAGTCTGCGTCGGAGTTGAGTTTTTTGTGTTTGTTTTTTTGTTATGCGTGGGTTGAGCTCCAATTTTTTTTCATTGTACGCCCATGCGATTCACAATAAACCAGCTGTTTTGGCACTAAGTGAAACACAGGTCAACATAGATTCCGATTTAACGGAGTTTAGTCTGCCTGGATATAACTTGGTGCCATTATTCTTTTCCCATCGTGGTATCGCCGTTTATATACGTAGTGATGTAGCCTACCAACTTCTACCTCAATATGGCCAATGTTCCAATCCGGAATTTAATTTTGTTTGGCTAAAATTCCATATCCGTAGGCAATTAATCCACTACTGTTTTATTTACAGAAGCCCCAACCAAGACAGGCATTCAAGTTATAATGAGTTCGATGCACTGTCTGATTTCATCACCAGAATTGTAACCCATTATCCTCGTACTGAAATCGTTATTGCGGGCGATTTTAATATACACAATTCAAGTTGGCTTCGACATTCTGGACAGACAACACCCGAAGGAAGGTATGTTGAGATCTTTGCTGAGGTTAATAATTTAACCCAGATTGTAAATGAGCCGACACGGATACCGGACATTAACGGTCAAAACGCCAACACTCTGGACTTGTTTCTTACCTCTCACCCTGATAAATACACTTTATATGTATTATCGCCACTAGGTTCGTCAGACTATTGTATCATATCGACGAATTTCTCGTACTCCAGCCACACAGTTAAAGAACAAGCTCCTAAAAGAACCGTATGGCAATACGAGAAAGCCAATTGGGAAGCTTTAAACGGTTTCTTTAGGAGTTTTACCTGGTCGTTGTGCTTCCTCAACAACGACGTAGATGCCGCTGCCGATATGATTACAAATTTAATTCACCTGGGTATGAAACGCTTTATCCCTAACAGGATAAAGTGTATCAGACATAAGAAAACGCGTGGTGTGACTTGAGCTGTAAAGAAGCTATCAGGGCTAAAGAGGTAAGTTTTTGGTCATTTAAGGCCAACCCAACTGAGGAAAACCGACAAAAGTTCAAACGAGCCAGAAATGACTGCAATGCCCACATTAATCGTGTCAAATTCTCCTACGACCAAAAGTTGAGGCAAAAAATACTACAAAGTTCCTCCGTTAGTAAAAACTTTTGGTCGTTTGTTAAGAATATTAAAAATTCGGCCTCGTCATCTATCCCGACACTCATTTACAATGGCACTCCAGCTGTCAGCTCTTCGGATAAAGCCAATCTGCTCGCTGCTCATTTTGCAGCTAGCTCAACGCTCCCAGATTGTGCTTTATCTCCCCCAGTACTCGAGCGCATAGAATACTCTATGGGACAAATCCACTTCCGCACCCGTACTGTGGCAAGAGTACTTCAACATCTCAACATTCACAAATCCGCTGGCCCAGATGGTATTTCCCCTATCGTTCTGAAGAGGTGTTCTTCCACGCTGGCAAAACCACTGCGTAAGCTTTTCTATCTGTCCTATTCTTCAGGGCTCTTTCCGAGAAGATGGAAAACAGCATTTGTCCAGTCTGTCCCAAAAAAAGGCGAACCTTCCTCTCCCTCCTCTTACCGACCAATTGCACTTACGTCCCTTCTTTCCAAGGTCATGGAAACGCTGATAAATCGTCAGCTTATGAATTATCTCGAATCCCGAAAACTTCTTAATGACCGGCAGTACGGTTTTCGCAGCAACAGGTCCACTGGTGATTTGATGACTTACCTAACCGAAAAGTAGAAACAATCTATTCACCATGGTGGTGAAAGTAAGGTCGTTGCGCTTGATATTTCAAAGGCATTTGAAAGGTCATTCCAAGGTCAATGACCCCTAATTCTCTGTTTGGCATCAAGCTCTCTTGTCGAAAGTGCGTGCATTTGGGATCGATGTTACCCTTCTTTAATGGATTAGAAATTACCTTTCGGACCGTTCAATACAAGTTGTTTTGGACGGTTTCAAGTCTGCAACTTACCAAATAAATGCTGGTGTTCCCCAAGGCTCCGTTTTGTCTCCGATTCTCTTTTTAATTTTTATAAATGATCTCCTCTCTGTTACTTCTAATCCTATTCATTCCTTCGCCGTTTCCTGGGAAACGCCCCTCATCTTCGGGCGTTGAACTGGAACGGCAATGTATGTTAGGCTCATTAAATTCCGATCTCGACAGCATACTTAAATGTTACAATTACAATTAAAACCAACAGAGTGAAATTTAATGCTTCCAAAACGCAATGCTGTCTGCTGTCATTGAAGCGAACCCCTAATTCTCTGCCATTATCTATGAATGGCACTTGCATCGCTGAAACCGAAAGACTTTCCATTCTCGGTATGTGTGTTAATGACAAACTTCGTTGAAATGACCAAATATTCGACGTCGCCAAGAACGCTGCGAAATACTTAGGCTACTTCCATCATAAGTGCTCTAACGAAATAGCCAGTTGCATTCCACCTCAACCGCTATACTCGCCATGCTAGGAATGCACATCAGTTGACCCTTAAGCCTATATTCTTAACCGTACAATACGAATTTGGAATGCTCTACCACGCTCTGTTTTTGCTTTGCATTATAATTTACAAACATTTAAAACCAACGTTATAAGGGTATGCGCGTACATTATATAAAAAAAAAAACAAAGCGATTCCATGTATAATGGCTAAAATTCCATTGAAGATTTTTTTATGAAAACCAAAATAAAAAATCTATCCAAAAACATAAAGACTGATTTCAAAAGTTTTCTATTGGTTGATGTCGTTAAAAAAAGATGTACTGATATGTGCTCGACGCCAGTCAAGTAACAAAGAACTGTGTTACTTTTGCAGTTAATTTTAGCCTTAAAATTTCTTCCTTTTAATACTGAGGCACGAACACATGTTAAATTTCTAGTTAAATTAGTATTCTATAACAAAGTGCTTACTTTATAGAATTCAACAAAAACAAACACCAAATACGTTGTTCCATTGAGAAAATTGATAGTATCATTAAAAGTTTCCCTACTCTTTTCGCCTTCTGGTTGCAGCAAAAATTGGGGGATCTTCCCATAAAATACAACACGTCCTCCTTTTTCCAAATGCTTTAAAATCACTCCTAAGAGGAACATAAGTTATGGGATGCAACTCCTCTCGTGTTTTTAAAACTAACGGCCTACGTTCAGTTGAATACTAGACGCTAAAAGCAGTTATTTGTTGAAAAGTTGTGGTTAAGAGCTGTATTATAGTCTGGCTTTCCAAATATATGACTCCTTGTTTTTAATCGAAAGCTGATGAGTCCATAGAGTTCACTTTTCCACGTGACCATCAATTTGCTTTGAAGTGAGAGTGGATACCTATAGTGCACCACTTAACCTCTCGAACACTCAAACGATTACTTTTGTTTTTGAACCACCAGTCTGGTTTTTTCACCTTAGGTACTTTTATTGTCTATCTAAAAAGTATTTAGAATGTAGTCATCCTGCATTTTCAGTATGGAGTTGAACAAAGTGGGAGGACCCCAGTCTTGGGTGTTGGATATTGCTCTCAAGACAAACAATGACGGTTTCAGTGCTGAAAATTGGACAGTCTCCAACATAAAATCCTTCTCGGACCACAAGTGAATTCTCTTCAATTTGAATATAAAGTTTGATATTCCATTTTCTACAGAAACCCAAGAAGGAATGACTAAAAAAATTCGGTCAAGCCCTAAACTTTAAACTCAATATGGTACCCAGCTTGAATCTAGACTCAACCGCCGATGGATCGTCTCCATGCTTAGAACAAGGATTGTTCAGGCTAAACTAGGTAATAGCCTCTTAACAACCAAATCCGTTAGCAGAGGCACACCTCAGTATGGGGTAGTTTCTTATCCTACTTATGGTTCTTTACAAAATTCTGTCGAAATTAGGTAGTGACAATATAAAAGTGTTTTCGTATGCAGATGATGTGGTTGTACTGGTATTGGGAATGTTTCCTGACGTGATTGGGTAAGATTCGCGCTTGGGACGCGAGGTGCGGTCTTGGCGTACACCCAAGGAAAACGTAACTGATGCTCTTCACCACCCAAAGAAAAATACCAACGTTCCGACTTTCCCGTCTTGACAACCAAACTCTCTCACTATCCTCCAGTGCTAAATACTTGTGTGTCACTTTAGACACTTTAGAAGCTGAACATCAAACACCGAGTGCAAAAATCCAAAATCGCTTTCTACGCATGTAGCAAAACTTTTGGTAAAAAGTAGGGTCTCAAACCTAAAATGGTTCTTTGGATGTACACAGCTGTGTTGCGCCCAATTCTCACTTACGGGTCCTGGTAGGTTGCCCGCCCTAAGTGAAACTTATAACGTCACCAAGTTAAGCTGAGTCGAGAGAACGAGAGACCAACTTATCTGCATATTAAATCAATCGTATCTTGTAGCGCAGTAAGACTGCGAGTAGTCAGCTGTTGGTCCGTAAGACCTTACCGGCATTGGAATATGCTTGTTTCAGGCGACAGCAAGGCTGCGATTAACGCCCTCATACTGGCCAGGTCGACCCGCCGGTTTAGATCTGGGTCACTCTCATCGCGGTTTCTGTGCATAGGAACATTGATGGGAATGGGAGAACCGACGATATGGCCACACGTGGCTCATCACTTTCTGGGAAACCATTCTTTGACGAACTTTCTGATATATATATATCAGCCATCGGTCTCAACGACATCACAACATTCCTCATTCCAAAGACCTTATGAGTGGTGGTAGAAAACGGTGTAATAGCGCTAATTGCCTTGCTCTGGAGTTTGGTTTTCATTTCCGAATTTTATTTTTTTTTATCGAAATTACATTCGTACCTTAATATAATATTGGTCATATTGTCGGTCATAAAAGTAAAACTGGTAACCTTAGGTTCATGTCTATTTTCTAGTGACACGAAGAGGTAAAATTTGTTTTTTTTTGCAATATAAGACACAATTAATCTCTTCTGGATTGTATCTAAGTTAGGTCAATTGTCCATCGAGAACAGGAGGCACATGAGCCGTGATAGAACGCTGTCTTTCAGTAGCGCCTCGGTATCGAGAGACACTCTCAACGTGTAAACCTTATACTGAAGTGCTTTCTCTGCGAAGTTGAGTGCGTGTCGATGGTAATAGTAGTGCTTTTCATGTAAGAGTGCTTTAATTTTTATAGATAACTATCACCAATCATTTTCCTGACATACATGCAATGTTTTTTTTTTGCATGAACGACGACATTTGCTGTGCTGTGACCTAGTTTCGCCACTTTGGGGATGAAAACACGCACGCCTCGCCATGCAAAAGACACCAGCACCAGCACCAGCATTTCAGTGAGGCAAATGGGTTTCTGCCAGATCAGCGTTTCTTCATGTGATGCAGTCCAGCTACCCAATGAAGACATCAGAATAGGTGCTTGAGATGGAACTGTTTTGGTTGTCGACTCCGAAGAACCCCTCCCTGAGTTCCTCTCTGCGAAACTGAAATTGTTTGAGGCTCTTCGCAACTTTACAACACAATTTTTCTAAGATACAAAGGATAACACATACTTTCTGCTTCCCGTAGTAGGATTATTACCTCTATTACCGATAAGAAGATTGCCGCAGTAGATTTAATCAAACAATCCCATATAGTCTTATTGCAAGGCAGTTAAGCTTCACCTCTACCATTGGTGTTGACGCTCAACGTTTAAGCTTCATACTAAGCGGGTAATAGTGTCTCCACAGATTTGTTCCCGTCGCAAGGCTTAACCTCAAACGCAAACGTAAACACAGGATGTCACCTGTGCTGAAATGAGATTAAGTATCCGACAGGTCTAACTGCCTCCTTTCAAGGAGTCTAATACAACCTAAGGCGAACGTTGATTTCGACTATCTTCATCATGGAGCGTAGCCTCCTCTTCTGTCACAATCTTTCTTGCCTGTGCTTTTGCTGCTGCGCTTTGTAGCAGTTTTAGTGTAGTAACACCAGCTGCAAAGGAAATCATATGCACCTCTTTCTTTCTTCTGGCATCATCCTTCGACTCTTCTTTAAAATCCCTCAATAGGATCTGCGAGTTGTAGGATCTATTAGGGTTTGGAGCCCTGCCAAAACCATTTAATACACTTGGGCAATCTAATCAAGTTATAGGAGGAAACCTCTACTGTTTCGGGTATGATTTCAATGGATATGCTTAATGCGTGCTCTTTATGCCAAATTTCACTCGACTTATTTGCATCCACCACGGAAAGTTGCTGTTAATTTTTTGTAACCCCAGGTGGACGTTGTGGGAGTTTTGAGTACATCTTCCGCTATATTGTATAAAATTATTGTGTACATTGGTGGGCCTATATACTATATAGGGTGTAGTACACTGCGACCTTGTGGTCTATTGGAGAGGTTTTGCTCCCTATTCCAAAGCCCCTCACAGCTTAATGCGCCGGGAATTATGTTGGAGAGTTTATGCTCTGGCTTTAGCCTTGGCAAGGAAAACGTATTCATCATTCATCAGCACATCATCCAGTCCAGTTTCTTTTAAGAATCTAAGAATGTGCAGTGGATCCGTGGTTGGTAAATCCTTTCCTTAAATTTGGTGTTTTCCCAAATATTTAAAACTTTTATGGGTCAGTGCCCCGCAGGATTCCAGTATGTGTTCTGGAGTTTCCGTGGACTCATTGCAGAATCTGCAAAGACCCTTCATCTGATATCCCTATCTTCGCAATTCCCCGTTAGGAAACCAGTTAGAATACTAATTTTAATTTTTGCTAAATGACTAATATATGCTTTAAATCTTTTGATATGATAGTCACCTAAGAATTGTTTGGCTTGTCTCAGACCTTGCAGATCTCGAAAGGTTCTAGCCCTTTTTTCCTTTTCCGATTTCCTGCATACATCGCATAGGGTGTGTTCTAACCAGCAGAATGGTTCAGGTCTTATCAAGGATATTGCTGCCCCTTTTCTCGCTAGAGATTCCGCCGCCAATCGTTACCAATAATGCCCACATGACCTAGTATCCAGCAGACAAATAATCTATATTTCTTGCCCAATTTGTTGAGTCATTGGGTGGTATGCATAAAAGAGAGTAAATGCTTTTACTGAAGATTTTCCAAGTAAATACTAATTTTGGTACGCAAAAAAGAGGAGTAAATACTACAAATTTAGTATTTACTTCAAGTAAAGGCATGTTCTTTTTTCGGATGAATTTTTATAGAATGCTATGGACCAACTTGAAAATTTCATAGCATCTACTTTTGCCTTTTGGTAGTTTTGTGAGGTGCAATAATAAGACCCTTTAGTCATGGATGGAGTTTTAAGCGTAAAATAATTCAAATTTATAAAAGGGAACTTTATATTCTAATCACAATGGCAGAGTATATATGTAAGTGTTAACTCCACAAAAGTATACAAGGAACGAAGATCGTCGACTGATTCAAATTTCAAGCAACTGTATCGCTTTGAACGAGAAAATGTAGAGTGGTTGAGTAAATATTTCATCGGTAATATTTAATTAATAAATTTAATTTGATGATTATTATTTTCAAAGGTATTCAAACTGAAACAAGGGGAGGTCAGGGTCAGTCCATGATGCGGATTTTTTTAGCGGTACATTGGAGATCCTGGATTTCAAACTGGTGTTGGTGAAGATATAGGCGTGCATCAGAGTACTGTCTATCGAACAATCAACTGTGTTGCAAGACTCATAAAAGATCAGGCATCAAAGTGGATAAAATTTCCAACGAACTATGAAGAACTGTTAAGAGCGAAACAAGAATGGAATGCCACATATCTTTTTCCAAAATGCATAGTAGCCTTAGATTGTACTCATGTGGAAATATTGAAACCCCATTTCTATCCAAAAGAATACATAAACCGAAAAGGTTATGCTTCAATAAATATTCAAGCGACGTGCAATGCGATGGAATATTTTACCAGCGTTGATTGCCAGTGGCCAGGGTCAGTCCATGACTCCAGAATTTGAAGAAATCCCGCCGTGAAATCAATTTTGCGAAATTCAAAAGACGCTGTTTTGCTCGGAGATGAAGGCTATGGAATTACACCGTGGCTTATGACCCCTTTTAAAAATGCAATACAAATCAGGAAAAAACATTTAATAAACTTCATTCTAAAGAGAGAGAGAGTTGTAATCGAAAGATGTATCGCGCAGTTAAAAAGAAGATTTCCAATTTTTCAAAATTGCGTGCGAATAAATTAGGAAAATGTTCCAAATTTAATAGTATCCTGCTTTTCAACCATTTGAAGAAAAAGAAAATAATATATCTCTTGGTGAAAGCGGACATTTATCTCTTCAAATTCGAAGATTAGGACAAATGAAAATGATTTACAATAATTTTAGTTTGTAGAAATGTATATTTTTGTATATAAATAATTTGCGTTCTTTTTACATAAACTTAAACAAAAAATATGTTGTCAAAAATAAAATACTTCTCAACGTATAAAGTCGGAGAATGTTTTTTTACAAATTAAAAAAAGGTTAAACCACTACTATCTGTTATGATGTTGGTAGGGCTATGAGAAAAGTAATTTCTTCGTTCTTCATTGTCGATGTATTTTCTTCTCTCAATTTCTTCTTGCTGCATTCGAATAAGTTTTAATTGCTCTAGCAAAACCAAACGCTGTAGCTCACCATTTGTAATAGTTTTTGTTTCTTCCGTCTCGGTGAACTTTCTTCTTTTTTGTGCTGGAACTCCTTCCGTCTCTTCACTGTTAGATGTATCTCCCCCCCCACCCCCCCTCCTTGGTTGGCATCACCTGCCCAACAGATAAGCCACCTTAAAAAAATTCATGTTTATTAAAAGTCTTTTATAGTTTTTATTTCAAAACTTACCAGGAATACAAGTTATCGTTGGATTTTCACCAGTGTTGAGAATATCAAAAAACATAGTCTCCCATTCTTTTAATTGAATGGGCTTATTTTCCGTTTTTTTAATATCGTTTTTTGAAATTATTAATTTTTTTTATTTTGTCTGCATTAAGTTGAATACCCGTTTTATTTTTATTTCTATTCACTAATGAATAATTCTACAGCCTCTTCTTTAGCACTTTTAATTAATGGCTGCTGAGATTTATTCAATAAAACAGAATGCACTTTTAATGTTTGCACAAATGCAAGGTGTTAATAGACAAATTTGCATGCCCTTTAGATGCCATGACTTTGCCTTACACTCCAAGAAACCAATTAAAAATTACTAAAAAGCTCAAGGTGACGCATTTTCCCCCTGTACTCGAGCGCGTAGAACATTCTATGGGACCCATTCATTTTCGCACTCGTACAGTGGCAAGATTTCTTCAAGATCTCAACATACATACATCCGCTGATCCAGATGGTATTTCTTCTATAGTTCTGAAGAGGTGTTCTTCCACGCTGGCAAAACCACTGCGTAAGCTTTTCTATCTGTCCTATTCTTCAGGGCTCATTCCGAGAAGATGGAAAACAGCATTTGCCCAGCCCGTCCCAAAAAAGGCGAATCTTCCTCTGTCTCCTCCTACCGACCAATTGCACTAACGTCCCTTCTTTCCAAGGTCATGGAAACGCTGTTCAAACCGTCATCTTATGAAATATCTTGAATACCGAAAACTTTTTAATGACCGGTAGTACGGTTTTTGCAGCAACAGTTCCACTGGTGATTTGATGACATATCTAACCGAAAAGTGGAACCAATCTATTCACCATGGTGGTGAAAGCAAGGTCGTTGCGCTTGACATTTCAAAGACATTTGACAGAGTTTGGCATCAAGCTCTCTTGTCGAAAATGCGTGCATTTGGGATCGATGATACCTTTCTTCTATGGATTAGAAATTACCTTTCGGACCGTTTAATGCAAGTTGCTTTGGACGGTTTCAAGTCTGCAACTCACCAAATAAATGCTGGTGTCCCTCAAGGCTCTGTTTTGTCTCCGACTCTCTTTCTCATTTTTATAAATGTTCTACTCTCTGTTACTTCGAATCCTATTCATCCCTTCGCCGACGATAGTACCCACAGCTTTAACATATTCTTTTCCTGGGAAACGCCCCTCATCTTCGGGCGTTGAACTGGAACGGCAATGTATGTTAAGCTCATTAAATTCCAATCTCGACAGCATACTTAAATGGGGTAAAACCAACGGAGTGGAATTTAATGCTTCCAAAACGCAATGCTGTCTACTGTCATTGAAGCGAAACCCTAATTCTCTGCCATTATCCATGGATGGCACTTGCATCGCTGAAATCGAACGACTTTCCACTCTCGGTATGTGTGTTAATGACAACCTTTGTTGGAATGACCACATATTAGATGTCGCCAAGAACGCTGCGAAATGTCTAGGCTTCCTTAAGCGATGCAAGAAATATTTCACTTCTTCTGTTTTGGCAAAAATGTATAAGGCGTTTATTCGCCCCAAACTTGAGTATTACATATTTGGAGCTACTTGACAGGATCCAGAAACGTGCGGTAAAACTTATTGGCGATCGAGACATCGCGAAATCACTTGACTCTCTTAGTCATTGTCGTAATGTCTCCTGCTTGTCATTGTTTTATTGGTATTTCCACCACAAGTGCTCAAATGAAATTGCCAGTTGCATTCCACCCCTTCAGCAATTCAACCGCAATACTCGCCATGCTACGAATGCACATCAGTTTACCCTTAAGCCTGTATTCGGACGTACAGTGAAATACAAGGATTCGTTTTTTAACCGTACAACGCGAATGTGAAATGTAGAGCACGCTCTGTTTTTCCCTCACATTACAGTTTACAGACATTTAAAACCAACGTGCATCGGTATCTCCCTTTTCCTAATCCTTCACTTTCCTAATGCCCGCACTGTGTTACTTCATTATAAGGGTATAACAAAAAAAGGGATATAACAAAAAGAAAAAAAATGTTTACAATAATTAAGTAAATTTTTTCCAAATTAGCAAACAAAATAAAAAAAGTATTTACGACGATTTAAGATGAATTTGAAGTATTTACTTAAAGTATTTGTAATCAAGTAAACATTTTCTTTTATGCATACGAAACGAAGTAAGTACTGAAATTCTGAGATTCTACTTAAATTTAAGTATTTACTTAAACTTCTCACTTACAGAAAGTACTTCGGTTTTAAGCATACCACTAATTGTTGGCATTCCCATACAAGTTTGGATTTAATGACAAAGGAGTTCAGGCTGCTTGACTCTCTGACACTGGGCCGTATGTATACAAATTAAGTATTTACTAGTAGTAAAAGTTCTAAGTAAGTACTAGTACTACTAGTAGAAGCTAATATTTTAAGTTTTTACTAGATTTGGTATGCATAAACATGAGTTTTGACATGCCAGCAAATACTTCTAGTAAATACAACCAGTTCATCGAGAAGTTCGTGGTATATACTTATTTTGTATTATTTCCCAATTGCTTTAACGCGAAAACGTAGAAAATTGGAGTTAAATGTGACTAAGGAGACCCAAAATTTGTCAATGGAGAACTTCAACTTGTCTAAACAACAATGGAAAATGAAAACGAAGAACGGAATACGTATTCTACTAATAATTCCACCATCACCACTAAAAGTGCAATTCCATACACTTCATCTCAAAAAAAAAAAAATAAGTACGTACTAGTTTTTATGCATACGGTATTAAGTACTTACTAGTGAAATTCATCCGAAACTAGTAAGTACTTTGCACCCTAGTAAATGCTTGTTCTTCAGCACTTACTTAAGTTTTATGCACACCACCCATTATTGCTGTTTTATGCTTTACAGTTTCTGTAATTGTTTTTAAGATTGATTCGAACACATCTTTTTATGGCGCATATTTCTACTTGAAAGATGCTGGTACTCTTGGCATGGATTCGTTATGTCTCTTTCTTGGCCCAAAGACTGCTGCACCACCTCCTCAATCGATTAAATCATAACACTCGAATGACGCGACCCAATAGAATTCACCTTACTGTTTCAGAGCAGAACATTTACTAATTGATAGGTTTCCAACTTTCTTCAACGCAAGAACTTAACTAAGTTGATGAACCTAGACTGAACAGAAGCGATGATTTTCATCGGCGAATACTATTTCGCCTTCAGGCAATCATGGGAAATCATAAAAAAATGGGCAGTCTTGCTTTTGTTGAAAAACCTCTCAATCGATTATCGATCCACTTCACATTGCACTCGGTACCTACAGTTATACCCAATAAATTTGATGAGTTAATCTACTCAAATATGGATGTTGACTACCTATACTTTCGGTGACCCCCTTTGACCCATCCACAATGCATAAAAATATCGCATTACCCGCTACCATGCCGCATCATAAAAAAAAAAAAAAAAAAACCTAATAAATAACTAAATAAGCCCAATGTGTCGTCTAATTCCCTTAACGGTCTCTCATACATATTTAGTACATTTTGTTTCCACCTATCTCAGCTGCAATATCATCTCATTGAAAAAAGACATAACCCTCCTCATCCTGTATCTGATCAAATAGTGGGGTGGAAAACTGCAAATCCAATAAAATTGTTATCCGATATGAAACGCAAAGGAAAAGAGAAAAAAAATCGCATCCCGAAATGGAAACATCCCTTCAGTCATATGTTTAGTAAAACAACCCGGCCTTTCACCCCACCGCACCATGACGCTGTACAGGATTTATTCACATCCTGAATCACTGCAATTCGCATTTCTTTTGTATGGGGGTGTGCGTCTACTTTTTTACATTATTTGTTATAAAGCCATATCCCGTTTCACATGTGTGTGGAAGTGGTATACATCGCCTGCTGCCTAAATACACAGAGTCATGCTGCGTTGTGGTGAGGAGCAACAGGGAAAGAATTTGCCAGCAAGCCACAATAGCTCACATTTCAATTTTAGGAATTTGTTCGACTGATGGAAAATCGCTGCTGCCACCATTATCCCCTGCATGTTGAAGATAGATGAGGCCGGGGTAGGCTTAAAAAAAAAACTTGCAATAAAATTCCACCTATGCCACCCTCGACAAGTGCAATGTCCCAAGCAAAGCACTGCCCTGCCGTATGTTTCGTCGCTCATTGTCAGAGAGAATACCACAACGCTGGCGTTTGTATTGCTTTATTTGTGGAAAGGGGGGCGAAAGTCATTGGATTTACATTCCCCCTTTCCCGCTATAGTGTGTTTTATTTTTTCTTCTGCTGTAATTTGTGAACCATGCCGGCCCGATCCAGAGCACGTAAGTCGAACGCATTTACTGTCAACCGCCTTGTTTGTTATTGTCGGCGGCGTCGTCGTCGTCGTCATGCTGCCTGCCCTTTGTGCACCCTGTTAGTGCAATAGCAGCAGTGCCAGGTTTTTATTATTATCCTTTTGTTGTGCTGTGCGCTGTGTGTCCTTTTATTGCATACTCAATTTCTCATGCCGTGCGCTTGGCTACCCGATCTCCTCGTACACCGAGCCAGACAATAAGGACATTTGAATTTACGACTGTGTCACTGGCACTTTCTTTTGTCGCGCTCGCTCTATAAGCGCGGGGCCAGATAGGTTGTGTGGAGCTGCTGCAACCCCCGTTGCACTGGTACTACCCAATAAGTAGAAGATTGCGTGGATGGTGATGATATTTTTCCGGGTGGGCACTTTTTCCCTCTGTTTGTCCAGAGGTGACGATTAATTTTGCCACACGACAAGGTGTATAAATAATTGAAAACACGTACATATACCATAGACAATGTTTGTGTTTATAGAAATGTCCTTTCATGTGGGTGGTGAAATGGCGAGTCCTTGCCAAGCGATCGATTCAGCGGAAAAACAAAACAAAACATTTTAATTGTCGCTAAAATTGTCATCGTCGTCGTCGTCGTCGTCGACATCATCATCATCATCGTCGTCCTCCAACAGGAGATTGAAGGACTAATTTGCACAAACTAGTCTTTGTTTGTATTTTATAAATATCTGCGCATTTGAGTGCACCGCTGCGCTATTCATCGAAAGGACCTAACTACCGCGAACGAGCCTTGACAAAGGGGAGGGTGCGGCGTGCGCTGCGGTAGGAAAGTAAATTAAAATGTTCGCCTGCCAGCGTTTTACAAACAAAATACCAGATATTATCCGGTTTACATTATGTGTCTGGGGAAATTGCCGAGGCGGATAGTGCTTTACTTCGCCACTTTTATAGCGACACGAAACACCACGAAAGGGTGCAAGTGCAATAAAAATCAACTGTTTCCGGTTTTAATTGAAGCAGTGCAGTTCTACTTTTGCCAAGGACATAGACCGGGGGTGCGCGTGTGAAAAAGATTTTGTGTGATGATAAACGGGCGCCAATTGTGGAAGGGACAAAATTGACCCTTTCAAATGTGATGTAAGTTTAATCCTGGATGATAGTAATAAGAGAACTACAAACTGCACTGCAAAAGAATAATCACGTAGAATATACAGAAATGACAAATGGAATTGTGGTTGATTGTCTGAGCTTAGAATTGAAGGTGAGATTGTTTGTTTTGCATCGATTGGCAGACCAACCTGATTCGTTTGCTTTCGAAATTATCCGTGATATTTGCTTGCAGTATGAGCAGCGAATCCTGATGGATGGATGGATGAGATTTTGCTGCAATACCTCAGAAGTGCTATGCAAACAAAATAAGGAATAGCTTCAATGCATTTGTGGCGTGGAAATTAATCAGAATTTGGACCACCTAATTAAAACGGATGATTGTTGCCGACCATCAATTGAGGGAGTTAGTTTAGGTTTTTTTTCTTCTGTTTCCGTTTTGCCACTGGACAAAGATGAATTTAGAGGAACATGATTCTGTTTTTTATTTCAGCAGTATTACGGTAGTTTTTTAATTAACTCAGGTCGCATCAATAACTGACATAGGTACCTATGTATGTCATGAACTCTAACTAGCGACAGGTAGAAGAAAAAAAAGAGTTTCTCTTATTGTAAAGACTTAACACAAATAGATTTTTTAACTTTCTAGTATACAATAGTATATTAAAGAGAAGTTATTGCGATCGTGCGGAAATTTCGAACTCAAACTGAGTATGAGGGATGATATTACGACTATAGAGAAGTCCAAAAAAGTAGGTCCGCCACTGCCGTCCGTCTGCCTGTGTGTCTGTCCGGGCGCCTTATGGCGAAACGGTTCGACGGATTTTCTTCAAAGTTCGTATATAAGGTTCTTGCGGTTCCATCTCAGGGTAACTTTTTATTTTTTGCTTAATCTTTTGAAATAAAGGTACCTGCCATACAAATTTTTTTGTGAAAATCACATATCACTATTTTACTCGAAAGTGATTCCAAGGATTTCGTTTTTTTTTGTACTAAGGATGCTTAGGATGGGTACAAAAATTCTGCATACTCAGTTTTTGGAAAAAAAAATTGATTTACGGTAATTTATAAAACCGGCAATATCTCGAAAACTAATAAAGGGAACTTCAAAAAAATTTACTGTTTTTTTATACTATAAAGTCGAACAAATTTGCATACTTCGATTTTTGAAACAATTTTTTTCCATATTTTTTTCTTAAATTTAAATTAAATTTGTTTTCTCAAAAACGGCTCCAACGATTTTGATAATTTTTAGTATTTCGAACAATTATGTTAACAGTGTCCAGTGTGCGATTACATCAAAATCGTATGTGCCGTGTTTTCAGAACATCAAATTTTTTAAAACCCAAAAAGTGATTTAAATAAATTTCTCACTATTAATTTTCGATTCATTTTGCGATTAAAAATGCATCTCATGACCGAGAAAGTTTCGTGTGACGCAGTCGTGCACTTTATTTTTTGTTGGTGTATGTGAAAATCCTGCAAGACACAGTGGGGTTGGAAACCCAAAGTAGTGTGGGATTCTAACCGCACTTAAAACACCTCCTTGATCATGACCAATCAAATAGTGATCGACAAAGATTTTATTTTCGTGGTTCAGAGGTTTGCGGCTGATGTCGCCGTTCTTTTTGTCGGTTCAAACCTAAGGCGCAAAGATTCCTCGATTTGACCGATGTGTGGTGCACTAGGAATGGGATTTCAGTGAATCCTCTTAAAACCACGTTTGTTCTCCTTACGAGAAGGAGAATCGTCACTGTCTGTCCCATCTCGTGCTGATGAAGTCAAATATCTGGGTATAATCCTCGATAAAAACCTTCTATGGTCCAAACATGGTGAATCGAAATCCGATAAAGCACTGTCGACATTCTGGCAGTATAAACGCGCTTTTGGTAAGACATGGGCTTGTCTCCTAAACTCCTCCTTTGGATCTATGCGGCCATGATTAGATCGCTCCTCTCATACGCTTCGGTTGTTTAGTGGAACAGGCTTTTGCCGAAAACGTGTCACTGTTTCTTTTGTCAAACTCCAAAGAACCGCATGTCTCGGCTGCACAGGGACCTTCCGTAGCATGCCGGGCTCTGCTCTAGATGCTTTGATGAATCTTCCCCCCCCCCTCCTAAATTTATATATCATTGGGTGTACGCCAAAAATCATCTTTCGCTTAAAAATAGGTGGCTTTTGGTACCACGCGCCTTGGAATTTCGAAGAACTTGGCCGAGAATTATCTTTCCACCCCTGTCTTATGGATGTGCCGTCTGATGCAATAACACCAGAACCCCTTTTACGTCGACTTTCCCCAGGTAACAGAATGGTTTCAACCAGACTCTGAACCATGGATTGAATGCCATCGCATTTTCACGGATGGCTCCAAGACCGGACAGGGCTCTGGTGCTAAAGGTCTGCATCTTTTCTTCTATCTCTTAGGAGAATCGACTGTAGGGCCTACAAGCACGTCTTTTCGTGCCACCAAGCTTTTGCTAAACACTTCAATTTGTTGGGCTTAAGCGACACCACTACCTGCCCTGCTTGCGGTGAGAAGAATGACACAGCAGAACATTTTCTCTGCAGTAGTCCCGCTTATGCTCGCATCAGGTGACGGATTTTTGGGGCTAACGTGGTGAGTGCCGAACATCGAAGCTCTTCATCACTGTAGCTCCTTCACATTTTTTTTCGAAACACGGGAAAACTAAGTACGTGTCTGAGCACTTCATCGGATAGTAGTTGGGTTGCTACAAAAAAATGTCAGGATTGATATGCATCTGTGACGCATTGTTTCCTTTTTCATTGTATCTGCTACGAGGTCAATCTGCAAATCTCGATGCAAGTCACTATTTCTAATATACCATGGGGCATTCACTATTCCCCGAGGGACCGTATTTTGAAATGATTGCAACATTTGTACTTTTGTTTTCCTTGTGCAACCCCATAATTGGATATCATATGTCCAAACGGGTTTTAATATCTGATTGCACAATACGATTTTATTCTCAATGGGCAGTTCTGAGTTATATCCTAACAACCAATAAAGTTGTCTATATCTATGTCCTTCCATTTCATTTTAGGATACAGATTCATACCGAGATACTTAGCTGTGTTAGAGTAAGGAACTACTTGATTATCAATATCCACGGGAAGCTTCGTTATTTTTTTATTTGTAAAATTGATATGGATTTGGAATTTGGCTCATTAAGTTTAATTTGACATCGCTGCGTCCAATCACATATCTCTTTAATTGGAATTTGTAGCTTTTCTGTAGCCTTAGACACACATCTATGTGTTCATAGAAGAGCGTATATCACTTGTATATAAAAAATACAGGGTGGGTCTTAGAACACTTCACTGAGGAGCACCCGCTTATATTTCAGAATACGCTGAGCCGTAAAAAACTCTAGAGAACCTATTAGCTAATTAAGATTTAAGCATCGCATAGTACTGTCCAGGTAGATCCCTATGAAGTTTATACTCTAAAACCTCTGCCAAACTTTATCAAAAGCCTGTGTAACGTCTAAGAATATTGCAAAACAAATTTGTTTTTCTTCCAATGCCTTTTCTATACGATGCACCTGGTCTATCGTCGAGTGTATATTCCTAAGCCCGAATTGATGGGAAGTGATAAGATTGCTTTGCTGTATAATTGAGTGACCAAGCGGGGGCTGGGATGTCACCTAGCCACTGAAGGCGACGTATCTTGGTTTTTTGGACTACATACACATCTTACAGTACAGTTCGCGGTTGTATATTAAAAATCTTTAATACCAGTATTAACTCTCCTTCCCGGCTTATCGCCCAGCACTGGGCGCCGTAAAGCAGAACTGGCAGCATAAGGGTTTTGTAGAGCATACACTTTGTCCATCGAGACAGAAGCCGGATCTTCACTAAGATGTCATTCGTAGAGTTAATATTTTACCCCGAGGTAGATGAAATCCTTAACTACCTCGGCGTTGCTGCTATAAAAAATGACGTTGTTTCCGGATTGGCAGACAGATGCTTGTTTGTATATTGATACCATATATTTTTTCTTATCCTCATTCACTTGAAGGCCAACTAGTTTCGTCTGTTCTTCAATATCCGTGTAAGCCTCTATCAGGGCATGCTGGGATCGACCGATGATGTCTATATCGTCCGCATACCCCAGCAGTTGGACTGATCTGTTGATGATAGTGCCTTCCGTTTTTACACCTGCCCTGCGCACTATCTGCTCAAGAACAAGATTGAAGAAATCACACGACAGCGCATCTCCTTGCCGAAATCTGGTGCATATTTGAAAGAGTTCAGATGAGCTGCTGCGAAATAGTACATTGAGTGTTTCCTTAGGTAACGCGACATATCTGGATCAATTTTGACAGGATCCCGAATTCGTCCATCGCCATAAAGACCTCCTGACGATGAATGCTATCATATGCGGCTTTTATGTCGATAAAAAGATGGTGTGCCTCGTCTATTTTGTCTATGGTCATAGTAGTGTGTTGCAGAAGGGTTTTAGACGTTCGCACAGTACGTTGGATAGCAGGGCGACATTTAGCAGGGATATGCCTCGTTAGATCGCCTTTCCTGTAGATGGGGCATATTCCACTAATTCACAAATCAAAAACCCTCATAAATTTTTTGTGGACTTTTGACACTGCTGAGTGAGTGATTTATCATTAACTTGCTTGACTTATAACCCACCCAGGAGGATCAAAAGTCCTCAGCGGACCCTGCACACTTCCTGCAATTTTACCTATATGTTTGCGCTAGAATAACGTATAGTGTGATTCAGTGGAAGCACACAAAGTACGAAAAACCATTACGTAACATTATATCGCCCCAAATACCCGAAAGTGTCAAGTGGCTGTCAATCGGTATCGACATTGATTCGTGCTACGTAGAAGTTCATTCGGGTTCATGTGTTTGTTATTGTTTACACTTGCACTTATTGCACCCACCATTCGTGAACTGGGACAGAGGGATCATATTCGATACAAAGATGCAAGTTCCGTGTGTCAAATGTTTTATGCTTAGAACTGTCAGAACTAGTGTTACGAATTTTGTATAAATAGGAAGAAGTTTTGCAAATAAAATCAGTCTTAAACACAACCTTGACACTGCAACAAGCTGAAGATCGTACACAGAAGATCGTGCTACGCTTAAACAACTTAAGGCGGTAGGCTCCGAAACGGCGAACATAATATAGCGATCCTTGCAAACGAACCTTGATCGAATCAGTAGTTCAAAGATCTTAGGAAGCCGTCAAAGAACACATGACATTAATGTTGCTTCCCAACAAAACCACGTGCGGACACGGATGAATTGTGGGCTTGCAGGAAACGAACAACTCGGATGAAATCAATTACAAATCATCGCGAGCTGTTATACTTATATATATACTTATACGAACCTTAATTCATAAGCCATTAGAACCTTCAAGACAAGAAATTTGAAGATGTTAAATCACTCGCCAGTTAACAGCCCGCCAATAAAGTCTAATATTTAAAAATAAGTGTTTTTGGTTCTTTTTTTTGTTTTATTCTTTGTTCAGTTCGCCTAACTGCGAATTTTCAAATTCCACGCTCAACTTCTAAATTCCCGCTCGTCTCAGCGCGGAACATTACATATGGCAATGACAATACGACTCAGAGATGAGGAATTAACCAGATAGTCAACTCGAGAGCGAATATCTCACCTTGCCTACAAGCTAAGTTGAACTGATAAGCCCCACATAATTTGCACTTATATGGGCTTTTAGGTGCAAATCAAATGGGAATCACGCCCCATGAATCGAATTATATGGGGCTAATGGCCGCCGTCAAGAAATTTCATTTTTTATAGCAAGAAAATGAGAACAGTTGATGAATTTCAGCAGATTACACCTCATAATTTGGGTGTGTAAAATAAACATGGTCAATATGCGGTGAATATGGATTGATAAAAACATACTTACCACACAACTAAAACATTATAATATTGAGAATAAAGCTATGTTTTAACTAATTTATTCTAATTTTTAATGAAAATAATCAAAATAATATTGATAAACTTGACTAATATATAATTAGTAAGTTGATCATACATTTTCGGTTGACAATAAATTTAAGTATAACTTTACAATAACGGACTTTGTTATGGTTGGTTATATTGAAACATTTAAATACTTTTATGCTACGTTTCCGCCAAAAAATAAACTGAGATTAAGCATAAAAAAATAAGAAATTAATCTTTCAGCGTTTCCACCGAAGAAAATAGATTAATCTGACGTTTGGCTCTCGTTATCGCATTTTTGCATTAAAATTGAGAACGTAATTGACATTTCTAAAGAGAACAGATGTTTTTTCTTGAACGTCAAACAAAGCGAAAATAAAATTAAAAATGGTTGCTATAGTATAATGAGTGGAAAAGGAATGAAAATATAATAAGCACACCATTTTATTCTTTAAAATCTAATTTCAAGGTTTTAAAGTCGCATATACAGAAAACAACGCCGTCAGTACTTAATGAATATTCAAAAAAAAGGTATGATACATGTTGAGAGTAGTGTAGAGCTGTATAGTGTGTTCGCACCCCGAATTTTCATGCAAACGAAGTTTATTACCTAGATTTTTTTTTAATCTTGTGTTTAGCAGATTAAAATTTGTATGGTGAATCTTGCGGTTTAAAGTGTATTAAGGGCAGGTTAACCTTAATCTCGGTTTAACGCTTTTTAATATAACGTGATCCAAATTCTTACAAATATTATTTTTGGTACGTGAAAACACTTTTTTAACAACATTTTCAATCACTTACTAGTAGTAGTAATTACAAAACATTACAACTTTATAAATAAAGTCCTCTGTTAAAAAGAGTGGCTAATTCAATATATATATGCAACATAATGTGCATGCTTATCTATGAGTTGTTAAAACACTTTAAACCAAGCATTTTCGATAGAAAAATGCACCAACAATATATTTATGCAGTGCATTCCAGCTACCTTCTGTCCTCCTTCTTCTGTCTATCACTTACTATAAATTTTAAAATAAAGCATATTAACTTATACAAAAAATTTCCAAAACCGTCTAAGAAAAGAAACAGCTAAGAAAATTGATTGACTAAACGTATAAATTTTGTAGCACAAAATAATTTAAAAAGGAATAAAAATACTTCTTCTACACTATATTTTATCGATGCACGGAGCCCGAATATGTACATATTATACTTTCATATGTTGAATAAAAACAATCAAATAATAAATAAATAATAAAACAATCAAAAAATTTAATATATACATAAAAAAACATTGCAAACTATTTACTTCAAATATTTTACATCCAAACATTACTAATTTAGTAATATTTATGCAGTAATACAATAAAATATACATTTTATTTCATTTTATTTAAGGCAGATACAAAATAGAGAACTATTTCTTATAACCGCAAAAAATATTCCAGTTAAATAGTAACAACTTCATTGGGTAACTAATTTTTTGTTTCTTTATAAACATTTATATTACAATAGCTATAAAAGTTGAATCACAAAAACTCAACGCTTCGCAGCACTTCCTATTTCTCAACACATCCGCTGTGACCAGCTGTTTTGTTGTTGCGATTTGGATATGTTGCAAAACTCCCAACAATTATTTTTGGCGGATAAACTAGTAAATTAGATTTAACTTCATGTGTCTGGCTCACACGTATTCACAGATGGGAAAATTGAGAGAGGATTTTGCGGCCGTTATTAAATATTTGTTGCGGGTTGAAAGTGATAGCAGATTGCAGTGTTGAATATCTGGTTAATTCCTCATCTGTGATACGACTACAGTGGATGACAAACTGGCAAACTTTGTTAGCTTTGTCAAAAAGATGTAAATCCGTGTTCCTTTGCAATAGCGAAAGAGAGGGTGCTCGAAGAACTCCTGGATTGCACTAACATTAGCTTCTATTCGGTCGATGAAGAGCTTGCAAATATTCCTTGAGTTCAATCAGACGAAACCCACAAGAATCCCCGCCATTAGGGATGCAGTAATGTTTTTTTCGACAAATAAGGTTGTACCCTGAAGTAAAAAATAAAATGAAAATCCTGCATATGTCAAAATGTTCTACTTTCATTAATTAATAAGCAAAATTGTTAAGTAAACGAATACTTCTCCTTAATTCAATAATAAACCCATGAAAGTAGGTAAATAATAATAATTGAAATAGGATAAAATTCGACTGTTACTTTTTGTCTTTTTACAAACTTTTCTCATCTCGTTTCACTTTATGTTTCAAACTTTAATTAAAGTCAATCATTTATAATTCAACTAAAAATCCTTCTCTGCATAAAGCACCACCAAAATCAAAGCTAACTTTATTTCCTTAAGTTTTTTTTTTTGCGGGACGAATGAATAGCAATTCCCATAAAAACGCTCAAATTTACTTTCACTCATAACAATGTTACTTAAAGTCCATTAACTATAAAAATTGTGTGATCCTCTTCTTTCGCTTTTTAGCATTTCCATTTGGATTCACTCCGATTTTCTATCTAAACTGAAAGAGAAATAAAAAAAAACTGCCTGCCTGCGGTGTTTCAATTTAAATGGAACCATCATGCAGTCTGCAATCTTTGTACACCGAAAATCCTTACGCCACCATTCTCCATTCTCCATTCTTTTTCGTGTTTAGCACCGACGACAACTTCAATAACAAACAACTTTCCAGTCACTGGGTTTCAGCAGCTCCACTTTTTCTCGTATTCATCATCATTCTTTGTTTGTGGGGATGATGTGTATCCGTCCAACATTCAAATGCATTATTCAAGCAAAATAAAACAATTTTAAGGCATTTAAATTTCAATTTTATGATTTTCATTGCAACGCAAGTAATAAAAGTTCAAAAAAAAAAGGAAGAAGTAAGGAAACAGAAAAACAAACATTAGGTATCATCTCCCGGGAAAACAAACCCCACGTATATCTCCCCCTCCCATATTACTCACTCAACCCAACTCAGAAGAATTTCTTTATAAAATTATGACAAGCCAACGTTCTGCTAGATACCTACATTTGGTTTGTACGAATCTTTTAATACAGTTCCTGTTCTTTTTTTTGCGTGGAAGATTCCTGATTTGACATTGAAATCCAGGCCATAGCATGGCATATCATATATCCAATGGTGGCATTTAAAATTTATATTTTTTTTTGAAGACATGTGTCCCGAGCCTGACCAAAAACTCTTCAATGAAAGAAGAGAATTATATTCTTTTATGGTGATCTTGCTTCTAACACCTCCCCAACGACAATGACGATGACGACGGTTCGGTACCTACTTAACGCAGTTTCCAACAACACGATGCTCATTCTGCGGAATATTTATGCCAGTAGCACGTTCCACCATCAATCAAATGTCAAATTTACTCCTCCTCACCTGCTCCTCACCCAACGGATCTAGAACGTGAATTGTTAGCTGAAAGGTGAAAAGAAACCAAGAAAACCAAGAAAATATGAGGGGAACCGGTGTCTTCGTTTTATTTTTCTGTCCCAGTTGGGTCTGTTTGTTTGTGAAAAGGAAAGGTGAATGGAAGACATCTAGGTTGGCAGTGACTTCCCACAGAGAGCAGAGGAACAACAGCATTATGTGGGACAGCAGAAGAGGTGCCTGACATCCTTCAATGGCCGTGTATACCTGTTTGTTGGTCGTTGCGCCGCGCCACGCCATGCCGCGCCGCAAGAGATGTCAGCCGGATGGCAATGGAATATTTGATAATTTTAAATGAATTTTATGACAGTTCACTGGCAGCAGACGTGAAAAATTTGAGATCCAATAAGACACCACACACAGGCAGTCAGTAGGTGTATGCATTTTACAGGATGTGTCAAATGTTGGTAAACAGTTTAGACATTGAATGTTTCTTTTTTTTTTTGGAATAATGCTCAAGGTATGAATGAAGTCGGGGTTTTTTTTGCCTTGTATATATCCACACGAGGGAAGGGTTCAAAGAGAGTCGGTTTTTCGATTCCTGGATGTTGCGTTTATCACCCCATAATACTTTCTCCTGACAACCCTTTTGCATCAAATTTACACAAACAATATTTGTTTGCTAATAGGTAGATACATTAGCTCAAGAGTCAAGTTTTTCAGGTTGGCAGCCCTAGTTAGTAATGGCGTCCAAACGTCATCTGTCAAAGTTAAAAGTTTTCAGTGTACTCTGCCATTTAATCATGGAAAGACTTACAGACGAACAACGATTGCAAACTATTGAAATTTATTATCAAAATTCGTGCTCTGTGAAAAATGTGAAAATCCGCTGTTTTATCGAAAAATTGTGTTCAGCGATGAGGCTCATTTCTGGCTCAAGAGATACGTAAATAAGCAGAACTGTCGCATCTGTAGTAATGAACAGCTACATGCCATACAAGAATACCCGATGCATCCCGAAAATAACGACAGTTTGGTGTGGTTTATGGGCTGGTGGCATCATCGGTCCATTTTTCTTCGAAGAAGTCCGTGGAAGAACGTTATCGAGCCATGATACGCGACTTTTTTTTGCCCCAGTTGGCTGAGTTGAACTTGATTGACATGTGGTTTCATCAAGACGGTGCCACATGCCACACAGCTTGTTAAACAATAGAAATGTTGAAGGATGAATTTGGTGATCAGTTTATCTCTCGAAATGGCCCTGTAAGTTGGCTGCCAAGATCATGCGATTTAACGCCTCTTGCTGATTTCTTGTGGGGTTGTGTAAAGTCGTAAGTCTATTTGGGGAAGCCGAACCCAATTGAAGCCTAACAGGATAACATAACACGCGTAATTCGTGGAATAGAGACCGAAATGCTCGAAATAGTGACGCAAAATTGGACCTTTCGTATGGACCATTTAAATCGGAGCCGCCCTAAAACGTAAATGGCAAAGGCCTATTTATCGATTGCAATAAAAATTTTGAATATATGATGCACATTTTAGTGTTTTATTCGTTTTTTAAATAAAATACGCTTAAAAAATCACCCTTTAGTGCATTGTATATGTGAAGCGCGTTTTGAAGTGTTAGTCACATTATTTTACTCAGTTGGTACACATACAGCATCCATATAGTGACAACAGGTATATTGCGGTACTTTAGTTTAGAGCAAAATGTGTAAATTTTCAGTACACTTTTAGCCAACTGTTTCTCATACGAAATAAAACAGACATATGTAGTATATATATTTAGCATATTTCGGTGACTCAACAGTTTGCTTTTACCTTTGATATCCATATCCCGTAGCAGGGCACAATAACAATAAAGGGTAGGTAGCACGAGAGGGTGGATTGAGAATTTATTAAAACTCTCTTACTGTTGATGTTTTTCTGGCAAAGGACCGAAAGCAAATTCAAGTTTCTTCTTTGATAAATGTATATGCAGTTACAAAAATATGTATAGCATAATGTAACGTAACGTCGTGGAGTATTGTCATTGTCCCACGAAGTAAGGTACAACGGAGAATTTCCTTTCTAAATTGAATGGAATTTCATTGTTGTATAATATTCATGAGTTTCCTGTCAAAGAAATTAAAAGAAATTCTATGAATATCCGTCATCGATACAGATGAGATGAGAGGAAGATAGATAGATACGATTGTGGTTATGATGAGTCGTTTTTGTGACATACTTATCACACTTTTGACATTTCATGAATAGATGTTGGAATTGTAAGAAATTTTTTCTTGACATTCACGTAGGCTTTGAACGTATCTAAAGGTTGGTTTCTGTTTTTCTAAAAAGAAAGGGTTAAAGTCGACAAAGAGCCTATACTATGTACATATAACTAGAGTCTTGGCGAGCATGAGACGTATTTTCAAGGGCGTAAAAGCTTTAGTTGCCCATAATGTTCGACGAAGTCAAATTCCGGTTAAAGACCATACCAAAATTGTTGGCCGTCTCAGCGTATTCAATAGAAAAAGTGACTAAAAACACTGCAGGAAAGTACGACAGGATTAACAAAACACCATTCATTTCAGAGCAGCGGGCAATATTTTCAAGATCCTCATTAACACGTGCAACGTGCTCAATAAGACCGAGATCGAAACTCAAGATCAACTACACGTCATCGGCATACGTATGTGAAACTTACTATGGTTGATGATCATTGACATATAACGAAAATAGCAGTGGACCCAAAGTGGATCCTTGTGGGACACCATTTATGATCGAAATGACATCCGATTGAACATCCCCAACTTAAACAATTCGCCTTCTACCCGAAAGATACGAGGCAAGTAGTTTGACTGCATTATGTGAAAAATGAAAACGCCCACGCAGCTTATCACAAAATATCTCGTGAATCACTTTTTCAAACGCCTTCGAAAAGTCAAGCAACTCTAAAAAGGACATCTTCGGCAACATTCACTATTGAAGTTATACACCTGTAACTCTTCCTAACACCCGATAGTTTTGTTGTCATCAACTTATTGGTGCCAAGGAATAGATTCATTTCTAGGCGTTATTATATCTAAAGGAACCGCCATCTAACGTTTTTTTTTTCAACTAGTGCTTATTTCGCGAATGGTAACACTTAGCTCATATCTGATTTGACAGATAATTAGTTTTATCCTTCCGCTGAACGAATATGGTTGTGTATACGCTTGAACAACGAACAACGAACAACAACAAGGAGTGGCCGTTACAATCAATGGCGATCGTTATCGGGCCATGTTGAACGAACTTTTGTTCACAAAAATTGAAGAGGAGGATATAGGCAACATTTGGTTTCAACAGGACCAAATGTTTTGCGCCCCGTTTCAAAAAAAAAAGTTATTTGGCGGACCCTATATATTGTCATCATAAACTAAATTGAATAATTTCGTGCATCAACAAACGGGGTCACGTAAACCATAGGCAGTATTGTGATAATGTTCTTGTAAGAAAAGCTTTGATCTGGAAGATTTTTGTGCTACATGAAGATTTATACAAAAAAGCAAATTCCCACAGTCCATGGTGGAGCAAACTAAGTCCCTAATGAACATAATACAATACATTTTTCTCCTATTTCAAGAGATTGCATATCTAGCAATAAGCATTTAGTTTGGTACGAACTATGCGTATTAAAAAAAACTATAATATAATATTTTTTAACGTACATAGTCAGATTCCATACAACACTACAGTATTCGATTGCAGGCCGAACAAGGCTACTGAACACTGACTTTAATAGGGGTCCTTAAAAACAATCGAGTTCCTTTTTAAGAAACCAAGCATCGAATTAGCTTTCAATAATACATATGAGTCATTTTACTACCCTAATAGTCCTATCGTTAAGACTGTAAGAGGGTTCTATATGAGAAAAAGCTCTATTGTAGGACATGCTAGAACACTTATTTGTATTCAATTTTAGATCATTTTGATTGCACTATTCAGAAAATAAGTCTAAGTCCAATTGCAAAAGAGCGCGTTCATCAGCATTTGAAATTACGGTAAATTTTGCATCATGAACATACATCAACACCGACAAAACTGCAAAATACTAGGCAGATCATTAACCAACAGAAGAAAAAGGATCGGTCCCAAATGGCTTCCCTCAGGGACCCCGGAAGAAACGACAATTTACTTTGAAATATGCTCCCCAATTACAACATGTCGCTTCCTTCCAATAAGATAAGAAGATAACCAATTTAATAGAGGCCCGACGAACCCATTCGCTTTAAGTTTTCTAAGCAATATATTCACATAAACTCTACTGAAAGCTTTGACAAAGTCAGGGTATACTACATGCACCTGTTTATGCGTTTCCAAAGAATTGATGCAGTTGAGTTCACCAGAAACCATGTTGACATTCATTAACAAACCCATTTATAATACAACTAATTTTATCTTTAACCAACTTATCCAATAGCTTCGGGATAACAGACAATTTTGAGATGGGCTTACAGAAGGCAACTTCCAATCGTCCAAAAAGATTCCACTGGCGAGAAATTGGTTAAATATGATTTGTAAGGGCAACGATATGGAACCAGAGCAGTTCTTTAAAGCTATGGGATGAAACCCAAGAAGGTCTGGTTTCTTTTTTGGCACAATTTCGCTCAAAGCACTTTCTAATTCATCCAGACCTATAACAAAATTAATACAACTAGTAATTTCCGGCAAGGATCTTAAATAATCTTCATTCACATTTGTCTGACTAGATAAGTTATAAATACTTTGAAAATAATCAGCAAACATGTCAACTATTTCTTTCGGTTCAGAGGAAGAAACTTTTTTGAAAAACCAACACTATTTCGCTTCGGATTTACGAATTTCCAAAAATCTTTCGTACATTTTTTAAGATTTTGTTCAATAGAATGAACATAATGATGGTATAAGAATTTAGATAGGAACGCAAATTCCCTTCTCAATTGGGAGAAAACCGTATAAGGTTCATTACTTTGGGTACGTTTATAATTCTTATGCGCTAAATTTTTTGCATTTTTATGTTTTATTAACCGAAAATTATACCACGGTGGGTGAGAATTTGCCTTTTTAAGAGTCGCGTGACACATGATTGTAAAATGTTTTGAAAAATATTCAAAAATTTGTTAAAATTTGTAACTACAGAATTGCTCATTGATTCATTGACCCAGTTTACAGAACCAAATTTAGAATTCATTAAGTTAATAACTTGTTAGCAGCATTGTTAAAATTATACGTTTGAATACGGAAACTAAATGTATTTTAGTGGTACAGGTACTACCTTAGCCAGCTTCCATTGTGATGGGCTTTCGCCAGATGTTAAAATCGAATTGAAAATATGGAAAATATGATCTTTAAGATTTGAGGATTTATATCATCGAGCCCAGTTGCAGAACATTTAATAGAGAGGAGACTTTCAAGGACTTCGTAACATTTGACATTTGTAAAACCAAGAAAAGGTACTATAGATTCTACTTGAGGCGGTGAAACCCTGTGGCAGTCACTTACAGAGCTCAGCAGATTAAACGTGGACGATACAAATTGCCGATTGAGACCATTACAGTCAACATTTGCACAAATGGTTTAACTTTGGCTTAGCGATGCCAATGCTACGAAATTACTCCAAAGTTTACGGCAGCCAAGAGAGGGATTGATGTGGTTCGAATTCCTAATTTCCATTACCACCTGATTTCGAAGAGAACAGTAAATTCGCCGCAACTCATCAATCCGAAAACGCTTCCAACTACAAGGTGGCGTAAAAATAACCTTCCTATGGTTTTTGGCTGTAATTTAAAAAAAAATTAAAACTTTGATTCTTCTTGTGGATTATTTTTATTTGGTCTTTTAATTTTTTTTTGACATCAAGTCGAGAATATGATGTCATGTAAATGGCCGCCGCCATAATTGATTGTCATTTGAGCCCTTTTTATGGCATTTTCCATCACTTTGGCCAAAATTTCCGGCGATAGGTCCTCACATTCTTGACGGATATTGTCTTTAAGAGCTGCAAGAGTCTGAGGCTTGTTGACATAAACCCGCAACTTCAAAAAGCCCCACAAAAAGAAGTCTGGAGCGTTCAAATCAGGCGATCTTGCTGGCCAGTGCAAATCGCCAAAACGGGAGATTAGGCGCCCGGGAAATGCATCCTTCAGCATATCGGTTGTGGCACGTGCAGTGTGTGCCGTTGCACCGTCCTGTTGGAACCACATGTTTTCCAATCGAAAATTCATCAAGTTGCGGCAAAAAGAACTCGTTGATCATTGCTCTGTAGCGCTTACCATTCACAGTAACCGTTTGGCCCGCGACGTCTTCGAAGAAAAAAAGTCCAATGACTCCTCCAGCGAAAACAGCACACCATACAGTGACTTTGAGCGGGTGTAATGGCTCTTCGTCGGTTACACGCGGATTTTCAGTGCCCCAGAAGCGTAAATTTTGCTTATTTACGTACCCGCTAAGATGGAAATGGGCCTTATCACTCATGATTATTTTTGATGAAAAATCATCTTCCTCTTGGTGGTGATTAAGGATGGCTTGAGCGTATGTTAGACGCCATTGGCGGTCAGCAGCTAACAGCTGATGCACCGTCTGGACTTTGTACGGAAACATCTTCAAATCTTGTACCAAAATTCGCTGTACGTGGCACGTCGTCTGGTCGATGTCGACGGCGCTTCCATGACATCTTCGGCTACAGCAGCAATATTCTCTGCAGAACGGCTACTCCGGGGTCTGCCACGCCTGGCAGCATCTTGTGTTGTGCCAGTCTCTTCGAGGCGAGCGGCTAAACGTCGCAGTGTTTCACCAGTAGGCGTTGGACGGCTAGGAAATCTGCGACGAAATTCACGTTGTGCCAAAGTCACCGACCGATTATTGCTCAAATAAATAGTCACCAATATTCCGCGTTCTGGAGCAGTGTAGCGTAACATTGTTTATTAACGTGTATTTCGCATGTGTTTACTACACAAATGTCAAAACAGAACTGACATTAGGGGCCAATCGCAAAATTTATAGCATTTTCTGATAGGAGGATTACTTTTCCGCCACCTTGTATTATACGCCTGATCACGTAAGTTAATGAGAAGACGAATATGTGGGGTCGTTCTTTAGACTCAAAGGTTTTGGTTTTCAAAGG
Organism: Ferdinandea cuprea; assembly: GCA_963576555.1. NCBI lineage: Eukaryota > Metazoa > Arthropoda > Insecta > Diptera > Syrphidae > Ferdinandea > Ferdinandea cuprea. Next base: position 24,526,577 of record OY754960.1, read on the forward strand.
AATGTGAAAATTGAAAAGTCGTATGATGTTTTCATTAAGAAATTCTTCTTGGTCAAAGGGTGCAGTTAAATTAAAGACAGAGTCCCAGCATATGCCTCTTGCATGTTTTTCGAGTAAATTTACGAAAATTTCCATTTTGAAATGTGTTGACCATCGACACATTAAAGTCGTAAGTTAAGTAAATAAAATCATGCTACGAGAATGCGGGAGAAATTTATTTAAAATCACTCAGCCAAAAAAACATCTAAAGAGGTCGGTATGGAACTGCCGAAGTGCCTTGGTGAGGTGACATTACAGCTCGTAACTTAAAAACGCGCCTACTTTCAATGAGCCTGCTATTCTCTAACCCAAATCTTTTGGAGATATACATACTACCATTTAGACGTCATCTTTAGGATATAGACAAAGAAAACCCGACAGTATTCGTTTTATAACAACCTACGTAGGATTGGATTAATTTACTTTCTTCTTGTGAAAAACAACAAAGGATCAACAGCGTCGTCATCTTAAGCAAAAACACCTCCCAAAATGGAAGTTGTTTAGTATTTTCGATATATCAATCCTTTTAACGAGACAACCTCAGCGGATTTCAACCCCCTCCCTTTTAGCCGCGCTCAGGAGTGGCTAAATTTTATCTTTTCATGTGACGAAAACCATTTAAGCACACCTAACACGCCAACAATTGAAAGGAATTATTGCGCAAACCAAGACCGTTTTCGGCTCGCATACAAAGGTACCTTCAACGTCGTTATATCCAGTCATTGTACAAAAGCAATGATAACAACAGGGAAATCTATTGTATCTACTGCTTTTCGGTGGGAGTGCAAGCAGCCGCTTGAGACATTTTTTTTTTTGTATTTTTTTCATTCTGCTCTGCTGCCACCACATTTTGAACAAATTTCACTGCTACAACACATCCTCGTTCGTTTGGCATTCTCCACATTCAGAACGAAAAATGTTTCACGAGTCAACTTTTATGTAAATTGAGGCATTTTCCAATAAAGTTTTCCTGTTTAGATAGAGCGGCCGCCATAGGACATGCGACAACAGGGACGACAACACGACAACACAAGAGCACCATGGATTGGAGGAGGCCCATACAGGAATATTTAACGCTCGAAATGCCTTTGAATTTTTGCTTGCCTTGCTGGCGTCGTCGGAGTAATTGTTTAGATGTTGATGGTGGTGAAATTGTCATTGTTTTTTTTTTGTTTGGCAACAAATTCGGATTGCTTTTCATGTCGACAACCCTCAAAGGAATTTAGTTTATTTGAAGTTGAAGCTTTATTTTTTCGAGCCATTTATTTTTAGGAGGATGTCGACGACAGACCGTAGCTAATTGAGACCGAATTAGATGTACCACCTACGACTTGATGGAGTTGCGTACAATTGTCATGGTTATGGCAACATTATCTATTGAGCAGAGGTTGCTATGGGGTTAAAGTAGATACAACATGCTGTGACTATGACGTCGACTGAACAACTCCAACTCTATGGAGAATGACCGACCACACGTGGGGAGGAGATCTCGGTTGGAAATTACAATAAGCCGGCTCGCTAGGAAACGCATTTATCAGAACTCATAGTTCACAGAACGTGCATTGTGTTAAAAGGGGAAAGCCAAAGCAATCCAATAAGATTGCATGACGTATTAGTCGAGTCGTCATGAACCGTTCCGACCAGGCATTGATTTGTCTCGTCTGATTATACCCAGGTAGGCGACGAAATTCAATTACAAATGACAATGGCGTTGCTATTAGAAACGCCCGTTTGCTTGGACAGGACCATCGAATGGCCAAATACATTAGTGGTGCGGGAGCGGTGCTGTCTGATACTTACAATGAACTTGGTAAGTGCCTTTGCAATGCACGTCGATTGACGACCCTGTACGCATCATGCATTCATAGCTTTAATTATGGTGCAGTCAATTTATAGAATTGCAAATATTTACGCTTCGGTTTTGGTATATTGCTCCAGTGCATGCAGAAGCGGCAAATAAGCCTCATAATTAAATCGAATTTAATTGAAATGCAATGAGGATGTGTGTTTATACCTATAACTTGATCAGATAAATTTATTAAACGTTTTTTAAATCCACAAAAACATTAAATAATGTTATCTTTTCTTTTACAGAGTTTAGCAAATTGTATGCGTTCTATGTCCATATAGGGTAAAACTCTACTATACGCTACGCCCCTATTTTTTTTTAAATCTTCAATAAAACAAAAAAAAATTACAAAAATTATAGTTATTTTATTAAATAAACCCTCGACCCGTGTGCTGGGCATTGAGTGCCCAAGAGAATTTTCAAATCCAATTTTAACATGCATATTGGTCTATGACATTCAAGGAAGATATGATTTTTTGGGCATACTGTGCTTAAGTAGACAAAAATTTGTAAATTATTTTTCAAAGTAGATATACATATATAATTTCGATGTAAATTAAAAAAAAATGTTTCTCTTTGATCTCATATAAGAAAAATTAAATTTTCGTCCATACTTACTTTATATGGCACTGAGTGCCCAAGTGCATGTTAACTTAAAATTTTAGAGGACATGGGTCAAGGGTTAAATATTTTTTCATAGGTTTGGCAATTTCATTTGTCTATACAGTATATATAAATTTTTAAAAAAAAATTTAAGTGGGGCGTTTTGTAACTCAAACGCTGGGTAAAAGCTCCGCATTAGTGATAAAACGCCCCTAAAAAAAAGTAGGAACAAATAATATAAGGTATGCAAATTAAATTATTTGATTTTTGGTAATACGTAGTTTTGCTTTGCAGCCGCAGGTGTCGCAATTTGGTATTTAAAAAATAAAATAATTATTAGGCGTAAACGGCCCATATAAGTCTACCTTCTCCAACCACTGTGTGTGCGAGGATATATTTTTTGACATGAATGAAAGGGACATGCCGACTCTAAAGGGCAATTAATTTTTGAGAAGCTTCTCATGACTGTTCTTACTCTTGGATGTTTGTCAAACGTTCGCATAAAGTGGGGCAGCGAATAAAAACTTTCACGTGATACACGACGGGATTTGAAGCAGCGACTTAGTGGTCTTAGGAGACCAACGTACTTAACCATTAAGCTACTGCACCCACAAATTTGGTATGTAAATAGTACAAAATTCGTGCAACCAACCCTGGCAAGATATGCACTGAATCCAGTGTTCTGAATACACTCAATGCAGTTATCGCTATTTTTCGTGACTATAAATTCTATAAATAATTAAGAAATAAAAAAAAATGCTCTGATGAGTGTCCTACTTCAATACGTTACTTGGGAGTGTTACACTTACTTTGTTGTAAAAAGTAAAGCAACCCAACCTGATTAAAAAAATAAACAAAAACAAACTTAAAAGCCAATTTTATGTACTTTCTAAATATATATAATATTTTAATATAATATGCATACTTTTTGATAAATAAAATTTTTACTGTATCCACCGCAATATGTTTTGGCGCCAAAATTTTGTTTTGGCCATTTTTTCTCGACAGAGCACATAAATAGAACAATAGCACTCAATAACACAGTTGGCGAACGACTGAAACTAGTTTGAACAGGTTTGATCGTGATTTTATAACAACATCTGCGTGAGTGCCAGACTACTGGGGCGTTTTACCCTAATATTTCATCGACTCCATAAAAAAAAGAAAAGAAATAAAGCTCCAAAAATAAAAATAAATTTGAAAAACATTTAGACCCATCATGTTTTTTAATTTTTGAAATCTTACTCCAAAAACCATCTACGTTTTAGGTTTTCAAATAAATAATTTTTCATCACTTGAAATTGATGCAACTAATTTTCGCCACTCATTGTCAACTTCAAACTTATCACAATCTTCTACCTTTTCTGCCAAATCGTATATGGTCGGTGGCTATAGCTGAATTTAGATGGGCTCAATTCCTTAAAATAGGATAACGTAGTAGAAATTTGATTAAATACACATATAAGGTTAAAAGATGGTTGGGAAAATGGAATTTCCCACATAAATGCATTTTGGAACTAGTTTTTCCCTTTTTCTCACGAGACAGTTTTTAACCATCAAAATTCCAACAAAAATGTAAATTTCCCACTACTTTCAGCACTGGTCACAAGGCCTATGTTGTGTTTTTTTAATAAAAAAAGATAGAACAGCAAACTCGTAAGTACGTGCGGCAAAAAACGAAACATAAAAAATGAACATTTTATTGGAAAGAGGAGGAACAAAAGTATAAAAATGTTCCTAAATACTATTTGTGAAATTTTAAATAATTACAATACAAACCTGGCGTTCTTTTTTAGATCTCAGTACTTTTTGTGGCTGACTTGTAAGGCAAAATCGATTTTTATATAAAAGAACTTGGCTATTCTTTAAAATGTATGTTTTTGTGTGATTTCAATACTTTTTGCAAAGATTTTTTTTTGTACATGGACATTTTTCAAAATTTTAAAATTGTAGGGATTTCGACCGAACGTAAATTCCGTCTTTTGAGGAAATTACAATTTTTTTTTTATAACTTTCCTTGTTTGCCTCCAAAAGAATTACCTACATGCAAGTTTTCATAACTATAGAATGAGAATATATACAAAGTTTGTGTCTGTTCTTCAAATCCTTTCTCCACGTATAATTTCACGTCTTTTGGGTTCAAAGTTAAAGTAAAAGGGCGGCTGGCACGGCCCCTAAATGGCAAATAAACAATATTTTATTTTTCCCGTGTTTTTTATTAAGGTCTTTTGGGTACTTCGTTAAGAAAAATGAGCGGCTGCCACGACCTTTGGATAAAAAATCACAAATGTTGGATTTTGCCCCGGGGTTTCTCCGCAAACCCTATTAATGTGCCAAATTTCAAGGTTCTACGATGATTGGAATTGCTTCATAGTTTTGATGATCTGTCAGTGAGTCAGTGGTTACTATTCTGATAATTTTGGGGCCTTATAACTCAGGAACCGCTCAAAAAAAAAAAACAGCAATGTTTTATTTATATCAAAATATTATTTGTATTTCTAAGAACATATTATAGCATTTTCAATCCGAGTCTTAGGTTTTCGAACACTTTCCTCCAAAAATGAAAATAGTTGTTTTTAAAAATTTCATTAGACATAAAAGTTATTATTATGTGTTTCGTTCGACCCGTATCACCTTAAAAGGTTTTATTCGCTGCCCCACCTCCTGCCAAAGTCTGATAAATATCCAAGAGTAAGAACTGTAATGAGAATCTTCCCAAAAAATAAATTGCCCTTCAGAATCGGCATTCCCTTCCATTAGTGTCAACAAATATATTTTCACACCCAAAATGATTGGAGAAACTAGGCTTTTGGTCGTGTATAGGCTGTTTACGTCTTATATTTATTTATTTTGTGTGCTGGAGGTTTCTGATATCTGATATCACAAAGCCCGCCGATTCCTTGAAAACTTGTTCATCAAACAGAGGAAACTCATATCATAGGTTTTACAGCTCTACATTTGAACCTCTAAGTGTGACGGGAGTGACCTTTAAAATTCAAAGAGTAGGTAGTAGAAACATGTCACCTTTTCTCAAAATTTTAATATCTGTGACCGCAAGGCAAAAACGCAAAATTGAAATTTGAACGAAACTGTACAAAAATTTAACCTGTAACAACAAAACAATTTTTTTTATAAACAGACCACCCCCACCCCAGCAAACCTCCCCTGCTGTATACATATACGTACAAACAAAGAAACTACATAAATAAAATTCTAGCATACAGTAGCAAATAATTTATTGAAATATTTTATTTTGTTTTATTACACAAAAGAGTAGTAGGTATTTACCTAAATAACAACAAAAATAACTAGCTAAATACTTACAACTAATATACCCTCGAAATAGACCAGAATTTATTTGAAACCTATACGTTATTTACAGCTGTAAAAATAGCAAAAAAAAAATTCCAATAAATTATGATATTGGGTATCGCGAATGCAATTAAGATTCCAAAAACTAAAACGAAACCGGAAAAAAAACAATGAAGGTATACAAATTTGCAAATAGCAGAAAAACTACACAATTCCTACTATAACATGGTGGAGGGGGAGGAGGTGGCAGCTCGCCTCGCACACTGAAGGGCTTCATAAAATATGAAATCTGTTCAAAAAGTATCCAGGACACAAGCTGTACATATACATATCCGACCAATACCTGTGCGCTATATTCGTTTACCATTTGAAATGCATAGAGAAATATCCGCACCTGTGGTTTTTTTTCCACATGAAAACTACTCATATACGCTTTGCTGGCTCAGGCTCATACCTCCCCACTGGCCTCCAGGCCACGAAGTTCTAGTTGAACGATGGAGATTTTATGAGCATAGAAATCGTGCCACATGCACCGAATTTCTCTCGAATATGACCACTATTCCTGAATTCGATGTGGCATTTGAAACAAGCAACTGTGTCGGCGCGCGGTGCAGCGCCCTGTGAGGATTGAGTACGGGCAACGGGTACGGGTAGTGGCCGATGTCAGAGAAGAGAGTTTAGCGTGAGCATCATAACCCGTTAAAAGTTTTAACAATTTTCAACATCGGTTATATTGGGAAAACGTAAATTAAAATTGTAGACTCCATTGTGGCGATGGTCCATGGCTTTCTGGACGAACTTGCGAGGGAATTTCCCTCGCTGGCTCTTTGTGCGTTGACTTGCTGCATACATACATATATACATACGTCATACTGTTATTTCTGTTGAATGTAATTTTTATGTTTTTTATTTAATTTTTTTTTTCCTTCCAGTCATGGACTTTTGAAAGGATACATACATAAACCTAGATATAGGTAAGGTACATACATACATACATACATATATGCATTAAGCTGATCCGACGGCCAAATGGTAGGTATGTGCGGCTGGATTTTTGTTTGGCGAATGGGAATATTCGATGTAATATTCACTAGAGATACAATGCACATGGGCGCTTGGTGAGTATGGCCGGTCATAATTCCCTTTTTACATTGATCCCTGAGTATTAGGATTTTAGGCGTTATTGTAAAGGTAGGAAAATAAATAACCCTTGTAGGGTGTGTAGAAGTAATTGGATACAAAATGCAACGCAAAAGCTTACGCCAAAAAAAAAAACAGAAAACCTCGAACGTGGAATACAATTGAGCATTGAATAAAAAATGCACATGCTGCAATACCTATCTATATTTTTGTTTGTTAGAATCTCTAATTACACGATATACGGTTTAGTGTCCAAATACACGTTTGATTGATTAGAGTGCGGAGTGATAAATATTTTATTGCAGATGGTTTCGATAACCCTTTACTATAGAGTGGCGATGGGACTAGAATTTTTATAGTACTTTAAGCAGAAATAATAAATTTGACACATTTTAATTGAAGACTACTTTTTGTAACAGTTAAGTTAAGAATGTAACAATGTAACAATGTAATGTAACAGTAAACCTTAGAAAAACTGAAATAAATTGCACGACTACGTCATACGAAATTTTCTTGATACATGGATGCGTTTTTGAATTACAAAATGAATCGAAAATTAATAGTGACAAATTTATTAAATTTACGTTTTATTTATTTACTTTTTAAGTTTTAAAAAAATTGATTTTCTCCTACGATTTTGATATTATTTTGCACATTGGACATTTTTAACATAATTGTTCTAAATACAAATACTTATATTAATCGTTAGAGCCGTTTTTAAGAAAACGAATTTAATTTAAATTTAAGAAAATCGTTATATGAAAAAAAATCGAAGTATGCAAATTTGTTCGGCTTAATAGATGGAAAAAAAAAACAGTAAAATTTTTTGGAGTTCGCCTTGTTAGTTTTTGAGATATTGGCGGTTTTATAAATTACCGTTAATCAATTTTTTTCCAAACACTAAGTATGAAGTGTTTTTGGCCCCATTCCAAGTATCCTTAGTACAAAAAAAAAAATCATTTGAACCATTTTCTAGAAAAATAGTGATAAGTGATGTAACCCCAAAAACCTTATATACGAAGTTTGAAGAACGATGTCATTATGCGAAGTGATAGGGGAGCCCAGGTAGAGAAAGTTTTTAACTACATCGAAGTTGTATCTGTTCATCATGACGTTTTGTCCGAGTAGCCTATGTTGAGAGCCCGTTATCGTTGACAGAACCATTGCCATTAAGAACCAGACCAATCTTCGCCGCCTCCGTTTCGACGCATGCAAATGCGCCACTGGCAGCTTGCCGCGTTCTCCCAAATAGGTCAACATCATCAGCATAGGCAAATAGTTGAATGGACTTTTGAAAAATTGTTGGTTGGTGAGTTTCGTGCAATTGCTTCAAGAATAATGTTAAAGAAAGTATGTGAAAGCGGGTCGCCTTGCCTCAAACCTTTTTCGACTTCAAATGGCTAGGTGGTGTTCTTGCCGACTTTGGCGGAGCAGCGAGATATCTCAAACGCACGTTTTACAGGGCATATCTCGGGTGGTTTTGAATGTTTTATTTGAAATTTCTTTCTCCCTTCTTGACAGAGGGAAATGTAATAAACAGGAAATATTCAACTCATTGTCAGATGTGTGCGGATGACCTTTTGGTAACATATCACCGAAGATGTTCTTTCAAGAAATACATTTCATCTATGCAGGAAATAATAAGAGCTATGGGCACTAAAAAATACTAAAATAAGTTTTCCTTGAGTCTGTAATACAATGCCAACAACAATGCACTTGCTAAATAGTACAAGTTACGGAACTCATAAGTGATTGACTTTCACTTGCTCTAGGAGTACTAGTTGTTTTATGGCCCCATGTTAATCGCAAGTTTATACCTAAAGCATAAAGACTGTAAGCTCGACAAAATCAAGGCTCGCGTGTAGTTATGGACCTCATAAAAGGTAGACACATCCATTCTTTTATTTACGAGGTTTTAATTAGAATTATTGGGATAATAACCCTCCCACTTCTATGCATTCCTACTGGTCCGCCCGGTAAGGTTTGCCAGGTTGACTTCATTTAGTATTTGCAATATTAAATCAAATGCTGATGTGGAAGCTTTAGGCCTACCTCATCGGGCTTTTATACGAACTTTGGTCCAACTGAGCTGGTCGTGCTCCAATTTTTTCAAGACAGGTTCTTTGAAGAAAAGATTTTCTACGATTTTGAAACTTCTAAATGGACACATTACTAGCGATAAATAATTTACTTTACACAAAGATGGAATTGATTTTTTTTGAAACGAAACTTTCTCTAATAAAGTTGGGCGTCAAAAAATGTATTGCCAAATGGCTTCAAAAAGGATAAAGTATTTAATGAAATATTTAAATTAACGAATTTGCTAAAAATCATCTTTTAGTTAGCAACATTATGAGCAGCGGTCCGATTGAAACCGCTGTAGAGCAATCAATGAATTTTATTAGATCTCATCAAATTTGAGTTGATGATGACATAATTACTCTACAGGATGTTAAGGATACACTGAGTAATCTTAAAAATTCCAAGAGCCCGGGTTTCGATGTTTTTAAAAATATAATGTTGAAAAATCTACCCAAAACAGGTATAAAATTTTTACAAGTTCATTTTACCACTTGCTTCAAAACCGCTTATTTTCCAAAGCAATTAAAAACAGATAAAATAATTCCCATACAAAAACCTGGGAAAAATCCTTCCGCAACTGGTAGTTACAGACCCATAAGTTTACTTAGTTCTCTAAGCAAATGTCTTGAGAAAATTATTAAAAAAAATTCTTTATCGTTTAAATACGCATATTATCCTCCCAGCGAAACAATTCGGATTCAGAAGTTGTCACAGTACAGTACACCAAATACATCGTATAACAAATGATATAAAAAGTAATCTAACGTTAGGGAAAAGCACTGGTCGTTTGACACTCTGTGGCACAAAGGCCTTATACATAAACTTGTAGTTCTTGATATTCCACTTTTCATTGTAAAAATCATTAATTCATTTTTATCTGAAAGATTTTTTAAAGTTTCAGTAAACAATTGCTTCTCCGATCTATATGAAATCCTGGCAGGTGTACCACAGGGATCAGTCCTAGGTCCCTTTTTATATGTGATATTCACGTACGATTTTCCAACTTTGGCAAATTGTAAATCAGCTCTTTTTGCAGATAATACATGTTTGCATTCATCAGATTCACTTGGTTTTATCATTGAAACCAACTTGCAATCTGCGTTGGATACAGTGCAGAGATTGGAAAATTAAAACAAATGCTGGATCCTTTTTCTCAAGGAAAAGGAAAGCTTGTTTTCTGCCCAGCAACATGCTCCAAATAAATGGCATACCGTCAGAATGGAAGTCTAGTGCTAAGTATTTAGGAGTTCACTTAGACGAAACACTAACTTATGGACTTCATATACAGGAAGCAATTAACAAAGTTAACTTGGCTATAAAAAAAAAACCTATATCCACTCATAAACAGAAAGTCGAAACTTAGTACCAAAAATAAGCTTATAATTTTTAAAATCATATATCAAAGCATTATGCTCTATGGGTCACCCGTTTGGCGAAAATGTGCGAAGTGCCAAATACATCGATTGCAATGAATGCAAAACGAAGTTCTTAAAATGATGCTTAATCTACGAAAGATCTCCACATATTGACTAACATCGAAGAAGTTTTAGTTCGAATTACAAATTTATTTGAACGTTATAGTGTATCCTGCAGTTTATCCGAAAACTATTTGATCTTAAATTTGGCTACTTAAGGTCTTAAGATATAAAAAAAAATGCTGTGATAGATCTACTTATTCGTTTATCTATTTATTTATTTGTTAATTTGTTAATCATAAATTTTATCTATCTATTTTTCTTCGTTATTTGTAAATCATATTTGAGATCAGCTCTTTTTCGGTGCTCACTATCCTCCCATTTTCTCCAATTCTGGATGTATTTGACTATTTGAAGAAGGTTCTTCTTGCAGCTGTTCCTTCGACTATTTTTCATTATAAAAAACTGTGATATTTGCAATAATAATGTTATTTTTTCAGAATTAAAGTAGAGTTATACCAAATCTCTGTAAATATAGCTTAAGAAAGAAAAATGTAAATAATACCAGCTACAATAAAATATACATATACAAGTCCATAACAGTAAGGATCTCAAATATAAAGCCGCATTTCCTTACTTTCTTACTTATTTAGATGGCGCTACAGTCCGGGGTGCACCTGTGCCTCAACCGGTACGCCTCTCCAGGGCGCCTCTCCAGCGTCTTCCTCTGCTGCCTTGTCCCTCTCTTCGTATAATTCTCTGGTATACCTCCTTCTCCAGATTCCATCAACGCAAATAGGACCGAAAATCACACGAAGAATTTTGCGTTCAAAACGCCCAAGGATATCTTCATCCGCCTTCGCTAATGTCCATGCTTATGCAACATATAGCAGGACTGGCATGATTAGGGTCTTACACAGAGTCTCCTCGGTGTTTCTCGACAAGGTCCTACTTTTCAGTTGCCTTCTCAGGCCAAAGAAACAGCGATTCTTCGCTTGATCTCTGCTGTAACGTTTTTTACAGAGTTAGTTACTTCCTCGAAGTTATACCTGTCGATTGTGGCGTTCTGTCTAATTCGTCAATGTTGAATGTCCCTTCTAGTCGACAGCATATATTTTTGTCCTCGTTTCCGCATTTCCTAGTAATTTAATATGGACCTAAGCCCAGATTTAACAGGCCTACCTAGTAGGGTACAGAAAATCAAATTCCCGAAAAGCGAACTATACAATTCATAAAAATATATTTTTGATCATCTGCAGTGTCATCTAGTGACAAGTTGCAATAACTGTATTCCAAAGAAACCTACTCCATTAAATGGCCAATTTTTTTGTTGATCAGTCAAACGGTCTCGGATTCCATCAACCTATAATGAATATCAATGTTCTCAACATTTAAAATTTTATATACGTATAAAGATGAGGCATAAAAAGTAATAAAAAAACATAAGGAAAGGCTTGGGGCGAACAGTATGATACCCTATCCTTATCCCTATGTACCCCAAAGAAAAAAAGCATAAGGAAGATAATAGATAGCATTTTATTTCATTCTATGAAATTTATAGGAAAAAAATTATTTTATTTTATAATACGCCCCCAAAAAGTGGGCGTGGCCAAAAATTTGTATGGGCGATATATTGGAAAAAATATTGGCCAAATATATTGTTAAACATTTTTTTTCGATTTCTATGAAAATTTTCGAAGAAAATAGCATTTTAGTGATAAACGCCCACAAAAAGTAGGCGTGGCAAAAAACTTTATATGACAAATTTATAAAGGTGGGCAGTACCTACATATCTTGTGAAGGTTGTACAACTTTATCTCTCTAACTTAAGCCTTAAAACGGTTTTTTCTAAATTGTAGGCGTGGCAGTGGGCACTTGACACTTTACCATTTCGGAAACCTAGGGAGTATATGTTCCAAATTTCAGCTTCCTAGAATAACTTTAAAGGCCTCAAAAGTTGATACGGACGGACGGACATTGATAAAAAGTCTTAGATTTTGGTCCCGATCATAAATATATATACTTTTATGGGTCTACGACGTATATTAAGGGGTGTTACAAACTATGTGTCAAAATTAATATACCCTTAGGATAGGGTATAAAGAAGAGAAAAACATTAATAAACACAACCAATAGCTATTTGCAAGCAATTTCAACAGCTCTGGTAACCATGCGCGCCTCTTTCCATGACAGCATAATTTTAAAGATCATCAATGTGGGCAGAGTATTTGAAATCTACTCAGACGATACCTAGACACAATGGCCGCACGTGTAAGAGTAATTAATCACATCTTTGCGGATAAAAAGATTACAGGTACACAAACATTTAAAACGTGAGATCGGTAAGTGCTACTTCAGTGTTTGATTGATGGATTCATTTCCGATCTTGATGGGTTTGCCAGATTATGGTAAAATGATCATCGTGAGTACCGTATTTTCGCAAGTTAAGTTTTTTTTTTTTCACTTTTCAAGGTGAGCTTACCAAGCATAGGTACTTGCGCGACCGTCCATAATATGGTGCTAGGTATAAATATTTTCCAAACATTGAACAATTATGCTGAGCATTGTTATAGATATTGATGAAAATAAATTGCATTAGTCATCTGTTGAATTGGCATGAATGTAACTTTTAGGTTCAAGGTAGATTAGATGTAGTTGGTATACGTTCTGTACCCAATGGTTTCGTGTAGTGTTTCTTGAAACTGGAGACGAAGTGTTTAGTTAGTTATGAATGGGGGTTGTAAATTAATTGATTTAGGAGGAGAATACAATTATTGTTTGAAAGGTGCCGCTTCGTATATTCATATTTTAGCTTGGTGTAAGTATCTTTCCATCTTAAGTTCCGCTTGCGATGATTTCATTTTCAATTTATTGAAAAAATTGCGCTATATTGTTTACTATCTCGCGAAAGCTATTGCAAAATTGAAATTTTTTAACATAGAATATTTCAGTGATTAATCCGAAACTATGAAGCCTGATCAAAGTCTTTGAGGTCGAACCGGTAAGACGTAAAAGTGAGAAGGTGGCAAAGGAGAAGAATAATTATGATGTTAAGAGTTTCAAAAATGTATTTTGTAAATTTTGTTTTTTTGGAATGGCAAATCAACTGTGAGCTCAGGGCAACGGCATTTTTAGGATAACATAGATAAAGCTAGTTTCATTATAGTTCTTCACGTAAAGTACTTGTTGAAAGCCTATTGATTTAGTTTACCAGCGAATAACTAAACACCATTGTAAAGGGCGTTTGTTCGCGGCTGGTTCGAATAAAGACAAGTCTAGAGGTCCAATTTTTACCCACTTTTTGAAGCATTTGGGACTGTATGTCAGCAATAACGCCACGAATGTTGGCTTCCAAGTCCCCTAACGTTTCTGGTTTGTTGGCGTAGGCGAGCGACTTCACATCCACACATCCCCAAAGAAAATAATCTAATGGTGGCAAATCACACGATCTTGGTGGCCAATTGACAGGTCCATTCCGCGAAATTATGCGCTCATCGAATGTTTCCTTCAATAAATTGATTGTGACGTAGCGCCGTCTTGTTGGAACCACATCTCATCCACATTCATGCCATCCAATTCGGGAACAAAATAGTCGGTTGTCTAGCTCATGGAGCACACCAAACAGTCAGTTTTTGTGGATGTAATGGCATTTGAAGGGTCTCATGTGGATTCTCTTCACTCCAAATGCGGCAATTTTGCTTGTTGACGTAGCCATTCGACCCAAAATGAGTGCCTCATCACCGAACAAAATTTTGCGATGAAAATCAGCATCGATATCAATCTCATTTTCGGCCCATACACCAAAATCACGACGCATTGCATAGTCTCGCGGCTTTAATTCTTGCACAAGCTGGATCTTGTAAGGTCGTAAGACGAGATCTTTGCGCAAAATCTTCCATAAAGTTGATGGACAAAGCTCCAATTGCTGTGCACGGTGGCGAATCGATTCATTCGGGTCCTCTTCAACACTTTGCTCTACAGCGGCAATTGTTTCTTCGGTGCGCACTGTTCGAACGTCTCTGCGGATGCGTATTATCACATAGAGTAAACGTAGTGCGAAAACGATCCATGGTTAACCAAACTAATTGCTCTGATGGACGATTATGTCGACCATAAAATGAACGAAGCTTGCGGTAAACTTCGCGAACTGAACCATTATTTTCGAAATAAATTTGCACGATTTGCAAGCGTTGTTTATTTGTCAAACTTTTCATCATGAAATGGCAAATCAAACTGAACATAAATGACATTCGAGTTGCCAGATTTGACCACAAAATTGCAATTTTATATCTATTCGAAAAACCAACCTCTAAAAAAACACTTTTTATATGGACCTAAAATTTAAATCCAATTACGAACGGCTCCCGCTTATCTCGAGAAGAAAACTAAATATTATTGTACAGTATTTGTGCACACTCGGAATTGTTATCTTCATTGCATTTGCGAATTTGGGCGTAACGAATTTCGCCGGGTCAATTTGTTTCTTCTAAAATAATTTGGTAGATATTGGCCATCTTCCAAGTGGTTCCTCGACACTAGACCCTTAAATTTTGTCTAGGAGAAACTGGATTTGTGTAATTATCGTAAACTTGAAAATTAGCGAGTTCATAAAGAAGACAAAGTTAGTTGAGAATTTGATTATTGCTTAAAGGAGTTAACAGATTCCTCAAAGTTAAAAGGGCCCCTTTCTCAAATTTAGGTGCATGTTTGAAATACTATCCGTATTGTATTTCTACCTATTGATTGGAGGCAAAAGAACTAATGTATAGATATTACAGCAATCTATTTTTTACCTCTTTGAGAAAGGGGGAAATGCCCTACTTAAGGTTTTTAAAAAATCGAGCAAAATATGTGGAAAAGGACTAATTCTCCGATCAAACTTGTCTGTCTACATTGATTCAGGAGACCTACTTCGTATTTCCAACACAAAAATACGTTTGACAGCGGAGCTAAAAAAAACTCTGCTTAAAAGAACGTACCGTTCGATGCAAACGATCTTTAAGGTAGCCGTATCCCCTGCGTGAGTCAGGGTGCATTAAAGCAAAGCATTCCCTAAAACCAATATTTTTTTCGAACAAGTTTAGTATATATATTCACATGATATTTGCGTTAAGCTGTCAGTTTTGATATAAGTCGAAGGAGAAAAAATCGTAAAGTTAGTTTTACACTACCTCGCCCTACGGAGAGTTCCAAATTGTAGTCATGCAGCTCAAATCGAACTTGTGACTGACCGGCCCCTCTTAGCACCGCATTCCATTGGACTTTGGAGTAATTGCTCTCAAATTTCATATTTTTTAGCACCAATGAGTATATGAGATATACAAATATTTACAAAATTTAATAAATAGTATGAATCAGCACCAAAGCTTTTGACACTTCTCCCGCGTCCCTTATAGTTAACATTTCGAAGTGTTGTTGACTGGCTTTGATGAAGTTTCCAAAATACAATTTTTTATGACAAAATAAAATATTTGTTTGCGACTTAATCTTCTTGTATTCTATGTAATATTACACGCAGTTTTTGCTTTGGCGCAAAAGATAAATAGAAGTCGTCTGAATAAATCTAGACTAAATTTTTTTCCAAACCGCTAGGAATTTTTCTTCTAAAAATGCATTGATTAGTGACAGAGAAGGCGCTTACTATCTTTGAAGACGATTAATTCATTAAAAACTGATTTTTATTAGCATGTAAGTAGCTATATTTCTGACGTTTTCGTTTGGTTTTCGTTCGGAAGAGTAGGATCTCTTTCCGGGATCCAAATCGAACAAGCAAACATATTTCATATGTATTTGTCATTGTATTTGTGCACTGAACCAAAAAGGTACTTAAATATAAAGAAAAAGTTCTTTATATTAAAGTATTTTTCATTAAAATTCAGCCGATGTTCGTTGATCTAAAGAATGGTCGTTCATTAATCAATGAACCCGTTCATTAAATAATGAATTATTCTTTGTATTAATGGGAATCAGTTCATTAATTTATGTATTTTATTCATTAATCAACGTTCTTCGTACATTTAATCAACGAACTTTATTCTTTGTGTCAACGAATTTGTTTCATTAAAACAATGAACTTTGTTCATCAATGTATGTATCATTAATCAACGACACAATTCATGTGTCAACGTATATAGTTCATCTTTTCATTCGAGTTAAAATGCTCACCCGTTATTCCATACTCTTCTGAAATTATTTAACATTTATAAACAATAAAATAAATAAAAAGCTTAGAAATCGAATAATAATATATATTTATTGCTCTAATAATAATCACCATATAACATTAAATCAACATAAAAATAACATATTCAATAAAAAAAGAAATAAAACTGTAAAAAGAAAAGAAAAGAAAAAGTAGAAGCTACCAAGCGTATATTCGGAGAAAAAAATTGTTTCGTCACTGATATTCCGTTCTTAATTTTTGACCTTGGAAAATGATAATTATAAAGTGTATACGTAGAAAAGCGACAATTACCAACTCAAACTTTTCAATTTAATAAAAAATAGACTTGCCTTTATTCTTTGTTTTGTTTTTTCCGTTTTATTTTTTTTTATCAACACTTTTAATGTTCCAAGTTCTTACTTTATATTAAATAATTTAAAAATGCAATTTTTAGGCTAACCACATTAAAACTTACTTGAAGAATGGCCAAATCTTTTCAGTTTTCAACCTAAAATATACATTCAATTTTCCAGCCAACCTTGTTAATTCGACAAAAAATACAATTAACTTCAGTGAATTATGAGTTGTTTTAATGAAATCCGTTCATTGGTTCAATGTATCGTACATTAAGCTAGGAACGGCGGCCCTAGCTTATTTTGTGACTTCACAATTAAATTAAATACTGTACGATATTCATGTAAAAACTATCCAAAAATGCTTATTATATGTTTACTTCGTTTACAAATTTTATAATGAAAAAAATGGCAAGTTTTTCCTGTTTTGAAACCATAGATCATCTTAAAAGAAAGAAACTGTTCATTAAACATAATTAGTAATGTTTGAACAATGTTATAAAATTAAAGAACATACATTCATTGAATTAACGAACTGTTCATTCAACAAACATTTTTTTAATGAATTTTTACATTGAGCCAAAGAATTTGTTCATTGAAACAATGAATTTTACTTAGTGAACGAAAATTCATAATTTTATGAAGAATGTTATTTTCAGTGTGTGTATGGTTTCCAACCACCTCACTGCCAATCTGATGACGATAATGGGGATGAAATAGAAATATTATTAGTCATTGTAACATGTTTATTTTACACCGAATATTATTTAATTATTTGTTTAGGTAAATTTGGTAATAATTTTTAACTAATCTCGTCAAAATTTAAGAATTTTTAAAGGTATCAGCGTCATATATGACGTTTATAGTGTTTGGATGTGTTAGTGCTTCTGGTTTTGATTCTGAAGTCAAAGTCAGAAGCGAATGTCTCTTCGTTCCAGGAGAGGGGAACTGTCATTTTATTACCAAACGAACAGTTTCAGAAGAGTTCGGAAGTCTTCCGGATTACCGAACGAAAACGACATTAAAAGCTATCATCAAAACTGAAGAACTCCGCAAAATGTAAACAATAAACATCAAAGTGACACGAAAGAACTGTCAAAAGCTTTGGTGTTCGTGGATGTGTAAATCTTGCGTTTGGCTTGGTCTCAATCTAAAATAAAATCTATTTTTCTGGGTTAATGGAAAGATAAAATTGGCCTTAAAGCAGCAAATATTGGTTTAAATGTTTTAAAAACAAGATTCTCGGTTAAGAAAACTTTACAAAATGTTTTTCTAATGTTTTCTCTAAGGCTGCGCATCCAGTAAAGCCGAAAAGCGATGCTTATGCTAGAAGCGTTTACATGCAATAAGACTGTTTAAATGATTTCTGATGCACTCCGCTTTCTCGCTTTACTCTGCTCGTAGCAGCCGAAGTCAAACGGAACGCCCACAAATTTAAGAACAACCAGGTTATTGCCAGAAAAAATAATTAATGTTCTGTAAAATATGATTGAAACCAAGGTCGCTTAACAAATCTCCTATACCTATAAACCAGTTGGTTCGACTGATCGAGCAGAGTACAGCCCGAAGCGGTAGTTAATAAACTTGAGGAAAAATATTCTTCCCCTAACTCTGTAGATTTTTTGGTATGAACTTTGTCCCTTTTGGGAATTTTTGTGTAAGATTGACAAATACGCTAAATAATTCACTCGTTTGCTCGATTGAAGGAAACAATTATTGGGAATTTTTTTCAGGAGTAAGGGGCTCCTTAAGTCCGCTGAACATAAGAATTTGACATGCTGACGGGGAATAAAAAAAATAAGTCCTCCCTTCAAGGGCATATTAAGGATTAAAAAATATATTGTGGTCAAGAAGTTATTAAATCAGACGTTTGGGATTAATTTAAAAAAGACACTTAAATGGCAAAATTCAAATAAGAAAATAAATTTTAATTGGAAAGCAAACAATACAAACTAAATAGTAATATACATTTATTTAGTTCAGAACAACCTTTTGATAACCAGATGCAATGCAAGATTAAGGCAAAAAAGTTGGTTATTATGTTATTGATATTGTGTACCATCCAGCCCAGCAGGGGGCCTATTAAATTACGTAAATTATCTCTTACCCATCTTTAGAGCTTAAAGAGCTGCGCTAAGGGAATGATTTATGGTAAAATGTTAATGTACATTTTAAAACACACAAGCAAGGACTCTTTCGAGTCTTTAAAATCATATCCTAAGCCATATCTCCTCAGGGATTTTATTTGCTACCCCAACTGCTTACACCGAGAGAAAAAACGGAGTAATAGTAAGTAGAAAAACGCTTCCATCAATCAATTTTCATCTCATATTTTTTTGTGTTTACACAGAGCTTCATGCCATTTAAAAAAAATATTTTTTTTAAGTGCCTTTGGTGTGCCAGTCTCGATTTAGTTTTCTAGTAGGCACTAAACAAAAATAAATAATTTTACACTGCGCAGCAATTTATTTGTAAACTTGATATGTTTATTGTATTTATTTTTGAAATTAACAGTTTTTAATTCACTTTAACAAAAGAACGAAAATTCATATTAACTAAAAAAGGACATATAGGGTCCGTCATTTAACGTTTTTTTTTTCAACTAGTGCTTATTTCGCGAATGGTAACACTTAGCTCATGTCTGATTTGACAGATAATTAGTTTTATCCTTCCGCTGAACGAATATGGTTGTGTATACGCTTGAACAACACTGGGAAATATTGCAACATTACTTTGAAAATCATTGTAATGTTGCAGAATGTGTGCGAAAATTGCGTACGGATTTTGGAAGAAGAGAAGCACCGTCAGCTCCGTATGTTCGTTATCTTGTGATAAAAGTGAAAGAAACTGGCATCCTCATCGATAAACCATGATAAACCGTGAAAAGCCAAAAACAGTGCGTACAACCGTTCACCGTCGTACGAATTTTGCATAAAGACCTTGGTATGACGTCATACAAAGTCCAATTGCTTCAGGAGTTGAAGCCATCTGACCATCCAATGCGTTTTCGCTTCGCTAAGTGGGCCTGCGATCGACTGCCGATTTTGCCAAAAAAAATCATCTTTTCAGATGAACCTCATTTTGATCTTGGCGGGTATGTAAACAAGCAAAATTGTCGCATTTGGGGCACAGAAAACCCGCACGCATACATTGAAAAGCCGATATACCCAAAACGAGTCACTGTTTGATGCGGATTTTGGTCCAGAGGCATAATTGGGTCATTTTTCTTCGAAAATGAGCAGGGAGTGACCGTTACAGTCAATGGCGATCGTTGTCGGGCCATGTTGAACGAATTTTTGTTCACAAAAATTGAAGAGGAGGATATTGGCAACATTTGGTTTCAACAGGACGGCGCTACGTGCCACACAGCCGAAGCTACACTCGATGTTTTCCGCCCTGTTTTTGAAGATCGCATTATCAACCGCAGAGCTGATGTCGTTTGGCCACCGCGGAGCTGCGATTTGACACCGTTGGACTATTATTTGTGGGGTGACGTAAAAGATAAGTATTATGCTGACAAGCCAGAGACAATTGACTCTTTAAAGGACAATATTCGCGAAGCCATTGGTGAAATACAGCTGCACACAATCTATAATGTGCTTTAAAATTGGACCGATCGTAGGCTACTGCATGGCCAGCCGAGGTAGCTATTTGAATGAAATTATTTTCCATTATCAACCGGAAGGATTTTACTTTCAAATAAAAAAAGAAATTTGAGAAAATATTCAGTAGTTTTTTTTATAGCATTTTAAAAAAAAAAAAAGTTATTTGGGTCCATATAAACAAAAATAATAAACAATGAAGGAACTATTTTAGTGTGACTTTTGTTCTTGCAAACTTGACGCCAAGCAGTTTATATCGAGGCTGTATTTTGTCACTTTAAGCAAAATGCAGGCTGAACTGGAATCATCTGACAAACGGTTTCTAAATGTTATTTATTTCTGAAAATAAGGCACGCATACGTAAAGACAAAAATGTTGTCAATATAGCAAACGCCAAATTTTTAAAGCATTTATACGTTTCGGGAATTGAATTCCAAGTCTACATTAATTTGGAATTGGCATTCTTCATCGTATTGCCTTAAAGCCTTTCTAGCTCGATTGATTCCAACTCTTTCCTGGTTTTGACGAATTTTGGAGTCCATATCGAACTAGACCGGAATTCGTTTAGCTACATTAAAATTTTTTCAATTTCTCACCAAAAATATTGCTTGCCAGAGACCTCGGAGAACGCCAATAATAGAAAAAAACTTAACTCGGTGTAGACAGCTAACGCTGTCGCTCAAAGGTGCAATCGGATTTCTCAATTAGTGTCGTGCCCATAATATTTCGTCGGGTGCCATCAACGTCACGCGTGCCATTGGTTCGCCATCGCTGCACTAGGCATTCTTAAAGTGATCGTTATTTTGATTATTATTTTATTGATTTTAGAATGCTCCTTCTTAGTTTAAGTTGAAGCGATGTAAGATAATAAAACATATTTTTTAAACATAACAATTGAAATATATAAAAAAATAACTCATACCTATCTACGAAATGCAGACATTTGTCAAGTTTTTTTACAAATCGATCTCGTTTCACGCTTAAGTTTTGCCCAACACTCTAGGTACAGTTTACTCTCGATTCGTGCAACTACTGAAATCACCTTTCTGCATATAAAAACACTTCAAAAAAAGACGCACGCAATAGCTATACGTAGATGAGTCGTAGCAACGGCACAGCGTCTAGACCTATGTATTTTATGCCGTATAAAGTTGCGAAAGATGTTAATTAATTTTGGTGACGTTGCAAAAAAAATTAATGTAAGTCCAGTTGGTCCAATCGAGAGTGCACTGTACATATGAACTTACCAAATATATACTTAAATACATCTTAAAGTTTTTCACTGCCTTCGTCGTTTTTCTTATCCGAATGTGTCACCCAGATGATATGCTGACGTCAGAGAACTTGTGTTACTCGGTTGTCATCTGCATGTTATCTTCGAGCGTGTCATCTGCTAGATCCGAGTGTATATGTTTTCACATGAACTTTCAACGAATCAAACGTGACATTGGATGTTAGATGACACTGTGAAAATCGAGCGATTTCATTGGAACCTTGTCATTCAGGAGACACGTTCAATGACATGCCGGATGGTAGGCGATCACACTGGATGAAAACTTAAGTACAAATTCTATACTTAATGGTGAGCTGGAGATATCGAATGCAACTGAAATTCAAGTGTTCATACCAGCTTTGTCACGAAGTTAAAAATGTTGGGAGCCCTTTTAAAAACCAAGTGCTTAAAGTAAAGTCAAGGGGATAGTTTAAATTCATGGTTTTTTTTTGCCTGAAATGGAAAATTTCGTAAATAAAACAATAATTCATTTTAAAACCTATTAGTTATGGAAACTAAACCTGATATTATAAATGAAATGTCATACCGCCGTCGTTGTTGTGCACGTTGATATGTGCGTGCTGCCTAAGTCGAGGCTTTCCTCTACTTCCTTCTCTCTGCAGCTGGAGCTTTGGTGTTCATTTGCTCTACATCAGAAACCCGCAAGGGACAGTTTTTTGAACAGATTAATGTCCATTCCTAATCACTGAATCGTCTCGTCCAGAACCCGTGAACCCATTCGGGCTCAAATATCTTCCGAAAAAAATCTTTCCAAACGACAAAGAATGGTTTCATTCCGCTTTAAAAAGGCTAAAATCATAAAAAAGGTGCTGAGAATCGATCTGTTTTCTTCAAAATCTGAAACTGGGCACTGATAGGGCACAATCAGATCGTTAACAAACGGTTTCAGGCGCTCGCACTATCCGGCGGAAAAGATCTTATATGTGATGTTGAGGAGACTGCTGATACCTCGGTGAACCCTACAGGTGGACCAGTAGGAATCCAGTGAAGTGGGAGGGTTATAATCCCTGTTATCCTGATCATAATCTCGTCGTTACATGGAGAGAAGAAGGGGACTGTTGATACCTAATAGTTGTCGCCATTTAGAAGGACTTCTTTTCTTGTGAAACGGACAAATGTTGCTAAGGTTCAATTTATCATTCCAATTCTTCGATTCATCTCCTGTTGCCTCAAATAGCTCTCCGGCCCAGCCGCCTCGTTGGACTTCAGTTTACATTATTGCTGTTCTCACTTAATTTTCTTCGAGTGGACGGAATTCAACAAACTGAACGACTTCACAAGAAAACTAAACTAACTATGCAACATCGTAGGTAAATGTTTTATAAGAAAACCTTTATAATTTAACTTAAGATTTGACGACCATTTACCAGTGGCAGAGGACCAAAACGCCCAATAGAGTTCCAAATGGCCCTATTATGCACTTTTTGGCACTTTTTCAGAGTTAGAATCACCATGTTACTTCAACTTCGCACGTTTTTATATCAAAACATTTTTTATTGAAGTAAGGGAAATCAATTTTAATTTAATAATTTTGTAATAATAATTTGTGTTTTCTAAAATTACTTCAATTCGGTTCGTGGATTTTCTCTCAGTGTAGGTACTATGTAAAGCAAAAAAAAAAAATGAAAAATTTCACGCAATAGACTTAAAAGACCATTCATATCGCTCTCAAAGTTACGGTCTACTAAAGAAGTAAACAAATTTCCACAAAATAATCGCATACTCGTATATTTTTTAGTCACTTTGAGTTCATCTGAAATTCAAAAAATGCCTAAAGCTTTCCTATAATTTTTGTGGCAGCAATTCCATGTCAGCACATCGGCATTCGAAGGAAGACAAAGACCTCCGGGGCTGTGACATTGCTGCGGATTCTAAAAGTATTCATTTCTTCACTTTTAAACCAAACAAGAGTAAACATCTCAAATTTAATATTTTATTTAGATTTGGGTTGGGTTAGGTACGCATTTTTACCTACCTACCTGCCTATTCGGTGTGAGTCTAATCAACACAAACACAAATCCTTGTCAGATAATGATGTCGCACATTCGTGACAACTGACAAGTTAGCTGTGCCATCGCACAGATGAGGATAAAAATATGCTGATATGCCGCGCTCTTCTTTAAAAAAAAAAAAAAAAACAGCGAACCGCCAACCGCCCACTCCACCCAAACATTCCCAAACTCTCACAGTACACTCGATAAAGAAAACTCAATCAGACATATCAGCTGGAGCCCCTGACAATACGCAGGCAAATCCTTCAGAATTTTGCCATATTTGAGGCGACGGCGGCATCATTATACGATTCCGCGTCATAAATATTTTTCACATTGAGTGCATACCTTCGAGCCAACATGTACGTGAGTCGGAGTACGCGAAAGATTGCTTTCAGAGGTACACAATTCAAGGATCAAGAATAAATAGGAAGAATTTTCTTCTACCCCGGCATAAATTGTCAATATAAGACGCCAATTTATGAGTTCTTCACCAGGATAAGGGGATTTGGCTGCGATGCCACAGGAAGAAGAAACGAGCGCGCGCGAAATGATTTTCTAATGAATCAGATCTGCCTTTGCGAGACAATCGTTAGGTACTGCTTGTTCTCGGTACTCGTTCGTCCCGCCCCCCTCCGAAGGCATACTCAAAATTTAAATTCTGATTCATGAGATGTGTTAATTTAATGGTAAAATGCCGTTTGCATGCTAAGTAGGATCATAAAGCATATCACTTCAATGGTGGTGGTTTTGTGTTAAAAAGTAACAAACAAATGTCTATTGCTTCCCTGTTTCGCACTAGAAAATCTCTGAGCTGACATGACTTGCTTCCGCTAAGCATAGAACGTGTATCGCTGATGACGATGTGTGTACACTTCAAACTGAAGTGTATGTACGCCACTCAACGAGAGATATCGGTGTGCTAACTACTTTTGGCGAACAATTTGCATGACGTTGCTATGCACAAACTTTAATTTGGTATAAATAAGTCAGCTAGTGGTTGAGACAATCATTCAGACATTGAATCTTAATTCGTACGTCAGAGAGTTTAGTACAATGGTAGGAGCGATAGAGCGATAACCACGGGATATCGATGGATAACGTTTCTTTTCGTTTCAGAAAATAACTTGGATATTATTGGCAGTGTTGGCGCTGTCTTCAGCAGCGGTTATTCCAGAAAAGGAATACCTTCCACCTACAGAGGAGCTTGGGGATGTAGCTGAGGTCCCAGCTGAGGAAGCGACAACTTTAACGGACGAAGGATACCGATACAAGACAGTCCGCAGGTTGAAGTACAGGAAACGCCGTGATGTGTCAGAGGTCGTTGCCCCCGAATATCTGCCACCAGCAGAAGAAGCCGTTGATGCTACTGAAGCTCCAGAGGAGTCTGCCGCTCTTACTGAAGATGGATACCGATACAAGACCGTCCGCGGGTTGAAGTACAGGAAACGCCGTGATGTGTCAGAGGTCGTTGCCCCCGAATACCTTCCCCCAGCAGAAGAAGCCGTTGACGCCACTGAAGCCCCTGAGGAGTCCGCTGCTCTTGCTGAAGACGGATACCGATACAAGACCGTCCGCAGGTTGAAGTACAGGAAACGCCGTGATGTGTCGGAGGTCGTTGCCCCCGAATATTTACCACCAGCAGAAGAAGCCGTTGACGCCACTGAAGCTCCAGAGGAGTCTGCCGCTCTTGCTGAAGATGGATACCGATACAAGACCGTCCGCAGGTTGAAGTACCGGAAACGCCGTGATGTGTCAGAGGTCGTTGCCCCCGAATATCTGCCACCAGCAGAAGAAGCCGTTGATGCTACTGAAGCTCCAGAGGAGTCTGCCGCTCTTGCTGAAGATGGATACCGATACAAGACCGTCCGCAGGTTGAAGTACAGGAAACGCCGTGATGTGTCAGAGGTTGTTGCCCCCGAATATCTACCACCAGCAGAAGAAGCCGTTGATACCACTGAAGCTCCTGAGGAGTCCGCTGCTCTTGCTGAAGATGGATACCGATACAAGACCGTCCGCAGGTTGAAGTACAGGAAACGCCGTGATGTGTCAGAGGTCGTTGCCCCCGAATATCTGCCACCAGCAGAAGAAGCCGTTGATGCTACTGAAGCTCCAGAGGAGTCTGCCGCTCTTGCTGAAGATGGATACCGATACAAGACCGTCCGCAGGTTGAAGTACAGGAAACGCCGTGATGTGTCAGAGGTTGTTGCCCCCGAATATCTACCACCAGTAGAAGAAGCCGTTGATACCACTGAAGCTCCTGAGGAGTCCGCTGCTCTTGCTGTAGATGGATACCGATACAAGACCGTCCGCAGGTTGAAGTACAGGAAACGCCGTGATGTGTCAGAGGTCGTTGCCCCCGAATATCTGCCACCAGCAGAAGAAGCCGTTGATGCTACTGAAGCTCCAGAGGAGTCTGCCGCTCTTGCTGAAGATGGATACCGATACAAGACCGTCCGCAGGTTGAAGTACAGGAAACGCCGTGATGTGTCAGAGGTTGTTGCCCCCGAATATCTACCACCAGCAGAAGAAGCCGTTGATGCTACTGAAGCTCCAGAGGAGTCCGCCGCTCTTGCTGAAGATGGATACCGATACAAGACCGTCCGCAGGTTGAAGTACAGGAAACGCCGTGATGTGTCAGAGGTCGTTGCCCCCGAATATCTGCCACCAGCAGAAGAAGCCGTTGATGCTACTGAAGCTCCAGAGGAGTCTGCCGCTCTTGCTGAAGATGGATACCGATACAAGACCGTCCGCAGGTTGAAGTACAGGAAACGTCGTGATGTGTCAGAAGTCGTTGCCCCCGAATACCTTCCCCCAACAGAAGAAGCCGTTGACGCCACTGAAGCCCCTGAGGAGTCCGCTGCTCTTGCTGAAGACGGATACCGATACAAGACCGTCCGCAGGTTGAAGTACAGGAAACGCCGTGATGTGTCAGAGGTCGTTGCCCCCGAATACCTTCCCCCAGCAGAAGAAGCCGTTGACGCCACTGAAGCCCCTGAGGAGTCCGCTGCTCTTGCTGAAGATGGATACCGATACAAGACCGTCCGCAGGTTGAAGTACAGGAAACGCCGTGATGTGTCAGAGGTCGTTGCTCCGGAATACCTTCCCCCAGCAGAAGAAGCCGTTGACGCCACTGAAGCCCCTGAGGAGTCCGCTGCTCTTGCTGAAGACGGATACC
Organism: Ferdinandea cuprea; assembly: GCA_963576555.1. Taxonomy (NCBI): domain Eukaryota; kingdom Metazoa; phylum Arthropoda; class Insecta; order Diptera; family Syrphidae; genus Ferdinandea; species Ferdinandea cuprea. Next base: position 24,553,598 of record OY754960.1, read on the forward strand.
GATACAAGACCGTCCGCAGGTTGAAGTACAGGAAACGCCGTGATGTGTCAGAGGTCGTTGCCCCCGAATATCTACCACCAGCAGAAGAAGCCGTTGATGCTACTGAAGCTCCAGAGGAGTCTGCCGCTCTTGCCGAAGACGGATACCGATACAAGACCGTCCGCAGATTGAAGTACAGGAAACGCCGAGATGTGTCGGAGATCGTTGCCCCTGAATACCTTCCACCTGCAAAATATCTTCCTCCAACAGAAGAAGCTGTTGAACCAACTGAATCATCAGAATCAGCTGTTCTTGCCGATGATGGATACCATTACAAGGCAGTGAAGCGCTTCAGATACCGCAATTAAACCCAATGTGATCTTAGGACTTATTATTTTTTTAGCTTTTGGCGAAAATTTTAAAACAATAAAATATTTATATTCAAAAATGCACTACATCTATTCAAGGAGCTTAAATTATGAAGGCATAGCTGGTTAAAATCGACTATCAACTCTCAACTTGCTTGAAGAGTTCCCAACGAATCAAAAAACCGGTCTAACTTGCTGTAGTGCGAATCGTTGAAAGGTACAGTACGCAACGGAGCAAGTAACCGCACATCGACCCGATAATTTTACTACAGTTCCATGTTCGGCTTTTTCATAATCCTCCAACAACCGCACCAAATCCGGATTCGTAAAAGTTTTTAATTTGCGCGCTGAAACAATAGGGAAATGTAAAATTGGTAATACCCATCCAATGGCAAAGGAGAAACAAGGACAGGAAAACAGATTAAATTCTAGTGCCAAAGGGAATTACAAAATCTGCTGCTATTACTCTGCGCCTGTTGAGTGCTCACCCCTCTCCCCTCTCGCCATTCCCATCCCATTACGAGTTCATTAAATAATAATAATCACTACCAGCAGCAGTAGCAGCCGCAGCCCTCTACTATTCCACCGGCTGTTGTTGGTTTGAGTTCGCGATGTTGCCCCATCCGTTGGTGAAATGCATTAAGCCGATTGAAATGTCTGTCCGAATGGGGGCAAAAAAAAAAACGCCAGTGGCGCCGGGCGACGTGGTGGGATTTAGCGCATACATACCAAGAATTCGGTGGCACCAAAAAGTAGCCCCATTCTCCTATTAAAATTACCATCACGCTAAAACGGCCGCTGCGCTTCGCTACTGACGGCGCGGCGCCTATTATTATATGGTCACCATCGCACCATAACAGTGTTTGTTCATTTAGAATTTACACTCTGTTCTGGTTCTGCTTAACGGTAGGCAGGAGTGGTATCATGGGGTGACTGGTTACTGGTTGGTAATCAAACTAATTCAGTAGATGGAATTTGTTTTTCAAGGCATTTTTTTTTTGTGTGTGTATATTTGTGTGTGCGGTCCTTCAACCGAACGAACAGAAATTTCTCATGCTAATAAATTGCCAAAAATATAAACGTGTATCCTTTGGTTTGTTTTAACCGACAACCATGGACGTTGATGGCCACTTCAGACGGTCGCTTGGTTAGAACAATGATGGAACAAGTAGCGTTGAAAGTGGGCGGCAAAGGCAGGGAGGGTGAGTTACGGACGTGAATACACGTTCCGTTCAATTGTTGTGAGTTGTTTCCTTTTTACACGTAACTATACGTTAAGGTTTCAACAAAAATGCTCTTTCATCATGCAATGTTGTGATGTGACTTAAAGAGCATGTGTAGTGGAGGTATGCCCTACCGACAACAGTTTGTTGAACAAGCAAGTTATCCTTTGCATGTTATTTAGCTAGGGGCCGATATTTTTCAAATTTGATTGGTTCATTTTGTATCGGACTTAATCCAGCTTTGACTGGATGATGCGCAGTTGCTGATTTCTGTGAGGTGTTTCGTTCAGTACGTATTTCATCATTGATCACATTTGGGGCAAAGAAACTATGCACCGAAAGATAAAGCCTTGGTTGAATTAATAACGAATAATGATTCATTGTCATTTAAAAATGGGCTTAAAATTTTCAAATCAAATACGGGCGTGATTAAAACAGACAATACCTAATGTTTGAATCAAAGACTTTAGCATTGTTAATGACAATTTTTTGAACATATTTGTTTGTGAATGTGTATATATGAAAAAACATAAATTTAAAATTTATTGCGTTAAATATATGTATTTGTTTTGTTATAAAATAAAATAAAATGACACAACTTATATTTTAATTAAATTAATTAAAGCGACGCGTTTCGAAATTTAAAATTTCATCTTCTGTCGTTGTTGTTTTGTTTCTACCTATTTCCACCACTGTGCCTTTATAAGCTTTGATGTCATTGTGTTTCCTATCCTCAATGCTATGCTCTTCGTTGTCAATTGGAATGTAAGCGCAGTGTCATATAGGTGATTCCTTTTTAGTGTTAATTTGTCTTGTTCTTATTTATGTGATTTGTATATTTCGTATTCCTCTAGTGCGTCTTTCTTACAAATGTGCATTGGTATAAGGTTGTTGTCAAAGTTTGTATATTGTCAATTAGGTGTAATGCGTAATTTGATTTTGTATTTTGTTTCGCAATGTGTTCTATAATGTTCTCCCTGTCTGTTGTTACGGCGCAGTGGATTAGCTGAAAAAAAAAAAAAAAAAAAAAAAAATACATTAGATACAGCTGAGGTATTCCACTGACCTACATTTACCCACCATGTATTTCCATGTCCCATCTCTTTCCTCTCCACCCATCACCAGTACCTGTAATTGAAAGAATGAAATAAAGAACAAAACAAAAAAAAACAAATGTAAACAAATTTTCTCTGAAGTTTGCAAGCCGGAATCTGTATGTAATACATGATCCCGACTTCCAAAATCCAGCAAAACAAACGAACACACTCACCTTGTCTAATTCCTAAATCCTCGTCCTAAAAAAATAACCAACAATTAATATTTTAATTTCATTTTATTAACACAAAAATATTAACCTGCCACTCCATCCAATTTCCCAGCGATCGTTTGACAGCTTTGTTTTTTTTTTGTTTTTACACTTTATCAATTTCTCCCATCCTTCTTCTCTCTATTTCCTACCAAAATTTGCCTAGACCAACTGAACTCCAAGAGAGACTCGAACCACTTTTTTAAAAAGGTGTTCGTTTATTTATTATATTATGTGATTTATAGGTTTATGTATTATAATAGGTTATTATTGTGTTTAGTTATTTATTAGTGTTATTTATTCATTTACGTATTGTTATACTTTGACGACTGGAAGAAGGGATCTTTTACTTCTTCCAATATCAGTAGTCGCTGAATGTAGAAGGGAAATTAGAAAAGGATGAGAGAGAAAGTAACAGAAGTAGGAATAGGTGAAAATGAGTGGAAAAAAAAAACAAAGGAAGGGGTAATTTTGACGAAAGCAACAAAATCAATTGTGTGTATATTGATTATACTCGCAGCAGAGTAGAGGTCTTGGGGCTTGAATTTGGGCTTCCACTGGTTGGGAGCACCCAAACCTCTGCCGCCTTTTGGTGCCTTGCCCGGGAGGGTTCTCGTGTGGTGTGTAATCGTATTAACGGACAGGTAGAGGTTGTACGGCCAAGAGCCGCAACCCTCCTTAATACAAGGACAACCACGAACAACGCAAACAACAACAATAGTGAACGTCCTTACAGTGGTGCGCGAGTGTTTTGGCCTCAAGTAAATTTTACTGTGGCAACAGTTTTCCTCTGGCCTTAAAAACAGTGGCCTTTAAAAAAACGTTCTTTTATTTTTTTTTCTTTTTTTTTTTGAATTTGGATTTTTTTTTATTTATTTTGAATTTGTTTATTAATTTAAGTAATTTAAATTCAGATTTATATTAGGACGTTAAAAACCGTGAGCAGTTGTAGTTTTTTTTTTATTTTTATTTTTGAATTTTAGTTTTTTTTTCATTTTCCTTTTTTGTATATTAATTTTTTGAATTTTGGTTTTCTTATTTTTGATAGTTTTAAGTTTTTTTGTAATAAATTTGATATGCCCTTATGGCAAATTAATTCATTTGGTTTTTGTTTTGTGGACATGAATATGCGCGGCTAATTTATTCCTTTTCGCGTACGGTGTGTGGACGGCTGTGAAGGCCGCCTTTCTGTAGATGGACGTGACGTAACAGAACTTAGCTGACTATGATGACAGAACGTGACGACCAACTTTTAGCGGCAGAATTTTAGGTGATTGTGACTGGGGGGTCGCCGAGGGGCTGTCACTCATAACATCGACCAGAGTGATAGCTGTGGTTGTGTCGAAAGACATAAGGGTGGGCTGGCTAAACCTTGCCAATAACATCTGGCATGTCTAAGGTTCATAACGAACCGGTATCTAAGTTTGATATAGGGAAAGAACATTTTGTATAGGGTAAGATAGATTTAGGATAGCATTAAGTTAGAGTAGGTGTAGCTAGGGGCTAGCTCTACCATTTAGTTTAGTTTAGAGTAAGCTTAGGTTAGTAAGGTTAGTTTCGCGATGTCTTTCCCTTCTCTTTCTTGGGTATTGGCCTAAGTCCGTGGACATTTTCATCTTCAATGCTTTTACTTCCTCTTCTCTTTTTTCACTTTCCTATCTTTTTAGTCCGTCCGAGGTATACGTAGAGTAACTTTCTTCTCTATTGTTTATTTTCTTTTTATAATCACCACTTGGCATGGATAAAACTTTGTTGACAGGTGGTATAAAGTGAGGGCACAAGAAACAGCCCCGTCCGACGAGCTGAGCCGAGCAACCACAAGCATGCCGCGTTCCCCTCACCTATACCGAAGTTGCCCTTGTGGCTCGACCCTGTTGCACAACACTGTCCAATGTAATATTTGTTGAAATCGTCGCATTTGATTTTGTAAACACCTGAGCATGTTTTGGTCTCTTTTTTGTTCTAAACGATATATTTATGTTTACTTTCTTGAATTCGTTTATAATTATTTGTGGTAATATGTTGGTAAATTCTATTGAAATGTATTTCTTGTCTATTATTTCATTGTTACTATTGTTTTTGTTGTAAATCTCTTTTTTTTATTTTTGCAAGTAAAATGTCTATTATATGTGGATTATATCTATTAACTGATGCTATATGTTTTATAGTAATAATCACGTTTATCCATAGGTATATTTAACAATCTATTAATGAAAGCGTTGAAAGCTGTCATTTTTTGTTGTTGTCGGTTTTGTATATATTTTGTATTGGAGTTTTTCGTTGATCTTTTTTATTGTAAGGTCCAGAAAGTTTATGGCGTTGTCATCTTCAATTACAGCGGTGAATTTTATTATGTCCTTTATGTTATTTAAGTATTTATTTAACATATCGCTTTGTCTATGTGTTTGATTGAAGAATTAAAAAAGTGTCGTCAAGTTGCGTATGTTATTATTTTTTTATATTGTGCGTTTTTGTTTGTTAATATGTATTTGTTTTCAAAGTGGTTGAGATAGAAGTTTGCCATTAATCCACTAAGTGGTGATCCCATAGCTAATCCTTCCTCTTGTGTGTAGTATTTATTGTTAAATGTGAAATAATTTTGTGTTAATATTATTAGCAATAATTATATTAATTCCTCTACTAAATTTGCTTTTACGATTTGTATTGTTTCTTGTACGGGAATATTTGTGTACACGTTAGTTACGTCAAACGAGATCAATTTATAATTTGGTAATATGTTTATGTCTTTAACTATCGCTAACAGCTAGTATTGTCCTTGATGAGTTTTTGTATCGATTTAGTAATCTTATAACCTGGTGCAGTAGTATAGTTTATTAGAGGTCTAATTGGTGTGCCTACTTTATGTATTTTTGGTAGACCGGTGAATTGTGGTGCTCTTGCATTTGCTTGTTTTTGTTTAGCTATGTTGGTGAAGAGGTTATTACATTTGCTTATGGCGTTGTTGATTGCTCTTGTGTATTTCTTTGTGGGGTCGGACTATTTTTCCCTTGTCTGCTTACATCATAATTGAATTGTCATGTTTTCTTATTAATGCAAATGGAGGATATATGTTTTTTTTTATTTTTTTTTAAGTAAAGTAAATAGTTGACATTGTTTTACGAAAATATTTGTTCCCCTGAACAAAAATGAAAATGTTACTTAAAAAGTGGGTCCGCCAATGCCATCCGTCGGACTGTCTGTCTGTCTATCTGTCCGTGCGCCGTATGGCGAAACGGTTCGACGAATTTGCTTTAACGTTCGTATATGAGGTTCTTGGGGTTACATCTCGGGGTATCTTTTGATTTTCTTTGAAATAACAGTACCTGCCATGCACAATTTCTTGTGAAAATCACTTATTACTATTTTTCTCGAAAGTGGTTCCAATGATTTCGGTCTTTTTTAGTACTAAGGATGTTTAGTTTGAGGTCAAAAGTCATCAGTTTTTGGAAAAAAATCGATTAACGGTTATTTATAAAACGGGCAATATCTCGAAAACTAATAAAGGAAACTTCAAAAAAAAATTAACAGTTTTTGTTGCACTGTAACCTCAAACATATTTAGATTTTTTAAATATTTTTTACTTAAATTGTTTTTTCATATATCGATTTTCTTAAATTTAAATTAAATTCGTTTTCTCAAAAACGGCTCCAAAGATTTTGATATTTTTGTGTATTTCGAACAATTATATTAACAGTGTCCAATGTGCGAAATTACATCAAAATCGTATGTGCCGTTTTTTCAGAACATCAAATTTTTTAAAACCTAAAAAGTGATTTAAATAAATTTCTCACCATTAATTTTCGATTCATTTTGCGACTCAAAAACGCATCTCATGTACCGAGAAAGTTTCGTATGACGCAGTCTAGTACTTTATTTTATATTCATTGAAAAAGCACAAATTCACTAATAACATAATTGTTCCAAGTGACGGCCGGTGTGAAGTTCAACACAGTGTATTTAAGTGGGAAGTTATTTTTTCAAATTATTTTTTTTAGAAAAAAAATGTATGGTTCATCGAATTAAAAAAATTAAACTTTAGATGTTTTTTATACCCTATCCTAAGGGTGTATTAATTTTGACACATAGTTTGTAACAAAACTTAATATATGTTATAGACCACTAAAAGTAGGTATATACATTTATGATCAGGACGAAAACCTAGCAATGTCCTTTAAATTTATGCTAGGAAGCTGAAATGGAAATGGTAAAGTATTATTTTTTTTAAATACGTCCACTGTCATGGCCACAATTTAGAAAAGTTTTAAAGCTATAGTGGAAGAAATGAAGGGTTAGAACCTTAACAAAATATGTTTTTTCCAAAAAAATTGATTCTATTTTTATAAATTTTATAGAGTGAAATAAAATGCTATCCATCATGTTCTTAACGTTTCTTTCTTTGGGGAATATAGAGATATGGATAGGTTATCATACTGTAACATTTCCATAATATTTTTTTCTTAATTTTTTTTTTTAATTTTTTGTTTTTAATTAAATAGCGGTATACAAATATTTCTTTAAAACCCAATGTTTTTTGTAATGTTGTGTACTTGGGGTCAGGTATTTTAATAGTGCATACTCAGAATTTTTTACAAAAAAAAAGGAAAGTCAAAATTTCAAAAACTAATTAAGGAAAATAAAACAAAACCATTAGGATGAAGGACATTTGTCTTCAATTTTTGAAATATTATAATATAACTATTTTCCTAAAAACGACTTAACGATTTTAAAAATGCTTAATATGCTAAATAACAAATTACAAAACTGTTTGAGCAGTTTTTATGAAAAGCGATTTTTTAAAAATTTAAAAATTCATTCAAATAAATCTGGTACATTTTTTAAGGCGATCTCATGTTGTACTATATTCTGCTAATAATATATCAAAAGAACTAGTACGAGGGTTGTGAACCCTTTAATCCTGAACAAAACTTCGTCAACTTAAAAAGAGAGAAATGTATATACTTTCTTGTTTGTCACACTATGATCAATTTCGCATATTACACTGTAACATTCCATTAACCAGTTGCCTCGACATGGTATTCAAAAGAAAACTACTCCAAGGGTCTTGTTCATTGATTACATTTATCCTTTTGCTGCAATTGGGCGGAAGAAGATATATGTAGGTGTACTTCTGTCGACAACGTCAACGGCAATGCTGGTGAGGATTGTCTTTGTTTTGTAAAATTCTGTCTGCCTACAAGGAATACCCCACATTCTTGGCCTATCCACTTCACAGAGAAAGTGGCAATGTTGTCCCCTCGCCGCTCACAAGTTAACACATAGGATGATATGAAAGTTTAATTCATCCGGGTACCGGTTACCCCGGTAGTAGTAGCAGTAGAAGCATCATCAGACAATCGGCCAGTAGCGGTTGTGTATAGCTCAAAGCTTCTGGTTCCGTAAGTAAGTAACTAAGTAATGAACTTTTCCTGTTAAATTAATTGGGAGGTCTTTCCTGGAGCTGCTCCTGCCGGTTGCTCGCTGTTTGTTTTTATTAATTTTGTTGCTCGCTCGCTCTTACTCGTTTGTGTTTGTGTGTTATTTTGCTCTCGTTGCCGTCGCATGCATGCTTTCCATTGTCCCAAAGGATATAGCATTTCATGAATGTTTTACTGATAGTTGAGGCTGCTGTTTTACGTTTATTTGTAAATTACTTGTTTTTTTTTTATTTTGTATTCCCTTCATTAATTGGATTACTTTCATGCGTCGTCCTTTTGGATCGACATTATTTTTTTTTCTTCTTTTTCTGTTTTAAGTATGAGAGGGTGGAAATGTCTAAATTGAAAAAAAAACGTTCCATTTCCCTTGAAGGTACTAACAGATAGAGAGCCAAATACAGGATGATCTCCTCGAATAGCTACTCGTACTACAGTGTGTGCGGTTGAATCTCGTGTCATTAGCATGCAACTGGGTGTAATTAGAAGTTTGTTTAATTTTCTATTTTTTTGTTGACTTTGTTTTTGGGTGTAGAAGTTATAGTTTGAACAGAAAGGATGTTTGCAGAACGTAGTGCCAAATAGAAACTGAATGTTCTGGGGGGAGTGAGCGATGTCATTATTTTACTTTAAGTAGGATCCGTCACATTTCTGGTATGCTCTAAAGTTTTATCATAGATGAGGTTTGTATTAGGTTAGTAGGTACCTTTAAATTTGTTGGAAAGTTGAAGTTAAAAATTAATAAGTGATTAATATCGGCTAGTCTTTATTGTTTGTCTACGTCAGTATTTATATTTATATTTCAGATAAGGCTAACGTATGCTTCTATTCGGAAGGGTTTTTACTTTTCAAGTGCAATTCGCTGACAAAAAAAAAAAAGCCGATCATATTTTAACTTTTAAATTCCATTGATAACGTACAAGAGCTCTTTGTCTACGAAAGTCAAATCCTATAACGTCCGCTTCTTTGGTAAGCAAAACTTCACACAAAAATTTTCGTGATAATTTACATCTTTTTCCATGGCATGAGTCTTTGTTTAGTTAACCCAGCTTGGCTGTATGCCGTGGGAGTAATGTTTGAATGCAAATCCAATACTGTTTGCTTTTTTTTTTTTTATAACACTATCAGATCTGTGTCGTGGAGTGCTTATTACAAGCAGCTGTCACGAGCAGAAATTTGCCAGCACAAAAGTGCACCACAGGCTCATCATTTAGTACTGGTGTTAGTAAATACGTACACAAAGCAAACATATATTAATAACAGAAACACAAAAGATATAAAAATTATCTAACACTAAGATACTACATAGAATATGATTACGCAAACACATTTTCAGTTTAAATTTACTGACATGCAAATCAATCACATGATTGTTTAAATTATAAATTCTACTCATGCGAGTAATTGGCTCATTCCTGCCATAATTGGTCTTATGATAATCACTTATTAAAAGATCAAAGACAACAGATCAGGAGCATCTATATTACCAGCTATAAGTTGCTGTAGGAAAACTTTATCATTCTTCAGACTACGTTGAGATAGGGGTAACATTTAAAGAAGTTTGATACGTTGACCGTAGGGGGGAAGGTTGTATGGATCATCCCATGGAAGACCTCTAAGGGCAAAACGAATAAAGTTACGTTGAATACTTTCAATTCGAATTGAGTGAATATTGTAGTACGGAGTCCAAATTTGTGAAGCATATTCTAACAATTGCACAAAGATTGAGTAACATAGGGGTCGTCAAATTCTTTAGACCACCTCTTAATAAAGCCCAGCATGGAGTTTGATGTATTAACAATAAAATTAATGTGACCAATAAAGTTAAGTTTGGGGTCAAAGAAAACTCCGAGATCTTTAAAACTATCAACATGACAAAGCATATGATCGGATAAAGAATAATGAAAAATAGAGGGAATACGTTTTCTTGAAAATGTCATATGCTGACATTTAGATGGGTTCAAAGTTAACCCATTTTTAACACACCAAGTGGCAAAAGTTTCTATGTCCGCTTGGAGAAGATTTCTGTCATACTGATTGTTAACAGATTTAAAAATTTTCATATCATCTGCTGGATTTTATGCATGCTTTAACATCATTTATAGCAAGTATGAACAAAATAGGGCCTAAGTGACTTCCCTGAGGAACTCCAGACCGAGCAGAAAAAGATCCAGAAAACGAACCTCTAAATTTGACACGATAATCCCTACCCATAAGGTATGAAACCATACGCCCTGAGTTTAAATCTGATTATCTCATGGGACAGCTGATCGAAAGCCTTAGAGAAGTCGGTGTATATGCAATCGACTTCATTATTATTTTCTAAGGAACTAGAGCATGCACGCAAAAAACATAACAAATTTGTAACAGTGGACCTGTTTCTTACATAGAAATATTAATTTTTCGCAGACTATTTGCTCAAAAAGCTTAGGAATACACGAAAGCTTAGAAATTGGTCTATAATTCGTGATATCACCACGTTCACCCTTTTTAAATACAGGCGTGATAAAGGCACTTTTCCATAGCTTAGGGAATTTCCCAGTGCTGATGTATAAATCGAACAAATACTTAAGATAAGGACTAAGGGCTTGGCTGCATTTTTTAAGAACAATCTTTGCAATGCCATCAGGTCCAGATGAGTAGTCATTTTTCAATAGGGAAACAAAATTCGAAATAGTTTCCAAATCGAAAGAAACATTACTGAAAGTAATCTGGGAACAGCTATTTAAATAGCTTAAATAATTACCATCGATGAAAAGAGGAGAGTCACTGAATGACCTACTAAAATAGTCAGCAAACATATTGCTAACAGCAAAGGAATCAGAAGTTTTACTATTACAATAACTAAAATTTGCTGTATACCCATCCGCTTTTTCTTCGAGTTAACCTTCCTTTAGTTCTTACAATTCTTGAATCATACATGTTCTCCTTTTTAAGGAAAAAACAATTCATTTACTCATTCAATCGTTCATCCAATAAAAATTTAATTAAGCAAAGTAATTTATACAAGCGCCTTCTGTTTCTGTGGTTTACTAATCTATCATCTAATATAGTTTTTTTGTTGTAACCCCACCAGGAACATCGCACTGAAATCGATGCCCGTTCTGCAACCTTTGCCGCTTTCGAGCAATTCGGTAATGAATTGCTCCAAGCTAATCATTACGCCTCGCCTGAAATCAGAGATAAAATCGACGACTTGGGCAAGACTCGTGAGAATTTGGAGAAGGCCTAGACTGAACGTCGTCTGCAATTGGAGCAGAATCTTGACTTGCAGTTGTACATGCGCGATTGCGAGCAAGCTGAGAACTGGATGTCCGCTCGTGAAGCATTCCTTAACGCTGAAGAGTTGACTCGAAGGGTGATAATGTTTAGGCACTCATTAAGAAGCATGAGGACTTCGACAAAGCCATCAATGGCCATGAGGAAAAGATTGCAGCTTTGCAGGTTTTGGCTGATAATCTATTTGCTCAAAATCACTACGCCTCGAATTTGATTGATGACAAGCGTAAGCAGGTTTAACAACGCTGGCGTCACCTAAAGAAAGGCCTGATTGAGAAGCGTTCTCGTTTGGGCGAATTGTTGGACTATGCAACAATTCTCTCGTGATGCTGATAAGATTGAGAACTGGATAGCTGAGAAGTTGAACTTGGCCGCTGAAGAGAGTCGCAAGGATCCGACAAACATTCAGTCTAAGTACCAAAAGCATCAAGCATTCGAAACTGAATTGGCTGCTAATGCCGATCCTATTCAGAGCGTTCTTGCTATGGGAGAGTATTTGATTGACAAGAAGCAATGCAGTGACTCTGAAGATGCTGTTCAGAAGCGCCTTACCCAGATCGCTGATCAGTGGGAATGCCTTACCCACAAGACTACCGAGAAGTCGTTGAAGCTAAAGGAAGCCAATAAGCAGTGCACCTACATTGCTGCTGTTAAGGACTTGGACTTCTGGTTGGGTGAAGTTGAGAGGCTATTAACTTGGCATCACTTTAGAATCTAATGAAGAAACATCAACCCATCGAAGCTGATATTCCGGCCCATGAAGATCGTATCAAGGACATGGACATTCAGGCTGATACTTCGACAGCGCCGGTATTCAAATCTTATGAATGCTTTTAATGACTTCCTGTCCTGAGCAGGACATTCGCTCTCACACCAGGTAAGCACAGGCTCGCAGTGAAACAAATGGGCGCACACAGGGATGAGTACCGGAAAAAGGAGGCGAAGAACATCGTCTTCTTCAAAAATTTTACCAAAATTTTTCAGGAACTTCTCTAGGAACCAGTCGTCCCGAACAGAGACCTATAGAAATGAACAAGGAAATCCTGCACGGAATTGATTCAAGACCACTAATGCACACCTCGCAACCAATTACGCCTTCAGGAGCAGAACGCACCCAATGTGGTGAGCCCATGCGACGATGGGCGATTATATAGCAGATTAGTTATTGTTGATCCGCCATCGATTTTGGGACATTCTCATCTTAGGGTTGTTGATCGGATCGGGCTGTTGATCGGATAACGGGATCAAGATGGGACGCCCGGGAGATGATAGACGTTCTAAACTTAGTTATTGTTAGTAAGAACAATTTTTCCAGGGGTTAAATGAACTGAACAGTATTTTATGTAAAATCGAAAGCAAAAGTAGTATTAATCCTTAATAAGTACTCAAGGTCCAAACCCAATACAAACCTACTTACAGAGGGCAACGATAGTGGGAAATATTTTCTGTCACATTTACTTGATACTCTGCAATTGACATAATAAACCACGTATCTTTGTCTTTTCTTAATTTTAAAATAATTTCCCTCGAAACCTTTGTTACGTTAACAGTTTGTTTTCATTCAAGATTGATTTGTTTGAAATACATATTAAATTCAAACGACATCGACCATATTTATATCATCGTAGCAATGCAAATGCCATTTCCCGTGAAAAGAGAAGTGGTTTTTGATACAAGCCGTACTGGAGTTTCGATGAACCTGTCAGGCTTCAAGTGCTGTTGCTTCGGAGAATGTGACAACTTTAGGTTTTTTTGCTATCACTATTTTTAAAGCTGTTATATTCTAAAGAACAGGCGGAGAAGTCGAATAAGTTGTGTCTGCAATAATAGCCAAGCTTCACTTAAAGGCTTTACTTAATCCTCAGTTAGTGTTCCAACATAAGAACTCTTGAAATTCGGTGGAAAAACTGAACTCTCTGAGCATGTAAATGATATCTCCGACGAACTTGCTCTTAAAAGTTTGAAATAAGTTTGTTTTTTTTGTCGGAGGTTGCTACTATCCGATGGAGCACTCAGACACAACTATTAGTGCATTACACTAAAGTACTAAGGTTTTACGTCTTTCGAAGAAAGATGAGAACGAACTTCAGTGATGAAGCGCTTAGATGTTCGGAACTTACCACGTCAGCCCCGAAAATCCCCCACCTGATGCAAGCATAGGCCGGACAACTGCAGAGAAAATGTTCTGCTGGGTCATCCTCCTCATAGTGGTGTCGCTTAAGCCCAATACGTTTAAGTGTTTAGCAAAAGCTTGGTAGGTACGAAAAGACGTGCTTGTAGGCGCCTACAGTCGATTCTCCTAAGAGATAGAAGAAAAGATAGTTTGGTCTGTCTACATCCACCGCAATCGCTCCACCGAATATTGTGCTCACGAAAAATCCAAGGATCAATAGAAGACCTGACTAAAGATGTAGGCAGACCTAACACAGGTTCGGATCCATGTTCTTCTGAACCTTGTCTAGACCAAGCTCATCCGAGATCTCATTTTCCTGGATGCCAGTGTAACCTGGGACCCAGATAAGATTCACCGTGTTCAGTCTTCCGAACAAATTCTGAGAAAACTTGAGTTCTAGCACTAACTTGAGCGAGGTAAGAGCGTTTAGCAGCGCTTTTAATGCAGCTTGGCTATCACTGCAAATGAAAATGTCTGTTGCCCACAAGGGGTAGAAATGTTTTATGGCATCACGTTCCACAAAGACTCCAGCATCACACCCCTGTCCGGTCTTGAAGCTATGGGGGAAGATTCATCAAAGCATCTAGAGCAGAGCCCGGGGTGCTAGGGAAGGCCCCTGTGCAGCCGAAACATGCCGTTCTCTGGAGTTTGGCAAAGAAGCAGTAACGCATTTCCGCGAAAGCCTGTTCCACAGCCGATGCGTATGAGAGAAGCGGTATAATCATGGCCGTACAGATCCAAAGGACCCCTTTTCGGAGACAAGCCCATGACTTACCAAAAGCGCCTTGACACTGCCAGAAAGTCGAGAGCGCTTTATCGGTTTTCGATTCGACATGTTAGGAATATAGAAGTTTTTCATCGAGGATTACACCCAGATATTTGACTTCATCGGATAAAGGGATGGTGACACCTTTAAGCACGAGATGGGACAGACCAGTGACGATTCTCCTTCTCGTAAAGAGAACAACCGTGGTTTTAAGAGGATTCACTGAAAGCCCATTACTAGTGCACCAGATATCGATCAAATCCAGGGATCTTTGCGCCTGAGAGCACACCGCCCCATAGATTTGAACCGACAGAAAAAACGGCGAAATCATCCGCACAAGCTGGGGTGTAGCTTTCAAGAAGATTGAGAGCCATAAGCAAAGAGTCTACCACTAGGTTTAGGTACCAACGTTTTTTTGGTACCTCAACCTAAGTTGGGTCTCCCGGCATTTCTAGAACGGGCCTCCTTTGCTGACTATCCTATACGCACAATAATTGATGTCACGATTGTTCAGACTACAGCCAGACATATATGCGGTATTTTTTTCTATCACTACCTAGAAAAAACTGCGGGCATCTATTCTAATGGGCCACCACGCTTTTGCCAAGCAGCCTAGATGTACCAGACTTAAGTGACATTATTTCTGATTTTAAGCGGCGAGTGGGATGAAAAATACTCTTTTTTTGCCCTCATTTTTAGAAACCACATGCACTTTGTGTTTCCATGTGAAGCCCCAGTTATGTTAGAGCATTAGCACAACTGCTGTGCAAATATAAATTCCATTTAATCGATTCTAAATTCTTCGAATTCATTTTCAATTCAATTCCATTTTCTTTCTCCATTTCGTCCGGAACACACTTGCCAAAAAAAAGAGCGACAGATTCCTACTACAATTGAGACTTAATTAGAATTTCAATAAATTTCCTCCAGAGACAATAAGAACGAGTGTCAAGTCAATGCCGTCCATTCCTAGCGTATGCATTTCAAAAACCAAAACGTTTAACAAACATTTTAGATGTCAAAATATCTCGCCATCGCCATCGAAGGAAACAAACGAACTTCGAAAGCAACAATCGAAATGACCACATGGCAGATACATTTCAGAGCGTGTGACTCCGAATCCGAAGCTTACCACAATACTTTGGAGAATTTTCCGCAAAAGTAGAAACTTCCTTCATTCCTCCGAAGAATATCCTGTTGAATTCGTATCCATTAGAAATTCCATCACTGTCGCCGCACCTCCTCAAAAGTGGAATTGGTTGAAACTCAAACAGGAACAAGACACACATAATATTCGTGTCTATTCTTCTTAAAATAATTTCAATTCACTTATGCAATGTGCAGCATAGCTTGTGCAATGAAGAGTGTTTGCATATACACATAAATACTTGTGTTTCTTCCTTTCGATGCTCATCTGCCTGGCTGTCAAATTGACACTAGTACTTATAACGGCTTCAAGTGGCCAAGCCAGTTTCGCAAGGATGCGAGCTGAACTGCTGCAAATGCAAACGACAATTTAACACACACACACACGCATATGAAACCCATATACACGTGACACAGTTTCTCGGGCGAATTGTCCCCTGGATCTAGACTGGACTCCATTTGTGTGCACAGAATTGAATGCAAATATTCATGTTTGTCGTCCTTCTATTCACTCTCTAGCTAGAGTGTGCGAAATAACCTGGCGTGAAATGGCCAATCAACTCGAAATCGTTCGCAAAAAAAAAAAACCCACACACACAGTTATGTAGAAGACCATATCCTGGCCAAGGAGCAGCTAGTAGGTACTTAAAAGCGGAACGTTTGCCGATTTACATTCGCAATCGATTCGCCAGAACTGAAGCTGTGGTGGTTGGTGCATGCTCTGGCTAGATCCATTATCGAATGGATGAACGGAGATGGACACCTAAATGCGATGTTGGCCAACTCATCGACGATTGAACGCTTTAATTGAAGGAGCAGTTAAATAAATCACCTTTGTGTTTACTGACTTTACTCAGCAGAGAGACGACTAGCTATGTCCTGTGTTCATGGTTTGGCGTTTATTGTATACGATTTTGTGTGATGGAAGGAAACAATTACATGGATTTATTTGCCCGAATTGTTGTAATGAAAATGTCGATTTAATGCACTCGTAAAGTATGGTCCATTGAATTCAGGATTTGGCCATCTGCTGATAAAGTGCTGCTGTTTGTCAAATGTTTTGCGGCAATTGCTTTCTAACATGGCATTTGACACGTTGGCTGATGGCAGTGTGGATTTGTTTGCAGGTCATTGGATCGGAGGGCACACGCTGATGGAACAAATCGAGTGAAATAAAATTTAGTGAGAAAGTCTCCATTTGTCAGCACAAAGCCCTAAAATAAGTTAGAGGTGGACGTCTGTCAGTTGCGCCCTATGTTGATTTCGATAACTTCGTCGTAGGATCTAAACAAAGAAATAATAAATGGTCCACTATCATGGCTTCTTCTTATTCTTTCCATTTGCCGACGATGTTATGATCAGGTATAAGGGCATCGCTACAGTCGGACAATGTGGAGTTCGGCGGTTCGACCTAAACAAATGTTGGGCAGACCTCTCAGTTTTGAATCACTGAAGCTATTCAAATACGGGCTTTCTTACATTTGAGGAATCTGGCCACTCTTTTGTATTCAACACGTGCAGTGTTTTGTTGACCTATCTTCTAAGAAGGCGGTAACTAATAGTCGCATCAACACACGGACGCGCATGCGCACTTTGTTTTTATTTGTTACAAGGCTTCCGTGTTACCATTGAGACACTTTAGTGTGAATTTGACAACTTTTCGGGCACTCGTAAACCCCTCTTTTAAAAAATAATCGGTTTTTGTCACTTTCTATAAAATTCGTGCACTCTGTTGGCAGTCAATTGAAATAAACATGCCCATTGCTTCCATTTCAGTTTGAACTCAGTCCAACATTTTTATTGTTCACTCACACTGATGTGCATGGAGGTTAGGTTAGGTTAGGTTGAAGTGGCAGTCGGTGAGCCCTACTCACTTAGAGCAAAAAGAGATCCGTTGTGATACCACGTGAATCTAAACTTTTACTACTCTACTCGTTAAAACATTTGACATATTTAATGTCACCTATAGGTGGACCGTACATTTCTGGGATAGAGCAGAACAAGTGCAAAGAAGGCGTAGAATTGTTTCCTCTTTCTCCTCGTCCAAGCAGCTTCTGCAAAAGACATTTGAGGACATGCCAAACCTGGGTGAAACTCAGTCTTTTAGAGAGATCAAACACTAAGAGCGTTTCAGATCCAGCTTGGGCCAAATCTGCTTTGTCGCTAGACAAGTTGTGACACTTGTCCATCTTAGGTTAGTTTTCATCATTCTTCTAATTTTATCATTAGTTTGCATGTGGCTATTGGAATGCCTAAGGAACCTTTATCAGGTGAAATATCAGGCAATGTGGTTCCGTGCTTTGTGAGTTCGTCGGCCTTGCAGTTCCCTAGAATATCTCTATGACCCAGCACACAGCAGAGGTGAGAAAGAATCTGCATTCTAGGGCCACTATAGAGTTTAAAGAAACTGAGTTTAGTGATATTAAGGCCGCTTGGCTGTCAGAGAAGATTCGGATATCTCCAGCGGATATCACTTTTCTTTTCAGCCAAGATAAGGATTCCTTAGTCGCCATGACTTCCGCTTGAAACACACTGCAATGATTGGCTAAACGAAACAAGAGACTTAGATTTAGTCTAACAGAGAAAACGCCACCACCAACCTCTTCATCAGTGTTTAATCCATCGGTGTAGAAGTGGTTCGATTCATTTTTCGCGAGATCACTTTCGTCCCAGAATGATCTGGATGGAATGGTGACTCAGTCATACTAAGGCTGGGGGTGGTGTAATCTATGTTTCTAGGATATGTGATGAAACAGGATGCCGAGTGCTTCCGAGGGAGTAGTACGAAGTGCACCACTCATGCATAGACAAGCTGATCGCTTAGCTTTGCTGAGTCTGTCGCGATAATATTTTATTTTGACACCATCTTCCTCTCATATGGGTCCCTCTTTTCTTAAGAACACGTCTCGGAACGACGATGGACTGAGATTTAAGGTATGCAGGTATATTGAGTACACCTTATGCTGTATAAGGACGAAGCGCCCGAAGCTATTTCGGAGTACGCTTTCAAAATCATGCTACAGATTTTAATGATGAAATCAGTTAAGTATCCGTGGCGGATCAGATGGCAAGGACATCCACTACAAAATGCGTCAGCTGACAAAGTCTTTCAACTAATCGGCTTTTAAGCAGCAATCTACGGTGATAAGCAACTCTAGGTTCCTAACACTGTGACTACAGTATCTTGAACATCCTTAATACATTTCTGAAAGCGGCTACACTCAGAGCTTAACTGTTAAATAAAAAGAAGCTTCAAAATTCACAGGAAAAACAAATTCAACGTTGTCCGCCAGGAGCCTGACTGCGTATAGTGCGTCGTATGGCGAAACGGTTCGATGGATTTGCTTCAAAATTCGTATATAAGGTTCTTGGGGTTACATCTTATTATTTTTTGCTTTATCTTTTGAAATAACGGTACCTTTTATACAAATTGTGACAATCACTTATCACTATTTTTCTCCAAAGTAGTTCCAAGGATTTCGGTCTGTTTTTTTACTAAGGAAGTTAAGGATGGAGTCAAAAATTCTACATTCTCAGTTTTTGAAAAAAAAAAATCGATTAACGGTAATTTATAAAACTGGCAATATTTCGAAAACTAATAAAGGGAATATAAAAAAAATTTACAGTTTTTTTTTATACTTTAAACTCAAACAAATCTGCATGTTTAGATTTTTTAAATAATTTTTTTTTCATATAACGATTTTCTTAAATTTAAATTAAATTCGTTTTCTCAAAAACGACTCTAACGATTTTGATAAGTTTTTGTATTTCGAACAATTATGTTAAAAGTGTCCAATGTGCGAAATAACATAAAAATCTTAGGTGTCGTTTTTGAGAAAATCTAATTTTCCAAAACCTAAGAAGTGATTTAATTACATTTTCGTTTCATTTCTTTATAAAAAACGCATTTCATGTACCGAGAAAGTTTCATATGACGCAGTCGTGCACTTTATTTAAAATATTTTCCGAATCTTTCAAAATCTAATTTTTCACGCCCAAAAAAGATTTGTGCGAAACTTGGGTTGCCTATGAAAACGCCACTTCTGATGAAAAAGAAAGTTTAAAAGAAAACTACGACCTACACCAGTCTGAAAATATACTTTCGAGGGCAGTAAAAAAGCAAAATAAAGAGAACGGTGTATGACCTGCAAGCTGTTATGCAGACACTGAAAGGAGATACCTCTGTATTCAATTATAAATCTAAATTGAATGTTTTTAATTTCACAATTTATGACCTTCGCGATAATAGCTGCGATAGCTTGTTACGGCAGTGGATTGCCTGAAAAAAAACATATTATTACAGCTGTGTTTGGTTTTCTACTAGGCGGTCGATGCTCCTAGCAATTAAATTACCATTTCGCCGTTAATAGTTTTCTTTTGAAACTAAGTACATATATATCCTCATAAAGTGACAATTTTGGAATTGGATACGCCTGGGAAACAAACGAAATTAAATCCGCGCAAAAAGAGAAATACATAGAGGTTCGGCCTGCAGTTTGAGCTACCACTTTGAGGCTGGGGTCCCCAAAACCTCAACCTTACAAATAAACATTTTTTTCTTCAGTTTAAATCAATGGATTATATTTAGAATTAGTGCTTACTTTTAGTTTTTTTTTTTTTTGGAGTTTTGATTTTTTTTTATTTTTAAGATTAATAATTTTGAATTTCCCATTAACTTAATTCGCGAATGTAAAGTTCTGCCCTTAGTTTATTTTGTGTTGTCTGCGCGTTAAGGCCAAATTGGTTCATCAACATTAGTCGCTTTTTGTGCTGGCGCCAGAACAACGGGGGCCGTAATACCGTAAGTAGTTTAAGTTTAGATAATAGTTTTTTTAAATTTCCTTTTTTGTTTGTTTTAAGAGCAGAATTTTTTTTTTGAATTTTCCGTTGTTTAGTTTTCAATAGTTTTAAGTTTTCTGTTGTTTTTTTTTTAAATAAAAATGTGGATGCCCTTATGGCGAGATAATTCTGTTTTTTTTATGCGCATTTATTTATGTGCATTTAATTTCCTTCTAACGGTGTATGGATGAAAGTGAAGGCCGCCCTTCTATAGGTCAACATGACATGACGCAACGATACTAACGATGACGACACGACGTGACGACATACTTTTCTCTACGTACGGACTTAAGTGATTGTGACCGGGAGGGTTCGTCGATGGGGCTCTCACTCGCATCATTGGCCAGAGTGATAGCTAAGGATGTGTTGAAAGACATAAGGGTGGGCTGGATTACCCCTGCCAATAACATTTGGAAGGTCATCGTTTCATAACGACCCAGTATCCTTGGGAGACTCAGGGAAGTTAAGTTGCGGTTAGGATAAGATAGTTTTAGGGTAGTTATAAGTCAGTTGAGGTTTAGCTAGAGCTTCTCCTTTTTTTAACGTGGGCTAGTTCGGGTTAAGCTTAGGTTAGTTAGGTTAGTCTCGCGTAGCTTTCCCTTCTCTCTCATGGGTATTTGTAAAAGACATTGGACATTTTCACTTTTATTTTTTTTTTCAATTCTCTCTTTTCTCCTTCCTCTCTTTTCTGTCCATCCGGGGTCTACGTAAAGCAAAATTTCTTCTTCTTTTAGTTTTTTTTTAGGTTTGGCATGGATAAAATATTTGTTGAGCAGGTGGTATAAAGTGAGGGGACAAGAACTTCCCCGTCCGTCAAGCTTAGCCGAGCATCCACGAGCATGCCGCGTTCCCCTCACCTATGCCGAAGTTGACCCTGTGGCTCGACCCTGATCTAGAAACATGCTTTCTATGGGACGAGTTCAATGCGCACCGAGCTAAAAAACAAGAATGGATGCAGAGATCATTTTTATTGCTATTATTATAGAAATACTAACATTACCCTTTTTATTGAAAACACGTTAATATGATTTAATAAAAGAAATGCAAAATAAAAAGTTTTTTCCTTAAGATATGAGTGTTCTTCGCAATAATTTAATTGTGGAAAATATGTCATATCTCGACATATGACCCATTTCAAATATGCCTCAATCTCAATAACGTCACATGTGAAATTATGCTGTTTTTATAATTTTTTGTAAGTGTACAAAATTTAGAAAATTAAATTTCGTTGCATTACATCTAACTCTATCCAAAAAAAAAAGAAAAAAATTAAATGATAAAAATTCAGACAAAATAAATCAACAATAAAAATCTTAAATTTCGTTTTCTGAAAAATGATGTTTTTTGAGATATGACGTTGTAACGAACGCTTCTCAGCGGAGTGGGAGGTATGTGGGACTTCCAGCAATGTTCCAACTCTTTCACTAATGAATTTCTTCAAGTGCAAAAGCCCTACATCACCATACGTCACTGGTCGTACCGTAACCGGATACACTCATCATGACGAGTAGTTGAAAACACGACCAAAGTTCCACAGGACCTTTCGCCTCGCATGCTACCCTTATGACGTAAGGTCACAGGTCTATAGCCAGTCCGGGCAGCTGTTACGTTTTAATACATGCCTCAGAAAAGATGGAACTATCTGTAAATATTTTAAATGGTGCAGCGCGAAAAGACGATTAGCATTTCCGATTATGTTTTCCTAAATTTCCGGATGAGTAGAGCGAAGGATCTTTGTTGCTCCCCTGAATGTGCCCACCCACATCGTAAGGATCTTACCCCTACAACATCCATGGCTATCACGTCACTCGATGCATGTGATAGCCCCTGATTCGACATTCTAAACTCTAAATATCAACGACCCATCTTTTACTTGTATCCACCACTGTCACATCTACCTAACTAACGCGGCTACCCTGAATACATAATTTAAAGACATATACTACCCATTATCCTATCAACGACTGACGCATAACCGATCATAACCGACCGCTATAAAAAAAAAAACAATATCGAGTTTTTATTAACCCTTAATAGGGATTTATAATTCTGCTTTTGTTTTTTTTTTTTGTTTTGTTTTAATATCTAAATCTAACTGATTAACCGAATTACAATCTTTATTCGCGGTTAAATTCAAAAAAAAGGAATAAAAGATTCTAATTTGATTTAAAGTCCAAATAGCTAAATTTTTTTTTCATAAGAATTTAATGAAATTAAAGAAAATTCATGAGATCACCTAATCATAGTACTTAAAATTATTTTACATAAAAGTTTTACTTATAAGGAATACTGAGTTTAAGTTTCATATTTCTAGGTTCGCTCAAATTGATGCACGTAAAATTAAAAAGGGAATTGTCAAAAATCACTTACCGAATCTTTTACTTGCTTACGGTGAACCAGGGGTGAGGTAGACGTTGTGCACAATGTTGACCAGCCCGTGGGACTATTATCGTTGATGACGTAAGACGCTGTATACAAGCTAAACGGACGTGAAATTTTATATGCCTTAAATCTGGGCGAGTAAAAAAATATAAAGCAATTTACAATCTACTAATTTTAACTTAATACTTAGCCTAGGACTAACTACGTTTATATTGAGGTTGTGGTGGACTTCCGTCGATGTTGAATGAGGATCGAGTTCATGTCACGATTTTGACGCCCTCTCGGAGGTGTTGTAGGTTTGTGTCCGGAATCTTGGTTCTGCTTCTTCTGTTTGGTTGTCTGGTCTGCTTAAGTTCTGCGTTGCATACGTATATGCATATATATTCGCACCAAAGAGATGAGATCCCCGTGCAACGCTGGATTCGGGCAATCGCTTAAATAATCGGTACGTTTCTCGTGGAGTAGCGAGTGATGTAGGTGCCTGCTTCTCCTTGTGCAAAATGCTGCTGCTAAGGGTGAACTCGTTGGTGCGGTGACTTTGGTGTCTTAGTCAAACTTCGGCGTGCAAATTTCATGCATTTGATTGGGTCTTATTCCAAGTGGGATATGATGTATTGGGGGTATGTACATGCCGTGTAATTTACATAGGTTAGGTAGATTGCGGATTTTTTTTTTCTTTGTTTCTGTTTTGAAGCGGAGGTATTTTGTTCGTAATTTTATGCAAGCAGAATTGGCGACATTTAAAGCACTTTGAGGAACTTAGAACGTCTTAACAAAAAAAAAACTCTGATACTGTCACTTTGTGATTCCCAGGCTCTTATTCGCGGCACAGGTAACGTGTTCAAGAGACACTTCACACAATCAAACAAAAAAAAATAACCGCAGACCACATTCGATCTGATTACCGCACTCCACACTTGTTCCGTAGCCACTGTCCCAAGTCAAAAAAACAAAAAACGTGTGCCTGCGTGTACTCATTCCTTTTATAGGAGCTTCTTTGCAGACTTGCGGTACAGATGAGCTGTTACTACCGTTTTTTTAATTCTTTTTTCTTTGTCATCAGACCACTCTCTAATACCTATCGAATATATAGATGCGTGTATATTTGTTGTTTTTTTTTGTTTGTCACGCAGTCTCTATGGTAAATACACAAAGTCTCCACTCTTTGATTGCTGATTTGTGACAATGATCGTACCCATGCGGACTCAAACAATAAGAAAGATAAAGAGTGATGGGTTATTTCTCCACTAAGAGAATAGGGCAATTACAATCAAGTCTTCACCCAGCATTGCTGCTTAAACTGTGCACCTTAATCTTAAAAGTATTTTTTTTTTTTTGTAGATTTTTTTTCTGTTCTATAGGCTAATAAAAATTCCCTACAACGTTGTTCTTTCCAATGAGCGATATTGCTAGTCAATCTTTGGGCAAAAGTGGCATAGCTGTGTATACCTGATTATAATGTTTCCTATTACCACGGACTCAAAGCAATGCCTCATTAAATTGTCTCAAGGAATTGGCTCTTCCTTGAGAAAATAAATTGCGACCATCGCTAATAATTCAATTTTTAAAAGGATCACACTCCATCGTGGCTACATATAAAGACCTTCGTAAGCTTAACAGCCCAACGGACATATTGCATCTGTACACAGCACCCCATCACATCAATCCTACCACCCACTTGAATGGCTACATTATGATCTTTATCTTTCTACTCAAAAAGACGTTCTCGTTTTTAGATACCTTCAAACAGGAATTATAGTCCCATTTATATCTTATTTTTACAGGAATACAATTATGCAATCACTCTAAAAAATAAAAAAGGGTACCCACATAATATCCGTTCATCTGAAAAAAGGATTCCAAAAATGTTCAAAAATAGTCCGTCCCGGCTTTACCCTTTTTTTGTTTGCTCCTTGTTCCCACACCTTTTGGTAATGGAATTCAATCATCCGCCCTATGAAATTACCTTAATATAAAACAAAAACACTCCAAAGAACCTGGCTTCAGAGAGGAGGAAATACGGACAAGGACCCGATCTCCCGTTCGCAGAAGAAACATTCTTGTGCAGCAAATTATAATTTAATCATTCTGAGCACAGACGGCGGAGAAAGGGAAAGAAATTCGTCAAACAATCTTTAGCAACCCCATATCATTTCCAAGTCAGACCGTCTCAGCTTTTAGTCCTGGCTTATTTCATACACGCACACACACACAGAAAGCTACAGCCACACACAATCAGAAGTACAGGATTGTAGTTAATTTTTGAGTGTTTATGAGTCGGAAGGGCTGATGATAAAAACCAATGTAAATGCAGGAAATTTCCTAAGGCGGGAGGAGAGGGTGAAATAGATATTTGAAGCAAGGACATAGCGAGTAAATGTACATATATTTCCAGCACATACCGTAGAGTATCTATGACAGGAGTGAGTATAAGATATGGTAAAATTTAATCAGTTGCAAAAACGCCAAAAGGGAAATTATTCATTGAAAATCTCAGGCATCCTTTAGTCCTGCCTCGGCAAATGTGAACACATACACACTAACTTATACATGCAGGCTTGGACTCTACTATGCACTAGATGCTATCCGCTCACCGTGCGTCGTCCGCACTTATCCAGAATCCAGAGCAGCAATGCAACAGCTTTGCATAACATACCCAACCTATTTAGGTGAATAGAAGTGTATTCTATGCTCTCACAAAAAGGACATATATGTATAGAACAGCACCGGGTAATACAAAAACAAATTCAAGAGTACTTTGAATATTTTCCATGCGAATGCACGTAATTCCCTGTTAATACTCTGGTATCCAGTTTGCTGGGGGAGCATTTCATGAAATGAAAGTATCCCAAATATGTTTTCGACTACCGAGTTCTTCTATTCAGATGCATGTATGCATTATACAAGTGTGTGTTTTGCAAGTGCGATTGCCTATGGATTCTTAGAGAAAAAGTTTCCCAGCTAAATATTTTGATGGCGATTTGTGGATGCTTGTATCCTGTTCTGTTCTGTTCTGTTGTGTGTTTAAATATGTGTTCTTTTTTTTCTTCCTTGGTTCTTGTTTGGTTAGGCCGAGTTGACATACTGTGTACATACATGTGTGGTGCGTGGATGAACCATAGTTGGTATGTGTGGTTAGAAGAGGTTGCAAAGAAGCTTAACTGTTGAAATTTGCAAATCTGTAGGAATCAAAGAACTTTTTAGATCAATCCTTGTGTGCGTACAATTTAGAGATATATTGTTGATATCGAAATTGTTTGGGATACGAGTACTGGGACCACCTCCTATTATAACGTTTGATGGTAGTTATGCGATTAACCCGAGAATGTCAGAAATAAATTAAACGACTAATCAGGAGCTCCTCGGATGAAGTGTGTGGAAACGATTTGATTAGATGTGCATTTCTAAGTGTCATAGCTCGGAAGTGCTATGAGAGTTGCATCTGTTTAAGGATTTGGATAAGGGTTATGCGATTTGGAAACAAAAAATACACAGCGCCAAACCCAATCTTATTTCGGAGCTGCATCTCATTTTCAATAGTCAAAACTAGTTAAAAACCGGCCTGCCGAAAGCATACCACAGTTTTGGCAAGAAACTGTCTACCAATGGTATTCACCGACATAAATAAGTAGTTAGTTACCTCTTAGTTTTAAATGTTTTCCGTGTATTCTGTTTGCTCTAAGGTGGCGCTACAGTCCGGGGTGGACCTGGGCCTCTATCAATAAGCTTCTCCAATTAGCATAGTCTTTGGCTAACTGTCTCCAGGTAATTAAGGTCGCTGTTGTGCTTGTGCGTGAGGCCTTCTTCTACTGCGGATTAGAGTAAAATATTCTGCGGGCTGCAGCATTGTTGTTCATTCGCTCTGAATGTCAAAGCTATTTAAACCGAAAGCTCGTAGAGTTCATGATTGACCTGCCGCATCCAGAACCCGTCAATACATGGAGGACCAAATATCTTGCAAAGAATTTTTGCTCTCAAAACGACCAAAGTTCATGTTTCATGCATCGGGTCGAAACAGCAGTACAGGGAATATTGGTGTCTTATATAGAGTTTCGTTAGTTGCTAAAAAGGCTTAAGGTTCATTCATATGAGAGT
Organism: Ferdinandea cuprea; assembly: GCA_963576555.1. NCBI lineage: Eukaryota > Metazoa > Arthropoda > Insecta > Diptera > Syrphidae > Ferdinandea > Ferdinandea cuprea. The sequence goes on from OY754960.1 coordinate 24,580,586, forward strand.
GAATTGCGAACTGCGAACAAGGGAATATTGGTAAATTCTGACATTTCTTTCATATGACAACTTTTTTCGGTCGCAGGTACCCGCGAATCTGATTTGTAAATGTTAGCAGCCGGATGTCTCAATTTTAACCCTAGAAAGATAACCTACGTCTATTAGACGTGTTGATTTACATTACTGTTAAAATATGGTTATCTTTCTAGGGTTAAGGTTATGTTCGAACGAATTTTTCATTTGTGGATTGCGATTGTGAATAAAGAGTGACAGTTCCCGGCAAGAATAATTCGCTATAAAATTGTTATACTTTTAAATTTCGCTTTTTAAATAAATTAAGACTCATTTTTCTTAGATAAGATGTTAGATCAACTAAATACAATGCTTTTGTGGTAGAACCAATAGAAATGTTCAATTAATAAATAGATTTGTTCGCAATTCGCTCTCATGTGAATAGTCCTTTACTTCGTTTAAATTCTGAGTTTTTACATGTTATAGCAGAGCTGAGGTAGACAAAGAACCTTACTTACAGTTATGACATTTCTGCATATTCTTTGTTTTGCCTTCGCTACCGCTAGACCATTTTTTGTCAACTGAAGGTGTGTAGTGTTAATTTAAGCTTGGCTTTCTCTATCGGCGCAAATACTTTAAACCCTCTATATGTTCCTCATAACATATTGCATAGCCATTTAAATAGCATAGATCTTCGCTTGGAAAACCGATGAATTTATGCTTAAAGGAAAAAAAGCGCCAGCATCTGAATAAGTTAGGATCTGCGAAAATGCTAAGGCTAACAACATACTGCAGCTACGCGGATATCGGAGAAAGACTTCTTATGGCAGTTCGCAGTTCGACGCTCGCATCACTGCTATCTTCACAGCTCTAGTATATTTTGTTTACTATGAGGACGAAATTGAGTTATCGGCACAACGTATTACACTCGCCTTAATCTACCACCACTACTATTTTTAAATATTTTCGTTTTTATTAGTATACTTAGGACAACATTTTCGGAATCGAGCGAGATTTAGAACCCAAACTGAATATGAGGTATGATATAGAGACGTCCCAAAAAATGGGTCCGACAATGTCGCAGTTATATTTTATTTGTCTACTTTGAATAAAAAAAAACTTCTACTTATTTATTTATTTGTTTATTCTTCTTTTGACTTAAACATATTGAAACCAACTTGCAATTGTTTACGAAATATTCATATTTCATATTGCACCGTATGAAATATGAATATTAGGAAAAAAACGTAAGGAAAGGCTACAGTCCGCTTGGAGCGAACAGTATGATACCCTATCCCTATCCCTATATGCCCCAAAAAAAACCTTAAGAAGATGATGGATAGCATTTTATTTCATTCTATAAAATTTAGAAAAAAAAAAAACATTTTTGAAAAAACGCCCCCAAAAAGTGGGCAGGGCCAAAAACTTTGTATGGGCGATATATTGGAAAAAATATTGGCTAAATATCTTGTTAAACATTTTTTTTCGGTTTCTATGAAAATTATCGAAGAAAACAGCATTTTAGTGAAAAACGCCCACAAAAAGTAGGCGTGGCAAACAACTTTATATGACAAACTTATAAAGGAGGGCAGTGCCTACATATCTTGTGAAGGTTATAACCCTCTATCTGTTTTTTCTAAATTGTGGGCGTGGCAGTGGGCGTATTCCAAAAAATTTTACACTTAACCATTTCGGAGCCCTAGGGAGTATGTGGTCCAAATTTCAGCTTTCTAGCTTGAATTTAAAGGCCTAAAAATTGCGTACGGACGGACGGACGGACGGACGGACGGACGGACATTGCTAAATAGTCTTAGGATTTGGTCCTAATCATAAATATATATACTTTTATGGGTCTACGACGAATATTAAAATTAATATACCCTTAGGATAGGGTGTAAACAAGATTTCTTGCAACGTGTGCAAAAATGGCTGCGCGTGCAGTTTAAATTTACTGAATCGAAGTGGGACGGGGAAAGGGGGCATATCCGTTTAGGACTGGTTTTGCTTTGTAAGCAAAATGGTATGGGAAACCGTTAGACGAAGGGGAATGTGGAGAATAATGGTGGCGTGGGTTTAGGTGGAGTCTCGGACGTAACACCGCCCATCGGTCTGCCTGTCTGTCTGGCTGGTTCTACGGATTTAGTTCAAACCACCCGACACAACACTTTTAAGAAATATAAGATTTCTGTATTTAATATTTTTGAAATTGTCGTGTAGGTACTAATGGATCAAAATTACACAACCTCCCCCTATTCGGGCTTATTTCCCATTCATTATTGTGGACTTTTATGGTCTCAAGGGAAGGTACATTTTCACAGCTAATATTCGCAGTTATACGTTTCGATTAGAGGTGTGACAGGAATGAATGAACGACGAGCGGGAAATAATTTCGCCGCATTAAATGCGAATGTAATAAACAAAACAAAAATCACCAAGTTAACACGAACAACGGTACGTCAACTTTGGTAAACGTAGTCCCATTGGATTAGGTGTGCGATTCCATTATTCCGTGGGAACCAATGATGACTTAGGCTAGGCGCGCAGATGCGATTTTTTGTCGCAACGATTAAAAAATACTGATCGCAACCAAATATGACCATGCACGCACTTGTGGTTTTCTGTCGCACGATTATTCAATCGTGCAAAAATAGAACATACGGCTCTTAATGGTGATGCGCACACATGTGACCAAAAAATAGCAGTTCCTTTAAACTATGATGCATTTTATGAAATTGTCCCTTGGGTAACCGTTCGCTAATAACGGGATGGACCCAATATTTTGGTATTTTTTTATATTAAGCGCAACAAAAGAGTCACAACACAACACTTCCCCGTGAAAGTGTTGTTCCCCGCAAGTGCGCGGAGATTCGTTCTAATCCACATGACCCATAATCGCAAATAAAATAGAGCTTGTTCCATTTTTTTAAAACGGCGCTATTATTAAGTCGCAATTGTGTGCACTTATATTAAGAACCGAGTGTCTCATAATTTGAGACTTAATAATCATGCGACAGAAACCACAACTGCGTGCATGGTCATATTTGGTTGCGATCAGTATTTTTTAATCGTAACGATTTAAATCGTGTGCGGATACACTTGCCAGTACGTATGATTCATTTTAACTTGCGACAATCGCATCGCACGAAAAATGGGACGAATCGCAGACTTTTAATCGTTGCGATGGATCGGTGTCATGTGCGCGCACTTACATTGAAAGTTATATGTTTTATTTATTGCGACTGAATAGTCGTGCGACGGAAAAAAAACGCATATGCGTGCCTAGCCTAAGCATGGAGGGATGGAGGAATGCTGCCGGAATGGCTTCTTTGAACTGTGTGACTGAATGACTTTCCCTAAAAACGAAAATGGCTCCCCAAATTCTTAAAAATGTTCGCCTTATAAAGAAAAAAATAATAAGTAAAGTTCATTGCAGTGGCTTAGTAGTTACGTGCGTTGGACCACTAAGCGTGACGTCGCCGATTCAAATCACGACCTGTACCATGTGAAAGTTTTTATTCGCTGCTCCACCTCTTGCGAACGTCTGACAAACATCCAAGAGTAAGAACTGTCATGAGAAGCTTCATAAAAATAAATTGCCGTTCGGAATCGGCATTAAACTGTAGGTCCCTCCTTTCGTGTCAAAAATATAACTTTGCACACACAATGGTTGGAGAAGCTAGGCTTTAGATCCTGTATGGGCCGTTTACGCCTAATAAAGGGTGATTTTTTAGCTGGTTTGGTTTTGGCAACACTGGTTTTGACAGCTGACGTGTGTTTAGTACCTTGTGTCACTGTCAAACAGCTTCAGTTTGGTTTGCAATTTAACCATGGATCGTCTTACAAATGAACAACGCTTGCAAATTATTGAATTTTACTATCAAAATTCGTGCTCGGTTCGAAATGTTCATCGCGCGCTGCTTCCATTTTATGATCGGCATTCTCGACCTTCTAAGCAGTCTATTCGGAAGATTGTGACCAAATTTCGCACCAAATTTACTTTGTTGGACATTAAACCACCAACACGTTTACGTACTGTGCGTATTGAAGAAAATATTGCGGCCGTATCAGCTAGTGTGACAGAAGACCGCGAAATGTCGATTCGGCGCCGTTCCCAGCAGTTAGGCCTTTGTTACAGCACTACGTGGAAAATTTTGCGGAAGGATTTGGGCGTAAAGCCTTTTAAGATACAGCTGGTGCAAGAACTAAAGCCAGCCGACCTACCACAACGCCGAATTTTTGGTGAATGGGCTCTTGGAAAGCTGGCCGAGGATCCGATTTTTTATCGAAAAATTGTGTTCAGCGATGAGGCTCATTTTTGGGTACGTAAATAAGCAAAATTGCCGCATTTGGAGTGAAGATCAGCCAGAAGCATTGCAACAGCTACCAATGCATCCCGAAAAAGCCACTGTTTGGTGCGGTTTATGGGCCGGCGGCATTATTGGGCCATATTTCTTCAAAGATGATGCGAATCGCAGCGTTACTGTCAATGTTGAACGCTACCGAGCGATGATAACAAACTTTTTTTTGCCCGAAATGGAAGTTCTTGACTTGCATGATATGTGGTTTCAACAAGACGGTGCCACATGCCACACAGCACGCGAAACAATGGCGCAATTGCGAGGCGAGTTTGGTGAACAGTTAATTTCACGTTTCGGGCCGGTCAATTGGCCGCCTAGATCGTGCGATTTGACACCATTAGATTATTTTTTGTGGGGGTATGCCAAGGCTAATGTGTATAAGGACAAGCCCGCTTCGATTGACGCACTGGAAGCCAACATCCATGCATTCATTCGTGAGATACCGGCCGATATGTGTGAAAGAGTATGCCAAAATTGGACTCAGCGGATGGGCTACCTGAGACGCAGCCGCGGTCAACATTTGCATGAAATTATCTTTAAACATTAAATTGCAAGGTTCAAACTATCGATTCAAATAAATATTTCATTCATTTTTTCGAATTTTTTGTGTTTTTTTTTTAAAAAAGTTCTAAACCTCTTAAAAAATCACCCTTTATAATAATAACAAAGTTAATTTTAATGCATAAAGCAAAAATAAATATTGGCCTTTTTCAACCAATTTAAAATTGATAACAAGTATTCGTTGTATACATAATTTGCTCACCTCTATTCAGAGTATATAATGCATTTCCAAAATCCATTGTCAATGTCAAATACTGTTTATGGTTGAAGTAAAAGGCACAATAGTCTACTGGAAGGAAGGGACAACACTACCAAACATGCAAAAATGCGAGACACGTATTTTGGTTGTGAATTTGCGTTATAGCAGCCAAATGCAGAATATTTGATCTGTAATTTTACTTGTTTCAAATTGCTTAGTCGAATAAAACACGATAATATTTTTTGTTTAAAGTGGAAACTTTAACTCTGCTATATATATTCTGAAACATCCGGCTTCTTCGTTTATGCAATTAGAGAGCGCTATTCTAAAACGAGGAAATAGGTTTGATAGCTAGAATTTGGGGTGCCTATAGAAAAGTGCGTCCAAAAATGCTGCAGAGAAAATGAAATCACTTTAATCCCCGAACAATTTCTTATGTATCTGGCTAAAATGGACAAGTAAGTTGCAGAAGGATTTTGCTTCTTCGTAGAGCGCTAGTTATGGTGCAACCAATTTGATTTTAAACATTTTTTATAAGAAAATCGTAGGCATGTGCGCAGACAGGAATAACACCATCGACCAAAAAAGTTCCGGAACCATGGCTTAATCCATTCATGGGATAATTTTTCTGTGGCTTCTCTTTCACTGAAATAGCTCCCCAAAATCTTCAAATGGGTTCAGTTTTGAAATTGAAAAAACCATAGGATAGGAGGAATGAAAGGTGATGACAGACATTTAGGTGGATTGGGGCGTTAGCCTTCTGGCGGATCACTTAAAAAACGGTTGCTTATATTTACTTGCTTATACAAGTTGTTCTTGGGGACCGGTGAACACTACAACACGCACTTGTTGAACAGTAGAAATTAGGGAACTCATATAAATATCGACTTTCTGTTCTTCAAAAAGCACTAGTTGGATGGTGATATAGGCCCAAGTTATTCGAAAGTGTATAAATAAATATAAGGTGTAAAAGGTCCATATAGGACCTTAAATCTCCAACTAATATTCAAGGAGACTCGGTCAGTCAGACAGATACATGCAGATTTTGTGGTGATCAGCAGGCTGTTGAGGATACGCGAGGCAATCTCACGTAGTCATAGAAAATTCTTAGGGAGATACTTCTTCGAAGCTTCGGAGGAAATAGAGGGTTCAAACTTTAAAGAGCTTCTTGGCTTTTGCAGGGTAATTGTTTAGGTTTTTTGTCTCGGTACAAATACCATACGCAAACGAGGCGAAGTATCTAGGATGACCCTAGACGCAAAACTTAAGTGGAAGCCACATGTTAAGGAAAAGCGCGACGAGCTCGCAGTCAGACTTAGAGAAATGTATTGGCTACTCGGAAGATATTCGAAGACAAGCGTATACAACAAACTGCTCCTGTATAAGCAAGTGCTAAAACCTTCTTGGACATATGGTATACAACTTTGGGGTTGTACCAAACCAAGCAATATGGCTATAATACAAACATTCCAAAACAAAACGCTAAGAGCAATCGTAAATGCTCAATGGTATATAAGGAATAGTGATATTCACAGAGATCTAGGAATTGCTACCGTGAGTAACGAAGTAACAAATTTTGCTCGCAATCTTCGTACTCGCATTCATGGTCACTGCAATAATGAAATAATTCGTACCCTGGACGTGATATACCTTGAGCGCCGACTACAAAGAACAAGACCGTTCGACCTAGCGCCATAAGGAAAAACCGCATGTAATGACGGAATTAGTAGGTGCGTTCGCTGGAAAGCTACCTACCAAACGCGATTAACACTATAGAAGCGTAAACTACTTGTTAAGGTAACTTAGTCGTAGGCATCCCTAAAAATGAAAAAATGAGAGGAACAAAATTTCATACTACTATGAGCGCGCGCGACCGGATCTCATAGTGCCTCTCTGAGGGGCGAGGCTTAGCCCGTAGGCAGACTAGATATATCTGGGCATAACCAATGGTATGGGCCATTGGTATCTTCTGAAGATTACTCACCTCCAGGCCCAAAAAAAAAAAAACAAAAGGTTTTTTGTCTACCGTTTTGATTACAAATTTAGCCGGTTCCCCAGGGATCGCTATGGGCCCACTTAGATGCCAATTGTTGTGTGATGACTCCTGCTTCATATCCCTGTCTTATTCTAACCCAACCTTCGCATGAGGTGGGGTAGTAAATAAAAACTTAGAGATGGTACGGGCCTGGAACCTTTAGCTTAGCAGTCCAACACACTTAACTCCTAAGCCACTGCTCTCACGCAGGCTTATACTTGTAGGCTAAAAAAACTGTAACCCCGCACTAAGTCAAAGCTATCGTGTAGTTATAGACATCATAAAAGATAGTCATATGTGATATAGAATGCATCTCTATCGGTCCGCGGGGACTGGAAAGTATTGTAATTTAGTCTTATAACTGAAGAATAAGATTAAGCAAATTTATCCGAAGTTGAGTTTTTCCCCAGCACCGTCCCAAACTTAAAGTTCAAGTGCATAGTAAACTATTGAACAACAGCAGAAAACTTTAAAAATTAAGGGACCAAAACCCAATTGATACTGCTCCACGAATTTGTTGCACTTTTTGCCCTATTTAGTCTACTAATCCCATACAACTCGCGTTATTTTCTGCAGGTAGGTACCCAACTTACACAAATACCTCTAAAAAAACACACACACTTTCCTAGCCATTTGTGAAAAGGTACCATAAAAGTTATCATAAATTATCTCATCAATGTAGAATCCTGTAGGTTACCTTTTACAATTAACCCCCGCTCATAAGTGTCACCCGAGTGGCCAGCAATTTTTGCTATCACATGTAAAATCTCAAACACCATCCTGCCGAACTAGTGTGTCTCATAGTGATAGTAGTAAGCCATAACAATCTCAGTATACCATCAGATTTTAAAGCCTTTTATGCCGTCTGTGACCCAGTTGTACCTACCTACCTTCCTTACAACAGGAGCTACCATATGCACCCACAAAGTTTTAACTTCTAATAAAAATGCACACCTCTAAAACGAGTGTCCCATCTATGTCCCATGTCCTGTGCCCTGTGTCCTGTGTCCAGAACCAGATTGAACCCGTAGCCAATATAAACGTGTTCAGGTATTACTCGTCGTATCTAGCGTCCGATATGCGATACCATAAACTGAAATGAAACCCGATTGGGGTTATTCGAATTGCCCCCCATAGAAGCAAAGCAGCAACCACTGCGCCAGACGTACCGACGACCACGACCAAACAAGAAACAAACTCTAAACTGCAAGGATGACACCACCAGCTTAATGTGTGTCCTTTAACTTATTTATCTTTATTATGCCTCCCTCTCGCCATATGCACAAAGCACATACCAAACGTTGTGATTCTGCAAAAATAAAAGAAGAAGAAAAAAAAACTGACCGTAAAATGGACTTGAAAATGGAAAAAGATAATGCAGTCGACCAATGGTGCGGCGGTTTTTTTATTTTTTATTTGTGCATCCTTTGAAATTAGAATCCAGGGAGAAATTAAGATAATAAAATCCTCATTTCATTTGCTTGGCTAAGACCGTAAACAAAGTGAATTATAACCGAACTACCAAGCGAGTGCTTTATGAACAAACAAACCGAGCAACAGTGCGGAACGTTTTCTAGTGGGGGGCAGAGCAGGAGTATTGGGGCCTTCCACCTCTTATGTTTTTTTGCAATGCGAATTCAACGATGCAATTAGAATTCATGTTTATTTCAGGTTTATTAAAATCAGACAAAGGCTAGTAGCTGCCTGGATGCACAAGAATTCATGTGAAAATATTTCAATCCTGATGGTTTGGTAGGTAGCAGCTATAACGTATAACGTACAACGTAGTACAACAGAACAGAGCGAAATAGAGAAATTTAGTTGCTCTCTGCATTCTGTTGAGAAAATCGCTAACGCAAATATTGATATGAAAGGATAACAGAAGCATGCACTGCACACAGACGATTCGAGTTCTTTGCAGAGTATAGGTATACGTTGCGCTTCCAAAGGATAATGTTGGACAGACACAAGGATATATGAATATGTTGTTGGCTCAGTGGTTTGGGGCCAAAAGAAAAGGCTCATAAGCGAAGGGGTGCGCAAATGTTTGATACTCTTATGAAGTGCATTTGTGTACCGACCGACGTAGGTATATCATCATTGAACATAAAGTGGTTTTTATTCCGAATGAATTTTGTCCTGGACGATCAGCATCTGAGAGGAGGAACTAAAGGCACATAATAATGGTCAGTGTACGGTGTATGTTGTTGGTATTGTTGTCATCTTTGATGTTAGCTTTTTATATAGGCCAGCCTTAGGTAATATTATTGTTTTGCCTATAGATTGATTCACTGTTCTGGGTAATAATGTGCTGCTCAGACTTACTGGTATTAAAAGAGCTCGCAACATCTAAACGCCCAAGACTCTACAACGTTCCAGTTACTCGTAATGTCTTCATTTATACCTAAAAAATAAGAGACTGCCGGACTGAATCTGCAGCGCACAGCCGAATCCGCAAATGGTAAAGTCGGAGGGTATATTTGCCTAAGTCTGGAGATGAAATTTTTTGAAATGACCTCCTCTTCCCCGTTGAGTTAATTTTTGCCTAATTTTGAAACATTCGATAATTCAAGATCCAAAATTCTCTGGGAGACTACCAATATAAATCTCCTTTAAACGCGCTGTACAATATTTGTTGATATAGCGCAGGCTCAGGATAAAGTCTGGCTTAAAGGACTGATTCACAAATTACAAAGGCAACTACCAAATCAGTATTCAACAATTCTGGATTCTTCAGAAATATACAAAAGACAGAGTACTCAACATTAAGAGAAAGCTGGTGTACCACAAGGAAGTATTCTAAGTCCAGTGCTATACCTCTTATTCACTAGCGACCTGCTTCAAAGCGGAGAAACCACTATAGCAACTTTTGCAGATGACACTGTTGTAATTGCTACAGGAGCAACTGTTCAAATAGCAACAAAAAGTGTACATAAACAAGTCGAAGTACTTAAATACAGCCAAATATCTAGGCATGATTTTAAACGTTGAACTGCGTTGGAAAGCGCCTGTAAAGAAAAAGAGAGATGAGTTGAATATGCGATACAGTAAAATGTATTGGCTTATTGGGAGATACTCATCTCTATCCAACAACAAGTTCGGAAACCGGTATGGACCTACAAGCTCCAGTTGTGGCCCTGCACATGCCAAACAAATTTTCAAAAAATGCAAGTCTTCCAAAATGAAGTAGTAAGGAACATAGTGAGTGCTCCTTGGTACACACGCAACGCTGATCTGCATAGCGAAGTAAATGTTGAAATGGTTGAATATTAAGTTAAAAAAGTTACTCAAAGGTACAGAAATAGGGTTCCAACTGGCAATGTAATTAGGAGGATAAGTCGGCTAACAAATTTTTTTCAAACAATAAAGTTAAGAGATCCGTCAATTTACATGTAACAAAAGTAAATTGCCGATTAGTCAATCGACTATGTGCTATAGAAAGTCATTTCCTCCAGGAGGTTTTTTAGATTGGGCTGAGGTACCTCACTATTGCAGAAACATCCCCCTCGCTTAATAGCTCTGCAATGTCAATCAGTGATTTTTCTTTTCAGCGGAAGGGAAATTTTGCATTTTGTTCGTATGCCAATCCAATTCCTCATTCCTGAAACTCGAATTTTAAAAACGACTCATGAACAATACTCACGCCTCACGTTGGCACGCGAGCGGACATTTTCTGGTTTTGACAAAAATTACACACGTGCGCGTACGCTAGTGAAAATATAAATCGACTCACGCATGCGAACGCGAATTTTAAGAACTGAGAGTGCACGCGAGTCAAAAATGACACGTGAGCTGTTTGTGTGTGTAGAAAATAAAATTGTGTACATAATTAAGATAAATAATTTAGAAAGTTGTTTGCACGTTTGCAAACCGCAAAAGCTTTAAAATAATCGTCGCTTTTAATTTAGTTAAGAAAGTTAAGGGGAAAGCAATGAAGAAGAAGAAGATGAAGTTTCTAAGAGTCCTATAACAGATTAGAGTCATCGATGCAAGTGATGCCAAGGCATATTGTTAAACGGTACCCGAAGGTTTCAAAATTATCTCAAGAGTGCAGTCTTAATAGACAAGATTTACCGACTTGAATTCTACAAAGAGAATCGCTCGGCGAATTTTAGATAAGTAGCTAAAGAGGACGCATACCTTGACTAAGGGCATGTTCTATGCAAATAACTCAGGTCAACCGAGAACTATTGTCTTCGCAAGCAATAATCTTAAAGCTATCTGCCTACCATATTTTAGCGATCCGGACTTCACATATGTGAGGTTGGACCATGTAGGCAAGGCATCACCACCGTATACGCCCTACAATGACACTTGTCCCACTTCATCAACAACAACGCATTGCAATAACGGCATCAGAAGCACACACCGTATGGGAAAACAGGCGATGCTCTCATACTATCCCCATCCTCCGAAGCGTTTCAATTTTGTAAGAACTTTTTCACGTTAAGCATGGAAACGAGAACTTTATATTCAAAGAAATCAAGGCAGGAGCTCCACAAGACAACTTGATTCGATATTATTTTAATCTACAATTAAGAACGGTATCTCCGTCTTTCGTTCCCATATCCAAGTGATGGGTTGCTATTTCCAAACCCCCATTAGCTAACGACGCTTGTGCTATGAATCATCTGCAACTCTCTTTTCTGAGCAAAGCGCACGTGATGTTAAGCATTTTGCGAATTGCGAGTACTCTCAAAAATATCTGCGAAGGTGAATATCAATTGAAATAATTAATCGGATTTGCCATTGACCTCAACCTTTCGCCATTGTAACAAAGATAACCGACGCGTTGCGTCGTTTGCATAGCACTTGTACTCTCGCACCCAGTATATGATCCCAAAATGCTATACACTAAGAAGATTAGCAGAGTACCAAACTGTCTGCCCGTTAGAGTATGAATGATGAAGAGGTATTATAATGTGCCATGCCAACTTCCGCAGCAACAAATACTATTTTTGGACACACAGATACATACATTCTCTAAGTGCTAATAGGTATGTATCTAAGTTGTATCGATTGCGAATTAAAACTTGCGATAGCCTCTGGCGGTAATTTTATCTACGTTATGAATGATATCTGCGAGGAGTACTATAAATAGTTAAACGGCTTCAGATAAAATTATCATTCCAGCATCTCAAATCAGTTTGTAAACATTGAGACAGCACCATAATGGTCAGTGGATAATAATGCATCCTTTTGCTCTAAAAATTAGATAATTAATTTTTTTTTGCAATTTACAGAAATTTACTTGGTTTTTGGTGGCAGCCTTTGCTGTGGCTCATGCAGCAGTCATCCCGCAGGATGAATACCTTCCACCATCTGGAGAAGTAGCGGAAATCACTGAGGCTCCCCTTATTGAGTCCGCTGCTGAGCTAGCTGATGATGGATACCGGTATAAGACTGTACGGAAATTGAAATATCGTCACCGTCGTGACGTCTCAGAGGTCATTGCCCCCGAATACCTTCCCCCAACGGAGGAAGCCGTTGATGCCACTGAAGCTCCTGAGGAGTCTGCCGCACTTGCCGAAGACGGATACCGATACAAGACCATCCGCAGGTTGAAGTACAGGAAACGCCGTGATGTTTCAGAAATCGTTGCCCCCGAATATCTACCACCAGCAGAAGAAGCCGTTGATGCTACTGAAGCTCCTGAGGAGTCCGCTGCTCTTGCTGAAGATGGATACCGATACAAGACCGTTCGCAGGTTGAAGTACAGGAAACGCCGTGATGTGTCAGAGGTCGTTGCCCCCGACTATCTACCACCAGCAGAAGAAGCCGCTGATGCTACTGAAGCTCCTGAGGAATCCGCTGCTCTTGCTGAAGATGGATACCGATACAAGACCGTTCGCAGGTTGAAGTACAGGAAACGCCGTGATGTGTCAGAAGTTGTTGCCCCCGAATATCTTCCCCCAACGGAGGAAGCTGTTGATGCAGCTGAGGCTCCTGAATATTCTACTGCTCTTGCTGAAGATGGATACCGATATAAGACCGTTCGCAGGTTGAAGTACAGGAAACGCCGTGATGTTTCAGAAATCGTTGCCCCCGAATATCTTCCCCCAACGGAGGAAGCTGTTGATGCCACTGAAGCTCCAGAGGAGTCCGCCGCGCTTGCTGAAGATGGATACCGATACAAGACCGTTCGCAGGTTGAAGTACAGGAAACGCCGTGATGTGTCAGAGGTCGTTGCCCCCGACTATCTACCACCAGCAGAAGAAGCCGCTGATGCTACTGAAGCTCCTGAGGAGTCCGCTGCTCTTGCTGAAGATGGATACCGATACAAGACCGTTCGCAGGTTGAAGTACAGGAAACGCCGTGATGTTTCAGAAATCGTTGCCCCCGAATATCTTCCCCCAACGGAGGAAGCTGTTGATGCCACTGAAGCTCCAGAGGAGTCCGCCGCGCTTGCTGTAGATGGATACCGATACAAGACCGTTCGCAGGTTGAAGTACAGGAAACGCCGTGATGTGTCAGAGGTCGTTGCCCCCGACTATCTACCACCAGCAGAAGAAGCCGCTGATGCTACTGAAGCTCCTGAGGAGTCCGCTGCTCTTGCTGAAGATGGATACCGATACAAGACCGTTCGCAGGTTGAAGTACAGGAAACGCCGTGATGTTTCAGAAATCGTTGCCCCCGAATATCTTCCCCCAACGGAGGAAGCTGTTGATGCCACTGAAGCTCCAGAGGAGTCCGCCGCGCTTGCTGAAGATGGATACCGGTACAAGACCGTTCGCAGGTTGAAGTACAGGAAACGCCGTGATGTTTCAGAAATCGTTGCCCCCGAATATCTTCCCCCAACGGAGGAAGCTGTTGATGCCACTGAAGCTCCTGAGGAGTCCGCTGCTCTTGCTGAAGATGGATACCGATACAAGACCGTCCGCAGGTTGAAGTACAGGAAACGCCGTGATGTATCAGAGGTTGCTGCCCCCGAATATCTACCACCAGCAGAAGAAGCCGTTGATGCCACTGAAGCTCCTGAGGAGTCTGCTGCACTTGCCGATGATGGATACCGATACAAGACTTTCCGCAGATTGAAGTACAGGAAACGCCGTGATGTTTCAGAGGTTGTTGCCCCCGAATATCTACCACCAGCAGAAGAAGCCGTTGATGCCACTGAAGCTCCTGAGGAGTCCGCTGCTCTTGCTGAAGATGGATACCGATACAAGACCGTTCGCAGATTGAAGTACAGGAAACGCCGTGATGTGTCAGAGGTCGTTGCCCCCGAATATCTACCACCAGCAGAAGAAGCCGTTGATGCTACTGAAGCTCCTGAGGAGTCCGCTGCTCTTGCTGAAGATGGATACCGATACAAAACCGTCCGCAGGTTGAAGTACAGGAAACGCCGTGATGTGTCAGAGGTCGTTGCCCCCGAATACCTTCCCCCAACGGAGGAAGCTGTTGATGCCACTGAAGCTCCTGAGGAGTCAGCCGCTCTTGCTGAGGATGGATACCGATACAAGACTCTGAAAAGGTTCCGCCACTAAAAACTAGTAACTATCCCGTAGTATAAGTTTACCAAGGATTTGAATGTGATACCGAAAGCAATATCCTGTAAATAAAACCTAAATAAATTAAAAATTTGAAGAATTTATCTATTTAAAAGTTAAGCTTGTTCCGAAGTCCTCGTCATGATGTAAGCCTGCTAAGCAAATTTCTTCCAAACATGATGAACAACCATCGACCAGATTGATTAAAGGCTTTGAATATTTAAATCGATATGGATACGTCCTTTTCAGGGACAAAATCAACACACAAGTGCAAGGGTATTTGTATATTTCTATTTTTTCAACCCACAAAACTTTCTATAAAACGCCAATAAATCATTTGCCTCTTCTCAGTATTTGCCAAACTTATGAATATCTAACTGCTTTTCCTTCAAAGGATGAGGCGGGTAAATCAATGCCGAATGAGCTCGATCCCAAAACATCCATGAAACTGCACTTTATTTAGTGCAGTGTACACCATGACTAACAGCATCACCATCACCACAACTGCATCACTGCAATGAAATTGAAAACCACATGCCGGCCAAAACCTCACTCGCCTATATCTACTGCAACCGTAGATCCTGGCAATAATAATCGACCTGAGAGCATTTTCGTCTCTTCTCATCATCAAAGGCTCAAGTTCTAGGGCCGGGTAGTTCAAGAGCCGTTGCATGTGTGCACGGACTGAAGTGAACATCGCCCTGTATTAACTTGAAAGCGTAATATTCTCTCCAACGCCGCCGCCGCCACCTTCGTCGTCGTCGTACTCGCTCGTCTTCGACATCATTGCTGGGAGTACGTAACCCACCATAGCCCCGGATGAGAGTCGAAGTTGGAACTTCACAAACATCCCTTCCGGAATGAACGAATGAACATTCAATTAAAAATGCATGCTTCGTATGTAATATCAACGGCGGCTTTATTGCAGCTATCAAAACGCAGATCCTTGGATGCAGAAGTCGTTGTTCATGTAAATATATATATGTTTATGTATATGTGTGTGTGTGTGCAACCAGATTCACTCCTGCAAATTGTGTGAGATAGCCAGTAGAGTGCAGAGTGCGGCAGTGGCAGTGGCAGTGGCTGCACCACTGAGTTTATCGTCTTCTCGTTAAACATCATCCTTTGGGTAGGATTTATACACGTTTAGATGGCTATGTCGAAGCTGTAGTTTCCCCCATGGACTGACTGCCGGTATAAAAGTTAATGACTGCAGTCTGCAGTTGTTCATCTCTCAAGATGAAAGTGGAAGGATCGATTTTCGATTTCAACAGGTACCATCAGGCGATATGAGGACCGTAGGCATCACCTTGCTATTTCATGCATCAGATGCGATACCATCTTTAAGAAGGCGCAGCAGCGGTGGCGACGACGACGTGAATAAATGACTTTTCCCAAGGATCCAACTTGCGAGTTTTATGTTGAAGTTTTAATGCAGGCATTTTATGTGTACAGTGGGTGGAAACTCCGGTTTTTGAGAAAATTGCACCAAGTCATGACATTAGCTGGGGAGTTCTGCTCTACTCGGTCCTTTTTTTTGCCGACAGTAATAGGATTGATTAAAGGTTGATGGGTGTAGGTAATTTGAAAATTCCCTTCTCTCGATTTGATTCTCCGACTTAATGTTAATTTAGTAAATTGATGTCGACGTTCTATTAGCATAACTTTAGCTGTTAGTACCCTGTACGGTACGTGTGGAAGAACCTCAACTCTGGGATGACCATTTGTGGGGCAGGTTGGAGCTATCGTGACGACAAATGTTGCCATAAGCGTGCCATGAAGTTAAATGAGATTGTTTGGAGTTAAATTGACTTTTAATCTGACTGTGGTTAGAGTTTTCTAAGCGATTGCGGCTGTATAGAGGCGGGAGGTTATTGTTGTTCATGTAACTCGTTCCGTGAGGTTGTATTGTTTACCAGCAATGATCGTGCTGAAAAGTTTTGCTATTTAAAAACGGAAGTAATTCATGATGGAAATGTGACTTCAGTTAAATGGCAAAGTTTCACTGCGTCCCTAAAGAAGTTGAGTAGGTACCAAGAAGTGCAAGTAATAAATAGTGCTAGGAAGATAAATAAGGTGCATTGAAAAGTGTAAGAAATGTCTTCAAAATAAAAACGATTTTCCGCATATATTTTCATACGAAACATATTCGGCGCATAAGATGTGTTTTTGAGTTGCAAAATGAATCGAAAATGAATAGCGTCAAATTTATTAACATCACTTTTTAGGTTTGGAAAAATTAGATTTTCTCAAAAACGGCACCTATGATTTTGATGTAATTTCGAACTTTGGACACTTTATACATAGTTGTAAGAAATGCGAAAAAATTATCAAAATCGTTAGAGCTGTTTTTGAGAAAACGAATTTAATTTAAATTTAAGAAAATCGTTATATGGAAAAAAATATTAAAAAAAAATATTTCAAAAATTTTATTCAACTTTAAAGTATAATAAAACAGTAAATTTTTTTGAAGTTCCCTTTTTTAGTTTTCGAGATATTGTATGGCAGGAACCGTTATTTCAAAAGATAAAGCAAAAAATAAAAGGATGCCCCGGGATGTAACCCCAAGGACATCATATACGATCTTTGAAGCAAATCCGTCGAACCGTTTCGCCATACGGTGCCCGGACAGACAGACCGACGGACGGCATTGGCGGACCCACTTCCCACGCTCAGTTCTAATTCGAAATTTCTGCACGATCGCAATACCTTTCTCTTTAGTATACTAATGTATATGAGAAAGTTAGAAAAATATGTTTCTATTTTGTGCGGATCATGATCACAGATGAGGAATTAACATATATGTTGTATGTTACTTGTATATATTGAATTAATTAGCCACTCTTTTTAACAGACGACTTATTTGTCAAGTTATAATGTTTAGTAATTTAAAAAAAAAAAAAAAAATTGTACGAAAATAAACAAAACAATTTACTGCTACTACTACTAGTAAGTGATTGCAAATGTTGTTAAAAAAGTGTTTTCACGTACCAAATACAATATATTTTTAAGGATTTGAATCACGTTATATTAAAAAGCGTTTTATACCAGTGCCCAATTGTGTAATGCAAAGTTTCCACTGAGCACTAAGCCGAGATTAAGTTTAATCTTACCTTAATCCACTTTAAATCTCAAGATTAACCATACAAATTTTAATCTGCTAAACACAAGATTAAAAATAAATCTAGGTAATACATTTTTTGTGCTTAATCTCGGTTTATTTTATGGTGGAAACGTAGCATAAAAGTACTTAAATGCTTCAATATAACCATCCATAACGAAATCTCTGTTTGTAAAATTATACTTAAATTTATTGTCAACCGAAAATGTATGATCAACTTACTAATTATATATTAGTCACGTTAATCAATATTATTTTGATTGTTTTTCATTAAAAAATAGAATAAATTGGTTTAAACATAGCTTTATTCTCAATATTATAATGTTTTAGTTGTGTGGTAAGTATGTTTTTATAAATGTGTGCGTGATTCCCATTTGATTTGCACGTAAAAGCCCATATAATTGCAAATTATGTGGGGCTTATCATTTCGACTTAGCTTGTATGCAAGGTGAGAGATTCGCTCTCGAGTTGACTATCTGGTTAATTCCTCATCTGTGATCATGATTCTAAAGAATTCTTTGGCGACAGTTATATATTTATATAAAAATGAGTGTTTATCTGTATATCGTAATATATGCATTTGATCATGTGATGATCTTTAGCAAAGTTGTTGTGCATGAGCCCACGAAGGTTTCTGAGTTGGTACGACCAATTTTGGACAGATGGCGCCACTGTCATTCGAATAAGTTTCATATATTGCCGTGACAGTTTCTGCTTATTTGAATTAAAACAAATGACGACGTTTCAAGTTGTGGGTGACATAAGAATTTATGAATTTATGAAAGGATTTTGAATAGTTTTGTGCATTTCATTGTGAGGTAAATTAATTTAGATAAATAATTAAATCGAATTGAATTTTCGTAGTTTCCGTGTGCTGATTTTATTAATTCTCTGCAGTGAACTCACGAAGTTCATCGAATGTGTATGTGAAGGATCTGACCAGTGACGGTGCGTCATAGAGACATTTTAGACACTGTCTACCCAAAAAATAGAGAAGAAAAAAAAACACACAAAACATTAAGAGAAAAATTTCTTGAAAACGCATTTCCGTCTTGCCGAGCCTACACTCATCTTTGCACTGTGCTATGTCTCTATTCGCTAAACAAAACATTAAATAACTTTTATTTCCAGATTATTCAAATTATAAACCTGTTTCACGGAAATATATTGCAATTGAATCAACTGTAGGTAGACACAATCCAATCTGTATGCTTCGCCTATGCAACAAGTATAGAGCCACTCTTGCAACTTTTTACTCTTGTAAACATTTTTATATGGAAGAAAAAGTCCTTTATTTCCATTCGTCACATTTGATAATGCGTAATTGTAACTGGAGTGGTTTTTAAGTCCTAAACATGTTCTTAAAGAGAGAAAAGTGGAATCTAAACATTCAGCTCCTCCTTTTAACATTTAAAAGAGCGAGGAATTGGGATATATTGCTAATAATTAGACATAAAGGGTCCATCTTTTTATACCCTATCCTAAGGGTATATTAATTTTGACACATAGTTTGTAACACCCCTTAATATTCGTCGTAGACCCATAAAAGTATATATATTTATGATCAGGACCAAATCCTAAGACTATATAGCAATGTCCGTCCGTCCGTCCGTCCGTCCGTCCGTCCGTACGCAATTTTTAGGCCTTTAAATTCAAGCTAGAAAGCTGAAATTTGGACCACATACTCCCTAGGGCTCCGAAATGGTTAAGTGTAAATTTTTTTGGAATACGCCCACTGCCACGCCCACAATTTAGAAAAAACCGATTTAAAGCTACAGATGGACAGATAGAGGGTTATAACCTTCACAAGATATGTAGGCACTGCCCTCCTTTATAAGTTTGTCATATAAAGTTTTTTGCCACGCCTACTTTTTGTGGGCGTTTTTCACTAAAATGCTGTTTTCTTCGATAATTTTCATAGAAACCGAAAAAAAGTGTTTAACAAGATATTTATTGAAGATATTATTTATTTTTGTTGAAGAGGAGGATATTGGCAACATTTTGTTTCAACAGGACGGCGCTACGTGCCACACAGCCGAAGCTACACTCGATGTTTTGCGCCCTGTTTTTGAAGATCGCATTATTAGCCGCAGAGCTAATGTCGTTTGGGCACCGCGGAGCTGCGATTTGACACCGTTGGACTATTATTTGTGGGGTGCCGTAAAAGATCAGTGTTACGCCGACATGCCAGAGACAATTGACGCTTTAAAGGACAATATTCGTGAAACACAGCTGCACACAATCGATAATGTGCTTACAAATTGGACCGATCGTGTAGGCTACTGCATGGCCAGCCAAGCCAGCCATTTGAATGAAATAATTTTCCATTATTAACCGGAAGGATTGTACTTTCAAATAAAAAAAGAAAATTGAGAAAATATTCAGTATTTTTTTTTATAGCATTTTCAAAAAAAAAAAAAAATTATTCGGCGGACCCTATAGATATTTTGTATATCGCCCTTCCCTTTGGTTTGGTAGTGTTGGTTTAGTTTGCGCCCGGTTGCATGAGGCTTGTATCCCTGAATGCAAATTAATTTAGCGATAATTATGCTGCTAGCCGATTTTTGTGTATCTTTTAAAAAATCTTGGTTAGCTGAGAGAGTTGTGCTGAGAGAGTTGTGCTGTCGCTGTGGGTTATATTTTATGTATACGGACTTTTCAGGTGATTTTAATATTTTCAACTTCTTCTTCTATTATATCCTTTCCACTTTTAACTTTTTTAATGCATCTCTCCAGATCCCCCTGTGGGGTAAATACTCTTGTTCTACTTATTTTTATGTGATCTAGGGGTTTTTAAAGCTGCCTTGATGGATCCGAATTTTGATCAGTTAAACTCGTGTGAGTTTCTTCTTTCTTTCATTCTTCTGTCGGGATCAACATAAGACATTGAGGATGTTAAGGAGGTTGTATGTCATTCAACAGCTTTCCAAAAATGTTTTCAAGGTCGTGTAAGCCATTAGGATTAAAAACAATAACTGCACAGATTTATTGCGCGATCAGGATTTAGAAGGCACGGGTGATCAAGCAACCTAAGAGTGAGAGGCACAAGAAAATCATTCGGCCTTACTAATAATCAAACACTAATGTCGACTATAAGTTGACTGCCAGTTTAAATTAAATTGTACAGCATATTTGAAATGGTACCAATAAATAATTTGACCTCCACCTTTACTAGTGCGAGGATTTTTTTTTGAATCTATTACATTTGCTGTCAAAACATCTGACATTGTTTTCAAACAGAGGTACTTTGAAAATAAGGTGAAGAAATTAAGTAACTAAACATGAATTCAAGTCGGGACGAAGATATTTCTATGGATCTGATGCTAGTTGACGAATCGGCAACCTCTCGAAAAAGGAAAAATTATAGAAAACCAATTGACCCATTTTTAAAATATTACGATCAGGAGTTCTTTGGGCACTATAGCTTTATTTATTGGTGTATAGTAATCGGTAAACAGTTTAAAATTATTAATAGATTCAACAAACCGACATTCCGCTATATTGTGGAAATCTTTCGGTGGAAACCATAGTATTCGTTGCAGTGCGATACTTGGGGAAAGGATATTATCAAAGCGGTGTTGGTAAGCATACACAATTTACTAATAAAAAGTTAACATATGTCAATTGTTTTGTTTCTTTTTTAAATTCAGGCGATTTACACAATATTTCACAACAATCCGTAAGTAATTGTGTGAAAAAATTTGTCATAGCTTTGGCGAACAAAATCAGTGAATTCATTCAATTTCCAATGGATTCAAGTAGCCTTATAAGGAAAAAACACAATTTTACAGAATTCCACAATTTTCCGAATGTATAGGAGCAGTTGATGACACACACATCAAAATAAAAAATCCTGGTGGAGAATTTGTTGCTCGGCATAGGTATAGAAACCAATGAAGCAACAAATCGGTTCTGTGTGTCAGGATTTCAGTTCTGTCAATGTGACTTGTTTGCTCATACCTTTAAGTGCTTTTAATTTTTTCGACATATATGTGACACTGTGCTTGGTTTTGTGTAGAAAACAAATGTTGCAACATATGCGGGAGGCCTACCAGAAGTTCCGATCGCATTAAGTATGTTAAGAAATATCTTGGAAAATTTGGAACCCATTTGGAACGGAAAATGTACACACTTCGAATTACTTCGATATACGTTCAGTTAAACACTAATTTGTACAAAAGGAAACTGTTTGAATTTGTTGGGAAAATACACAATTTGTATCCTTTTCCTGCGCTAATTGGACTATTTCTTCATGCTTTGTATTTTTCATTTACATTTTTATTTAAATTACCTAATTGCTCCGACTAACACTTTTTACTCAAAAATATATTTCTATACGTTTATTTGATACAAAAATAAATGAATTCACGGCAACATTCCGTTGCAGAATGAATTATGACAAAATGAAAATTAGAGTTAATGTTAGACATAAACATGGCTTTCTGACCATTAACATTTAACCCTACAGTTAACGATTATCCGACAACTAAATTTGTTTATTGGTACTGGGATTTAGGAAAGTGTATAGACTTTAAGTTAACTGCCAGACTAAATTTGATTCTTAGTACGGTCGATTATGTCTACCCTAGACTTATTTGATGTGCAGTTTTTTTTTCGGATATTATCGTAAGTTGAAAATTAAAATCGATTTCAACAAATCTCGAAGCTGACTTTTTTCACTTTACATTTTCCTCAGCGTCAAAATTAAATTTTCCATCAGTGTATGAAGAGTCGGTTTAATTGGATTGAAAACATTGTGAGGTTCGGATTGGTGATTGACATCTAATAAATTCAAACGCATTTTTCATGTCGTTTCTGTACAATTATGCCTATGAAGCGACGAGCAATTGGCCGATCTAAACCCCAAGCACGGAAGAAATTAAGGTTGGAAAGTCTTCGAGTACATGCCGCTTAGACCCGTTCATCTGAATCATCTGAACAACGAGAATTGAGGTTAGAAACCACGACTTTGCAACGGAACCAGACTCTCAGTTAAGAAAATGATAAACTGTTTGGTTTTATCGAGGCCATTCGAATTTAAATCATGCTTCTGACATGGGCAGCTCTATGTGGCCTGCTCACGCTCAACCTTCTGATTTATTCGCTTACGCACTAGATGGGAAGACTAGAAATATTGTGTATCCCACAGCACTTCAATAAATATCGAATTGAAACAAAACGCTGCAATGTCTTAATTTTTTCGAAATGAACCAAATTTAATAAAATGACTCAAAATGAATTGAATATTTGTTTAACGTCTTTCCTTATTTAATTTAGTTGGTGGCGTGGCAACGCGCGCAGGAAGAGCTAGTGTTTTCTTATTAAATAGGTAACTCACATATTTTCTCCTCTTACTGACCGAACTTGAACCTCGGCTCCCTTTAACGCGTAAATAAATTGCGGCTGAACCAGTTCTAATATATTTGCTTTTTGTGCATGCATTTGCAGACATTACCTGGATTTAATTTGCATGCAAAAATTCACAATGATGAAATTCTGTTCCGTTTTCAGGCAAATGAAAATATAGGGGCTAGTTCTCAAAAGTTGATGTCCCTAGACTATTTGTAAATTACTACACTGTGTTCTGGGGTTCCATTCGTCAGAAGTTGGTCTGACATCTCAGGCTTTTGAGGCATCTATCGGTCTCAAACCAGGCGCTTTATACGTTTGAATAGGTCAGTTTAGGATGGCTGTTGAAAATATAGTTGTAGCTCCTACATTTCAGGACTTATGACTAACAAAACCATTTCTAATTGGTTATCAATCATATGAAGAAAAGGCGGCATAACAGAAGTGCTGAGCAGTAACACCGACCAAGTTAATCTCCTCAACATCTCTGCATTTTTTGCAGCATTCATTAGTAAAAAGCCAAGTCCTTTAAGCCAAACGGTTTCCAGTTAATACAAGCAGCAGAAGTTAGGTCTTATTAAATGAAACTATCTTACTAACCATTGTACGACACAAGATACGGGTTATGGTCCAAATTCTAGTGCTCCACTCTTGATCATTATCCAAACTTATCGTTAGCCATCAATGGAGCATATGGCTGTATTTAAGACATGCGAGTCAGTTTTGAATTTTTGACCTAACCTAATCGACAGCCACACAGAAATTAAACGGATTGATCTTATCTTAAAATCCACCGCCATAAAAGTTGTGGAATATTCGATTCCTGGCCTTCGGGGTAGAAAACTTCACTGATCTAAAAGGAGAACTCGATTTCACTGCCCTCGAGCCTCGACCACTACACTTGGAGTTCGGTCATCCAAAGATGACAATCACTGAGACCTATGGTCCATTGTAATCCAGCAAGGCTGCCCAAAATTACAACAGAACAACTTGTACACATTGGAATTCGACAGGTACTTAACCTCCCAATGGTTTTGGCGAAGCGAAGGAGATCAGCTAATTCGATTTTATTTAGATCTGATTCGTAGGAATAGGAAGTATATGCCAAGTGTAGGCAGTCAAGTTCTGGCAGTCACAGATGAAGTGAGACGTCGTTTCATCATCTTCCAGACAGCCCTCGCGTATGCCCGAGCTTCTAAATCTGATCGTTTTTAAATGCTCGTTGAGAGGACTGAAAGCAGTGACAAGGCCAATGAGGGCTTTCAAGTCACATTTTCTTACTCTTTTTGGGACCGTCAACTAACAGTTTCGAATGCCTGCATAATGATAAATCATGCCAATATTCTGTGTGCTGTAGACGTAAGCGCTCAGTAATTTCACTTTTGTGAAAAGATAAGTTTGTTGTTTTCCGGCAAAGTCTGATAACGAGCCTTGCCTAGCCGAGCATAAGCTCTTTAATTTCCCTGGATATTGGGTACGGTGGCTATCTGAACTGCAAATACACTTCTCCTTAGAAGGATATTTGTGGCAGCTGTCAGCGCAAAGATTTCAGCCTGTAAGAAAGTGATTTGTATACCTAAGGACTCAGACTTCGGCACCGCAAAGACCGTTCATGAGTGAACCATCCGTGTACACGACTGTATCGCTCATCCTAAAACCGATCCACCGATCCTTTCCTCGCCTTCAGGAAGGAGCACACGGAAACGTTAAAAAGTTGTATTGGGCCCTTTTAGTCGAGTGCTCCTGCCTTGTGCCCAAATAAATCATCCGGAAGTCCGCTGACCCTCGCAAGGTAGGTAAGCAAAACAAAACTTCCATAGCAGCGGTTGGAGTTCTTCTTATTGCACCCGTAATGCAAAGTGTTGAAGAGTATTAGCGCTTGGCCACCAAACAACAGCGCCATACGTAAGTTGTTAGGTCTAACAATACACGTGGATATCCAGTGGACAAGCCTGGGGTTAAGACCCCAGTTCGACTGAACATCCTGCGGCATTTCCAGAGAATGTTTGTAGCCTTAGAGGTTCTAGCCTCTATATATTGCGCAAAAGAAAGTTTTTTGGTCTAGGCTATTACTTAAATATTTCACTTTCCTCGCACACAGGACCAAATATCCGTCGAAGGGTTTTTTTTCAAAGGATCCCAGTATTAACTCTCCTTTCCTGCTTATCGTCTAGCACTCGGCGCCGTATAGCAGAACTGGCAGGATAAGGGTTCTGTAGAGCATGCACTTTGTCCTTCGATTCAGCAGTTTTGAAACCATTTGTTTTGCCAAACCGAAGTAGCAGCGGTTTCCTAGGGTAATTCTTCAACGGATCTCCACTTGGATATCATTTGTGGAGTTGATGTTTACCCCGAGGTAGATGAACTCCTTAACTACCTCGAAGTTGCTGCTATCAACAGTGACATTTTGTCCCAGTCGGTGGACAGAAGATTGTTTGTTTGTTGATAACATATATTTAGTCTTGTCCTCATTCACTTCAAGGCCAACTAGTTTCGCCTGTTCTTCAATAGCCGTGAAAGCCTATTATAGCACGCCAAGCTGGGATAAGCTGATGATGTATATATCGTCCGCATACTCCAGCAGTTGGACTGATCTGTTGAAGATAGTGTGATTTCTTCAATCAGGATTTGCCTTAGTAAAAGCCCTGCAGGTAGACCATCAGAGCCGGCGGCCTTGTTGTTCTTTAGCTTTTTATAGCTAAACCAACTGAGTATACTGGGCGGAGGGACTGGTTCTTCATTGACTGGACGTGGGTTCCCTTCTTGCCCCATCACTCTTTCTACATGGCTGGTATCCTAGGTTGGTTTCGGCTACCTCCTTGATGATGTCGCTATACTTAGACCACTGGCTGTTGGCGTTTGTGGTAGGTAAATGCACGGTGGGGAGTTTCTCACTCAGGCGCTCTTTGTAGGCTCTGGCGACTCCAGATGTGCTAAGGCAAGTGGAAAGTTTACTGGATGTTCAATTTTGGAGGTAAGATCTTCCAATTTTTTGTTCGATCCTGGTAGGAGGAGAGAATCTTATTTAAAATTTCCATTCTACTTTTGTATGAGGCTTTGAATGTGATTTTGTGATATACAATATCTATTCTTATATTAATAATGGTTTCTTTGTCAGGCATTTTCCTCTTAAAACAGTTTTTTTTTAGCCCTTAGGCTTTTCGAATAACTTTGATGGTCATCCTGTCTGTACTTGACTGCCGTTCAAGAGAGCTCTTTTTAGGTTTTTGTTTTTAATTCGTCTCCCAATGTTGCAAATAATTTTTAAAAACATTTAATCAAAACAAAAATGCAAGTTAAAATTGTAATCAGTTCCTGTTGCAGATGACCAAATGTGATAGTTTTCTTTTGATTCAGTCAAATTCACGTGTACACCTACCTACTCCATATATATGTATACTTCACTTGATTGGTTCTCAAATAAATTAATTTGAAACCAAAAATAAAGAAAGATAAACAACACAAAATTGAATAAATAAATCGAGTTCTTGCATTGATTGAACACCAATCAGTCAATCACAACATTGTCGAATGTAATCCCAAGCTCAGCCCAGCCTCTGTAGTTTGCATATATGTATGTAGGTAGGACTACTTGTTCAACTAAAATCCCCTCCAATAAAAAACATAAAAGGGACTTTTCGCGAAAACAAAAAAAAATGCAAATAAATACTCGACGCAAGATAGCCCACAATAGGAATGCTGGTGTTAAGTTAATTGTATTAAAAGCAATCACATCAATTCGATTGAATTGCAAATGGATTACGAATTTGAACAAAATGATTGCGTTCGACGAATGTTTGTATTCGAATAAAGTTACAACCTCCTGTTGATTGTTGTTTACTCAATAACTTATTTAAGGCTTTCTTAAAGCATTCGATAGTTCCATGGATTGTGCGCGAAAAATGTGATATAGATACTATATATTTGTTTGTAAAGAAAAGTAGTTTCGGTGCATATCGGTTATTGTTTTTGGGAAATGTTGCCAAGAACAGGCTTGTTTTCGTGAGAATAATGCAAAGTAAAATTCTCTTAACAAATCGATAACCAGTCATTCTGAATTCTCTCTAATTTCATGTAAAGGGTGATTTTTTATTACACTCAAATTTGCATCAACTATTCGAAATTTTTATTGTAATCGATTAATAGGCCTTTGCCATTTACGTTTTAAAGACAACTTCGTGTAAATGTTTCGCTCCGTTGCTCCGTTTCCAATGGTCCAATTTTGCGTCACTTTTTCGAGCATTTCGACCTGTATTCCACGAATTACGCGTGTTACGTTATCCTGTAAGGCTTCAATCGTGTTGGGTTTGTCCACATAGACTAACGACTTTGCACAACCCCAAAAGAAATAATCAAGAGGCGTTAAATCGCATGATCTTGGCGGCCAACTCACAGTGCAATTTCGAGAGATAAGCTGTTCACCAAATTCATCCTTCAACATTTCCATTGTTTCACGAGCTGTGTGGCATGTGGCACCGTCTTGATGAAACCACATATCAACCAAGTTCAACTCAACCAACTGGGGCAAAAAAAAAGTCGCGTACCATGAAGAAAAATGGACTGATGATGCCACCAGCCAATAAACCACACTAAACTGTCCTTTTTTCGGGATGCATCGGTAATTCTTGTATGGCATGCGGCTGTTCATTACTCCAGATGCGACAGTTTTGCTTATATAGTTAAGAAAAACCTAAGCAGTGGCGAAGATAAAGGAGGGGTCAATGAAATCAATTTTAGTTTATCAGTTACGCAATCTTAGCGTCAACATTTTCTAATCATGAAAATATATTATTTCCGTGCTCCGTCCAGCTGATAAATTCTTAAACTTGGTAGAATCTAATCAGCTGTTTTCGTTGAGATAAAAACGTGGAAGAGATATAATTTCATTCGTAAAGGCAATATCAAGCTAACGTTAGCTTAGGTTAGCTTAGGTTAGTTGGAATTGACAATAGAAGAATAGCCTTTTTCCTGCCACATTCAGGTTCTCGAAGACCCATTGAGATACCATTCAATGAGCGATACAAGGTCGTTTTGGCCTTCTTTGTGGTTCATTCCCTCCGCTCGAGGCTACTCAAATCTACCAAGCCATTTTAATATCTCCAGAAACCTGCAACGATTAGAGAGTGAGGCATATTAATGTCTTGGAAGAAGAAACTTGAATAGGGTATAAGTGTAAGGGTGTCGTCTTGTTTTCTATTGTTGGCTTTCATTCTGATCTTGTATTCCACTCGTTCTTTGAGGTTGCCGAGTGGTGATAAATACATTTTTTTTTATTCATGTTCTCCTTTCAATTTGAAACCAAATTAACTGCGGCATTGAATCGAAAATAAATTTTATCCGGTGGTGGCGTCAGCGGGTTTGTTTTTGGTTGTTTACGATTTTACTATCCGCCAACCATTTTCATTTAAAAAGCATTTGCAAAGTGTACACAAATTTACACAATTGATCACATTACAAAATTGATCACAGAAACAATTTTTTAAATGAATTACATTTGATGGAGTAAATATTTTTAGAAAAATACATTTTAAATAAAATGCTGAAAAAAAAGTTTTTTTTTTTTGAATTTTCAGCTAAGGCATCTAACGTTCTGCTGAACTTATAAAGTCGCATGGGGTTTTTTAATTTGTTTGCCTTATTAAATTAGTTCTACAAAATGTATTAAGCAGTTTTTGTAGCCTTGTTACTCAAAATCCAAAATTTTCACTTAAAATGACTCGAACTTGGGTTAAGGGTAAATGTAGACTCATCCGTCACACAATTTTAATTTCTTTTGGAAATGCAGGAGTTTCGTCCTATTAGACTTTAAGTGTTGCTAATTACTTATACCCTATTCACACCTCACTGAAACAGTGGAAATAGGACACACACATTTGACCGAGAGGGAACACATGTAAATTGTGCATGCGTCGCAGTACTGCAGGTTGACTCTATTGCAAACCTCTACTGCAAACCGACAATGCCACCACAACACAAAAACAAAATAATATAAATTTTAACGCTTTGGCACCACTGAATTCTGAAGTTAATTTCAAATCTCTTTACATTTTATAACAACAACGATATCGGCTGAAGGCCAAAGAATGACGATTAGGTAAATGTATGACGGAATCCACTGCATTGAAGTTAAACAAAAGTGCTGCTCGTATGTCTTGCTTGCATTACTGCGCGCTTCACTGTATCCAGAACTTCTGCACATGTGTTTTGGGCATAAAGCATTCACGCCGAACGTTTTGTTTGACGTTTCAGTCAGCCATGGAAAAATAAAAGCGATTAAACAATTATTGCGTTCAAGTGCAAGTGCACTGCAAAGTCCACTATAAGCTTAAGAATGCCTATATCCTTATAAAATTCGCATGATCATCTTTCAATAAATCCGAAAATCTGACTCTTAGGTGACTTGCAGTTAACTTAATAGTTGAAAATCCGTTAGCCGCTTGTCAACTGCTTTGTAGAACTTGTAGAATGTGTTGCAAGGTCAGTTTGCTTCGAAAACTTCACCATTGAAACCAGATTCTGAGGAGGTTTCGTGGAAAATGGCAAACCTCCTGATTTTGATGGAGGTATCCTGGTATAAGCCAGAGCGGTACGTCTAAAATCATATTGTGATTTCATTAATTTCAAACAATATTAATTGCTTTGCAAAAGGTTTGTAGAAGCGCCATCTCCGTATTGATGGTGAATTCAACTTTAATGATGATGGACGACAAGATAAAGATAGATTTACGTAGCTGTTATCCCAAGTAACAATTTAGTTTCGATAAGGGACAATAAATCAATTTTTCCATAACAACTGTAAGAGATTCTATGGAAACCGATTTGGCGCACTCTAGCGGAGTCATTTACTTTTCCTAAGACCTTGGTTCACAGGCTCTATAAAATTAATAGTTTCTTCTTGCAAAATTGTTGCTTCAATAAGATTATTCATGACCTTTTTGACTGCTAATCTTGTTCCGTTGCACAATCGAGGGTGATTTATATTCCAAAGAAGAAGATTGGGTGCACCAACTTTCAGTTGTGAATGGGTCATTTTGTAATTGAACTCTCAAATCGAATGACCTTAAATATGCTATTCATTCGTCTGCTGGAGTTGAACATGGAATCACTGGCAATGTTAGACGGGAATCAACAGCCACTAATATCAAAGCGCCACCAAATATTTATTGATTATACGTAAATCTTTCATGTGCCTTTATGTGCCACTGTACATTCATCCCACACTATTAATTCCAGAATTTTTAGAAATATTTCACATTGGATTTTCATTTGCATATCAAATGGTAATTTAAGTGTGGAGTGCGCTGTACCTTCTTTGATCTTGTAGCAAGGAGATCGAAAACGTTTTTTCGGTATCACCTGGATCGTCTAAAAAAAGGATTCCTCCGCTTTCGTTTTTTACAGCTTGCATTTGTTTGTTCTCGATTCAAAAAGTCAATGTAGGAGAATACCGATTTCCGAGGTTATGTCTCAATCGCTAACAACAATGCAACAATTGGTTGTAAAACAATCGATTTTTATCCATTTGTTTTTCCCACTTGTTTTTCAATTTAGAACACTTATTTTGCATAACAAACTTACCAAAATATGAAAAGAAAAATGAGACTTGACATTACAAACCCGGCAACAAAGCAATATGCTTCATGATTCAAAGAATAGCGAAGCATGGATTATAGAACTACTGTGTGACGAATCATATAGTCATTCTCCTTTTTTTCATATTTCACAGTGCTTTGAATGTATTTGTAATACACCGCGCTAAACCATAAAAATGTACTGAAAATCATGCGTTTTTCACGCACATACATTTTCCAATATCAACCAAACCTCACAAAAACCATATATTTTTTTAAAGAAACGTTTCCTGAAAATATATCCTGAAAAGTAGTTAACATCTGTAAAAAAGTCTTATACAATACAATAGAAACATACTTACTTACTTAACGGGCTCCCGACCCGTGAAGAGTCCCTGCCTGAGATACGGCTGCCTTCCACCCTCTGCGATCCCGAGCACGCTGCTTCCAGTTGTCCAGACCAAGCGCTCTGGCATCCACGATGGCTTGGTCTTTAAAACGGAGGTTCGGTCTTCCTTGTCGTCTCGAATCTGGGGGCTGGGTTTCGAAGATCCTCTTAGCTGGAGCGTTGTTGTCCATTCGCTCGATGTGGCAGAGCCAATGTAGTCGACGAGTTTTGGCTTTTCGGACTACATCCACATCTTTTTACAGCTCATAGAGTTCGTGGTTGTATCTTCTCCTCCATACGCCCTCCTCGCACACAAGACCAAATATCCGTCGAAGGATTTTTCTTTCAAAGGATCTCAGTATTAACTCTCCTTCCCTGCTTATCGTCCAGCACTCGGCGCCGTATAGCAGAACTGGCAGGATAAGCGTTCTGTAGAGTATGCACTTTGTCCTTCGAGTTAGGAGTTTTAACCCCTTTTGCCAAACCGAAGTAGCAGCGGTTTCCTAGGGTAATTCTTCGACGGATCTCCACTAAGATGTCATTTGTGGAGGCAATAGAAACACAATTGTTTCTATTGTGTTTCCGACCATAGAAACAATAGATTATCAAATTTAATAAATTGGACTCATAGAACGTAAATTCTAAGTTGCGTATGGCTTGTGGATATTGATTGTGTTGACTCTTTAAAGGCTTCATTCATCGACAGTTCGTTAATAGCGCAAAGAAATATAAGCACAGTACAGTGCCACAGTGTACCTAAAGCAAATGTTTGCTTCCGTTGGAATGGATGCGCTTGCTAAATAAAAATAAGTGGTGAAAAAGATTACTTCCCTCTAATTCCTGCTAGCCTTTTTTAAAATATATTTGCTGCTCAAAGAACCACGGCTAAGAGGTCCTCAAATTATTTTCCAAAGTATTGAACATTAAGTGGCAACACCCTTTATAAAAATTAATATGTTTCTCGACTCGACTTAGCAAACCCATGAATGGTTTACAACTGATTTGAGGTATATGTACAGTATTGTGCAAAACCTAAGCAACTTTTTCTACTCTCATGTAAAAAGTCGTCTCCCACTTTTAAAAATACTTCCCGGTAAACTGTTAATATATTTATTTACATATTTGCATGTGTCTTCAAAATCACCCAAACAAAGTTTTTAATTTTCATTTATTAACAGTAAATAAAAAAAAATAAATCAAAATCCACTCAATCGACTCAATTAAATTAGAAATAATAGCTGCTGGTATGTTTTCCCACTGTATTTTCAATAAATTTATCAATTCCATTTGGTTTTTGCACCGTATTGTTCCAACGCGACGTTTAAGAATCCCGAATAAATTTTCAATCGGATTCAAATCCGGCGACTGTGCAGGCCAATCAAGAACTTCAATCCGATGGTATGTTAGCCACTCCTTGACCATTTTTGAAATATGCTTCGGGTCGTTGTCATGTTGGAATACCCAAGAAAGTGGAATATTCCATTCGGCATACGGCAGCATCACATTTTCCAAAATATCTTTGTAAACAAAACGATCCATTATGCCCCCTATTTCATGAAAAGGACTAACACCATAACCAGAAAAGCATGTCCATATCATAACACTTCCACCCCCTTGCTTCAGTGTACTTTTACAGAAGCGTGGATTAAGTCTTTGCTTGGGCGTACGCCTAACGTATTGTATGCCATCAGCGTTCCACAGGTTAAATTTACATTCATCACTGAATAACACACTTTTCCACTTGCCGACTGACCAATTAATATATATTTTTTAGCAAAATTCAACCTTTAAAGTGTTTTAAAGAAAAGATTATTTCAATTCAAAAAACAAATTTATTAATAAACATTTTCTGTACATGCTTCTTCGTAAGCATAGGTTTCTTCAACACTGAATAACTTTTAAGATCAGCTTTAAGAGCCTGTCTACGAACCGTACTGGAGTCAACGTTCAAATTCAAAGTCGACAATATTTCCCGAGAGGAAATAAAGGGATTTGATTTTATTAATCTCGTTATTTTCCTATCCTCCCGAAAAGTTGTTTTACGCGGCCTTCCTCCCACAATATTATTTTCTAAGCTACCGGTAGCTTTATATTTTTTAATTAAACGTGAAACTATAGATTTATTAATTCCGAATATTTTTGCAATTTTTGACTGTGTTTATATAGGTTAATTATTTTTAATTTGAAGGTTTTATCATATTTAGCGCGCTCCATATTGAAAATGACTGTGAATGACTACCCGATCGCAATCTCTACCCACAATTGAGCAAAATTAACTTTGCACATTGCGTCATGGAAAAACCTACTTTAAAAATGCCGTTAAATTTGTGGTAATAACAAGAACTGTTTTAGCAAACTCGAAGTTGCTGTTTCTTGAACTGATTTTGATTTATTTGGGTGATTTTGAGGACACATGCAAATATGTAAATAAATATATTAACAGTTTACCGGGAAGTATTTTTAAAAGTGGGAGACAACTTTTTACATGAGAGTAGGAAAAGTTGCTTAGGTTTTGCACAATACTCTATGTGCCTACAGTATAGTTCCGATAATCGTAGGGACCATGTCATGTGTACGAGATTCTCTTAATCCTTGCTCTAAGTTCGTTCGTTGGGATTCAAACATAAACAAATTTAAAAACGACGATTCAGCAGAGAATTTAAGAGAGGCAATTATACGGTTTTTACTATTAAAGAAATTCCCTTTTTAACTACAGTGGTGGAAATCTAATTAGAAACATAGACAAAAAAACATAGATTTGTCATTTAGGCTTTGTTTACCAAAGTTACACACAATATAACAAAATATGTAACGCTCATTTTCAGGAGCTTTGCGCATATGTTATCCCAAAGGTCTTTTCTTGACAAGTGCACTGGAGTGTTTAGATCGGGATAAGAAATTTTGTGGAAATTTAATTAGAAACAGCATACTTTCTCCATATTACGGTAAAATTCCAAAACATAATTCCCTTAAATATAGCAAGGTAAAGGGTGATCCATTTCGAGGTTCCCTACTTTTTTAAAGAAAAAAACACAGAAAATTCAAATTTAATGGAGAATGTTTATTATCATTTGAAAGAAAATTCTTTGGCATTTATTTTTTGAAGATTATGTCTATCAAATGTTGGCCGTTGGTACGCCGCAGATGGTCCTTCCGTTAAGTCCAATTTTCGATCACTCGTTCGAGCATTTCGACTGGTAACTGGCGAATGACACGCGTGATGTTTTCCTCCAAGGCCTGAATCGAAGCGGGTTTGTCGGCATAAGCTTTTGACTTTACATATCCCCACAGAAAAAAGTCTAACGGTGTGATATCACACGATCTTGGTGGCCAATCGACCGGCCCAAAACGTGAAATTATGTGCTCACCGAAATGTTCTCTCAATAAGTCCACTGATTGATGCGATTGTGGGAAGTGGCGCCGTCTTGCTGAAACCAAATGTCGCCGAGATCACGGGCTTCAATTTCAGGCATCAAATAGTCGGTTATCATGCACGATAACGGTCGCCATTGACGGTTACGTTCGCACCGGCATAATTTTTAAAGAAATATGGACCGATGATTCCACCGGCCCACAAACCACACCAAACCGTTGTTTTTTCTGGATGAAGTGGCAGTTCTTCAATCTCTTCAGGTTGCTCTTCGTCCCAAATGTGGCAATTTTGTTTGTTTACATACCCATTGAGCCAGAAATGGGCCTCATCGCTAAACAAAATTTGCCTCGAAAACGTCGCATCTTCTTGGAACTTTTCAAGAGCCCATAGAGCGAAGCGATGTCGCTTGTGAAGGTCGAGCGGCTTCAGTTGTTGCACAAGCTGTATTTTGTACGCTTTCAATTTAAGATCTTGACGTAAAATGCGCCAAGTCATTCCATACGTCAGTCCGAGTTGCTGCGAACGGCGCCGAATCGACTCTCTACGGTCTTCGTGTACGCTCTCAGCTACGGCCGCTATATTTTCGGACGTGGTCTATTCGGTCGAATATTATCCAATAATGAATGCTGGGTCTCAAAATGGGTGATGGTGTTGCGAATAGTACGCTCAGTACGCCGATTATGTTGACCATAAGTTGAGCGAAGTGCACGAAACACATTCCTCACAGAACGTGAATTTTCATAATAAAGTTGAACAATTTGTAAACTTTGTTCACGCGTAAGTCTTTCCATTATGAAATGCCAAACAATACTAAACAAAAATAACATGACAGCATGACCCGACTTACACGTGATCTGTCAATAAAGGCTATTGAAAAAGTATCTCCACTTGGATCACCCGTTACTATTATTATTTAGTTAAATAAAATGGGAAAAAACAAGAGCTGCACACCAGAATTGAGAAAGCAGATCATCAGAAAATACTGCATAGCAGGTGCATCTATGGATTCTATCGCCAAGGAACTGCAATGCTCCAAAAAATGATCTACGGTGCAATAAAGGTTTACAATGAAAGTGGCAGTATAGAAAACCAAAACGGGCCAGGAAAACAGCCGCTAAAGAAGATAGGCTGATATGTTGTTTGAATAAAGCAGATCCTTTCCTAAGTAATGACATTCTGTCAAATGTATCGGGGCAATTAAATAAAAAAATTTCATCCTGGACCATCAGGAACCGATTCCTAGCAGCAGGGTGCATGGCTCGCAAAGAACCACACGTTTGAAAAAAATTTAAAACGTCGGATGGAATTTGCCAAGCAGCATGTGCTTTAACCGCTCTTTTATTGGAATCAACTGCTCTGGAGCGATGAATCCAAATTCAATATGTTTGGATCTTATGGAAAAAAAAATATATAAGGAATGCAGAGATCAACCCAAAGTACACAATCAAAACAATTAAGCATGGTGGTGGAAATGTAATGGTTTGCGGAGCATATTCCCTGCGCGGTGTTGGTGCCATTGTGCGAGTTGATGGCCGTATGGACCAGCATATGTATAAAGACATTCTGGCAAATGTAATGCTTTTGACCATTTGCCAGAGTCATATTTTTCAACAAGATAATAATCCTAAACACGGCTAGTGAGGAGGAAAAAATAGATGTTTTGAGCACACAAGCCCAAAGTCTAGACCTCAATCCCATTGAGAACTTATGGGCTTTTGTGGAAAGAAGTTTGGGATAGAAAACAGCAAAAAATGCCAACGAATTGGTAAATAACATTGAACACGCGATGTCAAAAGTTGGTTATAGGGGTTATCCCACAAAATATTAATAAACAAATAAGTAGTAAACAAATCTAAAAAAAAAAAAAACTGTTTCTAATTAGTTTTCCACATCTGTAGATAATAGCCACGATTTACTCAGGAGAATATAACGCGAATAAGCGATGCTTACGAATTATAGAGATTATACCATAGTTACCAACCTTGTTGAACGCAGATTAAGGGGGTCCTTCCGTACGCGATTATTTTAATTGCGTGCTTGCCCTGTCACAATAAAACTGCATCAAATCAAACGAATACCTCTCAATAAAGCAAATTTTATAACTTTCTGCGCCAAGACACTAACCGGTACGTACCACATATACGATTGGGTATAAAAAATAATCATAAAGGCTCGGCCAATTAAAATAACAATCAATATATGTAGAAAAGCACGGCAAATATGTATTCCAAGAGAGGTATCATTATACTGGTCAAAGAATAGGCACTATCAATAAGATGACCACGCAATCATGCATTAAACGTGAGCACGTTCTGAATCTGAAATGGTTCCGCACCTTTGGCGTTAATTAAACGTATGCCGCATTTTATCGGTTGAACGTGTTCCTTTTGTTTGCGCTGCCTAGTGCCTACCCATACAACAGGAGTACCCGGTTGCATGAAAGGCCTTTCTCTCTTCAACGGCAATTTCCTTTTTGAAATTGAACTGTGAAACACAATTTATGTCTGAATATCGCCGATCTCCAGCATCTGTCTGCTGTCGCCTATGCGCGAAAAAAACACAGCACAGTCAATTCGCTGAACAATCGCGCAATGTATAGTAGAGAGTGTGGGTACAGGAAAAATTTGTATCCAAGGATGCTGCTTTCACTACATGTAGAGAAGCATATGGATTGTTGATGATATTTGTCTAAAAAAAATGTTTTTTTTTTATTTTTTTTTACTTTTGAATCACCTGACGGGTTTGAATTTTTTGTTTTTTTTTTGTATGAACTGAATATACAGAGGTGGTATATTCAGTTTTCATATTTTCACAGCTATGCAAATTTCCTGAATGAAAATCACTTTTAACTGACATCCTTTTCACAACAAGGAAACATTATACATACAGGGATTTTTATATTTATTTATATAAAGGTGTATTGTTTTTATTACCATTTTGTGGTAGACAGGGGTGTCAGGTGGAGGTGTTGTGCTTTAACGAAAGAATGCGAATGCAGGTATTTTCGGATGACTGAAACTTACTGTGGGGCCTAGAAATGGGAAAAGTGGAACCAGAATTGTTGTTGTTCTGTCATTCTAAAAGGTGTTTTTTTTTAGAGGTTAGTTTTTCGAATATAGATAAAAGTGACATTTTGTGGTCAAATCTGGCAACTCTAATGTCATTTATGTTCAGTTTGGTCTGCCATTTCATCATGAACAGGTTGACAAATGATCAACGCTTGCAAATCGTGCAAATTTATTTCCAAAATAATGGTTCGTTTCATCGCAAAATTTTGTTCAGTGATGAAGCTCATTTTGGGTTGAGTGGCTACGTCAACAAGCAAAATTTCCGAGTGAAGAGAATCCACATGAGACACCCCTGAAACGCCATTACATTCATAAAAACTGACTGTTTGGTGTGCTCTATGGGCTGGTGGAGTCATTGGGCCATACTTCTTCCGAAATTATGCTGGAGAGTCAGTTACCGTTAATGGAGACCGGTATAGAGCCATGATAACCGACTATTTTGTTCCTGAATTGGATGGCATGAATGTGGATGAGATGTGGTTCCAACAAGATGGCGCTACATGCCACACGGCGCACGTCACAAGGAAACATTCGATGAGCGGATAATTTCACCTGTCAATTGGCCACGAAGATCGTGTGATTTGACACTATTGGATTATTTTCTTTGGGGATGTATGAAGTCGCTCGCCTATGCCAACAAGACCAGAAACGTTAGGGGACTTGGAAGCCA
Organism: Ferdinandea cuprea; assembly: GCA_963576555.1. Taxonomy (NCBI): domain Eukaryota; kingdom Metazoa; phylum Arthropoda; class Insecta; order Diptera; family Syrphidae; genus Ferdinandea; species Ferdinandea cuprea. The sequence continues at coordinate 24,618,769 of OY754960.1, forward strand.
ACATTCAAATGCTTGAAAAAGTGGTTGAAAACTGGACCTCTATACTTGTCTTTATTCGAACCAGCGGCGGCGGCCACATGCCCAAAGTCATGTTTAAACATTAATGGCATAAAATTATCCTTCCAATAAAGCTAAACTGATGGACATTAAAACGTGTTTTATTTCAATTCGAAGTTCTATACCTTTAAAAAAAACATTCTATATAAATAGGTACCAATACACTGAAGTGCTGATTATAAGGGGTAGGGGGGGATAGTTGGACCACTTTTTACATTGATATAACTACGACACTATGAAACTGGTATCGAAAGACATAATGAACTTCTGGCTTCTAAATTAAATTTGATAAAATTGAAAATAAGCAACCGCAGATGATTAATGTTGCCTTAAATGAACCAAGTCCAACAGGTCCAACTAACCCCTACAGGCGGGCAAGTTAGACCAGTTTGTGGGTTTAGTTGGAAAAAGCCCTGAAAAGTTAAAAAAAAGAAGTTCCATAAAGGACAACAAACTAGAAATTTTAACAACAAATTTATTTAAAACGGTCAAACCAACTTAAAAAAAACATAACAAAAAATAGATACTTCATTCAGCATACAACTTCCTGGGTCCAGCTTTTGGAAACGGTAACACAACTACTGGCGAAATTGTATCAGCTCCTCGAGAGGTAGACGGGACAGAGTCTCATCAGATCTCCTAACAGCAGATCTCCTTTCAGTGGTTTAAGCTGAATATGGTTAAAATACAAATTATTATTTTAAGCACTAGCTTTTCTGACAAACTTACCTGGTTCCGGACGATCAGTCACATACGATGGATCGAATTCCCTTGGAGTAAAAATCTTCCTTCTAAATGGAAATATGCCAGCCTTTTTGAATCCATTTATTATATTCATTAGAGATGCAGCTAAAGCCAGAGATTCAGCTACAATTCGCACAATTCCAGGAATGTCATATATGTCATATATCTTGCGCCCCCAATAAATATTTTTTAAATGGTCCAACCACGGAAACGTCTAAATGGTCCAAACACGGAAACGTCTAAAGGTTGAAGGCGGAAATGAGAGCATGATTATCCTGTTGCTTTTGGCAATTTCCAGCGTTTCAATCGAGAGGTGAGAGGACTGATTGTCCATAATGAGTAATACGGAGTTTTCTTGTGCCTAGCTACCTTATCGACAGTTGATGGTTCCTTTTTAGAAACCCCGTAAGCCAATCCTTACCAGCCATCTTGTTCTCATTTCGTATGTTAGGAAATCGTACCTCAAATTTTATCGCGCAGGTGTAAATTTTTTGGAGTTAAGCCGTAAAATATTGATTCTGCTTTAAGCAAATACTCTTTGAGCAAAGCCTCTTTTTCTTCATCAAAAACTTGCATCGGCCCAACAGAACCTAGACGAGGATTTTCTTGCGATTTGTTTTTAAAAAGATATGCACGTAGTGTTGGTCTTGGTATTCCAAACTCTAACGCGGTTTCCCTCAAATTTTGTCGGGAAATTTTTCTCCCGAAAGAACAGCTGCCATAGATGTATTCATCTGCGCTCTACCAGCTGTGGCTCTCTCCGTTACACGTTTGTTGGGGTTTCTCTTCTGAGCAAATGATGCAACTGAAACCGGTATAGCCCTTGCTGGTAAAAGAGCGCGCTCCGGTCTCTGCCGCCAATAAAGGTATTCATTAGTTTTTTGAAGGTTTTCAGGGCGAATGATGTTAGACCTGCCTTGGTAATAAAGATAACCTACATTTTACGCCAGGCCTCTCAAGACTTCTTATGAATAAGTTTTTTGAGAATCGGTAAAATTATGGCCTTAGATTTCTGTAGCCTAATTAAAAATATCTCGTCAAATTCAGGGGATTTGAAGGGACAGAAGCTATCTATACTAGGAACGTTAGAAAGGCAAAACAATATTAACGTATCTAGTTCGGGTTTAGAGAGAAATTGTGTTAAGAATCATTTACTCTACAAAAGACATCTGAATGGAGATCAGACGAAGAATTACACTAGGAAACCGTTGCTACCTACTTCGGTTTGGCAAAACAAATGAAAAAGATAAAATCAGAGAAAGAGGACAACATTTTTAAAAAATAAAATTCGGAAATAAAAATTCCTTAACGAATTCTCTATTGAAATAAATTGGAGTTCATAGTTATGCCAAGAGGTGGTGTTGTGGTAATCCACAGAGCTAAAACTCATTGACTGCACTGGCTGGACCACAAGAGGATCTTCGAATACCATCGCAAGATTCGAGGCAACATGGAAGATCTGACCTTTGCACTAGGATCGAGGATTGATAGGATAGATATTGATTAGTTATATAGTTCACTAATGGAAATTAACGTAGGCATGTTGAGATTTGCGCAAGGGGAACCTTACACTGTTGGACCTCATATGAAGGGCATGTTCAAGTGTGTCGAGCACAGTTGAGGAAATAAAAATGTTTCCCCGGTAAAAACGTGATTTTATTGGGGCGCAGGTTGTCCGGCCTGCAGACTTGCCAACGTGATGCAATGTTTCATGCAGCCAGGAAAGAAAGCTTCCATTTTATGCATTTTCCTTGTGAAAGACGGTAAGGAGCGTATTTTGGATCCAAAATTGCTGAACCATCTTGAGAATGTTTTAGGATATATGTAAATCGATCTCTAGGCCTGTATTTTGGCAGACATTATTGTTTTCTTGTATAATCTTAAAGAATCCTATATCTTGTGAACTTCCAACGGGTCATGAGGACCCTCGCATCTCCAACTCACCATCTCTTGAAAGCTGTTTTTATAGCGCTTAGGAATTAATCACTGTTTCCAGTTCATTACTACTTGCGAATTTAGGAAAGGACTTTTCCTGTATTTTAGTCAAGTCTGGTATATGAACGTCCAAAAGTTAATATGCATAGATCACTAATTTTTAGGTTTAATCTCTTGAAATTGAGATACCAGATCCCTTCAATATGTTCCCCAATATTTGTTCCTCAAACGCACCACTGTCGTCTCTAATAATGCGTGTCGCTTCATTTCCAAAAATAACTTTCCCGATTCGAACGGCGAACAGGCAAAAACTTCTCCTTCTCACAAAAGACTTTATTATTATTTTTATTTTTATTTTTATTATACATATTATGTATTATGCATACATGCAAGCGCGTGGCGCACATGACAACATCAACAACTGTTACCTGTGTTATGCATACAAAGGTGGCCAAAAACATGGTTGAGTCCTTTGAACCTTTAACGTTCAGTTGGAATTCCTTATCTGAACACATCGGCCCACACCTTCAATTTGGTTGGGTCATTTTCTTTTCATACCACACACATATGTGTGTACGTGGATCGTAGCATATGGATATGAGTTTCGATTTGGAATTCAGTATTTATTTTTGTCAGCCGTTGCCATTTGACGCCCGCCGGCCACCCCCCAGCCGTGTCACACACATAAAGACACATCTCTGTTGCTGCTACAAAAAAGATTATAGATCCACTCAAAAGATTTACCTATACAAGCACCAAGCATACGACCGAGGAGGTCGACGACGACACAGGGAGACAAATGTATAATGTATATAAATATAGCACCGGTATCTATAAAAGGCTATAATGCCAAATAAAAATGCGCGCATAAAAATCGCTTTGTATCACGAACACATGTTATTAAATATTTATGATGCCTGGTGATGTCCTCCTCGGCCTGTTGTGATGGAACAGACCCTCGTGTGTCATTCGTTTCCTCCTCCTGGTGATGCCACGGCATGGAATGGCATGGCATGCCATTGTTTGGCAAGATGGGGGTTATTGGTTGCCCTTCCTATCGGATCGGATCGGTGGGTGATGCAAAATCCACAATCACTCTGAAGTGGATTATTTTTCAATTTCGCTCGTCCTCCGGTGGGACTTTGATGGGTGTCACACATTCACTACGCCAACAACACCATCGGCATCGCCGAGTATCAGTATCGGTATCGGCGGCGTCGTCGTCGTCGTCGAACGAATGTCTAATTGTGTTTAATATGAAAACTATGGAATAAAAGCACACAAAAATAAGGACGACAGACAGACTAACGGAAACCTGAGATATATGTACGAGTACTTGTGCTTTGTCTGTTGGTGGCAGCGCAAGGTATCTCCTATTTTTATGGCACTGGCATGGTTTGGTACTTTACGTTTATACTACTCTATCCGGTGGCGCGAGCGTATAAAATATGCAACACTCGATATAGAGTTTCGTTTGGGTTTTTATGACGGACCAAGAGCACCTGGATAATAAAATCGAACTTAAGAGGCCACCGACAAGCGAAAGGGGGCGAAAGGTATTAGCTTCTGATGGTCCGTGGGGAGCATTTTATTTTCGGTGAATTCGTTGACTCAATGGAACATGCATCCTTATTGCTGTTATCCATGCAATGCATAGGGTTACTCTTTCGTTTTACAGTAGCTTTTTAGCCTTTTGAGGTTAATATTTATTCAGAATGGATACAAAGGTCGTCGTCATCTCTTTTAATCAGATGAACGATGGGGTCATGCTAGTAAAAAGGGATAACTGCCGGGCTATGTTTTGAAATTCAATGAACGGGGGGTTAAGAGAGGTGGGTACCTATCGGGGTTTGAATACTTTATTTTGGTTGCTTATTCGTTTTGAATTGTGGTGACAAAATATAGACAGACTATAAACAAACACAAAAGTGTCGTAGAAAGAGATGACTATTTATGAAGGTTTGTTAGCAGTGGTCCCTAATCATTTTTGACAGCAGGATGTTTTAACATTTAGGCTAGCCCATGGGTTAAATACGACAGCAGTCTGACAATTAGGCCATATTACACGCACCTCTTTTTATAGCATGAGGGTTATTTTTTTATATAATCAGCTGACCATAAGAGAGTTCCAATACAGCAATAAGGTTTAGCAGAAGAAGATTGGTGTTCTAACGAAGAAAACACTACCCTTACTCCATCTCAAGTTATACTGAATTTTTACAGCAACAGTCAAATAGTTTTTCAATTATTTCCAGACACAGCATTTTTGAAAAGTATGAATTTAGTGGAAACAGAAAAAGAATAGGCGTCAGCACAGAACCTTGAAGATCACCTTTCTAATGAACATCAATTTTTAGTATTCAAAAGAAATTGCCTAAGAACAAAGAAAGTCGAAGACAAAACGAAGCCCTCGAGAACACCAGCATTTAAATGGGGAACAACTTGAAATAAAATGAAAATTTCGGAGACTTTGATGCAACAATCTTTGTTTCAGCAAGAGAAACTATTAATTCCACTTTTTAATGAGATTGATCATCCAATCACCAGTGAACCTTTTGCTGTCAAAGCCATACTAGCGATCATGAGTTTTCGTAAATTTACGGTGTTTCCGTATAGTAAACTAGTGAAGACTAGACTAGACTAGACTAGAGTGAACTAGATAATTCTACCTGAAAAAACAGACTGCCCTGCGAAGAAGAACTGAAAAGCAAACGACAACTTTCTTGGCGTGCATGAATGCTACAGGACATCACAAACAAAAGCCCCTCATGATTGGGAAAGTTAACCTAATCTCCCTCCTTTCAAAAATGTATCCTTGCCAGACAAATTCTTTCATTATTTTAAAAAAAAGAAAAATTTGTATCTATGTATTTCTCAAAATAATATCTTTGTCTCAGTGGTTTTTAATGATTTTTAAATTTTTTTTACTTTTGATATTTTAGTGTATTGAAATAAAAACTAATATGTTTTTTGGTTTAAACTGTTGAATTAATATAAAAAAAAAACAAACAAAATAATAAATTGTATTTCTGTTTGTTGTATGTTTGGTAAACATTTAAAAAAACTCTCGCAATTTCGATATATTTCGATTTTATTAGTCACTATACCGAGCTTCTACTGTATATAAGACGATTTAACAACGTCTTTCCGTCTGGCCGTATACATTTTTGAGGTCTTTAAATTTAAGCAAGAAAGCTGAAATTTCGAACAAATGACCCCTAGGGTTCCGAAATATGTAGGCACTGAACTCCGTCATGCCTACTTTTTGTGGGCGCTTTTTAACGTAGTAAAAAAACATGTTTAACTAGATATCTACTTGATATTTTATTTTTTTAGTATATCACTCATACAACATTTTTGACCACGCACACCTTTTGGGATGTGGTTTTTTAAAAATCATTTCTTAGAATGAAATAAGATTGCGTCTTTGGTTCATGTAGGGAAATGGAAAGGGTATTTAGGAGCGATTAGACAGCCATTTTTGCAGCCATTTGTGACGTCAGGAAAAAATGGCGCACTAGAGCGACATTGAAGCTACGATTCGTCATCGGTTATTGGCGAAAAAATGGCGATCACACCAAATGACGGACGCTACTAGTCATTTAAAATTTTCCGTTGAGGTGCCATTAAATGACGAGCGAAAAAATGGCGATCACATGGTAATGACATGTCTTATAAAAATGACAAATGTCACCTTTAATGACCAATGACGATTATATAGCTATTGTCATTTAGTATGACGTTTTTACTTAAATGAAAAAAAAATATTATATAAAAAATGTCCAAAGAATTTTTGCGATGATTTTGGAAATTGCGGATACGGCGTATGTAGCAGCGTGTGTTCTGGAAAGCAGTGAAGAGGATCTTGATTACGAGCCAGAGATGTGATCCGCAATTAAGCTGATTGTTTCGTACCTTTGTAGTTATAGAACTTATAGAACCAAATGCGCTATGTGCGGACTGCGGACTGTAGCCTTTCCTTATTATATTTTTATTTTTATCTGAAGAATCAATTTAGCAGATCTTGATTTACTGAAAGATTTACTCCTTTTGCACTAACACTAGTCGAAGTGGCAGAAATCATAGCTCTAATGGCGTAAAACGAAAACGATCGAACGACATCGTTTTGACATTTTTCGCTTTATCATATCTAAAGAAATGGAGATGCCAATTTTTTCTTTAAACATGATCTATGCCCGCGTTCTATAACTCGGTCGAGTAATTCCCGCATAGAAAAAATTCAAGGCGCAGGAGAAGGTCCGACGTAACTTTACCGTGACTCTGAAACCTTATCAATGTTTTAAATATGTAACTCGTTCAGTTATCGGCATCTACATTTTTGGAATTGTATATCTGAAACGTGGGAGATTGCTGAAATATTATTCTATTGATATTGCACTCTGCCATTGCCGATGACTGCCGGTTTGATAAAACAAAATACAACTGTCAAAGTTCCAAGTTTCCAAGTTCAAAGATGCTATGGATCGGACCTTAAGATTGGTCCAGTTAAAAACAAGGGGACATCAATGTTTTTTTCTTGGTTTTCTTCTTTGGTTGCGCCAATGGATGTGGTATTCTTCTAATGATGCGGTAACCGGTGCCAACAACACGCACGATTCGCAACACCCGAATATTCGGTACCAGAAGTGCGCCTACGTACTAATCCTCACCAGAGGATTTATTCTCCACTGCGAAAACGCCGACAATGAAATTTGGAGTGTTCCGTATCTTCCTCTTCGTTTGAGCTTTCTGGTAACTAAGCATTTGCGATAGCCGCCGTGACCAGATAGGAACTGCGTAAAGTGGTAGTTGTTATTCCCATGTGCTCGGGATCTACTTATAGGTCCCTATGCCTTTTGTACTAGTATCCCACCTGGCTTGCCATAGAGCTCCTGAAGCCGCTCGCTCTTCTTGTCGCCCGGAGAATGTCGATCGGAATTATTCCTGCTATCACGAAGGCTGCTTCGTCCGAGATTGTTCGGAATCCACAGATAGCTCCTAACGTACTCAGTCTGTATGCCGAAAACAGCTTTATCTTGGTTTCTTTTGTGGCGAGTGCCCCCACCCAAACCGGAGCAGCGTATAAGAGGACTGAGCTGACTACTCTAGATAGAAGAATCCTCCCAGGATATCCAGGTCCACCAATGTTTGATAGTATTCGATAATATTGCCACAGTAACGACGGTGATGTCGTCTGCAAATCTGAATACTGGAACCCCTAGCGGCAGCATAAGACCTAGCACTCTGTCATACACAATGTTCCATAGCAATTCCTGCCTAGCGTCGACGGTTATTGGGGGTATCTTCACCGTTTCGGACCCGATACCATGCTAAACGGAATGTTTAGGTAAAGACGAATATAAAGAGTAGCTACTCATTCCGCACGATTCATGGAAAAGGAAGAATAATTAATTTGTCCAGTCCGCCGTTGGTTAAGGTCATAAGAAAATTAAATGGTTAGATGTACATAATTATACCCTATCCTAAGGGTATATTAAATTTGACACATAGTTTGTAACACCCCTTAATATTCGTCGTAGACCCATAAAAGTATATATATTTATGATCAGGACCAAGTCCTAAGACTATCTAGCAATGTCCGTCCGTCCGTCCGCAATTTTCAGGCCTTTAAAATTAATCTAGGAAGCTGAAATTTAGCCACATACTCCCTAGGGCTCCGAAATTGTAAAGTGTAAAATTTTATTGCACCACGCCCACAATTTAAAAAAAACCGTTGTAAAGCTAAACTTAGAGAGATACAGTGTTACAACCTTCACAAGATGTGTAGGCACTGCCCTCCTTTATAAGCTTGTCATATAAAGTTTTTGTCACGCCTACTTTTTGTGGGCCTTTTTTAATAAAATGCTGTTTTCTTCGAAAATTTTCATAGAAAGCAAAAAAAAATTTTTAACAAGATATTTAGCCAACATTTTTTTCAACATATCGCCCATACAAAGTTTTTGGCCACCCCCACTTTTCGGGGGCGTTTTAAAAAAAACATTTTTTTAAATAATAGAATGAAATTAAATGCTTTCCATCATCTTCTTAATGCTTTTTTCTTTGGGGCATATAGGGATATGGATAGGGTTCGCCCCAAGCCTTTTCTTTTGTTTTTTCTCTTTAAAACGAACTTCAGAGAAGATAAGACGAATAGCACAATAGTTTGAAGGGCTTGTTGGTGTGGTCTCGATTTTTCGGGTTTTGTAAATCATGCTCGTCATCGAGATACATCCATAAAAGATATCCACATTCGCAAACAAAAAGGGCCAATGGAACTTTAATTTCAGTTGTAGTTAAACATTTAGATCCATCTCCTTTCTGAAGACCCATCTCCTTTTGAAAAAGAATATGCAATAGTAAGTACCCAGTGACACTTTAGAAAATTTAATTTATCACAATGAAAACACAGCTCAGCTATTTCATTCTATTAGATTTCCTTCCATTCTGACCACCCACTTGACTCTAGGCCTGTGCAAGGACACTTTATTACCTGATGGACTCCATGAAGAACTAAATTCCAAAGCGTACTTCAATGTAAATAGTTATTTTGCGCAGAAAGTTATTATGCAAAGGAAAAAAAAAACAAAAAAAAAAAAACAGATGAATCTCTAAATATACATTGGTCCTGCTGGCTGGGTGGGTATACAGATATTATCATGTAAAGCATCATCCATCCTTCAGTTAGTCCTTCAGAATGGTTTATATTTCTCCTCTGTTTGATTTTCATTATTATACCGGAGCGCCGTGCCGCCTCAAGAAAAGAAGACTATAGTCATGACTACAGTCAGACCGGCAGTAAACATAAATCTGAGGACACAATTGCACAAATATACTGCGAAGGAAGATGAAATTTGCAGCGCAGTGTTCATCTTCTGGTGAGGAATGGCCGTATGGTATTTGGTTTATCCGGCGACGAGACGTCTCTTGCGACTGACACGGGATACGGCGAGTAGGGCCTGGCAATTATTTCAATTTTCATTTTTCCTCTTCAATTGTCAATGGTTACCGGGTCCTGCTTACGCTGCTACTGCTGCTACTGCCGGTGTTTATGTAATTACGCACATACAAAGTCACCCGCTAACAAAATATAGTTGCACGGTAAGTGGAGGAACTAAGTCCCTTTGTGGAACTCATTGCTTAGCGGTGGTAGTGTTGTGAAGTGTGTACTTTTCCTGAAGTAGTTAACTTTGAATTGATGATAATGGGCTTGTGATATTTTTCTGTATGACTTCTCAGCTATTCTGTCGATGGATGCGAAGTCGGATATTGTTGCGTGCTTTTGGCTAAGAGTAGGTACTTAGTTCCCAAGGTGAGACCTGTGTACATATCCTTTGATACACTCAAGTAGGTAGCCGCAAATAAAGTCAATTTGATTATATTTGTTTGTACCATCATCGTTTGAGATTGCGAAAAAGAATTGTTCAAGTGAACTACTTACTTGCTCAAAGGCGATTGTTGCAGGAGTGTCCACAATTTATCTTTTATCGTCAAAGGATTGACTTTGTATGTGCATTAGTCGATGTACTTATAAGATTGATCACGATCTAATAGATATGGGGATATCTTAAAGGATATTTTGTGCTCTCCTGAGAAGTATAGACCATAATATTTTACCTTGAGAAGAAACCTTAAGAGTTTTGTTGCAAACATATTAAGTTAGGTATAATGTGATTAGGCTCCGTGAACAATTTCTGGGCATTCACTTGCGGTTTACTAGCTGAATACCCTGTGTTGTCATCAGCATTTACAATTTCGGATTATTATATTCAGCGGTTCCGGTCGAACTTTTTAAAGCAGAGGCAGATGGCTTGGAAAGGAGCATGCACAAACTCATCTGTAAAGTTTGGTCGGATGAACGCATACTCTGAACTGTGCCAACTACAGAGGAATATGCCACCTAAAACCTTTCGCCAACAACCTGATCGGCCCAAATGAGTTTGGTTTTAGGCCATGATAGCGAAGATGGGTCTGGTTGTTAATGAGGACAAAACGAAGTTTATGCTGTCATTGGGAAAGGACTCGCAACATAGGCGATTTGGAAAAACACTTCACGATGGATAGATACAACTACGTTTGTCGTCCGTTCAGATCCAGCGAAGAATCACTCTTGCCAATCGCTGTTCCTTCGGGCTAAGAAGACATCTAAGAAGTAAAGCCCTCTATCACAAACCCAGGTAGATATTATATAGGGTCCGCCAAATAACGTTTTTTTTTTTCAACTAGTGCTTATTTCGCGAATGGTAACACTTAGCTCATGTCTGATTTGACAGATAATTAGTTTTATCCTTCCGCTGACCGAATATGGCTGTGTATACGCTTGAACAACGCTGGGAAACGCTGGCCTGCGATCGACTTAGAGAAGATGCCGATTTTGCCAAAAAAATCATCTTTTCAGATGAAGCTCATTTTGATCTTGGCTATGTAAACAAGCAAAATTGTCGCATTTGGGGCGCAGAAAACCCGCACGCATACATTGAAAAGCCGATATACCCAAACCAAGTCACTGTTTGGTGCGGATTTTGGTCCAGAGGCATAATTGGGCCATTTTTCTTCGAAAATGAGCAAGGAGTGGCCGTTACAGTCAATGGCGATCGTTATCGGGCCATGTTGAACGAATTTTTGTTCACAAAAATTTAAGAGGAGGATATTGGCATCATTTTGTTTCAACAGGACGGCGCTACGTCCCACACAGCCGAAGCTACACTCGATGTTTTGCGCCCTGTTTTTGTAGATCGCATTATCAGCAGAGCTGATGTCGTTTGGCCACCGCGGAGCTGCGATTTGTTACCGTTGGACTATTATTTGTGGGGTGCCGTAAAAGATAAGTGTTACGCCGACATGCCAGAGACAATTGACGCTTTAAAGGACAATATTCGTGAAGCCATTTGTGAAATACAGCTGCACAAAATCGATAATGTTCTTAGAAATTGGACCGATCGTGTAGGCTACTATTATTAACCGGAAAGATTGTACTTTCGAATAAAAAAAGAATTTTGAGAAAATATTCAGTAGTTTTTTTTTTATAGCATTTTCAAAAAAAAAAAGTTATTTGGCGGACCCTATATAAGACCTTAATTACCCCGGTCCTACAGTATGGTGCAGACGTCTAAAGTGGATGAAAACCTTCCGGGATGTTTTGAGAGAAAGATTCTTCTGGTGATATTTGGTCCAGTTTGCGACCATGGAATGTGGAGAAGAAGATTAAACGACAAACTATAGTGGTTATGTAGCGATGCTGACCAGTCCAAAAAGCAATGGCCGAGATGGCTGGAACACGTGGAGCGTATGGATAACAGCGCACCAGCCCGGCGACTCTTTGAATCCACCCATGAGGGACAACGCAGCAGTGGAAGAACCCACCTTAGGTGGCCACACAATTCAAGAACGACCGCAACCAACTTGGTGTATGTAAATGTAGGCAGCTAGCAAGGAGCCTAAAGTAGATTTTTAAGAAACTCAAAAAGGTAAGGGTGCCGCATAACCTTTTCTATCTTCGGAGAAAGTTTTTGTCTTTCTCGCTGTGAAGCAAAATGCACTAGATAAATACCATCAGACTGTGCTTCATCTTCCCTTGCACTTGAGCGCATATAATACTCCATTTACGCACGCTTGCAGTGGTTGGAGTACTTCAAAATCATATTATACAAAAATTTAAATTTTAATATTGGAAAAACCACTGCATTTCCAGCTGCCCTATTGTTTAGCGCTCTTTTCGAGAAGGCGAATCTTCCTCTGCTTTCATTATATATATATTATATCTTGACAGCATAATTAAGTGGAGTATCATGATGTCTTCTATCATTGCACTGAAACTGTAATACTCTGCCATTATCGAGGAATTAGGCACGCATTGCTGAAACCGAAAAACTGTTCGCTCAATATTTTGCTGTAAGCTCACGTTAAACCGCTTCGGAAGTTTTGACGAACCAATCTGATTACTGATTTAAGCGGTACTGTATAAATAAATAAAAATACAATTAAAATGCCAAACTTGAGGGGAATAAAATTTAACCTATCTGACCATGGAAAGCATGTTTGCATTATTCTAGATAGGGAAATTACCTGAAATATCAATACTCCAGAAAGAATAAAAAATGTCTGTAAGAGAACGGTAACGAGGAAGTGGGGCCTCAAACCTTCAACCTCAAACCTTCAACCTCAAACTGGCTATATATAGTAAATATAAATAATTTTAATAAAATTAAAATAAATAAAGTAAAATATTTACTGCGGCCACAAGGAAAAATAAAATAAGTCACTGTTAGTGATTATTCGGGGAACACATTTTAAGTTTAAGGTTTGTGTGGTGGCTTTTTTGCGTGTTTAGGTTTCCACTCCGCTATAACTGTCGAACCACTTAAGATATCGCAATGAACAAAATATGGAATTTGAAATGCAGACGTGAGAACCGAGTGGTACTATTAACTCAATTTCGACATAAGTCAACGTATGGTGTTTTTCCTTGTGATCATAATATATTTTTACAACAATAGTTAGACCCATCCTTACTTATGGTGCTGCTGTATAGCGGAAAGCCACAAATAAGAAAACCATTCAAACTGCCTGCGGTACAAAGAATAGTCAGTGTTGGCATAATGGGTGCTTTGCGTACAATACCCCCGTCGGCACTAAGCAGCTAAGTATTGTAACAAACGCGTGTGCTTTGCGTCTTATTCATTTTGGGCGATTAAAGAATGGTTAAAACTCATCTACTCTGAAGACTCTCAATATGGGACATCAAGTAAATTCGGATGAAATTCTCTCAAAGTTAGACTTTGAAATACAACAGTCAATAGAATACATATTCCAATAGAGATGGATTTAAAAACAATACAATCAACAATCTAGGTGACGTATTGACCGATCAAGGTCCGGAATTTATTCTGCAGAGGCCGATCTAAAAGTAGCACTACTAGGGTGGGTAAAAATTTTTTGGTTGCCCTTCTTCCGATAGAAAATAAAGTGCACGAATGCTTCATACAAAACTTTCTTGGTACATGAGATTCGTTTTTGAGTCGCAAAATGAATCGAAAATTAATGGTGAGAAATTTATTTAAATCACTTTTTAAGTTTTTAAAAATTTGATTTTCTCAAAAACGGCACCTACGATTTTGATGTAATTTCGCACATTGGACAACTTTGTTCGAAATACAAAAAATTATCAAAATCATTAGAGCCATTTTGGAGAAAACGAATTTAATTTAAATTAAAATTTAAATTTAAGAAAATCGTTATATGAAAAAAAATTATATAAAAAATCTAAGTATGCAGATTTGTTTGAACTGTAAATAAACAGACAGACAGACTGCCGGCATTGGCGGAAAAATTTTTTTGGACTTCTCTATAGTCGTAATATCATCGCTCATACTCAGTTTGAGTTCCAAAATTTCCGCACGATCGCAATAACTTTCTCTTTAGAATACTAATCTATACGATAAAGTTAAAAATTCATCACGAATAATATAAAACAAAAGACTGAGCGGATTTTTAATAATTAGGTGTTCACAAGGAGCAGGTTCGTGCATTTGAAAGTATTTAGTTCTGTGTTTAAAAGGCCAAGTAGTTCAAAATAAGACTTTGAACCAAAAAATGTGAACTTCTAATTTACTTCAATTTAATGAAATTAATTTCAGTCTTTAGAGCTTAGTTCTTTAACTTCAAACGCTTACAGTTTCCTGTTAAGCTATAATAATAATCCCAACGACAGACACTTAATACTGCGGATGTGGATCTTGAGAATGTATGTTGCTCTCACGGTCGGTTATACGTTACATGCTGTCGGGTAAGTTCTGCGCCTGAGAGTACTACTTACAATACTGCCGTATAAAGCAAGAAAGTTTTATATCAATTTTTTTGAGTAATAGAAACAACTTTTTCCCTTATCATGCTTAATATCCAACTTCGTGGGATATAGGACTTTTTTGCCTAACAAAAATGAGATTTAATTTCTTTTTTGATTTTGAGGCACTTCCCGAGACCTTTTTTTTTTTTTTTTTTTATAAAAATAGAGTATTGGTGCACGATTGCAGATATGCTCTCAACTCAAAACTTGAACACGGCAGAATAAAAGAAAATAAAGTATAAAAAGAAATCAGTCAATCACTGTCTCATATAAATGTGGCTGGCAGGCGAAGCACGGCGAGGCCAGCACGGGCCAGATAGTATCTCATAAATGGAAATTGAACATTTCTCACATTTTTATCGTAGATCTCACCATTTAAAAAATATTGAAGATTGAAGTTTGATAATTTAAAGATAAATTTGTTTTTTTCTTGTGAATTTTATAAGTGGTGAACAAAAAAGGATTACATTTTTGTTGGAAATTAAATTCTCTACAAAAATGGGCTGTCCTATGCCCATTTCTCGATGAAATTATACACTCAAATGATATTCATTAGCAAACTGTAATGCATACCGATCTAAAAAAATTTTGAAAACTTAATAATTATATTATAAGTTTTAAAATAATATATATTAACAACAGAGAAATGGCTCAAACTATATTTCATGTTTTTCTTTTTGAGATTTAAGAAAAATAGGAAATTGTGCATAATTTATCGCTTAAAGTCAATTATTCACTACTTCCCAAAACAAATAACGTTTTTCGTAAGGTATTAGTATTAGTAGAAAGGTATTAGTATTAAAAAAAATGTTCAATTAGTCATAAGAAACTTTCGTTGTGTCGCTAGTAAAATAAAAACAAATCGTTTGTTTTGACCCACCCTAATCACTACGGCTTCCAATCGGAGATTATAGATGCACTAAAGGCCGTGGAACTAAGGAGATTTTGAATCTGAGTAGATAAATAGATTTATTTATTTCATTAAATATGATATAATTAATTCAAAAATATTAAGAATACGGACCAGTGCTGTCGTTTGCCAATATCAAAGATCCTCGCCCAATGAAAAAGTTATAAATATTTCGTGTACGGATTAACCCATCACCTCACTTCAAAACTTAAACTCCCATCGAAAAATGAAATCAGAATGCGCGGTCTTATTACATTTCACTATCATCGGAGCCAAATATTATTTTTAAAATTCATTTTTCAGCGCCCATACAAAATCATCCGCGGCTAATTCTATGATATTCAAGTGTTTTTGAATGAATTTTCAGTGCTCTTAAGAAACGAAAAAGTAGATAATCTTATTTTCCTGGGTGATTTTAATATAGACATTTTAACTCCCAGTACTTTAACGGAAATTTATCTTGCTACAATGGCTGAGCATGGTCTATTACCTTTTTTAAACGAAATTACTAGACCAATGTCAGGCACTTGTCTTGACCATGTATTTGGACGTTTTAAAAAAAATATCCGTAAACGAATGTGCTGGTATTAATTTTGATCTCCGCATTACTGATCACTGTATGACTGGTATTCTCTTCAGTACGTTAAATACTAAGAAACCCGCGAAGCATACTTTGTCATCTACGGTAACGAAAGTAAACTTCGACTTGCTTAATATTGAACTACGTTCCGAAACCTGGGAGGAAATATATGAGGAAGTTAATGCTTCTAAGGCTTATGATCTATTTTTATCATTTCTTCAGAATTACATAAGTAATTTTACATATACTATCGTCCGTAAAAAGTCTGAAAAAAGGTTAAAGCCTTGGATTACTTATTCTGTGTTAAAAAAAATTAAGCTTAAAAATAAATTAAGAAAAAAGTGCTCCAAACATCCTCTTAATACAGCGCTGAAAAATCGTTTCAGAATATTGAGTAAGGAAGTAAACAACGATATAAGGACAGCTCGAAATAGATACTTCTACTCTAAAGTCCGTAACGCACTTGGTAATCCAAGAAAGGAATGGAAGGCTATAAATAGTATCATTGATAGCAACTCTCCCAATATCTCCAAAGCTATATGTCTACGTAATGATGGTGTTATTATTGATGACCCTACAACAGTATCAAACATATTAAATGATTACTTTTCTTCGGTTGGTCTGATGTCTTTTCCAAGTGAGTCTCCTACATATTGTAATGGCTGCGTTAGGTCCCATTTAGTCAACGACTTTGCTATAAATAATAGCTTCTTTTGTGAAGAAATAACAGGCTTAGAATTGTATAAAATTATCTGTTCCCTTAACAGCTCAAGATCTTGTGGTTGTGATGGAATTTCCAACCCTACCCTCAAGAGCATAGCACTTAATGTTGTAAACATATTAGCTTATGTTTTTAACTTAAGTATTTCAACCGGCGTCTTCCCAGACAAATTAAAATGTGCTAATGTGATCCCTCTTTACAAAAAAGGTAGTAAGAGTGACAAAAACAATTACAGGCCAATTTCTTTATTGTCATCAGTCTCTAAAGTCTTTGAAAAAGCCATTAAGAATAGAGTTTTGAGATACCTGGCAAAAGTAAATTTCCTAAGTGCTGCTCAGTTCGGTTTTAGGGAAGGCCTTTCTACAGAAGATGCCCTCCTGGAATTCTGCTCCTTTATTTATAAAGTTCTGGATGATAAAAAATTTTGCGCCGGGCTTTTTGTAGACATTACCAAAGCTTTTGACATGGTCAACCACAGAGTTCTACTTAACAAACTGCACTATGCAGGATTTCGTGGATTTATGCACAACTGGTTTGAGTCCTACCTAAAGGATAGAACTCAAAAAGTTGTAATAGGTAACTTTGTTAGCAGACCAAAAACTATGAACTTAGGTGTACCCGAGGGATCAGTCCTTGGTCCAATACTGTTTCTTATTTACATCAACTCATTATTTAGTCAACCGTTTAAAGGGAATGTTACAGCTTTTGCAGATGATCTGGGCATTGCATACCGCTCGGATAGTCCTCTTAACTTAAGCGCGGACATAAACCATGATGTTCACCTCCAGGGATTGTGGTTTTCGGAACACAAACTAGTTGTCAGCAATAAAACGAAATTACTTTACTTCAGTCTTAATGCGCAAGAGTCCCTAAGCTTCGAAATTTTCTTTCATGCAAACAATTGCGAATGAACTGAAGAAGCCACAAGGACAATGTTGTTTGAGCAGGCATGTTGTAACACATGCTGTTTTAAAATTGAAACAATTAATCAGTTTAAATATTTAGGCATCACTTTTGAACAAAATATGAGTTGGTCCAAACATATTTCGATTCTGAAACAATATTTACGATCTTCAGTACGAAGCTTTTATCGCCTTAGACAATTCTGTGACAAAAATACTTTGAAAACAGTATATTATGGAATATTTCAATCAAAACTACAATACAGAATAAGTTGCTGAGGTTGCGCTTACCAAACGAAGATTGAACCACTGATTGTTTTGCAAAAATGTGCTATAAGAAAAGTATGTGGGGTAAATCGTATAGCTATTGTACTATTTACTATGTACAAAGTTTCAAAAATTTTTTTTATGAGAGGTGGCTATTTACAGAGCCGTATTTTAAACAATCGCAATTTGCGAAGCAATTCAACTAATGCTGTCATTATTCCTCCTTTCCGTACTACTCTATTCAAAAACTTTTACTCCATCGTGTCGTGCAAACTATTTAATCAACTTCCTATAAATATCCGAGGAATAAGATCATTGTCCCTATTCCTAAAATACGTAAAGATATGGCTTCTTGATTTTGATCACGAGGAAATTAAAGTTTTGTTGCCCTATGTTGTCTAAACATGTACGTTACATTGTTCTATTGCTGTTTTATGTACAAATTAATGTTCTTTTAAATTTACGTTTTCTTTCTTTTTTATTGTTAATTTTCTGTAAAAATATGTATAAATTCATAAAATGTTTTTCTTTTAAAATTAATTAATCAATTCACCCCACACTTCCAAGATATTTTTTCTGAAGTGACATTATCACTATTTGTTAATACACAAATACAAATGTCACTACCTATTCTCGTACTTAATATTGGTATGGTAGATTAAGTAAATACAAAGTTTGTTAAGTCAAGAATCATGAAAAATAAAATAAAAAAAAAAAAAAATTCCGTCGGTCAATTAAAAGTCTAACGCGATTCAAAGAGGAAAAAAATACATATATAACTTAAAAAATAAAGTGAGAAGTGTTTTTTGAATCGCCTAAAAAAATGGAAATATTTGATCACATACTAATTTTATTTAAAACACTTTTTAACTTTTGAAAAATTAGATTTGCTCAAAAAAGCCTCTAATGATTTTGATGTGATTTTGCAAATTGGATACATTTAACTTTATTGTCTAAAATGCAAGAGATGATCAAAATCGTTACAACTGTTTTTGAGACAATTAGTGATATATGATTTTTACAAAAGAAAAAAGTGTATGGCAGGTCATGTTGTATACGCTACGATTTTTGAAGAAGCGGAACGTATTAAAAGTGATACGTGCTCAAAAGAGAATAAAGAAGTGTCGTACGACAAAAATGTTAGCGTATGAAGTCTGACAAAGCACATTTTTATAATGTACGCGCACTAAAGTGACTTTGGATACCCTTGTAATGAAGTGACACAGTGCGGGCATAAGCGAAATGAAGGATAAGAGAAAGGGAGAAACCGATGCACGTTGGTTTTAAATGTTTGTAAACTATAATGCAGAGGAAAAACTGAGCGTGGTAGAGCATTCCACATTCGTATTGTACGGTTGAGAAAGGAATCTTTATATATCACAGTACGTCCGCAAACAGGCTTAAGGGTAAACTGATGTGCATTCCTAGCATGGCGAGTATTGCGGTTGAATTGCTGTAGGGGTGGAATGCAACTGGCTATTTCATTTGAGCACTTGTGGTGGAAATACCGATAAAACAATGACAGGCAGGAGACATTACGACGAGGACTAAGAGAGTCAAGTGATTTCGCAATGTCTCGATCGCCAATAAGTTTTACCGCACGTTTTTGGATCCTGTCAAGTAGCTCCAAATATGTTATTTGTGCACCAGACCAGATATGAACATTGTACTCAAGTTTTGGGCGAATAAACGCCTTGTAGATTCTAGCCAGATCAGAAGGGGTGAAATATTTCTTGCATCGCCTAGACATTTCGCAGCGTTCTTGGCGACATCAAATATATGGTCATTCTAACGAAGGTTGTCATTAACACACATACCGAGAATGGAAAGTCGTTCGGTTTCAGCGATGTAAGTGCCATTCATGGATAATGGCAGAGAATTAGGGGTTCGCTTCAATGACAGCAGACAGCATTACGTTTTGGAAGCAATAAATTCCACTCTGTTGGTTTTACCCCATTTAAGAATGCTGTCAAGATCGGAATTCAATGAGCTTAACATACGTTGCCGTTCCAGTTCAACTCCCGAAGATGAGGGGCGTAACCCAGGAAACGAATATTAAAGCTGAGGGTACTGTCATCAGCAAAGGAATGGATTGGTGACAGACAGGAGGTCATTGATAAAAATGAGAAAGAGAGTCGGAGACAAAACAGAGCCTTGAGGGACACCAGCATTTATTTGGTGAGTTGCAGACTTGAAACCGTCCAAAGCAACTTGAATTGAACGGGCTGGACAAATGCTGTTTTCCACCTTCACGGAAAGAGCCCTGAAGAATAGGACAGATAGAAAAGCTTACGCAGTGGTTTTACCAGCGTGGAAGAACACCTCTTCAGAACTATAGGGGAAATACCATCTGGGCCAGCGGATTTGTGAATGTTGAGATCCTGAAGTACTCTTGCCACAGTACGGGTGCGGAAGTGGATTTGTCCCATGGAGTGTTCTACGCGCTCGGGTACTGGGGGAGATAAGGCACAATCTGGAAACGTTGAGCTAGCTGCAAAATTAGCAGCAAGCACATTGGCTTTATCGAAAGAGCTGACAGCTGAAGTGTCATTGCAAATGAGTGTCGGTAGATGATGAGGCCGAATTTTTAATATTCTTAACAAACGACCAAAAGTTTTTACTACCGGAGGGACGTTTTAGTATTTTTTGCCTCAACTTTTGGTCGTAGGAGAATTTGACACGATTAATATGGGCATGGCATTTAAAAATACTCCCGAGATGTTACCTGAAAACCTTTATACACGAACTTTAAAGCAAACCGTTTCGCCACACGGCTACCGGACAGACATACAGACAGACGGACTTCATTGGAGGACCCACTTTTTTAGACTTCTCTATAGTCTTAATATCATCCCTCATATTCACTTTGAGTTCTAAATTCCCGCACGATAACTTCCTCTTTAGTTGCTAATGTAAACGAGAATGTTAAAAATTCAATGTATCACTTCGTAAACTATACAATAGTTAGAATTATTATTTGGGGAGCCATTTTGATTTTTGGGGAGCCCAGTGCTCAGTAAGGGAGCCAAAAGCTCCTAAAGATGCCATTCCGGCAGCGCTGATACGGACATGGCAATGTTGCCGTCTGCCGGATTTGACATTTCATAATATAATACATATAACAAACAAAAATGTAAATGTTAAATGTATATATTTAACAACCGATTTAGTTGGTATTGTCATGTTCAAAGGAGGGATCCTACGAACCCCGTCAAAAAAGCAATGGCAATCAACGTTCTCTTACAATCGTGTAAAATATACAGGCCTCAAAAAAAGTGATCCAAAATCGGGAGGCCTGCAGATATTTGTTGAGGTCCAGTAGGAAAGCAGTGAAGTGGGAGGGACCCCTATAATCGTCGTTACATGGGGAGAAGAAATGTTGCATCAATAGTTAGGAAACTCAATTTACAGAATTGGTTGAAGATATTAAAAGATATTCTAGAGACTACAACTTTACCATATTTAATTGATGGAAGAAGTGAGAAACCCGAGGTACTTTAAGGTTTTGATAATCTTTTTCCTTTTTTTTAAAACAGCTAATTCGATAAGTCATTGCGTGTTTCACATATTTGTATACAAAAAACTAGCCACGAGCGCCATTTAATACTTCATAAAATTTAGTCAAAGATAAAGAGTTTCCTTGAAAATATAAATGTCGGATTTTGGATTGGACGTACCGCGATAAAGTGGTATATATTTTCAGGTTCCCTTCTGTTGCATAAGTTACAAGTTTACTGAAGGTCAGCCCTGTGAGGTATGTAATTTAGATTTAGGATTTTGAGCCTAGCATGAATTTGAGTGTATTGAGTATATCTCGCCTTAGGATGACACATGATGTCCTGTATGGATGCTGTCTACTCAAGAAAAATTACGGAAGCCTGGGACTTTTTGATGAAACAATCGTCTATGGAGGATATTACTCACATATTGTCTGATCGCTTTTAATAACCTAGAAGATGTAGCGGCTTTAACTGACAACAGTTGGAGTGAAGTAGAATGCATGGAGACTTTTTATTCTTTGTTCTCTCAGGGATAACAGATTATGGTGTCAAGCCTCAAGGCTCTCTTAGCCAAAAATGCTGTACTTACACATTTCTGTCCAATTTGACAAATGCTTGAGGTCTAAAGTGGACCAGAGCCCGAGCCAGGTGAATATTCAATGTACCTCCCAAAGTAGCGTTCTCACAAAATACACAATGAATGCAAAAATACCCGTGGGCTCAGATGATAACCACTGCACCTTAAAAGCATTAACGCCAACCCAAAATCAATATTCGATTAGAATGAGTGGCAAGAAAATAATCTAAGTATACACCCACCCACTTCGAACTACCCCCGAATTATTGACTTTCCATTCCACTGCCACTATTACCAATCTAAAAGCAATACCTTACCGCAACATATACAAGTTGCACTTCCACTGCAATTAGCCGTGATTAGGGTAATTTCGCCACAAAGTAATTAACTTGTCCCACACATCTAGTGGCATGCCTCCCTTACCTACCATCCATCCGCACTCTAATAATGACAGTTCACACATCCAAAGGATTCTTTTGCACGGCAACATTAAAACAACTGCATACAAAAAAAAAAATCAATCCTCATTAAGTGAACATGTCCGCAAAGGTCCGGTGGCCGGTGGCCGGTGGCCGGCGGCCGGCGGCCGATGGCGGCAGCAAGCGTTACACAGTCTCGTAAGTCGGCCAATGCGTGTAAATGATAATAATTACTACCAAACAGACTATCAATTAACACAAATTGCCTGCTCGCCCTTGCAATTCCCCTCACCATTCGATGAGGGGCACTTGTCGAACGCCAACCGGATGCGTGTATATGTTGCTATGATCCGTATATTGAGCAACGCAGAGGGTAAACAGGATAAGAGTATCTACATATGTATTAAAAATTCTGGTATTATCCTTTGGTGCCGAGTTGACTGGAGCCAAACAGAAATGGATTTGCTCCGTGTTCGGTTATTTAAAACACACATTTACTCACCCCACCCCAGTACGCTGTAGGTATTGTCCACGACTAACATTGCATCGGAGCGCCTCCCATCTCTAAAGCAAAAATGTCCTTCTTTCCTCTGGGTGACAATAGGTAATTGCTATGGTGCTGGCAGTGAGTGAGTTTTTCCATTCAACACCCAACTCACAAAATATTGCACGGGCTTCTTCGGGCCAGACTGCGAAACAGCCCTCTGGCTAGGGATGAAACACGCCGCCGCTTGTGTAGGTTCTTGGAAGCTTTTAAGTGCGATTCGATGTAGTTGTATGCCCCCGGTTGATCGTTTATTAACCAAAGAGGGCGACAATGGCGACAAATGCTTCTACTGGCGGCGACGGCAGCAGCAACGATACCGACAACCGACAACCGACAAGGACAACAAAAGGCCACTATAGGAGAAAGTGTTTGCTGGACACTTTGTATATGCAAACTTGGACAAAACGCAGGAAGTGTAATTCCATTTTTATAATTGCACTGTTTGTTATATTGGTGTCGAAAACGCACCGTAATCAACTTAAAAGTTTTTCCATTACAAAAATTGGACGGAAAACTATTTGCAAATGCATCATGGCGGCTGGCAGGGTATGCCCAGCAAACAAACACTCACTTATTTTGTCAGTTTAATTAGACTTATTACGAAATGGAAAAGACTGCTGGAAAATGTGTTTTCAATTAACAACAAAATTTAAATGGCCACATTTGTGTATTTATGGGATTATGCAATGGGAAATTTGCAAACTATCAATGATTGTGGTGGTGCCCCAGGATGAGTAATCAATGTCTACATTGAGTAGGCAAATTGATTTTTTTTTGAATTATGTATCCGCATAGTTTGATAAAAGTTTGTGGTGGTAGCTTGAGAGTATAACGGAATAAAGTTTAATCAAAGCAGAGGAACGAATGTGATTAAATTAAAAAGGATTTTTTTTCATTATGAAGAAGAGTTTTAAGTCTTAAATGCGTACTGTGTCAAATAAGCAGATGACAGAGGCTTTCACGGCAAGTGTTGAACAGACGGAGAAGTCAGTTGGGCTTGAAGTGTGTTTTATGACTAAGACAAACTTTAATATTGAAAGCAGTTACTTCGGAATGGTTAACAAGTTCATCTACCTCGGGGTAAGAACATTGGAATCTGGCTCGACCAGTATCTGTATTTTAATAAACATATAGATGCTTGTCTTGCTGGAGCTAAGAAGGCCTTTTCTCTGACAAGAAGACTGTATATGCTACGTGGCCCTAATAAAGCCCATCATCGCTTATGGCTGTCCATTGTGGTTCAATATAGCGCCATCGTATATGAAAAGGATTCGGCTTTTCGAGAGACAATGTCTTAGGACATGTCTCGGGTTGTTTCGAACACCTGAATCTGAGTACATAAAATATTATCCCAACACGGTAGGTATTATATGATGGGGCTCACTTGAATAGGATTGACAATTTCCTCATTAAGGTGACTCGAAGGCACTTTGCGAGGGCGATGACCAACGATAATAGCCTGATATCCGGGGCATACTACCCCAATGAAGCACACATGGAGAGTACGCTCCGATCTGGCTTTGGTTCGCCAGAGGCTTTTCTCCATATTGATAAAAAAGGGCTGGTACAGACGAGAGATGGTATCCCTGTACTATACCACCGCTACCGCAGAGCGACTGATAAGCGGCTTACCTAAGACGGGGACGTCGCTAATGCTCCCGAGCTCCTTCGGTTTAGTACCGCGATAGGGGGGAGGGATCATATTGATACGGATAAACAATTCACCGACTGTTGGTGGCTTGCGGAAAGAGTGGAAGAGGTGGGTATGCCTTTCTAAGTCGGTGCGTTGCCTTAGGTAACTCCTCTTAATTTTAAGTAGTAGTAAGTTTAAGTTGGTTAGCTGTGCTCTGCATGTCGGTGGCAAGGTGTGGTGTTTCTGAGAGGCGACTGACACATTTCGGTGTCAGTTCGGCGCATGTGCGCTAGGTTGGCGGCTGCTGGGTGCTGCTAATGGTGTTGGGAGATGGGCACCGTTGCCTCTGTAGATAAGGCGGCGAGTGCACATAACCTCCGACTATACTAAGTATTAGTTTGGTAATTTTAAGTAACATTAGTTAGATTTTAAGTTTTTAATGTATAGTCTTAAGTAGTTTTTAGTTTTTTAGTTTTTAGTTTTAATCAAAAATTAAATAAAGATGTCAAGTTTTTAAAAAAAAATTATATTGTAAAAAAAATATATATTGAAAAAAATAAATGTATTATTAATTAAGGCCGAAAGGTAATAGTATTAAGTGATATAGTTAAGTTTAGAGCGTCCGCATAAGGACCAGTAACCTAGAATAAGTATCCTGTTAATTTTAAGTTAGATTTAATCATTTTTGTCTAGTTTGTAAGTTTTTATTGAAAAGAATAATAAAAATGAATTG
Source organism: Ferdinandea cuprea (assembly GCA_963576555.1). Lineage (NCBI taxonomy): Eukaryota > Metazoa > Arthropoda > Insecta > Diptera > Syrphidae > Ferdinandea > Ferdinandea cuprea. The sequence continues at coordinate 24,644,136 of OY754960.1, forward strand.
AAAATTAAAAAAAAAATTAAGAACATTACTGCCAATTCTGCCTTTACGGCTCTTAGCCCTACGATAAGCAGGAGTTAATACATGTCTCGTTCAAAAGAAAAATTCTTCGGAAAATATTTAATCTTGTGTGCGAGAAAGGCTAATGGAGGAGAGGATATAGCTGCGAAATCTTTGTAGCCAAAACACTTCGACTACTTGACAATAGAGCTCCAGCCAAGAGGGTCTCGGAATCTTATGACGACAAAGAAGACCCAATATCTTATTTTATGATATCTTATGATAGCAACTGTCCAACTACGAACAGCCGCTGTTTCTGAGGTCCTACAACATGAGAGCACTCAGGCTCAACATCGATCAACTGAGAGATACCACATTGCACCAAGAACTAAGCAATCATCTCGTACGTGGAGTAAAAACAATGCGCAGCTTAGTGCCCGCTACCAGCCAAGACCATTAACATCATTTTATGAAAGGAATGTCGGTCGAATTCAGGTAAGTGCATTTTCGAAGACAGCTAGAGAAGGATCTACGAACGAAGACAGCTTAGAGCTCGAATTGCAGCAACTCCATCACCAGGGAGGATCGAGCTAGATCTTGATATTGCACGAAGATGGGCGAAGTGCAGCGTCGCGTACGTCGTGACAAGCACAACTACATCAATGCGCTGTCTACGGAAGCAGAAGCAGCAGCAGTTTGCTGCGACAGCAGAACCGTTGATGGAGTCACCAAATAGCTACTAGGTCGCCAAAGCTCTACTCAACATTCAGTGAAAAGCGGTTCTCTGCTCATATTGGATGAGGATCAGCTCAAGAGACGGGAGGAACATTTTACTTCGGTCTTGAACCGAGTATTCGCCAGCAATATGCACCCAAGTCAGACAGAGCTACAATTTCCAGTAGAGATAAAATCATTACTACTATCAAATCACTAAAGACCAATTAAGTGTTAGGACTTAATGGCATACTCGCAGATATTTTCCGAGATACTCCAACTGTATCGGCTGAGCTACTACTCCCACTTATTTAGAGAATCTGAGAGACCAAATTTTCCGGATAAGTGAAAGAAATGTATGATGGTCAAGCTACCTATAAAAGGCAACCTTATGCATTGCGAAAACTGGGTAGACATCTGCGTTCTGCCTGCTGTGGCCAAGATAATAGCTAAAGTTATCCTGGAGCGGATCAAAGAACGTACCGAAAACACACTCGACGCCAAACAAACAGGTTTCCGCTCGGGATTCTCCTGTATCGACCACATTAACACTTTGGGGATCATTGAGCAGTGCGTTAAACATCAATCGCCACTTCACCTGCTGTTCATCGACTTCGAAATTTTGGGAAGGCTGTGATTGGCGATGTGCTTAATGCGACTTTATCGACGGAAAGCGATGGACTTTTACATTCGAACTCAAGCATCTGGACCTCGCTGACGATATATGCTTGCTATCTCATAGAATAATGGACCTTCACCAAATGACAACAAATGTGGAGAGGGAAGCAGACGGCTTTGGGCTGAAAATTAATTCGGCAAAAACAAAAACGATCAGGCTAAGACCGAACCCATTAACATTACAAAATACACAACTGGACAACCGGTTGAGAGTTTCCAATACCTTGAAAGTATTGTCTCAACGGATGGTGGAACCGAAATGGATATAGTCAGGCGAATATGCAAGCAAAAGCTGCATTTGGGATGCTATCCACGATTTGGCACACGTTGAATCCGTGCAGCTGTATAGATGAGGTACTTGGAGAGTGACCACTTCTATCACGAGGAAGCTGCAAACGTTCGTTAATAGGTGCATACGCAAGATCTTAACGATTTTATGGCCGAAACGTTTCTCAAAAGAACAGCTTTACCAGAGAACGGGCCATGGACCTATAGACACAGCTATACAATGATGAAAGTGGCAGTCGATTGGTCACAAATTCCGGAAATGTGACAGGTCCATAGCTAACCACGCGATTTAATGGAACCCGCTAACTCAGGATGGCAGAAAACTCGGCGGTCCTAGGAGTACATGGCGAAGAACTGTCGAAAAGGGAGCGCGGCAACTGGGAAGAGTAGGGCCAGAAACCGCATATCGGCGCATAACCGTTGTAGAGGCAAGGGGCCGACAAGGGGATATAGGACATAAGTGGAAAAATATATAAAACAAATTCATTTATAAAGGCTTTAGATTATCAATAAAATTGTTTATCAAATAATGATTGTTTATTTTTACAATTCATATGGCAGGTCCCGTTATATTAATGCTCTATAATCGTAATAAGAAATACATTCACTAATATTGACAGTCATAGTTATAATTAAATAATGATCAATTTAAGAATGCCCAGTGTTGGCGATTGCAGAATGCAGATTAAAGTTTTAAAGATTTTTATTATTTAAATATTGTTTATATTTCTATCATACAATTAAATTTATGAATTAAATAATCTAGTACCTTTTTGCCAAATAATATTACGTTTGCTTGCGTTGCATTACGTTGTATTTTTTTCTATATAGTAACTTTATATGTAATTGTAATCGAAGAAGAATTATTAAAAACCTAAAACTTATAATGTTTAGACTTGCGTTTTCTTTGATAAAAAATATAAAAATTGTATAATATTGATGAGCGAATTGAATAACGAAATTCTAATCAACACAACATTTACCTTCCAGAGGAAAAACTAATTACAGTGTTAAAATTAAGAGAAAATAAGAAATTAAACATAAGGAAAGGCTACTGGCCGCTTAGGGAGAACAGTATGATACACTATCCATATCCCTATATGCCCCAAAGAAAAAAGCAATAAGAATATGATGGGTAGCATTTAATTTCATTCTATTATTAAAAAAAAGTTTTTTTTAAAAAACGCCTACAAAAAGTGCGCGTGGCCAAAAACTTTGTATGGGCGATATGTTGGAAAAAATATTGGCTAAATATTTTGTTAAACATTTTTTTTCGCTTTCTCTGAAAATTTTCGAAGAAAACAGCATTTTAGTAAAAAAACGCCCACAAAAAGTAGGCGTGGCAAAAAACTTTATATGACAAACTTATAAAGGAGGGTAGTGCCTACATATCTTCTGAAGGTTGTAACACTCTATCTCTCTAACCTTAGCTTTAAAACGGTTTTTTCTAAATTGTGGGCGTGGCAGTGGGCGTAAATTTTTACACTTAACCATTTCGGAGCCCTAGGGAATATGTGGTCCAAATTTCAGCTTCCTAGCTTAATTTTAAAGGCCTAAAAATTGCGTACGGACGGACGGACGGACGGACGGACATTGCTAGATAGTCTTAGGATTTCGTCCTGATCATAAATATATATACTTTTATGGGTCTACGACGTTAAGGGGTGTTACAAACTATGTGTCAAAATTAATACACCCTTAGGATAGCGTATAATAATAATAAAAGTGGAAACAAATTATCTACAAGGGAGACTTTTCATGTTGGAAGCTACTTTTCAAAGCAGTGTAGCTACAAATAGAGAGAAACTTGAAGCAATACATGATGACGAGGACACCCATGACATAAACGATTTATTCGACAAAATCAGGGAATCTTGCGTTTCGTATAGCTCAAAGTTATTAAACCATTTAGATAAGATTGTAAGGTCATCATCGATCATCGAAATGGGACCAACGGGGACTGTATAGTCCGATGTCCGACTTCCAATAATTAGTTTTCTCACTTTCTCTGCTATCTATGAAACCTGGAGATCATTTCATAACACGTCCCCTCGCTGATTCACAACAGCACGTCATTTTGCCTGAAAAACAGAAATTCTACTATTTGAAATCAAGCATCGCAGGTGAAAACACCTAATTACTAGTATTTCTTGATCAACCAAACGTTAGCGTTGAGGGATCAAACAGATAGTAGACACTTCTTCAATGAACTAAAAAATCATGGCGTGAAAATTGGGATGAAACTGGGATGTTATCATCATATTCGATTTGATCCAGAAACTACCAGCCCTAACTCAGCAATTATGGGAAAAAAGCTTAGGATCAGTTCTAGCTGAAATTATCTAAGCAAAGGATTTAAAAGTTATTGATAAAGAAAAACAAAGGCATGTGTAACCACTTAGGCTAACAAAAAAAACCAAACTTTGCACATGAAGAAGGTCAAAACTAAAATGGACGTAGTAAAAGAAGCTTAGTAAATGACGGCAATACCACACAAATGTTTTTCGGAAATTCACATTTGACTCTGGAGATCACTAAATTTGATTTGAAAATAATAAGAAGGCTTTCGGTTGTCTTGGACATGATTTGCAGCAATTCTTCAATAGATACGCCAAAAATGTATGGTTCTTTCGAATAATACCTATATTGCTATCACATGCTTGCGCAGTCTTCAAACTGACCCGCTTTTACGGATTTTAAAGAAATTTTATAAGCTATTTTTCTCACATTAGAGGCAACAATCAGAAACCCAGTGTCAAAACAGAGCTACGAGGCAGGCAAATAACCAAATACTCTCTCCAAACTCGTCTAAAAAAACCCAAACAACAGTAAAGCTGCAAGGTGTGTAATAAAACCCAGCACTCGCTACGAAATTGCAATAAGTTTCTTGGAATTCCGAAGACAAGGCTTTGTAATGTGGCAAGGCCTTTTGGCTGCCCAAGCAGAGTTTGCTCTCATTTTTGCAGCAAAGGCGCTACTCACTTTTGTAACTAAAGGGTGATCCATTTCGAGGTTCCCTACTTTTTTAAAGAAAAAAACACAGAAAATTCAAATTTAATGGAGAATGTGAACATTCTTTGGCATTTATTTTTTGAAGATTATGTCTATCAAATGTTGGCCGTTGCTACGTCGCAGATGGTCCATCCGTTGAGTCCAATTTTCGATCACTCGTTCGAGCATTTCGAATGGTAACTGGCGAATGACACGCGTGATGTTTTCCTCCAAGGCCTGAATCGAAGCGGGTTTGTCGGCATAAGCTTTTGACTTTACATATTTTTGTTTGTTTGCGGCAATTTTGTTTGTTTACATACCCATTGAACCAGAAATGGGCCTCATCGCTAAACAAAATTTGCCTCGAAAACGTCGGATCTTCTTGGAACTTTTCAAGAGCCCATAAAGCGAAGCGATGTCGCTTGGGAACGTCGAGCGGCTTCAGTTGTTGCACAAGCTGTATTTTGTACGCTTTCAATTTAAGATCTTGACGTAAAATGCGCCAAGTCGTTCCATACGTCAGTCCGAGTTGCTGCGAACGGCGCCGAATCGACTCTCTACGGTCTTCGTGTACACTCTCAGCTTCGGCCGCTATATTTTCTTCACAGCGTGCTGGACGTGGTCTATTCGGTCGAATATTATCCAATAATGAATGCTGGGTCTCAAAATGGGTGATGGTGTTGTGAATAGTACGCTAAGTAGTAGTAGTGTTGACCATAAGTTGAGCAAAGTGCACGAAACACATTACTCACAGAACGTGAATTTTCATAATAAAGTTGAACAATTTGTAAACGTTGTTCACGCGTAAGTCTTTCCATTATGAAATGCCAAACAATACTAAACAAAAATAACATGACAGCATGACCCGACTTACACGTGATCTGTCAATAAAGGCTATTGAAAAAGTATCTCCACTTGGATCACCCGTTATAAATATGAGTTGAAAATTGAATAATTTAAGCTCATTTCCACTCACTATTACACTATTTTTCTCTTGGTCTACAGCAGAAAGTCATTTTAAAACGAATGTGCTCCAAGCACATATAAGTAAAAACAAACAAAAACATCTACAGGTAGTAGCTCCCATCACATGTATGTATTTACTCTTTACAAAGTTAAAATAAAATGTAATGTGGAAGTGTGTAAGATACAACATCAAACCGCTTAAATAAACTTAAGCCCACATAGTTATTAGGAAGGTAGGCACTTGTTATGTCATGTGATAGCAACCAAACCTACCAACGTAAGTGTAAATACTTCACGACTAAAATACTTGTGCGTGTATACCTACGACGAGTACTTATTCAAGATCAAAATTATATCTTTGTATGGGGATTTGCCTTAAGACGTCATAAAAAAAAAATTAAACATGTCACATCACACTTCGTAGGATGTAGGTATAGATCTGCCCTTGGGAATCAACATCTATTTTTTCAATCTCTCAATATATGACTTTGTACTATTTAAAGCAAAATGTATCTATCAAAGACGAAACATAAATAAAGAAAAATATTTGCTTCAGGTTCTCTCAACTGTCATAAGTGAGTAGCAATATAACTTTCAAGCTTATTTGAATAAAGATCTTGAAAGTGAAGTGGCTACAGATCTGAGTGGGTGTCGATTCAAAAGCGTAATATTTAAACTGGCTTAGAGATAAGCTGAACGATGTTTTTCTTTTGGAATATTTTAAGTTTCGCATTGAGATGGCGCTGCTTGTGTATGGAATTGTACTGATAGTTATATACGGCCGCACTTTGGTAACAAAGTGCCTTGAATCATTTTGAGATATTTCTTAGTTTATAAAGTATATTAAGATATTTGGCGTTCATATTCTTCTAGTCTTTCACTATCAAACTGCATCTATGAATAGTATCGTCATAAAGTTTCGACTCCGAAAGACTTCCGGACATACTGTGACTTTCAATTTGAAATTTTAAATCAATTTAAGAAAAGTTTCCACAGTTATCGCCTATAATAAATAGCGTGCGGTACGCGCGGTGTATAGGGAACACTCTCTCATTCACGTCAAAACAATGTCAAAGTTAATTTTCATGGAAATCACTAACTTTCGTCGTTGCAGTTAACAAATCCCGCCAGCCAGAGTTCAGTGTTGCAACTCATTGGCGCCAATGTTTCGTGCAGAAAGTCTAGCAAAATGATGAGGAAGAAGAGGAAAACCTCCACCAAATAAAGGAAAATCGAAATCGACTTAAATGACAGCATGGAAAACTTTCCAAAACAGACTGCATTGACTCTTAGACAAACAGTCGCTGCAATTATTTTCGTTCTACCTAACTTACTTTCAATTACCACATTAAATTTTGTAAGTGAGTGGAACTCTGGTGAAAAGTTTGGAACGCTTGGAATGCTTTCCAGCAATTGAGTTGGTGCGGTAGCTGTTCACGTCTGCAATTGATGCAGCGGGCCTCTGCATTTGCATGCGAAATGCAATTGGGGTAAGCTTTGCGTCTTCAATTAGAGATGGCCTTTCTTTATGTAGTAGAATAATCTTTTTACATACACTATGGAAACGCTATGGAAACAATTCTTTTATTGCAATCCCCGCTTTTTTGAATAAACCTTTTTCTTCAAATAATTAAATATTCATGCATGATGTGATGAAAGTGGACACAATTCATTCAGTGCTATCGCAGACCCATGTGAAGTGGACCTAATGGATCATCGCTCTAATATCCGAGCGAAGACGGATTGCAAAAAAAAAGCACCACTGCCATCCTGAATGTTCGGTGGAGTGGATCGGGTCAAAGAAAGAGATTAAAATACTATGAAGTGAACATCTGAAGTATTTTAGATGCTCAAGAAATTGAGCTGACAACATAAACTTTTACCACTATCTAGTTGAAGTTATGGCACTTCTACGGATCTGTGAGGAGATGTCACGTTAAAGGTTGAAATTGCAACTCTTGAGAAGATCAATCGTATAGATTACGAAAGGGCTTTATCTGATGTTCTAGAACCCAACTAAGTACTTGTTAAAGTAGTACTTTCACATCTGAAACTACATAAATCTCTTAGGAAATCAAAAGAAGCCGATCGCTTTTACTCTGGGTCGAAAAGAAATCTATACTAAAGAAACCTGGACTAACTTCTTACCTCCATTTAACGACGAGATTATGATCAGGATTACAGGGATCATAACCCTCCAACTTCACTGCATTCCTACTGGTCCGCCTGTGGGGTTCGCCAGTACGACCTCAAAAAATATCTGCAGGCTTTCCGATTTTGAATCACTTCTAATTGAGCCTAATCAAATGCTGGTGTTTCTGCATTTGTGCGATCCAGGAGTTTTTAGGCCTGCCTCTCTTACGCGATCTTAAGGGAACGTTGATTGCCTTTTTGACGGGGTTCGTAGGATCCCATCCTTGAACACGACAATACTAACTGAGTCGGTCGTGCTCCAATTTTTTCGAGATTGGTGCTTTGACGTGAAGGATTCCTCGAATTCTGGAACTTCTAATTCGATCAAGCTATGTTACTCCTGCTGTCATGCGAAGCATCCTTATCTCAGCTGCTGTCAACTTGCCCTCATACTTTTTGTACATTGTCCAGCATTGTGAACCGTATGTGAGCGCCGAACGCACAGCTGCTGTGTAGAGCCTTCCCTTCAGCTGGGGGGACATTTTTCGGTCACAGAAGATGGCAGAGTTTTCCTGCCACTTCATCCACCCTACGCTTATGCGATGATTGATGTCGTCATCAACGGTTGCTTCGCTGTTGATCATTGATCCCAGATATTTGAACTTTTCACACTTGGGAACCACCACCCCATTCAAATAAATGTCTGGAATGGGTTGGCTTGGGTCAGAGAATGGGCAGTTCAGATACTCTGTCTTTTTTTGGCTAATTCGATACCCATTCCGCTCTAAAGCATCTACCCAACATCAAGTGCTCGTTGCAGGGAAGTCTAATCATCACTTCTGATGGCTCCATCGTCAGCAAAGAATAACTGATGCACTTTAGGGTAAGTCACTTTTCCCTCAAGCAGATAGTCTAGGACTGTAATAAAGAGCAAAGACTTAAGGCACATCCCTGGTGAACACCGACTTTAATTGGGAATTCATCGGTGATTCCTGCAGGGCATCTGACTTTTGTCTTCGCTCCCTCGTACATGTTCATGATCATCTGTTCGTAGGTTTCAGGAACTCCTCGTTGTCTTAGCGCTACCCATATAATATCTCTTGGTTGTCTATCGAATGCTTTTTCAAAGCATGGACTCACTAACCAACAGAATATGCCTGAGCATTGCGGGAGGAAATTGCTCGTAAGATACTAGGTCTATTCTGCGTTGACGGGTTTTGTAGGAGGCAGTTGAAACTATACAGCGACATACAGTAGTGGACACATAAAAGTTACCACCAGAAGTTGGGGAAGTCTTTTCGTTTATGATACCCTATCATATGGGTATATTAATTTTGACACATAGTTTGTAACACCCCTTAATATTCATCGTAGACCCATAAAAGTATATATCTTTATGATCAGGACAAAATCCTAAGACTATTTAGCAATGTCCGTCCGTCCGTATCAACTTTTGAGGCCTTTAATTGTATGCTAGGAAGCTTAAATTTAGAGGATATACGTCCTGAAATGGTAAAGTGGTAAAAGTTCTTGAATCCCCCCTCTGCCACACCCACAATTAAGAAAAATCCGTTTTAGGGCTAAAGTTAGAGAGATAGAGTGTTAGAACCTTCACAAGATATGTAGGCTCTGCCCTCCTTTATAAGTCTGTCATATAAATTTTTTTTCACTTAAATGCTGTTTTTTTTCAAAAATTTTCATAGAAAGCGATAAAAAATGTTTAACAATATATTTAGCCAATATTTTTGCCAACATATCGCCCATACAAAGTTTTTAGCCATGCCCACTTTTTGGGGGCTTTTTTTTAGAAAATATTTTTTTTTTAAATTTAATAGAATGAAATAAAATGCTATCCATCATCTTCTTAATGCTTTTTTCTTTTTGGCATATAGGGATATGGATAGTAGCCCCAAGCGGACTGTAGCCTTTCCTTATGTTTTTTTTTCTTAAAACAGTTATGGGATGAAAACTTAGCTTAACAGATTTTCATTTTAAACAGGTGAAATAGTGTGGTGGTAACATTTATTTGTCTACTACGGTATACATAATTGGTCGCAAAACTGTTTAATGAGTGTACAAGATGGCTGGGATATTCATACAATGCTCCAGCCCGTAGAATCTTTGACTACAGAGCAAATGAACGCACTTTTTGGAAAATAAAAAAATTTCTCTAGTAAAAATTTGGTAATACCGTCGAGACTCTTATGAAACTGATCCCAAGGCAAGGCTGCACTTTCTGTAAAAATTACTCCATGAAGTACCATTTTGAAGACTGTTCAAGCATGTGATACCAAGAATATAAGTAAAATAAATTTGGATTAACATCTCCATTCTCATAAAGTTGAATCTATGCAACAATTGAAGACCATTCACAACGCCGCCGACGATACGTTTCTTGAGTGTTGGAACACCGATTTTTCAAACAATATTTCCTTTAGCCATGAGGCAGATTTCTCATTCTGTGTGTATGTAAACAAACAAAATTGCCGCATATGGGGCTCAAAAAACCCACAAGTAATCGAAGTGGTGCCCTTGCATCCAGACAAAGTGACTGTTTTGTGTGCTCTATGGTTGAAAGGTACCATTGGTTCGTGTTTCTTCGAAGATGCCAATGGGCAGACGGTTACATTCAATTCGGAGCGATATAGTCGGATGATAACCGATTGATTTTTGACTGGCGATTGATGATCTCGAAAATGACTTCGACGACATGTGGTTGCAAAAGACGGGAAAACAAGCCACACAACACGACCAATTATGGCTTTAATGCGTGAGAAGTTTCCTGGTCGCCAAGATCATGCGATTTGACACCGTTCTACTTTTTTCGAACTTTAGGCACATTAAAAACCAACAATACTCAAGTTATGGCCGAGATACTGAACGAAAAGTGCCAAAAAGTGGGTAAAAATTACCTCAAAAGAATCACATTCTGCGAATCTTCCAGAGGCGGCCATTTGAATGATAACGTTATCACTCTTAATGGCAAAGTCCAAACTTAATAATGAAATAACATTTGTATCGCTGTGTATGTTTTATTTAGCTTTACTGTCGAAACCGAAAAATTAATGTCCCTATCTATACAACACGCACAGCGGCGGGAAAAGTTATCCACATTCCAGAAGATATAGCATGACAAGCCACAGAGATACCTCTTTGTGCCTATCCATTTAGGAAAGCAAAATAACCTGTATAACCTGTTTTTGATGAATGATGATGAGGACAGTGCTGCCAGATATTTTAGCAGAAATCGTAATTTCTAATCGTGGAAATACGATTTCGTTGGAAATAAAAAAAAAATCACAGAAGAACGTTATTGTTCTTTAATTTATTGCAACATTTGAAAATTATTCTCAAATGAGGATCTAATATTTGTTCAAGGACGAATTGGAGAGTGGTATAGTGATCATAACAAAACGTGCGGATATAAGGTGGACGCTGCCTTGTTGCTTATAAAATTACTGAGTAAGAAAACAAACCCCTTCAATGAATTCACTTGTTGTCCTTTTTTTCATGTCCTGTCAAATTTATAAGTTTGTTGTTTGCGAAAGCTGAGATTCTTTCGATCACTTTTAGGTCTATGAGAATATATTATTGAGGCTTCTAGGCTAATAAAAATCCTCTCCACCTACCCCGTAATTCTTATTTGTCGTAAAAAAGTAGATGACTCTTGGACAACTTGAAAGTCAAACGCTGAAGTTAAGACTTAATCTTATTATTCAATAGGACCAGACGAAATTATACCAGCCCAACTTCGGAACTTATTCTGCCAGTGCTAGATGTAGTCGTGAAGAGCTATATAGAGCTGGTCCAAATGTCCACAGTAAATGTTTTCATACCCAAAGACGAATATTAAAACACGAGATTCAAAATGATATCTGATCTTCTGATCTGATGTTTTAATGCAAAAAATCTTTCTTACAGTTGAAAGTGAGTTTCGTGTAGTTCAATCGTTAAAAACAACTTTGAAGTTCGCTCCATTATCTGTATAATGGTTGATTTCTTTGACATAAAAGGCACCTTTAACGATGTTTAAGTATCTGCGATAGCAAACAATCCTTGAAGTTGATGAACCAGTTGGCGAGTTGATTAATCTTCTACTTGCAAATCTGATTATAAACTAAAAATTGGTGCAAGAAGAACTGTTCTCCTCTTCTCCTCTTCCTTCATATACCTACAATATGATTCACCCCGACATTCTTAGAAGCGGAGGGCTACAAAGTGCTGGTTTGTGCGCATGATGATGCTTATGCCCTTAAAATAAAAACATCCCAATACTCCATCAATGCGCCAGTTATAGCTAACTAATTGAGCAGTTCTGCGAGTTTTAAGTAAATTTCGGAAAAACCGAACAAGTTCTCTTCTCTATTACAAGCATAAGCTGAACACTTTATACCCAAGCTAATTTGTTAAAAAATTTGTTCTAGGGTTTTTCTTGGTATAAGGGATTGAAAAATAAGCCTAATTTTGCCTATCCTAGGAAGTTATATGAGATGCTAAATTCTTATCTAGCGGACAGACTATTCCGTGTTAAGCGGAGGAGTTCCACAAGGATGCGTTTTGGGTCCTATTTTATTTTTAATCCATACTCGAGATATTCCGCAAGAATAAGGCACAACTGTAGCTACATTTGCGGATGATACAGCTATATTAGCCGTTAGCAATGCTTTTGAATCAGCAACGAACAAGCCCTAACGGGCTATTGACAGGGTTGTTGAGTGGACAAAAACTTGGCGTATTGCAAACCTTATATTATGAAACCAAATCCACGCGAGTTAATTTTCCGTACAAATTCCGTACGCAAATGAAGCTTAATATTTGAAAAATGTGTTTACTACTCTTATCTTCTTATGCATAGATACCTCAATTAAATTGATTCAAAATGCTACTAAATATTTATATTCAAATTGTAGAAAGAAACCTCTTGCATTTTTAGCGAATCTTTTGTATGCAAAATTCATTACAAGGTTTCTGTGGAACGACGAATTTCTTGTTTTCGTTCTATTTAGGCTAACCGCCGAAAATATACGTTCAACTGTAGCAGATGAGTTCTTTACATGAATTTCGCACATACCTTTTCTTGCAGCAAACTCATTTGAATTCATTTATTTTGAGCAAATATTAATAAATTAATAACACAGTTCCACTTCCGCAAAATTTACGACACAATCAAAACAGAAAATAAGGCAATTTGCGGAGTGCTTTACTGTTCAAAATGACACATTTTGTTCCATGATCGTACATAAAATGTACAAGTACATTTATCAAAAAAGCTATGCATTAGCATTAAGCAGAACTATAGACGGGCGAGTTTTACTTCACCTTCACATTTTTAGAAGATATTCGTAAAATTGCAAATGAATTTTTGAATTAAATAAATTTGTAAAATCGTGGAATTTTATGTTTTTTTAACTCAAAAATCGTGGAATCATTTATAATGCCAAAAATCCTCATTTAAGGCTGACTGAGGATGAGGATCGACGACACGAGCATTGCAGAGAGAGAGAGAGAGAGAGTTTTTTCTCAATTATTTTTTAGTATTATATAATTTTTTACCATGCCCCTTGATAAAGATATCTCATCGGCCTCGACCCTGGCTATTTCAACAGGATAATGACCCGAAGCATTGTTCTCGGGTCGTCAAGTTCTGCAATGTGTCGCATACCAGATTTTCATATCACCTTCGATGCACCATACCATATGACTCTGGTATGCGTCTATAGCGTGCAACAGGGTGTACAGATAGAACTTTAAAATGGAATAAAACAAAAATGATATTTTTTAAATTGACATGAAATTCACTTTATTCGAAATGTGACCACCACGGCTGGCTCGGACGTAGTCTAATCTGGAAGTCCAATTTTCGATGACTTATTTCAACATTTGTGGCCGTCTTGTTGAAACCACAGCTTCTGCACATCATGGTTGTTCAATTGATGAACGAAAAATGCAGTAATCATCTCTCTATAGTGGTCACCATTGACTGTAGCGTTCTGGTCAGCATCGTTTTTGAAGAACTACGGACCAATTATTCCACCAACAGTCAGTTTTTCTGGATGTAACGGTGTCTCAATATACACTTAAGGATTATCATCACTCCACATACGGCAGTTTTGTTTATTGACGTATCCATTCAACAAAAAGTGAGCTTATGAAAATTGGGATCAACGACAATCTTGTTTCGGGCCCATTCAACGAATCTGCGCCTTGCTAGGTAGTCCCGTGGGTTCAATTCTTGCACGAGTTGTATCCAATTCCTGTGCACAATGCCGTATAGACCGATTGGGGTCTTCCTCTAAGCTTACGCCGTCTCTGTGGGTGCGTATTATAATTTAGAGTAAACGTGGCGCGAAAAAGTTCCATATTTAATCGATATGTTAACCGTAAAATGGACATAGTGCGCGAACAGAATCATGATTTTCAAAATAAATTTGCACAATTTGGAAGCGTTGTTCAGGCGTCAGTTTATTTATGTTGAAATACCAAACCAAAAACAAAAAAAATAAAGTGTTCGACTGCGTCAAACGACATCTTCTCGGTACATGAGATGCGTCTTTGAGTCGCAAAATGAATCGAAAATTAATGGTGAGAAATTTTATTAAATCACTTTTTGAGGTTTTGAAAAATTAGATTTTCAAAAAAACGGCACCTACGATTTTGATGTAATTTCGCACATTGGACATATTCAATATATATTTTCGTAAACTAAAAAATTATCCAAATCGTAAGAGCCGTTTTTGAGAGAACGAAATTGAAAAACAGATTATTTCAAAAATCAAAGTATGCAAATTTGTTCGACTTAATAGTGTAAAAACAGTACCAACATTTTTTTGGGATCGCTTTATTAGTTTTCGATATATTGGCGGTTTTATAAATTACCTTTAATCGAATTTTTTTCTAAAATCTAAGTATGCAGTATTTTTGGCCCCATCCCAAGTATCCTTTGTACAAAAAACGACCAAAATTATTGAAACCGTTTTCTAGAAAAATAGTGATTAGTGATTTTAACAAAAAAAATTGTATGGGAGGTACCGTTATATCAAACGATAAAGCAAAAAATAAAAAGATGCCCCGAGATGGACCCCAAAAAACCTTATATACGAACTTTGAAGCAAATCCGTCGAACCGTTTCGCCATACGGTGCCCGGACAGACAGACACACCGTCAGATGGCATTGGCGGACCCACTTTTTTGGATTTCTCTAGTCGTAATATCATCTCTCATACTCTGTTTGAGTTCGAAAGTTACGCACGATCGCAATAACTTTCTCTTTAGTATACTAATGCATACTATAAAGTTAATAACTCACTTGACAGCTGACAAAATGGCCGCCAATTAAATTAGTGTTGTAAACCTAAAGTTTTATACCTCTAAGAAAACACTCAATAAACTTAGAAAATTGAAAACGCAATTCCTGTTTAAATTTTTTCTTGGGCTTGACTACTTGGTGCATCTCCTCTCCTTTTCAGAAGTATCGGAAGTCTAATACTCGACTAAAATATCTCTCGGCCAATGTGCACAACTGGTCGGTGCAATAGGTAACAGATGTACCGAGGTGATAAGGCTAAAAGTCTTTCCAACCAAATATTAAAAGCACTAAAGGTAAAACACATTTTAAAATAGAGGGAATACCAAATACATGCCTTTTTTTGCTGATTGCTTAATTTTAAATATGTCCACCCGGCCTAAATAATATTAATATGATAAAACTGAGATAAAATTATTATTATTTGTTCTTATTTCAGTTAAGCACAAGTAAAAAGCAACTATGAGGTACAAATTTAAGATGAAATAAGGCATAAAAAACGTACACATCGGAAGATTTCGCCATGAAGTCCCATCAACTAACTGACAGAAAAATGAATTTTCGTCATTCGCCAAAGGTGAAGGCATTTTTTATCAGAGCGCAAATTCATATATTTTGGTTTTATCAGGATAAGGGTGTAATTTGCTTAGCAAATAGTATTAATGAATAAACTAATAAACACACGAAAAATATTTATAACTAATCAAGTAAGATATAGGAATTTTTTAACTTTGAACAAGCACTTATGCTGGCTTTTTTTAGTCTAAAATGGTCTCGCCGTTACAAGAATTGAAGTATAACTGTAGCGAAATTATTCGTTTGTATGTTTGCAGCTTTTACTGAATTAAACTTAACTCTGCTTGGGACTTAATTTAATTATGTCATTGCTTTCATTATTTCGAAGAATTAAAGAGAGTTAAATTCTACAACACACTTTAAGCACATAAGTGCGTAATTTTCTTCAGTGTTGCTGTTTAATGCAGATTAATATAGCTATGAAATAGTAATTTTGTCGCGTTTTTTTGAGTTTCGTTATCCGACACACGAAATGTTTAAACGAAATACAAACGGGGTTTTCCATCGAGGGTATGGCGTGACCGTCTCTCCGACTGCAGAAACGGTGTTAGAAGAAAAGTTAACTTAACTTATAACTCAGAACGACAAATATTAATAAAATTAAGGAATTCGCCATTATTCATGAGCCCTTAAGGGTTTTCAAAAATTTTTTTTTTATATAAAAAATAAAATATTTAATTCAAACTTTTTATTGTCTGAAAGATAAACATTTGAAAAAGAATTTCTGAAATTTTCAAAGGAAAATATTCAAAACTCCGTCATTGTGACGTCATTTCCCTTGTTTTTTGTTTTTTTTGGTAAATACTAATTATACTTGGGATGGTACCAAAATTACAGCATACTCAGTTTTTGGAAAAAAATGCGATTAACGGTAATTTATAAAACCGCCGCAATAGTTAAAGAAGCGAACTCCAAAAAATATCATTAATCAAATTAAGTCAAATAAATTTGCGTACTTTAAATATTTTTATTATATCATAACGATTTTCTTAAATTTAAACTAAATTCGTATTCTCAAATATGGCTCTAACGATTTTAATAATTTTTTGCATTTCGCACAATTATGTTAAAAATGTCCGATCTGCGAAATTACATCCAATTCGTATGTGCCGTTTTTGTGAAAATCTAATTTTCAAAACTTAAAAAGTGATTGAAATAAATTTGTCATCATTAATTTTTGAAATCACTTATTAGGATTCAATGACGAATTTCATGTACCGAGAAAGCTTCGTATGACGCGCAGTTGTGCTCTTTATTTTTTTAAGAAACAACAAATAATTTTTCTTGATAATTCTATATATTTTGTTTGTAGACCTAATCCATAAATCTAATCCGTGCCAGTGAACTTATTCCTTTAGCATCTTAGTGTCCAACTTGCTTGGAGTTTTTTAGTTTTTAAGAGTTATGTTAACCTTAATCTAAATTTATACCTAACATTAATTGGACAATAAGATTAAAATAACGCAGGCATAAAAGACTTTTCTAGATCTTATGAAATTTTTAAATGGTTGACCATAGTTTTTTAGGACTACTTTTACGATTCAAACGTTAATTTGGGATCACAAAAAAAACAAACAGCAAGGGAATAGACCTCAGCGCTCTTCCTATAGGCATGTTCTCATGCCAAATTCATCATCGATGTCATCTTGGTGGACCACTAATTGGCTAGAACCTGGCTGTCTCTTATATTTACAATGAACAAATGGGGCCACTCATAGTCACAAGCCTGCACAAGTGGCGTTTTAATTTGTTCAATGAAACTTTTGTGGTCCAATAGAAAAACAAACACAAATTTCGAATTGACCCAAAGTTAGGCTTTCCTTATACCTTCAGTAAATAAGTAGATTAAAATTGGAAACTGTAAAGTGCTGCATCAGCGGGTACGACGTTCCATACAATACTTTTTTTGACGTCTAAGCGACGTTTATAAATTTACGTAAAACCGAAAAACCCCTGCCATCAAGGCGCTCTAGGGTCATCATTGGAAGCCGGCTTTACTTAAAGTGAATACCTCATTGGAATTTCAAGAACTGAGCGTTTGCTGTGCCAAAGGCCGAGGCAATTTCGTATATGTTAAATGAGTTTGAAATGAAAAACCAAACAGAAAAAATTCTTCTTCATGGATGCATCCATTTCCTAATCTTTTCATACCGCAAAAAAGAAACACACTAAAGTTTATATAAATAAATATTTTTTCGTTTTATTTAAGTCGATAACACAGAATCTATAAACCTATTTACTAAACATTTAGTCGATCACACACAGTTGAGCGGATACCGCAGAACATACTATATTTAAACACGACTTCTGTACCGGATGCGTTTGACAGTCCTATAACGGTAACCATCATCAGATAAAGCAGCGGAATCTTCTGGAGTCTCTTCAGCTGGTGGCAAATATTGAGGCTGAGGTTCGGCTTCAATCGGAGCATTGTAGGCATAACCTTCTTCTTGTGGTGCATCACGACGTTGACGGTAGCGAATACGACGAACAGTTTTGTAGTGGTAGCCATCATCAGCAAGAACGGCAGAATCTTGAGGTGCTTCGACGATTTCCGAATCATTTGGGGTTTCTTCAGCTGGTGGCAGGTATTTGTTGGACACTTCAGGTGCTGCCTCAGCTTCATCTGCAGGAGGAAGATATTTGTTGTCTGGAGCGTTATATTGATACCCATCGGAAGCGGCATTAGCATTGACAATCTCAGAAACATCACGACGATACCTAATGCGACGAACAGTCCTGTAGTGGTATCCATCGTCAGCGAGTACAGCAGACTGAGGAGCTTCTACGACTTCCGAATCATTTGGGGTTTCTTCAGCAGGAGGAAGGTATTCATTGGATGGTGCAGGTGTTGGCTCAGCGGTCGAAGCTGGTGGAAGGTATTCATTGGAAACTTTTGGTTCGGTTTCGGTGGGCTGAGCTGATTCCTCGACTGGAGGAAGATATTTGTTATCAGCAGGTTCACTGGCAAGAGGTTCAATTGCAGCGGGAGCATTGTACTGGTATCCATCGGCAGCATCATTGACAATCTCGGACACATCGCGACGGAATCTGAAGCCTTCACCAGCCTTGTAGTGGTATCCATCGTCTTCGAGAACAGCTGTTTCTTCGGGAACTTCAGGTGCATCCTTTACTTCAGGTTTCTCTTCAGCTGGCGGCAAGTATTCGTTCGAAACTTTTGGTGCTTCAGTGACAATAGGAGCTTCAGTTGCGGCAGGAGATTCTTCAGAAGCATCTTCAGCTGGTGGTGGTAGGTATTCGTTAGAAGCTTTAGGAACCGCAGTAGGAGCATTATAGTGGTATCCATCTTCAGCAAGTTCGTCGGACTCTGGAGCTACGATTTCGGATACATCACGACGTTGGCGATACCTAATGCGACGGACAGTCTTGTAACGATAGCCATCATCAGCGAGCACAGCTGACTCGACTGGTGTTTCTTCCTCGGCTTCCGCTGCTGGTGGCAAATATACATTAGCTGGAGCTTCCGTCACTTCAGCTGCAGGGGGCAAGTATTTGTTGGCCGGTGCTACAGAAGGCTCTGGAACTGCTTCCTTGACTTCAGATGGGGGAAGATAGCTTTTGGATGGAGGCTCGTATGAGTATCCACTTGCAGGAGCTGCGATCTCAGAAACATCCCGACGTTGACGATACTTCAACTTACGGACGGTCTTGTAACGATATCCATCATCAGCGAGCTCGGCAGATTCAACGGGAGACTCCTCTGCTGGTGGTAGGTATGAGGGTGATACTTCTGGTGCTTCTGTGACTTCAGCTGGGGGCAGATAAGCTGCCTTTGGGGCAGCGGGTGCTTCATATGAATATCCATCAGCTGGAGCAGCGATCTCAGAAACATCACGACGTTGGCGATACCTAATGCGACGAACGGTCTTGTAACGATATCCATCATCAGCGAGCTCGGCAGATTCAACGGGAGATTCCTCTGCTGGTGGTAGGTATGAGGGTGCAACTTGAGGTGCTTCAGTGACTTCAGCTGGGGGCAGATAAGTTTCCTTCGGGGCAGCGGGTGCTTCGTATGAGTATCCATCAGCTGGAGCTGCGATCTCAGAAACATCGCGACGTTGACGATACTTCAACCTACGGACGGTCTTGTAACGATATCCATCATCAGCGAGCTCGGCAGATTCAACGGGAGATTCCTCTGCTGGTGGTAGGTATGAGGGTGATACTTCTGGTGCTTCTGTGAATTCAGCTGGGGGCAGATAAGCTGCCTTTGGGGCAGCGGGTGCTTCATATGAGTATCCATCAGCTGGAGCTGCGATCTCAGAAACATCGCGACGTTGACGATACTTCAACCTACGGACGGTCTTGTAACGATATCCATCATCAGCGAGCTCGGCAGATTCAACGGGAGATTCCTCTGCTGGTGGTAGGTATGAGGGTGCAACTTGAGGTGCTTCAGTGACTTCAGCTGGGGGCAGATAAGTTTCCTTCGGGGCAGCGGGTGCTTCGTATGAGTATCCATCAGCTGGAGCTGCGATCTCAGAAACATCGCGACGTTGACGATACTTCAACCTACGGACGGTCTTGTAACGATATCCATCATCGGCGAGTTCTGCAGATTCAACGGGAGCTTCCTCCGCTGGTGGTAGGTATGAGGGTGCAACTTGAGGTGCTTCTGTGACTTCAGCTGGGGGCAGATAAGTTTCCTTCGGGGCAGCGGGTGCTTCATATGAATATCCATCAGCTGGAGCTGCGATCTCAGAAACATCACGACGTTGGCGATACCTAATGCGACGGACGGTCTTGTAACGATATCCATCATCAGCGAGCTCGGCAGATTCAACGGGAGATTCCTCTGCTGGTGGTAGGTATGAGGGTGCAACTTGAGGTGCTTCAGTGACTTCAGCTGGGGGCAGATAAGTTTCCTTCGGGGCAGCGGGTGCTTCGTATGAGTATCCATCAGCTGGAGCTGCGATTTCAGAAACATCGCGACGTTGACGATACTTCAACCTACGGACGGTCTTGTAACGATATCCATCATCAGCGAGCTCGGCTGATTCAACGGGAGATTCCTCTGCTGGTGGTAGGTATGAGGGTGCAACTTGAGGTGCTTCAGTGACTTCAGCTGGGGGCAGATAAGTTTCCTTCGGGGCAGCGGGTGCTTCGTATGAGTATCCATCAGCTGGAGCTGCGATCTCAGAAACATCGCGACGTTGACGATACTTCAACCTACGGACGGTCTTGTAACGATATCCATCATCGGCGAGTTCTGCAGATTCAACGGGAGCTTCCTCCGCTGGTGGTAGGTATGAGGGTGCAACTTGAGGTGCTTCTGTGACTTCAGCTGGGGGCAGATAAGTTTCCTTCGGGGCAGCGGGTGCTTCATATGAATATCCATCAGCTGGAGCTGTGATCTCAGAAACATCACGACGTTGGCGATACCTAATGCGACGGATGGTCTTGTAACGATATCCATCATCAGCGAGCTCGGCAGATTCAACGGGAGATTCCTCTGCTGGTGGTAGGTATGAGGGTGCAACTTGAGGTGCTTCAGTGACTTCAGCTGGGGGCAGATAAGTTTCCTTCGGGGCAGCGGGTGCTTCGTATGAGTATCCATCAGCTGGAGCTGCGATTTCAGAAACATCGCGACGTTGACGATACTTCAACCTACGGACGGTCTTGTAACGATATCCATCATCAGCGAGCTCGGCTGATTCAACGGGAGATTCCTCTGCTGGTGGTAGGTATGAGGGTGCAACTTGAGGTGCTTCAGTGACTTCAGCTGGGGGCAGATAAGTTTCCTTCGGAGCAGCGGGTGCTTCGTATGAGTATCCATCAGCTGGAGCTGCGATCTCGGAAACATCGCGACGTTGACGATACTTCAACCTACGGACGGTCTTGTAACGATATCCATCATCGGCGAGTTCTGCAGATTCAACGGGAGCTTCCTCCGCTGGTGGTAGGTATGAGGGTGCAACTTGAGGTGCTTCTGTGACTTCAGCTGGGGGCAGATAAGTTTCCTTCGGGGCAGCGGGTGCTTCGTATGAATATCCATCAGCTGGAGCAGCAATCTCTGAAACATCACGTCGGTACCTGATTGTACGATAGTTCAAACCATCATCGCTAAGAGCTGCGCTATCGGTGGGACCATCAACGACTACAGAATCATCAGCTGGTGGAAGGTATTCATTGGAAACGTGTTGATTTTGTGCAACCTGTGGAACATCTAGTACAACTGGT
The DNA here is from genome assembly GCA_963576555.1 of Ferdinandea cuprea. Taxonomy (NCBI): domain Eukaryota; kingdom Metazoa; phylum Arthropoda; class Insecta; order Diptera; family Syrphidae; genus Ferdinandea; species Ferdinandea cuprea. The sequence continues at coordinate 24,665,983 of OY754960.1, forward strand.
GCAACTGTTGATGCAGAAGACTCTTCAAATTCCGCAGCATCGGGACCTTGCTCTGCTGGAGGCAAATACTCATTAGAAACTTGAGGGGTTTCATTGGCCTCCTTAATATCGGTTGATTCCTCTTCACCACTTGGCGGGAGATATTCATTTGAAACATTTGTCTGCTCTGGTTCTGTTGGTTCGGGTGCCTGATAGTGGTATCCATCATCAGCTGTACTCTCTGCATCCGATGATACCAATTCTGATACATCACGACGGTGACGCAACTTGCGGAGGGTCTTGTACCTATATCCATCATTAGCTAGGGCAGCAGTCTCCTCGACGGGCTGCTCCTCCTCCAAAGTCGGTGGTAGGTAATCCTCCTGTGGTGGCAAAACTCCGGCTGAAGCAAATGCAATCAGCACTGCGATGAAAATTATCCAAACTGCTAGTTTCTGAAAGAAAAAGATACAAGAATATCTTTTAATCTTGTTTCCTATGAGATAATAGATTCTTTAAACACGCTCACCATTGTCAGGAGTTGGTTAAGCTCACTATGAGCAATGCGCAACGAATGATGATCTTCCAGTCGTGACTGAATATTTATACCATCAACATTATTATTGTGGCATACTGACACGAGATCCAGCTAAAGTACGGCATCGGCGGCGGCGGCGAGCACCTTGTGCCGCTCCTCCTTCAGTAACTTTGTTTGATTTTCTTTTTGTTTTGGTTTCTTGTTTCTGTTTCAAATAGTTTCATGCACTTAACCGCTCAATTGGCGCCCAATTCTATAGGTCCGGCATCTATGTGCGCGCGGAAGCTTTTGACCTCCACCGCACCACCGACCGTCAAGCCATTCAGATTGGCATCAATAGTGCTCTATTGGCGTGCTGTCAATGGTCAAGTTACCTATCTAATTGTGATACATAATCGTTTGGCAGACAAACGTTTCCGACGCGTCGACATCTGGACAGGCCACTGCTCTCCGGAAGAGGAACAATTAAACAATGTTCAAGTGCGTTGTTTCAGCGGCCTCTTCAGCGTCGGGACGAGGGCTTTCGTCTTGTGTTTGTTGTGAGCAACTAAGAGGTACTGCAAGAATTCGATTACTCTCTTGCGTAAGCGTTGCGTCGATGGAATTAAACGAAATAATTCAGGGACATCGTCGACACGTTGAAGGGTGCTGTGCTGCACAGGCTTTTTTGATGTCTCTTTGTTCAACAATAAGCTTCAAACCGGGGAAATGGAACGAGATGCTTGCCAGAGGTTAGGGAAAGCCATTCATTTATTTGTCATTTATAATGCGTGATTAATTATCCTGGTTAGTTGCTGTCACAGTGTTAGTGGATGTCACAGTGAAAAATGGTTCGCAAAAAAATATACATATATACAAGAAGTGCGTTAATTAATTTACTTCCATCTGTCGCTATAATTGTAGTAGATTTACGTGTTGGTAGTGGTGCAATCTATTTGCGGTAAGGCCTTCTTAGTCAAATGACGCACGTGCGTTCCTTTCACAATGAGGAAGAAATACCTTCTCAACATGCGAGTCGAGAACAAATATTTGTTTTATTAATTATGGCGGCCAAGTATTGTCGTCCACTGATGGATAAATATTATTCTATTTTATAAAAATCTCGTTCGCATTTGTCAGTGTTGAAAGTGAAATATTTTGCTTCGAATCTTTTGGCATTGACAGGCGAAGTAAACAGACGGATTGTGTGTGTGTCTACAAAACGGCTAGTAAGAATTGTGCGTGGTCTATTTTGAGTGTTAACTTAAAGGGAATTGTGCGTACTTGGGTTTCCAGTGAAATTTAGAACGTATTCAGATCATGGTACTTGAGTATTATCATCTTGTGGGTTTTGAATCGTGAGTACCTATACGATACTTTAATCAATAAATTTATATTTTACTATGAAAGCTATGAGTGTTTCGTAAAGGTTCAATATACCGAGAAAAGGGTTTAATATACGTGATCCGGAAAGCCGCACTTGTGAAGGTCTGTTCGAGTAAAGAGGGCCGATATATTATTTTCAAACACTTTAGATCTTTACAATCTTCCTGTTTTTAATTGTGCGTTCTATGTATTTCAAACTTGACTGGTTGTTTGTTCTTTTAGTTGTTATTTGGCGTGCTCAAAGCGTAATCAATAACAAATTTAGTGTCATAAATGATCTCGTTTCTGTAAATTTTATATTGCATAGGAGTGTAAGAAAAAAGATGTTTTGGTCGCTCAGTTAAGCATTATAAACTAAGCATTTTTGGGTGTTTACAGAGCTCTTCTTCCTAATGCCTTATTAATACAGCACTGCAAAGTGACGAAATAGATTCAATTACATTTGACAAACGTTTTGCAATTATTATTCAAAGTGGATGCTATGCAGAAACAGAGAAAATTTTGAATAAAAAACTCGGGTCTTCTATTGAGTTTGTCACTTTCAAATATAAAGGGTGTTTCTTTTTAGAGGTAACTTTAAGTTGGCAACACTATTTTAACTGGCAGCCATGTTGTCAGATGTCATGTGATTTATTTTTAGTTTGGCTTGGCATTTCAACATGAATAGACTGACGCTGAACAACCTTTCCAAAGCGAGCACATTTATTTTGAAAATCATGGTTCTGTTCGAAGTAGACTACGTCGATTTTACGGTCAACATAATTGTCGATCAGAGCAATTAATTCGATTAACTATGGAACATTTCCGAACAACTTTTACTCTAAATGATAACACGCATCCACAGAGACGTCGCCGTCGTACAGTGCGTACAGAAGAAGTCATTGCTGCTGTAGAGCGTAGCCTAGAGGAAGGCCCGAATCAGTCTATCCGCCATCGTGCACCGGAATTGAATATGTGTCCATCCACTTTATGAACGATTTTGCGGAAAGATCTTGGTTTGCGTGCTTACAAAATCTAACTCGTGCCAGAATTGAAGCCACAGGATCACCTAGCAAGGCGTAGATTTGGTAAATGCCGTTGATCCCAATTTTAATAACCGAATTTTGTTTAGCGATGAAGCTCAGTTTTGGTTGAATGGATACGTCCATAAACAAATCTGCCGCATTTGGAGTGATGATAATCCTCAAGTGCATGTTCAGACACCGTTACATCCACAAAAACTGACTGTTTGGTGGAATAATTGGTCCGTTCTTCTTTAAAAACGATGCAGGCCAGAGAGTTACAGTCAATGGTTACCGCTATACAGCCATTATTTTTGACTTTTTCGTTCATCAATTGAACAACCATAATGTGCAGGAGCTGTGGTTGCAACAAGGATGGCACAATATGTCACACAGCTCGTGCTACAATTGATTTATTGAAGGAAACGCTTGGTAAACGCATAGTTTTGCATAGTAACGTGAATTAACCTCCAGAATCGTGGGATTTAACGCCGCTTGACTATTTTCTGTAGGGATATGTGAAGTCGCTGGTCTACGCCGATAAGTCCAAAACGATTGACCACTTAGAGGACAGCATTCGCCGCGTTATTGCCGATATACGGCCACAAATGTTGGAGAAAGTCTGCGAAAATTTGACCTCCAGATTAGACTACGACCGAGCCAGCAGTGGCAGTCATATGCCACAAATCATATTTAAATTATAAAACCAGAAGATTATCTTTCGAATAAAGTAAATTTCTAAGTTCTATGCCTCTATAAAAAAAAACCACCCTTTGGTATATATTTAGAATCGTCCCCTTCATGCCAGAAGCATGAATGTGCTAATATTCGAATTTTGAGTTAATTCATAATCTAGAATGTCATATGTACAAGGAAACCATAACCATAACCATATTTAACAGTGTGCTAAGAAACCAAACCTTCTAATTGTACGAAAGCAGTTAATATTTAAACGTGTTTTCGCAACACTTTCATTTTTCTCATCCATGTTTCTGGCATAAGGACGATATATACTTTGCGAAATGGTTCTTGAGTTCAATCTTAGAAAAAAAAGTATTCTATTGTGGGTTAGTTAGTTTAGACTTTTATTTCATAAAAAGATAATTTCATACGTCATTATCATACAAACAATAGTATTGAAATCTGTTTCTGTTCGTTCATTTTTTTTTTTTTGTTCGCTAACCCACATGGCTGACACTGCGACCTCAAAGGTCTATTGTATCAAAGTTAGCCTAAGAGACGAGTGACTTCATTAGCGAAAGCCAAAATGTCCTTAGTTGCAGAGTTTCTGAATGCTGCTGATGTACGGAACTCTATGGAATATCCGTCGACTTAACCAATGAAGGGCCGGACACTCACAGAAGATATGTTCAGATGTCTCATCGTCTTCGAGATAGAATGGACATTCAGTTTCCGGGCACAAGTTCATTTTGTTAAGATGTTATCTCAGGCCGGGATGGCTTGTTAGGAAGCCCACCATCTTCCTAATATTCGCTTTACTTAATAGTAGAGTTTCCTTGTAAAAGTATGGCTTAATTAATCTTTTGGATTGCCTTACACCCGGGACACTTTCTCAGTGGTTCAGACGAAGTTGTTGTTCCCAATCGTTAATTAGCCTTAAAGCAGCAGCCCAATTGACTCTGCAATAGGATTCTGGTCCTAAGAACGCAGATTCTGATCCGGCTCTAGCCAGCTCATCTGCAGATTCGCTGGTGACCAAGCCCCCATCCGAGTTTAATTTTGTTATGTTTGGCTAGGCTGTCATAGAATTCGCAGTGCTGCGTAACTATCCGAGAAGATGTGAATCCTAGAACCTTCAATTCCTTTTCGGGAAATAAAATTCGCACAGATCACAATGGCATGAATTTCTGCCTGAAAAACCGTGGGACGCATTCCCTTTGGTATCGAGACTTTGGTGTTGGGTCCAAAGACAACAGCTTCAACTCCATTTTCCATTTTTGATCCATTGGTGTACCAGATTAGACTTATCGGATCTAGTGTCGGAACACTATTTTCCCATTAAGAACGGTCGAATAGTTTTGAGGTTAATAATGTTCGTTCATTATTGACCGTCTAGCAGACTGACATTTACGCGCCCTACATAAAATATTGCTTTTTGCTAACATAGTACGTTAAATACTTTAAATCTTCGTACAACAAAATTAACAATAGTATGGACCCTATACAAATAGGCCAAATAACTTTTTTTTTGAAAATGCTATAAAAAAAAACTACTGAAAGTACAATCCTTCCGGTTAATAATGGAAAATAATTTCATTCAAATGGCTGCCTCGGCTGGCCATGCAGTAGCCTACACGATCGGTCCAATTTTTAAGCACATTATCGATTGTGTGCAGCTGTATTTCACCAATGGCTTCACGAATATTGTCCTTTAAAGACTCAAATGTCTCTGGCTTGTCGGCGTAACACTTGTCTTTTACGGCACCCCACAAATAATAGTCCAACGGTGTCAAATCGTAGCTCCGCGGTGGCTAAACGACATCAGCTCTGCGGCTGATAATGCGATCTTCAAAAACAGGGCGCAAAACATCGAGTGTAGCTTTGGCTGTGTGGCACGTAGCGCCGTCCTGTTAAAACCAAATGTTGCCAATATCCTCCTCTTTAATTTTTGTGAACAAAAATTCGTTCAACATGGCCCGACAACGATCGCCATTGACTGTAACGGCCACTCCTTGCTCATTTTCGAAGAAAAATGGCCCAATTATGCCTCTGGACCAAAATCCGCATCAAACAGTGACTCGTTTTGGGTATATCGGCTTTTCAATGTATGCGTGCGGGTTTTCTGTGCCCCAAATGCGACAATTTTGCTTGTTTACATACCCGGCAAGATTAAAATGAGCTTCATCTGAAAAGATCGTTTTTTTGACGAAATCGGCATCTTCTCTAAGTCGATCGCAGGCCCACTTAGCGAAGCGAAAACGCATTGGATGGTCAGTTGGCTTCAACTCCTGAACCAATTGGACTTTGTATGGTGTCATACCAAGGTATTTATGCAAAATTCGTCTCAATGATGTCTCCGAAATGTTCAATTGTTGAGAACGACGGTGAATTGATGTTGATGGCGCTTCACGCACACTTTCTGCCACAGCAGCAATTTTCTCGGGTGTACGCACTGTTTTTGGCTTTTCACGCTTTGGTTTATCGATGAGGATGCCAGTTTCTTTCTTCCAAAATCCGTACGCAATTTTCGCACACATTCTGCAACATTACCATGATTTTCAAAATAATGTCGCAATATTTCCCAGCGTTGTTCAAGCGTATACACGACCATATTCGTTCAGCGGAAGGATAAAACTAATTAGGTATCTGTCATATCAGACATGAGCTAAGTGTTACCATTAATTAGAAATAAGCACTAGTTGAAACAAAAAAAAAACGTTAAATGGCGAACCCCATATATAGAAATTTCTAAAATCTTTTGTCTATGTTACATTTTATATACATTAGCGCATTCGTTGCGTAGTTATACAATGCATTCCACGCATAATAACCATTTAAAATGTTTAGCGTTCATCCAGCTCAAACGCCTCAAAGTGTCGCCGATGGAATTTTTTAAAAAGGGCATATCGCTATGAAGTAAAAGACGTACTCCTTTTTATTGTTGTTACACAGATCACAGCGAATGACGATGTGGATTAAAGTTAAGTGCGATCAGTTCATCTCTTATTTTCAATAGTAGGCTAATTTCGTCGTTTGAGTTTCTGTTTAAAAAATAGGTTTTATCTCGCAAATCATAATTAAGTTCCGAACTCCAAGCATCTTCTACCTATCTTTCATATGTATCTTGCCCGATTGATGATAAAAGCGCGCAAAACTTTGCCCTTAAGACTGTGCCTTGAATAATCCCTTTGTTAATCCCAGATTGAATCCATTTCCAGGTGTTAAAAGTTCACAACTTGGATACAGTTGGCCTCTTCTTGATACGATGTGGTTAAGGTGGTCTTTCTTGTCCCATCTCATATACGTTTACTAGATATATATTCAAAATGCAACTGTAAAGAGAGCAACATATAGTAAGGTGTGTTTTTAGGAAGTAACCGTTAAAGAAAGAAACCGTTAAACTTCCTCTAAAGTAAAATAGCCGCACAATGGGCTCAAGGTACTAAAACTACGACAAGGTTACCAAAACTTAAGCGTAATGCTACCCATTTTGTTCCGCGGATGAATGACTTTCTGTCAAGATTTCGTGCGGGAAACAGCTGTCAGTGTCAAAATAACCTATGATTTCAAAACAAACCACTAGATGGCCCTCTCTTTATATGAAAATGGCATTACTCTGACTTAGTTTTAAAAAAATCACTAACAATTTCTGTATTGGAAATATATGTGGATCTACTCCTTATGTCCTGTCCTGAATCTAGTTGAATATCGAACCACGAACCGCAACCGCAAATTGCATAGAAATGGTATTACAAAACCTACTTGAAGGTTTTGTTTCTCAAACAATTTGCTTTAAGCAATTCAAATTTTCTTGGAATTATAGCTGTTTAAATTAACTAGAACGTGTAACAAATAGTATTGGCTAATTTTGTTTACCAGTTTGTATGAATGGATCAAGAAGTGCACTTTTGCAATTTTTTTTTTTTAATTAACGAACCATAAAATACGCATTGCTCAACAGTTTAACAGAAGAAATATACTTTGCTTAATTTAATTTTAAGCTCTTATTTGCAAATATGTTTTTGTGCTCGCTTAACGACTTTTGACTAATGTGCGATGATTTTTATTATAGCTAATAGATTTTATCTTTTGAAAATAACTCGTAGAGGCACATAATTATGCATACCTCTTAGTTTGGAGGCAGTTGGTTTTTTAATGAGTCATTAATTTAACTGATGAACTGGTTGCTGAGTGCATGTTGAGTTAATCATCCAATCGTGACACTTCTCTGATCTACTTAACAAATAAACTGTTGAACTCAAGTATTAAGTAAGTTTTGTTTTTAAGAGGAAGTAACTCTTTTTCATGCGATATCACTAATCGTACGGTTGAAATTATAATTGCAATACTATACGATTTTCATCCTTGCATTTTACAACAAATGTTAAATTCTAACACCTATAGCTTTGTTAAGATCAATATATAAAGCATCAGGCATTTAACTTCATAATATAATTAATTTTTTGCTCAATATTTTAGTTATGCACAACTACTTCTGGTATTTTTAAGAGAAGTACTTATCGAAATTTTGACAATTAGTTGGTGCTACGCCGTTAGTATTTTCAATGCAGACCAATCGGTTGGCACCCACGATGACTTGGTGTATATTACATTTTTTTAGCAGGGCCGGACTAAGAATATTGCAGCAATGGCACATTAAATAGTGCTTGTCGTATAAAGCTACTAAAGGCATATATCACATTTACCGTAGTGGACAAATAAAAGTTATCCCCAGAAAATTTCAACTAAACTTCGCTGAGACTCTCTGGAGTCGAATAGTTATTAAACTAACAAACTGACAGTAAATATTTTCAGACATTGTCAAGAAATAATCAGAGACTAAAATGTTCAAGTTGTGGAAGTCTTTTCGTTTATTTTATGTTCTTAAGACAGTTATGCGATTAAGACTTAGCTGAACAGATTTTCATTCTAAGCATATGAAATAGTGTGGTGGTAACTTTTATTTGTCCTCTACAGTATGTAGCCAATTTCAACATCTATTTTACCATTCTAATGGTTCCCGCATGCGTGTCTATGGATTGGTCACGATACGACCGTGTTAAAATCTAGGAACTCAAGGTTTTGACTAGACTCAGTGATGATTATCCAAAAGGCCTGCTGAATTCCTTCTGAGGTTGCGGATCGTCAGGGTCAACATTTTATTGGGGCCTGCATATTGATAAGCCTACACCATCTGCTTCAGATTCACGGCTAACTGATTTCACGTTCTTTACAGCAATTCCTTAAAACAATAAAAAATAGATATTCGAATTAATATTCTTCAACGACTACGATTTTTTATCCACATAAAAAATTCTATGAATTTTTAAAAGATTTAAAAATTTGATAAAAAATAGTTATTATTTGACTTTAAAAAAATGCAGTCAGAAAAGTGTTGCTGATGTACTCCAATTATGCTAAATAATAAGCGCGATCGGAAACTTTAATGTGTTTCGTGTTTTTTTTTTTATTCCAAATTTGGAAAGAGATCTGTCCAATGGAATTATATTAAGTAATTTCTAACAGTAGGAGCAACTTTCAACCTCAGCAATTTTAACGAAACTGTTTAAGGTCGTAACGTCGAACCACACAGACGGACTAGTTAGGATGTGGTAAAAATGGGAAAGATGTGCATTCCTACACATTACGTCTTTGGCAATCAGAAAAAAACAGGATATTTAACTTATATAATTATTAAGGAGATAGATATGTCCAGAAAAGTGGATGCTACATTTTCGTCTGTTTTCTTTTCTTTTCTGCTTTATATTATTTTTTGTAATCAATAAAAATTTATTTGAAATGTCTTTTTAGATTCTGGGAAGAGCGTCAGGTTTTCACTTCATCTTGAAGTGATGAGATAAAGTCTTAAATCGAACACGATCAAAGTCGATTTATCTTATCGAAAATTACAAGCAACGATTGTTTTTGATCGTACTTTTTTTTTAAGCCAAATTCTAAGACGTTAACATATCAAAATCGAACCGGCTGTGGAAAGAGGGTTGAAATCCCTTAATCCCGCGTTGCGTGTCGACAAGTTACTGTTGCCAAAGGAGCCTTATTTATAATTTGGCATTATTTCGTTTGCGTGGGTGCAGTGGCTTAGTGGTTGAGTGCGTTGCACCACTAAGCGAGAGTCCGCTGGTTAAAATCCCGACCTGTACCACCTGAAAGTTTTTATTCGCTGCCCCAACTCTTGCGAACGTCTGACAAACATCCAAGAGTAAAAACTGTCATGAGAAGCTTCTCAAAAATTAATTGCCGTTCGGAATCGGCATTAAACTGTAGGTCGCTTCCATTTGTGTCAAACAAATATATCTTCGCACATACAGTGGTTGGAGAAGCTAGGCTTTGGGTCGTGTATGGACCGTTTACACCCAATATTTTTTATTTCTTTTTTATTATTTCGTTTGGCAATATTTCACGTCACCCAACTAAAGTTACACACTAACACTAGCTACGTGTCGAAAATGTACAGATAGCTGATGAGACACGTGATGTTGGTTTGATAAGTTTGCATTTTTAATTTTCTCGTATACGTTAGTATACCAAAGAAAAAGTTATTGCAATCGTGCGCAAATATCGAACTCAAACTGAGTATGAGAAGTCCGAAAAGTGGATCCCCCAATGGCCTCCATCGGTCTACCGGGTTTATCTGTCCGGGAACTGTATGGTGGAACGGTCCGACGGATTCGCTTCAAAATTCGTATAAAGTTTTTTGGGTAGCACCTACTTTTTTTGCTTTATTTATTTTTCTTAATAACAGTATCTACCTGCCATACAATTTTTTTTAAATCACTTATTACTGATTTGCTCAAAAGTGGATTGAAGGGTTTTACTCTCTTTTTGTACTCTGGAGCCTAGAGGTGGAGCCTAGAGGTGGAGCCGAGAATAACACATACTCAGTTGTTTTAAAAAGTGTCCAATATACAAAATTACATCAAATCGTTAAGGCCGTTTGAGTAGATAAATGTAATTTTTCCAAACTTATAAAGTGATTGAAATAAATTTGGTATGTGATCAAATGTTACCAGTCTTTTAGCAGCGATTCAAAAATGCATCGGTCATGCATTTTATTTTTATTTTGTATTCTTCTCATTCGTATTTTCGGTAAGAGAACAGACGATTGGCTTCTATTTGTATTTTTAGGCGGAAAAAAAGCGATGTTTGAAGGAAAACTCACAAAATGTATTGTTAAAGTTCGCGTACTCATTTGCAAAAGATAAACTTTTACGAGAAAATGCGCGTTCGCGTCCCGAGAACGAGAATAATGAACATTCGCTTTCAAATCACAAAACGCTTTTAAGGGTCAAAAACTGTTGAAAATGTCTTACCTTTAGGCTAATCGATTAGAACTATCTAACTAAATATAACTGAGCTATCGATTAAGAGCCGTAATAAGTCCTTACTTCGTGGTAGGTATTTACCGTGCTTAAAACTCCGTGTATACATGTCGAATACGGTTTCGATGGAGTTCAGTTTTTTTACAACCAAATGATGAAAAGTTGCATGCATTTTAATTTTTATGTAAAGGATATTCTATCCCATCATTTTAAGTCGGTGTGCCGTGCTTTCTTTATAAAATGTTAAACTGCGGCCCGGAGAAATTTCGACAAGCGCCGAAGCCCGATGTTAGGAGCCATTTCCCGAAGCCTCTGGGCCACAATAATGCTGTTAGGTTTAGTAAGGTTAGAAGGGTATTTTTGCAGAAAATTTCACCCAGAGGCCGTTAAGGCCCCTTTTAAGTACCCTATTTATACATGTAAGAACATGTGGCTAACAAAACAACTTCGATCTGTTGAAGAATAGTTTTATGTCTGATAGAAGTACCCTAGCCAAGTCGTCCAGACTTTCGAAGAACCGTGCTCCCATGCATGATGAGCGGCGTTCTTGTAAGGCTGGGCAGTGGCAGAGAAGATGTTCCATGGACTCTATTTCCTCCTCGGAAATATCCCTACCCTTTTAGCCATGTTTTCTATGATACAGTGTCCGGATTTGACTTCTGTTAAGAGAGACTAGGGACTTTGATGTTTTGGTGTCAACATCAGGCCTACTAGGTTATGACGCAACCGCTGCTGTTGCTCCATTGTTCCTTAGCCGATTGTGTGGTGACGCCGGCGATAAAAGTCTTAGCAGTGTTGAAGGGCGGTAGCACCTCTCCGCTCGCTAATAGAGGGTTCATATCAGAGCCGTTTCTTCCAATTCATCCGCTTTTTCGTTAACTTCCACCCTAACATGTCCAGGAACCCAGCAGAGCAGAACTGAGTGATGACGTTTAGCCCTGAGTGCCACGAGGCAATCTGTAACGCACTTCGCATTTGCAAGGTTAGAGCCGATTGCTTTAACTGCTACTTGACTATCCAGGCAGATGGTTATTTCCACCATGGTAGTCCCATCGATAGGATAGTTTGTGCTGCTTTCTTAACCGTAAAGATCTCAGCTTGGAAGACACTGCAGTCACGTCAGTCAAAACGACTGGTTGATATCAAGTCTTTCTGAGAATACGCCAGCTCCTGTACCTTTTTCTGTGTTTGAACCATCTTTATAAATGGATATACCTTTAATGATGGTGCTGGATGAGTTCCAGTCCTATCTTTGGGGTATAGTGATTCCTAGGCTTCTCGTAATCGGTAAGTGAAATGAGTCCCTTCCGATCAAAGATGTCAATTATGCTTGAGTTTCCGTAATAACCAGGCTTCCAAGTCGCCCCAATCGAACTTTTTAGTCAACCTTGGCAAGAACTCATCCATATCCCAAGCAGAAGTCTTTGCCATTACCCAGTGCGCTAGAATTAACTTAAGTTCTAACACACGAGGTAAAACTATATTTATCTTTTCAGATAGCCAAGTAGCCCTCAAAGATCTTGACTCATCTGTCATAAAATCAAAGCTTGTTCTGGAAACCTTCATGGCCATCTATGAACTTGCTACGAAAAACTTAGTCATTCTTCACTGGATCCCAGCCCACAGGGGTTTTGCTGGCAACGAAGCGGCTGACTCACTGGCTAAAGTTGGCGCAACAACACCACTTGTCGGCCCTGAACCCTTTTGTGGTGTTAGCAAAAATCACTTCGGGAACTTTGTTAAAAGCCTATCCCTGACCGAATCGAATAAAGACTGGCACAATTCACATGGTCAGACCTGTACCAAACATTTCTTCCCCAAATCCACAGGAAATCCACATTTCTAACTAACCTGTCTCCTGAAAAAACACCTTCACCGCATTGGCCTCTCACCGGGCCCTGCATGTAGACTGACGAATCCTCTCTTCACATACTCATGGAGTGCTCGGCTCTCTTTCGTCTCAGGAAGGACATCCTTGGTGAGGAAATCATATCACCAACTTACCTTGTTACCCTGCATCCAGAGAAGATTCTCGTCTTCCTGACCTCCTCCGGAGTTAAACATTTGCTCTAGGACCCCTCCAGGGAAGGCACAATAGGCTCTATAAGAAACCGCAGTGACAGAGCCCCATGTAGGCTCTCCCGACTTGGCATCTATCTATCTAACCCTATGTTCTGGATGAGAACTCGAGCGAAGCAGGGTAAATAATATACATTAAAATGATTGAACCTGCCATAGAAATTGTTCCTAAAGCACTCTCTTTGTTTAAAAGGCATTTCCTAGTAGCCTTTCCCACAACTTTAACCTTAACTCTAAATCGGTGATATATTTCTTACCATCTCTCTGCAAAATGTTAAGTAGTTCTTTAACAATGTACATAAAAGATATCGTTTCCTGCAATTTATCTATACACCTTTCTAAAGCCGTAATCAGATACTTAATATACAGTTTGATGTCGGAATCTTGGCACGATTGCAATAACTTATATTTGAAGCTTACGGCATGCGCCTGTAAGTCAAATCACTTCGATTGTAATGGAATCTACCTCTTAAGGTCAAACTTCATCCTCTCTCTCTCTTTATATCTTACCAATCATAATGGGTATCGATTACTTTAAAACATCAGCCATTCTTTAAGATCAACATTACTTTCATTTTCATATCCACATCCGCACCATCGGGCAATATTCTTCTTCCACTTAAGAACCAATCACCTTCATTATCCACACCATCGGCAGCAAATAAAATTTGTTTACCATCTTAAGTAGTAGGTCAATTCAATTAAGTCATTAATCGAAAAAAAAACACTCTCTTACCTACGTTCCCTTTCATTCTTCACCTTTAATTTTTGGTCCATTTACTTGGTTCTGTAAATTTTCTCATATTCTGACCGCTTAAGCGTATATCAGCTGACCTTGAGACATTAACAATTTTCTATGTCACTATATGTTATTGACCTCAGTCTATGGCTTGACATTTATTATGATTGATGAATGTTCCGATTAGAAAGCCAAACAGTGCGCGCCACTACTCAACGATTTAATTGAAAACCATCATTGTGTGTCTACCCAAAATCGCACCGCAAGTCGCCTCGCAAATGCAATCTCAACACGACTTGTCAGTGTCATGATTATTTTGAATTGTAGCTATTATTAGACAGGGTGGTGGTGTTCAATCAAATTCAAAGAGGTTAATATTAAAATCTCGTCGTTTGTACAGAGTTAACAGCATTTTTCCTGAGGCAAATCTGTGAACAAAATGGAACAAAAAAAAAAAAACAAAAATCATCTCAAGAGTTCATCTCAAGTACTTTTATCTCTTTTGATTGTTTGTATGTTATGTATGTCAAGGTTATCCACACACTTGGATTGAAACTGTAAGCGTATTATGGGGGAATCTTACGATTGTCCATTATCTGTACGAGTGGCTTGCAAGGGGAAATGAACTTTAATTAACTGCACAGAGAGGGCATACCAGTCAGTATATTGATAAATGGATTTGAAGTAATTTTTATCTGTTAGATACGCGTTCGCAATTTAAATATTAAATTTATAGGCACAACCGTGCCTAGTTTTGCACAAACTACAAAGGTCGAAATGGGTTTGTAATTGTATAAAATACGACCTCTCTTAGTTGACTATCTATTGCGAAATATGATATCTTGTGAGATTTTTGTGGAAAGTCCTTAGCATTATTTGACGTTATGTCACTGTTATGGTTTTTGCTGAGATACCGCCACGTATTTATAATTTTTTTTTTTCAATTTACCGCCTCCTTTGAAAACACATTTTAGGCATCATCCAATCCAATCTAATTTTATGGATAAACTCTCGAGGAGCTCAGCCTCAAAGGCTTCTTCTGCAAATAAACTCACATGACTGAGCAATGTGTACTCTTTGCATTCTTCAGCGGGCCCCCACAAAGAGCCTCCTAAATCGAATAAAGCCGCGAACTTTATTCGCGAAAAGATTGTGTTTTTTTTTTGCTCTCTCTCTTTGCAGAAAGATATTTTTTGTCTGATATTTTCTTTAAATTTCATTATGGACATCATTCTCGCGTGGAAAATTCAATTTCACATTTTTGCGTTTTCACTCTGCGGATTAGGTTGCGAAGCGCCATTTCCACGAAAAAGCACGCAAGCAAAAAATGTGATAAAGGCGCGGTGCGGTGCGGTACGGTGCGGTGAACTCTCATAATAATATTTACCCAGGGATATAGCACTACACACCATTCACCATTCTTCAGATTTAAGAATTTTATTTTGATGTTTAATCATGTGGAATCTATTGGGCGGCTATTTGGTTTGATGGGCTCTGCTCTTTGGTTGCGGGACCAGTGCGAATATGTGCGAATATCCTGAGGCGGTTCTTGTATGGATGTGCGTGTGTCTGCGCTGTGCCTAAACATGATAAACCGTCCACAATACCCACAGCAGAATCCACTTCATGTAGGCTTTTATTGAGACCGAGTAATAAGGGGATGTGTTTTATCATTTTCGCAAAACAAACTAGGATGATGAATTCTCGTGTGGCTTCACTCCTGTGTTTGTGTTCCCGGAGACGTCCTCGATTTCGGAATTTTTTGCCCGTATACCTTTGAGCATTTTCCTCAAAAAATTTGCGTAGGGTGTTTGGGATGTGTTTTTTTTTTTTTTGGTTTAGTATTTGTTACTGCGAAGGATCCACAGCACAGCACAGAGTGAAGGATGTTTGCAATTTCCTTTCCTTTCCTTTGTCGAAGCAAGGGCATAAGGGAAATTTCTATTGAAAAGATAAAGAATATGAAAGTATGAAATGAAAATAAAACCTATATTGAGCTATTTATGTGGCCTCAAGCGCTTTGGTTGATATGAACGAGATCAGCATTATATTGTCATGTGATGTAATGGCTGACAACCGTTGCCATAACCGCGACGATGACGAACAATGCGTTGCGAGATTGGTTTAATTTTTTACAAAATAAATTGTTTACTCGAAGACGTTACCTCAAATTTATATCACTTATTTAGGCGGCGCCACAGGCAAGGGTGGGTCGACTTGACAAATTCTTTTAATCTTTCGGTAAAATTTCTTGGTGTATAGCACCTCTCTGTTTCCAAAATCGTGCGCTTCTCATCCTCTTTGTGTTTCTTCCAAAAAGGTCGATATTGTCCTTCTGGTACTGTTCTGCAGCCTTCCATCCTCTGCGATCAAGGTTCGTTCTTCTTATTGTTAGTCGTCTGGAGCCTAGGCCTTTTGATCTAAAGATACTCATGGCTGGAGCATTTTTGCCCATTGACTCAATGTAGTAGACCTGTTTTGGCTTTTTGAATAAAAGTCGCGGTTGTATTTTCTCCTTTTTTAAATCTTAAACGCATACAATGGCCCTTTTTGCTAGAGTGGCTAGTAACCTATAGTGGTTTGCGCTACTTTTTAGATAACGTCGCGATACTGGGATCACAGTGGAGAGTTTCTAACTCAGCGGTTCTTTGTAGGTGCTGACTACTGTCCTATGGCGCCCCACGACGAATTATTTTGTCTTGTTCTTTTTCGCGTTAGATAGTCGGGCTCTGACGCTGTTTGCCCCTTGCAAAACAGAAAGCAGGCATGTTCAAGAGGTTAGACCACTTGAAGAGCGCTAGGTTTTTATGTGAATCCTTAGCCGTGGTAATCTAGTGCTACTTATCGAAGTAGTACAAGCTGCTACAAAGTTGATTAGTTGGTCGCCGTCATCTGTTGTCATTTACCAACGAAACTTGAAGGCAAGGTCTCGACCCTATTTCGGTTATTTCTGCACCCACTTCGGGGATGTGAGAGCTGTCATTGGCTCATTAAGAAATTTAAATAAGATTAAAAATTTTAGGTATAAACGTCCCATATAGGACCAACAAAGTAGCTCCTTCAACTACTGTGGGTGCGAAGATAAATTTTTTGTCAGGACTGGAAGGGACCTACAGTTTAATGCCGATTTCGAGCGGCAATTAAGAAGCTTCTCATGACAGTTCATAATCTTGGATGTTTGGCAGACGTTCGCAAGAGGTGGGGCAGCGACTAAAAACTTTCAGGTTTTACAGGTCGGGATTTGAAGCAGCGACCTCTCGGTTAGTGGTCCAATGCACTTAACCACTAAGCCACTGCACCCAGAATTTAGCGGCAACCGATTTCTTTCTAAAACCCTGGCTTAGTGTTGTAGATCCTATAGAACTGGGATTAACAAAAAGACCAAAAATCTCATTTAGGAATATAATTATTTCGACCTAACTGGAACCGGTATCCAGCAAAGGCACAGGATGAAAGTGCCTTAGTGAAATGACACCCCTTCCACTTCTCCCGTCGGCTGCCGTTAAAGGTGAATTCGCCCTAATTCGAGCCCTAATTTGGTACCTTCGTAATAATACTTTTTGTACTTGGTTGGGCAGTTAACCGCACGCACCAGGAGCCTCTTTCGGCACCAACTCTTTTCCAAACCCCTAAGCTCATGCAGAGATGTCGCTAGTTCCACCATACTGGAAGTGTGAACACCGCCGTCTTCATAAGCACAATCAATTTTAAATCCAGTCCCATGGTGTTGGCTCCTCGGGCAGAATTAACTACCAGCAATGGTAATTGAAACGATTTCTTTTTCCATCGCACGTCAACGTTGATAACACCTTTGACGGACACTTCGACATCTCCATATGCCTTCAAAGTGCGACTTGTAGGTGAGCACAACGGCTTTCTAAGACCCCGGTACCCTGGTAATCCTATGATAGAACAAGAAGCTCCAGTGTCCAATTGAAAAACTTTGGACGATTGCTTACTTGAAGATCAATAAAAATTTTTGATTTCGACATTCAGTTGAAACATGCGCTCCTTCCATGACTAATACACTCGGCTCCATGCTCTCAACCACGTTGATAGTATGAACAGATTCTGGCTGCTTGCGATTTCGCCTCTCGTTTGACGTCTCCCCGGCTTTTTGATCGCCGTCGAAATTGAGCATATTTCTTTTTTTTTTCTCTTTGCTGCTTATACACGCTTTTAATAAGAACTCGTCGTTTGCTTATGTCGCAAACGGAGTCAATGTGTTTGCAATCGTTTCGTTCATGGTGGACAAAACATCCGGGACACGACCGTCTGGTTGGAAAAGCATTCGACTTACTTGGTTGGATGCTCAGTTGGTAAACGTCACTTGCATTGGCTTCTGTGGAAATGCTGCTTCCGTTTATGATGTCAGATGCGGCTTTGGTCGACTCGTAATACGTCGCGATCTTCTGCAACTACTTTAACGTGGGATTTTTCTTTTGGGTGGCGGGTATTCTCACCGACTCTTGGGGAGTGTAGAAAGTGACCATATCTCGGATCATGAAATCTGCGTACGACTCATTGCAGCTCTCCTTCGAATATACGAACACGCAATCTAGCAAGAGTCTACGTAACTCAGCTATCCAGACCGCATATGCCTGGCAGGGCATATAAATATTTGCATCACGATGCCAAAATGCTTTTTCAGCTTTTCTGCTAGGTCTACATCAGAAAGAATACTCACCTTTTCCACTTGAAAACCTTCCGTAGTATGTCATTAGATGACTGCCGCAAGTAGTTATAAAGAAAGTGCGCTTTCCGCAACGTGTCGCCTGGTACAGCATTCGCCGCAAAATGCTGCTTTAACTGGAAAACATAACTTTCCCAGCTTTCTTTTTCCATATGGAACATGCGAAAAGGAGGTATTGCTGCCGGTTTTGCCGTCTCCGCCGTAGTTCATCCACCGCTCAACCAGTTCTGCATTCGACTTGAACATTTTTTCCATTCATGTCTGCTGTACGATAATTATCTCCTGTAGTGCTTCGTAAATATTTGCAATAACCTCGTCGCCAAATTATTGAATTGGTATCAAAAGAAACCAAGCTCAAATGTTTAACAGTTTATACTTCAACTTTAATGAAAATGAAGAATGATTAACAAACTAAAGGGTGATTTTTTGAGCGTAGTTTTTTTGAAAATCGAATAAAACACTCGAATTTGCATCAAATATTCAACATTTTTATTCCAATCGAGAAATAGGCCTTTGCCATTTACGTTTTAAGGACAACTTCATGTGAATGTTGTCCGCGGCTCCGTTTCAAATGGTCCATTCGGAAAGTCCAATTTTGCGTCACTTTTGCAAGCATTTCGGCCTGCATTCCACGAATTACGCGTGTTATGTTATCCTGTAAGGCTTCAAACGTGTTCGGTTTGTCCACACAGACTAACGACTTTACATAACCCCCCAAGAAATAATCAAGAGGCGTTAAGTCGTATGATATTGGCGGCCATTTCGAGAGATAAGCTTCTCACCAAATTCATCCTTTAACATTTCTACTGTTTCACGAGCTGTGTGGCATGTGGCACCGTCTTGATGAAACCACATATCAACCAAATTCAACTCAGCCAACTGGGGCAAAAAAAGTCGCGTATCATGGCTCGATAACGTTTCTTCCACGGTCGTCTTTGATGAAAAACGGACCGATGATGCCACCAGCCCATGAAAAAAACCAAACTGTCGTTTTCTCGGGATTCATCGGTAATTCTTGTATGGCATGTGGCTGTTCATCACTCCAGATGCGACAGTTTTGCTTATATACGTTTCCGTTGAGCTAGAAATGAGCCTCTTCGCTGAACACAATTTTTCGATAAAACAGCGGATTTTTACATTTTTTACAGAGCACGATTTTTGATAATAAATTTCAATAATTTGCAATCGTTGCTCGTTTGTAAGTCTTTCCATGATTAAATGGCAGAGTATTCTGAAAACTTTTCACTTTGAAAGATGACGTACGGGCGCCATTACTGACCAGTGCTGCCAACCCGAAAAACTTAACTATTAAAAAATAACCCTTTAATTATTACTATAGAAAAGAAAAAGGTTGGGCCAATCGTTTGTCTGTTTCTAGTTAAATGACAATCAGAAGTGTTGCCATAATCACAAAGTTGAAATGGTTACAATAATTACATTTATAGATTTTGTTCGCATGGAAATAGTACTTGCCTTTTTTGCCTTTATTGCCATTTTTAAAAGGGTATACGTCTCCTCACCCCTTCATGGTGCCACCTTTCGCGGTACTATGCACCCATCAAAGACATTAACTCGGATGTGAGCATTAGTAGGTTTTATTTAAGAACTTGAGTTCTTATAGCCAACTTATCAGCAACATCTTTGAACAAGATGGTATTTTCCTTTTTAATAAAGTATCAAGAATTGTCATACATTCCCTTCTCGATCATGAGAAATATTGATTGCTATTGCCTCTCTGATTCGGTGTTCATAAAATAACGCTTTGGCTATAAAAATGCCAATACAACCTTCGTATTGCATTGTTGCTAGTTTTCATCTTCATGATAATCTATATCTCAGCATTCTCTGATGCAGCCGAAGTCCTAATTTGAAAGGTTTAAGACCTGGTAGTGAAAAATAGGCACAGCACTTTATCTCATTTCCTCATCGTTTTAGTTTAGGTGTACATGTGCTTTTCTTGGTTAATGTCCACGCTTGGAGGTTGGACTCCGAATACGCTTCGTGGCTAATGTCTACAATTTGGCTCTGGGTAGGTATGTGTCTATGGTTGAGGATGAGTATAGCTGTGTCGTCCAACTACATCATTATTCCTTTAGAATTCATGTTACGTCTTTTTGATTAAATTCCAAGAAAATGCGGGAAAAATTCTTCAAACTTTCTAATGCACAAAAAATAAAATTATGGTGCATCATTCATACAGAAGCAACATACCTACATATGTCCATGTATGCTCTTAAAGCATGCCATATAAGTCAATTCACATGCACATTCCCAATTTACAAAATCTTCCAGCTACGATCGACACACATTTACTCACCTATATTATAGACCTCTTACCGAAGTAAGCCACACGTGCCACTTAATGGTTGGCTATCGGTCAAATCCATCATGCACATCAATTCGATATCTCGGCAACCATCCAAAACTAATTTCCCCTTGCATATATATGGAAAGATACACTCACAGAAAGTACTTCCTCGCATGTACAGACATACACACAAGTCAAATCATCCACTCACTCATAATACTACTCATAATGGTGTCCAAACAACTAAGCCAACAAATCACAGAATAATGGTGCCACCAGGGCAGCCATATCCAGGGAATTCACGCAGCCAAAGCCACCTTTCACAGTTATGATTAGATTATCTGTAAGTTTACGTCCACGCAACATGACAGGCTCCTTTAAATGGCCCATTCGAAGAGATTTAGCCTGTGTTTTGTCCGGCACTAGATTTCCTTCGAACTTTACTTCATTAGCCATCAAGTTGAAGCGTGTGTGCATGTGTGTTTCGATTACACAGTCACGCACCTCTCTGCTACACATACATAGTTTGGTTGGGCTTGCTCCTGCAATTTCATTATCATCCTTAAGATGTTTGTCATTTTGTATTTTCGTTCCAGACTTTGTGTGTCATACAACAAAATTATCTACATGAAGGATGAAGGACGAACGATAGAAACGATGGAAAGGATTCTCGCTTTGCAGTATTCAAGATTAAGGAATATTCCTATCTATATACAAGTGAGTACCTAGTTCTATTTAATGGATTACGTGAGTGTAATGCATGATTTTGAAATGACTGTTTCGGTCTTCCTTCCGTTAGTCACTTACTTGATGTTGGTAATTAGACCCAAGTTGCCAAATTGGACATAAAGTAAAGGTGAATATTTTACACCTGTTATATGGCAGTATCGGTGAGTGTGTGGCTGGCTTACATGTTGGATAAAATTGAGTAATTGTAATGGTTGCAAATAACTTTCGAATTACATTGCAAGTTAGATAAACTACTGCACCTGGATATCGAATGGTTTCATACATGTGGGATGTGTTAGTTTTTGAAAGTTACAGACTTTGACTTTGTTAAATACTGCAAATTAGGTAAAACAATTTTGTGGGATTACTCATGTTTTTTTAATGAAGATTTAAGTATTACTTGATCTCATTTAAAATGTCTATCTAATACATATATCCTTTTTGTGAATTATCCATTTATTATTAATCAAAGAATTTTTAGAAGTTCATTGAAATTTAATATTTTATTAGGTTGCTTTGCTAACGGATTGTCAACAGATGTCAGAACGCATTTGAAATGAAAAACGAAGTTTTTTACTTAAGGCGTCATTACGTTTTTTTACGTAATTAAATTTCTTACTTTACTTAACGGGCTTCCGATCCGCGAAGTGTCCCTGCCTTAGACACGGCAGCCTTCCATCCTCTGCGATCCTGGGCACGCTGCTTCCAGTAATCCAGACCAAGCGCCCTGGCATCCGCGATGGCTAGGAATTTTCCTTATCATCTAGAACTGGGGGGCTTGGATTCGAAGATCCTCTTGGCTGGAGCGTTGTTGTCCATTCACTCGATGTGGGCGAGCCAATGTAGTCGACGAGTTTTGGCTTTTTGCACCACATCCACATCTTGGTACAGCACACAGAGTTCGCGGTTGTATCTTCTCCTCCAATCGTCCTCCTCGCACACAGGACCAAATATACGTCGAAGGATTTTTCTTTCAAGGGATCGCCGTATTAACTCTCCTTCCCTGCTTATCGTCCAGCACTCGATGCCGTAAAGCAAAACTGGCAGGATAACGGTTCTGTTGAGCATGCACTATGTCCTTCGAGTCAGTAGTTTTGAACCCATTTGTTTTGCCAAACCGAAGTAGCAGGGGTTTCCTAGGGTAATTCTTCGATGGATCTCCACTAAGATGTCATTTGTGGAATTGATGTTTACGCCGAGGTAGATGAACTCCTTAACTACCTCGAAGTTGCTGCTATCAACAGTGACATTTTGTCCTAGTCGGTGGGCAGATGATTGTTTGTTTGTTGATAGCATATATTTAGTATTGTCCTCATTCACTTTAAGGCCAACTAGTTTCGCCTGTTCTTCAATAGCCGTGAAAGCCTCTATCACGGCACGCTGGGATCGACCCATGATGTCTATATCGTCCGCATACCCCAGCAGTTGGACTTATCTGTTAAAGAAAGTGCCTTCCGTGTTATCACCTGCCCTGCGCACTATCTGCTCAAGAACAAGATTGAAGAAATCACACGACAGCGCATCTCCTTGCCGAAATCCGGTGCATGTTTCGAAGTGCTCTGATGAGCTGCTGCCGAACTGCACACTGCATCGCGTTTGACGGGATCCCGAGATCGGCCATCGCCACAAAAAGCTCCCGACGATGAATGCTGTCATATGCGGCTTTAAAGTCGATGAAGAGATGGTGTGTCTCGACTTGAAACTCGTTGGTATTTTCCAGGATTTGCCTTAGTGTGAAGATATGGTCTACAGTTGATCTGTCGGGCCGGAAGCCACACTGGTAGCTGCCGATTAGTGTGTTGCAGAAAGGTTTGAGACGTTCACACAGTACGTTGGATAGGATCTTATATGCGACATTAAGCAGGGATATGCCTCGATCGTTCTTGCAAGACATAGGATCGCCTTTCTTGTAGATGGGACATATGGGGCTGATGGTCCAGTCATCGGGCATGCTTTCCTCCACCCAAACTTGGTTGATGACTTGGTTCTTCATTGACTGGACGTGGGTTCTCTTCTTGCCCCATCACTCTCTCTACATTTTGCCCGTTTAGCAGCTGCTGGAAATGCTGCTTAAATCAACCTACTATTCCCTGCACGTCGGTGGCTAGGTTTCCATCGCTGTAATTAAATTAGGACTACAAAATATATTAAGTGATTTTTCTTGCTATGTCTAATATTTTTGAAGTTATACCTCAAAATAGTTGCTATTATTTTTAACTTGATATAACTTGGGTTGGGGTGATTATAGAACTACTGATCTGATCTTTAGAAATATCAAACTAAAAATATGAGTATTTTTTTTAAATAAATCAATCAAAAATTAAGATAAATCAATTTTTCCCGCCACTGTATTTGTGCAAGCTAAATGTATTCCTGTATGTTTTGCACAACACTGTATCATAAAAGGTTTTATAAATAGCCGGCTATTAAATTTATCTCTTATGCAGAATAGCCGCTCCAATAAAATTATGGTAAAACATCATTCCATTTTTAGCAAAAGCTTATCTAATATACCTACAGCCATGGGCATTATAAATGGGACAAAATTAGATTTCAAATAAAAATGGGAGCGGAAAACATACCAACATTGAGAAAAGGCGGATAATATGAGGAATGAAGGTAGGTATTGGTCAAATGAAAAGTTCAGCAGCCAAAACCTCGATAAACAGATGTGGGTTACTTCTAAATTGACATTAGCATAAGCCTTTGTTCAGTTATTTATATATATAAATACAACATTTATTTGTTAAGACCCATTTTGAAATATATTTTCTTAACATTTTTAAGAACCTTACCTTGGGCCTTATTACGAACACCTCTGGATAAGGCCCATACATAAATTTGTTCAATTACTTTGGTTATCCTAATAAAAAAAGAAGTATTTTGTCATGAATCAAATATAACGGGTGATCCAAGTAGAGATACTTTTTTCAATAGCCTTTTTTGACAGATCACGTGTGAGTCGTGACATGCTGTCATGTTATTTTTGTTTAGTATTGTTTGGCATTTCATAATGGAAAGACTTACGCGTGAACAACGTTTACAAATTGTTCAACTTTATTATGAAAATTCACGTTCTGTGAGGAATGTGTTTCGTGCACTTCGCTCAACTTATGGTCAACATAATCGGCCTACTGAGCGTACTATTCGCAACACCATCACCCATTTTGAGACCCAGCATTCATTATTGGATAATATTCGACCGAATAGACAACGTCCAGCACGCTGTGAAGAAAATATAGCGGCCGTAGCTGAGAGTGTACACGAAGACCGTAGAGAGTCGATTTGGCGCCGTTCGCAGCAACTCGGACTGACGTATGGAACGACTTGGCGCATTTTACGTCAAGATCTTAAATTGAAAGCGTACAAAATACAGGTTGTGCAACAACCGAAGCCGCTCGACCTTCCCAAGCGACATCGCTTCGCTCTATGGGCTCTTCAAAAGTTCCAAGAAGATCCGATGTTTTCGAGGCAAATTTTGTTTAGCGATGAGGCCCATTTCTGGCTCAATGGGTATGTAAACAAACAAAATTGCCGCATTTGGGACGAAGAGCAACCTGCAGAGATTGAAGAACTGCCACTTTATCCAGAAAAAACAACGGTTTGTGGGACGGTGGAATCATCGGTTCATATTTCTTTAAAAATTATGCCGGTGCGAACGTAACCGTCAATGGCGACCGTTATCGTGCCATGATAACCGACTATTTGATGCCTGAAATTAAAGCTCGTGATCTCGGCGACATTTGGTTTCAGCAAGACGGCGCCACTTCCCACACATCGCATCAATCAATGGACTTATTGAGAGAACATTTCGGTGAGCATATAATTTCACGTTTTGGGCCGGTCGATTGGCCACCAAGATCGTGTGATATCACACCGTTAGACTTTTTCCTGTGGAGATATGTAAAGTCAAAAGCTTATGCCGACAAACCCGCTCCGATTCAGGCCTTGGAGGAAAACATCACGCGTGTCATTCGCCAGTTACCAGTCGGATGGACCATCTGCTACGTAGCAACGGCCAACGTTTGATAGACATAATCTTCAAAAAATAAATGCCAAAGAATGTTCTTTCAAATGATAATAAACATTCTCCATTAAATTTGAATTTTCTGTGTTTTTTTCTTTAAAAAAGTAGGGAACGTCGAAATGGATCACCCAGTTATTAAAATTCTTTGCATTTATATTATTAATTCATTTTGAACTAAACATAATTAAAATATTGAATCTGTGGTGTTTTATTTATTTAAATAAAAATCGCCCACATGCATATAAATATAAATATATCCATATTAATAGTTCCTACTCGGTACACTCATCGAATGAAAAGGTTCGATATGTATAACAGGAGGAGCTTTAGTTGGAAATCAAAATGCACAAAAGTTTCTAAGGTTTTCTCATATTATTTCAATTCTAAACCCTTTCTATGTAGAATTGCATTAACAGAATTATTTGTTAATCAATTAATTAATGAAACTAAAATCGCTTTGAAAACGCATTGACACGGGTATCAAGAGCAATAATACTTAGTGCTAAAATACCTACTACTACTACCACACGGTAATACCTACTGATATACGAAGGAAACGATTTTGACAGATGTATGTATAGCTTAGCTGTACCACAGTCTCGACTAGATCCATTCTTTCGTCCGAAAATAACTAAAAAATAATAGGATTTCAAAGTAATGATGATGCATTAATTATTTCCGAATCGGCAAATAAACCTTCGTTACTCGAAGTACTTTTAATATTTGATTTGGAATTTTTTTTTTTGAGAACTACAAAATTGATTTCGACATTTAGTGTTGTTTGATAACAACTTTGATGGAAATTGTAGTAGATTGAAAGAAGGTACGAAGGTAACTTAAAGAATAGGTGAAATCGTTTATTAGTAGGATTCTATTAAAGCTGACTACTATACTATGACCTTGCAATTAGTTAGTAGTCGACATTTGTGTCTGTTTATTAGTAAGGCCCTATGTATTTAATTATTAAAACAAAACAAAGAAAAAACACTGCCTTCTTGATTAGACAGAAAAACTAAAATAAAAATTATTTTACTTTAATCAATTAATTTACAATAAGAATATTATGGGTGCATTGGCATAGTGGTTAAGTGCGTTGTACCACTAAGCAAGAGATTGCAGGTTCAAATCCCGACCTGTGCCACCTGAAAGTTTTTTGTTCTCTTGTGAACGTCTGCCAAACATCCAAGAGTAAGAACTATCATAAGAAGCTTCTAAAAATTAACTGCCTCTTTGGGTCCTGTATGGACCACTACGCCTAATATTTATTTATTTTAAGAATATTATTACTAAGAATCCAATTTTAAGTTAGGTTAAAGTTAAATTTAAGTTTGGGTCCATCCACCAGGATAATCGAATCCTACCTAATGTTCTTCCGTAAGTCCTCAGCAAAGTTCCAGATACCAAAGAATTGTGACACTGTCTCACATTTTAAATTCGGTCTTAACAAGCGCGACTGTACCATGCTCCAGTCTTAACGCTTTTTTAGCTGCGCTGATGGCTGATGATGGATTGAACGAAGTTGTGGAAATTAAGGGCGCGGTGCTGTTTTCTTAATTTTAAATTTCGGAGTTTTACCAACTTTTGAAAGGAAGATTTTTCAGTATCCTTTTCTACGGCTTGTAGCATTGCAGCTTATTTAAAATTCGATTCGATTGTGATAAAAAACCACGTTGGATAGACTTTAAGGGCATTTCCATATTATCTGACGACAATTCTGCTCACTTTCTGTTGCCTAATTTGCTCGCCTTTGACATTTTGTCTAAAAACAAAGCAAAAAAAATCAAAATTAATTTTTCATATTCCTTTTAAGGCCTGTTAATATCTGCCTGTCCAGAAGTCGAATGTCGAAACGGTTTGACATATCTTCTTCAACATAACATTAAAATTTTTTTTGAACCACTTATCAATCATTTTTTGCAAAATTACTCCAACGTTTTTGGTCTATTTGTTGTAATTTTGGATACTTGAAGTGAGGCCAAGAAAAATGCCTATTTGGTTTTTCTAAAAAAATATCGATTGACAGTAATTTACAAAAATGCTGAATATCTCAAAAATTATTAAAGGGAATTCAAAAAAAAGTTTTGTTCTACTAAGTTCAACAAATCTGTATCAAGAATTATGAGGTTTTCTTGAATTTAAATTTTATTCGTTTTATCCAAACGCCTCCAATTTTAATTTGATTTTAATATGTGATTGGATGTAAAAGTTAAAAGTGTCCAATATATAAAAGCATTAAATAAGGAAACTTGGAAAAATCTAATTTATTTTTGTAAAGGTCTAAACACTTCCATTTTGTTTTATTAGACCAGTCAAGAATTCGTCTATTAATTCGTTGATTAAGCTCAGATAACAACAACGGAAAGTTTGTCATCTGTTCGTTCACTAAGTTAGGATGATATTAATTTAATAGCATCGGATAAAATTTAAAAAAAAATTCTGATTGACCACATAAAAGGCTTTGGAAAAGTCTAAGAGTACTAGAAAAGTTGTCCTTTGTCCCTATCTTCAATAACATTCAGCAAAGGAGTTGTACAGATATGTTTAACACGGAAGCTCGAGTGGACTTGAAGCAAGTTTCGAATTATAAAAAAAGTGATTAATGTTATACATTAAAAACTAACGCATAAAATATAATAAAGGTAGGATGGAAATTGGTCTGAAATCTTCAATCTGCCTATTTAACTCACTCGAAAAAATACCGGTCATAAAAATAGTATAATGACATGAATAGTATTAAAGAAATGAACATCGACACCTACAGCATTCGACTTTTTAGGCAGAAATCATTCCGCTATGCCCATTTCGACTACCCTTCTTGATAAAAATTACGTAGATATCGGTAGGTGAAGAAACATCTTTAAATGAATAATTAGTAGCAGTGGCAATGCAAAGTGGAATAAAATGGATGCCGGTAAAATATGTACATTTCAGCTTACCGATTCCCAATTTGTATATTTCACAGTATACGGGGCCACCTGAAGAAGAATTTAATCGAATGGAATAAAATTGAGTTTTATAATAATAGCCAAGTTAATTTTCTGTCCTTTGTACTGCGTTTCTGTCCGACCCAAAATTACTCGGCAACTGTAAGGCCTATTAAGCTCAAAATTGGAATATAGATAAATTATGGCCTAAAAGGGTACAACAATATATATTATTTTCTTAGTTTCAAGGCCGAGGCTACTAATAAGGACTTTAAGTTTACAGCGCCATCTAGATTGAAGAATGGATTACTCAAGAACCTTGATAGTAGTGACATAAATCGAAGTTACGCATAAACTATAGCGTCATCAAGATTGAAGTAGATAATTCAGTACTCCAACCGAAGCTAAATGTAGCTCTATTAAGGACGCCTGAAAAGCGGCACGACATAGTTGATTGTCATACCTTAAAAGGGAAGTGCGACAAAAGACATACAAAAGTAATGTTAAAGTAAAGTTAGTTTGGAGGTAAATAAATGATTTTTGTTGGAAATTAGTTTGTAAAGTGATTTGCACAGTTAATGAAGAAGAGATTGGTGTCACTGTTCCAAAATCTTCAAATATCTAAAACTATAATGTCCAACATGCACTTAAAGACATAACAAAAGCACACTTGCAGGAGCGAACGAACATACCGGGGTGTTATCTAATATTTTAGTTCTGTGCGTGTGCATGCAGAGGATCGCTCTAGCAGAGCCAAAATATGTTTCACATAATTAGCTGTCTGTCCTTAAATAGGACACTAAACACAATTCCGTTACAGTTGCGTAACTAGTAAATAGTTAAAATATTTATTTATTTTACGTTAATGATTTGACACAGTAAGATACAATATCTTTTAAAATAGTGATAAGCATCAAACATTATACAAATTAAATGAAGGCTACATGAGTTGTATTAAAACGGAAGAAAAAAATTAAATATAAATATAAACGAGAGATGTGCTTTTAGCTTGCTTCTAAATCTTGTTGTGCTATCTATTCTTCTAATTTGACGTGCTAAAGAGTTAAACAAACGAGCAGAGCTAGCAAAAAATTGACGTTCCGAAGTCAAACAACAACACCGAGGAGGACTGAGCAGATCTGTTGGAAGATGTAAAACTAAAATAATGTTAGAAAGGAGGCTTAAAGTACGAAACTTAAGAAGATGTTCAAAAGACTTGTTATACAAGTACCTAGAGTGATTAGAAACACGATCAAAACGGCTACATTAAGTTTGTATTTGGGTGCGTAGCTACAATTGTAAAAAATTTCACAACCGTATGTAAGGGTTAGTACAGCAAGTGCTTTAGCTAAAAGACATCGAGTTTTAAAGTGAGTAAAGGATTGGGTGGCCCACAATGTTCGAAGTACACCATACGTCTTTCCAACAGCTATATTAATATGTGTCGTCTCAGGTCAAGTGCCGATTAAAGGTCATACATAGGTTTTTAGCATTTCCAACGTATTTAATTGTCTCGCTGTTAAGAAATATAGACGGAAAGTAAGACAAATCTAACGACTTTTTAGATATCGCAAGGCAATTGGATTTCTTAGGGTTCAAAATTAAATTAAATTAAGATTTGACCAACGCACTATACCAGCAAGATCTTCATTTATACAGGCAGCACCGTCCTCGATCAAGCCCAAGGGACAGCTCAGAACCAGTTGAACGTCATCAGCATATATGCAGTATACATACAGTATTAAATAAGGGCTGGAAGTTCATTAATATACAGAGAGAAAAGAAGGGGTCCCAATATAGAACCCTGTGGAACACCTCTGACTGTAGATAAGAAATCAGATAAATTACCATTTATATCGACTGCTTGCTTCCTGCAACTCAAATAGGACGACGTGAGCTTTGCAGCACTTGATGCAAATCTGTAGAACGATGATAGTTTGCGAGCTAAAATAGAACGGTCTACCATGTCAAAAGGCTTAGAAAAATCAAGTAAGACCAAGAAAGACACCTGGTCTTCGTCGATAGCATGCGGTATACCTTCAGAAACGTCATTGACTGCAGTGATGCAACTGTGCTTCCGCTGAAAGCCAGATTGCCTTGAAGACAGAAGGTTATACATACAAAGGTGATGGTTAATTTGCTTTTGTAAAATCTTTTTAAAAACTTAAGATGAAAAAGAAAGGATGGAGATCGGTCTGAACTCGTCTCCCTTGGAAGTTTTGGGAACAGGTATAACTTTGGCGGATTTCCACTGGGAGGGGAACAAGCTTGTAGTCAAAATGGAATTAAAGGCATAAGTTAGGTACGGAAGGAGTATTGGTAAAACAATTTTTGAAAACGTTGGATGTCTGTCATTAAGTCGCACTGCCTTCGATTTGATGCTAAGTAGACTTTCGAGTACATCAACGGAGTTTACAGCTGTAAAACAAAAAATTGGACAACGAGCAGAGAAGGAAGGTCTGTCAGATGTTTGAGGTAAGTGATGAATGTTGTTATTGGCAAGAGAGGATACAAACTTATGATTGAGTATATTAGGGTAAAACCATCTAGACGAGGACATTTCGGTTTACCCAAGCCACTGTTACGCAAGTTTTGCTATACAGTTTTACCGCCAAGTGGCACATTGGGTCGATTGGTGTACAATCATCGTGCCTTAGCTGCTCGAATCTCAAGAACAACTTTATTATGAAGTAGAGTCTCCAACGAGTATATGCAAAATCACACTGCCGCATTATTCGAGACGCAAATTGAGCAAAATTCGAATATAAAGAGTATTTAAGGAGAATAATTTTTTATCGTTTACGTATCTTCGAGCTTCAACATTCAAGGTGACATAACTTAAGCCTTCCAGTGACAGTCGTAATCTTTGAGATTATCCTGTCCTTGTCCATGTCATATGACCACCGCTAGCACGTTTTCCGTGATCGATTATTTAATACCAATTTAGCACCACACATATCGATCTATATCCACGCCACACGGTTACTTCTAGATGTTATGAAGTCTCTTGAAGCACATGTCGGTCGGCTGCAGAGTTACCACTTTACAGAAATTTTAGTAGGTCGTCTGCATTTATTTCGAAATTCCATCCAATTAAGCTTGAATAAGGAGCCAAGGCTTTGCGATAAAGGGCAACATTCAAAAAGATTATAAATGCACCCTTTTTTTATCCAAAAAGCAGAGAGACTGACGATGCAAAATTAAGAGCTCGATCGTCCAAAGTTAATAGATAAATTCGGGAGTGACACCACAACTTCAAACTGCTTCCGCTTAACGACTATCTACTGTTTCAATTTGAAGCAAATTAGCCCCATATACTTGAATACTCCCCCCGCCCATCTGAAATAATTTCCAAATTGACTCAGTAAGTTATCTTCTTCCTTAAATCACTTTACTGGTACTTACATCGCACAATGCCTCAATATCCCTCCAAACTTACGCAATCATCTGCTGCTGCCCTATACCAACTGTATTCTCTTTCAATTTTCTAAGCTCCGGCGGGACTATCTCATTTTAAACATTTTACAGCAATTTCACCTGCTACATAATTGCCCTCAATTTTATTACCCCGAGGCACATAAACTTTCAATTTTTGCTGCAGTTTGGTATCGCGCCGCACAGCAATACAGCAGCAGTGAGCCTGTCAGGGACGCTAACATTTTTAAGGCAAAACGCGTCCTAATGATAAACTCACACCTTTTTCGGTTGCTTCATTTTTGGCTTGTTAAACTTTTTATGGAAAGTTTCTTGCAGCAGTCCTATTGTCCGTGCTGACATCCGCTGATTACGGAAACGTTTTGCCGTCACTTTCTTCGAATAAAAACTCAATTTAAACTCGGCACGGCGCACAAGGAGAGCTTAATCAATTTTAGCTGACAGATCACGACGCGTCGGCCGGTATGACCATCTTCTTTTCTCTGGCCATAAAGACATTTCTCATTACAAAACAATTGTGGAACGAAGTAGGAGAAACTTGTTTCTTTTTTTTTCAACCCGAAATGAATGAGCACACATAACAACAATAACAAAGGAAACACAAACGAACTCCCGATAAAATATTTATATTCGCCGAACCAATTGAGAAAAAGTTTTAAGTGTCGGGTACCGCGCTTTCTTCTTTTCATCTATATATTTCGGTTTCCTCCAGCAACATCGACTCGACATCGTTGGGAAACTTTTTTAAGATACTTGTGGATGGTTATATCCTCATCTCTCGACTGGGACATGACGACGAGCGACGACTTGAAGAAGTGCCATAATGGGTTGGAGGAGTACTTAATTCGGGCAAACATTTTAATTTTATGCGAAAGTCATGACTTGTGTGCCCGTCTTCACAGCTTTTATTGTTTGTTTATATCCTTGTGGTAGGAGCGGTTTGGTGAGGGTTTTTTTTTTTTTTTTTTAAGGCAATATCGCTCCGCTTAATGTTCTATGCTAGCGTATTGGTGTTTTTCTGGTAGTTTAACAGGCGAATTGACTGCGCAAAAGGCAGAATGAACTTCGCCAGATCAATTGTGTGCCATAAAGTTTTTAGACTGTGCCATTCGAATTTGATTGACGTAATTTCGTCAAGAAGCCGATTTAAAGTTTTGCCTCTGGGTTTTTGTGCGTCGACGGCAAACTTTATCACGAACATTTTGCGTGTATAAAGTATTGATGACTTTGGGGGTTGTTTCGGTTTTAGTACAAGTATTTACATCAA
Organism: Ferdinandea cuprea; assembly: GCA_963576555.1. Classification (NCBI taxonomy): domain Eukaryota; kingdom Metazoa; phylum Arthropoda; class Insecta; order Diptera; family Syrphidae; genus Ferdinandea; species Ferdinandea cuprea. Next base: position 24,699,088 of record OY754960.1, read on the forward strand.
TGGATTGGATTACGCAAAACGGTTCCAAAATGTTACCACTAAAAAAAAAAACTTGAGATATCAAATTTAGATTTTTTTTCTTGTTATCTATGATGAGTAAAATGAAGTGAAAGACGATCCTATGTATTGCAAGAACTATCGAGGCAAATGTTGATAATAAAATTCTATCAAACGTATATTTCTGCAATACACTAAGATCTACAATAGGCCTAATTTTCGCAACTCCTGGAAAATACCAAAAAATTTCAAGACGAAATACATCATCTCTTCATCGACTTCAAAGTCGCATATGATGGTATCCATCGTCAGGTGTTCTACATCGAGATCCCCGATATGAGCAGTGGGAAGCGGTTCATCTGAACTCTTTGAAACATGCACCAGCTTTCGGTCATGTAATCAAGGGGCACGGTTGTGTCCAGCCAAGTTCTTTATCAACTTTGGCACTATACTCTTATTTACACGAACCAAATACGAGACATTTTGACCCCCTCTCCAACTTTACTTACAACAACGAGACATAAAATTCAGGATTTATTGGAACGCACAGCAGCAAGCTCCATACCAAATTTCAATTGCTAAGCATCAGCGGTTCCTGAGCTATAAAGCCCCAAAGTGGGCAAAAACCGGAACCTCTGACTCACTGAAAGATCATCAAAACTATGGAGCACTTCCAATCATCGTAGAGTCTTGAAATTTGGCACCACAAGAAAAAATCTAACATTTGTGATTTTCCATCCAGGAGGCGAGGCAGCCGCTCACTTCTATTAACGCAGCCTCCAAAAGACCAATAATTATTATTTTTTATTTATATTCCATTTAGGGGCGTGGTAGCCACCGCTTTTCTTTAACTCAGCTCCCAAAAGACTTAGATCTATGAAATTATACTTGGGGTAAGGATTTGAAGACTAGGCACAAACTTTGTGTATATTCCAAAAAAAAAACTTGGCAGCCGCCCTTATATCGAACTCATTCCATAGTTTTGAATTTTTACATGTCAGTATTTCTTTTTAAGGCAAACAAGGATCTATATTATATTTTCATCGAAATAGGGCGTTTTCGTTCGGTCGAAATCTCTACAATTTTAAAATTTTGCAAAATTTTCATGTATAAAAAAATATTGAGATCTAAAAAAGAACACCAATTTTGTATTGTAATTATTAAAAATTTCGCAAATAGTATTTAGGAACATTTTTATACTTGACAAGTTTTTTAAAATCTTGAAAATTGGGGCTCTATACACATGTGTTTTATATATCTATATCTTCAAAACTTCAATTTGGAAGACTGTGTTCCGTACAGAAATAACATTCCCAATAACTATATATTTTTTGTTGTATAAAAAAAACGTAAAATTTTTTGACTTTCACTTTTTATAAATTACAGTTAATCGATTTTTTCTCCAAAAACTGAGTATGCAGTATTTTAGGCCCCATCCCAAGTATCCTCAGTACAAAAAAAAGCAAAAATCCTTGGAACCATTTTGTAGAAAAATAGTGATGAGTCATTTTTACCAAAAAAATTGTATGGTAGGTACCGTTAATTCAAACGACAAAGCAAACAAAAAAATCCGTCGAACCGTTTCACCATACGGTGCCCGGAGAGGCAGGCAGACAGACAGACAGACCGACGGACGGCATTGGCGGACCCACTTTTTTGGACTTCGCTATAGTCGTAACAAGCAAGTACTTTCTCTTGAGTATACTAATTATACGAGAAAGTTAAAAATGTATAACAAAATAATTCTAAACGTACAATGTTTTTAGCCACGCCCCGTCTTAAGGGGGTATTTTGTTCAAAACATTTTTTTTTTAGATTTTATTATAGAAAACCAAATAAAATGTCATCTTCATGGGTAGTGGTAGGAATCATATTGTTCGCCCCAAGCGGACTGTAGTCTTTCCCTAGTGTCACGACTCTGACTGCAACAAATACTCCATATTTTGTTAGGGAGTATATGTTCCAGTCAGAGTCCTTTTTCCAGCCGATACACTTTTTTTGGATCTTTCTTAAATTTTCCAGAGATAACACTGACTTTAAGATCTGCAAAATTTCTAACACAGGGAAAATGTATATAAATATTAAAAAGTAATATAATTGATTTACAATACATATGTATTTTTAATTCTCCAAAATTACCAGAAATCCATACAAAATTAGAATTCACAATTCATCGGAAGAACTCCTTTATAAATGAAAAAGTTAAGGTGCGATCAAACTGTCATCCAAACTAGTCATCCGGATCTATCCAAATCTGGCAACTCTATGTTCGTTTATGTTCAGTTTGGTTTGCCATTTCATCATGAATAAGTTGAAAAATGAACAACACCCTTGAAACGCCATTACATCTACAAAAACTGACTGTTTGGTGTGCTCTATGGGCTGGTGGAGTCAGTGGGCCATACTTCTTCCGAAATGATGCTGGAGAGTCAGTTACCGTTAATGGAGACCGGTATAGAGCCATGATAACCCAATATTTTGTTCCCGATTTGGATGGCATGAATGTGGATAAGATGTGGTTACAACAAGACGGCGCTACATGCCACACACCGCACGTCACAATCGATTTATTGAAGGAAACATTCGATGAGCGTATAATTTCGCGGAATGGACATGTCAATTGCCCACCAAGATCGTGTGATTTGACACCATTGGTTTATTTTCTTTGGGGATATATGAAGTCGCTCGCCTAAGCCAACAAACCGGAAACGTTAGAGGACTTGGAAGCCAACATTTGTGGCGTTATTGCCGACATACAGCCCCAAATGATTGAAAATTGGACCTCTAGACTTGTCTTTATTCGAACCAGAAGGTCATTAAAACGATTTTCTTGTGTTTTATTTCAATTCGAAGTTCTATACACTCTTGTTTTAGCTAAACCAGTGCTAAGTCAGCAATGTATTCTATGATTTTTATTAAACAAAAGTTCCCAATACTTTTTAAAAAAAAAAACCTCAATACAAATTTTCGTTCATTCAAGTATGATTGGCTAATCAGTGCCCATCTCATGTACACATTAAATGAGCTTAAAATAGCACACCGAAATGAGACATTACACAAAGTTTTTAATTTAAATCAATTTTATTAAAATTATATACCTATCCCAATACTTCCGCTCCAAACTTTGTATAAATTTATCCGCTTTCCTTGAATTCTGTTTGTTTGCTGATTTAAAGCCTGTGAAGCTTTTAAACAAAGTCATTCTGAGGGAACTGACTGCCATAGTTTTTTATTTTTTTACGAGGGTAGGTGGAAAATCTTCCATGAGACGCTATGAAGAACCGGCCGCATTTGCTCATAGTAGAGTGAGATTCTTACTCACTAAAAACACCTACCTTAAAAATCCTTTATACTACAACTAGGTTATATCATATCTAGCGGTTTTTATTTCCGGTTATATACACGTTTGACAGGCAACCTCCCAGCGAATGCACCAGCTAATACCGCCAATTGCTCACGGTTACATCTTATTTTGCTAGTTCAAATGGTTTTGTCTGTTGAAGTCGGCGCAATAAATTAGTCTCGTACAAAATTTGTAGCATTTCGTTATTGCAATGGCCATAAAGGCGAGTCCGTAGCTTACGAGCAAATGCTTTTATCTCGTCTTCGACGGTAGTTATACCTAAGTCTCGGTGGATATCACTGTTCCTGACATACCGCGTTGCGTTTACAATTGTTCTTAGCACTTTATTTTGAAAACTTTGTAAAATTTGTATGTTGCTGTTTTGGTAAGACCCCAAAGTTGTACCCCAACGTCCAATCCGGTTTTAGAACTCGCTTGTATAAAATCAGCTGTAAGGATGCCAAGTTTTTCAAATCGAACAAGCATTTGATTACATTTAAAAGCGAGCTCTTCCCGTTTATTTTTTACGTGTGTTTTCCATTTCCGTTGGAGCTTGTTCGTTGCCGATTCAACCATATTACTCACGGCTAATACAGCTGTATCATCCGCAAACGTAGCTACATTTGTGCCTTGTACTTGCGGAATATCTCGAGCATGGATTAAAAATAAAATTGGACCCACAATGCTTCCTTATGGAACTCCTGCCGCGATTGCTTTAAATTCGGAATATTCGTTTCCGTTCTTAAAACAGAAGAGTCTGTCCGCTAGATAAGAACTTAGTATCTAATATAACTTTATTGGAAAGGCCAATTTAAACTTATGTTGCAATCCTGTATGCCATACTTTTTACCATAGTTAAAAAATATGTGCACGCAATTTTAAAAATGTTTGGGAATTGCAGCTTGTAGTCGGATCATACTTTCATTTTAAATGGTTTTTCACTAAGGCGACCAACAAGTGCCCTATAAGTGGACCGAAAGCTCATCATTTGCTCTCATTTAATAGACGCATATGACGGCGTAGTCGCTTCCGTTTGTGTTTTTGCGTGGCTGTGGTGTGAACGCCGCGCATTTACTCTTTCGTCGTAGTTGCTTCTGTATTTGATTGGCGAAAATAACCATTCATCGATCGGTGTTTTTCAATGTATCGACGTATTATCCCAGCGGGAAATTTGGTAATACATTCTCATAGAATTTATTTGGAAGCAATAGGTTTTTTAGAAAAACATTCTCTGTGATGTATTAACGATGCATTCAGAAGAAATCGCTGACTTACCCTTAAAGTTTAATCAAAAGAATTCCCTGTAATGAGTTTTTGATGTCTACGGAATTTTTTGGACATGTAGAATTTTTGCTAACGCATATTATTATCTGTCGCGTACTTGGCGTAACCGGTTTGTGCCTGCATTCTATTATGACTTTCGTATATTGCGATTCACTTCAGTGTTATTTTGTTATTTTGGCTGTTCATTGTGTTATAAACATTTAAATATAAATAATCTCAAAGTTTTAAAAAATATTGGATAGTAAATATTTCCTGGTAAGTACTACTTATTATACAAGGTGGCGCAAAAATAAAATTCCGATGTTTTTTGGCTGTAATTTAAATAAAAATGAAAAACTTTGATTCTTCTTGTGGATTATTTTTATTTGGTCTTTTAATTTTTTTTACATCAAGTCGAGAATATGATGTCATGTAAATGGCCGCCGCCACAGTTGATTGTCATTTGAGCCCTTTTTATGGCATTTTCCATCACTTTGGCCAAAACTTATGGCGATAGGTCCTCACGTTCTTGACGGATATTGTCTTTAAGAGCTGCAAGAGTCTGAGGCTTGTTGACATAAACCCGCGACTTCAAAAAGCCCCACAAAAAAGAAGTCTGGAGCGGTCAAATCAGGCGATCTTGCTGGCCAGTGCAAATCGCCAAAACGGGAGATTAGGCATATCGGTTGTGGCGCGTGCAGTGTGTGCCGTTGCACCCTCCTGTTGGAACTACATGTTTTTCAATCCCAATTCATCAAGTTGCGGCAAAAAAAACTCGTTGATCATTGCTCTGTAGCGCTCACCACTCACAGTAACCGTTTGGCCCGCGACGTCTTCGAAGAAAAAAGGTCCGATGACTCCTCCAGCGAAAACAGCACACCATACAGTGACTTTGAGCGGGTGTAATGGCTCTTCGTGGGTTACATGCGGATTTTCAGTGCCCCAGAAGCTTAAATTTTGCTTATTTACGTACCCGCTAAGATGGAAATGGGCCTCATCACTCATGATTATTTTTGATTAAAAATCATCTTCCTCTTGGTGGTGATTAAGGATGGCTTGAGCGTATGTTAGACGCGATTGGCGGTCAGCAGCTAACAGCTGATGCACCGTCTGGACTTTGTACGGAAACATCTTCAAATCTTGAACCAAAATTCGCTGTTAAGACCGTCGACTGATACCCATTTGCGTGGCACGTCGTCCGGTCGTAGTCGACGGCGCTTCCATGACATCTTCGGCTACAGCAGCAATATTCTCTGCAGAACGGCTACTCCGGGGTCTGCCACGCCTGGCAGCATCTCGTGTTGTGCCAGTCTCTTCGAGGCGAGCGGCTAAACGTCGCAGTGTTTCACCAGTAGGCGTTGGACGGCTAGGAAATCTGCGACGAAATTCACGTTGTGCCAAAGTCACCGACCGATTATTGCTCAAATAAATAGTCACCAATATTCCGCGTTCTGGAGCAGTGTAGCGTAACATTGTTTATTAACGTGTATTTTGGATGTGTTTACTACACAAATGTCAAAACAGAACTGACATTAGGGGCCAACCGCAAAATGTATAGCATTTTCTTTTGCGACACCTTGTATGTAGCTTTTTCTGAAAAACTGCCGAATAAATGGATTTTTTTATTTATTTTCAAAAAAAAGGAACTGGAAAATAATGAAAGTGATCAAATTCGCCAAGTATGTTTTGCCATCTCATTACTTAATAGCAATTTTAAATTATTACAACTCATTTAAGCTTTAATGCAACCACCAAGTTTGCTGTGCCCTATTCCCCAGATGCCACGCCACATTTAGGTAAGTACCATTTTAAAAAACTCAGTGCCATACGTTGATTTCAAAATATGTTTTAATTTTTCTGTAGATCCTGCCAAGGAAGAAGCAGCTGACAATTTAGATACTATTTTCAATATTGTAAGTTTATAAATCATATGAATTAAAAGAAAAATATTATTGAATAAAATACACTTATTAGGCACTGTATTTCGCTGTTTTATTTCTCTTGAATTTTATTCCAAGTTCATCCTCAAAATACATTCTGGATTACCATTGAATGCATTCTAAATACGTCTGCCAGATTCAATCTGGATTGATTCTTGCGATGCATTCAAGAAACATTCCGAGTCAGGTGTTCTAGATATTTTGAAAACCAGTTTTGTATTGCTTCCGTCCGCGGACATGCCTTAACAAAAAGGAAATTATAGGCGCAACGTAGGGGAATGCATTCTCTGCTTCCTAGGATTGCTTCAGAATGCATATCGGACGAATCTTTTTCCCGCTGGGATGAGCAACCCTAGCCCATCAGTCAGCAGACCGATGAACATGTTACATGTTCTGTACTGGGCTATCCCATATTTTCACTCGATTTTTAAGACTTTTCGAATTTAATTCAGTGCCTTCCAAGGAAGGATGTACTATACTTTGGGATGGAATTTGAGTGAGGGAAGCAATATAGAAAGAATGCTTAGCTCATATGCATTCTTTTAATTATCTTATTAACTGTGCACTATCTATTAGGATAATGAAATGGGGTTGCGCATTCTAATCCAACTTTACAACAACTCTACATTTTAGTGGTATTTTTCTCAGCGATTTTGATATAAGATGTTAATGTTCCATATTTTATTCATATACCAGTTCCAGCTCAAAATCTTGACGCCATACTTTTGCTAGGCATTCAACAAGTAGGTACATTTTTCCCCTAATTCTTTGTGAGTACTTCATACGGTGCTGTTGCATTTTTTTCCACAGTATGTCGGTTGATAGTGCCGTCCTTCCAAGGACCTTTCATTGTTTTCTCTTTCTCTCTTTCGTTTAAGCTAATAATAGCCGACTGAACTCTTAATCAAGAATGCGTATTTCTTACAGCCAGTCCTCGCGTGGAGTAGGTACAAACAGAGCTAATAATTTTACTGGATTTCATAAACAAAAGATAATATTTTTGTTATAGCATTAATAAAGAGAAAACATTTTTCAAAGAGTAACAATTTTTAAGGCCTAATAACCTCTACACCTGCTGAACCCTTTATAGCTTTTCCGCCGTCGAGATTAGCCTTCTTAATTACTGTCATAATCCAGCATTTAATCTCGCACACACAAACACACAATCAGTCGCTGATGCTTAATATTTCTGTGTCATGCACTCACACACATACTTAGCCACATGATACATGTAGCAGCGGGTGTGTCACTCATGCAAATCCCATTCGAGTACACCCTAGACAGTGATTCCTTCCCCAAACGTAATCTGTCGGCATCCCATTAATACTAATGCCGCCGTCTAATTCCACGCGAGTAAACAATCCAAATCCCGCAGTTATCATTTCATCGTCACTTTTACTACACTCGCGCAGTACGAATCTTAAGATTCATCTCTATGCTCCCACAAATGGTATATTAGCATAACATGTGCCGTGTCAAAGGAACGAAAATAATGTAGAACTCCCTACATCAGAGTGGGAGAGTGGGTTCTGCGGCACCTCATCACTCCTCTGGGCTTAGCTATTTGGTCCGCCTATAGCATCATAAGGGTTCAAAGCTAATTATTAAAGCAAATTCACCCCACCCTTCTCTGATGTGAGTATGAGTACATCTTTCTACACAGTTGCGGTGGCTGGATTCTTTAAGAACCGTCTTAGTTTTGCGGTTGCCTATGCCCCTCGGTACACGGTTGATACACCTTCACCATTCAGGTGGGAGAGAACAACACAGTGTACACATGGCGATGTCGAATGAAATGTAGCGTAACAACCACTAAAAGGGGTTGTGATAAGCTCTCATGGTTACTGCTGGCTGGTATTTTAGATGTGTGGAAAGGTAGCTTTTCTGCACAAAGGTAAATGGATGCATCAGCGTACAAAAGGAAAAAAAAAAGAACGATGATGACGATGACGATGACGACGATGACGAAGACGATGACAACGCTCTGATTACACAAAACCCGCATATTTAGATTCTGAATAACAGAATAATTTGCCTACGTAGGTACCTTCCCCCCAGCCCCACCTTAACTTTCCCAGGCGACGTATATATGTAGGTAACCATAGTTGTTTGATGAAGGCCGTCTTTGCCGATATGTCTTAATGTTTGCGCCGCGCTGTTGAAGGGGTGCTCGAGGGTGGTGTGTTGAGCGCTAGCAGCGCCACACGAGCGCTCACCTTAATGGAGTTTTCATACATATTTAATGGGCTCGGAATGACAACGTAAGTTTCGGGCGGTAGTGGTATAATGTCTTATCGCAGGATAAGGAGCACTCGCTGTGTAACCGAAAGACACTACGTATTCCGTGGCATTTACATTCATTACGTTTATTATGCTGTAGAAACCTAAGGACAAGATGTTCTCCTCTGTTTGGTGTTCGTATATAAGGTGCGTATGTATAGGTGGAAACTTGCTGTAATGAAGATGCCTTGATGAAGATCACGTTTTCCAGCGGAGGTACGGTGTGCCGAATGAAACCATATCGATTTGTGATACTCTAATGAAATTAATGACTCACTTATGTGTCAATTGATTTCTAAAGATTGTGAAAGAAGGATGTTTGCTGGCTGTGCGTTGAGCTCGGATTTAGGCAAATATTTATATCGTATGAATGGAATTAAAGTAACTCAAGGTTCAGCAGATGTCCCTAAAATAAAGCAGCAGATACTTAGATGTAATTTTTTTGGGCAATTGTTATGCCAGAAGGCGTGAGATTTAAAAGATGTGTAGCTGGTATTTATACGTTCCGGATTAAGTGCATTCAGGGAATTGCAAGATTTCTTTAAAATTGTTGTGCGTTGATGAGATAGTTAGCAGCCGACGCGGTACGTCGCGTAAAATGAGTTGCTAAGAATTGCTGTTCACAGTGAGAAGAGAAGAAAGGAACCGTTTGAAAATATGCCTTTGTGTGGCCTCACTCTCTAGGAACTGAACCGACTTTACCAGAATACGTAAAGGCAAAAAATAAAGAATCATATAGGTCCCTCGCATTCTCCAATATGCAGTAATGTTTAGCAGTGGCAAGGGAATTTCAAGATCTTAATGTACATAAATCCGCTGGTGCAGATGGTATTTTCACTATTTTTCTGAAGAGCTGTTCTCCACGCTGGCAAAACCATTTTGTAAGCTTTTCTTTCTGTCCTATCCTTCAGGGCTATTTCCGAGAAGATGAAAAACAACATTTGTCTAGCCAGTCCCTAATAATCGAATTTTCCTCCCTCTCCTCCTACCGCCCAATTTCACTTACGTCCCTTCTTTCCAAGGTTTTGGAAACGCTCATAAACCCTCACCTCACGAAATATCTTGAATAGCGAAATTTTCTACGAATCTTTGAACTTTTAATTTGATCAAGTTCGTTAAATCGACGAACCGGCCACCTACAGATGAAAATGAAGGCATATGTTTTAAATAGTTTGTCAGATGTCTCTTGAAAATATATGTTGGTTGCGTTTGGTATGGCCATGTGATTCGTGCGTATATCAGTTACCTATTAAGGGACAAGGTTCTGATTTTTTTTTGTTATATTTAACATTCACTAAAGTGCTTTTTGATACCCTTATTATGTATAAACATAGTGCGCGTATTAAGAAAATTTAGGGTTTAAAGAAAAGAAGGAGATACCGATGCATATTGGTTATTTCGTTTGAGCACTTGTGGTGGACATATCGATAAAACAATGTCATCGCAAGAGACAGTACGACGATGAATAAGAGAGTCAAGTGATTTCGCGATGTCTCGATCGTCAATAAACTTTACCGCAAGTTTTTTAATCCTGTTAAGTAGCTCCAAATATGTAATTGAAGCACCGGACCAGATATGAGCACTGTACTTAAGTCTGGGGCGAGTTAAAGAATTCAAAATTGTTGCCAGATCAGAAGGGGTGAAATATATTTTGCTTGAGAAAACCTGGACATTTCGCAGCGTTCTTGGCGCCATTGAATTAAGTGGTCATTCCAACGAAGTTTGTCGTTAAGCACATACCGAGAATGGAAAGTCGTTCGGTTTCAGCGATGCAAGTGCCATTCATGGATAATGGCAGAGTATTGGGGTTTCGCTTCAATGACAGCAGGCAGCATTGTGTTTTGGAAGCATTCAATTCCACTCTGTTGGTTTTACCTCATTTAAGTATGCCATCAAGATCGGAATTTAATGAGCTTAACATACGTTTCTGTTCCAGTTCAACACCCGAAGATGAGGGGCGTTGGCCAGAAAACGTATATGAAACGCTGAGATTACTGCCATCAGCATAGGAGTGAATAGGATTATAAGTACCAGACAGGAGAGCATTTATAAAAATGAGAAAAAGAGTCGGAGACAAAACGGAGCCTTGGGGAACACCAGCATTTATTTGGTGAGTAGCAGACTTTAAACCGTTCAAAACAGCTTGAATTGAACGTTCCGAAAGAGGATTTCAAATCCATTGAAGAGGAGTATCATTAATTCCATATGTATGCATTTTTGACAAAAGGGCTTGGTGTCAAACTCTCTCAAATGCCTTTGAAATATCAAGCGCAACAACCTTACTTTCACCACCATGGTGAATAGTAGATTGGTTCCACTTTTCGGTTAGATATGTCATCAAATCACCAGTGCACCTGTTGCTGCGAAAACCGTACTGCCGGTCATTAAGACGTTTTCGAGATTCAAGATATTTCATAAGCTGACGATTTATCAGCGTTTCAATGACCTTGGAAAGAAGGGACGTTAGTGCAATTGGTCGGTAGGTGGAGACAGAGGAAGATTCGCCTTTTTTTGGGGACGGGCTGGACAAATGCTGTTTTCCACCTTCTCGGAAAGAGCCCTGAAGAATAGGACAGATAGAAAAGCTAACGCATTGGTTTTGCCAGCGTGGAAGAACACCTCTTCAGAACGATAGGGGAAATACCATCAGACAAAGTACAATCTGGCAGCGTTGAGCTAGCTGCAAAATGAGCTGCAAGCAGATTGGCTTTATTTAAAGAGCTGACAGCTGGAATGTCATTGCAAATGAGTGTGGGCATAGATGTTGAGGCCGAATTTTTGATATTCTTAACAAACAACCAAAAGTTCTTACTACCGGTGGGACTTTGTAGTATTTTCTCTTGGTCGTAGGAGAATTTGACACGATTAATGAGGGCATTGCAGTCATTTCTGGCTCGTTTGAACTTTTCCGGTTTTCCTCAGTTGGGTTGGCCTTAAATGACCGAAAACTTACCTCTTTAGCCCTGATAGCTTCTTTACAGCTCAAGTCACACCACGCGTTTTCCTTAGGTCTGATACACTTTATCCTGTTAGGGATAAAGCGTTTCATACCCAGGTGAATTAAAGTTGTAATCATATCGGCAGCAGCATCCACGTCGTTGTCGAGGAAGCACAACGACCAGTTAAAACTCCTAAAGAAACCGTTTAAAGCTTCCCAATTGGCTTTCTCGTATTGCCATACGGTTCTTTTAGGAGCTTGTTCTTAAACTGTGTGGCTGGAGTACGAGATATGATACAATGGTCTGACGAACCTAGAGGCGATAATACATTTAAAGTGTATTTATCAGGGTGAGAGGTAAGAAACAAGTCCGTGTCGGCTCATTTACAATCTGGGTTAAATTATTAACCTCAGCAAAAATCTCAACATACCTTCCTTCGGGTGTTGTCGGTCCAGAATGTCGAAGCCAACTTGAATTGTGTATATTAAAATCGCCCGCAATGACGATTTCAGTACGAGGATTATGGGTTACAATTCTGGTGATGGAATCAGACAGTGCATCAAACTCATTATAACTTGAATGCCTGTCCTGGTTAGGGCTTCTGTAAGTAAAACAGTAGTGAATTAATTGCCTACGGACATGGAATTTTAGCCAAATAAAATTAAATTCCGGATTGGAACATTGGCCATATTGAAGTAGAAGTTGGTAGGCTACATCACTATGCATATAAACGGCGATACCACGATGGGAAAAGAATAATGGCACCAAGTTATATCCAGGCAGACTAAACTCCGTTAAATCGGAATCAATGCTGACCTGTGTTTCACTTAGTGCCAAAACAGCTGGTTTATTGTGAATCGCATGGGCGTACAATGAACAAAAATTGGACCTCAACCCACGAATATTACTTACGTCCACTTTAAAATTCCCACGCATAACAAAAAACAAAAGTTTTCTGTGAGAAGACTGTGGATTTTTTGTCACTAGTGACTGCATGCACTTAGTATGCATTACGCCGGGCCGCAACGCTTATGCCAAACATCATAGAACTAGCTGTGACGCTAGTGAAGAAGACAATTTCCGAACAAGAATGTGGTGAAAACTAAAAAAATTACTGAAGTGCCTTCTTCGCTCTTTTAAATAACCGAGTAAATTTTGGCAGTAAATGGAAGTATCAGCCTCGAAGAACAATGTACCAGGTTCTGAGTCGTCAGTTGACCTCTATCTATCACCTCCATCATTTAATCCGCCGACCGGGGGAAAAATACATGTGTAACATTTAAAATATCAACAGTGAATTACTGCTGACGTCGGTAATGTAAATTATTTTTTCACTTGGTCATTAAAAACGAAGGGATCGAATTTCTTCATGCAAATTTTGACATTTCTGATCCGCTGGAAAATTTGTTACAAAAAATTCCTTAACGAAATGTAAGTGTTTTTTTTTTATAACAAATTGATTTATTAAAATAATCAGTTAAATTTAGGAATAGAACAAAAAATAGAGACCAATTTATGGAATTTCTGGAAAAAATCAAGGAGTTTTCAGAAATCGCGAGAAACAACATAAAGAGGCTCCGGAAAAACTTTTTGGAAGCTGTTAAAATAAGTCTAAACAGCCTTGGCTTACCACCACCTGCTAATTCTTGCAGAGTGAACAAAAGCAAGTACATTACCCGCATGCAGGTTTGAAGTTTTTGAACAACAAGGAGCTTAAGGCAACTGATATAGTGAACCCAATAGAAAGTTCCGTTTTACTGCCTACAAAGAATAAGTGATTGAGATGATTAAATTTAACGAATCTGTTGAGGGAATAACAGGCGTTCATTCATTTGGAGGAGCGCTACCTTCGACGGTGTCCCGCCAGTTGTCGGAAGATGTCATCAGAGATTCACAAGTCAACACTCTTGAAGACCCTCCCAGCGATGTAGTAAAGCTCTAGAAGAAGACGGAAATTTTTAATGAAACTGAAATTAAAATTCATTATATTTACAAAAATTAGAAGATACAATGAAATCTATTCTTACGACGCATCTGAGAGATCCATGATGTCTGCAGCAGATGCTCCTAAATATCCACATTCTTTCCTTTTGTTAGCAGATTTCTCTCAATCTTCCAAAAATAAGCAATACTATCCATTTTGAAAAAAATGAATTAGAAGTTCCAGAATCCGAGGTCAAAGAACCCATCTCAAAAAAATTGAAGCACTACCGACTCACTTGGTATTGTCATGTTCAAAGGAGGGATCCTACGAACCCCGTCAAAAAGGCAATGGCAATCAACGTTCCCATACAATCGCGTAAGAGAGGCAGGCCTAAAAACTTCTGGATCACACAAATGCAGAAAAACCAGCATATGATTGGCTTCAGTGATGAAGTGATTCAAAATCGGGAGGTCTGCAGATATTTTTTGAGGTCGAACCGGCAAACCCCACAGGCGGACCATTAAGAATGCAGTGAAGTGGGAGGGTTATGATCCCTATAATCCTGATCAGAATCTCGTCGTTAAATGTAAAGAAGATCCATTTTTAAAAAAACAAAATTCTGTTGTCAATTTGCAGAAGCTGTGCTTCCTTCAAAAATTACAAAACAGCTCATTTCGAAATGCATAACATTTTATCGGTAGTACGGTGTTTTCGTCGGATTTAATGATGCCAACAGTAAGTGAATGTGAATCGAATGTGAGAGGTTAATCTTCGATCCGCCGGATTTAATGATAGGGGTGTATGCCTTTTCGATACATAGAAGTTACTGATATACGCGGCGTGGCACGGCGTCAATGAATAAAGGAGACCTTTTTTTGGCATAATTTTCTAAGATTTTCCAAATCAATAGAGAGCATACTTCCTCTATCCACCCTTTAGCATTCTTCTATACTGCCACCTGTCTTTCAATTTGTTGTTGTCTCGGAAGCTGACGTAATCAACAACATTCAGTCTCTCAAGTCTAATGCTGTTGGTGAAGATGGTGTTTCCCTCCGGTTTATCAAAATGATCTAACCCACATTCTTAGGGTGATTACCCACGTAATTAATTTTTGTATAACGTCATCGTCATTTCCGGCTTGGTGGAAGCAAGCTAAAGTCATTCCTGTTTCGAAGAAACCTCAACATTCTACGGCTGCAGATTTTCGCTGCCTATAAAAAGTGTTGGAAAAATCCTATCTTACAATAAGCAGATTTTGAGTCACCTAGAGCAACATAACCTACTTACTTCTGTCCAGTCGAGCTTTCAAGCCGACCATAGTTGTTCTACGGCTATAGCTAAAATCCTTGATGACATAAGTATCAGCTACGACTTGGACTCAAGCACAGTACTCTGCCTCCTTGACTTTTTCAAAGCTTTTGATACGGTCAATCACTCCATCCTTACTGAGAAATTAAAGAGTTATTTTGGATTTTGTGAAAGTTCGGCTCGCCTAATCAATAATTACTTAAGTAATCGTACTCAAAGGGTTGTGGTTGGTGAAAAATCGTCTTACCTGAGAAATATACCAACTGGAGTACATCAGGGCTCTATACTGGGTCCTATTCTGTTTTGTATGCCCATTAATGACCTTCTCAAAATGTGCTTGAACTCAACCCTTCATTTTTATGCGGATGATGCACAAATATATATATCGAGACCCATAGGCCTAGTTAAGGACAGGCTGAATGAGGATCCATCTGCCAAGGGTCACTTCACAAGGGTTGTTCGCTTCAATAGTTCTTGCAGGTCGGTATTGTGTTTTCTTACACAAAATCATTCAAACCAGAACACCAGCATACCTGTATGAAAAACTCTCTTTCGCTCGTTCGTCTAGAGCATTCAGTCTCATTACTCCTGCCTCGAACTATCTGAACTCCTCTTGTCATTACTTAGTCTATGCCACTAGACTCTGGAAATCTCTGCCTACTAGGGTAAAATAAATAATCGGAGCCTAACATTTTAAAAATGCCGCGTTCGAATATTTCTCTTGAAAATGCAACAACTATCTATTTCATCTTCTTACCCTCTTCCCGATTTTCACCCCCTTCCATCATACTTATCGCCACCTCTCCAATTCCGATATCTAACGGGTGATCCAAGTAGAGATACTTTTTTCAATAGCCTTTTTGTGACAGATCACGTGTGAGTCGTGTCATGCTGTCATGTTATTTTTGTTTAGTATTGTTTGGCATTTTATAACGGAAAGACTTACGCGTGAACAACGTTTACAAATTGTTCAACTATATTATGAAAATTCACGTTCTGTGAGGAATCTGTTTCGTGCACTTCGCTCAACTTATGGTCAACATAATCGGCCTACTGAGCGTACTATTCGCAACACCATCACCCATTTTGAGACCCAGCATTCATTATAGGATAATATTCGACCGATAGAAAATATAGCGGCCGTAGCTGAGAGTGTACACGAAGACCGTAGAGAGTCGATTCGGCGCCGTTCGCATCAACTCGGACTGACGTATGGAACGACTTGGCGCATTTTACGTCAAGACCTTAAATTGAAAGCGTACAAAACACAGCTTGTGCAACAACTGAAGCCGCTCGACGTTCCCAAGCGACATCGCTTCGCTCTATGGGCTCTTGAAAAGTTCCAAGAAGATCCGACGTTTCCGAGGCTCAATGGGTATGTAAACAAACAAAATTGCCGCATTTGGGACGAAGAGCAACCTGAAGAGATTGAAGAACTGTCACTTCATCCAGAAAAAACAACGGTTTGGTGTGGTTTGTGGGCCGTTGGAATCATCGGTCCATATTTCTTTAAAAATTATGCCGGTGCGAACGTAACCGTCAATGGCGACAGTTATCGTGCCATGATAACCGACTATTTGATGCCTGAAATTGAAGCTCGTGATCTCGGCGATATTTGGTTTCAGCAAGACGGCGCCACTTCCCACACATCGCATCGATCAATGGACTTATTGAGATAACATTTCGGTGAGCACATAATTTCACGTTTTGGGCCGGTCGATTGGCCACCAAGATCGTGTGTATCACACCATTAGACTTTTTCCTATGGGAATATGTAAAGTCAAAAGCTTATGCCGACAAACCTGCTTCGATTCAGGCCTTGGAGGAAAACATCACGCGTGTCATTCGCCAGTTACCAGTCGGATGGACCATCTGCTACGTAGCAACGGCCAACGTTTGATAGATGATAATAGATAAATCATTCTTTCAAATGATAATAAACATTCTCCATTAAATTTGAATTTTCTGTGTTTTTTTCTTTAAAAAAGTAGGGAACCTCGAAATGGATCACCCTTTATAAGCACTATCTTTTTATCTATTCAATTTCTTAATACTTACGTCATCCGCTAAAATTTTCCATGAAAAATTTAATATTAAAAATTAAAACAATTTATTTTTATTTTAATTAGCAAATTACTTCTGGTATTTTATTTAAATTTAAATAAATTAAGTGTACAATATTAATGTGCGAACAATGAGAGAAATAAAGTTCCTTTACACAATTTTTTATTTTTTTTTTGTTACTTTTGTATTTTCTTTAATATTTTGTTTACAAATATTTTTTGTTTTTTTATTCTTTTCTTATTAACAAATCACATAAAATAATACAGAAAATTTAAAAAACATTAATTTAATGTATTGTGTTAACATAACATAATTGTCATCAAACTATGGAAAACTGCATTTCTTGCAAAGAACATTTTGTTTTCATCTCGGTCTTAATGGGTATAGCAATATTCTTATAACACACTTGCTAAAGCAAAAAGCGTAAACATCTAAATTAGTACAAAAAAAAAAGGAAAACCTTAAGAAAAATAAGGATCATTGTGGCTCGTATATTTAAATTGAAAAAAGAAAAAATATTAAAATTCATTATTGAAAAAGCGTTTTAAAGTTTGCACTTACAAACTAAGTTGTTTTTTTTTCTCTTATCGTCATAATATTCTAAAAAAAATATTATTAATTAATATCTCGTATTTTTCATTTTTAAATATAAACAAAATTAAGACAGGAAAAATGAAAATATATTCATACAACTACCTAAGATACTTTACATTGTTTGTTTTTTGGTTTTTTTTTTTATTATATCGAAAATTTTCTATTTGTTGTGGTAATAGTTTTCTTTATTTTCTTATTAAAACATTTATAGGGATTTTATTTTTTGTATATATATAATATTTGTTTTACACTTATTCCATATATATTCTTACTGTGTGTGTGTGTATGTGTGTGTATTTTGAGAATATTGGAAAGGAAAAGAGAACAACAGGATACGGGTGGGGGCGAGCGACGCTACTATGTGTGTTTGTATCGTTCAAAAAGTAAAACATTTATATTCTTCTTCTTTTTTATATTTATGAGTTTGTTTTATTTTTCTGTTTATATATCTGTAAATCTTAATCATGTTGGATGTATTTTTTTTTTTTGCTTATTTTTGTATTCCTTTTTACTTTGTTTACAATTTGCACCTTGATTGTCAACTAAAATATAGTTATTTTCATGAATTCTTTTTTTTTATTTTACACTTTTAGTTTTTTCTTCTTCATTTATATATAAAGTGTTTACCATATTAATTTCATTTATAAATTGTCCATTTTAAAAAATATACATACCCATCAATATTTTTATAATATTTTATTTATCGCTTTCATGTTTTTGTTTTTGGTTTTTTTTTTCTAAAATTTTTGAAATCTTTTTGAAGACGCTTGACAATTTTTTTTTTTGCTCTTTACTTTTTTTTATATGTCTAAATATTAAAATTAGAGTTTATTATTATAATCATTTAATTAATTAATTTTTTTTTTCTTTTATAAATATTTTGTCAGTCTTACTCTACATATACATAAAAAATAAATTCGGCAAATTCTTCAAATGAAAAAATAAGAAGAGTATATATTTTGTTTTTGTGTGTCATTTTATTTATTTTTATTTAATGAAGTAAAATCAATGACTTAAATATTATTGTAAATTAAAAATAAAATTTTTAATGAAATATATCTATATTTACTTTGAATAAAAATAAATCCATTTTGTTTATTTATTTTATTAATTTATTTAGAAATATCGTTCTCATAAATATACATACATATTTCTGTTTTTACTTATATTAAGGTTTTGTTTTCCATCTAAATCGTAACCGTGTAAGTAGAAGAATATATTTACATTATGGCTGTATACTTATATAAATACAATAAGTTTTGTATTTAGACTTAGTCCTAAAAATATATATATTATATATTTATTGAAATACATATTCAGTTTATTAAAAACGATTTCTTAATATTAAATTCTTAATGTGTATAATTTATAATATTAATGTGTTATTTTTGTTTTTTTTTAAGGAAATTAATGGAAAATTATTACCTCTAAGCTGGTGGACAAATCGAGGGTTCGGCTGAGGAGAAGGAGGGCAAGCTTACGCATTTTGAGTGTATAAGGTCAAATTTGTTTACTAAACTAAAAACAGGACTTGGATTCGTACCCATACTACTGAATGATCTTAGAAAACTGTTTGGCAGCACTCGCAATATCCAGGCGATCTATGAACCTGAACTTCTCCACGACTTCTGAACTTCTTGCCCTTCTTATACAGACTCTTGGTAACATAATAGTAATGTCAGCCACTTTTGTGTTACAGGCGGCCTTCTCGGCAGTAGTAATAGACCAGTGCAACAGATGCACTGATCTGTTTATGTGGGACAGCCTGGCTAAAGATACCGAGCGCTCGTTATACCTTTCTAAAGGGAGTTTTTGTTAGAGGTTGGTTTTTGGAGTAGAGATAAAACTGAAATTTCGTATTCTGGCAACTCTAATTTATTTTCAGTTTGGTTTGCGATTTCATCATGAACAGGTTGACAAATGAACAACGCTTACAAATCGTGCAAATTTATTTCGAAAATAATGGTTCAGTTCGCGAAGTTTACCGCAAGCTCCCTTCATTTTATGGTCGACATAATCGTCCATCAGAGCAATTAGTTCGGTTAACCACGGATCGTTTTCGTACTACGTTTACTCGCAGAGACGTCGAACAGTGCGCACCGAAGAAACAATTGCCGCTGTAGAGCAAAGTGTTGAAGAGGACCCGAATTAATCAATTCGCCACCGTGCACAGCAATTGGAGCTTTGGCCATCAACTTTATGGAAGATTTTGTGCAAAGTTCTCTTCTTACGACCTTACAAGATCCAGCTTGTGCAAGAATTAAAGCCGCGAGATCATGAAATGCTTCGTGATTTTGGTGTATGGACCGAAAATGAGATTGATATCGATGCTGATTTTCATCGCAAAATTTTGTTCAGTGATGAGGTGCTCATTTTGGGTCGAATGGCTACGTCAACAAGCGAAATTGCCGTATTTGGAGTGGAGAGAATCCACATGAGACCCTTGAAACGCCCTTACATCCACAAAAACTGACTGTTTGGTGTGCTCTATGGGCTGGTGGAGTCATGGGGCCATACTTCCTCCGAAATGATGCTGGAGAGTCAGTTACCGTTAATGGAGAACGGTATAGAGCCGTGATAACCGAATATTTTGTTCCCGAATTGGATGGCATGAATGTGGATGAGATG
This sequence comes from Ferdinandea cuprea, assembly GCA_963576555.1. Lineage (NCBI taxonomy): Eukaryota > Metazoa > Arthropoda > Insecta > Diptera > Syrphidae > Ferdinandea > Ferdinandea cuprea. Next base: position 24,719,368 of record OY754960.1, read on the forward strand.
TGGTTCCAACGAGACGGCGCTACATGCCACACAGCGCACGTCACAATCAATTTATTGAAGGAAACATTTGATGAGCGCATAACTTCGCGGAATGGACCTGTCAATTGGCCACCAAGATCGTGTGATTTGACACCATTGGATTATTTTCTTTGGGGATATGTGAAGTCGCTCGCCTAAGCCAACAAACCAGAAACGTTAGGGGGCTTGGAAGCCAACATTCGTGGCGTTATTGCCGACATACAGCCCCAAATGCTTGAAAAGTGGTTAAAAGTGGTTGAAAATTGGACCTCTAGACTTGTCTTTATTCGAACCAGCCGCGGTGGCCCGAAATCATATTTAAACATTAATGGCATCAAATTTTTATTCTTCCAATAAAGCCAAACTGATGGACATTAAAACGATTTTCTTGTGTTTTATTTCAATTCGAAGTTCTATACCTCTAAAAAACACCCTGAATAATCCGTGTTTCATTTTCTATTCGGGTTTCCATTTTAAGCTAGGGAAGTAGCTTGTTGTCGTGCTGGTTTTTGCCATCCATTAAATGCAGTTCTAATAAGATAATCCCATCCAAAGTTCAGAAACAAATTCAGCCATGAAAAGACAGTGTCATTTTTGTGAGCAGTTAGTGTTCTAATGGTGTTGCTAAGAGCTCTTTACGAAGTCGAAGTCGGAGGATATAACTGATAACATAGATTAAGACTGTTGAGGTCGAGGTTGTCTGGCCAAGGGAGGATAACTTTGAGAAAATAGAATCTAATTGTCACTCGCTATGCGATGTCGAGCTGATGACCTTTGATAGTTTCAAAGAAGTACTGTAGACCTTAAAATAACTGCACAAAATTCATATGACTAAGCGCTGATAGCCAAATTGAAGCCTTGGCCAAGGGAGACCGAGACCGAGAAGGTTTAAAGCGCACTTTTTAAAAAATACATACAAACCTAGTTTAATTACAGACTGATGTCGTGAAGTAGAATAGCATAGCCTTAGACACGTCAAAGCTAAGGAAGATTGAATAGTTCATCTAAAACAGCAGTAAGGACGAGAACGCATTGCACGAGTAAAGCCCCTGTATTCATTTAAGAGATCACCATTCGCCACCCCGTTCAGATTGAGATCAGAAATTGATTTTGACGTTTGGAGGAGAGCTGCAAATAAAGGTAAGCCTTGCTGACCCTTCACCCATCCTTTTCAACCAAACAAGTCCCCCACAAAGTTCACTCTAAATGAAATAACAAAATTAAAGACGTGCAACGAAAAACGTTCATTAATCAAAAGCAAACTCTTATCCATGTAGAGACTATAACTATGGTCCTATATATTTCTATATATATTTTATATAAAAAAATAGCGCTATCAAATTTTTTTATTTTTTTTTTGTTAATTTTTTAAACAATTGTGCAAGCTCATTTCTCAAATCTATTCATAAATCTAATTGAATATTAATAATTATTTGCATTATACAATTAAAATAAAGTTCCAAACAAAAAAAATCTACAGTAAAATTTCATTTCTATTTTATTTTTATTTTTTTACTTATTTTGTAGGCAAAAATACTGCGCAGAGCACGAGAATTAAAATATAAGCAAAAATCAAACTAAATAGATTTAAATTAAATTTAAATTGAATTTTATTTAATTTTTTTTTAGATGATTCAGACACATACGTACTACACTCAGAGACTCACTTATATTTGTTTTCTTTTCTATTCAAGTTTTCCAATGAAAATTAAAAAGAAAAAAACAAAACCCGACATGCGAACATAAAAAATCCTAGAACTGATGAAGAAAAACACAAACTAAAAATCCTTGGACAATAAATCTACGACCTTAGGCGCAAAGTTATCGTTCCAGCCGACCATATGAGCACACTTAACCATGACCAATGCGAGTAGAAGAGACACTGGCTACTGCTAGATGTATGCGTACCACGCACGTCCATGCCAATCGATTCACGTGACAATGGCAGCTCAGTGGGATCATTCAACTCCTCCGGACAGGGCAGTGCTTCGGGTCGACATTTTAATAGTACGACTTCACGTCCAACACCTTTGGCATCGTGTTGCAGCGGTTGCTGCTGCTGGGGCTTCTGCAATTGCCTTGACCTATGAATTCCAATTGCATTAGCCGTGTCCAAGTCGTCGTCATCGTCATCGTCGACACCGTCATCAGCATCGTTGTCGAAAACATACGGTGCTTCATCGACATAGTACTCACGACCGGGTTCTGAGGACGAGGATGTCGGGCCTGAAGCTGCACGATTTCTATTACCAAACTCATTACCGCTGCCTGTCGATGTCGATTGCGATTGTTGCTTGCTATGCAATTGTTGTTGTTGCTGTTGTTGTTGTTGATGCGGGTACAAATCGAGAGTTTGTTGGTCCGCCTGATGATGACGTCGGTACTGCTTTCGATGTTGCTTGGATGCTGGTGAGACAACAATTCCTCCGGTGCTGGTGGCCGGCCTATCGCGAATCGCATTCATCAGGAGGACATCGTTGTTGTCAATGTTCAAGAGTCCTTGCTGCATATTGTTCGTTTTGTCGTCGTACAGTGTGCAGACGATTTCCTCGAGGGACTCTTTTAGATTAATGTTTCTGGTTCGATTGCGTAGTTCAAATATCCATAGGAGTCGGCAGTCACAAATGAAGTTGTTGTCTGTTTTTTTTTTATTTTGGAGAAAGAAGAACAGAAATGGAAATGTCATTAACTGGGTTATTTTGTTTGGTGAAGTGTGTAGTTGTTATGTGCGAAAGGAGGGGTGAATACTGAAAAGAAGACGACATGGAGACTATCTAGTTGGAATTTTTTTTTTCAGATACCATTCCGTTTTGTTTGACGAACTTCAGAGGAATTTTAAAATGAAAACAAGAGGAAAAGTTATATCTACATTTCAATTGGGATTGTCCAAAGGAATTTATTCCAAAAGCGTCCTTTTACGTAATTTTACGTAGGCAAAAAAAAAAGTCTCACAAATACCTATGCGATGGTAGTAGACTGACCGGCTTAGGAGATGAACAAAACTATACTACGACTACAAATACTGTCAATAGATCTAGTCAGGGATAAATTCATAAAAGACTCCATGTGTGACTCTCTCGAAACCTTAAGGCCATAAACAAAACAAAGTCGTACGTTGCTGAAATGTGTTTGAATGCAGGAATAGTTCTTTGAAAATTTATCCGGCTTCTCTATGTTTGCACCGGTAAATACGGGTTGAACTAATATTTAGAGCAAACTTTTTTTTTTGTCTCACCAAGGACCAAAAGGTCTTCGGAAAGCCAGTGGCGAAGTCGGTGCAAACGTGTATCACTGGAAAGTGTAAAAAAATCGGACCTGTCTATATCATAATTAAAGTGTAAAGTGTATCTGCTTCCAACATCAACATAGCAAAAGCTTTACAACAGGAGGTGTGGAATATAAATAATTGTTTTCGGCTTCCAGTCACTCACGTATATTTTTGGAGATATTTTCATTAAAAATGGGGTAAACCTGGCTTTGCGCGAGTAATCTATGTTTTTTTTTTAACGGAACCACATTTACTTTTTAACCTTCTCGTATACATTAGTATACTAAAGAGAAAGTTATTGCGATCGTGCGGAAATTTCGAACTCAAACTGAGCATGAGGAATGATATTACGACTATAGAGAAGTCCAAAAAAGTGGGTCCGCCAATACCGTCCATCGGTCTGTCTGTCTGTCCGGACCCCGTATGGCGAAACGGTTCGACGGATTTGCTTCAAAGTTCGTATATAAGGTTCTCGGGGTTACATCTCGGGGAATCTTTTTAGTTTTTGCTTTATCTTTAGAAATAACGGTACCTGCCATAGAATTTTTTTTGAGCAAATCACTAATCACTGTTTTTCTCAAAAGTGGTTCCACGGATTTCTGTCATTTTTTTGTACTAATGATGCTTAGGTTGGGGAAAAAAATCGATTAACGGTAATTTATAAAACGGGCAATATCTCAAAGACTAATAAAAGACACTTAACAAAAATGTATACTTAGATTTTTTAAATAATTTTTTTCCATATAACGATTTTCTTAAAGTTAAATGAAATTCGTTTTCTCAAAACGGCTCTAACGATTTTGATAATTTCTTGTACTTCGAACAGCTATGTTACAAATGTCCAATGTGCGAAATTACATCAAAATTGTAAGTGCCGTTTTTGAGAAAATCAATTTTTTTAAAACCTAAAAAGTGATTAAAATAAATTTCTCACCATTAAATTTCGATTCATTTTGCGACTCAAAAACATCTCATGTATCGAGAAAGTTTCGTATGACGCAGTCGTTCACTTTATTTTTATAATTTACATGCACAATAGGGATTTTAAATACGCATACATATAATGAAGTGATAGAGTGCGGGAATTAAGGAAGTAGACGATAAGAGAAAGAGAGATATCAATGCACGTTGGTTTTAAATGTCTGTAAACTATAAAGTAAGGAAAAACAGATCGTGGTAGAGCATTCCACGTTCGTATTGAGCGGTTAAAGAACGAATCCTTGTATTTCACTGTCCGTCCGAATATAGGCTTAAGGGTGAACCGATATGAATTGCTAATATGGCGAGTATATTGTTGTTTGGGAGGAATGCAACTGGCTATTTCATTCGAACACTGACACTAGAAGTAACGATAAAACAACGACAAAGAGAGTCAACCGATTTCGCGATTACTCAATCAGTAATAAGATTAATCACATGTTTTTGAATCCCATCCAGTTGCTCTAAATATGCTTATTCGAGTGCGTCAGACCAGATATGAGCGTTGTACTCAAGTTTTGTGTGAATAAACGCCTTATAAATTCTAGCCAGATCAGAAGAGGTGAAATATATATGAAGCCTAGACATTACGTAGCGTTCTTAGCGACGTCGAATTTGTCATTAACACACATACCGAGGATGAAAAGTCTTTCGGTTTCAGCGAAGCATGGGCTATTCGTGGATTATGTCCTAGTATTGGGGTTTCGCTTTAATGATAGAGGACAGCAAGTTGTTTTGGAAGCATTAAATTCTACTCTATTGGTTTGAGCCCACTTAAGAATGCTGTGAAGGTTAGAATTTGATGATCTTAACATACGTTGCCGTTTCAGTTCCATGCTCGAAGATGAGGGACGTCAAGCCGAGCAAGAAATATGCGAGACTAGGGCTACTGTCATCGGCTAAGAAATATATTGAATTAGAAGTATTATACAGGAGACAATTGATATAAATGAGAAAGAGAGTTGGAGACAAAATGGAGCCTTGAAGGACACCAGCATTTATTTAGTGAGTTACAGACTCGAAATATATTTATATATTATTATTTTTATAAGATTGGCTGACAGTCAACAGTCAACTCACCAACTCGTTTGTTACACTTGGCGAACTGCATGTGCAGTCCTATGATACATTATCGATAAGGGAGGATTTGGCTTCTCTCTCAGATGGCATAGGCTGCCTGTAGTGTAAAGGCGGGGGATATGGTCTACAATTTTTGATTCCTTTATATTTTCTTAATAAAAAAGCATTTTTTTACGAACGAAAAACAGGAATTGTCTTCGTTTAAACGACAAAAATAAGGTGAAGTAACGTCAAACTAAGACTTTTCTCCAGTCTTCAAAAAGACCACCATGTTAAACGTGTTTGCCTATGATATGTATTTATGTATCATGAGACCACACTTTTTTGGTAACTTTTTGTTCGAGTTTGTCGCATAATCTCACATTTTGTCTGGATATGCCTTCCCAATGTTTTAGTTTTTTAGTTTTAGGCATATAATAGAAGATGTGTAAAAAGTGAAAACTAAAACAAGTATACTTACAAATTACATAGAGGGGGCACAGGCGGTATTTGTACCTTTCAAAAAAATTTCCCATTTTCTCCTTTCGAAAAAGTTTGAATTGTTCCTCTGTTCGTAAATTTGCGTATTGCTCTTACACAGTTCAAAAAATGGGGTCTTTATAAGAACGGCAGGCCGATAGACCTAAGCACATAGAAGAGTTGACAATTCTTTTTAACGGAAGAGCAATAGTCACTTATGAGTTCTCGCGATAAAGTGAAGAGAATATAAGAATAATGTGTTCAGAAAAAACATTTCATTTAGGAGATCATTAAGTGTGCCTTTACTCTATGTCGAGTTTGACTTCAGTAAAATAATTTTCTTCCTTCTCAATCAGTCAGCTATTCACTTGAATATTCGAAACAGTAGGAGTAAAGTCTACCTTCGACCTTCGACTAAGTTAAAATTGAAAATGTCTTCACAAAATTTAACAAGAAAATTGCCAAGCCATTTACCAGCAATTTACTGTTAAATATTACATAACTTAGAAATCATATCAACAATACATGAACTTGTCCGAACTTGCTGCCTGTAAAAATATAAAATATAAAGCTGCTCCTGACAGATGTCAGTCAGAATTTCGGGTTAGGTAGGGCAGCGAATTAAAACTTGAGGTGCTACTGGGTCTTCTCAAAATTAAGCTGCCCTTCCATTCGGGGCAAAAATATATCTTTGCACCACAATGGTTGGAGAAGCTAGGATTTAGGTCCTGTATGGTTGTATATATAAAATTGGCTCCAAAATTTCATCTACAACATTTCAGATCAAATTAGCAGATGCTCTTTTGTCCATTCCCAGATTGTGTCCTACCCAATGTAGTTGAAACGTTTTCTGCCTTTTTGAACTAAATATATCCACTTCTTTGTATACGAATCGGTTGTCATTCGTGTAGTGGCCAAGGTGCAAGGCCAACTAGCTTGAGTTGCTATAGCAGCGTGAAAGCCTATATCAAGGATAGACGGGAACGATCTTATTAACTTAATATCGTCATGACAAGATGGTGCGAGTACTCCTCATTAGCCATAATAATAGGAATTGGCTAACTGGTAGTGTGACATAGCTCAGCTGCAGAGCTGTCAACCTACTCCTTTAGCAGTAGATCTACTGCGTTTTGCCCTTAATGAAAATCTACTGCCCATTAAACTAAATCTACTCCTCTTTTTGGAGTATTTAAAAACGAAAAACTTCTTCCTTGGATAAAGTTTGCTTTGAACACATCTACAGTTTAGTTTGAATGCACCCACCGAAAATTTCAATTTACATTCGTTAGTAGCTATCGTCTGGATAAACATCAAACTGATACTGGATACCGTGAAAGTGTTTTGATCTAATTGTTTTCTTTTAATACATTTTGTGTGCTTAATTTTGTTAAAGTGGACAAATATGTTAATAGGTCTGATTTATGATTAGTTTCTAATATATTTATGTGTAGCAGCTTCAGCTTCACCTTGGCAAAGAAATGCAATAATCAGATCTAATGAAATTCCGATTTTTACAGATGGTAGAAGTTTGGATCTGAGAGGATCTTTATGACTACCGAACACAAGTAGTGTCTTCCAAGTAGTGTTGTCTTTAGGGCGGCCGAGTTATTGTAAATGAGATCGGTATCCGGAAGAGATTTCGCCATCTACATCGATAGCCTGGCCGCACTCAAGCAAAAAGAACTAACCAACATCAATTCTTATACCGTCTGAAGCTGTCGAACATTGCATAAAGCGTTATGCAGTGAGAACCGAGTGAGACTGTGCTGGCTGTCAGAACATTGCGGTATTGGGAGAAATGAGCAGGCGGATGAGCTTGCAAGAATAGGGGCGCTGCTTATTAATAGCAAGGCTGCAGACATCAAACCTTCCCTCTATTAAGGAAAAAAGCGGTATTAGTTGGTCGGGTCTTCTGGGACGCAGGGTACCTAAGAACACTTTTCGCCAGTAAAAGATCTAGTTAATATAATTAAGTAGGGATGAGCTTCCTCCGTCTTCCGTTCTTCCTTTGTCGAGGCTCGGATTATTGGATACGGATTCTGCAGAGATCTGCAGGCTGCTGTGAACATCATACACATACATATGTACCTAGTTGATGCAAGGCAATAGTGCGTTGTCGAAGAAATTTGTTTGGACAACCTTAGAGAAAATAGATGGCATGGACTTCAAGGGCCTAATAGAAATTGGAATTGCTTCACCAGGTTTAGGTTTTTCTCCCTTTTGAATAGTCTTGATGGGCGTTTTAAGTGACTGGTTTTCTGTGATGATTTCGTATTTACCACAACTCATTTCAACCAAACCAAGCTCCAGCCAGTTGCAAGAGCATAACATGACATGGGCCAAGTAAAAGATTGATAGTCATTATTTTCATTATGATCGTAATAATTACTATTAACAAAAGTCCTAAAAATACCACGCCACTTTAGTTTTAAAATGAATTCATCATTTTCTTTTTTACCAAAAAAATTTTAAAATTGAAATCAAAACTCCTAGATAGGGAATAATCCGTAAGGAGATGTTTACAAATCGTACTCTTTCATAAGAATCCATAGAAAATATTAAAATTCTCTAAAGCCGCTGGCAGTCTTTAAGCTACACAAGAAAACTATCTTCCACGTCTCTGCATACAAACTTGAAGCTTAACTACTTTTCTAATATTATTACTTCCATATACTCGTAATGCTCGATGGATACAAAGAGGAAACGGATACCCACCATCAATCCTCGTCGACGTAATTAAAAGTGACATCAGGCATTGTGTTTCCCATCAACATCATCGTATCCTGTTTTCCCTTCTTAATGGATAAATTCTGAATGGAATAATTTTTTTGGAAACATGTCACTTTAAATAAGTATATCTACCATAAAGTTTCTACTCAATTTGGCAGAACTACATTATTATCCTTCAAAGCGCCAGACTCGTTCCACTTGCGTCATAAAAAGTACAAAAATATAAACACCCACACGCTTCGCCACATGCCTATCAAGTGAAATTTTTCTTTTTACTGCCAATTACACGGCCAATTTTACCGACACACTTTTAATGTAGCCCCATCTAAGAGTCCCGCTGTGATTTACTTAAACATGCCCGCTCGCTGCTTCGTCATAATGAGTAATTTTGTATACTTTTTGTGACTGAATAAAAATTTCATTGAGAGATTGAGAGAACTTTAACGCGGAACATGCTGCCGACAACGCGACGACGCACGTTGTGCAGAAGCCCAATGTCATATAAAATTCAAACGTTCCCATTCCCCATAACCACGGCTCAACTTCATCAGTCTTTCTTATCCCTTTCCTAAGTCCTTATACGAAATGGAACGATACACACCAAAAAAAAAAATAACAACAACAAAAGGCGAAATTGATGAGCAACATTAACATCCTTTATTAGACGAATTTATTATCATCAAGTGTGCTCAGCTATTCAGCGCGGAAATTTCCTGGTTATAATATATTCATCAAGGCAATCGAATAAAATTGCCCACCGTCACACCACCAGACCACCAGAGCTAGAGGCAGCATCACCCTTTTGTCAACACCAATGGGGGTTGCATCACCACCAGCCGGTATAGCAGCAAGCAAAGCAAACCCCTTTTCCCTATTGTTTACCTTGACTTTGGCAAATGTGTTTGCATTATATTATGTACATTGTACACACTCTCTCTCTCTCTCTCTTTCTCTCTGTGCAAAGGAGCATCGTCTTTATCGCGTAAAGGTCACAATGCCGGAAAATTAATTAATTCACTTGATTTCTCTGTGTGCCTTCGATGAAATTCGATGCGGAAATTAAATGTCCTCCTCCCTTGTCGTTTCCTTAATGTTTGGGTTAAGGTATACCTGCCTATACCGCCCGCCACCGCCGCCGCCGCCGTTGATTCATTGCATATACGAGTAGGTACGGCAGAGAAAGTACAAATTTCCATTGTTTGGCTGGTGTGGTTTTCGTTTGACTGAGAAAAGGATAATAAAGCTGAAAAATGAGTCCATTTCGAGGAGAAGAAAACGACTCTGTTTGCCATTGGCTGCAATTAACTGATTTAAGTGTGGCGAATATGGTATTGCGGTGGATCCCTTTTTATTTGAATTAATTGCCTTGATTGGATTGCCTTCAGAATTGCATGACTTTATTTGGGCTTTTATTTATTTAGATACCATAGTAGTGGTCCTAGTCAAATTTACACATGTCAGAGTTAAATTAATGGAAATTCACATACTCCAATATTTTTGTTTGTTTTGTAATGATTAGGTATCAGATAGTGTATTAAAAGTTCAAAAATGTCAGGCGTCAGCGATTTGTCAGCGATCTTATAGGTCTTTTCAGTGCGGTTTAAAGCCAGGTAGGTCCATAATTGACCAAAGATTCGCAGGTCCTTGAGAAAACACAAAAAGTTCAGATCGATACTCACCATCTTTTTTGAACGCATATGGCGGCATCTATTGAGATGAGCTATATAAAAGGCCATGTCTGCCTTGGCATTCCTGCCAAATTTTTCCGTTTGTGCGGAAGACCGATGAAAAAAATTCGCTGCTGCTGATTTGAAGTCAAAAATGGACATCACACTTGAAAGTACTGCAAAAAACTCGAAAGCCAACACACGAGGTACGATCTTTCAAAAGACTGTTATTGGTAGCATACAGTGAGCTGTCAGTAGTGCGTTTAAGAACAAAGAACAGAAGCAGATCAGAGGCCAAAACAAAGTATATGCTGCAAAAAAAAAGGAATACCCGATATGGATGAATCCGCCAGAATATCACAGAATCGACAACTTAAACTTTGAGGTATTTGGATCTACCCCTCTTATAACTTCTGAAAACGACTTGGTTATCGCTGTATCGTTAGGCTGAGACCGAGTCAGGCCCCCTTCCAAACAACTACAAAAACTCGGTATCCCACTTTAAGTCCTGCTTTATGGATCCGAAGGATGGGCACTTGGTAGTTTTTGGCGAAAAATTCTTTGCAAGACATTTGGTACCGAATTTTTGACAGGTTCTGGAGGAGACGATTTAGCGAGGATTTCGACCAAAATATCTGCAAATTGGGCATTTTAAATAGGTGGACTGTAGATCGAATGGACACCAACGCTCCGGCCATTATAATTTTTGACGCCGTAGAAGAAGTCCTGTCGTAGGTAACGCGGCGCACAAGTGGAAGGGGAGCTCAACTAACTTGGAGCGCGCAATTGCAATAGCTTATTGGTTGAGCGCCAGTTCCACCCAGTGTCCTTGTAATCGCTGTCGTTAGGTTTCATAAATATTTAAATTTAATAATTAAACGCAGAATTAAAAATTAAAAAAAAATTTGTTGTTTAACTTGAAGCCAAGCCAGCCACCACCAAATTTTCACTTTCCAACCGTTTTCTGTCCACAAAGTGCAAAAGAGTTTGAAACAGTTTGAAGCTCTTGGTTTACAGCATTATACGAAACTTTGTTGGGTTTATGCGATCATGATATAGCCGGCACGAAGTGAACTGACTTGACGAGTTAGTACGAACAGGATTATCGTGTCTATTAAATATGCACTTTGCCAATGCCACTTGAGTGCACATACAAATTACAATGATGGCAATAACAGATGCAGATACGTATGACACGGGAACTCTACGACAGAATATTATAAGAGTTAGACCAATACGTTCCAACAGACCTTTAGAGCCTCAAAGCTTATGAGTAACATCAGAGAGCCGAAACAAACCAAGAGACTTCTTCTTGCAGGCATTGTCAGTTCTATTCTGATGTATGTGGTCGAAATATGATCGAGTGCAGCGAAAGTTAAGTCCTACATTCGCGGAGTCAAATCCGTCCATCGTCTTGCCGCTCTAAAGGGTGGCGTGTGCGTTTCGAACAGTGTCAAACGTAGCTATACTCGTCGTATTCTCTATGGTACCTATTGATGTACTTGCTGAAGAGTCGATTAAGGGAAGATGGACCCACAGGCTCATACCAGTGATCGATGTATGGATTCAACGGAAGCATGGCGAAATAAACTTCTTTCTGACACAGTTCTTAACGGGTCATGGCTGTTACAGAGAATATCTCTGTAACAGCCATGATATGAAGCCGATAGAATTGCCCTACGGAACCAATTCGGAGAGCGCCCCACTCCGGATACTGTCGTAAGCTACATGCTTCTGAACGACGATAACTGGACCATTGTAAGTAACGCGGCGGTACATACACTCAGCGATCTTAGACGCTTTCCCAACGGAAAGCTAATAGTTTAATGGATAGAGTAAGATAAGTCTTAATACCGACCCCCGCGAAGTAATGCCTTATGGCGGTCCCGCGGGGGACACAAATCGGCTCGTTCGGGAAGTTAGGTGATTTTAGACGGTAAAAACTGCGGCACTACCAATGGACGTTGGACCATTGGTGCCTATGCAAGGTTTCCACCTTCCTTCCAGCAAAAAAATGTATGCAAATAAAATCGTGCACCTACAAACGTAATTGAAATGTAAAGCATTAGGCTAACAGAGAGCAGGTTTACTTTGCCGTTGCTTTAGACATTATAATATTTAAGATCTAAATTGGAACAAACGCCAGAGGTCGCATTTATGGTAATTATTCGTTGCTTCTACACAGCCCGTCAGAGCACATTTCAAAGTCTGGCGATATAAATTTCAAAATATGTTCAAACTAGAGTCCGACCGAAGATCAATATTTTGGCCAAAGCCGAAGCCTAATGTAGTGCAACCTGATATACCAAGGAACCTAAAATAAATCATCCGTTAAATTAATTTGACCGGTTTATAATTTATTAGATAAAATAACTCATAATGATAACAAAATGTATTTTACAAAGAAACAAAAGCAAAAAATAACCTGTAAATGAATACGAACTACAAATACAAACTAATTTTCATTCAGATGCAACTTCCACTTCAAAAACAAAACAAACAAGAAATCACTACTCGAAATCGCTCATGCGAAAAATTCTCGGTAATAACTGTTGATCAATTCAGTATTCGGTTTCGGCTAAATCTTCGGGCTTTTTTCACCGAAACCGAATGTTTTGCCGAAGGTGGACTCTAGTTTAAGGGTTACATGGGTTTATTCGGGAAAAAAATGTTTATTATCAAAAAATTTTTTTCTGCATAGAAATTAAAATCTTTCATTCAAACTTTTTACTGTCGTAAATGTATACATTTGAAAAAGAATATTCAAAACTTCGCCATTGTGACGTCATTTCCGGTAATCCCTCGGAACAAATGTGCGTCCGCGTTGACAGTAGAACTCGTAACAGGATCATCAGAAGTGAAAAAAAAATCGTGTCTTAGTTAAGACCATAAACTAGAATATGGACGAGGGGAAAGTTGGATTTTTAGCAATTTTGAAAATTGGATTTTTGATAGACCCTTTTGCAAAAAAATGCTAATTTTGGTAAAATTTGCTCAACATTTTTTTTTTTTAAATAGTTGTGATTGGAAATCCTTCGTCCAAGTCCTCGTGAATTGTATCTCGAAGACCTTTGTAAAATTTCATCAAGATCGGTTAAGTGGTTTTCGAGAACTTTTGACAACCGACTTTGAAAACACAGTTTCGAGAAAAACGCGTTTAAAGTTTGGATAACCTCAAACAAACCTCGGGATTCGTGCGCACATTCCGAAGACTGTATCTCCGAAAATTTTATTCGAAATGACTTAAAAATTTGGGATAATATTCTCGAGATGTTGTAGAAATTAATAAGACAAAAAGCAGTGAAACTCATGTAACTCGTGAAAACAACAGACATCATCAGCTAACTATTCATTGCAAGGTATCACAATGTGTCATATGTTTGGAGCTATTCTCCTTCCGTGTCGGCTTTCTCTTTATGTTTCGGTGTAGGTACACTGGCTCTTTGTCGGCCTAATGTGTTGGAATACTGTGCAAGCTTATGCATAGTATTTAGCTCTTTTAAGGGAGATTCATCGATGATATTACAACTTGAGCCTCCCGGGCCTATCAAAACAAACTTTATAGACAATATAGCGCGAGGTCCCCTGTGACAAGGTATTGGCTTTAAACATAAAAAATTACACCCTTTCTAAAAAATCACGTGGAGTGCAAAGAACTTTAAATATAGCATTTGCGATGGGACCATTTTTTTTTTAAATTACGAAAGAATGTTCTCCAATTCATTTCGTACTGTTTTAAAGACCACTGTAACGATAAGATTATTATAAGTGACAACGGATAATTTACCGATCTTGCACTATACAAATTTCTTGTTTTAAGCCCAAAAATAACTCCAGTTATGTATTGCCAGAAAATTCAAAGACATCTAAAGAGTATTTTTTTTAGAGGTTGGTTTTTCGAATAGAGATAAAAGTGAAATTTTGTGGTCAAATCTGGCAACTCTAATGTCATTTATGTTCAGTTTGGTCTGCCATTTCAGAAGAAAATATTCGATGAGCATAATTTCGCGGAATGGATCTGTCAATTGGCCACCAAGATCGCGTGATTTGACATCATTGGATTATTTTCTTTGGGGATATGTGAAGTCGCTCGCCTATGTCAAAAAAACAGAAACGTTAGGGACTTGGAAGCCAACTTTCGTGGCGTTATTGCCGACATACAGCCCCAAATGCTTGAAAAAGTGGTTGAAAGTTGGACCTCCAGACATGTCCTTATTCGAACCAGCCGCGGCATAAAATATTCTTCCAATAAAACCAAATTGATGGACATTAAAACGATTTTCTTGTGTTTTATTTCAATTCGAAGTTCTATACCCCTAAAAAAAATATCCTGTACTTGTTATCAATCCTTTTCAAGTAAAATCTTCTACAGTAGTGAAAGTCAAATAATCCTCGCAAATTTGTAAATGAATCGCGTTGTGAAAACCTGACTAACATACCTTTGTACAGTTCCTGCAATGTCCAAAATTTCACCTTCGAAAAGAGGAATGGCTTGCGAATAATCTATGATAATAATTTATAATTTACCCAACAAGTCTTGTTGAAAGAAGAATTGCTTGATGCTCGCTCGCCTCCTTTTTATTAAAAATGTCTTATTTCGTCAACCAACTGTGGAAAACCCTTGCGTTTACCTAAACAAAATTACAGATAACATCAGCGTCTTAAAAGTAGTAGATATCTACTACACACGTCCTCAAAATATAATTAAGGAGAGTTAGCCCCGGCAATTTGTAAATTATTCTAACCCATCTTACCACTCCAAAAATGTTCAAGTTCTTTGACCCATCTTATAACTTCCCCACAGGTCCAGTGTTCTCAACCAAAACATCAACGCTTAACGTACACACACTGCGCATCAACTTAAATGTATAATCAAATTTACATCCTTTGACTGACTGATCTTGTGACATAATACCGTTCTACTTTCCCAGCAGCAGCAGCAGCAGCGAAACAGCAACCAATTTAAATCTTAATTACATTCCTCATTTAAAATCAGAGAAATAAAATTGTGAAAAAGAAATTCCTCATCAAAATTTAGGACAACACTGAAATTGAGCTCAACCGCCATAGGTGGTAATAAATGAAAACGTGTTAAATTAAAACTCCAGTGTATACTTGAGTCCCAGTGCGGTCGTAACAACCGCCCTCTAGCGATAAATTCCTCTTTAGATAGCTCAGCAAAGGAACACACACAGACACACAGTATGTGTATGTAGAAAAAACATTTTACGAAGATGAAACCGAGCTCAGAGCCTCCTTTAACCATTTTATCCTTGCAAACCATTTGGCCTGAATTTGTGGGTGTATGCTGTTTTTTTTTCTTCTTCTTTTTTTATGTTGCCACTGAAAGAAATATCCATAGCATACCATTTCATTCCACATGCCGTCATAGAGAGCACGAGAAGCCTCTAACAGATGGCCTACATTTCTGTCAAGTTGGTTGTCCTCTGGAGCATAATTATTTTCACTCCACCAATATGAGTAATTTTCTGCATGTTCCACTTCTACCTCCCGGTCTAAATGAGTTGCGCTGTTCGAGCGTGCGAAAGAGCTGTGTTTTTCCTCACTTTTCGTAAGTTAAAGCAGAGGACAAAACAAAAAAGAGGAAGGATAAAGTGGCTCTTCCTATTCATTGTAGTCCTATCCTAGCTCCTCGCTATATTGAGACAGACAGATAGAAAAAAAAACTAATTACAGTGCCAAAATGGTAAAACGGTGAGATCTGCTTCCTGTGTTTTTTGTTTTTTTTTTTGTAAGGTGCGCCATCCTATTTGTCAAAGAGGAATGTCGGCCCAATGGCGCCCGAAGGACTCACTGTTTAAGTTCCAGTGGTGGTCATGTACAAAAAAAAAAAAATTCCAAGTTAAATACACTTTTTCGCTGTGGCATAGAATAAAGTTTGTTTTATCCTAAAACACCACCACTGAACCGCCGGCCCACCACCCAGTGGTGGGTTATAACATTAATTGCAGGCTAAATGAAATTGGAAAACTGTATAACCAACACTTTCCGTTGGCGCTGGGTAATGGGAATAAGGCGAGCATTGACCAGGTCATGGAAGGTACTGTTTTTTTTTTATTATTTGCTATGTGACACTATGGCAAAAGGGTCGTTGTAGGTTGTCGTTCCTGTTGTGTGTGTGTGTGTACGAGTCAATGAATTATTTAAATCACAAGCGATTCAAGTTTGGCTAGCTGGTTCCGAAAAAAAAAACATATGTATGTAGATACTAGATACGTATGAATAAAAGTTTTGTACAAAATTGAAATGAATGTTCAAATTGGGAGTATTACACATGGCAATTGTACCGACAACAATAAATTAAAAGTGTTTTGCGTAGCCAATTTTATGGGGGCTATTTCAGTAGTTGATTCCCTATGCTCAAGGTAGGCAGGTTTTTATATGATGTTAGAGAGTTCAGAATAATTGTTGCATTCGTATTTAGGTATAACATTAAATGAAAGGAAAGGCTACTTGGGACGAACAGTATGATACCCTATCCATATCCTTATATTCCCCAAAGAAAAAAGCGTTAAGAAGATGATGGATAGCATTTTATTTCATCATATGAAATTTGAAAAAAAATAAAAATATTTTTTCTAAAAACGACCCCAAACAGTGGGCGTCGCCAAAAGCTTTGTACAAGCGATATGTAGGAAAAAATGTTGGCTAAATATCTTGTTAAACATTTTTTTTCGGTTTCTATGAAAATTTACGGAGAAAACAGCATTTTAGTGAAAAATGACCACAAAAAGTAGGCGTGGCAAAAAACTTTATATGACAACGTTTTTATATAAAAAGGTTTTTTCTAAATTGTGAACAATTTTACACTCTACCATTTTGGGATATGTTCCAAATTTCAGCTTTTTAGCTTTAATTTAAAGGCCTTAAAATTGGTGACGGATGGACGGAAGGACGGACGGACACTGCTAGACAGTCTAAGGTTTTGCTCTGGATCAAAAATATTCATACTTTTATGGATCTACGACGAATATTGAGGGATGTTACAAACTGTGTGTCAAAATGAATATACCCTTAGGATAGGGTATAAAAATAAAAGGCGCTGACAGCCTTTACATGAAAGCCAGTATAGCTTCTCGACATAAGACAATATAAGGGTCAGCTACTGCCCATTATAGAGTCAATTGAAGAACTCTGCCTAGGTTCATCGTAAAAAGGAAAAAAATGGGCTAGTTAAATTTCCTTTAGATCTACGAAAATTATTGCTTATCAAATAAACACAGTCTAAAAATTGCATACATACCCTTAGTTTGGAGAGAAGCCAAAGTTATTTTTATACCCAAAGCGGTGAAACGGGGACATATTACAGCCAAAGATTTCAGACCAATAAGTCTATCATCATTCATGCTTATTTCATTCATTATTTTACACAAACATTTAGATCCACCTCAAAATGCCGAGGTACAAGTGATAAAATGGGAACTAGCTTTAATAGAAAAGACGCTTTCGACCTTGATTAATATACTTCTGGTAATGTGAAGCCCTACTCCACATTAACCGCACTATAGGCCCACCTTACCCGAAACTTTTGTAAAAGATCCGTTTTGAACTATTATGAAACTATTGCAAATATTTAATTCATTTGAGAAAAACTAAGCGCTAAGTAAATATTCTTGCCAACATTTCAATGAACCAAAAAATCTTTTCGAACTTACTCTCCCTCTCTACTGGATCTGGCTCTCAACAAAATTCTTCCAAGCCTTGAAAACCTAGGAATTTGAGTTGTCGCTAAAATGTGGTTGTATTGTATTTGTATGAAAATATTTCCAACCGTGAAAAGTGAAATCATTTAAAGTACCCGCGCCTTTGCTTGTAAGTCATTCTTAGACTGAACTGATTCTTTTCATCAGTTCTCAAAGATTTTTGTATTCGTAGATATAGTTGCAAGAGTGCCTACTTGAGACGTCAATATTCTCAACTTCGCTGGTCAAAATATTATTTCTTAAGAGGTTTTCTTCCGAGGGCTCTTTAAGAGAACACCAGTTGTCGAAAGAATATTGCAGTTCATTCAATTCAATTCCTAATTTCCAATGCTATTGAAAGTTCCTTTGTCAAAAATTAATGCATTTGGAATCGAAAAATGGATTTGGACTGTTCAATTTAAGACCGCGATATTTGAAAAATCGCTTAGACTTATCGTCGCAATTTTTCCTGTCATTTCCACCATAATAATGACATTAATGAGACAGGTGTTATTTTTATAAGAACATTTCAACTTCAATATTCGCTTCGGCAGAAATGTTAAACAGTTGACTCTTTAAGCCCGAACGCGCAGTGAAATTTAAAGCTTAACTCCTTAGCCATATAACATATATGTTATTCTGGAATGCTTCCAAAAATATTTCTTCTTTAGGATTCTAATGCAAACAGGATTGCGTATCAGACTCTGCAGCAAAAGACTTCCAACTTAGGTTGCAATTAAGGCCCTAGATTCAACCATGACTTTGCCTAAGATAGAGAACTGCGGAAAGTCAATGGCCCGCCCCAGTCGTCTCTTCAACATCGACGAGAATGTGAGAACCAATGAACTGGCCTAACGTGAGTCCGCAAGGATTTGTTAAAAAGGGTTCTCTTTACACTTTAAATTATTGACTGAGTCCTGAGCCCACAAGAAACCGCAGCTGCAAAGACGCCAATGAGAGTGAAACAGTATTTCACCTCCTATGCGGATGCCAGGCTTCGGCTAAGACAAGACGTTTGGACCTCTCGGACACGGGTCTTAATGATATCATAACCTTTCTCAATTCCCAGGGTGGGTCTGAGTATACATAACCAATAGCCCTTCCCCTAAGGTCATCATGAGTAGAGGCTTCAAAACGTCACTAAAGCGCTACTTGTTTTTTCATGGTAGCCATACCTGCCATACCTGCCTACCTTTTTGGTAGAAAAATCTGACAAAGAGCTTCGTTTATGCAATTTGTTTTCCCAGAATTAAATAAAGATGGGGTCAATACCTTATAATGTAATGAGTGCCGATGTCGCTAGGCTGGTGGCTTTAAGTGCGGGATACTGGGTTAAAGGCATGCTTGAACTCAATGCTAGACAGCGGGGATGCAAATGAGAGTGAAACTGTGTTTAATTTTTTTTGCGAAGATCAAGCTTTAGACAGTACCAGATATCAATACCTGGACAAGCCATTCGTCGATGACCTGTCGGACATATAAGGCTTAAGTTTCCGTTCATTTAGTTAATCCCATTTTGTGCGTTATCTTCCTTTTTTCAACCTCCTAAGTAGTGGTCTCAAACTGACTTTATAATGGAAATTGAGGTCTTCTCAAATGTCAGCCAAGAACCGGCAACTTGAATTAAAGAATCAACCAACCCTGACCATATTTTACTTCTCCGATTTTACAATGGAGCATTCAGAAGAATCGAGCTTTATATCCTTAATAAGCGCCGAATTGGACCAAGAATGCAGCCTTATATCGAATTACACTTCCATTCTTTTCCTTTTAAAAGCGATTTCAGTTTGTCTTACCCGCTAAGCATGGAACTATCCCCAAAATGTTTGCATTATGAACCTCAAACATTACTACATTAACCGGAAATGATCCCAACCCTTTTCCACTATTTTTTTTTCTCATTTTAAAACAACAAAAGGTATAAATTTAGAAATAATAAGCAATTAGCTGCACCACCCACATTCAGCGCTAAAAGGAGTGTCCATATCGCCAGTGACAATTAGGCAAAATGTCCTTTTTAGAAATCGGCCTCATTAGTCACAACGAAACTTAATTTATCACCCGTTGAAATAAATTAAATTACTTAAGCAAATTGCCAGACAAAGCAAACAATTGCAATTCTACTGAGCCTACGTGCGCTTAAACTGCGCGACGCGGCGGCCAGTTCCCTCTATTCTTTCGAAATAGGTTTAAATTCTAGTCCATCATTCTGGGCAATCTCGCAGCGAAAGAGACACTGCGACGGAAGCCACTTTAAATACTGGCGGTTAAATTGGTTTTTCCATTTGAGCAAGTTGCCAAGCTAATTACTCATCGTGTATACTATGTCTACGTCGCTCTTCGTCGTCCGAGGAGGGACCAAACCAAACTATTACCCATATATTCCTCATCCCTTGAAGTAGCTGTTTTTTTTTGCTCATCCTTTCCTTCATTAGCACAAAGTTGGCGACCATCAGCAGTTATTTCTATTTATGACATTCAAGTACACTGGCCAAATGGCCAAAGTTGGGCGGACGACTCCATCATCACCATGACACAAGTGCATAGACAGAATTGCAGAGTACCACATGAGATGGTGATGAGTATAATAGTTATACGAATACTACTCCGAACCGCAGCCAAAACTGAGTTGGTCTGAGTTGTAATATTAAAAGTTATATACGCCACTGTGGCCCGGTCCGTATGGAAAATAGTTTCTTTCTTTTCTGTCTGCTCTTTCCTCTTTTGTTCGGTTCGAGCAGTTCAACAACGTTACTTGGTAATTTAGTAACATACATATGCAAAGTACTTCCTGCCAAAGGATACATTTCTAAATAGCACGCACATACAGACAGGGTACATAATCACAGACACTGTATGCGCAAGCCATGGACTTCTGGCTGCCTCCAATTAACCAAGTATTCTGTATACGAGTACTTAAGGACGAAACTTTCACTAGTGCTGTAGGCTTACGGGGGTTCATATTTTTAATAAGGTCCTGCCAACAGAAAATAAAAAAAATATATTGCATATTTCGTCAGCCTCATGCCAAATTACTTGCTGGAATTAGCCTTCTGGTCTTGCATGCAGAATGGGTGGACAAAAAAAAAACAAACAGAAGAAGAAAGAAATTAGGTAGGTGGGTATGTGTCGTCGGTATATGTTGATGTGGGTGGCGCAAATGGGGGTGAAAGTATGAGAAACGATTAGTACAACTTTTTCTAATTAGGATAGATTGTAACTTTTTGTTTATGGTATCTGCTGGGAAGGAGTTTTTTTTTGTTCCTTACCTCCAAAGTATTTTGTTTTGTTTCTTGAGTTATACGATCAGAATGAGTTGTATATGTAATTTAAAAAAAATGTACATCTCCACAAGGTGATATTTTACTTACTAACTTTACTTAACGGGCTCCCGACCCGAGAAGAGTCCCTGCCTGAGATACGGCAGCCTTCCACCCTCTGCGATCCCGAGCACTCTGCTTCCAGTTGTCCAGACCAAGCGCTCTGGCATCAGCGGTTGCTTGGTCTTTAAAACGGAGGTTCGGTCTTCCCTGTCGTCTCGAATCGGGGGGCTGGGATTCGAAGATCCTCTTGGCTGGAGCGTTGCTGCCCATACACTCGATGTGGTTTTGGCTTTTTGGACTACATCCACATCTTGGTACAGCTCATAGAGTTCGCGGTTGTATCTTCTCCTCCATTCGCCCTCCTCGCACACAGGACCAAATATCCGTCGAAGGATTTTTCTTTCAAAGGATCCCAGTATTAACTCTCCTTTCCTGCTTATCGTCCAGCACTCGGAGCCGTATATCAAAACTGGCAGGATAAGGGTTCTATAGAACATGCACTTTGTTCTTTCGAGTCAGGAGTTTTGAACCTATTTGTTTTGCCAAACCGAAGTAGCAGCGGTTTACTAGGGTAATTCTTCGACGGATCTCCACCAAGATGTCATATATGGAGTTGATGTTTACCCCGATGTAGATGAACTCCTTAACTACCTCGAAGTTGCTGCTATCAACAGTAACATTTTGTCCCAGTCAGTGGACAGATAATTGTTTGTTTGTTGATAGCATATATTTAGTCTTGTCCTCTTTCACTTCAAGGCCAACTAGTTTCGCCTGTTCTTCAATAGCCGTGAAGGCCTCTATCACGGCACGCTGGGATCGACCGATGATATTAATATCGCCCAAATACCACAGCAGTTGGACGATATTTTGGGCAGCAATAAAAATGGCTTGTGGTGCTGCTCATTATAGGTAAATCTTTGTTCCTTTATCTCAAATAAATTCTCTTCAAAGGTGGATATGGATTGTCATATCACTTAGAAAAGATTGAAGGAGAGCAGAGGCAAATTTTTAATGAGTGGAATTGCGTCCAATTATTTCCAACCCTTTAAAGCCTCAACGAGAATATGGAATTTTTCAAAGGGGCATACCAGTTCTTATCAACCTTTCTAGAACAAAAAAGTGGAAAAAGTTTTTCGTCAAATAAATACCTATCAAAGGAAGAATGTAGACAGTCAGAGCTACCTGAGTCATTTCTCTAAAACTCTTGATCAAATCCCTAAAAAGGCTAAAAAAATGAACATGCTCATCCAAACCAGGAAAATCAACCACCAATCGAGAATTGAAAAATCGCTCAGAGACTAGTAGATTTAAGTCGGCTAATGTCTTGAAATGAGGGGAGCCTTTGCCAATACTGGGATCTCTCCGATAGACAACGTTGATACCTTCTAAAATTTCTTCCTTACTATAATTATACCGTTGGCAACAACCGGCTTAGCATTCTGGGTTATGATGGCTTCTATGTGCGAAAAAAGGCATACTACACATATAAATTTCTTAAGCAGAGACAAATTAGACGACACAAAGTGGGATCGCCTCCAGAGGGTTCTAAGCCCAGAGGCAACTTTTTCTTCTTTCAATTTTCCTACGTTGTATAGCATTTGTGGCATCCCTTTGAGGCTTTGAAACGCCTCACACGTCGGCAATACTATAGAATACTACAAAGAAGATGTGGATGAAGTTGCAGGATATCTGCAATCAAAATAAAGCTGCTTCTGATGAAAGCATGAGTAACGAAGCTTGATCCAACTAAACGTCCAAAACTCCGAGAATGCGAAAATAGGAGAAACACCTTCCAAGTTCGTATTGCATTGTTTAAAGGAGGGACCCCACGAGTTCCGTCAAAAAGGCAATATTAAGCCCGAAAGAGAGACAGGAAAAAAAAACATCTGGATCAGGCGAATGCAACAACACCAGAACTTGATTGACCTCAAATTCAAATTCTGTTCTGATCATAAGCATGTGGACAAAAGGAAAGAGATAAGATATACCTTCTCTGACAGCTGAGCAACCTCGCTTGCACTTTAATCCATTCAAAAATGGTAGGCAACAACTTCTGTTGACTTCCAGGACATTGGGAATACAGAAAAAGTAACGGGAAAAGGATCTGCATACCAGCCCATGATGCCACAATCTCTCTGTGGCTTACCAATTAAGTAAACCGTTTTATACCAAGCACTTCCCAAAAATAAATTTGCATCATTTAACAAGGAGTGAGAATCAAGTCTCCTTACCAGGAACTGCCGTGTAAAAAAAAACTGATGATAGGCATAGCACAACATAATGTACAGAAGCTTCATTACCGGACATTGTCTTGTCAGCGTTACCAAGGTTGGTAACCAAAAATTTGGTTGAAAATACGTATAAAGCTCAATATTATTTTTGACCGAACATTCACTGGAAATCGAATAAGCTCGTAATCAATATTTTATTTCAGTTAAATTTTACATAGAGTCTGGCTGCAGCAAATATTTCTTACGTACAAATTGTACCTTTTTCGTCTCTGTGGATAAGAATTCTAAACTAGAGAATGCGTTGCGTAAAAACTAGCAGTTGTATGAGTTGCATTTGAAATTGTTTTTTTTAAGTATGGTAATAGTGGTGGTGAGAGTATTACAAGCTACTTTTAAACGAACAGTTTCCCCGGCTTTATTTTCCAGGAGCCGCCTTCAACAATGATGAAGTGACCGACATAACAGTCGAAGAAAGCGGTCAAAAACCCCAAGAAGAGAAAAGCGGTTAAGCTGGATGAGATATCCAGTTTCTGGAAAGACATCGGGATGGGAGACATCGGGCTCATGATTCTTATCTTCAAACTCATGAGAGGTGATCCAATGCCCAATCAGTGCAGAGCACAAAGGGAAAGGATATACGCAAAACTGTGATAATTACCGTTTAATCAAGTTGATGTCACATACCATGAAGATCGTTGAGCGGGGATTAGATGGTCGCCTAAGACAAATAATAAGGCTGTCAGATGACCAGTGCAGGTTTGTCACGGGTAAATCAACCACAGATGCAATCCAAAGTATAAGGATCATAATGGAAAAGTATTCGATAGACAACCAAGAGATCTGATATGGGTAGCGCTAAGACAACGAGGAGTTCCTGAAACCTACGTACAGATTATCATGGACAATTACGAGGGAGCAAAGACAAAAGTCAGATGTCCAGCAGGAGTCACCGATAAATTTCCAATAAAAGTCGGTGTTCACCAGGGAAGTGCCTTAAGTTTAAGGGAAAAACGACGGACCGTAAAGTGCATCAGTTATTCTTCGCTGACGATGGTGCCATCATAAGAGATGATCAGTCTTCCTTGCAACAAGCACTTGATGTTTGGGTAGATGCCTAGGGGAATCGGGTATCGTATTAGCCAAAAAAAGACAGAGTATCTGTACTGCCCATTCTCTAACCCAAGCCAACCCATTCCAGACATTTATTTGAATGGGGTGGTGGTTCCCAAGTGTGAAAAGTTCAAATATCTGGGATCTATGATCAATAGCGAAGCAACCGTTGACGACGACATCAATCATCGTGTAAGCGTAAGGTGGATGAAGTGGCAGGAAAAACCTACCGAAAAATGTCCCCTAAGCTAAAGGGAAAGCTCTAGACCGCAGTTGTGCATCCGGCGATCACAAACGGTTCACAGTGCTGGACAATGTAGAAAAAGTATGAGGGTAAGTTGAAAGCAGTAACAAATCTTGATCGAATTAGAAGTTCCAGAAACCGAGGAGCCTTCACGTCAAAGAACCCATCTCGAAAAAATTGGAGCACGACCGACTCAGTTGGTATTGGCATGTTCACAGGAGGGATCTTACGAACCCCGTCAAAAAGGCAATGGCAATCAACGTTCTCTTACAATCGTGTAAAAGATACAGGCCTCAAAACTCCGGGATGTTAAATAACAACACAACTTCTAACTAAACTTCTAAATATCAAACTTCAGGTTTTCTGAAAAATTTCTTATAAATTTAAACAATAAAAGTATTTCGTTTATAGTTTTTTAATGTTCAAAGCTTCTGGGAAAGAAATAATAGGGCCTTAGTTGCCATATCAGTGACATACAGGTAAACCTCTAGGCTTATTTATGTCTTATGTGCTTACAATTTTACGATTTACGTTCCTCCACCACCCACAATGTTCGCCTTTAGTTTCGAACTTGGAACATCTGTTCACTGCGGTTACTTCGTTTTATTTTGGGTTTTTTTTTTAGTTCACCTCGGAACCAGATTTACGATAGGTAATGGTTCTACGTGTGCTGCGGTTTGATTTGTAGTCGTTTCCATCTACCTTTGAATTCATATATCAATTCCTTCCACTGATACCTACATACATATATGTAGTTGGTAGGTAGGTAGTATATTAAATTAAAACCCATTCAACCGAATTGATTAAACATTTTCATCTCGCAAAAATAAAAGACTCGACAGGGACATAAATTTCAAAAAAATAAATAACTCTACTAGCTGTAGTAGTACGCGGTTGGGTTAACTGTATTTTATATTTTATCATAGAAAATATTTATCTTTTTTTTTGTTCACTTAGTCCCTGGGCGGGCTAACATTGCTTCAATCTCACTCTCATTTGGAACAAAAAAAAAATCACAGCAAACGACAGCAACTTCAATGAATCATCCATGACAACATTTTTTCCAAATAGAAACGAGAATAATCTCTGGATGAGCGCAACACTTCCGGCAACAAAAACCAGAAAAATTTGTTAGACAACATCCCCCCTCAGGACTGCCACCACCACCGCCATCACAGAAGCACAAATAAAACACACAGTTCAGTTGCTGCCGCAGAGCAAACGAGGGAATAGAAGGATATTCATCATCCTTCCAGCTGAATGAATTCCTTTATAACAGTGAATTGTATCAACGCACATCACCATTACCCCGGTTTTTTGGTCAAACGACGACCAAAAGAGGTTGTGATATGTCCTATTTGATTATAACAAAATAAATCAGCAACGAAGGACGAACGCGATTGGAAGAGGGTGAGGCAGTACAGAAAGAGTGAGACTAAAATCAAATAAAACATGTGTTCCACTCGGCTAGGACGTTGTAATTTGAAAATAATGCGTCTTGAAATGAAGCAACCAACCCCCAAAGATAGCGAAACTCAAGGCAAATCCAACAATTTGTTAGCTATTTCCTTATTGTTTTTTTCTTCTTCTATTTGAGAAAGAAAAATTACTTACACATCTACTGCGGCTTTCACGATAGGAGACGAAAAAAAAAATCAAAAGGGATAAATAAAAGTCCACCCATCACAAGCAACACGGGGGGTAAACTAGACGCAAGGAGTATTCCCATAAGGATGGTTGATTTTGATTCGTTTTGTCTTCATTTTTTGGGGATGAATTATAACCGAATGTTATTTTTTGATTGTTATTGAATGAAAATTCAATTTGGAAACATTGCGAATATCCTTTTTTACGCTCGATTAGGATAGGGTATTTTTTTTTGTTGTGTATAGTTTTGAATGTGGGGTCGAAGATTGTTTGGTGAATTCGAAAGCCTTTGAAGTTTGAATGATTCACTTGGGTTTGGGTTATGCGTCGATTCGAGCCAAACATTGCTCAACAGGAAACAATTGGAATTACCTATTATGGATTTTTTTTTCTTACAAAAGAACTGTTGATGGAATTTTCCAACGTCTGAGATATTTCTAATTAAATTGGCTGACAATCAGACGGCGGTATTTTGACGCAGGGTTTTGCCATCTTCAAAATGTTCGAAAGAAGGGGAATGATTTTTATGCTGACGTCGTTATATATATTCTATATAAATATATGAAACATTTTAAGAGAAAGTGTTTGCAATCGCGCTTAAATTTTTGAACCCAAGCTATGAACGAAGTCCTATCATTGGTTTAGTAGAGATTTAATAAATTTGATCCATAATCGTGATACTCGATGCTTGATGGAAACGATAAACAGTCCCTTGCTTCAATGACTTTTATCGGTCCCTTCGCATCGCAGTGGTCCTTCGTGTAAGGGCTGCCTGCAAAGCGGCGCCACAACGAACATTTCCTTAACCTTTCCTTAAAGCTGCTCAAACTAGGCAATGGGAGACAGCGTTCAAATGTAATGATTTAAGGAAATTACCGATTGTAATGTTCTCAATTCGCAGTTTGTATCGGTCTCTGCACCGTCAACACAAAATCACGACTCCGCACAGTTTACGAATCATTCTAGCGAAGATGACAATACAGCAAATTTTAGCTTCATTAAATTAACGGATGAAGATGTCGTTGAAGCCGTGCTATCGGTTTAATCTGACGCGATCAGTTTGGATGTAATTAACCCTAAATTTGTCCTACGTTCTTGACGTTGTTGGACTTCTCGAAAGCATTCGACACGGTGGATCACTCTGCCCTCTGTACGAAGTTGCAATAAAAGTTTGGACTTTCGACTGTGGCAGTCGTACTTAATGGGACGTCAACAATGCAGTGGTCAACTTAGCAGTGGAAACCAAATGTCTTCGTTTCTTGAGGCACACGAGTGTTCCGCAGGGTTCGATCCTCGGGACGATATTATTTTCACTTAACGTGAACGAACTCCCACAGCTTATTAAGCATTGCACTGTCCATATGTTTGCTGACGACGTCCTGTTTTTAATTAAGGAAGATCTAGAGATCATACAACAGTGGGCCCTTAAACACAATTTATCACTGAATCCAGCAAAGTCTAAGATACTCTGTATTTATAAGCTGTCTTTAGATATTTAACTTTTAATTGAAGGCTGGAATGAATGGTTGGACGAAATATTAACTGTTGCATTTAAATTTATAATAGAAATTTATTTTTTAGTCAAAAAGTTAAAATTTATTTAAAAGACGAGAAAATCCTATAAATCTTTATATTTCACATGACATTTCCGCCAATAAAAGTCATACGTAGAATACGTCACGAAGTCTCGAAATTTGGGAGTAATTTTCAATTAAACTTTAACATGGACACACACTGCAACTACAATCGGAAAAGTATATAATGGCAGCTTTTCAGCCGCGGGGTATTCTGCTTTGTTGACTGCAACACTAGGCGTAAGTTAAATGTTATTTATAACAATTTAGCAAGATACATCTTTAGAAAACTATATTTCGAACACATATCGAGCTATTCTCTGCAAATAATGGGCCTCAGCTTCGCCAATCTCAATAAGTTTAGAACGCTTATTCTCTTTCATGTTATTATGCAGACCCAACAACCTGAGCATTTGTATAGCAGATTAGAATTCATTCTTCGTCCACGCCACTCTCCTATGAAACATATTAGCCGTTACACTAAGGAGAATCACTAACACTTTCAAAACCTATCTTTTTAAACACTTGGCTTTTGATACCTAAATACAAATTTAGTTCATTTAGTTTTATATATTGTTATTGATTTTGTTTTTAATTCGTTTTCGTTTTGCTTATGTCAGTTTTCAATTAAATCATCCTCATAACTATTCATAATGTTAAATTTGCTTTTGAACCCTAAATCTTTGTCAAGCCTTCACAAACTGCAAGATGTAATCTTACTGCGAAACTTTTCTTTATAGAAATAATAATAACTTGCGGATATTTATCTATCATATTATAAGTTCTTGCGGTTTTTTCCTCAGTTTCGCATCAGCTGTTCATATCAATCCGTTTCTAGAGTTGCCATATTTTAACCTATTTTTTTGTTACCCAGCGAAATATTGTATCTCACGTCATTAAAGTCAAACTAGGTATCAAAATTGGTAAACATAAAATAAGCAAAACCAAGTGAAATTATTATGTAGTTGCGAATTTGTCTGTGTTTATGTTCTGCCTCTGTAATAGCTTACGTAATACTCTTGTCATTTAATTGTCATGGCGTAAAAATGAAATTTAATCAAATGGCAATTTGTATTAGGGCGTCTGCTGACAGCTTTGTTAAATAGTTTACAGCTACAAGAATCATTTGTAGCATTTTAATTAAAAAAATGGAACAGCAAATTTTCATAATTTTGAGTTTAAGGTCCCGTACATTTTTTGTTGCTGCACAGATGTGCCCAGAGCATTTAAGACTTGTATGCCCTACTAAATGTCTAAAATCTTTTTTGTATCAGTAATAGTTTAGAAGTTATAGCGTTTAAAGTGGATACACCTCCCAATTAGGTCATCAAACTTAGGACCTTGTGGAGCCATTGTAATACCTTGGGACACACGCCAATAAGTGGTCACCCACCCTCTCGCAATATAATTTTTTGTTCGGCGGAACTTCAAAAATTTGCCCTTGAAGGAAGTTAGTGCTACTAACTGTGACACCCTGTATAGATATGATTAAATTAAGTTATTGCTTTAAATAAATATTCGCGTATTATAAAAAAAACTTTTATTTTTTATCTACACTTGTGATATTCCTCAAGAGAAAGCACAACTATAGTCATGTTTACAGATGACTTTTCTATATTAGCAGTGAGGGACACATGCAAATACTTATGACGGACCTATTACTATGTACCAACCTTAGATGCACAAGTTGCACAGGATGTCAACACAACGACACAACAAAAAAAATTTAAAAATGTCCGCAAAGTCTTCTATTGAAAATCCTATCTGTGAAGTGAATATATGTGAAGCACAGAGACTGCTGTAGATTGTCAAAAATATGTTAGTTGAAGCCCAATTTGACATTAACGATACCTACGTGACATTTTCTAGAAGCGAATGGGAACTTGGAAATCGTCTGAACTCCCATTCTAAATACTACCACCATCAACTAAATTTTCGTAAAATTAATGTTTTTGTCTTTCTCGTATGCATTAGTATATTAAAGAGAAAGTTCTTGTGATCGTGCGGAAAAAGTCCAAACAAGGGGGTCCGCCAATGCCGTCCGTCGGTCTGTCTGTCCGGGAGCCAAACGGCGAAACGATTCTACGAATTTGCTTCGAAGTTCGCATATACAGCTTTTGGGGTAACATACCAAGGTGTTTTTACTGTTTTATACCCTATCCTAAGGGTATATTAATTTTGACATATAGCTTGTAACACCCCTTAATATTTATCGTAGAACCTTCAAAGTATATATATTTATGATCATGACCAAAACCTATTTAACCTATTTAACAATGTCTGTCCGTCCGTCCGTATGAACTTTTGAGATTTTTAAATTTATGGTAGGAAACTTAAATTTGGAACATATACTCCCTTAAGTTCCCAAATGGTTAAGTGTTAAAATATTTTTTAAATACGCCCTCTGCCACGCCCACAATTAAAAAAAACGTTTTAAGCTAAAGTTAGATAGATCGAGTTTTCCAACCATCACAATACTCTCCTTTATAAGTTTGTCATATAAAGATTTTTTCCACGCTGCTGGAAAATGCTGTTTTCTTCGAAAATTTTCATAGAAACCGAAAAAAATCTTTAACAAGATATTTAGCCAATATTTTTTTTAATATATCGCCCATACAGAGTTTTGGCCACGCCCACTTGTTGGGGACATTTTTTCAAAAAATATTTTTTGTGTTTTAAATTTGGTGGAATCATCACCTTTTTAACGCTTTTTTCTTTGGGAATAGATAGGGTATCATACTGTTTGCCCCAAGCGGACTGTAGCTTTTTCGCATGTTTCTTTATCGTTTTAAATATCGATAGTTAGGTTATTTTTTATCGCAAATTTATCGCAAAATTTCTCAAAAGGATAGTTTAACATGCTTATTGTTTTTACCTCGAGTATGATAATTTAAACTCCTCGTAGTCAAAAAAAAAACCAAAACAACTTGAAGTTTTTAAAGCCCATGACTCGCATCTGATACAAACAACAAATATTGTCTAAATTTCGATTGTTTGTTCTTAAACAAGCATTATTCAATATTAATTTGAAATTAATCCATTATCGCTCCCCCAACAAACCTAGTTCATGTACTACTCGAAACCATCTACCATGAGAGTACCCCTCATGACGACATGCTTTGAACTCCCTGCGGTTATCTGCCCCCTTCACCATTTGACGGAAAGAAAAACACTAATTCGCTGATTTCTACTCCCTCATGTCGCGGTATCGAACCAAAATGAACGATATTTCTAAGTACGAACATTTTCGCATACCAAAACATCGTACTAAGATTTCAGCCCTCGAGGTATTACAGCTACAATATAATACCTCCATAAGGAACATAGCGACGAACATAAGTACAACAATGAGAGGGAATACCTTCTGCTATTTCATGGATTCAAAATTCGGCATCAGGAATCAGGGAGCAAAACGAACGGCTTCCACTTTTGATTTGTATAAAATTTTCGAATTAATTTGCAGAAAGTAATGAAAGCATTCTGCCAATGCCACCAACTAGTCGTGCGCGCCCCCACCGATGATGTTCTCGAAGAAAAAGCCACAAATTTCAGCGGAGGAGCATAGAAATCACATCTTATTTTTTTTTTTATCGCAGATGGGGTAGTAAATAAGGCAATTCAGCATCTGGATTCTTTTGTAATATTAGTAAGTGGCTTTGTTGGAATTGAAATTGGAACTCAGTGTTGAACGGGATCGGGTACGCGTAGGTAAAGTTTACATCGAAGGAATGGGTTAAGGAGGTTTAAGGCAAGCAAGGCAGGGCAGCAGCAATTTGTGGTGATGGATAACACCAGAACAGATTTCCTAACGGAAATTAAATCCTTGAAATGAGCTCCTTTTGAACCGGCCATCGATTAAATTGGGACGATGAGCGGGTGAAAGGGTGATGACGATGAAGGCCCGGAACACAAGTTAGTGGTGGTGGACCAGTGTTGATTTATATTTAAAATGGAAAATCCATATTTCTTATTCGTTTTTTTTTGTCAGATGTGGTTCCTTTAAAGCTTTTTCATTCCATCAAAAAGTGAGTCAATATTTGATTTTGTGTGAAGTAAATGGATGTTTTTGGGAATGTTTTATGTGCAGATGGGAGATTTATGGCTACGCGTTAGCAAGTTTTGAAAACGGGCGATACTGAGTTGTTAATTGGGGATGAAAGGTGATCACAAAATAAACTCGTAGGTTTTTACTTAGAAAATAAAGCAGTACTTATATTTTCAGATTGGAATTAAGGTGTGGTGAAATAATGCAGGTTTATGTGGGTTTATGTTGGCCTGTGTTATTCGTGAAGTTGATGATGCCGAACAACATCCGAAGGGTTTTATAAAAAAAGAACCACTTAGAGATTTCACTAACTAAATATTGAATATTTGTGAACCGGTTAATTTTTTTAAATGTGCTTTTACTCTATGTGAATCAGCGATACTTCATCAATAGTTGGTAAGGGTATCAATATGATTCGTTGTTCAACTTTGTACATACATTGGATGAAACTTATGAGATCTTTTAAGATGAACATTCAAAGGGATTAATGTGAATGTACCTTCCACGGTGTCGTGCAATATTGCCAAACGAAATAATGCCAAATTTTAAATAAGGCACCTTTGGTAATACTACCTTGGTGACCCGCTATGCGGGATTAAGGGATTTCAACCTTCTTTCCGCAGGCGGTTAGATTTTGGAATGGAAATAATGCTAAATTTTTAAAACTCGGCTTTATTTCGTCACCACCTTCTACTCATGTTTTCGGCAGGAAGAGAGGTTAAGTTACAAAACGCGCCCATCGCGATGTTTGGGGAACCAGTACAATTTATATTTAAAGGACAGAAAAACTTCCACATCTCTCTGCTAAAACATCAAATTTCTTTGCAAAACACCAGAAAGACGTTATGTCCTCAACAGCCTGCAGATCACTTCAGAATCCACATATATCCCTACATGACAGCCTCAGTCGTTTTGTGTGTTTCCACAGAAGACTTTTTCCCGACAGGATTTCAATATATTTTATCTTCGAAGAGAGCCGAGAATGATATGCATACAGGGCGCTAACCCGGCACTATCCTCAACACATCCATTTAGCTATACTGAGGGAATGCGGATGATATCGACAATATGAGTCGATGCCAGCTTAGGGCGATAAATTAGCGATCAGCAATGATAAGGCATGGTCAACTCAAATAGTATGCCTGGGATTGCAGACGATGGAAGGCTATCCTAAGGCACAAAAGTCTGTGTAACATATTAATAAGTTAGGAAGAGTTTGGGTCCAAACTTTGTAAGAACATAAAATATAAGGTTTCCGAATATAGCAACTGTAAATCCCTAAATAAATAGGTCGGTAGGTACATAGGTGTTCCGGCTTAGAAAGGCTATGCAAATTAATTTGTTAACGTTTGCCGAAGAGGAAAGTCAAGAACCAGCCTGTGAAATTCAAGAAGTCTATTAGTTTTTTAACATGTGCTATTCTTCGAAACTTACTCAAAACAGTTGAAGAATGGTTTTGCTAGAACTCTATAGACCAGCGACCTGCGGTTATCTTTCTTATTCTGATGACAACTTTTCGACAGACTTTTTGTCGGACTTCGACTTTGCTTACATCAAGAATTCAGAAGAAATTTTTGCCTTGACTATCCCGAACGGAATGTGAACTGATCCTGCAAGTGTAGTGCCAAGCCTTACTTATCAGCATGTTCATTTCCGCAGACATTGTGTGTCGTGGAACTCAAATCAGGATAATCCTGAACAAATAAATCGAAACCAGATCATCTCGGAGTTCTAGCACTAAATTGGATGTTGAATTCTCGATGTCAATGATCAATAGATTTCTAAATCTGATCCCAAATCATATCCCGTTAATATTGTCACAAAAATCTTCTAGAAAATTGTGTTTCAAACAGTGACAGACAGTGTTTCATTTTCTGAACCTTGACAAATTTAGTTGTGGTTCAACCTACTATTGACGCATAGGTAAGGATTGATCGGTACCACGGCTGGTTGCAAGTTCCACATTTTGTCAACCGCTTTATAACGGTCAGAGAAGATACACATGATTTATTTTTTACCGGTTTTTAATGTTAAGTTTCCAGTTGAGTGCACTTATTTTTATAGCTAAAATGGAGAATACTGTAAAAGGCGAGGAAGTATGCGATCGGGATGAGATTCAGTTTTGCTGGGGTTAAAATTCTCGTCTCGGTGCATGTACTTTCTTTAACATCACTTATTATACTATTTCGACGTAGGTGGCAGCAAACTTGGTCTTGAGTCTAAAAAAGGTCACACAAGGTCTTAAATTGGAGTTAAAACTAATCCGGAATGAGACAATGAAAAAATATCTCTCAGAACTATCTGCTGAAAAGAGCTCTGAATATTCACTTTGGAAAAGTACAAAATATCTTAAGCGACCAAAAAATCATATTCCACCAATAAGATGCGATAAGAGATAATTCAATGCTGAGAATGCTACATTTAAGCTTAATGATGCTGTCTGAGTTTCACTATGATGAGCTCTTAAATTTCAATGAAAATTCCAGCTCTAGGATTCCTCCGATCACGATGCGGGAGTTAAAGTATGAGATAATGCACTTAAAAGAAAAGAAAACTCCAGGTGTTAACTTTATCACTGCGGTAGTCATGAAGAAACTACCAAACAAAGGATTAGTTCAACTCTTACGAATAATGACTAAAACAATTAGTACCAAGCATTTGGAAAGTAGCTGATGTGATTATGGTCTCTCAACCAGGTAAGGACCCTCATGAGGTATCCTCATATAGGCCAATAACTAGCATCCTACACAAAGATTGCAACCTTTACTCATGGCAATCCTAATAGGGGGAAACTTAATACTTGACCCTACGCAATCTAGGCAGGTTGACTCAAAGATGGAGAATAAAACTTAATTCGAGCAAATCTGTGCACATTGACTTTACAAATAAGTCTGCTGCATACTCTGCTATAGTAATATTAGGCACGGTTATACCATATGTCAACTCAGCGATCAAGTATTGAAAAATGGAATGGCTTCCAGGCAGGAGGTCAGGTTTATCAATTAGTAACAATCTTCTTTTTTATAACCAGGTACTAAAACTAGTTTGGAACTATAGCGTTCAACTCTTGGTATGTGCCAACCCAACCGATATTGCAGTCATTCAACACTTCCAGAACAAAGTCCTCAGATATATTGTGAATGCTCCATGGTACATCAGAAACAGTGACCTCTATCGGGATCTAAGTCTTCCTACCATTCTGGAAGAGATAAACTGCAGGGCCACAGCACACGAAAAAAGACTCCATGAGCATGTTAACGAAGAAGCAGCAAGTCTTCATAACGTATCATTTGTTATTCTTGCAGTTTCTAACTTATTACCTAATACTATCGTCCGCATATCCGACTACTCGGAACATTTTGTTCATTACTATGAGCCACAACAGATATGAAATAACACCGCCTAAAGTGTAGCCTAAATTATTCTGGAACTAAGCATTTAAGCAATCCAATGGCATAGACGGGTTGCTATTCCTAGCTCCGTAAAGGACTCCAGAATTGCTTCGTCTGTACGTTGTCGGTTTCCTGTCTATGTCTAATGAGGGCGCTAAGTTGATCTTTTTTTATAGGGCTAGCTGCCTTAGTCTTCCTTCGAGGTATACCTGCTGTAGCGCTGTGACTTGAAAAGCAATTCAACTTTTATTATACCAAGAAGATAGTTGTCTAAGGAGCCTTCAGTACAATGGAGGTCAGACTGATTGGTCTATAAACCTTCGCGTTTTCGTAGCCACGATTGTCTTGCAATGCTACATCAAAATACATGAAAAATAATTCCTTAAATTAGCTTTCCCCACACTTTTTGTTTCGAAATTAAAAGCCAACAATTCCCAACAGACAACTATCCAAATAAGTGCAAAAAAAAACCATCGCAGAGCAATTGATACGCTTCCCTGTTGCATATAAACATTTCCTTAAATATCTTTAAATTAGCTATCAAAGGAAACACTAACAAACACAAAAAATAAATAAATAAATGGCCATCTTAACGAACCCTAGACTGAAAAGCCCCAATGCCCCACATTCTCTTCACAGATTCATCATTACCAGCTATTTTTTTTTGTTTGGGAAAAAAATAAATTGGACTACATTCGCATTTCAAAGGAAATTTCTTCTCTGAGTAGTAATTGAAGGACGAATGAAAAAGAAGAAAAATAAGCGAAACCAACGAAAGGAGAATAACACCAACAACATCAGAGAAGAACAACGAAAAAAAAACAGAAAAACTCCAATCCAAACGGGCCAATTTAGTTGAAAATGATGGCAAAGAAGCTTTATCATTCTTGCCGTCCCCCGAAGACATTGTTTCCCTCGGGATACTGATGAACTATATATCGACATCATTTGCCATTGCTTTGCTCTCAATCTACTTCATCTTCAATCGGCCTTCAGGCCATTAACTGAACTGAATCCATTTCTACAATCCCCCATCAGCAGATACACGCTATCGAAAAAAAAAAATGGAAACACAATCACTTCGCACATATCATTCTTCCATTCGCACCCAGCCAACGGATTTTGTTTGCCCCTTCTAAGCTTCTACTCTCTATTACCACTTGGCCTCCATATCCGCAGAGCACAGTACAATTTTATCCACCAAAAACGCAAAGACATACTCAAATGAACAACAATACCAGTTTAGGAACCTTTCGTCAACTACTATTATAGTTCACAACGCGCTTGGTGGGGGGTTGATCGCCCTCTGCCGACACTTGACAACAAATTTTATTCTCGTCCTCGCTGACAATGGTAATAGGTAGTCTCTGCACCTTTAAGTACTCGAAACATAAAAAGAAAACAGTTTAACGAAGACGACCCGGCAACACAGTGGACAAATTACAATAACAAAATGAAAAAGGAAAACTCAAAATAACGGTGCATTGTAAACTATGGCAAGGTAAATAACGACGTCGCCGCCAGGACGATCTACAACAAAACCCTGGCCCGCCATCATCATCGCATTGCTTCCTCGCCCTAGCCCGACTACAACATGACACACACGTTTTGTACCTTACTTACCTTAATGACCGGGACATTGTGTCAGGCGGAAGCCATTTGTCACAAGCACATGTGTAAGCGCGCGGCCCAACTACGTTACCTACCATTTTTTGATCTGGCCTGGTGTAAACGTGTGTATCTGTATCTACAAGAGTAGAGGTCATATTGTAGTAAGAAGTCCTTTCCTTCTTCCTTTCTTTCTTGTTTTCTTTTTTTTATAGGTTTTTAGTGATTTGCTGGCAGGCCATTATCCAAAGACCGTAGACTTGATACGATATATTATGGATTTGTGGCTGTGAGGAGGATGGTAATTTTATCTACAAAGCTTTTGTATCCGCGTAAGAGTGAAATGCGTGGTTTCGCGTTACGGTTTTTTTTTTTGAAAAATGTTTCGCATCTTAAGTTAATGGCCAGGCACACGGCGATAAGGTAAGCCAAGGTATACTTGGTCCAATATCTCATAAAATAGTTGTCATGTCGTTGCGGATATAAGGACGATAAAAGTTATATATGTTTTCTTCTATAAAAATAAAAAAAAAAACACACACAAAACAAATTGGAAGGAAGACGCCACGTTGATACCTTCGCGTATGAATGTACAAGGGTCCTCGAATTGTAAATCAAATGATGTTCTTTCTAGCAAGGATAAATTATTTGTCAAACATGGTTTAGGTTGTCACCGTGAGTTATAGGTTCAATCTGCGGGTTCACTGTTTATTCGATTCACGGTCGGTATATTTCGTCGGATATTATGTTGCTCTCATATATTTATTTGTTTGGTTTTTGTTGAGAGGGACATTACCGATTGACGAGTGACGATTGAATTAGAATTTATGTGGTCGTCTCCATACGAACGATAGATGTTTACTGTTCTACATGATAATGACTGAGCTTTTGGCGCATTAAAAATTTACCAACGGAAACGGTAAATTGAGATGTGAAAGTTATCAAGTACAACGTGATCGTGGTCGTAGTTTCATAATGTATAGGGTCCGCCACTTAACGTTTTTTTCAACTAGTGCTTATTTCGCGAATGGTAACACGTAGCTCATGTCTGATTTGACAGAGACATGAGTTAGTTTTATCCTTCCGCTGAACGAATATGGTTGTGCATACGCTTGAACAACGCTGGGAAATATTGCGACATTATTTTGAAAATCATGGTAATGTTGCAGAATGTGTGCGAAAATTGTGTACGGATTTTGGAAGAAAGAAACTGGCATCCTCATCTATAAACCAAAGCGTGAAAAGCCAAAAAGAGTGCGTACACTCGAGAAAATTGCTGCTGTGGCACACGTGAAGCGCTATCAACATCAATTCATTGTCCTTCTCAACAATTGAACATTT
This sequence comes from Ferdinandea cuprea, assembly GCA_963576555.1. Classification (NCBI taxonomy): domain Eukaryota; kingdom Metazoa; phylum Arthropoda; class Insecta; order Diptera; family Syrphidae; genus Ferdinandea; species Ferdinandea cuprea. The sequence goes on from OY754960.1 coordinate 24,757,786, forward strand.
CGGAGACATCATTGAGACGAATTTTGCATAAAGACCTTGGTATGACGCCATACAAAGTCTAATTGGATCAGGAGTTGAAGCCAACTGGCCATCCAATGCGTTTTCGCTTCGCTAAGTGGGCCTGCGATCGACTTAGAGAAGATGCCGATTTTGCCAAAAAAATCATCTTTTCAGATGAAGCTCATTTTGATCTTGGCGGGTTTGTAAACAAGCAAAATTGTCGCATTTGGGGCACAGAAAACCCGCACGCATACATTGAAAAGCCGATATACCCAAAACGAGTCACTGGTTGGTGCGGATTTTGGTCCAGAGGCATAATTGGGCCATTTTTCGTCGAAAATGAGCAAGGAGTGGCCGTTACAGTCAATGGCGATCGTTATCGGGCCATGTTGAACGAATTTTTGTTCACAAAAATTGAAGAGGAGGATATTGACAACATTTAGTTTCAACAGGACGGCGCTACGTGCCACACAGCCGAAGCTACACTCGATGTTTTGCGCCCTGTTTTTGAAGATCGCATTATCAGCCGCAAAGCTGATGTCGTTTGGCCACCGCGGAGCTGCGATTTGACACCGTTGGACTATTATTTGAAGGGTGCCGTAAAAGATAAGTGTTCCGCCGACATGCCAGAGACAATTGACGCTTTAAAGGATAATATTCGTGAAGCTGCACACAATCGATAATGTGCTTTAAAATTGGACCGATCGTAGGCTACTGCATGGCCAGCCGAGGCAGGCATTTGAATGAAATTATTTTCCATTACTAATCGGAAGGATTTACTTTCAAATAAAAAAAGAAAACTGAATATTCAGTAGTTTTTTTATAGCATTTTCAAAAAAATGTCTATAAAATGTCTTAAAGCTGCAAATTGAGCGCAAAGCTTTTCAGTCCTTTCCGAAATTCTCCACCTTAGGACATTTTCTTAATGGCAATTTGAAGATTGGATGAAAAGTTGAATAGAATTTGGCCACATTCAAATGATATGGAGAGAAGTAAAAGTCGTTTTCATACGCAAAGCTGGTAAATACTCCCATGTATCTGTCTATCATCATTTCTCGTAAAAACTCTAGAAAGATTGATAGATATTCATATACGTACTAACGGCCCAAAATACCTATTGTAAAGGCAGATCTGTTGAAGCAGCCCTACACATGCTAGAACGTTCGATTGAATATTGCCTTCGCCACAAGGAGTTTACAATGACAGCTTTTTTCGATATATAAGACGCTTTTCGGTTCTGAGGGTAGATGACTGATTTAGCGAGTTCATTAAAACAAAACTGAACTTGTCCTCTTTACTAGGATATACAAAAAATCACACATGTCAAATCCGCTTCAATCAGAGATAGCAGCTTAGTCTTCTCTGACGAAGCCAAATACTTAGGTCTCATGTTGAATAGAAAGCTCAGCTGGAAATCAAACATGCAAGAAAGAGTTCGGAAAGCTATACGGTAGCCCTTTTTTCTTGAAAAAGAGCAAGAACAAGTGTCGAATCAAACACTGCCTATATATCTCGGTGGTAAGACTAAACATACGGAACGATCATAATAAGAGCACTTCGCACTACTTCTCTCAGCTGTATCGGACATTCTGTTCTATTTAATACCCCTGGATATTTTTAGCAGACAGACAGTGCAACCACGGCCATTCGCCTCAAAGCAACCTCTAAATGGACCGAAAATAAAATCGGGCACTCTGTAATTCTAAAAACACTCAAAATCCTTCCTAGATATATAGACTAAACCATACCCCAACAGCAATTTGATAAAAACTTCCACATCACCCCGGATCCTTTTGGGAGGATGGTGCCTTGCTGGAGGAAGAATCTATCCACTTCTACAGAGACGGGTCAAAAACAAAATATCGGTGGGTGGAAACGTCTTCTCAGATACACCAAATCTTAGTCTCCTTTTCCGTCTTCCTAACCATTGTAGTATTTTCCAAACTGAAAATATGGCGATCAAGGAAGTCTTGACCTGGCTACAGAAGAACGTGGTATCCGCAAAGGATATTTGAATAGTCAGGTGGCCATCAAGTGTCTGGATTCTGCCTCTGTTAACTCCTAGTGGACCTAGATTGCCGATCATCTCTGAAGGAGATGCCTGAGCACTTCAACATTCACCTGTACTGGGTGCCGGGACATAGAGAAACTTGGAACTACCCTCTCAATCTTGTATGAAAAAGGCTGCTTAAGCATACCAGCAAACTGGATGCAATAGAAAAATCGAACCTTAGATGGCCAGGTGGTACTACTTGTTGGGGAATGAAGCAGATTTGGCCTAAGCTAGATTTAAAACAATCCCAGAGTTTGATTACCCTCAATGGATCGCCCATTAGTGCAACAATTGGTTTCATCACTGGACACTGTCTGGTAGGCAAGCATGCAACAAGGCTTGGCTCTTTTTCGAACGACTTTTGCGCTCGCCCTGCTCTCCGCGAAGCGAAATCTCCATCTAAGGGTTTTTTTGTGGATATATTCGCCCTTATTAAATAGGACAATTCTATGAGAACCCTTTTATCATCTAAATGTGGTAACGAAAATCGTCTCATAAAATCCAAGCAAACCACAATCTTTGTCATGTTGTTTTGTTAATTATTCACTGCATCTTAACTTTGCTGTCAAAGTCAACAATACGGACGACAGTCACTAAACAATTTTGCCATACGCAGTACAAGATAAAAAGGAATTTCAGGTATGCTATTGTTTGGCAGTTGCCTAAGGCGAAGATGTATGAAAATGGATGTGCCATAGAAAATAGGAATTCCACGTTTGATGTCGGCCAAAACAATAATGGGTAAGGAAGAGCCAAGCGATATTGTTTAGAAATGTGTTTTTGCATAAAAAATAAAAAATTAGTGAGATCTGAATTGCGGGCCCGCTATGTTTTAGATTCCGTAGGATTGTCATAGACATATGGCTAATAAACCCATTTCTAATTTGTTGATGAATTTTGTATCCTTTTCATGTCGCCAAAGTTGTTAAAGAACCGTTCTCCCATGCAAGATGAGCGGTGTTGCCAGAGAACTGGGGATTGGCGTGAGAGAGATGTTCCTCTGATTCGATTTCCTTGTCGTCTCTGCAGTTCCTGCAGAAAAAAAATAGTATGCAGTGTTTGAGGTAATGTCCCGACATGGATTTGGTAAATCTCAAAGGAAATTTGGGTCTTGATCTCTAATAGCAGGCTAAGAAGTTTCTTTAACCAGCTGTAAGTCTTTATCTGGCCACCCGGTCTGATGTCTCACCCCCAAAGTGCCTAAGTACTACGCAGGGTGATAGCAGATTTCTCTGAGTGGCAAATAATTTTGAATAATACACTTCGTGTTGAACGAATAACACAAATGGTTATTTTTACTAATGGTCTGAGGCGACCTGTCAAGGGTGTGGATCTTTGTGTGGAAGTAACTGCATCTATCCATCAGGTTTTAACCTGAAGTCCTACTCCTGGTTTTATTTCCTTCTTCGAATCATGAGTAAATATAGATATATAGGGTGATTTTTTAAACTTAGTTTTTTAAAAACATTTTCAACATTTCTATTCCAATCGATAAATAGGCCTTTGCCATTTACGTTTTTAGGACAACTTCATGTAAATGTCGTCCGCCGCTCCGTTTAAAATGATCCATTTGGAAGGTCCAATTCTGCGTCACTTTTCCGAGCATTTCGATCGGTATTCCACGAATTACGCGTGTTATATCCTGTAAGGCTTCAATCGTGTTCGGCTTGTCCATATAGACTAACGACTTTACATAACCCCAAAAGAAATAATCAAGAGGCGTTAAATCGCGGCCAACACAGGGCCATTTCGAGAGATAAGCTGCTCACTAAATTCATCCTTCAAAATGTCCATTCTTTCACGAGCATGTGGTATCGTCTTGATAAAACCACACGTCAACCAGCCCGTAAACCACGGAATGCATCGGTAATTATTTTGTATGGCCTGTGGCTGTTCAAAGTTCATCACTCAAGATGCGACAGTTTGCTTATTTACGTATTCGTTGAGCCAGAAATGAGCCTCACCGCTGAATACAATTTTTCGGTAAAACAGCGGATTTTCACATTTTTCACAGAGCACGAATTTTGATAATAAATTTCAATAGTTTGCAATCGTTGCTCGTTTGTAAGTCTTTTCATGATCAAATGGCAGAGTATACTGAAAACTTTTCACTTTGACAGATGACGTTTGGACGCCATTACTAACTAGTTCTGCCAACCTGAACTACTTAACTCTTAAAAAATCATACACAGATAACCCTTGGGTCAAATAGCTAGTAATAAAATTTAATGAAAATATCGCAAAATTATCCTTCAATTCTATTATTAAACAGCTCAGCCTCACTGGGAGGGAGGCTTTTTTTTGGTCAAACTTACACACACAATGGGAGACCTCATATCCTATATGAAGCATGCCCTCAGGTACTCGACGAAAGTTATTATAAGCGAATGAAATACAAACTCCGGTGTCAGAGATTCAAAAGTCTCACATTTCCGATAGGTAAATAGCATAATATACGTAAACGAGATGACCCCCCCCCCCAATGCACGTATGTAGTATATTTGCAAATTAACCCTACCTTCTAAGGATTTTTTTTTTCAATTTCACAACTTTTCCTCTGTATGCTCGAGGCGGAATTAGGAAACATTTCATAAACGATCTATGACTAAACCAACAACCAAATGCAGACTATGTATGTTTTTTTAGTATATGCATTGGTTAATCTGTTGTCATATCGCAAAAAGGATGGAAAGGATGGAATGGGGTGCCCACCTGTCCCACCAATCCACAACAAACCCATAGTTTCCTCTTCCATTACCCTGAATAAATCGTCTTCAGAACGCAATTAAATCAGGGTATCCCGAGGCAAGAAATTCGAAAACTGAAAACATAATTCGTGGATGAAAGGATATTCCACATGATGGAGAGTAAGACGAAGGGTGTCTAACACTGTTGGCTGCAGCAGTAGCAGTAGCAGCGCATTATCAGAAAGTTGCTCGGAGCGAAACTCCAAAGCAAGTTCTTTATGTTGCGCTAAGTAAATATAGAATGCATGTACTTCTATCTTTGATATCGCAGCTTCAGGATGTAGCGGAGGACGGTATATGTGTGTGTGTGTTCGTACATAGGTAGACATGTATGAGTTTAACATTTATAGTGAAGGAGGAGAGAAGATGGTAGGGCACTTTCATCTATTGTATAGCGCACGACAACGACTACGACGACGACGTTCCAATTCGAAACATAGCAAGAGGACGGAGATTATGTCGACGTTGCAGGAGCATAGCAGAGCAGAAGCATCCTATCCATCGTATGCACGCACGAAATTTCTTCCTTCCTGCTTGATACTGTGATACTGCGATGCTTCTTTTCTTTATCACAAACGCAGTGGATGGATGGGGAGCAGCACAAAAAGAAAAAGGAACTTCGCCTTCAATAATAATCCCTTTCCTTTCACATTCGACTACAGTTAATCCTTTCTTCTTTCGTGGATCCTTTTTTTTTTGACTCTTTTATTTTTGCTCCCAAGCTAGTCATGTTGTTTTGTTGTTGGAAGAGTTTTCTTTTCAGTTTTCCTTTCGTTTTCGTTTTATTTAATTTTTTTTTTTTTTTGCAAAAGCTTTGTTCGTTTGGAAAATGAATTTCGTTTCAATTTGACAGAGCGAGTGATTCTTCTCGAATTCATTTCTTAAAAACGACACAAGACATTGCATTTATGGAATCCTTGAGATGGCTTTGACAGTTTAAAGTTTTCATTCATTCTGGCATACAAATTAATCTATATACATACATACGTATGTTCGTAGGTGGACAGGGACAGATATGTATACGTTAAATTACGCTGAGTACATACATTTTCGAGATGATGATCTCCATTGAATTAAGGATACGAAAGGAGCAAGTGATGTGTTTCTTTTCAGTTGCAAAATTACTTCTTTTTTTTTTTGTAATATTTGGAAATATGTAGTAGGTATTTGCTTAGGTGAAGGATCTAAATGCGAACGACTTTGAAGAGAAATTTAAGGCCGTGTGTGTGAAGGGCTGACTTAAAGCTGGCATACAAGTCTGCCAACCAGAAAATTGTTTTCGGAGAAAGGATGAAAGATTATGCAAAGAATAGGTTGGTACGTCATGTATAGGTATAATTTTCGGTTAAGAAAGTCTTTTGGGTAGAGATAATATGTTTTTCGGTTTAAGGGTAAAAATAATATGTAAAAGCTTTTCTGCGGAATGTGGTAATGGAGCATGAAATATGAATTACAATTCATGCGTCAAGTCTTACCTGACGCAACAGCATTAACCTGAATAAAATAAACATATAAATCTGACTTGGGTTGGCAGTAAGTCTTGCATACATAATGTTGCATCAAATTAAGCATCAACCCGTTCACAAGCAACAATCTTACGTCGTGTATCTACTTTTCAATTTCCTGAATGATATTGTTTGGATATAAAAAGTGATATTTAAAGAGAATATCTACGATGAGCGAGGTACCAGATTAGGACTGCAGAAATGGCAACTTCTTTAGTTTCTTGAAAAATCATTCAGAGACGAATGTCCTCAGATGAAGAATCGTTAATGCCAACGTATATTTGAGTTAAGCCAATGAAAATGTTCGTCACAATTTGCACAGGTCCCCTGTTGCAAAAGTGGTAAAAGTTGGCGGTGGCCAAAAAAAAACAGCTAAATCTCCTTCATGGGCACATAAGCTCGTCTGACTTTGATAGGGCTTCCGCATACACCTTCTATATACCTGATAAGCACAATATCTAGGTAACGTGAAATATTTCCAAACGAAATAATGCCAATTTTTAAATAAGGCTCCTTTGGCAACAGTACCTTGGTGATCTACGCGGGACTCGGAATCAAAATTCGGTGAATCAGTGAATTTTCTTTACTTTCGCAGCGAGATAGAAAATAAGTAAATTAATACTGGACGGGTTAATGTGCACAAGTCATCAAAGTATGAAAGAAAGTTTGTAGTATGAAGTATTGTTCTTTCACGAACAAAAAATTCGTAAGTTTATTTATTATCTTCTGAATATCTCAAGCAACACATTTTGAGTGCAGGAGAACAATCAATCTCCAGGAAAAGACGAAGAATATATCTACCTTTTAGCAATATGGCTTCCAGACCTGACAAGACCTGAAAAATTATGACAAGACCTATGATCCCGTCAAAACTGACGTTGTAGAACACGCGGTTAAATTGGGCAGCAGCTTATGTGAACTATCCCAAGCACGTACTGTTCTACTTTAAACTTATTGCCAAGCAGCCATTACTTGAACAGATCCGTCAAGGTATTGGGTCAACGTGCCATGATAGAAGCTTTTATGGCAAATTTAGTTTGTGTTGAAGGTAGCAAGGATAAAACCAAATATATGCTTTCAACTAACATGCAAACATCTTTCTTCCAAAAGAATACGGAAAACTTAGGAGAACAAACTTCGAGATGGTTAACGAGTTAAGCTACATCAGGATTAGCATCAACTACGCACATCACACCTTAGTAGAGATTCACCAAAGATTGAATGAAACCGCTGCTATTTTGGTTTGGCCAAACGAATGGGCTCAAAAACTCATAAGCCGTAAGGCATAGTGAAAAATCTGTAAAACGCTGATCCTGGCAATTCTGCTATATGGTGCTATAGTGACGACCAGGAAGACCGAGGCTCCGAGGCACACCTCTTCAAGATCGTTGAATGGACATTAGACAGCAGACTGCGGCAAATATTGCGTGATTCCTTAGAGATTTTGTACCCCAACATAAAAAGACCAACTTTTCTACGGAGGGTAGCTATTTAAATTTAGTTTTTCTAGCGCGTTTATTAAGTCGTTATCCGAGAATTGCAATACACATGCGACTACTTGTACGCTAACTCAAAGAAATTGGGGAACAAATTACACGTACTTTTCAAATCTGTTGAACTTACATCTTCGAATTCAATTACCTTAGGAAAGCCTTTGGTATTTATTTTCGAAAACGATTTGCTGTTACGCTTCACCGACGACTCTACAGACAAGATACATATATTGCCTGTATAAAAACCGATTTAAAAATTCATATTCTTTCCTGAATTTAAAAAAACGAGAATAAACTTTCCTTTTTACGTTACGTAAATTAACAAATCTTTTATTTTAAATTTTAAACCTTTTGTTAAGACGCGTTTGTGGTACAAAAAATTCAAAACCAGATTTGATCTTATTCAGAAATATATCATAGCTAGTAGAGAGCTGCAAAAAAACCACGTTGAAATGAACAATGCTAAAAATGAGTTGAATGAAATAGAATGCCAGGCCGAATATGTTTGAGTGAGTGAGTGCGGTCAGGTAGAACTCGGACGCACAACATTCAAACCAAAGAAAACGAATTGAATGAATGAGGGAATGCGTTGGAATAAGAGGTTGCGTTTCGAATGACAAAACGGATTTTTAATTGTTGTCTTGTCGCGCATAAAGAAAAAGAAGAAAGGAAAAAACGACAGTCTACTTCTTGCGTCTCTTGCATCGAACGAAATGAATGCACCCAAAAACTCGCGTAGTTCGAGTGTCTGTGGCTGTGCCAAATTTTTCATTCCACTTTACGCTTCATTTATTCTCATTCATTTCGCTGAATGCCGTCTGGTGTGAGACACAACACGCACTCACATTGCTACTCATTCGCTTCATTGTGTGCTTCGCACTCACTAAATTCAATTCAATTCGAGTCCATTCAATTTAACGTATGTTGTGAGTGAAGCCCTGCAGCTCTCTAACAGCTACCCTTAAAATTGGAGGATTTAAGCAGTTTATTCTAATCAAAACCATTCAAATATTCCTGTAAAGCAAGAGGAAATTGGGTTTCGAAAAGTTATAAGATACGCGGAATTAATATTATTTAAATCACTTTAGGAATTATGAAAATTAATCTCCAAAAGTAAGGCTTGGAATTTATTTATTGAAGTCAACGTTTGGTAACCGCATAGTTTCATATTACGGGCCCGTGAAGTGGCCTCCAAGATCATGCGATTTAACGCCGCTTGACTATTTTCTGTGGGGATATGTGTAGTCGGCTAGTCTACGCCGACAAGCCCGAAACGACTAACCACTTGGAGGACGACATACATACGACATACGCGTTATTGCCGATATACGGCTACGAATGTTGGAAAAAGTCTTCAAAAATTGTACCTCCAGATTAGACTACGTCCGAGCCAGCCGTGGCGGTCATAAAATTATATTTAAATTACAATGCCAGAAGATTATCTTTCGAATAACGTAAATTTCATGTCAAAGTTCTATACCTCTAAAAAACATACTTTAAATATAAAATTAAGATAATACTTATTACCTTCCGCAAGGGCAGGGACGGGATAGATCAGAATATCCCTGCAACGCAAATCCCAATATATAAAACGTAACAACAAAAATAAAAGGCTTGTCGTAAAAGGCGACAAAAGATGAGAACATATTTAAGCAATTTTTAAATCCCGGTGAGCCTTTTTCCGAAAATGCAAGCATATCAACACTTTTTAAGGTCAAAGACCAGAAGGACAGCAGTTAAAGTGACATTTATGGATGAAAGTGCAGTAAATATACAGAAAATATACAAAAAAGGTGATCAATCCTCCCATCAGCTTACTCGTTAACCGCATTCATTCCAAATCGCATGAAAACTTACGAGGCTTATCAAATATTTCTAGCTGCCGGGTCATCTGCTATTCTTGTCGAGTGGAAAATTAATTTGAAGCGCTGGATTTTCCGAATATCGGCATGGTATAAGTTACACTGCCGATATCAACGTGTAGTTTCGAAAAAAAAAACTCTAGATGGAAACGAGTAAAATCGAGTCTGTTATGTTCCTTCTGATTATCAGGCTTTCAGTACGGAATCTAATAGTTTCAAATAACTGAAATACGTTCCGCCGTTTGCTGTGCCCACGGTTACCAACTCTATCAAATGCCCGCCCCGGAAATGTTTTTCTGTCAACGTATGTATACCAAATATAAAAGAGTCTCTTTTTACAAAAAGATTATTGTCAGCTGCTTTGTGGAACTTGTAGAATGTGTTAAAAACCAGATTCTGCAAAGATTTCATCGCGAAACCTCACACGTCAACAAGATTTTGAAATTTTAAAAATGTATGGGAAACCTGCTGATTTCGCGAAACCTCAGATAGCAGTGAGGTGTAAATAAGTTGTACGTTTGTTGCTTAAGATGTAAAAAAAAAGTAAGTTTTTCAACCAATTAGGGGTGTAATGCATTTGCATGCTCGAATTTGTTTGACATTAAGGATATCATATCTGGCTTAAAGGTTAAAAAATATATTTTTTTAATTTCAGGTTATACCCTAGTGACACCGCACTCAAATCGGAGGTTTCCACAAAAAGATTTCGAAATCTCTTTAAAGCATTCACACTGGGTTTTGTTTGACGTTTCAGTCAACCATGGAAAAATAAAAGCGATTAAACAATTATTGCGTGCAAGTTGAAAGTGCACTGCAAGTCCACTATAAGCTAACAATCCCTATATCCTCGATATCCGCGTGATCATCGTTCAAGAAATCGGTGACCTGACTCTTAAGTGGCTTGCGGTTGACTTTTAACACAGTTGTAAATCCGTCAAACGCGTGTCGCCTGCTTTGTGGAGCATGTAGAATGTGTTTAAAGGTGCGTTTGCTTTGACAACCTCACCATTGGAACCAGATTCTGTGGCTATTTCATCGAAAAATCATACAAGAACGAGGTTTGGAAATCTGAAAATATATGGGATAGAAGGTTTCAGAAGTTTTTGCGAAACCTCCGATTTCAATGCGGTATAAAAAGGGTATTAGCTTAGGTTAGGTAAGACCTAATGTGCTCTTTGCCGTTTTCTTCTTTCTACATTAATTGCTGCTAAAAAAAATTTCAATCGCAGTGAATTATTTGTTTAGGTTTAAAGAAATTGTAAACATTTAAAACCTGGCGGCCCGAAGATATTCCGGGTAGGCCCGCAGTCCAGAGATTTAAGCAAATTCCCGGAGTACTCCTGTTGGTAACCCTAGCTGTGCCTCATAAAAATCAAAATAAAACTTTATTAGAAAAATCTATGGAATTAGTACTGCAATAACACCCCATCAAAAAAATCGCTTACGCCACTGTGCTTGGTCGTTTTATTTGTTGAACCCGTTAGATATAAAAATAAATTATATCTGCGATTGCGCGGATAATAAATAAAATACTAATGACAAGTTGTTGACTGACAGCATACCAACCTTGATCCTTGTCATTATCAGTCATATATGGCGTCCCGAACATTTGTCATCAAAATGTTATTTAGTTTTAATGCACTTAAGTTAAACGCAGCGCAGCCATTAACTTACATATTGCGTGTTATTTCAATCAATATATTTCTATATCATGTTTTTTCGTCAAAGAACAGGTGTTAACAAATTAAAAAAAAAAAACATCCATTAGGACAAGTTATTACAGACACCATAACTTTTATTGTCCATATACCGTTCTGCCATGTATAGGTACACCATTAAATGCAATTCATGAAAAAACATCCTAACGAATGGTAAAAAAAATCACTGTAAATCTGGTCCCATAAATCGCTGTGCTTTTGTTGCCCTCCCTACCTACCTGACTGCCTGGACATCGTGAGCAGGGATCAAATTACTTTCACACGCCAGCAGCACCAGTAGCAACAGGAATAGGTTTAAGGCTTACACACAATAATAACGTTTGTATAGTATATTGTATGCAATTAGCTTAAATGGATTCGGCGAAATAAAAACTTGTTCATGACGTCGTCGTCGTCCCGCTATGGAAGGACCACCAGACCCACCATCTTGACAGTGGGTAGGTTGAGTGTACAATTGTGTTAGCAGAATCTCAGAGAGCTTTATTACCCTTGGCACTTTGCCGATTGTTCGTGGCGGAAAGTGGCTATGATGTACAAGCAAAAAAAAAAAAATATACAAATAAAAGTAATAATAATATCCTTCAGGGTTGCGCCGCGCCACCATCAACTCAAAACGACTCAACGTATGAATTCGTAATCAAGTGCATTTTATCTGTTACGAAGCCATAAAAGTCAAAAGCAATTAGATTCATTTGGAATTCAACTCTTGCCACTATACTGCTGCATGTGACTATATGTGTATGAAAGACACATACCCACATACATACATATGCGATGAGATCTACACAATTAGGAATAACAAGTTTTAATGGATGCCATTAGCAATTCAGCATACAGCGTTAGCGTCATTTTGAATTCAGCATTCTGAATTTGGGGCCATTTAGATGCCAGATGCAACTCGGAGCGAAGCGATAATTGACTGAACGCTTAAGTTATATACCGACATGTACATATGTATGAGGATCTATAACCTATTCCTTCTATCAGTGGAAGGCATTTATATTTCTGGGCGATAGATTGCATTGCATTAGATTCTCTTCATCGTAAAGTAGGTATCTAATTTGATTTTATAGACAAACTCCTGTGCATCCTTATCGGCGAGGATAAGATTTCCATTAAAAGAGCAAAATAGGTGACTATCCACTGCATAGAACTCCATAAGTCAAAGGACAACAACATCATGCCATTATTAACAAGAAAAAGTATAGACTCTCGTGTAACAGAGAGGCTATGCACTTACCTGATACGGACAGCTCGCTGGTACTGTTAACCAAGTTATCCATAATTGGCTGGAAATTGTAGTAAGTCAGTGTTTCGAGAAGATTCTCCTGCAGGTTAATTGAAAGGAGAGCCGGTGTGCCACGTAGTAGGCCGTTGTCTAGTTTTTTCAGCACATTGTTCCGTAGGTTAAGAGTTTTTAAATTATTGAGCCCGTCCAGAGCACGTTCCGAGATTCGCTGCAAAAATAGAATGAGACAGTGGAATTTATAAAATGAAATCAATAAGGAGAAGTTTGTATGTATGTTGTAAGTTGGAAGTGAGTTCGAGTGGGCTTGGAATTGGTTGGCATTAACCAGGCGTTGTTGCGATACAGATTTTTTTAATTGCATAGTTTTGTAGTCGGAGTGGAGGCCTGAATGATTAATCGGAGTAATTTGCCAACATAACGGTGTGTGTGAGTGGCGCCTTGACTGAAGTAGGTAGTGTGACTTATTTTTTTTCTGATTTAAAGCTATTTTTGTTTGTTATTTAATTGGGCTTACACATACGTGATGAATTGCTATTAGTGCTTTGATTTGAGCATAAGGGAGGGTCTAGCACGGGGTTGTTGTTACCTATGAAATTCTCATTTAAATAATTACTTCAAAATTACATATGTTTGCATATAGTTTGACCAAAGAAATGTTGTAAGAAATAGAGCTTACGGTATTTTAATTACCTAATATAGCGAGATGTATAGGTATAGCTTAAAGGTACAAAGTGCAGTGCCTTTCTGAAATTCACAAGACAATGAAGATTGTGCAAAAAATTGACTCTTTATCAATCTACTTTTCTTTATTAAGTGAGGCTATGCTTAGGGTTATAGGGATCATGACACACTTTAGATGCTATAAGATCCTTGAACGTTTAATGTACAACAGAATTAAGGAACCCATTAACGATGTTATCCCTATAGAACAAGCTGGATTCCGAAAAGGTCGTAGTTGCACTGACCAAGTACTTCCCCTAACAACTTATATTGAGGATGGCTTCGAAAACAGGCTTAAGACTGGCGCTGTGTTCTTGGGCATATGATACGATCTGGTGGACTGCAATGGTCTATAAACTTTTCAAGACGATACGTTGCAAAACGACAGCAAACCTGTTCAACAACATGCGGAGTAATCGCTCCTTCCAAGTATGTATTCCTCAATAATAGCGTCAGCAAATCCAAAAATCTCAACAACGGCCTCCCACAAGGATCGGTCCTGGCCTCACTTCTCTTCAACCTATATACTCACGATTTACCAAACACTAGATTCAAACAATTTTCGTGTGCGGACTAAACACCAAGCGATAGACTTAATTGAGGCCACACTCTTAGCAGATTTTGGATGCCTAGGAGAATACTTTAAGAAATGGAAGCTAACTCCCAGCAAGACTAAAACTGAGTCACCGCGCTTTCACCTTAATAGGGCAAGTATCTCGGAGTAACCATCGATTGATCCCTTACCTTTAAGAAGCACTGTCTCAACACTGCAGCCAAACTGAAAACAAGAAACAACCTGCTTTAGCAACTTGCGTCCAGCTCCTGGGGATCATCACCCAGTACACTTCGAACTGCCACTTTAGGACTGGTTAACTCAACTGCCGAATATGGAGCCCCCGTGTGGGCAAATAGCGCACATACTACGAAAATTTATAGCCAACTCCACATCGCAATGTGCCTAATCTCTGGGACAATAAGGACCACCCCAACTCAATGGCTCCTAGTCTTGAGCAATATTGCTCCTCCATCTCTTAGACGAAATAACGTACTCGTCAGAGAATTTACCAAAATTCAAAATAACCCGAACCTGCCAGTTCATATATACTCCAACGAAAAGGACTCTTATCGGCTGACATCGCGAAATCCACCTCTGATGACTGCGACTAGACTACATTTGTCTAATTTCAACATCAAATATTTGTTTACATTGTATGGCTTAGATAATCAAAGTTTTAATTCCAATAAGGAAGGGAATTGCTACAACGAAGCAATACCACTTACTGTTGCATTATGTTTGAATTTCGGATGTGATGAAATCAATGTAAATCAATGTCGAAAGTCAATTGACGAGATAACATCTAACAACTCAGTAAGATCGCTTTTGAAAACGAAGAACGGGACAAGCTCGCAAATTCGGGGTTGGAGATGAACGCGTCACTGACACTCAAAGAAATAAGCACACCGCTTAGCTTCATTGCACGAACAATTAAAATCGAGTCCTTGAGTCCTAACTTACGTTGGACATAACTCGACGCGTGCGACGCGCCAGCGGTTAACAAAAGAGATCAGAATTCATGATCGGGAGTCCTCACGGGGCACTGTGCCGTGGGTTTACATACAGTACGGCTGGGCATAATGAACAACGACTTTGAAGAAATTGAAACTGTCGTCATTTGTTATGCGAATGTCCGGACATAAATAGCATAAGGTGTATGACCCTCGGCAGTTACTTCTATGCTGAGTTGGAGGATGTAAGCAAAGTCGAGCTAAAATACCTTCTCAGATTTGTATACAAATCAGGATGGTTCTAAGAAAGCGACACTTTGAGCCTCTATGGTACCCAAAAGCCCACAATGGAACCAACTTGCTGATCTAAGTGGCCTTATAAAATGTTGCCGAATCAAAAGGTGTGAAATATTTCTTCCATCACTTAAGGAAGCCTAGACATTTCGCAGCTTTCTTGGCGACATCGAATATGTAAACATTCAAACGAAGATTGTCATTAACACCGAGAATGGAAAGTCGTTTGGTTTCAGCGATGTAAGTGCCATTTATGGATAATGGCAGAGAATTAGGGTTTCGCTTCAATGACAGCAGACAGCATTGCGTTTTGGAAGCATTAAATTCCCATTTACCCCATTTAAGTATGCTGTCGAGATCGGAATTCAATGAGCTTAACATACGTTGCCATTCCAGTTCAAAGCCCGAAGATGAGGGGCGTTGCCCAGGATTTGAATACCTAATGCTGAGGGTACTGTCATCGGCAAAGGAATGAAACGGATTAGAAGTAATAGAGAGGAGATCATATATAGAAATGAGAAAGAGAGTCGGAGACAAAACGGAGCCTTGGGGAACACCAGCATTTATTTTGTGGGTTGCAGCCAAAACAACTTGAATTGAACGGTCCGATAGGTAATTTCTGCTTGAAAGAACAGATAGGGAAAATACCATCTGGGCCAGCGGATTTGTAAATGTTAAGATCTTGAAGTACTCTTGCTACAGTACGAGTGCGGACGTGGATTTGTCCCATGTATTGTTCTACCCGCTCGAGTATTGACCGAATAACATGAAGCTTGAAATTATTATTTTAATTTGGGCGGAACGAACCTAGTGAACGGTCAGCTAGTATCTTGTATTATAAACAATTATTTGCCGTGCAGTATCCGGAATAAATAAAACATAATTCAATTCCAAATTTCATTGTGCTAAGAAGAATAGCTACTCTTTCGAAGCTTCTAAGAAAAGAATTCTTAGTTTTTGGAAATGGGTGGATTTCCGAGAATTAATTATTGGATTTTTTGAAGGACGGAAAATCTACTAGGCAAACCGCAAAAGTATTACAATAAGCCGCGTGTCTGTCACGAGAATAAAAAAGTCAAACAATCTCGATGAATGTAACACAAACAAGGGAGGAAGACCAATAAAATTTGAGGATAGAAAGGTAAGACACATTAGGAAGCTTTTCATGACAAGTAAAATATCTGTGGCAAGGGATGGCCTTCCATTGCTAGCCCAAAAAGCAAGTGTTTGGACTCTTCGTCGGGTTCTAAATGGCTGCGGTAACAAGGCTAATATTCAGTTTCTTTTAGGTTTTTTCTGTAAACCAGTTCTTGTTGTCTAGCTGATTTGGTCTGATAAGACCAAAATTAACCGTTTCCAATCAAATGGGCGTTCGTGGTACTGGACAAACTCCTCAGGCCCTCTAAGACCTCTAAATGTTAAATAGACTGTTAAGGATGAAGGAGGTTCTTTGATGATTTGTGGGTGTATTACGCCAAAATTGAAAGCCTAATGAAGAAGGAGCTGTATCTGAGCATCTTGCAAGATAATTTGCCTGTTGCAGTTGACATGATAGGAAGGGAAGAAGATCGGATCATTTTCCAACAGGACAGTGATCCAAAACATTCCTCCAAACCCGTCAAAAATTAGCTCAATAATCAGCATTTTGTTAAAGGCAACTGGCAAGCTATGACGATGTGCCGAAAAGAATAATGGAGTTATGGGACCGAGTGCAAGAAGAATGGTAATTATATGATAGTATGCCACGAAGGCTTGATTTTGCTCTTCAGTGTAGACGTTGCCTACTTATAAAATATTTTGTAATCATCTTTAGCAATCCCATAAACATATTACATGAGAGAGTTTCGTATGACACTAGTCGTCAACTTTTGTGTTTTATATTCCACGGCTTCGAATAAATACTAAAAAGCATGCCGTTCAAAGTGACCGAAGTCATTGAACTTTATGCATTCGCGACTTCAAACATCTCATCCGAATTCGAGACAATGTTTGCTTCATCAGTCGTTTCAACGAGCTCATTGAATCGGCAGACATCTTCTGACAAATCTGTCTACCGAAATCTTCTATGCATCCGAATCAGCTATCTTTTGAGGTGCAGTCATACATTTTGCTCTTTTACTTTCCGGTCTTATGCACCTAACATTGAGAATACCTCCAAATCCTGCTAGCATAAAATACAAACCCATTTTCACGGGTTCAGTGAATCTAAACTTTATTTCCCAAACGAAACTCATCTTGAAGTTCTTTTTCGTAAAAAAAAAACCAAATGGCACTAAAGTAAACCCTCATCTGATTTACAATATAATACCTACCGGAATAAGCTTTCACCTGCAGCTGTAAAGAGCTTATTCGAATAAGTATGTAACCGAAAAAATAACGCCTTCAGTTCAATGTCCCAGTGACCTGATTTTGCCCAAAAATTGTGCATTGTGCTGTGGGCCGGAACTAGGCCGGGAGAATAGTCGGCAAAAAGCAAATACACAGCCACAGCACAATCACCGTTCCATGTGCAGATACTCTGGTGCACCTATTCACGAAATGGCATACCAAATCCGGGTTCACAGCTAAAATGTAAATCGGTTCAGTATTGTTAGCATTTTTATTGTTCTAAGGAGTATAAGGTATACCCGCACAGCCACAGCATTCATCCGACAGTTTGTACACCAGCTGCTGCTCCTGCCTTGAGTCCTGACTCCTGACTATACATTATATGCAAATGATTTTCCATTTCGAGTCGTCGTCGTCGAATACAATAGGAATCTGAAAACCGGTATACCTACGTAAATATATTGGAATGGTAAAAATATTAAATATTTCTTCCTTAAAGAAGTTGATGGATCTACATCTACTAGTGTTCTCCTGAAGAACCCGGTAAATTGCCTACTGAAGTACAAGTGAATTCGTATATCTACTCCTGCATCTTGTCTTACGATGAATTTCGATGAATAAAACGTTCTGCTTCTGTGGTAGCTAGCTGGGTAGATATGTCCTCTCCATTGAAATTGTTTTCGAAAAGTATGCATCCGCCAGTAGATCGCACCCACCACTCAGCAAAAAAACATTTAATGCGGTTCAATGGGGATGAATGATTGAAGAATGATGAGCAGTGAGTACAGGTTATCAACTGGTTTTTTTTTGTTCTCTCTGTTGGCGTAATCACAAAGAAAGAAAGAAAGAAACTGACTGTATATATGTGTATGGTTTATATTCAGTTTGTTTTGGCATTACAAACGAAAAGGACTTCTGGCTGAGTGCTCTCACTCAGGAATCGATGATTGTTAAGTAAGTTTCAATTGCACGTGTTTGTGAGGATATTTATATAGCTGTATGGCTGTATGTTTGTTGGTGCAAAAGATAATTGAATGAAAAAGTTCCCATTCAATTGGGAGGGGTGCTCGAAAAGATAGGTACGTATGTATTCTCCTTTACCGGATACAAGATGTACATGATCGTTAGAATGGAATAATGTATGTCTGTTTTCTACTGGTTTGTTGTTAAATATTTATGGCTAAAGGAGTTCACTTTGAGAATCTTTCTTCGTTCCTTAGAACTGAGTGTCTTGCTCTGGGAATTCGTACACGCACTCAATATGAATTTATTTCTATTTTCTTGAATACAATTTGCGAATTCTCAGCCATACAAAGAAGATTGCAGAGGAGATTTTATGGATTTTGTGTTCATAATTATAATTTGATTGGTTTCGGTTTATATACATGTTGTCCGCAGCATCCGAATGCACTGCAGAAATAACTTGACTATTTCTCCAGACTTAGTTGCTGGAGTGCATTCATTTTGTGCATTTAAGGCACTAGTAAGGAATTTGCTTTCACTCAAGAATATTCTACAACTGAAGTTTCGAATGGCGGATTTTTTTTCATCGCGCATTTGGCTAAGTGATCAATAACTATCGACGAACGGGATTGCCAGACTTATGTCAGCCTAAGACAACGTGGATTTGCCTATTATGGCTCTAAGGGAGAACGAACCTCTAAGGCCGGACTGAGGATGCCAAAATTGTCGCCCACTCGAACCAGAAAAGGGAATAATAGCAATAATGTATTTGTCCGAAATTAACCCTTTCCTTCCCAAAAAGGTTAAAAATTAACTTTGATGTTTTTGGGAATAATATGGGTAACCAAAATATTTTCTTTTTCGAGGGTAGGTGGAAAATCTTCCATGAGACACTATGAGGACCGGCCGCGCGTGCTCAAAACAGTGTGAGATTCTTACTCACTAAAAACACCTCCCATCACAAATGATCATACTACCACCAGGCTAATGTCTATCAAGCAGTTTTAATTTAAATTATTGAATAACGTTTAGCAGGAAGCATCTCTGCGGAAGCACCTACTTATACCGACAATAATATGCGGCTACATCTTATTGTGCTAATTCAAAAAGGTTTTATCCTTTGTAGTCGCCGTACAAGATTTCTCTGATCACACGCGAATGTGTTCGTATTTCGTCGTCCACAGTAGTAATACCTAGATTTCTGTGGATATCAGCGTTCGGATATTGGGATTACAAGCATTAAGATTTGTCTAAGAACTTTATTTTGGAAAGTTTGTAAAATGTTAACATTGCCCGACAGTTGTATACCATACGTCCATACAGGTCTTAGCACTTGCTTTTATAAAAGCAGCTTGTTTTGCATGCTGAGCTTGGAGAATTTTCGAATCAGCCAATGCTTTTGATTATATCTGATAATGAGCTCCTCGCATTTCTTCGTAACATGCGATTTCCATTTTAATTTTGCATCTAACGTCATAACGTATTTAGACTTGTTTGTGTACGGAGTTTGTACCTAGTCAATAAAAATGGATAGACTACTTACATTTCGGTGTGTGGATTTTGTCTCGTTGAGAACAATACGCCAAGTTTTTGTCCAAGCGCATATTTTGTCGATCGCTAATTTGTAGCGGACCGATTCGAATCGTCTACGGCTAATATGGCCGCATCATCTGCGAACGTCGCTACGATAGTATCATTTTCTTGCGGTATATCTCGAGTGTATAAAAGAAATAAAATCGGTCCAAGAACGCTTCCTTGTGGAACTCCCGCCGCGATTTCTTTGAATTCGGAATACTCGTACCCATACCATACCTTATTTAAAGCCTGAGAGACGTCTAGAAAAACACAAGAACAAATTTTGTCCTCCTCTAGTGCTTTTTCAATTTCGTTGGTTATTCTAAATCCGAATTGGTGATCCGGTATAAATCGGCATTCTTTAATAATCGGGTGCAATTGCTTCAATATTAGTTTTTCGAATATCTTCGACATTATTGGTAGAAGCGATGTTGGTCGATGAGATTTTTTGTCATTTGGAGGTTTTCCTGGCTTAGGAACCATTATAACCTCAGCCATCTTCCATTGTCAGGGAACATACAACAGCCTAATCGAAGATTTTATGAGATAAACAAACTTAATTCGTGCTTTTCTGGGCAACTCTTTAAGAACCTGACCCATAGTAAGATCATATCCAGGAGCCTTGTTCACTTTGAGTTTTCGATTTAACTTATCTGAAAATAGCCTTTTATAGCTTTCAGAGTATAATTTTTGTTTGTAAGCGTTACCGGGTGAGCGTGGCAATAGCCATATGGCCATGGAGTTGTAACCACAAAATTTGAAGGCTTTTTTTTCTTTTTAAATAATAGAAACGATTGCTTTGTTAATATGAGCGAAAAATTAAAAAATAAAAAAAAAACTTAAAAACATTTAAAAAACGCTACACTTGTTATTATATAACAGTTATTTGCATATTCAGAACTAGTTTTTTGTACTTAGACTTGTCAGGTATGTACATATTTGTCTTAGGCTTCATGT
Organism: Ferdinandea cuprea; assembly: GCA_963576555.1. Classification (NCBI taxonomy): domain Eukaryota; kingdom Metazoa; phylum Arthropoda; class Insecta; order Diptera; family Syrphidae; genus Ferdinandea; species Ferdinandea cuprea. The sequence goes on from OY754960.1 coordinate 24,778,756, forward strand.
TTCTTTTCCCGATGCCGTCCACCCATCCCGATATCCTTAAAACCACGTAAAAATCAGAAAGTTCTTGTAAGTCGTGGAAGTAATGGCTTCCAAGTGTTTTGTTTCTCAAATGTCAGAAGAAGTGAGTTGTGTCCTCATGGTCGTCTTCGTGACCATAACCGCTACACATATCAGGTCCGTTCTTGTACTTTCAAATTCTTACGAATTTTAACTCAATGCCGCTTCCTAACTCGGAAAAATTTCTAAAAGAAAGCGGCCCTGTTAAAACGTGGTCGTTGGCAGTTGATTATTGAAATGTTTTTATTATGATTATGATATTTATTTTAAGAGAATTTATCCTTACCCCAGTCTTATCAATTCTTACGAAAAAAGAAAGGGAACAGACCTATCGTCAAACTCCAACGGGTGTAGGAGCTGGCATCAGTGGATCTAACCGCAATATTTTAGCTTATCTAGACCACTCAACATCAAACTTCCTAGCTCAAGACTTTTGTTCGTAATCGAACTATGCACAAGAGAATGCTTAAGGCAAAATCATTATTATATAGATTAAACATTCTCGCGGACATTCAAGTGAAATACCCTTTCTCATCTGGCTAGAATCCACAAGGCGTTTATTCGCCCAAAACTTGAGTACAATGCTCATATCTGGTCTGGTGCACCAATAACATATTTGGAGCTACTTTACAGGATCCAAAAACGTGCGGTAAAACTTATTGGCGATCGAGACATTGCGAAATCACTTCACTCTCTTAGTCATCGTCGTAATGTCTCGTGCCTGTCATTGTTTTATCGGTATTTCCACCACAAGTGCTCAAATGAAATAGCCAGTTGCATTCCACCCCTGCAGCAATTCAACCGCAATACTCGCCATGCGAGGAATCCACATCAGTTTACCCTTAAGCCTGTTTTCGGGCGTACTGTGAAATATAAAGATTCCTTTCTCTACCATACAATACGAATGTGAAATGCTCTACCACGCTCTGTTTTTCCTTTGCATTATAGTTTACAAACATTTAAAACCAACGTGCATCGGCTTCTCCCTTTCTCTAATCCTTCATTTCCCTAATGCCCGCACTGTGTCACTTCATTATAAGGGTATCCAAAGTCCCTTTAGTGCGCGTACATTATAAAAAAAAAAAAAGCAGCGCTCAAAGTTTTTAGCTTCTACAAGTTCAACTGTCTACTTGTTTTGAACTGTTTAATTATCCCGAAACAACTCACAGCCCCACTGCCTTGAACCCATATGTATGCGATTGCCCCGCAATCATCCAGAAGTGGATTAAATGCTTCAACAAAGGAATCACCGAACTGCATCATAGCACACACATAGCATAATGGATCTTTTTCGGACGGCAGCCAATCATCCCAAATCTTAGTATACAAAAGAGAGAAACTATGTATGAGGATTACGAGCATGCCCCTTTGGATTATTGTGGGCCAACAAAGTTGACAATGAGCCTTGAAAAGAGCGTCAGCTCTTTTCTTAACCTGGATTGAAATGTACCGCTAATTAACCAATTGTAATAAGCAGAACATGCGTTGATAATGTCTTGGCTATGTTTTTAAGACAGACTTTCAATCTTCTCCGTAGACTCCTGCTACGAAAACACTATCCGTATATACTACATGCAATCGGAAAGGGTAACCACAGCGCTTAAAGCTCTGCCAAATTCCATTGTAAAGAAATAAAGAAATCCCGGCCTATTAGCCATGTTTCCAATTATACAGTGCCAGATAATATCTCGAAAAGCATCTGAATATAGCTTCTATCAAGTTAGACTAGGAACTTTGTTCTATTGGTGTCAGACAGCAAACTTTGGACTGCTATTGTTCCACTATTTTTCTTAGCGAAATGTCGATGAAATTCTTGGCGCTAGTACTGGATTCAGATCATAGCCGTATCTGGCCAGTTCTTCTACTTTTTCGTTGCCTTCAGCATGTTCGGGAACCCCAGTATTGTAGAACCGAGTGATGCTTCAAGTCCTAACAAACAAATCGTTACACATATTTATGGTTAAAGCCAATTGCTTAAGTATCTACTGCTTGATTGTACTTACACTGATATTTATTCCATTCCATCGATAGAATGGATGTTTTGATAATGTCAACTAAGTAAGTGGACGTGTTTCTAATTTGCTCCTTCTTAAACAGTCTAAGCTTTGTGCACCCAAAATAGCAAGTTATAGTTTTAAATCTTCTGTTTTAAAGTCTTGCTTCATAATTTAACATCTACAATTGATCAAGTGCAATTTAAGAATGAAAGAAATTCAACACAAAAAAATTTACTTCGATTTGTTGAACTCGATCTGTTTAACCGCTGCTCGTGAAAATGTCAAACCGTACCAGACGTCAAGGCACTAAAGAAGAGAACAATGTTAAGTGTTCTTCTCAATTACTTGGTTCGCCTGCCTACACCAGCCAAAATAAACTTCTTCTAATCCCAATAGAAACGTGCAAGGAAAGCCATCTGTATCCGGCAATTTAAAAGATCTTGAGGTATCACTGACAAACAAATTTTGTTTAATTACCGATGCCATAGCCACTCTTGACATCCGTGAAAAGCAGTGCGAGAGCGTGATTGTAGAGCTTAAAGAAGAAAATAGAAAAGTAAGAGACGAACTAGCTGACTCTCAGCGTCGACAACGACTTTGTGATGAAATAGTTAAAGGTATTGCTTATACACACAAAGAGAAAGCTATCGAGCTTGCCAAAAAGATAGCTGCTAAGCAACGTCACGAACTTTTTCCTCACATCGATGCTTTTCGTCTGGGATCCAATTCGCCCGGTCGCAGCGGCTATAGCAGCAGGGGAAGTAGCGGAATCAACAATGACAACAGCACGAAAAACCATATCGCCCACTCCTAATTTGTTGCTCTTCCCATGCTGAGCAACTATGTTTTCTTTCTTCGTTCTACAAAAACAAAGGTCTTACTCTTGCACAACTGGATGATGTAATCCACAGTGATGAACATAACCACTCTCTTCGTAGTCTGACACCAGCGAATAGTTATCTTTTGCGTCATGCTAGTCAACTCTGCAGGGAAGGCTTACTGGCATCAGTAAGAAGGAGAAATGGTTTCGTTTATGTAAAGAAAAGTTATGACGATTCCGAATTTAAAATTACAACAACGACGAATATTTCCTGAAAGCTTTTACGCCGGTGTCGCCCGTATCTTTTCAACTGATGTCATCTGGAGCAGATTAATGGTGTTTTAAATTTGCATTTCTTAGAAATCAGCTGCTTAAGTATTGTTATTTTTATTATATAATTTATTTTGAAATTGTCTTTGATCTTTTATCCTCTATCTATTAGATATCTCTACTTTCTATTCTCCTTCTTCTACACTCTCCTCATTGTTGTTGTTTCTTAAATGTTTTAGTACATATTTATCTTATTATTTGTTTGTGATGGTCAATAATAGTTTTCATATAACTGGTAGTATTGATGAAGCTGCGGTGCGGTCGGTAGTTAACATTTTATCAAATTCGCAAGAGGGATTAAAAAATATGTTATCTTAATGCGCGTAGTTTAAATCTAACCAAACTGGACTATTTAGGGTATATTTTCCGGGGCTCAGGGGATTAGACATTATTTGCATTACTAAAACATGGTTGCGGTCTAATCCGGTCTAATGCTGATGATGCCCAAATATATTTGTCACGACCAATTGGCCTGATTGAGGATTTCATTGCCAGAATAAAAGAAGATTTATCGAAAATTCATAACTGGTCGCTTTCTAATGGTTTAATTCTGAATCCGGAAAAGTCTCAAATGATTTTAATATCGAAGAATCATTGCGATACCAGCGAATTCCCATATGTGCTTTTAAACAATAGGCAAATAAAGTTAGCAGATGTTGTTACTAACCTAGGCTTTAAAATAAATCGCTCGCTCTCTCCCACTGACCATATGAATTTTGTTGTTGGGCGGATCTATGCGGGCTTGCGGAAACTTTGGTTAACTTCCAGCTTTACACCAGTGGACACACAACTTAGGCTTATCAAAACTTTATTTGTTCCTATTTTTGACTATTCAACAATTGTATACTGCAAACTTAATTCGCATTCTCAACATAAATTGCTTGTCGCATTTAACGATGCTATAAGATATTTGGCCCGCCAAATAACTTTTTTTTTCAACTAGTGCTTATTTCGCGAATGGTAACACTGATTTGACAGATAATTAGTTTTATCCTTCCGCTCAACGAATATGGTTGTGTATACGCTTGAACAACGCTGGGAAATATTGCGACATAGCGACATAGAGAAGATGCCGAATTTGCCAAAAAAAATCATCTTTTCAGATGAAGCTCATTTTGATCTTGGCGGGTATGTAAACAAGCAATATTGTCGCATTTGGGGCACCGAAAACCCGTACGCATACATTGAAAAGCCGATATACCCAAAACGAGCCACTGTTTGGTGCGGATTTTGGTCCAGAGGCATAATTGGGCCATTTTTCTTCGAAAATGAGCAAGGAGTGGCCGATACAGTCAATGGCGATCGTTATCGGGCCATGTTAAACGAATTTTTGTTCACAAAAATTGAAGAGGAGGATAGTGGCAACATTTGGTTTCAACAGGCGCTACGTGCCACACAGCAGAAGCTACACTCGATGTTTTGCGCCCTGTTTTTGAAGATCGCATTATCAGCCGAAGAGCTGATGTCGTTTGGCCACCGCGGAGCTGCGATTTGACACCGTTGGACTATTAGTTGTGGGGTGCCGTAAAAGATAAGTACTAGGCCGACATGCCAGAGACAATTGACGCTTTAAAGAACAATATTCGTGCAGCCATTGGTGAAATACAGCTGCACACAATCGAAAATGTGCTTAAAAATTGGACCGATCGTGGAGGCTACTACATGGCCAGCCGAGGCAGGCATATGAATGATATTTTCCATTATTAACCGGAAGGATTGTTCTTTCAAATAAAAAAAGTTATTTGGCAGACCCTCTATATGGACTGCGTCGATATGAGCACATATCGCATTACCACAAACTGGTCCTTGGCAGTACGTTTTAACAATTTCTAAGTGTACGGTGTTGCCAATTTATGCACTCCATTATTAATAATAAATCTCCTTATATAAACTTCAATTTGCCCAATCCTCCAGGACTCAAAATCTATATTATACCTCCGTTTAAGTATCTCAACTCATCGCACCTTTTCTTTATCCATGTTGCCTTTGGAACTTTGGAACTCTCTTCCCACCTCGACAAAACTAATAACAGGAGCTACTAAATTCAAAAATGCCGCATTAGGCTCTCTAGTTATAACAACAACATTAACTATTCCCCCCAATATCTATACTTTTAATCCTCTTTTTTTTCCAATTTTCCCACTTCTTCATTAAAAATGTAGTTATTTATTATTTTGTCTTATTTCTATTTTATTTTTCTATAATTGTTTCTAATTCCCAAAGAATATGAATGTACTATAAAGGACTCTTAAGTAAAACTAACTATTTATTTTGAGTTAACATCCCACAAAATTACATCACCACTATACTTTGAGTTACAGATTCCTACAGATTCCCTTTCTCCATCAAAATTCGGATTTTCTGCCAAACATCTCTCCTATTAACGATGAGAACCTCAAAGTAAACAAGACGTGTTACAAATAAATGAAATGAGTTTCTAAAAATACTCCTTTTCAAGGATTCATTATGAAGTATATTTCACATCAAAACACAGCTCAAGCATTATGTTAAAATTCGAATCAATCAAAACAGAAGACTTTCCGGAAAAGCTGTGCCCACGCAGTTATTCTAGGCTGCCAACACAACACATAGCCATAGCCAACTTTATATGCCTCAAAATCGTATTTGATATGTTTAAGTCTTATTCAAACAAAAAATATTTATACGAATTTAATACGCCTTCACATTTCGCAAGGCAAATGCAGAAAAAAGAATGACCACCTACCAGCGCTCGTGCTTGTCTGTCGTCGAAGTTCAAAGTTCACACAAGGCAGAGGCAGGTAATTCCTTCAGTATCATTATTATAATCACAGTTACTTGAAGGTAATTTATTTATTTATTTTCCCATACAAATGGAATTTCATTGGCAGGAGAATCTAAACAAATTGATTATTCTCTGATTGAATGGTCAAGCATTTATGATAGGGATACACCGCCCAGTGCGCCTAGGCTTATAATAAATATTGAACAGGTCTTTGTAAAGAACAAAATTCCATCTAAAAGATTAGCCCACATACAGGACGAATATATACTACGCCTCGTATTAGTCCTGTGGTAGGGTGGGCGGAAGTGTTTGGCTAAATTAAAACAAAACCAAACAGCGTGAACCTCAGAATCGCAACTAATGACTATATTTTCATTTCTGTGTGCCGGGGATAGGAATCGGGATCGGGATAGGGAAGCCCATTCGAACCGATGCGATGTTTGTTTTTGCCAGTTTCGAGTGAATAAAGGTAACCAGCCACCACATTCGATACGAATCTCGTCGGGTTGTTGCTGCCTGCTTTCGGAATGATTAAGAAATTTAATTACACACCCTTATTTGTAGGGTGGTTCCACTGCCAACACAGTAACATAAACATGAACACAACTGACTACATAACAGCTCGAAGAGGTCAGGAATGGGTTTAAGATACATTTTGATTTGTTGCTCCAAAGGGGGATATTATAATATACTTAGTGTTAGTGGCAAAGTGGAACTTACGAAAACTACGAGTCGACGAAATTGTAATGGTTTTGAATTGTAAAGCAAATATTGCCCGGAGGACCAAAAATGCGCATAAAAGTAGTATAGTCATATTTATGACAATAAAGAACTTTGGGTGGGTTAAAATGAAGTAATTAATGTTGTGTATTTAGTTTAACCATTACTTAAGCTTTACTTTATTTTTAAGGCAATCTTATGATGCTGATTTTATGAGAACTACCATCCTGATTATAAGAATGAGCTTGTCGATAAAAAAAGGGAAATATAGAAGAGGATAATGCTGCATTTCCACCAAAAGATAAACCGAGATTAAAGGCAAACGGTTAAGAATAAGTCTTAATACGTTTCTACCGAAGAAAACGGAGATTAACATATGGGTTATCTCCCAACCCGATCTCTGGCTCTCAAATTTGCGCACAAAATATCAAACATCTGGTTGTCAAGTTGCTTCGTCGCTCTCAATTCTCAGCAACCAACGTCACTTTTGACATATTAAAAAATAGATATTAGGCGTAAACGGCCCTACAGGACCCAAAGCCTAGCTTCTCCTACCACTGTTAATGCCGATTCCGAACGGCAATTAATTTTTGAGAAGCTTCTCATGACAGTCCTTGCTCTTGGATGTTTGTCAAACGTTCGCAAGAGGTGGGGCAGTGAATAAAAACTTTCAGGTAACACAGGTCGGGATTTGAACCAGCGATTTCTCGCTTAATGGTCCAACGCACTTAACCACTAAGCCACTGCACCCCTTTTGGCATATTCAGGAATGGTAAATTGGTATTGAGTGTGTTCACAAATAGATTCTTACATGCAAATCTAGTTTCTTCCAAGATTATTTTTTAATCTTGTGTTTTAATCTTAAGATTAAAATTTGTATGGTAAATATTCAGATTTAAGGTAGATTAAGGGCAGGTTAATCTTAATCCCGATATAGTGCTCTGTGAAAATGTAGCATAAACAAGATGGCTCACAATTAAAACTTTTGGTGTCACTCTGTTGAGCGAGAGATGGGTAAAGCTGATAAAATATCCATTTAAGGTTTTGCTGAGGCCAAAATTTATCTTTAGGCTTATTAAATAATTGAAGATCAGAATGACTTATCCAGATGTGTCGCGTGATACTATGGAACAGTTTCGCAGCACCTCATCTGAACTCTTTCAAACATGCACCTGATTTCGGCAAGGAGATGCGCTGTCGTGTGATTTCTTCAATCTTGTTCTTGAGCAGATAGTGAGCAGGGCAGGTGTTAACACGGAAGGCACTATCTTCAACAGATCAGTCTAGCTACTGGGGTATGCGGATGATATAGATATCATCAGTCGATCCCAGCGTGCCATGCTATAATAGGCATTCACGGCTATTGAAGAACAGGTGAAACTAGTTGGCCTTGAAGTGAATGAGGACAAGACTAAATATATGCTATTAACAAACAAACAATCATCTGTCCAACGACTAGGACAAAATGTCACTGTTGATAGCAGCAACTTCGAGGTAGTTAAGGAGTTCATCTACCTCGGGGTAAACATCAACTCCACAAATGACATCTAAGTGGAGATCCGTCGAAGAATTATTGTAGGACACCGCTGCTACTTCGGTTTGGCAAAACAAATCGGTTCAAAACCCCTAACTCGAAGAACAAAGTGCATGCTCTACAGAACCCTTATCCTGCCAGTTCTGCTATACGGCGCTGAGTGCTGGACGATAAGCAGGAAAGGAGAGGAGGGCGAATAGAGGAGAAGATGCAAAAGCGAACACTATGAGCTGTACCAAGATTTGGATGTAGTACAAAAAGCCAAGAAACGTCGACTATGTCCCTTGATTGAGATGAGGGTTTCGATTTTCGGTTTCTCAATATTTGATTTTATACTTCATATCACCTTAGGTCTTCCAATTCTGTACTTCTCCAAGCTGTCAGCTTAAAATCATGACCTTTAGAGCCTCAATAATATTCGAAAAAAAAACTATAAACACGACAAGCCTTCGGAAGAAGGTAAAGTTATAAGTAATAAGCAACAACGTTCTGATATGTACCATGAGGACGTACGCACCGCAGTAAATGTGTTCAAATAACTGAACTTCACTTCTTTTCGTTATTGCATTCGGATAACTGACGCTTGAGTCGGTCCAACATTATAATTTCTGCGCTATGAACAGCGAGTAGATGTCGGGATCCGTTATACTGATCTTCCACTAATTGTTGTTCGAAAATATTAGTTTAAGTTTTCCTTATGAAACTTGTGTGACTTTCTGTAGTCCCTTATTCCGTTATATGGCGGCGGATAGTATACTTTTTAGATTTTTCTTATGTGTTGCACTTAGATTGCTGACTGACTTTCCTTTAAAAAACACACACCACTGCTAAACAACAGACTTTTTTTTCGGCCTCATACTTTTCGAATCAGTTTTGCGCTTCAGGTTCATCGGTGAAACAGTAAGGTAAGGTTAGTTTAGTTGAGGTGGCGATAAAGAACAGTCTTCTTGTCGCCACGCTTAAGTCCTTGTGAACCCAATGTGATACCCTTCAGTGGGGTGATAAGCCGATATTGTGGCCTCTACTGTAGTTCCTTCTACCCAATAGTAGTTGGTTACTACCCAATGTTATTAAGCCATCCCGATGCCTCCAGCAACATGAAAATATTAGAGATAGAGAATTTGACAATCCTACAATGTCTTGGAAGAATAAACTTCCAAGCGTTCTGCTCAACAAGGGACAGAGACTCGGGCAGTGGCAGAGATAATGAGGTGTGTCCCGGTTTATTTCCTCGTCACCTTAGCCTCTAGAAATGTCGTCATCCTTGAGCTTTAAATTCATTATGTGGGTTCTTAGGAAGTTGTGGCCAGTAAGAGCTTAGAGAGTGATGCCCTGTCATACTGTAAGAGCATATTAGTTCGGCTCCTATTATACTCAGGTCATAGTTTTCGTGATATATCACAAGAGGTTATGGATTTAATAACTGTTTTTGGCTTTCATTCTGATCTTGTATTGCTCTAGTTCTCTGAGATTGCAACATGGCGGTTTGATCGACTGAAGTGCTCAGTAGATAGATCCAAAGGGGTGACGTGAAATAACGCCAACCGAAATAAAGCCAAATTCAAAATTTGGAAATTTTATGAAATGGAATATAAGGGGCATGCTTAGTTTTACTGTTAGATTTGGAGTAGGTGCGAAGTTTGGTATATGAAAAGATTTACTGGGTATAAACAAAGGTTGTATATAGCCAACTTCGCGCCTGCTCCAAGCAGGGGGTAGCAGGGGGCAGCATGCGCCCAATATACTATAACGAAGATCATCGGACATATGTTTTTTTGAAATACCTATATTTATTTTCCTGACTTTCAGATAAGAATTTTATTTTCTTTATTTTAGGGTATAACCCAATAAAAAAAATATATATTATTATTTTGTACATAAATTTAAACGAAATAAGGCCAAACTAGGTATTTGGTCTTATTTCGATTTTGAAATGGAAATAATGCCAATTTTTTAGAATTTGGCTTTGTTTCGTTTGACGTTATTTCACGTCACCATCCAAGGGTAGCAAATTTAGCTGGTTTTTATTTTCATTTAGCTTAATGATTATTTCTCATCACGATTAAACCCAAAGAAACGAACAATCGAACATTAAAGACCCAAAAAAGACCCAATGGAAGTTTTTACCAGGGATGCCGACAAACGTAACGGAATATCAGGTCATTGGTGAAATAGTCAAGGCTTAGTGTTTTCAATTTTCTAAGCCAAGTTCAAATAGTTCTAGAAGTTAAAGCTCTGACGTAAAAATGATTTACAGATTTATTAGTGCAGTTTATCGGTCAATAAAAGCATAGCCATAAGTTCTTGATAAAAGCTCAGATACTGGCCAGCGTTGATGATTTCAAAATCAACTTTTCAGTTTGTTAGGTAACAGTTATCGTCTTCAACAGCAAAAGCAAACAAAAATATCGATTGTTGATATAAATAAATTTGCTCGTTGTGCCAATATTAAAGTAGACCTTTCCTAGAGACCTAGTAGACCTTCTTGTTTTCGCACTGGACCACCTTTATAAGCAAAATCTTCAAACTACTAGGATATTTTATATATGTATTTATTTTCTAAATGGAATATGAAATAATGTCGTCTCTATTTGAATATCTAAGTCCCAGACATTTGAAAATTTAATAGATGTGTATCTTTTAATTCCCTAGAAAAATATCTAACAAAATCTCCGACTCTATACTAATCCATTCAATATTCAGTAGATACCAAAAGTTTTGCTCAGAAACAAACACACCGTATGCATTCTAGTCTCAATGTGTCCCAAATGAACGTATCCTTTCAGATAGCCATTATATGTAGGTATCCCGCACCTCTCATGTACACGAACAAAAATGAAACAAGAAAAAAACACAACTCACCTCAATACGATTGTCATCCAATTCGAGCTCCTGCAGACTCCACAACTCGGCAAATACCGTATCTCCGATGAAATTCAAATTGTTGTGCGTTAGTTTTAAAGTTTTCAAATTGCCCAACCCCTTGAACATGTCACCGGTTAGTACCGAAATCAAATTGTGTTCCAAACTGAGGTCCTCCAGTTTGCCCAGCTCACTGAACACCTCCTCGTGCAGATTCGAAATATTATTCCAGCTCAAATAGAGCTTTTGCAGGACGGGCAGATTTCGAAATGCGTATCGATCCATTTCGGTCACTTGGTTGCGCATCAGATTGAGCTCACGCAAAAAGATGTGATTAGCGAACGCATCCTTGTCAATGATTTCAATTAAATTGTTCGTCAGCGTAATCAATTCGAGATTTGGCAGACTGGCGAAAGCGTAACCTTTAACCACTTGTATCTGTGAGTATTCGATGCTCAGTGTGGTCAAATTGGTGAGCATCTCGAGGTATTTTGTCGGTATGTAGTCCAGATGGCCGGTGTTCTGGACGAGAAATTTCAAATGGCGCAACTTTTTTTGCTGGTAGAATCGCTGCCAGGTGGTGTCGTTTTGGTGTAGTCCGCTCTGAAATATCCAACATTCGGCCTTATTTACGGGCATGTACGCTGAGTCGTCCGGTGTGCAATAGCACATTAATTTCATATCTCTTCGGCGGGAGCAGAGATTAATTTGTTCCTGAGTGCTGGGCTGGGCGGGTTGCGAGTACAGACGATCGGATTTTTCTGCTCGTTTGCGCTCTTTGTCGCGATAGCGTGACTCTGTGGAATACACCATGCAGCATATCAGCAGGATGAGTATCGTGAATTTGTTTCTGTGCCAGGACAACATGATTGCGGCGGGGGTGGTAGTCCGTTTTTTTTTTGTTTGTTCTGCTTTTTCGTTTGTGTTGTTTGTATCTTCTGGTTTTTTTGCTCCTGATAGATACGTTTCTGTTGTTATTTGCTGGAGTTTATGGCAAATCTGTGGAAGAGAAAATGCGGATTTGTGTAAGAATTCTTTTTCAAATTTAAAAATGAAGGCAGATAGATTTCAATAGGAGATTTTAAAGAACAGACTTTTGTGGATTTAAGTGGTAGAGAATGACGATATTCTAGGAAAATAATAAATTGGTTTCCTCCTTTGCTAAAGTGGAAAGCTTAGTATAGGAGGCTTAACAAACTCTCCGGAAGCGGAAGGATATTACTTCCTTTGACTTTTTTAATTTGTATTGAGTTTTTTTTATCAGTCATCAAAACTCGGGAATATACTTCTGTTAACACATAGAAGGCCATGAATTTAATTGGTTGTTCAACAATCGAATGTGATTTTTAGTTTGTTGTGGTTTATTGAGCAAATCTTCAATAAAATATTATATCCAACATGCAACATGTTTGCTACCCTAAAAAATCGTCGATTATTTTAAATCTAATAAACACAGCCACTAAATCCTTTTAGTGTTTTGCCTCACATCTATCCTGAAGTAGAGTAGACTCAGCCGTTTATTTGAATGCACAGCCATTTTGAGAAGACTGTAACCAGTGCAAACGTTGAATTTAATGGGTTTTTGTTTAATATTGTTAAAGTGTTAGAAAACGGTGTCCTAGTTATTAAAATTTACCTTTATTATTCAACTGGATATATTTTCTAGCAATTTTTGGAGATTTCAGGGAGAAATATAAAGCACGCTAAGTTCAGTGTTTTTGCACATAGGTGGCAATATACTTGCCAGTGTCCTTTCAGCGAAGATTTAAGATGGCAATATTTTTGCCGCAGTCTTCTAATTTACATTTTAACTTTCTCGTATACGTTAGTATACTAAAGAGAAAGTTATTGCGATCGTGCGGAAATTTCGAACTCAAACTGAATATGAGGGATGATATTACGACTATAGAGAAGTCCAAAAATGTGGGTCCACTAATACCGTCCATTGGTCTGTCTGTCTGTCCGGGCGCCGTATAGCGAAACGGTTCGACGGATTCGCTTCAAAGTTCGTATATAAGGTTCTTGAGGTTACATCTCGGGGAATCTTTTTAGTTTTTGCTTTATCTTTAGAAATAACGGTACCTGCCATACATTTTTTTTTTGGTTCCACGGATTTCGGTCATTTTTTTGTACTAAGATGATTGGGATAGGGTCAAAAATTCTGCATACTCAGTTTTCGGAAAAAAAAATCGATTATCGGTAATTTATGAAAACGGCAATATCTCGAATTGGGAATTGAGGTAGATGGGATAGATTCAGAAGATTACAATGAAAGTCGCGAATATATTGAAGATGTATGAACAGGAGATTGGAATAGGAACAGAAAATTTGGAACAGGTAAATAGTACAACGGAGGAAAATATAGCCGAAGGGAGTGGGCTGAGGAAATGAAGAAACTGACATATAGGAAGTTTCTGAGAAGAGTACCGAAGAGAGTCCTGACGAAGACCCATTTTGGAAGAAAAGTTGAAACACTTTTGCCAATTCAAAACTTTCATCCCTATTTTTCTTTATAACGTGGGAGTCCATATTCCTCGAGTCATTTCAACATATCGCAGATGCAGGCTTTGCAGCACTAATAAAAGGTCAAAAATTCAGTGCTTACGATGCCAAGTACAATTCTGCATAACCCCATGTTATGATGTTTTTCATAAACAATAAAACTTTATAAATGTTTTGTAAAGGGTGTTTTTTTCAGCGGTTGGTTTTTCGAATAGAGAAAAAACTGACATTTTGTGGTCAAATCTGGCAACTCTAATGTCATTTATGTTCAGTTTGGTTTGCCATTTCAACATGAAAAGGTTGACAAATGAAAAACACTTGCAAATTGTGCAAATTTATTTCGAAAATAATGGTTCAGTTCGCGAAGTCTACCGCAAGCTCCGCATTTGGAGTGAAGAGAATCCACATGAGACCCTTGAAACGCCATTACATCCACAAAAACTGACTGTTTGGTGTTCTCTATGGGCTGGTGGAGTCATTGGGCCATACTTCTTCCGAAATGATGCTGAAGAGTCAGTTACCGTTAATGGGGACCGGTATAGAGCCATGATAACCGACTATTTTGTTCCCAAATTGGATGGCATGAATGTGGATGAGATGTGGTTCCAACAAGACGGCGCTACATGCCACACAGCGCACGTCACAATCGATTTATTGAAGGAAACATTCGATGAGCGCATAATTTCGCGGAATGGGCCTGTCAATTGGCCACCAAGATCGTGTGATTTGACACCATTGGATTATTTTCTTTGGGGATATGTGAAGTCGCTCGCCTAAGCGAACAAACCAGAAACGTTAGGGACTTGGAAGCCAACATTCGTGGCGTTATTGCCGACATACAGCCCCAAATGCTTGAAAAAGTGGTTAAAAATTGGACCTCTGGACTTGTCTTTATTCGAACAAGCTGCGGCGGCCACATGCCCGAAATCATATTTAGACATTAATGGCATTAAATTATCCATCCAATGTTTTATTTCAATTCGAAGTTCTATACCTCTAAAAAAAACCTGTATTATAATAATTTGATATATTAAATTTGTGTTTGATTTACTAAAAATGGAACGATTTTCGATCTAATTTTTTAAGTTCATGAACGGGCACTGGCCAATTTGTTGCCACCTCACTGTTTTCCAAAACTAACAACATTTCAAAAATTTAGTTATTGAATCTGATCTTACACTTCTAAAGAAGTCCAAAAACAAACATTTCTCATTTAAGGAACCTGTACTTTTAGCTGCCTTTTAAAAAATTAAAGAAATGTAGTTCCTAGTGAAGTTTTCCGATTAGTTTAAGGAAAACGAAGGACAAGCTTTCGCAAATACACATTAGCGACGGTGTCTGTTTACTTCTTAGAGGTGCAGGTTCAATCCAGAATCGGGGAACAGAAAATGAAAATAAAATAGAAATAAATCATTATCGACTTCGAATGGTTTTAGGATTTAATATTGACATATTGTCATATAGTATAAAGGTACAGTGGCGGCAAGATATAGCACACACAGTTAGAAATAGTACTTTACTAGGCGGGATGAAAGAGGTTACAGTAGTGGAGTGGGGTATTCCATCACCATAAATCAAGTCATATTTCCGTATAAAAAGGTATAACTACTACTAGCTTCAAAAGCCAGATAACCTTTGAAATGAGTTTAATCAAAACAACATATTTTCGTGTTTTGGGAAGCTGCACTCCCTAAGAAATTTTATTTAAAAATTAATTTATTAATTTCATTTATCTCTCGGTAGCATGGTCAGTCGCCATTAGCGAAACATTTGTAAGTTGATTTTGTAGGGAAATATTTTATCTGAGAAGCAAACAACCGAAGTAAACGAAGCTTTCCTATTCGACGCGAACAGTTTTAGCAGCTCGCGTTTGTTTGACCAAACTGTCCAAGCTATATGTTGAACGTTTTGTTTTAAAAAAATTTGTATACTGATAGATACTGGAAATGTACATTCGTTTCGAATCTTCAAGCCAAAATATTTGAATTTCTTTCTTTTCAGCCTCTAGTGGTATGTACTGGTGAGAAAGTCCCACAAGAAGCAAACTTAAACTTATTGATTTGCATTCCGGTAGTTTTAGTTTGACAAATAGTCCTGGACATCGACTTTTAAATCGTTTGGTCATTATTCCTTTTGCCAATGTGGTTTTTGACCACGATTTACCTTAACAACTAGTTCTTGTTGCTGTTCTCTACTACTAGTTCTCATGTGTTCAAAAGAAACCCAAGCATCAATGAAAGACATGACTAAAGATGAAGGCAGACCCAACACGGTTCGGGTCCTGAGAAAACTTCTTCTGAATATTGCCTAGGAAGCTCATCCGAGATCTTATTTCCCTGGACGCCAGTGTAACCTGGTACCCAGACAAGATTCACTGTGTTCAGCCTTCCGACCAAATTCAAAGAAAGCTTGAGTTCTAGCACTAACTTGGACGAGGTAAGAGAGTTTAACAGCGCTTTTAATGCAGCTTGGCTATCACTGCAAATACAAATGCCTCTAGCCCTCCACCTGTTGATCACAATATACCGCATAGCCATTAGGATGGCAAAAACCTGCGCTTGGAAAACAGACTCATGTTTCCCAAGGAGCAGTAAAGTCGTATGTCATAGCGTTCCACAAAGACTCCAGCACCAGACCCCTGCCCGGTTTTGGAACTATCCGTAAAAATACGATGGCATTCAATCCATGGTTCAGAGTCTGGCCGAAGCCATTCCGTTACCTGCGGAAAGTCGACGTGGTAACTCTTGAAACTCTCAAAAGATGCAATGGCATATTTGATAGCATCATCAGTCACCACTCCCGATACAACATGCCAGCTGTGCCGCATGGTAATAGTCGGCTCAAAAGTAGCCACCGTTGATTCAATGGCTGAAGAACGCGTAGTAACATGATTTCCCGGGAAGTCGGTCTCAAGGAGAAGACTAAAAGTCTCCGTCTTTGTCTCAGTGTACGTATTATCAGGTTTAAGGATTGTATCCAGTTTACTTGGTATGTTCCTTTGGAGGACTTTAACAAGCCTACTAATTGTACGTAGAGATTGGAGCTCTTCACAAAACTTTTTATAGGAGTCATTTTTCGACTTGCGAATAAATCTCTTTAAAACTTTTTGTTTCGATCGATCAAGATTCCAGTCATCTACTAAGTTGGTTTTTAAAGGCCGTTTCTTTACGAAAACACTGAAGTTCGGAATTCCACCAGGGTACCGGTTTTCAGCGCGGGGCTTTAGACACAGGACAAGGAAGTTCAAAGCAGCGGGTGAGGAAGATGTTCAGATCAACAAGGTTACAAGGTACTACTACAAGTTAGATGCTGTGTGTTCAGGAAGAGTTTTTGAGAACTGAGAACTGGTCGCAGTGATTTTACAAAATTTTGTATGCGATCAAATATTACGAATGCGTCATTTATATTTATATGGTCTAAATTGTTGTAGATGCTGTCAATATCATCAAGAATGTTACTACATTTCTGTCCCGCCACACTGTATCTGTCATTAAAAAACAAACGTGTTACAAATGTCCTAACAACATTCATTCTGTACCTACCATGTTTGTCCTATAGGAAATTACCTGTCATTCTTTTTTCGACTGATAATAGACCACCACAACTTCCAACAATGGAAAACACTAACACAACATCAACAACAATATAAATAAATAAATGCAAAATTCATCAGACTATGCCACAGCCACTCTCAACAACGAATATATGGAGGCCCGTTACAGCAATAAATTGCACCCGAAATTTTCCACCCACTGGCACGGGAAGAAACCAGGAGAGTGCCTGTACCACTGAATGTTAAATCACCTGAAAACGATTCCAGATCATTACCCTATCTGCCCACTTGATTGGAAATTTCATTTTTAATCGGCCTTGATTGATGGAACTCCGTTCCCAAATGGAGCAACAATACACTCCGAAACTTTGCAGTCCGATCAAATCGAATCGAATCGAATCGAAAAACAACAACAATATGCTGTATATTTTGCATTGTCCCGACAACAATTGTACGCATTTTCAATGTGTATGTGTGTGTGTGAGTGTGTTTGCGTCTGGTGTATGGTGCGTACTTTATCGTCATTGCACGCAATTCAACATTCACACCTTTTAATTTGCTGAAACTACCACTTCCCATTAAGTATGCCGGGCGTCCGATTTCACTGGCCTGAGAAAGAACACACTACGTTCGATCCCGGCCAGCAGCAGATAATAATCGCTACTTCCGCCAAATGATTGATTCCTTAATTGAGTACGATAAACAAAACAGAGCAGCAAACAAAAAACAAAAGAGGCGATTAATTCATCATCATCCCTTAATTGGTGATACGTAAATATTCACCCGAGTGGTTGTTGTAATACTGAACGAAATTGTCATGGCTGGGAGATGGGAGGTGGTGGATGGTGGGTGGTGAGGAATGGTGGATCGGGGCGCCGCCAAGTTGTCAACTTTCCTCCCAGAAACTGAAGATGAAGTTTTCTTCTTCGAAACGTTTTGAGAAAGTTTTTTTTTTGAGAAAAGGGTATGCAATACACAGTGAGGTGTTTATAAAGTGACAGCAGCTCCCAGCAGGGGAGCAACCAACCAGCCTCCCCTAGCGTTGGCGACAAATTTCAAATTCTGTGACGTGTTGGTGAAGTTTCAGATGTTGAATTTTCCATCGCAATGGGGCGAAAGTAATTAGGATGATTGGTACACAAAAGAAAATCAATTAAAAAGGGAATCTAAAAGGATTCAGCTTGTCGTAACAACAACAACGACAACAGAAGATGAAGAACATGTCAGAAGTTGGCAATATGTTTTCGCGCGTCTTGAGAAAAATGTCGTACAAGAAAAGAGTTCTCTCGCTGCTTTGATTTATTTTTTTTTTTTTGCCGAAGAATTGTGATCTTTCCAAGAGGTGACAAAATGTTGTTTTCAATTTATGAAATGGATTTCTTTCACTTTTAGTAGAACCTGTACGTGTGAGTGTGTGTGTGTTTGTGTTTGTGTTGGTGTGAACCAAATAGAGGGTGGGGAATGAAAAAGCGTTTTATGTCAGTTTGCAACTAATGAATAATGAAAAAGTTTATTGAAATGCTATACATAGTCGGTAGGTACCTAATAGAAGTTTTACACCTGTTGACACCTGAAGTGTTTGACAATTTGCTAATAAATTATGCCCGAAGCGAGAAATGAAACGACTATTCATTGGAAATGGTTAGTGACGTGAATTTTCGATATCAAATTAAAGAGCAGTTCATTCGAATTAAATAAATTCTGGGGATACATGTTTGTACGATTGCACTTTAATTACCATTAATTTTGATAAATATAATTTTGGTAATTGTAAATTAAAAGGTTGCAATTCGAGGTAGGTGCTGCATTGGGTCTTTGTTCAATGCTATTCGTTCGTACACGCATTACTTTAAAACGGCTAGACCAATTTGGCTCTATATAAGATTAATAAAAATAATTTATTTCTTACTCGAGCCAAAACAAGTTTACAGTTTATAAAGGGTAATTTTTTGAGCGTAATTTTTTTAAAAATCAAATAAATCTCTCAAATTTGCATCAAATATTCAAAGTTTTATTGTAATCGATAAATAGGCCTTTACCATTTACGTTTTAAAGACAACTTCATGTAAATGTTGTCCGCGGCTCCGTTTCAAATGGTCCATTCGGAAGGTCTAATTTTGCGTCACTTTTTCGAGCATTTCGGCCTGTATTCCACGAATTACGCTTGTTATGTTATCCTGTAAGGCTTCAATCATGCTCGGCTTGTCCACATACACTAACGACTTTTCATAACCCCACAAGAAATAATCAATCAATCATGATCTTGGCGGCCAACTCACAGGGCCATTTCGAGAGATAAGCTGCTCACCAAATTCATCCTTCAACATTTCTATTGTTTCACGAGCTGTGCGGCATGTGGTACCGTCTTGATAAAACCACATGGCAATCAAGTTTAACTCAGCCAACTGGAGCTTATCATGGCTCGATATCGTTCGCCGTTGACGGTAAGGTTTCTTCCACGGTCTTCTTTGAAGAAAAATGGACCGATGATGCCACCAGCCCATAAACCACGGGATGCATCGGTAATTCTTGTATGGCATGTGGCTGTTCATAGTTCATCATTCAAGATGCGACAGTTTTGCTTATTTACGTATCCGTTGAGCCAGAAATGAGCCTCATCGCTGAACACAATTTTTCGATATAACAGCGGATTTTCACATTTGCAATCGTTGCTCGTTTGTAAGACCTTCCATGATTAAATGGCAGAGTACACTGAAAACTTTTCACTCTGACAGATGACGTTTCGACGCCATTACTAACCAAGGCTGCAACCTGAAAAAACTTAACGCTTAAAAATCACACTTTATTAATAAAGTGAAGGGGAAGACGAACTATATGTGTTTACAACTACAATGAATAAAGAGGCGTAGAGTATTTTGATTAAATTTGGTCGAATATATGAGTCCAGTTCAAAACGGCACGGCAAGTAGACCTTAAGAAATGGAGATCGACGTTAGCCACTTTAGTGTTCGAAACTGGACAGCTAAGAGTCATCATTTAAACTTTTTATAAAGTTGCTTAACCGAATGGTCTAATTGGCGAACTATTAAAGGCATTGCCATTCACACGAAAATCAACACCTATAAAAGCTATGATTGATGTACTTAGAACATTTTTAAAATGGATCAGGGATAGATCAGCTTTAAACTGAGACCACCAATAAATTTTGGTTTTCTAATAAGTAATATTCACCCGTCGTCGTACGGAATTAAGAACTACGAACCCAGAGAGAGACCATTAAAGTGGTCACCAGACAGACTTTGAATAATATATTTCTTTAGTAGGTAAACTACGAGAAAGTTAAAGATCTACAGCCGTATTTATTAGAATTCACGCATTTAAGCGGCCTGCACCGTCGTAAAAAAATATTTTTCCTACTATTCATTATCGGTTGCATAATAATTATTTTTAATAATTTTTACATTAGAAATAAAGTGCACGACTGTGACATACGAAACTTCCTCGGTACATGAGATGCGTTTCTGAGTCGCGAAATGAATCGAAAATTAATGGTGAGAAATTTTTTTAAATCACTTTTTAGGTTTTGAAAACTTAGATTTTCTCAAAAACGGTACTAACGATTTTAATAATTATTTGTATTTCGATTAATTTGGATGTAATTTCGCAAATCGGACATTTTTAACATAATTCCTCAAAATACAAAAAATTATTAAAATCGTTAGAGCCGCTTTTGAGAATACGAATTTAATTAAAATTTAAGAACATTGTTATAGTTTTAAAAAAAATTTAAGAAGAATTATTTAAAAAATCTAAGTATGCAGATTTTGGGAGTTTATAGTATAAAAAAAAATTTTAATTTTTTTAAAGTTCCCTTTATTAGTTTTCGAGATGTTGCCTGTTTTATAAATTACCGTTAATCGATTTTTTTTTCCAAAAACTGAGAATGCAGAATTTTTGACCCCATCCAAAACATCCTTAGTACAAAAAAAGACCAAAATACTTGGAACCACTTTTGAGAAAAATAGTGATAAGTGATTTTCACAAAAAAATTGTATGGCAGGTACCGTTATTTCTAAAGATTGAGCAAAGACTGAAAAGATGCAACGAGATGTAACCCTAAGAAACTTATATATGAACCTTGAAGCATATCCGTCGAACTGTTTCGCCATACGGCGTTCGGACAGACAGACAGACAGACCGACGGACGGCATTGGCGGACCCACTTTTTTGGAGTTCTCTATAGTCGTAATATCATCCCTTATACTCAGTTTGAGTTCGAAATTTTCTCACGATCGCAATAACTTTCTCTTTAGTATATTAATGTATCCGAGAAAGTTAAAAATTTCGTCGAACACAAATTTGATCAAGTGGGTAGGAAGAGAAGGAAAAAAATAAAATGACATTTCCATACAAAAACCACACTTAAACGGGCACTAAACAACCTCCAAACGCGTTTAAGTCAGACAACCTGTATGCAACGTTGCATAAGTTTTTTAAATAATGTTTTTGCATTTTGAAGCATTTTAAGGCGTGCGTAACTTTGATACTCTTTAAAATGCGTTTATAAATAAGGCTGCTAATGTTTGTAATTTTTTAATATTTAATAAATTCAAAATAAGGTCCCATTAAAAGTTCAATAACATTAATTTTACTAAATTTTGTGGGTGCAGTGTCTTACTGGTTAAGTGAGTTGGACTACTAAGCGAGGGGTCCCCAGTAGGAACTATCATGAGTAACTTCTCAAAAATTAATTGCCTATCGAAACCGGCATTTGTGTCAAAAACATATCTTCGCACTCACAATTGTTGAAGAGGCTAGACCTTAGGTCCTGCGTGGGCCGTTTACGCCTAATATTCTTTTATTTTCCGTTTTAATCTTGACACAAGGATTCAGAAGGTGTGTCGGCGTTCTTTTGCCTAAAAAAAAATTATACGCCAGTTTTATTGATAAGTGTTTACTTTTCAGACGACCTAATCGTCAAATGCATAAAATGATTTCGTCCTTTCTTTGCTTTATGTAGCACACCAATCGCGTGCATTCAAGATTTTTGCAACTACGATATTTTCATATATGCATTTTTTTGTTATTTGCAAGAGAATAAAAAAATAAATTCATTATTTTCGCACGACACAAAATATATTTACACTTTACTAAGCAATGTTGCATTCAAGATCGAACCCTTGTCGACCCCATTGATTGTCTACACACAGAAATTATGTATGTCGCGTGTAAATTTGGGGTTTGTTTTGAATGCAAACGCTAATTTTCAAACACATTTTTTTAAGTGTTTTAATTGTCTGTTCCCAAAAATCGAGAGTGCACTGTCATTATCAACATTCTCAGAATGAGAATTGAGGACAATTGTTTACTCCCGTTTTTTTTGTTTAATTGTGTTTTTTAGAGACTACGTTATTCGTTCTTAAAAAGGTACGCTTGGTATCAGCGCTGCCGGCATGGCTCCTTTAGGAGCTTTTGGCTCCTTTGTTGGGCAAGAGCCCAGTGTTAAAAATCAAAATGGCTCCCCAAATTCTTAAAAATGTTAGATTTTTCAAGAACAAAAGTAATAAGTAAAGTTCAAGTTCAATTTAATGCATTAAGGAATTGAAAACAAATATTCGTTGCATATACAATTTGCACATCTCTAGTTCGAGTATAAAATGCATTTCAAAAGTCCAATCAATCACTGTTTATACATGGTTTACATGGTCTCACAAGCCTACCACGCAGGATGAGTAGGAGGTGCAACAGTCTTCAAGAAGGAAGGGACAGTAATGTGTCGGTAATGTTACTTTGCGTGATAGCCGCCAAATGCAGACTGTTTGGTCTGTGATCTAACTTGCTTTAAATTGCTTGCTTAAATGAAACACGATAATAAGTTACTATATCTTTATTCATTGAAGTTATTTGATTTTATTTAAAATGGAAACTATACCTATGCTATCTATTCTGCACCGTCCGGTGCTATATTTGATAGCTAGAATTGATAGTTCCTATAGGTAAGTACGACCAAAAATGCTGTGTTTCTACATCACTCTAAAGTCTTAAAAAACGGCAGAGGAAACGAACTCTCTCTAATCTCGTGCAAAAATTGCATGAGGTGCCATGCGAACTAACCATTATGCCGTTTAAATTTCGAATGGGCATAGGTAATGCAGATTTTCTAAGATTCAATTTGTTTGTGGATAAATAAGTTGCTGCAACCAATGATTTTTTTATTAAAAGTGATTAATAAGAAAACCGAGGGAATCTTCGCAGACAGCAATAACACCACCGACCAAAAAATATCCGAAACTGTGGGTTAATCCATTCGTAGGCTACTTTTTCGGTGGCTCCGCTTTCACTGCAATGGGTCCCCAAAATTTTCAAATGAGCTTCTTTTTTTAATTTAAAAAACGACAGCACTGCTTGATATTCGCCGGATGTCGTTTTATAATGGATTTGTTGGCATCATATTTATCCAATAAGGCTAATAGTCTCTCACAGCACTCTTTCAGTCCTTAGTTTCCAAATTCTTCCATAGCAAAGTTGCTGAACTTAAAATTTGCCATGGAATTGACAAGTCGTCATTCTGATCGTACGCTTAATTTTAGAATTACATGTTTCTCAATTTTTGTACATCGAAGTGACAATATTTTAAATGAAGGGATTTGGGGCGGTCGTTTTGAAAAATTCCAAAAACACATATCTTGAAGGCACTGTGTTAAAATATTCGAAAGGGTACTATGTGTTACTAAGGTTTATATGTGTTTTGATGTGGAAATTAAGACGGTTGCAACCACATTTTGCGAAATTGTGATTTAAATTCTGGAAGTACAAAATAAATCCAAGCTATTCAAACAATTTTGGATCACCAAATCTTGCAAAAAACTTAAAATGTTACACTGCGGCCAAGAGATCTTTAGGCAAGGCTCGGTGCCGGAAAATAAGAGCATAACCCTCAAAAGTCTGGTGATCGTAGCCGTGAAAGGACTCACACAAAATAAAACTCAATAAAAAAACAAATTAAACAACAGAGACGACAAACAACTGACCTAAAATCAGCCACAAAAAAAATTCCCGAATCCTCTTACCTTACAGTCAATTGATTGCTCTCATTAATAACTGCATAGACAGAATGTTTAAAATTCTTTTATTACAAAAATCTTTAATATCCAAACATTCCTTCTTGTTTTTGAGGTTCTACGACTCCTTAAAAGGAATTGAACTCGTGTTAAAAGATATTTTGTTAAGGATATACTCGACAAAAAATTTAAAATATAAGAAATACTTTAAACATTCATGACTTTATAGATCGCTGCGGTCCATTGAATCACTTATAGAGCAGCTGTTTTCCGAGTCTGCATTTAATTGGGGCAGTATTCCACAGAGTACACTTTTTAACCACATGAAGCGATGATACCAAATAGGACAACGACCTATCTACCTCCCAACATTACATTTATATTTCAAAGACATAGGTTGACATTATGCTTCTTTCTCCTCGAACCCTATGCATTCTATTAAACCATAGAAAGATGAATGAGTATGCACATTTTTTTTTTGATAAAAAATTTATGCAAAATAAAATAAATGGTCTGTCTGAATTGCTTTAACTTTATCGACAACTTTACTTAATTTCCTCCTTACTTCTAATTAACTCACAAATCCCACCACTAAAAAACCCTCCACTTACATTAATATGTATAGGATAAAAGATAACTAACTTCTCAAAGGGCAACTAAGCTGACTTTAATTTATCCAGAAATGTACATAGGTACCATACCTACACACCTACATAAGATGTTCACTTTATTCCGTTGCTCATTGTTAATTCAGAAACATAAATATTAAAAGCAACAACTTTACAGCGACAACGATTTTCCTTCTTTTTTTTTAAAAAAAAATCGTTAAATCTTTCAAAGTTTAGAAAAGGAGCACACACTTTTCTTTAAAAGACGCGCACTTAAGAGTCCTTGTTGAATTATCATATTTCTACTAGTTCCACGTTCACCCATCTCAAGTTGACCATTTTTTTTTTGCAATAAAACTCCAGGATGTTGATTTTTTTTCTTTCAATTTTTTCTTAGTAGCAATGGCTAACAGGATATTGAAGAGAAAAGAAAAAGCACTTACACTGAATTATCTCTTGATATTCGTATTCCTATGAATAAGTAGTTAAGTAAGCACACCGTTAGAGATCATAGAAACTCAACCATGTTGGATATCATCATCATTATCATCATAATCACAATCGCACTCAGATTTTGCACTTGTTTGGATTTTTCCTCTTACAATTTTTTTTTAATTTTTTTGTTTGCACTTAAGGGAGGCTTCTTCTGGCGCCTAAATTCAATTGCTCTTCCTCCGACACAGATATCTTAAATTCCACTTTGTATCTTAAACATACATCAATAATTTTGCAGGATGGTAACAAAAAAAAACGAAATGCCTTGACACGCGCGGGTACACGAAAGGACCTTGAATGTATTTTATATATTTTTTTTCCCAAATTTACGATATTGTTGAATAAAACACGACAATCTAGCAACTCAACTCGTACGACACGACGACATTCACCCCGCAACAGTTCAACTAAAACTAAACAACCCTGTTGTCAAACATTTTTATCCGACTCTTTGCGGCCACCTCATTCGTAAACAAACACAGCAAATGTGGAAATTGGAATGTTATGGAAAAAGGGGGATACACAGACCAAACCAGAGCCACCCGCAGAATACTACAGTACATAACAGATACATCGTGCACATGCTCAGAAGATAGATCATTTTCCAGGCTGATATTCCTGCGCTTCCCCAGCAGCCTAGAGTCAAGAGCGGGTATGAACATTTTTAAGGGGACACCATGCAACATGTTGTAAATCACATTATGAATGTGTGTATCTAGATACATAGCTAGATGTATCATGTAGGTCTTTAAATCATTTTATATTTACTTTAACAATTTTTGGATGAGTAATGGGACTTGCTGTTAGCTCTGTGTGGATGTAGAGTTGCGGTGGCGTTTATTGAGAGGGCGAGGACGCGGGGGTGTACTTTGTACTGCTTGTGTTTGATTTGCAGGAGTAAGTAACTTGTTCGGAAAGTTCAAATGGAGATAAATTTAGAATTGCTCAGGCCAAGACCAAGACACTATAAGGCCTTTTACAATTTTTTGTGTCCTGTTTTTTTTTTATTGAATTTATCGCTATAAATTATGAATTTGGCTTTCGGAATCAATTGGTATTTATTTATTTTGTGAATATTCAGCATGGAATTATGCATATTAAGGAGGTACCTGCGTAGATGTAGAAGGTTGTGTATTAAGAGCTTTTGATGTGAGATAAGATAAGGATAGTATTAAGTTTTACTTAGTGCCATTTTGGGATGTAGTCTAATTTAAAAAAAAATGCTATGTGGGGCTTACAAGCATTTACTGGATAAAGGTATTTAGATACAAAGCATGTGATAATTATTCTGTCCTCTTTAGCGGAGATTGTGTTTATGTCTAGGTAGATACATTTACTTAAGTTACGGTCTTTTGAAACAAGACGACATAGCTATATTAACAGTACAATCAATGGATTTTCCTTTAGTGTCCCAGTTAAAAAAGAACACTTTAAAGGAAATGAAAACTTCCGATTTGGACGTACACGTACTTAGCTATGTTAATTATGTATTAAATCTATATTTTTTTTATGAATTACAGCGAACTCTCTCATAAGCGGACACTGATGCTAACGATAAATGTGTCCTAGATCAAAATTAAAGGCCTCTAATCTCAAAAGTGAATGATTTGCATATTTGTTTAAGTTTTTTTTAGCTTTTTAAGTACTGAAGTTAAGATGCCGTCATACTTTGTAAATATAATGCACAACTGCGTCATACTAAACATTCTCGGTACATGAGATGTGTTTTGGAGTCGCAAAATGAATCGAAAATTAAATAAAATAAATATTAAGCGTAAACGGCCCATACAGGACCTAAAGCGTAGCTTCTCCAACCATTGTATGTGGAAAGATAATTTTTTGACACAAATGGAAGAGACCTATAGTTTAATGCCGACTCCAATTTATAGAAGCTTATCATGACAGTTCTTACTCTTGGCTGATTCTCAGACGTTCGCAAGAGGTGGGACAGCGAATAAAAATTTTCAGGTGGTACAGGTCGGGATTTGCACCAGCGACCACTCGCTTAATGGTCCAACGCACTTAACTCCTAAGTCACTGCACCCACGAATCGAAAATTAATGGTGAGAAATTTAAATCAATTTCAACATTTTTTTTATTTTTGATTTAAATAAAAATGGTGAGAAATTTATTTAAATCACTTTTAAGATTTTAAAAAATTAGATTTTCTCAAAAACGGCACATATGATTTTAATGTAATTTTAATAATGTAATAATTGTTCGAAATACAAAAAAAGACCAAAATACTTGGAACCACTTTCGAGTAAAAGCAACAAATAAAAAGATGCCCCGAGATGTAACCCCAAGAACCCTATATACGAAGTTTGAAGCAAATCCGTTGAACCGTTAAGCCATACGGCGCCCGGACAGACAGATAGACTGACAGACCGACGGACGGCATTGGCGGACTTTTTTGGACTTCTCTATAGTCGTAATACTAATGTATACGAGAAAGTTAAAAAAGTGTTTGCAGCAAGCCTTTTGAGAATTTAGAATTGATATGTTGGTGAAAGTGCTTGCAGTGAGCAGTCAGACCATGCGAGGAAAGTAGTTCTTGCGAACTTTTCGGATAGTCACATCCTGCGAGCAAAAGTACTTGCTGCAAGCAATAGCCGCAAGTGTTTCGTGCAAGTGATTTGTGTACAGGTTTAGTATTTTCCATTTTCAGTTTAGTTTCGTTTCCTGTTTCAACGAAAAAAAAGTAGCAAACGCTTGCACGAACTAGTCACACTATGCGGGTGTTTCTGGCGCAAGTGTTTGTATGCAAACAAATCACTTTAAGCAATCGCTTGCATGCAAGGACTTTTCGGGTCGACAGACTGGGCAAGTTTTGCTCGCAGCAAGTAAAATTGTTTAAGAAAGTTTCCGAGTCTCTTGATATTGTCCTAAAACGATCTCCTGTCAGTTATTTCTAATCTTAATATCTCTGTTGCTGATGATAGTACACTCAGCTTCGCATGTTCGTTTCCTAAGTTCAGTCCCACATCTTCGGGTATGGCAACTTTTTACTGTTCGTGTGTTGCGATTTTTTTTTAAAAAGAACGCTGTCAAGTGACGCTTGAGGGAACTATACGGAACAATACCCTTAAGAAACATTTATTAGTATAAGTCTATGCAAAAATAACCTAGGGCTCCTAATTAGGCCCCTGCTGAATTAAAAAATTACTTTCACTTTAGTATCTATACTAATGTATACGAGAAAGTTAAAAAAGGAGGCACCTATTTCAGCAGATAAAGTCAATGCACAAGAGGATAAAGTATTTGTGGAAAAAACCAACCATCCAATTAATAAAATATATAATGCTCGGAGGTAAAAACTTGAAAAATATATTTCTGGCAACAAGGAAAAATAGCATAACTCCTTAGATATCCAATATTAAGATCTTTTTCAAATTTTTCATCCAACTATTTTTGAATGGCGATTTTTGGTATATAACTCTCAAATTCTGTTTTTTTTTTTCCTTAAATTCCTTTGAAAGCAATGGCTTAGTGGTTGAGTAATTTGGACTGCAAGGCTAGGGCTTCCAGGTTCAAATCCGGACCGTACCACCTAAAATGTTTTTATTCGCTGCTCCATTTCTTGCGAAAGTCTGAGATAAGCATCAAAGAGTAAAAACTGTTATTAGAAGCTTCTCAATAATAAAGTAGGTGTCCATTCATGTCAATGAATAGATCTTCGCACAAACAATGGTTTCAGAAGTTAGGCTTAAGATCCTGTATGGACCGATAACGCCAAAAATAATTTTTTTTTATATGATTTTTCTTTTTAAAATTATTCGCCCCACGCCCCTGCTTGCGTATTAAATTCCATTATTCCAAAATTCTTTTGAACTAATGAGTCCAATTTGTGTCACCACTTATAAGTTCAGAGAGAAGTTAAATATTTAAAATGTCACTTGCATCCGAAATTAAATAATAACAGCACTATATGAAAAGCTTCCCAGCGCGGATAATCAATAAAAGTAATACCTCCACAATTTAAAAGCATTCGACACCAATTTTAGCTGCCTTGTAATTTATTTGATTTTCCTAGAATTAATAAATAACAAGTTTATTGCTTGTCACGTTTAAGACGTTCTACCTATGTGAACTGTTTGCGTTGAAGATATGCTAAAGGCGTTGTTCACACATGCTGATGGTTTATGAGGACATTTGATAAGTGTTTGTGCAATAATGACAGTAATTTTAAATCGATTTGAAAATGTTATTGGTAATGCGGACTAGCTATCCCTGTTTGTTAAGTACTTGAAGAGAGGAGCGTTTATTTTAATTTGTGAGAAAATGTTCGCTCGAAAAAGGTGCATAGCTAAAAATGAAGGGAATGGAGTATGGTTATGGATTTATGTGCTGGAGGAGGGTTATTTGTAAGAACGTTTGACAATAATCTGCATTTAAGTTGGCCTAAACTTCATAGGAATGTTAGGTATGCATTCATTTAAGTCATACCAACTTGTTGATATGATTCTATTATTTTCCTGCGTTCAAAGAAATGAAGAGTTATTTGAAGTCTCTAAAGTTATAAAATTCAATCAATCAATCGGTTAAAGACATTGAAGTCGCTTAAGGGGTTACATGGGTTTATTTGGGGAAAAAATTTATATTTTCAAAAAAAAAAATATTTTATTCAAACTTTTTACTATCTTAAAGATATACATTTAAAAAAGATTTTGTAAAATTTTCAACGGAAAATATTCAAAACTCCGTCATTGTGACGTCATTTCCGGTGATCCCTCGGAAAAAAGTAGAAATCGACAGTAGAATTCGTGACAGGATCATCAGAATTTAAAACACAAAAAATTGTGTTTTAGTTAAGACCATAAACTAAAAGGAAAATTGGATTTTTGGCAGACCTTTTTATAGAAAAATGCTCATTTTGGTAAAATTGGCTCAACATTTTTTTTAGTTGTGATTGAAAAAAAATCCTTCGTCCAAGTCCTCGTGAATTGTATCTCGAAGGCCTGTGTAAAATTTCATCAAGATCGGTTGAGTGGTTTTCGAGAACTTTTGACAACCGACTTTTAAAACACAGTTTCGAGAAAAACTCGTTTAAAGTTTGGATAACCTCAAGAAAACCCCGTGATTCAATTAAGTGCGCACCTTCCCAAGGCTGTATCTCCGAAACTTTTATTCGGAATGTTTTGAAAATTTAGGATAATATTCTCGAGATGTTGTAGAAATTAATAAGAAAATAAAAAAATGTTTGAAGCTGTGAAACCCATGTAACCCCTTAATGTGTTTTGGTTTTTTTTTTGTTATTCATACTAATACTCAAAGAGATCACGGTTGTACCATCACTTCCCCTCTTCTATCACAGAACTAAATATCCATTACAATCAGTGTTGAAAATTCGTTAGAAATTTGCCTTTCTGTGGGCATTTTGAAAAAAATGTCTCGTGGGAAAAAAAGAAAAAGTAGTTTAGAAATGCAATTTTGTGGGAAATTCCAAAAAAGTGAAATATTCCGATATAAAACTGGCAGCATTTATGGCCTAACAGAACCTTGCATTATTAAAAAGTCACTTAAAAAAAACTAGTTCCGCATTCGAAAATTATTGCGAATTTGTGTTTAGGGCGACTAGAAGTGAAATTTCGAATGTCGACTACCAAAAGTTGAAACGGACAACTTAGTAAACGATTTAGCAGAAAACAAATTTTCCGTATTAGCAGATGAAAATACGTGCTCCTAAAAATACCTAATTCATTGGAAAATTGCTTACGTGACTCAAAATTTCCGATGTCTAATGTAATCGGTTTCGGTAGATTTAGGATGATGGACAAGAAAAATTCTGTTCTAAATTACAATTATTAAAATGTATCATTGTGGAAAAATTATGGGAATTTCAGACAAACGGTTTGGCAAATAAAGGAAATACCACTCCGAAGACATTTCGGACATTTGAAAATATAACATTTTATCTGACTTAAACGAGTTGAAGGTTAGCTAAAGTTACGTGCCGCATGCATGCCCGATGGATGGACCATCAGCTCCATATGTCCCATCTATAAGAAAGGCGATCCTATGTCTTGCAAGAACTTCGAAACATGCACCGGAATTCGGCAAGGAGATGCGCTGTCGTGAGATTTCTTCAATCTTGTTCTTGAGCAGATAGAGCGCAGGGGTATGCGGACGATATAGACATCATCGGTCGATCCCAGCGTTTCCATGATAGAGGCTTTCACGACTATTGAAGAACAGGCGAAACTAGTTGGCCTTGAAGTGAATGAGGACAAGACTAAATATATGCTATCAACAAATAAACAATCATCTGTCCACCGACTAGGACAAAATGTCACTGTTGATAGCAAGAACAGGCGAAACTAGTTGGCCTTGAAGTGAATGAGGACAAGACTAAATATATGCTATCAACAAATAAACAATCATCTGTCCACCGACTAGGACAAAATGTCACTGTTGATAGCAGCAACTTCGAGGTAGTTAAGGAGTTCATCTACCTCGGGGTAAAAATCAACTCCACAAATGACATCTTACAATTAGTGGAGATCGGTCGAAGAATTACTTTAGGAAACCGCTGCTACTTCGGTATGGCAAAACAAATGGGTTCAAAACTCCTGACTCAAAGGACAAAGTACATGCTCTACAGAACCCTTATCCGGCCAGTTCTGCTATACGGTGCCGAGTGCTGGGCGATAAGCAGGAAAGGAGAGTTAATACTGCGATCCCTTGAAAGAAAAATCCTTCGACGGATATTTGGTCCTGTGTGCGAGGAGGGCGAATAGAGGGGAAGATACAACCGCGAACTCTATGAGCTGTACCAAGATGTGGATGTAGTCCGTAAAGCTAAAACTCGTTTACTACATTGGCTCGGCCACATCGAGCGAATGGACAACAACGCTCCAGCCAAGTGGGTCTTCGAATCCCAGCCCCCATGTTCGAGACGACAAGGAAGACCGGTTTTAAAGACCAAGCCATCGCGGATACCAGAGCGCTTGGTCTGGACAACTGAAGCAGCGTGCTCGGGATCGCAGAGGGTGGAAGGCAGCCGTATCTCAGGCAGGGACTCTTCACTGGTCGGGAGCCCGTTAAGTAAGTAAAGTTACGTGCCGAGAGAAACGGCGCAATCGCCACCCTCGTATTAATGCAGATCCTTTGTGGTACTCGGTGGATTATTAGTCCCATACCCTGCATTATATGAAAACGGCAATGGTTAACAATTGTTGTTATGTCATAGAGGGGGATCAATAGAGGTTACTTCAAGCTACATATGGATGTAAGCGGAGACGCGGTCAAGTTATTTTATATTTCGAAAGGTTTGGCGGTGACAAGGAAAGTGCTTGGTCTCATTATGTATGCATAGTAAGCAATCGGAACCATGGGAGCCCTACGGTCGAGTCCGACGGAAGCACTCAATGTGATTCCAGACACCCTTCTCCAGTACCAAAATATCAAATCAATCGCTTAATGCAGCGCAGTTAGATTGCAAGAAGTCGGTTTTTGGTTCGCAATCTCCCGATTTACACCCAAACTGAGCTTCCAGAAAACCTTTACTGCTGCTTTCCCGTCCGGATCATAATGAAAGGCAGAAAGGCACTGTCATTGACAAATCGGCTGTAACCGTCTTCACTGATGGGTCCAAAATGGACTATGGAGTGGCAGAAGAAGTCTTATCCATCCGGCTCTCGAACTCGTTCAGCGTCCTTGCGATTTAGGAAGCAGGCAAGATACTTCTAAAGTGTACAACAATAAACATGAACATATCCATTTTCATCGATAATCAGGCCGCAATTGATACCCTCATCTCAACCAGGAGTATGTCTAAGCTCGTCGAGGAGTGTGGGGAGATACTATCCGGAGCGGGCCGTCTGTTAAGAATCTCTCTCACCTGGGTTCCCAGGCATATGAACATAGGCCGACGAGCTGGCCAGAAATGGCACCTCCCTTCCGGAATCCTGCGCGGTGGGAATTTCCCCCCGTTGGGCTTCATGAAAGGTGAAATCTCATCACAATTTAAGGCGAGGGCAGAGTCCAGGTGGAGGAATCTGATGAACTGCGTCACTTCTAGGAAGACTTGGCCCAAATATATAAAATCTAGAACCCAAAGCCTCATAAACGGAACGCGTGTGGATGTGGCTAGCCTGGTGGCTGTAAGTACACACCACTGGGCGGTAGGCACCAACGCTGCCAGGGTCGGCATACCCCATAACACACCTCGATGAGAGTGAAACAGATTTTCACCTTCCATGCGGATGCCCGGCTCTATGGCTAAGGCTAGATGCCGGGCATTTGGAAAACCATTCTTGATGACCTTTCTAGCTTAAGGGCACTCTTTCCAAAGCAATGTAGGGCTGTTGGAGTGGTTCGTCATTGCCTCAGTAGTGCCGAATTATTTGAATTTTGCCTCCAAACCAAAGTAACATGAAAATGTTTGGACTTGGACCCTAAGTTTTGCCGTATAGCCTGACAACCACTTTAAGCTAGTAACGTATTCAATATGGACGAAATGCGCAATTTTGATAAAATCGTTAAATTGGCCTTCTTTCCCTTTAATCCATTCAGCGGTACGTACATTGTGACAATGTATGTTTATCCGTCAATCTATCTGCCTAGCGTAATTGGATACAAACAAATGTTACTATTAACTTGTCAAATTATTCATATTGTATACGTGCCAAATAACACAAATTGTTTTCCTACCGTAAAAATGTATTGTAACCACACTAACTGTTTGCCAGCTTGACAGGGGGTCAACAAATTGCTCGAAGAAAAAACCTAAATGAAGACAAAAAAAAAA
This sequence comes from Ferdinandea cuprea, assembly GCA_963576555.1. Taxonomy (NCBI): domain Eukaryota; kingdom Metazoa; phylum Arthropoda; class Insecta; order Diptera; family Syrphidae; genus Ferdinandea; species Ferdinandea cuprea. The sequence goes on from OY754960.1 coordinate 24,812,769, forward strand.
CACAAAAAATTGTATTTATTTCAAAGAAACGCACACTTCCTGCAAACAAGAAAACCGCACACAACCATGATGACATGCTTGTTCGTTCACACACACACGTGTGTATTGTGTGAGCGCCGAGGACACATAAGGACACCATAATGGGAAATTCGGCCTGTGGCCAACAACTCATTAACTGGCCATTGAACCATGGCTACGCTACGAGTATCTGCTCGTAATTGATTGGGTTAATCGAAGGTGCATTAGGTTTTCATGTGGCAATTTGAGGAACGTGATTTCGATGAAAAGTACAAATTCTAATCGATATTGCATTCATGGGACTCGTCTTTAATTACTTACATATCTCTAAATTGAATGGATATCTGGCTTTGATGGCGAACACTTCTTTGCTAGTGGCAAGCATTGTCTGACTAAGCTGATAATCGGCTTTCATTATTATTATATTCGGGCGGCCAAGTGTAAGAATCTGTACTATAAGATACTATTTACATATACAATGTACTTGTAAATTGTGTATCTACTTAATTCGATTGTTCATTTTGGGAAGAGAAGGTCAAGGGGACTATTCGCTATACGCAGAGCGTTATCTGTTTTAAATCAGAAGCGAAAGGAAGTAATGTTGTGAGCATTAAATCCCCAAGGAAATAAACATTCTATTACGTAAGTTTTATTAAGTTTACCGAAAAAGGCTGCAAATATTTTAAAGTGCGCGTGGCTAACAAACACTGATTTCTGTGTAAAACAAAACGGTTTTGGATATCAATGAAATTCTTTATTCCTGTGAAAGTACGTTCGATACCATTATGTATGGAACTCGATTTCTTTTACATGGCCACTACGGGCACGCTTGCAGAAGTCCAGACGCTGAACCCAATTTTCGACGGTTTATCAATCGTCGCTGGCTTATTGGCATAGACCATAGACTTGACGTAGCCCCACAGGAAATAATCTAACGGCATCAAATCGCACGACCGAAGCGGCCAAGCGACCGGAACATTTCGTGAGATAACACGTTCTCCAAATTTGGTTTCAAATGAATTGATTGTGACATTCGCTGTGTGGCTTGTGGCGCCGTCCTGTTGGAACCACATGTCCTCCAAGTCCATATCATCCAATTGGGGCCAAAAATATTCGGTTATCATTTAACGCTAGCGATTCCCATTCACGGTAACGTGCCGGTCTTGATCATTACGGAATAAGTACGCCGCCGGCCCATAAACCACACCAAACCGTAATTTTTTCGGGATGCAATGATGACTCATGGAGTACGTGTGGATTGCTGCCTGACCAATACCGCATATTTTGTTTATTGACGAAGCCATTCAGCCAGATGATTTTTCGATGAAAATCCGAATCATTTTCAAGTTGTTGCTCAGCCCAATTCACGAACATACGACGCTTCCGGTGGTCAAGCGGCTTCAGTTCTTGCGTCAATTAAATCTTGTAAGGAGGTAGGCCAAGATCTTTTCGCAACATTCGCCACATCTACGTCACAGAGATGCCCAACGCTGGAGAACGACGTGTGAGAGACACATTTGGGCTTTCTTTCTTCAACTGAAGCCTCAGCGGCAGCAATATTCTCGACACTACGGGCACTTCTTTGTCTCACTGGCACGGGAACATTTTGTACTGTGCCTGTGGATTCAAATTTTTCCACTAGACGCTCAATTTTTGATCTGCTAGAACGGTTATGACGACTATAAATTGGACGTAGCGAATTTCGGTAGTAAATTTTAATAATTTCGACTCGTTGCTGGCTCGTACATCTTTCCATCATGAAATGACAAACCTTACTAAAGAGAAATGTCAAAATAGCGGGAAGAAATATGGCATCGTTTGCTGTCCCTGTCGCTCTACTTTTGTAGCGTCCCTGTTGAAAAACCCTGTATTATTGACGGTCTCTAAATTCAATGAGTACCGCGATTCATATACACGTGGTAGAGTTTAGCATAAGTTTTTATTTTTGCTAATAGCTTCGTTCACACTACCGCCCAAGCCACCGACCGACAAACCACTTCTTAAAATGGAAATAAAGCCATGTTGTAAATTTAAATATGAATTTATTTCAATATCGACAATTATCCGACTTTGGTTCATTTGGAAGCCAACATTTAGGAAAAAGGCTGAAAATTTGAGTGATCGAATTATATGTAAACAAAAAAAAAAATTAAAGCTTTGCTACGGTAAATTGGCCGCAACTAGAATCTGTTTTAGCCTTATGAGCATCTGCCCATAAGGGTGTTTCACCAACGTAGTAAACTTCAGTAAGTCAATATTCTTAAAGTTATGACGAAAACATGATGATAGTGTAGGGGGTATGTTTTCACCCCAACTCAAGTTTAATATATATATTTTACAAAAAAAAAGGCAAAAAAATAGCCAGTAAAAAAATCCGTTGATACCTGCAATCTACAAATGCAAACTATCATTCATTCAGATGCAACTTCCACTATAGAAAGGAAACAAACAAGAAATGACTTGCTCGAAATCGCTCATGCAAAGAATTCTCGGAAAAATTCAATATTTGGCTTCGGCTAAACCTTCAGCCTTTTTTCGCCGAAGCCGAATATTTTGCAGAAGGTGGAAATTTGGCTAAATGTAGCCGAAGCCGAATGTTCGGTCGGACTCTAGAAATCACGTTTGTATGTTAATTGCTCTCGAAAAATACTATGGTAACATACAGCCAGGAAAGGTTAATCAAACCAACCAATTAACTAACTTTTTGTTTAAGGCTCTCAATTTTCCTGGCAACTACACTCAAGCTTATGCGGATGATGTCGCCGTTCTTTCTGTCGGTTCAAATCTAGGGGCTGTCTGCTCTCAAGCGCAGAGATCTATACGGCCATGGTTAGACCGCTTCTTTCATACGCATCGGGTGTTTGGTGGAACAGGCTTTCGCGGAAACGTGTTACTGATTCTTTTGCCAAAATCCAAAGAACGGCATGTCTCGGCTGCACAGGGGCCTTCCCTAGCACCCCGGGCTCTACTACTTTGTGGAACGCGATGACATACGACTTTACTACCCCTTGTGCAAACATGCGTCTGTTTTCCAAGCGGAAATTTTTGCCATGCTAATGGCTTTGCAGTACATTGTGAACAACAGGTTGGATTTGCATCTGCAGTGATAGCCAAGCTGCATTAAAAGCGCTGCTAAACCTACTTACCTCGTGCAAGTTAGTGCTAGAACTCAAGCTTTCTCTGAATTTGGTCGGAAGACTGAACACAGTGAATCTTGTCTGGGTCCCAGGCCACACTGCCATCCAAAGAAATGAGATCTCGGATGAGCTTGCTAGGCAAGGTTCATAAGAAATTTTCTTTGGACCCGAACCTGTGTTGGGTCTGCCTGCATCTTCAGTCATGTCTTCTATTGATTCTTGGATTTCTCGTGAACACAAGTTTTGGTGGCGCGATTGCGGTGGATGTAAAAAGATCGAACTACTGTGCCCAGACATTTGTAAAAGGTCAGCATCTTTTCTTCTATCTCTGAGGAGAATCGGCTGTAGGCTGCTTGTAGGCGTCCTTTCGGGCCACCAAGTTTTGGCTGAACACTTCAATATGGTGGGCTTAAGCGACACCACTATTTATCCTGCTTGCGGTGAGGAGGATGACACAGCATAACTTTTTCTCTGCAGTTGTCCGGCCTATGCTCGCATCAGGAGGCGAATTTTCGGGGCTGAACATCTAAGCCCTTCATCACTGAAGCTCCTTCTTGTTTTTCTTCGAAAGACGGGAAAACTAAGTAAATGAATGTAAGGTATCTGAAGGGTGGTATAATGGACCTGTAGTTGTGTCTGAGCGCTCCATCAGAGAGTAACAACCTCCGAAAAAAAACCAATTAACTAAAAATTGAAAAATTTGCCCATTCATGCTTCAGGGCTGAGGGGGGCGATATGTAATACATACATTAAAAACATTATGAGTTTTCTTTTGTCGAAGTCATATTTTTTGTTACACCCATCCTGAATGATCCTTTACAAGCGCAACTGATCGACTTGCATAAATATGTATAACGAACCAAAAGGAGCACATAAAAACACGTGAATAAACATAAGAAGTTGCACTAATCGAAGTAGCATTTGTCAAAAGTTGCACTTATAGAGTCAAGACGTGCTACGACTTTAGTGTTGCGAAAATCGAGGAGTTGCACGAATCGATAGTTGCGTTAACCGAGTGCGTACTGTATATTTTGTTTAACCCTGATATAAAATCCTTTCAGTTGGTTTGTTATGTTGAAAATAATACTTTTTGATTTATGTATATCTTACATTCGAAGTTATGTCATGACCCCCCCCCCCCTAAGTTTACCTAATACCGAGCCCTACGAAATGATTGTCGGAGCCCCACTTCCTACCATAATAATTACATTACTGCTGATCCAAATTGTTTTAAAACTTAACAACAAGGATTCCTGCTACACCGATATTTTTTTTTTTGAAATAACATTCTTGTTAGAAAGGTAGCTGGCTACCTACCTACGTACACATTTTTTTGTGTTAAAAGAAACTTTACCGTTTCTACACTTAACTCGTCATAATGTCAAAAGTTGTTTCCGAAAAAAAATAAATAAATAAATTTCAGTGCAAATCTTGAGTAACAAGGATAAGAAACAACGCATGGCACGCACACCACAACATCTCCATCCTTATAATTCTTTATCCCAACGCAGTGCTCTTTTTTTTTGTAAAATTTTCAACTTTTTCCATATCCCCCTGCTATAATAATAATAATAATAATAATAAAAGGATGCACAGGTTTTGTGTATGATATTTTGCGTTTTCTTGTTTCAGTCAACAAAAATTCTTTTCAGTCAAACTTCGCCATGCCAAAACCGACAAAGGACGTCAAATCGCAAAGCATAAAAAAAGATTGATGTCACAAGAATAAACAGACAACCAAGGGTAACAGAAACAGAAACATGTACGTAGAAGAATTTTCGGAAAATTCTTACAAAACAAAATAAAGGAAGCAAATACCTCTACCTCTCATGCGAGTGCCATAATTTTTTAGAGTAATTTATATCCTTTTACTTCGAGTTGAAAGCAGAGTTTGTGTCTCTTCACTTCATGCAACTCGAACTAATATGCAGAAAATGTGTTCCAAGTGCTGCCGCGTCTGCTGCTGGTGCTGGTGGTGCTTGTTGCCAGCGCAGCTCCAACCAGTCCCTCATGACGTAACTCAGTAAAGTTAACACCCCAGTGCCGAGTATTTTTCGCCTGCTAACTGAATTTATTTAGTTTGACTGTGTGTTGTGATATAAACGTCGACAATTTCCAGGTGTTACCTGCAGCAACACAGTTCTCCTTGAGAAGTTTTTTTCTTTATTATATCGTCCTTTGGATGGGACGATGGGAGTTGTCACACATTTTTAACGACGCAAAGATACTCGTTCTCGTAGAAATGGGAGTTTTTAGTAGCTTAGCATTGGCACCAGTACCAGTAGCAGTAGCAGCGCCAGGATATACATTTCAATGACGTGTGCAATTTTTCAGTGTCACTCACCGAACAATAGAAAGAAAGAAATCGGTAGGTGTCCCTGTCCCTGTCCCTGCTGCGTGTGCAGTGTGATCAGATTATAATTTAAGATTTAGTGCAAGTTTATTGATTGATGACTTAAGGCGCTTTCACCTACTTTTGCTAAAAGTAAACTTTGTTGCCGCCTGTGAAAATATCATTTAGAACGAACGAACGAATGAACGAACGAATGAACGAACGAACGAACGGGAGAGGGAAGGAAATAATGTTTGTCATGTTATCACAACAAGGAATAAGGAAATTTCTTAATTTCAAAGTTTAATCGAACTTGCCTGTCTTCTCTGTTGAGGCTTAGTCCTTGCTTAGATTGTCCCCCTTTTTCGAAAAGTTCACAGTTGCACATGTACATAGTATATATATAAGTAGATACCTTTTGCAAATCGGCACTGCTCGCTCGTTCGCTCTTGGCAGGGACTGACTGCGTTTGGCTAAAATTCTGGCACACAAAATGAAATGCGGAGATGGAGAATATTGAAAGTTTTCGCCTTAGGTCGGTACATTTGGAATATCTGCACCGATGTCCTTAAGATGATTTGCAAAGGAAAAACTTTTGTCGAAAAGAAATATAAAAAAAAAAATAACAGTGAGATGTTGAAGTTGCTCCATCGCATTTGGTAAGTAAGGGTGCATTTCTGTTAAGTCCTCTTAGAGGACACTTTGATTCCGCATACTATTACGAGAAAATAACGTACTTATATGCAATTTGCCACAAAGACTTATGCGAGTAAATACATGCACAGCAAAGTTTACGTATGTTGGGGGTGAAATTAATTGGGACTTATAAATTTGGAACCTTGGAAGGGTTCGCCTTTGAGGAAACTTTTCCAAAGCACAAAGTTCGCACAAGAAGGATTATGATCTTAATTCATATGAATTTATCTAATTTGTTGTTATGATTTAGACTAAATTGTGTACTTTCGTTCGTTTATTTTGGGTTTGTTGAAATAGGTTTAAATAGGTCCTTAGGCGTTATTAAAGCCTTTGAGGGTTTAATAAACTTTTTTTTTTTAAAGTAAACATTGTTTTCTTGGGTTAGGAATATACGTTAAACAGGTATTGCATTTATAGGACAATCGGGTCAGATTAGATCTTCTAAACGACCATAACACCAGTCAAACAGTGGCATAGGACGGAAGCTTCTTCTTACCAATTTTGGTGGAAACGTTTAATATTTAAAAAATGGAACATATAACGCAATTGCCAAGAAGATTGAAAAGCACGAATGGCAAATATCTGTAAGTGGCAGCAGCGATGTGACGGCTCCGGAAAAGGAAAATGGATAAACAAACTCATTTATGTCGATTTATTCTCGAAGGTTATCGCAATAATGCTTTGTCTGCAATGTATATTTGCGAAGAAAGTTCGCATGTAGTGCTTAACCCTTTAAGGTTCCTTAGAGATAAACTATAGCTAGGTGGCGAAGTAAATGCCGAACTTTATGCTGAAGTGCATAGAGTGCCTCCTGACGACAAGATCGCCGGTCTTCTATTAAGTTTCAACAGGATAGAGTACTATTTAGTTCTGGGTAGATAAATGGGGCCAATCAAATGCTAGCATTGTTTGTGATCCAGAGGACCTGTTGCTCTTCCCCGATTTTTAGGACTTTCTTTGAGTGAAATAGAAGTGCATTCATTCACGCATTTTTTATTACTGCGCTTTAAAGTTCTAGCAAAATTTTTTTCAAAGGCTTTAAAGTTGAAAAAGTGAGTGCAGTGGCTTTTTGGTTAATTCCATTGCACTATTAAGCGAGGAATCCCCGGTTTGAATGGCGACCTTTCGTGCAATTCTTTTGAGAACTTTAAGTCATCGTCTGTAGAAACTTATCAAAACTGAAAAGTATGCTTGATGCCCTCGCTGACTTGATCCAACGTCAAGGTCGACTTGATTGATTAAATTTAACTAAACAGTCATTTCGCAATGAGAACTCTATTTAAGACTTTAGATAATCCTGCCTTTAAAAATCGTGTACAGCCCGTAGAACAATAACAATAGCTTTAGGCAAAAAGTCCCCGGGCCGGTTTCCATTAAAATGTTTGCTTAGTGCCAAAGTTCATGATATTTATTTTAAGAATTTATTCGGAATAGCTTCGTTCTTAATTTATCACGAAACACTAGATCTCTAAACTATATAGACTAGATTTGTACAGGACTTGCGAAAAAGTAGCACAAACTCCAGATACAACCAATAATATGTTTTTTAGGAGTAATCATAAAGTTTTACAGGTAACAGAGTTGTAATCGTTGTGCGAACTTGTGGAAGTGAAGTGATGAAAGCAATATGGAAGGTAAAGCATGTTAGGCTCAAGTTCTGACATTGACAGCATATTTAAGTGAAGCAAAACTAAACAGAGTAGAATTTCATGCTTCCAAAACACAATACCGTCTTCTGACATTGAAGCGATACCCTAATACTCTGCCATTATCCATGAATAGCACTTGCTTCGCCGAAACCGAAAGACTTACCATTCCCGGTATGTGTGTTAATGACAACCTTCGTTTGAATGACCACATATTCGATGTCGCCAAGAACGCTGCGAAATGTCTGGGCTGCCTTAAGCGATGTAAGAAATATTTCACCCCTTCTGATCTGGCAACAATTTTTAAGGCATTTATTCGCCCCAAACTTAAGTATAACGCTTATATCTGCTCCGGTTCTCCAATTACATACTTGGAGCTCCTGTATAAGATTCAAAAATTCGCGACTATACTAACTGGCAATCAAAATATTGCTTTGTCATCGTAGTAATATTTCCTGCCTGTCGATGTTTTATCAATACTTCTATCGCAAGTGCTCGAATGAAATAGCCAGTTGCATTTCTCCCCTTCAACACTCCAACCGTAATAACCGCCATGCCATGAACGATCATCAGGTCATTATAAAGCCTGTATTCGGGCGCACTGTGAAATATAAAGATTCGTATCTCTGCCGCACAATACGAATACTATAATTTGCAAACATTAAAAAACAAAATACAACAGTTTTTCATCCTTTTGTCCATTTCCTTATTTCCTTAATTCCTTAATAAGGGCGCTAGAAAAATTAAAACTGGATCAATGTTGGATGACTACTGAGTGAGAAGCTTCAGGGTGAAAACCTCCACAAAACCACCTTAAGTTTTTCGCTGTCCTACCTAATGTGGAAGGCGGACGAAAATATTGGGTTGAAATTTGTCATCAGAAACCATTCAAATTTGCCGGTTGGAATCGGAAAAACATTGTAGGTCTACTAAAATGGCCGCCATCTAACTTTTTTTTTTCAACTAGTGCTTATCTCGCGAATGGTAACACTTAGCTCATGTCTGATTTGACAGATAATTAGTTTTATCCTTCCGCTGAACGAATATGGTTGTGTATACGCTTGAACAACCCTGGGAAATATTGCGACATTATTTTGAAAATAATGGTAATGTTGCAGAATGTGTGCGAAAATTGCGTACGGATTTTGGAAGAAAGAAACTGGCATCCTCATCGATAAACCAAAGCGTGAAAAGCCAAAAACAGTGCGTACACCCGAGAAAATTGCTGCTGTGGCAGAAAGTGTGCGTGAAGCGCCATCAACATCAATTCACCGTCGCTCTCAACAATTGAACATTTCGGAGACATCATTGAGACGAATTTTGCATAAAGACCTTGGTAAGACGCCATACAAAGTCCAATTGGTTCAGGAGTTGAAGCCAACTGACCATCCAATGCGTTTTCGCTTCGCTAAGTGGGCCAGCGATCGACTTAGAAAAGATGCCGCAGAGCTGATGTCGTTTGGCCACCGCGGAGCTGCGATTTGACACCGTTGGACTATTATTTGTGGCCGACATGTCAGAGACAATTGACGCTTTAAACGACAATATTCGTGAAGCTGCACACAATCGATAATGTGCTAAAAAATTGGACCGATCGTGTAGGCTACTGCATGGCCAGCCGAGGCAGCCATTTGAATGAATTTATTTTCCATTGTTAACCGGAAGGATTGTACTTTCAAATAAAAAAATAAATTTGAGAAAATATTCAGTAGCTTTTTTATAGCATTTTCAAAAAAAAAAAAGTTATTTGGCGGACCCTTTACTACGTTTATTAAGTGTTTGTACATACCATGGCAAATGGCAAATATGAAAAGTTGACGGGCAGGTGATGCATCTTGTTACCATTCGTCAGTAGTGCAGGGAATAAAGGCCCCAGCGTATAGAATACGTTTCGTCCAATTTCAATGGCAATATTCCGTGCCCCCGTTCTCCGTTGGCCACTTAGTTACCTTTGAATTAAATTGATCTTTGCCAGTTGTGTATCCTAAAGTGATGACTACCTAACCCTTTATTTTTAAACAAAGGCCGTTCACAAAAGAAAAAGTCCTAATCTCCACAGTATAGAAATTCCTCCCATGTCAATAACTTAACATCCCTCCGTCAAGTTTGTTTAACGATATACATCTTCCGGATCTTCTGTATCCACAAAAAGAATAAGAGACTGCCTTACGAAATATTAACCCAGAAACAGATTAGCAGTTGTTTGTATAACTTTTTCTGCAACTAAAGAGGGATACGTAAAGTGGCCGCAATAGGTCGAATAACTTTCTGCTCTACGGGCCATCGGTCAAAGGTATAAAGTATAATAGTTCAACATAATGGCAAAGATTGGTAAAATTCGTTGACCCTTTCAAACATCCTAAAGGTATGACCTTTTGCTGTATCATTGTCCGTCTTCATTAGGATAATCCCATTAACAAAATAGTAACATGTCATCCGCATTTTGGGCCAACTGTATTTTTTTTTTTTTGATTTAAATCAAATCTAGTACAATATAAGACACATTAACATGTCACTCGTATTTTTCAACCTCCGGCCACTTGTCTGGGCACTTTTTGTTTCAACATATATACAACCCCAGGATATTATTATCCTTTTCATTTATACAAAATATCATCGCAAAAGTGTCATAAACAGTGCTCGGGACTGTGTTTGATTAAAATTAATCTTCTGCTTTGTTGGATTGGCTTAAATTGGTTTTGTGTGCGAGTAGCTAGCCAAGTGATGTCATAAATAAGCTCGGACATACAATATCCAGTTTTGTGAGTAATTTGCTGACCACACTGCAGACAGAAAGTTGTAACTGAAAATATTTTCATTTTGTTGTTAGTTTTTTTTTTTTTTTTTTGTGAGAAGTTTTATGGTGTCATTTTCATCTCATCATTCTCGCCATCGTTGGTTGTTGGGATAATTTAAGGATTTATAATAAGGAGAAGGCTATTGCCATCGTGCTAAGATTTTAAATGATATTATGATGTCTGTCTGTTTGTCTGTCCATAGACAGCCTACTCAAGCACGTTAAAGGATTTTTCTCAATTCAAAGTAGTTCAAAGTATAGTAAGGGTTCTACGTTTAAATCATCTACAGCCGTTGTCATGACTTAATGGTTAGGTCTCAGGCTAAAATCCGACCCCAGCTCTTGCGTAAGTAAGAACTGTCATGAGAATTGTGAAAAAAATAGATATATCTTCGCAGACATAATTATAGAAGAACATAGACTTAAGCCCTCTATATTCACTGTTCGCATCTTGAGAACGTTTAAAAAATAAATCCAGGAGTATAAACTACCGCGCCTTATAAACATTTTTAGAATAAAATCGGATCTTTTCATTTCTGGTATATGCAAATGTATTTTCAGGGGTTAGGTGGGTTTTAGAGGTTCAAAAAACGGGTTTTCTTACTACTTAATTTTTTTTAAAATATACAATCATATATTTTATTTAAACAATTCAGCATGTCAAAGCTACATATTTAAACAGTATTTTGTGAAATTTTTATTTTAAAATTCCGAAAACTCAGCCATTGGTTAAAAATAAATAAAATAAAATCCTACGTTCAATGACTAGATAATGTAATTCTAAAGATGTGTTCATAATTTGAACAAAATCGCTTCATAACTTTTCGAGAAATCGTGTCCACCGACTTAAAAAATTGAGTTTTGAGATATACGCGTATACCTGCGAAGCGCTGCACTGACGTGGCCTGATAGGCGGAACTTCCGAATTGTCATCTCTTATATTTTACTCGGATCGATTTTAAATTTAATCTCACCATATATTAATAAGACAAACAAAAATCGATATTTTGAAATTTTTAAACCCCACCTAACCCCTTCACACGCGCAGTGGTTAGAGGATAAGGATTTTAGGTCATATCTTAAATGGTGGGTGCTGTGGCTTGGTGGTTAAGTGCGTTGGTCCATTAAGCGAGAGGTCGCTGGTTCAAATCCCGACCTGTACCACCTGAAAGTTTATATTCGCTGCCCTACCTCTTGCGAAGACCTGACAAACATCCAAGAGTAAGAACTGTCATGAGAAGCTTCTCAAAAATAAAGTGCCGTTCGGAATCGGCATTAAACTGTAGGTCCGTTCCATTCGTGTCAAAAATATAACTTCGCGCGCACAATGGTTGGAGAAGCTAGGCTTTAGGTCCTGTATGGGCCGTTTACGCAAAATATTTATTTATTTTAGGTTTAGATACCTTTCAATTAAGCATCACGCCGGTGTTTTTTTCTTACATTATTTGGAACTTCCTATTCATATTGCTTTCCTTAAAGTTATCACGTGCTTCTTGGTGCATGATGGTTGTGAGAGGCTTGACTTAGCTTTTCCCAAGGTCTCAAACAACAACCCTATAACGGCATATTGCAATTCAAAAACGGATTAAAAATGCAAGAAAGTTTCTTACGACCCTGATGTGTCCTTAATTTTTCATTCAAGTGGACAGCTTATCCTTTTTTTTTGTACTCGGCGTCTGTCCTTATATTTTCCCTTTTTTGGTTGCATGAAAATTCCATCATTCGGAACAAAAAAAGGAAAAGCCAAAGCTTAAATATATTTTTTTTCCTCTCGGATGAAGTCAGCATGGTCTACTTAACCTCGTCCGACGGAAGTCAACTTGAAATCTTTTCAAATAAAAAAAGAAAAAATAAATATATTAATGTGTCCATGTTTTTTTTTCTTTTGTGGCAGCAAATCGCTGAATGTGGCCATTTATTGTGCAAAAATATTCATTTGAGAAAGAATGTTCTCCTTGAAACTACAGTCGTCGTCGTCGGGTCGCGTCGGTCGTGGTGAGGTGTGGTTTTGCATCCAGAAATGGGCAAAAAATAAATATGCACTTTTATCTTGAAATGGATAACACATAGTTATCCAAAGAGTTTTATTCATTTCCTGACAGTGAATTCGATGATATACTTATGTTTTCAGAAAATGTGTGTTCATTAGAATTATTTGGACATGGACAGCGATCAAAGGATGGTCCTGTGCAGTAGAGTGTGCCAAAAAGTTAATTCCAAGGGGAGAGAAGATGCCTTGAGTTGGTTCCTGTCAATAAGAATATAGCGCCAAGTTTCTAAAGAAACTGATCCCTAATATTATGGTTGGGGAGTCCATGTTTGGGATTTTATTCGAGGTTGAAATATTAGACCGTTCTAAGTGGGCAAATGGTGTTCCGACACTAGATCTGAGAAGTCTGACTTGGCACATCGACGGATCAAAAATGGAAACGAGAGTTAGAGCTGCAGTCGTTGGACCCAAACCAAAATCTCAATAGCAATGGGAAAATGTCCCACTGTGTTTCAAGCGGAATTCCATGCCATTCAGATCTATGATAACTTGTGAATTAAAGGTGCCAGCATTCATATCGTCGCGGATAATCAAGGCACTAAGTCAGACAGGCACTATCATCTACTGCTTTCAATTCTGTGACAGTGAAGTGCTGCTACCATGCCTTGCAAAACCTAGCCAAGCATAACAAGGTCAAACTTGGATGGGTTCCTGGTCACCAAGGTATTGCAAGCAACGACTCTGCAGAAACTGTGTTCTTAGAATCAGAACCCTACTGCAGAGTCAACTGGGCTAAGACAATCCAAAAGTTTAATTAAGCCCTACTCCTACAAGAAAATTCTACTATTAAATAAGGGGAATATTAGGAAGCTTCCTCACCGGCCATTGCGGCCTGAGGTATCATGATAACAAAATGAACTTGTGCCCAGAGACTGAATGTCGGTTCTGTCTAGAGGACATTGGTTAAGACGGCGGATCCTTAATAAAGACTTACGTACATCAACAGAATTCAGAAACTCTGCAACTATTGTAGCATTCACTAGGGAAGTCACTCGTCTCTTTTTGATACAATAGACCTTTCTGGTCGTAGTGTCCGCCAAGTGGGCAGGGAATTTTTTTATATATATATAAGTTACTACAGAAACAGATTGGGTACTTGATCGCGCTGAGGGCTTCGAATCTCGGTTTCTCAATATTTGATTTTATACTTCATAGCACCTTGGGTCTTCCAAATCTGTACTTCTCATTTATAGCCTCAATAATGTAAAAAAAAAAGCTAAAAACAAATCAAGTCTTAGCTCTTCGGAAGAAGGTTCAGAATGTACTGTGGAATCAGAACAAATTTTTGTTTTTTTTGTCGGAGGTTGCTACTATCCGATGGAGCGCTCAGATATAACTACAGGTTTCAAAAAAAAAAGAGAAGGAGCTTCAGTGATAAAGAGCTTAGATGTTCGGCACTCACCACGTCAGCCCCGAAAATCCGCCACCTGATGCGAGCATAGGCCGGACAACTGCAGAGAAAGTGTTCTACTGTATCATCCTCCTCAACGCAAGCAGAACAGGTAGTGGTGTCGCTTAAACCCAACACATTTAAATGTTTAGCAAAAGCTTGGTGGCCCGAAAGAACTCCTACAATCAGCCTACAGCCGATTTTCCTTAGAGATAGAAGAAAAGATGCGGACCTTTTGCAAATGTCCGGGCGCAGTAGTTTGGTCTGCCTACATCCGTCGCAATCGCGTCACGGAACCTTGCGTTCACGAGAAACCCAATAATCAATAAAAGACATGACTAAAGATGTAGGCAGACCCAACACAGGTTCGGGTCCTGAGAAAACTTCTTCTAAACCTTGCATAGCAAGCTCATCCGAGATCTGATTTTCCTTGATGCCAGTGAGACCTGGTACGCAAACAAGATTCTTTCAGCCTTCCGACTAAATTCAGAGAAAGCTTGAGTACTACCACTAACTTGGAAGATAATGCAGCTTGGCTGTCACTGCAAATGCAAATGCCTCTAGCCATCCACCTGTTGTTCACAATATAGCGCGCAAAAATCTCCGTTTGGAAAAAAGACGCATGTTTACCCAAGGGTTAGTAAAGGCTTATGTCATCGCGTTCCACAAAGACTCCAGCACCAGACCCCAGTCCGGTTTTGAAGCCATCTGTGAAAATCCATAGTTCAGAGTCTGACCGAAGCCATTCCGTTACCTGTGGAAAGTCGACGTGGTAGTTTTTTCGCAGAAGGTATTTTGGTGTCATTGCATCAGACGGCATATCCATAACTGATTTTCCTTTCTTTTAAAATCACTCACCACTGTTGAATAACAGACGTTTTTTGTTTGACCCCATATCTCGGTGAAATAGTTAGGTAAGATTAGGATAGTTGGGTTGGCAATAAAAAAACAGTCTTCTTGTGATACCCTTCAGTGGGGGGATAAACCGATATTGTCGGCTCTGCTGTAGTTCCTTCACAACATTTGTTACTACCCAATGTTATTAAGCCATCCCGATGTCTCCAACCTGAAAATATTGGAATAATATCGCAGCCTCTAGAAATGTTGTCTTCCTTGAGCCTTAATTTCATCATGTGGGTTCTTAGCAAGTTGTTTCCTGTTAGAGCACCTATCAGCCTAGACATGTTAGTGTTGCTCTCTTATTATACTCAGACCATAATAACCTCAGCTTTGAAGACACTACAGTGATCAGGGAGTCTGATGGAGTTGTGTACATTTAGTTCCTCAAATAGTGAAAAAGTTAGACTTAGCGTTCACCTTCATAGTCCTATTGGATCTTTGATTCTCATAGCGCTTGGCTTTGAGCAGTTTAAGTACATATTTAACTCTGTTTTCAGATTTTTGCCAAGCAGTTCGTTTTTAAAAAGCCTTGCGCGGAGTTCATTATTTTCCGTCTCCTAGCTCCCAGTCTAGTCGCACTTCTTTCGGATTTTAATTTTGTTATTGATCGTTTTGGTGGTGATCGATCTGGATACCCTTTTACTAAATCTGAATCCGTAGAGCCCTTCCAAGGGTCTATTTTGAAATCTTACTATTTTGTCCATTTCCTGTTTTGTATACTCTAATTGCACTCGGCATACGGAGGTAAGTGTTCGTCGCCTTTTACGGAAGGCATGCTTCGGCTATCCGAAGGGCAGTCACTTATTAGCACTGCAAATTTTGGTTAGAATCGTCAGCAGATTTTAACATACAGTTTGTAACACTGTAAATCCTAAAACTATAGATTCCTAAATTCCAAAATCATCGTTCCGAAAATCGCATGGCAGGTGTCTAAAGCCTGCCCCGCCATCGACAACCGCACCAACTGTTTCCATTTTTTAAATCAAACATATCTTGTTTTCAACTGACAACCCTCAGAACACGTTCGTGTTCTCTGTAGAGTAGAAAAAACAAAGTCCTGTTAGACATAGGAACAAAAACTGCTAAATAGATTCTCTCTAGACTAATGGCATAGGTGGGACCGACCCCCAATGCAAGACGTCGAAAATCTAATTGCGCTAATTTAATACAAAACAGCAAGCCGGGCAACTAAACGCATTCCCCATTTTCCTGGCAACCCTCCTCCTACTTTGAGGATACGAAAAAACTGGGTGCCAGGTAAAGTACTTACCTATAATTACAATTCCATAAAAACGAACCGAACACTGAGTATTAGAGACCGTGTGCTTCACTCTCCCAGCAGTCACATTACATGCACTTAATAGCTTTCAGATAAAGAAACGCAAATGACAGGGAGAAAAAATAACAAAAAAAAAAAAAAAATGGATGGAAACGGGAAATTTGTATGCAAATATGCAGTATGTACTCTCTTATTCAATTTCTGCGGCCTTCACCATGGATAGGGAAAAGTGAAAAGCGCGGGTAAAAATAAGAGAAAAAAAAATACATCAACCCAGTGTTGAACATGACGGTGAGTTGCATGAAACATTGTCACGCCTTACACCCACCCCGCTCTACGCTGGAAGTCTATGCCGTCATCGTCGTCACAAGATTCCGATCATAACCTATAATTGTAAAAGTCTACCACCGCGCGTCACTGTAGACAGCGACAGAGAGACCTGCCATGTCAGGGGCAATTTGGAAAGTCATAGGGCAATCAAAAAAATTACACTTTGCAAGGATGCTAGGATGAGGCAAGGTGGATGTGAGTACGCCGCGTCGTGATATCCATCCGAAATAGGTGGCGCGGTGTAGCTCTTTTAAGTGGCGACAATGAACCCTTTTTCTCAATGTTTTTCCCCCGATGTCTGGGAATGTAATGGTGGAAATGACAGCATTTTAAATGTCGGTAAAAATTGCGCAAAGTGTATTACGTATATCCTTTGTGAGCTTTAATTAAATGGAAAGTAGCTATTTGAAACAACGAGTCGAGGACATTCTACGGTTTTTTTTTTCTTTTCACTTTCCTAGATATTATTTTTCGAAATCTTTTGACGCAGAAAATAATTGTCGGATGTTTGTGGCATCCATTGGTTAGAGAAAGGGGGGGGCGGATGTATTTTTAAAAAAATCAAACGCAGGTGATAAGTCTGTTCGTGACATCAAATGCGAATTGTTTTGCCTTGAAGCAGTTTTCGGAAAATTATAGGAAAATTGTAATTTTTTTGTCACTTACCTATCTGTAGAATTCTCCTTGGGGAAAGAGATTATTTTTATTGCAGATTGTGTGTTTTTGACTGGAGTATAATTTGCCAATAAAGCTGGCTTGCGATTTAATTGAAATTGTTGATGGTTAAGGGAACGAATTTTGTTGGCAATTGGGAGAGAGGTGTGGTTGTTTGGGTGGACATTCATATATCGTAGAATTAATTTAAAGTGCAACTATAGACTGTGAAAAGTGATCCAGCCGCGTTGCGTAACACTGGAAAACACGCGGTGCAATATATATTAAATATACCCTAAAAATTTATGTTTGAGCTTTCACGAAAGATGGGCCAAGAGTGGTAGGTTCAGCCCACCTGTTATGGTGAGAGCGCTTCCAAAATACAAATACCGTCTGACCCTACCATTCCCACAACATGTTTAGACGAACTGCCTTCCACATCTCATTCAATCAAACAGTGTTGCCGCTGCAAAATTTAATAAAGTGGCTTAAAAAGGGGCTTCCAGATAAAATAATAATAAGCAAAATAAAAACAGGAGCAAAAACGTATCACTAATCATTTAATAATATAAAAAAAATATGTGATTCTTTTGACTGAACCTACGGAGCGAATGGATGTATGGATTTTAGTATTTTTATGATTGAATCCTCACAAGAAACAGGTTCGTGTATTTAAAAATATCTAATTTTTTGTAGATATTTATTAGTGTTTCGTACATTTTCAGTTTTCGTTCAATAAAGGCTAAAATCTGAATTAAACTGAAAAAGGGCCCATTTTGATAATATTTGAAAAAGTTGGGGCCAGGGGTCCTGAGCCCCAAAAAGGGGCCAAACGGAACCCTAAACCAGAGTAGGAAGACCGAGAAAAGCTTTGATGAGTGAAATCGCATTGGCTCATGAAATGAGACTTAGAAAATATGAAGAAAGAAATACTGCTATCGCATTGAATCGATTATCAATAAGTTCCCCAAACCGAGGTTCAATTGTGGGGAAAACACTAAAAACACATACTTCTGGATTTTTGCCAATATCTGCAAATCTGCTTTCCACTTATCAGTACGAAATTTTACGTCAAAAAACCAACAACACTATTCCCAATTTACTGCCATCGTATTACAAAATTAAAGAAGCCAAGTGATCAAACTGTGAGCGAATCCTCTGCAGAATGTCGATTACAAAGTTTAGTAAATCACAACAACTTGACAACAACAAGGAGTGGCCGTTACAGTCAATGGTGATCGTTATCGGGCCGTGTTGAACGATTTTTTGTTCACAAAAATTGAAGAGGAGGTATTGGCAACATTTGGTTTCAACAGGACGGCGCTACATGCCACACAGCCAAAGCTACACTCGATGTTTTGCGCCCTGTTTCAAAAAAAAAAAAAGTTATTTGGCGGACCCTATATATGGTTCCGATTCAGATGTGTAGGTATTCTCCAAAAGAAATGTAAATATCCCCACGATAACACTTACCATTAAGAACTTTTTTTAAAGTTCTAAAACCAAAAGCTACTCAACAGCATCCCAAGGAAAATAAGCTGAACGAGTTAACAAACGGACATTGGTAACTCTGAATGCACATGAATTAAATGGTCGTTGAATAGCAGCAACCACAGGCCACAGCCAATCAGATGTGCGCTTTACATAAGATGTTGGATCTACGTCAGATGCATTTGGAAATTCACTGGCGGGTAAACACTTTTTATGAGGGTTTTTATTTTCAATTTAGTATGGCGCAAAAATATGGCACGCTACTGATTTAAGAAAAACTTCCCCAAAAGACGTGGAATGGCAATTTAATTTGGACAGAATATAGTGGCTTGTTGCATGTTACACATAAACTACAGACGTACGTATAATTGTGTTCCGATGTCGAGAACATTAAAAGACTCTCTTACGGCGATCGCGACTTTATCAATTTGGTTGACGGCTTAATGATCAGAAAACCAACATGTTGAATGTTGAGTTGAGAAAAAACGTGCGGCGAAATCCATCTGCTGTGACTCTTTACTCACGCGTGGAAAATAACAGGATTTGGCCTTATTCTGCTATTGACAAACAGTCTGTTCTTGTGCACTGTCCATTTCAAAGCGCTTTTTGCAAAAGCTGTGTTGTCTCATATATCGCGGTTCAAGGCCTCCGATAATGTAAGGGTGCACGCAGAAGGGTCCTTCAAGGTTAAAAATTCCATTTGCAGATCAGAGTCGACAAATTTGCAGCCGATGCTATGGATGCTGGAACCGAAAGAATCTACTGCAAACATAATTTCTCCAATTCCGAACCCTGATCCTGTCCATTGGCACCCATACCCATGGGTCACTCACAAGTCACAGCATTATAGTATCTTACAACCTCTAACTCACTTTAAGTGGTCTGACTATGACGTAGTTCCAACGAACAGCTCACTAATGGTACAAAAGCGCGAAAACGGTAATATTGATAACTTTTCTTTTTTATTTGCTGCACATTTGATGACATTGGTAAAGTGTCCTTTTGAGATCTATCAGCAGCATATCCGCATCCAAACCAAACACAACTACGACTAACACATACATATATTCGCAGTCATTATACCCAACGATAAGGGACACTTTATGACAGCTAATACTCAGTCGAGGTATTTAGCAAACGAAAACAAAAAAAAAAAAGCAAATCCCTGCCACCAGACTCTTCCCTGCTAACTTCCGGATGGTGATTCAATAAGAAATCAAATGGAATTATTATTATTTCATTCTATAGAGAATCAAGAATCGATATAATCCCAAGTCCGACAGTACTCAGCCAGTGTACAACGCAACGAGTTAGGTACATATATACTCGTGTGTGTGTTGTAGATATGTACGTTGCTGCGACAGCAAATCCTTTTCATTTTGACATTTATCCCAAATAGCCGATGGAACTATTCGAATGGCAGGGATCAAATGCTTTGTGCTCTGGCTAATTCACTTCCTCTCTTGTTGGCAAAAGTCGATCTAGATTCGAGTTCTTTTTTTTATATTTTTTTTTTGTTTTTGTTTTTGGATTTTTGTTGTCATTCTTTGCTGGTGTGTTGTATGTTTGCTAAAATTCCCACTTCCAAATGCTGAGTACACAACACTCCATACATAAATTCCATTTTCTTTCAATTTCTGATACGTCGATGTACTCGAAATGAGTTAGGTGATGGGGTATAGTGTGAATAGGTCTTTCGTTGGAGTGCGATTTTGGAAAAGTTTGCTGTTGTGAGTGATGAGTCCTTGTATATCCGAAAACTTTGCTTACGTTTGGGACAATTAGGTGCCCTAGCGTGACATGTCTCCGGTGTGAATTTTCAACCTATTTGAATGGAATTTGATATAGTTAAGAGGTATTCTTGCTTCTTTCTAAATAAAACCTTTTATGTGTAGTCCATGCGGAGGCTTCTCAATAGTGTATCATTCACATATGAATGAACGTGTATTTACAAAGAAATTATGCACATTCCCATTCCACGTTCGATTTGATTAGTCTTTAGAAAGAAATCGATATCTATCTGAATGTCCCTGAAAAGTCTTACTTGGTGGTTGAAATGCAGAGTTTCTACTTAACCTACCTATATACGCTAAGAAAGAAGTTTTTAGAAAAATCTTCTTCTTCTCTCCATTTAACACTATTATCTAACACTACATTTATTCCAAAGGCTTGACAACTCACCATGCGCCCTTGCTGAGCAGAGAACTGAACTCATTTCGTCTCACACACTTGGCGAGCTGCATGTGCAGTTCTATGGTTTACAAATACACCCTTAGGAAGGTGGGATTTGCCTTCTAAGATAAGCTATGGCATGGACTGTGTGAATGTATAGGTATAGGTTCACACATGGGAGGGATCATAACCCCCTCAAATTCGTTCGCCGTGGAGTTCGCCGGTTTGACCTGAAAAAATTTCTGCAGGAATCCCGATCTGAATCACTTCATCATTGAGGCCAATCAAATGCTAGTGTTTCTGCATTTGCGAGATCCGGGAGCTTTAAGGCCCGTCTCTTTTTCGCGATTGTAAGTGATCCATTATGATCCTTATACTTTGGATTCCATCTGTGGTTGATTTACCCGCGAAAAACTCGCAGTGGTCATCAGACAGCCGCATTATTTGTCTGAGGCGACCATCTACTACCCGTCAACGATCTTCATGGTGTGCGACATCAACTTAATTGAACGTTAGTATCACAGTTGTGAGTATCTCCCTTTCCTTGGTGCAAAGGAAGAAGGTAACTTTCCCTCCACTGATTGGGCCTCTCATGAGTTTGGAGATAAGAATCATGAGCCACCTGAGCCCGATGTCTCCCATCGTTTTCCTGAACTCACTGGGTATCTAATTCGGCCCAAATGCTTTTCTCTTCTGCGGCGTATGGCCGCAATTATTAATTGAAGAGAGTGAATTTATGTTTATGAATCTTAGTTCTTGTTTATTTCTCTCTTTTTTTTTCTTCCGGCTTGCTCAGGGCTTGGGGGTGGGAAGAACTAAGCCTCACCGTTGTCGTGGACACTGATTAGGAATTGACCCGAAACAAAATATTTAACAATTCATACTCTTATATTTCCTTACTGCTTGTAAAATCAAATACATGTGTAGGTCTTAGTCTAGGACGACTAAGTAAGATTTAGAAAAATATTATAGCTTAGACTAATATACTCAATAATACTCATGAGATCGCATCGCGTGCAGTGATAACATGAGGTCTTAATGTTCTGAGAATGCGCATTTGCAGCTTTGCGCTGTGTTTGTCTTCTGCTGTGTTGCATGACTCGTTATTCTATTTGTTATGTTGCATGTATCTTCTTGCACGTCGTGAAAATTCTTATATTAGCCCGGATAGTTAGACTACGTCCACTTAGTCTACATTTTCCTAAGAGAAAACTCACCTTCAAATTCTAGTTTAATCGTCTTCTAACTACCATTTTCTTACCTTAAAGTAAATGTTGTCCTTTTTTTTAGGGGTATGGGTTATAAACTGCGCTCACTTAAAATGAATAAAAACCTAATCTTGAATCAGACTAGATTTATTGCTTGTCTGATGCCTGCAGACTCGAAACTGAAAATGACGGATATCGCCGGAAGGAAATCATCTCATAGAGTAATAAAAAAAACTACTAGAACACAAATCACGGTAGCCAACATTTAAAAGCCAATCGCACTAGATCCTATCCAAAGTCTTACTGTCCAGGCATGTGCAAATAAATTCTTCAAAGGGGTATAAATAAGCAAGACACTATAACACTTTTTGGAGTTCGTGACCGTTTTCCCAACTTCTTAGACTGTTACGTCCGTCCCTTCTTCATTGTTGGGGGCGGCTCCTGGTAAATATAGGCGGTTAAAATATAGTTCCTTTAAAAATTCAAGAAGTTTCTAGAGAAATAAAACCTAAAAATCTTCCTTAAGCCTTCTGATTGTGGCGAAAATGTATATTGCCTTCGTTATCTCAAGCTACATATACCAAAGGTATATATTTTTTTCCAACTCCATCTAATTCTCTTCATCCGACTACAATAAGTCGTCTATCTAAAAGCCATAATATTACATCAAATAATTCCTCTATAATAATCCAAAAGCTCATTTCTATGAAAAGAGCGTCCACCTTGGCAAGAGCTAACGCATTTCTATTTACAAATGCATTAATTCAACGACCAATAACCAAGTCCCGTAGCCGAAATTCCCCCTTTTCGTGTTCCTTAAGCTGCCTAGCCCATATTTTTTTCTTCTTCATAATTCCATCCATTGACTAAGCTTAAGACCCATTAGTGAATTAGACATACCAGCATGAGTATTTGAGTGGTCTATATATTCCATTTGATGTCCCAATGCGCCCACCAGACTAAATACATACATTCCAATATTCACTCATTCACTCACCCTGCTCAGGACTTTGAGTTAAGACGCAGAAATGATGTTGAGTTTTAGATTTCAACTCCCTCGCTGAACAAAAACAAAAAACAAAAACCCTCTCCGGATGCAACAAAATTGAAACACCCTCAGGATGTCCTCCGTTTTTTTGGTCCGATGTTACCTTTTGGCAGTTTTCAGATTTCAACGTAAACCAGATGCATGTAGCGCAGCAGAGCTGAGAATACAAAAAATAAGCGCACACATAATCTCATTTAGAAAAGGAACGAAAGAACCCTCTTTATAAGCGACTTGAACACCCATTTTCATTTCCATTTCAAATGGGTACGCAACAAAACAAGGGGCGAAACTCCATCAGAGAGTTTGTTTCTGAACTGTGGAAGGATGAATGCACTCACATAAAGAAGGTGGACGGTTTTTGTTTTTTTTTTATATCGATTCGACTTTTTGTATGTTTATTAAAAATAATTCCTCTTTTGTATTTCCTGCCTTTGATAGGAAGCATTTCTCCAATTACTACTATACCTTTATTATTAATTTTCTGCATAATACACGTGTCCTTATTGAAGCTGCCTGCGGGGCAAATGTGACCTGAGATTTTCAATAGATTCGTGGGTTTACAATGGAAACAGAAAATGTTGTTTACTTTTGTTTGACATGTTAGCAAACCCTTGCAGCCAAGAGAGATGTTACTGCAGAAACTATGCTTAAAACTTGGTAAAAAAAGAAATGATAAAAAGAGCAACTCAAGTAAAGCTGCAAGACGAGAATCAATACCCTACAGGGGAGAACGATTATGAAAAAATTACAGTACGTTGATGTGATATTTTATTTAGAATTTTCTGCAGACTTGCGAACTGTGACGACCTTCATTACAGCGCCGTAAGGTAGGAGGGACCGCTAAATGATGGTCGAACCATTAACCAAGTGCTGGGCGATCGCCGGAAAGAAAAATTCTTCGATGGATATCGAAGGAGAAAATACAGAAGCAAACTCTATAAGCTGAGATACGAATGTAGATAGTCCAAAAGTTATCGCATGGACAAAAGCGCATCAGCCTAGAGGATTTCCGAGTTTTAGCCCCAGTTTCTGCTGTTAACAATTATGTTTTTCCCTAGCCAATGAGGAGATATTTTGTCCTAGTTTAATTCAAGACCAACTTAATCCGCCCGTTCTTCATGATAGTGCATCTCTTTGTCGGAATCCGCTGCGTGTTGGTAAAAGGTCTGATGAGCCGCCAAACCGCAGATAGCATCGCGTGTTCCTATGTTTAGATAGAGATGTATATGTCTTGTCGGGACCCCGAATCTAACCATTGCCATGTAGATGTCCTTACTATGATTGGTCTCGCATGCGACTTTAAAGTCGACAGGTGTGTTGCAAAACAGCTTGAGTCTTTCCTCGATAGTTCTTACAAGACATAGGAAGCCCTTTCCGGTTGATGGAGCTAAGGGTCCAGTTATAGGACATGATTGATGATTTGGTGCATGCACCCTACCAAAATATCACTATCAAGATTACGAGTTGCACTGGCAGATAATCAAAGTTTCTTAACTAGGAAGTAAAATTTGTTCACATTGACTGGAAGCGGTTTGTCTTTCGCTCTACCACTCACTCGATATGATGCCTACTTAGAAGCTACTTTAAGAAGTCTATAATGCCCAGCTCTTCGGTGACTAGGTTTTATTTTTGTTTTGAAGCCAACCGCCAGGATGTTTCTGTTAGAGCCATCTTGCTGTTAATTGTATAGATACAAATAATTTTGATGTTCGAATTCTTTTAACTGGCCATTCTATATTGGCCATGAATCGTTTCTGTAGGTCCTTCACGGTTAAAGCGTAAAACGACTCATTTCCAATTTATTTATTTGGACTGTTTTTAATACTGGCCATATACACATTCTAATCCATATGCACTTATCTTGTTTGGCCTAAAAGTTTTTATTCGCTGCTCCACCTCTTGCGAACGTCTAACAAACATCCAAGAGTAAGAACTGTCATGAGAGGCTTCTCAAAAATTAATTGCCCTTCGGAATCGGCATTAAACTGTAGGTCCCTTCCATTTGTGTCAAAAAATATATCTTCGCACACACAGTGGTTGGAGAAGCTAGGCTTTGGGTACTGTATGGGCCGTTTAGGCCTAATATTTATTTTATACATTATACCGTAGAAGACAAATAAAAGTTACCACCACACTATTTCATCTTTTTGAACTGAAAATCATGGGTTTCACAGCTTCAAAAAATGTAAATTTTTTATTGTCTTAATAATTTCTACAACATCTCGAGAATATTATCCTAAATTTTCAAGTCATTCCGAATAAAAGTTTTGGAGATACGGCCTTGGAAAGGTGGGCATTCAATTGAATCACGAGGTTTATTTGAGGTTATCCAAGCGTTTTTCTCGTTTTCAAAGTCGGTTGTCAAAAGTTCTCGAAAACTACTCAACCGATCTAGATGAAATTTAATATAAGCCTTCGAGATACAATTCACGAGGACTTGGACGAAGGATTTTTTTTTCAATCACAATAAAAAAAAATACTGAGCAAATTTTACCAAAATTATCATTTTTTTGCAAAGGGGTCTGCCAAAAATCCAATTTTCAAATATTTTTTTTTCCTTCTAGTTTATGGTCTTAACTAAAGCACAATTTTTTTTCAATTCTGATGATCTTGTCAGGAATTCTACTGTCGAATTCTACTTTTTTTCCGAGGGATCACCGGAAATGACGTCACAATGAAGGAGTTTTGAATATTTTCCTTTGAAAATTTCAGAAATTCTGATTCAAATGTATATCTTTAAGACAGTAAAAAGTTTGAATAAAATATTTTATTTTTTATATAAAAAAAAATTGTTGAAAATGTTTCCCCTAATAAACCCCATGGAATCCCTTAAGCTAAGTTTTCATTCCATAAATGAAAAGACTTCCCCAACTTGAACATTTAAGTATCAGATGATTTGTTGACAATGTCTGAAAATATTTACTGTCAGTTTGTAAATTTAATTACTATAGCAATCCAGAGGGAATCCTCAGATATTTTCTATTGGTAACTTTTATTTGTCCACTACGGTATAGGCTCATAATTGTTTTGTTTAGCGAGTGAACAAAGAGAAAACTAAATTTGATCTGAGGATCTGAAATGCAAATTGCATCTAAGCAGTCGCTTCTATTTTATTTCTTCACATCCGTTGCTTTAGAACAAATTTCCGGATTCTGAGGTGGAATGAGGTATCGATAAAGAATATTTGATAGCTTTCATTAAATTTGAAAACCATGTAGGCCCATCATATTTTTTAATTTTTAAAATCTCCCTCTAAAAATCTTCTTCATAACAAGTATGTTCAAACTTGTCACAATCTTCTACCTTTTCTGCCAAATCATACAAGGTTGACTGAAGGTCTACTGAATTTAGATGGGCTCAGTTCCTTAAAATAGGATAAAGTTGATTAAATACACATGTAATATTAAAAGATGAAAAAAAGGTTGGGCAGAAATTCCATGCATTTTAGAACTATGTACTTTTCCACTTTTCCCCACGAAACGGTTTTTAGCCATCAAAATTCCCACAAAAAGGTAAATTTCCCACGACTTAAGAACACTGATACTGACTTTTTGTCAAGATTTTGAGCGGAAAACAGCTGTCAGTCTCAAAATACCCGACGATTTAAAAGGAAACCACTCGAATTATTTGTCTTGCTAAATCGTGATGAAAACTCATAAAAGTGGTTAAAATTTCAGTCTATTGACATAAATAATATATTGTTTGACCGCATAACCGTTTTCTGTCGAGTGAGTTCTTTTGTATCAAAATTCACATTCAATATTGTGTACTGCCATACAATCATACAAGAGGGGACAGTCATTGAATCAAATAAGTTGATGGATTGTATCAAGTTACATTTCGTCGCCTAAAGATGCAAACCTCCTAAATCCATTTTTAGAAGTTGTTCAGGAGAGTGATTTTTAACTTTCATTTAATTGCCAGTCGTATACGTTTAATTTATTTATACATTTTTTGTACAGGATGCCATTAATTTTCTGTGTTCTAAATATTAGGAATACATAAAATTGAGAAAGTAAAGTTGTCACCATTCTTTGGGGAGTTACGAGTTTTTCTTCTTCCAAAACAAAAAAAAGGTGCGGATTTAAGAGGTCTTCCACGAATTAAATTTTTGTCGATTGTTTTTATAAATGTTTTCTTTATTTATTTTTACTAATACATAATAAACCAATTTTAATTTAAAGCAATTAATGAAATTCAGCGGTTCAAGACGTTCAAGTCTTCAGCGATGTTATTGAACAATTTTCCTTTATTAGAGAGACTTATTTAAGACAAGTCTTAGCACTTTTAATCTCTAGTTAGGTTAAGTAGGTTCATTGTAATACCACTTGCACCTGAAATTTCTGTCTACTAGTTGAACCATTTTGAGCTGTTTATAAAGCGTGAGCGACATTTAGGGGCGGTCGAGTTTAGATTGTTAAGATCATTGTAAAGGGCGTTTTTTTTTAGAGGTATAGAACTTCGAATTGAAATAAAACACAAGAAAATCAATTTGGCTTTATTGGAAGGATAATTTTATGCCATTAATGTCTAAATATGACTTCGGGCATGTGGCCGCCGCTGCTGGTTCGAATAAAGACATATCCATGCAAGGTTTTCACACTTGAGATACATCGATTTAAGTGGTTTACTTTTTGGCGCTTTTTGGGCATTTTATACAACCTATACCCTTCTTGTTTAATGGGGACGTAAATTTCAATGCCAATATGATATAAATTCAAAAATCTAATTTTTGACAAAAAGTGGATTTACGAGGTTTGCATCTTTAGCCGACGATTTTCTGATGTCTTGTTGCTGCGCTGGGGAAAGTTGCATTTCTGCCAGTGGCCTATTTCACCAAACTACAAATTATAACCATAAATTTGTACTTGTGAATCACAACTCAAACTTGTAATCAAGTTTTTTGTTTCACAAATTACAAATATATAATCCACAAATTTGTGAGTAGAATGCAAAAAAATTGTGGAAAGCAAATTGTTGATTACAAGTGCTCAAAATAACCGTTGCACCGGATTTTTGATTGACTTGTAATGTACAACTGTTTCTTCACAAGTTTGTTGTACGTGCGTGCGTCGGTCATGGCAATGAATAAACAAAATAAGATCTTTGTTGCGTCTCTAATTAGAGATAAAAAAGACATTTTGTTTGGGAAGTTTTCAAATACTTTAACCCACGATATAAAAATGAAAGAGTGGACAAGTATCTTAAACTCCCTCAAGGCATTTTAAATCACAAAGACTGGAAATACCTTCGTGACGTTGTGTGGCAAAATTTAAAACGAAGAACCATGGTAAGTACTTACCTAGCTATGTATATATATTACATAAATACTAAGAAATAAATTCAGCGTTTAGCTATATCCAATTATTTATTGTTTTTATTTTGCGTTGTTAACTTGTAACTATTACATTTTTAAAGGTAAAAGTTGATAATTCTAAAAAAACCGGTTCCGCAGGGGGTACGAACTGCATTTTTACTGATCTCGATAATATCATTATTGATATTATCGGTAAAGAATCACCGACATTGAGTGGGATTGTTGATGATTCCTCTTCAACACCACTACAAAATATCCAGTCACTAACGTCCGGAAATATAGAGGAAGGCGAAATATGGTAAGATAAAGCGTTCGTTCTTCAGACAATTGTATCTGCACAAATATGTTTCCTATTTTTTTAAGCCCATCCATGCCATAAAAATATACACAGAAACGGAAGGCGACAATAACACAATATAACGCAACATTTTATGACATTGACTGCTTTTATCGGTTGCAATCGCAAGTGCTTTAAGCATGGAAATTTCTCCTTTAAAATTCCAATAGCGTTTTCTATTATCCTTCTAGTTGATTTATGTGCTCTGTTGTATCGATCAATTTCAGGAGTTGAGCTTCTCAAAATTGGTGTAATTAACCAATCCTTTAACGGATATCCTGTATCCCCAAGTAAAACTGCATGAGTATAAGGTCGAAAGCCACTTTTAAATTTAGAGAAAAGCGGTCTTCTGCGCAAAACCCTTAAATCGTGTACACTTCCAGGCCAATTCACGTATGCATTGTAGAAGTTATAGTCGGGCCCGCATACCAGCATACAATTAATAGAGTGCTTTACATGTCTATCGACATATGCAGATACAAACTCCTTGGTAGCATCTATGCTTACTAAGCCCCGTCTATACATCCGTAAACACATGGCATGCCTAAAACAAGAGATACATAATTCTAAAAATTCGAACAAATAAAAGAAAAACATGTAGGTATTTACCGGCAATATCGTAAAATCTTTCACATATATTTTCGTGTTCATTAGGCCAACATACAACATTTTCAAACAGTAAGTTAACAATAGTTGTACAAACTCTGTAAACACATCTGCATACCGTCGTACAAAGTTCTTTTCAGTCCTGTGGGCTATCTGTGGTCCAATAATTGCAATTATTTCCTCTGCTTTGCATCGACTCAGACGAAATTTTTCATTAAAATGAAATAACTCCGAAATGACATAGTTTGTACGCGGCCGATAAATTTGTTTTCTTGCAATTAACACAAAATCGTCACTTTCGCTACTATCGCTACTACTATGCCTTCGTCGCAAAGACATTTTTTTCGATTACTTTCAATAAGAAACAAAACTTGTAGGAGGACTTACACGTCAACCTTTACTTGTGTAATATTCTCACATACTAAACAAAATTTGTGAATTCAAATTCTATGGTGAAACGTAAAGACACAAATAAGTCAAATTTTCACAAATTTATAACTTGTAAATTACAACTATAAATAACTTTGGGTGAAACGAAAAGTGAATTATTCCCACAAATTTCCCTCTGTAGAATACAACTACAAATTTGTAATACTCAGAGTTTGGTGAAACGACATAAATAAAAAAAAAACACAAATTTTGTTAAAAAGTGCTTGTAATTACAAATATGTAAGTTGGTGAAATAGGCCACAGGCCTGCACATTTTTCAAGCCAAAAATTGTATTTTTTTAAAGAAATATTCATGTAAAATAATCTTTATAAGTTATTTCCCATCAAAAAAGGAACTTCAATGCTTAAAGTTGTGTAAAGTGGCTAACTTACTTTCCATGTTAACAAATTTGTTCCTGCGCCATCCACAAAAATTTACTTCTTACTATTCACGAAAAGAATTATGTATATGAACGATAATAGAAAACTTACAGATTTGACATTAAAACTATAAATTTAAAATACTTTCTCAGAGAAAGTTTTACTCAGAGAAATTAAAATTGTTGCGAGATTCACAATTTGTTGTTGATACATTTTAAGACTTAAGTTCTTTTTTCAAAAAATGTTTGTTATAATAACAATAAAATTGTTAATTAACTTCGAAATTTTAAAAACAAATATTTAAAACTTAAATCAACATCTATGCATTCTCAATATTTTCCAATTTATTCAAATTGTTGATATAAGAAAAATATTCTCCTCTCAAGAATTTTATATTTTACATTAAAACATTTTACTCTTACGATCAGAATGTACATTCTGGTTGTGATAAAGATAACTGTGAATTTGTATGTGATCGCCACTTTGATTTGATTTTACGAAAGAGTAGATGCGTTCTTGCAATTTTAGTGGATTTTAATAAAAAGTATGTATAAAGAAGTGTAAATTGTAATTGATAATTGTAAAAATCTTTGACTTTTAGCAAAGTTGGAATATTTCCATGGAAGACATAAATGCGATGGGAGAATGTCCAATCTGAACGGAAAAATCGACGAAATATTTAAAAAAAGAGAACTTCTATCCAACAAAGTAAAATAATGATATAATCTCTGATGTATGTATATCCAAGTAGAGTTTTATTTTTAAAGTTATCAAGGAGCGAAGATTTAAAAGAGTATAACCTTAATTATTTACTGAATTTTTTTATCTATTTTATTTCCTGCAAATGGCGAAATCCTTTCTATGATTTCAAGTTGGATTTCGCCTAGAAAACTACAATCAAACTGTTCTGATCTGAGCAGCACAAGTAATATCTGAGCAAAATTATGATTTTGACTTCGAATCTAATGAAGTAGCAACAGGTAAATCTATTTATTTGTGAAATTTAAAGCTTTTAAATAAGCTTACTTTACATACAGACTCAAGGATATTCGAATCTTTCCGGGCAGTCAGGCCGCCATCAAGTGTCTGGACCCCGTCTCTATTAACTCTTTAGTAGCCCTCGAGTTGCCGATCATCTCTAAAGGAGATGCCGGAGCAGTTCAACATTCACTTTTGCTGGGTACCGGGGCATAGAGACATTCCGGGTAACTGCAAGGCTGACGAACTCGCCAAACTTGGAACTATCCTCTCAATCTTGCCTGAAAAGGGCTCCTTAGGCATACCAGTTTCCACATGCAAACTCTTGTTTAAACTGTACGCAATAGAAAAAACTAATCACAGATGGACAAACGGTACTACTTGTCTGACAACGAAGAAGATCTGGCCTAGGCTGGATCTGAGACGCTCAAAGAGCTTAATTACCCTTACTCGATCGCACATTATTGCTACAATTTTATTATTAGTTAGGCAGGCATGCAACAAGGCTTGGCGCCTATTCAAACGACTTCTGTAGCAGCTGTATGGATGAGGTGGAGGAAGATACTACTCTACACCTTCTTTGCGCATGCCCTGCTCTCTCCCGAAAGCGAAATCTCCATGTGGGGGCCTTCTTCTATAATGATCTTAATGATCTAAACTCAACCCACTCAAAATAGTTCAACGTGTAGGCAGGGACTTCAGATCCACGTGGTATCACAATGGACCTTACATAGGTCTAAGTGAGTCGGAATCATTGGACCTTACTTCTTTGAAAATGAAAACGGCGTAACGGTAACTGTGAATGGGGAGCGATATCGTGATATGATTGAAAACTTTTTAACACCACAACTTCATGCTTTGGGCTTGATTAACATGTGGTATCAACAAGACGGTGCCACATCGCATGCAGCCAGGATAGCAATGGAATTACTGCGGGATCTCTTTCCACAACAAGTTATTTCAAGAAATGCTGATGTTGATTGGCCTCCACGGTCGCCTGATTTGACTTCTCCGGACTTCTTTTTGTGGGGATATCTGAAAAGCAAGGCTTATGCAAACAAACAAGAAACGCTTGAGCAACTCAGACAAAATATTCGTGATGAAATTAATGAAATACCGCGTGAAATGTGTGAGAATGTAATGAAAAATGTGCTCAAAAGGGCTCGCATTTGTTAGACTGACAGAGGCGGACATTAACCTGATATTATATGCCATACATAATTGCCGACATTAAATAAAACATTTATCAATATAAGATCCATTCCCTTTCATTTATTCAAAAATTATAAACAAACAAAGTAGTATACCTTCCCGGCGGACACCCTGAATATTATTTTTGGAATTACTAACGCTTTTCTCTGAGTATAGAAGTTGCCAAAGTTACTGCATGATCTAATCGAACGCTACCTCCAGACACAAGTTGTAACTATTATTGCAAAGCGTAACACATAACTACACGCAATACAATACTATTACCGACTTAATTGAACTAAAGACGTAACAGTTCTACTGGGTCCATTTGTACATGTGCTTAAAGTTTTTCCTTAGGAAAGAGTGTAACATGTCTGTTCGGCTCAAACAAGCCAGGCAGGCAAATCGTCGATAAGTGAAGCCCCCGCAGCCCCCAAGACTCCGAGCTTCCTCCGACTTCCTTGCACTTTACTCAGCCTAAACATACCTTTGGTCTATATTATTAACTGCAATTAAGGAGAATCAAAACTAATTGCATTTTGTTTCCCCACATCAACTCTAGGCACGAATGCATTAAAAGTATATTCGAAGTCATGTGTCCTTGACAGGTAATAAGTCCACAAACAAAATGCTTCCACACAATTTCACTGCGTATGCAGTGCTTGCAAAGGCGTCAAATCGGTGGTTGATATTAGCAGTCACTAATAAAGGTGCAAGTCTGGGCCAAAATGAAACTATAACGCATTTGCCGACACCCACCCACACATAGTATGTCCTTGCAACTGCTTGTGTATGACTTACTGATGAATTAGTTCATAAACTGCAATTCGACATTAATTGCTGGATAATTTGTTCGCCCCAAATGTCATTAGAAATGTGGAACATTCTGCCATGCTCCCATTGCACCGATAATTGCATGCACGTCCTCTTAACTTTGTGTGAGTGTAACAAATTTGCGAGCGCTGTGTGTGTGTGTGTTCTCCCCCGCCGCTGCATGGGTAGAATTTCCACTTGCGCTCGTAAATAACTTATCGAGAGCGTGGGTGTTTTTTGTTTTTTTTTTTTTATTTAAATCGATAACACTCAGCCATTCATAAGGAGCATATCCAAGCAGAAACGATGATGGAAAAAAGGACAATTTAAGAATTTCTGTATGACCCTTTTATTTACACAAAATTGGGATATATGCAAATATATTTGTTGATGGTGACAATATAGCGACCCACATTATGCTCTAGTTCTCGTCGCACATACATATGTACTGTTTCTACTGGTTTTGTTCTTGCCGTTGTCGCCGAATTGTGTCGTCCAGAACGCAAATGACCGTTTTAAAAATTTATAAATTGCGCTCTGCAGTAAATCGTAGTCGAAGTCAACTTCGACATTGTTGAAACTGCCGGTGTCCTTGCGCTGTGCTACTACAGTAAGCTACTTGCTTTGTCTGCAGACGGGTTTCATGAACCCAAAGGGACAGACACACTGTGCACGGATGTGGTATGTGTGTGTATGTGTGTGTGACGGAGAAATATTTTAATATAAAACACATCTGCTTTGAATGTTTATTATTATATATGAGCCCCTAGGGGATTCACATACCTAGCTTCTCCCCATAGCACCGTTTGAGCCCGAAGATTCGGGATACTCCAAGAAAAAAAAAAAAAAAAAAGAAGAAAAGCAAGGTAGCTATGTATCTATGTCGGGAAACACTGGGACATAAATCAATACACAAGTATTTTGGAAAATGTTTTCCAATATTTCGGGGGACATAATGGGTGGAAGCTGGAATAAGATTGCGACTAGGGTTAACACTGGGGTGCTGGGCATTGGCTACACCATGAAAGGGTTCCTGAGTGCGACTGTAGGGACGTAACCTACACATACGTCGGCACGTGAGTGGCTTATAATTTTTCGAATAAAAAACACTTTTGATGTAGGTCATGTACTTAGTGCGAGCATGTGTACAGGATTTAATGGCAAACCTCCAATGGTTGGTAGGTACTTGGGAATTGCAAATAAATCATTTCATTTTGTCCTCGGTGTGTACATTGGTTGGGTTTAAGTGGGTGATAAGGATAACAAATCATCGTTTTGTTTTCGCCCTTTTTGGCGCTTGATGTTTGGAATTCCAAAACGGTTAGTTAGCGTCGGTAGGTACTTAGCTATATATTTCGAAAGACACTTGTAAATGATATTATTGGTCAGCTATTCCAATTTGGCAATATCGATTGACAGATGAACTAACTGCACTTCGATGACAGAAATGTGATAAATGCTTAAAGTGGCTTAGTCGTTAACTGCGTTGTACAACTATGCGAGCGGTCCTAGTCCTAGGTTCAAATCCATCCAGTACCACTTGAAAGGTTTTATTCGCTGTCCCACCACTTGCGAAAGTTTACTGTCATGAGAAGTTTCTCAAAAATGCGGGACAATGGTTGGTATTACAGTTAATGCTGTCTTTAGTCTAAAAAATGTAGACATATTAAGCACTTAGGTATAGTTTGACTTATTAGCTACTTTGACTAATCTTAAGATGAATATACCTTTTGTCAATACAAAGTCAAATGGCAAGGCTATACAGATACCCCTCAGCTTTAGATATGCACTGTAATTGCTTGGTATTGAGACAGAGGAAGTAATTCGACAACCTGTTGCTGCACTTTTTTGGTGGAAACAACTCATTTGAAAGAAAAATTATTTGGTTCCCTGGGGAGGAGAACGAATAAAGAAGAAGCTATACTAAGAAGTGCACACATTGGCTGGGCAACATCGAGCAAATGGACAACAATTCAACTGACAGGTTCGAAACGGTGAAAGAAAATTTAAACCTCCATACACTCAGAGAAAAATCGCAAGCTAACATCCAGTATGAGCTTGTTT
The DNA here is from genome assembly GCA_963576555.1 of Ferdinandea cuprea. Lineage (NCBI taxonomy): Eukaryota > Metazoa > Arthropoda > Insecta > Diptera > Syrphidae > Ferdinandea > Ferdinandea cuprea. The sequence continues at coordinate 24,848,033 of OY754960.1, forward strand.
TTAAATTTTTCTATTCTTACGTGCTAAATCTTAATGTGGCACCCATAATTCTTGATGTAATAACGGTAATGATAATAACAAATTTTAATTCTTAAATTTAAAACAAAAAAATGGTTTTGAAGTTCTGTTTTAAGTGATTTATTTTAAGTTCACTAAAATCTTAAGATAGTTTTTTGTCTTAGAATTTTACATTTTAACACAAATTAAGAAAAAAATAACGTTATCTCAGGATTATTTGTGAATGGATGTCTCGCAGGAGTCATAGATGAATTCCCGATAACAGTCGGTGTGCACCAGGAAAGTGTCTTAAGTTCTTTTCTCTATAGAGTCCTAGAGGAAAAAGTGACGGAACCTAAATTGAATCAGCTGCCAGCCATCATAAGTGATGTTCACTTGATGTTTGGGTAGATTTTTTTTGAGGGGAATGGGTATCGTATTAACCAAAAACAGACAGAATATCTGTACTGCGCATTCTCTGACGCAAGCCAACCCATTACAGAGATTTATTTGTATTGAGTGGTAGTTCCCAGGTGTGAAAAGTTCAAATATCTGGGATCAATGATCAACAGCGAAGCAACAGTTGATGACGACATCAATCATCGTGTAAGCGTAGGGTGGATGAAGTGGCAGAAAAACTCTGCCATATTCTGTGAACCAAAAATGTCGCCCAAGCTGAAAGGAAAGCTCACATACGGTTCGCAATGCTTGAACAATGTACAAAAAGTATGAGGGCAAGTTGACAGCAGCTGAGATGAAGATTCTTCGAATGACAACAGGAGTAACAAAGCTTGATCGAATAAGAAGATCCACTTCAAATAACCCATCTCAAAAAAATTTAACACGACTGGCTCAGTCAAAAAGGCAATGACAATCAAGGTACCCTTACAATGATGTAAAAGAGGCAGACCTCAAAACTCCAGTATCGCAGAAATGCAGAAACAACAGCATTTGATTGGCCTCGATTTGGTGATTCGAAATTGGAAAGCCTGCAGAGGTCGAACCTGCGAACCCCTCCTTCGGACCAGTAGGACTGCAGTGAAGTTGGAGGGTTGTGATCCCTATAATTCTGATCATAACCTCGTCGGTTAAATGGAGAGAAGAAGATTTGTGAATGGACAAGATGCAACAATATTTAAAGTGACGTCTGGTTCGCATTCTCATCGTTGTTGGAAATTTCAATTAGTCGTGTGCTTTCTTCATAAATTCGGTTGTCAAATACTAAGTGAATTAAAACTGATTTTTTTGTTAGAAAACAAGTATTAAAATTTAATAACTAGTGAAAATTAAAATATGTGATGTAATGAAGTGAATAGTAATGTAAATGTAATTTTTGTTTGCGGATGGTCCAGCTAATTTTTCGAGTAATAAAACCAAATTCGTATAGTCAGCTGATAATAACAAGATGATGACCTACATCTGAGGGACCTGCTATATCTTCTAAATAATGGAGAAACGGGTTCGAGAACAGTATATTTATCAAATAATTATTAGAAGAATTTGCGTATACAATGCAAAGGTTATAAGTTAAATTTGGAATTTGGTTAGGGTGATCTAAGGCTTAGATCTTGAATACTTAAAATAAACTTACTTATGCCTAAGTTCATAATTGAATAACCATATTCTTAATATAATTGTGAAATAGTATTCAAACAGGCAGCTTAACCTATCTACTAAAAACAATCTCAAATTTAATTTGTTGCTATTGTTTTAAGAATTTCCTACTTATTGTAAGGTGCCTTCATTCTCTTTCCAGGCATATTCGAGCTTAATTTAAGTTAACATGGTCCGTTTTTGGCTTAGTTTCAGAAACAAATTTTAAAAACATCGCGAAACTGTATTGAAGTAAGAATTTTAAGCTAAAATTGAGCTGAAAATAAGATTGTTCTACTTGGAATAAGATTTTCCGAACTTCCCAGACTCTCGTCAACAAATAGACTTGAAAAATCCCTGATATTCTTGAGTTTAGCTCATTTTTTTCTGAGAGTATTAAAGACCAAGACATCGCCCATCTACTTTTCATATATGAAATTGACCGGAGTGATGCAAGATTGACGCTTAATACTTTAAAAACAAATCATGCAGGCCAAAAGTTATCATTGTTTTTAAGTGACTCCTTTTTAATATCGGCTATGTTATTTAGTTTGGTGAGTTGAGTTTGCATTTTTTGAGCTAGTAACTCGGTGCTTTCATGCATTTCAAAATAAAGCCACTCTTGCTGTCATTAATGGCAATTTATTTGTTTGCTTTATGGAAGAGAAGACGTTCGTTGGGAAAACTGTGTGTTTTTTAAAGTTTGATCTGCTGCTGTTATTGTTAGATATGTGTATGTGAATGTTTTACTGCAAGTTTGCAAACAAAGAGCATAGTGAAAGTAAAACTTTTTTGCCGTCTTCGTACTTCTAACCTGATCTAAAATCTTCTTTACTGCAAACATTTTCTTTTCGTGTGATTAATTGGAGAACCTGTATATTGTTGTTTCGTCGTTATTATTGGCATTGCTGTTTCCCTTTCGGCATTAAACCTCATCGCCAAGGTAAAAAAACACCCTTTTAGAAGTGCAGGGGTCAAATTAAAGTGCGAAGCTTGTTAAAAAAAAATTATAAACTGTCTTCAAAAATTGTAAATGTGAATTATAATTTGCTATAAATACCGATTCCCAATAACGTCTTTTGCCAATCTGCATAATTTCGTCTAAAAACCAATTTATTTAGTTTTTTTTTCTTAAAATTTTAAATATTGGCTTAGCTTTTTTCACTTCATTGTACATTTGTAAAATTTTGTTAGGTAAATCAGTAGGCCATTTTTTTTATAATTAACGCGCACTATAGGGTTCATTGTACTCTTATTATGGAAAAACACAGTGCGGGCATTAAGGAAATTTAGGGATTAGAGGAAAGAAGGAGATGCCGATGCAGATTGGTTTTAAATTTGTGTAAACGAATATCGGTTCAAGGGATGAAATGAAACTGGCATTTCGTTTGATCACTTGTTGTGGAAATACCAATAACACAATGACAGGCAAGAGACATTACGAAGATGACTAAGAGAGACAAGCGATTTCGCAATGTCTCGTTGTCAAGTAGCTAATTGGAGCACCGGACCAGATATAAGCGTTGTACTCAAGTTTGGGGCGAATAAACGCCTTATAAATTCTAGTCTGATAAGAAGAGGTGAAATATTTCCTACATTGCTTAAGGAAGCCTAGAAATTCGCAGCGTTCTTGCCCACATCGAATATGTGGTCATTCCAACGAACTTTGTCGTTAACGCACATACCGAGGATGGAAAGTCTTTCGGTTTCAGCGATGCAAGTGCCATTCATGGATAATGGAAGAGTATTGCGGTTTCGCTTTAGTGATAGTAGAGTCAGAATTTGATGAGCTTAGCATACGTTACCGTTCCAGCTTCACGCCCGAAGATAAGGAACGTGAATTATAAAACGAATATGCGAAGCTAAGGGTCATCAGCAAAGGAATGAATTGGATTAGAAGTGACAGACAGGAGGTCATTGATAACAATGAGAAAGTCAGTCGGAGACAAGGCACCGGCCTAGGTGAACACCAGCATTTTGGTGAGTTGCAGACTTGAGACTTGCAGACTTTAAACCGTCCAAAACGCCTTGTATTGAACGGTCCGAAAGGTAATTTCTAATCCATTGAAGAAGGGTATCATCGATTCCAAATGCACGCATTTTCGACAAAAGAGCTTGATGCCAAACTCTGTCAAATGCCTTTGAAATATCAAGCGCAACGTCCTTACTTTCGCCACAATGGTGAATAGATCGGTTCCACTTTTCGGGGAGTAGTTTTGACACCGTGGAAGAACACCTCTTCAGAACGATAGGGAAAATACCATCTGGGCCAGCGGATTTGTGTACATTAAGGTCTTGAAGTGCTAATGCCAATAACTTTGTCTTATTTCAAAACACTACCTTCCTTTATTGCGCCTTTAAAATATGTCTGCTCTATCGATTCTGGTGCAAAAAGAGATAGATAATATCTTAGAGCATATCCCGCAAACGTCGTCATCACTTTAATCATATCATTTTGATGACCTTTCTAACGGAAAATTACCCTCCCACCTTAATCTAGAAACACATTTACGATGACATAAAGGCAGCAATCCACTTAGCACCAAACCAACAAAATCCTCCAAGTGCCAATTTTAAGGAAACCAATCCCAAAAAGGTGCTTTTTGCAAAAACATCTTTTCCCTTGCGCAGTTGAGTAGGTCTGAAATTTTTGAATTTTTTTTTTCATCCAAAAATGCTTAGGTACTTTAATGGGAATCGCTTAAGCATTCTCATAGAATATCTTACAAACAGAATTCCTCTGTGTCACTTCCATTTCATAATAATAAAACAAAAAGAAAAAAGCATTCATAAAACACCACCGAAACAAACATCCTGACATTGACAAGAAAAAACGACGAGAATGAAAATAAAAAAAAAAAAACAACTTCACGAAGTTGAAGGAATTTATGCTAAATAAATAATTTCAATCAAAACATCAAATCTCAGCATCTCGAGCGCAATAATAAGATTTCATTGCAATCATTACACAGCGGGCACACTGGGATGTTGTATAAGGAAAGAGACGCAGGAGTGGTCGTCCTTTTTTTTTATTTTTCGAGATAATACCTCTTAAAAGACTTTGCATCGCGCAATCATTTCTTTCATTTGAAAGCATCAACCAACTGTACTGTCTGTATGTGTTTGCGTGTTTTTGCAACAAAATAAAAAGGACAGACGTTTGAATTTAATTAAATCCCACTTGAGATTCAAATGAACGTATATCTTCATCTAATTAAAGCTTGGAGTCGGTAGGTAGTATTCTCTAATGCAAGTAGCACCCGAATCCATTGAAAAGGAAATCATTTTCCAGGGGGATTACGAGAGGACGATACTGGGACCAGGGACCAAAATTTAACACACAAAAATGTCGACTAACAAACGAGGGTGTGTCCTTGTTCGCAGTGGGCTAGAGCAAAATAAAAAAAAAAACGAAACACAAGAGATGAATTCAATTCAAAAATACGTAATTTATAGGGCGGAGAGAGACTTTTGTTGCTTCTGTGGGACTTGCAAACACTGATAACATGTGGTATCAAATTCAGATGCGTTCCCTATATCACTGTTGCCATTGAAGACAAGCAAGAGTGGGTGCGAACCTTTACTAAAATATTGGCATGGATATACATACAAGTCTTTGCGGTTGGTATAGGGGGTGGTTTTGCTTTTGTTCCCTCTTATCAATGAAACGAAACGATGACAACTAATCACAAGTATGTCCTTCTTTCATGTCACAGCCATGTGACGATTTTCCAGACAAATTCTATTACAGTTAAACGTAGAACGTAGAACGTAGAACATTTTCCAAGCGTAATTTAATTCTTAGACGGCCTCCCCTTTGGATGGAGGAAACTGCATATGTTCGATTCGGTTAGAAGTGATTGAAGTAAGGATTAAGATTGAATTGAATAGAAACATGGGGTTCTACTATGTATGTGTCCCCTGTAAAGAGAAACTATAGACACAAAAGAGCTGAGCCAACACTCAATGGACTTACCTTAATTTCCCAACTACAGTTCTCTGTATCTGAAAGTAAACAACACACAAAAATATGTTAATTTAACCTTTTGCATAAAAAATAAACAGAGAAAACAAAAAACATATTTTAATTATTTGTGTTCCGAAAATGCCGCATTCGTACGCTTCCCATCATCATTATAACGCCCTCATCATTAAAATTTAATCAAACATTATTTTCGTGCTTCCCCAAAGCATTCCCTATTAAGGATTGACAATAAACACAAGTCACACGCTCTCTCCCTCAGTCTATCTATAGAGAGAAATCACCATCCATCCATCCATCCCTCGTCCTGGTACTATAGTGAATTGTCGTCTTCATCGTCGTCGTCGTCGTCGTCGTTGTCCTTATGATCATCGTCATCTTTGTCGTCATCGTCATTGAAGCTCGTTCACTAATCGCTATCACATGACATGACTTACAGGAAGGCAAACACAAGCCAAAGACCGAAGGAACATGTCAAACAAAGGCGCAACGCCAAACAGCAGGGGTGCGGTATGATTTCATGAAAATGATTTCATTCTCGAGGGATGATGATTTTTTTTTTGTGTTATTTTTAAGGCCGGTTACACTTGACACATTGACAATGGTCATTGAATTTTGAATGATGTCAACTAGCAGCAGCGATCGGGTGGGTGTTGATAATTTTTCTTCTTCTTCTTCTTACTGACCCTTGTGTGGTGATTAGGAAGAAAATTGATTTCATATTATAGAAATAGAAAAAAAATATATATACTGTCTGCTGTAGGTGATGGTGTAATTATAATGTGGAACTTTTTGTACCCACTGAAGTATGAACTTTATTCATTACAGAAAGCAATTCATGATGGCACAAGGAGGTGGGTTTCAGTTTCAGCTTCAGCTTCAGCTTGAGTTTCATTCGTACGTAGCAGACATATCCTTGGCCAAAGATGGAAGCCATTTAACAATGTCTGTTTATTGGCCAATAAATAGAATACTTTTCGATTGATTGACTTGAAAAATGGACCGTATTAGACAGAATGGAGCCGGAATAGACGAAAACAAGCAGTATTATGTTTATTTTTTGCTCCAGCATTATTTTGGGCTTTACACTTTGTTCAATGTTTGGTTTTGAATTTAGTTTTAGACTGGAATCATTTCGCTGAAGGGTAGTGAGAGTGGATGCTTAAATGAAACAGTTCAGTTTTGATTAGGCTAAAACCAAAAACACATTCATAGTATACAAAAAATGTATAGCTTCACATATATTCATTCATAGCTGCATACAAATAATCCTCACCTTTGAGTTAATAGCCCAACTAACAATTTACCTTCTATAAGGTCCAAATTTTTAAATTTTTTAAGCTATTGCTTCTATTGTATTGTCATAAGGCTTATATTAATTATATCTACAAACACTATCAGATCTGTGTCGTGGAGTGCTTATTACAAGCAGCTGTCACGAGCAGAAATTTGCCAGCACAAAAGTGCACCACAGGCTCATCATTTAGTGCTGGTGTTAGTAAATACGTACACAAAGCAAACATATATTAATAACACAAACACAAAAGAAATACAAATTATCTAACACTAAGACACTAGAATATGATTACGCAAACACATTTTCAGTTTAAATTTACTGACATGGAAATCAATCACATGATTGTTTAAATTATAAATTCTACTCATGCGAGTAATTGGCTCATTCCTGCCATAATTGGTCCTATGATAACCACTTATTAAAAGATCAACACTACGTAAATTGTGAGCACCACCACGGAAGTTGAATGCAATGGAGGACAACAGATCAGGAGCATCTATATTACCAGCTATAAGTTGCTGTAGGAAAACTATATCATTATTCAGCCTACGTTGAGATAGGGGTAACATTTGAAGAAGTTTGATACGTTGACCGTAGGGGGGAAGGTTGTATGGATCATCCCATGGAAGACCTCTAAGGGCAAAACGAATAAAGTTGAATACCTTCAATTCGAATTGAGTGAATATTGCAGTACGGAGTCCAAACTTGTGAAGCATATTCTAGATGCGGACGGACGAAACAATTGTACAAAGATTGAGTAACATAGGGGTCGTCAAATTCTTTAGACCACCTCTTAATAAAGCCCAGCATGGAATTTGACCAATAAAGTTAAGTTTGGGGTCAAAGAAAACTCCGAGATCTTTAAAACTATCAACATGACAAAGCATATGATCGGATAAAGAATAATGAAAAATAAAGGGGATATGTCATATGCTGACATTTATATGGGTTCAAAGTTAACCCATTTTTAACACACCAAGTGGCAAAACTATCTATGTCCGCTTGGAGAAGATTTCTGTCATACTGATTGTTAACAGATTTAAAAATTTTCATATCATCTGCGTATATTAAAATATTGCTGGATTTTATGCAGGCTTTAACATCATTTATAGCAAGTATGAACAAAATAGGGCCTACGTGACTTCCCTGAGGAACTCCAGTCCGAGCAGAAAAAGATTCAGAAAACGAACCTCTAAATTTGACACGATAATCCCTACCCATAATGTATGAATTAATCCATTTTATAAAAACAGGTGGCAAACCATACGCCCTGAGTTTAAATCTGATTATCTCATGGGACAGCTGATTGAAAGCCTTAGAGAAGTCGGTGTATATGCAATCGACTTCATTATTATTTTCTAAGGAACTAGAGCATGCACGCAAAAAACATAACAAATTTGTAACAGTGGACCTGTTTCTTACAAATCCATGTTGTTCGTTACAAATGACACTACGACACAGAAATATTAATTTTTCGCAGACTATTTCTGCGTCTGTAATTCGTGATATCACCACGTTCACCCTTTTTAAATACAGGCGTGTTAAAGGCACTTTTCCATAGCTTAGGGAATTTCCCAGTGCTGATGGATAAATCGAACAAATACTTAAGATAAGGACTAAGGGCTTGGCTGCATATTTTAAGAACAATCGGTGCAATACCATCAGGTCCAGTCATTTTTCAATAGGGAATTTCGAAATAGTTTCCAAATCCAAAGAAAAATTACTGAATGTAATCTGGGAACAGCTATTTAAATAGCTAAAATAATTACCATCGGTGAAAAGAGGAGAGTCACTGAATGACCTACTAAAATAGTCAGCAAACATATTGCTAACAGCAAAGTAACTAAAATTTGCTGGATACCCATCCGCTTTTTCTTCGAGTTAACAAACTTCCAAAAACGTTTAGGATCACTTTTTAGTGAAAATTCCATTTTTTTGGCATAATCCCTTTAAAGCTTAAAGGATAAAATTTTAAACTCATTAAATAGAATTAAATAATGATCGAAATCTGATTGAAGGAGGCTTTTTAAATAAATTTTCCAAGCTCTGTTTCGTCGCTTTCGTATCGACTTAAGCTCTCTCGTATACCAAGGGTGGGACAAGTGGCCATTTTTAGATGACTTAACAGGTATAACTCTATCCAATAGATGTTTACTATTTTTCAATATATACTTTTAGGAACAGTTTCTTTAAAGCTTTTGCGAAACAATTTCACAAGCTGTACAGGGAGATTTATTGTTACTTAATGAGGTGGCTATAAGGCCTTTCGAAGTTAGTCTGAGGTCTGAAATGTAATAGCTTCCTTAAAGCTTGCTATTTCAAGTCAATAATAAGATTCTCTACAAGGCTTGTGAATAGAAACATAACATACAATCAATATAGCGGAGATTTGAACCTGGGTTTAGATATCATACAGATATTTATTTAAGTAGAAGAAAAGGAAAGGAAATAATTAATCCTTGTTAATTATTTAGATATTAATTTCATGGATCAGGGAAGGCTCTCATAGACCAAGAAACCAAAAATATAACAAAATGTGCTTGTGAATGATAATATTTTAATAGGCAAATAATATTTGCATAGCTCCAGTGGTAGTTATTATAAACAATACCTCTTTCTACTTAATTCAATTTTTATCCGTTTTGTTTTTCAATGTTTACTAACAAGCAGACCTACTTTTTTATAGAAGATGAAATTATTGTCGGCATCAAGGTCGTAACATCCTACATACCTAGGTACATCTACGATGTTTAAGATGATGAAATAGTATCAACTTATCAATTTTTAATCTTCACTCTGTATTTATCAGTTTGACTCAGTGGATGCGTTTTGTCCTGGTACGCGAATGGTTTCGAGTTCGAATCGTGGACAAGGCTAAGTCCAATTTAATTCATTATTTCCTCTTCAGATAAACTTTCAAGCAACTTGACTTCAAAACGAAAACTAGAATAAAAAACTATGTAAATATGCGCGAATTTTTTTAATTTCGTTAAGATTTCCGTAATATCTTCTGTAAGTCCCTAAAGTAACATCTAAAAGGAAACTATTACTTTTATAGAGGCTGTGAACAAAGGTCTTAAGGAAAGTAAATAACTTCTCTAAAGTGCGCCAAATGGTTTTCCATAAGATCTCTTACAGTTATTATGGAAATAGGAAAATAGCTTTCCTTGGCCCTTATGGAAACTAAATTGTTACTTGGGTATTATGGTGACCAGCTCTAAGTAGAGCTTCTAACGTAATTAAACTCAACAAGGCTTAGAGAACGTCGTACATAGACATCAAACGCGATATACGAACAACGCCAGACAGAAAATTATCAAAATCGATTGAACCGTTTTTTAGAAAACGAATTTAATTTAGATTTAAGAACATCGTTATATGAAAAAAAAATTTTAAAATATTATTTCAAAAATGAAAGTATGCAAATTTGTTCAACTTTATTGTATAAAAAAAAAAGTAAATTTTTTTTAAATTTCCCTTATTAGTTTTCGAGATATTGCCAGTTTTATAAATTACTGTTAATCGATTTTCGATTTTCCAAAAATTGAGTATGCAGAATTTTTGACCCTATCCTAAGCATCCTTAGTACAAAAAAAGACCGAAATCCACTTGGAACCACTTTTGAGCATAACACTATTTTGCTGTGATTTTTTTACAAAAAAATTTGTATAGCAGGTACCGTTATTTCAAAAGATAAAGCAAAAAATAAAAAGAGGATGTTACCAAAGAACCTTATATACGAACTTTGAAGCAAATCCGTCGAACCGTTTCGCCATACGGCGCCCGGACAGACAGACGGACGGCATTGGCGGATCCACCTTTTTGGACTTCTCTATAGTCGTAATATCATCCCTCATACTCAGTTTGAGTTCGAAATTTCCGCTCGATAGCAATAACTTCCTCTTTAGTATAAGAGAAAGTTAAAAAAGAAAGTTGATGATAATGAGTGCTTCAAAAGGGAAAGAAACATGTTAAATTGCGGAAGAAGCTAAGGTAGTGATAGGTGAAAAGAAAACGGCATATGGAAAGCATGGTCAAAGTGCCTCTCTAATAAAAGAGATGATAAGACTCGCCTTGAGTTGGCATACAGACTTGCAACAGACACGCCAAGATGAAGTCTGCCTAATTGAAGCAAAGTGTACAAAGTGAGTTGTAAGCATTTTTCTAGCTGTGAGTTAGGAATTTGATAAAATGGAAGCGTTATGATCTCTATACCTTAAAAGGAGAATAATAAAAGAACAGGAAAAAAGACGTTAAAATCAAGCAGCTTTTTGTTATCAACACGTTGCATCTAGATCTATTGTGGCTTAGACTTTTTCCCAAAATCTATTACGATTCAAATTGATTTGATGAGAACCTCTACCTGCTCTTCAACAATCACAATACAGTAGCTGTTATTTACTTCAATTTTCTTATTCTTATGTGGCAGCATGTATCATCATTGCCCCAGCAAGATTGCAGTAGCAGATAACTTGCGGCCTGCATCCATCAATGGTTACATTGTAAATTACATCAAGGTGTTACTATCCAACAGATACACGCCTCCTTATCTCATCTCACGTACCTACCTACCAACCTAACATTCTATTCGATATCTCAAGTGCGCCCATTACTGCCCAAACGATAATGGCCAAAGTAATTGAAGAAGAACGAGCAGCAAACAAACCAGATGATGAGACCCAACTGGGATTAAACTTTGACAATATAAACTAATCATTTTGCGGTGATTGTGTGGCAAAAGACTTGTATTTACCGAGAAGCAGGTTTCTTCATCAGCTTGGAGACTCTTTGCTGCCAGTCACTACATTGATTTAGTTCGACCTCAGTCGCCTTCTCTCCGTCTTGTTGCATCGGCGTTGGGTATCCTTGTAGGATATGCGATATATGTATATCGAATTACAATTATCTATCAAGGAGACTATAACATGCTATGAGTGCCAAAAACAATTTGAAACGCATCGCTCTATGACAAAGGGTTTGCTTTAATTGTATTTAAAAATTAAATTACATCCACTAGGATGGGTTTGATGCTTTGAAAGTGATTTTGATCAAATCGTGCCAGATTTGAGTATGTACCAATAGTTTGTCTTTGAATAATGTTCCAAGTGGTGTTTTCACTTGAAGGACCTCTGTTCCCGATGTATGTGTTTGTCACTTGCAACATGGTTTCTTGTTTTGCTACAACATGCCCGGTTTAATAAAAGTAATTTTCTGACTTTCCTATTTGCTTCAAAAAATTTAGGTAACTACGCGATATTTTGAGTATAGGTGCTTGGTGAAAGGACACACACTTCGACCTGGACGCGTTCGAAGGAATGATAAATACCGCCAACCTAATTCAAACAACGGAGCAGCTGAAGCCTGTATGCAACAACTCGACCGCATTCCCACTGTTGCGTGCGATGCATCAATGCCAAGAAGAACGGGTACTAGAGGAGGAACACCATGCTACTGGTGGAATGAGGAAATTAAAAAGCTTAGAGCAAAGTGCAAAGATCTAGAGGGAAGAAATTGCTTTGAGGAACACCTCATTGGTTTTAAAATAGCAAGACGCGAACTAAAACGGGCAATCAAGGAGAGCAAGACAAGATGCTTTAAAAAACTAGGTGTACAGCATACAGGAACGTCATAACTGTGAGATTAAGGCAGCAGGTCCAGCAATCCTAAGCTCTATAGTAGAGCACCTTTTTCACCGAAATACATCTACTATGGGCAACACAATTAGGTAGACCAATACGGAGGATATCCCAAGAGTCACAGCGGATGAACTTATAAACGCATGCAAGAAGATAGGCGACAGTAAAGCGCCCGCACCTGATGGCATACCAAATAAGGCACTAAAAGCAGCTATCCAAAAGAGGACAGACATATTCATGGAAACAATTCAAAAATGTCTTGAAGGAAGAAGTTTTCACGGATGCTTGGAAACTACAACACCCACCCTTGCTTCCAAAAGGAAGTAAGACACCTGGGTAACCGTCCTTGTGTCGTCCAATATGACTTCTAGACACAATGGGAAAGATGCTAGATTGCTCGCGGTAGCAGAAGAGAGAGGAGCACTTTGGGTTCAGAAAATCGCGGTCTACCGTTCAAGCCGTTAAAATTGTGGTCGACTTTGCTGCCGAAGCGGTACAAGAAAGATGGTGGTATGACACAAAAAAATACAGTGTAGTGGTTACTTTGGAAATCAAAAATGCCTCTAACTCGGCAAACTGGGCGTTCATCAGAATATCACTAGCCATGATGAATACACCATACTACTTGTTGAGGATAGAAGAAAACTACTTCACTAGTAGAAATCTGAGTTCATACCTCATGAAGAGTTGAAATTTCGAACTCAAACTGAGTATGAGGGATGATATTACGACTATAGAGAAGTCCAAAAAACTGGGTCCGCCAATGCCGTCCGTCGGTCTGTCTGTCTGTCTGTCCGGGCGCCATATGGCGGAACGGTTCGACGGATTTGCTTCAAAGTTCTTATATAAGGTTCTTGGGGTTACATCTCGGGGCATCTTTTTTTTTTTTGCTTTAACTTTTGAAATAACGGTACCTGCCATACAATTTTTTTGGGAAAATGACTATTTTTATCACTATTTTTCTCGAAAGTGGTTCTAAGGATTTCGGTCTTTTTTTGTACTACGGATGGCTAGGATGGGGTCAAAAATTCTGCATACTCAGTTTTTAGCAAAAAAAGGTCAATTACAGTTTTTTTATACTATAAACTCAAACAAATCTGCATACTTTGATTTTTTAAATAATTTTTTTTAAATTTTTTTTCATATAACAATTTTCTTAAATTTACGATTTTAAAAATTTTTTTGTATATCGAACAATTATGTTAAAAGTGTCCAATGTGCCAAATAACATCAAAATCGTATCAAAATCGTAGGTGCCGTTTCTGAGAAAATCAAATTTTTTAAAACCTAAAAAGTGATTAAAATAAATTTCTCACCATTAATTTTCGATTCATTTTGCGACTCAAAACGCATCTCATGTAAGAAAGTTTCGTATGACGCAGTTGTTCACTTTATTTAATATATTTTTTGTGTGTGTCTTATTCTTAATTTGTGTCAAAAGGACACGGTGGTGCTTCGGGTGAATGTTTCTCCCAAGATCGCTTTGGAACCTATGACCCTATGCGTCATAAGACTGGCAACTAAATCTGAGTTTCATTACCACAACTGCTAGAAGTGACCAGGTGCCAGTATTGTTTGGCAAATATGGTATTAAGCAAGATTATGGCTTACAAATGCTTAGGATGTCTAAACCAGAAAAACTTCTGATGCCTTATCCGACGCTTCCACGCCAGTTCTTATAGTTATCGCTAGACTTCCCGACACTTCCGTTCAAATCACTGCCAACAAACAAAAGCTCATTGTTTTTGGGATGTCCTTTGGTTGTGGGTATCAAGCCTTTCGCTTGTGCTTACACCCAACCTGGGAAACATTTGCACCTACAATATTCCATACCTCACCTTGACTTGTCAGTTTGGGGCACCTTAAACGGTCATTTGACTTTGAAATGTTGCCTAGAAACTTCTGTTTCCTTCCACAGTAGATCATCCTGTAGGTTTTTGCCCAATTTCCATTTACTGCTTTTAAGCCATTATCTCCTCCAGCTTGTAACTGCGACCACTCATACTTCTAACGTATACTGAATACCTCTAACCCGGGCAAAGTTTAAAGATGTTGTTAATACTCACCTTGAAAATTGTTGAAAATTGCCCTCTCCCTATAATTCGCCTTTTACGACGAACACAATTTTTGGGGATGATATTCTTATCTCGTTCCTCCGTCAGAGATCATATTTTCTCGTCAAATCCTTAGTGAAGATATTTAAAGCCTCATGAATTTCTTATTCATACCGACTTCTTCTCACAGCTCGTATCACACATATACAACCCAACATCTAGCTTGTATATCAATCAACCACAATAAGTTAGTACGAATGACTGACTGCCTACTCTTACTCTGACTCGAATGAAATCATCCGAACTCTCGTCCCATGATACCAACACAACAAACAAAACAAATAATCCAAACAACTCCAAGGCTCATCAAGGAATAAATCGAGAGCGGTTAATATTTCATGTTTCATGCATGAATTGGAATACCATTTCCTCCAGTATTCCACTATATAGCCATGAATGTGATCGGAATAACTAAGCGAACATACGAATGAGAATGCTTAATGTCGCTTCGAAGACATTTTAATCAACAAAATCAAGAGTCGGCTATGTTGTTGTTCAAATGCTGCGATTTTCTCACTATATCTCTCTCTATCTCTCTGCAACCACTGTCGGATGTATGTAGGTATTTATTCCGAGAAAATGAAGCACAAGTCTGTATTAACAAATATGACACAAGGTCCTTGCTCCTCCGCAAATTTGTCTTTCCAACTCAAGTACGCTGCTGCTCACTTGGGGTTATGAGCTATCTTAGAAGATTCTTGGTCGCTGTGATATACAAGAAGTTTGAAAGGAAAACATCATGTAGAAACATCATGACAGTATATAGCTTGGTCTCCCAGGAAAATACCGACAACGACATCGTATCCAGTTTGATAGCGCGCACTGCAAACGGAATATCAATTCAAAAGTCCACAACTTTTGCAATATTTGCTGCTGCACACATGGGTTAATTTCACTTGGCCCAGTTGCTGACTTGGTCAAATATACATTACATTCGGTAATTGAACCGCCAAGAGTCCAAAATCCAATAGTTTTTCAGTAATTTTCGAAATGGAATTGTTTTGGGCAAAAAAAAAAAAAACTTTTTCCTGCAAAGTTCGGCTATGTAACTGCGTGAAAAGTTTCACCTCAAAAATGTATAACACAGCGTTTACTTTCCTCACATGGATTCACAGGTTTCAGAAGATTCACTTGAAAAGATAGACACTGCAGCAACAATGACGACAACAAGGCGAGTGAAATCGAAATAAATGCTCAGCCTTCGTATGCTCAGGTATGTTGAAAAGTTTTCAAAATATTTTTATTGTTTTTGTATAAAATTTTTGGTGAAATGTTAAGCCACCCACAATCCGCACACACACACACCACTCGCCCCTTCCTACTACCTCGTATCCCTTTCAACATTAGTTTATTTGAGCATGGAATTTAGTGTTGCTCAACTATCTGATTGGACTTGGTGAGCTGCTTGGCATGGGCAACTGTGGGCAATATACCACCACTAAACTGCTGCTATTTTATGCGAAACATTCTGGCTACACATGAATATGTATCAACCGTGGGATAACTGCAACTTTTGCTTTTATCTCTCGTTGTATCCTGTTGAACTTTCCAAACTTTAGTACAGTGCACTGCGGTGTGCAGCAGATATGTGGATGGCTTAGGCATTATGGGTATGTATATGTTTCTTGGTCGGTGGTGCTCGCTGTTTAGCCCAAAGGAATTCCCGATGAAGTACCGGAGATAGTGAGAGGAAGCGTGTAGTTCAGTAGACATTGTTGGCAATATTTAGATGCACTTAATTCTGTTAAGAGTTTCATAGCGCATGAAGCGAGGAATGTGAGCTTTATTATACATAGCTTCGGTTGTTCACGTATGGTACGCGCAGATGTTTTTGAATGCCTGCTCCTGGTCAAAATATGACAAGGATTGGATATGAGTTTTTAATCACATGCCATCGGTAGGGAGTAAGTTATGGATAACTCGAGTTCGCATAATTTGATTTGGTTTTGATTATTTGCCAAGTTTATAACATCGCTGTGAGGAAGTGGACCTATCTATATGGGTTTTGTGTTTTTAATTGGTTGAAGTTATAGAACTCAGCTCAGGTTTCTAGAAATATCGTTCATCGTCGATACTATGCTTTGGGCGAGAACATTTTTTTGAAGCAAACCAACATTTTTTACCGAGCGCCAATATTGTCATCTCACGCTTATAAAATCAAACATTTTACCTAATCCGCTCTGAATAGGTGGTTTTCGTCAAAATGTATATTACACGCTCCGATCGCTTTTTATTGCCACTTTTACATTAAGGGGTTTCATGGGTTTATTCAGGGAAAAAAGTTACATTTTAAAAAATTTTTTTTTTATATAAAAAATCACATATTTTATTGTCCTAGATATACATTTGATACAGAATTTCTGAAATTTTCAAAGGAAAATATTTTTTCCTTTTTTTATTTTTCATCCCATCCCAAATATCGTTAGTACAAAAAATGACGGAAATCCCTGAAACCACTTTCGAGCAGAATAGTGATAAGTGATTTTCACAAAAAAATTGTATGGCAGGTACCGTTGATTGAAATGTTAAAGCAAAAACTAAAAAGATTCCCCGAGATGTAACCCCAAGAACCTTATATACGAACTTTGAAGCAAATTCGTCGAACCGTTTCGCCATACGGCGCCCGGACAGACAGACAGACCGATGGACGGTATTGGCGGACCCACTTTTTAGGAGTTCTCTATAGTCGTATCTATCGGTATCATACTCAGTTTGAGTTCGAAATTTCCGCACGATCGCAATAACTTTCTCTTTAGGATACTAATGTATACGAGAAAGTTAAAAATGTGAATCTTGCCGGTTGATTTTGCTCGAGGTAACGCAAGAGATGTGTGTAAATTGTGCGTCCATCATCAACCGTACATATGGGTCTGTTATGCGAAGGAAATCTGTTTTAAATTTGATGTAGGTATGCCAAAAAAAACAGCGTCTAAAAAAATATGGTTGAGCGAAAAATTCCCAAAGGCTAGACCAGGTCCGAATACAGTTCTAACGGACGAAGAAGAGCAAATAATTGTTAAGTCAATCAAAGAATGTGGCAGAAAAGGGTTTCCACAAAGATAACTTGGACTAAAGATTAGCGCCCAACAGTTGTTAAAAAAAAACAAGACAAGAGACCAAACTCGTTTAAAGATAATTTCCCCGGGGAAAATGGTACCCGTCTTTCATCAAAAGACATCCAGATGTAGCACTTTGAGTGTCGGAACCTGTTACAAGTGCAAGTGATAATGTGTCTCAGAGTTTTTAACGGTGATGAGATCAATTTTTAGTTGTGCCTCAAAAAGGAAAAGGTTCTTACCGGAAAGGGAAACAAAAATGTTTATTGCAGTCGATTCTTTAAAACAAACGGCAATTTCAAATGGTTTTGCAGCATCCGGCTGCATTGTCCTATCCTAATGATATTCTATCCCTGAGATAAGCTTGGCAAGATATACTTATAACGAAAAACGAGGACAAGGAAAGGTTAGAAGCTGAGAAACACGAAAGGAAAAGGATTCGTGAAGCCAACAAAGAGCTGAAGAAACCGAAACCTAAAACGAAGAATAATTCTTAAATAAATATTATATCCGATATAGTTTTACATCCTCCAGTACAATCTTATGAGGAAGACTTAAGAATCGATATTAAGCCATGTACTAGCAAAGAAAAATATTCAGTTCGTAAGTTCTACTACAAAAACGATTTAGAGATCCTAAATGTTCTCATTTGTAGTGATTCAGACGAATAGAATATAAATTAAAAGACTGAAAAATACCGCAATATATAGGTGCCAATAATAGGACTGAAGGATGGACTGAAGAAGTGCCAATTAAAATTGACTTTGCTTTGTTTTACTGCCTTTTTGCTTATGTTTTTGAAGAAATTTTATATTTGGTTTATGTTTTTTATTAAGAAATACCTTTAGTAAGGTCAATGAATTTATTTGAAGTTATTTGAATGTTTTTTTTTATATTTACACATACATAAAGACGCAAGTTTTACTAAGGTGCCGATCATTGGGTGGTATACCCTAGCGAAAGATCCTCGGAGGAGTTTTGTCAAAAATCTACTTTTTCCAACATTAAAATACTTCTACAACTGGAGATGGTTGGTACAATTTTAAGTTTGCCTTCGAATTTTCAATTTAAGCCCTCTGAATGGCTAAATTCGTAACTCTAAACTCCTTTAAAAATTTGTAGGGAATAATTAAAGTAACAATATCGGAAATTAGAACACAAAAATAAACCCACACCTCCAATTAAAAAACGTGCATTTATACTACTACTACTAATTTTAAACATTAGACATTTACCCGCCTATAAAACAATACATTTAATACAAGTACAGAAGCTAAGTCCAATTTATAACCACTAGCTGATACCTAAAACAATAAAATATTTGCAATAAAAAAATGTTACTGCATTGCTTACTTTATAAGTAAGCGAAATTCCGCATTCACAAAACAATTTTCAGTTGAAATTACATAGTCATAAATCTTTCCAACTTAATCCAACAATTTGCAACCAAAAACTGCACATAACCTATCGATTGGACTGCTTGTTTATCTTATGCCAATCCAATTCCTTATTCCTAAGATTCGAATTCTACAAAAAGACTCATGCACAATACTCACATCTCACGTGCGCACGCGAGCGGACACTTTTCTGGTTTTGCTCAAACTCACCCATTTGCGCGTGCGGTAGTAAAAAAATATAAAACGACACACGCACCCGAATTTTAAAAACTCAGAGCGCACGCGAGAAAAAAAAGAGAGGTGAACTTTTGCATGCTCACGCAAGCGTGGGTTTCCGTACCCTGGTGACGAGTGAGAAGATAGAATTTCAACATACTATAGTTATGTTTCCTTCTAAAACTTTTTCTTTAACGCAAAACTTTTCAACGGGAAATTTGATGGATTGCGAAAACTGTACTGCATTTAGATTCAATACACCACGTCATGAAACATGCCTTGGACTTTAACGTGGGATTCTCCTGCATCGCCCCCTAAATACCTTACGAATCAAAATAGAACAATGCGTTGAGGACAAATATAGCCTATAACGAGAGAGCCTACTCTCCGTTGGCCTTTCACAAAGAGGCATCCTAGCCAAAAGTCATAGCTAATCAAAGGTAACATAAGAGGGTATGGGTAATGGTAAGATAGCTAAGCATTTTGTAGATTAAGTAGAGTACTTCAAGGGTGTACCTATACTGTCAGCACTTTTTTCTTGGTACTTATTAGTGCAGAGCACTTCGTAAAGCATTATTGGAAGGCAACTGCAGAAGTCGCTGGACCCTGAAATATTACCTCAAACACCTGGATTACGCGGACAACTTTTGTCCACTTTTAAGTTTCACCTATGCTGGGTGCCGGTGCACAGGAACATTCCTCGGAACAGTAAGTCTGATGATGAAAGTACACCGTTCGCCACTTGTAAATTATCGCTAAGTCTGGCTGCTATAGCAGAAACTAACTTAATGTTGACAAATTCTAGCTGAATTTGAAAATTAAAGTCGATCGGTTTTAGCGATGACACAAACTAAAGAGATTATAACAACATCAAGTCTACCCTCAAACATAAGTAATGGACCTCAATCTTATGGTCCACAATGTAGAAAGTAGAAGCTAAGGCAAAAGAAAACAGCCAAAACGAAAGCCCTAAACACTTCTAACATCAGGAGTCAACTTAAGATTGTTTACACGACTTTCTTTATCTAGAAAGTGAGATGTCGGCTAATCATGGCAACACCCAACTGGTGATTTGGAGAATCCAAAATCTTAAAACGCAGTGTTATCAGTTTAAGAACTAAGCTGCAACCAACTTCTTTATTGATTTTCAGGTGTTGATGACG
Source organism: Ferdinandea cuprea (assembly GCA_963576555.1). Lineage (NCBI taxonomy): Eukaryota > Metazoa > Arthropoda > Insecta > Diptera > Syrphidae > Ferdinandea > Ferdinandea cuprea. Next base: position 24,868,484 of record OY754960.1, read on the forward strand.
CCCAATGCCCCTGATTTGTAAAACGCCTAAAGTAAGTTCCCATTTAATTCGATTTTGGTAGGTCTAGGTTCCTTTCCGCTCCTTTGCTAATTCACCAGTTATCAAACTCAATCCCCTGAAACTTTTCCCAAACACGAATGTTCTTTTCTCATTCCTCGAGCTGAATTTATAGACGTATGTAGGTACCTAGAATTCCAAATTGTTAGTAAAATTACAAGGATATCATGAAGTTGTTACTCCAAAAACAGCAGATTGACTGACACAGCCTTCCGCCTCCGGCCAACCCCAACCAAATTACACGAAATTAATTCGTCTAATATTTGCAAATAAATCTTCGTTTCTTCCAAGGAATTTGCATGCAAATTGCCCATGAAAATTAAAAAAAAAAACCAAATAGCACCACTAACTGCGAACAAGACAAAAAACCTACATCAACTGGCAGCAATGATAAAGTCAAAAGCACACATTCAACACACCAACGACAATAAAAAGAAGAAAATGTTTCTATAAAAATAATAATTGAACCTCGAAATGAAAAAATAAAAAAAAAATTATGCCGTGCAGTGATTACAGCAAGACACAGAACAAACATTTTGGCGCCATATAAAATGGAAAATACAAAGAGCAAGGAAAACAGGACAAAGCTACATAAATATACGCGAGTATGTCGGAAGGGAACTCGAGCGTAATCGAGATCTGCGACGGACTCCTCCATCATGATACATTCTCACAGAATGTTTGCATAGGCTCTGAATTTACATTGAAAGAATTTTCCAATTCCATCGAATTCATTTAAATGGCGGTTGTGGCGGTACCACATATACTTGGGTAGTAGTAGCTGCCAGGCCAGGATGAAGGAGAGACAAATTGTTATTTACAAAGTTGTCACGCAAATTTATGTGGTTGATGTCGTGACGTGATGCCCACTCTGAGCTGTATATCGAGAGCACCTTCTAGCCCCCTCCTCCCAGGTGTGCAAAGAACAATAAATGGCGATAGCCATTAAATGCTACCTACCTTAAGTTGTGGTGTAGGTAGGTTCCACAGGAAGAATCTGATAAAAGATTTTTTCAGGTTTTTATTTGTCTGTCACGAGCATGACGTTGTGAATAGGTTTTGGAGAAGTTAGGCTCTTTCCTTTTTCTTTTTCTTTTGTGAATTTTGACTGGGAGATCACTATGACTACAAACCCAACGATGGATGTTAGTTGTTCGAATTATATTTATTGCCGGGCCATTCATTTGAAGGACCACTTTACAGTAGACTGGAGATGAAAGTTTTGATTGTTTCACGTCCATAAGACGATTTGTAAATTGAGCGACAAGGAGTGGGCAGTAAGTTTAGTGGGAGTAGACAAACGTTTTATGTGAATGAAATAAAAATATTCTCATCGACCTACTAGCTAATGAAGGAGGTTGTAATGTAGAACGTTGTATAGGTATACAGATTATGTAACGAAGTATGTTTGAAGAGTTTTCAACCACTGGCTAGTATTCGGACTTATAGTGTCCTAAAACCATTTGTCATCAAATTGATTGGATCCTTCGACAGAGCCAGTAGGAAATCCCTTCCAAACATACCTATTCTCTGTCTTTCATGCACAGTGTGCTTCGTCATTTGACGCCATATTTATTTAAATTGGATAAGTGTGAGCAATTTTATTAACATATGTCACCTTAGTGGTTAACGCGATAAGGTATCTTTTATAGCTACGAACTATGCAGTGTCATATCCAGTTTTGAAATTGCGGCTGCATCAACATCATAACTGATAAACATTGCTGCCACCCTATAGCAGTAGATCTACTTCATTTTGGACCAAATGCGAATCTACTGTGCGGCAAAATAAATCTACTCCTTTTTTTAGAATTTTTAAAAAAGAAAAATTGTTCATTACTTGTCTTTCATCCAAAGCTTGTTTTGAACACATCCACCCAGGATTTAAAAGGCACATCTATAGTTTACTCTGAATGCACCCACCGAAAATTTCAGGTTATATTCGCTAGTACCTATCGGCTGGAAACATCAACCTGACGCTAGATACCATGAAACTGTTTTGATATAATTGTTTCCCTTTGAATGAATTTGTTGTGCTTAATTTTTTTAAAATGGACAAATTTGTTACTAGGTCTGAAAAGCCAAGGCATTATTTAGGTTTTAATGTGTTTTCTGATTGGTTACTAATATATAGCAGATCCTGCCAGTTGCAAGCTCATAGAGCAAAATAATTAAATAAAAACGAGAATCCCCACGTAAAAGAGCCTGGTCAAACCAAAGATTGTAAAGCTAAGATTAGATTGCATGCCAATTGTGCATATGCATGACCACAGGTAAATGACCAGACAGGCTGTCAAATGACAGAAAGGTCAGCATTGTTAGGTTGTACATCAGACTACGTGACAAAAATAACTTAATAGATCCTTTGGTCATTTAAGACATTTGTGATTTTTTTTATAAACTAAATTGAGGTCACATCGTAAATATAATTGGGCGCAAATTCAAAGTCGAATATATAATAATCGCGAATAGGAAAACAAGAGGTAGTATTTTATTCCGCCCAATGAAAAATTAAAATTCAAACCAATAACTTTAAAAGCAAACACAAATCGACGACAAATAGTTAATTAAATACATAGCCAAAAAATCAGAAAAAAAAACAATTTAGATTAAACACATTTTGCTTAATTTAAATAGTTTTTTTTTATTATTTTTTTCTGATGAAACCACAAATTTACACTGAGATATTAAACATTTTATGCAAAATATAAACTTGTTACCCGAATGTCAAACACGCGAACGAATTGAACCATACATAATGCCAGAAATGTCATCACCAAATTTCAATTAACTACCTACGGTCATAAGGGTACACTGCTTCCTTTTTGGTCAGATTCATTTGTCAAAATAAGCATGGTCAGTTGCGGTCATTAAGTCATTTCATCATTTAAGAATATACTGCGCTCAATCATCCACAGGGTGGCAGAACTGCTGATAAACAAAGTAAGGTCATGCAAAACCCTGTACAGGTAGGTATAGGCAGGACAAAACTAATGCTTTAAACGAGAATGGAAGGAATATTGTCTACCTTAGCTCTAACTTCCTTATAAAGGTTGTTCTTTTAGAGGTTGTTTTTCCGAATAGAGATAAAACTGACATTTTGTGGTCAAATCTGGCAACTCTAATGTCATTTATGTTCCGTTTGGTTTGCCATTTTATCATGAAGAGGTTGACAAATGAGCAACGCTTTAAAATCGGGCAAATTTAGTTCAAAAATAATGGTTCAGTTCGCGAAGTTTAACGCAAGAAATTTTGTTCAGTGATGAGGCTCATTTTGGGTTGAATGGCTACGTCAACAAGCAAAATTGCCGCATTTGTAGTGAAGAGAATCCACATGAGATTATTGAAATGTCATACATCCAACAAGACGGCGCAACATGCCACACAGCGCACGTCACAGTCAATTTATTGAAGGAAACATTCGATGAGCGCATAATTTCGCGGAATGGACCTGTCAATTGGCCAGTAAAATCGTGTGATTTGACACCATTGGATTATTTTTTTGGGGATATGTGAAGTCGCTCGCCTACGCCAACAAACCAAAAACGTTAGGGGACTTGGAAGCCAACATTCGTGGCGGGATTGCCGACATACAGCCCCAAATGCTTGAAAAAGTGTTTCTAGACTTGTCATTATTTGAACCAGCGGCGGCGGCCACATTAATGGCATCAAATTATCCTTCAAATAAAGCTAATTTGAAGGATATTACAATGATTTTCTTGTGTTTTATTTAAGTTCTATACCTCTAAAAAAAACACCTTGCGTTTAAAACGACAATTTTCTTAGTAGAAAACTGTGTACCATGAGCCCTTAACGAACATGCTCTATGGATCTAAAAACATAGATTCTTCCTTAATGGACACACAACGACATAAAAAAAAAGAATAATAATAATAGTATTCGTAACAGCCTAGCTACAACTTTTGTATGTGCGAAGATATATTTTTTGACACAAATGGTATGGATCTACAGTTTAATGCAGATTCCAAGCGATTATTATTAGGAAGACGGAAAAAAGTCAGTTACTTGTTTACAATAATTAAGGGAATGGGAGAACAATTTGTCCAATTAATAGTGTGGCTTACAGAAGACCTCCTCCAAAACGCTCTTAACTAACTAGTGATTTGGGCAGTTCGGTGTGGCCTGGGTGTCAACCCTCGCGAAATTGAACTAGTCGTCTTCTTAAGGAAATATAAAATCCCTCATATTGACTCTCCCTCTATAAACTGCATAAGCATAATTTTCTCTAAAGAAGCGAAATACCTGGGTCTGATTATAGATAAAAAGTTGAGCTGGAAGCCTCCAGGAGAGAATAAAAAAGCTACAGAAGCACTTTTCTCTTGCAAAAAGTCCATTGGGAACAGATGGGGCCTTTTAACCTTCACTCACTACCGTATAACTGGCTACACATTTCGGTCATAAGACCGTTACTTACGTACGGAGTGGTTTATTTTGTGGACTACAAAATAAGCAAGTTCCAAAGATCAGCCTGCATATGCAGTGGAGGAGCCTTACGCACGACTTCCTCCGCTACTTTGGACATTCTGTTTTACCTGACACCGCTTAATGTTTTTAGCAGACAAAAGGCAGACAACTAGTCTTAAAGCTACATCAAAGTTGATCGACAACGATATTAGCCATGCTTCCATCCTTAAGATAAACAAATAAGGAATAACCCTAGTAAAATCTATTACACCACTCTCCAAACTCGAAAAATCCTTTCATGTCGCCATTCCATTCTGATCATTTTGGGAAGAGGATGCATTCTTCAAGGATCAAACACTAGCGATGGGGTGGGGTGTGGTGTTTTCTCTGACAGACTAAATCTTAGTCTTTGCTTCCTGATCATGGGTCCAGGCGGAAATAATGGCAATCAAAGAAATCTATCTCAAGGAATATCGGCATTTTCTCAGTCGAGCGGCAATGAAGTCCTTGGAATCCGTCTCTGTGAACTCTATTGTAGCCCTAGACCGTCGATCGTCTCTTCAGGAGATATCGGAAGAGTTCAAATTTCACTTTTGATGAATGCCGGGGCACAGGAACATTTTTGGGAACTGTAAGGCTATCGCCACTCTGGGAATCACGATACCTCTTTCACCTAAAAAGGACCATTTGCCACTTGTAATTTGTCGCTAAAGCTGGCTGCTATCGCGGTATCAAACTTAAGGTAGACAAGTGTTATCACATGTCAAGCGCCGAAACGAATCTGGCTGAATGTGAAATGCTCTTAAAATAGTATCCCTCTTGTCTTGCTGTCATCCCAAGTCCCAACGAAGGTTGTCGTTACTACAGATATCGAAATCGAACAATTGAAAGTCTCTCGGTTTCAGCGATGACACAAGCTAAAGAGATTATAACAACATCAGCTGTGTGTTTGTCTAGGCCTTGGAGTGCGTGCTTGAATTTGCCTCATGTACACTACAAGATTTAACTATTTACGTGAGCTGTTGGTTCCAAAGGTAGTGGTTAGTACAAAATCGGACTTCCGCAACGCATTTTAGACAAATGAGCTTGATACTTAACTCTGTTGAACACTTTGCTTATTAGTTGAGAACCAGGTCCACCTCTACACCTGTCTAAATTGCTTTTATTCTATAATTCTTTCTAAAAAGCAACATCAAAATCGGCGGTTTCACTTTTGGTAATCGCACCCAGAAAAGAGCCAGACTCTTGTTCCAAGTCTTGACTAAATCCCAAACTCACTGCACACTACTACCATCCAGAATTAAACTCTCCTTTCTCCAGAAAAGTCCATGGAATCACTAACAAAAAAAATAACTTAATAAAACTTAAAGTAAATTTGAGCAATAAAAACGTTTTCTCTCTATCACCACAAACCTCACTGCTTAAGAGGTCTTAAAAACCGAACTATTCGAGTTCATCTTAAATGCAAGTATGTCGTAACAACAAAAAAATCATCTTCTCCGCATTCATTCCAACTCGAAGATCCTGATTTTCTTGGTCTTCCAAATTAGTGGTTGCGCACTGGTTAAGTGCAAGGAAGCGACCAATCTCAACCATGGAATAGCTGTACATTTATCTACACCCGCATGCATTTAACGAAAAAAAAAAAAACTGTTGGTAACCTAATATTTCCATTGAAGGGATTATGCAGGCGAATAAAGGACACATTCACACATACCAAGAGCGCACACATCTTTTTATGAATGCAAACATTCAGAATTGTGGTCAAAGAACTAAATCCAATAATCCTGGTATGTTTCTCTTGCTCTTTATTCAAAAGGAAAAGGCAAAATTGCATTCTAACGCAGGATTGTGCCCCACATCCCCGCCCAATGATAAGGAGAAGGTACAATTATTTTCGCTTGTAGCAAGCTGTCTATAAAACTTAGAATTTGCTATATCCTCAGGCTGAGTGTGTTGGAAAGCAACCGACCCCCCATTCGGGGGCCAAAGGCACAGCGATAGCAATTTGTGTGCTAGTAGAACTAAGGCTGTATCTACATATTATGTATCGCACAATATCTCTCTTTCTCTCTCTCTCTCTTTCTGCCTGGCAAATAAAACTAATATTATCTTCCTCAGTGAATGCACTCGAATGTGGTTTTCTTGGATTTCTACATTTAACAGAGCCGCAGTAGCAATGGAACAGTATCAACACTTGCAACGGCAACCCTTGGCAAATAATACTAAAGCCAGTATCGTCCTTTCATATCACCCTGCTGTCACCTTCCTCCAATTCTAACCACAAACACTTATAGACCAAGCAAAACGATGAATACATCTGGCGAATGAATAGTCTGCCGAGCATTACACTTTGGGGCACAGCTGGAACAAGGATAGACAGGGATTAAGCTGGTAAACAAATTTTTGGAAACTCACCTATTATAGTATCCAACCAACTAAACCCATGCTGTAGACTCATAGCAGCAATAATATCCTGGGACACAGGTGTAGTCTATGCGAGTACAGCGAGTAGGTCTGGTTGTTGGCCAAACTTCTTTTTTTTTGGAACAAAGGAGAAGCAGGGGTTAGCTTTACAACGACAGGGATTACGTCGGCCCAAGACTTTAGCTTTGGGATGCTTAGGGTGAAGTTTTACCAAGCGCTTCGATTCACCAAACACCCGTAAGTGATTAGTTTTATTAATTTTTAATAATGAGGAACTGCAATCATAAAGGAGAAACTTTGATTGAGTGTGAATTGAAAGAGAGGGTTTGGGTGCGATTGTCCTTTTTGGCCGGTATTCACTATTCATCAGTCGAAACCACAATGGAAGGGAAGCGACCCGGTTTCTGACGAATTGCTTTTGAATTTGAGTGCGAGTATCCCTTAGTTACAGTCTCTTAACGAAACCGCAAAGCAGTTGTTGGCTACAGCTTGCGGTTGTCTGACAATAAACATACGTATTCTGTTTGAATTCGGTTTTGCGGATTGATGTAGATGACAAATTCCGGTGGAAAGGGTGTGCTCTCCAACAACACACTTGAGAAATCATTTGCATTTGTTTTCCTTCCGAATAAAACGTGTGCACTTGAATGGCTATGCTCACTTTTGTTGGCCGCCTGTAGTTGTTCCTAGAGTTAAAGTTTCCGGTTTGAGGCTTGAACTGAACAATTGTCTGAGGTTGGGATATAATTAAGATGGTCAGAGAGCCTGCTCTGAGGTTGCTGTTTCTTGGGCTAACCATAAATAATTAGTTTAGTAAATAATTTCCCTTTCATAAAATGGACATGGCATCAACCAGTCCTTACGTCCTGCTAACAACGCAATAAGATAGCTGGTTATGACAGTGTTGATGATTGTGACCTCACGATCTGTTCGAATTATGACAAGTCACTTAGTGGAGGAAGGCTGGTGCAGGTTCAGATGATGGAGCATGTCCCGTTTGTGTCGTGCGGCTTGAAATCGACCAAGTGCTATGTAATCGATGTAAGACTTACATATGTACATTCTGAAAGGCAAACGTTAACTGTGCTTACTTTTTTGACGTAGTTCATTAAAAGCGCGACTGTCTAAGGTAAAAATAGCTTCGAAATCAACGTTGGACCCCTCCAGAGTCTATGTTAGGTTAGGTAAGGTTAGGAGGGCAGTTTTGCAGCCCACGCAAATTTCACCGAGAGGCTGTGAAGGCCCATTGTTAGTAGCCTATTTATACATGTAACGACATGTGACTAACAAAACCACTTCGACCTGTGGAGGAATAGTTTTATGTCTGATAGAGGTACCCTAGCCAAGTCGTCCAGACTTCGAAGAACCGTGCTCGTTGTAAAGAGCCCTAGCCTTTTAGCCATATTTCCTATGATGCAGTGTCCGGTGTCCCCGACAAGCATCCGGATTTGACTTTTATTAAGAGAGACTAGCGACTATGATCTTTTGGTGTCAACAACGGGCTACAGAGTACGGGTTATGACCGTTGGTGTTGCTCTATTGTTTCTTAACCAATTGTATGGTGTCCATAATGTGGACGGTTTCAAAACAGTTATGGAACACGTAGTCCTCGAGGTGATCCAGCAGCATTTACAGAAGCTCTTGAATATGTATCATGTCGAAATGATGGTAGAAGAGATTAGAAGCAAAATATATCCATATATCTATATATCCAACCATATTTCAAGTGCAGCCATGGTCTCATCAGACAATAGCTCATTTCATTATAACCTTGGGAAAGCGGGCGGACGGCTTGGAGACTCCCAGCGGACCAGCTGTCATACGCTAAGTGTGGCCAGTAAACACCGGAAACAAATGTCGGTTTTCAACCAACCGAAATTTTAACACGGATGGCCCGTCAAGTGGACACCATTCCATCGACAAAGAAATCCAGCAAGGCCGAGAGCCCAACAAAACTCTCGGGCTGTTGTATGATAAGATGCACCCGCCAACGCTATGAGCTGCGCGAAGAAATAGATATATGTAGTCCAAAAGCCAAATTCGTTCAATTTATTGACTGAGCCACATCGAGCGAATGGACAACAGTGCTCCAGACAAAGAATTTCCAATACCCATTCCCCAAGTTTGACTACAAGGGAGATCGAATCTCTGTTGCAAAGACCAAGCCATCGCCGATGCGATATTTGGAAGCAGCATGCAATAAAAGATGAGAGGCTGTTTCACGTTCCGTCAGGAGAGGCACCCGGGATGAAACTGCTGTTGGCGTATCAGGTATCACTTAATACATAACTTAAAAGAACTAACTCTATTAACAAGGTTATAAGATGGGTAGACTTGTAGGCTCGAGTTAACAGCCACAAAACAAAAGGAAGAACCTAAGTATTTGGGACTTATTTTATCAGCTGGAAATATAACATACAAGACTAAGTTCGGAAAGCCAATAAAAAGGGTCTTTAGCCACGAAGCACATTGACTATATATCTCAGTATTAAGACCGATAATTTTGCATTAAGTGAACAGCGGGAGCGCTATGGTAAGCAAAATTTAACGATCACCTTGTACGTGCATGAATGGAGCTCATTTCACTCAAAGTTTTATGCAAGCAATTAACTTCTTAGGTTGATATCCGTCTGGATGTAATCTTCCAGTCAGTGGACCCACAAGGATTTTGGCTTCTCGGATGTCACAAACACTTCAAGATCCCTACCGCGAGACACATTGACTTAAACTAGCCTTTCGTCGGATAGGAACCTCCACGTCACCATTTTCTTGGGCATCGAAGTCTTTCAGAATCAGTTTCTAGACTGCCGATCGAAGCATTTTAATAAGCAGCTATGTTTAGTGCTGTAGCTGCAATAAGGGTTCCCTTGGCATTTCGATCGCTATATACAAACTCGTGCTTACTGGATGATATTGAAAATACCCACCTTAAGTGGAGGTATCGCATCTCCGGTGGTATAACGACGTAAGTGCAAAAATGTCGATTCATCAGAAAACGCGATTTAACATTTTGAAAACTTTTTTTATTTTAATGGAACAAACTATTTATTTATAAAAAGGAAATTGAACCTAGTTTTTGGCAGTTCAGTAATTTTTTTGTGCCTTAAGCAGCATTATTAAAAATTTTAGTATGAACAAAGTAAGTTATTTTAAATAAGGAAACTTAGAAATGCTATTTATAAAGGGTGATTTTCTAAGAGTAGTTTTTTTACAAATCGAATAAAACACTCAAATTTGCATCACATATTCAAATATTTTATTGATATCGATAAATAGGCCTTTGCCATTTACGTCTTAAAAACAACTTCATGTAAATGTTTCAAATTGTCCATTAGGAAGGTCCAATTTTGCGTCACTTTTTCGAGCATTTCGGCCTGTATTCAACGAATTACTCGTGTTATGTTATCCTGTAAGGCTTCAATCATGTTCGGCTTGTCCACATAGACTAACGACTTTACATAATCCCACAAAAAATAAGCAAGGCGTTTAATCGCATTATCTTGGCGGCCAACGCACAGGGCCAGTTCGAGAGATAAGCTGCTTACCAAATTCATCCTTCAACATTACCATTGTTTCACGAGCTGTGTGGCATGTGGCACCTTCTTGATAAAACCACACGTCAACCAAGTTTAACTCAGCCAACTGGAGCAAAAAGAAGTCGCGTTTCATAGCTCGCTATCGTTCGCCGTTGACGATAACGTTTCTTCCACGATCGTCTTTGAAGAAAAATGGACCGATGATAAACCACGGGATGCATCGGTAATTGTGGTTGTTCATAGTTCATCACTCAAGATGCGACAGTTTTGCTTATTTACGTATCCTTTGTGTCAGAAATGAGCCTCATCGCTGAACACAATTTGCTTGTTTGTAAGTCTTTCCATGATTAAATGGCAGAGTATACTGAAAAATGTTCACTTTGACAGATGACGTTTGGACGCCATTACTAACCAGTGATGCCAACCTGAAGAACTTAACTCTTAAAAAATCACTCTTTATAAAAAGGCTCGCAGTAACTTGGAATTAGATTACTTTTTAGCAGGCTTAATATATCTGCCTTTTTCCTTGTTGCCAATGTTTTTTTTGACGAGTATTCGGGCTTTAAAATCCTTTGTTCCAGATAAACGTCGGTTCATCGTTTTAAACATAACTTGTTCCCAAGTTATTTCTTTATAGCTTGTTTTGTACAAGTACATATTACTGCCTTTTCCAAAGCGTTAATGTTTTTGGAATTATTTAGACAGATTTCCTCAGAAGGCAACTTTAAATCGTAAAAATCCTTCTACATTATTTCGCGAATGGTAACACTTAGCTCATGTCTGATTTGATAGATAATTAGTTTCATCCTTCCGCTGAACGAACATGGTTGTGTATACGTTTGAACAACGCTGGAAAATATTGCGACATTACTTGGAAAATCATGGTAATGTTGCAGAATGTGTGCGAAAATTGATTACGGATTTTGGAATACGAGAAGCACCGTCAGCTCCGTATGTTCGTTATCTTGTGAAAAAATGAAAAAAGTGAAAGAAACTGGCATCCTCATCGATAAACCAAAGCGTGAAAAGTCAAAAACAGTGCGTACACCCGTTTTGCGCTGCTGTGGCACAAAGTGTGCGTGAAGCGCCATCAACATCAATTCACCGTCGTTCTCAACAATTGAACATTTCGGAGACATCATTGAGACGAATTTTGCATAAATACCTTAGTATGACACCATACAAAGTCCAATTGGTTCAGGAGTTGAAGCCAACTGACCATCCAATGCGTTTTCGCTTCGCTAAGTGGGCCTGCGATCGACTTAGAGAAGATGCCGCTTTCGCCAAAAAAAATCATCTTTTCAGATGAAGCTCATTTTGATCTTGGCGGGTATGTAAACAAGCAAAATTGTCGCATTTGGGGCACAAACCCGCACGCATACATTGAAAAGCCGATATACCCAAAACGAGGAACTGTTTGGTGCGGATTTTGGGCCAGAGGCATAATTGGGCCATTTTTCTTCGAAAATGAGTAAGGAGTGGCCGTTACAGTCAATGGCAATCGTTATCGGGCCATGTTGAACGAATTTTTGTTCACAAAAATTGAAGAGGAGGATATTGGCAACATTTGGTTTCAACAGGATGGCGCTACGTGCCACACAGCCGAAGCTACACTCGATGTTTTGCGCCCTGTTTTTGAAGATCGCATTATCAGCCGCAGAGCTTATGTCGTTTGGCCACCGCGGAGCTGCGATTTGACACCGTTGGACTATTATTTGTGGGGTGCCGTAAAAGATAAGTGTTCCGCCGACATGCCAGAGACAATTGACGCTATGACAATATTCGTGAAGCCATTATGTTTTATGGACTTTATGGCGAAACTTTCTACAGCATACAAATATATTTCAATTATGAGTCTGAAATCAAAGTCTCGTTAAAGCCTTACTCTTCTCAGCAAGTTTAAGTGTCGGTGTAAAACAGAAACGTCTGCACCTGGGCGAGTGACTGATAGCTCTTGCAGAAACCTAAGTACACAAGTACTTCAACTGCAGTGATTCGATTCACGAGAAGGAAGGAGACTCTGATAAGATTTGAATAGTTCCGCTCTTAAATTTTCGTCCAATTTTGTTGAAAATACCAAATTGCAACGATTAGAGCACGTTATGGAACCAACTTTTTCTTTAACAAACTTAACCCTTTTCGAAACATAGCTTTGTCCTGAGTTATGCAAGGTTTTTGCAACATTCTGCTTCCATCGGTCTGGGTTGAGAGATCTTTTTTTTCCCCTTATTTATAGGTAAGTTGACCACCGCGACTTCTGGTTGTGGATCAGTCGTGTCATGAATGGAAATATTCGATGAACCATGGTAACTCTCTGAACCTTGGCCTTCTGTAGGAGAGTAAACACTTTCAACCGCAGAAAAGTCTTCGTTTTCCGAATTGGTAGTTTCACTGAATGTGTTCTGGGAAACCTTTCTCAAATTCATTTTTGTTTCACTAGTTCTTGTCACAGTGAAATAGCTTTGCACATTTTCGTTGACCTCATTATATGCCGCTGCTAAAGTTCTTGGTTGGGGTTCAGCAATATCTGACATGACTGGAGAGTCTTTGAGATAGACAGCTTCAACTTTTGTCCTTGCAATTGCAAGTTTTGCAAGCATTTTGCCATGTTCCGACATTTTGTAACATCGATATGTTATGACATATCTATCGACTAAACGCAATCTGTTTAAGGCACGCACGGTGATAGAATAGATGTAATCACTGGGGACTAGTCTCCTAGGCAAGGCTTGTTGTATACTCAAACTTCATATGTCTGTAGCAGCTGCATGAAAATGAGGAAGAATAACTACACTATCCGCTTATCTCCACTTACTTTGCCCATTCCCTGGCCTGCTCTCATAAATGAAATATACATTTTCGAACCTTGTAGATTTATCAAATATTGACATGAGAGTCCCTATCTGTACATAAATAGCTTTATTTTTTGGACCTTAAACCCAACCTAACCTGAATATGAACTTGGGTAAAGGCTTAACTACATTCGGCAAAAAGTGAAGTACGCACACGAAAATGTTTTTTCTCTTTCCACGCCGTTTGCAATTTTTATTTTTCTCTCAACTTTTCACAAAGTGACTTTCTTGAAAGTAAGACATACATCTGACTTCCAAGTGGCACACCTTGGGTAAGTTCGAAAAAAACTAATACATTTACACAAAAAAACTGTCACTATAGTTAGTAATCTTACGCTTAGATGACTCTGGATGCAAATGTTTTGTAGCGCACGTCAGCAGCACACGCGCACTCTAGTATTCAAGTTCTAATACTCGCCCTTCCGTCAAACATCGATATTCAAAAAGACTTTCTTCGCCAGCTGCGGTAACGACGCAATTCTAGCACTGAATTCCTTTTTTCTACTTGATATTCATTTTTAAGTTAAATAAAGTAAATTTGATAAAACGTTTTAATAGTAGCACGAGTTTCATTGGTTTACCGAAACCTTATTCGTTACAATTGGTGACCCCGATATATAAAAAAAAAAAAAACAACAAAATGATAAACGAGACACCTGCCACGAGTTCGCAGGTTGAGCAGGAGGCCTGCAATGAGGCACAGATACCAGAAGACCACATGGACGCTGGACAGCCACACCAAAATATGAATACAAACCGAGTGAGTTCCATCGCAACCATGAAGTTGCCAACCCCCTTTTGGCGAAACAATCCGGCTCGGTATTTCACAATGGCCGAAATGCGATTCGATCTACACCGTATTTCAGCAGACGAAACAAAATATCGGCTAATCGCAACACATCTTGACGCAGACACATTGGATTTGGTCGGGGATTTGATTGACAATCCCCCAACTCAAGGGAAGTATGATGCGTTAAAAAAACGAATAATGAATTCGCTCTCCGATTCTCAGGAAACACGATTACGCAGACTACTCCGAGGCCAGCATCAGGGCGATGAAAAGCCCACTGTGTTTTTACAGCGACTGCGAAACCTCGCTGGGGGACACTGCAACGAAACAGTTCTTCGTTCACTTTTCTCGGAGCAGCTTCCTGAAAGCGTTCGAGGCATCCTTGCGGGCAGCAAAATCGATGACTTGTCTGAACTTGCCGAGCAGGCGGACCGCATTTTCGACGCCCTTCGTCCAACAATCGCCATGGTGAACTCCTCAGCAGAGCAATATCCTTTGCACGTCAATGCAGTTTCGCATTCCACCACTTCAGACAGAGTAAACGCCAATGCGGTAGAGGACCTCAGATCTGCAATCGAAAAGCTCACGTCAAAAGTCGAAAGGTTGTCTCGAGATCGCAACAGGAGTAAAAACCGCGTTCCCAGATCAGCTTCTAATAAATCGCTATCGAACGCTGATGAAAAAAACTGTTTTTGTTATTATCACCAAAAATTCGGCACGGAGGCTCGAAAATGTCGCTTGCCCTGTGGCTGGAACAAAATGCCGGGAAACTAAGTGTGCCGGCGCGCATTGAGGCGACCGCCGGCAGTCACATTACTTGAAAACGCCTCCAAATTAAAGACCGCAGGTCCGGCACTTGGTTTCTCGTCGACACAGGAGCTGATGTGTCCATTCTGCCCAAAACGACCAACATACGCTGCAGAAAAACCTCCGAGAAACTTTTCGCTGCAAACGGTTTTCCCATCAGTACATATGGCACTCAACATTTAACACTCGACATAGGACTCCGACGAGACTATACATGGAATTTTGTTATCGCTGAAGTCACGCAAGCTATACTCGGAGCCGACTTTCTCTGCCACTATGGGCTCTCAGTTAGCCTTAAAAAACGAATGTTGGAAGACACAACGACCACCCTCAATGCTGCTCTCACACCAGGCCGATCAACGCAAATGCCAGTTTTTGTGATAGACCGAAACAATATCTACGCGGATATTCTACGGGAGTTTCCTAGCGTCACAAGAGAGCCACAAGGACCTACACCTAACCATCCAGTCAGTCACCACATTATTACTCAAGGTCACCGGGTCGCCGAACGACCTCGACGACTTGCAGGAGATAAATTAAACGCAGCACGCCACGAGTTTAACCTTATGGTGCAGCAGGGTATTTGTGAACCATCCGACAGTGAGTGGGCCTCGCCTTTGCTTATGGTTAAAAAGGAAAACGGAACCTGGCGTCCCTGTGGAGACTACCGCCGATTAAATAACATCACAGTGCCAGACAGGTACCCGATTCCTCACATGCAGAATTTTACGCAGAGGTTGGCAGGTTGTACCTTTTTCACTACCCTGGATCTCAAACGCGCCTATCACCAAATCCCTGTTGCACCCGAAGATAGACCCAAAACAGCAGTCATCACACCGTTCGGACTGTTCCAGTTTAATGTGATGACATTCGGACTCTGCAACGCAGCCCAAACGATGCAACGTTATATGGATGCCGCCCTTCGAGGACTTGAGTTCTGCACATGCTACATCGACGATATTTTAATCGCCTCCGCCAATGAAGAGCAACATCGAAAGGACGTCCGTGTAGTTCTTGAGCGCCTGAAGAATTTCGGCTTATGCGTTAACTTATCTAAGTGTGTCTTTGGTCAACCAGAGGTGCGCTACCTAGGCTACACAGTCAACAGCGAGGGAATCAAACCGCCTAAAGATAGAGTAGAGGCAGTAGTCAACTTCAAGCGACCCGAAACCGTCGACCAACTACGAAAGTTTCTCGGAGCTTGGAATTTTTACCGAAGTTGCATTCCAAACGTATCCCAAATCCAAGCACCCCTTGTAGAGCTGACAGTAGGAGCAACGAAAAGAGACAAACGACCAGTACAGTGGACTTTGGTGGGGCAGCATGCATTCGAAAAATGCAAATCTAAACTCAACGATGCCGTTCTGCTCGCACATCCGAGGGCTGATATTCCTTTAGTTCTTCGGTGCGACGCTTCCGATGTGGCGATTGGTGCTGCGCTGGACCAGAAAACTAAAACTGGACTTCAGCCATTAGGATTCTTCTCCAGGAAACTTTCTGAACGAGAGGCCAAGTATAAGGTTTACGATCGTGAACTGCTGGCGATTTTTCGAGCGATACGACACTTTCGGCACATCATTGAAGGCCGAGAAACAGTCATTCTAACTGACCACAAACCTCTGGTTTACGCCTTTTCACAAAAGGCAAACCATGCCAGCGATCGAGTGGCTCGTCAACTGGAGGAGATAAGCCAGTACTCAACGAACATTGTTCACATTTCCGGCGAGGATAATGTTGTGGCGGACACGCTGTCCCGCATTCAAGCGATAAATTTCCCGGTAGCCATCAGCACGGAGGAGCTCGCAGAAGCGCAGATTAATGACGATGAACTAAAAAAGCTCCTTCAATCACCCGAAAGCTCTTCGCTAATTTTAAAAGGACTCCGCACGGATGGAACCGACATAGTTGTATATTGTGATGTCGCAAACAACAATATTCGACCATTTGTTCCAAGGTCGCTTAGAAGGCGGATATTTCACAACGGCCATAACTGTTCTCACCCCAGCGGACGCGTTACTAAGAAGACCATCGCTAGAAACTTCGTCTGGCCCAGAATGAACTCTGACATCAGCAGTTGGGCACGCTCATGCTTGCAGTGTCAGCGTAACAAAGTCAGTCGCCATGTCAAAAATTCTCCGCAACATATAGCTATGCCAAGCGATCGATTTTGTCATGTTCATATAGACATCGTCGTCATGCAGCCCTCGAATGGGTACCGATACTTGCTGACAATGATTGACCGTTTCACCCGTTGGCCGGAGGCGGTGCCTTTGAAGGACATGACAGCTGACACTGTATCCAGAGCTTTCTACACAGCCTGGGTCTCCCGCTTTGGTGCACCCGCCACTATTACATCTGATCGAGGCACACAGTTCGAAAGCCAGCTATTCGAAGCACTGGTAAAGTTGATCGGATGTCACAAAATCCGAACCACAGCATACCACCCCGCATCAAACGGTATGATCGAGCGTTGGCATCGCTCGTTTAAGGCTGCAGTGAGATGTCATGAGTCGTCGTCGTGGACCGAATTGCTACCGACCGTTTTACTTGGACTTCGCACCGCCTGGAAGGAGGACATCAAGGCAACTGCTGCAGAGATGGTGTACGGTACCTCTCTTCGTCTGCCAGGGGAATTTTTCACCGACGATGAAGTCACACCGGATCCTCAACACTTTGTTGGAAAATTTAGGGAGCAGATGAGGGAAATCCGACCAGCACCAACAGCTCACCATTGCAGACGCAAAGCCTTCTCATACGAAACGCTGTATTCGTGCACCCATGTATTTGTCAGAGTTGACTCGGTAAAACAGCCTTGCGAACAGCCTTACGACGGACCGTTCGAAGTCATCAACCGCATCTCAGACTATGTCTTTAAAATCAACGTAAGGGGTGTGGAAACATCTATATCGACGGAGCGACTTAAACCGGCGTTTTTCGAGAAACTTGAGCCGCCTTCAATGCCAGACAGTCTCCCTGTGTCAGTTGGGATTAGAACTTATTCAGGACCGAAGAATAAAGTCAAATTCGTTTCTCAACCAGATTTGAGACACTCTGAGGGGAGTAGTGTAGCGCACGTCAGCAGCACACGCGCACTCTAGTATTCAAGTTCTAATACTCGCCCTTCCGTCAAACATCGATATTCAAAAAGACTTTCTTCGCCAGCTGCGGTAACGACGCAATTCTAGCACTGAATTCCTTTTTTCTACTTGATATTCATTTTTAAGTTAAATAAAGTAAATTTGATAAAACGTTTTAATAGTAGCACGAGTTTCATTGGTTTACCGAAACCTTATTCGCTACAGTTTCCTTCTTTCGTTGGCAAATTCTTCCTGTTTTTGTTTGTTCAAACTTAGAGCTTTTAAAAGTCAAAATAGATACTTAGTACAGTTTCTGAATACGAGGGGCAGCACCGTGTGTATGTGAGCTTTGAAATAGTCACTTTTTCCACTTTTTGCCGAATGTAGTTAAGCCTTAATCGGGCTAGACGGCTATGCTGCCGGTACTGTCATGCCCGATTACTAAGAAAGTCCTTATGAAGCCTTAGAAAACCATAAATATGATGTAGGTTAGTTGGCATTACATCTACATCTACATTTACACATGCATATAATTCTATATTCTTAAGATTACACAAATTGAGACCGAGTCAGGGGCCAGTTGATATTAATTTTTCAATAAAATTTAAAAGAAGCAACATTTCACGCGCATTGATGCCACATCTCAAATATACATACATCACATACCCATCGCGCACTGACCCCGACCGCTTCGTTGAATAACTCATTTAATCAACCGAGTTCACCACGTCAATCAACTGCAACTAAGCAAACATCTTAATTTTCATGTCGACTACGGACATTAAAAATTTAAATAAATTTCAATATCGCACCAGACAAAAATATTCATCCATGAGGGCTGCCTTCCATTTAAGTCCCATAAATTTACAGAGGAATAATTGGAGCAATGGGAAACGAGATTGTATTTTGTCGGGTCAGGTCTCAGGATGGTGCCGACACACTACTCAAACAACCGATGATTATGGGGTGCGCATGGTGCATCTAAACTAAGCATTGCGTTGCGTCGCACGACCATGACGACGACGACGGCGACGACGAAGTGGCAGAGAAACTAACTCAATTTGTGTGATTATCTCACACAATAAATCCTTTTTCTGTGCGCAGCGCGTCGACATGTACATGCGGGAGGGCGGTATAGAAAACCAGTCTACCGGCCACCATGCAATCCGTGTCGTGTGTGTCGTCAGTCACTGACGCCGACGGCGGCGTCGGGCCGTCGTCGTTGTGGTGTTTCTTCCTTTGCTGGTTTAATTACCACCAGCTTTTATAACCAGACGGAGACCATAAAAACAAGAAATAATAAAAAGGAAATCATGCACATGTACTGTTGGAACATGTCGACCAGCCCCCAGTTTAAGTTGGGTTTTGTTATGTCTCCGGTATCACCTCAGTTGGAAAACTGAGATGTTTTTCTTTCTCAATGGGCGACAAGTGCCATTTGATGATGATAGTACGAGTGTTGATAGCTTTAGCTTTGACATTGATTTGGTCACATCCTGCTGGTTGTTTTGTTTTGTGTGACATTTTTGATGACGGGAGGAGAGAAAGTTTATGATTGGGAATTGGTATATTAGGCAGGCATGGATCTTTTTGTACCATAAATTGGGAATCACTCATCGCAAATACATATTTTTGAATTGAATTTTAACAAATTAATTTTAAGCACTAAATGTGTTTGGTAGGTAGGTTACCAGTTTTGGTGATTTTCAGACACATGATGAAAGTACCTAGTACTTAGGTTAGGTAGGTCAGAGTATTGTGCAACATATTGAAAATTGTTTGCTGTCTAACATTTATTTATTCTTATCAAACCAACAAAAAACATAAGGAAAGGCTACAGTCCGCTTGGGGCGAACAGTACGATACCCTATCTATATCCCTATATGCCCCAAAGAAAAAAGCATTTAGATATGGATATTATTTTATTTCATTCCATGAAATTTATAAAAAAAAATATTTTTTGAAAAAAAAACGACACCAAAAAGTGGGAGTGGCCAAAAATTTTGTATGGGCGATATATTTGAACAAATATTTGCTAAATATCTTGTTGAACATTTTTTTTTTCAGTTTCATGAAAATGTTCGCTGAAAACAGCATTTAAGTGAAAAAAGCCCACAAAAAGTGGCAAAAAATTGTATATGACAGACTTATAAAGGAGGGCAGTGCCTACATATCTTGTAAAGGTTCTAACACTCCATCTAAGCAGTGGGTATTTAAAAGCTTTGAACACTTTACAATTTCGGGACCCTTGGGAGTATATGCTCTAAATTTCAGCTTCCTAGCATAAATTTAAAGGCCTCAAAAGTTGATACGGACTGACGGACGAACATTGCTAACTAGTCTTAGGATTTGGTCCTGATCATAAATATATATACTTTTATAGGTCTACGACGAATATTAAGGGGTGTTACAAACTATGTGTCAAAATTAATATACCCTTAGGATAGGGTATAAAAAGGTTGACAAACAACTTTAGAAAGGTAACTAATAATCGATTAGTATCCATGTTTTGATTACCGGCATAAAGTCTCTTGATATCCTGCAGGTTCCCGGCTAATCCTAGTATGTCAACAAAAGTAAGGAAAATAAGGAAGGAAATATCCAAAGCTTTAGTTGAAAAGTTTAATTTCTAAAAGTAATTTATAGAGTAAATATTAATTAGGTTATTAAAGACAACAATTCCTTTCGTAAACGATGGTTCACTGTTACAAGAAGATAATATAGGTAACTCTATATATAGGAAATTCGTGGGCATTAAATGTCCACTCCGGGTGACTTTTAAGATAAAGCCGAACTCTAAGGAATATATAATTTAACTACGTTGCGAACCTATATTTTTCCGAAACTTCGAAAGGTTCAAAATATGATCATAGGGACCTTGGTGTTTATTTTGACCCCAAACTAACCTATATAGGACATATCAATTTAATTGTGAATAAGTCAAATTCTATGCTCGGCTTCATAAAGAGGTGGTCCAAAGAAATTAATGAACCCTACGTTACTCAGGCATTGTACAATAGCTTCGTCCTTCCGCATCTTGAGTAATCTTTACAACAAAATCAGCACACAATACTAGGCACCAAAACGGATCCAGCTGCATTCAAAATTCAAACGGTAGAAAAACCTAAGCAATTTTTCCTGTAAAGCCTTCAAAGCCCTTGCCGTCAATGTCGTATATTTCCTCTAAGTTTCCTCTAAGTATTTAACTAAAAATTGACTTCTGCTGCAATAGCACTATTGGCTCACATTAATACAGTATACTGTGTGTTATGGCCTCAGTAGCATTCAGATCGACGCCGAATCTGCAGATATTTTTATCCGATAATCCAAGCCCCTTTGCGCTTTTCCATCAGAATTCCTATTATTATTTTACGTTTATCCCTGCTCAATTTTATTAACTCCAAATATTTTTTACTATTGAAATGTGGCAAGTGAACCTTGATTACCCTGTGTCCCTCAAGACTTGACCACCTTAGATTGGCAGACCTAATGGTATTTCCTCAATAGTGCCCCTTATAATGCAGATGAGAGGTTTGAAATCTGCAATCCTACTATTAACGAGTAGCCCACCTATTCTCGCAAGCTCATCAGCCTGCTGATTTCCCTCAATGCCGCATAGTCCTGGCACCCAGCACAGTCTCACTCAGTTCTATCTGCATCTGCTCAGTCGCGCTGAGGACAACCAGAACCTCTGATTGGAAGAAACTACTTGTGTCTGATAGTCGTATAGACACTCTCAGCTCTGGATCTTCTGAGAAAATTCCAGAACTTGTTCTTTCCCCTGTTTTCGAACCAGCAGTAAAGATCGCAATTTCGTTTGATCTGATTACAACGTTTCTTTACCAATCCTTCCTCTCCGAATATGTTATATCATACGGAATGTCGAAGTCAATTAAGTTTTGAGAAGCTTCTCATGACATCGGCGCCCGGACAGACCGACGGATGACATTGGCGGACCTACTTTTTTGGACTTCTGTATAGTCGTAATATCATCCCTTATACTCAGTTTGAGTTCAAAATTTCCGCACGATCGCAATAACTTTCTCTTTAGTATAGTAATGTTTACGAGAAAGTTAAAAATTGCTACAAACAGAAGGCGTTCCAAAAACTTTAAACGGCAAACTTGTGAAGAATTTCAGTGTCTACATAAGGTTTGCACTCTTTATCTATTCAACTTTGCCTTATAACAATGAGACGATACAATTATTTTCGACGACATGAAAGCGTGTTCAAAATAATTAAATCACATCTAGTATATATGCTGTCATTTTAATGCGCCAATTTAATTTAAAAATCATGCATATAGTAAAGTTTCTTCCGAAAGATTTATACTTTTAAATTGAGGTCATATCATGGGTTCCATATTATACGACAGAATTCTAGGTAAGGTCTAACCATGGACAAAGGTGTTCGGTCACTTCCTTGGAGTTACGTTTGACAAAACCTAACATGGAGTTGTCTTCTGAGGCAAAGTTGTCAATGTGGTAAATAAAGTTTTCAAACCGAGTCAAGAATAATGCCTTCTGTCAAGTAAGTTAAAAGAAGCCTTGCTTACCCTTAATCTGGTAATGGAAAAATATTGACATTAAGTTAAATTGAGGGATAGATTGTTCGGGTCACACCAACTAACAACAGCAGTGACATCTTCTTGCAATAATTCATAGTCAATTTCGAATCTAACAAACAATCATAACTTTTTACTACTTGTAAACGATTAATGAGGTAAGACTCTGCCCATAGAAGAAGATCCGAGCTGAAACCAAGAGCGGATAGGTTTTGAACAGATGTCCTATGCGTCAAAACCAAAATTATTTATAACAAAATTAAATTTAATAGAAGGAATTTACTTCAAAAAAATTAACAATTTGTTTGTATATTTTTTATTAAATATGACGAATATGTATTTTTATTTTTATAAGTAAATGTTTACGTTTTAGTAAGTAAGTAAGTATGTAATTTCAACAATGACATGAACAGACAAATACCAGTAAGCTCCTCATTTTGATTTGATTAGAGTCACCTGCAATCATTTGAATCAAATCTTCGGTGAAAAAAAAAAAAAATTAAAAAAAAAAATTTCAAAATGTTACATCGCTTCTGGAAGTTCACAAGTTCCTTTAAATGTAAAATCATCTGCTTTGTAGGTAACAAGATTGCTATCAATCCAGTTTGTTTTGTGATATTTCTTTTGATTTGTTTTCTTTTCCGACAAAAAACTTAAAACATAATCATCAGAATACAAATTGCTGGTTTCAGGTACCACCTCTTCGTCATACGACTCCGGTATTTTTTATCACTTTCCGGGCCATCATAGGGAAATAAATAAAAGCTTTTTGTTGGGATACAGGTCCTTGTTGATACTTTTTTAAGAAAAAAATATATATAGGGTTTTTTTTTTTGAAAATGCTATAAAAAAAAACTACTGAATATTTTCTCAAATTTCTTTTTTTATTTGAAAGTACAATCCTTCAGGTTAATAATGGAAAATAATTTCATTCAAATGGCTGCCTCGGCTGGCCATGCAGTAGCCTACACGATCGGTCCAATTTTTTAGCACATTATCAATTGTGTGCAGCTGTATTTCACCAATGGTTTCACGAATATTGTCCTTTAAAGCGTCAATTGTCTCTGGCATGTCGGCGTAACACTTATCTTTTACGGCACCCCACAAATAATAGTCCAACGGTGTCAAATCGCAGCTCCGCGGTGGCCAAACGACATCAGTTCTGCGGCTGATAATGCGATCTTCAAAAACAGGGCGCAAAACATCGAGTGTAGCTTCGGCTGTGTGGCACGTAGCGCCGTCCTGTTGAAACCAAATGTTGCCAATATCTTCCTCTTCAATTTTTGTGAACAAAAATTTGTTCACCATGGCCCGATAACGATCGCCATTGACTGTAACGGCAACTCCTTGCTCATTTTCGAAGAAAAATGGCCCAATTATGCCTCTGGACCAAAATCCGCACCAAACAGTGACTCGTTTTGGGTATATCGGCTTTTCAATGTATGCGTGCGGGTTTTCTGTGCCCCAAATGCGACAATTTTGCTTGTTTACATACCCGCCAAGATCAAAATGAGCTTCATCTGAAAAGATGATTTTTTTGGCAAAATCGGCATCTTCTCTATGTCGCTATGTCGCAATATTTCCCAGCGTTGTTCAAGCGTATACACAATCATATTCATTCAGCGGAAGGATAAAACTAATTATCTGTCAAATCAGACATAAGCTAAGTGTTACCATTCGCGAAATAAGCACTAGTTGAAAAAAAACGTTAAATGGCGGACTCTATATTTGTGTCTCCATTAGCCCCATCTCAGCGACCTTTGAACGAAATCTGTACATAAACGAAGTGACAGCGCTAACATCACTAGAAAATATCTCGCCACCAATTTTTAAGTAGGGAATACCATGCCGATTTTTAAATTTTGTAAACCATCCATTACTTGCACGGAATGCGTTTTCATCTTTAGCGAGATATACTTAATCGAAAATCGACTCAGCTTTTAAGCTAACCTGACCTAACCTAACCAATGTCATTAATTATGTTGATCCATCGCCTCCGCCTGAGATACCGCTCGTGAACAATGTCCATTGTGGCACGTAGAGCCGTCCTGTTGAAATCACATGTCATCAGCGTCTCCATATCATTCAATTGGGGCCAAAAAAAATTAGTTATCATCAAGCGATAGCGCCCGTCGTTGAATGTGATGGCCAGGTCACCGTCATTCTCAAGGAAGTATAGACCGCTGATGACGCCAGTCCGTAATCTACAACAAAATAGTAACTTTCTCTGCCTGCATTACAATTTGGTGGATCTCGTGTGGATTCTATCGTTCCAGATTCGACAATTGCGCTTGTTGACGAACCCATTTATTCTGAAATGCGCCCAAGATGGGCGAAATGTTCGAGACTAGTTCAAAATATGACCGCTTCAACAATATGACCGCAATCACCTTTCAAAGTTCGGGAATGTCAATTGAAAAACTCTTTCTAATTCAATTTGTAGACTGTCATGATAGCACAACTGACTGTAGAGAACAATTTCAACAAGCAAATTATTTTTCTTATAAGATCTCAAATATCCATTTCTTACGTCTAGGTTCACGTTCTTAGTACTCAGGCACTAGAAAGCACTAATAATGAAACAACAAATCGAAACTAAGCTTAATGCCCTGTATGGGACTTTAAGGCATATATATTTCTGAAAACCCACCAAGGTACATTCTCTCTTTTATAAATACTTAGCAGGACTGACATGCCTGAACAAGCCATTGAATGTGTAATTTAAGAACTATGTCTTCTAATTTGTCTATCCCCTAAATAAATCACACTCAAACATGTGTAGTCCGCCCATCTCACACTTATTCTTTCCTAGGTGCTCTACTCATTCCTACCCACATCCGATTCGACAGACAACCACAAATAAATCGGTCAAAGATCAATATCATCTTACATCATTCATAACAATCTAAATCTTATAGCTATTTGAACAAATTACCACCACAGATCCAACCACGACTGGCAATATGTCATGCCCGGCCTATTCTAATTGGGGAAAGAGCATCTTCCAGAAACGTACAAGAAAATATATAAGTAAATATGGCTATGTGTATCTATGTATTTTACCCACGAATTTATCTTTCTCTTTTTTTCTTCTTAGATATTCATTCTGTGGTAGCATTTCCTTTGATTAATATCTCCTTTGGAAAATAATTGCCCAAAAGATCTGCCATGGACACTGACATACACCACAGGAACATGACTTTGAATCTCGCACAGTTGGAGGGAGAGCCTCAGCATCAGCAACATCAAGAACAAGAACAAAATACAAAATACAAAAAAAGGACTTGTTTATCTAAACGCCTTTCCCAGAGACTGTGAATAAAATAAAATAAAATGTGTTTTCCCTTCTGTTTGCTTCTACCTTTCTCACTCTCTCTCTTTCTCTGTTTCTTTGTAGGATTTTTATTTTCCTTTATTTTTATTAAATTTGCCTTAGGACGATAACAGAGCAGTTTCTCTCATCCCATTTCTTAAAAAGTGGAAAATCTAAACGGGAAGAAAACAATTTACAATCATCCAGAAGAGGTATAAAAAAAAAAATCCCAACGACGACGATGTAAAAAGGAAACCATCACGAAATGCCTGCAAGGACGTTTACACAAATTCAGTGAGTTTTTTTTTTTGTTGTTGTTCTTATTTCTGGAACATCCCATTAGATGGACAAAGTCAATTCCCACTGTATCTATATGTGTTTGTGTACTAAAAGAAGAAGATACTTTTGCTTTCTGCACTATCATCTACATCATTGTTGGTGTCGCCCTAAGGAATGAATTTAAATATCCTGACTGATGACTGCTTACACTATGGGAGAATCAGCAACAGCCCCAGTTGGTCGGCAGTGTAGTAGCAAAATTGAAATCATGTCCGCTACAGATTCGTATTTTCCCATCATCTACCACTACCATACCTACCTACTACTTGTTTATATCGTTTTATCAATTAAAACAACAAAAACATGGAGAGAAGGAACACATTGGCCTCAATCTGGAGCTCATCACATGAGCACATGGGGTGCACTAATTAGAGACTAAGATATCCGTGGAGTTAATTAGATGTGATCTGCTGCTGCTGCTGCTACTATTGGCCCCAAACGGAAATCATTGGTATGGCGAGGGTGGAATGGTTTCCATTTGGAACGAGCTCGTTTGAAGAAACAGTGGGTTTGGCAGGCAATCTACCCTTTCACATAAAAGATATTCATATAATTCTATGATTCCTAGGATCATTCCTTTGAATATTGCAGTACCAAGTAAGCCGAAGGAATCACCTGTCCACCAGTTTAAGCTCCTAATTGAGATATTTACCGCAAAAAAGGGAAATTTGCAAAACTTTGTCTTGCACTTCTTTACTGTAAAACCTGGCTGGACATATTCTTTTAGATGGCCAAAGATCAGTGCCCCGAACTTTTCATTAACGTAACGCTCTATTTGTGGCATAATACCCAGTATTGTTAGGTTCAGGGTTGGCGTGCGCAGCAGGAATTCATTCAGAATGAGAAAAGAAACCGCGAAGGAGAATTTCAAAATACCCCATATGTAGCCTGCATATGTAAAAGTATGCAGTCATTTATTTATTTTCATCAATCCGAGAACAATCTCTCATAGACTACTTAGTAACAATTTTGTTAATAATTTAAAAACTTAAAAAAAAAATTAACAAAAAATAGGCATTCAAATACGGTATTGCAATTTATGGCATTAAGATTCAATTAAATTATACTAAAAATACGTTTTTTTAAAAGTATTTCTTGCACAAAATTAAAAAAAAGTCTATTCTATTGCAAACTAAGTTAGCTTCTGCAACGTTATATGCAACGTGATATCGGTTCATTGCGACCATATCTTACTTACTTACTTAGGTGGCGCTACAGTCCGGGGTGGACCTGGGCCTCAACCAATACGCCTCTCCAGTTAGCACGATCTTTGGCTAACTGCCTCCAGTTGCGCACTCCAAGTTGGTTGAGGTCCCCCTCCACTTGCGCGCGCCAACTTAGGCGAGGTCTTCCTCTACTGCGTTGTCCATCCGGGTTGGATTCAAAGACTCTTCGGGCCGGAGCGTTGGTGTCCATTCGCTCTACATGTCCCAGCCATCTTAGACGACTAATCCGTATTTTTCTGACCAGGTCGATGTCGCTGTACAGCTCGTAGAGTTCGCTGTTAAATCTCCTCCTCCAAAGCCCGTTAACGCAAACGGGACCGAAAATCACTCGAAAAAGTTTGCGTTCGAAACGACCAAGGAGATCTTCATCCGCCTTTGATAACGTCCATGCTTCTGCGCCATACAGCAGGACTGGGATGATGAGGGTCTTATATAGAGTCTCCTTGGTGTTTCTCGACAAGGCCTTACTAATCAATTGCCTCCTTAGGCCAAAGTAACAGCGGTTGGCAAGTGTAATTCTTCGCTTGATTTCTGATGATATATCGTTGTCAGAGTTAATAGCGGATCCGAGGTAGATAAAGTCCCGAACTACCTCAAAGTTATAGCTGTCTATCGTGACGTTCTCTGTCCGATTCGTCGATGTTGTGTGTCCCTTCTTGTTGACAGCATATATTTCGTTTTGCTTTAATCACTTCTAAACCCATTTTTGCCGCCTCTGTACTGATACTTGCAAACGCACCAGTGACAGCTCGCTGTTTTCTGCCAATGATGTCGATGTCGTCGGCGTAAGCAAGTAGTTGCACAGACTTTTGGAAAATTGTGCCCCTGGTGTTGGCTTGCGAGTTTCGCAAAAATTCTCTCAAGTATGATGTTGAAGAAGTTACATGACAGCGCATCGCCTTGTCTAAATCCTTTCTTAACATCAAAGGTATCGGTGAGATTGTTTCCGACCTCAATGGAGCAGCGAGAGTTCTCCATCGTCATCCTGCACAATCTGACGAGTTTGGCAGGTATGCCAAAACTAGACATGGCTCTGTATAGCTCGTCTCTATAAATGCTTTTATATGCGGCCTTAAAATCGATAAAAAGATGGTGAGTATCGATCTGGACTTCTTGGGTTTTTTTCCAGGATCTGCCGAAGTTTGAAAATCTGGTCAGTTATGGACTTACAGGGCCTAAAACCGCACTGATAGGGTTCAATCAGTTCGTTGACGAATGGTTTCAGACGTTCACACAGCACGGCAGACAGGATCTTATATGCGATGTTGAGGAGACTTATACCTCTATAGTTGGCGCAGTTAAGAGGGTCTCCTTTCTTGTGGACCGGGCAAACAATGCTGAGGTTCCATTCATCAGGCATACTTTCCTCTGACCAAATCTTGGAGACAAGTTGGTGTATGCTCTCTACCAAATCATCTCCCGCGGCCTTGAAAAGTTCGGCAGTTAAGCCGTCCGGTCCAGCAGCCTTGTCGGATTTTAGTTTGGATATTGCTATCCTCACTTCATTTTGGTCAGGTGGGCGGAAGTCTTGGCTTTCATCACCCTTGTTGAATGGTTCATGACCGACCATAGACAGTGCGGTGAATTTGGCAATGTAACAGGCATGATTCCCTAAGATTCCTTTGAGGAACCTCAATATTAATTAAAGAGAGTAAAGGTGAACATTAAAATATCTCTAATAAACATGATGGAGAAGTAAGTACGACCATTTTTAAGAGCATTAATACCAAATAACAACCACCTAGTAAAATACGGTGGGACATCCATACGCCAATTTAGCTTACAAATTTAATACCTGGTAAATCTTCTTTGAACTTGTTTTTGTAAAACGGATTCCAAATTGGACTGCAATACTCGAGTATGGAACGAACGAGGGAATAATAAAGTGACAAAAGTGCATGTGGGTCAGAAAATTCTTTTGTGTTACTTTTAATCAAACCCAGCATTTGATTAGCTTTATTAACAAGAAGGAAAGTTTAGTGTCCAAGATTACACCCAGATCTTTTTTCTGATACACTCGCTCTAAATTAGTAGATTCTACTTCATAATTAAAGTAGATTGGTGTAGTGTGTCTGAAAAAGGACATAATTTGACACTTAGAAACATTTAAATGAAGAAAGTTAATACGACACCATTCCGCTAATCTTAAAAAATCAGCATGAAGCTGATGACAATCTGATAAACATCTAATACTACTGTACAACTTCAGGTCGTCCGCAAAAAGAAGACAAAGAGAATTTGAAAAGATATTTGGAATATCGTTAATAAATAAAAGGAATAATAACGGTTCCAAATGGCTACCCTGTGGGACACCAGAGGGAACATATATATTCAGCCATTAATATTGATAATTTGAATGTTGATAGACGAAATTTTTATATATGAAATTTTTAATTTAAACAAAAGTTTATCATAATTTTTTTTTTCGAATAGCTTCGGCAATAAGGACAATTTACATATAGGTTTATAGTTTGTAATGTTTTGCTTAGAACCAGACTTATAGACCGGGGTCAAGAATGATAGTTTCCAACTATCTAAAAATGTCCCAGTTGACAAAGAGAGCTTAAAGATATAGGTGAGAGGCTTAGCTAATGAGGCAGCACATCTTAACAGAAGAATTGGAGGAATGCCATCAGGACCTTCTGACTTACCGGGATCAAGTTTAATTAAGGCTTCTTCAACCTCAGAGATCTGCAGGGATCGCTTTAGTGATAAGTGATGAGGATGTTCTGTAACTTAATTCTAAAGCCTGGTTCGAGGAAATGCAGAAAAGCTCCGCGATCTCTTTGACTTATTCACAAGCCTTACATCACTTTAGTCTAGTACCTTTAGGTGCTCGCGTTGCAGCGAAAATGTCGCAGAGTTCCTAGACGGACGGTCGTGGAACTTACCGGGATCAAGTTTAATTAAGGCTTCTTCAACCTCAGAGATCTGCAGGGATCGCTTTAGTGATAAGTGATGAGGATGTTCTGTAACTTAATTCTAAAGCCTGGTTCGAGGAAATGCAGAAAAGCTCCGCGATCTCTTTGACTTATTCACAAGCCTTACATCACTTTAGTCTAGTACCTTTAGGTGCTCGCGTTGCAGCGAAAATGTCGCAGAGTTCCTAGACGGACGGTCGTGTCATTGAATACTGCGCCTTTAGACTCTTTAGATCCACACAACAATGGAGTTTCTAACTAGGGATACCAGTAGACGCAACACAGATTCAGGTTATGAGAAAACTTCTTCCGAACCTTGAAAAGCAAGTACGTCGGAATCTCATTTTCCGTGATTCCGATATGGCCCGGAACATGAACAATTCCGTATTCAAAGAGTTTTTGGGTTGGAGCATTTACTAAGAAATTCACAAAGGATTGACCAAGGCCTTAGCCCTATTATACTCGCGCATATGGACTATTAGACCGACGCGACACCTATATTTATTTTTAATTTTTTTTTCTTCAAGAAGATCGCACCTCCTTCGGCATTATGGACACATTTTGATCATTTAAGTTCTACGGTGTTGTTTGACCCAGGTTTTCACTGTATTGACGTACTAAAATGAATAAATATTAGGCGTAAACGGCCCATATAGGACCCAAAGCCAAGCACTGTGTGTGCGAAGATATATTTTTTTTTTTTTTGACACGAATGGAAGGGACCTAATGTTTAATGCCGATTCCGAACGGCATATAATTTTTGAGAAGTTTCTCATGATAGTTCTAAAATTCACTCCTGATATCGTAAGATACCCGTTTAGGTGCATAGCGCTGACCCACATATACAACTGTATCTCACCTTGCAACACATACTACAACGTTTCAGTTGAATAAGCATCTGGTGCAATATAACAGATACTATTTTTGGCATCATCTTTGGTGGCATGCAGTTAGTTGTGAAGATATTCATCTTCATTATCATTTGAATCATCTACATCAGTGGATGCCACCGATGATTAAACGGATAAACACACGAACAAAAAAAAATACAATATTTATTTATTTAGTTATATGTATTTTTTTTTCTCATTCCTGGGATTGCTTCTGTTTATCATAATAAAAATGTCAAACATTTTACGCGTTCATGTCAATCACAGTGTTCTTCTCCCCAAGCAGCTATACATCGGTGTTATGGACCGGAGCTGCAACATCCCCTCACATTGTTGTTGTTTTTTTGAGGTTTCGGATTTTCCTGTCGTGTTTGTTGTTGATCCCCATAGCCAGAGTTTCACATGATGTTTGCGGACGAGGTGGAGAACATTCCTTTGATCTGATGTATGCCTTGTTGATTGCTTATGTTTGACGATTGAAGGAATTTATTTTCGACCCCCATGTCCAGGAATAGACATTATTCCTAAGATGTTCCATATTGGTTCCATACAAGGAACTAGGTGTGAGTACATTATATGGAAATTGATTTTTCGTTTCTAATTTTGTTTGGAACTGTTTTACTGGGAATCTACGCACACACATTTGTTCATCGATTAATTGGAAATGGGGAATTCGACAGAAAGACCGCATAAACAAAATATTTGCTTTGTGGATTTCTGTGGATAGAGGCCTGAATGAGTTATAGTTCTATGAATTTTTTCTCGACCGGTCCTTTGAATTTGGGACATGGGATAGCTCTTTTAATTATTTATTCACATCGACCGAGGCAAATTTGGATAATGCGCTAATTTGTTTTGTAGCCGTAACGTTTTTTTTAGCTTTCATAATTATATGACAGATCAACCAGAAGAACGACGAGCAAGTTTATGTGACGTAAACGACTTTAGGTCGAAGTTTCAGTTGTGCATTGCTTTGATATATACCTAGGGAAGTCCAGATTATAATTCAAATAATAATTGTTTTTCGCTATCGGTCTTCAAGCATAATCCGGTTATAAATGAGCAATGTTGGGCCACAGTCTTCAAGTAACATAGATTTGTTGCAAGCCAGCCAGCCAGGTTCTCAAAATCGTTGAGGTGTATACACTTCGATGTAGATGTAGCTCACATCATTCTTAACTGCGCAGAACTTTGTCATATCAGAAATAACAAGCAACATACAATTTTAGGGCCCTCTTATTTTACAGTGGGACACCTCCATCTGGTGTATGGTTGGTTTGATCAGCGTGAAGACTCTCGCATTAGATAAGCCACCCTATGCCCTGCGATCCCAGGCACGAGATTAAGATTTATGTTACGTTCACCAAACAAATCCGCACCGGAAGTGCATTCATTCCACACAGCACAGGGTTTACGCTGTGAACGATGTAACCCCTAGAATAGCTTACTAATTATTCCACTCTTTATGTTTACTTTAAGATTAAATAACTGCAAACAAAGCATCTGCGAAAATTCGACCGTTTTGACGAGATTCCGAATTCGGCCATCGCCATGAAGAGTTCCTCACAATGAGAAGATGTAGATCTACCGAGTATTATGTTGTAGTTTGAGACGTTAACACAGTTAGGGATAAGATCTTATATGCGACATTTAGCAGGGATATACCTCGATAGTTCTGGCAAGATCTATGATCGCATTTCTTGTAGATGCGGCGTATGGAGCTGATGATTCAGTCATTGGGCATGCTTTCTTCTACCAAAAAACTAAACCCATATTTGAACAACTCTTATCATAGCCAACATGATCTGGCGGCGGCCTTGTTGCTCTTAAGCTTTTTCATAGCTAAGTCAACATGTTCTTTACTTGGTTGCAATTGCGAAACTGGTTCTTCATTGACCTAACGAGGGTTCTCCTCTTGCATTCTCTTCATAATTGCCGTTTACCAACTGCTTAAATACATCTAATATTCCCCTAATATTGAATGCCATCGTATTTTCACGGATGGCTCCAAAACCAGACAAGGGTCTGGTGCGATGATATACGACTTTACTACCCCTTGGCTAAACATGCATCTATTTTCCAAGCGGAGATTTTAGCCATCGGAATGGCTATGCGCGCGCTACATTGTGAAGAACAGGTGGAGGGCTAGAGTCATTTGCATCTGCAGTGATAGCCAAGCTGCATTAAAAGCGCTGCTAAACCTACTTACCTCGTCCAAGTTAGTGCTAGAACTCAAGCTTTCTCTGAATTTGGTCGGAAGACTGAACACAGTGAATATTGTCTGGGTACCAGGTGAGCGAAATGAGATCTCGGATGAGCTTCCTAGGCAAGTTTCAGAAGATGTTTTCTCAGGACCCGAATCTGTGTTGGGTCTGCCTACATCTTTAGTCATGTCTTCCATTGATGCTTGGGTTTTTCGTGAACACGAGTTTCGGTGGCGCGATTGCGGTGGATGTAGACAGATCGAACTACTGCGCCCGGACATTTGTAAAAGTTCAGCATCTTTTCATCTACCTCTGAGGAGAAACGACTGTAGGCTGCTTGTAAGTGTTCTTTCGGGCCACCAAGCTTTGGCTAAACACTTATATGTGTTGGGCTTAAGCGACACCACTACCTGTCCTGCTTGCGGTGAGGAGGATGACACTGCAAAACTTTTTCTCTGCAGTTGTCCGGCCTATGCTCGCATCAGGTGGCGGATTTTCGGGGCTGACGTGGTGAGTGCCGAACATCTAAGCTCTTTATCACTGAAGCTCCTTTTCGTTTTTCTTCGAAAGACGGGAAAACTAAGTACATTAATGTAAGGTGTCTGAATGGTGGTACAATGGTCCTGTAGTTGTGTCTGAGCGCTCCATCAGATAGTAGCAACCCACGACAAAAAAAAATCCCTCCGCTTAGTAACTAGGTTCCCTTCCATATTTCCTGATTCCGAGACTCTTCGACCTCTTGACCAGGCAAGTTCTTTCCTTCATTACATTGCTTTCCGCTGCCGCGTTTTTTATTTAAGGGGCCATGTTCATCTTTTCAGTATACGCATAAATTGTAATACCACAGGTTCTTTCGCTGGTGTGTCTGGTTAACTACGTGCCCTTCTCTTTCATGATGTGGCGATATTGGGAACACTGGTTTATTGGCGTTTTTATTTCTAGAGCTTTTCATTCAGTCGTTATTTTAAACTTTGCCTATTCCAGGTGTGCAAATGCATCTAATGTCGAATTTCTTCTTCTGTGGAGCTCGTATCTTCTGCGGATCACGGTAAAGTGATTACTTATCGGCTTGAAGTCAATAACTTGATTTGACGAACGACCAGTCAGCATGCTGACACATGAAATATTTTGTCCTATAATTAATATCTTATAGGATAATTCTATCTTCTCATGATACCTGATTCGATGCATCGTGTGTCATGGATAATATCTGCTTTTACTGCAAAAGAATAAACTCAAGTTTTTAGGTATCATCTAAGGGGCAGAGCGTTTGCCCTGATTTGTCCCGGAAATTCCTGACTGACCTCAGTTAAAAATATTTCTAAGTAGCTCATGTAGGATATCTGCCATCATGACCATTGACAACACCTTCTGAAACTCAACCACTATAATTTTTCCATTTTTCGACCGGCAGTACGGTTTTCGCAACAGGTCCACTGGTGATTTGATGATATATCTCACCGAAAAGTGGAACCAATCTATTCACCGTGGTGGTGAAAGTAAGGTCGTTGCGCTTGATATTTCGAAGCCATTTGACAGAGTTTGGCACCAAGCTCTTTTGTCGAAAATGCGTGCATTTGGAATCGATGATACCTTTATTCAATGGATTAGAAATTACCTTTCGGACCGTTCAATTCAAGTTATTTTGGACGGTTTCAAGTCTGCAACTTACCAAATAAATGCTGGTGTTCCCCAGGGCTCCGTTTGGTCTCCGACTCTCTTTCTCATTTTTATAAACGATCTACTCTCTGTTACTTCTAATCCTATTCATTCCTTCACCGATGACAGTACCCTCAGCTTTACATATTCGTTTCCTGGGCAACGACCCTCATCTTCGGGCGTCGAACTGGAACGGCAACGTATGTTAAGCTCATTAAATTCCGATCTCGACAGCATACTTAAATGGGGTAAAACCAATAGAGTGGAATTTAATGCTTCGAAAGCACAATGTTGTCTTCTCTCACTAAAGCGAAACCTCAATACTCTGCCATTATCCATGAATAGCACTTGCTTCGCCGAAACCGAAGGACTTACCATTGTCGGTATGTATGTTAATGACAACCATCGTTGGAATGACCACATATTCGATGTCGCCAAGAACGCTGCGAAATGTCTAGGCTTCCTTAAGCGATGTAAGAAATATTTTACCCCTTCTGATCTGGCTAGAATCTACAAGGCGTTTATTCGCCCAAAACTTGAGTACAACGGTCATATCTGGTCTGGTGCACCAATAACATTTTTGGAGCTTCTTAACAGAATTCAAAAACGCGCGATAAAACTTATTGGCGACCGAGATATTGCGAATTCGCTTGACCCTCTTAGTCATCGTCGGAATGTCTCCTGCCTATCGTTGTTCTATCGATACTACCATCACAAGTGCTCAAACGAAATAGCCAGTTGCATTCCTCCCCTTCAACACTTCAACCGTAATACTCGCCACGCGAAGAATGCTCATCAGTTCAGTTCACCCTAAAGCCTATATTCGGTCGAACTGTGAAATTTAAGTTTTCGTTCCTCTGCCGTACAACACGAATGTGGAATGCTCTGCCTCACTCTGTTTTTCCTGACCATTACAATTTACAAACATTTGAAATCAATGTGCATCGGTTTCTCATCCTTTCTTCTAATCCCTCATTTCCTTAACGCCCGTGCTGTGTTACTATAACATTATAAGGGTGCTAACAATCCCTTTTGCACGTGCAAATTATAAAAAAAAAAAAAATTCAGTACTCGCGCTTATAAGTTAACTTCGGTTGGACAAACCCGCTGGTTACCACGGAGAGCGCAAATAATATATAAATAAAGTTACAATAATTGTCAAGTTCATGCTGATCAGTAAATAACTTACTCTGGATCATACTCCACATCATATTGGTCTATATTTTTGAAAATGAGCATCCATAATTCACACCAAAAAACGGTTTGGAATTAAACCTAATGTGGATCGGTGTCTGTATACCTGAGAAACCTTAATTTGATTATTTCATTTAGAGTTATTTTTTACTCTCTAACAAATTAAGGTTCCGGTTTCGGTTTTGATAGAAAAAAAGGAATGCACCTTACTAACCACAGTAGATTTCGATGTTCGTTATTTGACATTAGAATGGATTTTTTCATAAATAAAATCAATTATCGGCTCGTTTGAAAAAAAACTTTCCATTAGATCCCTTGGTAAATATCTATCCCTGGAGCGTATCCCCCAACATTAATTTGTAAATGTATCGCATCGCTTAATTGTGGTGGTCGAAAATAAAATGTTAAATGTAATTGATTGTACAAAAAAATATTAAATAAAACATAGAGAGATAATTAATTGTTTTGAAAAAAAAAAACAAATAAATTATTGAAACGTAAAATAAAGTAATTAAAAAATGCATAATAATAAATTATCATATAGGTAAATAAAGGAACAACGTTTTTATTTTTTTGTGTTTAATTAATTTGTTACTGTGGCATTTGGCTTAACGACATATTTTATTTGTAAAATAGAGCAGAGTTTCTTTTACTGTACCACAACAAGCTCATGAAACCCCCACGCGCAATCTAATTACTGATTAGTGTTAGAGGGACTCCACTTCTGCGCTCGCAGGCATCCAGTGATGGTACACCATAGAGCCATTTCAGACACTGTCTACCCAAAAATAAAGCAGTTAAAATTGCAAGTTTCCAGTCAAACACAAAAATAAAATTTAATTTTTATGTACAAAGAAAACAAAGGTGTTGTTGCCACTTCAGAGCTGTCTTTCTTTTTATTTTTATAAAAAAAAAAATTGCAGTTTTTCTGTTTTTTCAATCCTTGAAACTAACCAAATTAATAACCTGTTCCTGGAAAAATATATAAAATCAACAAAATCACGGTTGACATTTTGGTCGTTTCTGACCAAATTTTGGAATTACTTTTTCACTTGGTCACATTGGCATTTTTTATTCCATTTGGTCATTTTCGATTACAAATTTTCAGACTTATTTCTAAACGCATTTGTAAATGTCTCTAAGCGCAAACAGCCTAATTTATTAGAATTCACAGTTGATTAGTTGCACAGGGTCGAAGTATTTAAGCGGCTTCTATTCTTCTTACTATTCATTATCGGTTTCACAGACACTTTAAATCACATACAAAAAAATTGCAAACAATTTCGTCGAATATAAATTCAATCAAGAGCTACCCTTCCAAGAGAAGGAAATGGCATTTCCATATAAAAATACACTCAAGTGGCCAATAAACAACTTTTAAACACTTTTAAGTTATAGACAATATTTATGCAAAGTTTTGTAAATAACGTCTCTAAGTGATACAACTCCAGAACTATTAAATATAGATGCAAAAACCACTTAACATATTTTATAAACGTAAATTAGTTAAGAAGACGTAAAGTGTAAGAAGTATGGTGTAAGCCCAAAAATAAAATGATGATGCCTTAAATAAAACCTAAAAAAAATACATTTGTCAGCATTTCATTTGAAATCCTTTTTTCTGCATTGAAAGTTATATCTCGAAATCGGACATTTTCACTTTAACTGGATATAACTTGCGTTGGGGTGACAGTAGGCCCCACTACCCCATACCATTTTATTCTCGTCGGATTTTCATTAATTTCACCATTTTTTAGGAGTTACGTTTTTCAGGTTGGCATCACTTGTTAGTAATGGCGTCCAAACGTCATCTGTCAAAGTGAAAAGTTTTCAGTATACTCTGCCATTTTATCATGGAAAGACTTACAAACGAGCAACGATTGCAAATTATTGAAATTTATATCAAAATTCGTGCGCTGTGAAAAATGTGAAAATCCGCTGTTTTAACGAAAAATTGTGTTCAGCGATGAGGCTCATTTTTGGCTCAACGGATACGTAAATAAGCAAAACTGTCCCATCTTGAGTGATGAACTATGAACAGCCACATGCCATACAAAAGAATTACCGATGCATCACGTGGTTTATGGGCTGGTTGACGTGTGGTTTTATCAAGACGGTGCCACATGCCACACAGCTCGTGAAACAATGGAAATTTTGAAGGATGAATTTGGTGAGCAGCTTATCTGTGAGTTTGTCGCCAAGATCATGCGATTTAACGCCTCTTGTTTATTTCTTGTGAGGTTATGTAAAGTCATTAGCCTAAGTGGACAAGCCGAACACGATTGAAGCCTTGCGGGATAACATAACACGCGTAATTCGTGGAATACAGACCGAAATGCTCGAAAAAGTGACGCAAAGTGACCATTGGAAACGGAGCCGCGGTTGTCTTTAAGACGTCAAAGGCCTATTTATCGATTACAATAACAAATTTGAATTTAATGCAATTTTAAGTGTTTTATAAGATTTTTTTTTTAAAAAAAACTACGCTTAAAAAATCATCCTTTATGTTGGCCAGAGTAAGCTCAAATAAAATAATGTTCGGTGTTTCCAACCGTGTATTTCGGGCTTCAATTATTTTCGTATTTTTTTAAATTTCCATAAAAATTCTGCAATTCTATCTTTTGTTAAGTTTTTCCAAATTTTTTATAAATTTTTAAATCTGTCAGTATCAATTGTTCAATCGGAATATTTCATGTATTGCACCTGTACGACTTGACTTAGTTCTAGCTCTAGTTCTTCAACGCGAATTCATTGCTACGGTTACAGTTTCTGATCCGGAAGTGATGATTGTCATGGTGCTTATGGAGCATCTTCTTCTTCCCTTTTCTCCATTGAACGACGATCATAACCCTCCCATTTCAAGGCATTCCTACTGGTCCGGTCAAAAAATATCTGCAGGCCTCCCTATTTTGAATCACTTCATCATTGAGGCCCATCAAATGCTGGTGTTTCTGCATTTGTGTGATCCAGGAGCTTTTAGGCCTGCCTCTTTTACGCGATTGTAAGGGAACGCTGATTGCCATTGCCTTTTTGACGGGGTTCTTAGGATCCCTTCTTTAAACTGGTGCTTATGGAACGTGAGTGCGTTTTTATATTTCAATTGGATTAAAATGGAAGTTCCAAGAACAATATGAACAGCCCTTTTGTATTTACTGCAAGAAACTATATAAACCTCATTATCACTAGAAACATCACTAGACATCGTCGTTCATACATAAAACCAAAAACTTAAAATCAATTTATTTGTTTTGATACAGTTGATACATTTAACAATCTAAAATTAAGATACATTTTTCAAAAAGTCAGCGGTAACACTGGTATGTTTCCATTCACCACATTTGCGAATGTTTGATGTAAAACTGGGATTGCTTTTGAGTTCTCGACAGAGAGTATCTCTGTCATCTCTGTAGCCATCTGACAGAGGAATGGCGACATTCAGATTTGCTTTTAACTTTAAAAGAAAGAGAAATTTGGATCTATTCGGATTTCGTTTGTTGGTTTTGGTTTGTTTTGCACTCGGCTGTATTAGTCATGTAGCCCTCCTGATTGCAAATTAAATTGGCAATATTCATGCTGCTAGCCAATATGAGTTAGGTATATTTCTATTACTGCAGTTTGGTTATTTTACAGATTTTTTATGAGATTTTGATTTTTTGCAGCTTCTTCTTTATATTTCCGAGGATTTCACGATCACAGATGTTTACGATCAAGAGTGAGATATCATAATATTCCACTGTTTTGAGTGCATCTGCATTGGTCCCTCTGTGGGATTGACCCGTTCTGCTTGAACAAATTTCGTCAAGAACTCAGGATCTGTGTTACCGCTAAAAAAATTTCGAAAAGGGGCTTAAAAAGGGGCCCCGGCTTAAAGAAAGGGGCATCCACATAAAATATTATTAAAGCAACAAAAAAAAAATAATAATAATAAACAGCAGCTAAAACGTATCACTAAGCGTTTAATTATATAAAACAAAGTTGCAGGTAGCAGGATTAATTTTGAGTATGAAAGACCAAGTAATTCAACAATTAGACTTTATCCCAAAAAAAAAGTGGACTTTTTCTTCGCCTAATTGAATAAAATTGATCAGTCCTTAGAGCTTTGAAATACGTATATTTCAAGTCCAAGTTTATATTTTCGTCGTGTAGAGAATGGTTCGCGAACGATTCGCTGTTGGCGAAAAATTTCGATTTTGTCGTGCTCGTTGGCTTCGATGTTCGGCCATGTTCGCGAGCAAACCTCATTTTTGCTGTGAATGAACCATTAGCGCAACCACTTGCGCATCTTTATAGCACATATTTATTCTTTGAAGAATCAACACGAAATGAATGTTCGCCAAATGTATTCGCCTTGTAGGGGGATAACGCAAACGAACAAGTTCGGCGAGCATGTTCGTCGTTTAGGGCTACCTACCTTAATTGACCAAGATTTTCAATTTGATTTCAGCGATGTAACGCGATACGTTTATCAAATATAAAATAAAACGGCAGCGTTCATTTTGTGTATCTATTTATTGGTGTTTCGTGCTTTTTAATTTTTCGTTCAATAAAAAATAAAATCTGACTTAAACTGAAAAAGGGCCCATTTTGATACTATTTGAGAAAGTTGGCGCCAGGGGTCCTGCTGCTTAAAAAGGGACGATTTTTCCCCTAAAGGGATTAAAACGGCAACGCTGCTCAGGATCAACATCTGAGCAGTTTGTATGTCATTAAACAGGTTTCTAAAAAAGTTATACGGAGTTTCTGTCTTTATTGCTTACAGCGATTTTGTCATCGTATTCAGGACTATTGCGCGATAACGATTCAAAAGGCGCAGGGTGCTCACTCTCAATAAGCATCCTCTATAAGAGTGGATGGCATTTGTAGAGTCGTAATGTCTACCATAGAAATTTCTGTGCCGCACGTCACAGGCATCCATAGATATATCGAGTCCTTTAATAATAATAATTTAAATATGTAACGTCATTTCCCAATGAAGAATACCTACATACATGTAGCTATTACTTTTCTACTCTAGCAACCAAAATGAAGCAAAAATTCCCTTTGACATCCGTATACCACTACCACCCACTACCACCCACGACCAAGCCACTCGAT
Organism: Ferdinandea cuprea; assembly: GCA_963576555.1. NCBI lineage: Eukaryota > Metazoa > Arthropoda > Insecta > Diptera > Syrphidae > Ferdinandea > Ferdinandea cuprea. Next base: position 24,909,858 of record OY754960.1, read on the forward strand.
ACTCGTATCACATTTTTCGATTTGCGGCAAACAGGACATCAAAACAAAATTGATGCAGCATTATTATTATGCCCCTTAATCTGTTCCGTGAAATGACATCTCTAGAAAACCTTCGACCATAATCCACAGACACAGACGATAGATAGGTACATCGTTGTGCAAAAGCAATTACCCCAGCAGATTTTGCACCCTGACAGCCGGGTCCAACATCAGCACTTGGCTGTCATCTTTGCAGCTTCTATGGAGATACAAATACAATCGTCCACATAAACACTCCCATCAGAGCACAGGACACATGTCATATAGGGCAAGTTATAGGTACTTATAAGCGAACTCGCTGTTACTTATTTAAGAACCAGCTGCCAGGATAATACTTGTGACACGACTCGACTCCTGCAAACGACCAACTGAGCTAAGCTAAGCTGAGCGTATAGATCAGTGTATCTGTCTCTAAAGTCCATCGAAAAATACATTATCGTCATTGTCGTTCGTCGACGCGACGCATCTATATGAATGGCGTGCGAAAGCAATTATCGAGTTTGAAAACTTTTTTGAGTTAATTAAAAAAAGCACAAAGGAAGAGATAAATTATGAAAAGTGGAGTAACCAGGATACATTAGAGGGGGGATACATATCCATGCATCAAGTAATTAAAAATAAATAGAAAATTCTGATTCAACTCAACTCAACCGAGGGAAGAAACCAAACCAAACCATCATCCCGGTTAAAAGTAAAACACAATGGAGCGAGTCCTTTCTCGGTGCGAAAGCGCGGTAATATGACATGCACTATGATGAGATGGTGACGAAGATGATGATGACTATGATGATGTTGCCAGGACGATGGAAAATTGAAATAAATGTCTTGTGGATAAAACTTTGCATGGCAAAAAGTAAAAATTGAACGAAAAGGAAGAAAACCGCGCTGCGCTGCGCTGCACAGAAATGATGAAGAAATTTTCGTGAAAGATGCAAAGTGAAATTGTTTGTCAGAACTTAACATTGGCACGCGGATGGAAATATGTTGAATGCTGGAATGGATGAATGTGAAAAGGGATGAAAGGACACTTTATGAAATTCCCATGCAGATGATATTCCTCTTTGGAATTCATTATGTAAAATAGATTTGAAAAGTTTGCACTTAAAGACGCCAGTTGCGGTGGATGATGACGCTGCGCTGCGCTGTGATGATGCTGATGCTGATGCTCCCGCTGGTGGCGTCGTCGGCGGTGGCGTTAGTAGTGTTGCGTTTTAGTTTCTTGGACGGGGTAAGTTTTTTTTTTTTTTGAACCAAAGTTTCGAGGTTTTCCACAGTTTTTCTATACAACGGCAATCGTTTTCTGTCTTCTTCTCTTTTTTTGCATATTTTTTTCTATCGCGGAGCACACTTCACGCGATGGTGATAATAGCGGCAACAAGTTTCTTTGGAAGAAGTTTTTCGGAGCATTTTGTGCTTATTCGAGTAGCGTCCTTAAAAAATAGCAATTATGAGGGAATTTTCGATTGAATTGAGTGTGCGGTTCGTGTTGATTTGTAGTTTGGGGTCGGTTTGTTGGATTTTTCTTGCATATCTTTCTGTGATCCTTTTGCGGAGAACAAATGCTGAGTAGCAGATGCGACTTGCTAGGATTTTTTTATTTAAAAAAGAGAACTTTTAGATTGAAACCACCTTTTTATAGTTTTTGAAGGAAAAGTTTGTTGGAATGGAAAATGATGCGGTAATAAGTTATTGATTTAGCTAACTTTTTAATGCATAAATTCGCTGTTTTTTCTCATCTAATTAAATTTGTATATTATTTGGAATTAGTTAGAAAGGTGATCCTGCAACAGGTTTTCTCAAAAATATATTAAATGCTTTCAAATTCAGTTTATAATTACCATAATGATGCAGATGCTTTTAGTTCAGTTATATGGATATTCGTCACGAAATCTTCGTTCACTTGAAAACGCTTGTAAAGAAGTAAATCGCCGCAGTTCACAGTTCAATTCAATTCAATTCAATTTATTTTAACTATAGGTTTGTACAGTAAGATTTTTATCTTTTGTAGTACTTAGTACATTACAATTAGTTGAAAAATTTCAAAATTAACCTTAAAACTAATAAAACAATAAATTTCAACATAAGGAAAGGCTACAGTCCACTTGGGGCAAACAGTATGATACCCTATTCATATGCCTATATGCCCCAAAGAAAAAAGCATTAAGAAGACGATGAAAAGCATTTTATTTCATTTTATTAATTTAAAAAAAAACTATTTATTTTGAAAAAAAAACCCGCCCAAAAAGTGGGCGTGGCCAAAAACTTTGTATGAGTGATATGTTGGAAAAAATATTGGGTAAATATCTTGTTAAACATTTTTTTTTCGCTTTCTATAAAAATTTTCGAAGAAAACAGCATTTTAGTAAAAAAGGCGTGGCAAAAAACTTTATATGAAAAATTCATAAAGGAGGGCAGTGCCTACATATTTTGTGAAGGTTGTAACACTCGATCTCTCTAACTTTAGCTTTAAAACGGTGGGCGTGGCAGTGGGCGTATTTAAAAAAGTTGTACACTTAACCATTTCGGAGCTCTAGGGAATATGTGGTCCAAATTTCAGTTTCCTAGCTAATTTGAAAGGCCTAATAATTGCGCACGGACGGACCAACGAACGGACGGACATTGCTAGATTGTTTTAGGATTTGGTCCTGATCATAAATATATATACTTTTATGGGTCTACGACGAATATTATGGGGTGTTACAAACTATGTGTCAAAATGAATATACCCTTAGGATAGGGTATAAAAAGGAGGATAAATGATAGGCAATAAAAGAACGAGAAAGGATAAATAGATAGGGAATTAACGAGGTGTTAAAATCGAAGAGAAATGGTGAAGGACTGCACTTTAAAATCTAGTACGATGGTTTTGATTCTCAAAGGAAGAGAGTTCCATAACTTGACAGCATGAACACAAAAACAAACGAGACGAATTCAAATAGCGATAGTGAGGTAAGTTAATGTTAAAGGTCCTTTCAGAGCGAGAAAATTCAAGTTTGTTAAATAGATGATGAAATGTAAGAATATACAGTTTCTGGCATTGATGTATTGTTGGAGCGAGCAACCAAGGCGGCTTTTGGAATATTGAGAGATATGATCGTATCTACGAGTGCCATATATATAACGCACTGCGTCGTTAAAAGCTACTTGTAACTTCCGCTGAGATAAGGAGTCAAGGGAGCAATAGACTACTTCAGCGTTCGTTATAATTGGCAGCACCAAAGTAAGTATTAGCCTTCGATCAGTTTAAGATCTTCATTGAACAGCGAAGCAAGTTGAGTAACGGCATTAATTGGTAGAGCCAAATGAAGCTGAACATCATCAGCATAGAGATGCAGAGCTGCATGTTTGCATACAGACGGCAGGTCATTAATAAATAGACAAAACTAAATCGGCCCTAAAATCGATCCATGAGGAATACCTCGATTCACAGGTTTAAGATCAGAAAGTTTTTCATCTGAAAAAACTCGTTGTAATCTCCCCGAGAAGAAGCTATAAACAAGTTGTAGGGCTCTGTCACTAAAACCAAACAGATTCTTTAGTTTCCAACGGAGGATATTATGATTGACGCAGTCCAAGGCCTTCGAGAAGTCCAGCAGACACAAAATGGTGACGTATCCCTTATCATAATCTTGTCTTATTTTATCAAAGATGTTGACCATTGCTGTCGAGCAACTGTGATTAGCCCGAAAGCCAGATTGGTGTGGGTTAAGCAAATGATGAAGGGAAAGGTGATTAAAAATTTGGTCAGCTATGAGTTTCTCGAAGACCTTGGATAGGCATGGTTTCGAATTTTCTGCATGCCTCACAATCAGACTTAGCAATTACTCGTAAGCCTTCTAACAATCCGTAAATTCCCGAACATCAGCCCGAATAGCGCTCCAAAGTATGCTTTTACTATCTCCTGGGAAAAACGGATGAGCAATGTCCTGAGTATGAAATTAAAATTCCTCGACCATTTTGATTTTTAACCGATATGGAAACTCACTTTGTTTATACCATATCGCTGCGTCACACGGTTTTTTCACCATATTCCCAAAAAAACATGGTGGTCACCAAATCAACAAATCTTCAACAAACAGTCGTCCAGTATTAAAGATGAACGAACATTCCGCGCTCTGACTAAGGACCAAAAGCTCACAAGAACTTGTCAGGGAAATAGGACCCGAACAGAGAATTGTGGGATTGAACAACGAAAGCTTGTAGTACAGTCAGAGTCAGTACTTAGACCGATTTCTATAAACTGCCAATCGGAAAATAGCTGCCATCAATCCAAAATTGACGATGAAGTCCAAAATATCTGTATATCTCATCAAAATGAAATGAGGATAGCAATTATTTAACTTAAGTCCAACAACACTGCTTGACCCAACAATTCACTCGTCAAACTAAAGACTTCGTAGCGACATACACAAACTCGTTCCAAAATTTGGTCGGCAGAATGAGTATGCCTGATGAAGGGATCCTCAGAATCGTTTGCCAGGTTCACAACAAGGGAGACCCTCTAAACTTCGCGCCTATAACCGCATTAGTATTCTTATGGTTTCGTATACAATATTAGTAGCTCAACTATTTTTATATTTTTATTGGAGAGCCATGTGGGTGAAAATAACCCAAGTTCTATAACCCAATTTGATTGGAGTCCATTACAAAGATAATGGCTCCTAGGAGGCGACCAATATCCAAACATCCCTTCCTAACGATAGTCTACACATTTAGGCGGAGTGTATTCCTCAAAGTTTCATAACTCCTATTTTGGAAATTAGAACTGTGTTGATGGTGACGACAATGACTTAATGATTACCAAACACAAGGGTAATACATAAGAGAAACCCATAAATCTAAATCTATGCAGTTCAAACCCAAATATAACTGAGTAATCATGGCGGTCCTAAGTCTTTAAGTGAAAATATTGAAATACTTGATTGGGGAAACCCAACTACAACCTACATACATATATCCCCAAACTTTAAAGCCAAAAGTTCAAAAGTGATAATTGGAACATGAGTACTCCGCAAAATGATCATATAACATTTAACGTTCTCCAAGTCTAGAATTAGTTGATCGTCAGACGATGTGTCCAATGTATGTGCCTAGAAGCTACACCTACAGGTAGACGATAAATCTTTAAAATGTTTGGCTCTACTAAAAAAATTCTGTAAAGCAAACAATCATCTCCTACCAAGGAACATTTCGCTATGTGACCCCCTCATGCATATTCCTGTCACCCAACGTGTGGCTATCAATTGGTCTCTCCAACTACTAGAGCAACCAATTCCTCTTTCCCCACGACTCTTTAAAACTTAACAGTTTTAAGGCCGCTACATCTTGAATGTTCCTAAAGAAGTAACTTCCTGCTTCATTTTCTTATTTCTCCCAAGTTTACTCAAAATATGTGTAACATCTTTCATTAGGCATAACTTTACTTGTGCTGCATTTCCACCAAAAGATGAACCGAGATTAAAGGCAAAAGATTAACAATATATCTTAACACGTTTTCACCGGAAAAAATGGAGATTAGCATGGGGGTTGTCTCCCAACCCGCTCTCTGGCTCACAAATTTGCGCACAAAATGTCAATGATCTGGTTGTCAAGTTGCTTCTTCGCTCTCAATTCTCAGCAACCAACGTCACATATCCAGGTATGGTCAATTGGTATTGAGTGTGCTCATACCGATTCTTACATGCAAACCTAATTTCTCTCAAGATTATTGTATGGTAAATCTTAAGATTTAAAGTAGATTAAGGGCAGTTCAATCTTAATCTCGTCTTAACGGGCTCCCCACACATGAGGAGTCTCAGCCTTCCATCCTCTGTGATACGGGACAGGGTGCTTCCAATTTTTCAGACCAAGCGCGCTGCCGACCTCGATAGCTTTGCCTTAGAAACTGATGTGCGGTTTTCCTTGTCGTCTCCGACTACAGCTCATACAGTTCGCGGTTGTATCTTCTCCTCCATTCGCCCACCAACTATTCGTCGGAGAATTTTTCATTCAAATTATCCCAGAACTGGCAAAATTATAGTTTTGTAGAGCTTTGTCCTTCGAGTCAGGAGTTTTAAACCCATTTGCTTAGCCAAACCGAAGTAGCATGGGTTTCCTTGAGCAATTCTTCGCCGGATCTGCACTAAGATGTCATTCGTAGAGTAAATATTTACACTGAGGTAAATGGTAAATGAACTCCTTAACTACCTAGAAGTTGCTGCTATCAGTAGTGATGTCTTGCCCTAATTTTGTGGGCATAAGCTTCTTTGTTTGTTGATAGCATGTATTTAGTAATACAATTTCGCCTGTTCTTCAATAGCCGTGAAAACGTCTATCACGGCATATTGGGAGCGACCGATGATGTCAATATCGTCCGCATACCCCAGTAGCTGGACTAATCTGTTAAAGACAGTGCCTTCCGTTTTGACTCCTGTCCTACGCCCTATATGCTCAAGAGCTAGATTGAAGAAAACATACGACATCTCCTTGCTTATAAGCTTCTGCCAAACTGCACCTTGCACAGCGTGTTTACCCATTAACCGTCACAAAACCTTTACGCGTTTATCTCTAAGAACATTGAATCTGCTAATATGCTTCCCGAGAAGACAGCGTCCAGAAAAGATTCCAATGCTAAGTTGTGATCTATCTATTTAGTTGAAAACCCGTCTTAGATATCTTTTCATCAAAGCTGGGCCATAAAGCTTGCATACGCTGTGACCTCACAATTTGGTCCATCTCTGGCCAGTTGCCATAAAGACACTTTTCAGTATCTTACCGTTTACTACGAATAATTTTGATTTCCAATATTGAAATCGTTGAAAATCTATCTATTTGAAACTATTCAATTTTGGAAAGTTTCAGTAAGTCAACTATATGAATTCCTAGATAAAGTTGATATAAAATTTATAAACAAATACATCCATTTCCTTTGCTAGACTGAGCCACCACATCTTCCATTACTTTAACCAGAAATGTTGGCAGCCAACAAGGCCTTAAATTGGCTTAAAGGCTTAAATTCCCATCGACATCGAGTCCCGCGTGAAGTTGTGACCCTAATTTCATTACAACCAAAAATCAAAGAGAAATCTCAATCACGAATCCCACTGCATTTTATTTAAAACTCTTTATGCAGTGCGCCACTCTTCATTATAGGTAGCCAAATAAAAAAAAAAGGACATGATGGAAGACGAATAATCGGTAAACGTAAAAAATTAACTACCCAATTTCATACTTCGTTCATATTCAGAGAATTTAAAATAAAATAAAAACAAAAACAACAAGGATACGCTTCAAAAAAATGTTAATGAGTCCTTTTCACTTGTAATCCAAAAAAGGAAGTATTATCAGGACGTGCCAATAAATAAGTGTAACACATTACCAATCCACTAACACACCCGCACAACAGCAGACCCAACAGTAATGCCGATGATTATGCAAGCATAAGGATTTATTTAACAGAACGAAATTCTGGGATTCAAAGGATTTGCCATTTTCCAATGTTTTGCTGTGGTCGTTGTTTTATTAAATAAACTTTCATGTCAATGTGGTAGTAATGGCCAAAGTGGGGTTCAGTTCAGTCTGCATGTAAGCACTGCCAAAAGCAATCGAACGTAGATACAACCTGGCGGCGGCGGCGACGACGGCCGGCGTCCAGCAACGTTTCGAGTGGAGAATGTTATAGTGTGCAGCAGCAGTAGCAACGTCCTTGTGTAGTCATCATCATGTAGTCATTAAAAGGATAATGGTTTGGAAATCACATACGGACCACCAAGGGCGACGACCATAGAGAGAGAGATAGAGAGAGAGCATGCCAGCCAACAGTGAGATGAGCAACGTTTTATCCATTAAACATCTTTTTGGTAAGCATTGCCAAGCCAGACAACCACTTGTGCAGAATGAGAGATATCCTGGCGACCGGGTCTACATAATCCATACAGTTTGGTGTTCTCTTCTGATGCCTTTCAACAGTAGTCGTCCCTGAACAACAAACAAATATATATTTTTTTACCAACAAAAACATTTTTAATCTCTCTCGGATTAAATTATTATATAGACACAGTTGAACTCGTTGAACATGCATAGGAGACATGTCTTCCTTTTTTAATGGAACATTTTACGGTTTGAGCTGGCCTAAGTAGCTGGTGGTGTTTTACTCTTCGTAAGCCCTTCATGAGCTTGTTGGCTTGGCCAATTGTGACTGTAGTTGTGCGGCCGGCGTATTGGTTGATGATGGTCAAGGACCGATTTCACAGGTAGTCATGTGTGGGTAGAGATTGTGACAATTTGTGGAACGATTAAATGAAGTAGCTTAGGTCCTTAGCCTTTCGGGAGGGATTCAACAGAGAGTACATAGAGGTATTCCCATTTTTGTGCTATTTCTATTTTAATTTGGCGAACGACCAAAAGCGGACATTTTGGCATTTGTTTCAGGTTGCCTTGAATATGTATTATGATGGCTTTCATTAGCACGGACGGTTTTTATAAGGATTATTGTTCACTGACGTAAGATAAGAGAAAACTTTCTGAAGTCAGCGACAAAGGGGAGTCCGAAACTAATTTTGAACCATTTACGGTTTGGCTGTTTGTATTACAGTTACCTACATGTCTGTCTGTCGACGGATTAAGCAGAAAAACATAGCAACGGCGAGAACATAAGAAAGGAGATTAATGTTGATTCTTGTGAGTCATTTGCAAACATGGGTAGACTGTTGGTTTGCGTTGATGATCTTCGTCAATGTTGGTTTATTAAACAGAAAAATTAAGCTTTAATGTTCTATAGACACCTATTTACTTTACGGTAATTTATTTGTTTATTCCCTTTCCTAAGACTGTATGCTGCCCGACGGAAAGCTAACGGTAATTTATTAAATTTATTCTTCATATAGATATCTTCATAAAAGCCAAAAAGTTTTCAAACACACCGTTGATAGTTTAATAAATTCCTTAAGCCTTTCATTTTATTAAGCGCTCAGACTCACGCAAATTCGTAGACAAACAATGTGAATAATCTATATAATAAGTCAATTTTCTGTCGTCTGTACTGTCCTCTGTACTGCGTTTCTGTCCGATCCAAACTGTGAGGAAACTATGAAGACTGGGAATATAGGTAGATCATGAAGAATGGATTACTAATGAATCATAGCAGTAGTGACATAAATCGTAGATACTCTTAAAATACAACGCCATCTAGACTGAAGTAGATGATAGATAATTCAATACTCCAACCGTTATTATAATATATTAACAATTAATGACGAAGAGACTTGTGTTACGTTACAGATAGGTAGGTTGGTGGATGCTCAAAGTAACACTCTCTTAGAACCAAAACGATTTGTACACAAAAATGAGTAGGTCTTTAAGCTCGACTTTGCCCATATCCTCCAGATCATCATAAAAGTATAGCGTAGCAATTGACCACACTCTATTTCTTCAACATCCCTGCAGCTTATGCAGTAGTCATTGTGACCGTGACCCGTAAGGACTCCCGTAGGACTCGTATATCCTTGCGGTTTAACCCGATCATGAATTTTGAACTCATTTTGTTGACACCTGACCATAGCTCTTTTGTATGGCTGCACGTATCGAGTTGTGTCCAACGTAGGTTAGTTCTACTCAAAGACTCGGTGTCGGTTTTACGTGCGATGGTGCTAAGCTGTGCTCTTACTGAGTCAAGTGCCAGTGATGCATTTATTTCTGACCCTGATCTTGCAAGCTTGTCCGCTTCCTCGTTTCCCGGGATATCAGTGTGTCCTGGTACCCAGCACAGGGTTACTGTGTTGAGAGCATCACCACATCTGATTTCATGGCGTTCACTTCTTTCCGGTATTCTGGTATTGAATCCTCTGTTGAAGTTAAATGTCAAGGGCATGTAGTCTGTTTCTGGTGTGCTTGCAGTGGCGCACCATTGGAGTTCTGCAGAAGCGTGTCCGTAAGGTCTCCAGGACCAGAGTCCGCACTCTATAAGTCTGACGGCTTAGTCCGTTTTAGCCGCCTTGCTACTGCAGTAAATTTCCAATGGCATGAGATCGAGTAATATCTCCAGAGCTGCAGTGGGTGTCGTCCTTAGGAAGCCTGTTATACGTAGCAGTGCAGTTTTAAAATTTTTTTTGTTTTTGGGTTACAGATGGTTACACCACTGCCAAACAAAACTTGTTATGCCAGAGTAGAGATTTAGGGGTGCACTAAAGGGATTTTTGTTACCCTTATTATGATTTAACACAGTGCGGGTATTAAGGAAATTAAAGGATTCGAGGAAAGAAGGAGATACCAATGCACATTGGTTTTGAATGTCTGTAAACTGAAATGTGCAGGAAAAACGGAGCGTTTGTAGAGCATTTCACATGCGTGTAGAGCAGCTGATGAATGAATCTTTATATTTTACTGTGCGTCCGAATAAAGGTTTAAGGGTAAGTTGATGTGCATTCCTAGCATGACGAGTATTGCGGTTGGAACTGGCTATTTCGTTAGAGTACCAAACGGAAGAAACGATAAAACAATGGCAGGCAGGAGAAATTACGACGGTGACTTAGAGAGTCACGGGACTTGGCGATTTCACGTTTGAAAATAAATAATATCGCGCGTTTTTTAATCTTGTCAAATAGCCTCAAATACGTTATTGGAGCACCGGACCATATATGAGCGTTGTACTCAAGTTTGGGGCGATTAAATGCCTTACAAATTATTGCCAGATTAGAAGGAATGAAATATTTCGTGCATCGCTTGAGAAAGCCTCGACATTTCGCAGCGTTCTGGGCTTCATCGAATATGTGGTCATTCCAACGAAGGCTGTCATTAGCACACATACCGAGAATGGAAAGTCGTTCAGTTACAGCGGTTTACTACAACCAAGTTCGTCGGTCTCAACTAAGCTAATGTCGTGTCGAAAAGAGATTTGTCATTTCAATCCGAGTATAATTAAGTATGCCGTTAATATTAACACGTGCTAGGCCCGGGTATTCAGCTAGTATAATAAATAATGAGTAACTAACGCAGCTATGGCTATTCTACTTTAGCTTTAACAAATGGTTTTCGAATTCTGAAAAGACTGGCAAGCATTGCTTTGATAAAGCATCTATTTGAAAGTACCGCCTTTAAAGACACGACAGCCACGCAACGGATTTGAATTCAATTCATTGGGTGAAGACTTTTGAACATAGTTTAGTTATAACTCAGAGCCAATAATAAGAGCCTAGACTAAGCCCTCAGACGCATAAAACATCTTCATCTCAGTTACCGTTATAATCTCAATACTAATCTCAACACTCTGGAGGCAACTGTGGTGTTGGCGCTTTCTTTTAGTTTGGGGCAATTTTTTCTGTCACAGAAGATAGCAATATTTTTCTGCCACTTTGTCCGGCCCATGCTTACTAGATGATTGACGTCGTCATCAATGGCAGCTTTGCTGTTGATCATTATTATCAGACATTTGAAACTTTAGTAGGTGACGTTTAATAACGCCAAACAAAATAAAGCCAAATTCCAAAAATTTGGCATTATTTCCATTTCAAAATCGAAATAACACCAAATTCCTAGTTTGGCTTTATTTCGTTTCAAAAACTGAACTAAAATTCTTAATGATTTCGTCATAGTTTTGGAATATGGGGGACATGCTGGCCCCCCACAATCACCCTACTTGGTTTCACTGTACTTGTTCACTGGACTTTTTTTATACCTAATAAATCTTTGCATATACTCAACTCCGCACCTACTCCTATAGTAAAATTAAGCAGGGGTTGCGGGCGGTATCACGGCCTTCATATTCCATTTGGAATTATTTTCATTAATTTTTTGTCATTATTTCGTTTTGCATTGTGAAATAAAGCCCAATTTGGTTTCTGACAGAAAAATAATGCCAAGTTTAGAATTTGGCCTTATTTCGTTTGGCGTTATTTCACGTCTCCCCTTTTGTACTTGGGAATGACTCCTCAATTCAAATAAATGTATGAATTAATTCAGAGTGAAGATTGGCAGCCATTTTTTGGCTTTAAGGATACCCATTCTCTCAAAACATCCATCTTAAGCTAGTTACAGCAAATAAAAACTAATACATTTTAGGGAAGGTCAATTTTCCTTGAAGCAAACAACATAAAACTTCAAAAAATATTAAAAGACATAGACGCTTCCTAGGTATTTATATAGCAACTTTGATTGATGGGGAGCACTTCGGTGATTCCAGGGATAAACTTCTTCAGAATGGCTTCATGCGAAATCACAATAATATAAAGCTTTAGTGAAACTACCGACTATCATCATAAACGACCATGCTACATGGACTTTTTGAAAAAACAATTAGTACAATTAAATCTACCCAGGACAACAAAAAGTGGACTCCCACTATTCCGCATTCAATAAAGCTGTACCTATAACTACCGCAGCAGGAACTCATATTCACAAAGTCACACTCGAAAACTAAATATTTTCAAAACTGTTTTATTTTCGTCCTGGAATGCACTTGTCTCGCATTCCAGCGCATCGCCGCCGTTCCTAAAAAGCACAACTCTTACTTTTCGATTGGGGGGGGGGGGGGGGGGGGCAGCTACTGTCAGCTAGCGTCGGCAAATGCAAAAGCGAATTATACAATAAAAATTAGTATTCGGAATGTGTACCGCTTTAGTCTTTTTAATTAAAATTCAAATCCCATCTGACATTCATGAGAGCTGGAGAGACAAAAGTTTACCCTAAAACTTTGTTGAATTCCCGCCTTCACCGTTGCCGTCAGTGTTTTGTCGGTTGTAGATCTCTGCATGCATCCTGTTCCTGTATAACAACGTTACGTTATTCAATGCGTTAGCGTTGTATGTATGTGTTGTCATGACCTATATTTTGCGCGACCGCACATCTTCATCTGATTCCCTACGACCGAGCGACGACCCCCCTAAATCAGCACTAATCCAATATTTTCATACACTGTATAGTTATTTATATTTGAATTTATTTTTGTTTGTATGAGATTAGTCGTCGTTCACTCCTTTGACGGTATAGTTTCGACCGAACAACTATGCTACTACTCTCTTGTAACCGAACTTGTTGTGCAGAGTCAATGCTGATGGTAGTGGTCGTGGTGGGGGGTTTTTGAGTGCGCATTCGACTGCAGTACAACAATTCATTAGTGTGCATGATCACCATTTCGTCCTAGTTTTGATGGTAAAATACTTGTCTATGTGTGTGTATTATTTGTATCTTTACACTTCTGTTTTTTTTTTTTTTGAGCCAGAAAGCGTATTGAAGTTAGTGGAGGTTGCAGCCAACATTGTCGGAAAAGCCGACACAGCATGACTGCGGCCACCACTAATGCTGGACGACTTGGACGTAATCACTGTGGACCGACTGCTTTCGTATTCCATAGATGTGGACACATGAAATGTGCTTAGATACAGTTTTTTGTGTGCTTCACTTGGGGTTTTATTTTGGTTTTTTTTTCGGTTTTTTTTTTTTTTGGTTCTTTCTTGCTTCGTTTGGTCGGTGAGATTCGTATAGAAAAGGATTTCGAACATACATATTTGGAAATGGCAATGGCGTGCACGTAGTAGTTGGCAACATAACATGCACAGAGAAGGATGTGGTCCTCAAACCCTCCCACAACCATCGCCATTCCATCAGTTAAGTGTACTATGAATGAAGTGGATAGGATGGAATTTATGCTGAGCTTAGATTTACTTGAGAAAAATCAAATTTGGCAGAATTTTGTGTAAAATGTCCTTTGCCCATACACACATTAAGCCGGGATAACATTTTTGGCAAACACAATACAGCGCACTCTGAAAATGATGGGGAATGAGGATTTTAATTTACCTTATATGTGCGGTGCACACTATGCGAGTGAAACGTTGCCGGGGTGACTCCTCTGGTGGGTGTTGTGGTGGGCTTAAGATGTCCTTAGAAATCTGAAAAGAGATTGGGAAGTGATTAGAATTTATATATGTTATACATTCTGATGGGGGTCTATTTGTTTTGATCTCAATTTTTTTTTTCTATTCATACAAAGTAGTTTGGTCACGAAAAAGGATAGATACACACATAAAGTGTTTTGAATTTTATTGATATGACAACCATTGAGGACATTTGGTCAATTTCGTTTTATGGTTTTTGTAGTGATTTAATCAAGTGATAAGGTTGTTGTTAGCAACGCTCCATAGACAGATTTTATATTCGCACATATATTTGTATAAGTGTATTAGTTTGCTTCCGTTCATAGCTGGATAATTGGGGATGATGGTTTACGACGAACTTTATAGTTAAAGTTCTTTCAGTTCTGAAGTTAAGGATTTTCGGGGTTTTATTACTCTTAGGTCTGTGAATTTATTGAAACAAATGGTTTGGGACAGAATGTGGATTAAATCAAATGTAATGGAAAAATGAAGGGTCGCCGTATTGGTATTGATTGCGATAACGGCACGGGGCATGGGATATGTGTTCAGTAAAAAAAAAAAAAACTAATGATTGCCAATTTTTGGGTAAAGGATGAGACAGTTATGATTTGCAATGGGAAGTGAAAAGCTTTTTTAAAATAAATGTTTCTTAACACAATATTTACGCATTGTTAGCTGCGATAAGGCAAAATTGAAGATAAACATAATTCAATTAAATATCTTTCACTTAACAGATAAGAAAAGATTTTTCTGTTTGTTATTGGTCTCATTAATTATTTAATTTTTTTTTGTCGGAGATTGCTACAATCCGATGGAGCGCTCAGACACAACTTCATATCCATTGTACTACCATTCTACCAGACACCCTACATATTAATGTACTTAGTTTTACCGTCTTTCGAAGATAGATGAGAAGGAGCTTCAGTGATAGAGAGCTTAGATGTTCGGCCCTCACCACGTCAGCCCCGAAAATCCGCCACCTGATGCGAGGAAAGGCCGGACAACTGCAGAGAAAGTATTCTGCTGTGTCATCCTCCTCACCGCAAGCAGGACAGGTACATATTGCAAAAGCTTGGTGGCCCGAAAGGACGCCTACAAGCAGCCTACAGTCCATTCTCATCAGATATAGAAGAAAAGATGCTGACCTTTTGCAAATGTGCGGGTGCAGTAGTTTAGTCTTTCTATATCCACTGCAATCGCGCCATCGAATCTTGTGTTTGCGAGAAACCCAAGAATCAATAGAAGACATGGCTAGAGATGTAGGCAGACCAAGCACAGGTTCGGGTCCTGAGAAAACTTTTGGAACCTTGCCTAGCAAGCTCATCCGAGATCTCATTTCCCTGGATGCCAGTGTGAACTGAGACCCAAACAAGTTTCACTGTGTTCAGCCTTCCGACGAAATTCAACTT
Source organism: Ferdinandea cuprea (assembly GCA_963576555.1). Taxonomy (NCBI): domain Eukaryota; kingdom Metazoa; phylum Arthropoda; class Insecta; order Diptera; family Syrphidae; genus Ferdinandea; species Ferdinandea cuprea. The sequence goes on from OY754960.1 coordinate 24,925,153, forward strand.
GGAGGAGGTAAAAGGCTTTGGCAGCGCTTTTAATGCAGCTTCGCTGTCACGGTAAATGCAAATGCCTCTAGCACTCCACATGTTGGAAAACAGACGCATGTTTACCCAAGGGGTAATAATTATGTTATGTTATCGCGTTCCACAAAAACTCCAGTACCAGACCCCTATCTGGTTTTGGAGCCATCCATGAAAATACGATGGCATTCAATCCATGGTTCAGAGTCCGATCGAAGCCATTCCGTTACCCGTGGAATGTTGACGTGGTAGTTTTTTGCAGAAGGATTTCTGGTGTCATTGTATCAGACGGCATATCCATAAGTTCTTCAAAATTCTGGTGCGCATGGTACCAAAAGCCACCTCTCTTTATCTTTAAGCGAAAGATGGTTTTACACAACATGATATATAAGTCGAGGGGGGAAGATTCATCAAAGCATCTAGAGCAGAGCCCGGGGTGCTAGTAAGGCCCCTGTGCAGCCGAGACATGGCGTTCTTTAGAGTTTGGCAAAAGAAGCAGTAGCACGTTTCCCGAAAGCCTGTTCCACCAAACAACCGATGGGTATGAGAGGAGCCGTTTAGATTCAAAGTACCCGTATCGGAGACAAGCGCCTTTAAACTGCCAGAAAGTCGACAATGCCTTATCGGTTTTCGAATCAACATGTTTGGACCATAGACGTTTTTTTATCGAGGATTAGACCCAGACATTTGACTTCAACGGATACACTTTCAAGCACGAGATGGGACACACCAGTAAAGATTCTCCTTCTCGTGAAGAGAACACAGTCTAAAAGTGCATCGTCTGAAGGTTAATGGCTCAAGTATTCAGCATGTGACACTATTAAGCATAGTCCTTCTTCCACAAGCGCAGGTAGACGGACACATATGGAAGAAAATCGATGATCGAATGCAAAGAAAAGTAGCTTCTTAAATCTTAGGACTTAGTTACTTGTCCTTGGAAGGACCGCATTGATCTCGAAAAATGCATGCTGAAGTAGGGATATGTGAAGGCAAAAATAAGTCTTCCTATACACATCCGCCATATAGTAGCCAAGTCCATTTTCTGTCATCTGCACTGAGTCTCTGTCCGACCCAAAATTACACTGAAACTGTAAGGCCTACAAGCTGATTCGGAATGTATGTAGATCATAGCCTGAAAAGGCTTTGTTTCAAGGCCGAGGCGACATATAAGCACTTTAAGCTTACAACGCCATCTATATTGGAATATTATGTTTTTAATTCACTTCCATATAGTATCTAACCTCTATAAAGTTAATAGAAGGATTGTGTACCTGCCTTAAATAGATCCATGGCTACATGTAATATAATGTGCTTGTTAATCAGTGTTCCAATGCTTCTTATAAAGCCTCCATTCTTCGATATTATATAATTCATTTTCGAAACATAAAAAAACCATAAAAGTGACATAAATCCAAGTTATACATACAAAATAGCGACATCTAGACTCAATATAATAATACAGAATCGAGGCTAAATGCAGCGCAAGTAAAAGCGTCTGAAAAGCGGCATGACATTAATGATGTCCATACCTTAATAAAGGAAGTGCGACATAAATAAGAAATTGGAAATGTCAGGACAGACTGACGTGGCTGCAAATTTGTTCGGTCTTTCAAAGCCTTCACTTCAAATGGAAATAATTGACTTGGAAGAAGATATTTCCTTGCAAATAATGCTGCATCTGCTTACAAATTTTATGGTAAAAATGTTGCCGAAAAGTATGAAAATTGCAAAAAAAAAGCTACAATAAACATGGCTTCTATGTTTGGATCGACATAAATATGTGGATCATCTTTCTCAAAATTAAATTTCTTGAAGAATAAATATCGTTTGAGATTGCCCGTCTTGAATACCCTCTTCGCATTTGCTGAAAGGAATGTTTTCAGCTGGTTTTCAGTTTTAAGACTGTGCAAGTTTAGCTTTGGAAGTTTCTTTCCCGCTCTTTCTCAACTGTTGTCCACTTGCAAGGACTTTCCGACAACCAACCAAATACTGAAAGAAAATATCCTTAAATATGCACAATATTTAAGGACGATACGAGTTTTTCGGGCATCTACACTGCCTATGTTGTGTAGGCTTTTGATATTTTTAATTTACTCGGGCTTAAAGTTTTATATTAAAAGAGTTTCGAATGTATTTTAAAATAATTTAATTCAATTTAGATTCAAAAACGCATTTTAAAAAGCTAAAAAAAATGTATTATTAAGTCGTACACTTGAAGTCCTATTCCGAACCATCTTCAACTTCATTGCCGATGTTGCCATTTTACTGAATTCATATACTGGTCCGCCTGTGGCGATAGACGGTTGGACCACAATATATTCTCAGCAGACAGCAGCTAAAAGTGTTATTTAGAGGGGGCTACAGAAAATATAGCCCCCAGAAGTTCGAAAAGTTCTAATCTGAAGAATGCCTTAAGTTGATGGAAATGAAGAATAATATTTTCCTTTCAAATCACTTAGACGATGTTCTCCACAATTCTAATGTAAAGGGTGTTTTTTTAGAGGTTGGTTTTTCGAATAGAGATAAAACTGACATTTTGTGGTCAAATCTGGCAACTCTAATGTCATTTATGTTCAGTTTGGTTTGCCATTTCAACATGAGCAGGTTGGCAAATGAACAACGCTTGCAAATCGTGCAAATTTATTTCAAAAATAATGGTTCTGGAGCTGGAGAGTCAGTTACTGTTAATAAAGACCGGTATAGAGCCATTATAATCGACTATTTTGTACCCGAATTAGATGGCATGAATGTGGATGAGATGTGGTTCCAACAAGACGGCGCTACATGCCACACAGCGCACGTCACAATCGATTTATTGAAGGAAACATTCGATGAGCGCATAATTTCGCGGAATGGACCTGCCAATTAGCCACCAAGATCGTATGATTTGACACCATTTTTTTGGGGATATGTGAAGTTGCTCGCCTACGTCAACAAACCAGAAACGTTAGGGGACTTGGAAGCCAACATTCGCGGCGTTATTGCTGACATACCGCCCCAAAAGCTTAAAAAAGTGGTTGAAAATTGGACCTCCAGACTTGTCTTTAACGAGGGGAAAAGCCTTACGTTGACAAACAGGCAGAAAAGCACCAGCACCTCAACCCTGACAGATTTTAGAACCGTCCGTTTGATGACATCTCTCCCCTGACTTAGATCCTGACCGTAACCATTCTTAAATAGGGGTAAAGTCGACTTTAAAATGTGTACTCCACCGAAGTTTCAGTATCATTGCATTCGTCAGACTTATCGGTCCAATCAGATGGTTGGAGCGTTTTTCATTAGAATAACTAAGCTGAACTGGTACCTTCCTAGTTTTTTATAGGTTAAAATCGGTCTAAATGTTTTTGAGTAATCAACCCCTGCAAGTCTTATGTTAAGACATTGCTCAGCCAGCCATACAAACATATTTAATTTTCTTATAAAAATGATACAACAGAAACATATAGGTAGGTACTAAGAGCCTCGAAAATAAAAACACAAAAAAATTAATTACACATTAATGTAGATACATATGTATATTTCACTTCAGATAGAGTAATTCTCCGTGTAATTCTATGCAAATGAAGTATGTACTTACATGTACTCGCATTACTCGCAGTTCATAAAACATTTGGGGTTTTCTGGCAGCAGCAGTCAGGTTTATAGGTCCATAATTAACGCCCGCAAATGTTACTACTTGTGAATATTCCAAAAATCCGCTTATGTGCTCATAATTCTTGGTTCTTTCCCCATTCGCACAAGTCCCATGCAAACGACTTTTCTTTCATATTCATAAGTTTTCGCAGCCACTCTTGGATTTGGATGCTGTTGTAGTGGGCTGGGTAACGAAAACTGCTAACCCACGAGAAAAGGATTCAGAATACATATCTACTTAAATTCATTTATTAAAAATTATTTTAATAGGTTTTTTTTTTCCAACATCCCACATCCCATTCTGTTGGTAAAGTCACAGTATTAGACTGTCTCGACCCATAACGAAACGTGAAACGCGTGAGTTTAATTGCTTATGCAATTGTCAGAAACTTAACGTCCTTGTAATTCCGGCCGGATTACAAATTTCCTCGTAATGTATGCTTCTGACAGGCATAACACATGGGGTATTGTTCAATGTTCGCGCATTGTTGTTCCTTCGTTATCCTTCTGTTATTCTTTGGCATGTTGTTTCACTTGGATGTTGCTGCCTTTGCCAAGCGATTTGTGCTAGCTAACCACCTGCACTTCGTTGTCATGTTTCTGTTTCATGTCCTGGAAAACAGCAACTGAATTACAAACTTGTTCGTGTTTTTCTTCGGTGGAAAACTGGAAAGGGCGAAAAGAATTTCGAATTGTTTGCCACAGCCACAAGCCAGTCAGCCAACCAGCGGCTTTAAGAGAAGTTCTAATATTTCGCGGAATACCCCGAACGCCGCGTATTGATTCTGAATGAAATATGAAGCTGAAAGGATGCACGTTGCATTTTCATATTTTAAAACCAACAACTCCGAGTAAAAAAAAAAAACCGCAACAGCTCGATTCTGAATTTGGTGCAAGACCACAATCCACCCAATGTCGAACAACGTTTCAATTTAGTTTTTCGCTCGTTTGCTTTGTAGTTGTTGTCCTATTATTATTTTCTGCTCTTTTTTTTGCATTTGATTTATCGCTAAAAATGGCATCGAAGAAGAAATGTTTTCCCAGTTCGTGGTATGCCATCACATCACGTACCAATCGAATGGGGAAAAAAATGATACAACAGTGTGTTAAGCAAGTCTTACATCACTACAGAACTACACCAAAACATACATAATATTCACACATATAAGCGGATCAACAGATTTTCTATTGGCAATGAATGCCAAGCGGACTTATGTAGGTATAAAGTAAAGTAATCAAAAACAACTCGACTGAAGCAATATCCGGTGCACCGATGCATGATTGAGGATTTCCAGAAACAATTCAATGAAACAAATCTCCTTGTCTGAGTAATATCCTTCCAGTGATTTTGTCAAAAGAGAGCGATAGAGAGAGGGAGAGAAATTGAATAGATATTCTTTAAGCGAATTGTCTGCTTATGACAGAGTCTTGTACATGTTTCGGGCGATTTTGGGGGCAACAAATTTACGCAATTGTGGATTCCGAATGAGATATTAAATGTCTGAGCTGAGGGATAAGGATTTTCGTCGGATAGGTGGATATATTCAAAACAAATATCGCTACAGATGTTTGATACTACATAGATGCGTTCTAAAGGAAGAAACATTATTCATTTGGTATGCAAAGGATTTTGGTTGTCATGGCGGGTTGAGCTTTTCAGGTCTGACTTAAGCATTTAAACGAATGAATCATAGGGATGACCGCTAATAAATTTTGTTAGCAAAAATTGGATCAATTGAAGAAAATAAACTTAGATTCCGCTTTTTCATAATTTTTGTAACCCTATTAAGTTCTCCCAATATATGCATTACATATACGTAACAGTAAGCCACATCTGACGTTTGGCAACTACAGCAAGACCACATAGGTTCCTTGGTAATGGGGAGACATCACAACCTATTTGTCAGCCCTTCGAGTTTCCACACTCCTTTTTAATCGGGACACTTAAGTGTCAAATTAAGGCGGTTTAATTGTAAAGTGAGTGGTAAAATAGAAGTAATCGGGAGGTGACAGAAAACTTTGATTTACTAAGTCCTCGGAGCTGCATCTCATTCTAGAATACTCTCCCTAAAGATGTTCATTTCAAGCTTTTGAGCTGCAATTTCTCTGTCCTTCTCGGAACGTATAATTCGATTTCTTACGTGAGTATCATTTGGGGTGTTGGTTCATGGACTAAAATCGGACTTCGCACTGGGATCCAAAATTGTTTTTCTTTTTTTTTTCAAAAATGAAGAGTTTTGAACGAATAAAGATATCAGATTGAATCAACTTAGACATAAAAGACCAGATTTCACTGGAATTCAAAACTAAAAGGTCTACTATTTTTCAAGTCGAACCAGCGTATTGCGAAATAGTTCAAAATATTAGCTTCTAAGTTGGTATAAAAAAGTTTTTGGAATAGCATCTCGGAGAATTTTTTGTTTTGGTTTTCTTTAGCATTTTAAAGAACAGTAAAGGCTTTCGACCAGCTATCCCATGAGATAATCAGATTTAAACTCAGGGCGTATGGTTTCGCGCCTGATTTTATAAATTGGATTAATTCATACCTTATGGGTAGGGATTATCGTGTCAAATTTAGAGGTTCGTTTTCTGAATGTTTTTCTGCTAAGTCTAGAGTTCCTCAGGGTAGTCACTTAGGCCCTATTTTGTTCATAGTTGCTATAAATGACTGTTTTGCCACTTGGTGTGATGAAAATGGGTTAATTTTGAATCCATCTAAATGTCAACATATACAATTTTAATAAAACGTATTCCCTCGACTTCTTATTATTCTTTATCCGATCATATGCTTTGTCATGTTGATAGTTTTAATGATCTTGGAGTTTTTGCTTTCACCCCAAACTTAACTTTATTAGTCATATTAAATCAAACTCCATGATGGGCTTTATTGGTGTAAATAATTTGACAACCCCTATGTTACTCAGTTGTTGTACAATTGATTCGTCCGTCTGCATCTAGAATATGCTTCACAAGTTTGGAACCCGTACTCAATTCGAATTTAAGCTATTCAACGTAACTTTATTCGTTTTGCCCTTGGAGGCGTTTCATGGGATGATCAATATAAACTTCCCCCTACAGTTACCCGTCTCTCAACGTAGAATAAATAGTGATATAGTTTTCATACAGCAACTTATAGCTGGTCATATAGATGCTCCTGATCTGTTGTCTTCCATTGCATCAACTTCCGTGTAGGTGCTCACAACTTACGCAGTGTGAATCTTTTAGTAAATAACATGACTGCTGCACTCCAGGATACTGATCTGGTAAAGATCGTTTCTTTGAAAAGGCATTTTAAAAAAAACTTAACTTTTTTTAAGTTTGTAGTTTTTTATATGAAGGCTGAGGTCTCGTGGCGCTTAAGATGGATAATAAGGTTTAATAGAGTTTCTTGAAGTGAATACAAAAGGGTTCTTGTAACCACCTTTTTAAACCAATTATTTGTTTTGAAATATAATAACGCACTAACGCTTCACAGGGTTGTGATGTATGAGTCATCGCACACAATACCAGGCACCGAAGCGGACCTATTGCGATTCCTAGGGAACCGGTTCAATTTGTACTTAAACGGTAGACAAAAAACACTTTCTCTTTCTCTTCCAAAAATTCGAAGAAGTGTCTCCCTAAGAATTTTCTACGACTACATGAAATTGCCTCGCACTCACACAATATGTGCAGTATACCCTTAACAGCCTGCAGATCACCACAGAATCTGCAGATGTCAGTATCTTACAGTCCGAGTCTGCATGTTTTCGCAAGAGGCAATGTCCTCTCTGGATGCCTACTAATATTTTAAGCTTACACCTGCTAAGTTTAACAAACTTCCTGGAATTCTTACAATCGAGAAATAGCCATAGAGCTTTTGACACCGTGTGTCTCCCCAAGACTTGACCACCTTAGATTGGATGTACCTAGGTTAACCCCTGATTATGCAGAGGGGAGGTTTTATGTCAAAAACCTCACTACTAATGAGCAGCCTTCCTATTGTTTCAAGCTCATCTGCATGCTCATTGCCTTCAATACCGCAGTGCCCTGGCACTCAGCACAGTCTATTCGGTTCTGATTGCATTTCCTGATTATGTTGATTTCATTGCCTTAAGTGCGGCCTGGCTGTCGATGTAGATAGCAATCTCTTCCGGATATCGATCTCATCTGCATTTGCTCACCCGCCTCGAGGAACCTCTCCAGTGTCTTATGGACACTCCTAGTTCTGGATCTTTTGAGAAGATCCCTGCCTCAGTTCCCTCAGTTGGTTTGGAGCCATTGGTAAAAATTGTAATTTCGTTTGATTTGAAATAAGCATTGTAACACTCATCAATTCGAAACTATAGTTTCGTTGGCGGTTGGAGGATTCGGACATTATCCGGGTCAACAAATAAGACAAATCCACCAAATGACTTTTATTTAATAGTCCATTTTAAAATTTTAAAAATTATAGCAAAATACCAACCAACCCAAACCACCACTAATCTATGACAACTTTTTAATAGTAACATACAGAGCAACTTCAGTCAGGTCGTACAGGTACAATACAATTGATACTGCCAGATTTTGAAAATTAAAAAAAAAATATGGCAGAAGATAGAATTTGCAGATTTTTGATGAAAATTTAAAAACCTATCAAATCGAAGAAAAAACGAAAAAAAGGTATCTATGATTCAAATGTTTACACGAAAGCAAAAATGTATCCAAATTGATACAATTGTATCTTTGTGGCAACGCTGTATACACATCCTCCCAAAATTATTCGCACTTTTTTTCTAATTTTTTAATATTCCTTTTTATGCGTATGAGGTCAGATTAGAAGAATCATCTCTCAGGATGGGATTTCTGGAATTCCGATGAATAAAACTGGGTATAGTTGATGGGTCAATTAGCATTCCCATTTAAATTATAAGCCGTCAAAGTTTAAATACATGTCAAAGGATAGAACTACAGTAGACCCCCTGTAATCCGACAAGGCTGTTAGTATTGAATATTTTTTGACAATCTTCGCTAATGTATATAGTGCATGATTGAACAGGTTACAACTGGTACGCGCCACCACTATTGTATTCGACGCTTAATTTGTCGGGTTACAAGGTACTCTTTTGTAAAAAATTTCGGGCTATAGGAGGTCTTAGGTCTTAATTCGACAAATTTAATAGTTCCACACTGCCCTGCAAAACGCTTGTCGGATTACCGGGGGTCCACTGTACTTTAAATACTATAAGTTTTGAACTAGGATACAAAAAACAATTTTCGTGCTATAAACTGAAAATGAATATATGATGTTTTTCAGATTTTAACTTATAATAGTTCTTTCTCACGTTGTGTCGTTAGCGCAGTCGTTCACTTTTAAACGATGGTCCGCTTATGCTAAAGTCATAAAGTCAGCCTTTTAAGGTCCTAAACAAGCGCATTCGTCGCTTGTTGAGTAAAGTGTGGACGTCTATTCATTCTGTACTTCTCTCATGTGTATAGAGATATACTTCTTCTCAAAAGCTTGATAGGGACTGCCCTTAATTTTTGCACCGTATGAATATGATTACCTCAGAACGTATTGACTCAAATTTGTGAATGTGTGAACGACAACGCCAACGATTGATTTGATAATCGACTTTTCATATCGATAGGCGGTAAAACCATCCAAATCCAATTTTTACATATAATTTTTATTTTCATTTAAATTTTTGTTTTAAGAAATCACGAAAACGTATAAAATTAAAGCCTAGCTTCTCCAACCATTGCACGTGCGAAGAAATATTTTTTGACACGAATGAAGGGACCCACAGTTTAATGCCGATTCCGAACGGCAATTTTATTTTTGAGAATCTTCTCAAGGAATGAAGATTACTCTTGGAAGTTTCTTGTTAGATTTTCGCAAAAGGTGGGGCATCAAATAAAAAAACTTTAAGATGGTGGGTCAACCATGAAAGCTTTTGCAAATAAATGCGAAGGTTTTTTTAGTGCCACCTATAAAATTTGGTACCATAAATCTGCCGAATAGCGATACCTTACTTGTCACCGATACTGTATACTCTGTTGTACCCACCAGCATCCACAGCCAAGCAAAACATTGATTTTATTATGTTTATTGAATTCCATTTCCAGGGCATTACTGCAACCGAAACCCACCACCACAATAAACAAGAGAGATATTTATTTATTCCCTCCGCGTTTTATCGGCCCCTAAACTGTGTAGCACAGATATAACCCTCCGCGTATAGGGATTTCAACATGTCGGATTACACCGCAATCTATGTACATCTATGGTATGAGCTCTGGTGCAAGGTGAAACTGTTACCTTTACATGCACACTATACAATTAAAAACGAAAAAAAAACTATTCAAATTTGTTTCAAGTCTTTGCGGAGCGTTTTGATTAGTGGCTCCGACAGCATCATATCCAAATGCTTGAAGTTGAACCACCACTTGAAACCTAATGGAGCGAAGCTACACTCTAATCATCATCTGAAAGTCAGTGACGCAGAGAGACGGAGTGCAAGTCCTTGATGTTTGAATGTGCTGTTGAAGTATGTTTCGCTGTTCGATGTATCCATTCATTCGCAATCAATATCGCATCCAAAATTTAGCACTTAACTTATTGATGCAATATTGACGAGGATTATCATGACTATATTTGATTGGAGAATCCATCTGTCGGATAATTGTTCGGCGCTGCTTATTCCCGTGTAATTGAAGTGAATTTTTGAATTCATATGAAGTGCTTTACACTGGCTTATGCAGCAACTATACAGCAACCCTTCACATTGTTTTGATTTGTTCATGAGTAAACTATAGCGAAATAAATACTATGCCATTGCCAAGGGACTGTATCTTAACATTTATTCAGCTAATTGTAGAAGGTAGGAACCGCGATTGGGGAATTCACCAACAAGACTGGTTCTGTTTGGGCAAAAGTCAAAGTGGGCCGGAGAATAATCGTCATCATTGGAAGGCGAAAATCCATCGAGGCTATTGTGGCAGTAATAACGGGACCAGTTTCAAATCGATGATAAGAGCTCCCTTGAGGCTCCGCAATCGAGTCCAATTGAGGATTAACGCTGGGAAATTGCGATTGTGTCATCGAGAGTAGAACAACACTGACAAGCTGCGAAAGATTAAAAATTTTTGGAAAATCGAAAACAGATTTCATTTGCTCTTCCGCCTTACCAATCTGCTCAACATGTCGAAACTGCATTTGCAACCGATGTCGCTGTGCAAATGTGTTTTATACTACGAGCTTCGTCACAAATGGAAAGTTTATTTTTTTTGCTCTAGACTTCCTCAGGGAGCGCGGATAGGTTTTTTATTTCCGCGTGTGCTTGGTGGGTGGATAGAAATGGAAACCCACTGAGACATATTGGAGAAAAGTCACCACCGCTAAATATAGCACAAAGTCATGAGGCGAGAAATTTCGTTGATGACACTTCGCAATGCGTGTGTATTTTAATTACGTAAGCGGTGTAATTTTTAATTGCACGTGCAGTCGTTAGCTAACCAGAACATGATGTAGATTTTCAGATTACTTTAAGTCGTATGTTATGTCAGTGTTATGACAAGTTTTTCATTTTAACTGTTCAGTTCGGTTCAACAAGTAACAAGATATGTACTTAATGTTTATGGGAATGTTGTACAACAACAACTATGGCCTTGAGGGACAGGGACTCATTGCACGTACGAATAAGTAAAACACAAGTACGAGTACGTAGCATTGTGGTGAGGTAGGTAAATGAATAGTTCTTGCCTTTACTTTTGCATTCCGCTCTGTTTTAGGTGTATATAATCGAATTCGTACGTTGACTGTAACAATGCAGTAGGTCCTCTTAATGACTTTAATTTAAGCCTTATTTGTAGGTCTCATACGTTAATTTACTGGGGTATACAATTCAAATTCAATACGGAAGACGAAATAAATCTGCTTCCATTTTAAAATTATTTCATATAGTCAGCATGGCTTTGTTCGCGGTAGATCATGTGCTTCTAATTATAATAGTTTTGATGAACGATTACAAGTTGATGCACTTTACACTGACTTTGACAGGGTGCATCCCACCCTTCTTTTGCCTAAGCTAGAGTCTTTGGCTTTTTATTCTTCAATGCTAAAATGGCTTTTTAATTATCTGACCAATAGAAGGCAAATGGTTAAAGTTGATGATTTGACTTTTCGCGTTATAGAAGTTATTTCGGGTGTTCCACAAGGCAGTCATTTGGGTCCGTTGCTATTTATATTAATAATAAATGCAATTTTGTAATGTTTAGACTTTCGATTGATGAACGATTGTACTTTACACTGACTTTGACAGGGTGCATCCTACCCTTCTTTTGGCTAAGCTAGAGTCTTTGGCTTCTCATTCTTCAATGCTAAAATGGCTATTTAATTACCTGACCAATAGAAGGCACATGGTTAAAGTCGATGGTTTGACTTTTCGCGTTATAGAATTTATTTCGGGTGTTCCACGAGGCAGTCATTTGGGCCCGTTGCTATTTATACTTTCGCGGATGACTTGAAATTATTTTCTAGGATAAAAAATGTATCTGATTGCATTCGTATTCTATTCAGATATTAATAGATTGTCGGAGTGGTGCAATCGCAATGCTTTGGAACTTAACATTTGTATAGGTAAAGTTTTTTTCATCATATCGTATTAGTACTTCATATTTGCATAATTATTTTATAAATTATCTCAGACTTCAACGTTTTGATGAAGTGAAAGGTCTTGGTGTCATATTTGACAATAAGTTAAGTTCCTTTTTGTTAGGCTTCCTTAAAAGTAATAGTAAGGACTTTCGAGATATAAATAGCCTTAAAATTATTTATTGCTCGTTAGTCAGACCTTATTTAGAATATTGTTCTGTAATTTTGGATTTGCCATATGCAGTTCACGAACTAAGATTCGAAAGAGTCCAAAAAACCTCACGAGGTACACGGTTCGTAAATTATATATGTTTGATTAGCTTCCTAATTATGACAGGAGGTGCAATGTAGTTGGTCTGCAAACCCTAAGTTTCAGACGCGATGCAACTTCTTATACAATAATTAACTAACAACTAATTCATCTGAGTTGATCTTTCTTTTAAATATATGCTCCCCAAATGTAACTACAGGTCAGAAGCGGGTTAAAAGTTTATTATGCAGATAGACACAGAACGAATTACGAGCCAATTACTATGTGCAAAAGCACATTTAATGAATTTAGCAACGCAATTGATTTTTGCTTATCGCGAGCACATTTTAAAAAGTGTTTTTCGTTAACTTTAAATTAATTAAATAAATATTTATTTGATTCTGGGTTTTACTCTCTGATGGTATTACAAAGAAATAAGAAAGGATCCGAAACTCACTAACTAAAGTTTTTATGGAAATTATTCTCGAAGAAGTACCAGAGTGGACCGAAAAAATTCTAATATTTTTTTTCAAATACCGCGAAAATTTTTGGAGTTAGATAGAGTCTCAAGGGATCAACAGCTTTGAATGACATCTTGTAGACGTAAAAGCTCAGTCATTTCACTTTTGTGTACCGATGAACAGCTTCCTATGGATGATTATGGGCTAAAGGAAGCTGACAATGAGCCCTGTGTGGCAAAACCGTCAGGTGCCAAAACTGTCCAGATTGCTTATGACCTTTTCCAAAATTTCGAAGGCTATTGTAGCAGGGCGGCATGCTTTAATAGCAAGTTAACTATCTAGGAATATTTTCAAGGCAGTACCTTCTACAATTTTCCTTGAATTATCATGTACGAGCGCGTCGATCTCTGCTTAAAAGACAGACATTTGTCTACCTATGGATTCAGATAATATGATCTGATAATTCCTAACAGTGCCAATAGAGAGATCATTTATAAAGGAACTGCAGGGTGGAACAAACAATAAAATTCTTCTTATTAAACATCCAGTAAAATGAACAAAATTAAATTTTGTCCATGTATTCTGGCATTTTTAGTAAGAGCGAACATTCCCAATAATTATAAAACACAACGTCGATCGTCCAAGTGGCTGCCTTGGCTGAATTCACAGTAGCGCATTCTGTCACTCCAATTTTTCAAGTCCTTGTTGATGGTTTCGGGCTGTAGTTTACAGATTGCTTGAATGATATTGGCCTTAGGTGCTTCAATCGTTTCCGTTGGCATAACATCGGTCCTAAACGGCCCCCCCAAACGGTTGATACTACGATTTGGGAATTTGGTGCTATTCTTGCTATATCTATGCATGAATCAGAGAATGTCCAAATTCATGTCTTCAATTTCAGTAAAAAAAAAAGTCGTTCAACATGGCTCCGTAACACCCACAGTTGTTCGAAACATTGTTCCAAGCTTCATATTTGAACAATCCGCACCCTTTCGGCTACATTAGCCACATTCTCTTGCGCACAGCTGGCGCGGTTGGTGCTTCATTTCTGCCAAAATTTCTTTTCAAAAAACCTACTGTTTGGGCTAAACAGCGCTCACTTTCAAAATAAGTTTTTTTTGTTCAAGCGTTAACCGGTAATTATCACACACATGCGATAAAGGGCTTTTCTAGTAAACTTCCATAGCAGCCCTTGGAGTTTCTTTTATTACACGTGTAACGCGAATACAATGCTTAGTCAGGCGTGTCCTGGGAATATTAACTCCTGCCAACCAAACAACCGCACAATACACAAGGTAAGGGCCAACAATACACGTATATATCTAGTGAACCAATCTGGTGCTAAGACCCCTTCTGAACATCGTCCGCTTAGAGTGTAAGCCCGCTAACTCCATAAATGAAAATTTTTTAGGAGAAGAAAAAATCTACACAAAAGTACTTTTTGTCTCTCGGTAATAAAATTGAAAAAATTATCTGTGTACATTATTTTTTGCTAAACATTAAAACAAATTAAATACTCTTCAACCTCTTAACATAAATTTCTTGTATTTTCGCCGTCAGTGTTATGTTTAATTTATATCTCTATATAAATGTCAAATGATCATCATTCGAAATGTCATATTTTTTTAAATGTTATATTCTTTATAATTTTCTAAAACGTACATATAACATTTTTATAAAAAAAAACAGCTTTTAACCTGCCTTTTTAACAAAATATTAGTTTAAAAGTTTAGGATTCAACTGCCTAACTCATTATGCGATTTGTACCACTTTTGGTTCGAATTGAATTTTGATCTTGATCTTTGAAGGCGATGTGTCTTTCTTAGACCTTTCTAATGGTATATAAATCGAAAATATCATAAAAATGCAGTTTGACTAAGTAAGACACTCTCAGCCGACGATATTTGGTGAGTTACTTCCGCTGGCATTGATACAAGCATCATCATCATATCCGATGGCATGATGCCCCTTCTTCTCAAGTCTTCTCAACAGCAACATAAACTCTGCAAGTATGTTAGAAGAGCTTCCACAATTCTAACGCAGCTGCTCTAATATCACCGCTGTTTAGCATCATCAGAATTCGTATTCGGTTTTAGGTTACCTTTTTCAGTCTGATCACGATCAATCTCTTTAGAAAGGCTTTGCACACAAATGGCTCAATTGGATTAAAAACCAAATCCAGAGCCCTAGTGCACTAGGAAAACAAATAATGGAGTGGGTGGAGGCGTCTTCTCAGACATACTAAACCTTAGTCTCTCCTCTTGGCTTCCTAATAAATGTAGCGTTTTTCAAAGGATATACGAATCTTTTCGGCCATCAAGTATCTGGACTCCTTCTCTATTAACTCTTTAGTAGCCCTAGATTGCTGATCATCTTTAAAGGGGAAAGCTGATCAGTTAAAATTCACCTGTGCTGGGTGGCGGGACATAGAGACATTCCTGGTAATTGCAAGGCTAACGAACTCGGCAAACTTAGAACTACCCCCTCAATCTTGCCTGAAAAGTGCTCAGAAGGTGAAGACTTGACATACCAGTTTCCACATGCGAACTCCTGTTAAAACTGGATGCAATAGAAAAATCGAACCTTAGATGGACCTTGTCTGACAGCAAGGCAGATTTGGCCTAGGCTGGATCTGAGACGCTCTAAGAGTTTAATCACCCTCAATAGATCGCATATTAGTGCTAAAACTGGTGTCAGCACTGGACACTGTCTGATAGGCAGCGATCGGAAACGAAATCTCCATTTAGGAGCTTACTTCTTCTTCGACCGACCCAAAATGTCTCTCACGCTTTATAAACAGCTTAAATTGGTTCAACGAGTAGGCAGGAACTTTAGATCCACGTGGTATCAGAATGGACCTTACTTAGGTCTAAGTGAGTGGCACATTTATCCGACTGCCACTTCAACCTAAACTAACCTAGGACCAGACTCGTCCATTAAACTTCCAGGCAAAAAGTCTGTGCACTGACACGCACTACCTAACCGATAAAGCTTATTGCTATGAAATGTTTTTCAAAGGTACATGTGATTTATGTGTTCCTGCATTTAAATTGAGGACCATGGCGCAAATTTTCTTTGAAATTTCGTTTATACGAATAAAATTTGTATGAGAAATTTTGAGAAAAAAGATGATCCCGAAGATTTGTTAGCTTATCCTAGTTGTCCGTAAGAAGAGCTTTTGATAAAGAGGTAAAATTTAGAAACTTGGTCCCGCTGAAGATGCAGAAATTCAGGTCAGCTGTTATAGGAATCGAGATATGATGTAGAAATATTATTTCGGAATGATGATCGAAAAATAAGCCACGTTGCCTTTATAAAAGTGTACATGTTTCCTCTTTCTTCGTTTCCCATAACCAGGTCACTTCCCGCCCTCGCCATACAAACCCCAAAATTACCTATAATAGAACGTACAGCCCATTCCATTTGCGAAACACCATCATCGCCTCATCATTCACCATCGAAAATGGAGGCAAACTATAAAACAGGTCCTTGGAAATCACTCCATCCTTCGTAAGAAAATTTGAATTCTGACCCATTCATTCGAAACGTTTTTCCATCTTCAACGTCAATCGATGAAGTATATCTCCTTCAATCAATTCAAAATGCTATAAAAAAAAAACACGAGCAAGCTTTTACAAAAATCAACCTAAGAACGTCCCTAAAATACGATCAAGAGAAATTCCCAACAAATTGCTCCTTGGAGGGATGAGAAGCTGATATTTAAAATGTTCACAATTTCCCAGACAGTTTCTGTCATTTTGTGTCCCCATAAAGAAATCATTTAATTTTTTACTTACACATGACTCCACTTTCGCCCAACCCCCGTCTTGTCTTCTTCTCATGGGACCAATTCGCTCCTTGCCTCCTCCGTCGCGCATATCAATATCACATCACGTTTCTTCATTTCAGGCTTCGTATCAATTTGAAAAAAGCGTACAAAACAATTTAAGGAGTCTTTCTCTTGTGTGATTTCCTCTAGAGTTATACCTGAGTCCTTTCAACTGGCACATATCGAAGTTTATCCATTGCGAACATTAACAAGGATTCACCCAAGGACAAGACAGCAAGAAAACACATCGCCGAAGAACAAGTAGAAAATAAATTAATAATTGTAATTGTTTGCAATTATGTAACAATATCCTACCCACATCTGTTTGTGTGTGTGTGTGAGTCTACGACAAATACGAAGTGCCTTTATTGGGCAGACGATGTTCTGTGGGATTATTTCATGACAGATATATGTCAACATATTGCATGTACATCAAATAATCATTAAAATTGTGTAGATTGTCCGAGTTACGAAGGATGAGGACGAACGATTCAGAGAACGACGTCAAACGGGCAGAAACAAATGGACAAAATGAAAGCAAAATGACTTTTGCAGATGGAATTTTATTTGGAAATCAATATTTTATTGTGCAAAGGAATATTATCCGATTGGGTGTAAGAGAAGAGGATACCTACTCGTATTTTGGTGATGAAGAGTGTGTTTTCGTATGTGTTGCCAAAGGATTCTTTATGCTGTGCTGGTTTGGTTGTGGAGGATGTGAGTAAAATTTATTGGGTGTACTGATTTATAGCTGTCGTTCAAGTAATGTTTTCCAATCGCATACCAACATCTCCATATACTTATATAAGGAAGGATGCAAGCAAAATCGACATGAATATCCTTTTCATTGAGGCGCAATTTATTATTAAAAATTTCATCAGTCCCACGAACACAATACCCCAGTACTTAACCGAAAATCTGTTCCGACTACTGGATTCAGTCTCAGTGCTTTAACAGGATGTAAGTATCTCACCATCGTCCGCCTTCCCCTCCAACGGTATTTAAAAACTCAACATGAATATATTGGTTTGCTTGTGTTGTCGTTGTCGTCGCGCATTCATATTCATTTACTTTCCAAGGAGGATATGAAATATGTTGAAGTTTATTTATATTTTTCGTTCGATTTAATTGAGCAGATGAGTTCATGGAAGAGTAATAACGGACATATCGCTGTAATTGTGAGATTTAATGAAATTTCTGTCGCCCGGTTATCCGCTGGGCGTAGGCGCACAATTAAATGATTTTTTTCCCAATGAATTGCGAATTACAAACGGAGCGTGTTTGAATTGCATTCTGTCGTCGTCGCCATCGCCGTCGTCGTCCTGTTCTGTACACTGCTGTATAACACTTTTTATTGTTTTAAGAACCGAAACACACGAACCATCTGGCTCTTGTTTATATGTATAGATACTGAATAATTTATTATGGCGGTATTGATTGAATGACAACTCAGGCGGGCATTAACGAATATATATTTAATTTAAGAATATTATTCAACGGAAGGCATTTAATAACCGTTCTTGTGACAAAGCTATAGAAAGCTTATAAAGGGTGTTTCTTTTAGAGGTTGGTTTTTCGAATAGCGATAAAACTGACATTTTGTGGTCAAATCTGGCAACTCTAATGTCATTTATGTTCAGTTTGGTTTGCCATTTCAACATCAACAGGTTGACAAATGAACAACGCTTGCAAATCGTGCAAATATATTTCGAAAATAATGGTTCAGTTCGCGAAGTTTACCGCAAGCTCATTTTGGGTTCAATGGCTACGTCAATAAGCAAAAATGCAGCATTTGGAGTGAAGAGAATCCTCATGAGACCCTTGGAACGCCATTACATCCACAAAAACTGACTGTTTGGTGTGCTCTATGGGCTGGTGGAGTCATTGGGCCATACTTCCTCCGAAATGATGCTGGAGAGTCAGTTACTGTTAATAGAGACCGGTATAGAGCCATGATAACCGACTATTTTGTACCCGAATTGGATGACAAGAATGTGGATGAGATGTGGTTCCAACAAGACGGCGCTACATGCCACACAGCGCACGTCACAATCGATTTATTGAAGGAAACTTTCGATGAGCGCATAATTTCGCGAAATGGACCTGTCAATTGGCCAGTAAGATCGTGTGATTTAACACCATTGGATTATTTTCTTTGGGGATATGTGAAGTCGCTCGCCTACGCCAACAAACCAGAAACGTTAGGGGACTTGGAAGCCAACTTTCGTGGCGTTATTGCCGACATACAGCCCTAAATGCTTGAAAAAGTGGTTAAAAATTGGACCTCTAGACTTGTCTTTATTCGAACCAGCCGCGGCGGCCACATGCCCGAAATCATATTTAAGCATTAATGGCATCTATCCTTCCAATAAAGCCAAATTGATGGACATTAAAACGATTTTCTATTGTTTTAGTTCAATTCGAAGTTTTATACCTCTAAAACAAAAGCACCCTGTAATTATGCTGCCAAAAATCTTCATGTTAGTGTCCAAGTACATCTCACAAAAAAAAAAGTTCCAATAACCTATTTCAAAACCCCCTATAGGTATACTTAAATGTTTCGACCATGATGACCGTTCTTATCAACCAAAAGCTCAGTCCTCCATATACACCTTTTGTTCTCGGTTTAAGCGCAGTCATGAGCTTAAAAAATCGATTTTGCATATTTCTTCCTTTCAGTTACAAACAAATGAAATAATAGAAATAAAAACATTTACAAAACTTTTCCCCACCAAAAGTGAAAAATCAAAACAAATTCTTCACTCAAAAGTGAATACAAGAATTCAGAAAACAATAAACAAACAAAAAGAGCAATTATCTCCTGTTAAAATAATAATAATACTCAACAAGAAACCAAACATCCGCCCGCATCAAATTAATTCCACGCCCCCTACTCCTTGCGCAGCAATCACTGTTCTTCGAACCACATCGAACTCTATCTACATAACATGGCGAGGCAAGCAATAATACAACAAGAGAAAAAAAAAGAACCCATCAAAAAGGGGGAAAAAAATGTTTAAGAAAATAAACCCGAGTGGAAATATAAATGCAAAACAAAAGAGAATCCTTTCGATTAATTTTTTTTGTCTGCTCCCGCTCGGCACACGCCATTTAATCGTTCACAGATTGTTGTTATAGCCTTCGCTCTGTGTCAGTGTATTGTATATTCATCCAACAATTTTGCCACCGCGCCACATTAACAAAAGCGACAACAATTTCACGGAATCAAGCCCAAAAAATCCTTTACGAAAATAATAATATCCCTTGCTTTCGCCCACAAGCTCAAAGAGAAATTATCCTTGAAATGCAAATAAATGTGTATGTAAAACAACTTCCCACCAAAAAAAAATATATATATACATCTATATATTTTAACGATGGAAAAAAAATTTCATGTTGCTAAAATAACAAAACGCGAAAAAGGATATTCGCACAACAGGTTGTGCAACAGCAAATAAAATAAAAAAAAAAATTACAAACCTAACAAGAATGCAAACTTGTACTTGTTTTAATACCAAAAAAGGAAGAAGTCGGAGTTTATCTACCTACAACCAACCGAAATAAAAGTTTACGCAAGCCGGGTTCAATGTTAAGACACAAAAACATTTATTCTTTCTTCTCGAGAGTCAGTATCCTGCCGAAGACGACGATACTATGTGGGAGATGTTTGGTTTCTTTGTGTTTTCATTAATAAATTCATGGAAATTACTGTGGGGTATACATTAGGCTGCCTTTAATGATATACCAAAGGCTCGTAACTCTATTTCGCCGGGGTAGTGGGTTTTATTTCTTCGAGTTTATTATTATTTTTGTTTTTTTTTTTCGTATGACGAGGATGAGATGCTCGTTGCTATTGCATTACTGATGACGACGATGACGATGAGAGCGGGTGCGGATGCATGTGGGCGGTAATGGTAAACAGTAATCTGGAAGACATTAGGCAGAGTGGGAAGATAAACAAAAAAACAGTGAGATGAAGCTACAAGCTCCTACGAGATGACGGTGTAATTATGCTTGCGGAAGAAGCATAAATACGACGTAGACTGTGCGGCGCAAGAGAGGCCACACATTGACTTTAATGGTATGTGTTGAGGAGCTGCTTTACATCGGGATACACGGGATACATGCAAATGCGGTAATAATGGTACCTGGTATTATGGGTATGCTTTATGAAGGTCGTATAGAGCTTACGACTAATTATTTGCTCATATTGATCGTAAGACTTTATTGTTTTAAATTTTCAGAGGTTTTTTAAGATTACTTTCTGTACTAGCTGTTTATGCTAATACCGTTTGCCCTTAAAATCATTTTAAGCGTGCATTTTGGTCGTACTGATCTAATAATCCCACAAACCTAAGTCGAGCAACTGACGTCACAAATGGACAGAGTGACGCACTTTGCAAAAGTGAAAACGGCAACATTAGAGTTTGTATCGACTTCCAGTTTCGACTTGACAAAAGCGAAATTTCTTCAAAAGTTTTAATTCGGTCGCTTAATTTCGGTAGGGTGGGGCAGGATATGGCAATGTAAAAACTCTGACGATCTCCATATTGGCTCACCTACACAGCCCTTCAGTGAAGGCAATCTTCAAATTTTAGTGAAAATGCTTAAAACGACCAGGGAGAGCGAACCTACGTTTTTAAGAACAAAGCCGGTATTCCTAAGTAATAGACACTTGGATCTTTTCGTAATAGCAGCCTTTAAAAATGAAGTTCAATTTAAAAAAATGTATGGGTTCTGCTTTTGTTATATTTAAAGTGGCGGCGCCACTATGGGACCAACCCGTGCTTGTCGCCGCAAAACTCTTTTTTTTACAGTAAAATGTCAATGTTTATACCAATGAAAATGGCTAGGTGGATGCCTAAATTATATGATTCAATACATTTTTAACATTTACAGTCAACCGTTATACCAAAAATAAACTTGTTGAACGAAAGTATGTCACACCAACAGTTTTGTGAAGTAACTTTTTAACAGCCTCATTCTTGAAAACCGCAAATCGAGCTGGATACGTGCTACGTATTTTTGAAAAGCTTATAGGTTCTACTCTCTAAATTTGCTTTTATTTGCGACATTCCAATTAATTCATTAAAAAAAAAAATAATTTTTTGCGAGTCATTTAAATGACTAGGAAAATGGCGGACCAAATGACATGAATTTTGTGGTTAAATGACAGAAACAAATGGCCGTGTGATCGCTCTTTAATGACGCCTAAGACAAATGATTAAACTTCCTGGCTGTTTCATTATGATTCTTGACGTTCTTTAGAAATGGACCTTTTTCGATGTTCCAAGGACCTCCGAGTGAAAATTCATAGCAACATACGTGATTTTATAGGCATTTACAAAACGGTCCTTTTTTAAGGATTCAAGAACCCTTTTCGATGTTCCAAGGACCTCCGAGTGTATGAATTCACATAGCGCATTCGATTCTACTTGTCAAACCCTTTCATTTAAGGCCCATATCATACGGGTTGAGAAGAATATATTGATAATTTCTTAATGGTTAATTGTTTTTACACCACAATATGATATCCTTTTATAAACATACATATGTATATCAAAAGGTTTAGCATCGTACCACTTTCGTACAGGTACGAAAAGGTACGAACCTATCGTCTTAGTTTTGGATCACATTTATGGCTCATGATCAAGATCGACTTCACTGCTTTCCAGCACACACGCTGCTAAATACGCCGCCGCCTCCGCAATTTCCACGATCATAGCAAAAGTTCTTTTGGACATTTTTTAAAAATAATATATTTTTTTTTTTAATTAAAAAAAATCGTACTAAATTACAATAGCTATATATTTGTCATTGGCAATTAAAGTTGACATTTGTCATTTTGATAAGGCATGCCATTACCATGTGATCGCCATTTTTCGCTCGTCATTTAATGGCACCTTAACGGAAAATTTTAAATGACTCGTAGCGTCCGTCATTTGATTTTGGGACAAAAATGACAATGTTAGTCATTGGGTGTGATCGCCATTTTTTCGCCAATGACCAACAACGAATCGTAGCTTCAATGTCGCTCTAGTGCGCAATTTTTCCTTGACGTCTCAGTGTCATTTAAATGACTCGCGAAAATGGACGTGTAATCGCACCTTTAGCGCTGTCTGCTTTTATTCCTTAGTTCATCAGTAATTATAAGGAAAAATGTGCCCCAATCTGCCTCCCTTTATTCTAAACCTATGAAGGTGTCAATTAGCTTGATAGATAAAAATTGCGAACAATATATATTTTACACGTAACGGTGCATTGACTACTGAGGGAAGTTGCTTAATAAGTTAATAATAGTCAAGTGATCTACTTATGTATTCCTGGTTAATTGGCAAATAAATATTTAACAAATCGGGTGTAACAAGACCCTGTGCACAAAATACTTTTCATTCTGTTTTTAAAGTAAGGTAGGTGGTCCAAATAAGGCCCAGTTTGCAAAAAGTGACATAACCGACAAGCAACAGGAATTACATTTTAAATGTGCTTGTGGTCACTTACATATGTCAACACTAAAATCGATGGAAATTTCCATCTGACACAATCGTGTTTTTTATACCCTATCCTAAGGGTATATTAATTTTGACACATAGTTTGTAACACCACTTAATATTCGTCGTAGACCCATAAAAGTATATATATTTATGATCAGGACCAAATCCTAAGACTATTTAGCAATGTCCGTCCGTCCGTCCGTCCGTCCGTCCGTATCAACTTTTGAGGCCTTTAAAGTTATGCTAGGAGGCTGAAATTTGGAGCATATACTCCCTAGGGTCCCGAAATGGTAAAGTGTTAAAAGTTTTTAAATCCGCCCACTGCCACGCCCACAATTTAGAAAAAACCGTTTTAAGGCTTAAGTTAGAGAGATAAAGTTGTAAAACCTTCACAAGATATGTAGGTACTGCCTACCTTTATAAATTTGTCATATAAAGTTTTTTGCCACGCCTACTTTTTGTGGGCGTTTTTCACTAAAATGCTGTTTTCTTTGAAAATTTTCATAGAAATCGAAAAAAAATGTTTAACAATATATTTAGCCAATATTTTTTCCAATATATTGCCCATACAAAGTTTTTGGCCACGCCCACTTTTTGGGGGCGTTTTTTCAAAAAAATATTTTTTTTTCTTTAAATTTCATAGAATGAAATAAAATGCTATCCATAATCTTCCTAATGCTTTTTTTCTTTGGGGTACATAGGGATAAGGATAGGGTATCATACTGTTCGCCCCCAGCGGACTGTAGCCCTTCCTTCTGTTTTTTCTTATAGTCGATACAAGTTGGTAAATGTGCACGTACGAGCTTTTTTATAAGAATGTGGAAAGTGTAATTACTTTTATTGCAAATAATAAATCGGGTATAATACTAAGGTTTAGTACAGTTTAAGTATTATTTTAATTCCCTGAGTCGATTTTCGTTAAAATGTTTGTAAAGAAAAGTTTTTTATGTTCCTTAAAAGGCCCTCCGAAAATATAAACGGGCCTTATTAGGAATATGAAAAATTAAATTAATCTTTTTGGGTTGTTTTTAGACAAAATGTCAAAGGCGAGCAAATTAGGAGACAGAAAGCGGGTAGCATGGTCCCCAGATGATATGAAAAGGGCCTTGAAGTCTATCCAACGTTTTTATCACAACATGAGGCGTTGAGGCGCCACAAAATTCCAAGAAGTCTCAGCTACAAGGAAACAATGTTTATACCCGAATAATCTGTCAAGCGGTCGTAGAATATAGATCGAATTCTGATTTAGCTGCAATACCACAAGCAGTAGAAAAGGAAACCGAAAAATATCCATTTCAATTTAATTCTTAATAAAATGTGTTCGTTTTTTGTATTGTAAATTCATTTATTGAAATCAAATCTACGCATTTTTGTTTGTTATTTTTCTTTCTATTCAACACTGGTTGAGCTGCATGTGCGCAAAGTTGCTCTTCGATCACACCCTCTCTCTCTGAGATGCAACATGCCTATCAGCGAGGAAAATCCTGCGGTACTGCGCTTCAAAACCTTGTTGGTAGGATTGATAGTGCTCTTGACCGGAAGGAGTACGCGTTGGGTATTTTCGTCGATATTGAGGGTGCTTTTGATAATGCGACCTTTGACAGTATGTGTAACTCAGCCAGACAGCATGGTGTAGATGAAACTTTGGTGTTGTGGATTAAAGCAATGCTAATGTACAGGACGTTGGTAGTGGATGCAGATTGTGGCAAGTGCGTCATAACAGGGGTAAATCAGGGCTGCCCTCAAGGTGGTGTTCTGTCTCCCCTCCTATGGTGTATGGTGGTAGACTCTCTGCTTACGGCTCTCAACTTTCCTGGAAACTACACTCAAGCTTATGCGGATGATGTCGCCGTTCTTTCTGTCGGTTCAAATCTAGGGGCTCTCAAGCGCAGAGATCCCTGGATTTGATCGATGTCTGGTGCACCAGTAATGGGCTTTCAGTGAATCCTCTTAAAACCACGGTTGTTCTCTTTACGAGAAGGAGAATCATCACTGGCCTGTCCCATCTCGTGCTTAAAGGTGTCACCATCCCTATATCCGATGAAGTCAAATATCTGGGTGTAATCCTTGATAAAAAACTTCTGTGGTCCAAACATGTCGAATCGAGAACCGATAAAGCGCTGTCGACTTTCTGGCAGTGCAAAGGCGCTATTGGTAAGACATGGGGCTTGTCCCCGAAACGGGTCCTTTGGGTCTATACGGCCATGATTAAACCGCTACTCTCATACGCATCAGTTGTTTGGTGGAACAGGCTTTCGCGGAAACGTATTGCTGCTTCTTTTCCTAAACTCCAAAGAACGGCTTGTCTCGGCTGCACAGGGGCCTTCCCTAGCACCCCGGGCTCTGCTCTAGATGCTTTGATGAATCTTCCTCCCCTTGACTTATATATCATGGGATGTACGCTAAAAACCATCTTTCGCTTAAAGAGAGGTGGTTTTTGGTACCATGCGCAATGGAGTTTTGAAGAACTTGCTCGAGAATTATTCTTTGACCCCTGTCTTATAGATATGCCGTCTGATGCAATGACACCAGAAATCCTTCTGCGAAAAAACCACCACGTCAACTTTCCACAGGTAACGGAATGGCTTCGGTCAGACTCTGAGCCATGGATTGAATGCCATCGTATTTTCACGGATGGCTCCAAAACCGGGCAGGGGTCTGGTGCTGGTGTCTTTGTTGAATGCGATGATATACGACTTTACTACCCCTTGGGTAAACATGCATCTGTTTTCCAAGCGGAGATTTTTGCCATCCTAATGGCGATGCGCTATATTGTGAACAACAGGTGGAGGGCTAGAGGCATTTGCATCTGCAGTGATAGCCAAGCTAGATTAAAAGCGCTTCTTAACCCTCTTACCTCGTCCAAGTTAGTGCTAGAACTCAAGCTTTCTCTGAATTTGGTCGGAAGACTGAACACAGTGAATATTGTCTGGGTATCAGGTCACACTGGCATCCAGGGAAATGAGATCTCGGATGAGCTTGCTAGTCAGAAGAAGTTTTCTCAGGACCCGAACCTGTGTTGGGTCTGCCTGCGTCTTTAGTCATGTCGTCTATCGATTCTTGGGTTTCTCGTGAACACAAGATTCGGTGGCGCGATTGCGGTGGATGTAGACAGACCAAACTACTGCGCCCGGACATTTGCAAGAGGTCAGCATCTTATCTTCTATCTCTGAGGAGAATCGACTGTAGGCTGCTTGTAGGCGTTCTTTCGGGCCACCAAGCTTTTGCTAAACACTTAAATGTGTTGGGCTTAAGGGACACCACTACCTGTCCTGCTTGCGGTGAGGAGGATGACACGGCAGAACACTTTCTCTGCAGTTGTCCGGCCTATGCTCGCATCAGGTGGCGGATCTTCGGGGCTGACGTGATGAGTGCCGAACATTTAAGCTCTTTATCACTGAAGCTCCTTCTCGTTTTTCTTCGAAAGACGGGAAAACTAAGTACATTAATGTAAGGTGTCTGAATGGTAGTACAATGGACCTGTAGTTGTGTCTGAGTGCTCCATCGGATAGCAGCAACCCCTCCGACAAAAAAAAAAAAAAAATCTATTCATGGAGGCTGTGTTCGTTTTTTGTTTTGTATTAATAAATAGTTACATTGTTTTACGTGGTTGATGACAAAATACTTCTTATTTTAGTAGGATAACCAAAGAAATTGAACAAAATTATTTATGGGCCTTATTCGGAACAGGTGTTCGTAAAAAGGTTCAAGGTAAACTCTTAAAAATGTTAAAAAAAAATTATTTCAAATTGGGTTTTAACAAATAAATGTTGTGTTTTTATATAGATAACTCAACTGGGGTTTATGCTTATGTCAATTTAGTAATTTTCTTTTAGGCGTTAGCAAGTTATTCACGAAAAAGTATAAGGTGGGACTTATTTGGGTCACCTACCTTATACAAAATTAAATACATACTGAGTATAACTTATTTTCGCAAAATGAGTGAATTCACGACTTCTAAACGCGACTCGTATAACTTCTTCATTCATAATGGAACAAATATTTCGGATCTTGAAAAGTACCTATACGACAGACTTAAATTTGCAGCTTCAGAAATTCCAATAGTAGTGTCAAATATACAAAAGAATTCGCTGTCAAAATTCAACGATCGTTTGGCTTTGAAAAATGTAATTCTTCGTGGTTGGACGGTGAATTTAAGGTTATATTTAATGAAGAACAATCGCCAACTGCTGTAGAACGTGAAAGACCTTTGAAGCCTTGCAAAGAAGGCTTTCAAAGAGCTGTTGGGGGAATTTATACCGCTCTCATATTCTTCTGGTGAATCTTACTAATTATTGAAGGTATAAATTACTAAATTTATTTGTGCACTAAAAATGTTATATTTAAGTTTGCGAGCATTATTTTTATTACAACAAAGAAACATGCATTTGAAATGAAATTCTGAAAAATTCTTTTTTTAGTTTTTTTGAAATAACTTTTTTTTTGGGCCTTCAAAATCACACGATGCTATTTACAATTTTTACGTAATTAAATTAGGGTTACAAAATATGTTAAGTGTGTTTTATAGCTAAATCTAATAGTTCTGAAGTTATATCACTTAGAGTAGTTATACCTCAAATATATTTCACCGATCTTGTCACATTGCCAGGCACGTCATTTATGTTGTGAGCCAAGTGTAATTTTAGTAACAACTTTTATAATACTCGCTTGGCTTACCAATATGAGCCGCTTCTGCGATTGTCGAGAACTAAGTTTAGAAGACACTGCTACCTGTCTTGGTATATAGAATCCCTCTGAGTATGAACTGGAACCTGTCCAGCAGCACATTTTGTTTACCATTTGTGTTCCTAAATGGACATACTTTTCATTTTCGTGGATTCATTTGTATTCCTCGTGAAAGAGCAGGAAAATTAAGACACTTCACTTCACTTCAGGTTTAAAAGATATTTTTAAGTAAAAATTGTGTTAGTTTTACCTCAACTTCAAAAAATGAATACCGTATACGTTTTTTTTCTGCCAGGCGCAAGAACACAAATTTATTTGGAGGAACAGTGTTTGTATGTCGAAAGGAATCGTCGGTACTAACTTTGTACATTCAAGTTTATTTGTTATCTTCTTCCCATAATCTAAGTTCACCTTTGGTGGACATGTTGCTTAATACTTTTGGATTAATTTTAAATTAGATAAGACTTTGTTTATTTTGTTCTTGGCTCGTAATACCCATTTATACCTACAGCCATTGACAACTAATTAGAAACAATTGCTTTGTTGCTGTGTTTACCCATATTTCGATGGCTATTGATAACTTCTTCTTCTTCTTCTTTCTTTCTTTATCTTTGACTTTGACGGATAGCACACTTCGTTTTGAACCTAATTTTATACAAAGATCTCAGATTTGACAGAGATACCTAATTAGAAGCGCGAGAAAAATAATAACAAAATTATGAGAAAAACTAAACATAAAATAATGGAACTTCGTATTGCGTTTTTGAATGGCTAATATTTTGTAGGAAATCCTATCTGCTTCAACACAGCTCCACATCGTCTTTGCATTGATTGGATAAGGCCTCGGCAGCTCTCCACTGGAATCTCATGCCAACGCATCCTTTACTTTTTCAAACAAAACATCCAAATTCGTAATGTTTTGCGTACTGACGGCATTTTAACATCGCTCCAAAGATGTTAGATGGGATTTAAGTCAGGACTTTGCGATGGCCAGTCAACTACTCACATGGCGTTTCGTTCAAAAAATTCTTAAGTAAGTTTCGCAGTCTGGCATGTCTAAGGTCCATAACGAACCGGTATCTAAGATTGATGTAGGGAAAGATCATTTCAGATAGGGTACGGTATAGGTATAGCTAGGAGTTAGCTTTACCATTTAGAGTAGTTTAGAGTAAGCTTAGGTTAGGTAGGTTAGATTCGTGGTGTTTTTCCTTCCTCTTTCTTGGGTATTGGCCCTAGTCTGTGGACATTTTCTTTTTCAACTCTATTTTTATCTTTTTAGTCTGTCCGAGGTCTACGTACAGTAACTTTCACCACTATTTTTTATTTTTATTTTTATTTTAATATTTGGCATGGATAAAACTTTGTTGATCAGGTCGTATACGGTGAGGGGATAAGAAACACCCCGTCCGGGGTGTTGAGCCGAGCAACCACAAACATGCCGCGTTCCCCTCATCTATACCGTAGTTGCCCCTGTGGCTCGATTCCGGTTCACAACAAAAATTACATGTTTTCTTCGACCCATAGTAGCACTACATTTTTCAATATGTTAACGTATTGTTCCTTATCCATAGTTTCCACAATACAATGAATTGGGCCAACGCCATTCCAAAACAAACATCCCAACAAAAATTAATCCGCCGCCATGCTTTCCTACTGGCGAAGTGTGTTTGTGATTCAAGTTCCTTACCTTTTGGACGCCGGACGTACCTTCTGTCTTCGATTCGTCCCTCCACAATACAAATTTCCATTGGCTTGTCGTCCAACTATACCATGGCTGATTTGTCTATGCGATTAAGGTTCTGCGTGGTTTTTTCTGATGTGGGACATTTTCTGTGGTCTCATATTTACGAATATGGGAAATTTCATCGAATACCCCCTTTTTTTAGAACAATTTAGCGGAATATGGGTAAAAATAGCAACAAAGCAATCAACGGCTGTAAATGTAGGAAGTAGGCAATCATTCCAAAACATATGTCACGAAGTTTGGGGGCATCGAGTAAATAGGTTTTTGACATTTTAAAATTTTCACATTGGTTTTCGCTTTGCTTTTGTATTTTATGCCGAGATATGGAGAAAGCACAGTATTCCTTAGGGCTTACGCATCGCCGTGTAAAAAATGTTTGCAAAAATTTCAGGTTAATATGGAAACGAGTTCTTATCAGGATAAGTCTAATTAAGCTCCTACTGAACTTTGAATAGACTTTTGTTGACCAGTGATTCTATATTAATGTATTTTCTTCGTGTACAACATGCGCTTTGACAAGTAGTTGACGTTAAAAATAAATGATTTTCTTTCCAAAAAATTTGGAAGGCAAACCAAAATTTTTAAGTATGGAAATGTTAGTACGGAATTTCTGCATTACACCTGGAAAGAGCGAATTCCCGAAGTCTTCGGATAAAAAAAATACCGAAAAACAGTAACAGTAATATAAGCCAGACAGATGTGAGGTCAGCCTCGGAGATCTATGCTCTGCCATAGCGACGGTAACTCCATTTGACGTAGCAGCTAGTTGGCACGCTGGCATACGCTCGACTAAGCTAGCCGCATTGGTCGGGGATCTCGTCCCCAGGTTCTTTTTGGCACGAGTAGATAATAATCGTGACAAAAAGAACGAATAATAATAGGAACACTAAAGATGCACAGGAGACTGAACTAAAAAAATATGCTCTCCTTTTGAAGAACTATGTATTACAAATACGATGTATACTCGCACAAAATGACTAAAGAATTACTGAAAGTTCATAACCTCAGCAAATACATCCTATAGTTGCGATGGCGTAGCTGTTATGCTCGTTTCGGTATACCCGCCCAGTATGACACGTTTGCTACTATCAAACCATGTCATCAACTTTCCGATAAAAAAAAATGGGAACTTGCTGACGACCCCTTAACCTTGACGCGTTTCAACCTCTTTTATATCTCACCGATCTCACCTGTCAATTTCACTCCTTTAGCACTTAATAAACCAAAATAAAATGCATGTATTACACAAAATAAACATCTATAAAGTTTCACCAATTCAAAATTGAAGTTAATTAATTTTACTCATAGTATTCCGTGTTTCTTAAATACTAACAAAATTACCCAAAATCTTCTAATTTTCCTCGACGTTGTTGTGCACAAAAACCTCCTCCGATCACAATCATTAAATGTATTCAATAGCTTAGTATTTATAATAACGGGATACAGTAATTTATAATTCTAGCTCTTATAATCTTAGTTTTAGGTGCGTATCATTAGTAGAATATTTGATATATTTTAGTATTCAAGTCTTTAGTATTTAAGTCTGATAGCAATTTAATTATTCCTATTTTACTATTAATATTTCATATTACTTGCTCTTCGGCATTTCATTTGACTACCAAGATAATAAAAACAAAAAAATTTAGCACACTTTTGATTCATACATAGTGTCGTGTTCGCGTAGGTAGGCTTGATGACTGGAAGCGGTTTCGCTGTTTACTGATTTTTTGGTTTTACGTTGAATTTCGTTTCTCGTGTCTCGTTCCGTACTTCAAATAGATGAGATGAGCTTGATGTTTTTGCTAACGTAGAAAGAGGTGATGAACACTGTTAATAGCTGATTATCTTATCCATGGAACTATTAAATCCGTTCGGATCTCCAAATCATGCCTGATTGGTATTTGGTAGCGGGACTGCTGAAGGAAACAATTCCGATCTTCGGATTTATTCAGTTTTTTTTCTTTTTGCGGGTCCATGCAGACAGAGTGGCTAGTATGCGTCTTACTTTCTGCCAAATTAATATCTCTACGAACGTCAACTTTCGAGTGCGTCAATAGGAAGGGCATTTGTTAACAACCAAAATCAGTTAACTTTATTTGCCCTACACCGAGTATTTCCTAGTCTGAACTTTATCTGAAACTATTTAATTTAAGAAGGTTTTGCAATTCTTTTTCTGTAGAATCTGTTGTGTTCCGCGTAAACATAGTGTTCTTACAGGGATATCCGAACTTATGATCGCTCGTAAAAATTTAATTATTAATATATAAAAGAAATCGTTTAACACTTTGAACGTTGCTGTGTAAAGACGTCACGCTCGTTTGAAGTGTAGACAGAAAAAAAGAAACGCGGAAATCGCTCACAGCGGAATATACCATCGCTATCGACCTCTACGCATTGCGTGAGAAACTACTTGAAATACAGGGTGACAATGTCTCTTTATTCGAGTACATAATAGTGTTTTAAAGTGGAGGTACACTTGTTTACTTTGTATTGCAGCTGCACGTTACACAAACCGACGGACAGAATAGCAGGAAACACTCAGCTGGGTAGGTAGATTACCATGTTCAGTTTAAAATTTTAACTCATATTTCTTTAACTTTAAATGGAAAAGTTAATACATTCATGAATTTCGACATCCTATTTACTTACTTGGCCTCTTCCTCCACAAGCCTTTTAAATTTGAGGTTCCTTTTGCTATCTGCCTCCAGTTGCGCACTCAAGTTGGTTGAGGTCCCCTCCCACTTGTGAATGCCATATAAGATGAGGCCTTCCTCTACTGGGTTGTCCTTTTTGGACTGAAGTCAAAGATTCAGCGGGCTGGAGCGTTGGCCTTTATTCACTCTACTACATGTCACAGCCATCTCAAAGGCCCAATTAGCAGATTCTTTGGACAAGCGGATGTCGCTGTATAGCTCATTGAATTGTTTCCTCCATAACCCGTAAATGCAAACGGGACCAAATATCTTACGAAGAATTTATCTCTCAAAACTACCAAAGATAACTTCATTAGTTTTAGAAAGGACCAATGCTCTAGAAGCATAGATTATAAGGCTTCCTTAGTTGTTTGGATTTCTGAGCAGATGTCGTTTTAAATATTATTTTGCTTTATTACCTCAAAGTTATGGCTATCGATTGTGACATTTTGGTGTCATTTGTTGACAGCATTTCATTTCCATAACAGCCACAGGATAATAGGTAAACGGTTATCAAAGAGCACTTAAGTTGTAGTCTATATATACCTATAAATCTCTTCATAACAAAGTGTTTTATCACCATAGTTTCGCACTTCAACACATGGACCTTTTCTTGTAGCACATACTTTCCTCCCAAAGGCGAATGAACCGAGAAGAAGTTGCAACCATTGTAGCTGATGCTAAAAACAAAAATTGAAAAATAAAACAAATTTTGCGTCTCCTTTTTAAGGATCTAAAACGCTTGAATGTTGACAGACATATCGGAGGTACGTAGATATACTGCTCAACTATGTATCTACAAATTTCCTGTTCTCAGTCCCTAGGTTTTTCTACTTCTTCTTCTTTCTCTGTTTACTTATGTTTTTATTGGATAACAATACAACAAACAGCACAGCACGCTCCCGTTTTATAGTCAACTACAACTTTGCTGAGCTAACATGATGAAAGATAGCATGAAATATTCATGATAATTTCGCCCGCCACTCCACCCCCCGCACACACACACATTATATAGATAAGCGGGCAAATGAGATGCTGAATGTGGGTGAATCGTTGAAGCAAAAAAATGCATTTCTTGCACTCTCATGATGGAGGACTGCTGCTCCTAGATGGAAATAGAAAAGTGAAGAGTTTTTTTTCCCCCTCTGAAAAGCCATTTTTTTCTACTACCTACATACATATATAGGTAGGTACTCCTCTCGTGCAGAAAGAACACTTTCAAGGATAAGAAAATGTTTGGGCGCAAAAAAGGGATACTGCAACGTGATTGCTTTTGAAATTAAATATCACTCTTATGTTTTTGTGTAGGCAGGTATAGATAGATATAGGTATACAGGTTATGCTTCTTGTCTACATTTGAGATCTAGATAAACACACACGCATAAACACACATACGATCTAATTTCATTTCTCACCATTAGTGAGCAAGCAGTGAGAGTGACACAGATTCCGATGGCAGGCTACCCTCCTTACCCGCCTCTTATCGGCATAACTGCGCGTCTTGAAGAAGATTATTATTAATTGCGGGCATATCTCATCGTAGACAATTTTAAGGATTTTTCCCTCTGGGTGGTAGCTGAGCTGCGATGCTGTCATCCTGCTCGTCATCATAATTTTCCTCATCATATCGTACATTAGAGCTCGGCGTCTCTTTAGGATATCGTCATCGTGTCTATTTTGCTATTGTGTCAAGAGTCTCATATTTCAATGTGCGAACTTAAGCCTAAGCAGTGCCCGGACCGCCGC
The DNA here is from genome assembly GCA_963576555.1 of Ferdinandea cuprea. Classification (NCBI taxonomy): domain Eukaryota; kingdom Metazoa; phylum Arthropoda; class Insecta; order Diptera; family Syrphidae; genus Ferdinandea; species Ferdinandea cuprea. The sequence goes on from OY754960.1 coordinate 24,959,321, forward strand.
GCCGCACCGCCAGTGTATGGGTGGTCGTCGCGGTCGGTATTCTGCCTGAAGGCGAATCCTTGATCCAAATTTTGTGTTCATAAATTTCTAGAAAAGTATCACATCACACGCTTCCATTCTCCCTTTTCACACTGACACCAATTATCATTATGTGGGAGGGCATGGCACATCACATGGATGTTGTACTCGCACTTCTTAGTGGCTCATAATATATATTTATCTTTTAGTCGATTATACTGAGAATGAGGTTAGGTGGCCTTCGGCTGGTGGTGAGATACACACAGAATTGCCGCACGCAGAAATATTTGATCTTTGACACTGGCCTGGTATCGCTATCAGGTATAATGTCATTATATGTCTATATGGCTCTATGTCTCGGTGTGTGTTTGTGTGTTTGAGTGTGGATATTGCTTGGCTCGCAAGCAGACATATCTCTGTGGATTTATAATTAGTTGGCTTTCATCCTCTTCTCATTTGCCGAGGAGCGACAGTGGATGCTGCTTCGAAATGCGATTGGCTTTTGGGGCGGCTATATATATGTCAGTGCGTGCAGGGATAACCAAATGACAGGTTAATTGTCAATTCATAAGGTGGAGCAATTTAAATTGCGCCATCGTCACCAGTTCTTCGGCGGGCAATGATCTCTCATGGGGGATGGATGGACTTGGACTAATGAGGTCCGGCAGGATAAAGCGATAATTATGGAGCGGAATATGGAATTATTGATTTGATAATTCTTGAATTTAGAACATCCGATGAGATAATAATATGCCACAGTTGGAGTTGATTGAGTTAAACTTCAATCGTATGCATGTACATTCATTTCGGTGATGATGTTGACAGACTGACCCATAAGTACATTTAGGGACTCTTAAGTGCTTTCTGTTTGTTTAATATCGAGATTGACGTTTGAGGGGGTCTTCAGCTAATTAGAGTAACTACTTAGTTTTTCTTATTGTCATATTGGGTCTAACACCCATTCAAACACACATTCATCGACTGTTCCATTCGAATAACATTAACCCCTACTCCTACCGTGGAGGTCATCTGTCTGTCATTCAGCATGCTTCTTGATGACATGTTACTGAAATAGGGCTTCCACAAAAACTTCTCTGGAAAAATATCAACCTAAACCATTAAAACATGACCTCGTCTGGTATACAGACGAATCCAAGATGGAGTCAGGGACTGGATCTAGAATCTATGGAGAGTCGCCTCAAGCAAACTTTTCAGTCAGCCTTGGCAAGAACTTATCCATATTCCAAGCAGAAGTCTTTGCAATTAACCCGTGCGCTAGAATTAACTTAAGTTCTAATACACGAGGTAAATCTATATTTATCTTTTCATATAATAGATAGACAAGCAGCCATCAAAGCTATTGACTCATCTGTCATAAAATCAAAGCTTGTTCTGGAAACCTTCATGGCCATCTATGAACTTGCTACGAAAAACTTAGTCATTCTTCACTGGATCTCAGGGTTTTGCTGGCAACGAAGCGGCTGACTCACTGGCTAAAGTCGGCGCAACAACACCACTTGTCGGCCCTGAACCATTCTGACCGAATCAAATGAAGTCTGGCTCAATTCACATGGTCAGAACTGTACCAACCATTTCGTCCTTAAATTCCACCTCAAGAAATCCAAATTCCTAACTAACCTGGACAGGAATATTCAGTGGTCATTGTCTCCTGAAAAAACATCTTCACAGCATTGGCCTCTCGCCGGACCTACATGTAGACTTTGCTTAGAGAGTGACGAGTCCTCTCTTCACATACTCATGGGGTGCCTGGCTCTCTTTCGTCTCAGGAAGGACATCGACGGTGAGGAAATCATTATCATATCACCAACATACCTTGCTACCCTGCATCCAGAGAAGATTCTCGTCTTCCTAACTTCCTCCGGAGTCAAACATTTGCTCTAGGACCCCTCCAGGGAAGACACAATATGCTCTATAATGACTTTATACTCAGATGATGGTCTAATAGTAATGCCGTGGCATATCCACATAGGCACCAGTTTACCCCTTCCAATTGATATATTTGATTTTCAACAATAAACCGATGTTTCTTAGAAACTTATTTGAACCTATAAAGAAGTTTCCACCAGCCATGAAAGAAGAGCCCGTTGGTGGGACACTTAGTGCATTTTGGGCAATGTTACTTTCTTGCCTAAGAATATTTTAAAATTTTTTAAAAAAAATCTTGATACCACTCCTGAATTTGGTTATTACAGAACTTCAAACAAAAGTGGCCCACATAGCCACACCGTACCCTAGGTTAGGTAGTAAGGACTATCAACTCAAAAGACAATACTACCATATTAAGTTTTAGATTATTTTTATAAGCGGTATTGGAGTTCGACCTTTGGTTTTATTTTTTTATTTGATTTGTGGAATTTTAAACAACGTTCGGTCCTCGCGTTCTTGATGGCTATTATTATTAACATATCCAGAGATGGAAATGGGCCTCCTGAGCGACTAGCGCTCATGATGATTTTCTCATCAAAAATGCATTCTTAAATCCAAGGTCTATGCCTTGCCGAGTCACTCATCCAAGACAACCACTTTTACGAGATAGTCTAAAGGTTTAAGAGGTTATAGCAGAAAACCTCAGCAAAAGTAAATTACTTTTTTGTCGCACTCCAATATCTCTCGTCAAATTTTATTTATATAGGAAACGTAAGAAATTTTACAGGTATTAATGGCCGCCACCGTGAAATGTCACTTTCCATAGCAATCTCGTCCATTACCGTTAACACCACCAAACAAGCGCCAAATCTCTGACTTACAAGCACGGTTTCCTGTGTTGGCGGAATAGGTTTTTTCTGCTTTGGTACGCTGGCAGGGCTATATTATTTTTGATAGTTTTTAATACAACTCTAAAGTTTTATTTTAAATTACCTACATGTGAATTTGGTTATTTTGTATATATAGTGTTAATTGTTAATTTCTAAGTATTTTTATCTATTTGTATTAAAAATGTATGTGAATGTAAAATTGAGGCCGTTTCACCCCCCTCTAAAATAGGACCAATATTCATCGAAGAATTTTTTTTTTTTTGAGGATCCCAATATTAACTCTGCTTTCCTGCACTATTGCAGATCTGGCAGGATAAGGGTTTGTAGAGCGTGCACTTTGTTCTTCCAGTCAGCAGTTTTGAACCCATTCCCAATTCGGCCATCGCCATATAGAGTTCCTTACTATAAATACTATAGTTTGTCTCGACTTGAAACTCGTTGGTCTTTTCAAGGATTTGTGTTAGTGTGAAAATTTGGTCCATGGTCGATCTTCCGGGCCGGAAGCCACACTGGTACGTGCCGATTAGTGTGTTGCAGAAGGGTTTCAGACGTTCACGCAGTACGTTCCAGTTATCGAGCATGACTTCTTGAATCCAAACTTGATTTGGAGCATGCGCCTTACCAAGAAATCACCTCCGTATTTGAAAAGATCTGCAGGTAGACTATAAGAGCCGGCGGCCTTGTTGTTCTTAAGTTCTTAAGTTTTTTTTACTTCTTCTATACTATGCGACGAGACTGGTTCTTCATTGACTGGACGTGGGTTTTCTTCTTGACCCATTACTCTTTCTCTCTACATGATGCCCGTTTAGCAGCTTCGAAAGTTCCCAGACACTTTTAAGTTGAGAGCAGTAGTTCAATAAGTCCGAAAATTCGAAATATGCTGTGGCAGTTCATATTTCACAATAAAATAATATTTGATTATAAATATTTTGAAAAAATTAAGAGGAAAAAAGATTATGACTCCTGCTTAAATATTCTGGAGCTGATGGTGCTCCTAAAAGTGCAATCAAGCTCTTTTCCGTGCGTTGCTAGTCTCTGCAATAATTTCTGATTTTTGATTTTGTAAATAAAATATATATTCATCATATTGCTGTTTTCCAAAACCGGAGTATCCATAGCTCGATTTTTTAAGCTTTACGTTACTGTAAGACATTTGCGCTGGTAGGTTTTCCTCGGTTTGTTGGGAAGTTCGGTAGGATTTTTTCTACTAGTAGTAACCTACTTTCACGTATTGACAGATAGGAAATATGACAGAGGATTTGGCGGCCATTTTTAAAAATTTTCCAAGGTTACAGAGTTAACTCTCTGGTTAGTTACTCATCTGTGATGTAGCCTAGGTGAATGTTGCGAAAAAATACGTAAGGGAAGAGTATCTAAAATTACTTTACGTGAACCCCTATGTCAAACTTTATATTTTTAGGGCTAAGGAGTTGTGTAGATGTTGCATTCCCAAACTTTCCATTGGTGCCTTACAAATTGTCTAGCCAAACGTAAAGCGGATACATTTTATTAAAATATCAAGGCTCTCAAGGAAACAAATAAAAATTATCGTAAACAATATAACCCCACTTCCTTCCATATGTTGTTTGAAGGTATACGAGAGCCAAACGTTTTTAAACCAAAATAGCAGAATTTATTTAAAAAAAAAACATCTCTTCCAAAACTTTATAGGAGACAATACTTCCAGGATATATCCCACACAGTCATTCCTCATATTCTTACGACTCCTAAAAATACACAATCAAATGACTCCCGCTTAAAGAAGCCCACGCAGGCAACAAAATAAAAAAATAAAATAAAATAAAATAAAAATAAAAATCAGAACAATATTCCTTCGCATTCCGGACTTTAATAAAAATTATGAACGCTCTTCCGACCCAGCTATCGCTTTCCATCCACTTCACTTAACGCCTCATATTGAAAAATATAAATAAAATTAATGTTCCGCTTTTATTACACCCAATCGCACACATGTTCCGCTTTCGTGGCGAATGCCAAAAGGATTCGAGCAAAAATTTAACTGAGCATTAAAACTAAACGCTCTATACGAGAAATGCACTCAACTATAATAGACTCGCGTCGTCGTCGCGCGAGAAAATTCTATGGTTTGATGGAACGGGAAGGAGTTGAAGGTACTGCGACTATGGTTTCGAAAAGTAGTTACTATTGAAGCCAACTTCAAGCGCACAAAGACAACCGAACGAGCTCCAGCATCGTCGCGTCGGTAAAGGGAGCATGAGGATGAAAAGGAAAATGAGCAAAAAAAAAATGAAAAAAATGGAGCATTTTATGGATATTCGCCTGTACGATGAGTGAACATTGAAATAAAGAGTTAAAGGACTTCTCCTACCACTCTATATCCAATTCCATTAGTAAGCAGGGATAGCGTTCTTTTTGCGAAAATGAATTTAAAAAGAAAGTCCTTTTCCCCTTTTCGATTTTATGTGACTGACCCTGAGCCAGTAGCGACGACGGCGATGAAGACGGCGGCGGCGGCAGCAGCAGTATCCTTTTCTCACACTGAAACTCAAATCACTTTTGAAAAATAAATGAAACATAAAGAAACAGCCTGTTTAGCCAAAGTGGAGTCCTTGCTCATTGTTTGACTTCGTGGACTCTGCACGCACAAAATGTAAAGCAAAAGCAGAAGTAAAAGCAAGGCATAGTACGCTTGTCCTTGCTTGCGTTCGAATGGAATAGAAAAAGTCCCTTTTTGCAATGTGTCTGTTGCCTTTGTTTGTTGTGTGTCGGTTGGCATTGGCATATTCATTCCTTTTGTCCGGGAAATTGTCTCCAATACAAAGTCATTTCTTAAATGAAAAGACTGTTTTTTGTGTTGTGCATATAAACGCTTAGTCCTTTGGGTCGAACCCAATGACAGTGTTTCGTTTCAAAATAATTTCGACTCGAAAGCAAATAACACACGAAAAATGATGATGTGGCTGCTTGCGTTTCACTAAAGTAAAGGGAGTCAGATCGAAAAAAGGATTGTGCTTTGTTCCCGCATAACCGAATAAAGGATATCCGTTGAAAGGACATTGACGGTATTTCATTATTATCTTGTTGTCGAAATTACTTTGCGTGTTTCGAATAAGAGTTAGACGCCGCTGAAAGTTTCCCTTTTGTGTGGTGTGGTACGATGTTGATACGTTTTCGTCTTCGTCTTCGTACCGCCCGCCACCGCGCCAATTTTGAAAAGGTAACAAATTTCTATGGCAGTAGGTACCTTCGTTCGACGTTCCTAAGTAAATACGTGCCTCGTCTATCAATTCTTACCGGTGAGTAGGTAGTTACGTTACAAACATTAAACCTGAAAATGTTATTTCTTAGCCGGTAAGAGGGTAGGGAGTCCTGCAAGACTCTTGTCAGGTGGATTCGGATTCGGATTCGGATTCCTCAATTCAATTTCCATAATTTATTCCAAGTTGTTGCGGTGGCCGTCTATTTGTAGGATGACGACTTTCTCGTCTAAGTTTTGGGGGGAAAATGCCATTTTTATGATGACAGTTTAGCAGCATAGATAATATGAAAATATAAATGCCTCTAGCTATTCAAATAAATTCGATGGGAACAAGCATGGCGTGTCAATACCTTCCTGTGGCATTTTTTCTATTTTCATTATTACCAAGGATGATTGCATGGAAAGGTATGTTATTTTTGGGTTTATGTGGTCTCTTTTTTACTTCTGTACTTAATGTCCGTGCTTTATACAATTTTGAAGCTTAAGTACAAAATTATGGCTCATGACAACGTTAAACGAGTAATGACAGAAAGATAAATAGCGAAACGGTGTCATGTGAGTGAATGTTGATGAGCAATAAAAAGGATGAATTGAGGGAATGTTTTCGTTTTGTGAAAATGTAATTTTGGTGATGGCACTTGAACCGCTGAAAATGAAGGGTGGGACGTCGTCGGCTGTTGTTTTATTTTACATAACATGTGTTTTTTTTTGACACCGAAAGCTTTTTTGCACTCAAATAAGTGACAGGAAAAATGTATCCTCGAAATTCATATCTCGAATAGTGTTTGGAATACAGTGCGAAGTCAGATTCAGTGGTAGGAACACTACAAACGAAACGCCTTAGGAATTGAAATAGCGAAAGTTTTCTATAAAGATGGTGCTATGCGAATTATAAAAATAGTTCGTCAGATAAAGCTACGGACTATTGAATATGTTCTATATGGAAATTTAAGTTGAGGTAGTAACCAACTCCCAGCCAGCAACTAGCAAATGATTTGAAGTAAATGGGTTTCTACAATGTTTTATTTATTTATTTCAACATCATCAAAGTACAAGAACTTTCTCAAATTGATTATACATAATTTTTTTTTAATAAAATAAAAATAAAGGGTCCGCCATCTAACGTTTTTTTTTCAACTAGTGCTTATTTCGCGAATGGTAGCACTTAGCTCATGTCTGATTTGACAGATAATTAGTGTTATCCTTCCGCTGAACGAATATGGTTGAACGACGCTGGGAAATATTGCGACATTACTTTGAAAATCATGGTAATGTTGCAGAATGTGTGCCAAAATTGCGTACGGATTTTGGAAGAAGAGAAGCACCGTCAGCTCCGTATGTTCGTTATCTTGTGAAAAAAGTGAAAGAAACTGGCATCCTCATCGATAAACCAAAGCGTGAAAAGCCAAAAACAGTGCGTACACCCGACCAAATTGCTGCTGAGGCAGAAAGTGTGCGTGAAGCGCCATCAACATCAATTCACCGTCGTTCTCAACAATTGAACATTTCGGAGACATCATTGAGACGAATTTTGCATAAAGACCTTGGTATGACGCCATACAAAGTCCAATTGGTTCAGGAGTTGAAGCCAACTGACCATCCAATGTGTTTTCGCTTCGCTAAGTGGGCCTGCGATCGACTTAGAGAAGATGCCGATTTTGCCAAAAAAAATCATCTTTTCAGATGAAGCTCATTTTGATCTTGGCGGGTATGTAAACAAGCAAAATTGTAGCATTTGGGGCACAGAAAACCCGCACGCATACATTGACAAGCCGATATACCCAAAACGAGTCACTGTTTGGTGCGGATTTTGGTCCAGAGGCATAATTGGGCCATTTTTCTTCGAAAATGAGCAAGGAGTAGCCGTTACAGTCAATGGCGATCGTTATCGGGCCATGTTGACAAAAAATTGTTCACAAAAATTAAATGGGGGATATTGGCAACATTTGGTTTCAACAGGACGGCGCTACGTGCCACACAGCCGAAGCTACACCCGATGTTTTGCGCCCTGTTTTTGAAGATCGCATTATCAGCCGAAGAGCTGATGTCGTTTGGCCACCGCGGAGCTGCGATTTAACACCGTTGGACTATTATTTGTAGGGTGCCGTAAAAGATAAGTGTTACGCCGATATGCCAGAGACAATTGACGCTTTAAAGGACAATATTCGTGAAGCCATTGGTGAAATACAGCTGCACACAATCGATAATGTGCTTAAAAATTGGACCAGCCGAGACAGCCATTTGAATGAAATTACTTTCCATTATTAACCGGAAGGATTGTACTTTCAAATAAAAAAAGAAATTTGAGAAAATATTCAGTAGTTTTTTTTTAATAGCATTTTAAAAAAAAAAAAGTTATTTGGCAGACCCGTTAACAGGTAAAAACAAATGAACGATAAAAGAGTATAAGAGTTTACTTTTAATAACAATGACTGATGAAATAAAATAAACTAAGGGGCTACATGGGTTTATCTAGAAAAAAAAGTTATATTTTCAAAAAAAAATTTTATATAAAAAATCAAATATTTTTTTGAAACTTTTTTTTTGTCTTAAAGATATCTATACATTTGAAAAAGAATTTCTGAAATGTTCATAGGACAATGTTTAAACCTCCGTCATGGTGACGCAATTTCCGGTGATCCCTCGGAAAAAAGGTGCGTCCGCGTTATCGTGTTTTAGTTAACCATAATTTTTTATTTTTAAATAGTTCTGATTAAAAAAAATACCTTTCTCCAAGTCCTCGTGACTTGTATTTCGTAGACCTGTAAAATTTCATCAAGATCGGTTGAGTAGTTTTCGAGAGCTTTTGACAACCGGCTTTGAAAAACGCGTTTAAAGTTTGGATAACCTCAAATAAACCTCGTGATTCAATTGAGTGCACACCTTCCCAAGACTGTATCTCCGAAACATTTATTCGGAATGACTTAAAAATTTCGAATAATATTCTCGAGATGTTGCAGAAATTAATTAATTTTGAAACTGTGAAACCCATGTAACCCCTTAAATGAGCATATACTTTTTGTTGCCCCAGTTGGCTAAGTTGAACTTGGTTGACATGTGGTTTCATCAAGTCGGTGCCACATGCCACACAGCTCGTAAAACAATGGAAATGTTGAAGGATAAATTTGGTGAGCAGATTATCTCTGGCCGCCAAGATCATGCGATTCAATGCCACTTGATTATTTCTTGTAGGGTTATATAAAATCGTAAGTCTATGTGGACAAGCCGAACACGATTGAAGCCTTACAGGATAACATAACACCCGTAATTTGTGGAATACTGGCCGAAATGCTCGAAAAAGTGACGCAAATTGGACCTTCCGAATGGACCAATTGAAACGGAGCCGCGGACAAAATTTACATGAAGTTGTCTTTGAAACGTAAATGGCAAAGGCCTATTTAGCGATTACAATACAAATTTTGAATATTTGTTGCAAATTTAAGTGTTTTATCCGATTTATAAAAAAAACTACTAAAACTATCACCCTTTACATTATAAATGCCCATAGTCTTGTAGTTGGGATATTAATAGTCAGTAGTCTTAAAATATCAGGAGAATCAATCTCGCCAATAATAATTTTATGAATAAAAGCAGAATTTGAAAATATTTGTCGTGATTTTGAAAAAAAAAATAAAGTGCACGACTGCGTCATACGAAAATTTCTCGGTACATGAAATGCGTTTTGAATCGAAAAATGAATCGAAAAATTAATGGTGAGAAATGATTTAAAAAAATCGATTTTCTCAAAAACGGCAGATACGATTTGGATGTTATTTCGCATATTGGACACTTTTAACACAATTGTTCGAAATAAAAAAAAATTATAAAAATCGTTGCAGCCATTTTTGAAAAAAACGAATTTAATTTAAATTTCACAAAATCGTTATATGAAAAAATTGTTTCAAAAATCGAAGTACGCAAATTTATTCATCTTTATACAAGGTGGCGCAAAAATAACCTTCCGATGTTTTTTAGCTGTAATTTAAAAAAAAAATGAAAAACTTTGATTCTTCTTGTGGATTATTTTTATTTGGTCTTTAAATTTTTTTTACATCAAGTCGAGAATATGATGTCATGTAAATGCCACAGTTGATTGTCATTTGAGCCCTTTTTATGGCATTTTCCATCACATTGGCCAAAACTTCCGGCGATAGGCCCTCACATTCTTGACGGATATTGTCTTTAAGAGCTGCAAGACTTGCTGCAAGGCTTGTTGACATAAACCCGCGACTTCAAAAATCTCCACAAAATGAAGTCTGGAGCGGTCAAATCAGGCGATCTTGCTGGCCAGTGCAAATCGCCAAAACGAGAGATTAGGCGCCCGGGAAATGCATCCTTCAGCATATCGGTTGTGCACGTGCAGTGTGTGCCGTTGCGACGTCCTGTTGGAACCACATGTTTTCCAATTCCAATTCATCAAGTTGCGGCAAAAATAACTCGTTAATCATTGCTCTGTAGCGCTCACCATTCACAGTAACCGTTTGGCCCGCGACGTCTTCGAAGAAAAAAGGTCCAATGACTCCTCCAGCGAAAACAGCACACCATACAGTGACTTTGAGCGGGTATAATGGCTCTTCGTGGGTTACACGCGGATTTTCAGTGCCCCAGAAGAGTAAATTTTGCTTATTTACGAGGCGAGCGGCTAAACGTCGCAGTATTTCACCGATTATTGCTCAAATAAATAGTCACCAATATTCCGCGTTCTGGAGCAGTGTAGCGTAACATTGTTTATTAACGTGTATTTCGCATGTGTTTACTACACAAATGTCAAAACAGAACTGACATTAGGGGCCAATCGCAAAATTTATAGCATTTTCTGATAGAAGGATTACTTTTGCGCCACCTGTGGTAAAAAAATAACTGTAAATTAAAAACATTTTTATATTCCATTTATTAGTTTTCGAGATATTGCCAGTTTTGTAAATTACCGTTAATCGATTTTTTTTCCAAAACCTGAGTATGCAGAATTTTTGAACCCATCCTCAACATCCTTAGTAGAAAAAAAGACCGAAACCCTCGGAACCACTTTTGAGAAAAAAAAGTGATAAGTGATTTTCACAAAAAACAGCCAGACAGACGAACCGACGGTCGGCATTGGCGGACCCACTTTTTTGGACTTCTCGGTAGTCGTAATATTATCCTTCATACTCAGTTTGGGTTCTAAATTTCCAAACGATCGCACGAGAAAGTTAAAATTCATAGAACTGACTTTTTAGAAGAGCACCATTAACACGAATTATATATAGATACTACCTATTAAATTCTAGTGCTGCTGAAATTTTCATTGGCTAGCCCAAGGCATACAGAAACACACACACACAGAATTTCCACATATTACAATTCGCAGTTTGAAAAACATTTAAGAGGAACTTTTCCCTAACAAAACGTTGTCGGTTCTATTCCCACCTCTTCTGTAAGCCGCAAAATAATAAACAAAAACGATTTCATTAACTCTCAGCGGATGATCCATTTTATCAAGTTTTTCAGCCCCATGAACCTAATGGCGGTTTATGAATGCAATTTTCTAAATTTACACGTGAAAGCGCAAAACTACACAATCGTCATTGCCACCTGCACTCGAAACTATTGTCGCGGTAACACAACATACTCGTAAATAAAGAGCAGCTCTGCGAGAAAAAAAGTTGCTGCCGCGCGCCGAGCCGCGCCGCTGCCACCCTCGTACTTGAAGTTAACACAATTTTCCCTAAATTCCCATGTAATTCACTTCCGCCTACAAACACGTCATGTAGATTATCTCCATCAGGATATTTTTCAATTTACGTGCTCAGCGAACACGCAGCAGTGTTCAACATATCCATCTACTAAACCGCCCGCCCAGCCCCAAGCCAAAAGGTGGCTTTCCACGCATAAATCCACAAAATATTGCATTTATCCCGTAGCGCGCAGTGAATCGCTATGGAGTTTACCCGCGTCACGTTGCGTCTCGTCGTCCTTGCTCCTCGCTGCGTTCAAAAATTTCCAACATTTGAATAATTATTATAAAGCTTTCTTTGTTTGGATTAGATGCGAGTTTTTAGGAGCCGGGACGGGACGAAAACCCCGGCGCCCGAGGTAGATGGATTATTTTGCTGGTAGGATGGAATTTGAAGGGATGTTTTTTGGTTGAAGGGTTGAATATCTGATGATGGCGTGGCGTGGCGGTGGCGTACACTGTATACAACATAAACCGTAAAAAGCGCATAACCGCTTTTTGAAAAGTTTGTTTTTCCAAAATAAACAAAGTGGCTGGGTTTTTGAATTTTGATATGCCCCTCTGCGTCTGCCTCGTCGACGTCATGATGAATACGTGCGGTTCTGATGAGTTCTATGTTGCCCTAGCAAAGATGGGCGTGGGGTTAACTTGTTGTAGGCTAGGCCGCCATTATAGACGTTCGAATGTTGTAGTGATGCATTTTCGTTAAAACGAGTTTTTATGTTGTTTGTTGCTATGCTATTGAAATATTGGGTTTTTCATGTTAAATTTTTTGAATACTCATCGAATGATAATAGCTATCGAGTGTGCATGAGAGCAGCAAGAGGACTCCTTTGAATGGGAATAATAAGCCAGATTCGTTGATGTATGCAGTTGGTTAGATGTTTCTTGGTTTTGTGGACGGGGAGATTAATTACAATTTTCGGGGAATAAACCACGCAACGAGTTGCTATGTAGATTTTTTGGTCTTTTTCTCGGGGGGATTTAAATCGAAATGGGTAAAGTTTCTTTGTGTACTTCAGCCGCTAGCTGCATTAAGGTGCATAATGATGGAAGTTAAAGTTAACAAGGCAGCTGGCTATGCTTCGTGAAAATAAATTTCTAATTGCTGCAAGCAGGACAAGAAAATGTGTAATCAGAATGAGGTAGAATTATGTCGAAAGCCAATAACATAGTTAGAAGCATTTGCATTTTTTGTGCTGTGATGTATAATATTTATAGCTGTTGGCCATCGCAACCTTCATATTCATTTAGTAAAGGACTGGTTAAAAAAATATAACTATTACGCTTCATCAGCCAATACAGGTCCAAGCCCGGCTTTTCCAACCACGCGATGTGCAAAGCCAGCTGTATATTTTGCAACGAATTGAATCGACACCGATGCCGAACGGAACATTTGCGAAACTTTTACGCTTTTAGAGATTTTTCAGACTTTCCCAACAGGTAGCGCCCTAATCACCTAATCAATGTATGATTTCTTCGTATTTAATTATTTACCTACGAAACAAGGAAACGCGGACGTATTGGCTGGGATATTGACACATAAGCCTAAATAAGCCTTTCGAAAGCAATTACATCTTCTTAATATTATTTCTTCTGTTAAGGACTGTTCACATAAGAGCGAACTGCGAATAGGCGAATCGCGAACAAATCAATTTTAATGTATTTATGAATAGAAAGTTTCTATTGCTTCTACCGATCCACAAATCCGCGAATGAAAAATTCGTTCGAACATAACCTTAAAATTGGCAAATCTTGCTGCTAACATTTATAAATCAGAAACGCGGGTACCTGCGACCAAAAAAAGTTCTCATGTGAAAGAAATGTCAGAATTTACGAATATTCGCCGGTTCGTAGTTCGCGGTTCGCTCTCATGTGAATGATCCTTTAAGCACGAACGCGAATATTCGGGGTTCAAAGAAATGGCGTTCCACAAGGAAGCGCCGCTATTTGTTCCATTTTAGGTCTGTTCCCTACCATATTTAGCCAGAATTGAAAAGACTGTAAAAATATCCGTGGTGAGAACGCTTTTGTGGTAAGAAATAGTAAAAGTTCATATATGACTTAGGTTATTTTTAGATAAATACAGTAATGGAAAACTAACCAAAAACATAAATTTTTTTCCAAAGATTTGATTACTTTTGTTTATCGAAAATGTAAACGAAAATATAATGAACATGTATAAACGCGAATTAAAAAATTATAGAGTGAAATAAGAAAAAACATATAAAGCAAAAATGGAAATAAATTAAAAAAAAAACTTAACTTGAATTTAAAAATTGATACATAAATTAAATGTTCGAGTTCAGCTCTTAAAAATTATAAAATAAAATCAATATTTTGTGGAATAATCCCCATTTGAAATAGCAGCAGTACACCATTTGGCTGTAGTCGCTACCAACTTTTGCCACTGTTGAAGAGGGATATTTGCCCATGCTCGTTCCATTCTATTAAACAATTTAATGGAATTCTTTGAGGTTCGGACTTTGGGCTGGCCATCTCAAAACGTCTGTTCACTAGCCGTGAACTGTGTTTAAGATGATTATTTTGTTGGAAAATATAAGACGCTGGCAAATGGTCAAAAGCATAAGGTTCCAAAACATCTACCAGAATGTCTTTATACATACGCTGGTTCATACGCCCATTAACTCTCACAATGAGGCCAACACCGCGCCAGGAAAAGGCTCCCCAGATCATTTCATTTCCACTTCCATGCTTTATTGTTTTGATTGTGTACTTTGGGTTGACCTCTTGATTCTTTGGCCGCCTTAAATATTTTTTGCCATCAGATCCAAACATATTAAATTTGGATTCATCGCTCCAGAGCACTTTTTTCCAAAAATAGAGGGGTTTAAGGATTTTTTTGAAACGTGTGGTAGCAAGCGGTTTCCTATGGCCCGGGATGTAATTTTCCGATTTAATTGCCCCGATACATTTGACGGAATGTCATTAGGTATAAGAAACGGATCTGCTTTAATCAAACGACAAATTAGCCTGTCTTCTTTAGCGGTCGTTTTCATAGTCTCGTTTTTTCTTTTGGAGTTTTCTATGCTGCCAGTTTCATTGTATACCTTTATTGCACCGTTGATAACCGTTTTGGTACCGTGCAGTATTTTCTGATGATCTGTTTCTCAGTTGTGGTGTGCAACTCTTGTTTTTCTCATAGTGCTTTGCTATATTTCTCTTACTTCTTTAAAGACAAGTGTTTGGAACCTTATTACAAAAACACCTCTGAGGCATTACCCTTTTTTTATAATGTACGCGCACTAAAGGGATTTTGGATACCCTTATTATGATTTTTTAACACAGCGGGCATTAAGGAAGTGAAGGATTAGAAAAAAGGAGATACCGATGCACGTTGGTTTTAAATGTCTGTAAACTATAATGTGTAGGAAAAACAGAGCGTAGTAGAGTATTCCAAGTTCGTATTGTACGGTTGAGAAAGGAATCTTCATATTTCACAGTACGACCGAAAACAGGCTTAAGGGTAAACTGATGTGCATTCCTAGCATGGCGAGTGTTGTCATTGAATTGCTATAGGGGTGGAATGTAACTGGCAATTTCATTTGAGCACTTGTGGTGCATGGCTTAAGAAAGCCTAGACATTTCGCAGCGTTCTTGGCGACATCGGATATTTGGCCATTCCATCAAAGGTTGCCATTAACCACATACCGAGGGTGGAAAACCTTTCGGATTCAGCGATGCAAGTGCCATTCATGGGTAATGGCAGAGTATTGAGGTTTCGCTTTAATGACAGAAGACAGCATTGTGTTTTGGAAGCATTAAATTCCACTCTATTGGTTTTACCCCACTCAAGAATGCTGTCAAGATCGGAATTTAATGAGCTTAACATACGTTGCCGTTCCAGTTGCAGACTTGAAACCGTCCAAAACAACTTGTATTGAACGGTCCGAAAGGTAATTTCTAATCCATTGAATAAAAGTATCATCGATTCCCAAGCGCAACGACCTTACTTTCACCACAATGGTGAATAGATTGGTTGCACTTTTTGATTAGATAAGTCATCAAATCACCAGTGGACCTGTTGCTGCGAAAACCGTACTGCCGGTCATTAAGAAGTTTCCGCGATTCAAGCTATTTCATAAGCTGACGATTTATCAGCGTTTCCATGACCTTGGGAAGAATGGACGTAAGTGCAATTGGTCGGTAGGAGGAGGGAGAGGAAGAATCGCCTTTTTTGGGACGGGCTGGACAAATGCTGTTTTCCATCTTCTCGGAAAGAGCCCTGAAAAATAGGACAGATAGAAAAGCTAACGCATTGGTTTTGCCAGCGTGGAAGAACACCTCTTCAGAACGATAGGGGAAATACCATCTGGACCAGCAGATTTATGTATGTTGAGATCTCGAAGAACTCTTGCCACCTTTTGGTGGTGCCAAATATTCAACTTAATTCTAGTTCATTACACTTTAAAGAAATTTTTCAAATGTGTAGGAATTTTAAAGTAATATAGACAAAGTATGTATTTAAAATTGTATAATATATATATATACCACTCTAATACACTCCTGTTAAAAAAAATCCTTTATGAAGATCTACTGATGTTGAAAAAAGCGCAAAGCTCCAGAAAATTAACGGTATGTATTTTGTGCATAAGCATTGTGTGCAACTTTGATAAACAAAGCTTAAGTGACAAATCAATGTTTTTTTTTTCAATGTTTCTAATAAGATTTCCAGCACTGTTTAAGCGATAAACGCGAAGCAATGATTACAAATTCATCAAATACATTAAATAATTTCCTACTTATTTAATGAAGTTTTTTTGTTGCAATGATCTCTATCTGTCTGAATATGTAATGTGTAAAATTTTTCTTTCAACACAAAATTTACAAATCAAGCTGCTTCATTCATTTCGGTAGTTTTTCCATTCTTAGCACGATAAATATGTTGGTGTACTAAGTAAGTGTAGTAAGGTTCTCAACGGAGTACCCTTGCCACCCTTTTTTCGAATTTGTTGAGTTAGGGAACGCCATTGAATAAAACTTAGTATAAATTTGTTAGTAAAGAAATAGACCTAGTATTTTTAATCAACAAAGCCCAAAAAGGGCTTTCTTACACTTACTTTTTGGCCGTTTGGTGAAGAAATTAATTTTCACTTCAAGGGAGAGACTTCCAGAATTCAAGATTTAACTGTGTTTAGGCAAAATATTTAAATAAATATGACTGTGCCTTATATTATAGCGCGAGGCATTAATCCTTACCTTTTTGTTGCTCACCTTTTAAAATTAGCTCAAACTATGTAACTAATTTTCAAAGCGGTTATTTAGTTACTTAAATTGAAAATTCCTACTAAATATTGCATATGAGATCTTAACTAAAACTCAAAGGATAGAGTACATGCTCTACAGAAGAGAACCCTTATTTTGCTATACCTACGGCGCCTATTAATGGACGATAAACAAGAAATGAGAGTTAATACTGGGCTCCTTTCAAGAAAAATTCCAAATTACCAAGATTTGGATGTAGTCCAAAATGGACAAAAGAGCTTCAGCTAAGGTGATCTTCGAATCCCAGCCCCCAAGACGACAACCACCGTTTTAAAGGCCAAGCCATCGCGGATACCAGAGGGCTTGGTCAGGAAAATTGGAAGCAGCAGTAAAGTGAGTAGGTACTGGGGTATGCGGATAATATTGACATAACAAGACGTGTCGCATTTAACATCTATTGAAGAGCAGATGAAATTCTTTGGTCTTGAAGTGAATGAGGACAAGACTAAATATGTGCTATCCTACGATAAAACTAAACTGTTGATAGAAGCAACATTGAGGTGGTCAGGGAGTTCATCTACCTCGGGGTAAACATGAACTCTACGAATGAAATCTTAGGGGAGATCCATCTAAGAGTTACCTTAGGAAACCATTGCTACTCCATCCGCTGTCGTAAAAACCAGAGCGCTTGGAAAAAGCAGCTGATCGCAGAGAATGCGGGAAGCTATCTAGTTACGTTAATTAAAGTAAGCCTAAGCATTTTAATAGGAAACGAGCGACTAAAATTCGGCTAAAATTTGGATCCAGGTTGCCTTAAAAAATATTTAAAATCGATCGCCAAACCTAATACAATATGTTTTGCAATTGTGAACTCCACTTTTACAGTAGATGGGCTTTTATGAATAGCTGTAGTAGTCTGTTAAATCAGAAGCTATATTTCCTAAACAATCCTTGGGTCATCAGCTTTCACAAAAATCGCTTGAAAATGCGCCAATTCTTGTTGCATGAGACGATATTCAGTATTATATTGTCATTAAAATAGTTTGCGCGCTTAGAGAGATCAAGTTCATAGAGCGGTTATTCCGTCAGATCTTTAGTGCTAGACATGTGATTTTACTATTTTCTCTTCGTATCAGCTGAATTTAGCAAGAGCAACTGCGGAGACTGCTTGTTAAAGAAACAAATTAATTTACATTTAGAAAAGTAAAGAAAGTAAAACATGAATTTAATATTTATAGCCAAGTTTTTTGTCAAAAGGAAAAACTAATATCACTATATTGAGGTGTTTCTTTTAGCTATGCCCTGTGGTTGGTGGTTGAAATGCTTATTACATCTAAAAAGTGAACAATTTTCGCAGGAAACTTTTCGGAAAATTGAATCGAGGTACATTTTTCTTATTTCAATGAAGGATCTTGGAAAGGATCTCAACCTGGAAACCATACCTAACCACTTACCCGTTTCATATGTATATAATATTTTTGCTATTTAAGCTTCTTTTTAATCTCAACAAAATGATAGTAGGTACTAACCTAACCAACATACAGTAACAGCAGACTAAATAAACCAGAGTATTCCAACCAGAAAAAATATTTGTGGCAAAACAGTGGTACAAGCCCTTCTAACTATAAGACGTGTATTTTTAGAATTGCTGGTATAGTGTCCTGGATCTATTGACGTTCGTAAGGGTGTGTCATACAGAAAATCCATTTTAACACCTGATTCGAATTCAAGAATTCACCCAACCTTAAACTTAATGCACCCGTAAATTAGTAACTGCTGATTGTTTAAAATTAAATAAAAAACCAATCGCATTACCATTTCAACTACTCGTTCCTCTTGTCGTTTTTAAAATTGGATTCGAATTGGAGAATCATTTAAAAGCAAACATTTGTCCTTGTCAATCGATTCAATCTACATGCCAAAGGTATCTACTTCTTAAAATGAAGACATTAGAATAATCAAACAGTCCACCGCCTATTCCCCATCCCAAAATGATTATTTGAATTCCATTCAATTAACTCTCAAACGAATATACCGTTATCAAACAGAATAGAACGAGGAGAAAACCACCACCAGGCTCGAATCTGTGTGTATATCGTTGTTCTCCTTTGTCCAGCAATCTTTGGCACACTTCTTCTACTACTACTTCCCAAGGAGATACTTAAAACTCAACCAACCGATGGGTGAATTTGTTCACAATAGATTCCTTCAACGAGAATACCTAGAGAACTCCTAAAAGGACTCTTTTCTAAAATTATTTCAGATTAGGTGTCAATCGGTATTGTTGAATTTTTGTGCTAGAATATCAAATTTTATGGTTATTAAGTGAAGTTTTCCTTTTGAGAGATTCAGCCAGGACGATTCGAGTTTGTAGAAACAATTTGCATATGGGCACGACTTTGACTGAACGAGTAGATACTTTTAAATGGAAATAATAGATAAATCCGATGAGATGTCCCATATAAAGCTGTATTTACGTTTAATATGGAACGAGGCAACTTTATAAGTGATTTTTTACTTTAAAGTTGTCAATATCTATTGAAAAAGATGGTAAACTGCCCCTAAATCATCGTCCTTCCTGGTTAAATAATAATATTTCCCTAAGAACTTAACAACTTTTCTTAAATTTTCTTTTCCAACTCTCAAATAAAAATCTTAGCGCACACTTTCTAATCTTCTTTAAACTGCAGCAGCAGCAGCAGCAGCTACAATTTGCTGATTCACTATCTTAAAGTGTTTCAATAACAAAACTTTTCCACTAACTATTCTTCTACGAACTTTTTGCGTATCTCCCGCCCTTTGAACAGATTGGAAAAAAAAATGCGAATAAAGAAAAAAAGAAAGGAAGCGGTTGATTAAATCCTTTTGTTCACTTTCAACTTTCATCAGTTGAAATACAGTTTCAATTTACCTATTTATAGAAATGTGGCAAAGTACCTACATGCATGCCTTAAAGACAGAACCACCAAGTGC
Source organism: Ferdinandea cuprea (assembly GCA_963576555.1). Classification (NCBI taxonomy): domain Eukaryota; kingdom Metazoa; phylum Arthropoda; class Insecta; order Diptera; family Syrphidae; genus Ferdinandea; species Ferdinandea cuprea. Next base: position 24,979,269 of record OY754960.1, read on the forward strand.
TTCCAACGACTTAATCTAAACTAAACTAAACTTTTACAGATATCGAAAAGGTTAAAAAGCCGCTACGACAACAACAATAACAACAACAACAAGAGCACTAACACTACCCACTTCTCTTTGCCATTCGAGATAAAGAACAAACAACTTTTCATATCTCCATCGTCGTCGTCGTCGTCGTTCTCCGGTTTATCTGAATGCCCTGATTTTTCGAATAGCGTTTGAACAACCCGACCGCCCATAAAAATGCAAATATGCCCAAGGAAACTATCAGTGGCGCAGTGAAGAAGGAAATCACAGAGATTTCTTGTGGAAATCCTTAAGGAATTTTCAATTCAATAAAATGTATTCATATTGATGCTCATTCGGCACGAGAAGGATGAACACACTCAAAAAATAGCAGCAAAATGAAAATAACCCCTGCAAATTCTTTGCATAAAAAAATGTGTAGATGTTCGTATGTGGACATTCGATTAAGCAAGAAAGGATGCAGGGTAACAAGATATGGCATAGAAATTGATTTGAATGGGTTCCGAAGGTAATTATGGATGTTCTAAAAAAGTTTGGGCCTAGCTATATGTAAATTTGTTTAAAATTTAATTTGTCGTAAAATATTTTTGACTTACAAGTACAAGTACTTTTTATGATTATTTTAAAACAACATTAAATATTGGCTTTGATTCTGTAAATAACTTCCTTTTAGAAACCCGGTTAAAACTAACTGGGCGGACCTCAATCATCATTTGATCCCTCAGGTAACTTGTCGAAAGCGAAACAGTTTATCTTGTCAGCGAGCGAGTATCATAAATGTTTTAGGTTATTTAACAAGAAAATTACAGCAGTTAAATGAACAATCTGAGCTGCCTACTTTTCCACTATTGAATCCAGCACAGAAGCGACCAGACTTCGTGAAATTTTGTCCGAAAACTCCTCTGCCGAGGGATAAAAATGCAAGGAAGACAACAATTAGTCAGCCTTGGATCTGCTTCTCGGACCTCAATTTCCAATATGCTCAAACTCACGAATTGAGTCAACATAAAGTTGACATCCGTTTACTGCTTTTTTATATCTATAAAGTGCTTTCAGCAATCTCTGAGCTTATTTTAGCACATTTTCTGGCAAAATGGGTTAAGGCAATGCTAAATAATGCAGAGTTATCAACGGCAGTCTAGGGCATAGCTCGTTTAAGAAGCACACGTAAAGTGTGGAACGCCGCAGGGGGAAGTTTTTTCTCTCTTATAAAAAATAAAATAAATATTAGCCAAAAATTGCCCACACAGGACCTAAAGCCTAGTTTCTCCAACTATTGCCTGTGCGAAGATATATTTTTTGACACGAATGAAAGGGACGATTATTATTGAAGCTGAATGTCTGGCACCGGTCATGTTTTAAGAAGAAATGGATCCTCAAAAAAGTGAACTAGGACATTTACCAATTACGTGAAACTGAAGTTGGACTTTAACAAAGCCCTTAAAGTTAACGCCTGAAGGGCAGAACTGGAATTCTCACAACATTTTACAATATTTTACATTTTATTGATAGCGAACTACAAAGGAATGCCTTTTGTCGGAGAAATTGGATATCACAAAGGTTTGTTTCTGCTGGGTTCCTGGACACGGTTCTTGACTCACGGGTTCTGACGTTCTGACTGCTGGCTGACGTCTAGGTACCTGTATACTGCTGCACTCAATCGATAGTACGAAATCAAAGAACATAGATTACTTCAACAGCAACTATATGCAACAGTCTAGGAGTCTAGGAGTTCTTACTTCTTAAGAAGTTGCAACAATGAAGAAAAAAATTGAGTTATTGAAACATCTCGTATTCCGCTCCTGAGCAACAAATGATTCATGTATCGAAATTTCTAGTTTTTCTAGTCACATGTCCTACCATGTAGAACCATGGGGTTTCCCCCATGGAAAATAGCCTTCCTAAACTTACTTAACCTAACCTGACTTTTTAGAAGTATATGCAAATCTAAAAAAAAATGTTGAACAACGGAATTTTGATATACTCGGCAAGGAACCTAGCAGTAAAGTGCTGATGGATTAGATGTATATGTAGCAATCCACTGATGATCCCAAACCACCACATCTGGGTGAAACGCCGTTGAAACTATAGGTCGCATGAGTCATATATTGAGAAATTGTTATTGTTATTCTTGTTCTTACATAGGGTGATTCATTGTGCGGTTTGATTTTCAATAGGCTTTTTTTGACAGATCATGCGTAACTCCTATCAAACTATGCTTTTTCATTTTTGTTCAGTATCGTTTGACACGAGTAAAAGCGACGTCGTAAATGGATACGTTAATAAACTAAATAACCGTATTTGGGCTAATGAGCAACCCGAAGAGTACCAAAAGCTACCTTTACATCGATTAAAAACAACGGTATGGTGTGTTTTATGGGCTGGTGGAATCATTTATCGCGCGCCATGTTAACGGACTATGAGCTTGTAAAATGTTAAGCCCATGGTCTCGGTGAGCTCTGGTTTGAACAAGACGGTGCTATGTGCTATACATCACGTGAAACAATGGACTTGTTGAGAAATCATTTTGGAGAGCACTTAATTTCGCGTTTAGCTGCAGTAAATTGGCCGCCTAGATCGTGCGATATCATACATTTTGACTTTCTTTATTTTTCTGTATATGTAAAGTCTCAGGCACTAGGAATAACCAAGCTACGACTGACGCTTTGGAAGCCAATATTACTCGTGAGATACCAGTCGCTATGCTCGTACGAGACGCCCAAAATTGGACCTTCCAAATGGACCACCATAGACGAAGTCGTGGTCAACACTAACAATGCCTGCAATGACCATATTAACCTTGTCAAATTCTCTTACGATCAACAGTTGAGGCAAAACATACTACTAAGTCCAACCGGTAGTAAAAACGTTTGGTCGTTTGCCAAGAATATTAGAAATTTGGCCTCGCCATCTATCCCGACACTCATTTGCAATGACAATCCAGCTGTCATCGCTTTGGATAAAGCCAATCTACTTGCTGCTCATTTTGTAGCCAGCTCAACGCTCCCAGATTCTGCTTTATCTCCCCCAGTACCCGAGCGCGTAGAACACTCAATGGCACAAATCCACTTCCGCACTCGTACTGTGGCAAGAGTACTTCAAGATCACAACATTCACAGATCCGCTGGTCCTGATGGTATTTCCCCTATCGTTCTGAAGAGGTGTTCTTCCACGCGGGCAAAACCACTGCGTAAGCTTTTCTATCTGTCCTGTTCTTCAAGACTCTTTCTGATATTTCTAATCCTATTCATTCCTTCGTCGATGACAGTACCCTGAGCTTTACATACTCGTTTCGTGGGCAACGCCCCTCATCTTTGGGCGTTGAACTGGAACCGTGGAATTTAATGCTTCCGAAACGGAGTGCTGTCTGCTGTCATTGAAGCGAAACCATAATTCTTTGCCATTTTCCAAAAATGGCACTTTTATCGCTCAAACGGAAAGGCTTTCCATCCTCGGTATGTGTGTTAATGGCAACCTTTGTTGGAATGGCCAAATATTCGATGTCAACAAGAAAGCTGCGAAATGTCTAGGCTTCCTTAAGCGAAGCAATAAATATTTCAACCCTTCTGATCTGGATAAGGCGTTTATTCGCCCCAAAACTTGAGTTTAACGCTCATATCTGTTCCAGTACCCCAATTACATATTTTGCGCTGGTTGACAGGATTCAAAAACTTGTGGTAAAACTTATTGGCGATCAACACATCGCGAAATCACTTGACTCTCGTAGTCATCGTCGTAATGTCTCTTGTTTGTCATTGTTATATCGGTATTTCCATATTTCAAACGAAATATGCCAGTTGCATTCCACCCCTTGAACAGTTTTACCGCAATACTCGCCATGATAGGAATGCACATCAGTTCACCCCTAAGCCTGTGTTCGGACGTTTATTTAAATAAAACGATTTGTTTCTTAACCGTAAAACGCGAATGTGGAATGCTCTACCACGCCCTGTTTTCCCCTCACATTACAGTTTACAGACATTTAAAACCAAAGTGCATCGGTTTCTCCCTTTCTCTAATCCTTCATTTCCCTAATGCTCGCACTGTGTCACTTCATTATAAGGGTATAAAAAGTCCCTTTCGACGATGAATCACATCCGGTTCTGTGGTCCCATTTATCAAACATTTGATTTGAATCTTTCGTTTTTTTTTAAAAAAGTAACTCTTGAGGTAAGTCAGACCGCTGTGTTTAAGGGCGCCATTTGCAAATCAGGTTATGTAATAATTCCTATTATTTTGGCAAAGCCAGGTTTAAACTTAATGAAACTTTACAACTTTTGGTAACTAAAGTGCGGTTAAAGTACAGTTAAATTTCCTTTTTAAGTACCTAATCAATAAAAATTCTCCGCTTGGATTTAGTTCAAAATCAAACCCATTTGCAATGCCACGCGTATTGATTTATGGTCGACAAAGTGAGACACCCTTCAGACTCTATCTGTGAGTTTCTTGCCGAACATACTGACAACCTCCCTGCAATGAAAATCCAACCACATCCGTCGATATTCCTCACAGACTCAATTCAATTCGCATGCACTCTACCATGCCCTTATAGGACAAAGGCGATGACTTTTGGGGGTCGATATTAGACTTATATTCACCTAACGATTGCCATCAGACTCAAACAAATAGCAATAAAGCAAGGAAATTCATATCACCAAAAAGGACTCAAATATGCTGCATCTTCACATAGTATACATCCAACGATCGTCGTCGTAAATCCCATCTAATGGCCAGACATTATGTTGCACGAGATTCTCTACCCTTTGCAAGGAGCACCTGCTCTGGCACTGAATTAATAAAATCCTCCTCCAAACCGCATAAAGGCAGTATCTGCCGGTCCACCCTTGCCAGACGACAACCCTCATGGTTTCGTTTATTTTACTGTCTACGCGAGACCAAAGGATTCTTAAATTGCATACGCATAAGCAATACAACAACAACAACAGCAACGATGTGCAACAGATGCACAAGGAAATGTTGCCAAACACAAAAATATGCACCGCACATGCTGTGCATTGAAACCGGACATGATTTCTATGTCTTAATCGGATCGTGGCATCCGATATACCTATAATTGTACGCAGCCAGTTGTTTATCGGATGAACGCACACATGTGCCAGGGGGATGCGGGACGATTCAGCAGCGCACCAATAAATGTTCAAATTGAGTTTTATATCCTCATTACGTGTACTACAGTCGCATACACCCGCACTCTTCTTGTGAATGAGATATATGAAAGTTCCTGGAATTGAATATAGAAATAGGGTCGTCGGAGAAACACTCCCAAACCAGCAGAACCGGAAGACCACGACCACAGGAGAGGAGACCCTTCCTTGCCTGGCAAAAGGTTTCACTGCGAGAAAAGATGAGAAAAGAAAGGTAAAATACCATTAACAACCACACTACCGACATTTGGTTGAACAAGCGAGCGCACTAAACTAGTTGAGTAATACTTTATACATACAGGGGCTAATGGCTGTGGATGGTCGGTGCGGTCCGGTCCGAAGGCCCGTCCCGTCAAGAGGATACTACACCGACCGAACCGACACTACAGTGGATGGAATCGCGCGGTTAGTCAAATCACCTTATGGGCAATGCCTGCCGATCCAGAGATAAACAGATATAAAAGTTAAACGAGGGTGGCCAACGGCAAGGAAACATATAATTGAATTAAATCTTCTATTTTTATTGGCACTAAGGTGCTCGGTTTTATTATCTTGGCTTCGTTGTATTTGCGCGCGCTTATTGCAGAGGCTTGTCTGTCACCACCACCACCCCTCTACTTTGTACGCCGACGACCACCTTGTATAAAACAATTTCGCATATACATATATTGACTTCCCTTTGTTGCGACTAGCGCTATTCACCACTATGCGAGTAGTGTGTGTCTTGTTATCACCCTCGTACATACACACACACAGGACATAAAACACAATTAATGTGGATTATAGTTAACCATTAAAATGGTTGGGCAGTTTGAGTTAATAAGGGTTTCTTGTCGGCTGTGCTCTTGTTGGCAGGGGAATCATTTTATTTTTTTTCCATTTTGAATGACCTTTGATAGTGGTTTGCTACAATAGAGATCCTTGTTTACGGCGGGCTGCGGTGCGGTTCACTGCTAAGCAGATGAAGGCACACAAAAGGTGTAGGCTTTGTTTATGACGTATATTATCCTGTGCGGGTGATAAACAATATTTGCTATATAACATTGCGAAATTAAATTTGATTCTAGTGCGAGATTATGACGCAGATCATGGGGCATGGACACCATGCCAATCGATGAAACCGAATACAGTACAGGACGTGTGCGATTTTATTAATTTTGATTTGATGAAAATGGTAAAGGGATTTTATGATTATTAGCGCGATTACGTTGGGTTTTACTGCCAAGGACTTGAATTATAAATTAAAATCTTAAGGATGTACTTCGGAAACAATGTGAATATGTAGTATGCATGAGCTAAGTAACCGTTGGCTAATGGATCGTTAAATTGATTTTGCGGATTGATTTGAGGACGACTCCTAATGAGCACGGGCACGCAGAGCAGTTTTATAGTGGTTTTATGCCGTCTATAAAACCATATGGGGTGTAAAAGGTTTATACAATTGGGAAGGCTTAATTTCAAGGTTTTGGTTTAGGCAATTATGTATGTTGGTATCTAGCTATTGAGCATGAGATTGGGATATTACAATTTGGAACACATTTAACAGGCCGGATTATGCATTTTGTATGTTCAAATAAAGAAGAATCCCCGAAATATGAACGAAAAAAGGTTTTATATAAAATAATTCTATACCTGCTCATATCACTCAACTCAATTCAGTTAAAATTTGATGAATTAAATAAGCCCCAAATAAACAAATTTCATTATTCTGCGATGTCGACCAAACTTTAGGGTTAACTCCGGATTGTCAAAGCAGCACACGAAGATCCCATTCAGCCTAGTGTAAGCCAATCCGGTGACCACATGTGAACGAATGGACTCGTTGTCCGTAGGTTTCTTACACTGAATTCAGTTAAGTAAAGGAATAGGTGCTACGGCGCTACAGTCCGGATAGGACCTGAGCCTTAACCACTAAGATTCTCCAATTAGCGCGGTCTTATGCTAAGTTCCTCCAGTTGCGCTTTAGAAAGAATCCATGCTTTGGAACCATAGAGCAGGACTGGAACTATGAGGGTTCTATATAGAGTCTTCTTCCTTAGTTGTTTGGGAGGGGGCTTTACTACATAGCTGCCTTCTCAGCCCAAAAAAAACTGTATGTCAAGCGCTATTCTTCGTTTGATTTTATTATATTCTGATTTCTGAGGAGATGTCGGTTTTGGATGCAATAGCTGAGCCGAGGTAGTCAAAGTTATAGCTGTCGATTGTGAAATTTTGGCCGATTCGTCCTTATTGGGTGTACCTTATTGTGGACATCATGTACTTTGTTTTGCCTTCGTTTACCGCCAAACTCATTTTTGCCGCTTCTGTTCCTATATTCGCAAATGCACCATTGACAGCTCGCTGTGTTCTTCCAATGATATCAATATCGTCGACGTATGCAAGTAATTGAACAGACTTTTGAAAGATTGTACCTCTTGTGTTAGTTTTTAAGTTTTCTTTCAAGTATGCCACATGACAGCGCATAACCTTGCCTAATCATTTTTTGTTAATCAAAGTTCTCGGTTAGGTCTTTACTGACCTTGATGCAGCAGCAAACATTCTCAATCGTCATCCTGCATAGACGGACGATTTTGCCAGGAATGCCAAAACTAGACATGGCTCTCTGTAGCTCGTCTCTATAGATGCTGTCAAAAGGAATATATATGTGCTAATTTTATTGGTTACGAACGTGAATAATTTTTGACGATGGCAAAGTGCAGAGTTCTAGCGTTCCACCAAACATTTCTTGACACTTTGGTTTTTGAACATTTTGGGTTGTTCAAAATTATTCTGAAGGGATATTATTCCACAGTACCTATGAACTAACAGCAATTACCGTTGTGTTATGAGTACGCACATAGCATGTTGATAACACTACCTGCATGCATTTTGCTAGTGGATAAAACAATAACTCACTAGGCAGCAACAAACTCAGTATTCTAGCTACGAAAGGTTGGCCCCAGGAGAAAGTCCTCTCTTCACTACTATGGTTCATTGTAGTTAACGAACTACTGATTATTCTCAGTGATGACGGTTTTCATCTTAATCAGAGGCTTATTCGAAGGCACAACCCGAACCGCCACCAGAGGGCTCTAAGCCTAGTCGCTGACTGGTGCACAAAGGTTGGCCTCAGGTTAATCCTAATTAAAGCACCATAGTTGCATTCACCAAAAGAAGAATGCGAGAAAGACTCAAAAACGCAACACTCTTCAGTGAATCAATAGAGTTCACGTCGGAAGTTAAATATCTAGAAATCACACTAGATGAAAAACGTACATGTAACTTTCACCTTACCAAGTCTATCTAGAAGGCAAGGATCTCACTGTGGAACAGCTTGGTAAAAATTGGGGACTCAACACGAAAAAGACACTGTGGCTGTAATATGACACTATATGTGGACCGAAAGTTGTCAATGTTGTAATAAGTGGCAAAAATAGAGAATTTATGAAAAGTCGGTGGCACGAAGCCTGAGATAAAAAAAATTGACACTAAAGTCGATTTACCTATCGCCTTATAACTTCTGACGAACAGTGATAATGTAAATATTTCGACTCAAAATTAGTGTGACTAAACGTAGAGCAAATCTACGTCCGATCCGCGGGCCGGAAAGCATGCCGTTTAGTTTTTTGCAGAAAGATTTGAGATGTTCACGCAGTACTTTCAACAGGATGTTATGTGCAACATCTGCAAGGCCCATTCGCCTTTCTTGTTGATTAAGATTCGACATCGACATCGGCTTGTTAGTCTTTGACACCCTGTATATTCCATTACACTAGCTTAGTGGAGGGACAATCACTTAATCACTTAAGCCTCCATGAAAAATGTTGTTTGCTGCGAAGATATTACATTGCGTCGTTCTTGAAAAAGTTGTTAAATACTTGACATCTACAACTACCTATTTTTACTTGGTTAATTTTATTTTGTTTTTGTTAAATGTCCACTTTTATACACAAAATGATACAGCTACACAATTTCGGAGTCATTTTTCCCAGAGGTCTCTAAAATTCTTGGTCAACTTATTGATGACAAGCGAAATTGCAAAGCCGTACTACTGGTTTGACATCTAAAGTAGGGATTCTTTTAAAATTTGTTCCATTTCCTTACTACTCAATTACTAAACTTTAACCCTCATACGTTCTTTATTAACCAATTTTAATATAAGCATTTTTTTATCATATCTTGGACACTTTTTACCCAAATTTGTTTTTATTGGGAGCAATAATAATTATAGCAAATATAATTATCAGACCTAAAGTTATCAGACCAATGGGGGATTCCCCATACTAATGGGGAACAATATTAACCTGGGTTAATAAGGGGCAAGAGGGTTAAATTCTGATCCAAAATGTCATGAAATCATTTCTAAGGTTTAACTACACTACAACCGCACATCCAAACTACTTAATCTTCAAAATCGAATTTTATCAGAACGATCATTTTCTCTGAAACAATTTTAGTCTTGCAAAAGTTTGACATGATCTCAATATCTACGAGAATAACTGAAACAGACCTACTTCCACTCGAATGCGTTTAAAACCCAACCCCTTTTCCAATCCTCATTATGAAAAAACATTTTTCGCACACGCATTTAAAACGGACCACTTCTGGTCATTATTTTAATTAAAACCAAAAATAACAAGGTCACTAACTCCTTACAAAAAGACACTTGTTTCAACACCTTAAAAGTATTTGCTGAGCCCGCAGATACCCAAATAAATCCTCACCTATTTAAATTACTTTTATAATTAATAGGCTTACGTACCTCAGCTACAACCTAGTACATCCTTCCAAAATTACGAAAAAAAAAAAATCGAAACGAACCGGAAACATCTCTGAAAATCTAAAACACAAAAAAAAAATCCCCCAACTCAACATGACCTTATCTAATTTTCTCGGGTCAATTTGCATGTGTTGTACCTAACATTGTTACACACAGCCCTAATGAAATATCCCTTTTCCAGGTGTATAGGCACGCATTCGCAGCATACACACTCACACAGTAGCAAACAACAACAAAAACACATTGCCAAATCACTTTTAAAAGCCTAAAAACTGTTTGTAAAAGTTTTACGCCATGACCAACCGTATCTTACCAGTAAACAAACACACTTTGATATTCATCGTTTGCATAACTATGTAAGCCCAAGGCTTGGGAAATTTTGTATTTACCATTATACGGGACTTCTAAAAGGTCTATTAAAAGTTTTCAATCTCTATGCCGCCCCACCCGAGTTCGACGGGAAGGGAATCCCTCCTTCTCTGGCCGAACTGAACCGAACCTCTTTGTAAAATATTTCATTCCTCGATAAGTTTACCTCGAGAAAAAACGTTTCTTTTTTTTTTTTTTGCTTGGTTGTGGCCCTCGGCGGGGTGGAGGGTATAGTGGTGTTGTTCTTGATAAAAAGAGCCAACTAATTGGCTTACAAAGAGGTATTAAGTGAGGGCGATGGCAAAATAACGAAGGCAACAAGAAACACACGCAAAAAAACGACGACCAAACTTTAACATGGTTTCATTTTGAAGATAAAAGGTTTTGGCCGGTAGGTAGACTTTTTAGTCAAATTGAACAGAACAACACAGAAAGTGGAAGTAATATTTGTAAATTTTTTATTCCACATTATTTATTGTACAATTTTTTACTGTTCGAGGCTAAAAAAAAAGCAGACAAAGTAAATACTCACTAGTGGAATGCATGTAATAAAGTGTATATCCGAGCCATTAACTATGAATCCACCGTTGTGGAAGTTCAGTGCAAAAAATGTTTAATAAAGTTCAACTAGTCCCAGAGAAAAAGCCCGTGGTATGATGATGTATGCGTATACCGGAAAATGGTGACAGAAGATGCATACATTAGAACGCTGCAGAGGAAAAGAAGGGCAGCAAGGGATGAGTACCGAGCCAGGAGAAGGGAGGAGAAGAAGATACTGCGTAGAAAGAAAAGAGAGCACGTAGTCTCCCAGCTCAAGTAGATCGAAGAGTTCCGCGACCGAAACAACATCCGGAAGTTCTATAAGAAAGCCAAGCAACTGGCTGCTTGCTTTAAGACCGGAACGCAGGCTCTTCGTAACAGCGATGGAAACCTAGTCACCGACGCGCAGGGAATAGTAGATGTATTTAAGCAGCAAAATGTAGAGAGAGTGATGGGGCAAGAAGAGAACCCATGTCCAGTCAATGAAGAACCAGTCCCTCCGCCCAGTATAGAAGAGGTTGGCTTACCTATTAAAAAGCTAAAGAACAACAAGGCCGCCGGCTCTGATTGTCTACCTGCAGAGCTTTTCAAATACGGAGGTGATGTTATGGTAGGGCGCATGTCTCATCTCGGCACGTACCAGTGTGGCTTTCGGCCGGGCCGATCAACTGTAGACCAAATCTTCACACTAAAGCAAATCCTGGAGAAGACCAACGAGTTTCAAGTCGAGACACACCATCTCTTCATCGACTTTAAAGCTGCATATTACAGCATTCATCGTCAGGAGCTTTTTGTGGCGATGGCCGAATTCGGGATCCCGTCAAAACTGATCCAGATGTGTCGCATGCCACTAGATAAAACGCGATGAAAAGTGCAGTTTTGGCAAAACAAATGGGTTCAAAACTCCTAACTCGAAGGACAAAGTGCATGCTCTACAGAACCCTTATCCTGCCAGTTCTGCTATATGGCGGCGAATGCTGGACGATAAGCAGAAAAGGAGTGTTAATATTGGGATCCTTTGAAAGAAAAATCCATCGACGGATATTTGGTCCTGTGTGCGAGGACGGAGTATGGAGGAGAAGATACAACCGCGAACTCTAGAAGCTGTACCAAGATGTGGATGTAGTCCGAAAAGCTAAAACTCATTGGCTCGGCCACATCGAGCGAATGGACAACAACAACGGTTCGAGACGACAAGGAAGACCGAACCCCCGTTTTAAAGACCAAGCCATTGCGGATGCCAGAGCGCTTGGTCTGGACAACTGGAAGCAGCGTGCTCGGGATCGCAGAGGGTGGAAGGCTGCCGTATCTCAGGCAGGGACTCTTCACGGGTGGGGAGCCCGTTATGTAAAGTAAGTAAAGTTCAACTAATAGCGTTGAATTGTCATTCAAAAGGAGAGACAATTGCATAGACCACTTCGCGGAAGCAGTTTATAAAGCGTCTTAATAAAAATGGATAGCCTAAAGAAAGTTCGTTTAAGAGACCAAAGATAGGAAAATTAATCGTAAAGGTTTTTTGGAGCTGAATTTTTCAGGACTGGTCAGGATTCTAAAAACAGATGGTCGCGGTGTACACTAAATGGCTATCAAATAGTCAAATCCCCGATTGGGGTTACAGGCGCAGGAATAACAGACCTGCTGTGTCAGGCTATTGTTTCATTTATTTATGAGAGCAACACGGTTATCCTCGGATGATAACAACATTTCGGCAAACATACCTGCAACGTTAACGGTCATGAGGGAATAGGAATTGGCGAATAGGCGAAACCTGGTTTATGAGCCAACCCAGTTGAAAAGCCCGTAGTATGATGATGTGTGCTTGTACCGGAAAAAAACTTACAAAAGATGTTCCTATATATTTAAACGCTGTATCGGAAAAAAAGAGCTACGGAAAAAGGAGGAGACACATCTACTATGTTAAAGAACCAAAGCCGTCACCCATTACTGCCGGTAATGATGCTCTACACATAGAACATTTCTATTAAGTAGGGCTGAGAAAAAGCGTGTCCGAAGACTGGACAATTAGATTAGAAAGGTTGAATAAACTATCTATACACTAGATTATATATAGGGTCCGCCATCTAACGTTTTTTTTTTCAACTAGTGCTTATTTCGCGAATGGTAACACTAAGCTCATGTCTGATTTGACAGATAATTAGTTTTGTCCCTCCGCTGAACGAATATGGTTGATAAACGCTTGAAAAAATGAAATGAAAGGAAAAAATGAAAATGAGCAAGAAGTGGCCGTTACAGTCAATGGCGATCGTTATCGGGCCATGTTGAACGAATTTTAGTTCACAAAAATTAAAGAGGAGGGTATTGGCAAGGGAATAGTAGATGTATTTAAGCAGCAAAATGTAGAGAGAGTGATGGGGCAAGAAGAGAACCCATGTCCAGTCAATGAAGAACCAGTCCCTCCGCCCAGTATAGAAGAGGTTGGCTTACCTATTAAAAAGCTAAAGAACAACAAGGCCGCCGGCTCTGATTGTCTACCTGCAGAGCTTTTCAAATACGGAGGTGATGTTATGGTAGGGCGCATGTCTCATCTACAAGAAAGGCGATCCCTATGTTTTGCAAGAACTATCGAGGCATATCCCTGCTTAATGTCGCATGTAAGAGACGTTTGAGACGTTTGAGACGTTCACACAGTACGTTGGATAGGAATCCAACGTACTGTGTGAACGTCTCAAACCTTTCTGCAACACACTAATCGGCACGTACCAGTGTGGCTTTCGGCCGGGCCAATCAACTGTAGACCAAATCTTCACACTAAAGCAAATCCTGGAGAAGACCAACGAGTTTCAAGTCGAGACACACCATCTCTTCATCGACTTTAAAGCCGCATATGACAGCATTCATCGTCAGGAGCTTTTTGTGGCGATGGCCGAATTCGGGATCCCGTTTGCGAGGACGGAGTATGGAGGAGAAGATACAACCGCGAACTCTATGAGCTGTACCAAGATGTGGATGTAGTCCGAAAAGCTAAAACTCGTCGACTACATTGGCTCGGCCACATCGAGCGAATGGACAACAACGCTCCAGCCAAGAGGATCTTCGAATCCCAGCCCCCAGGTTCGAGACGACAAGGAAGACCGAGCCCCCGTTTTAAAGACCAAGCCATTGCGGATGCCAGAGCGCTTGGTCTGGACAACTGGAAGCAGCGTGCTCGGTTTCGCAGAGGGTGGAAGGCTGCCGTATCTCAGGCAGGGACTCTTCACGGGTCGGGAGCCCGTTAAGTAAAGTAAGTAAAGTTCAACTAATAGCGTTGAATTGTCATTCAAAAGGAGAGACAATTGCATAGACCACTTCGCGGAAGCAGTTTATAAAGCGTCTTAATAAAAATGGATAGCCTAAAGAAAGTTCGTTTAAGAGACCAAAGATAGGAAAATTAATCGTAAAGGTTTTGTGGAGCTGAAGAGAGCTTAGGATTTTTCGGGACTGGTCAGGATTCTAAAAACAGATGGTGGCGGTGTACACTAAATGGCTATCAAATAGTCAAATCCCCGATTGGGGTTACAGGCGCAGGAATAACAGACCTGCTGTGTCAGGCTATTGTTTGATTTATTTATGAGAGCAACACGGTTATCCTCGGATGATAACAACATTTCGGCAAACATACCTGCAACGTTAACGGTCATGAGGGAATAGGAATTGGCGAATAGGCGAAACCTGGTTTATGAGCCAACCCAGTTGAAAAGCCCGTAGTATGATGATGTGTGCTTGTACCGGAAAAAAACTTACAAAAGATGTTCCTATATATTTAAACGCTGTATCGGAAAATAAGAGCTACGGAAAAAGGAGGAGACACATCTACTATGTTAAAGAACCAAAGCCGTCACCCATTACTGCTGGTAATGATGCTCTACACATAGAACATTTCTATTAAGTAGGGCTGAAAAAAAGCGTGTCCGAAGACTGGACAATTAGATTAGAAAGGTTGAATAAACTATCTATACACTAGATTATATATAGGGTCCGCCATCTAACGTTTTTTTTTTCAACTAGTGCTTATTTCGCGAATGGTAACACTTAGCTCATGTCTGATTTGACAGATAATTAGTTTTGTCCCTCCGCTGAACGAATATGGTTGATAAACGCTTGAAAAAATGAAATGAAAAAATGAAAATGAAAGGAAAAAATGAAAATGAGCAAGAAGTGGCCGTTACAGTCAATGGCTATCGTTATCGGGCCATGTTGAACGAATTTTAGTTCACAAAAATGAAAGAGGAGGGTATTGGCAACATTTGGTTTCAACAGGATGGCGCTACGTGCCACACAGCCGAAGCTACACTCGATGTTATGTGCCCTGTTTAAAAAAAAAAAAGTTATTTCGCGGACCCTATATATAGGTAACTAGCCAAAAGGAGCTCTTGACGATGAATGTCACTTTTAACTCGATGTCAAGATTGCTGTATCGTTCGTTTAACCTGCAAAGCCATTGCACTATGTTGAAGCGATACTGTATGCCAATTTTATTGCCCGCTGCAAAAGTATTCTACGCGAAAACATAGTCTACAATTGAATTTTGCAGTTAAGAGGGCCGAATTCTAACCTTAGGGTCTACAAACTGTTTGGTCGAGCTTCTGCAGAGTACTGTTAGTATATAGCAGTCCCAATCAACGATGGCCTCCTTTTAAAATTGACGTTAACCAACCAATGGCTGTTTAATTTAAAAACCCCACTGGTTCTGAACCTCAACTGCAATGGTGCTCGCTTTACCGCTACATTGGAGAACTCAGGAATATTTTAGATGACGCAATCTTGCAAAGCCAGCACCAAGGAAATGAAGTTCGGCTACCATCAATACTTTGAAGTCACTGCTGAATTGAAACAACCAGTTGTGAACCATTCAGGATTAGTCGACGCTCTGAAAATGACATCCAGAGAGACCAAACCCCTGGCCACACCAAGACCTCATTAAAGTTGGCAACCACAAAACCATCGCTAGTGACTTGATGGATGGCAAAAGCTCACTGGAGGAGCCCCAGCAAGATTGGGTCAGATTGGATGCAAACAGAGCAGTTTCTAACCAATTCCACCGGTACTCATTGATATCAATAGGTATCGTGGCAATAGTGAAAATCCTGGTCCTCGTTTTACTGAGATTTCTGACGGTTGTAAGAGGCATTCGCAATGACCAGCTGCCAATATCGAGTTTTCAAACCCTCCAATTGAGAAATTTCAACTGCGAAGCAAACAACGAGCCCCAGCGGCACCATCAAGAACTAACGCATCAGGATTTGCCATTAACTCCGCCCGGCTGGTATGGCACTGGGACAGTGTCGTATGAACTTTTAAGGATTTCAGTTAAAGAGTGTCAGCGAACATTAAAGGCATTGATGTAAGAACTTATTCATAATTAGATTAAGATATTTAAAGCCTTAAGCTCTTTACCTATGTTAGCGCTGTAGACTTAAAATTTCATCTTAAACTACGTTTTGATTTGAATTAAAATTAATTATATTAATAGTCAGTAGTAGGTTTTAAAATTTATTATATAGAACGTAAATCAGCCCTAATTAGAATAAGATATGCTTGTAGTGCATAGTAGCAGCTCTTAGAAGCAGGTGTTTTTGCCCGCTGCAATAACATTCTTCGGCTTTTGCAGCAATATGTCGTAACAGCAGTGTAACAAACGGAGAATCACTGATCTGACTTTCGAACGTACCTCAAGTTTCGTCTAGAACGACAAGTAAACGGCGAGTCGTAATTTGAACGCGAAAAGGTGATGTTTCTTGCCTTAATGTCCTTGTTCATTTCCAGAATTTTCCTCAGAGTGAGCATAGTCTGCAGTCGATCTGCCTGGCCGGAAGCCTAAGTTTATGTTTATGACAAAAGTTTTTATAATTACAAAGATGTGGTATAGGCGCCTGACTGAAGAACTACATGTTTCTTTGCCGACAATCGTAATGCTCGCAATTAACTGCATCCCAATAATGATCCGCCTGTAAGGTTCGACTTCAAAAAGTGTTGGTATTTTAGATGACTTCGCTACTTATGTCACAATCGAATGAGTGATATCAACACACTCAACACCTGATAATTACGTTTCTAATACCGGATCCGGTGTACTATTTCTTAAATCATCTTGCGCAAATGAATAATAGCTGACTTTATGTAAAAAATAATAATCCTCTCAAAACTAAGACCCTCTGTAACTGTATTTATAAAAAAATAAAACAAATTCATCTTTATGCTATGATGTCAGATCTTTCCAAAAGAACACTCTTTCGCTGACAATGGACAAGTCTAAAACGTTTTTTTTTTGTTAAAACCGTATGCAGGGAGGACCTGCTGCGTTTAGTGGTCTTTGCATTGTGTCCTACCTCATGCAGTATTTTATCCAGCGTTGGAAGTTCATTATTTACTTTTGAAATCAGTTTGTGTGGTTTTTCTTCTCTGGTGGCGAGTTGTGGCCTTTGGTACTATTTTCGTTAAGAAGTCTGTAAACTGTTCGTTAACCCACAGAAAAAATATCACCTACTTGCTTCACAGCTACTGTTTTCTTTTACCAATTTTGATGAATTTTCTTTTTGTCGCGTCAACAATTTCCTTTTTTTTCGGCACTTAAGTCTTTGCATGAATTTAAAGCCATTTCTAACAAACAAAACAAACGCAAATAATCTTTCTCCTTAAAGAAGTTTAATTGCGCTGTGATTTTAATTAATGTGATTTTACCTAACTAACAAGAAGCTACATGGCTATAACCCAATAATACAATCGACGGTGTCAACTTCTTTTTTAAAATCAATTTTCAAAAAAAAAACTTTAATGTATAGAAAATTTGTCGGGGATAGAAAGAAATTTATTAAGAACAACACAGCAGCCTCAGCAAAATAAACAGATCACTGATTGACTTGTAGTACAGTTGAAAATCTGTCAACCGCTTGTCAACTGCTTTGTGGAACTTGTGGAATGTGTTAAAAGGTGCATTTGCTTCGACAACCTCACCATTGAAACCAGCTTATGTGCAAACCGCCTAATTTAGATGGCGGTTTCAGAAGATTTAGCAAAACCTCAGATTTCAATGCGGTGTGAAAATGGTATTAGCTTAGGTTAAATAAGACCTTATACGCCCATTCCCATTTTGTTCTTTGTTCATCTGCCCAAATATTTATCACTGTAAACGATTGCTAACAAGTTTTTAATCACTGTAAGCGATTTTTAGGTGCAAAGAAATTTTAAACATTTAAAACCGGAGAAATTTAGGCTAGGCCCGCAGCCCGGCGATTTGAGCAAATTCTCAGGGTCTCCGGGCCAAAATACCCCTGTTGGTCAAAGATCAAAACACTTATCCACGCTAACACTCAACATTAAGAACGAGCATTTTAAGATAAGACGAGCATTGGTAACTCAGAATGCAAATCAATTAAATGGGCGTTGAATAGCAACAGCCATAGGCTACAGCCAATCAGATGTGTGCTTAACATAAGATGATGAATCTATGTCAGATGCAATTGGAAATTCTCTGAAGGGTAAACACTTTATGAGGGGTTTCTTTCAATTTAGTATGGTGGAAAAATATGGCACGCTATTTTGAAAAAGCTTCCCATAAGACGTGTGCTGCCAATGTATGTTGGACAGAGTATGGGAATACAAATTTCCAGAATTCGGGTTTACCTGCAAGTCGAAGTGTAGGAGACGCACTACGAGTCTATGAGAATGCTACTTCAGTACGTCCCCACAAGTAAATGAGCTATGAAATTGATTAGCGTCTTCATACAGAATGTCGATGCAACATTTCTCATTACTTTGTTACAGGATTGCAACTCTCTCTCTGTTGGCGGCATGATCCGCTGACGTTTCTTCGTTGCTTCACTCGAAGAATGTGTTTTTCGCCAGGCAGGTGAATATGACAACATTACCACGGTTAGACGTGCTTGTAAAAACGCCAAATTTCCCGTGCTTCCTCGTTCGTTAAGGGAAGAGTGCAATAGCGAAGAGCAAATAAAATTAATAAATATTATTAGGCCCACTGCTTGCCTGCGATATTCTAGTTTGTGAAAGTAAAATACTCTGCCTATCCTTCGATCCATCCCCTTTTAAACCTATTTCGAGGCTATTTCCATCCCCACAATAGTCAACATACCCAAAAAAGCATCCACAGCAGTGTTCCTTTGCATTAGCCCATATCGTCCTAGTTTGTGATCATCACACTTTATCCAAACATTCATGCCCTAGTTTATGGTCATCCCACTTGCGTTTGCTGGAGTAAATGCACGACCTACGATCGCTACCCCATTACTTGGTCAGGGTTATGGGTTGGTGTGTACGATCGACGACGTTTGAGTTATGCCGAAAATGCTGTGTGCGCATATCGTGTGTTGACGTATTAGGGTGAGTGTGATTTTGGGCGAGTGGATTCGTATGACTGGCGCTATGATGTAATGCGTTGATTAGCGCCAGGCTGATATAGCGTTTGTAGTTTGAATAATATATACTGAAGGAGCTTATCCAAATACGCCCCAGAGCCACCTCACAAGATCTATTAATTGTCGTTTGAGAGCTTTAAAAATAATTTTTCATTAAAATTTTATTTAAAATTGCTCTACAGGTGTTTTTTTTTCTTTTTCCTTTGCCAAAAAAGGAGCTGGAAAGGAGTTGGGGTTTTAATCTCTCTTACTGTGGTGTGGGCGGTGCGTTGTGATGCTTGTTCGACCTTAAAAAATATCCTTATGTTTTCACTCCTAACTTAAAAGAGCCTGCGATTTCTCTGTGGGTGTTATTTTTTTTTTAAGAAAAATTTATCAAGCGTCAAAATGGCCTATTAAAATTTTGTGGTTGAGGCTCCTTTAAAAGCAACAAATAAATATATCTATAAGTAAGAAGGATACAAATTCACAACAAATTTTTTCATTTATCATTTAGATTCAAGTCTCAATGTTGTTCAGGTAGGCTCGGCGAAACCTTTCAAGAGTAGTCTTAAGTGACACCTGATGTAAACAAATTTAGGCTCGAAATAGCCCTATACAGAGCTTACAGTAAGATATACATAAATTGAATTTCGCCCTCAAAAATGAAATATCGATTCTCAAAAGGGGTGAGTGATGCTGAATGTTATCTTACACTCAGCTGACTACCTTCATTGAATATTTATTAATACAAGCTGGTGAGCAGCGGCACACCTTAGATATACGTGTATGTGTGTATAAAAAAAACCAAGCAGATATTTTTTTCCTGCAAACTAAAATTGAAATCTCAAGAGCGACTACAAACTCACAATGTGAATCCGGACTCGTGTATTATAAAAAAAATTGGTTGCCCAACCTTCTCTACTGGAAACTGAAGGAGCCAAATAAACTCACTGTTGCTAATAAAATATTAATAAATAAGCGATTAAACTTGTTATTGTAGCCGTGTAGTACAGCTCACTACAATTTGCCATATCAATGATTTTTTTTTCTCGCTAAGATCCTTGCGCTGCGGATTTCATTTCTGCTTTTGCTTTCAATTCAGCCAAGGAGAATACGAAATTATTTGAAATTCAATTTTCAACAATGGCACACAAAGGATTTGCCAGCAACAGCAAAAGCAGTAGAAATGTATTATACTATCAACGACAGCGCGGCGTAGGGGCGATATCAAAGTGAAAATGGTAGTATGTAGGCGAACGAGCACGGAGCACAGTTGTAGTGGTTGTATCATCATTCTCATGATCCGCTTCTTGAAATAAACTCCCAAAGGTATCTCAATCTTTTCTTCCCATTGCAATTGAGACCATAATAAAAGAAATGGCGCGCTTGGTGGATGGGAGCTTGGCAGAATGAGAATATCCTTTTTTTTTTTTTTTGGCAAAGTGTAATGTAGGATACTTTATATCCTTTTGAATCAAAGCATATCAAAATATTTGCTTTAGAATTTAATTTTTTTTCTTCCTCCTTCTTCGTCTGCACAATTGAGAAGCGATTTAAGAAAAAAAAAAAAAAGTGTCTCTCTCATCACATCTATCAATCAATTGATACTGGAGTTATATCTCACACCAAACACTAAAGGATTTATTCTATATATTCTCTTATTTTGGTATATACATATGTGTGCTAGATGGCGTTTGTGTTTGTCTGCTGCAGGATTCTGGATTCGCAATTCAATTGTGTCGTTTGATGAATTTGGAAGAAGCACATCCAAACAAACGCGGCTGTTTGGTTCAATGCCAGAGAACGGATTTTATCATGGCAAATACGAAATTATCCTTGTTGTGCATGGATGTATTTGCTTACTTTGGGTATGTTTCTGTATATGTGAACATGTTGAGTTTTATTGGGTGGCATTACATGTTTTGCAGAATTAAATGGTTGCGCCTGCAAAGTTGGTTTAACTAGATAAGATGATTACGCAATACTTCGTCTGTTTAATCCGTACAAAATTATGAATGTTGGTAAGAAAAAACTATCGCGCTGACGGTCAGAAATTACAATTGAGAAGATTAATGGACAATAGGTTTTATGAAAAAATATCTATCTAAATTAATTAATTATATTCTTCCGGACGAATTGATTATCTCAATAATAATATGTAGTCCACTAACACTAATTCCATATAACACTAGCCGTAGTCAATATAATAATCCTGCTAAATTATTAATCTCGGCGGTATTCGAAAAAGCAACAAGATTTTGTGTGCTTTCTGCCACCACCTCAAGGCAGAGCACCGAACAATAACAGTGTTTTGTTTTGAAAGAAGTAAACTGTAACCGAATTACGACCAGTGCTCCCAACCGTATGATAATTATGCTACATGTATGATAACTTTAAGTCTTATATGATGTATGATTAAAAACCATTATCATACGCAAAATGTATGATAATTTACAAATTTTGCAAAGAAAATAACTCATGAATAGAATGGAATATAGTCATCACTGATTGCAATATACTGCCATTATTTGCCGTAGTGGTAAAATACATGCCAGCACTAGCTTCTCATGAGAGTTCTAACTCTTGGATGTTTGTCAGACGTTCGCAAGAGCGAATAAAAACGTTCAGGTAGTACAGGTCAGGATTTGAACCAGTGACCTCTCGCTTAGTAGTCCAACGCACTTAACCACTAAGCACCAACTTTCTCGTATACAGTGGTATATTAAAAAGAAAGTTATTGCGAACGTGTGGAAATTTCAAAAACAAACTGAGGAATGACATTACGACTTCAGAGAAGTCAAAAACAGTGGGACCGCCAATCGATCTGTCTGCCCGGGAGCCGCCCAATAACAAAACGGTTTGACGGATTTGCTTCAAAGTTCGTATATCAAGTTTTTGAGGTAACATCTCGCAGGCTTTTTTTTTTTTTGCTTTATCGTGTTAAATAAGGTGACCATTTTCTCAAGGAAAGTTTTCAAGGATTTTGGTCTATTTTTTGTACTTTGGATACTTGGAATGATAGGGCGTAATGTACGCAGTCATCAGTTATTAAAAAAATATTTCGAATAACAGTAATTTGAAAAACCGTCAATACCTCAAATACTAAACAAAAAGGAATTGCGAATTTGACTATGCTTTTCATAATGTTAAGTTGAACAACGGCTATCACTTTTAACGAAATATACATAAACAAAATTTTGGTGATCCTCTTGTATGATCAAAATGAGCGACTTGTATCACAACTCCTTCACAAGACTGCAACAATACTGATCACGACACGACTGAGCGAGTGAATAACTTCCAAATGTTACTGAACAACCGAATAATCACATTGGGATTATCTTATACGAAGCAACACGCATCGAACGCTCTTTGTGATTGTACTAGAAAAAATCTACTACTCTTGTACCAATATAATTCAATTCTGTGTTCTGTCCTTCGCCTTTTTATATTAAATTGTGAGTTGAGTGTTTTAAAATTTAAAAAAGAAAAACGAGAAAATAAACTTTATCAATAAAAAAATATATTTTGTTATTCTTTTCGTCATCTGATTCTTCCGGGTAACAAGTTGGAAAAATATTACACTTTGCAAAATGTAATAAAACCTACACCTTTTCTGCCATTTTATTGCCATCCGATATCTTCAGTTCTGTTGTTAAGAAAACACGCACGATCACTGATAATGAAATGCCAAATAATCAAAAGCGATACTCGATATCATGCTCGATAAGTAATGTCAAACCTAAATAATTCAGTGACGTAATTCGGCCTCTGTTTTAAACTTAATGTACCTCCGCTCGCAATTGAATTGATAACTTCATATACTAAGGAGGGTATTGGCAAAAGTTAATTTGAGTCCAACAAATTGTTGGCTAAGATTTATAACAATAATTTAATTTAAAAGAGCCAAAAAATACATTTTACACTCCTTTTCTAGCCTTGAACCGCGATTCATACTGCACAACAACCCCTGGATGAACTCAGCCAAACAAACTCCAAAAAGAACTGCTTATATTGCAAAATGAGAAAGCCGACTAGGAATCTTTAAAAAAAATGTTCAGGACTGGTTGCTTTGTGGATGATTCTACGTCCTAACAAACATAAGTCATTTGTCAAAAAATAAAGAATTCCGACACTTAGTTTCAACGAATTTTCTGTAGCTGCTAGCTACTCAGATAAAGCTAATCTTCTTTCTGACGATTGAATTAAGCCACGATGGCAGAAGCCATGTGCTCCGATTTTTGAATGGAGTACTATATTGAGCTCACCAAGCAATTCTAAGAGCTGAAGAATGAACCCCTTGGTCTACGTGTTGCCAATTGCTGTCTAGGATGCGAGCTGTGTGCAAAACTATCATTAATGTTTACTAAAGGGTGATCCATTTCGAGCTTCCCTACTTTTTTAAAGAAAAAAACACAGAAAATTCAAATTTAATGGAGAATGTTTATTATCATTTGAAAGAGCATTCTTTGGCATTTATTTTTTGAAGATTATGTCTATCAAATGTTGGCCGTTGCTACGTCGCATATGGTCCATCCGTTGAGTCCAATTTTCGATCACTCGTTCGAGCATTGACGGTTACGTTCGCAACGGCATAATTTTTAAAGAAATATGGACCGATGATTCCACCGGCCCACAAACCACACCAAACCGTTGCTTTTTCTGGATGAAGTGGCAGTTCTTCAATCTCTTCAGGTTGCTCTTCGTCCCAAATGCGGCAATTTTGTTTGTTTACATACCCATTGAGCCAGAAATGGCTCATCGCTAAACAAAATTTGCCTCGAAAACGTCGGATCTTCTTGGAACTTTTCAAGAGCCCATAGAGCGAAGCGATGTCGCTTGTCGTTCCAAGTCAGTCCGAGTTGCTGCGAACGGCGCCGAATCGACTCTCTACGGTCTTCGTGTACACTCTCAGCTACGGCCGCTATATTTTCTTCACAGCGTGCTGGACGTGGTCTATTCGGTCGAATATTATCCAATAATGAATGCTGGGTCTCAAAATGGGTTGTTGCGAATAGTACGCTCAGTAGGCCGATTATGTTGACCATAAGTTGAGCGAAGTGCACGAAACACATTCCTCACAGAACGTGAATTTTCATAATAAAGTTGAACAATTTGTAAACGTTGTTCACGCGTAAGTCTTTCCATTATGAAATGCCAAACAATACTAAACAAAAATAACATGACAGCATGACACGACTCACACGTGATCTGTCAAAAAAGGCTATTGAAAAAAGTATCTCTACTTGGAGCACCCGTTATATGCCAAAAGCAAAAGGAAAACTTGCAAAGGGTTTAAAGAACCCATCATTTCATCACAGTGCCGCTTGATATTTCAGCGTCAGTCAGAAAAACGGCTTTGTTGTGGTAGCTTACATTTGGATGAAACCATTCATCAATGGATTAGGAAAACCTTACGGACAGCATTTCAAGTTGTTTTCGAAGATTTCAACCCTGCAACTCAACAAACAAATGCTGGAATTTCTCCAATTTCCATTTTCATAAATAATCCTATCCACTACTTCTTCGCTAATGACAG
Organism: Ferdinandea cuprea; assembly: GCA_963576555.1. Lineage (NCBI taxonomy): Eukaryota > Metazoa > Arthropoda > Insecta > Diptera > Syrphidae > Ferdinandea > Ferdinandea cuprea. The sequence goes on from OY754960.1 coordinate 25,004,022, forward strand.
CACCCTTAACTTAAATGTTCGTTCCCGGGTTAACGTTCATAAACTTATGCCCAGCATTAAACTGTAGCGGCAACATATGTAAGACTCATTCAATTCTGACCTTGAATGGGTTAAAACAAATAAATGAATTTTTTTTTGGGACGTATAGAACTTTAAGTTGGCAGCACTATTTTAACTGGCATACTTCTTAAAAAATGCGTTTCAACAAGACGGCGCATAATGTCACACAGCTCGGGCCACAATTGATTTATTGAAGGAAACGTTTGGTAACCGCATAGTTTCATGTGAATTGGCCTCCAAGACCGTGCGATTTAACGCCGCTTGACTATTTTCTGTGGGGATATGTGAAGTCGCTGGTCTACGCCGATAAGCCCGAAACGACTAACCACTTGGAGGACAACATAAGCCGCGTTATTGCCGATATACGGCCCCAAATGTTGGAAAAGTCATCGAAAATTGGACCTCCAGATTAGACTACGTCCGAGTGAGCCGTGGCGGTTATTTGCCAGAAGATTATCTTTCGAATAAAGTAAATTTCATGTCAATTTAAAAAATAATCTTTCCATTATCCACATATATGGCACTTGCATTGCTAAAACTAAAGGACTTTTTACTCTAGGTACATGCGTTAAAGACAAGCTTATGAAATGACCACATACTAGACGTCGGCAAGAGCTCCGCATAATGTCTAAGTTACCCCTTTTGATCGGGTTAGAATTTTTTAGATGTTTATTCGCCCCAAACCTAAGTACAACTTCTTCTCTCCATTTAACGACGAGATTATGATCAGGATTATAGGGATCATAACCCTCCCACTTCACTGCATTCCTACTGGTCCGCCTGTGGTGTTCGCCGGTTCGGCATCAATTTTTGTGCTCCAATTTTTTCGAAATGGGTTCTTTAAACTCAAAACCCAAACCTAAGTACAACTAAAATACGCATTTGGAGCTATTTCAGGGAATTTAAAAATGCGCGGCAAAACTTATTGGTGTAAAATGCTGATATTGCTTGACTCTATGTGTATAGCTGAGTTATTGGTATTTCAATTATAATGGGCTCCATTCCTCCGAAAGAATATTTCATTCGCAATATCCGCTTTGCTAAATGAATTAGGCCGACCCAGTACCACCAGTACCACCTTGCAGCCCCACCTTTTTTTCGACAGTCTGAAAAAGATGCTAACTATCCACGGAGGAGAAAAATACTCTTTTTCACTGCATTAGCTCAAAAAATTAAATTTCACTAGGATATTTTTGACAAAACAATCTTCATGATATGACATCGAAGCCTCTAACGCTTCAAAGAACATTAGCGAAAAAACCCTGGAAGCTAGTGCTGTAGTCTTTTTTAAGTTTTACAATTACAATTTATTGTTAATTTGAAAAGAACTTGACACCTTTCGTAGAACGTAGCCAACGTCAATGCAATTTAAAAGTAAAACCTAATTTTCTTTACTAATCTAAAGGGAACATTTTTAACGCGGTTACCGGTTAAATAAGAAAGAAGGTCATTACAAGTGGGTTAGCATTTGGTTCATCCATATGCATGACTTCACTAATTACGGACCACCTGCATAGCCCTAAGGCAAGTAGGTAGGTACAGAGAAACCTTTTATGACACATATCCCACGGCACTACAATTTCGCCGAAATTTTTCCCTAATTTTAAGCCTCTTCTCGAGTATAAAACATTAGCTTTATGCTTCACCTTCATTTAATTAGGGCAAAACACAATCTGCATTCATGCAGATGAAAAACTACTCGCACATCTCTTTGCATGCTCAATGCTAAGTATTTCATTATTGCCACCAAGTATAACGTTTCCATTTCACATCATTACCTGTCTACCTTAGGGGATGGTAATCTTAAGGGATGCTTGGTAATTTTTGCATTACCATGGTCAAGTATCAGGCTTGAACAAGGGCTCCGATTTCGACCTAATTCCCTTATTCCACCATACATCTCAGCAACCCAACAAAAACACTGTCAGCAACAAAAGCTCAGAGGACAAAGCAAAAAAAAAAAATACAAAAAAAAAGATACTTACATCTCCCACAAAACACCCTTATCCTCGGATGAATAAATCCTCCAAATGTTTATCCGGCTCTGTACACACAAAAAAAAAGGGGGGAGAAGTACGACATAAAAAGAACTCGCCAACAATTATACAAAATAGACAGGTTAACAGAAAAATGAAAACAACAAAAAATACATACCTTCCTACCTAGAATGGGCCATTCATTCATTTCAAATATCCTTACAGCAATAACAAGCTGAGAACAAAGCGAACGTAAAATTAAAGAACGAATCTTAAGGACAAGAAAAGGACGATATAAATTTTTTTTTTTCTTCTTTTAGCTCGCCACACTGCTTTCTAATTCATCCTAGACAACTATCTGTCAAGAAAAAATCCTCCTTAAACAACCATCCCCGGGGGAGGATGAAAGTTGTATCTTTCGCCTTGGAGTGGCTGAAAGATGTTGCGGTGCGATAAGAGTGCGAGAGATATCAACGCAGAAAATAGATTCTAAGAAGGAAAAGATTTTCTCTATTTTTTTTTCCTGTTACAGGCTTTTGTATAATTTTTTTTTGTTTTGTTTTTGAGACTCTCGTTAGTATCTGTGAAGTACCCTCAAAATAAATTGGAGAACCACGATTAATTGAATTGAGACACGGGACTGAAAAGCAGAAATGGCAACGAATCCAGGGTATTGGTTGGTTTTTCTTTTATCGTACAACAGATAATTGTAGAGATGGTATCGTGATTTTAGCCAGGCAGGCGGGAAGTTTTTTTTTTTTACCAAAATCTGCTTACAAAACAGTGGTGGGTCCTTGTTGTTGGGTGATAGTAAGTCTTTAAGGCTTTAGGGATTTATTTTGTGTTGTCGTAGGCAGGTGACAATTAGGCAGGTTTTTTTTATATCTAAGGGGAAATTGAAGAGCTTTAGTGAAAGAGAAGATTTTAAAAGATTATTCGAGGATTTTAAACATTTTTTTTTGTACATTAACTGAAGAGAAAGTTGTTGCATTGGCGCTATATTTTCAACTTAATCTGTGAATAAGGAGTCCAAATATTCGTCCCCAATATTGGTAGATTTTTAAAAATTTTAATTTATAGATATGCTTAATTATTTTATCCGTTCCAGTACTACTTTAAGGATTTATTTTCTACTACTTGCTTTCCATTCATGTCAATCGGTTACCGTTGCATACAACAATTGGAGAAGCTAGGCGTTATGTCCTGCATAAGTCGTTTTCGCTTAGTTTTAAAATGCTAATGTTAAGAAAAATTTGAATATTCATTTTTGCTTCGAAAATAACTAATAATTTTCTCAAAATAGCCTCTAGCGATAATAAATTCATTTTGTAGTTTAGAAGTAGTAGGTCTGATATGATGCCATACTTTAGATAAATGCTAGTATCCCAGGAACGCATTAGTTAATTGAAAGGATTGAACTTATCCGCAGTTCATTATTTTGCTTGAGGATGACGGACTGCGTTGCTACGATCAAGGTTCTTTGGCTTTTACTTCTGTAACAGATTTGGATGTGTACTTTATTGTGTTTAAGTCAATCGATTATGTATATTTAAAAATACTGACTTATTATATTGGCTGAAGCACTATTGTCTTTGGCCAGTCCAATGTAGTCGATGCATTCTGGCTCTTTGAGGTATGTACATATTTTAGTACAGCCCTAGAGTTCACGATCTTATCCTTTCCTTAAAAATCTCAGAACTCAGCACCATTGTAGCATATAACAGGATTAGTTTTTATAGAACTTTCTCTTTTTTTGTTGTCTCGGAAGATGACGTAATCAACAACATTCGGTCTCTCAAGTCTGATGCTGTTGGTGAAGATAGGGTTCTCCTCCGGTATACCTACGTAATTAATTTTTGTAAAACGTCTTCGCCTTTAGCTAAAGTCATTCCTGTTCCGAAAAAACATCAACCTACTACGGCTGCAGACCTTCGCCCAATAAGTATCCTTCCCTGCCTATCAACAAATTTAGAAAAAGACCTGTCTTAGCAGATTTCGATTCACCTATAGCAACATAACGTACTTACTTCTGTCTAGTCGGGCTTTCGAGCCCAATATAGTTTTTCTACGGCTCAATGATCTAGTCATTACTTACTGAGTTACTAAAATGTTACTTCGGATTTTGTGAAAGTTCGGCTCGCTTTATCAGTAATTAATTAAGTAATCGTGTGGTGAAAGGGTTGTGGTTGGTGTAAAATCATCTCACGTGAAAAATATACTAGCTGGAGTGCCTCAGGGCTCTATACTGTGTCCTATTCTGTTTAGTATATTCATTAATGACCTTCCCAAAGTGTGTTTCAAGCCTTAATTTTTATGCAGATGATGCACAAATATATTTATCGAGACCCATAGGCCTTGTTGAGGACCTCGCTTGCACGCTGAATGAGGATCTATCTGCCATCTACCAATGGTCACTTCACAATTGCCTGACTCTCTATCCAGTTAAATCCCACTTGATTTTAATATCTAAGAAACTTCACAGTACTGAAGTTATGCAGCCAATTTACCTCAATGTTACACAATTTCAGTTCGCGGATACGGTTACCAACCTAGGTCTTAAGATTAACCGCTCTCTATCCCCACTAAGCCACATTAACTATACTGTGTGACGAATTTATGGTGGTCTTCGCAAACTTTAGTTATTCGCAAGTTCTACGCCTGTAAATACGAGACTGAGACTTGTTAAAGCCTTACTAGCTTCCTACATTGGTTATGCATCAGCAGTGTATTGCAAACTTGACTCCCAGTCTCAGCAAAAATTGACTGTTGCATTCAATGACATGGTAAGGTATGCTTACGGGCTTCGTCTTTGCGACCATATATCCCCTACCACAATCACGTCCTTGGTTGTTCGCTTCAACAGTTCTTGCAAGTCAGGTGCATACCTGTATGAAAAACTCTCATTCACCCGTTCGTCTAGAACGTTCAGTCTTTTAACTCCTGCCTCGAACTGTCGAGAGTCGACAATTTTTAGTTTATGCAAGTGATATCTTATTAGAGCTTCTATGGCCGCCGTGGGACAGGTTCTCATGGCACCAGAGATACCAATGCTTGCGAGCCGTTGTACCTTAATTAGTTTGGTTATTGCGGACTTTTGTGTGGTTTTCTTCCTGATCACTGCTGTATAGATCTAGTGAGTGATCTTTGGTGAGATACCCCAGGATTTTCCATACATGCGGCGGAGATTAACATTTATGGAAATTTGGTTTAGATTTAAATTTCTTCTCTTTGTGAAGGCAACTATGACAGCCTTGTTCGGATTGATAGAGTGTCCCTCTTTGTTACACCAATCCAAGACTATCTTCAGAGCATTTGGCATAAATGTAGTGTAGCGTTTGCTTCAATGCCCCTAATAATGATGACCAGTTCATCGGCGTATCCAATTACATGGAAGCCTAAATTACTAAGGTCTTGGAGTACGTTGTCAATAACCAGTGACCATAGTAGGTGTGAGAGAACTTCTTCCTGTGGGCAGCCTTTAGCTGATTTTACTGAGGTCAGTGCTGATGTTGCAGTTACTCTCTCTCATCACTCTGATACATTTGATCGTACCTCTATGGGTCAGAGCGTTTGATATAGAGTTATATCCTGTGTTGTCAAAAGCACCCTCTATGTCCAGCAAAGCGCACAGTGCAACCTCTTTTGTAATTTAAAGCACTTTCGATTTGCTCTGTGAGATTCAAAAGTGCTCCTTCTGTGGACTTGCCTTTCTGATATGCATAGTGATAGGGATGCAGAGGTATGCCCTTGCTGAAGCATTCTCTAATGTGAACGTCTATTATTCTTTCCATCGTTTTTGGGAAAAACGATGTCAAGCTGATTGATCGGTATGATTTAGTTAGACTACTAAGCGAGGGTTCCCAAGTTCAAATCATATCAAATTAATTCGCTGTCCCAACTCTTGTTAAAGTCTGACAAACATTTAAGAGTAAAAGAGACTTCTCAAATTTGCCGTGCGAAGACTTCAAATGCTTTCGAAGCCCCTGCGAAAATATTGGATGTTTTCCACCAAATGAAATCTACATGAATTTCCATTAGCTTTATTCTTGCACTGCACGCTTACATATAAGAGTATAATGACTGCTCAATTAAGTCAATTAACTTAACAAAAAACTGACGTTTCTACTTCCTGATTCTGATCCTGCCGATGGGTAGGTAGTTCACCTCAATATTTTTTTTTTTTTACACAATAATTTACTTTCATAATAAATGTTGGAAAAACCATAGGTATGTTTTATATGTAGACAGACCACACATTACGTGGTAGCGTAGGACAGAATAATTTTAATTTTGATTTTATTGTTTCCTGCTGTGTTTTTTTTTTTACCGAGACGATTATTCTGTTGTTCATTTATATTTTTTTATTTTGTCAGTGCTTTTTGTTGGTTTCGAATAACTCAGTCGAATAAAATATACCCACAGCACTGTCGATAAATTTAATTGTGCCAATTTTACAAAATGGAATTGAAAATAACCACAGACCTCGTAAAGCCTCGCCACCACACGCCGGCCATTGCTCTGGTACACTGCCCATAGATATATCTTTTTTTTGAAAACATACAAACGTCAGGCGATTCTTGTATTTATACGCATTAACACTATCAAATGGTGAGGATAATTTATTGTTTGTGAATGATCTTAATTTTAAATATTGTAATTGTTAATAACTCACAAATGAATTCAGTAATACAAATTTGTATAAAAAATAAAGGGGGATGCACCCTGTAACCACAACACATACATAGTAATAGTTCAGTCTGTTCGGATGCGTGTAAGCCTAAAAGAGATGCTGCATCAGTTCAGTACCTCTGTGATTGCGAGCGAGCTGTAAACATTTTATTTTATTGTTTATTTAAATAAAATTAATTGTTTATTGGCTGGCGAAAAATTTAATAAAACAAAAAAAACCCTGCGAAGGTCTCAAACCTTTGCTGCAACATAAAACACCAATCGTCACGTAAAAGCGACTCTTTCGACAGTCAAAAGGACTGATTCTTAGAATGGTGCAGTTCTGCAAAGAAAGACCGAATTTAAAGTCGAGAAACTATCCAAACCATGTTCTCATTGCTTTTAAAGACGAATATTAGAAGCTCTACACGACACATCGGTAGCTGAATACGATTTTGTATATTGACACCATCGTTCGATCTCAGTCTCTTCTCGTTGAATGGAAAACATGTGATACTACCTGGCCTTAAATAAGTAAGGACAAGACCATAACGAATTATAAGCCTACACAACAAAAAAGAACGACTTAATTGTTGATAGCGGCAACTTAGAAATAATGAAAGGAGTTATACATAATCATTACCAATAAATGCCCTGCAAACTGCTTCTATTTCAGTTTGGTAAAATAAATATGTTGAACTCCAAACCGCTGAACTTGAAGAATTTTTTAAAAGAGCTCTGCAATACGTTGCCATGTGCTATAGAAAACTAAGTTAAAAGTAAACTAAAGGAAGAGTCCGAATGTGGTGGAATGTAAACGTGAAACATTTTATACAAAAATTTGACTTTGCAGTTTATATGCAATAAGTATGTGTATTGACTTACCTGTGGCAGATGATGGGGTTTTCTGAAATTAAAAAATAAATTCAAATTATTTAAATTAAAGAATAAGACATTGACAGCTAGGCTCCAGAAATCGAGTGAAATGAAATCAAAATCAATATTGCAAATCGAGTGAAATCATTTTCAGTGTTCTAAAATTTCAATCGATTTGGTAACTTCGAAGTTTTTTCGAAATCACTTTGCGTGAAATTGAAAACTGCTGATATCTGTCATTTGGCACATTTTTAAAAGTGTTTTTATTTTGGAAAATTGTTTGCTGGTGAATTATTTTGTTGTTCACGCGTTTTAAAGTATAACTAATAAGTGCTGTGTTCATTGTTGCAAGATTGCAGACCGAAAGGTTTAAAAAATCCTCTCAAGAAAAAAATAAAAAGACGAATGCTGAGAGATATATCTAATCTCTTTGAAATTGGAGAGGCTGCCTATGTTATAAAATTGTTATTAATAGTAAAATTAAATATTTATACGCTACCGTCTAAATAAATGACAATTAAAAATGTTTCTGCAAATTGTGGAACCTCATCTTGAGCAATCTTCAATTCCTGTCACGTGGAAAAGATGTTGACTTCGCTTTGTGGCAAAGATCTGTATGAAAAATTTTGACAAAAGTGCTAACGATTTTGGAGAATCGAATTTGTTTTTTTCCATCCATTCGCGTTCTCAGTGGTGTACCATGACTCTTCAAATCTTTTTTTAAATTTACCAACAAAGCTTCTGTGACACTCGATCTCTTTTCCTAAAACCTCTTAGATAATCTTCAGATTCCTCAGACTTGTTTAAAATTTAATTTCTTACTCTGTTTTTACAATTTCACATGAATGTCACAGATCGATATGAAATCACTTTTAAATCGACAAAATCGAATTGTGGAACACAACAATTTCACTTTGGATCGATTTCATAAAATTTTAAATCGAAATCGATTAAAGGGAAATATAGAACACACAAATTCATTTACGAACGATTTCGATTTCATTTCGAGTGAAAATGAAATGTGGAACCTATCTGTGAATTTCATTTTATTCATAATTTTCCGTGCAGTAATATAACAAGATACCCCATATTTTTTTATCTTTGTAAAGGTTCTTTACATAACTAAAAATTGCAAAGTGATTTACCAAATCAAGCAACATGTCTATTTTAATATTCTAAGAAAACCGCTCCTACTTCCTTTTCACCAAAGTTAAATTTGTTTATAACACTTAATCAGAAAGACAGAGGACAGGCTATATAATACATCCTTCAGAACTGAAGAACGAACTGGTCCAGGAGTGTTTGGGCCAAAAATGAGACACTATGAATACATAGGCAAAAGTACCATCATCTTTTAGGCTGTAATATGAAAGATGCGTTCGAATCAATCTCGAGCAAAATTACAGAAACCGTAGCATAGCAAAAAGCAATTAATGCACTGCACACCTCGTTAAAATTCAAACTTATGTGAAAATGTCTACAAATTCTTAATAATCTGGAGAAGAAAAACATAAGAAAAAGTATGTCACCCTATCCATATCCCTATATGTATCGTTCCTCCGAAATTCCCATAATTTTCATAATTTTTATACGAAATCACTGCGGTACAATTCACGAATTTTTGTTGTGAATAAAAAAATTTTGTTTGATCATTTCGGAAAGTATCATATTATCCCCCTTATAACAGAAACATGATTGAGTTAAACTTAATATTTTGTTACAGTCGTCATCGAAGCTTTCTCGGTAGTCAACGTGTTAATTACTTATTATTACGTTCGTCTTCTAAAATTAAAACTTGTAAAGCGACTCCCTCGGAGACCTCTACAAAGCCTACCGGATAGTGATATTGATGTTGATATTGATGTGATACAGAAACACCGACAAAACATGTCAAAGTGCGGTCAATTAATAGCTTCGCCAAACCAGAGAACAAATTCATAAACTCTTGAATGATAAACGAAATTTTGTCTTATTGTATCAAGAAAATGTAAACAGGAACTAAAATAAACTGTGACAAATATTGAAACGCTTCAAAAAGTGTGTCCTCTTCTGAACATCATAATACGATAACTTAGTACAAATTTGATTCATTTCAGAACTACTTCTTTTCTTTTTCCCACGAGAAGGTTTTTCTACCATCAAAATTCCCACAAAAAGGTAAATTTCTTACGACTTAGGGACACTGGGCATAGGGCGTGAAGTTAGTAGTACAAAAGAAAGAGTAAATTATTTATCTTCTTTTTTATTTCCAGAGACAGACACTTAATATTGCGCGTGTAGACGTGGATCTTTAGATTGTGCGCAGCAAGGCGTGCACGGGCCAGCTATAATCTGTCCAAAATAAATTGGCAGTACACGTCTTATGGGGAAGCTTTTTCAAAATCAGTAACGTGCCATATTGTTTTACTATACTAAATTGAAAGAAACCCCTCATAAAGTGTTTACCCTCCAGTGAATTTCGAATTGCATCTGACCTAGATCCACCACGTCTTTTTCAGCGCATATGTGAGTATGCACCTGTGGCTGCTGTTATTCAATGCCCATTTAATTGATGTGCATTCAGAGTTACCAATGTCCGTTTGATAACCCGTTTAGCTTTTTATACCCTATCCTAAGGGTATATTAATTTTGACACATAGTTTGTAACACCCCTAAATATTCGTCCTAGACCCATAAAAGTATATATATTTATGATCAGGACCAAATCCTAAGACTATCTAGCAATGTCCGTCCGTCCGTCCGTCCGTCCGTCTGTCCGTCCGTACGCAATTTTTAGGCCTTTAAAATTTAGCTAGGAAGCTGAAATTTGGACCACATATTCCCTAGGGCTTCGAAATGGTTAAGTGTAAAATTTTTTTTAATACGCCCACTGCCACGCCCACAATTTAGAAAAAACCGTTTAAAAGCTAAAGTTAGAGAGATAGAGTGTTACAACCTTCACAAGATATGTAGGCACTGCCCTCCTTTATAAGTTTGTCATATACAGTTTTTTGCCACGCCTACTTTTTGTGGGCGTTTTTTACTAAAATGCTGTTTTCTTCGAAAATTTTCATAGAAAGCGAAAAAAATTGTTTAACAAGATATTTAGCCAATATTTTTTCCAACATATCGCCCATACAAAGTTTTTGGCCACGCCCACTTTTTGGGGGCGTTTTTTAAAAAAATATTTTTTTTTATAAATTAATAAAATGAAATAAAATGCTATCCATCATCTTCGTAATGCTTTTTTCTTTGGGGCATATAGGTATGGATATGGATAGGGTATCGTACTGTTCGCCTCAAGCGGACTGTAGCCTTTCCTTATGTTTTTTCTTGGGTTTCTGTTGAGGAGCTTTAGGTTTTTAGAGCTTTGAAAAAAAATGTTCAATGATAAGTGTTGTCGTTTTGATTTGATCTTTGACATTTCTTTTCATACAAAGTTTTTGGCCACGCCCACTTTTTGGGGGCGTTTTTTAAAAAAATATTTTTTTTTATAAATTAATAAAATGAAATAAAATGCTATCCATCATCTTCGTAATGCTTTTTTCTTTGGGGCATATAGGTATGGATATGGATAGGGTATCGTACTGTTCGCCTCAAGCGGACTGTAGCCTTTCCTTATGTTTTTTCTTGGGTTTCTGTTGAGGAGCTTTAGGTTTTTAGAGCTTTGAAAAAAAATGTTCAATGATAAGTGTTGTCGTTTTGATTTGATCTTTGACATTTCTTTTAATGTGTGCAGTTAGAAAATTGTAATCTGTTTTCTTTAAGGAAAAACATTATTTGCGTTTGTTATGTTTGTTAGAAATGGCTTTAAATACATCCAAATTGTTGATGCGACAAAAAAAATTCACCAAAATTTTAAAAATAAAACAGTTAATGCGAATCAAGTAGGTGATATTTCTTCTGTGGGTTTATAGACTTCTTAACGAAAATAGGCCACAACTCGCTACCAAAGAAGAAAAACCAAACTGATTTAAAAGAATAGTGGATGATTTCGATAAGTATGCCATCAGGCACATTGTGCATCAGTTTTTTTCCAAATAACGAACTTACGACGCTGGATAAAATACTGCAGAATTAGCATGTCATCTCCGCATACGGTTTTAAAAATTTTAGTTTTTAGTTTGCCCATCTTCAGCAAAAGAGTGTTCATTTGGAAAGAACTGACATCATAAAATAAAGATAAATTTGTTTTATATTTTATAAATAAAACAATTAAAATGAAAATTTTATTTAAAAAAAGCATGGTATCCCAACATAATATTGTTTCAGGTTTTTTCTGACTAAAAATCCGTAGTACGGAATCCCTCAAAGAGCTTTTGTTAGCGAAGAGTGCGAATGAGAGACAAACATCCCTATCTTCCCTGTACTGCCAATTTATTTATGTTGGACAGAGTATAGTAAGGTACAAATGGAGCTTCTGCATTATTGCAAAAGAGACGGAAGAGTCACTAGTGTGACAAGGGGCAGCAGCACCCTTCATAGGTCCTGAACCAAGCAAAAAAATTAGGAAATTTAAAGGAAAGAAGGGATGGAACATTTCAGACTTTCCAAGGTCCAAGACAAGCCAAACAATTTTTAGGGAAATATAATCTTAAATGGTTTAAGGTAGGGTTTAACTGCTGCTATCCTGAGAGCGTATTGAGATAGTATGCAGAAAATATTTCTTAGTATACCTTTAGCAGCATTTACATAGTATCACTTTTGATGTACGCCCAAAGTGAAATGTGAAGTACGTAGATATGTAATCATCATTGATAACATAATTTCATCCAGGTTTGGGGTGTCGCAGTATAAATTAGAATGGGAACAGCAAGTTTAAAGCATACATCTGACTAACAAAAATAACTCACGAATACTTACTGGATTTCGAACGAGGCATTGCAGACTCAGGGCACGCCTAATGTTAATATCATAAAGATCAGATAAAGATCTTTGCAGATTCTGAAAGTAGATTGAAACTCCAGAATACATACTGCAATCCTGTGGTGCACTGACCCAAAAATAATTTAAGAATCTGGGCAAATATCAAATTCAAAATAAGATTAACCGAATCTCCAGCTATAATTTATGGTGCTGACAGCTGGACAATATTCTCTCCATTCGCCTGCGGTGTTCGCCGGTTCGACTTCAAAAATATCTGCATGTCTCCTCATTTTAAATCACTTCATCATTGAGGCCAATCAAATGCTGGTGTTTCTGCATTTGGGTGATCCACAAGTTTTTAGGCCTGCCTCTTTTCTCGATTGGGTTCGTAGGATCCCTCCTTTACACGAAAAATGGCCCCAAACCGAAAATTAAAAATGGCTCAATATAAGAATTTTTTTTTCAAATTAAAAAGGCCCCAATTTTAAACGCAAAATGACCCCAAAAGGTCGAAAAATGGCTCCAAAAATGTGTCACGCTCCAATAAAAAATGGCCCAAAAATAGATATAAAAAAGGCGGGATGACTTAAGGCCCACGGACATTATGTCTGCTTCAAACGGACATGAGAAAGGGTGTTAAAATCCCTTTTATCCCGCGCAGCGTGCCACTCAGGTATTGTTGTCATAGGCGCCTGCCTGACGAAAAGCACATACTCCGAATGGAGCAACGAAGTTGCAATTACAACCCTCATTCCGCAGGCGCAGCTACCGCTCACGTAACTTCGTTGCTCCGATTTTTTTGGTTTGGGCCATTTTTCGTGGGCCCATATTTCATGTAGCCCTCCTTTGAATATGACAATACCAATTGAGCCTGTCGTACTTCAATTTTTTCGCGATGGGTTCTTTGGATTTTGGAACTTCTTTTTCCAGCAATAAGCAGGAAAAAAGAGGAAAAAAGAGATATTCACAGAATTTAATGCTCTCAAGTATTAAGGAGAAAATAAATGCCGAAACACGTAGAGTACATTGGTTCGGCCACAGCGATCGAAGGGGAAATAGTTCTCTCGACAAGTGGATCTTCGAATCTGGGGCACCATGTTTGGGACTTTAAGTAATACCTTGTATACGCTGCAATCGCGAATACAATGGTGCTTATGTGTACCGCATGCACGTGATTGGAACAGGGATTAGATTAACTCTCTTTATCTATGTATGAGGTCAAACAAAAATACAAGTAATTATGATGTTTGTTAAGTGGGGCTAACCTTTTGAACTACAAAATTGGTTTATTGTCTATGCATCATTTAGTAAGAGAGCCTTGATGTGGATACATTTAAATGACAAAAGCTACAATTTTATAACTTTTATTGCTCATTTGGCATCCTCATTTTAGAGAACCAGCTGAAATATTTCTTAAAATATTTGGCATTTACAGAAACTTTTACCAGTGTCAACTTTGCGCAAGCTATGCTATTTAAATCTGTCACGGAATTTATTGAATTTATTGAATAGAGTCTCAAATGACACTTAGTGAATCCTATTTTTTGGAAAGGAAAGTTGAAATTATTACAGATTAATCGCGGGCATCGTCAAAATGGGACGTTAAATCTCCCCATAATCTCGAGATTTACTATACAAGTTAATATACCTATCGATAACCCAAGATACATCATTACCTGATCCTTAAATAAACGAAAATCAAGGCTCGATATGTCAAAAGTGGTATCAATTTGCCAAACAAACTGGTTATTTATTTATTTATTCATTTATTTATTTCATCAACAGAGCGAATAATACTCTTATAGACTAATAACCGTAGAATAGTATTCATATAGTTAAACAAACAAAGCAAAAAAAAATATATTAAATTACTGTATATCTAAAATATATAGATAGGAGATAGTTTTTAAAAGCGAACCTTTATAAATAAATCGATCATAGTAATAACTAAATTAGCTTCCTTGATGCAACGAGCAGTAGGTTTATTACGCGAAAAGTTGGTTAGGTGAAGGTCCTCATGGAAGTTGAAATAACTACGAAGATGTCGAGATCGTAAGGGAAAGCTTATCTATGCTAACAATTTAGGGAATTGAATTATATAATCGATAATATATAATTTACGACGACTTTGGGAGTTCAGATTAATTAAAGCACATCTAGTTTCGTAGGTAGGCATTAGAGAGCTCCATGAATGGCAAAAAAAAACACGTTCAAATGAACAATGCAAAAAATGAGTTGAATGAAATAGAATGCGAAGCCGAATATGTTTTGAGTGAGTGAGTGCGGTCAGGCAGAACTCGAACGCACAACATTCAAACCAAAGAAAACGAATTAAATGAGTGGGAATGCGTTGGAATAAGAGGTTGCGTTTCGAATGGATTCGAATGACAAAACGGGTTTTTAATTGTTGTCTTGACGCGCATAAAGAAAAAGAAGAAAGGAAAAAACGACAGCCTACTGCTTGCATCTCTTGAATCGAACGAAATGAATGCACCCATCAACTCGAGTAATTCTAGTGTCTGTGGCTGTGCCAAATATTTCATTCCGCTTTACGTTTCATTTATTCTCATTCATTTCGCTGAATGCCATCTGGTGTGAGACAAAACACGCACTCACATTGCTACTCATTCGTTTCATTGTGTGCTACGCACTCACTCAATTCAATTCAATTCGAGTCCATTCTATTTAACGTATGTTGTAAGTGAAGCCATGCAGCTCTCTAGTAGGCATACCAATTCGCCAATTTTATTGAAAAATCGGATATGATTTGGATACGCTCAATTAATTTGGAATGAATTTCATAGTGTGTATTCCATGTTATGCTACAGTACTCAACTTGAGGTCTTACTAATGATAGAGGGTCCGCCAAATAACTTTTTTTTTTTTTTTGAAACACATCGAGTATAGCTTCGGCTGTGTGGCACGTAGCGCCGTCCTGTTGAAACCAAATGTTGCCAATATCCTCCTCTTCACTCCTTATTGTTGTTGTTGTTCGTTGTTCAAGCGTATACACAACCATATCCGTTCAGCGGAAGGATAAAACTAATCTGTCAAATCAGACATGAGCTAAGTGTTACCATTCGCGAAATAAGCACTATTTGAAAAAAAAAAGTTAGACGGCGGAACCTATACATACAGCGATTTGAGTGTATAAGGATCTGTAGAATCCTTTGAATTTATTTTTATGAAACCTAGCATCGAATTAGCTTTGGATACAATATAGTCCGTATGGTCTTTAAAGGTTAGTCGGGTGTCAAGAATAACGTCTAAGTAAAGTAAGTTAGAGTTCATAGAGTATCCATAGAGTGCTTGTACCCTTGATCTGGAAAGAGTAACACATTGGCACTTTGAAATATTGAGTGAAAGATTGTTTAGCTGACACCAATTTACCACGGCGTTAACATAATCTTAAAGCAACAGTTATTGTATGATTTATGGCGCGGAATAATTTCAGGCCGTCAGCAAATGTCAGAAGACATTTCGAATATCTAACTGCATTAGGTAGATCATTTATACAAAGTAGAAACAAAAGTGGACCAAGATGACTACCCTGTGGAACCCCTGATGAAACACTTATTGGCAATGAAAGATAATTAAAAATCTTTACCAATTGAATGCGATTAATAAGGTAGGACTCTAACCAACTAAGTGGATTGGAGCTAATTCCTAAGGCAGACAACTTATTTATAAAAACTTTGTCAAAACATGCGTTTGATTACCACAGTCCAAATTTTTTACAACAAAATTGTAGTAGATCTGCCTGATACGAACCCATGTTGATGTTCAGAAATTACATTTTGAATGGACAAGGTGATTTTATTGGATACAATTTTTTCAAAAAGTTTTGGGATTAAAAATATTTTACATATAGGCCTATAATTGCTGACGTTCTGTTTAGGACCATTTTTATGGATAGGTATATATGGATGGGATATTTTCCAAATATCTAAAAATACCCCACAGACAATGGATTTTTTGAAAATAATTTTTTAATAGTATAGGAGCGAACCCATCAGGCCCTTAACTTTTACTATCAGCATCCTCAACTTCAAATCTTTCTATGTTTACATCCCCAAGGTCAAACATTGACTGAATATTAGAATGGGTGATTGTTTTGTATTAAAGTAGGAGAATACACCGCATTAAAAAAAGAAGCAAACAAATTGCATAAAGCATCTTTGCTATCTGATGACGAATCCAAAAAGCACATTAGACTAGGAAGACCATTTGTTTTCCTCTTCCAGAAACTTCCACAAATACTTGCTGTTTCAGCGGACAATATATAAGACTGATATAAGAACTTATTCAAAGTCTTAAATTCCCGTTCACTGCGGAGATATAATGACTTTAACTCCAGATTTGCTTTATTTAATCTGTATCTGTGGATTAAGCAGTTTGTTTTCAAGCGGTTTCAGAGAAAAGTATATATGTAAATCAAATATTTTATGCGGTTAAAACAAGATTACCTCTGTATCATCTTTCACCTCTAGTTCAGGTTTATCTAGACAAAGAAACCACTATAAAATTAACCACACAAGCCCATCACCCTCAATCAGAATCTATATTCACAGAAATCACTAAAAAGATTTGAAGAGACTCAAACCCACTCAATTTGCATAGCTAATTAGTTTGCATACAAGTACGTTTTTTTTGTTCTTGCAAATATACAAACGGAAAAGGATTCATTAAATTCAAGTATGCAGCAGTGCAATTGAATAAAACGCATACAATTTTTTTGTTTTTATTTTGTTCCTTGTTCGTTTTTAATTTAAAATCCATTACACTCCATCAGTTTTCAATTAACAAACGCAAGAGTAAGTGAAATAGGAGCAAACCTTCAGAGCAACACACAATTATACCGAGACAGGAACTACAGTAAACCAAACCCACTTCATTTCCAACTCGAATGCCAAGCTCCAAACTCCAAACTCCTAACTCCAAACTCGAAGCTCCCCAACACCAATCCAATCAATTTCAAATAATGATAAAATAAACACTTTTCCGAATGAGAGAATTCTCTTTGTTTCTCTTCATTACTTAGAGAATGGGGCGACGAGGACGGGGCTAACCTATAGGAATTGTTTTGTTGTTGTGCATCCGGGCTACAATGGGGAGTCAGTATACACGTCAAACTAAATTCTGTATAGGTACGATACGTTTGGCCCCCATAACCACAGCAATGGGGCTATTAAGCCGGATGTGACCAGGAGTCGTAATCTCCGTATTCCTTTGGCTCATTGCTTTGTGAACGGAATAAAGAGTAAGTGTTGTGAGCAAATATTTTGCCAAAGACCTAAAAGACTATTTTAATTGAAATTCAGAACACACTTCAGACACGCATATTTCTGAAGATAAACATTACACCATAATAGTGGTATGAAATAGTTTATGATCCCTTTGTAAATAAATATTTTGCAATTGCAGACAAATAATGACCATACAGATGGTAAATATTTCACATATGGTAGTGCTGGCATTTGAGCCATCTTCGAAGTAGTATTTTCAGTTGTTATGTCAGCTGGACGGAGGGACTGGTTCGAGTGAGTTAGGCGCCTGTTTTGGGTTTTGGAAAGTTTATTTATTCAAACTAAATTGTTTTTTACTTCAAGAACATAGTAAACTTTCATATAATGTTTCCGGACAATGAAAATGGGCAGCGTACTCAAAACTTAAAATTCAAATCAGTGAGATTGTCCTGGAAATGATTCCTCGGAGCTTTGCACTTCTAACTCGATTAAGCTGCCTTTTTTTCTGCCGGCATGCAAATCATCTTTATCTTGGCTGCTGTGAGGTAGCCTTTGTCCGGATGGAGTCTTTACATAAACAAGGTCCTAGTCAGCTGATGCTATCGTTGAAATTAATTTTCAACGGGAGCTTAGCCTCGAGTAAGGTCAAAGTCGTTTTCATACCAACAATTATTAAGTCTGACTAACTCTACGCAAAAGTTTCAGGCCGATAAGTCTGTATTCCATTTCGCTGCAAAGTTTGGGGAAACTGGTTGAGTTTCATGTGCGCAATACTGCTCTTCGATCGCATTCCTTCTCTCTCTCTGTTATTTTCAGCTGGCGCGGTGAATGCCAAACATCACCGAAGCTTCTTCTTCGACAGACTGTAAAACGAAGTTCATTTATTTAAGGCGACTCAGCGCTTCAAAACCTTGTAGGTAGGATTGAAAGTGATCTTTACCGGAAGAAGTACGCGTTGGAGTTTTCGTTGGTATTCAGGGTGCTTTTCATAATGCGACCTTTGATAGCATGTGCAACTCAGCCCGAGAACATGGTGTAAATGAAGCTTTGGTGATGGGAATTAAAGCAATGCTAATGTAGAGGATACTGATTACCGAAGCAAATTATGGCAAATCCATCATAGCAGGTGTAAACAGGGGCTGCCCGCAAGGTGGTGTTGTGGCCTCAGCATGGGCTGTGTGGCATGGCGCTCCATACTGCATGAACGAGACGTCTTTCAAATCCATATCATTAATTAGAGTAAAAAACAAGTCGGTTAGCATAGCTCTGTAGCGCCCACCGTTGACCGAAACGTTGTTCCCAGCCTCATTTTAGAAGAAAAATTGGTCTAATGGTGCACACATCTGCACAGTCTCGGCTACAGCAGCCACATTCTCATCTGTGCGCGCCCTACGACGACGGGTACCGTAAGTTTTATCCACTAGAATACTAGCCTCACGAACTTTGCACCCACCGCGCGCTGGTGCTTTATTTCAGCCAAAAAAGTTTTCTTTGATCTTGGTCGGAAGGCTGAACAATGTAAATTTTGTCGGGGTCCCAGATCACGCTGGCACAGAGGGAAATTAGATATCCAATAAGCTTGTCAGGCAAGGTACAAAATAAGATTTCTCCAGACCCGAACCTGCGTTGGGTCTGGAGTCATGGTCTTTCATTGATACTTGGGTTTGCCTAGAACACCGGTTTCGGAGGCGTAAAGCTCAAAGACCAAACTACCGTGTCCGGACATCTGCAAAAAGTGTGCGTCTTATCTGTCAGGCCCTCCAAGCTTTTTCTAAACATTGAAATGTGTTAGGGTTGAGGGACATTACCACCTGTGGTGAGGACGATAATATTTACAACGGAACAATTCTACTGTAGTTGTCCTGCCCTTGCCGCATTTAGTGTCGGATTTTCGAAACTGAAATGGTGAGTGCCGAACATCACATCACATCTTTCTTCGACAGACGGCAAAATTAAAATCATAAATGCATGTTAGTACAATGAACCAGTAGTTGTAGTAATTATATCTGAGCACTCCGTCGGATAGTAGCCACTTCCCAAAAAAAGTGCTCGTTGCAGAGAAGCTTGATCTTCTCTAATGATGGCTCCATCGACGGCAGATAATAATTAATGTACTTTTTGATCTGCCGCTTTTCCTTTTAGCAGAGAATAATAATTTAGCTACAATAATTGCAATAATGGCAAATCAGCTAGAGATGCTTCCTTTGTCCACTTCAACTTTGATTGCGAGCTCTTCGATGCCTGCTCAGGGAGTATAATACTTTTGTCCTTGCTCCCTTATTGCTCCCTTGTCTATCAGCATCTGTACGTCCTTGCGTCCATAATTTCCATTTATATATATTTCTGATAAGAACAAACGAAGCTTTATTAAAATTTAAAGACACTGTATTAAAATCAGTCAGTCTTAAAACCTTCTAAGTCTACAAATGTCTTCTAAAAAATAATGCTAATTTTGACTTACGAAGTCTTGAACAAATAGGCAATCTTATATAACATTTTTTTAATGAAAAGTTGTCTCGAGTGGTTGTGGGTGCAGTGGGTTAGTGGTTAAGTCAGTTGGACCACTAAGCGAGAGGTCGTTGGTTCAAATTCCGACCTGTACTACCTGAAAGTTTTTATTCGCTGCCCCACTTCTTGCGAACGTTTGACAAACATCCAAGAGTAAGAACTGTCATGAGAAGCTTCTCAAAAATTAATTGCCGTTCGGAATTGGCATTAAAATGATCCCTTCCATTTGTGTCAAAAAATATATCTTCGCACACACTTTGGTTGGAGAAGCTAGGCTTTGGGTTCTGTAATATTTATGTTTTAATTTTTTTGTCCCGAGTGGGTAGTTTTCTACCGACAACTTAAACATTTTGTTTAGCGAATATTTTTATTTAAATATGATTTATATGTATAATGTTAGTTTGTAAGAATTTTTTTGTTTCAGTCACCCTCCCGCCTCGTTTACTACTTCGACTTGGGGATAAAGTGTTAGCTCAAAAATGTGTCTATAAAAAACCAAAAAAATATTTATTAACCAAGAAATACAAACTGAAATAACGCTACTACCATGTTCTCGATACATTGACCCAAACATTTGCATATTAACATTACACCTTGCGTAAAGCAGCGCAAACAACCCAAGGGCCAATGAAGATAAATATCATATCATGGATTTGTCGGTTGATGAGCAAATGATACCAGACTTCGGGCGAAATTCATGTAAAATATTTATTCGAAGTAAGCCCATCCGGTGTATGTGTTTTTCGAATCGGTACTTATAGGAATCTATTTTGTATTGTATGCCTCAAAACTACACCACAAAGTAGGTGGACTATGTGCTGATGTTGTGCTGACTTTACTAAAAAAATATTGCATCTTCACAAAATAACTGCATATACATTGAGTAGGCGTAATTTAAATGATTTCGGGGTTTTAGGGAGTGCTCGAGCAAATAGAGTTGGTGCTGTTAAACTACCCTACCATTATCAGATAGAGAGATAATACGTGTTGGCCCATCATTCGCCTGTAGGACCTTTAGCAGCTTCCCGACGTTACTGCTGTACAAAACAAGTTGTGGTCACTTTTTGTCAATACACTTTCGAAAATGCTCGTCAATGCATGGAAATTGGATATTATTGTTGCGAAATCTGAAAGTATCAAGCCACAGTATATATCACAGTTAGAATTTAGAAATCAAGTATGACTAAGGAGATTTTACTGGTGGGCGAAGATAACACAATAACATCGGAACCTAAGTAGACTGACCGCAGTCTACGATCTACAAGCAAAAACCAACATTTCGTTTGAAGAACAGCCTTGCAAGACTCCCTTCATTTGTATGAAGTTCAATGTAGGTTTGCATACAAAATGCTTTCAAAAATATGCAGACTGTAGGTTAGGTTAGGTAAGGAGGGCAGTTTTGCACCAGATGCAAATTTCACCCGGAAGCCGTGAAGGCCCATTGTGAGTACCCAATTTGTACATGTATGGACATGTGGCTAACAAAACTACTTCGATCTGTCGAGGAATAGTTTTATGTCTGATAGAGGTACCCTAGCCAAGTCGCCCAGACTTTCGAAGAACCGTGCTCGTTGTCAAGAGCCCTAGCCCTTTAGCCATGTTTCCTATGATGCAGTGTCCGGTTAATACCCCGACGATCATCCGGTTTTGACTTCTATTAAGAGAGACTAGGGACTTTGATCTTTTGGTTTCAACAATAGGCCACAGACTAGGGGTTATGACCGTTGGTGTTGCTCGTCCGCTTTTTCGTTCCCTTCCACCCCAACGTGTCCCGGAACCCAGCAGAGTTGATCTGACTGATGACGCATAGCCCTGAGTGCCAATGCCAAGAGCCACTTCGCATTTACAAGGTTGGAGCCGATTGCTTTACGTGCTACTTGACTGTCCGCACAGATGGTTATTTGGTTATTTCCATTGCTGGTATAGTTCCATCGCTAGGATAATAGGTTAGGCAGACTGTAGGTTAGGTTAGGTAAGGAGGGCAGTTTTGCACCAGATGCAAATTTCACCCGGAAGCCGTGAAGGCCCATTGTGAGTACCCTATTTGTACATGTATGGACATGTGGCTTACAAAACTACTTCGATCTGTCGAGGAATAGTTTTATGTCAGATAGAGGTACCCTAGCCAAGTCGCCCAGACTTTCGAAAAACCGTGCTCGTTGTAAAGAGCTTTAGCCTTTTAGCCATGTTTCCTATGATGCAGTGTCCAGTTAATACCCCGACGATCATCCGGATTTGACTTCTATTAAGAGAGACTAGGGACTTTGATCTTTTGGTTTCAACAATAGGCCACAGACTAGGGGTTATGACCGTTGGTGTTGCTCGTTCGCTTTTTCGTTCCCTTCCACCCCAACGTGTCCCGGAACCCAGCAGAGTTGATCTGACTGATGACGCATAGCCCTGAGTGCCAATGCCAAGAGCCACTTCGCATTTACAAGGTTGGAGCCGATTGCTTTACGTGCTACTTGACTGTCCGCACAGATGGTTATTTGGTTATTTTCATTGCTAGGATAGTCTGCGCTCCTTTCTTTACCGCATAGATCTCAGCTTGATAGACACTTCTGTGATCAGTGAGTCGAAACGAGTGTTTCTGAGAAGGCCTTTTCTGTACCATTTTCTGTTTTTGAATCATTCGTATAGACGAATATACCTTTAATGACGGTACTGGGTGAGTCGTAGTCCCGTCTTTCGGGTATAGTGATACTGAAATTTCTCTCGAACCTGGGTTTCTTGTAACCAGTAAGTGGCATGAGTTCCTTCAAATCAAAGATGTCAAGTATGCTTGAGTGCCCGTAATAACCAGGCTTCCAAGTTTTGTTCTCTCTTAATCTAAGAGCGGCTTTGGCTGCCGTGTTCTTAGTGAATTGCTCAATAGGTTGCAGGCTCAATAGCGTTTTTAGACCTAGCTGCGGTGTATATTCAATTGCACCTGTTATACCCAAACAAGCGATTCTCTGCACCTTGTTCAGGTTCTTAAAAAAGGATTTGGTTTAAACCGCCTCCCACCAGACAACTGAAACGTTGGTATGAAGACTTTAAGTAACTCCACACTACCGCCGCTATGTAAACTACACACGCCATATCCAGAAAACGGTTAAGGATAAAACATGTTTGTTAACATATTATTCTTAATGGGCCTCACAAGAGCCATTTTTAAAAATATCATAAAAACATTTCTGCAGGATCTGGTACCGGAACAAACTGGGTTAAGATCCTTATAGTTTGAATTTTAGCTGTGGGTGCTTTACCTGCTAGCAATATAACAGACTGGTGCGCAATCACCTTTCTATTATATGCTGTTTGATATTTTCTCCACAATATAAAAAACAATTTTCGTCCCTGCAGTAGTTAAGAAGAAGCTAATACGAATTCAATAAGTTCTACCTAGAAATCGTAAATTACCACTTCAACTGTAAACAGCTTGAGTTGGGATAAATATCATCGGAACTGCAGGAGATATCTTGTTCTGAACTGTGACATTTCGATGTTTTCTTCTTCCTCATAATATATGTTCAATTCAATTCAATAGTATTAAGCCAAGACTATGACTACAACAGGAGTATATTCGATACCTGAATCCAGCTGAACCTGAAGCTAATAACAAAACATACCCAACCTATCCAGTAGTAAACTTTTTAAACAACACTCTGTAGGTACTTCCCATTCTGAAAGGAATAAAGTTTTTTATTGTCATCTCCTGCTAATCAATTAGTAACTTCCTCATAATTATCAAAGTATCATCCTTGCATTTCCCGTGTGTCTCGTCTCGTGTAGTTTAATTTTTTTTTTCTTTGACCTACAAGCACCATCATCATCCCTGACATAATTGCTTAATTATGAAACTTTCAGCGTTCCCATCTGCAATGTCTCTTCTTCGTTTAGAGAGTATGTGAGTGAAATGGCTTCTGCTACACTCATTCTCATAGTCCCCTTGTTTGCGATGTTAGGTAAATTTTCATTCTTTACTGCTCTGAAAAGGAAAAATAAAAATTATATCCTCATTGCCTGTTCGCATGCCTGTTCGTCCCAAAAGCTGTTATGATACTGAAAAAAAGTCATCTCTATCTTTAAAAGGGAGATGAATTCTTGCGAATTCCTCGCTGCATACGTGTACCAACAAAAGGGAAATATTTTACTTGCTTTCGCCGAATATTTTAACTATCATACTCGGCACATTCCAACCGCATCCCTTGTTTTGTCGTCGTCGCCCGCCACCACCACCCATTTGTGTTGAAAAGTTGTACGTTAATTTCGAGTGTTGCCCCTAGTTGCGCGCCCCAGCTATAAGCTCGCTCTAACCCTGAGTGGCGGAGGCATGGTGATGACAGCAGGAAACAATGATGAACGGGCCGACAGACGCTGGGTGGCAGAATAACATCAAAGAGCAGCCGGGTAAATGTTTGCATTAGATGTCAAAAAAGCATGACGTCTTGAGTACATATTTGATGAGCGCTGCTCAAACCTATAGCGACGGGTAGCATACATATACATTTGCGTACATAATAAATTGTTTAGAGGAAGACGAAGAAATTTGTAGTTGCTGAAAGATGAAAGCGATTTAACCAAAGAAACCAACCGATATAACTAGAAGAATGTTTTGTCGGCGTTCGGAGACTCGCATCGGTTATGTAGCTTGAGTGATGAGTCCTGGGTCTTGAGGGCTGAACGTAAAATCACAGAGAATGGGGTATGGCGGCTCTCATGTCCGATGGGACCCATCAAACTGTTAAAAGAAAATTACTTTCTGATGGAAATTTATTCTCTTCTTGGACCGCAAAGATTTCTACGAGACTAATTCAAGTAACGTTCATCGCGTCTGGGGATGGAATACAAAAGTTTTATTTTATTTTGCATTCCCGGAAGTTAATTTAGATATAGACGGGCGTCAAACTTTTCGCTTGAAGTGCATCAGCTTTTGTTCAACTTTAAACTAATAATGGCGGCAGCGTTTGGAACTTAACTTTTCTGATGTAATCTGGCATTGTTTGTTTTGGAAAATTTGTTATACTAAATAATAAAAAACAAATCTCGGACCTAGTAAAGTCGTTAGCGGAAAGGCTGACATAGGAGCCTTTATGTGGGTACTTTCAGAATCAAAATGCAAGGAAAACGTGTAAGCCATAAGGTTCAGAATATTGCCCACCCAAGTTATCTATCAACTTTGGCACTACACCTTTATTTACAGGAACCAACTCAGGCTCAGAGTATAAGAACATCGATAAAGTCAATGTTATATATGTAGGATTCCGACCTAGCTTAGACAGAGCTTAATTGCTGCTCGGAGCTTCAAAGAGCACTACCAACATGGGGCAAAAAATATATGGAGGTGGACAGAGGAAGCTGAGACTGTGATATATGAAAAGAAAGCCACATTCAAATACTACTAAACAGGCTACTCATTCCGGGTCGTGATCTTCAAAGAGTGGGGTCAGTATCCGACGCTGGTTTCTCTCTCACACAATGGTTTTTTTTCCATCGTAGGGAAGTTACCTTGAAGGCACAATCCCCAACCTAGAGGGCCTGATACAAAAATAAAATTTGGATTGTTGCCACTATTTCACTACGGAAATGAGAGCGCTGCCGTTGGCCCATTAAGGGCTTATTCAACACCATCTCTTTTCCAACACCCTGACTAGTGCGGAAAATCCTCAATGACCTTAGCTCCAAATATATCGAGGTAGCCCATATAAGGTATATTCCATAATGACCGTTGACGTCACATGACGTCTCTCTCTGAGGTGCCTATATAGCCAGCCTTCTAAGGCTCATTCAGTCAGTCATCATAGACATAGTAATTATAGTGTTGGTATTTTCTTTCTCTTCAACACTCGCGCTTATAAGTTTAGCAAGTCAAGGTCGGCTGAACGAGACCAGTATCCGGTTACCGCGGGGATGTAAAATAAGCACAATTCATGTGTAGCGATAATAACATCACTGGGTATATCCAAGATTATACCGATCAGAGGCTACCCTATTCTACAATACCCACCACTAGTTAACTATACTGAAGGCCAAAACTTGCCGATGACAAATTTTCTATACAGGTCGCGATAATATTGAAGAACTAACTACTATTAAAGTTTCATAAGATTGATCATATGCCCGGGAAACTGCACGAAAAAGAACCCATTGGAAAAAAGTGTAGTATGACAGTTTATATTGCCACGTTTAAGGGGTTACATGGGTTTATTCGGGAAAAAAGTCTATTTTTAACAATTTTATTCAAACTTTTTACTATCTTAAAAGATATACATTTGAAAAAGAATTTCTAAAATTTTCAAAGGAAAATATTCAAAACTCCGTCAGTGTGACGTCATTTCCGGTGACCCCTCGGAAAAAACGTACGTCCGCGTACTTATTGCCCATCGGATATGGCAAAACTCCGGACCTTATAGATTTTTACCTCGCAAAAGGCACATCCGAGAGCCATATCAAACTTGAAAGAATGTTTCGATCTTTCTGCTGACCACTCGCCTGTCATTCTGACAATTAGTGGCTAAATTAAAAAAGGAGGACCCACCCAGCCTTACCCTCGTACTAACTAAATGGGACTCGTTTAGAAAAGATTGTGAAAATAAAATCGACCATAGTCTATCATTTTAAACACCATTTGAATTTGAGGACGAGGTCGATCAGTTAATCGGAGTCATGCAAAGCTCAGTCTGGTATAACACTCCTTATAAACGGATAACAAAAGCAAAAAGCGTAATTAAATATCTTCGGGAAATAATCGAATAAGTAAAAGAGAAAAGAAAGCGCGTAGAAATTGCAAAAATCCGCAGCATAAAACAATATTAAATAATCTATGTGAGAAAAATATTCAGAACTTTAAAAATCGCGAAGTCTCTTCATATCGCTCTGGAAAGCTATGAAAAGCATTAAAAGCCAAAGACGCAATCGCCTTTTTCAGAAAAGATAAAGGCGAATGGGCTAAAGGGAAAAGAAGACAAGGTAAAAGCCCACATATTTGCCGGGCAATTAAAAGAAACATTTTATGGTAAAGAGCTCTTTGAAGACACGGTCTTAGCCGGGACACCACACAATTTTAAAATAAAGACTGTATTGCTGGCTGAACTGCGGTATGAAATACAAAAATTGAAACTAAACAAGGCTCCTTGGATTTAATTACGGGGCAGAGTTGACTAGGCAGGCAAGCAATAAAGCTTAGACTACTCTATGAAAATATAAATACTTGTACCGCGTGAGGAAACGTGGCAACTAAATAAAGAGCAGATAACTGTGGTGCGTGAATTTAAGTATCTTGGTGTGCTTTTAACATCCAACTTGAACTTTGGCAAACATTTAAAGGAAAAAAGCAGAAAAGCTAAGCTGGCACTAAATATGATGTGGCCTATGTTTTTCGCTAACATTGACCTTGCCTCTAAGCATGGAGTATTTAACGCCACAGTCAACACCTGTTTGACCTATGGAGTTCAGGCTTTTGGCGTTACCCCCTTTGACGAATTCGAAGCTGTCCAAAGATATTTCTTCAAGCGCTTATTCCGGCTACCGATTACTACTCCTACCCACGCTATATATGTGGCTTACCTCCAATATACTCCCATAATTTAAATGCGCATTCAGACTACCTAATAAGAGTGATGAAAAGAACTGAAAATAGTGTTCATAAATCAATTGTCACAAATCTATTAAGAACTGATGCTTATCCGTTTAGCATTATCATCCACCTCCAGGTTAACCTACAGAAACCTAAACCATCAACTGACAACGAAAGGTAGCTATTTTAAAATGAATTACTCAGCGGAAGTTATAAGCACCATCTTTAAAGCTAGGCTCGAAATCCTGAAACTAAATTACATACCTCAAAGGCCTGAACTTTAGCAAACTTGTAACTTATGCAACAGAAGGGAAACTGAAAATATTTACCACTACATCGGGGTATGTCCAACTCTACAAGAAATTGGACATTTATATTTTCAAGAAAGCTCTTTATTTTTGACTAGTTTTTATGAAGCATTGCCATGTCAGTTCAATTCAATTCAATTCAATTTATTGGCAGTACAAATAAGAACAATAGTCTTTTATAGTATTTATAACAGGCTTGTCCATATTCTTAATTCAAAAATATTGTATCAAATCTAATGAAATAAAGAAATCTATCTATCTATTTATCTATAAATACTTGTAAGGCAAAAACGATTTTTGTATAAAAGAACTTGGGTTTTCCTTTACATTAACATGTTTTTGGTGTGATTTCAATACTTTTTGCAAAGAAGGATTTTTCTTATACAGGGTGCTTTTTTTAGAGGTTGGTTTTTCGAATAGAGATAAAACTGACATTTTGTGGTCAAATCTGGTAACTCTAATGTCATTTATGTTCTGTTTGGTTTGCCACTTCATCCTGAACAGGTTGACAAATGAACAACGCTTGCAAATCGTGCAAATTTTTTTCGAAAATAATAATGCAATGCGTCGTGATTTTGGTGTATGGGTGTATGGGCCGAAAATGAGATTGATATCGATGCTGATTTCCATCGCAAAATTTTGTTAACTGATGAGGCTCATTTTGGGTTGAATGGCTACGTCAACAAGCAAAATTGCCGCCATGATAACCCACTATTTAGTTCTCGAATTGGATGGCATGAATGTGGATGAGATGTGGTTCCAACAAGACGGCGCTACATGCCACACAACGCACGTCACAATCGATTTATTGAAGGAAACATTCGATGAGCGCATAATTTCGCGTAATGAACCTGCCAATTGACCTGATTTGACACCATTTTGACCGAAGTCAAACGTCCTTTTTCGAGGAAAATACTCGGAATACCGTTATGAGCATATTCATCCAATCAGTCTGTCACACAATGACAAAAAAATCTCCGTACAGATTTCATTCCTTTGTAACAGCTACAGCAAGAAAGTGTGTGAATAGGAATTGAGTCGTTAGTTTTCAGTGTTTTTGCTAATTTTTACAATAATTTTGAAAAATGAAAGATAAAAACAAACAAATTCCATTGGCTAACAAGAAACTAATTATTCATTTAAAAAACTAAGGAAAATATCCGAGTGATATATCCGCAATTGTAAAAAGACCCCGTTCATCCATTCAATAAACAATAGCCGATAATTGAAGATCTGGTCGTCCAAGGAAAATTGATCATCGTCTAGAGAAGCAAATCACCTGTTTTTGGCAGTAATTTAGAAACAACTGAGGGAATTAATGTGTGTGCTCAGACCGTAAGTAACGTGCTAAATAGAAATGATTTTAATGGTAGAGGTAGCCGAAAGAAGAGCCCTTGATTCGAAAACCGAATCAATAAACTAAACCTTAGCACTTGCAGAAGGATAATTCTTTCTGGGAACGCGTAATATTTACTGACGAGAGTAAATTCAACATCTTTGGCTCAGATGGTCGTCGCATGGTGTGGAGAAAGCCAAATACTGAGATGAACGCGAAAAATCTAGCACCTACTGTGAAGCACGGCGGCGGCCATGTAATGGTGTGTGGATGTATGTACTTGAATATCCAAGTGCCCATAAACTGGCTCTTAGGAACAACTTTGTGTTCCAACAAGACAATGACCCTAAGCACACGCCGCTTCTGGTAAGAGAATGGTTGCTGTAACACAGATAAAACATCCCGTTTCGAACACAGATAAAACATCCCGCATAATCACCAGATCTCAATCCAATTGATCACCTCGAAAAAAAAGTTCGCCAGCATGCAATATCAAACAAAAATGAGCTGAAGTCCATCTTGCTTGTGGAATGGAGCAATATCACCCCGAGACGACTTCTAAATTGGTCCAGAAGGAGGACCAACAAGCTACTAAATACTGTTTTTTTTTTATGTTATGTTAATTGTTATAACGAAAATGAGACATTTTTTCCTTAAGTGAATTTATTTTCTTCTGCTTTCGACTTCAAATTTTTCTTTATTTAATAGTTTTTTACATGATTAAAAGAAAATATGCTGCTGTACGAAGACTTTTCGGGTTCTGGTATATGTAAAATTGCATAGATGTAGAATGATTTCGAAATATATGCGCGGTTGCCACGCCTCTTTTGTATTGGAATATACTCAGAGTTTTATTTGTTTCGGTGTCAGTTCTTCAAATCATTCTTTCACGTATCAAGGGGCACGGTAGTGCCCAGCCAAGTTCTTTAGCAACTTTGGCATTACACCCTTATTTACACGAACCAACTCAGGCCATTTTCACCCCCTCTAACATAGCTTACAACAAAGTTAGAGACATCAGGATTTATTGGGACGCACAGCAGCAGGCTCCATACCAAATTTCAACTGTTTAACATCAGCGGTTCCTGAGTTATAAGGCCCCAAAATTAGCAAAAACCGTAACCACTGACTCACTGACAGATCATCAAAACTATGGAGCACTTCCAATCATCGTAGAACTTTGAAATTTGGCACAGTAATAGGGTTTGCGGAGAAACCCCAGGGATAAATCTAACATTTGTGATTTTCCATCCTTGGCAAGATTTCCAATTTGAAGTTTTGAACAGATATAATATAAATGACATGTGAATAGAGCCTCAATTTTCACAACTTTAAAAACTTGACAAGTATAAAAATATGAATATTTTTTGTGAAATTTTTAACAATTACAATACAAACATGGCGTTCTTCTCAGTACTTTTGCGGCTGACTTTTAAGGCAAGATAAAAGTATAAAAGAACTTGGCATTTATGTTTTTGGAGTGATAATTTCATAACTGTAAGTCGTTTGGGTGCAAAGTTAAAGAAAAGTGGCGCTTAGCACGCCCCCTAAATTTCTTTGTTTGTTCTTAAGACCCTCCTGTAAAATATGATAATTGTAGGTCTTTTGGGGGGCTAAGTGAAGAGAAGTGAGCGGCTGCCACGCCCCCTAGATGAAATTTGATTTAAAATTTGGTATGGATCTGAAAATTGTATGTCTCTAGCTTTGTTGTAAGCGAAGTAAGAGGGGGTTTGGGAGGGGGTCAAAATGGCCTGAGTTGGTTTGTGTAAAAAAGGGTGTACTGCCAAAGTTGCTGAATACCTATGAAATTTTTCCCCGCCGGCTTTGTTTAACTACAAACTTACACCCTGTTTATATTATTTTTCTTAAAGTTTGTTTTATATAAATAAATCTGTTTAATTGATTATTATTGTTTAGTTTCTATATTAATATTGGTATCTATATAAGGTTTTTATATGAATATTAATGCTATAACCAGAAGGGCGTTTTGCTATACAATATAACTAAAACGCTGTTTATTACTGTTGATTTTTGCAAACCCCAGGCTTAACAACAATCACACAATCAATGGACATTTATAAAATTAATTATGCAAAAGTATAATATGCATGAACAATTTAATTCAATCAGTATCAAATCAAATGAATTTATTAAATCACGGTTAGTAAAAAAAACTGTATTATTGAATTTAAGTTCATAGCTAATACAAAATTAAAATGTATTAATTTTTTTTCCAATAGAGGTAAGGTTGACATATTAATAGCAGAACCGCAAACTATTTTTTTTTTGTGTTGCTGATCAATCTGCTGTAGCCCAACTATTGACATATTAAAACTTCACGATAATTATAATGAATTTATGCAAAACCAAAATATAACGAATATACATTTCCTTTCCTCTTTTTTTTGCGTTATTAAGTACTGGAAAAAATATGAAATTAAATATTCTCCCTGAACTATCTGCTAATCATTTGCATACATATACTTATATTGCATTATGTCAAAAAATTAGAAATCGATTTGTTGCTTTCGAGTATATATGTACCAACAAATTGCATATTGTTTATCCATAATTATCGCTATAATAAAAGCCAAAACATTCAATAAAGCGCGCATCAATCGTTCGACAGAATAAATTGATTTCGTTTGATGGTAATGAGCGGCCTACAAATTTTGCATATAAAGTGAATGCATGTCGTCAATCAAGGTTTCTCATTAAATTTAATTTAATTATTCACCTACATAGTTAGAACGATTTATTTTGATGGATTAACGATTTTTTGTTTCCTCCTCATTGAATGTCATTTTAAGACTCTTTTCTGTCAAAGTGTGGACAAGCAAAGAGGACACTGAAAGGCTACGCATATTTGAAAATTATTTTTAGATTTATTTATCTAACCCAATATAGGCTATGTTAGGTTGTAGTGGCTGTAGGCATAACTATAAGTATTGGCCCGTTCTGATACCACAGCGATCTGGGTTAAAGCTGGGGGGACTACTCGTTAAACCAATTCGAGCTTCTGACGAAGCGAAGTAGACATTTGATGGCAATGTTTGTGAGATCACATTTGTCTTCGTAGAAAAAGGCTCCGAGATAGAGCTTGCTTTTCCTGGAAAGAGCAGGGCATGTACAAAGCAGATGAGAATGCACAAATCTTGTTGCATATTTACCTATAAGACGGTACACCTATAGTAGTGCTAATGTTCCGTCTGCTTCGAGCGATCAAATTTATAGAGCGTTTCAGATCCAGCTTAGGTCAGATCCGTTTTGTCGCTAGACATGTGATACCGATTGTCGACCTAACCTCACCATCAATATACCTTGAAAACGTCGGCAACCACGGCTCTATAATCAAATCGAAATCATCGAAATACGCAGTGTAATTTGGCAACGGGTCTACTGAACTCTTCCAAGCAGGCATCGAATTTCGACAAGGAGATGCGTGCATGGTCTCGTTCTTAAGCTAATAGTACGCAAAGGCTTCTGGGGTATGCGGACGATATTGGCGTCATCGGTCGTTCCATTCCAGCGGCCCGCAATAAAATCTTTTACGGCTTTTAAAGAGTTGGTTAACTATGTCTAAGCTCGTCGGGGAGTGTAGAGATACTATCCAGAGCGGGCCTTTGTCTTAGAATCACTCTTATCTGTGTTCCCGTGCATAGGAACATAGGGGGGAACGAGAAAGTCGAATGCGCTGGCCAGAATTGCCTACTCCCTTCCGGAATCCTGCGTAGTGGGAATTTTCCCCCCGTTGGGCTCCGTGAAGGGAGAAATATCCTCCCACTTGAAGCGAGATATTCCAGGTGGAAGAAGCTGATGAACTGCGTCACTTCTGGGAAGACTTGGCCTAAATATAAAAAATCTAGGACCCAAAACCTCACAAACAGAAAGCGTGTGGATGTCGCTAGGCTGGTGACTGTAAGTGCATGATACTGGGCGGTAGGCACCCATGCTGCCAGGCTCGGCATCACCCGCAACACCTATTGCCGTAATTGCAATGACGCCAACGAGAGTGAACCAGTTTTTCACCTGCTATGCGGACGCCCAGCTAGTGCTAAGGCTAGACGCCGGGCTTTTGGAAAACCATTTTTTTGTGACCTTTCTGATATCTCGGACAATATGGGTTTCAATGATATCATAATCTTTCTCAACTGCACCTTTTGGATCTGAGTACAACACTTAATACCCCTTACCCTAAGGCCCTTTTGAGTGGTGGAATCAAAACGGCGCTTCATTGCTACTTCCGTACGTTTTATGTTGTCATCAAAATCAGTCACTCCACCTACCTACCTACCTTTAAAGAGTTGATAAAGAAACGAGAGGACTTTTAAAGTAACGAGGACGAGATTAAATATACGCAGACAAACAAAAATCTATCCATTACATTTCAACAACTTCGAGCTATTTAAGAAGCTCGTTCATATACCTCGGCTAGTAAACACAACAGACAAAGACAAATCGCAATGGCTCATTTTACTGTCAAACTTAAAATACATCACAACGAACAGTGCTTTTAAATTGCGTCGTATTGACTTCTGAGCGCTCGTCATGTTTGAAAGAAATTCTTACTTCACCAGAAGCAATGATTGAACTTTAAAACATGTTTGGAAAATATCAAGCTTTTGTGGAGGCACTCACAGGCTAGTGAATATGCCCAAAAAGGACAAGAGTGATTTTATTCCGGTTTGTTTGTAACTTGGGAAACAGCAATGTCTTTTTTCCTAAGGACACGCTTGCTCCAAAACAGAAAAGGAGGCTTTATATTGTTAGGTCTTTAGCTGAGATTTTTTGTGCGAGAAGATAGAATAGCAGAGAAGATACAACCGATCAGCTGCATCCACAAATTGATTTAGTTCAAAATTGCCAATAAATGACGACTAAGTTAGCTCGGCCACTTCAAACAAATGGACAAACTTCGCCTATAGACTTTTTTTTTCTGTTCTTTAACCATCCGTATAGACAGACATACCTTTAATGAGGGTACTACGTGAGTCCTAGTCCCGTCTTTCGGGTACCATGTTCAGGTTCTTAAGAAAAAAATTGGTTTTAACCGCCTTCCACCAGAAAACTGAACTGTAGGTAAGAATGGGTCTCACAATCACGGTGTACCGCCAGTGCACAAAGTTTGGTTGTAAGCGCCATTTTTTCCCAAAGGTTTTTCAGCATGCATAAAAGGCATTAAGTCCTTTCTTCATTATTGAGACTAACATATTATGGAGGAGTCTCAGTGTCGGTGACTGCAATTAAAGGTTGTTCAGAAGGAGGGGTGCTATCCCCACTCATATGGTCACTAGTCATTGACAACTTATTAGTCAGTCTATACAGCCTTGGCTATAGCGCCATAGGATATGGTGATAACCTGCCGATTATTATTAATGGCAATCTTAGTGCAACCATTAGTAGTAACATGCATGATGCATTGCCACACGTCTTAGAATGGTGCAAAAAGGAATAATTATCTATTAATACTAGCAAAACCATTCTAGTGCCTTTTACTAAAAGAAGACTGGTTAATCTTGAAACTATTTCTATGGAAGGTACCTCAATGAATTATTCCAATGAAGTCAAATATCTGGGAATTATCTTAGATAAAAAAAACTCAATTGGAATTCTCATATTAAGTCCGCTACGCAGCGTGCAACTAGAGCCATGTGGGCCAGTAGACGCCTGTATGGCAGGACATGGGGCCTTAACCCTAGAATGATACTGTGGCTTTACACAATGATTGTCAGACCTATAACTGCCTATGCTGCTATCGTCTGGTGGCCCGAAACCCTTGAACGGACAACGGCATCACAATTGCCATGCGCACCTGCCCAACAGCAGTACTAGAAGCCATTGTTGGGCTTTCACCACTAAAGATCACCATTAAGAAGAGAGCTGCTAGATGCGCCATCAAGCTGCAACTCGAATATAAGTTCGAATCAACAGACGGATCAAAATAGAATCTGGAGTTGGACCTGGAGTCCTTGGACCCAACACCAAAGTCTCAATACCAATGGGAAAATGTCCCACCGTATTTCAAGCTGAAATCCATGCCATCGAGACCTGTGCTAATCTAATCTCCCGAGAAGGTATTAAAGATGCCAGAATACGCATCTTCTCGGATAGTCAAGCAGCACTACCCATTTAGACGTGTGATATACTGTATGTATTGGCATCCCATACTTTAATGTCCAGGTTAGTAAAAAGCTGCTATATTGCTTTACATAACCTAGCGAAGCTAAATAAAGTCAAACTTGGATGGGTACCGAGCTTGCATACGAGCTAGCTAGAGCAGGATCGGAATCTGTCCTGTATATGCACAGCTCGATGAGCCTATAGCGATTTCGGAACTTTTTGTACGTTGCAAACAAAAAGCTTTATTTCTTCATATTGTTGAACAACCAGCGACATCCTTATTAGGTGCTAGCATAGTTATAGAAATTACAGAGAAGTTACATTTATAAAAAGTTCAGAACAATATTTCATTCAAAAAATGTTTGAAACAAAATAATATGCAACCTTATTTAACCAAATTTCTATAGCTAGCGATACTTTTACTTTTCTAAAGACACAATGAGAGATCAACACAACCTAACCTAACCTAACCTAACCTAACCTGCCTGCCTAGTGCCCACGGTAATGCTAAAAACTACTCATCAAATTTTTAAAAACAACTTCCAAATAAACCGAGTTAACTACAAAACTAACTTCCATTGCTGTTGGTCGGTCGCACACCACAAATAATGAAATGCAAAACAGCATCCTTTTTCTATTGGCGCGGTGGTGCTCGGTATTAATTAATGATCCTAATTAATATTTTAAATAATTATATGCTTTCAGCGCGGACTTGTGCAAGCAATCCTCAACAAAATGCTGTGGTGAGCGCA
The DNA here is from genome assembly GCA_963576555.1 of Ferdinandea cuprea. Classification (NCBI taxonomy): domain Eukaryota; kingdom Metazoa; phylum Arthropoda; class Insecta; order Diptera; family Syrphidae; genus Ferdinandea; species Ferdinandea cuprea. The sequence continues at coordinate 25,040,275 of OY754960.1, forward strand.
TATCCCTTTCGGGCATCATAAAATTATCCATAAGTTTTCCACGGAATGACCTAATTAAATGCAATTGTATTTCTATTCCACCAGGGAGGACGGTACAGTTAGTTCTATGATTCCACCACTGTTTAATGCAAAACTTAGGAGAACACATTGCCCATTCGAATGTTCCCATTGTAGCGGTATATGTACTGTAGGTAGGGTACTTGTCGTCCTTGCTTCTACTCTGTATGTACGTAGTTGTATTGTCGTAGTCGTCGTCGTCGTCCTGTGCATATTTAAGCAGTCATTTAATTATTATCAGGAGTAATGAAAAATAAAACGCACCCATGTCCAACACACATTTGTGTGTGAACAAAGCAAATGTTAAATTATGCCTTCGAGTCAGAGAAAATCGTCCTTTATCGCTCAACCCTGCGGTGCAAATACACGCCTGGGTGGAGGATATGTGTAGGTGTGGTATTTTATAGTAGCTATTATTAAATATTCTACATTCGTATCATGGGAGCTACGTATTGTACTAGAACTTTATTTTAAATTCATATTAATTTCGTATGCAAAAAGTGTGCCAACAGTAAAGCTTTGATTAAGCCAGACTACACTCGAATGTACTTATAGAGTTAGCTGGGATAATAGATAATGAGTATATCATGGGGAAACTCTTTTTTTTCGTTCTTTTTCTTGTTCGGTTTATTACTTCGTTGTAGAAGGATGTGTGCCAAGGAGGAAGAAGCGCAGCCTGCCTTGGTACTCTCGTTTATTTTATAATTTTCGACTTGAAAGGGCATAACCGATTTTTCAAAGCTAGAAATTCCCATGGCAATGAAAATATTAATAAGAGTTAAAGGAAGGAAAGTCCTTGGTGATTTCAACTGCTTTATCATTACCATGGGAAGGATTAATTTGGCGGTTTTACATATTTCATGTGCACATCTTGGCAGAGAGTTCTTATAAATTTATAAACAGGAACGTTTTGCTAAATTTTGCGCGAGGTTCTGGCACAGAATAGGGCTTTATTTAATTAATTGAAAAACTATCAAAGGCGAAGTAACATTACATCGATGACCTTCAAAATAACCTAGGAATATAATATTGCAACTTTTAGACAAACAAAATTGATTTAGCAAGCCATTATGCTATCAAAGTGGAGACGATTCGAAATTATCGTGAATTTTTCAGTTACCAAAACGAAAACCTTTTCCCGTGCAGTGGAAGATGTTTATTAACTAGCTGAATTGTCGCATAAATGGAGCTGAGATTCCAATGCATTTGAGGCTGGAGGAGTTATTGGCGATAGTTCCATGCCTGTTGTCATCTAATTTTGTGAAATTTAAAGGCTAACTTTCGTCCATATTTTTTTAAGATTTTTTGAATTAATTTGTATTAACGAGGCTTGAGGCCTTGAGAACAGGTCTGTCCTGCTATGCCATACTTATGTCCTCGCTGACCCATTGTGATGTCATTTTGTGGGGGTTAGAAATTGGTGTTAGCTATGGTTAGACTTCGTGTCCCTTTACCCGACGCCCTTCAGCCATCCTGATATCCTCAGAGATCTGTTAAAATCAAAAACTGAGACATAAGAAAGTTCAGTCGACATTGATGACCTGTCAAACTGTAGAACTTGTACTCTGGCCCGAGCTTCCTTGATACTTCACAGGTAGTTAGTTCTTTCCACTTGTTGTTAATTTTCATACGAATCTTGTTCTCCACTCATTTCACAGTGTTCGCTTATGGTCCATTGCAGCCGGCTTTGTAAATACTTCCGGGGATCCAACAGAGATTTATGGCGTGCTGCGAGCAGAGAGCCTTTAGCTATTTACAGGATTATTTTGGGATCCTGTCAAAAAAGCGGTTACATGCATAGAAGGCATTAGCTGCTTTCATCCCTCTTCCATTGTAATGAAGCTTCCAATTGAGTTTTCTATCAAGGTTCATTCCGAGATATCATCCACAGAGGAGTTCGCTCCAGGGTTGGTGGCTTGAATGGCGGTAAAGTTATTTTATTCGGAAACAAGACAAGTTCAGTTTTTTGCGGATTTACCCCCAGGCCGCACTGCTTTGCCCATATATTAAGCGATTTTAACGAGTTTTCCAGCAGGTCACGTAAAGTCGCTAGAAACTTTCTTTTTAGTATTACATCATCAGCGTATGCAGTATGAATCATCGTTAATACCCAGTATCTTGTTACGGATACGAATAAAAAAAAATATTATACAAAAAAAGGAAAAAAAAAAAAAATTTATATTTTTTATTTCTCATTCGTGTCACCCTATTTTTGTGCGTATTTCAAAGCTTTCAAATTTGACAGACATTTTGACCAGCGGAACCAGTATTTTGTTTATTCCTCGTTCAGTGTATGCGTAACGCATGTAGACACGCAGTCTATGCTTCCTAGCTCCATCTCCTCGCTTTAACTTTCTTTTTGTGAACGACTTTAAGAGGAGACACATCTCTTGGGTTTTTACTTTGGCCATTTTCAATTGAGCCACATTACATAAGACCACTGAAGATCGATAAAACAGCAAAAAGTAAAAATTAAAACAATTTATTACAAATTTAAAAGTATAAAAACCGATTGGTTTTTTTCTATACTTGCTGAATCCTAAAGGACAGGTAATTAGTTTTTTTTTGCAAACTACCACCCTATGTTCGTAACTAATTCCGAATATAGGTCTTCAGATATCAAACAAAAAAAAACCCCAACACTTTATGTGTTTCGGCGACCCCTAAGTCCACATCGTATCAAAGAGACAATTTTATTAACCAGCTAAATCACCGTAAGTCTTGATAACCTATAATTTTGTTAAGTACACCCACTTATACTATTAACCATACAGTTTCACAGAGTATCAAACGCTGACCGAAAAAAAAAAAAACCTTCCAAACCCTTTGGAGACTTCCCACCTTACCCGCACTCTAACGCATATACCAATTGCGACATCCAAATCTATGATCATTGCCCTATCGATGCAGTCATTCATCGATCGGGAGCTGGACATACACGAAGTCGTTGGTCATAGGTGAGTCGGGTGGTGTGGTTAAGTTCGGGGGAGTGTACCCGCAAAACAAGTGTTTGTGATTTTTTTGCGCAAGTGAGAATACCGGTATATACGGTGCAGTAAGTGCCACGCAGAACGGTGATTTGCACACTTAACTGGGTCAAAACGTGTGATTTGCATACTTAAGTGGAAAAAAAAAGAAAGAAAACTATTCTAATATTTAAGTGTTCTAAAGAAAATTTTAAAGAAATTAAAAAATCCTGAAATAAAAAAACCAAAAAAATATCAGTTTGCTACCTACCTAAATTCTAAAATTAAATTTTCATACTTTGTTTAAAAATTTAAATCAAAATTTTGCTTCCTAAATTAATTTAGTTTGTTATAGTGAGTTTGTTTTATAAATATAATTGTCAAATTATCAAAAAGTGAGTAATTTTGGTACAGAATTGGATACCGCAACCACGTGGGACATTGTGCACAATTTCCAGACGAATAAGGGTGAGTTTTTTTCATTTTTCTAAATGGTAGTTTGATGATTTCCTACCACATTTAAATATATTTATAAAAAAACAAACAATATCTACTTTTCCTTAAATTTTAAATTTGCTTAATGATAAATCCTAAATGCTAATAACTTACTTATGTTAAACCTACAAAACTAAGATAAATTAATGAAATTAAAATGGTGCACTTCAGTGCAAAAGGGGTGGGTCAAATGTACTCTAGGCAACATAACACCTAGTTGCCCGCGAACTGTATGGAAGAGGTGTAGGTGAGGAAGTAGTGTCCGTCCGGTTTTGACAGGTTAATCTTGGCATGAAAATATTTTTTTTTCTTTTTTGTTGTGTCTGGTACTTGCGGATCAAGAACCACTCCCATCCGACGTTCCTAGCCGCACTTATGCAAGCATGCCAAGTGATGATCCGTGCAAGTAAACCAGAGTAGTACAGAAGCCGCAACAATCTCGAGAAGAGGGAAGATGATACCCGCTTGTGGGGGTGCCTCTCGAGGCAGTTACTCTTAGAACGGTGTCGCCTAGTCTCGTTTTGATGTTCCTTCCACTAAGCAAGTTAATACTTACATTAGTGCGATAGTGGATTGATCAACATCTGCTCTTTTCACTGCACATGTTTTGACATTATTGAACGCTCTTCAATGTCTAGGAACGCAGCTAGAGTATATTCTATGATTCCTATTGACCTTTCTATAGTGCTAAAAACCTCATGCAACGCGGTTTCCACGCGTTTCCCCTAAATATAGACATGTAGTGCTGCGGAAATCGCGTTGTCATCCAGCCGACTTTTTATGTATTTGTTTTTTGATAAAACGTTAAAAAGGCAAAAATTCTTGTTTGCATTTGACAGAGTTTAAAAAATTATTAATTGGATAGTTTTCTGTTATCGTAGGATCTAGGCGGCCAACTCACAAGGCTATTTCGAGAGATAAGCTGCTCTCCAAATTAATCCTTCAACATTTCCATTGTTTCACGAGCTGTATGGCATGTGGCACCGTCTTGATGAAACCACATGGCAATCGAGTCCAACTCAGCCAACTGGGACGTATCATGGCTCGATATCGTTCGCCGTTGACAGTAACGTTTCTTCCACGGTCGTCTTTGAAATGGACCGATGATGCCACCAGCCCATAAACCACGGGATGCATCTGTAATTCTTGTATGGCATGTGGCTGTTCATCACTCCAGATGCAACAGTTTTGCTTATATACGTATCCGTTGAGCCAGGAATGAGCCTCATCGCTGAACACAATTTTTCGATAACACAGTGGATTTTCACATTTTTCACAGAGCACGAATTTTGATAATAAATTTCAATAATTTGCAATCGTTGCTCGTTTGTAAGTATTTCCATGATTAAATGGCAGAGTATACTGAAAATGTTCACTTTGACAGATGACGTTTGGACGCCATTACTAACCAGTGCTGTCAACCTGAAAAAAACTTAACTCATAAAAAATCACCTTTTATAATAGAATACGACTGCATTCTTGTTGATTGCCTTTCGTCAACAGTAACCACTGCTATATTAAAAAAAACGTTTTTCATATTTAAGGTGTTATCTACTAGTTCTTACTACAAAATCGTTTTAAAACTTTTTCGTAAATTCCTCTCTTCGTGACGAAATGTATAAGCAGCCCTTTCGACAGCCCACAGAATTCTTAAGAAAAAAAGTTAGAGAACAGACCTATTTAATATGTTGAGTTTGATTTGTAGTGAATATTAGACTGAACCAGCTTTGCCGTTTTTCCGCTCGGGCCACTTCTTATGCCCCTTTTTGAAGATTTTCAGCGTCAACACTGGGCTGAACAATGACCGCATGCACCGAATATTAAGAACTACTATATGTACGCGAAGCTTTTATTCGTATGCACGCTACTTTTTGTTGAATTTGCTGCGCGTCAATTATAGTGAATTTGTTGGCATACAGTGTTTCTTTAAACAAAATAAAAAAAAAATGTTAAAACCGAAATTAACAACAAAATTTTGAGAAAAGTACGTCCTCTTCGATCAAAATAAAAACGGCAAAATTTAAAATCAGTTTAAGATCATAGCATTGTGCAACCAAAATCCTTTTAATCTGTTTTAAATTAACATTTGTGTTTACGATCAAGAAGCAAGCGGAACTGTTCCCAGTTCTTATTCGATATTTCTGGCAGATGTCTAAATTCATATAAAAAAGTGTTGGACATTTCTGAAGAAATAGATAGCTGCAAAAAAAGCGATCGAAACGATCTTATCTGATAGTTTTCACATATTATTATGTGGCCCAGATTTACCTCGTCAACCAACAGACATTTGACAATTCGTATGCACTTGATCTACTTTAAAAGTAGGTATGTGCAGAATATATTATAGGCAACTACATGGAACAGAAAGTGATACAAGGTAAAAACACCCTGGAGCTCACGAAACAGCTAAATCTGTATTTCTTATGACATTTTTTCTGCTGAGCTTTCTGATAAACCCGAGATGTTTATTAACCTTATCTAATAATTGATTAGAATAATATAAGCGTTGAAGTATTTTTGAGATTAAATAGTATATATGTAAAATTGTCCTGTTTTCCAATTTCGTTATCCCGTAAAATTGCCGAATTTAGTGAATTTTTCGTTTTTTTGGTTTAGGTTTAGGGAGAGAATCTATTCAAATCCTGTAGTTCATTTAAGGAATAGAGATGTTTAGGCAGAGCTTAATTAAATTTTGCCAATTCTAATGGATAATTAGAAGGAAGTGGTTTGGCTGCAATTCTTAAGGACAATTGATAATGCAAAGTAGAACATTTTTGTTTAAATTGTTTCCAAATCGAAGAAAAATACTCAAAGCTATTTTGAAACGTCTAGTACGGTAATTGAACAATCTAAGCAGAAAAGTCACTGAAAAATGAGCCCAAAAAATAGTCAGCAAACAGCAGCTTTAAAGTCTTATATTTTACAACTGCTCTTCCTGTGAAACCACGCACCTTTTAAATAAAGCTCATTTCCTTAGAAAAAATTTTATTTAAACGCTTTCAGATAATCCTTTTCTGCTTGCCATTTCCTCCAAAACACATTCTTAGACACGTACCAGCCATCCATCCCATCTTACTTCCTATAATAATAAATACTGCATCAGCATAAAAGCCAGCTAAACCCTTCCAATGAAAATTGACCTATTATTCGTGTTCAGTATTCGCCCGCACAATAAAACACAACTCTTATGTTAGTTGTTCCTTAAATATTCTTCTTCTATTACGCTAAAGTCACGTAACGGTCTTTTTATTTTTATCCAACAACCGAACAAGTCCAAATTATCTAATAAATCCGTGATCGCCTTTGAACCCATACCATGCCAGCAGACCCCAGGAATAGACAACTAGATAGGACTTTGATAAAAATCAATAATGCTTCGGTACTTAGCAATGGGATGTCCTCAATTTGCAGGCGATTTGTGAATCACGACCCTTGCCCCTCAACCACCCCGATCCATTTCCATCTAATACAGCGCGCCCGCAAATAAATTTAAATGCTCAATCCACCTCGCCTCGACCATAATATATTATGCAGCACGCGTCATTGGACCCAAACCGGGGGTTCTAATGTAAAACTGCATCTGGGTGAACCAATTTTTATTTTCTTTTCTTTCTGTTTTGTTCGCAGTCTTTCTTGCCACAATTTAATTGAATCCTGCCGTCAGCTTGCGGGGCTCTTGCTAGAAAGCTCTCTCTTCAGCACTGCTAAATGATATAAACGCAGCGTCGATGGTTTTAGAGATACGAGTATCTGCAAAAATCCTTTTTGGTTACGGGCCCATCTTCATTGTCCTTGTTATGCTATTCATCCTGTTTGCCAACAGACGGGCGAAGTGGAACAAGAGGGGGAATTTAATTAACCAACCGCATAGAAACCAAAATTATTCATTCTTCTTTGGCAACATTGGTCGCAGGACATCATTATGCACCTCTCGTCAACTCTCCGAAGAGTGTTATTCTTTCAGCTGTGTTATCCTTGCCCATTCCGGTGTCCGGCTTTATTTTTCCCTTTTCCCTTTTCCCATTCCTCCTATCATCCAAGTCTATTTATTTGAACGACAAGTGAACGGTGTGAAAAATGGTCTCACATTTTTGTTTTAATTAAAGTTTCTGCACTTTTTTAAGCATTTGGATGACTTGCCTAAGCATGGCTCTTCCTTTATTTTTCAAACCAAGCAGCTATACATATATGCATGTATATAGAGACTCACGTAAAATGGTTAAATGTCGGTTCGTTCGACAGAAATGTATAAACGATGAATACAACTAGTCGGTAGAGAAGGATGTGCTCTACAAAAAAAAGGAGATGGAAAAGAAACAGGACACGCTGAAGCAATGCAAACAAGAAGCAGTAGAAGAACTAACATTTCGTTTGCACTTCATTTTTACGATGGACCAATTTCATCCATCGTCACATACACTCCGGTATCCTTCCACATCGACAATAACGCAGGAAAAAAAAAACGGAATAGAAAAAAAAGAAGCAGTCGAAGAAACAACTACCCTACCACTTCGTCGGAATGAGTCCTGTTTCACTGGTCTCAATCCGATTTGAATGGCAGCCCGAAAGAGACACAGTACAGGGATAATGTTGAAGAGACTGATGAGATTTAACAAAAAGGGTTCCATTCTCCCGCAGAATCACAGCGTCCAAGCTGCGAGCACGATATATTCCTCTGGCTAATGGAATGCATTCAAAGCCGTTCAGTGCAATCATTTCGTCCGCAAAAGCCTGGTGGCCAGGCCACCCGTTTGGGACAGATTTTTCCACCTTCCATTAATACTGTTTTGGTTTGTTTTTTTTTTACAGTTTCTTTTTTGGTTTAATATTTGCTCCTTGCACTGATGCTGTGCTGCTGCCACTGTAGTTTTTCCGAGCTTAGGTATTTGCCAGGAGTTTATATTTAATAGAAGATATGCTTCTTTTTTTTATCCTCGCTTTTCTCCTCTATTTTGCTAAGGACTTTGTTTAAAAATGTTTCTTTTGTGTTTTTTTTTTCTTCTTCTTCGACAACTCTGGCACCTGGATGGATGAATGTAGGCATAGAATATCTTTTAGCTAGCAACTGTGGCAAACGATTGCCCATTTTCTTGGCCTTTCATCGTGAGAAATACAGTTTAAACGACTGACGCTCGTCACTCCTGCTCCACTTCTGCAGTAGCAGCAGCAGGGGGCGAAGCAATTTTGCTTATTTTTCAATTCGATGAAAAAGAAGGATATAAGAAAAATTCTTTAGATTATTCATGATGGCGTCCAAATGTTGTTTCGATTATTTCGCGCCCACTGACAGAAATAGCAAAAAGGATGTTTAGTTGTGGGCGGTTTTGAGATCATCTATGTGCATGTGTGTGTGTGTTTTGGGATTTTTAGAAGAATCCCGCATTATTGCTTCAGTAGTTATTCAGTTCAGTGAACCCAATCGATGCAATCAGATGGCGCTTGATGGGTTTTCCTGTTTCGTTTTGTGATTTCCGATAGAGGAAGGAAGAACTGGCTGGCTGGTATTGTATAGTAGTGGATTGGATTGTTATCCTACAGTCGTCAGCAGAGAGAGAGAGAGCGAGGAGAGCCAAGAGAAAAGAGGAAGTGGGCGATGTGTTATGGCAATGCAAATACACCATTGAAATAAATAGAAAACGATGGAAGAAAATCGAAATAAAAAGAAAATTGTTGCTTGCATTTGGGGTACCGATGATCAAAGCTAGCTATTCTTCATCGATTTGGAATAAGAGTTGTCTGGAGATAAATCTTTTGGCAATTGTCTAAGGATAGACAATGGAAATTATGCAGGTAATGGATGTGCGATAAATTATGCAGTAAAAACGAGTACAATTTCAAAGCCTTTGAGCGAATGGGCGTTGCAGTCGGGGTATGATATTTTTGGCTTAAATTTTAAGTAAAATGTACGAAATGCTGCATATACCTTGTGCGTTTCTGTTCGCATGCATATTCACTCTATAGTTAGGCATCTCAATAACCCTTGACATGCCTTATTATTCGCTTTATAGCCCGCCAAATTCGGCCTTTAATCGTATCACCGAAAAAACCTATGAATCAAATAACCCATGTCCAGCCAATGAAGCAGCAGTCCCGCCTCATAGTATAGAAGAGTCATCACTCTCTCTTCATTGGATGCAGTGACTTGGTGGTTTAGTGCGTTGGACCACTATGCGGGAGGTCGTTGGTTCAATTCCCGACCTGTACCATCTGAAAGAAATGTCATGAGAAGCTTCTCAAAAATAAAATGCCGTTCGGAATCGGTATTAAACTGTAGGTCCCCTCCATTCGTGTCAAAAAAATATACCTTTGCACACACAGTGGTTGGAGAAGCTAGGCTGTGGGTTCTATATGGGCCATTTGCGTATACATTAGTATACTAAAGAGAAAGTTATTGCGATCGGGAGTATGAGGGACTATATTGCGACTATAGAGAAGTCCAAAAAAGTGGGTCCGCCAATGCTGTCCGTCGGTCTGTCTGTCTGTCTGTCTGTCTGTCTGTCTGACCGGGCGTCGTATGGCGAAACGGTTCGACGGATCTGCTTCAAAGTTCGTATATAAGGTTATTAGGGTTTCATTTCGGGGTATCTTTTTATTTTTTGCTTTATCTTTTGAAATACAAATTTTTTTGTGAAAATCACTAATCACCATTTTTCTCAAAAGTGGTTCCAAGGATTTCCGTTTTTTTTGAATTAAGGATGTTTAGGATGTGGTCAAAAATTCTGCGTACTCAGTTTTTGGAAAAAAAATCAAATAACGGTAATTTATAAAACGGGCAATATCTCGAAAACTAATAAAGGGAACTTAAAACTTAGACTATAAACTCAAACAAATCTGCATACTTACATTTTTGAAATAATTTTTTTTTATATAACGATTTTCTTAAATTTAAATTAAATTCGTTTTCTCAATGACGGCTCCAACGATTTTGATAATTTTTTATATTTCGAACAATTATGTTAAAAGTGCGAAATTACATCAAAATCGTTGGTGCCGTTTTTGAGAAAGTAATTTAAATAAATTTCTCACCATTAATTTTCGATTCATTTTGCGATTAAAAACGCATCTAATGTACCGAGAAAGTTTCGTATGACGCAGTCGTGCAATTTATTTTTATTGAGTACTCTCTTTACATGATGCTGCTAAACAGCTTCTGGAAATGCTGCTTAAATGCATTTACTATTCCCTGCGCGTATGTGCCTATGTTTTCCTGGCTTTTTCGGAGAGCCTAAGTTTCTGTCTTGAAGCTAGCAGACAGATGCAAGACTTTCTTATACAATTTTCAGATGTTGTTCCGATCGCAAGGCTCTTTGATCGCCTTGAGCTGGGAGACTGCGTACTCTCCTGTCTACGCATAATTTTTTTCTCCTATCTCCTCTTAACTCGGTACACTTCCCTTCCCGCTCTTGTTTTCCTCTAATGTGTGCATCTTCTGTCCCTTTTTCTAGTATAGACTCCGTCCAGGAGGTCATAAAATTTCTTCTTTATAGAGTTTTCAGTATCGTTGGTAGGGCCGTGTGCACATATTAAGGTAATTTTTTGGAATTTAAAGCGGATCACAGCCAAGCGATCACTTATCGACTTGAAGTCGATAACTTTTTCCCTAAGACGATTTGCCACGCATCCTAATAAATGCAATATTTTATGACAGCTGTATATATGTAGAAACGTAAACCACCTAGACGCCCCATACAGAAGTCGACAGTAGAAGACAACGAACAACAATTGAATCAGAACGTAAACAACATGGACATACCAAAGAAGGTAGCAAACGACCACGAACGTCGATCGAACCGGAGTGTAAATAGACTGTACACAAGGAAGACAAAACTTATATACTTTTATATAGAGACGACGACGGGGTACACGCGCGATATTCTTGCAAGTTTAACTTTGAATATATCAGTTGCAGTTTGTATCTCAAGGAGTAAGGTCACTAAGCTTGGTTTATTTATCGTTCGCAAATTAAATAGATAAAATAACACCAGGGTTGTGTTCTTCTTGGAAGTATCAATACCTACAAATTGGAGACTCGTCCGGGATATTCCTAAATATACATATGACGCAATTTTTTTATTTTCTTCATACCTGATTCTGTCCATTGTATCTCCTGGATCGCCGTAATTTCAGGATTGTACTGCGAGAAAACAGACTCAAGATTTTGGGTAGCACCTGGGGTGTAGTGTACTAGAGATGATCAAAAAATCTAAACCTGCTTAATTTTCACTGCTAATGAAAATTCGCATTCGCAACCTGGTTACAATTTCTAAATAAACTGCTATTGGCGATAGTGCTAATGCCGATGATAAATTTGTCTAGCTTCAAATCTCTTCATTCCCATTCAAAATTCACATCGAATACTATCTTCCTCAATCCCATACAAATGACTTCTCACTAAGGCAAAAAAAAAAATTAACTAAACGAGCATCTGCCTCGCCTATGCCATTGTGCCGGCGAATGACACACTTTTTATGATGTACGCGCCTCAGTCACGGGCTGTTAGGCACCATGATAAACCAGTTAGCAGGGTTGCATTTCGCATTTCGTATTTGGCAACTGGTTCAACATATTGTTTTTGCTAAATAGCAACATTTAAGTTGTACTTCTTCTTACTATTTGCTAAGTTGCTAGGGCTGGTGTTATATCATCCCAGCGGGAAATTTGGGAAGACATACTCATAGAAGTTATTTGGAAGCAATAGGTTTTTTAGAAAAACATTCTCTGTGATGTATTAACGATGCATTCAGAAGAAATCGCTGACTTACCCATAAAGTTAAATCAAAAGAATTCCCTATAATAAGTTTTTGATGTCTACGGAATTTTTTGGACATGTAGAATTTTTGCAAACGCATATTATTATCTGTCGCGTACTTGGCGTAACCGGTTTGTGCCTGCATTCTATTATGACTTTCGTATATTGCGATTCACTTCAGTGTTATTTGTAAAGCGCAGTTGCTTGGCTGTTCATTGTGTTATAAGCATTTAAATATAAATAATCTCAAAGTTTTAAAAAATATTGGATAGTAAATATTTCCTGGTAAGTACTACTTATTACATACCGCGTTCTTAGCTTTTTCTGAAAAACTGCCGAATAAATGGATTTTTTTATTTATTTTCAGAAAAAATGTACTGGAAAATAATGAAATTGATCAAAATTCGCCAAGTATGTTTTGCCATCTCATTACTATATAGCAATTATAAATTATTACAACTCATTTTAGCTTTAATGCAGCCACCCAGTTACTGTGCCCTATTTCCCAGATGCCTCGCCACTTTTAGGTACGTACCATTTTATAAAACTAAGAGCCATAAGTTGATTTCAAAATATGTTTTAATTTTTCTATAGATCCTGCCAAGGGAGAAGCAGCTGACAATTTAGATACTATTTTCAATATTGTAAGTTTATAAATCATATGAATTAAAAACATAAGGAAAGGCTACAGTCCGCTTGGAGCGAACAGTATGATACCCTATCCCTATCCCTATATGCCCCAAAAAAAACCTTAAGAAGATGATGGACAGCATTTTATTTCATTCTATAAAATTTAGAAAGAAAAAAAACATTTTTTGAAAAAACGCCCCCAAAAAGTGGGCGTGGCCAAAAACTTTGTATGGGCGATATATTGGAAAAAATATTGGCTAAATATCTTGTTAAACACTTTTTTTCGGTTTCTATGAAAATTATCGAAGAAAACAGCATTTTAGTGAAAAACGCCCACAAAAAGTAGGCGTGGCAAAAAACTTTATATGACAAACTTATAAAGGAGGGCAGTGCCTACATATCTTGTGAAGGTTATAACCCTCTATCTGCCCATCTGTAGCTTTAAATCGGTTTTTTCTAAATTGTGGGCGTGGCAGTGGGCGTATTCCAAAAAATTTTACACTTAACCATTTCGGAGCCCTAGGGAGTATGTGGTCCAAATTTCAGCTTTCTAGCTTGAATTTAAAGGCCTAAAAATTGCGTACGGATGGACGGACGGACGGACGGACGGACGGACGGACGGACGGACATTGCTAGATAGTCTTAGGATTTGGTCCTGATCATAAATATATATACTTTTATGGGTCTACGACGAATATTAAGGGGTGTTACAAACTATGTGTCAAAATTAATATACCCTTAGGATAGGGTATAAAAAATATTATTGAATAAAATACACTAATTAGTCACTGTATTTCGCTGTTTTATTTCTCTGGAATTTTATTCTAAGTTCATCCTCACAATACATTCTGGATTCATCCTTTGGATGCATTCTAAATACGTCTGCCGGATTCATTCATCAGGTGTTCTAGATATTTTGAATGCCTTAAGAAAAAGGACATTACATGCGCAACCTAGGGGAATGCATTCTCTGCTTCCTAGGATTGCTTCAGAATGCATATCGGACGAATCTTTTTCCCGCTGGGATAACACACAAATGATAACTTGTTATGTGTGAGTTTTATTTACCATTCCAACGAGTTACTAAATTGCGCTTTCAGGTAGAATCCTGTTTGGTTGGATGGTTTTGGTTGAGTTCGATTGAGTTGTCACGACGAAACGTCTTCCATATCGCAGTGGAAGATGGCTGAACATTTTGTTGGTTGCCGCTAATTACTAAATAGCAACATATAGTTTGTAAATGATACTTGCTAAGTTGTAACAGCAGGATAGGGTGAGTCATAGTCGTATTAAGTTGCGCTTTGTGACTCTGGTCGAAGTAATTTTAAAAGGGTTGTGGGTTGTGTTTGATTAATGTGTTATGTATAATGTGTTGAATATTAAATTATATATGAAAAAGATTACATATTTTTCCTCAGTACATATACATAAAAAAATCTTTCAGAAATAAAAATATGAACATATGTACACACAAATGTAAATTTTAAGCCTACATTTCGCTGATATTTCTTAGCAACTTCAGGAAGTTTATTTAGTCGAAGTCAAACAAGCGCGAACCCCACATGGCGTCGATTAGGCAGGCAGGTAAGTAGGAGAGCTATGGTCCGTTGAAGCTTTAATAGTTATTTGCCGTTAAAATGAAAGAAGAGGAAGCAAATTAAAATCTACCCACACCGCATACCCAAGCTATGATATGACTCCATTAAGTAATCGCATTAGCAGTTTACATTCACAGTGAATAAGAAATCGCGTTCATAGTTATAACTGCGAATGCAAATTAACGACTCAGCTCATCTCTAGTGTCCGCACATTCCAGGTACATACTCGCATGTCCTTTAGAGTTCTCGGTCTGGGTGCCGTTTAAGGGAAACGCTTATATTCTCATAAAAACGCAAAATTAATTATTTGAAGTCCTATTTGTTACATAAATATTAAAGTCCTTAAAATACAACCACCCCAACTACTGATCATTCAAAATGAATGAAATATTTCCATGCAGATTTTGCTAAACTACAAAAAAAATTTCTTACTTCTAATTTCTAACTAGGTCTTATCGGTTTAGTGTTGGTATTTCTTTGCCAGACCTACGAACTATTAAAAATGTATTGTTACTTCTTGATTTAATGATAAATTTAATTTTATACATATATCCGAACTATTTACCTAAGCAGAGCTGCTTTGGATTATAAAAATGCTTTTCCACGTACGTGTGCCGGATATAGTGGTCATAAACTTTAAACATAAAGAACTCTGTTCATTTGCAATAAAATTTACCCTTTTAATTCCGTTGGCTGGGACTGTACAATAAAAACAGCATAAAACGTTAGTAAAGATGTGGCTAAAGTTTTAATAACGTGTTTACTACCAAAACGCGTGATTCGAATAAAATACTCCCAACTATTCTGAAGTTTAAATTAATTTACATAAATCAGGGCTATTTAAAGAATAATCGATTTAAATAAATTCTACTCTCTGCAGAATACAAAAAGCAAAACAGCAAAAAAAACAAAGTCATAAACAAAACCCGAAAATAGACATTTACCTGTATAAGCCCCCCAACATCTAATTAGAGTCAATAAGTACACACCTACAGCAAGTTTTGCGCCCAGCAACTTCCCTCCCAAATTCAGATCTTATAAACTTCCACTTAAACCTTAATTAGATGCATTCAAATATTTAAATTGGAAAATCTTACCACAGGCTGTGTGCGGTAAAACTTTTTCCTAGCTCATTAAATATTTTTCACCCGTAATTATATCGTAATTATATCGACTGAGACCAAGTCTTAATTATGTCCTTTTTCACTTGTTCGCTTTGTGACGATTTACGTACGTACTTATGATACAAACAAACATACATCCATACATACGGCCCGAAAAAAAGGGACGGAAAAAGAAATATTTTTGTATTTCCTCAGGAAAGAGAGCTTTCTAAATTGCACATATGTATGTCCTATCCAGCCCCAGGGTAGTAGATAATACCACATCCGCCTAAACCCACAATCTACACATAGGGACTAAAAGGACATGCCGACATAAGGATGACCAAACAGGAACAACAGGACAAAAACAAAAAAAACACAAAAGTTGCCCTGAAAATAATAAAATATCCCTGGTCTCGTTCGTTGGCCATTTTTTAATTATACGAGCATTTTATGCCTGGACATGGCGAGAAAATTCCACTTACAGGCATAATGACTTTTATTAATATTTATGTACAAAAGCAATTTTTATTCCTTGCTGGCCCATAAAAAATTATATATAAAACCCTCAGACAAACAATGAATCCCACACTCACATAAACAACCATCGCCATGGTGGGCATGGTTATAATAATAATAAAAAACAATGTACATAGCGAAAGCACTTTCCGGAGGAAAATGTTTTCCTTTGGGCGGCAGGCGCGCATAAAAAACAACCAAAACCAGTTCAATTGTAAGAACTCGAATTAATAAACTTAAGCAAGGTCACGGTGGGAGTGGGAACGCGAGTGCTAAAAGTGTCACATTCATCTGCCACTGACATCTGTGGTTAAGAAATGTCCTTGCAATAATGTCTTCGTACCTACGTCGACTTCGGTTAACAGTCACAAGAGATTTAATACTCTCCGGAGTGAAAGACAATCGTGTGCCGGTGCCGGCATTGACATTGGCCGCCAGGATATGAGACAAAATTAAACAGAATTTCATGATTTGTGAGCTTTTAGCCGCAGCAGCAGCGCCAGCCAGCGGCGCTATTGGATGTGCCCATCAGACCGACTGTCAGTGCTCATGCAATACAACTCTGGACTGAAATTAAATTAAAATATTTCCGACATAACTCATATCTGGTATAAAAGCGGGACAATCTGTTAGACTGCGACTATAACTAAAAGATGTCGTTCAATTTCATCAGATGAAGTGCTTGGCTCTAGCAGGGGTAGGGCGGTCGGCGTGCTGAGCGTGAAGGCATTCAAGTGAATATATTACGGGCAAAGTTGTAAAACCAGCTTTTAGATACTTTTTGCGGTGACCTAGATTGATGTTTGGAAACCATAAAGACGTTTTCGCCGCACTTAGTAAGTTTATTGAAGCTGCTCATGGTGCCGTGAAGGTAGTTGTGTCAATGGGCGTGGGGAGGCAGTTGTGGTTTAGTCCTTGATCTTTTTTTTTTTTTTTTAGGATTTAACTGGATTTGGGATGGAATGTACGTAAATCCATTTTAGATAGTTTGAATGTTTGTAGCTTAACCGGCTTGGGTTGAGAATTTTGAAGGATTTATGTATAGAGTTGGGAGGACGATGCATATGGCGAATTGGTTTGCACAAATGTGGAGGTCTATTGAAAGCACTGCGCACATATATGTGTTCAAATTATTAGGTTAGGTTAGAAATAAAAAATTATGTAGCTATAGCTACATATTAAAGAAAGAAACATTGAATGCTTAATAACAAAACAAAAAACACTTGAAGTTACAGACACTTTACTATTACTTAACGGGCTCCCGACCCGTGAAGAGTCCCTGCTTGCGATACGGCAGCCTTCCATCCTCTGCGATCCCGAGCACCTGCTTCCAGTTGTCCAGACCAAGCGCTCTGGCATCCGCGTTGGCTTGGTCTTTATAAAGGAGGTTCGGTCTACCTTGGCTGGAGCGTTGTTGTCCATTCGCTCGATGTGGCCGAGCCAATGTAGTCGACGAGTTTTGGCTTTTCGGACTACATCCACATCTTCGTACAGCTCATAGAGTTCGCGGTTGTATCTTCTCCTCCATTCGCCCAAATATCCGTCGAAGGATTTTTCTTTCAAAGGATCCCAGTATTAACTCTCCTTTCCTGCTTATCGTCCAGCACTCGGCGCAGCAGAACTGGCAGGATAAGGGTTCTGTAGAGCATGCACTTTGTCCTTCGAGTTAGGAGTTTTGAACCGATTTGTTTTGCCAAACCGAAGTAGCAGCAGTTTCTGAGGGTAATTCTTCGATGGATCTCCACTAAGATGTCATTTGTGGAGTTGATGTTTACCCCGAGGTAGATGAACTCCTTAACTACCTCGAAGTTGCTGCTATCAACAGTGACATTTTGTCCTAGTCGGTGGACAGATGATTGTTTGTTTGTTGATAGCATATATTTAGTCTTGTCCTCATTCACTAGTTTCGCCTGTTCTTCAATAGCCGAGAAAGCCTCTATCACGGCACGCTGGGATCGACTGATTGTATCTATATCGTCCGCATACCCCAGCAGTTGGACTGATCTGTTGAAGATAGTGCCTTCCGTGTTGACACCTGCGCTGCGCACTATCTGCTCAAGAACAAGATTGAAGAAATCACCCGACAGCGCATCTCGTTGCCGAAATCCGGTGCATGTTTCAAAGAGTTCAGATGAGTTGCTGCCAAACTGGACATTGCATCGCGTGTTATCTAGTGTCATGCGACACATCGAGATTAGTTTTGATGGGATCCCGAATTCGGCCATCGCCACAAAAAGCTCGTGACGATGAATGCTGTCATATGCGGCTATAAAGTCGATGAAGAGACGGTGTATCACAACTTGTTGGTCTTCTCCAGGATTTGCCTTAGTGTGAAGCTTTGGTCTACAGTTCATCTGCCGGGCCGGAAGCCACACTGGTACCTGCCGATTAGTGTGTTGCAGATGTGTTTGAGACGTTCACACAGTACGTTGGATAGGATCTTATATGCGACATTAAGCAGGGATATGCCTCCATAGTTCTTATTAGGACTTATTACAATCCGTATTAAATGTAAATTCGTTAACATTATCCTGATGTACGAATGTTTCTTATCAATCTTAGATGATATCTTCAGTATGACAACAAATCATCCTTTGGATCCAAAGCAATTCCAACTGAAGGCAGTTATCACACTAACTGGAAAAATATATTGACACTCAAATCTACTTCGGAGTCCGAACTCCAGTACCAAGTGAGTCGAAATATAAAAAAATGATTCTTTATAAAAATTGGTCGCATCAAGTTTGACAAATCAAGAGATCTGTTGTAAGCAATTTCAGGGCGATACACAAATTTTGTTTTCTTATTAAAGCTGCGTTTACAAACGGTAGTTGCTTATAACCAATCATAAGCAGGCTTTAGGATTGTGTTTAGAAACGAATGAACAAATTGATTATTTTCTAGCAACGACAGACCTTAATGTGTGTGTTTTCTTCGGTTGAGTATAGATGAAACCTTCTTCATGGCATTATTTCGACAAAAGTAATGACACAATATGCGGTTATTTAGGAGTTAGAAAAAAAGACTTTTGATATGTTGGCCGTTTGTAAATAAAACGCATAAGGCTACGGTTACATTGGAATTCGTTTTCTGATGAAAAAATATTCGGAGGTTTCCATTAGAACTGTTCATCAGAACAGGCTGGTAACACTGATTGCTTATTCTGACGACCCTATATTCAGTTGACTGAAATTTAGCAACACTTCAAGATGTTTGTTTTTTTTTGCGGAAAAATCTTCGAAAATATGAGCAAAGGCCCAAAAAAGAACTTTGAACCGAAAGATTTTGTATTGGTTCTAGCAATTTTGCCTCAAATCCTTGACACTTGTTTGCATAAAGTTAAATTTGTTTATCCGCATTTATTATTTATTCGCCACCATGCCTAATACTTCGGGGTCCATACTGTCATACTAGTACTCTCCTTAGAGAAAGCGATTAATAGCGACATACTAAGCAAGGTCCTAATATCGGCTCAGGAAATAAGGCCCCAAGAAATAAACGCGAAACAACATTAAAATTTATTTTTTAATTGGGGTCTTATTTCATTTTTATTTTGTGGCTTTATTTCTTGGGTCCTTATTTCCTAGAGCCCCAAAGATTAGCTTGTTAATGCTTAAGTGTTAATGCTCAGTCTCTCCTTCCGTCTCCTTCCGGCGGTAATTACGGCGTTCAAGGAAGTCTTGTCCTGGCTAAGGATATACTGGTAAAGTATATACGTTTCTTTTCGGACAGCCAGGCGGCCATCAATTGTCTGGACTCCGTCTCTATTTTCTTTAGAAGCCCTAGATTGCCGATCATCTCTAAAGGAGACGGCTGAGCTGTTCAACATTCACCTGTGCTGGGTGCCGGGGCACAGAGACATTCCGGGTAACTGCAAGTCTGATGAACTCGCCAAACTTGGAACTACCCTCTCAATCTTGCCTGAAAAGGGCTCCTTAGGCATACCAGTTTCCACTTGCAAACTCTTGTTTAAACTGGATGCAATAGAAAAAACTAACCACAGATGGACAAATAGTAATTACTACTTGTCTGACAACGAAGCAGATTTGGCCTAAGCTGGATCCAAGACGCTCAAGGAGCTTGATTACCCTTAATCGGTCGCACATTTGTGCTACAATTGGTGTCATAACTGGACACTGTTTGTTAGGCAGGCATGCAACAAGGCTTGGTGCCTATTGCAACGACTTCTGTAGGAGCTGTTTGGATGAGGAGGAGGAAGAGACTACTGTACACCTTCTTTGCGCATGCAAAGAAAGCGAAATCTCCATATGGGGGCCTTCGTCTATAATGATCTAAACTCAACCGACCCAAAATGTCTCTAACGCTTTATAAGCACCTCACGATGGTTCAACGTGTAGGCAGGAACTTCAGATACACGTGGTATCACAATGGACTTTATGTAGGTCTAATTGCAAGTGAGTCGGACTTCTTTCCGACTGCCACTTCAAACTAACCTAACCTAACCTAACCTACTGTTGTTGTAAAGTACGAGTATTTAATGTATTTAATGTATGAATCTCCAAGCATGTAGACATAAAACAATCCACTACTTAATTTCTGCATCGAACACCAAACATTTGTCAATTTGCAGCAAATTTGCAACAAATAATGACATAAAATCCCAAACTTCACTCACTTCATTGATTAAAGTTTACGGACATAAAGCCCTTGTTTTTCAAGTCCTCTCGTTGATATGATCCTAGTAAAAAACATAAAAGATAATTAAAAGACAAAAGTCCGTCCGCCCACGAAGTTCACAACAGTACTACCAACAATCCACGAACAAAACTAATAAAATATTTTTATTTTTTTATTTTAAAAAGCAAAAAACGCCTTTGTTCATAAAGTTATTCTAGGTACATGCTACATACATACGAGAATTATTTATTTTTATTTTTTCCCCTTTCTAGTTAGGGAATTTAGTTTTGCAATAAAGGACCAACCATAACGAACATGCCCACGCAGTTTGGTAAATTCACATGATATGGAAAATTCATTAGTGAATATGTGCAGTTTTTATCAATCATTGATCCGCTTCAAATGGCAGAGAGAATTAAGTTCCGGTCTGGGAATTAATACGTCCAAAACTATCGGCCAACAATTTCATTTCCTCGAATGGAAATATATTAAATATTTGTGTGGTGTTTACTTACAAAGAAAGTCCTTGTGGAATTCGGATACGAATGCACAGTACACTCGAGTTGAAGTGTTGTTTCGTTTTTTGTTGACTTGCCTGCAAATTACTTCAAGGCACTTCAAGGTAAAAAGTGTAAACATGTTTTTCTACGAAGAAGACTTAAAGAATGTTTAGTGCAAAAATATATAAAGATTTAAATCAACAAAAGTGAGACAAGGAAAAAAAATACTTCATAGCTACTTTGAACATTTCTGTTGAATTTCTTTCGAACGAAATTGTAAGCCAAGCTAATTAGGGTTGCTGTAGCTTTACGGTTTCGTAGAGTGAAATTCTCATAATTAGTTTATAACTAGGTTAATGGATTTCTTTAAAAATTGTTTGCGTGCTGTTTTTGTTGTTGTTGTTTTTTGTCTGCTTTGGATATTGCGGTCTCTGAGTAGGTAAGTTGAGGGATTTGTTCGTTGTAATTGGTGTACGGTTTTTAAAATCGCGAGTGATAGTAAAACTCTTCATAATATTTGTTACTGTTGTGTCCAGAAGCTACCTACCTAAATGATTTGTTTTTTTTTTTTAAATATATATTTCATTTTATGTCGCGAGGACTTCTTTTTTTATGTTCTACCACTTTAAGCAACCAATCTGCTGGTCCATCACTTTGAACTCCTAAAATAGCATCACACCGAAAGATCCTTAAAGAAATCCGTGTCAGAATCCGTCACAAATCTGAGAACCGCATGAATTGGTGCCTTTATGAATGTGATTATAGCGGAGCGGTTTATCGAAAGCCACAGTCAAAAATTATTCAGCGAATCGCTAATCCATCATGAATCTTGTGCAAGTTTGCGAAATCTTCAGCATTCTGATTACCACACAAAATCTTTAATCGCAACATTAACAAATCTCTTTTTAAATTTTTCGTATAAGTACATTATTTCATGTATGGCTGCAAAACAGCTCTATGGCCAATCCGTTCGACGGACTTGATTCAAAGTTCGTATCTAGTGTTCTGGGGTAACATCTCGCTCCGTTTTTTAACTTTCTGGTATAAATTAGTATATCTACTAAAGAGAAAGTTACTGCGATCGTGCGGAAATTTCGAACTCAAACTGAGAATGAGGGATGATATTACGACTATAGAGAAGTCCAAAAAAATGGGCCCGCCAATGCCGTCCATCGGTCTGTCTGTCTGTCTGACCGGGCACCGTATAGCTAAACGGTTCGACGGATTTATTTCAAAGTTCGTATATAAGGTCCTTGGAGTTACATCTCGGGGCATCTTTTTTTTTTTGCTTTATCTTTTGAAATAACTGTACCTGCCATACATTTTTATACCCTATCCTAAGGGTATATTAATTTTGACACATAGTTTGTAACACCCCTTAATATTCGTCGCAGACCCCCAAAAGTATATATATTTATGATCAGGACCAAAATCTAAGACTATTTAGCAATGTCCGTCCGTATCAACTTTTGAGGCCTTTAAGATTATGCTAGGAAGCTGAAATTTGGAACATATACTCCCTAGGGTTCCGAAATGGTAAAGTGTTAAAATTTTCAAAATACGCACACTGCCACACCCACAATTTAGAAAAAACAGTTTTAAGGCTTAAGTTAGAGAGATTAAGTTGTACAACCTTCACAAGATATGTAATGGGTGATCCAAGTAGAGATACTTTTTTCAATAGCCTTTTTTGACAGATCACGTGTGAGTCGTGTCATGCTGTCATGTTATTTTTGTTTAGTATTGTTTGGCATTTCATAATGGAAAGACTTACGCGTAAACAACGTTTACAAATTGTTCAACTTTATTATGAAATTTCACGTTCTGTGAGGAATGTGTTTCGTGCACTTCGCTCAACTTATGGTCAACATAATCGGCCTACTGAGCGTACTATTCGCAACACCATCACCCATTTTGAGACCCAGCATTCATTATTGGATAATATTCGACCGAATAGACCACGTCCAGCACGCTGTGAAGAAAATATAGCGGCCGTAGCTGAGAGTGTACACGAAGACCGTAGAGAGTCGATTCGGCGCCGTTCGCAGCAACTCGGACTGACGTATGGAACGACTTGGCGCATTTTACGTCAAGATCTTAAATTGAAAGCGTACAAAATACAGCTTGTGCAACAACTGAAGCCGCTCGACCTTCCCAAGCGACATCGCTTCGCTCTATGGGCTCTTGAAAAGTTCCAAGAAGATCCGACGTTTTCGAGGCAAATTTTGTTTAGCGATGAGGCCCATTTCTGGCTCAATGGGTATGTAAACAAACAAAATTGCCGCATTTGGGACGAAGAGCAACCTGAAGAGATTGAAGAACTGCCACTTCATCCAGAAAAAACAACGGTTTGGTGTGGTTTATGGGCCGGTGGAATCATCGGTCCATATTTCTTTAAAAATTATGCCGGTGCGAACGTAACCGTCAATGGCGACCGTTATCGTGCCATGATAACCGACTATTTGATGCCTGAAATTAAAGCTCGAGATCTCGGCGACATTTGGTTTCAGCAAGACGGCGCCACTTCCCACACATCGCATCAATCAATGGACTTATTGAGAGAACATTTCGGTGAGCACATAATTTCACGTTTTGGGCCGGTCGATTGGCCACCAAGATCGTGTGATATCGCACCGTTAGACTTTTTCCTGTGGGGATATGTAAAGTCAAAAGCTTATGCCGACCTTGGAGGAAAACATCACGCGTGTCATTCGCCAGTTACCAGTCGAAATGCTCGAACGAATGATCGAAAATTGGACTCAACGGATGGACCATATGCGACGTAGCAACGGCCAACATTTGATAGACATAATCTTCAAAAAATAAATGCCAAAGAATGTTCTTTCAAATGATAATAAACATTCTCCATTAAATTTGAATTTTCTGTGTTTTTTTCTTTAAAAAAGTAGGGAACCTCGAAATGGATCACCCTTTAGATACTGCCCACCTTTATTAATTTGTAATATAAAGTTTTTTGCCACGCCTACTTTTTGTGGGCGTTTTTCACTAAAATGCTGTTTTCTTCGAAAATTTTCATAAAAATCGAAAAAAAAGCCCATACAAAGTTTTTGGCCACGCCCACTTTTTGGGGGCGTTTTTTTTTAAAGAAAGAAATTTTTTTCTATAAATTTCATAGAATGAAATAAAATGCTATCCATCATCTTCCTAATGCTTTTTTTCTTTGGGGTACATTGGGATAGGGTATCGTACTGTTTGCCCCAAGCGGACTGTAGCCTTTACTTATGTTTTTTTGTGAAAATCACTTATCACTATTTTTCTCGAAAGTGGTTTCAAGGATTTCCGTAATTTTTTGTACGAACGATATTTGGAATGGGATGAAAAATTCTCCAAACTCAGTTTTTGGAAAAAAAAATTGATTAACGGTAATTTTTAAGACCAGCAATATCTCTAAAACTAACAAAGGGAATTTCCAAAAATTTTACTAATTTTTTCTCTATAAATTTTTTTTCTATAAATTTTATAGAATGAAATAAAATGTTATCCATCATCTTCCTAATGCTTTTTTCTTTGGGGTACATAGGGATAAGGATAGGGTATCATACTGTTCGCCCCAAGCGGACTGTAGCCTTTCCTTATGTTTTTCGATTCATTTTGCGATTGAAAACCGCATCTCATGTATCGAGGAAGTTTCGTACGACGCAGTCGTGCACTTTATTTCGTATGCTTTATCATTTTATCTGTACCAGTACCTGTCATAAATATTACACAAATTAATTGTTTTTTCAAAAACAGCTTCAACGATTTTGGTCAAAATACAAATTTGTATATCTGTGGTGGGGAATTTACATTTTCTCTAAAAAAAATATATCGAATAACGGTTTTTGAGAAATTGGCGTTTTGTAAAGCTTTACCAGAGAACGGGCCATGAACCTATAGGCCCAATTACACAGCGACGAAAATGGCAGTAATAACAACTAACCACTAACCACGCGATGCAATGGAACCCGATAACTTAGGATGGCAAAATACGCTGCGATCCTAGGAGTACTTGGCGAAGAACTTTCGAGAAGGAAGCACGCCAACTGGTAAAGAGTTGGGGAGAACTGAAGCACATTGCGCACATGATGGCGTTGTAGAGGCCCTAGGACCCACAAGGGGATATAGGACATAAATAAGTAAGTAAAGGTTATTGACATCGCTAAATTCCAAAATATTAGCCTAATATGTATGTGCACACGCCCCTACCGACGATGCTGAAGGCCCTGTCAAGGAGGAGTTCTCTGACTTCGTGAATGGAGCCTACGGAGCGTGTCCGGAGTACGATGTCAAATTCGTGCTTCGTATTATGATTTATGCGTGTACTGTAAAGAGGTAACAGAAGATGCACACATTTAATTTATATGTTAAGATTTATTTTTGTATATTTTAAGAGCTATCAATGAGACTCCTATCTCAAAGCTCTCTCTGAACAAATAAATGAAATGAAATTTAAACGATGCAGCGGAAAACAAAAGCAGCACGAGAAGAGTATCGAGCCAGGAGAAGAAAATACAGCTTAGAAAGAAAAGAGATTACGCAGTCATCGGTGATTTTATAAAAGAGCCATGCAACTGGCTGCTGACTTTAAGACCGGATCGCAGGCTCTTCGAAACAGCCAAGGAAACCTAGTCACCGACGCGCAGGGAGTAGTAGTAGCAGCATTTCTAGCATCTTCTGAACGGGCATCATGTAGAAAGAGTGATGAGAGAGCCCACGCCCAGTTAATGAAAAACTAGTCTTTAAAATACGCCCGATGACTGGACCATCAGCTCTGACTATATGTCCCATCGATAAGAAAGGCGATCCTTTATCTTGCAGAAACTATCGAGGCATACCCCTGCTAAATGTCGCTTATAAAACCCTATCCAACGTAATGTGTGAACGTCTAAAACCTGGCTTCCGGCCCGGCAGATCGACCATAGACCAGATTTTCACACTTAGGCAAAGGCTGGAAAAGACTAACGTATTTTAAGTCGGGAGACGTCATCTCATCGTCAGAAGCTCTTCATGGCGATGGCCAATTCGCAACCCCGTCAAAACTTAATTTTCTGAGTATTTGCTAGCCTTTTGCAATATCTGTATTCCATTTCAAGGCGATCTTTATCATCATTTCTGTTAAGGAATAGGTTTCTTAATATTATTATGTTAGGTTAGGTTTACGGGTCGGCAGAGCAGGTCTGTCCCGCTATGCCCCACCTACGTCCTCGTGGACCCATTGCAATTCCCTTTTTGTGGGGGGTTAGCCATTGGTGTTAGAGATGGTTAGGCTTCGTGTCCCTTAACCCGACGCTGTCCACAGACCCAACAGTGATTTATGGCGTACTGCAAGCAGAGAGCCTTGAGCTCTTTAGGGCAGCAGTGAATTATCTTGGATTTTATTTCAATAGCAGAAAGTGCTTTTAAAGCTACTTGACTGTCAATTAAAATGGTAATATCATTTCGTAGTAATGCCAACAATGATACCTTTCGCGCCGATTCCGCGAACGCCAGTACCTCTACTTGGAAGACACTACTTTTGTCAGGAAGCCTGATTGAACAGTTTAGCACCGGTCTGTGTAGATGAATAGCGATTTACTTTTCGTGGGTTCATTCGTGTCCCATTCCTCTCTACTCGGGAAGGAGCCGGAGAATGGTCTGTTAAAGTCCAGTTGGCGAGACATATAGTTAGAATTTTCTTAATATTCTACGTATCTATGCAAAATTTAGCTCAATCTTAGGTTTTGCAGCGAGCTAAGTGATAAATTATCGAAGAGTGCTGCCTTAAAAACATATCATTTACCTAACACTCACTGACTGAGTTAATGAACTCTGCAGCACGGTTTTTTGAGCTGATAGTATATAAATGAACTTCGAAAGGTTGGTCATTGAGTCTGTTCAGCGCCTTTAAAAGTGAATTAAAATTTACATATATCGATTTAATGGGGCATATTGACTGCCTTCAGTTGCACGGCTTCTATGATGCTCTGCTTAACATACGGTTCCCAATTTTTAATACAGTAAACCCGTACTCGGAAACAATATCCGTAACATTTTTTTATTCCTATTTTTAATTAATTAAAAAAAATTGTAAATTAAACCATAACGATGCAGTGGTTTCTAATATCGCCAGAGCAGTGAAATAAAGTATTAATACTCTCAACTTGGTGAGCATATCCGAATTTATTTATATGGAGTATTCCATTTGAATACATACATCTGTGATGGCTAACAAAATCCTCACACCGTGGATTCGTAATTTTGCTTCCATGTTCATTGCTGCGCGAAATAAATACCCAAGTCACTAACACACATACATACATGCATATGTACACGAAATCAATATTCATTAATGGATATTGGAAACAAAAACTCTCATTCGTTTGGTTCTGTTGAAACTTATTATTTCTTCATTAGTGCTGATTTTGAAACATAATTACGCCAAACTTATTCAAAAAGTATTAAATAATAAAAATAAAAAAATCTGTATTCAATAAGCCGATTTTATGATTAAATATAAATATTTTCCAAATTAAATTACACATGAACAATGTATGTTTTCTACATAAAATATAGATGTCAAAGCTCTTTTCTATAAAATATAAAACAATTTTTTTGATCTGTATTTTTACTATAAAATAGAGATTAAAGTAAACAGATTGGAAGTTTTTAGTTTTTTCTTCAACAAATTGCATCTTTATGTATAGGTGGGAGCCGAAAGTTTATGTGGCTAATCCTTGTGTTTCGACAAGGTTGTCAGGCTGTCAGGTTTGATGTTTGGGTAGATAAACCCCTTACTTGTGTTAGTGTAGTAGATTGGTAGGTAGGTTGGTGGATGCCCTGTGACATCAGCCACAGCTCACTTAAACCATCAATTGGGTCCATGGTGTTCATCTGGGTACTTTTTCTATAACAACACCTGGAAATAGATCAAGAGAAAAACCGCTGGTATGTGCTCAAAGTAACGCTCATGTACACAAATCTGAGTAGGTCTTTTAGCTCGACTTTGTCCATATTCAGTTTACCATAAAATCATCCGCCGAGGGTCGTAAGCCTTATGCTATTTAAGGTTGGGCATTCGCATAGCAGGTGACGAACAGGCACTATTTCTGGCTAGAGCCTGGATAATGACAGCTATCTCCGCCTGAAAAACCCTACAGTCATATTTATTCACAGAAGATGCCTGCGTCTGTGCTGATATCCATTTTGGAACCGTCGGTGTAGATGGCGATCTCTTCCTCTTTCATACCTACATTCTCATCCTATTCACTTCTTTCCGGTATTCTGGTATTGAATCCCCTGCTGAAGGTAAATGTCGAGGGAAGGTAGTCTGTTTTTGGTGTGCTTGCATTGGCGCACAATTTGAGTTCTGCAGAGGCGTGTCCGTAAGGTCTCCGGGACCAGAGTCCGAACTCTATAAGTCGGACGGCCTTTTTATCCGCCTTGCTAATGCAGTAAATGTCCAATGGCATGAGATCGAGTAATATCTTCAGAACTGCAGTGGGACCTATGCAAGCCGCCCTTTCGACTTTGGTGGGATTGGAGAGAAGATATTTTTTTTCTAGGGCTTTCCACCAAACAACTGCTCCATATGTCAGGATGGGGCTTACAACCAGTAAGACAACCAATATACCATGTGTGGTTTAAGTCCCCATTTGCTGGCGAATGTTTTGCGACAGGCATATAATGTCACGTACGCCCGTTTAACGCGGTCGTCTACATTCCCCCTCCAGTTAAGTTTGGAGCCTAAGATAACGCCCAGGTATCTTGCTGAGCTGGACATCGTTCACTGAGGATTGAATAAAATCTGCCTGCGACCAGGGTTCCTACGTCGTCCGCAGATGCATACACGATGTAGCCTTCCTTCTCTAGTTACTTTAGAAGCAAATCCATTACCAGGATCCATATGAGCGGGAAAGGACACCTCTTTGTGGTGTTCCCCTACTGACTTTCTGTACAATACATATGTCATGGTATGGTGCATGATCCATATCCATTCGCATAGACTGCTATCCAGATGAGCATTTCTCATGCAGTGCATGATGGCACCTGCTTTGATGTTATTAAATGCTCCTTCTATGTCTTGGAATGTACATAGGGTATACTCCTTTTGTTCTAAGGAATTTTCTACCACTAATACAGAAATACAGTGCAGTGTCAACGGATCTACTTTTCAGTGTAATAAGTAAGGCGAGTTTTACAGATTTTAGTCAGTTAGGCGTAACTAAAGTAATTAATGTAACTGATGTAACAAACCGAGGTACCTAATCTACAATATTGACTGTTCTTCCAAAAATATTGCCACAAGTATATAATTATAAGCAATGGCTTACAATTTTTGTATTCTTATTTTAATCGTTTGAGGAGTCCCTATAAGAACAGTACAGCGTGCACACACCCATGTATTTTGAATCGCGATTTATTTTGGTTCAAAAAAAACCTACGCAGTTTAAGAATTCAAGATCAACTTAGAACTGAAAAGTTCAGCTTCGTTTTCTTTTATATTGACAATATTGATTAAACAATGATTATCAAAGAAATTAATTTCACAATAAGTGAAGCGCTGGATCTTGCTTAGCCTTACTTTTAGGGATTAATTTTCTTAGTAACTCCGGGGATTTAAATAATATAAATTCCGCGTTATCCACTTATAGTTTTTTTAAAACCAATTTTGTTGCTTTGCAGGAATATTTAAATGGTATTGATTAGGATGAACTGCCCCCTAAATCCTCCAAGTTTAAAAGGTAACTATGATATATTTCTGGATAAGGTGAAATCTGGCTTTGAATTATTTGTACCAAAAACGCGTCTTAACAAAAGGCTTAAAATTCTTTGGTCAAATAAAATATTGGTTAATTTATATAACGTAAAAGGGAAACCTCATTCGCCATATCTATCTAATAAACCTAATTCTAACCGTGCACTTTTTTTGTGATTCAGGGAAGAATAAAGATTCAGGGAAATATAACGTTTTCATACAGCCAAAATATCTTGTCGTTAGAGTCGTCGGTAATGGTAATGGAATTCGGAGATGTGAGTTCAACAGATTTAAAATGCACGTGTAATTTGTTCGCTAATTTTTTGAGTCAGTGTACAATTATTCGCATGTGCAGTTAACGGGAAACCATAACATTATGATTCCTGAAGTTTTGCAATTCTTTGAAGACGATTTAATAAACGCACTAGAAAAACTAAATTTAAATAGCACCCTTGGCCCAGATGGGATTCCTGTGGTAATATTAAATAAAGTGCACGACTGCGTCATACGAAACTTTCTCCGTACATGAGAAGCGTTTTTGAATAGCAAAATTGATTGAAAATGAATGGTGAGAAATTTATTTTAATCACTTTTTAGGTTTTAAAAAATTTAATTTTCTCAAAAACGGCACCTACGATTATTTAGATGTAACTTTGCACATTGGACACTTTTAATAGACACAATAGAATAGAATTGTTCAAAATACAAAATATTATCAAAATCGTTATAGCCGTTTTTAAGAAAACGAATTTAATTTGAATTTAAGAAAATCGTTATAAGAAAAAAAAAATTAAAAAATATTATTTAAAAAATTTAAGTATGTAGATTTGTTCGAGTTTATAGTATAAAAAACTGTAAAAACTTTATTAGTTTTCGAGATTAACGTTAATCGATTTTTTTCGAAAAACTGAGTATGCAGAATTTGTAAACCCATCCCAAACATCCTTAGTACAAAAAAAGACCAAATTTTCTAGAAAAACAGTCATAAGTGATTTTCACAAAAAAAAAAATTTAAAAGATAAAGCAAAATATAAAAAGATGCGCCGAGATGTGACCCCAAAAAGCTCATATACAAACTTTGAAACAAATCCGTCGAGCCGTTTCGCCATACGGTGCTCGGACAGACAGACAGACCGACGGACGGCATTGGCGGCGCCACTTTTTTGCGCTTCTCCATAGTTGTATAGACTCATACTAAGTTTGAGTTCGAAATTTCCGATCCTAAATTACGATCACATAAAAGACTATCCAATGGTTAAGTTGATTGCAGCCACACAAACAAATTAAGATCGCTTTCTCCAGTTTTAAGCAAATTTTAGTGAAGCTCTAATAAAGTCACAAACGATGAATTCAATCCTAAAACATTTAATCGCTTTCCCTGAGGGTAATACAATACATTCTATTTGATTTCCAACTCAATAATAACCCTCAGAAATAAAAACGTCTCAAATCCCATAAAACGATTTAACCTTAGCAGTTTTATAACTGACACAACTTGTTATCTAATTCCAACAATGGCCCACAGAATAACAAACAAAATCTAGCAAATGTCCTTTGAAGTGAGAGACACACAATCAAAATGTGAGAAAGTCCCCAAAACTACTTTGCAAAAACTTTTAAGTGTTCACGAATGAGATTCTATATCCTTTCGTCATCGTCTTCGTTTTCGTCTTCCATTCCTCACCCGGAGAAACTGAGAAATCTTTGATATGTTAAACCAAAAAAAACAAAAATTAAAGAAGTAGGAGAAACTGAAACTCAAGGCGAATGTTTGAATCGACATAAAAGGATCACAGGCAATTTCCAACTTCAATGATTTATATCACCAAAGTAGATTGTCTCCTGGCATCAGTTTTCATTCGGTCCTCATCAACACAAATGCTACCAACCACTACCATCAGAATCATCAACCTCATCATCGCAGGACAACCAAACATCTTTCAGCAACTTCATCTTTCACTTGATCCCATCATTGGATTTCAAGTGTACCCAGTTTATCCTTTTGCCTCAAATCCAATTCATTCACTTTGTAACTTAGACAAAACGATGACGATAAAGACAAAGACAGAGAACAAGAAGCGAGACACAAACGATGGCGATGGTGATGAAAAATAAAAAGGAAGAGACCACGAAGAAGAAGAAAATTGGAATCTCCATTCGAAAAGTTTCATGGACACTCCGCTGAGCGAAACATCGTCATAGAATATCAAATTGAAATGAAAGTTTTGTCACTTCAATCATCAGCTCATGAAATATGAAGCTCTCTATCGTCGTGACGAAAGCGATGGATGATGAGCGGCGCGGCGGAAGGTAACAGTCCCGAAAGTTGATTTTAGGTCGTCTCTTCCATACCTACATTTGGGTTGTGTCGTCAAAAATCAAGGTGTTATTTGCCCTGCAACCCTTCAAGTTAATTTAATATCCTTTGGTTTATTTTTCTTTGCTTTTGCCCAGCTATGCTGTGGAAGATGTAAAACGATGATGCGATGAAAACTTTATGAAGGTTTCGTCCTAGACGAAAGGACGACACAGATACAGCGCAATGATATCTCTGACAATTCGAGTGAAGCGATGATAACCAGAGTTCCTTTGATAGCACAAATATGGAAGGATATTTATCATTATAGCGAAGATAGGTACGTCTCTCTCTCTCTCTCTCTCTATCCATCTGCCGGTGTGTTTAAGATTTCTATCACAACTTGGTAATTGCTTTGGCCGAAAGGTGAAAACTTTTAAATTGAATTGAGATGAAGAATTATTATTTTTGAATAACACAACAAATGTTTTGAAACTTGTAATTCTGCTGATGATGAGCATAGGACGACCATCAGCAGGAATGTGCTTGTCCTGATGAAGAAGTAACAAGATTTAGCTTTTGCTAGGAGGACGAGATGCTGATGCTTGTTTTTGATAAAATTTATTTATTTCGATGTCAATTGAAATGAAATGACATTGCAAACCGGGATGAGTTCTTTTGGAATTTTTATGCATTTATGATAGCTTTAATGTGGCACTTTGGACGTCTTATGAAACATCCTCTCATATACTTAGTACATAGCGCTATAGGTTTTCTTTTTTTGCCTACATCCACTTTCAGGTCCGAAACTACTCGGAAACTTAAGAGTTCCACCCGGAAATATTTTATTTCCTAGTTTGATGGCGGAGGCTACTTGCAATGTCTTTAGGTTAGGTTAGGTTAGGTTATGGCTAACAAAACCACTTAGGTATGTTGAGGAATAGTTTTATGTCTGATAGAGGTCGTCCAAAATGCTTCCGTGCTTCCATGCAGGATGAGCGGGGTTTTGTAAAGATGTTTCACGGTCTATATTTCCTCTTCATCTCTGCAGCTTCATTTGCAAAGAGCCCTAGCCTTTAAGCCATGTTTCCTATGATGCAGTGTCTGGTTAATACCCCGATGAGCATCCGGATTTGACTTCTATTAAGAGAGACTAGGGACTTTGATCTTTTGGTGTCAACAACAGGCCACAGACTACGGCTTATGACCGTTGGTATTGCTCCATTGTTCCTTAGCCAATTGTGTGGTGACTCCGTCAATAAAAGTCCAAGCAGTGTTGAAAGGCGGTTGCACCTCTCCTTTCGCTAGTAGTGGGTTCATATTAGAGCCCTATCTGGCCAATTCGTCAGCTTTTGCGTTCCTTTCGACTCAAACGTGCGAATTAACCCAGCAGAGTAGATCTGACTGATGACGCATAGCCCTGAGTTCCAAGAGGCAGTCGGTGACAAACTTTGCATTTAAAAGGTTGGAGCCAATTGCTTTAAGTGATGTTTGACTGTCCGCACAGATGGATATTTCCATTGCTGGTAGTTCCATCGCTTGGAACTACCAGCTGCTTTCTTAACCGCGTAGATCTCAGCTTGAAAAACTCTACTGTGATCAGTCAGTCGAAAGGAGTGGTTAATAACAGGTGTTTCTAGGAAGACACCAGCTCCTCCGTATAGACGGATATACCTTTAATGATGGTACTGGGTGAGTCCCAGTCCTGTCTTCCGGTTGTAGTGATTCTAAAAATTGCTCTCGAAGTGGAACCTGGGTTTCTCGTAATAAGTAAGTGGCATGAGTCCCTCCCAATCAAAGGTTTCAAGTATGCTTGAGTGCCCCGCAATAGCCAGGCTTCCAAAATTTGTTCTCTCTTAATCTGAGAGCGGCCTTGGCTGTCATGTTCTTTGTCAATAGCTCAATGGGTTGCAGGTTCAATAGCGTTTCCAGACAAGCAATTCTCTGCACCTTGTTCAGGTTCTTAAGATCAGATTAACTTTTAACTGCCTGACAACTGAACCGTAGGTAAGAATGGGTCCTACAATCACGGTGTATAGCCAAAGGTTTTTCTACATGCATAAAAGGTATTAAGTCATTCTTCCTCAGTATTCCGTTTCTAGTTCAATTTGGAGGTGAATACCACACCCACGTACTTACAACTTTGTCATCTGCATAAGCGACTATTTTAATACCTCTGCTGACAAGGGATATACGAATTTTGTTAATGGAGATGTTCCATAGTAGAGGAGATAGGACTCCCCCTTGCGGTGTTCCACGACTAGCACTTTTCTTCATCGCACAAAACCCTAGGCTGCTGCTAATGACTCTGCTGTTAAACATAGTCCTAACCCAGTTTGTGATGAAACTGTGATGAAAATAGCTCCTTAAGTAAGAATATAATGGTTGTAGTATTCAGGTTTTGAGCTTCTATGTCGATAAAGGCCGCCAACATAATTTTTTTGTTTCCAATGTATTTCTCGATCGTTCTCGCTAATTCATGTAGCGCTGTTTCCACAGGTCTGCCCTTGACGTAATAGTTTGCGTGTTGTGCACTACACAAATACTGCAGGTCCAATAACTTTTCTAGTGTTTTCAAAAGAAAGGATGAGGGGCTAATTGACCTGTAATCCTTGGGTGTGGAGTGATTGGGTTTCCCAGCTTTGGAAATAAAGACCACCCTAACTTCTTTCCAGCAATCAGGAACAAGTCCAAATGTCAAGCAAGATTACGAAAGATACGAAAGATTGCCTGGAGCCTTGGGACAGTCTTTTTACTGGCTTTTTGTAAGTCTCCTGATTACTTGCTGTCCAGCTATTAAGTTATTAATAATTCCAGGAAACGAGTCGAAATTATTAAAATTTACTACCGAAATTCGGAGTCAGTGGCCTCAACGTTAAGAGCGCTACGTCCAATTTATGGTCGTCATAATCGTCCTAGCAGATCAACAATTGGGCGTCTAGTGGAAAAATTTGAATCCACAGGCACAGTACAAAATGTTCCCGTGCCAGTGAGACAACGAAGTACTCGTACTATCGAGAATATTGCTGCCGCTGAGGCGAAGAAAGCCCAAATGTGTCTCTCACACGTCGTTCTC
Source organism: Ferdinandea cuprea (assembly GCA_963576555.1). Lineage (NCBI taxonomy): Eukaryota > Metazoa > Arthropoda > Insecta > Diptera > Syrphidae > Ferdinandea > Ferdinandea cuprea. The sequence continues at coordinate 25,075,636 of OY754960.1, forward strand.
AAGCGTTGGGCATCTCTGTGACGTCGTTGTGGCGAATTTGGCGAAAAGATCTTGGCCTATATCCTTACAAGATTAAATTGAAGCAAGAACTGAAACCGCTTGACCATGAGAAGCGTCGTATGTTCATGAATTGGGCTGAGCAACAACTTGAAAATGATTCGGATTTTTCATCGAAAAACCATCTTCAGCGATGAGGCTCATTTCTGGCTGAATGGCTTCGTCAATAAACAAAATATGCGGTATTGATCAGGCAGCAATCCACACGTACTCCATGAGTCATCATTGCATCCCGAAAAAATTACGGTTTGGTGTAGTTTATGGGCCGGCGGCGTCATTGGGCCGTACTTCTTCCGTGATGATGAAGACCGGCACGTTACTGTGAATGGGAATCGCTACCATTCGATGATAACTGAATATTTTTGGCCCCAATTGGATGATATGGACTTGGAGGACATGTGGTTCCAACAGGACGGCGCCACAAGCGACACAGCGAATGTCACAATCAATTTATTGGAAACCAAGTTTGGAGAACGTGTTATCTCACGAAATGGTCCAGTCGCTTGGCCGCCTCGGTCGTGCGATTTGACGCCGTTAGACTATTTCCTGTGGGGCTACGTCAAGTCTATGGTCTATGCCAACAAGCCAGTGACGATTGATGAACTTCGTACGAATATCGAACTTGAAATTGCAGCAGTATCGGCCGATTTATGCTTGAAAACCGTCGAAAATTGGGTTCAGCGTCTGGACTTCTGCTAGCATGCCCGTGGTGGCCATACATAATGGCCTTATTCACAGGAATAAACAATTTCATTGATATCCAAAACCGTTTTTGTTTTATTTAAAAAAAGTTTTGTAACGTTCTTATTGAAAAACCCGATAGTTAAAAAGGAAAACCAAATAGCTTTTTTGGCTTGAATAAGACAGGAAAACTTTTGGACAAAATTATGAAGCCGCGTCATCGGTCCAGACCGAAGATTAGGTATCCGAAAGGCAACGCGGACTCAGAAGTAACCACTCTACAATAGAAGATGGCCCGAGCGTTTGAAATAGCCCTGCCAAAGCACCGTCATCTATTCAGAAAATCATTCTACACTTTCAACTCTGTCAGATGGTACAATCCTTTTCACCCTGAAAAATACTCACAAAACTTGGTTAAGGTCTATCGCAAGATTGAGCACCACTGTCACTGTCAATAGATGTTGAGTGTTGAAAGTGAATTCTTCATCATGCAATTTGTTGCATCCTTTATAACACCTACTTTCATGAGGTGGGACAGGCTTAACCTGTCAGTATGGTCACTATAACTCTACAAGAGATAGTTGCAAGAAAGACAATAAGTCCTGAAAAAAACTTTTGTAAAATCATCTAAGGCCACATCTAAGACCACAGTATACAAATGAGAAGGTGTTCAAATGAGGATCCGTCATTAGTTGAAGAAATATAAGAGTCCGACACACCAATGTGGTGCTTGCATTCTGTCTTTAAAAAAAAAACCTGAGAATTTCAAAATAATCCTAAACTGCAAGGCCCGAGATCTGAAATTCGAAATTTAGGTAAACAATGTCTAAAATAGTTTCGGGAATACAAAATTCCGATATTTGGGGGAAAAATTCCCTAAAAAAAAATAAACAAAAATTGATTGATTTCCTCAAAAACGGCACCTACGATTTTGATGTAGTTTCGCAAATCGGACAATTTTAACATAATTATTCAAAATACAAAAAGTTATTATAATCGTTAAAGCCGTTTTTGAGAAAACGAATTTAATTCAAATTTAAGAAAATCGTTATATGAAAAAAAAAATTATTTCATAAATCGAAGTATGTACATTGGTTCGACCTTATAGTGTAAAAAAAACTTTAAATTTTTGTTTGAGTTCCCTTTATTCGTTTTCGAGATATTGCCGGTTTTATAAATTACCGTTAATCGAATTTTTTTCCAGACACTGAGTATGCAGTATTTTGAGCCCCATCCCAAGTATCCATAGTAAAAGAAAAACCGAATTCCTCAAAACCATTTTCTAGAAAAATAGTGATAAGTGATTTTCACCAAAAAATCACTATCACCAATCAACTACCGTTTTTTTCAAACGATAAAGCAAAAAGGCGCCCGGACAGACATACACACCGACGGACGGCATTGGCGGACCCACTTTTTTGGATTTCTCTATAGTTCGAAAAATCCGCACGAAACAAAAAAAAAGTCTAAAATAGTACTTTAAGACTGACTGAGAGGTCAGAAACAATTTAAATCGTTCATTGAAGGTCATCATAATGGGAGGAATCTTGACACTTTCAGGCAAGCAAGTTAATAAAATTGAATACTTCAAAGGAAAAGTTACCCATGTAATTGTTTTGTGTCCCCGATACGGAATAAATATAAATCGAAGTATGGCGAAAAAAGATGCATACGTTGGTGGGTATTATAAACCAAAGCTGAAATTCCTTTGCAAGGGCCTACTTAGTAAACATGCCACAAAGCTTCAGACAAGCACCTAAATGTACTGGATCTAAGCTATACAACTATTTACGAAGCTTTTGGAAAAGGTGAAGACACCGCGGAGTATTTCCTCTGTGAAATTTCTGGCTTGGCTCAATCCGTGGTGAGTACTAAACAGCTTCTTATAACTGAAGTGCCTTCTCGGCTTTCTGGAAAAAGACGCATACATTACTAAAGTGCAAGGAAGTATCTGTCTGAAAGTACTAATAGACCAGAGGGCTAACTATGCACTTCGCCAGCGAATCGCATAATTTGCTTCGCGGCAAACATGACAACAATGCAAAACAATATCTTCGAATGTAGACTTTCCAAGGCATTTCCACATTTCGCAAATATTTAAAAAAAAAATATAATCCTGTCAAGAATACGTTCATTGTTGGATTACTTTATTTCAAAAATATGTGTTGTTGTTTGTTTGGCTGCCCTAAATATAAGAAAAATATAAAAAATCACACTATTTTTTGCTGTAGTTTATTTTAACTTTATTTATTTCCACCGCTGACAAATTAATTCGCCATCAAAACATCTATCGTATTTGAAGTCGATAAAATGGCGTTCGCATATGCATAGTTGCGAGAATGTTATAGAGCGAAGAGCGATAGCTTTCGCCGACGAACTGAATAGTACCAAAATGCGCTTCGTGGCGAAGTGCATATGTAGTCCCATTTTCGGCCTGCCGGCTTCAGTGGGTGTACAAAGCTTGCAAAAAGGAAAAAAAATTAAATGTCTAAATGGATGTCAATAAATTACCTATTTTGTGGATAACTCTGTATTCAAATAACTGATTTTTAACTTTCTCGTATACATTAGTATATGTACTAAAGAGAAAGTTATTGCGATCGTGCGGAAATTTCGAACTCAAACTAAGTATGAAGGACGATATTACGGCTATAGAGAAGTCCAAAAAAGTGGGTCGGCCAATGCTGTCCGTCGGTCTGTCTGTATGTCTGTCTGTGCGGGCGTCGTATGGCGAAACGGTTCGACGGATTTGCTTCAAAGTTCGTATATAAGATTTTTGGGGTCACATCTCGGGGCATCTTTTTATTTTTTGCTTTATCTTTTGAAATAACGGTACCTGCCATAAACATTTTTTTGTTAAAATCACTTATCGCTATTTTTCTCGAAAGTGGTTTCAAGGATTTCGGTCTTTTTTTGTACTAAGGATGTTTAGGATGGGGTAAAAAATTGTGCATACTCAGTTTTTTGGAAAAAAAAATCGATTAACGGTAATTTATAAAACGTGAAATATCTCGAAAACTAATAAAAGGAATTTAAAAAAAAAATTACCGTTTTTTTTATACTATAAACTCAAACAAATCTGCGAACTTAGATTTTTTAAATAATTTTATTTTATATAACGATTTGCTTAAATCTAAATTAAATTCATTTTCTCAAAAAACGGCTTTAACGATTTTGATAATTTTTTGTATTTCGAACAATTATGTTAAAATTGTCCAATGTGCGAAAATATATCAAAATTGTATCGATTCATTTTGCGACTCAAAAACGCATCTCATGTATCGAGAAAGTTTCGTATGACGCAGTCGTGCACTTTATTTAAATAACAAACAGCCTGTCGTACTACAAAAATATCTTTAGTGTTCTTATGGCTATGTCATCTTCAAAGACAGTGGTTTAGCCTTGAAATAAAATGTCTGCAATAAAATTTCGGAAATTAACAATGAATTCCTTATAACTGCCAATTGATTATGTCTACGAAGAAGCCATGACAACCAGACATTATGATCTATGTACCATTAAATTTTATAAAAAAATAAATACCCAAAAAAAATGGATAATAATCCGCCGGGTGTGGCATTTAACCAAACCAGCATGCAACAGCCGGCTATTTTGCAATTCCATTTCTGATTCCATTTTTTATTACACTTTTAATTATACCCAAAGTCTAATGTCGTTAAGAACTGTGTGTGTGTTTTTTTTATTTTTAGTACCAAAAAAAAATACAAAAATTATATTAAATACATTCGAATTAATGTCCTTTTTTTCGCTTTGGCTCCATTGTTACACTTTTCACTTCATTCCCAGGATTTTTTTTTGTTCGTTTCAGTTTCTTGTACTTCTTTGTTTTGTGTTTAACTTGTTCGAGCTTTAATTTGAAATGAGCTTCCCTCTCATTAGTGACAAATTTAACCCTTAAAAGGTATTAGAATGGTTTTTCCTTCTTCTGTCGCTTAATGGTTTTCGGTTTTTTTTTTTTTTTGTCTTTGCCTTCGTTTGACAATTATTATAGCCTTGGTCCTTTTGGTGGAAAACAAATTTGAGCGTTCTTTTCGACGGATTTTGTTGTTTTTACGTTTTTCTTTTGTTTCTTTCGCAAACGCTATCTCCGGCTGATTTTTTTTTTCTTTAAAAAATAAACGATCTCTCTGTGCCTTTTGATTTGAACTGCTGAAGGCGGCTGGATTACCTACTTCAACACACAATGAAATAAAAACCGGAGGACCGTACATAAGCCGTGTGCAATTGTGATGCCAGGAAAAAGGAAATTAAATCTTCCTTTCAATATTGTTTTGCAAAGAAAAAAAAACAACCGGATGAGGACAATTTTTCGCCTCCAGCTGAGCATATGTATTGGTGTCGATAAAGTGACGATGATGGAATGGACATAGGCAAGAGTCCTTAACTCGGGGCGAGAAAAGGAAATTTTATTTTTTTTTTCCTTTTTAATATTGTGATTTCAGTTTAAAGTCAAAGTCTTTATGATGAAGTTAAGGTCAATTGTTTTATTTATACAAAATGGCTTAGGAATGTGGGTTGTTGATTTATTTAAATTTAATCTGCTGCATGCAAATAATTAGTGACTCGTAAAATAAGAAATAATTATGGTTTGCTGGCTCTGAATTTTTTAATTATATATAATTTATATTTGAATGGACATGGAGAAACTTAGAACTCTTTCAACTAATGACTAATTGTCACTTATTATAAAAAAAACTAAATAACTGTTCAGAACTTTGAAATGAATGAGGTAACAATCCTAAGGAATATGCGAGTGGACAGTCACACAGTTCAGTCACAGTTCGGTCATGGTGCATCTTGAATAGGTTGGTAGGTACCTATATCGCTATGAAAGAAATGTGCAGAAGATCCGTTCGACAAATTTGATAAAAAAAACACAAGGCAATGTTATTGTAGACGAAAAAAAAAATACGACACAATTGGCAGCAGTATTGTAAAAGACTTTCAAATGACGACATCCATAATGTACAAATTCTTAATATTGTAGGCGAAGAAGCTGAGAATCAATATCAATGGAGAAAAATTGTGATGTCTTCATGGATTTGATACAAATAGCTTTTTTTAAATGGGATTTGTGTTAGACATTAACTTAACTTGTATGAGGAAGCAACGGCAATACTGAAGTCGTTTTACATTAATGGAGCATTCGTAATCCTTTGCTCTTATTGAAGCAAAAGTGGCGAATTCCAACGCGCATAAGTTGTTCCTAACTGGCAATGAAGCTACCTTTACTTAAGGTGCGATCAGACGGTCAGCCAAAGTTGTCATCCAGATGACATGCTGACGTCGGAAAACTTGTTTATCTCAGACAAGATAACCACTTTAGGATAAATTCTACGTCATAATGACGTCAGGACGTCATCCGGATGACAAGTTTGGATGACCGCCTGATCGCACCTTTACGATCGAACCTCCATTGAATGAGCAATTAGTGCATTGCGGGATTCTTTAAAGAGGAATGAGTATTGCATTAAGCAAAGTATCTGTTCACCAATTCTCTAATCCTCTCCGAACTACCCATTCAAGGGATTCATATTGATATGACTGACCATTGCTCCAAGACTAGCACTATAATGGGCAAAGTCAATCAAATCAAGAGATCGAGATGTCTGCCACCAGTTCTTGAGAAAAGAAAGGAAAGGAGGAGAATACCGTGAAATCACTGGATGCCCATTACCTTTAACAGCGTTGCGCTTAAAGAAACTTGGCAGAAGCATGGTAGCTTAGTGTTAAACGGATAGAGTTTTGTGTTGTATTTTTTGCAAACTGAAGAACATATGAAAACGGGTGTTCTGATGAAATTTTTCAAAGCAGAATGCATTTTTCTATTTTTTTTTTTTTTGAGGACTTATAGTGAAAATATCGATAAAACAAAGAAATATATATTTATGTTGTTTTTAACTTTCTCGTATAATTTAGTATACTAAATTAGAACTAGTAAAAGAACTCAAACTGAGAATGAGGGATGATATAACGACTATAGAGAAGTCCAAAAAAATGGGTCCGCCAATGCCGTCCGTCGGTCTGTCTGTCTGTCCGGGCACCGTATAGCGAAACGGTTCGACGGATTTATTTCAAAGTTCGTATATAAGGTCCTTGGCGTTACATCTCGGGGCATCTTTTTATATTTTGCTTTTTCTTTTGCAATAACGGTACCTGCGATAAAATTTTGTGTGTGAAAATCACTTATCACTATTTTTCTCGAAGGTGGTTTCAAGGATTTCCGTATTTGGGATGGGGTGAAAAATTTTCCATACTCAGTTTTTGGAAAAAATCGATTAACGTTAATTTATAAAACGGGCAATATCTCGAAAACTAACAAAGTGAATTTCAAAAAATGTTACTGATTTTTTTTATATCTAACAAATCTGCTGCATACTTTGATTTTTAAAATAATTTTTTTTAAATTTTTTTTCATATAACGATTTTCTTAAATTTAAATTAAATTCGTTTTCTCAAAACCGGCTCTAATGATTTTGATAATTTTTTGTATCATTAAAATCATGTTAAAGGTGTGCAATGTGCGAAATTACATCAAAATCGTATGAGCCGTTTTTGAAAAAATCTAATTTTTCTAAACCTAAAATTTGATTTAAATAAATTTGTCACCATTCATATTCGATTCATTTTGCGATTGAAAAACGCAACTCATGTCTCGAAAGTTTCGTATGACGCAAATTTTGAGAAAAATAACAAAATGGGAAATGGAAACTACTTAGTATGGAAATTAAGCCCAAAACTCGCTCTAATTACCTGCACTGATAGGGTTTTTGTGAGATAGAAGTTTTCGACTTTTTCTCCTGTTCAATTTGAAAAAATAACAATTAATTTTTTCCCCCAGGAGGTTTAAGGTTTTTTTTTTTCATTTTAATTATTTGGCGTAATTTCGGGGAGCATTCATATACAGCTGCATATACGGCGACGCAAACAGTACTTTCCGCAGGCTGCAAATAAGGTACTTCGTTGCTCCACTCGGGGTATGTGTTTTTCGTCAGGCAGGCGTCTATGCCGGCATTTTTCATAATGATATTGCTTAGCGAAAAACTATGTGGCCGAAGGTACCTGCCTGACGAAAAGCACCTACAACAAGGAGAGCAACGAAGTTGCGTTAGCGGAAACTGTCGCCTGCGGAAAGATAGTTAAAATCCCAAGAATTGAAAGACTTCACATTTTTCCAAAGCAAGTATTATTCATTTAAAATCGCAGAGTATTACTGATTTTGCTTTGATAAAAGACGACAGGATTAAACAGTGTACACTCTCCATACGGACACTTCTCAAAAGCGGATAGATTTCAAATAACAGGCAAAAATGTGTGTCTCTTCATAGAAATAATTCTCCTATAGGAGGGCTCCCTAATAACTCCACGCGCTCACAAAATTTGATATGGGTAGCAGATTTTCGGTCTCTCTCATGCGGTCAAAATATAACTGGAGCAAGGTTTTGTGTTGTTTTGCTTTGTATTTTGCTCTCCTTAGAAGGCAAAACAATTAGATTCCTTTAATTTTAGAGTCCCGAAATGGTTAAGCGTACAATTTTTTTTTCCTTAACAAGTTTGAAGAGTAAAGTTTTCACCCACGCCCACTTTTTGGGAGCGTTTTTTGTATAACACTGATTGGGTATAGGTAATTCTGTTCGAACCAAGGTCAACTAAAGAGGGAACTTTTTTAAATGTCATTAATTAAGTTCAATTTCTCATAAGCAGACAAATTTCTCGGAACTGTCAGTGTCCCCTTACAAAAGATTTCACTGTACATATGTTTTTTTTTACTTGTAAAGAGCAGCTTGATTGTCACTACAAATGCATATAGGTATTTCGCTTCGACCCATTGACCTGTTATTCACGATAAAATGCATCACCATTCAAACACAATGTATCTACTAGAAAGATGGTTGCTTATATTCCGAGGAGTAAAGCTTGATGTCCATGAAAGCACCAGCACCTCAGAGTTTTAAGGACCATCGCTAAAAATGTGATAACCTTCTTAACTTTCTTGGCTTACATCCTTTCCAAAATCGTTTTTGAATTTAGGGCTGATGGAGCCAAAAAAACAAAACGCTGCTCTTAAATGAAAGTTGCCCACAAGTTCAAAATATGAGTACTCAATGTTTTCTTATCTGCACTGCCAAAAGACTGACTGATTTTGCTTTTTTATACTCGAATTGATTAATTTGCTAGGACTATCTGGTAAGGTCAGAGTCTACATGCACTACAAAAGTCGATGCCAAAGTAAGTCTTTAGTCAGAGGCGCCCTAAAAATTCTGAAAGGCCTTTCTGCTAATCACCCCTATCACAGAATCCATTCGCAGCAAATCGACGAATCGAAGTTACGATACGAACTACGAAAGAATGCCATTACACAATCCGAACGAAATCCCAAAAAGCATTGTCACATAGAACTCTCATTTTCTAAATTAGCTGTTTAGTGTCAAAATTGTCTAAAGTGTGAAAAGTGTTGAAATAAATTTTGCGCTAAACTTACATATATTTAAAAATATTCGGTTTTATTCTGCAATTTAAATATGAAATCATGAAAACTGGAAACTATTGAAAATTCAAAGAAATATGCTTCGAGATGCTTGTGACCCATTTGATCGGGATGAGCCATGTAAGAGTAGAATAACTTTCTTGTATTCAAAAAATAAAACAAACAAACGTCAAAGAAATTTTCGATTCAATAAATCTGCACTCAAGTATGTATTAGATGAACTGCAAAATGATTTTGAGCCGTGTGTTTTTTCGCGTCCAATAACTCCAATATGTGGCCTCGTGGCAGGGGGTGGTTACCAACTTGGTGTAGGTAACGATTATAAAGTTGGAATGGCACAACACTCTAAAAATGTTCTGAACGTACTGGCAAGAAGAAGAAGTGAAAAAGAGGCTTGCGAAAGTAGATTTTCAAATATTTAAAGACGAATTTTCATTAAATATTTCCAGAAGACTTTCGTATTGTGCTTTAGCTGTTTTTTTTTTGTTTGTCCTTTTAAGGGGTTACATGGGTTTCACAGCTTCAAAAAATCGATTTTTTTTATTGTCTTATTAATTTCTACAACATCTCGATAATATTATCGTAAATTTTCTAGCCATTCCGAATAAAAGTTTGGGAGATACAGTCTTGGGAGGGTGCGCACTCAATTGAATCACGAGGTTTATTTGAGGTTATCCAAACTTTAAACGCGTTTTTCAAAGTCGGTTGTCAAAAGCTCTTAAAAACCAATCAACCGACCTTGATCAAATTTTACACAGTTCTTCGAGATATAACTCACGAGGACTTGGACGAAGGATTTTTTTTTTCAATCACAACTATTTCAACAAAAAAAAAGTTTGATCAAATTTTACTAAAATTAGCATTTTTTTCCAAATCCAATTTTCACTTTTTTTACCTTCGTCTTAATTCTTTTTATGGTCTTAACTAAAATGAATTCTGCGATAGATTTTTCGGCGTTCGTAGCAAATTTTCGATTACGATGGAATTCGTGAGAGGGGTGAATAAGTAATTATGCATTTGAAATTTGAACCATCAAAACCTTGAGTTAAAATCAAGCGGAAAGTTTGTTAGACAAAGGCCTCTCCCTTATTTGTCGGTGTGGTATCCCTGACCTTTTGCCTTCTTGCATAGAACTATTAGTTGGGAAAGGATAGGCATACAGAATATCAGAAGCTGCATGACACTGTAGAGCGATATAGCTGTATCAACTTTAGATGACTTCAAACACTCAAAAGATATACTTGTAAGGAATTTTAATTCAAACTCAATGTGAAGTTCTCTAAAAGCTTATGATTATTGCAATAAACTATCACACCTCGTTTAGTGAATTTAAATCACTATTGGATTTTTGTTTTTAAATCGTGTTTGTCTAGTTGTTTTTTCCAAACAACAACTCCCATTCACCCAATTGCAAGCACTGTTTTATTTTCCATTACTAAAATCCCATTCAGACTTGTTACCACTCAATTTAAAGTCACATCAATCTGGCTCAACGAAGAAACAAAAAGCACGCCACAAACCTCTCAAGTGCTAACACGTCTTGCAAATAAATATATATTTTAGTCCACAACTCAAATAGCTACATACCTATTCCCTTGTGATGATGATGATTTCAGTTTCTAATTTCTGCTCTACCATTACATCATTCCATTTACTCTTGACCTAGTTCCTTGCAGTAGCGATTACCATTGACATTAATCCATGTAGTCGTCCTTATTGCTTTGTTTCTTCTTGTATTCTCCTAAAAACAGTGAGCTATGCTGTGCTGTGCTGTACTGTGCACCACCACGATGTACCGCCGAAGCATTTCTCAACAAACCAAAACCTTGGTGTACACCATCCGAGAGAAATTGTTGATTTTAAAACGTTAAATCTATTTTCTCAGAAACTCCTACTTCAGCAGAGATACATATATTTTTTAACGTTGCAAGACTGTGAGGGAAATGCTTTTAATAACTTATTCCGGCAGTGATTCTTGGAACTACGGCTACGTCGGATACAGGATACAGGATAAAAGCGAGCGCACAAAAAAAAATATCTATCTTTACTTACAGATGACGGTACAAAGCGAAAAAGAAAATATCTGCACAAGTATTCGCATTTAAATTATGTTTACCGTTATCGTGGAGATATTTCTACAATTTTTTTTTAACAAAAAGGCAACAAATTAAAAGTTGCTTTTTTGTCTAAGCTCAACAAAATAAATCAAAGAGCGGTTCGCACAATACAAATAAATATCTGAGAAAAAAAAAACACAAATCTCTCCACAAAAGCATAAGTTATAAATTTTCTAGAGCTACTACTGGCGGTGCACACTCAAGCATAATTATTTAGATTGATGTGCTGTCATTGCTTGCGCGTCACGCGGATGGGACATTTTAGCGCGCAACTCTAACACCAATTATTCGCATTCAAGGCGACAAATCAAACAGAATGTTTTTTTGGGGGAGCATGGGATTTTTCGCGGATGTTTCTAGCTGGTCCTGTTGGTAGGTTAGCACTTTAGTGTTAAGTTACTGCCGAAAAGTCTGGTTTTGACGTGTTCAGCTGACGGGTGTGCTTTAACATAGGATGGCGGCAGTAGGTAGAGAAGGAATCTCAGATATGTAAATGTATCTGATTGATGTACGAGGCACACGTACACACATATGCAGTCGAAGAGAAGTATGAAGGATATATTGAAGGATGCTTCATATGCGAAAAGTGTGATAAACTGCCACAAAATTGTTGAAGTGCTCTCCAAGTGCTTGGTGGAATTGCTTGGGTGAAATAATGTTCACCAAAAGGGATTTGTTTTTTTTTCATTTGTAATTAATTACTGGGAATATGGAGAAACTAACTAATGAAGTCAATAACAATGAAGGGCTGGAATTATGTTTTGATTTTAATTTGTCAAGGAGGATAGAGGTTTTGACATGTAAGCAAATGTACCTACGATTCATGCTAACAAGTACCTAAAAACAGTACAGTTTGAGGTACTCTTTAAGTGAATTTAAAGAACTTACACTGTTGCCCTCTAAAGACTAACTAAGTGTAATTTGTAAATATTCAGAATACATTTCCAAAGAGCGGAATATTAAAAGTTAGCTTTGGTTGCTTGTAAATTTAAAGGGGGAAGATAACGAAAAAGTGTGTTTATTATTGACATCAGTTATGAAAGCACTTTTGGAGTTCAATTTAGCTCACCTTTCGCAGAGTAATAGCATAGCTAAATGCTGCCATCAGACACTAAGCAGAATACCATCGAAAACCACTTCCTCAAAGCATCTTATTTTCCTTCGAAAACTACTATTTTACTGTCTCCTACCACTGCTACAACTTTATTGCACTTCTTCGCACAACCTTCCCGTGTCAGTTGATAGACATGAGACATAAAAATACAGTGTTCAGAAACCAAAACAATTGTTATCTTTACTCTATATCCCAGTTTTAAAACCTTTTCAGAACTCTTTCCATCGTTGGGCCATATGGCCTTGGGCAGTGGACACCATATTGTGCACCAAGTAAGATGATTTCTGACCAGTCGCCATCACTTTTCGCTTTTATGGCTGCCCGCGTGCTGACATGATCAATAAGTGACCCCTTCAGACTAGCTTGCATCTGACATCACATGATTCCAGCGCCTTGAGAGCGGTCTGACTGCCAATTTAATTGTAATACTAGTGTGGGAAAAAATGAGGCTACACTTTATTCGAATATTAACGGGTGATCCAAGTAGAGATACTTTTTTCAATAGCCTTTTTTGATAGATCACGTGTGAGTCGTGTCATGCTGTCATGTTATTTTTGTTTAGTATTGTTTGGCATTTCATAATGGAAAGACTTACGCGTGAACAACGTTTACAAATTGTTCAACTTTATTATGAAAATTCACGTTCTGTGAGGAATGTGTTTCGTGCACTTCGCTCAACTTATGGTCAACATAATCGGCCTACTGAGCGATCACCCATTTTGAGACCCAGCATTCATTATTGGATAATATTCGACCGAATAGACCACGTCCAGCACGCTGTGAAGAAAATATAGCGGCCGTAGCTGAGAGTGTACACGAAGTACGTAGAGAGTCGATTCGGCGCCGTTCGCAGCAACTCGGACTGACGTATGGAACGACTTGGCGAATTTTACGTCAAGATCTTAAATTGAAAGCGTACAAAATACAGCTTGTGCAACAACTGAAGCCGCTCAACCTTCCCAAGCGACATCGCTTCGCTCTATGGGCTCTTGAAAAGTTCCAAGAAGATCCGACGTTTTCGAGGCAAATTTTGTTTAGCGATGAAGCCCATTTCTGGCTCAATGGGTATGTAAACAAACAAAATTTGGGACGAAGAGCAACCTGAAGAGATTGAAGAACTGTCACTTCATCCAGAAAAAACAACGGTTTGGTGTGGTTTCTGGGCCGGTAGAATCATCGGTCCATATTTCTTTAAAAATTATGCCGGTGCGAACGTAACCGTTAATGGCGACCGTTATCGTGCCATGATAACCGACTATTTGATGCCTGAAATTGAAGCTCGTGATCTCGGCGACATTTGGTTTCAGCAAGACGCCACTTCCCACACATCGCATCAATCAATGGACTTATTGAGAGAACATTTCGGTGAGCACATAATTTCACATTTTGGGCCGGTCGATTGGCCACCAAGATCGTGTGATATCACACCGTTAGACTTTTTCCTGTGGGGATATGTAAAGTCAAAAGCTTATGCCGACAAACCCGCTTCGATTCAGGCCTTGGAGGAAAACATCACGCGTGTCATTCGCCAGTTATCAGTTCGCCATATCGAAAATTGGACTCAACGGATGGACCATCTGCGACGTAGCAACTGCCAACATTTGATAGACATAATCTTCAAAAAATAAATGCAAAAGAATGTTCTTTTAAATGATAATAAACATTCTCCATTAAATTTGAATTTTCTGTGTTTTTTTCTTTAAAAAAGTAGGGAACCTCGAAATGGATCACCCTGTATAATTTTTTTTTTTAAATTAGACCTTTTTTTCTCCGAATAAACCCATGTAACCTCTTAATAATGTCCGTCTATCCGTATCAACTTTGGAGGCCTTTAATTTGTTACTGTCATGCCCATAATCTAGAAAAAAATGTTTACAAGCTGCAGTTGAAGAGATAAAGGGTTAGAATCCTGAAGAAAATATTAAGACACATTTAAGTTCTTTACAAGTTTGCCAGATAGAGCTTCTTGGCCACCCCTGCTTGGGCGCATTTTTAAATAAAATATTTCCTTATAAATTTCATAGTATGAAATAAAATGTCATCCATTATGTTCTTAACGCTTTTGGCATATAGGTCAAATTTCTGTCAAATTAAGCACAGCATTACAACTCTTTTACCATATACAGCAGGACACAAGCTTTTTTTTGCAGCTTTTCGCAAGGTAAGGAAAGAAAAAGAAAATAAACTATTTAATCTTATTGTATTTCTCAAATAAGACTTGAATGACGCTTCTTCCACCTCGAAAACATTTGGCTGCTCAATCTTCCCTGGCCCTATGAACGAAAGTCGTAAACCATGAGCACAACTCCATAAATGTTTCGCAAATATGAAAATAAACTATACCTTAACCTTCTATCAATTAAGGGAATAAAAATAACATTCAAAATAAAAATTATTTTCGAATCTATTTTTATAAAAAAAAAAAAAACCATTTCCACAATCGTAACCTACAACGCCACTCACATAGGGCACAAAATAAATATTTAGCCAAAAGTTTGACAGATTAAGTGCTTCTGATCTGCTACTATTTTTGTGCTTCATTAAACCGACTTAATGAAATAACTCGATGGAGAGCGGCTTATTTTTGCGAAATTGTTTTCTACGAGCAAAACACTCAATTTTTATATGACGACTGGCTTAGCTTGTATGCGCTGCTATAAACAAAATTTAGCAATTTACCTGGCACTGGTTAGTCCTCTGATCCAATTATGCTGCCGGAATCCCAAAAAGGATTCCTCGGAATGAGACCGAACGAAGCCTCCTCAGCCACGTACTCTGAAATGGGAAAATATTGCCGAATTAATTAATCGCCAAGCATAATTATTATTTTGCTAATTAGTTCTGCGGTGTGACACGACAGGGCGAAGGGGAGTTAGTTTTTGTATATACAAACACACAGATACAGATACACCAATGGTATTGTAATGAAGATAACCAATGTCTGGATGGATACCAATGGCGACGAATTTATGTTTGTAACTTAAATACAAAGACTAATTTAATAGAAATTGGGGATTATGTCTGCCGGATGGTGTACTTTGGTGGATTAGTGTCTGATTTTATGCGATGGAATATTTTATTCAAAACACAAATGCAGTCGGGAGTAGATAGGTAGGTAGGTAGCTGCGAAGAGATTACTTAAGGTACCTACCTACACCTTAGAAAATTTGTGTTGCTCCCTGTTCGCGATGGTTTCTTAAGGATATTATTATAGAAAGCTTCGTACTGTGGGGATTTAAAAGGATTAAGAAGGCGTTTGCCAAAAGGATTAATCTCTTATCTGAGTTGTTGCCGTTTGCTTTGCAAGGAATAGCATGCAGGTTGGGGATGCAGTGCACTCTGAAATTTATATAAACTAAGCGAACTACGACGGGCTTAGCATCTGTAAACAGGAATTTATGATAATCCAACAGCGAATTGAGATTGAGAGTAAACGGAAAAATAAATAAAAATTGTTTAATAGGCAGCAACACACCCTAGTGGGTACCTGAATTCGAAATTCGAAATTTGAAACCTTTCAAGAAACCTATCTCAAAAACATCGAGAACAACTTTTATGAGTGTTGAAAGGAAATTCCATCTCTTGACCTAAAATTTTCGTTTAATTCATTTCTGTTTGTTACCTTAGGGAAAACACGAAAGTAAAAAAGTATTAGAAAATATAAACACTACCTTAGTGTAGACACGTAAAAATGGCCGTCAACTTTTATGGTTCTCCAGTGACCGCAAATGATAAAAAACAAACACACAAATAATCTACTTTCATTTCCACTTTCAGGATCAACAGTACTCACAGGGGATCCCAGAGGCAGCTGTTTCATTTAACCGAGATGTAAAGACAGTAAGTAAGTAGTATACCTATTCGTTCTTCGTTTTGAATGAACTTTATAAAAACACACAAAATTAAATGTAGCCCCAAATAATCCTCAGTGGAAAGTTGGCTAGTCCCTCTTCAGCATACCTTATGCTAAATACATTAAACAGATAACACTAAAAAGCAGGACACGCGCAAATAAAATGAACTCCTTGGAAATGAGAGCGCAAAAATGAAGAA
Source organism: Ferdinandea cuprea (assembly GCA_963576555.1). Classification (NCBI taxonomy): domain Eukaryota; kingdom Metazoa; phylum Arthropoda; class Insecta; order Diptera; family Syrphidae; genus Ferdinandea; species Ferdinandea cuprea. Next base: position 25,092,167 of record OY754960.1, read on the forward strand.
ATTCATAACACTGACGGCTGTTGTAGTTGATATCTGAGATGTCACCCAGCGACAACCTTTTAATCCAAATCCATTTTGAAGATTGTCAAAATGAAATTCAACAGACAGTTGAACCAGAAGAAAGGCTTTCTTTTCTTTTTCTTATTTAGCATTTTAAAATTGTCCTTTTTCGCGAAGAAGGAAATTTCCCTTTTATCCATGAAATTTATTCACCAGTAGACGCGACTCAAATAAAAGCAATCATTTCTTATTCATGACCTAGGTTATAAAAAATTAAGTAAAAAAAAAGGAAACCGTGTTTTCGTCTTCTCTGCTGCTATTCCAGTTTATCCTTGGTGCGTTTGGGTTCAATCGTTAGATTTACACTGAATATGTGCGCGAGCGTAATCCCTTTCGCATTTGCATAAAATGAATGACCTTCAATTTTTTTCAATATGCAAGCAATAAAACTCATCAAAAAGAGGCAGCTTTTTACAGTCTGTTATTATTTGAAAGGTCCCTTTAATCCTGAGAATAAAACATACGAAACGTCGAAAATGAAGAGTTTCGGCGAAAAACTGTGATACATCTATATCTACAGCAAGTGGATTCTGTCTCGTACAGAGAAGAACCGCACTTGAAGGATCCGAATATCAAAATACATTCAATCTAGGCAGTATTCGAGGTATCCTTGAGTTTTGCAATCACATTATGTTTGAAGAGCCTCTCGCGAATATAAAAATACCAAATACCTACCAAAGCGAAAAAAGGGAGACTTTCTGTCGCGTGTAGCAACAATGTTTGTTGAATCTGAATTTAAATTAATAAAATTTCAGCCCAGTTGGGTAAATTGAAGTTGAGGTTTGGACATTTTTTGTGTATAGTTAGTTTGAAGCTAAATCGTGACATTAGCGAAAAAATTAATTCCATGATCAAGGTATTGGGTTGGCAAAGCTTCGAAGGGACTTGTGTAAACATCGTACAAATCCATGAGGAGTTGAGACCAGACAAGATAAACAGCACATTATGATAATGAAAAAGGACCAAATGCAAACAGAATGACAATGGGGAATGGCAGTAAAAAAAAGCGAACATCCGAACGAATAGTCAAAAGCGCTTCCAATGGAGTTTGAACGAGGCCAGCTGTATTATGCGGTGCGCGTGCAAAGTTGTTTGCTAAATTTAAGCTTTTAAATTCGTTGATGGAAATTTTAAAATTAATATTTCCTTTTATGTATCTTTTTGCTGGATGAGGCGATTTTTATTCATCATTGGTTCTAGCTTAAGTCAATATTACTCGATAGGATTGAGTATAATTTTTGGGTTTAAGAAAAAAATAAAAACTAGCATTCGAATAAGTAAAATAAATAACTTGACGAAGCAAGAAAGAGTATGATCTAAGTATAGGCCTGGCATGTTTCAAATTAAATGGGTATTAAGTCGCAGTAATTTTCCACGGAATTGTATGGCGAATTTGCAATTAAGGATCACATTGATGATAAAGGGTGATAGTTTAAGTAGTTTTTTTATAAATCGAACAAAACACTCAAATTTGCATCAAATATTCAAATTTTTTTTATTGTAATCGATAAATAGGCCTTTTCCATTTACGTTTAAAAGACAACTTCATGTAAAGGTTGTCCGCCGCTCCGTTTCAAATGGTCCATTCGGAAGGCCCAATTTTGCGTCACTTTTTCGAGCATTTCGGCCTGTATTCCACGAATTACGCGTGTTATGTCCTGCAAGGCTTCAATCGTGTTCGGCTTGTCCACATAGACTAACGACTTTACATAACCCCACAAAAAATAATCCAGACCAACTCACAGGGCCATTTCGAGAGATAAGCTGCTCACCAAATTCATCCTTCAACATTTCCATTGTTTCACGAGCTGTGTTGCATGAGGCACCGTCTTGATGAAACCACATGTCAACCAAGTTCAACTTAGCCAACTGGGCTGATATCGTTCACCATTGAAGGTAAGGTTTGCCGTTGAAGGTAAGGTTTCCTCCACGGTCGTTTTTGGAGAAAAATGAACCGATGATGCCACCAGCCCATAAACCACACCAAACTGTCGTTTTTTCGGGATGCATCGGTAATTCTTGTATGGCATGTGTTCATCACTGCAGATGCGACAGTTTTACTTATTTACGTTTCCGTTGAGCCAGATATGAGCCTCATCGCTGAACACAACAACACATGCCCAATGGCTGAGAAGGTCGACGAATTGACATTTCACGATCCTCATTAACATTGGACGCTACGACTGCAATATTGTCTTCGGTACGCACTGTTCGCATGCGAGTCGATGGTTTAATGTCCAACAAAGTAAATTTGGTGATAACAGCACGAATTTGTGATTCACCAGGTCGATTATCACTACCATGATATGGTCGTAACAAACAGGACACTTTTTTCACAGAGCACAAATTTTGATAATAAATTTCAACAATTTGTAGTCATTGCTCGCTTGTAAGACTTTCCATTATTAAAAGGCAGAGTATACTGAAAATGCTTCACTTTGACAGATGACGTTTGGACGCCATTACTAACCAGTGCTATTAACCTAAAAGAAATTAACTCTTAAAAAATCACCCTTTATCCAGGTCCAAGAAAAAACTCTTATTTTATTTTGGACGTGGTTACATCCATCATCGGGCCTTATTTTTTATTAAACATAATAAAATAGAATATGTTTTTATCCCATATAATATGTGAGAGTCAAAGAAACTTACATCTAAACAATAAGAAATATTAACATCGGAACTACATTCAGAACAATTGTACAATGAAGGTACAACAGCGGAACCTGAAATTATTTTTTATAAGACGAACACGTCAGAACATTAAAATTACATTTTGAAATATTTAACAACATAAAAACGAAATTACAAGGTTATACAATAGATACACATCCATTGTACAGCACAAGGTCCATTGTTTTGTCATCCACTGTCGCGACAATGGGGTATTTGATTGGCATTAATGTCCAGTTATAGCTCGACGAATAATAATAAATACAGATGTATTTGTTCATCATCATATTAGTATATTTTAAAGTTCTCTAAGTTGGTGGAGTGTTGTGTATGGCCAGTATATAAAAGACACAGTGCATTTAAGAAAAATTGAATTTTAAAAATTAATGGACGCATTTGTCGTTATAGTTGTCATAAAATTGTACAACATTTTGGAATTCCGTAAATTCGATTTTGAGGTACAGGCATTTTTAGAAACTTCTGCTATTAAATATTTTTCCAAAAAATTGAGTACCCAGCAGTCTGAGCTCCACTGATCAAAGTCAGTAGAGCGGTTTCAAAAAACCAGTTGCATTGCAAGTACCATTATTTGAAACGATAAATCAAAAAAAATAAACGCCACAATATATTACCCCGAAAACTCTACATACAACTTTGAAGCAAATCTGTTGAACCGTTAGGCATAGTGAGCGTGGACTGACAGATAGGTTAGGTTGAAGTGGCAGTCGGATAGAAGTCCGACTCACTTAGACCTATATAAGGTCCATTGTGATACCACGTGAATCTGAAGTTAATGCCTACACGTTGAACCATTTTGAGGTGCTAATAAAGCGTGAGAGACATTTTGGGTCGGTTGAGTTTAGATCATTAAGATCATTATAGAAAAAGGCCCCCATATGGAGGTTTCGCTTTCGGGAGAGAGCAGGGCATGCGCAGAGAAGGTGTAGAGTAGTCTCCTCCTCCTCATCCATACAGCTCTTACAGAAGTCGTTGGAATAGGCACTAAGCCTTGCTGCATGCCTGCCTAACAAACAGTATCCAGTTATGACACTAATGTGCGACCGATTAAGGGTAATCAAGCTCCTTGAGCGTCTTAGATCCAGCCTAGGCCAAATCTGCTTCGTTGTCAGACAAGTAGTACCATTGGTCCATCTGTGGTTAGTTTTTTCTATTGCATCCAGTTTAAACAAGAGTTTGCAAGTGGAAAGTATGCCTAAGGAGCCCTTTTCAGGCAAGATTGAGAGGGTAGTTCCAAGTTTGGCGAGTTCGTCAGACTTGCAGTTACCCGGAGTGTCTCTATGCCCCGGCACCCAGCAAAGGTGAATGTTGAACAGCTCAGCCGTCTCCTTTGGAGATGATCTAGGTGAATCTAGGGCTACTAAAGAGTTAATAGAGAAAGAGTCCATACACTTGATGGCGGACCACATTCTTTTTTAGCCAGGACAAGACTTCCTTTATCGCCATAATTTCCGCCTGGAGAACACTACAATGATTAGGAAGACGGAAGGAGAGACTGAGATTTAGTATGTCTGAGAAGACACCTCTACCCACCCCATCATTTGTTTTTCAACCGTCCGTGTAAAAATAGATTGATTCTTCCTCCGGCAAGGCATCCTCCCAAAAGGATCTAGGGGGGATGGATAGCTGGAAGTTGTTCAGAATTGCAGAGTGGCCGATTTCACTATCGGTCCATTAAGAAGTTGCTTTGAGGCGAGTGGCCGTGGTAGCAGCCGTCTGTCTGCTTAAAATGTCAAGGGGTATTAAATGGAACAGAATGTCCAGTGCAGCTGAGGGAGTGGTGCGAAGCGCTCCACCCATGCATAAACATGCTGATCTCTGGACCCTGCCTAGTTTATCGCAATTTATCGCTTTCTCTAAGGCAGTCCACCAGAAAATCGTTCCATATGTTAGTATCGGTCTTACAACCGAGATATATAGCCAGTGAGTAATTCGAGGTTGTAGTCCCCACTTGTTACCAATAGCTTTTTTGCAAGAAAAGAGTGCCACCGTAGCTTTCCGGACTTTTTCTTGTATATTAGATTTCCAGTTGAGCTTCCTATCCAGGCCTCGTCAGAGAAAACTAAGCTGGTACCCCTGATTGAAGGGGGGTCGACTCTTGGGATTTTGTATTTCCTAGTAAAGAGGACAAGTTCGGTTTTGTGGGGATTGACACCTAGACCACAATTGTCAGCCCATCTTATTAGCTTGTTAAGAGCATTTTGTAGGAGGTCTTTTAAGGTGTTAAGGTGCTTCCCCGACACGGCAATAGCAACGTCATCTGCATAGGCAATCACTTTGCAGCCCTCTTCTTCCAGGATAACAAGCACTTTGTTCACCACAAGATTCCAAAGAAGTGGGGATAGGACTCCTCCTTGCGGGGTTCCCCTGCTGAAAGATCTTCTGGCGGAGGTAATACCCAGCTTTGAGTTAATAATCCTACTGGTTAGTAGCTGATTAATGAACTCGCCAAGTGTGTCACCCACTTTCAGATCCGACAGTGCAGTTGAGATCGCGAATGTGTTGACGTTGTTAAAGGCGCCTTCTATATCGAGGAAGGTTACCATTGTATACTCCTTATGGTGAAGGGAATATTCAATTAAACGTACTAACGTGTGTAGGGCTATTTCTACAGATCTGCCTTTGCAATAAGCATGTTGGGAGGTAGACAGTAGCCTTTTGTCAATGTTGGTACTAATATGGATATCTATCAATCTTTCTAGAGTTTTTAGGAGAAATGATGATAGACTGATGGGACTGTCAGATAGACGGATGGAATTTCGAGACCCATTTTTTTCGGCCTCCCTATAGTCGTAATATAATACTTCATTTAGCTTGAGTTCGAAATTTCGGAACGATTGTACTAACTTTATTTTTAGTATACTAACATATACCAGAAACAAATCTCTAAATAACTTTAAAAACCGCAAATTTCCGCAGACATTTTTTTTATCTCAGAAAGTACACGCATTAAGCTACCATAAACAAAATCAGATCTGGAATGGCTTGGGAACATTAACAAATTTTCCATTATATTTTGAGTTAAAGAGAAAAACAACTACGGAAGAGGTGCACACACATATGTTCACCAAGATGCAATTAAACACAATATTATTTATATTGCACACAGTTTCAGACACTGTCTGCATTTCAAAAATTATTATATAAATTTATTTAAATAAAAACTTCACAGCGAAAAAGAATAATATATTTTAATGTATTTTATTTCTGCAAACGTATTCTTGCAATAACACACAAAATTGCACTGTTGCTGATGCCGATCAGTTTGACATGCTGCTATGCTTTTCTAATAGCTACGTTATTTCTCTTGAGGTATGCATTCCAATTTTTTTATAACTGCAGAAAAAAAAACTTAGTTTCTGCCATGTTTAATGGTCAAATACCCCACTGTGGTCAATAGGTCGCTTTATGACTTAGCTATACATGTTGCTAAACTTTTCACAGTCGGATCTTCTGTTGACAGCATTCTCTGTGTTTACAATAAGTAGCAGCTCCAACAGTATTCGTTTTCCGTTATGTCTCTCTGTTTGTACGATTTTTACATTCTCAAAGTATGATGATGTATGACCCTCCTCGACACAGTGATGGGCAGGCGCCATTTTTTTAGAGGTTGCACTATGTACAGAGAGACGGTTTTTTAATTTCAGCTTGGAAGTTCCAATGTAAACAACGGTACGGCTATATGCTGCGTAACTTCCGTCAATTACGGTGAAATGAAACGACAAAAACTTGTGATTGTCACCACAACCCAAAACTTTGTTAGGCACATTATTCGAATTCTGTTCAAAAATTCGTTATATTTTGGGCTTAAGGCCCAGAAAATCTTAATTGAATTATTTGCTAGAGGTTTTGGAATTATTTGCATTATCATGGGTCGGTGTACACCAAAGTATGTCCTTCCATAAATTCTCTTAAGCACAGTTGTTTTTTTTAATGAAACCAACTATTGAACGTTATTATATTCATATGTCACCAGGTTAATCGATTTTCAATACTCGCTACCGAAAAATAAAACAACCTGTGTCGGCCGAAATATCGAGTATCAAGACGCAAGCTAAAAAGACAACTTAGCGAATTTATCTTTTAAAGGAGAACAAAGAACTTTCTTTAGCATGGCATTCCTCTTTGAAATCAAAGGCAATCTAAGCAAGGTTCAAATAAGTTTTGTGCTATACAGGGTGTGCCAAATACAAATTGCTCTTTAAAAATGCAATAAAATGAACAACTTTTTTTTTTTCCGAGTATTATGGCTTTATTAGTAAGAGCAAACATTCGCATTAATTATGGAACACAACGTCGTTCAAGTGTGGCTACCTCCCTCGGCTAGCTTCGCAGGAGCGGAATCTGTCACTACAATTTTCCAAGATCTTGTTTCGGGCTGTAGCTCATGGATTGCTTGAATGATATTCGCCTTAAGTACTCGAATCGTTACCGGCTTGTTGGTATAACATCGATCCTTTGCGGTGCCCTGCAAAAAAAAAAAAGGCAACCAGTTGACATCGCCAAGATGGCTGATAACACGATGTCGGAATTTGGTGCGCAAAAGATTGGCGCGCCATTCTGCATGGACCAGAGTTCGTCCAAATCCGTGTCTTCAAATTCAGTAGAAAAAAATTGGTCAATATGGCTCTGTAAAGCCCACCTTTTACCGAAACGTTGTTGCAAGCTTGATTTTCGAAGAAAAATGGCGCATTGATTCCATTGCTCCACAATCCGCTTCTCGACAATAACGTGCGGGTTTTCCGAAACCCAGATACGGCAATTTTGTTTGTTACGTAGTCGCTGAGATGAAAATGCGCCTCGTCAGAAAATGTGATTTTTCGCCCAAAATCGCAAGCAGCTCTGAGGATGGTGGTGCGCCTTCAGTTGCTGAATCAATTGGACCTTAAGCGAATAATCCGAGATATTTCTGGAAAATTCTGCTGTTAAGATCGATGGCGAGTTGTGCGCACCGTACGATGACGGGGACCATGAGTGTTGCATACCAGTTTCACGAACTTTTTGCACAAACTTGCGAACAACAGTCGTGGTGGGGGCTTCATTTCAGCCAAAACTTCTTCTTAAAACACGCACTCTTTGGGCTATACAGCACTCACTTTCGAAATAAGTTTTCAAATATTTCCCAATGTTGATAACCTACTGCATGGGCCACCCTTTACACCCTCTTGTATTTTGTACTATAACTCACATATTTACTCCATCCGAAGGGGAGCACTATTCCACCCAAAGAAGTTTATTTCTAATCTTTATCCTGCCATCTTTTCTTTTGATGGGATAAGATTTGAATATGGCTTCTTCTACCATAGCCACTGTAATCTGCTACTAAGATAGTGGGGCCAACCTGGTTTATAAAAACGTTTTTTCAGTTTTAAAAATAATATAGTTGGCAAGAGCGAGTTAAGGAATTCTATAAGTCTAAAAGTTCCGAATGGTCTATATCGGACAACTTCCAATGAAGCCAAACAGTAAACGTGCTAAACTCAAAACGGTATTATGCAACGCATATCAAGTAAGGGAAAAATCATTCATATTAAAATACGAGTGGCGGATCTACTAATCGCATCCGTCATGATGCACAACCTTTTCCGGTGAAAAACCCGTTGAGCTTATGATTATGAAAGCAAAGTTACAGGGCTATGATGGCAATGCAACATACATAGGTTGAGTCTCATATTTTTTTATTTCTCTTATTATAAACAACCAGTATTAAATCCCTAAGGAGATACTATACAAAATTATCCTTTTGATCAGAATCACAGACTCTTTTGAAAATATATAAAGACACAGACACATAGTTCGGGGTTCACCTCAACCACTTTCTTGACAGACAGAGTGCATATTAGCTCATCTCTATTTATGTTCGCTTTCGTATGCAGCTTACAAATCGATAAATAGGTGTCTATATGGAATTATGAGTGTAGGTTCCCAATCGCTTTTCCGTTATACGAGACAAGATCTTATAGGCGATGTTAAGGCGAATACCCCTGTGATTAGTGCAGCGCCGCTTTCGTCAGACCTAATTTTATAGATGAGTGCATGTACTCTTCCAAGGCATGTCCTGCAGCTTTGAACAGGCCAATTTGTAATAGTTGGCTTTCTGATAGCCATACCAGCCCCAGGTATAAAATAAATAAATAAATATTGGGGGTGAGCAACTCATAAAGGACTAAAAGCCTAGCTTCTCCAAGCGGTGACGTGAAATAGCGCCCTACAAAATAACGTCACATTTATTAGTGCTGTAAATAAAACCACATTTATGAAAAAAGAAAAACAAACTTCCACTTTTCCCATTGAAAGTTATTTCAATAATAAGGAATCGTCTAAAGGAATATGGGGGCCATGCTGCCGGCGGGTCTTATTTCGCAATAGTCATTGAAATAAGACAACATGACTCATGAAGTTTTATATCCACTTAAAAATGGCAAGAGGCCATGTGTGGTCATATTTCGTATGTCGCTATTTCACGTCACCTCTCCAAGCATTGTGTGTGCGAATAGAAGCTACCCACAATTTAATGCACATATTTTTGATAAGCTTCTCACGAAGTTTCTCAGACTTTCTAAGGAGGTGAGCAGCAAATTTTTAGCACTGATTACCCCACACTGTCATCTATGTCCTCACAAAGCTTTATACCTAAGTAAATTCGTAGATTTCCCAAGTATGATATCCATTAATCAATTTTTATTAACGGCAACTGCCTTCATTAGCAAAATATCTTTTTTGCAAGTTGCAACTCCCCTCATAATGAGGATAATTTCCATTTTAAAGAGAGCAAAGTCCATGAGTTACACACCTGATTATACATTCTTATAATGAAAAGGTAGCGTTGTCTGTCAAATTTTGAAAGACACGAACAAAAAACAAAAAATGTCCTGGAGAATATTTTAGCAGATAAATACTATAACAAAGAAGTTCTTAAGCAATAGCACTCGCCCCCCGTTAGCTATGCAAATAGGCTGCTCTCTTTCCTGAATGAATTTTGGGAGCTCTTATCTGACCTTTTTTTGGTTTCTCAATTGAATGACTAATACTGAATGTCATTGACATTCCATTTTATATGAGACTCTATGAACCCCCCTCTTCGTTTGTTTCGTTGTGCATTTCCCCGTTGTCTTCCTGTTTCATGTTATTTAATATTTCAAGACTCATGTTTAATTTAACCATTTGTGTGTTGCCAGTTTGTTTCTGTTTGTCGCTTTTGGTCCTTTATTTCGTTTATTTGGATCTTGATTCCTCTTATGTGTCTCTTTTCGCATTTTACATTTCTGCTCATCCATGGAATGTGAAGGATTTTATGCTGATTCCAGGCAAATGAAATTCATTTCTATCCAAATTGAGAAAAGCAAAAACGTACTTAAGTGATAATTCACAATGTTCTGCTCTACCTACTTTTGCGAGTCGCCTTGTCACTAATATCTCAGAGGCAGATAAATAAATGAAAACTCTAGACTCTGAGAAAACGAAAGACATTAAAAGTGTTGCTCCCTTTTGGAGAGGAATAGCCGAACACACACAAAGTGGAGTAAGTTAGGTGCCTTCAATGTAGCGTAATTCTTTCGGTCTCCTACACTCACCCAGACAGCAAAAAAAAAAAATAAAACGAAAATGAAAATGAAAACCCCCGAACCAAAAAGAAATTCTACAACAAATGTGTCAGTGGCTACACAAGGATACTTCATACGTGGTGAGAAGGAGGTAGAAAGAATCCTTTTTTCTGTTTTATTTAGTGTCGCATTTTTTGTTTCTATATTAAAAGTGGCACAGTTCGAAAAGAACAACTAAAAGTCTACACAAAGACACATAGTGTTCTAAAAGTTTATCAGAAAAACTAGATGGATGGCACTTGAAACACATATCCACAGGCAGGAGCCCAATGAAATCACTAGTTTTTTTTGTTTGCCATCCGGCCGGCGCCCCATGGTACCATGAAGGAGTGTAAGGTATATTATTTTTGTGTGCGTAATTACTTGGCTTTTTTAAATTGAAAGAAAAAAAAAATTAAAACAAAATCTGGGATTATCCTTTAATATGAGGTGTTATAAATGGCTTTGAATAGGGAGCGTTTGGCTGTTCTTTTGTAAGCGGCTTGCCTGTCAGTGGCGCGCGGTAGCAAAAGGCAGCTGAAATTCGTGACTTAAGTCTATAACTTAGCAACTAATTTGAAACACCCTCGAAGGAATGTTGATGACTTATTTTCCAACTAAATCCCCACCCGGTGTGCGAAGATTTAATGGACTTTTGCTAGGATTTTCTTGTGATTAAGTTTCTCCACGCGGCTGACTGGCGTGAGCATACGCTATAATTACAGCTCAGTGGAGGAGTTTTCTATTAGTAGGAATATGCTAAGTGAAATAAGCGTCGTTGCCGTTGGTTGTACCTACCTGGATAACTCATACTTGAGTTAATTGCAAACATTTATGCGAGTTAAGAATTTTTAGGATTATGCTTTCAATCAACCGTAACATTCTTCTGATAATGTGTGTCGAGTTTTTCGATTTATGGTGTTTGTAGAAATAAAGGGAATGGAATTATTATTTTTTGTGAGTACCGGCAACCTATTTGTTAGTATATTTGGTACCAGTACGAGAATGTCGCGTTTATGCACTTGTATGTTCATCTTCACGTAGTTATCTGCATTTCTTATGCACATGTCAACTAAACACTTGTCCTGGACCGCATATTGCAGCTTCAGCATATCGTGTGAGCACTATCGCATATCATTTGGTCATCTTCACGAAGTTATCTGCGTTTCTTATGCACATATCAACTAAACAATTGTCCTAAGTCCGCCTATTGCAGCTTTTTAGTTTTTGACTTTTGAACATATCGTGTGAGCACTATGGCATATCATTTGGTCATCTTCGCGTAGTTCTTTGCGTTTCTTTTGCACATATTAACTAAACCCTTATCCTGGGACCGCATATTGCAGCTTTTTAGTTTTTTTTACTTTTCAACATATCGTGTGAGCACTCTAGCATATCATTTGGTCATCTTCGCGTAGTTATCAACTAAACACTTGTCCTGAGTCCGCATATTGCCGCTTTTTAGTTTTTGACCTTTCAACATATCGTGTGAGCACTATCGCATATCATTTGGTCATCTTCGCGTAGTTCTTTGCGTTTCTTGTGCACATATCAACTAAACCCTTGTCCTGGGACCGCATATTGCAGCTTTTTATTTTTTTTTACTTTTCAACATATCGTGTGAGCACTCAAGCATATCATTTCAGACCATATGCCAGCGTTATAACTTTATATGACCGCACGAGAACAATACAATGCGTACGATGTCATTTGCAATTCAATCACTGCCTTTACACCTTAGGTAGGCTGTAGATATAGACAAGCATATTTTTACTTCAATTGCTTTCAAAATATAAATATAAAGTCTTCCTTTAATTGGAGATCAAATTGTATCCAATAGTCCGAACTTTTAATCGTCCCAATCTTTGCAATTTATCTGACATGAGACCTGGAGGATGTTACCTTAAACTTAACGCGGCTTCAATGATAGCAATACTACCGTCAAAAAAAATATTGGATCTGCTGGCAGATTTGTTATTGAACTTAACTTTGTGCAAAATGATTACGCTTTAACTGTTTCGGGACTATAACTATAGTTTCAGGGCTAAGTAGATCAGCGTAGCTTTTAATGCTGATAATAGATACAACAGTTTAAGGGTGTTGCAAATTATGTGTCAAAATTAACAAACCGTTAGAAAGGCTTTAGCTGGGGTTATCGTGTTGTCAAGTTGAGCACTTCTGCAGAAACTTGGTCAGCTATTAAACTAAAATATCAGATTTTTAGGAATGAGCTTAAATTGGATTGTGGGTGCTTTGGTTATGAGCGTTGGACTACTTAGCGCGGGCATTCCAAAAGTCTTCCAAGAGTAAAAACTGTCATGAGAAGCTTATCAAAAACAAAATTGGCGCGAAGAATAGGCTTCAAACTGTAGGCCCCTTTCATTCGTGTCAAAATATATATTATCGCACTGCAATGGTTGGAGAAGCTGGTCTCTAGGTCTCTATTCGAATTGCATTGGGAACCCAAAGTACGAACTCCGGAAGTTTTCAAAGCATACCATTGCTTGATGACATCAAATCGTAGAGTTTGACAAGACCTTAACTTTGGAAAGAAAGAAAAAATTTATCAAGCAACAGATCACAGGTTAGATTAGGTTAGATACGATGAGTTGACATGGAAGAATAGTAATAGAATAATCCTTGTCGACTCATTGTGATAGACGTCAGTGGGTGATACGCCGGTGTTGTGGCTTTCTTTGTGGTTCCTTCCAACCTACTCAATTCTATCAAGCCATCTTGATGTCTGGATAAACCTTCAAAGATTAGAAAGTGAGACAATTGACAGTTGCTCAATGTCTAGGAAGAAGAAACTTCCAAGTGGTCTGTCCCTCAAGTGAAAGAGACCCAGGCAGTGACAGAGATAGTGAGGGGTGTCGTCGTGAATCTCCTTATCGCTGCAGCCTCTAGAAATGTCGTCATAATTGAGAATTAGTTTCATTATGTGGTTTCTTAGAAAATTATGTACTACCAGCTTGGACCGCGATGTTCTTTCTTACTGCAGAAGCTTTTTGGTTCGGTTTTTTTATAATTTGGCCTTGGTGATATCGCTATGGTAGTTAATTATTGGCTTTCATTCTAATTCGATCACGATCCATTTCGTATTCTTTTCTAGCCAGTTTGGCCATCTCATTACCGAGACATACCCTGTGCAGTGAGCCCAGAACCTTAAGTTCAATGCGACAGCTCTAAGCCAGCTTTGATTTAATTTCGATAGCATAAACTTTTTTATGGTTGCTTGACTGTCAATGAATATAGTAATATCATCCTGTGGTGGTGCCAACATTGATACAGTGCGCGCTGCTTCCATCAGTGATTTGAAAGTCTGATAGTTTAGTTACTTTGAGAATAGACCAGCACCTGTTCCACAATCCATCACTTATCCATCTGCGAATATGGATATAGATTTCATTTTTGTGGGTTCGTTTGTCTTCTCTCCTCGGAAAGGAGCAGGAGAATGGTCTGTCAACATCCATTTAGGGCAGGCATGTCAAAGATACGGCCCGCGACATCAATTCATTGAATGCTTTAATTTCATGTGTGTTTCATTTCAATTACTTTTGGAACGCACCTTATTTGTGTTTTTAAATACCTATGTAAACAATTTCTTACGGTGAGTGGGCCATCGCACATGAGACTAATTCTACTTGCATAAAACCGGTTTTGTGGGCGAGGGGACTAAGGTCTGCGGAAGAAACGGATGAAAATCTTATACATGTACACACTACCCCGAAAAGAACAGAGCAAAAAAGAATTGAAAAGTGCAGCACTGTTTGCTGGCTGCGCAAAGTATTTACCTATTCTGTTTTGTTTTTCCCTAGAAGGGGGAACCACATCAGCTTCTTGATTGTGTGTTCCCCACACCTTTTTTATATGGAGTCTTAGTGCAAGTAAGCGCAGTCGTTTGTCTTCATTATTTAAACCACTTCCGTGATAAGAGAGGCTTTGTTCCGTTTATCTTATTGGTTGCGAGTTCGGTTTAATAAAGTGCATTTATATATTGTTAACATTTGCAATGTCAACTAAAAGAAAAGTCGATAGTGAGTGCCGAGTTTTTCAGTCAAAGTGGGAAATTTTGTATTTTTTTATTGAATGGAAAGGTAAACCATTTTGTTTGATTTGCAATCAGATTATTTCCGTTTGTAAAGAATTTAACTTGAAAAGACACTATGAAACGAATCATAAAGACAAGTTTGAGTTATTTACCGACGAAATTAGGCAAGAAAAACTGTTATCTTTCAAAACTAAACTTGAGGGGCAACAATCGTTTTTTAAAAAATCAAAAGCTTTCAGTGACGGGGAATTTTTAAAAGAATGTATGCTAGACGTGGCCGATATTTCATTCCCATCGCAGAAACAAGTCATTCAAGAAATACCCCCGACTAGAAATACAATTGCTTCCAGGGTAAATGAGTTATCCGAAAATTTGGACGTTCAACTTAAAGATAAAATTAAAGAATTTATCTGGTATTCCTTAGCAGCCGATGAAAGTACAGATATCAGAGATACATCTCAGCTTGCTGTATTTATTCGTGGAATTGATAAAGATTTTAATATCACAGAAGACTTGCTGCAGTGCATACCTTTGAAGAGTACTACCACAGGTCAAGATATTTACTCAGCAATTGAGCAATTAGTACCAAGTTATGAGTTGGATTGGAGCAAATTCTGCAGTATTACCACAGATGGTGCACCATCCATGGTCGGTAAAAATGCTGGTGTTGTTACGAAACTACGGAACAAAATTTTAAATGAAATTAAGAGTGAACGACCAAACTTTGTTGGAATTCATTGTATTGTACATCAAGAAGCGCTGGCTTCTAAAGTGCTAAAAATGGATCATGTGATGAATCCCATAGTTAAAACAGTTAATTTTATTAGAAGTAGAGGACTAAATCATCGCCAATTCACACAATTTTTAAAAGATCTTGATAAACAATTTTCCGACATTCCCTACTTTGCAGAAGTTCGGTGGCTTAGTCGTGGATCAATGCTTAAGTGATTTTTCGAATCGCGTAAACATATTGTTATGTTTATGGCCCAAAAGGCTAAACCGATGGAACACAGTGATGAATGGTGGCTCGACTTTGCGTTCTTAGTAGATATGACGGAACACTTGAATAATTTGAACGTTAAACTTCAAAAAAAAATGTAATCATTACGCAACTGTACTCAAGTATTCAAGCTTTCCAAATGAAATTAAAGTTGTGGAAGTCGCAGCTGCGTGAACAAAAACTTGACCATTTCCTTAGCATTCGTGAGATCGGCTTCTACAATGCAGATAAATTGTCAGACTTTTCAAATCGTTTGCTTGATCTTATTGCTGAATTTGACATTCGTTTTGCAGATTTTCGCGAGCTTAATATGTATGACTTTCCTCTTTTTAGTAACCCATTTACGTTCGACGTTGGTAAAGCACCGACTTACTTGCAAATGGAGCTAATAGATTTGCAGTGTGATATTGCTTTAAAACACAAATTCAATGAAGTTGACATTTTGACATTTTATACAAATTGCTTCAGAAATCAAAATAGCTATCCCAACTTAAGGAACCATGCTGCTCGCATTTTATCCATGTTTGGAAGCTCAAATGTGTGTGAACAGATGTTCTCAACAACGAAGATAAATAAATCAAAATACCGTTCAAGACTTACCGATGAACATCTTCAGTCAAATTAACACAACATCGCTGACACCCAACATCGAGGAAATAATGAAACGCAAAAGAAGTCAAGTTTCTGGATCCTCAAAATAATATTTAGGCCTCCTCCCTCCGTTTAAAAAAAAATCAAATTTTTTTCTTTAATAAAATCATTTTTTGTATACTTCTTACTTATACTTAGTATTACATTTTCATTTTATTTTTAATGTGGCCCGCTGTCATACTAGAGACAAGAAAATGGCACTTAATGAGTTTGAGTTTGACACCCCTGATTTAGGGTAACATGCAGTCAGAGCAGACATACCTCCTCAGAATCTGTGCATGCCCTAGGAGACCTGAATTCCAGCTTACTGTTTGGCTGATCCTCAAGGCGCTCTTGGCAGCTGATTCATCCAAGTATTGATCCAAGGGTAGCAAATTTAGAATCACTTCCAGCGTAAGCAATTACTTTAACCCCTCTGTTTTTTTTAAATTCATGAGTATTTCGTTGATAACGAGAACCCATAGTAGTGGAGAGACTACACCTACCTATGTCCCTTTGGATGCTATAAGTCTAAAGTCAGAGTCACCAAGATTTGCATATATATTCCTTTGGCTGAGTAGAAGTGATCCCAAATGCGGAAATTTGGATGTGCTACTTTTTGGACAAAGGTCACATCTACATATATAAATACTACCAAACTCGCAATATTGTCGAATGTTACCGCTCTAACCTAAATAACCCTAACACACTTCCTTTATTCGTTTAATTTAAACATCAGTTGATCGAATATTAGCAAAATAGATCCTATTATATTGACTCAATGACAATAATATCTTTATTCCGTTTTAGGATGGTACTTGGACTTGAATTGAAATTGATTGCTTTTTTATGTTTTACTCAATTCAGCAATAACGAATACCTTCGAATACGATACCTCTTTGAGCATTGTTTGATAGGCACCACAAAATAGGAAAAACAACAACAGCAATATATTTGTGCAAATTTAATTTGTCAAAGTGAAATGCGAAAACACTGCTCCCGAATATTGTCCAATTCCAGCAATTCCAAGCGCAATATTACCCAGAGTGCTATTATTACTTAATTGAACGCATGGTAACCCCTCCCCCCCACACACCGATGTGTGAGTGCGAGTGTATTATGCGATATTGTCCTAATTGAATGGATGTTGGTATGTTCAACGCAAAAAAGAAAAACCCTACTGGTTGGCCAGTATTGGAATTTAATTTGTTATTGCGGTTATTCGATTCGTGCGCAACTACTATTTCAACATAAAACTCAGCTTTCTGGCCCACAGAAATTAGTTTAACGCAACATTTATTTTGTATATCGGAAGACCGATAGCTAGGTATATAATTCATTTTTTTTTTGTTTTATTTAATTCTGGTTCGCTAGCCATTGATTTTATATTCAATTTAATATTTAATTTGATTTATTTCATTAAAAATTAGGCCCAAGGGTAGCGGGAAAGCGGTATAGCGGAGGAGTAGACTGACCTCTATTCCGAGTGTATATGGATGATATTGTGTTTTGGTAATAATAATAATGATAAAGTGGAAGTAATTTTAAAAGGGTTAATTCAAGGGATGGATGAAATTGCATGATTGGGTTGTCCATGTTTATTTAAGCTTAATACGGACATCTCTATTGAAACTGTTTTTAAATAGTTTTAGTGATTGTTGGATATAGTAAATTGTTGAGTTTTATTGCTACATGAGGTAGGGCGTGGCAGCTTGGTTCAGTCAGGCTAATGACTAGGGAATTTATTACAACAAATTACAAAAAGTGTTTTAGCATACTTAAACGTCAGAACTTTTATACTAACAGTGGAAATACAAATCCTGGAAGCAATCAGATTTGTCAATGTTCCATGAAATATAATACTCTTTGTTTTACACTTTCTGGTATACATTAGTATATGTACTAAAGAGAAAGTTATTGCGATCGTGCCGGAAATTTCGAACTCAAACTGAGTATGAGGGATGCCGTCCGTCGGTCTGTTTGTCTGTCCGGGCACCGTATGGCGAAACGCTTAGACGGATTTGCTTCAAAGTTCGTATATAAGGTTCTTGGGGTTACATCTCGGGGCATCTTTTTATTTTTTGCTTTATCTGTTGTAATAACGGTACCTGCCATACAAATTTTGTTGGTGAAAATCACATATCACTAATTTTCTCGAAGATGGTTCCAAGGATTTAGGTCTTCTTTTGTACTAAGGATACTTGGAATAAGGCCAAAAATACTGCATACTCAGTTTTTGGAAACAAAATCGATTAACGATAATTTATAAAACCGCCAATATCTCAAAAACTGACAAAGAGAACTTTAAAAAATGTCACTATCTTTTTATACTATTAAGTCGAATAAACTGGCATGCTTAGATTTTTGAAATAATTTTTTTAAAATTTTTTTTTCCATATAACGATTTTCTTAAATTTTAATTAAATTCGTTGTCTCAAAAACGGCTCCAATGATTTTTATTTTTTTTATTTTTTGAAAGAATCCAATTTGCGAAATTATATCAAAATCGTATTTACCGTTTTTGAGAAAATCTAATTTTTCAAAACCTAAAAAGTGATTTAAATAAATTTGTCACCATTCGATTTATTTTGCGATTTAAAAACGCATCTCATGAAAGTTTCGTATAATGCAGACGTGCATTTTCTTTATGTTGTAGATAGACGTGGTTTGATAAACTTAATATTTTTTTTTAAATAATTGACGCGCGCTAAAAGGATATTGGATACCCTTTTAATGTAGTGACACAGTGCGGGCATTAGGGAGATACTGCTGAACGTCGGTTTTAAATGTCTGTAAACTATGATGGGCAGCGAAAATAGAGCGAGGTAGAGCATTCGTCAATGATATTGTAGGGTGAAGAAAGGAATCATAGTACGTCAGAATATAACTTGTTAAGGGTAAACTGATGTGTATTCCTAGCATAGCGAGTGTTGCGGTTGAATTACTGTGGGGGTGGCATGCAACTGGCTGTTTTGAAAAAGCAAATGGAAATAACAATAACACAACGATAGGCAGGAGACATGGGGACGATGACTACATGCACAACAAATTTTATCGCATGTAAATGCTTCTCGCAGCGCGAATTCTAAGAGAGTCAAACTGTTTCACGATGTACCAATCGCAATTAAGTTTTATGAATTTTTTGAATCCTGTCAAGTAGCTCACAATATGAACTTGGTGCACCGGACCAGATATGAGCATCATACTCAAGTTTGGAATGAACTAAGTCTTAGCCAGTCCAGGAGGGGGGGAAATATTTCCTTCATCGCTCGAGAAAGACTATACAATTCGCAGGATTCTTGGCGACATCGAATATGTGGCAATTTTAAGGAAGTTTGTCATTTTTTTCTGTTTAATAATGTCAGACTATTTGGGTTTCGAATTCATGACAGAAGCCTAACATACGCTGTCATTCCAGCTACAGGGACGAAGATGAGGTACGTAAAACAGTACGCTTATGACATTCTAAAGGTACTGTCATCAGCAAAGGAATGGATGGGTTTGACGGGATAGAAGTGACCGACAGGAAATCAAACAGCTCGTCCGAAAGGTAGTTTTGAAGAAAGCTCCTTTTGTAATAAGCACTCCACGACACAGATCTGTTTATGTTTTGGTATTTAAGAAATTTTTTTAAACTGATTATTTAGGTAGTGGAAATGCTAGTAAGAGTATTTGAAAAAATAAGATTCTCCATCTTCTCAAAATACCATCTCGATCAGAGTATGAGTTCAAAATGGGGAAAGCGAGAAAGGGTCCCGGACTTAAGCAACTAGGATTAGTATTCCAGGAAATCTGATGCATTAGTAGTAGATGTTTCCAGATAAGAGTTGATAAGGAAAAACCTAAGCATTGATATTAATAGTCCTAAAAGGCATCTTGAAGTGATTCTCGTTTGGAGGTTAATTGTATGGGTCACTCAACAAAGCCCTTGTCCCATAGAGCATTCTACGCGCTTAAGTACAGGAGAGACAAAGCACAATCTGGGAGGGCAGGTAGCTCAAGCCGAGTACGCAGTAAGCAATTTGATTTCATCTGTAGAGATCAGATCCGGAATTCTTGATGTTTTTAACAAACGAGCTTAAGTTTTCACAGGCACTTTGCAGTATTTTTTGGCTCAATATTTGGTGGTCGTAGGGGGTTGTTTAAGATTAATGGTTGCATTGCAGTGATTTCTGGCTCGTTTGTACTTTTTTCAGTTATCTGAGGATCGAAATTTTATCTATTTAAACTTGAAAGCTTCCTTGAACCTCGAATCATACCACTCATGCTACTATTGTAAGCTTTTCATACCTCAGTTAATCCACACGGCTTTCGATACCAGTTAATGATTGATAACAAAGCTTGTAATGCTTCTCAACTACGGTTCTTTCCGAAGTATGCTTTTTATCTTTGTGGTTGGTCTCGCTAATATAATAAAATGGTCTACCAAACAGTGCTGTCGTTTTTAAATTTCGAAGAGGAGCCCATTTGAAGATTTTGGGGAGCCATTTTAGTCTAAAAATAAGTATTAAATATTTGGTGTATGGATTAACCCATGAAGGTGTTGGTCACGGATCTTCTTTGGTAGTTTTGTTGATTTTTTTTTCCTTGTATTGTGAGGACAGTGCCGACGATGGTGTAACTTTTGGCTACGCAGATTCCTTCAGTTTTCTTATTAAAAATTTTAATTATACAAATTGGTTGCAGCATAACTGACGCTTTGAGAAGAAATAAAAATCGTTAGGCAACTTACTTACCCATTATATAGCCAGACACAAACAAACACGTCATGAATCGAGTTTGACATTGACAATGGATTAGAGAAGTGAGTTTAATACTCGAAATAGAGATGTGCAAATTATATATGCAAAGAATATTTGTTATCAAGTTGTAATAGAAGGCAATTGCTTTTTTTTTGGTATTAGGCATTAAAACATACTTAACTTAGTACTTTTGTTTTGTATAAATCCAACATTTTAAAAAGTTGGGGAGCAATTTTGATATTAACGCCCAGTGCTCAGCAAGGGAGCCAAAACTCATAAAGGAACCATTCATCAAAGTTATATGTGCGGTATTCGTGTTATGGCTCAGTTGCCAGCTGGGTCAATTTATTAAACTTTAGATATCTGTCATGTATACGAAATCGTGTACCTACTTATATTATCATTTATTTAGTGCATTTCTTTCGCTGGAAAAAATTCTATAACCTAATTGGGTTAATTCAATTCGTCATCTTTAGTTGGTAGTTTTTAAATATTTAAATATTAATATACCAAGCGCATGGGTTGGTGCGCGCCCTGAACACAAACTATCTTTAAGCTATACACGTACATATGTATATTCAACCTCCAAATTTCAGCTTAGAGGCTTTTAGATTTCCAAGCAACGGTGCTTCAAAAGCCTATACGCCCTTTGGTAAAACAATGACTATAAATCAATATCCGTGAACCTATCACAATCCATCATCAGCCACGATGCCTTCAATTATCGCGTTCAATTCCCCTGGTCCGTGAATTGAAAACTATCAAAATTCATTACAATGCCAGAACAGCCACTGCACACATATGTATATGCCACTTGCATAGCAACAGAACGCTATAATAACCAGTGGAGCAGCCTTTGGTGATGAAATTAGCAGAATAGCAAGTGACAGCCGAAATTTGATTCTCAACCAAGATTCGTGCTGTCAAAAACACAAAAACAAAAGACTTAACCTTAGATCTGTCTTAACCAGTGGCAATGTGTCTGCCGCTCGATGACATGACCATTCGAAATGGTGGGGAGGTAAGAGGATAATATAATTTTTATGGAACAAATTAAGTAGGATATACTTTCGACGCCGCTCATGTTACTTATTTAATCCTGTCCTAGCCAATCAAATGTCAATCTTTACATTAATGCCAATTATCGATTGGTGACCACAGCAAAAATTCCTTACGGTGACACTAATAATCCTGACACCAGCCAAACCATATTTGAAAACATTCAATAATCCTCATCCCGGAGCAGGAAAACTCGCCATTAACAATAATTGACCATGTTTTGCAAAATGCATGACAGTGTCAAAAATGCTGACGGTCCTGGCCTTCAAAGTGAACGCAAACTTATCAGCGAACGAGATATGAATTAAAAATTCACCGCGTGTCATCGTCCGCGTGCAACCAACTCTGCAAGGATGAATCACATACACTTCCGCTACAATATAAGCAAGAAATTCCATGTTGCAGCAAAGGTACACGAGTAATGTGCTACTGCAGCAACTTAAAGCCGCCCCTACCCTGCATTAATAATGCCAAACTAATTAAGAGACCGTGCCTAATGAGCATGGCTAGGATATACGTACGAATGAGCGAGGACTGAAGTAATATACGGGCGCCCTTTCTGTGTGAATTTGTAAATGCATCCTTATCGTGTGTGTACTTCATTACGTTTCCTCCTCAACAGTTTTCACAAAAATATTTTATTTATTCAAATTTGAAAGTTTGTTGTTTATTTAGTTTTACACCCACCAACAGACATACACACATTTGCCGAGCGTTAATCCTCTTTTCGCGCGCTGCTGTATTTCCACAGAGACGTATTTGCAACATTAAAAGAATTGCGCACACTTGTGGCGAGGCAGAGGCATATATAGTCGACGAAGTCGACGATGAGCAGCCGAGATAGCGTTAATGAATGAAATTGAAGTGTGACATAATGAACCCCATATATGTACATTGTATATGTGCACCACTCATACTTATGTGGCGACAGTGATGGTGTTCATATAGTGCTGGAGCAAGGAGGATTGTGTGTGTAATTAAAAATTTAAATTCAGACTGATTTGAATACGTGTCAGAATTGATTGAAATGCGAATTTCTTTTTGACTCCCTGCGGTTGATGTGCAGTGACACATCAAATTGGCGGCTCTACTCATGCACTTCTGCAGGATGCACTTTTTTGTATTATCATTATTATTATTTTTTTTTTATTATTCGTCGTGTGCTGGATTTTAATACTGTTTTGCAAATGCAAACAATATGTGGTAGAAAATGCATAAATTTAAAGTTTTGTACTATTTTTTTTAGTCAAATTTAAGCTCAATTGTAGAAAAATTTGTCCTAGATTTAAAGAAGCAAGGACATGTTGACAACGAAGCTTGTGACAAATATAAGTCATGAGGGATGTTAAGAAAATATTATGCGTTGGTTGATTATCGTTGTGTCGTCGTAAGTAATGTCCTTGGAGTAATGTGCCAGAAATATTTTAAATAATAATATGATTCTAAAAAGCTAAAAACGTGGCATTAAGTCATTCAAACGTTCTATGATGACTACCCCTCAAGGTGAAAGTCTCCTGAATGGTAATGTTAGCACAAACTTCAGCTATGAAAAGTCAATAATTTTTTTTCCAGTTTTTTTTGTGAAATGTTTTGGAAAATCTTTTATTTTATGTATTATAAAAAGTCTTGTGAAAATATACATCATTGCTTAAAACAATTTAAATGCTTTCAATTTTAATTTAAATGCTATTTCAAAAAATGGTTAAAAAAAACGGTTTTTTAGAAAAAAAATAATTTAAAAAACGTTTAAGGTCCGCCGTCTAATGTTTTTTTTTTCAACTAGTGCTTATTTCGCGAATGGTAAAACTTAGATCATGTCTCATTTGACAGATAATTAGTTTTATCCTTACGCTGAACGAATATGGTTGTGTATATGCTAGAACAACGAACAACAACAAGGAGTGGCCGTTACAGTCAATGGCCATCGTTATCGGGTCATGTTGAACGAATTTTTGTTCACAAAAATTGAAGAGGAGGATATTGGCAACATTTGGTTTGAACAAGACGGCGCTACGTGCCACACAACTCGATGTTTTGCGCCCTGTTTAAAAAAAAAGAAGTTATTTCGCGGACCCTATACAAAACTATGCGCCTTAAGGCTCAACTACTTACATTCGACAAAAAGTGACTTTTTCAAAGCTGAAATACTCACGCTGCTGCCCCCTCGTGGTCAGAAACTGTGTTAAGAAACTATTTTGTCTTTTAAAAGCTCTAAGAAAGCATGAAAGGCAACAAGAAGCATTTGCCAACGAAAGAAAGAAACATTTGCATCAGAGTAATTAGTGAAGGATTTTTTGTGTAAATGTATTAGTTTCTTCTACAACTTCCACAAAGGAATCAATCAATCAAATTCTATGATGGGCTTTATAAAGAGGTGGTCCAAAGAATCTGACGACACCTATGTACAATTGATTAGAATATGCTTCACAAATCTGGAGTCCGAACTACAATATTCATTCAAATCGAAAAGAATCCATTTTACGTAATTTTATACGATTTGCTCTAAGGGGTCTTCCATGGGATGATCCCTACAGTCAGCGCATCAAACTTATCCAAATAATACCACTTTCTCAGCGAAGACTTGTCTCTATATATATAAAAATTGAGCCATAAAATTGTTTTCGTTTGTCGCCGATTCACGCCCTAATGCATTTACCAATTTTAACCAAACTTTCACACATCTTTGGTATTGGTCTACATATGCTTTTTGTTTGGAAAGTTTGTTGTATTCTTGTTTGATGTTCCTCATACGTCAGAGAGAATATAAGCTTTGTTCTGTTATTCTTCCACTCCTCTTGGGGCCGGTTTTTTAACCTACCATCGTTAACTAGAATGTAGACTTGGTACAAAACCATTTTCGGCGTGAATATTACCCTTTAGTAAATGTACTCTTCTGCGTCCTTTTCTTACGACGATCCTCTGTAACTTAATTGTCTTCAAAATCGTATCTGGATACCAAGCGGATGTATTCCTCATTCTTATGGTTATGCGTTATATTGTGACCAACAAGTGGATGGTAAGAAGCATTTGCGTTTGGAGTGTTAGCCAAGCTGCATTACATGTGCTGCTCAACTCTCTTATCTCATCCAAGATAGTGCTCGAACTCAAGCTTTCTTTTAACTTGGTCGGAAGGCTGAACACATTGAATCGTGTCTGGGTCCCAGATATCACACTGGCTTCCAGGGAAATTAGTTCTCCGATAATCTTGTTAGACAAGGTTCAGCAGAAGTATTCTCAAGAACCGAACCTGCGTTGGGTGCACCTGCATCTGAAGTCATGGTCTTCAATTGATACTTGGGTTTGGGCGCGACTTCGATGGGTGAAGATAGACCAAACGAATGCGCCCATCTGCGACATCTGCAAGAATAAACTGCACGTTTCTTTATATCTCTCAAGAGAATCGACTGCTGGCTGATCGTAGGTGTTTTTTTAGGGCCAGTAAGCTATTATTGAACACTTAAATGTGTGTAACACTACCTGCGATGCTTGATGATACAGTAAACACTTCCTCTGTTGTCCTGCATTTGTTCGCATCGGTATGGTGGGACTATCGTTCAATTGCCATAAGCCGACGAGTGCAAGGCGATAGTACCGCTCTTTAAGCGGTTTGGAGGTGGGGATTATCCACTTGTAATAATAGTGATTTCCCTATCTGATGGATTTTACCAAGTCCACGGCTCCCAACACCCAGTTAATGACTAGAAGAAGTAGGAGTACGTAGTCGATAGAGAAGTGTCAATCACTTAGGCATGGGGTACATTTTTCTTAAACCTGGAAGTATACATTGTTCAGCTTATTTGGTAGCTCCGCAACTACCAGAAAGGTGAAAGGACATCCACTTGAAGTGTTTTCCCCCGACATTCCGTCTCATGAAAGTCTCATGCAAGGCGAATTCTTGATGTAACTTGGATATCAAAGCTATTCACTATCCACCATACAAAAGCCATCAGATGTTTGCTGAGCGACTCTTTTTCGGATATCACTTAAGTTCCATTTGCAATCATTAAAAGACTGAGCTTAAAAGGTATGTGTTCCTGAATTGTAATTTTCCAAACTCATTTTTGATATAAGTACGTTGGGATTGATGTTCCTTTTTGGCTTCTCACTGGGTGACGACGACGTAAAGATCAGTATTTTATCGTGTGACTCGGGAGGTGAAGGTGCAGTACCCAATCACATTAAAGCACACAACTCATTATTCAAAAAAAAAAAAAATAAACAAACAGCAACTAGTTTCTCTGGAAGCTCCATAGACTATTACCGAATCCGAGTGCTTCTAGAATTTGGATTCTCTTTCTTAAAATAAAGATAACAGTGGACGCTTATTGTTTCCATTCAAGTTGCCATAAATTCTCTTTACTAAGCTCTTTAGTTGAAGAATTGCTCAGCGAATTATTACCTTCATCCTTTAATCCCTTCTTCATTGATAAACTAACTTTGTTTTGGAAGTTTTGACACATTCCAACTTGACACTAGGGCGTATACATAACATTTCCCTCAAGTGCAATTCATGTGCGATAGCGCCGCTGCACATAGGAAACTTATCCTCTAATTTTAACCAACTTTCAACTTGCAGTCCTATAAATATTATTACAACCTCTAATTTACCCCAAAGTCGGTCGTACATTTTATTATAACATAATTAGTGTGTCCCAAACTAACATCAATTATGGCATGAAACTCATTAACTGGCAAATATACAATACTTGTTGATAACAAAACATGCAATAATTATAATATTTACCCGAACACTGCGTACTCTCCCCGTTCGACTGGCTAATTGTACATATTGTTTCGTGTCCTTTCGTACAACAATGTGTGTACATGCGTACAGTGGGCTACGCGCATTAATCCTGACCATTAAAACGGTCAATTGAGTCATTAGCCTACATACGAACGGTCATGTTCGACGACCATTTCGATTCTAATAACATTTTGTCTCCCAGTGACATGACACTTAACATCCTCACGTATGCATGTTGATAGCAAAACCAAACAAACAACAACGAAATGAGGCGAAGACAAAAACTGAAAGTTATTTTTAATTTTTCGACCTGCGTCCTGAAATCAATATCAAGATGTAATCGAAAAATAATTAACCCATGACAATACCTGCTAATTGCTTAACGGGTATAATTTCCTCTTACAATACTCAAATGCATGTTTGTATGGTGAGCGAGCCAGCCACCTCGTCGTCCCTAACAGAATATGGACGATGAAATTCCCTTGGTATACGAATACGGCTAACAAAAGCAGCAGAAACCTTATGTATGGAAGGGAAAACAATTAGGTGTGGATAAACAAAAGCGATACAACAGCTGTGTTGTGATATTCGAAGTGGATTGTTGGCCTGTTTGTTTGTAGTCAGGCTTGAGGGTTGTCCTTCGCCACCCCAAAACTGGGGGGCGCCGTTGACGGTATAATGAGAGTGTTTTCGTATCCAATTTTAGTTTATTATTGCGCGATGTTCGATGATTGCGATACATATTTGTGATTTGTGTTTCTTTTCGATGGGATTATTTTATTTTTTTTTTTCATGGACAATTGCGCACAAGTTTGTGTATTTTTCTTCCCTGTAATTATTTATCCTCACGACTCGCTTAAGGGAATGTTGTATTGGTGGAGAGGTTAATCTGTTTACTCACGTGGAATGTTTGATTTGTACCTGTTTGCAAGGTTGATTGAATCGCACTTGATTAGCTTCGGAGATTGAGGACTACTGCGAGTGTTGTTCGTATTAATTATAGTAATGATGTTGATGTAATGTCGAGACGTCGTCGGTGGATGGGTAAGAAGTTAATTAGGTAATGAGTAGGGTTACCAACGGAGACTACCAACGGACTAACTATGCTGCGACACGGAAACACTATTCCACAAAATCTACCCGGAGAAAAGTAGGGTCCGACTTAATTTTTTTAAGATATAGGCTAATTGGCACTGCGACCAAAAAAAGATGGTTAGTGTTTTTGGTCTGGCGACAATCCTAGGTCTTGAACCCTACGATTGTTGAAGCCGATGATATGACAATGTCCAGAAGTTCGGTCATTTGTTGAAGTATTTAAGCTTCTTTAGGATCGCATAGAATGTGTTCTACTTATTCTGGCTGTTCAATGCAGACTTACAAAGATCTGTTGAACGTTTCCGCAGCGCAGCGTCATGTTTGCCCAAAGAAAAAATCTGAAGAGCTTGTTTTTTGTAGGCAAACCCAATGAATTTTTTAGAATCGCGTAATCCTTTGGGATATACGCATTTGATTTTTTTATGGCATAGAGAAGCTGACATTTTGCAGTTGGATTGCTCCTACACCCGTTGACATTTTTGAGCCATCTCTATACCAGACTGAATAGGACCTGCCTAGCTTAGTGTCTCTAGTTTCCCACACCGAACGGTCCGGTGTGGTTGCGTTTAATTGTCGACGAAAGTTAATTTTTGAGTCTTTGTATCCTTTGAAGCGCTTTCTGAGCAGTTTTTTGGTTACCTTGTCTCACCACACTAGAGCTTAGTACGTGATGATTGGTAAGACTAGTACGAAGAGTTTGGAGCATGACAATACTATATGGCAGTTCTAGATAAGCCTTACAAGTAAGCTTATGATCAAGTGTGATACCGACATATTTCACTTTCTTTGTAAAAATCGTACGGAAGGGTGTTTTAGAGGGGTTAACATTTAAACCTTTGTCTTGATACCGGTTCCATACGACATATACACATATGGTAGGTCCTTGCTTTCTTCTTATAGTGCTCACTACGTCGTCGGCGAAGCCCTGTTTGATAAACCCTAAATTGTTTAGGTCGTCTAGAAGTTCATCGATGACGATGGACCGGAGGAAGGAAGGTGAAACGCCCCCTTGTATACACTTATTTCAGATACTAAAACCTGGATTGTAAATGTTGGCAATGTGCTACATGATAACTTTAGCCTCATTTGTTTAGAGTATTTTTTGTAAAACATCGAAGATGCCATTAAAGCCATAAGACAACAATCATATCCATTTTCTAACAATATGCTGAATAAAGATTTATTACACAATCTTTTTGCCCTTTCATGTCCGAATTAATTGGGGCGTGGCTAAAATTTATTTAAGGATATGGAGTTATTAGTCTCAACCTAAATATGACTTGATATCAATTTCAAAGCCCTATGTATCCTGGTTTAGCTGTTGTGAAGTGTTGCCTATAGGGAACATTGGACAATAGTGTATTAATTTTCAAATACACACATTTTTAAATGTGTGACTTTAATTTATATTTTTATTAATTTTTAAAGAAATTTAAGTATGATACGAGACGAAACAATTTTGGTTTGAACATAAATACCCAGTTGACATAGCCTACATCTGCCATTTGATCCCCATTCAATCCAGTGACCGATTTAGTCAAATCGTATGGCTCTTGCAGGTTCCGCTACATATGAATTTTTATAAGAGCTAGACGAACATTGTCATGAAGGTGCTAAAGCTGGTGATGGAGAATCTGACTGCACTGTTTAGATGATGGACGACCTCTTTTGCGTTGGAATTGGTATTTTTTTTGTTTGGGTTGAGTAACTCGTTAGCAGTATAAACTTTCAGGTCACTGCGGTCAACATCCAAATATTGACTAGTAATGAGTTTATGCACCACTAAAAGATTCGAATATACCACTTCTTGATTCTGTATAACTCCAACAGCATTTCGGCTAGATCTACCCCTCCCATATGCCTAATATAGCATTCGACAATACCTGGAATCATCCCAATCGAATACGCAATTTTTTGGAATTTCTTACTGGGTCAAGTCTTTCGAACGTATCGCAAGACTTACGATCTATTTTCGGTCAAAGTCAACTTCAAGCACTTACTCTTCTTTCACATTAAATTATGTACATTTATTTATTTTAATAACATAATTATATAAAGTGAATTCGCTTCCATCATAAAAATATCAAATTTAATTGCATAATTTTTCTGCATCGTCCACTTTTAACCTTCGACACAAAAAACAGAGAGAATACGATGAGTGTCTTCGCTGCCAGCAGCTATCCACTAATTAAATTGGTCACAGGCGATGCGCGCAAGTATACGACAACTTCAACCCATTTACTAAATTACACGCAAAACGCATTCGTCAAATAAAGTATCCACTTTGATAATTTTCCATTGCATTCCAGGCCACCAGACCACGATGACGACGACAACGACGACAACGACGACGACGACGAGGATGATGCCGAGGACGATGCGATAACATCATACACCAGCATTGACTAGAGTACACTGTATACCCCTCTAGAAATCCGAGATATACCACATTAATTTCCCACAATATACCACAAGAATTCCCTCCCTCTTTCTCTCCTTCTCATACTCTTCAAAAAAAGCATCATACCAGCTGTTGCAGAAAGTACGAGTATTGAAATGTTTGGTCCTGCGGCGACGATGAAGAAGAACAAGAAGAAGCAGACAAAAATGTTGGTCACGATGATGCTAGCGTCCATAATGATGGTGATATGACTCCTCCCACTATGGTGGTTACGTTCTAAAATATGGCACACATTTGGAATTTGCATGCAAGCATGCACGGTTACATATATTCGCGCGTACATTGAGAAAATGAATATCCTTGCGGATGCGGGTATATATGGTGCATCACGCAGCAATAGAGCCACGTACGATGCTAAAAGGATGTGGAAAACTCGAAGACTCTAAGGATAAAGCATGGAACAAAGACGACATCGACACGACCGAGAGGAATAAACATCCTTAGGATAGTGCCACCGAAATGTCAAAAACTATAAAACAAATTTCTTTATCCATCGGCACCCGCACGGTAAGTGAGAATTGCAGAAGAGGTCGCTTTTTAATTTGAGGGGGGTAAGTGATTTCAAGAATCGCGGCATTTTGCCAGGGGAGACCAACTGGAGGTTCGCGGATATTTAATATCCTTCAACATTTAGCTTGTGGCAAACCGATCGCAATCGGAGTGGCTCCTACAAAGGGTTTTCAAAGGCAAAAAGATTTCTTAAATAAATAACAGTGAAGAGAAATCATTTATGAAATAGTTTGACAAACATGGAAACGAGAGACACAGGAAGCAAATTACGTACCATCCCGGGAACCGTAAATTAAAAAAAGGAACTCACTCATATTATTAGCTTTTGTGTAGAACCATTACAGCTGTGGGTAACTAATTAGACAACACGCACATGACGGTGTCTCAACAAAAAAGCAAGGTCTATTTGTAGGATACTCCTGGATTCCAACGAAATAAAAATGATATGACAGAGGGGTCAACTTTTAACTGAACTCAAGTTATAGACCTTTAGAGTGAAAATTTGCGATTCTGGCGTAGAGTTTAATTCCGCTGTACTGTTTTACTAAACTATGCCAGCGGCTTCTGACCTCTTGAGATTCGAAGGGTGTCACCATTAAAATTGGGCGAGTATTTTTAGATAAAGCCCATAACCCTTCTTCACCCATAATCTCAATGTACAAACTTAATTGACAACATATCCGTCTCAAAAATAAATAACGAAAATTTGTTTGAGTTATGAATTGGCAGACAGACCGATTATTTTATATTGAAAGTAGTAATAGGTCCTGATAGGGCATTGCCTGTTGCGAAAACATGCAAAAAGAGTCGGGCTGTCAGATACAGATATCTACAGACTCTGTGGCGATCTTTAGGCTGTATGTCCAAGTTGTTAACGTTCCGGTTTACTGTATACTTATGGATGGGTTCGTCCAAGTTCTTTACGGACTGGTTGATATATCCCAATCACAGATGAGTAAGTATAGAGATAGTCGACTCAGCATACCGCTGTGCCTTTGAACCAGCAAACAAATTTTTAAAAATGGCGAAAAAATCCTCTCTCAAATATTTTATCTCTGAATGCGTATAAGGCAGCCAAATAAAGTACGGATGCATTGAGGTGTCAAAAATATACCATTATGGCTGGCAAGAATTGCAAGAATTCCAAATGTCAAAAAAAACAGCTCATTATAGCGGATGTGTTGGGGAAGTGCTGCGAAGTATTGAGTTAACGCAGGTCAAGTTTAATAGATATTTTGATTGAAATTCTTATGAAAAAAAATTTAGTTATATAATAAATATGAAGTTGTTTCAAATAAATGCGAATATTTTTTGTGTTTAAAGAAATAGTTCTGCATTTTTTATCTGCCTTAAAATAAACATACCTACTTGGGTTGTTACATTTTTTCCGTTTTGGTTAATGTTTAAAATGAGATCAAATGTATATATTTTATTACTGCATGAAGTTAAATTAAGTAATGTTTGGATGTAAAATATTTATAGTAGATAGTTTTTGATAAGTTTTTTATATATATTAAATTCTATGTTTTTTTGAACATTGCGAGCGAATTGACAAACTCCCAAGAAATAACTTTTAATGCATTTTTAAACACAAAATGTAAACTTTATTTCATAATGATCATGATGATGAATAATAATAATAATGAATAATTTTATCATGATGAATAAATTTAAAAATGTTATTACCTTCGAATTGGTATGGTGAAGTTAACATTTTTGTGTTTAAACAATTCTTATAAGCAGTAGATAATGGTCAGTTAAAAAATAAAAGCGGTCAGTAAAATAATTGTTAAATTATTGAAATGATCAATCAACTGATCACGCTTTACCCATTAATTTCATTTATTGAGCATTTATTTATTTTACCCGCAATTTTAGTATATATTTATGCACCTTTTGCTTAAAAATTATTTAATTTTAGTTATTTTACTCGACATTCGATAATTCAACCAACAACATTATTATATTATTACTGACAATTTAAAACTTCTAAATTAGTTAAACAAGTAGGCCCAGATCCACCCCGGACTGTAGCGCCACCTAAGTAAGTAAATTAGTTAAATTACCGACAAACAAAATATGATACTCCATATTTTATTTTTAACTTGCGTAACTGGCAAAATGTTTACGAAACTGCTTAAAAATGTTTACCAAAAAAATATGTTTGTTAGGTAAAACTAAAATAATACATAATAATTGAAAACATAATTTTATTCTTTTGCAAATTCGCCATAAATCGTCGCCTATTATTGAACACAGCCCAGTTTGACTTTTAATATGTCTACTTAAACTCTTTTTCAAAATGGATTCTTTGGCGCAGAACTACTATTTGGTGCGTGAGCTGGCTCAATTTGATTTGCATGTAAAAACGTATTCAGACACAGTACTACGCATTTTTCAAGCAAATAAAATACGATAGGAGAGTGGGCCAAAAATCCTTTCAGTCGACTCATCTGAGGTCCCAATGATACATGTTGGTGCATGTATCCTACCGTTGATATCGTCGTCCGTCTCATATCTTACACTGAATATTACACGTTAGTGCATGCATTCTTCAGCTGTCCGTCTACTCCTATCCTACACACATGCCAAACATATAGCTCGACACACAGAAATAGTTTAAGAACCTAGGTTCAAGCTTTAATAAAATATTAATTAAATTGGCTTACTTGACAGCACTTAAATAAGAGTAACTATAGGGTCCGCCATTTAACGTTTTTTTTCAACTAGTTTCGCGAATGGTAACACTTAGCTCATGTCTGATATGACAGATAATTAGTGTTATCCTTCCGCTGAACGAATATGGTTGTGTATACGCTTGAATAAAGCTGGGAAATATTGCGACATAGCGACATAGAGAAAATGACGATTTTG
This sequence comes from Ferdinandea cuprea, assembly GCA_963576555.1. NCBI lineage: Eukaryota > Metazoa > Arthropoda > Insecta > Diptera > Syrphidae > Ferdinandea > Ferdinandea cuprea. Next base: position 25,125,667 of record OY754960.1, read on the forward strand.
CCAAAAAAAATCATCCTTTTGATGAAGCTCATTTTGATCTTGGCGGGTACGTAAACAAGAAAAATTGTCGCGTTTGGGGCACAGAAAACCCGCACGCATACATTGCAAAGCCGATATAGCCAAAACGAGTCACTGTTTGGTGCGGATTTTGGTCCAGAGGCATAATTGGGCCAATGAGCAAGGAGTGGCCGTTACAGTCAATGGCGATCGTTGCCATTTGAATGAAATTATTTTCCATTATTAACCGGAAGGATTGTACTTTCAAATAAAAAAAGAAATTTGAGAAAATATTTCGTAGTTTTTTTTTTATAGCATTTTCAAAAAAAAAAAAGTTATTTGGCGGACCCTACATAATAACTTGCAGCCAAAAAATATGCCATCAATGATTTCTGCCGAACCCCTAAGGACCTACGACGATAAGTAATAATTTACCGCAATAACACTCGTCCAGCGCTTGTCTCATTAAGAAAGAAAACTCTCGACGAACCAAAACAACTCATCCGATTTCCACTTGAAACCACTAAACTACGTACAGCGCCTTCATCAACTTTCTCATTAGTGTAACCATCACCATTTGCTACCATAATCATAAACGCTACGCATTCCTAAAAATCCCTATTCATTTGAAGTAGCACGATAGAGCTTGGTTATGAAAACCGACTCATAATGAACATGATAGACTTCAAATGACCTACTTTACTTCAGTTGACATGTCCCATCCATTTTGGACACCGCAGTATCATTGACCTTTTACTACCTACCGTTAGTTGGCAGCCATTGCATAAACTTTATTTACGATAAAGACGTAGTTTCGTAGAAGAGCTACTTTCCAACCAAGATAAGGTTCTTCACCACTGCGTTCAAAATTCAGTGAATGTAAAATACTCCCGCATTGCCATATGTGTGCTGGGTGCATGCAGCGACCGCATCGCAACATCATCTTTTACGTTGGGAAAAATATTCCTTTTCCATATCTTTACGACTCCATTGAGGGAGAATTATGCGCATCGAGGGAGGTTCCACCGCCCTTAAACCGCATCGAGGAATGGCAACGAAAAAAAAAAAAAAAACAATTTTTGATTTATATCCCCAACAAATTTATGTGAACCTGTTCCTTCTTCTGCCATGTGGGTTTGGGGATATGTTACAAGGATACGGATAAGGACAACTAGGACACAATCCATCTCGATGGCGCTCATTTAATGGGTTCTTTCAACTTTTTTCGTCTGTCTGTTGTGGTGCGAGGAACGCAGTAGAGTTTATATTTTTCTCACCCACATTGATTCTGTTGATAAAATTAAAAGCTCAGCCACACAAGGAGTTTAATCAAAAATATCCTTTCAAACAATATAAATGTATATAAATTTGTGATTTTAATTACTATGACGACAACCCACACAATCCGGAGAACTGTTCATTGATGCGAAACAGCTCGCTTGCTAGTATTTAGCCAGAGAAAGTGTGTCCTCTTTTGTTTCTTCCGCACCCAGACCCAATGCAGCACGATTGAGGGTATAGTTCCTTTCGGAGAAGTCACGGTGGAATTTCTAATTTATGCCAAGGAATTCTCATCACCTGATACGGTCATGATGTTGATGGTACTTAAGATCAAAGGCGATAGATAGATAGATACTCATTTTCAATTTGAGAGCTATGGGAAATTTAACGGATGCGCACAGTCTCTCCACAGACCTATATAGGATGGTCGGTTTTTAGTTGGCGGATACATGTGTATTCGAATATCCCGCATCCCGATCCCAAGTGGATTGCTGGTGGGGGGATATGTGTTCATAGCTATTATGCAAGAGTAAATATTGACACAGAGGGCTTTGGGACAGCCGCTGTCATCCTGTGTATCGTCCTTTATGTCCGCTGTCGCTGCCGCTCTTTGTTTGTGTTTATATAGATAGTTTCATGTTGTTTCCAATAAGGAAAGGCAATTTTAAGCGGAGTTATCTATGGGGAGCAGTCAGGTTATTGCTATGTGGATATTTTCGTCCAGGAGAATTGCACAAAGAGAATGTGCACAAAGCATGGCGCGATTTTGATAGTTTATCGTTCATGTTTTGAGGTTTAATTTTTGGCAAAATATTCGAAGCTCAAATGCCATAATAGTGTGTTTGTGTATGAGTATGTTATTGTGATGATGTCAATAGTCATATTTGTTTTTAAATGGCCGCTCTAGTAGTCATTTAGGAGAGATTAGTGCTTGAGCTTTCGGTAGGGCATAATGAAAGCGGATTGTGCGTTGGCGTAGGAACCAATCGTTTGTAAAGGATATGGATGCCATCAAATAGAGATATTTCTAGTATTTTAAATCAGCAAACTGGTACAGGTTTTAAGGGAAGAACGAGACGGGTCAAGTAAAAAAAAACATGGTAGGTACTGAAATCCACAGCTTGATGAACGAAAGGGTTACGCATTCTTGGTAACTGACAATCAGTTCGATTTCTTGACAATAACGCAAAATATATATGATTTAAAATGAAAAAGATAAACCAAGGATCATGTTGTCTTCTTTTTATATTTTTACCAAAATGGCTTCAATTAAAAATACCTTAAAACTAAAAGGGGGCGGCTTAGAAAAATAATCAGACAAAAATAAATATTGAACAACACTGTGTCCAACATAAATTGGCAGTATAGGGCAGATATGGAGTGGCAAAAACACACTCATTCGCACTCTTTTGTTTTCCGTAAGGTGCTACAAAAGCTCTTACAGGGTTCCCTTAGTAATGCTTTTAAATCAGCAAAAACCTTAAAGAATATTATGTAGAGGCACCATGCTTTTTAAAGATTGAAATTGATCATTTAAATTGTTTTATTTATAAAAAATTAAATAAATTTATCTTTTTCCACACCACTAAGAGGTAAGATAAAAGCCGTGTTTTTATAGGGTATCCAAAGTAGGCCTGATCCCATTTAAATAAAAAACAAACAAAAACAAAAGAAATGTATTCATTACGATTAATTTAGCTTAGAATTAAATAAACAAGTATAACAAAAATAAATATAAATTCATCTATTAAATAATAATATTAACAAAATATTTTTTCAACAATTTCTTTTTTTTCTGTTCGGCACTTAAGTCTTTATATAATTTTGAAGCCATTTCGAATTACTTTCTTACTATGATACCCTATCCTTATCCCTATGTACCCCAAAGAAAAAATTCATAAGGAAGATGATAGATAGCATTTTATATCATTCTATAAAATTTATAGAAAAAAAAATATTTTTTTGAAAAAAAAAACGCCCCCAAAAAGTGGGCGTGGCCAAAAACTTTGTATGTGCGATATATTGGAAAAAATATTGGCTAAATATATTGTTAAACATTTTTTTTCGATTTCTATAAAAATTTTCAAAGAAAACAGCATTTTAGTGAAAAACGCCCACAAAAAGTGGGCGTGGCAAAAAAATTTATATGACAAATTTATAAAGGTAGGCAGTACCTACATATCTTGTGAAGGTTTTAAAACTTTATCTCTCTAACTTAAGCCTTAAAACGGTTTTTTCTAAATTGTGGGCGTGGCAGTGGGCGGATTTAACAACTTTTAACACTTTACCATTTCGGAACCCTAGGGAGTATATGCTCCAAGTTTCAGCTTCCTAGCATAACTTTAAAGGCCTCAAAAGTTGATACGGACGGACGGACGGACGGACATTGCTAAATAGTCTTAGGATTTGGTCCTGATCATAAATATATATACTTTTATGGGTCTACGACGAATATTAAGGGGTGTTACAAACTATGTGTCAAAATTAATATACCCTTAGGATAGGGTATAAAAAGCTGAACGAGTTACCAACCGGACATTGGTAACTCTGAATGCACATCAATTAAATGGGCGTTCCGTTGAATAGCAGCAGCCACAGGCCAGTGCTTAGTCACATGTGCGCTGAAAAAGAGGTGGTGGATCTACGTCAGATGCAATTGGAAATTGACTGGAGGTTTACCCTACTTTCTGAGGGGTTTCTTTCAACTTAGTGTGGTAGGAAAATATGGCACGCTACTGATTTTTAAAAAGCTTCCCCATAAGACGTGTACTGCCAATTTATGTTGGACAGAGTTTTTTAGGATTACATTAGGATTGAGCCTTCAAACTTCGTTAATTACGGACAGGAATATGGAAAAATATACCTGCAAGAACATCTTACAATTTTCCAGCGCAGATTAGACAGCTCCAAATGTCTAAAATACTCTACTCCGACATAAAAGTAGGACAAGAACAAGTTCCATTGTAGTCTACAGCGCAGTTACTCTACTTTAATTATAGAATGGAAGATGGAAAACGACTTTAAACGTCGTGCCCGATCACCAAAAATGGCTAAGGTCTGCGCAGCAAATTTGGCATCAGTTTTTTTTTCGTTGATGAAAATTACCATCGTAATGAATTTCAGTCAATGGAGATCGCTACAGAGACATGCTGCAATATTTATTTGGTAAAGATATTTTATTTTAATCAAAATAATTTCAAAAACATGAGGAAAGACTACAGTCCGCTTGAGGCAAACAATATGATACCCATTCATTTCATTCTATGAAATTTATAAAAAAGATAAATATATCTACGATGAATATTAAGTGGTGTTACAAACTATGTGTCAAAATTAATATACCCTTAGGATAGGGTATAAATAGTGTATCACAAGACACAGCGGGTGTGACAATCGATTCATTTAAAACACAATTCGATGAACATGTTTTATCGAGAAATGGTCCTGGTGATTGTCCGCCTAGATCGTGTGACTTAACACCCTTAGACTATTTTAAAGGGCTACCTTAAAAGCATGTGCCTATGCCAATAAGCGAGCGACCAATATGGAAAGAGAGTTAGCGTAAAAGTAGCAATCCAGTTCGAAAGGACAAGCAGATTCTACGGTAATAAACGAATGGGAAAGCATTCACAGAATCCATAATCCCTTTTGTGAATTTCAATAGCAACCAAACACTGAACATAGAACCAATAATACCTGTGTGCACGAATATTGAAGGAAGAAGAATACTGGCGTTGGTTCAGGATTTTATTTCTTAATTTTCCATCAATCTTGTTCCTTCACATTTTCAGAATATAAAAGCGTTTTTCAAGCTGAGGTGTAAACTGTATAGCAGGTTTCAATCTTAGCAATGCAAACTGATGTTAAGTTTTCCATCCAACTGTCATTAAAAAACTAAATAAAATCTTAGCTTACAGTATAAATTTCTGCTTGAGTCCTCGACACAGTGTTGTACCTTGATTATCAGTAACAGCCCATACAGGTCCTCAACAATCATTGCATATGCTAAGCTATGTGTTTGATTTAACACCAATTCCAAGCAGCAGTTTTCCACGATAGTCATATCCTCGTGGATACTAAAAACAATTTCACAAGAGATAAAGAAGTGTCGAAAACTATAGCCGGCTGACTGGGGTGGAACAATACAATTCTTGAATTATGCATTTCGCAAGTACTAGAGAGATAACTGTGGCCAGATATGTGCACCCGATCGGTGCAAGTTCAATGCTCAACGCGTAATGAGAATGCACGTCCCCCATTGATAGGGAGAAAAAACAAAAACTAATTCACCATCCATAAAAAAATACCAAAAAAAGTCGACACTTATTCGTAAGACGTTGCCACTAAAACGAGATGTATGAATTCATAACCATTCGAGTTGAAATTTCGCAGTTCTCTTTCCTAGAGATTTAACTGGATTCACTCACTCACAATCTTCTGGCTACATTATTCAGATTGCACTTTCACATCGTCAACTGAAAAACAAAATTATGAGGTCCCAAAGTAATCCACACGATAATCATTATTCAGTGCACTTCCTGGGAATCCTTGCAACTGTCTTAGACCATGCACATTATTAGTTCCATGAATCATCTATTTCCTTTCCACCACATCACATCTTACAGTCTCATTTCCATTCATTTCCGTAGTGTACGTCATCGCTCAATGCGACGTCTAATTTCACGCCCTTTCCCATCGTAAATTGCACGCTCGCATTCTACATGCACAACCATCATCCCATAGTACACACATTGAGCGGCAGAGTGAAACGTAAGGAGAGCCATCCAAATCTAACACCACTTGTGTATCCACATCCACATTACAGCAATTTAAAATCAATTTCGGTCTTTAATCCTGGAAAGGTTTATTCGCTCGCTGGCAATAAGAGGCAGCACACACAACAAGGAGTGCTCTCTACTAACCCAGTTTCCTTTGCTTTGCTCTGGTTGAGTTTTTTTTTTCTCTTTTTGATTGTTGGTGTGTGTGTCCCGGTTTTATATATGCGATTCGTTTATAAGTTTTTTTTTCCTTCTGCTCTTGCACTCGTGTTACAACTGTTTTCTTTTTTTCGTTATATGCGTTCTTTCGTAAACACCCCAAAATTTTGTTGTGCTACTAAAAAAGCTAAGAGGTGCTGTACGTACTTTACTACTGGGTGCAACGGTCTCCTATACCATCATTTATATTACATAAATTGTACATACATAACATATATATGCTATAGAAGTATATTCTTTATTGTGGACAAATAAATGAGGTTCAGCTTGACATTTCGTTTCTAACGTCATTCCCATGACACCATTGAGAGGAAAGAAATGAAAATAAAAGAAATGGAGAAAAACTTAGATAAATGCATAAAGCGAAATCGTTGTTTTGACGGTGGCCGATGTTCTAGTAGAGCTTACAGTCTTACCAAGATTATGGTGTTGTTGGCCATCAGCCCTCAGCCTTCACCCGAAAATATATATGTACACACAGAGGACCACGCCAAACAAACAAAGAAACGAAAAACATTTCAGATTTAAGAATCCTCACGAGAACACACAACACATATCTATGTATCTCTGGAGAAGCTGTGTAATCAAAATGGAAAAAGATTTTGGAAATAGTTTTCGGGTTCTCACTTCGCACTTGGGCTTCCAATGGAAGACAGGGTGTTAAAGAAGATATAATTTTGAATTGGTAAATATATTCTTTCATCCGATGAGTTGAATACAGAAAAGATGTTGAAGAAAATTGAGGAAATAAAAAGGACATTAATTGACATTCAACAATAATTAGTCATCATCAGCCACGTCAACATGGTGATTGACCTAATCGCAAATAAAAGCCCTTTAACAGTCGGTGCCGTCCTTCTCGAAGTATTAGCTGGCATGGTTTAAAGTTAATTCTAAGCTCAAAGAAGTCATGGCTGTTTGCTTTGTAAATCCCTGCGATTTAAAAGATTATTGATCATTGACCTTTTAGTAATTAGTCTTCACCGTCTACGTTAACATGGTCATTGACATATGCTTTTCATCGAAACCAAGGAAGAAACATTTCTGTAGAATTAAAATCGTTTCTACGATCACATTCAGTGAATACTTAAATAGAAACCATGTACCAACAAAGAATTTATGGGCCAAGGTTAGTCACAACCGAGGGGATTGAATGCATGGGAAGCCATGTTTAAGTCGTTACTATGCAAGTACAAATTGACATTTCGAAGCAGGTGTTGCCTATTGTGCAGTATCATGGTACCTAAGGTACGTATTTCAGTACACAAGTACACATGATGAATTCGGATGGAACGATAACGACGACGAACAAACATACCAACGAACAAAATACCATCGAAGATAAAAATATATATAAATTACAACATGTCTAGACGCAGACCAACGATGAAGATCATACAAAAGACCTATATGCATTAATAGTTCGGAATTCATCAAATGAAAGGGTTCGACTCAATATGAAGAGGTTTCTAGGAACGTTATGACGAAATTCAAACCCTTCATTCTCAATATGAAGAGGTTTCTAGGAACGTTATGACGAAATTCAAACCCTTCATTTACTGAACATATCAGTGGGTCAGGTAGAAATCTTAATAATTTCCAACAAGACTTTATTGTTATTCAATAAATTAATTAATTAGACTGCTTTAAAAACGCATTAAAATGACGCCCGGGTATCAAGAGCCTCTCACTCTTAGATTGCTTCATTCGAATCACGCAATAATTCTGTACAGTTATTAAATGATCGCTGTTTGCAATAAGGAAACTCTGGCTATATTTTTAATCCTTATGGTTTACATGACCTTCAAAACATTTTTGGAAAGCTGTTTAATGACATACAACCGCCTTAATATCCTCAAACTATTATGTTGATCCCGACAGAAGAATGAAAGAAAGGAGTCGTGGGGAAAGAGGTATTGGTTGCTCTAGTAGTTGGAGAGACCCATTGATAGCCACACGTTGGGTGACAGGAATATGTATGAGGGGGTCACATAGCGAAATGTTCCTTGGTAGGAGATGATTGTTTGCCTTACAGAATTTTTTTTAGTAGAGCCAAACATTTTAAAGATTAATCATCTACCTGTAGGTGTAGCTTCTAGGCACATACATTGGGCACATCGTCTGGCGATCAACTAATTCTAGACTTGGAGAACGTTAAATGTTATATGATCGTTTTGCGGAGTACTCATGTTCCAATTATCACTTTTGAACTTTTTACTTTAAAGTTTCGGGATATATGTATGTAGGTTGTAGTTGGGTTTCCCCAATCAAGTATTTCAATATTTTCACTTAAAGACTTAGGACCGCCGTGATTACTCAGTTGTATTTGGGTTTGAACTGCATAGATTTAGATTTATGGCTTTCTCTTATGTATTACCCTTGTGTTTGGTAATCATTAAGTCATTGTCGTGACCATCACCACAGTCCAAATTTCCAAAATAGGAGTTATGAAAAAAACTCACACGAGTTTAACTTATCAAAATTCGGATCCATCAAGACAGCTTTTAAAACCCCTAGATCACATAAAAATAAGTAGAAAAAGTGAATAGTGCAAAGGATAGAATATAAGAAGAAGTTAAAAGATTTAAATCTCCAGAAAAATCCGTATACATAAAATGTAAACCACAGCGACAGCACAAGCACCGGGCACAAGCACAAGCACAGCGACAGCACAAACCAAAGCCAGAGGTATACAGAATATGTGTGTGTCTAACTATTATCAATAAATTAATTGGTCACTCTTTCAAATGTAAAAAGCAATAGCTGAATATAGAGATTCCACTATTCTCTCTGTAAGGGACTGTAAGGGCAGCGTTGGGGACTCAAAAACCACTCCAGTCAGTTACGAACACGCATTATCAAATGTGATGAATGTAAGCAAAAGACGGGTCTTTTCTCCCACATAAAAATGTTTACAAGAGTAAACATAAGGAAAGGCTACAGTCCGCTTGAGGCGAACAGTATGATACCCTATCCACATCCCTATATGCCCCAAAGAAAAAAGCATTAAGAAGATGATGGATAGCATTTTATTTAGTTCCATTAATTAAAAAAAAAAAGTTTTTTTAAAAAAAAACCGCCCCCAAAAAGTGGGCGTGGCCAAAAACTTTGTATGGGCGATATGTTGGAAAAAATATTGGGTAAATATGTTGTTAAACAGTTTTTTTCGCTTTCTGTGAAAATTTTCGAAGAAAACAGGATTTTAGTCAAAAACGCCGTGATGTTTTCCTCCAAGGCCTGAATCGAAGCGGGTTTGTCGGCATAAGCTTTTGACTTTACATATCCCCACAGGAAAAAGTCTAACGGTGTGATATCACACGATCTTGGTGGCCAATCGACCGGCCCAAAACGTGAAATTATGTGCTCACCGAAATGTTCTCTCAATAAGTCCATTGATTGATGCGATGTGTGGGAAGTGGCGCCGTCTTGCTGAAACAAAATGTCGCCGAGATCACGAGCTTCAATTTTAGGCATCAAATAGTCGGTTATCATGGCACGATAACGGTCGCCATTGACGGTTACGTTCGCACCGGCATAATTTTTAAAGAAATATGGACCCATGATTCCACCGGCACACAAACCACACCAAACCGTTGTTTTTTCTGGAAGAAGTGGCAGTTCTTCAATCTCCTCAGGTTGCTCTTCGTCCCAAATGCGGCAATTTTGTTTGTTTACATACCCATTGAGCCAGAAATGGGCCTCATCGCTAAACAAAATTTGCCTCGAAGCGATGTTGCTTGGGAAGGTCGAGCGGCTTCAGTTGTTGCACAAGCTGTATTTTGTACGCTTTCAATTTAAGATCTTGACTTTGACTTGACTTGAATCGACTCTCTACGGTCTTCGTGTACACTCTCAGCTACGGCTGCTATATTTTCTTCACAGCGTGCTGGACGTGGTCTATTCGGTCGAATATTATCCAATAATGAATGCTGGGTCTCAAAATAAAGTTGAACAATTTGTAAACGTTGTTCACGCGTAAGTCTTTCCATTATGAAATGCCAAACAATACTAAAAAAAATAACATGACAGCATGACACGACTCACACGTGATCTGTCAAAAAAGGCTATTGAAAAAAGTATCTCTACTTGGATCACCCGTTATTTCTTATTTTAGTTTTCACATCCGTTACTATAGAAAAATTGTTAGGATTCTGCGTTGCAATGAAGTAACGATAAGGAATATTTGACAACTTTCATGAAATTTAAAAAAAACATTTAGACCCATCATGTTTTTTTAATTTTTGAAATCCTCCTCCATAAACCTTCTCCTTTTTATGTTTTCAACAACAATTTTTCATCACTTGAAATTGATGCAACTAATTCTCGCCACTCATTGTCAACTTCAAACTTGTGACAATCTTCTACCTTTACTGACAAATCATACATGGTACTGCAGTTCTTTCTTTTTGATATATCGGTGGCCATAACCGAATTTAGATGGGCTCAATTCCTTAAATACGCATATAAATACAATAGCTTGGGGAAATGGAAATTCAAATTGTTCTCTTAGTTTCATAATAAGCTTTGTGCTTTTATTTTCATCTTATTTTTTGGGTAGACAGTGTATAAAATGTCTCTAAGACGCAACGTCACTCATCAAGAGTAATATTACTTAGTGCTAAAATTCCTACTACTACTACCACACGGTAGTAGGTACTGATATCCGAAGAAACCGATATAATTTGGACAGATGTATATTATTACCAATCTCGACTAGAGTTAGAGTTACCAACGGGGGTATTTTGGCCCGGAGCCTCCGGGAATTAGTTCTAATCTCCGGGCTGCGGGCTAAGCCCAAATTTCTCCGGGCCGCCAAGTTTTAAATGTTTATAATTTCTGTAAACTTAAAAAAAATAAAATTACATTGAAAGTTGGTTAGCATCCCTTTACAGTGATAAATAGTTTGCAGCATTAAATCTACTAAGAACAAAATGGCAATGGGCGCATTATGTCTTACCTAACCTAAGCTAACCTAAAATGGAAAAAATATTTCTTTAACATTTCTCAACGAACTTACCTAGGTAGCTATGGTATTCTTAATTGAGCGTAATTGAGCGCATTCCCTGTGTCTTTTACCTACTGCAGCACGACGGTAGTTTTAGACAACAAACATATACTCTATTAACACCGCACTGTTATCTGAGGTTTCACTCGTTGATGTATGGCGTTTCGATGAAACCCTCTCAGAATCTAGTTTCTAACACAATCTACAAGTTCCACAAAGCAGTTGACAAGCAATTTAAAGACTTTCAACTGTGTTATAATTCAACTTCAAGTCACCTAAGTGTTAGCTTACCGAATACTTGAACGTTGATGTCAGGAATTATTCAAACGTATAGGCATTGTTAGCCTAAATGCTCGAACGCAATATTTGCTAATTAACCTATATTTTTCGACGGCTGACTGAAACGTCAAACAAATCCCAGGTAGTGTTCGAAATAATGTCAAATATATCTCTTTTCGTTCCATGATTCTTCGTTTAATTAAGGGCAGTCATAAAGCAAACCTACCTTCAATTTGTTAAATTTTATTTATTTTGTTATAAAAGAAATTATAGTAAAAAATAAATGAAAAAAATGCACTCATTTAGTATACGTTATTACAAACACTCTTCTTGGCAAAACACAAATTCTGCGGGCCGGGCCCTTGTTAGAGTTGGTAACCGTGACTAGATTCATTATTTCGTTGGAAAATAACTAAACAATAATGGAATTTTAAAACGATGATGCAGTGTAACAAATTATATCCAGATCGGTAAATAAACTTTTCTCACTCGAACTCATTTAATAATTTAATTTTGCGATTTTTGTTTTTTGAGAATTTCAAGTGATTTTGACATTTGATGGAAATTGTAGTAGATTGAAAGAAAGTACGAAGGTAACTTAATAAAAATGTGAAATCGTTTATTAGTAGTATTCTACTACTTTTGTCGACATTTGTGTGTGATTATTAGTAAGACCCATTGAGTGTGCTGATTTTTGTGTGAGAAACCCCTATTTCTTTCGGCTTAATAAATACAAGCTAACTTATGAAGTAAAACTAAACTAAGACATAAAAACCCAGATTGGTGAAGTAGACCGAGTTTAAGGCGGGAAGTACTGCAGTGTACCTCGAGTTGTAGATACGCGATAAATAAATAGCATCTCCACTACATCTTTGCGTTCTTCTAGGGTATTCAAGCTAACGAGTTTATAGCAAATAATATAAGGAGGCTTGATAAATGGGTCGCTCGAAGTAGACCTCGAAGAGCGAATCGAAGAAATCGATTTTGTAAGCATACTTTCAATTCTGCATTCGTGAACACGCTTGACTGGCATACTTAAGTGCGGGCGAACGAAGGTTAAGTAAAGCGATCTGGTGACGTAAGGGTTGGAAAGGTTTAGCCCACCTAGTGATGTGTCGCTATCATCAATATGAGAAACAAAATGGACTCCCTGTCACACAAAATGCAAAGTTGACGAAGAGATTGAACGATTGACAAAGGAGATAATAAATTTCTGGGACCGTATTGGACGCACTTACGCGGTAGGCTTATACTGTGTTTAGTTCTTAACAATTATTCTGACACCAAATAGAAAAACTATCAAGATCTTGTTGAAGAAGACTTAGAAATTGTTTATCGTCGTCATTTAGGAACAGGGAGGAGTGTTTGATGAATTTTCTAGATCAGTAGGAATCTGCCATATAAAAATAGCAAAGTCAATTCTCTGTCCTCTGCACCAAGTTTAAGTTGGACCAAAATTACAAAATTGTAGGCAATTTAGAGTTGATGTGCGCAACATTCGTGGGCAGAGATCTAATTTGTTTTCCTTGTACGGCCATGTTTCCCACAGAAAACCAGCTGTTCTGGCACTGAATGGAACACAGGTTGGCATTGATTCCAATTTAAAGAAGTGTAGTCTACCTGGATATAACTTAGTGCCAATTATTCTTTCCACATGGCGGTCTCGCCGTTTATGTACGTAGTGATCTAACCTAGCAACTTCTACCACAATACGGCCAATATTACAATCCAGAATTTAATTTCATTTAGCTAAAATTCCATGTCCGTAGGCAAATTATTCACTACTGTTTTATTTACAGAAGCCCTAATCTGGATAAGTTTTTAACTTTTAACAAGTTTGATGAGCTTTCAGATTCAATTCAAAGAATTGTGACCCTTTCTCCTCGTACTGAAATCGCCATTGCAAGCGATTTCAATATACACAATTTAAGTTGGCTTCGTCATTCTAGACAGACAACACCCGAAGGAAGGTATGTCGAGATCTTTGTTGAGGTTAATAATTTAACCCAGATTGTAAATGACCCGACACGGATACCGGACATTAGCGGCCAAAATTCCAACACTCTTTCTTACCTCTCACCCTGATAAATACACTTTAAATGTATTATTGGCTCTAGGTTCGACAGATCATTGTATCATATCCGCGAATTTCTCGTACTCCAACCACAAAATTAAAAAACAAGTTCCTAAAAGAACCGTATTGGAATACGAGAAAGCCAATTGGGAAGCTTTAAACGGTTGCTTTAGGAGTTTTAACTGGTCGCTGTGCTTCCTCAACAACGACGTGGATGATGCTGCCGATATGATTACAAATATCATTCACCGGGGCATGAAACGCTTTATCTCTAACAGGATGAAGAGTATCAAACCTAAGGTGAACGCATGGTGTGACTCGAGCTGCAAAGAGGCTATTAGGGTAAAAGAGGTGAGCTTTTGGTCGTACAAGGCCAACACAACTGAGTAAAACAGAAAAAAGTTCAAACGAGCCAAAAATGACCCCAATGCCCACTTATTGTGTCAAATTCTTCTACGACCAAAAGCTGAGGAAAAAAATACTACAAAGTCCCTCCGGTAGTAAAAACTTTTGGTCATGTGTCAAGAGTATTAAAATTTAGGCCTTGTCATCTATCCCGACACTTATTTGCAATGACATTCCAGCTGTCAGCTCTTCAGAAAAAGCCAATCTGCTTGCTACTCATTTCGCAGGTAGCTCAACGCTCCCAGACTGTGCTTTATCTCCCCCTGTACTCGAGCGCGTATAGTATTCTACCCCATCCATTTTCGCACTCGTACAGTGGTTAGAGATCTTCGAGATCTCAACATACATAGATCCGCTGGTCCAGACGGTATTTTACCTATCGTTCTGAAGAGGGGGTCTTCCACGCTGGCAAAACCACTGCGTCAGCTTTTCTATCTATCCTTTTCTTCAGGGCTCTTTCCGAGGAGATGGAAAACAGCATTTGTCCAGCCTGTCCCAAAAAAGCGCGAATTTAGCGCGAGTAAAAGCGCCTGTCGCTATTTCTATCTACTTTAAAATCGTTTATATTAACTTTAACTTGATATAGCTTTGAGTTGGGGTAATAGTAGACCCCACAATTGTACCACTTAATTCTTATCTGAGCCCTAGGAATATTTTCATGTACTAAAGTATTTTTATACCCTATCCTAAGGGTATAAGGGTCCGTCCGTCCGTCCGTCCGTCCGTATCAACTTTTGAGGCCTTTAAAATTATGCCAGGAAGCTGAAATTTGGAAGATATACTCCCTAGGGTTCCGAAATGGTAAAGTGTTAATATTTTCAAAATACGCCCACTACCACGCCCACAATTTAGAAAAAACCGCTTAAGGCTTAAGTTAGAGAGATAAAGTTGTACAACCTTCACAAGATATGTAGACACTGCCCACCTTTATTAATTTGTCATATAAAGTTTTTTTCCACGCCTACTTTTTGTGGGCGTTTTTTACTAAAATGCTGTTTTCTTCGAAAATTTTCATAGAAATCGAAAAAAAATATTTAACAATATTTTTCTCAATATATCGCCCATACAAAGTTTTTGACCACGCCCACTTTCTGGGGGCGTTTTTTGAAACAAAAAATTTTTTTCTATAAATTTCATAGAATGAAATAAAATGCTATCCATCATCTTCCTAATGCTTTTTTTCTTTGGGGTACATAGGGATAAGGATAAGGTATCATACTGTTCGCCCCAAGCGGACTGTACGCTTTCCTTATGTTTTTTTAAGTAACTGGAACGCCTAGACCTATAGATGGCCATATAATTAGGATTATTACATGACTGTGTCCTTCTGTATATTTAATTTTAATTTTTATCAGTTTTTTAATGTTGCATTTCTCATGTCTTAAAAGTTTTTTTTTTATTATACCCTATCCTAAGGGTATATTAATTTTGACACATAGTTTGTAACACCCCTTAATATTCGTCGTAGACTCATAAAAGCATATATATTTATGATCAGCACCAAATCCTAAGACTATTTAGCAATGTCCGTCCGTCCGTCCGTATCAACTTTTGAGGCCTTTAAATTTATGCTAGGAAGCTAAAATTTAGAGCATATACCCCTTAGGGTCCCGAAATGGTAAAGTGTTAAAATTTTTTGAATACGCCCACTGCCACGCCCACAATTTAGAAAAAACCGTTTTAAAGCTAAAGTTAGAGAGATAGAGTGTTACAACTTTCACAAGATATGTAGGCACTGCCCTTCTTTATAAGTTTGTCATATAAAGTTTTTTGCCACGCCTACTTTTTGTGGGCGTTTTTTACTAAAATGCTGTTTTCTTCGAAAATTTTGATAGAAAGCGAAAAAAAATGTTTAACAAAATATTACCCAATATTTTTTCCAACATATCGCCCATACAAAGGTTTTGGCCACGCCCACTTTTTGGGGGCGTTTTTAAAAAAAAACATTTTATTTTAATAATAGAATGAAATAAAATGCTAGCCATCATCTTCTTAATGCTTTTTTCTTTGGGGCATATAGGGATATGGATAGGGTATCATACTGTTCGCCCCAAGCGGACTGTAGCCTTTCTTATGTTTTTATATATAAATTGACGCCCACGGTCCACATGTACAAGAAGAATGTATTTCACATGACGGATTTCGAATGAATGCAAAAACTGCTTGTTTCCAAAATAAAGTAACACAACAGACACCCTGTTAAAACACAAATACAATATTACATCCAACCGGATTCCGGAAAGATATAAAAAAAAACTATTGAGCTCTGCCAAGTGCCAAGAATGAAGTTTTGACAAATTGCACCGGAGTTGCTGATGTATACTTCCCAACATGCAGAATGATTCTTTTATTGCAGTCAAATTGAGGTCATAATAAAATGTTGCGATTTGCTCCGAGCCAGTGCACTGGGCTCAGTCAATGAGTGAGTGAGTAAGTGTGTGGGTTTGGTCCTGTTATCCTGCTTAGCGATGAATATCCTTTGAAGCTCATACATCATCAGAAACCATATTTTTGTGAAATGTTGCTGCTGTTGCGAGACACTTCTTCCTTGCTCGAAGAAACTTTTCGACTTGTAATCGCAGGGATCACCTTCTCTCATCACTCGCCAATTGGTAAGTTTTTTTTTCTGTTTGATTTTGTTTCCCCCTTTTTGCAGTGTCACTGGAGATGATGTAAGCATGTCCTTGGCTTAGAGTTGTTTGCAAGTCAAACCTCATAAAGTTATAAGTAAATATTTTTATTTTCATTTTGCGGGCGGAAAAGTTGACGGCAGAAAAAAAAAACTTGCAAAAAGTTTCGTTTATTTTTCGTTCTTAGTCGTTCGCTTGTTGTTGCGTGCCATCACGTCTTATCGAAAAGTTCTTAATTCTTTTTTCTGCTTAGCTCCTGACGGTACGTTTCGGATTTAGCTTTGGCTTTGCGGTGGCGGGCCTAAACAAATGCAAAAGAATAAATGAAGTGAATGATGTTCTTCGTTTAATATTTTAGCCTTGGCATGGATTCGCGCGCTCTCTCTCTCTCTGAAAAGGAGTGTCGGTGGGCAACACTGTTATCACGATTTGAAATGGATGAGAATAAGTTTTAGAAAGTTGATTAACGGTTATTCTTGGAGTTTTTTTTTTTTTTTTGGTGGGCCGAAAGCGGGACAGCAAAAGATTACTTTTGTTGAAAAGATGTTATGGATATGAATTCAAAATTTTTAGACTGGAAAAAAATTTTTTTTTTCTTTGATAAGTATGATGTCGAAGAAAATTGGCAGACATGTAAGCATTGACAAATGCTTGTCGTGGCGATGGTAGGGATTGAGATTTTGTTCGTGCAGGGGAACATTATTCAAAAGAGAAATGTTTTATTGGAATGAGTTGTGATATGAGAAAAGTTTTGATATCCAAAAAATGGGAAATGGCGTAGAAAGATAATTATTTAGATTCCTTTTTTGTTGGGCTTTGAGAGAAATACTTTTAAAAGTATACGGCAGTGTTGTTGGGAATTTCATTTACCAACGTAGCAGACAAGGTGAAAGAAATTTGTGAAATATGTTTATCTATGTTCATAATTTTTTTTTTTTTTTAATTTCAAAAATTCATTAAAAAGTTCTTTGAGAACTGTGAGAAGCAACCAGAAGGTTATTTGCCTCATTCCGCAGATTATTCTATGACTATTGAAACTGGTAAGACTTTTTAGATTTGAGTCGACTCTCAACAGGTTTATTTCCCAAAAGACCCCGAAAATATTTTCTTCCCTTAGAATTTTTATATAGCTACAGATCTGAATGTTGCCGTTCAACCCATAACCTTGTAACAGCAGCCAAAGTCATAGAATGGAAAGTTGATACCTGCCACCTCTAGCTGTGGGAAAAATGCAGTTATTGGAGAACAGAAGAAGTATGTAATTGACCTCACAATACCATGCAATAGCATTGTTCGATATGAAGGAAACATTTCTGTGGACTGCTGGGCGGACAAGACAGCAGAAATTCGTCACGAGCATAGCAGAGGTGAATATAACAATACCAAACCTGCAATCCAACAAGGCATAGAAGGCAACAACAAATTACTATCAACTCATTTTAAAAGACCCTATGTCCTGCAAGAATTATCAAGGCATATTCCTAGTTAATGTCGAATTTAAGATACTTTCTTTTTTACTACTTCTCTAACCTGGAAAAGAACAACGAATTTCAAGTCGAGAGGACACGCGAACTGGTTAGCCTTGAAGTAAACGAAGACAAGACATAATATATGCTATCAATAAATAGACAAACTTCTATTAGGACAAAACGTAAGTTTTGCTGATTCGAGGTGGTTAGGGAGTTAATTTACAAGTACAAATAAATGGGTTCAAAACTCCCAGTGCGGTTTTAGGGTAAGTCCGCAGTTTACCAAATATGCGCACTACAGCAGATCCTCGAGAAAAATCATACCACCTACAGATATGAGCTGTACAGACCCACGTTATGGAATCCCTGCCAAACTCATCTGTTTGTGTAGAAGGACGATGGAGATATCTCACTGCTTGAGGTTGGTAAAATCAACAAAGAAAAGGGTCTAGCTGAAAATTATATTTTTTTAACAAGAACGGACGCGCAAAAATTCTTCGTAAAGTTCCATTTGTATTGGTTCTGGAGTAGATAATTAATCGTCAAAGCTTTTTTGTTTAAGACCCAGGTCCACCTCGGACTGGAGCGCCGCCTTAAGAAGAAAAAAATAAAATATATTCACACGTTTTAAGAAGCAAGTTTTTTTAAAATACACTGCAAATGTATAGGGTCCGCCAAATAACTTTTTTTTTTTTGAAACAGTGCGCAAAACATCGAATGTAACTTGGGCTGTGTGGCACTAGCGCCGTCCTGTTGAAACCAAATGTTGCCAATATCCTCCTCTTCAATTTTTGTGAACAAAAATTCGTTCAACGTGGCCCGATAACGATCGCCATTGACTGCAACGGCCACTCCTTTTTGTTGTTCAAGCGTATACACAACCATATTCGTTCAGCGGAAGGATAAAACTAATTATCTGTCAAATCAGACATGAACTAAGTGTTACCGGTCGCGAAATAAGCTCTAGAGTCACTGCGTCCTGATCAAAAGTGGTAATACGCACAAATAGAAAGACAATAATCGTAAGCAAGTCATACAAGAAATTGCAATCGATGACTTCAGTTGTACTTAAGTCTGCACATATATTTGTTTTTGCATCTCAAGAATGACTACAAAATGCAATTTTTTGCTTTACCCAAAGATAGTGCAATCTGCTTAAAATCAGAAGTTTTCGCCTGCATTACAGGAGTGTATATTACAAGCTTACTCTTCTGGTGCTTCTACCTAGCCCGCATTGTGTGCAAAAAAACATTGCTGACTGTATTGTATTGAAATAGTTAAAGTTAAGACGTTGTGTGCAATGTTGTCGATGGAACGTGGATCAGATCCGTTTGCACCACTTATTTTTTTAAGATACCAAAAATATTGATGGTAGCGCTTGTTGTTTTTTTTTTTTTTTTTTTTTATTTTTTTTTTATTTTTCCATGATTCTTGACTTAACAAACTTTGTATTTACTTAATCTACCATAACAATATTAAGTACAAGAATAGGTAGTGACATTTGTATTTGTGTATTAACAAATAGTGATAATGTCACTTCAGAAAAAATAGCTTGGAAGTGTGGGGTGAATTGATTAATTGATTTTAAAAGAAAAACATTTAATGAATTTATACATATTTTATCAGATAATTAACAATAAAAAAGAAAGAAAACGTAAATTTAAAAGAACATTAATTTGTACATAAAACAGCAATAGAACAATGTAACGTACATGTTTAGACAACATAGGGCAGCAAAACTTTAATTTCCTCGTGATCAAAATCAAGAAGTCATATCTTTACGTACTTTAGGAATAGGAACAATGATCTTATTCCTCGGATATTTATAGGAAGTTGATTAAATAGTTTGCACGACACGATGGAGTAAAAGTTTTTGAATAGAGTAGTACGGAAAGGAGGAATAATGACAGCATTAGTTGAATTGCTTCGCAAATTGCGATTGTTTGAAATAGGGCTCTGTAAATAGCCACCTCTCATAAAAAAAAATTTTGAAACTTTCATATAGTACAAATGTTTTAGTGGCAGAATTTTCAATGCACTGAACAAAACTATAGAAGGAGCTAAACGATTTACCCCACATAGCACATAGCACATTTTTGCAAAACAATCAATGGTTCGATCTTCGTTTGGTAAGCGCCACCCCAGCAACTTATTCCGTATTGTAGTTTTGATTGAAATATTCCATAATAAACTGTTTTCAAAGTATTTTTTTCACAGAATTGTCTAAGGCGATAAAAGCTTCGCACTGAAGATCGTAAATATTGTTTCAGAATCGAAATATGTTTGCACCAACTCATATTTTGTTCAAAAGTGATGCCTAAATATTTAAACTGATTAATTGTTTCAATTTTAAAACAGCATGTGTTACAAGATGCCTGCTCAAACAACATTGTCCTTGTGGCTTCTTCAGTACAGACACAATTTGTAGTGTCATAGTTTTTGGTCTGCTAACAAAGTTACCTATTAAAACTTTTTGAGTTCTATCCTTTAGGTAGGACTCAAACCAGTTGTGCATAAATCCACGAAATCCTGCATAGTGCAGTTTGTTAAGTAGAACTCTGTGGTTGACCATGTCAAAAGCTTTGGTAATGTCTACAAAAAGCCCGGCGCAACATTTTTTATCATCCATAGCTTTATAAATAAAGGAGCAGAATTCCAAGAGGGCATCTTCTGTAGAAAGGCCTTCCCTAAAACCGAACTGAGCAGGACTTAGGAAATTAACTTTTGCCAGGTATCTCAAAACTCTATTCTTAATGGCTTTTTCAAAGACTTTAGAGAACTGATGACAATAAAGAAATTGGCCTGTAATTGTTTTTGTCACTCTTACCACCTTTTTTGTAAAGAGGGATCACATTAGCACATTTTAATTTGTCTGGGAAAACGCCGGTTAAAAATACTTAAGTTAAAAACATAAGCTAATATGTTTACAACATTAAGTGCTATGCTCTTGAGGATAGGGATGGAAATTCCATCACAACCACAAGATCTTGAGCTGTTAAGGAAACAGATAATTTTATACAATTCTAAGCCTGTTATTTCTTCATAAAAGAAGCTATTATTTATAGCAAAGTCGTTGACTAAATGGGACCTAACGCAGCCATCACAATATGTAGGAGACTCACTTAAAAAAGACATCAGACCAACCGAAGAAAAGTAATCATTTAATATGTTTGATACTGTTGTAGGGTCATCAGTAATAACACCATCATTACATAGACATATAGCTTTGGAGATATTGGGAGAGTTGCTATCAATGATACTATTTATAGCCATCCATTCCTTTCTTGGATTACCAAGTGCGTTACGGACTTTAGAGTAGAAGTATCTATTTCGAGCTGTCCTTATATCGTTGTTTACTTCCTTACTCAATATTCTGAAACGATTTTTCAGCGCTGTATTAAGAGGATGTTTGGAGCACTTTTTTCTTAATTTATTTTTAAGCTTAATTTTTTTTAACACAGAATAAGTAATCCAAGGCTTTAAACTTTTTTCAGACTTTTTACGGACGATAGTATATGTAAAATTACTTATGTAATTCTGAAGAAATGATAAAAATAGATCATAAGCCTTAGAAGCATTAACTTCCTCATATATTTCCTCCCAGGTTTCGGAACGTAGTTCAATATTAAGCAAGTCGAAGATTACTTTCGTTACCGTAGATGACAAAGTATGCTTCGCGTGTTTCTTAGTATTTAACGTACTGAAGAGAATACCAGTCATACAGGGATCAGTAATGCGGAGATCAAAATTAATACCAGCACATTCGTTTACGGATATTTTTTTAAAACGCCCAAATACATGGTCAAGACAAGTGCCTGAAATTGGTCTAGTAATTTCGTTTATAAAAGGTGATAGACCATGCTCAGCCATTGTAGCA
Source organism: Ferdinandea cuprea (assembly GCA_963576555.1). Classification (NCBI taxonomy): domain Eukaryota; kingdom Metazoa; phylum Arthropoda; class Insecta; order Diptera; family Syrphidae; genus Ferdinandea; species Ferdinandea cuprea. The sequence continues at coordinate 25,147,681 of OY754960.1, forward strand.
AGATAAATTTCCGTTAAAGTACTGGGAGTTAAAATGTCTATATTAAAATCACCACTAAAAAAGTGAAAGTTAAATTGACTGAAATTCATCAACTGTTCCCAACTTCTTGCTATAAAAAATGACATTTCATGGGCGCGGCCATTAGCCCCATATAATTCGATTTATGTGTGCGTGATTCCCATTTGATTTGCACGTAAAAGTCCATTTAAGTGCAAATTATGTGGGGCTTATCAGTTCGACTTAGCTTGTAGGCAACGTGAGAGATTCGCTCTCGAGTTGACTATCTGGTTAATTCCTCATCTGTGGTTCTGATGCACAACAAAAAAAGAGTTGCAATTATTTGAATTACAAAAAAATTGGTTATCATTAATGTTTACAATTGTGTTGCTAAAAAGATAATCATTGATATCCAAAAACTTGAGACTTGAAGTAAAAATAATGAAAAAAGTATTTTGGCATAGTCGCAAGTAAAAATAATCAGGCCTATCATAAGTTCCCTTCGGGGGAATCCCCTAATTAAAAATTACGCTACGAATCCCGAAAAGATCCGAAGGGATTCGAAAAAAGCATTGCCTGATTGAGAAAAGTAGTTTCCATTTTCGAAGTCAAATGGTTAATGTCAAAATTAGTACTCAACAATACGAAGAAAAGTGCCAGAAATTAAAAAAAAAATTCCCTTAATTTTCCCAAAACTATTTTTTTACCGATTATTATTTTCTAGTAAAAATTGAATTTTAGTGACTTAAATGAGTTCTTATAGATGTTACATTGACTAAATTCAAAATATATATGTAAAGAAAAATGTATGTGTCGAATATGTATTTTAAAATATTTTTGCTTTCAAGTTCAAAATTCTAAAAAAAAAGAATTTTTGCTAAATGGTCCCTGAGTACTGTTCCATCTGTCCAATTCAAATTCAAAAACTTAAAAAAAATATTTTGTCGCTCATATTTTGGGTTTTTTAAATGGAAATCAATTGCAATTGCTTTTGTTGCAATTGATGACTAAACAAAGGCGCTTCAAATACATGATTTAAGAACTTGAAGCGGAACTGGAGCCAGAACTGTTAGCAACTTCTATGACCCCAATCTGTCGATTGAGACTAATAGCTGAAGGCGGTTACAAGCTTGGCACTGGAAACGATTTCCAAGTAAGTATTGTCCTATCAACGTTCTTCATGAATTTGAAGAATTTGAAACATGTATTAATATATACATATGAATAAATATTTTTTTAAAAGAACATACATTTTGTTGAAATAACTATTATTGTTAGTCTACCACAGGCAGAACTTGTCGTAGAGAAGGAGAAAATAATTCAAATTTTTTCGGAGGTGGTGATACCGAATTCTACGAATTTCGAATTTCGTAGCAGTTTTTCTATTCGTAGAAATTTTCTATTACGACGTAGCTCGTGATAGGGGTGAATGAAAAAAGTATTTTGGCATATTCGCAATTTGACCGACGACGGGTTGTCTCAAAGACCCCTCCTTATTCAAGAGACATTCTTACGATATTTAATAAACTATCAAAAGTTTGTCTAAGAAAGGAAATTCTTAGACAGGTGTTTCTGCAAAATGTTTAAGGTGTACCCCTTACGCCTCAAGGAAGGGTCAAGTTCTAAGATGATTTGCACGAATGCAACAATACTCCATTCCAGCAACTAACATACAGAAAATACAGAATAGTAATTGTACTTCGATACAGAAAGTGTACTTTTAAGCTTGTTTTTACCTTTTAAGCTTTAAATTTCGAATGCAAACTGAGTATGAGGGATTACGATTATAGAGAAGTTCACCAAAGCCGTAAATCGGTTTGTCCCTATGTCTGTCTGCCCGATAGCCGTATTTGCTTCAAAGTTCGTTTTTGGGTTGACATCTCGCGGGTTTTTGTTTTTTTTTACTTCATCGTTTTAAATAAGGTTACTTGCCATACATTTTTTTTTTTTAAATCAATTATTATTAATTTTTTCGAAAATGGTTACAAGGATTTGGGTCGTTTTTTGTACTTTAAATACCTGGGATGGGGCCGAAAATACTTCATACTTATTTTTTCGCAAAAAATTCGAAATTCAAAAACGACTCTAATTCTTATGTTAAAAGTGTCAAATGTGCGAAATTACATAAAAATCGTAGGTGCCGTTTTTGAGAAGAACCACCTGAAACCTGAAAGGTGAATTATATAATGATTTGCCTTGTAATTTTGTATGGTGTATTTTTATAAAAATAAATAATTAAAAAAAACGTTTAAAACGCCTACAGAAAGCGGCATGTTGACTAATTTTGTCTGGAAGACTTGTGTGAGATCGTCGTCTGCTTATTTTGTGAAGATCAGAACAACCTCAATTGTTGATCATATTTGTTAATAGCAAACGTGGCTGTGGGCGTATTTTAAACATTTAAAAATAAAAATCTTTAAACGGATATTTGGTCCTGTATGCGCGGAGGGCGAATGGAGGAGAGGATACAACCGCGAACTCTATGAGCTGTACCAAGATGTGAATGTAGTCCGAAAAGCCAAAACTCGTCGACTACTTTGGCTCGGCTACATCGAGCGAATGGACAACAACGCTCCAGCCAAGAAAGTCTTCGAATCCCAGCCCCCAGGTTCGAGACGACAAGAAGGGCCGAACCTCTGTTTTAAAGACGCAGATGCCAGAGCGCTTGGTCTAGACAACTGGAAGCAGAGTACCCGGGATCGCAGAGGATGGAAGGCTGCCGTATCTCAGGCAGGGACTCTTCACGGGTCAAGAGCCCGTTAAGTAAAGTAAAGTAAGTATTGTTCCCCAATAAATAAAATCAATTTTTATTTTTAATCATAAAAACTTAAATTAACTCCCCAAACGTCCCTTAAATTTATCACAAATTTCAACTCACAGCTCAAGTCGGCATTTTCGAAATAAATATTAAAATATTTAAATCCACCAACATCCGATTGTATTGCTTCCGGACTGAGATCTTCAAGTTTAATTCGTCTTTTCCACCAAATTACAGCGACATCACTCTGTTGGAGTACCTTGTGAACCGTCAATGATCCCGTCCTAACGTCCTCAACAGTTTATTTCCAATCGAAATACTCTTGTCGGAATCTGCATTCAAAAATATTTTCATTTTCCTCCAACGTAGCCGATAATGACCCATTATTAAACTCCTACTTCTGTTGTGATTCTCTTTCCGCGTCTTTGCATTATCGCCACCAAAAAATACCATGAACAACTCAATGTATCCCCCACGGTTACCAACCCCAACCCCAAGCCCAAAGACAACGACAACGACGACGACGACGACCTCATTATTTGCAATGTACATAGTGATTTAAGAAATTTTCCTTCATCATGGCTTAAGCATTTTCGTCCTTTCAATTTTGTCTTCCTTCGTCGATAACTGGTCGTCACGTCGCCATTGACGTTCGTTGTTGTCGCAATGCCAGTCAATTCGCGACGAAGTGCAAAAAGGAACAACAACGGACCTTGTATTCAGATAATCAGTTCCGCTTAGAAGCCTCTCCCGCTCAATAAGGCAGTTATCAAAATTGGAAAGCGGAAATGATTTGCACCATTTCCAGGACTACCCTCAGCCGCTGCCGCCGCCGTCGCCGCCACCCACTGTGACTGTGATGATATTCGACTCGAATAAGAGGCATTTTCAAGTCAAGTATGAAATTTGACGCGCGAATTATTTATTAAACTTCAATTAGCATAAAATGCAAATTACAGTCTCGCTATGTGTCAGAGGAGGTCGTTGTTGCTATTTGATGGTGAGAGTTGAGGTGTGCCGGTATGGTAACGCGACCCTACTTTCGCGATCAATGGAATATAAAATTGAAGAAAATAATGCGAAACGAACTCCATCATCGTATCCTGTTTTGCATGTTTTTTTTTAATGAGAGGACGCGAAGGATGTTATGTATATTTTCATTTCTTTTGTTTTATTTATATATTTATATAGTCGGAGAAATATTTTGCCAGATTGTTCCCAGGGTCGGACTATTTTTGTGCAGATTTTTGTTTTAATTCGAAATAATACAGCTACATGCATTGGCGTTCGTTAATTTTAATTCACAAGGTCCAACGATGAGCGCGGCGTATTTTATTAGAGAACTGGAAAACAAACAGCGCGCGTGTCATTTATATTCGTTAAGAGTGCCAAGGGAAGGTTTGGTAATCTTGACATTTTTGCAGACTAAGAAATGGTTCATTAGTTTCGTTGGTCTCTGTGAAATGTAGACAATGGCAAATAACATCATTTGTATTATGTGGAGAGTTGAGTTTGAAGACGTTTTTGTTTAACCGACTGCATCTGTGGGGGAGAAGTGCGGTTGCGATGAGAAATGGAAACATTTGACCATGACTTCTTTTTGGAAATGAACATCATTATGGCTGTTCTGTTTGTAAAGGGTGAATTTTTAAGCGCTGTTTTTTTAAAAATCGAATAAAGCTCTAAAGTTTTCTAAATTGTTATTCTATGCGATAAATATAGGCCTTTGCCATTTAAGTTTTAAAGACAAATGTAAATGTTCAAATGGTCCATTCGGAAGGTCCAATTTTGCGTCACTTTTTCGAGCATTTCGGCCCGTATTCCACGAATTACGCGTGTTATGTTATCCTGTAAGGCTTCAATCATGTTCGGCTTCTCCACATAGACTAAAGACCTTCCATAACCCCCAATCGCGGCCAACTCAAGGGCCATTTCGAGAGAGAGAGAGCTCACCAAATTCATCCTTCAACATTTCCATTGTTTCACGAGCTGTGTGGCATGTGGCACAGTCTTGTTGAAAGCACATGGCAATCAAGTTCAACTCAGCCAACTGGGACGTATCATGGTTCGATATCGTTCGCCGTTGACGGTTAAGTTTCTTCCACGGTCGTTTTTGAAGAAAACTTGACCAATGATGCCACCAGCCCATAAACCACGAGATGCATCGGTAATTCTTGTATGGCATGTGGCTGTTCATCATTTAGATGCTAAAGTTTTGCTCATTTACATATCCGTTGAGCCAGAAATGAGCCTCATCGATGAACACAATTTTTCGATAAAACAGCGGATTTTCACATTTTTCACGGAGCACGAATTTTGATAATAAATTTCAATAATTTGCAATCGTTGCTCGTTTGTAAGTCTTTCCATGATTAAATGGCAGAGTATACTGAAAACTTTTCACTTTGACAGATGACATTTGGACGCCATTACTAACCAGTGCTGCCAAACCTGAAAAACTTAACTCTTAAAAATTCACCCTTTACGAATGGCGGCAGGACAAGAGTCAAAATTAATAAATGGTTCGACTGATTTATTCAGTATTTTAAGTGAATGTCCAAGAGAAGTGTCTTTTCCAACGAACTAGTTCTCCAATTAAAAATTAAAATGCTAAAAGGGTGTGACAACGAAACATGGACAGACCTTTTAACTGTCCACTTCATCAATATTGGCCATTTCATTGGGAAATTTATAAGCAATAGCAATATGCCACATAAATGGCCACCATAAAACTATTTTATACCCTTCCGCCGCTCGCCGCTCGTCAAATAGATTCCAAATTGCGTAGGTATCAGTGTCTATCACTCGTGATCTCATTATAACCCTTCAGGCAATCTGGTAAAAACCCCAAATCAAAAGTTTTACTTCACAAAATGTCACCCTCACACAGTCTTCTCTGGCGTCGCTGAATGGACAAAAGTTGGAAAAGAAGAACAACATGATATGGGATAATAGCCAACGAAGTGTGTCAAAGCAAATCCTTAGTAGCTCACATTCCGGTTAATACTTTGATCAATTTGTTGACAATGTGGTTGACATGAATCCCCCGCCACCCCGAAATAGAGCATCCTTTATACGTGTATACACACTTAGCCCATACTGGATGGTATACATTATAGTGACCGTAAACGAACGGCAGAAAGGGAGTTCTTCTCAAAGATTTAAATACGTATTTAGATGCTGGCAGGAGAAAAACTATTCACTTTAACCTCGAACTTATTACAATGATGATGGCGATGGTATCTCTGAAGGGATTATCCATAACACCCGCCTTGCTAGTATCCTGAAACTAAATATTAACTTCCTCCCTTTTCCGAGGAGAGCTGAAAAGGTCAGCCAGCCTTAGCATCTTGCAAACATCGGATGTCACTTTATCTTGAATACGAGTATATACATAAAGGTTCTGTCCCGGGCAAGCAAAAAGGTTTAAAGGCTATACACATATATGTATGGGCCTCTTAATTCAATGCGAGTATATCTCCGCCACTTTATCGCTCCCTCATTGAGTAGAATATCCACTGCCTGAAGAAGGTAGGGCTGGGGTAAATTGAAGACATTGTAACGCATGACAAGTTCCTTAGCGCTCAGTAGGCTTATGACGAAGGCATTTGCCTTAACGGAGAATACCCCGGATCTGTATCAATGATGTTATATGGGACGAACGAAGGATTTAAAGTCAACAACAATTTGTTTGTATCCTGTGATTAATTTCGCCTTCGCCTTATCTCGTTTCCTTAATTAATTACCATCACGTTTGTGGCATTATTACCCTTAATACTGGGGTAGGGGGTGCACCCCCATCGCGCACCAGATAAATGTCAGCAAAAATTTAAATAAGGATTCCAAGTACGACTCTTTGGCGGCCACATACCGCAACTTGCTTGCTCGCGTTTAAGCTTGATGGAACACAATTTGTCATGTGGGTTGATAAACTCTTCATGTTGGATGAGATTTGTCAAAACTGCTGCCGCCTCAGTCAACACCGCATTACTTCAAGTGGAGGGCAGTGCTTTAGTGTAAAGTTAGTGTCACACGTCGCATGGCAATGGAGGGAATAAACTTTCTGAGAGTTTACCATCGTTATGTAGATATGTGCGTATATGTTGACGATGATGTGTTCATTTTTTTGCTGAATCTTGGTGACCCACTTCTATATTTAATAAGCGACTTTGCTCAACTTGTTGACATTTTTTAACGTTGCCATGTGGATTTTGGGATGAAGGGAAACAGGCGTTTATATTATTGAAATTTGCATATTTAATGCAAAGGGCTAAGGTTGAGCAGAATATGTTTCGCTATTTAAATTTTATTTTAGGCAGATATACGGACATGATTATTTGAGGATGAGTTGGAGTGAATATTAAATTAAAAGAAAACCACACCAGATGTAGACTTAATGTTTTTGATAAAAGTGTGTGAAAATTTGATGTGTGGTTTTAGGTGTGGCATATCCTGTTTTGATGGTAATGAAGAGGAGCACTATAACTGCACTCATTCGATATTATCTGTTTAGTCAACAGCAGAAGCTAACTCGCAAAATCACAATAAAAATCCATTTGACTTCTATTTATTAGAGGCAAAAGACCTCAACCAAAACTTCAACTTTCTAGATGAATAAGGTTCTTTCATTAATGTGCAATTTGTTGAAGACAGCTATTAAGGATTTTAAAAATCATGCGATAGGTTCTTACCTTGAAAGTTTAACAGCGAAAAAAGATTCCAAGTATTCACTGCGGAAAGCTTTAAAAGGCACCAAAAGACCGAAAATCCCCGCGCCGCCAATAAAAATAAATCAAAATGACTGGGCAAGGGAAGACAAGGAAAAAGCGGACGTTTTTGCCGCCCATCTCGAAGAAACCTTTAAACCGTACGATGGTCAGCGGCTCACGACAGTACCAATAGTGGGACGGAATTACTATCTGACGACTTAACAATCACAAATGCAACACTAAGGAACTAAAACGTGAAATTGAATCTCTAACACCTAAGAAAGCTCCTGGTTATGATTTGATCACCGGAGAAGTTCTCAAAGTTCTTAATCATTAATTAAGTATCTATATATTATAAATGCTGCGCTCAGATTAAAACACGTGCCGAGTCAGTTGCGGAAGTCATTATGGTTTAAAAACCAGGATAACTGCCAAATGAAGTAAATTCGTATAGACCAATTTCGCTTCTCCTTGATATGCTCAAGCGTATTCCTTGACGTCTCACAAGCCTTTGATAAGGTGTGGCACGACGACTTGAAATTTAAATTACGACAAGTGCTTCCCGTAAGACTATATGATATTTTAGGATCATATCTAAGGAATAGACTCTTCCGTGTTAGGCACGGAAACGAATACTCGGAGCTTAAAGAAATTTCGGCTGGCGTACCGCAAGAAAGCGTCCTTGGGCCACTTTTCTATCTGCTATTTACTCACAATATACCAAGGGAAGATGGCACTACCCTCGCTACGTTCGCCGACGACTCCGCTATCCTTGCAGTAAATCGAAGAAACGACTGCAAAACTGCAAACTGCACTGAATAAAGTAAATGAATGGACGAGGAACTGGCGGATCGCCCTCAACGAAACTAAATCTGTTCACGTGAATTTCACGTATAGGAAACCTAAGGACTTGCCAATTTTTCTAACCTTGGCCCGGATACCCTTTGCAAACGAGGCCAAATACCTGGGAATGACACTCGACGCAAAGCTGAAATGGAATTCGCACGTGAAAATGAAACGTAAAGAACTCAATTTCAAATATAGACAAATGTACTGGTTACTCGGAAAAGATTCCCAGCCCCAGTACCGAGAAAAAATTGCTTTTATACAAGCAAGTGCTAAGGCCGGTGTGGATCTACGGTATATTTTACAAACTTTTCAAAATAAAGTGATTAGAGAAATTGTCCAAGCTCCGTGGTATACTAGAAACAACGATATACACAGGAACCATATCCATAGAAACCGACTAATCGGACATGTTATCAATGCAGTCCGACAAATTTTGGATGAGAATAATTTATTGCGCCGACTACAAAGAAGGAAACCTTTCGACTTGCCAAGGTAAGGATTAACCGTTATATATTAGTTGCAGTATCTAACATTTTATAGAAGGGTGGTGTTTTTAGTCAGTAAAAATCTGACACTACTATGAGCACGCGCTTGCTATCCTCATAGTGTCTTTGGAAGATTTTCACCTACAATCGCTACAAAACAAAAACAAAAATAAAAAATGTGCACATTAAATTTATGTCAAGCTTATGGGGTCTGGTCAGTAGATGCAAATGTTCGGAACTAATGTCATAAAGGCAATGCTACCAGTATTCTATAGATATTTTTTTTTTCTTAGCTTCTGACTCGCCGAAGCCATAGGGATTGCAGTTCAACCTAGAAGATCTTCAGAATTTTTGCTTAGGCAAGTAGCGCATCTACTTTCCTAATGAAGCTGATGATGCGATCAGCAGAAAGATTCTTAATTTCATAAGTGCTAATCACTTCTCTAAGAAAAGCTGTCCTTTTTATTCCATACAGGGCAGGGCACTCACATATGATGTGCTCTGCGGTTTCGTCTTCTCCAAGACATAGTCGGCACTCCGGTGAAGCGACTAATTTTAGTTTCTGTGGTGGTCGGCTAGGCAACCAATAAGGTTTTTTATATCATGCCTAGATAGATTAAGTATCTTCTTGGCATCGTTTCTGAAGGGCTGTATAACATTTTTGGTCTGTCTTAGACCTGGGATTCTTTCCCAATAGGAGATGCACATGTTGTGTTCCCAGCTTTTTAATTTTAGATTTATAGCTGGTTTGGTTTTTGGACAAATAGGCTCGGGGTCTCCGAGCCCTTTCTAGCCAATTCGTCAGCTTTCTCATTTCCCTAAATTCCCTGGTGTCTAGGAACCCACCAGATTTTGGTCTTGTTCCTGGTACTTAGTGACTGAAGGTTTGGAAAGCAGTGTATTACTGATTTGGAGTCAATAATTGGCGAGCTAAGCGCTTTTATAGCTACTTGACTGTCCGTGAATATGTGGATGTTGGCGCCTTTAATACCTAGGGTGTAAATTAGGTTTGCGCATTCCCTAATGCCATTTAGCTCTGCTTGAAATACACTGGGACTTTTTCCCATGGGTATTGAGACAGGGAGAAACCTTTGTTGAAGAATAATGTTTTACCGCGCAGATCATGTCTAGTTCGGGGATTTCCGATAGCAGTTGCATTATTTCTATGTTTTTACCAATGGTTTGCTCTTTAGTTTCTTTCAAACTTGCAGCGCTGCATATTGCCACTTTTTTTATGAAAATGTGGAGGGGTGTGAGTCCTATTATAGCTTCAATACCCACCGTGGGACAGGTTCTCCTGGCACCAGAAATACCAATGCAAGTGAGCCGTTGTACCTTGTTAGTTTCCGATATTCCGATATATTATTCTTGCTAATAAGTTCCTAGTATTAAAGACCGCCTTAAGCAAATACTTCAATATTACCATTCTCATATTCTTTTTTCTATTTACAGGTCTCATGGCTGATGTGCTGATGTACCAAGCATTAGCACAAAATGAACCAATGTTATGCCCTTTCACCGTCGAGGTTCTGATCCAAACCTTACTTAACAGAAAAGATTTCGGCGGACATTCTAATTTCGGTTAAATCACTGCGACCAATCAGAGGTTCTTAGACTTGGCACTTAAATTTATTTTATTTATTTGGTCTTCCGTTCTATTGTAATTTGTACTCTTCTTGTGAACTCATATACTCGCATGCGTATTTGCGTGGTAGCAATAAAAAGTTACGAGTACCTACAATGTGTAGCTATACTCAGTTTGTTAAAATTGTCTAAATGTGAAACATCGAATTAATCGCCTTTTAAGGCAGGAATATTGCTACAGAATTATAAAATTTGTAACAAAGAAGTGTCTGAAGTGACTGCATGTGCGTCTGACTTTGACAATCGCAATACTCCTCAATTGAATAAATCAAAAATAAATAGTTTGCGAATGAGAAATATATATAACATATGAACATACCGAGCAATAATAGTAGATATGGACTTCTGAAATGAGAAGAAGAAAATATTTTTAATAATTGTAGTAAGATTTTAAATAATTATTGAATTTTTTATTGCGTCTCCCAATATAAAAATAAAATGAAATTATATAACAATTTTTTTTTAAATCACTATGATTTTCGTCAATTTTTGAAAATAAAACAGAGTTTGCGCCATGAAAAAAATATTGGTAACTGGTAATTGTGATATTGAAGAACAGGTTAAAGCTGTGTTATTCGTGATTGATTGATCGATCTATTTGACCGGATAACAATAAATTTTTGACTATTACAACCACATAACCAAATATCAATCATTTATAGAGGCAATACTTTTCTGACGCATCTGGCCGTGTTTCTTAATTAGCCACTTTAAGAAGGTGTGACGCAAGTATTGTTTTTCAAAAAATATGTTTAGGAGGTATGCATTTACTTGACTCGAATTGAAGAAGCGCTGAATTAATGGTAAAACTGAATTTCTCTATCTCCATAGAAACTAGATTGAACGAGGTATGATTTGGATTTCTGATTGTATTGAAATTACATGGAACATCTGTCATTGTGAATGATTGATTGAAATGACCGATTAATTTTTTCAACCAATAATTGAAAGATTCAATCTTTAAATTTGAATGATTGACACAGCTCTAGAAAAGGTTGTCGATATAATTAACATATTTTGCAGTTGTAAATTGTTGCCACTTAAAATGATAAATCAAGTTGTAAGATTAACAATTGCAATCAAAACTCAGAGAAAAGCGCTGCTCTGTTGCATATTTAACTTATGACAGTTTGTGCAGGGATAGTCTTCTCCCAAAAATGCATGTACTTAATTAACCACGACATATTACGCACCTTTAAGACTATTTTATTTAAAATCTTTTATATTTATATTTTATTTCAAATTCAAAGTACCAAATCGGTTAGCTTTGCATGCAACAGTGGGATCTCTCAGAGTTCTATACTTGGACCACCACTCTACAACATTCTTATGCTTCATTTCCCACACTCATTCTCCGCTTGTTTCAACTGGTCTTGTATATGCTGATGCTTATTCTAGTCACGACGACTTCCCTTTTAATGCTCTTCGTCATTAAGAGAGCACATTAAAATTATAAATGAATATTACAGAATATGGGGTACCAATCTTAATTATTCCAAATCAGAAATAATTTGCTTTCGGAATCCCAGTGGTAAAGGTTCGGATGGTGTAGTGTAGGTCAAGCAAAAATCTGAGTATGATTATTGATGATAAATAGTATCATTTAAATAAAAAAAAAACAGTAAGTACCCTACTTTAATAATTTCTTTCTGCTATGAATGTCTTGAAACCAATTCCAAGACATTCAGTACATCTTGAAAGAGAAAATGAATAAATAACCAAAAATATGATTGATTTTTGAGTGAGTATTTCACCCATTGTCAACAAAATATTTAGTTCAGCGTACTTACATGGAATTGGTACACTACACTGAGTGCACTCATTTTGAATGAATCCACTCAGAACATCATTAACGATTGTTGGGGAAATTATATGAATTAATTTCGTAGTACGATGGCATTGGAAAAGTGTGTTATTCTTATAATAAAAATTGTACGCAAAGTTTAATATTTTCTTAATAAATACATACTAATTTAAAAATGCCCCTTTTTTCTTCTAACTTTTATTCTTTTCACATCATGAAAGTTGGAAACCCATTACGGTAATTATAGCCTATCCTAAGGGTATATTAATTTTGACACATAGTTTGTAACACCCCTTAATATTCGTCGTAGACCTATAAAAGTATATCTATCGGGTGATTTTTTAAGAGGTTTAGAACTTTTTTTAAAAAAAAACACAAAAAATTCGAAAAAATGAATGAAATATTTATTTGAATCGATAGTTTGAACCTTGCAATTTAATGTTTAAAGATAATTTCATGCAAATGTTGACCGCGGCTGCGTCTCAGGTAGCCCATCCGCTGAGTCCAATTTTGGCATACTCTTTCACACATATCGGCCGGTATCTCACGAATGAATGCATGGATGTTGGCTTCCAGTGCGTCAATCGAAGCGGGCTTGTCCTTATACACATTAGCCTTGGCATACCCCAACAAAAAATAATCTAATGGTGTCAAATCGCACGGCCAATTGACCGGCCCGAAACGTGAAATTAACTGTTCACCAAACTCGCCTCGCAATTGCGCCATTGTTTCGCGTGCTGTGTGGCATGTGGCACCGTCTTGTTGAAACCACATATCATGCAAGTCAAGAACTTCCATTTCGGGCAAAAAAAAGTTTGTTATCATCGCTCGGTAGCGTTCACCATTGACAGTAACGCTGCGATTCGCATCATCTTTGAAGCAATATGGCCCAATAATGCCGCCGGCCCATAAACCGCACCAAACAGTGGCTTTTTCGGGATGCATTGGTAGCTGTTGCAATGCTTCTGGCTGATCTTCACTCCAAATGCGGCAATTTTGCTTATTTACGTACCCATTCAACCAAAAATGAGCCTCATCGCTGAACACAATTTTTCGATAAAAAAGCGGATCCTCCGCCAGCTTTCCAAGAGCCCATTCACCAAAAATTCGGCGTTGTGGTAGGTCGGCTGGCTTTAGTTCTTGCACCAGCTGTATCTTAAAAGGCTTTACGCCCAAATCCTTCCGCAAAATTTTCCACGTAGTGCTGTAACAAAGGCCTAACTGCTGGGAACGGCGCCGAATCGACATTTCGCGGTCTTCTGTCACACTAGCTGATACGGCCGCAATATTTTCTTCAATACGCACAGTACGTAAACGTGTTGGTGGTTTAATGTCCAACAAAGTAAATTTGGTGCGAAATTTGGTCACAATCTTCCGAATAGACTGCTCAGAAGGTCGAGAATGCCGATCATAAAATGGAAGCAGCGCGCGATGAACATTTCGAACCGAGCACGAATTTTGATAGTAAAATTCAATAATTTGCAAGCGTTGTTCATTTGTAAGACGATCCATGGTTAAATTGCAAACCAAACTGAAGCTGTTTGACAGTGACACAAGGTACTAAACACACGTCAGCTGTCAAAACCAGTGTTGCCAAAACCAAACCAGCTAAAAAATCACCCTTTATTTATGATCAGGACCAAAACCTGAGACTATTTAGCAATGTACGTCCGTCACCAATTTATAGGCCTTTAAATTAAAGCTAGAAAGCTGAAATTTGGAACATATACTCCCTAGGGTCCCGAAATGGTAGTGTGTTTTATTGATACGCCCACTGCCACTCCCACAATTTAGAAAAAACAGTTTTAAAGCAAAAGTTAGACCGATAGAGTGTTGTAAACTTTACAAGACATGTAGGTACGGGCCACCTTCATAAGTATGGCATATACATTTTTTTGCCACGCGTACATTTTGTGGGCGTTTTTCACTAAAATGCTGTTTTATTCGAAAATTTTTATAGAAACCGAAAAACATTTTTAACAAGATATTTAGCCAATTTCTTTTCCAATATATCGCCTATACCAAGTTGTTGGCCACGCCCACTTTTTGGGGGCGTTTTTTTTTCAAAATATGTGTTTTTTTTTATAAAATTTATAGAATGAAATAAAATTCTACCCACCATATTCTTAACGCTTTTTTCTTTGCGGCATAAAGGGATATGGATAGGGTATCATACTGTTCGCCCCACGCGGACTGTAGCCTTTCCTTATGTTTTTTATTCAAAACAAGCACCCACTTGAGTACATGAAACCAAACAGGGTACTCATTTCGGTATCAGGTGATCGAGTAGTGTAAAGCAACTGTCTCTTTTAATATAAGGACTCATTTGTACAGTAATTTTGCTACATAGTAGGATATAATGAGTAGAGTTCACTGAAGTATTGTACCCGTTAAAATAGAGCAAATGAGTGCATTCATGGAGACCACTAATAAACATGCCAGGATTGTCTTAACCCTCGACCCGGAATTTTCAAATCCAGTTTTGACATGTACATTGGTCTATGGCATACAAGCAAGGGTATACAATGCCCAAGTAAACGAACATTTCTGTCCCGGTAAAAAGTGTGAAAGGTGCACAAAAACATTCTGGAATTCCTTCATCAACAATGAAACGAATATCATTCAGCCCGTGAGCAAAACAATCTTTAAACTTAATTTTATAGACAACGACCTTGTACGAGAAATCTGTTCCTCTCAGATCGGCTCCTCTTGGGTAAAATCTATAACAACATAAATGTTAAAGAATAACCAAGTTCTTTTCAGTCAGCCACAAAAAGTACTGAGACCTAAAATAGAACGCCAAGTTTGTATTGTAATTATTTACAATTTCCAAAATAGTATTCATATTTTTATATTTTCCAAATTTGTATACCAAAAGGAACATAAACAATATTTTATTATTTCCCGGGTTTGTTCTTAAGAGCCGATCTGTAAAAAATCATAATTATACGTCTTTTGGGGACTAAGTTAAGAGAAATAGGCGGCTGCCACGCCCCAGGATGGAAAATCCCTGGGATTTCGCCACAAACCCTATTACTGTGCCAAATTTCAAGATCCGTGAGTCAGTGAATCTGTGGTTACTTTGTTTATGGTTTTATCCGTTGTAGTCGGCGCACTAGATTCGTTTTATTTGGAATTTGTGGCATAGCGTTATTGCAATGACCACAAAGCCGAGTCCGTTGCTTACGGGCAAATATTTTTATCTCATCTTCGACGGTAGCCATACCTAGGTCGCGGTGGATATCACGTCTGACAAACATACAAAAGTAAAAACTGTCATGAGGAGCTTCTCAAAAAATTCTATATTTGCACACACAATGATTGGAGAAGCTTTGCTTTACGTTTTGAATGGGCCGTTTACGCCTAATATTTATTTATTTATTTATATTTAATAAGAATTGCAGTTCTCAATAGGAATACCAAGAGAAACCGAATCTGCTGTTTTAATGAAAGGATATATAATAAAGGGTCCGCAATATAACTTTTTTTTTTGATACAGGGCGCAAAACATCGAGTGTAGCTTCGGCTGTGTGGCACGTAGCGCCGTCCTGTTGAAACCAAATGTTGCCAATATCCTCCTCTTCAATTTTTGTGAACAAAAATTCGTTCAACATGGCCCGATAACGATCGCCATTGACTGTAAAATTGAAAATTAAAATTAAAATTTAAGATTGACTGAAAAATGGCCCAATTATGCCGCAATATTTCCCAGCGTTGTTCAAGCGTATACACAACCATATTCGTTCAGCGGAAGGATAAAACTAATTATATGTCAAATCAGACATGAGCTCAGTATTACCATTCGCTAAATAAGCACTAGTTGAAAAAAAAAATGTAGATGGCGGATCCTATATAAGAGATTTTGTATTTCCATTTCAAGAGAAAAAGGCCATCATCACTCAGCATCCCTCGCCTTCTAGACAAATAAGCAGCTCGTTAACCACTTAATTCCAAAGTGGAAGAAAGAGAACTCAGTCTTGCGACCAGCAAAAAATTTGTTAACTCACCAATTGGCCACTTTCATGTGGATGAGTTTTTATAAATACTAATACAACTACGCAAGTGCTAAAATCTATTCCAAAAAGAAATGAATTAACAATGTTTTTCGGCCAAAAAAAAAATTATTAACTAGGTACAACTTTCGAGTTACAAAAACCAACCCCATTTCAGGGGTTTCATATATCAAATTATTTTACCAGCCAGTGACCCCATTTTTAAGGCTTATATCCATGTCGCTAGCACTTCGTACACACAATAATGACCATACGTGGCATAAGAAGCCCAATGACCATCGTGCATGTAACGAAGCAAATCAGTTTCCCATTTATCAATCTAAACTTACTGCCACCCTTTGGTGCATCATTATAGCCCAAGAGCACTACACATACTGGTATTGCTGTTTTTCCGACGATGACGACAATAGGTTTTAACGAAATTGTATACGCCATCGTCAGTCCAGCATAAGGATAGGGATACCCATATCCCAATTACCTAGACACCCAGTTACTTGCACAGCCGTCGACATGGTTATAAATTGCTAAAAGTCGTCCTTTGCCAACAAGTGTGTACACTACACTGTATTTAAAGGATCTGACTCTCGTTCTCGTTCTGGTGGAGCTCTCCCTGCCCAGCCCAGCCCAGCCCAGCCCAGCCCAGCACTTACTTCCATGCCGTTCTATGTATGCGAGTATAAACTAAGGATGGCAATTTATTTTGATTGAGTTGACTCTGGTGTAATCTGAGCTTTGCTTAACTCTCATCGAGTTTCAATTTATTTGCAGGGATTCTTTTTGCAGGATGTCCTTTTATTTTTTTATTTTTTCGTCTTTTTTTTCGCCCTTTGTGTCAACGTTTATTCTACACAGCTAGTTCCGCTCTACTGTGTGTTTTGATGTGCAGTTTGACTTATGTCCACATTAGTGTCACTGGTTCCAGGCTCAAGCTCAAGTGGAACTAGGATTCTATTCTCGGTCCTTGGTCGTCGCTCCTCAACAAATAGTAGTGACGCTTGCAATCGTTAGTTAATTGGCAGCTATTAGATGAACAAACCAAAGTGCCAACGAGCAAATTATAAAGACATACAAAAAGGAAGGAGCAAGGACATTTCGCGATGAAATTTTCTCTCTTTTTTAGGTCGCATTTTGGCTTGCTTAATTTGATGTTTGTGTTTTCTGCTTTTGAAATTGTGAACACACTAGCGGCGGCGGGCGCTGCGGCGTGAGGGCGGCCACTGTTTTTGGTTATTAATGACGAGGTCCTAAAAGGACGATCAAGAAAATAATTGCATAATTATTTTCACTTATAAATGCGTAAAATTAATTTTTTTTTCTAAGGCAATCCTTAGGTGCGGTGACAAGGAGCGCAGTGCCTCTTCAACTCTAGTGACGGCGGCGGTTCCGCCAATTTGCTGATCCATCTATAGATGAAATCAAGATTTATTGAGGTGATTTATTTGAGCGATATTTTTTTATTTATTTTTTTTGTGTGCTCTTTGTAGGTACGATTGTTTACGGAGGAGTTTTCAGGAGATTTTTCTTTTTTTTCTTCACTTTTTCGTCCTTTTTATCGTATCGTTGATGTGAATGGTTCTCCAGGCCATTCATCATGGGCCAAGACAAAGGGGAGGTCTCCAATGAGCGATAAATCTAATTAATTGGAATATAAAATCAGAATTGAGAGTGAATATTGGAGGAAAATTATTAATGGCGGGCTTAAGGAATTCTCTTCTGTTTGTTTTTTTTATTTTGCTTTTGTTGTTCCTTTTGCTGGTTTTTTTTTTTGTTGTTTAGGTAGAATGACATTTAGAATGACTTTTGTTACGCTCATGCTTATGGAAAATTTAAATTAATTGCTTTACGGATGAAAGGATATTGAAAATATCAGCAGATTTTCGAAAACATATTATGTATTGTATTCATAAATCTGATTAAAGAGAGTTTAAGGAGATGGAAAAAGGACGATCTTTAGTATGAGCTAGGTAAAGTTGGTTGTACGAAAATAAGGCTTAGGCGGCGACAAGCATATTTTTTCAATATTCTGTTAAATAAAAGGATAAATTGAAACAAAAGACAGATTGATATAGATTTAAGGAAAACGTGTTTTAGTAAGTAGGTTAAGTGGCCGTTGCCAAGCAAAGGCCAGGGCAAACCATTTGCGCTATTGTGCGGTTTTGTTACCACCACTCATAAGGTCGTTGGAGTTCCGGGTTGAATTTAGTCAGGTCGTCACCTAGACTCTGTTCTCACTGCGAAGTGTGAGGAAAACCTAAGGGGAGGCAAGCTCTCTCCGCACAGGACTAAAGAAAGGGATGAGTCATGTCTAGCCAGCTCGTCGGCATTCATTCTTATCTATATTGCTATGCCCAGGAACCCAGATGAGAGTAATTTTAAATCCGTAGCTCGCCCTGGCTATTATCTCCCTGCAGACCCTCAAGGAGCTTGGTCGTTGTTTTGGTAGAGATAAGGGGCTTTATCGCAGCCTGCCTGTCGACGAAGATAGTAGTGTTAGATGTGTTGTTTTGGGTGGATGTACACCAGGGCCTCACCTAAAAAAGGAGCCGGAAGGAAAAGGACGTTAGTAATTCTTCTGAAAGTACGGCCGCATCTACTCCACAGTCCATTTTAAAACCGTCAGTAAAGATGGTAATAGCGAACTCTTTGAAAACAGTGTCTGCCTCCCATTCCGATTTGTACACAAATCTGAGTAGGTCTTTTAGCTCGATTTTGTCCACACCCTCCAGAAAAGTATCTGCCGAGGGTCGTTAACCTTATGCTATTTAAGGCTGGGCATTCGCATAGCAGGTGACGAACAGATTGTATTTCTTCAACCTCCCTGGACGGGAATACTGCAGGGAAGGGTTTCTGGAAGTTAAATTTGTATGTAATGCCGTCAGTAGGTATTGATCCTACGCTCCTAGGTAGTGAATCTAGGATATTGCAATACCCGTAAGGTTTTGCGGACCAACAGCCGGCTACTCGCATTCACACTGTGCTACAAGAAACGATTGATTTAATATGCAGATATAGTGGTAAGATGCCCAGAATCACTTTAAGTGCCTCGGTCGGGTATGACCGTAGGGCTCCCGTAGTCCCGATTGCAGCCATTCTCCGGACTCTGCTAAACTCGGTGATGTTATAAGCTTTATTTAGTGCCGTCCACCATACCAGGGACCGGTATACATTCGAAAAACCATTTTGTTAGGAAGACGTTTTAGTCTACTATGAAAAGTTATCCAAAATAAAAAAAACTTTTGTTTTATATATGATCCACAAAAGAGGGCCGTTTATGGACTGAAGATAAAGGAATATTAGGACGTCTATATAAAAGGTGTCCCAAAACAAGGTGTCAGTTTTGTATCTTCTTCTCTTATTGATGCCATCTTTGACTTCAAATAAACCCATAAAAAGAAATCGTGTTAACCCCCCAATTCTGATGACCGAAAGGATATACCACCAGGAAACGACTCATGCAGTAATTGAACTGTTTCACGGTCTGTATGGTGATAGTAAGCAGTCACAAGAATTAATTTGTTTGACTGTGGTCACTCACAACATTCATTATTTTTGAAATATTGTTCAACACGCTTTCTTCGTTCTCTCTTATAGTGCCCCATTTTATCTAACCCTAAATTGTCAGCTGTACCTCTGTTTTTTTTTTGTTGGTTGCCAAAACTTTTCCGTCGGTAATTAAAGTCTTGTGTGAATTTTAGGACACCCTTTTCTAATACCTAAAGTATGGGGATCTAGAAACTCGGTCATATTTGGTTGAGAAGATGATCTACAGCTGCAAAAAGCTGGAAAATTTGAAAAGCGCATTGTTGCTGCCAGAAGGTTTATCGCTTACTTCTTGCAATATAATAATGTGCTGCAAGATCTACCGATTAATGCAGAAGAATTCCGCCTATAGGTATGGTCTGTACTTGGTAATAAAGTTCTGATCAGAGATTGGAAATTTACCAGATAGTCAACTCAGCATACCCTGTTCCCTTGAAACCGGAAAAATATTTCAAAAAATGGCCGCAAAATCCTTTTTTTAATTTCCTGTCAGCGAATACATGTGAAGCATAGTCAGTACTGTTACTTTTCAAAAAATATGGCGTTTGAAGCCCAGTTTGAGATTAATGATACATACATGACATTTTATCCAAAATAGATCGTAGTACTCCAATTGTGTGCGTGATCGCTGGCACATAAATTTATTTGCCTGCAAACACTTATAAAGACTCAAGTTTTTTCTAACCCTCTAAATAATTCGAAAGAGGGACGATAATCGTAAAATTTGTATTGGTATGAATAGTTCTGTCTTAAGTCTCGACTCGATAATGATAAAGAGAAAACTTAGGAAAAACATAAGGCAGGGGCACAGTCCACTTGGGGGCGAATAGTATATATCTAGCCATAACCCTATATGCCCCAACGAAAAAAGCTATGTTCTTAAAGAAAGAAGGGTGGCATTTAATGGAATAAAGTGAAGGTGCGTAAAAACTTTTCACCCTAAACCCGTGTTTGGTGCACTGAGTGCCCCAATCTATTTTCAAATTCAAATTTAACGGATTTTTGCTTCGCAGTCGCCATCTACATCCAATTTTTCTAAAAAGGCGCGTGCCTTGTGTGCATACAAATAAAAGAACTAAACTTGTACTTGTGTACTTTAACGTACGGTTACATTTTAAACAAAAAAAACTGATTTCTTGTTATGGTGCACGCAGTACCCCACAGTCCTTTTTGTATGGAAATCCCCCTTTTTTCATGTATTTTTTCAAATATTTCCTGCACAAATTTTTGTAAACTAGTTAACGGTTCACAGGTTACATCAAGTTATTTTTTTCCCCAGTAATTTTGCAGCGCCTTGGGAATGATTTCGAGAATATATTTGATGACAATGATGATGAACAAAATCATAGAAATATTATAGGCTCCGACTTCCCTGTAGCTGCTGAGACACAAGATAATGTTCATCTCGACGGAGTTTCAGAACATGAAGAAGGCGGGGTATCGATGTAGACGAAGACTACTCAGACGACCCTGATTTTAAACCTGGTGCGTTGGCCGACCTACGAATCGCACAGATCGCAGAAGAAATGCAAGCAGAGAGAACAATTGGAAGAAGACGAGAAGAGGCCAATGAAGAGAAGTTTCGAATAGAACCAAACCGAGGAATGAGGTATGTAACCCGAAATAAAAAAATTTAAGCAAAACCGTCGATTGTTGAAACTATTGTTCTGGAGACAAATAGAAAGGCTACGTATTAGATGTGGCAGGTCTTTGTGCTTATCGCAAGTGTAATTTAACCCTCTACAGCATACGAAGCCATTTATGGCTTTGCATCTTCGTGGCGTATCTTTACTTCCCCTGTAATTCGAAATGGACAAGTTGCAACGCGATTTGTTAGCATAACCTATCTATCACACGCAACGATAAATATTCCAAGTATCTGCCAAACAACGACGATAGGACTATTCGTGTTTGCAATTCAGTCTACCGATCGAGTGCAGGAATAATTATTATTTTAAGTGCTAGTTAGAGTGATTAATTGGTAAGTAAATTAAATAAAGAAATACATTTTGTGAAAAGTGTTGAGTTCTGATTGTTACTAATGCATTTTGAAAGAAAAAAATATATTAGTATAGATTTGTGAGCGTTTTTATTGCTAACGCCATATATGGCTTCGTATGCATTGGTGGCTGTTTCTTTCTATTAATTTCTATCCTTTTGGTGTCGTGTTCAATATATTTTTGTCTGCTTCAGCGATGGATCCTCTTCAATTCTATGGTAAATCGTTGCATGTAAATTGCATACCTGGGGATGGAACAATAAGTGATGACGATCTAGCACCAGATTCTGATATGGAATTTGAAGACCAACTAAATCCTGTAAATGGTGATAGTGATTGCTTTACAGTAGATGAAACCGACACAGAGTCTGAACTCGACAATGAAGCCTCAACATCAAAGCAAAAAAAAAGTAAAGAAAACAAGTATGAAGAAAACTAAAGTTTTTTGGAAAAAAGGACACTTGGACCCATTCGACGAACACAACTTCAAATTTATGGGAGTTACTGAATTGCCGGAAACTGTAAAAGCCTTGAAGACATCAGCAGATTTTTTTTCGTTCTTCTTTACTGATGATGTGATTACATTTATTGTAGAGCAATCAAATAAAGGGTGATTTTTTAGCTGGTTTGGTTTTGGCAACACTGGTTTTGACAGCTGACGTGTGTTTAGTACCTTGTGTCACTGTCAAACAGCTTCAGTTTGGTTTGCAATTTAACCATGGATCGTCTTACAAATGAACAACGCTTGCAAATTATTGAATTTTACTATCAAAATTCGTGCTCGGTTCGAAATGTTCATCGCGCGCTGCTTCCATTTTATGATCGGCATTCTCGACCTTCTGAGCAGTCTATTCGGAAGATTGTGACCAAATTTCGCACCAAATTTACTTTGTTGGACATTAAACCACCAACACGTTTACGTACTGTGCGTATTGAAGAAAATATTGCGGCCGTATCAGCTAGTGTGACAGAAGACCGCGAAATGTCGATTCGGCGCCGTTCCCAGCAGTTAGGCCTTTGTTACAGCACTACGTGGAAAATTTAGCGGAAGGATTTGGGCGTAAAGCCTTTTAAGATACATCTGGTGCAAGAACTAAAGCCAGCCGACCTACCACAACGCCGAATTTTTGGTGAATGGGCTCTTGGAAAGCTGGCCGAGGATCCGCTTTTTTATCGAAAAATTGTGTTCAGCGATGAGGCTCATTTTTGGTTGAATGGGTACGTAAATAAGCAAAATTGCCGCATTTGGAGTGAAGATCAGCCAGAAGCATTGCAACAGCTACCAATGCATCCCGAAAAAGCCACTGTTTGGTGCGGTTTATGGGCCGGCGGCATTATTGGGCCATATTTCTTCAAAGATGATGCGAATCGCAGCGTTACTGTCAATGCTGAACGCTACCGAGCGATGATAACAAACTTTTTTTTGCCCGAAATGGAAGTTATTGACTTGCATGATATGTGGTTTCAACAAGACGGTGCCACATGCCACACATCACGCGAAACAATGGCGCAATTGCGAGGCGAGTTTGGTGAACAGTTAATTTCACGTTTCGGGCCGGTCAATTGGCCGCCTAGATCGTGCGATTTGACACCATTAGATTATTTTTTGTGGGGGTATGCCAAGGCTAATGTGTATAGGGACAAGCCCGCTTCGATTGACGTACTGGAAGCCAACATCCATGCATTCATTCGTGAGATACCGGCCGATATGTGTGAAAGAGTATGCCAAAATTGGACTCAGCGGATGGGCTACCTGAGACGCAGCCGCGGTCAACATTTGCATGAAATTATCTTTAAACATTAAATTGCAAGGTTCAAACTATCGATTCAAATAAATATTTCATTCATTTTTTCGAATTTTTTGTGTTTTTTTTTAAAAAAAAGTTCTAAAACTCTTAAAAAATCACCCTTTATTAAAGCTCTTCAAGACGACATAAATAAGCCTGTAAATATTAAAAAAATCGAAATGGAGCAATTTATCGGCATTGTAATTTATATGTCATGTGTCCAGCTACCTTCATCGAGGCATCACTGGGGCAAGGCTGTTGGTCAGCGGAATGTTTTCGAGACGATGACATGCAATAGATGGGAAACCATTAAAAGATTCCTTCATCTCAACAACAATAACGATTTTAAGCCATTTGGGACAGTGGGATATGAAAAACTTTTTAAGGTAAGACCCCTTTTGGATAAATTAAGGGAACGGTTGCTGCTCATTCCAAAGGAGGAGTTCCTAGCCGTGGATGAACAAATAATACCCACTAAGTGCCGCCACGAACTTAAGCAATACAATCCAGCCAAGCCTCATAAGTGGGGTTACAAAAACCAAGTTCTCAGTGGGGTATCTGGATTCAGTTACGACTTCGATATATTTGCTGGAGAACAGAGAAATACATTTTCTGAAGATGCGCCGGACTTAGGTGTAAGCGGAAACGTCGTAACAAGGCTAACGTCCACAGAAGTACGGAATGTAAACCATAAAATATTTTTTGATAATTGGTACAATAGTCCAAATTTAGAAGTCCATCTATTTAAAAATGGACTGCTACCTTTGGGTACAATCGAGTTCCCAATTCTAAAATGCCATCAGAAAAGGAAATGAAGAAACAGGGACGGGGAAGTATGACTGAAAAAGTGACAACAAACTAGTAAACATGCTGTCGCCTTATGTTGGAAGTGAACCGGTTACCAGCAAACGCCGATACTTCAAAATACAAAATACGATACAATAAATATATGGGTGGTGTGAATTTACTGGATTCGTTGCTTGGACTGTATAGAATCCCACTGAGATCTAAAAAATGGTACAAAAGGATATTTTTCCATATGATAGATCTGTGTGTAATAAACGCTTGGATTCTTTGGCGCAATGAGAACGATTTCCATATGCCTCTCTATGACTTCAAATTGGCAATATCTGAGCATTTACGCAAAGCAGACAAAGCATCTAGAAAACATGGACGGCCACCTACTGGATCTATTACAGGAACGCCAACATCAGTCTGCAGTAGATCCGATCGAGGAACGGATACGGAATCGATTAGTACGCCAAAACGAAAGCGTCCCGCAAGACATCAAGATCTTCCGTAAGAAGGAATAATTTGGGCCGTTTGCCCAAATGGCAGAAGAATCGGCAAATATGCCAAAATAATTGTCCATTTCGATCATATACTTTCTGTGAGAAATGTGAATTTGTATTTATGTTACAACGAAAAAAGAAACTGTTTTACTCAGTTCCATCTAAAATAGACAAAGTGTCTTTCTTTTTTTCCAATTTTTTATTTATACCCTATCCTAAGGGTATATTAATTTTGACACATAGTTTGTAACACCCCTTAATATTCGTCGTAGACCCATAAAAGTATATATATTTATGATCAGGACCAAATCCTAAGACTATTTAGCAATGTCCGTCCGTCCGTCCGTCCGTCCGTCCGTCCGTCCGTCCGTCCGTCCGTCCGTCCGTCCGTATCAACTTTTGAGGCCTTTAAAGTTATGCTAGGAGGCTGAAATTTGGAGCATATACTCCCTAGGGTCCCGAAATGGTAAAGTGTTAAAAGTTTTTAAATCCGCCCACTGCCACGCCCACAATTTAGAAAAAACAGTTTTAAGGCTTAAGTTAGAGAGATAAAGTTGCAAAACCTTCACAAGATATGTAGGTACTGCCTACCTTTATAAATTTGTCTTATAAAGTTTTTTGCCACGCCTACTTTTTGTGGGCGTTTTTCACTAAAATGCTGTTTTCTTTGAAAATTTTCATAGAAATCGAAAAAAAATGTTTAACAATATATTTAGCCAATATTTTTTCCAATATATCGCCCATACAAAGTTTTTGGCCACGCCCACTTTTTGGGGGCGTTTTTTAAAAAAAATATTTTTTTTTCTATAAATTTCATAGAATGAAATAAAATGCTATCTATCATCTTCCTTATGAATTTTTTCTTTGGGGTACATAGGGATAAGGATAGGGTATCACACTGTTCGCCCCAAGCGGACTGTAGCCTTTCCTTATGTTTTTTATGTGATATTATGAATTATGTTGTTTTTGTTTTTAATATTTTTTATGTGATATTTACTTGAATTGAGTTGTTTTTGTGTACCTACTTTTTTTTAATTTATTATGCTTTCGAATAGCTTTAATTTATTCTTTAATTTCTTTTTTCAGAACTTTTTTCTTTATAATTATAAAATGAACTATTGGGTTTTTGTTTTTATTTAATGTTATGTAATATGATGCATGTTTTCAGTCATCGAAGGTGCCAAAAAATGAAACTAATGAAGTCTTAATATTCCTATTTTCAGTTAATCAATGTAACCCTTTATGCATACGAAGCCATATATGGCTTAGTTCTGTATTTTTTAAGCAAAATAATTTTTTTATGTTTTTTCAATAAAAATTGTTTGAGAATAGCAGAATAAATCTGAAACAATCGATTATTAATTTTTTTTTCTATTCGGGAAGTTTCATGCAGTAGAGGGTTAACTAACAAAACATGCAAGAAAAGAAAAGACTTTTTGAAATCGTTGGCTACTGAATTAGCAACTCCATATATTCGCAGAAAAGTTGTTAAAGGATGTTTGCAAAAATCTGTGAAAACAGCCATCAGTTTGGTTGGCTTCGAAACTGAAACTCCTACTTCAGTACTTCCGCAAATTCGTTCTAATAATGAACGACAAAGATGTGTGTCATGTAAGGTTTAACGCAAAGGATCAAAAGGAGATACGAAAACCACTGCAGTCTGCGATTTATGTAACACTGCTACATGTTCCAGGCATTACATGCGGGTATGTGAACGTAGAGGAATTTGGTATGGACCTGCCACCAGCGCCATCTACCTCTTCTGGACTGCCCCCTTCAAAACGCTCCAAAACACATTCACCAGTTTAAATACTCAGTACTTGGTTTTTAATACATAAAGTTGTTCTCAGTTCACCTCCTATATCTATATATTTTGCATGAAAATATTAAATAGTAAAACACAACAAACAAGAGTTTTAACAAACACGGATTAAGGGTTAACTGGCAAAAATATATTTTTATAATGTTCTATATTTTATTTTCGTTTGCTGTAGAAGTTTTCGAAGATAAAAGCATTTCCGTCCACAAAAAGTAGGCACACCAAAATACTGTATATGGAAAATAGTAAAAGAGTTCAGTGTCTACATATTTTGTTGAGGTTCTAACCCTTTATCTCTTGAACTACAGCCTTAAAACGGTATTTTCCAATTGGGGGCGTGGCAGTAAAACAAAAATTAACACATGTTCAAATTTAAAGTTACCTAGCTTCAATATTAAGACCTCAAAAGTTGATACGGATGGACGGACATTGTTAAATCGTCTTGGTCCTGCTTATAAATATATGTACTTTTGAGGGTCTACGACGAATATTGTCCCTTAGGATAGTTTGGGATATAATAATGTTAAAGTGTCACGTTCATCAACAACCATCTTTCAATATCCCTACATTGTCTAAAAACTTGATTTTGCTTACGAGATGCATACCACATGTCTCAAGATCCTCTTACCTACACCTCAATCCGACCTTATTATTGCGATCTTAAAACTCTGCCCACATCTTCTGGTATATTTCACTTATTTTTTATTTATTTTTAGCGGTTTCCTTTGTGCGGTAATTTGTCAGCAAGAACTTTAAGCTATTGTTCTTCACTACTCCTTGTCGTAACTCATCTCTGCGTTTTCGTATCGCCCGTTAGAAAATCTTTACTAGGAAATTAGACTATTGACCATTTCGGGAACTTGTAAGACATTTCCTTTTGGTGAGTCAAAAATGCATTGTGAACTTATTATCTGTGGACTGTGCATCATATTGATATAGGTACTCTAGAACACTAGTCCATTGGAAATACAAAGTTTTTTTTTGTTGAAAAGATTGATGCCACCAATTGATAACTTTACTTAACTGGCGCCCAGCAACACAAAAACTAATGTCTGGCCTTAAAGGTCGTGCCTTCACTTAGAGACCATTCCTATACATTAGTTCTTGACTTATAATAATTTATAGCGTTATTTTAATGGCGTGTCCCTGGCATGTCCTTGTATTTAAAATACATTTTTTTATGGCTGACATCTTTTGACAGGAAAAACAAACAAAATTCTACTTTCTTTTTTCGAATAAACTTATCGTTGCATAACAACTTCACCCATTGCTCCATAAATTAGCCGAATACAGACATATCTTTGATTCACAAACAGATTTCGCACACCAACTAACAACCGCTTCTCATGTTCACTCTTCACCCCACATCCCGCCTTTTTCTTGTCTACCGTCTTACCAGCAGCACTCGCTTTGGCAAGCTCTTTAAGTGACAACATCTTGACACACAACCCAATCTACTTACACTTCTAATTTGTCCTCGAACTAAATAAATACACATACATAGCTTTGCCGTTTTCGCACCACCCACCGCAGTCGGTTCACATAAAAATGAAACTAAAACATCGTACCATTCTACCATTTACCTCCCAAACCAAAGAGGCCTTATCAAACAAAACTCATACACGAATGTGCGGCGCTCCACTAAAGGACACCCAAAAACATAAGCAAATCCGTGTGACAGTTACAAAAGATTTATAATCGAACCCTCAGAAAAGCTGTCTAAATTTCATCTAACTATACAAGAGCCAGAGTTTAACGGAGGCCGCTTTGCGTGCAAAATAAACATAGGTACCAGTACACATTCACTGTGAAGGATGGGTGCCGTAATTTCTAGGCCCATCTGTGTGAAATAACTATTTCGTTACTTACCTACCCGGCAATAGCTGGTTCGGCGGTGGTAGCTGGTTAGTCCTGTACCGGGAATGTGATAAAACTTTTTAGCTGATTCGTTTGCAACCCCCTCTTTTACGATCAAAATGGTGTTATGCACGCGGGTTTTAGTGTCCTTGTTATGTTGGCATTTGTTCCAAATCCGGTAAAAGACAACTTTTGTAGCGTGGCGCGTGTGGGACGCGAATAGCTGGGTCGACGAGTTACTTCTTGAATATAGTAAACACGTTACGTCATCCGGGATGGAGAGTTCCGCATTCAAATGGAGCAGTACCTACGTGGAGTTAGTTGAGGTTTGTGGTTAGTGTTGTTTTAGAAAATTCGCACAGTGGGACCAAGTAGCTAGCGCATTTGAACGCCGAAACTTATTAGGCATGAAAGGTAGAGTTAAAACATTAGGGTGATCATGAGGACGAAATACATCAAATCTACCTCGTTTAAGTATTGGCTGCTGACTCATTGTTTCAAACGAAAATCGTATTTTAATAATTATAAATATTTTTTTTTTGATTTTATCTTACTGTGCTATTTAGGGTCGTTTCCTGATACCACTCATAGCGAGATTGTTTCTGCTGGTGAAGGTAGAGAGTTCGTAGTATATGTGTTTATGGTGAAGATGAAACTTTGATGTTGTAAATTAAACCAATTCTAATGTACAGGACGTTGGTAGCCGATGCAGATTGTGCCAAGTGCGTCATAGGGGCTGCCCTCAAAGTGGTGTTCTGTCTCCCCTCTTATCGTGAATGGTGGTAGACTCTTTGCTAACGGCTCTCAATTTTCCTGAAAACTACACTCAAGCTTATGCGAATGATGCCGCAGTTCTTTCTGTCGATTCAAATCGAGGGGCTGTCTGCTCTCAGGCGCAGAGATCTCTGGACTTGATATATGTTTGGTGCACTAGTAATGGGCTTAAAGTGAATCCTTTTAAAATCACGGCTGTTCTCCTTACGAGAAGGAAAATCGTCACTGGTATGTCCAATCTCGTGCTTAAAAGTGTCACCATCCCCCTATCCGATGAAGTCAAATATCTGGGTGTAATCCTCGATAATAAACTTCTATGGTCCAAACATGTTGAATCGAAAACCGATAAATCACTGTCGACTTTTTGACAGTGTAAAGGCGCTTTTGGTAAGACATGGTTCCATCCATGATTAGATGGCTCCAAAACCGGAGAGGGCTCTGGTGCTGCCATCCTTATGGCTAAGCGCTATATTGTGAACAACAGGTGGAGGGCTAGAGGCATTTGCATTTGTAGTAACAGCCAAGCTGCATTAAAAGCGCTGCTAAAGCTTCTTACCTCGTCCAAGTCATTGCTAGGACTCAAGTTTTCTCTGGATTCGGTCGGAAGGCTGAAAACTGTGAATCGTGTCTGGGTCTCAGGTCACACCGGCATCCAGGGAAATGAGATCTCGGATGAGCTTGCTAAGGAAGGTTCAGAAGAAGAATTTTTCTCAGGACCCGAACCTGTGTTGGGTCTGTCTACATCTTCAGTCAAGTCTTCCATTGATTCTTGGATTTCACGTGAACACAAGATTCGGTGGCGCGATTGCGATGGATGTAGGCAGACCAAACTACTGCGCCCGGACATTTGCAAAAAGTCTGCATCTTTTCTTCTAAAAATCTTTTCGGGCCACCAAGCTTTTGCTAAACACTTAAATGTGTTGGGCTTAAGCAACACCACTGCCTGTCCTGCTTGCGGTGAGGAGGATGACACAGCAGAACACTTTCTCTGCAGTTGTCCGGCTTATGCTTGCATCAGGTGGCCGATTTTCGGGGCTGACATGGTGAGTGCCGAACATCTAAGCTCTTCATCACCTTTTCTTCATCATCTTTTCTTCGAAAAACGGGAAAACTAAGCACATTAATGTAAGTTGTCTGAATGGTAGTACTATGGACCTGTAGTTGTGTCTGACCGCTCCATCGGATAGTAGCAACCTCCGAAAAAAAAAAATATGTGTTTATAGTGACAGCCGAGCTACACTTAAGACCACTTCCAAGTTAGTGTTCCAACTCAAGACCAGTATAGCATATGTAACACCTAAATGTGTAAGGCTTTAGCGATACAACTTTTTCCCGCAAATGTCCTGCTTTTGCATGAAACAGGCTTTAGGTGGCTACGTGCTGAGTGCATTTTCGGTTTTCTGAAAAATTTGGGTAGATTACTAAAGTCAAATGGAAGTATCTGTCTAATGGACAGATAGCGGAGCATCCCAGGCTGATTGCTGGAAAAATCAGAATGCAATAACAAGAGTGATGTTTTATGAAAGGTCTATTTTTTTTTTTTTGAAATTTCGGTCGCTATCCTTTTAGCTACTTCCTTGAATACAAGTGAATGTATAACCGTAGAATTCGCTTGAATTCAATGTTCGATATGACCGAAAATAGAGGGTGGTCCCAACTTAGTTCAGCGTTTGACAAATTCAACCATGGAGAGGTACACAATTAAGCAGCACGTTAAGATTGTTGAAAAAAATGGGCATTCAAATCGAGTTGCATTTCGTGCACTTCGTGATTTTTTTGGTCAGCTTAATCGACCAAATGTGTCTGCAATCGGTAGAAGTATGCGCACATTTCAGTCTGTAGGAAATGAGAAAACACCCGGTTTGTTCTGCGGAAAACATTGCCGTTGTTCGTACTTCTTTGAACATTAGGTCGGCCAAGCAGTTACCGTGAATGGTGATAACGGACTTCTTCTGGCCAGAAATTGAGGTTATGGACTTGGACGATATGTGCTTCCAACAGGATGTTGACACTTGCCACACAACCATGAATCTTTTGCGCGAGAAATTCAATGGCCGTATTATCTCGCGTCGTGGCGATGTAAATTGGCCGCCACGATCATGTGATTTGACATCGTTGGACTTGGGGATATTTAAAAGAAAAAGTGTACGTCAATAAGCCAATAGCTAAAGGATGAGATAATTCGGCTCAGTAACGACATTGAACCTCAATTATGTCTCAGAGTCATTGAAAATATGGACCATCGGATAGAGGTAGGCTCCTGAAGCCATGGCGAGTCTTCTTCTTCTTCTCTCCATTTAACGATGAGATTTTGATCAGGATTATTTTTTGGGGATATTTAAAAGAAAAAGTGTACGTCAATAAGCCAATAGCTAAAGGATGAGATAATTCGGCTCAATAACGACATTGAACCTCAATTATGTCTCAGAGTCATTGAAAATATGGACCATCGGATAGAGGTAGGCTCCTGAAGCCATGGCGAGTCTTCTTCTTCTTCTCTCCATTTAACGATGAGATTTTGATCAGGATTATTCTTTGGGGATATTTAAAAGAAAAAGTGTACGTCAATAAGCCAATAGCTAAAGGATGAGATAATTCGGCACATTAACGACATTGAACCTCAATTATGTCTCAGAGTCATTGAAAATATGGACCATCGGATAGAGGTAGGCTCCTGAAGCCATGGCGAGTCTTCTTCTTCTTCTCTCCATTTAACGATGAGATTTTGATCAGGATTATTTTTTGGGGATATTTAAAAGAAAAAGTGTACGTCAATAAGCCAATAGCTAAAGGATGAGATAATTCGGCTCAGTAACGACATTGAACCTCAATTATGTCTCAGAGTCATTGAAAATACGGACCATCGGATAGAGTTAGGCTCCTGAAGCCGCGGCGAGTCTTCTTCTTCTTCTCTCCATTTAACGACGAGATTATGATCAGGATAATAGGGATCATAACCCCACCACTTCCCTGCATTCCTACTGGTCCGCCTGTGGGGTTCGCCGGTTCGACCTCAAATATATCTACCGGCCTCCCGATTTTGGATCACTTCCACATTGAAGCCAATTAAATGCTGGTGTTTCCGCATTTGTGTGACCCAGGAGTTTTTAGGCCTGCCTCTCTTACGCGATTGTAAGGGAACGTTTATTGACATTGCCTTTTTGCCGGGGTTCGTTTCGTAGGATCCCTCCATTGAACATGACAATACCCACTGAGTATTTGGCCGATATTTTATCCTTCTATCATCATAAAAAATATTAAGATAATTCTGTGAAAACTTTTTGTTTTATTCACAATTAACATCGTGTGTTTTCGTTGGACCACCCTTCATATTTGTTCGCTTTCACTGACGATTATTTATTTACCCTATAAGGAAAGTTTGGGGTAATGAGGATGTTTTCGTAGGCACCTACATGTTCATTGACCGTATGGGAAGTGTTACTCTTAATAAGAATTTTAAAAGAAAGTCTCCTCTTAACCTACTAAGAGGTTTGAGTCAACGCTAACTTCTTAGAACAGTCTCAGCTCCAGGACAAGTGTCAAACTTTCAGTTTTCATACATACATAAGTCTTTGAGTAGTCCGGGTTTAATTTTGACAAAGTGATGGAAAGAGATGTTGTGTCTTGCCATCCCCTCTCTCTCTTTAGAATGAAGGTTAAGATGTGTTTTTACACTGTCTTCGTGCTTAAGATGTCTAATTAGTATTTTTTTCAAAGGATAAGAATTTTTGCACAAAATGGAACAGAGTTGATCTGGTAAAACTTTTACGTGTGTAGAAGGATTTAAAAATGTCAATAAAATTAAAACAAAAACTTTTATCAATTCCAATTGACGCCACTGTGCTATTTGCACTCAACTGTGACTGCGACTATTGAAGTACATTTCGCTGCTGGTGGTATGTGTCCTATATTTTTCCAATTCCATTCTATAATGGGAAAAGTTTTTACATCCAGCTTCGACCAACCTAGACTTACAACCAGCCTTAAATTTCTTATTTCTCCCCCCCTACAACCGTCCGATTTCAAATCATTGCCAGCCATCAATAGTACACTGACACACATAACATCAACAACAGCAACAAAAACAACACTTACAGGAGCATTTTATGTTGCAGGCTGTGCTTATTTTACTCAGTCCTCCTCCGGATGTCAGTAGTCCTTTTGATGGCGGATGTGGGTGTCCTTTTTGAACGTAGCGCATATAAAATGATTATATTTTAGATTTCGTCACCTCATCGTTTCTTCTCATCTCATTGATATTTAACGTTCGGCATACCAAGGATATCAAGTGTTTGATGTGAGTATGTGTGTGTGTGTGAGAAATATAAGGGTAGATGTGTTATTAAAACCCGTTGCAGGTTGCCTCAAAAACAAAAAAAAAACAGCTTAAATGAAAGATGGATTTTATTTTTTGTTATAAGGATATTATCAAGGAAAATATAAACTATCCATCCATTTCGCACCATACCCGTATTTAGAGTGTCTGTGACGGGTGGGTGGCTACGCGGGGGTGGGGGATAAGTATCAGCACCACATCGACGACGACATATGGGAAAGCTGAAGTGGAACCATTGTGTGTTCCACTAAAGAGGGAAACTTTTATGAAGTGCCAACAAGAGGCTATAAATTACTCTAATATAGAGGACACTCATTGTGGCAGGACTTGTGCTGGCTGATATCATGAGCAAAATCCATACGCCCATACCCAAGCCCTCCAGATTCGATACAAAATTCTCTGACCGGGAAAAGCGCCATGAGGACATTATTGCTCTCATTGCTCCATATGATGGCTATATAGGGGCAATAGGTAAGTATACGTGTGTGGAAAAGTATCACCGTCGCTCGTCGCTGGTCGTCGGCTGTAGCCTAACACCGCCACACAAAAATGGGCGGCTTGGTGGGAGGATTGTTTTGGGGCGATGACCAGCTCTCGGGATGTGAATCTATGTCATTTTGGGATTACGTATGAGTTGTGGGACAGTTTGCCATGATTAGGTAACATACCGATGCGTGTGTATGTGTCTTTGAGAGGCAGCTAGGGATATAGGTGAATTTAATTATAGGACCACATAACTAAGTGGCGGTGGAACGACAATAAATCAGAAATGTGTCAGGACCTGAAGTTAATTTAGTGGAGGTAAACCATGAAAAGAATAATGGCATGAGGGGAAATAATAACAGTGTTAAACCCGTTAATCAAATGGCCAATAGAAAGAAATGTGAATTCATGGATGGGAAATTCGTTTGAATTGTTTGTTTTTTTTTCGGGCCCTCAAGTGCCTATCGGATAATATTTCAATCAAAGTTTAGGTAGTCTATGAAATGGTGTACTTGGCACAATTTGAACCTTTCGAGGGGTTCAAAATGTGGCCCATAAGATTTTATTACAAAATACATTAGTGAAATTAATCGCGTTTGTTATAACAGTTTTACGTCTGGAATATGTTATTGGAATGTTTTTTGACACTTAAAAAGCTTTCTTGACAATACGCAGATGTAATCAACCATAAAAAAAACAAACGGTATTCGTACACACAACACAACTTTTCATACATTTATTGGGGCTAGTTATAGCTATCATTGAAATGCATCATTGAAAATATTGTTTTAGTATTTAAGCGGTATCAAAATAAAGGTAATCAGTTATAGAATTTTTCTACAAACAAAATTAATTAATTCTGATTGAAACTTTTCACTGATTGAAATCGATTTCAGTGAACAGATGATATTCGTTTCAACAATTTGGAACATAATCGCTCCACTGATGTGTTCGATTCTTTTTCTATTCTCATCTCATCAATAATCAACTCTAAAATTAAAACCTACACCAGTGGCCTTTCACTGACACCTTTTTTTCAATGATAGCTTTAATTGACTTGTCAAATAAATGAAATATCTGTTCCACTGATTTGTTTAAAAAAAAATAATATAATTTCCCATATCATTCGAGCAGTTAACAGAAAAGTATCGAACTTTGTTCTAAAGATGGCGCAAGTCGGCATGGTTCAACTGTCCATAATGTCCAGAGTCCATAGTGGACGTCACGTTCAGACATTTTTAAGATATGGAGAAGTCCTTTAAATCGACACAGATATTTTATCCACAAACCCAGCTAAGCTTCTCAATCAAAATATATTGTTTGTTTTACGGTTTTTTCCCCACTTATGTTCACTTTTTAACTTTCTACATAAGTATATATACTAAAGAGAAAGTTATTGCGATCGTGCGGAAATTTCGAACTTAAACTGAGTATGAGTAATGACTATGGAAAAGTCCAAAAAGTGGTTCCGGCAATGCCGTCTGTCGGTCTGTCCGGGCACCGTACGGCGAAACGGTTCGACGGATTTGCTTCAAAGTTCGTATATAAGGTTTTTTGGGTTACATCTCGGGACATCTTTTTAGTTTTTGCTTTATAGTTTGAAATGACGGTACCTGCCTTACAATTTTTTTGGTGAAAATCACATATCAGTATTTTACTAGGAAACGGTTCCAAGGATTTGGGTCTTCTTTTGCACTAAGGATACATGAGATGGGACCAACAATACTGCATACTCACTTTTTGGAAAAGATTCGATTAACGGTAATTCATAAAACCGCCAATATCTCGAAAACTAACGAAGCGAACTCCAAAAACTTTTAACGATTTTTTTATACTATTAAGTCGAATAAATTTGCATACTTCGATTTTTGAAATAAAGTTTTTTTAATTTTTTTTCTCATATAACGATTTTTTTAAATTTAAATTAAATTCGTTTTCTCAAAAACGGCCCTAACGATTTGGATAGTTTTTTGCATTTTGAATAATTATGTTACATTTGTCCAATGAGCGAAATTATATCAAAATCGTATGTGCCGTTTTTGAGAAAATTAATTTTTCAAAACCTAAAAAGTGATTTAAATAAATGTGTCACCATTTTGCGAATCAAATACTCGTGTTATGTACCGAGAAAGTTTCGTATGACGCAGTCGGGCACTTTATTTAGATAAGAAATTTGGAATCTTAGCGGAAAATGCCAAGATCTGCAGTGTATGACAAATTTGACCCAATTCGATAAAGGCAAATAAGAAGAAGAAGGCTACATATGAATCCACTTGTTACTCATTGAAACATTAAAAAAAAATCCTAGACATAATAAAAGAGGACATCGCAGAAAAATGTACATCGCGATTCGTATAATATTCTACTCAACTTTAATTTGATACCCATATCTAAGGAGTTGTAAAGAATATGGCAATCTTGAACCCAGTATGACGGCATGCAGCTTATATGTGCGATAAGCCGATGAAACTGCCCAAAGTGGTAATTGCTTGCTCATGCAGCATCAATTTGTAGGGTTACTGACTGCGATATTAATATCAAGGCGGTGTTTGGTTAGCTGTAAGCCAGAAAGAAGCATTTTACCAGTATAGGTACGTAGCATGACGACCTAGGTTAAGTTAAGGTTTGGTTAAACAGGGGTGGGGTGAAAACAAAAACCATCAACACAAAACCCAAAAACGGGCCCATCGCGATCCCTGGGGAAGCAGCTGAAGTCAAAATCTTTTACTATCGAAAAGTGGCCATAGAGCCTTAGATACCCTGTATTCCTCAAGACTTGGCCATCTTAGACTGGCAGACATAATGGTTTTTTCCTCAATAGTTCCGCCTGAGATTATGCAGAGGGTGGTTTGATGTCTGCAACCTCACTATCAACCACCCTCCTAATCTTGCAAGCTCATCATTGCAAGCCTTTTCATTTCATTTAATACCGCAGAGTCCTGGCACCAAGCATAGTCTCACTCGGTTCTGACTGCATAATGCTTTAAGAATTCCGCAGTGTTCCAAACCGCAGTGTTCCAAACCGCAGTGTTTACTGTGCATTTGTGCCCCATGATAATTTACTGGTTGACGACAATGTTGCTGTACAAGTTTGCTGAGAAAATTGCTAGAGCATCTGAAAGGAAGAGAATAAAGTAATAAAGCATAGCAAATTTATAGTAGATCCATATTGCTAAGGCTATGCCTAAAACATGATGGTAGGTATCGCAGGGCGATGCATATTAACCTCAACTCAAGTAATAGGTTTTCAAGTAAGAATGAGGTGTAACTACTTAAAATAAAACCACACATTTTTGCATTTTAGAGACCTAATTTAACAAGCAAAAAATAAATACATATACGGGTATGAACCCCATACAAATTTGAATAAAACAAATTAAGATATTTTTATCTTGAACAAACCAATAGCACTATAGCGAAGGGACGGAGCCCAGTATTAACTCTGCTTTCGTACTTGCCGTCCAGTATTCGGCGCCGTATAGCAGAATTGAATCCATTTGTTTCGCCAAACCGAAGTAGAGGCGGTTTCTTCAGGTAATTCTTCGTCGGATTTCCATGAGATTTAGTCATTCGTAGAGTTGATATTTACACCGGAATAGATGAACTCGAACTTGCTGGTATTAATAGTGACATTTTGTTACAATGTTATTATCGGCCGCATATTCCAGTAGCCGGACGGATCTGTTGAAGATAGTGTCTTGCTTGTTAACACCTACTCTGCACTTGCAATGGTTGGAAGAACTACGCTTTAGGTCCCAGATAGGCCTTTTTTTTGTGTCCTATTTGAATTTTCAACTTTGAATCAACGAAGATAACAATCGAAGATGTTACAATATAAACAAAGATCCAATGTCATAACTTTTTGGCTGATAGGTTAGTCAGTCCAATGAAACTGTAACCTCTCCAGACATTTTCTTAATCTCAAAAAAAAAAAATGTTAAGCAATTCTTTTATATGTTCTTCTTGTATTAATTTTATCAAAACTTAAATCTACTGTCAGACCCTTACTTAACTTACTACATTCCTCGTCCAAGTTAGTGCTAGAACTCAAGCTATCTCCGAATTTGGTCGAAAGGCTGAACATAGAGAAGTCTGGGTCCCGCGTCACATTAGCATCCAAGGGAAATGAGATCTCGGATGAGCTTGCTCGGCAATGTTCCGAACATTTTTTCTCAGGACCCGAACCTGTGTTGGATGTAGACAGACCAAACTACTGCGCCCGGACATTTGCAAAAAGTCTGCATCTTTTCTTCTATCTCTGAAGAGAATCGACTGTAGGCTGCTTGTAGGCGTCCTTTCGGGCCACTAAACACTTAAATGTGTCGAGCTTATGTGACACCACCACCTGTCCTGCTTGCGGTGAGGAGGATTGACAGAACAATTTCTCTGCAGTTGTCCGGCCTATGCTCGCATCAGGTGGTGGATTTTCGGGGCTGATGTGGAGAGTGCCGAATATTTAAGCTCTCCATCACTGAAGCTCCTTCTCATCTTCCTTAGAAAGACGCACTCCAAGTTGGTTAAGGTCCCCTACCACTTATGCGCGTCACCTAAGGCGAGGCCTTTCTCTACTTCGTTGTCCCTCCTGGACTGAGGCTGGAGTGTAAGTGTTCATTCTCTCTACCTACATGTCATTCCCGTATATCTAAAACGCCCAATATACAGTTTTATGACCAGGTCGAAGTCGCTGTACAGCTGGTAGAGTTCATCTTTGAATCGTCTCCTCCATAACCCCTCAATGAAATGTCTTACGAAGAATTTTTCTGTCAACCAAAGATATATTAGGCGTAAACGGCCCATACAGGACCTAAAGCCTAGCTTCTCCAACCATTGTGTGTGCGAAGTTATATTTTTGACACGAATGGCGGTACCTACAGTTAGAGGTCGGTATTTGAACCGGCGACCTCTCGCTTAGTGGTCCAACGCACTTAACCAATAAGCCACTGCACCCACAAGATATATAACCAAAGATATACGCTTTAGAAAGGGTCCATGCTTCGGATTCATAGATCAGAGCTGGGATTATAAGGGTCCCTTTCGCTCTTCAGGACTGCCTGATCACCGATTACAAAATTTTGAACTGCTAAACCTTAAACCTGTAACTTTTAACGTAGTCTAATATATCATCTGAAAACCGAATCTGAGCAAAGTCAAGTGAAGCAAAAGTAATGAAAACGATTCAGTGTTAAGTGGAATTTTTAGAAAAGCCTTCAAAATTACAGCTAAGGATTCTGATTTCACGTCTTTGTCTCATAGTTCCTTTAAAGTTGATAGAATACTCTGCAGTGGAATTGCTATTTTTTTTTTTTTCAAACCAATTTTCCGAACAAAAACCTTTAAAAAAAGCTTGTCCCATATTCATCGATTCTTGAAGAAGAAAGTAGGTAATCCAATATCTCCACCAAGGAGAGAGCAAAGCAAACAACAAAAAACGTCTTAATCTGTACAAAAAAAAAAACAACCATCCAAATCAATACACATCGGTTCCTACGTGATGTGTGAACAAACAGACACATTACTTACGTTTCCATCATACAAAAATGAATTCAAAACAAAACTTGTGCTGTGTGCTGTACGCTGTCTATTAACATCACATTTTCGTTAGCTTGCGAATGGAGGCAAAATACATCTTGTATATGAATATTTTATTCATGGCACTCCACCTCGTAAATAACGTCTTGAATTTAACCAAACATGTTTGTTGTGTCGTCCTTCATATTTTAACGGAAGAGGACTACTTCAGTGTTCCATCCGAATATATTCGTACGTACACGAAGTGAAAAGCACTCAACGTTTTTTATCCACTTTTATTTTTGGAAAGGTGGGTCTGCGGGCGAATACATATTGGCAAGGGGGGAATGGCAAGGTTGTCACAACGTTGTCGTCACGCATCGTCACAAAATCGATTATACAGTGATTTATTACACACATAGTGTTTCGAAATATCATTCTCGTTTGGTGTGTGTCTCTATTTTGCTCTACCCCCTGGTGGCAATCAATTCTGATGCGATGCCAGTGTCAGCTGCATGCAGAGTTGATTTTTTTTTTCTTTTCTTTTTTGGAGAAAAAAATGCAATTTCCGAAAGTCCACAGTGTTATCACTATATGTGCACCGTTTGTTTACATTTTATCACACATACACATACGTAAGAGGACATAAGTGCATATTGCATGAATGCTGGTCGTTTGGAGGCGTTGGCGGCATATGAGGCGTGTTTGGCAAACAACGCCCATGAGACGAGTTAGAGTGTCCTTGTGTTTTTGATGTGTTTTTCCAAAAAATAAATGAAATATATGTTTCGATAACAGGTTTTTTTGTTTATTTCATTGTTCGACATATATTTAAACTATTTAAATTGATTTTTAAAATCAATTCCGTGAAACCAAAAACAAATTTAACTGAGCCTAAAAGGCTGGATTTGGGTTGAGTAGAAATTGAAACTTGAACCATGATGCTCTTCCATGAGCATCTAAAGTTGAAACCTTTACCCTACTTCTAACTGGGTTAGGGACTTTGTTGTTAAATCTATGTCCATAGCTTACCTGACATAGATGATTCGAAAGCATGCACTTGAACAGCATATAGCATTTAGCAGAGGCGGTTGCATTGTGATGGTTCCATTGTACCTCGAAGTGGACAGGTTTTATGTGGAATTCGATTCAGCATGTGAAATGCTACAAGAACACACAGATGCAAAAGAAAGACAAGTTATGAATGTTTTTCCTAATAGCTTAAACTTGTCTTTGATTTGTTGAACTGAAAGCAGTTAAAGTCGACCAATCAGTCTTCTTAGTAATTTGAGAGGATTCTCAAAGAAAAAATCATAAAATTTACTGCAGATTACCAGATACTTCCCGATGAACAGTTTGGGTTTAGGCGCTTCCATAGCACTTCCCATCAAGTAATGAGGATTTGCAACTGGCATGATCTTAGTCGACATAGGAAAGGCTTTCGACTCAGTTTGGCATAATGGTCTGATCTTCAAAATGACCAACCTCAATTTCCCACCTTTTCTGGGCCTTTTCTGGGCCTTTTCTTTGATGTAAATGCGGGTGTACCTCAAGGCTCTGTCCTAAGTCCTATCTTATATAATATTTTCACTTTTGATTTCCCTTCTTTCCGCAACTGTGAAAAAGGCTGTTTTCACCGATGATACCTGCATTTTTTCTTCAGATTCAAT
Organism: Ferdinandea cuprea; assembly: GCA_963576555.1. NCBI lineage: Eukaryota > Metazoa > Arthropoda > Insecta > Diptera > Syrphidae > Ferdinandea > Ferdinandea cuprea. The sequence goes on from OY754960.1 coordinate 25,189,005, forward strand.
GCTTCGGAAAATTAAAATTATTGCTTCGAAAACACAGGCCCTCTTTTTCACACGAAAAAGGAAAGCCTGTTTTTTGCCAAGCAACAACCTATTTATTTGCGGTACGAGTACAGGTTGGCATTCAAGTGCCAAATATCTTGGGGTACACCTCGATAGAACCTTACACGTGCAAGAAGTCGTTAGGAAAGTTGGTATCACAATAAAAGTTGTATACCCTTTCATCAATCGTAAATCTAAATTGAGCATGAAAAATAAGTTGTTAATATACAAAGTTTTGTTTCAAGCAATAATTCTTTACGGTTCTCCAGCATGGGGCAGATGTGCAATAAGTCACGTTCGTAGGTTGCAAATAATTCAAAATAAAGTCTTGAAAATGATGTAGAATTTCCGAGACATTTTTCGAAAGAAGAATTGCACCAAATTTGCAATATTGAACCTGTATCATTAGGACTTTCAAGGCTATATGAGAGATATAATGTATCATGTATTTCTTCCGACAACCCATGTTTAGCAAACCCAGCTAGATAATTATTTATTGCAGCTTTTTCTTCACCGTATTTATTTTCGATTGTCATTTGTTTAAAACATTGTTATTCTTATTGTCAGTAGCAAGGTAGTAATACACCATAACTCTGTAAATTGTGCAATATAGATTAAGAGAACCATGTAATATATTTTCTGCTAAAATAAATATATCTATCTACCTATCTAGTTCTAAGTTTTATGTCTGATCGATGTTTTGAAGTGCATGTCAACTGTGGTGTGTCTAATTCTCAATACAAGTCATGAGTACCTCAGGGCTCTGTCTTGGGGCCTATACTTTACAACCTGTACACGTCCGATTTTCCTGAATTACTGGGTTTCAAAGTAGCTATTTTAGCTGATGATACGGCTGTATTTGCATGTCATGAGCTTAATATATAACACCAAAGATTATATACTAATGGGAATGAGTTCCACTGTATTTCAAGCTGAATTCCATGCTATTGAGGTCTGCGCTTGATTAAACCTTGCCAAAGGCATCAAAGGCAGTTGTATCTTTTCAGATAGTCCAATACATAAGACTCGGTAACAGTGAAATGCTGCTACGACGCTCTGCAATCCCTGGCCAAACTCTACAAAGTCACACTTGGATGGGTCCCCGGCCACCAAGGAATTGCAGGCAACGAATTGGTGGACATATTGGCAAGATCTGGTTCAGAACCTGCATTCTTTGATCCAGAACCTTTTTGTAGAGTCAATTTTTTATGTCGGAAATTTCTACACTCGCTGAAGCACTTAGACCATTATATATACTTTAAAAGAGATCCTTCCTCGTAATCTATTAAATTACCTAACTTTTTCAGAAAGCTGTGAAGGGACTTACTGATAAGGAGCTCTGGATACTGTTTTAGGTAATCGAAAGACATTCATAGAGGAAATACTCCAGGGTGTCTTCGCCTTCTTCCAGTTGCACGTAAACCTATCAAATTTTCGTTCATTGAAAAACGTGGTGGCGCGTCAAAATACTAACTAGGGCCGTATTGTACACTTTTCTCGGTAGTGTTATCAAAAATGCCGCAGACTTCCGGCAGACATTCGGTTGAACTTGTGTAGGCTCTGTACAGTCAGAAGATTAGTGCCATCGAATATTTTGTCGATAGGAGTGACAGATATCAATTGAGCACTTACAGGAGATGCTGGCAAGTTTAGGACCTCAAAAAATTTTTCTTCGAAACTTGATGGCCAAGTTCGCTGGAGATCTTATTAGGTTAGGCCGACTTAGACCGATGTAAGATCCTTTGTGATGATACCACGTGAATCTGAAGTTCCTGCCTACTCGTTAGAGGGTCGGTCGAGTTTACATCGTAAAGATCATTGTAGAAGAAAGCTCCTAGAGGGAGATTTGAAGAGATTTAATGCAAACAAGATTCGTACTTTAAGTAAAAATATTGAAATACTTGAGTGGGGAAACGTAACTGAAACTTTAAAGACTGCAACAGTGATTATTGAAGCAAATTAACATGAGAACTCTGCAAAATGATAATATAAAATTTAACGTCCTCTAGGTCTAGCATAAGTTGATCACCAGACGATGTGCCCAATGTATGCGCATTTCCACCAAACGATAAACCGAGATTAAAGGCAAAAGATAAACAATAAATCTTAACACGTTTCCACCGAAAAAAAAGAAAATTAACATAGGGGTTGTCTCTTAACCCGCTCTCAAACTTGCGGTCAAAATGTCCAACATCTGGTCTGTCAAATTGCTTCCTCGCTCTCAATTCTCAGCAACCAACGTCACTTTTGACATATCCAGATATGGTAAATTAATATTGAGTGTGTTCACAAACCGATTCTTACATGCAAACCTGGTTTCTTTCAAGATTATTTTTTAATTTTGTGGTTAGCAGATTGAAATTTGTATGGTAAATCTTAAGATCTCTCTTAAGATCTCTCTGTGATCCGGGACACGCTGCTTCCAATTTTTCAGACAAAGCGCTCTGCCAACCTAGATGGCTTTGCCTTTGAAACTGATGTTCGGTTTTCCTTGTCGTCTCCCTTGTCCTATCTTCTTCTCCATTCGCCCACTTCGCACACAGGACCAAATATTCGTCTAAGATTTTTTTCTTTGGAATAATCCCAGAACTGGCAGAATAAAAGTTTTGTAGAGCTTTGCCTTTCGAGTCAGGAGTTTTGAACCCATTTGCTTAGCTAAACGGCAGTAGCAGCGGTTTCCTAGTATAATTCTTCGCCGGATCTCCCCTAAGATGTCATTCGTAGAGTAAATATTTACACCGAGGTAGATAGATAGCTATCAACAGTGATGTTATGTCTTAGGTTTATGGACATATGCTTGTTTGTTTGTTGAGAGTATGTATTTAGTCTTCTTCTTATTTACTTCAAGGCCAACTAATTTTGACTGTTCTTCAATAGCCGTGAAAGACTCTATCACAGCACGCTGGAAGCGACCGATGATGTCAATATCGTCCGCATACCCCAATAGCTGGACTGATCTGTTGAATTAAGTGCATACCGTGTTGACACCCGCCCCGCGCATTATCTGCTCAAGAACTAGATTGAAGAAAACACACGACAGTGCATCTACTTGCCCAAATCATGTGCATGTTTTAAAGGCCTTTGATGAGCTGTTTAAAACTGCACTTTGCACCGTGTGTTTGCGCATAAATCATCACGAAATCCTTACACGTTTATCTCTAAGAACATTGAATCTCCAAATATGCTTCTCGAGAAGACAGCGTCCAGAAAAGATTCCAATTCTAAGTTGTGATCTATCTATTTAGTTTCAAAACCGTCTTAAAGAAAACGTGAGTTTTCCGACCGAGTTCCAAGAGATCTTGAATTATATCACTAACTTAGAACTGGTTAAAAGATTGGGTAAGGCCTTAAACACAGCTCGGCTATGACAACAGATACATATACTTCTTTGACACCTCAACATGTATCCAACAATAAGATATAAAGGTGCATGATTCTTTCATCACTCACAGCTGGAATAATTTATAAGACTTCTGTTAACGTAAACAAATATTTATGAAAATTGAAATAATTTCCAAAAAGACTGAGAAAAAAAACAGTGACATAAATCAATGCAAACATCCCTGCCTCTACTTGGATATATCATATGTAAGTCTCAAAAAGCGTACACAAACTGTACAGTTTTAGACATCAATGTCGGAAATACATTTCCATTTCGAACAGAGAGCAGGTTCCACAGGAGCCAAGTAAATGTCCGAAAATTCAAACTAACAAAAATATATAAGCGAACTTTTCCAAGACTAAAATGAATGTTGGCATGAATGGATATTGTCGTCTCATTTTATTTCGGTCTTCAAAATAACAGAGAATAAAACTAAAAATAAATAAATATATATCTGCAACCAATTTTCATCACATTTTGACGTAATGTACATTCTCCGCTGGAAAATCACGTAGAGCAGGTAGGGGAAAATCCGAACCCATCTAATCCTTTGGCCATGTCCTTTCAGTGTTTCCAACATTAGCCAAGAGTACGACTAATTTGCTTCGTCCATAGGGGGTCTTGCGAATAGTAGCTCCCATCTCATGAAGGATATAACACGAAACGTTTAAAGATTTTATTTTTATTTATTTTAACTGCTCCGTTTTGCCTTTGTTGTAAGCAAAAAAAAAATAATAATCCTTACACGGAAGAGGTTTGTGGAATAGAGTTTGTAAAATGTTTTCTTATTCTGTGACAACCTAATTGCAAAGGAACTTCATTTCCTTTTTATTTTATGGAGGTTTTCTTCTTCTTTTTGTTTTTTTTTTTTTTTTTTGTTGCCCTTATACAATGTATGTGGGTGGTAGTGGGATAGATAGCTAGCAAGCGGGTGGAAAAAAAGACGACAACGAAGAAAACACAACCAGTGGCGGATGTGGAAGTGAAGAGTTCTCAGGAAATAACTAGGTAATCTTGACAGGCACTCCAAATGAATAGTCGTAGTTTAGGAGGTATTCTGCCATGTCATCCACTTGGTCCGCTTGTTGGTAGTGGCATTTCATTTGACTTTACACGGTTCTGGGCTGGCTGTCGTACACGACAAGTGTAGATTTGTGACCGACGACGACAAATTTAAATGCCGACTGCGATGTTTCTTTTCAACGTGGATGTATTTCAGCGTAGGTAGGTAAATGGGTGAAGATATAAGTAATGGGATTAAGTTTAGAAAGTTTGTTATTATATTGTTGTGCGTTCTTGTGCGGAAAGGAATTAGTTTGCAAGAGATTTTTACACAATGACTGATTGGCATACAAAAAGGATATCTTATGGAGATTTTGTTCTTCGTATGTTTTGGATGTAAGTTTATGGTGCCGTAAAGCAAAATCATGTGAAGTAGTAACACAAAAACTACAAGTTAGTTTTTTTTCTCATTTATGATGATAGAACAACGGCTGCTATCTCTGAAGGGAGCTATTTTTTATGAGGCTGGGATCACTCTCTAAGTAAAAAAGGATGTTTCATTTCGTATTTAACTTAGTAACAGGGATACAAAATGATGTGAAGGTTGTTGGAAATTGTTTTGAATTTTAATAAGCAACGTTATAGGCGCATTTGGAACTTTTAATGTGTAAGACTTTGGCAATGAAACGATTTCAGCGCAATTTATAAAAGGAAATTTATCAAGGGAAGGGTGGTTTAGAGAAAGATCGGTATTATTTACTTCTTCTTTTTCATGCTGTTAGGCGTCGGGGTAACCTCGGATTATGACAATAAACCCACGAAAAGTGAATCGGACTGTGCAACCGGTACCGGAATATTCTCGGAAGAACTAAATTTAAACTGTTCAATCTAGCTTCCTGACAGCAGCAATGTCTTCCAAGCAGAGGTTCTGGTGATGGCGGAAGCGGACCGTAAGGTGTCATTGTGGGCAATACCACGAAAGGATATTTCCATTTTCATTGACAGATAGGCAGCTTTAAAAGCAGTTTTTGCTATTGAAATAACATCCAAGCTAGTTCACCGCTGCCTTGAAGAGCTTAAGGCTCTCTACCCGTAAATCTCTGCTAGGTCCCTGGACATAGTGACAAAGACGGCAATGAGAAGGCTGACGAATTAGCCATTTACCTACCTACATCTGCAATGGAACATGATGGAGCACTTCAGTCAATCAAGCCACCACTCTGCGATCTTAGGAAACGAGTGGAGAACAAGATTCGCATGAAATCTAACAACAGGTGGAAAGAACAAACTACCTGTTAAGTATAAAGGAAAGTCTGGCCGGAATACAACAGTGACCGAACCAACAAACTTATACAGGTAGGGACCCTAACGGGACATAACTTCCTAAAAAAGCCTGCAATGAAATTAAACCACAAAGATGGCGATATATGTGGAGGATGTGGTGATGAAGATGTCCATGAGAACACACCTCACTTCCTCTCTCACAGTCCGAGTCTCAGTCATTTGAGGAATAGAACACTTGGACGCTACTATTTCCATGACTTAATGGAACCTTCTGATGTCTCCCTATGTATAGGTTTCTGAGGATATCAGGATGGCTGGACGGCGTCGGGTAAGGAAACACGAACCCCCCACAAAAAGGGTATCAAAATGGGTTCTCGAGGACCTAAGTGTTGCATAGCAGAACAGGCCTGCTCTGCCGACCCGTAAACCTAACCTTGCCTCGGATTATTCTTTTCCTTTCACTGACTCCGGTCCCGGCAATCTCTCCTCATTTCCGGAAGGGTCTATTATTTATTTTTTACTATCACTTGGATTCGGTCATCCCAAGTGTTGCGTGGTCTACCTCTTGGTACAGTTCCTGCGTTGTACATGTCCAGACCATTTCAGTTGTCTTTCCTATATTATCTGGTTTATGGTTTTTTTCTGAAAAAAGTCTGCTCATATTCGTTCATTTCTTATTCTGTCTCTTATAGTTTTCCCTGCGACTCTTCTTAAGTATTTCATTTCGGCAGCTTGGGGCTTACTTAAGTGCTTATCTAATAGAGGTTAGCTTTCAGCTTATTTCCCTCTCACTTTCAATAATACTTAAAATTTGGTAGTAGGCCTATACTACCTTTCCAGTTCGGTTGATCACCTCCTGGTCTATTCTCCCATCGCAAGTTACTATGGTCCTCAGGTATTAACAGGCTTTCTAGAGGTTTTTCATCGGACACTATTGTGAAATTCTCATCCTATCTATCCTCTTTAAAGACCCACGAAACTTCAGTCCTATCGACATTCACCATCATTCCTTTTTTTTTTTAGTTTATTAACCTCCCTCCGTCGCCTGTCGTGGTCTGTCTGGATTGTTTGCAAAGATGTTAATGTCGTCTACTTATAGAGTGAACTGCAGATATATAAGTCGTAATCTCCACAATCCGATTCAGTCGTTTTCCTGCATGATTTGGCTACTCATCGAGAAATATATTAAACAACAGAGGGCTGAGACTGTCCCCTTGCTTCAGTCACTTTTCCATCTTAACCGCTGCTGAATTTACCCCCCCCCACCACCCCCTCCTAATCTTACTCCGGCGTTGGGATTGTCGTTTACGCTTTTAATGTCTCTCAGGTATATGTCTTGCTGTTCATGCCTCCCATACATGTTGTCTGCGGGCACTGTTGTATGCAGCTTTCAGATCCACGAATGCCATAAACAGCTCTTAATGTAAATATTGAACGCTGCCTGTTTTACCCCCAAGTTTTCTTCCACGGGTCATATGAGGCGACTGCAGTTGTTGCTGTTATAACTATTACGCTTTTTGAGGATTGGAATAGGTATAATTAAATTTTAAGCTGAAATAAAGAGATTCTTCATTCGGCTGCACTCTTAAATTAAGTCCGCTCTCGAATTGAGGCTAAACTGTACCTTATGACGTGCTGGACCAACATTTGTAATGCATCTTACCTTCTTTATTTGTATACAGAAGTTACATCTTAATGATTAACAACTTTTGACTCGGATTTCGAGCAGTCAGGTATTTCAAATTAAGTATAGTCAGTTTGTTAAAACTTGTACATGCCTGATTTGGGCATCCTTTTCTAAGCAAGCCCACATAAAAATTAAAACTACAAGATGACAGTTTGCATGTAAACTGTGTAGCGGCTGCGTTGAGGAAGAGTCTCATGCGGACACAACGCGCTATCACTTGAGAAAAAGAAAGCTTGGAAGCGACTTTAAATTTTTAATTGCCTAAAGTGTAGAGCAAGGATGGTTAGAAAGCGTTTGGTAACCACGTGCATTCCACCAAGAATGCAAGGACTTCACAACTTCGGCTTATCTCACACTGATAAATATAACAATAAAAATACCAATTTGCTTCGCCAAAAACCTAACCTAACCTAACCTAAACGTATAAGTGACATTTTTATAGTCAGATCTCATAAAATTACGTCGCTGCTGGCAGGTTTATGATCAAGAATGAGGAATCGAAATGTTTGCATCAATCCTTTAACTGCATCTCTGCTGGCGCGCACGTTTCATTCAATATTTCAACAAATTGGTAGGAAGTCAAAATTTGGACGGACAAAGAGGATATTCGGTGAAACATGCGAGAGCTCCCTCAAGAGTATGCCAGCGTCTTTTGTGGCAAATATTTACTTGATAAATGCTGAGGGAGTGATGCAGAGGCAAAACTAGGGGAAAAAGGAAGTGCTTCATTTACAATGAATGCATCGACCTCAATCTGGTTATTTTATGAAAATTATTTAGCCCTTCATTCAACTCTCTTCCGTTCTTTCACACACCCGCCACTTGTCAAGCTGTGAATGGCTGCTTAGAACGCCTTACCGCCGAAAAGCGATGATATCTTTTCCTCTTCCTACCATTATCGAAAATAAGCGTCTTCTTAAAAAACATATTTATCATCTAATTTCAAAAGTATCTACAGCACTGCCAGCTGTCTTTAAGATTAGTTAACGTTTCTGCGGACAAATTTCGCTGAAGTTGCCATTGACTGTTTTACTTAATTTATTTGAGCGCTTTTGAAACTGTAAATATTAAAACAAAACATAAGGAAAGGCTACAGTCCGCGTGGGGCGAACAGTATGATAACCTATCCATATCCCTATATGCCGCAAAGAAAAAAGCGTCAAAGAAGATGATGGATAGCATTTTATTTAGTTCTATTAAAAAAAAAAAAAGTTTTTTTGAAAAAACGCCCCCAAAAAGTGAGCGTAGCCAACAACTTGGTATAGGCGATATATTGGAAAAAATATTGGCTTAATATCTTGTTAAACATTTTTTTCGGTTTCTATAAAAATTTTCGAATAAAACAGCATTTTAGTGAAAAACGCCCACAAAATGTACGCGTGGCAAAAAACTTTATATGACAAACTTGTAAAGGTGGGCAGTACCTACATATCGTGTAAAAATTACAAGACTCTATCTCTCTAACTTTAGCTTTAAAACTGTTTTTTCTAAATTATGTGCGTGGCAGTGGGCGTATCAAAACAAAAAACACTCTACAATTTCGGGAACCTAGGGAGTATATGTTCCAAATTTCAGCTTTCTAGCTTTAATTTAAAGGCCTATAAATTGCTGACGGACGGACGGACGGACGGACATTGCTAAATAGTCTTAGGTTTTGGTCCTGATCATAAATATATATACTTTTGTCGGTCTATGACGAATATTAAGGGGTGTTACAAACTAAATATGAGTCAAAATTAATATACCCTTAGGATAGGGTATAAAAACACCCAAAGCTTGGGTCTTTATTTCTTACAGCGATTTTTACATCGTAATCATTAACTGTCCCTTAGGACTATTGCGCGTTTATGATTTGGACCAAAAGACCTACATTGGTAGAGCAGGGTACGGAAACGCACGTAAACAAATCACGTCTAATATTTTACTCGCGTGCGCTTTCAATTTTTAAAATTTACATGCGCGTGCGTGAGTCAGTTTATATTTATATTTAAGAACGCGCAAGTGGGTGAGCTTTGGCAAAACCAGAAAATGTCCGCTCGTCTGTGCACGTGAGGGTGAGGCTCGAGTATTGTTAGTGAGTCGTGTTTAAAATTCGAGTTTCAGGAATAAGGAATTTGATTGAAAATGTTTTCTGTGTACTTTGGAGCCTTAAGGCCGTGCAATAAAAATGTTATGCGTGATTTTTGATTGCAAATTGTTGGATTTAGTTGGAGAGGTTTATGACTATGCAGCATAAATTTAATTATTACATAGAAATTTTTAAAGAGGATTAGAATTATGAATTTAGACCTACAAATTGCTTATATTGAAAATTTGAAGGAGAACTTATAAATGTACCAACCATCTCCAGTTTTATAAATATTTAAATGTTAAGGAATTCATTTTTTGTTTTTTTCATGCGATGGGTAATTGCGACAGGAAACCTCCGAAAGTAGAGAATAAAATTAATTAAGTGCTAAGACGCCTTAAAATAATAATGGTGCAACGGAAACTATGATAAAGTGTTAAGTGGAAAAATTCCAGCGAATACAAAACGTAACTATGAATTTCTTTTTACACCACAGAACATTGTGCGATGATGCTGGCATAGCATACACAACACAACATACCAATCGCGTACGCCTGCGAGTCCAAAAATCGTCTCATACATATCTCACGCACGCGAATGAGACTTTTCGTCAACGTACATTGGTGTGCGCCTACGGGGTGAGACGTTATGAAACGCACGCTCGCGTTCGTGAGTCAAAATAAAAATGTAGCTAGCGAACATATCACGAACGCACGCGCTTTTTTGATTTCTCATTTCAAAGCCATCGCTCGCGAACTGCTCGTGATCGTGCGTTTCCGTACCCAGGCTAGACTCATTATGTTGGTTGGTACCGCACGTCCTGCCCATTTCCAAATCTCCCTTCTCGACCAAAGTTTCTGTTCTGAACAACCGACCGGCCCTACTTAACCGCACATGGACTTCGTAAACTAGTTTCAATAGAAATCCATTAAGCAATGCTTGCCTTCCACAAGAGCTGAAATGGCAACATGAAAAAAAACCTCCTCTATCCTTGGTAACTTTAAAATTTTCTGGTTAAAGGACTCGCTTACGGTTCATTGTAACCAATCAGTAGATATTCTTATTTCCTTTTAAAAGTTCATCTCTATGTTTTTTCTCCTCTGTGTGCATCTTCATCATCATCGTTTACATAAGCATCACCAAATCAGCCGTCCCCCTAGTGGGTTGGATGTGGTACAAATTTCGGTCGAGTCACCCAGTCAGTCAGTCAGTCAGCAGCTGCTGGTTCATCTGTTGAATGTTTTTCCAAAGAAATGCACATCCTTCGCTGGAATACAGCATGCAAAATGTTTCTCTGTTAGTCCTTGCTGATGCTGAATTGACTGACTACCTCTCTAGCTATGTGGCGTCAGTATGTAACTCTGTTTTTATTTTCTCTCATTTCTTTGTTGTTCATCATTTTTCTTTGTTTTCTTTTTCTCCAGTATGTACCCCGAGTTCCAGCTTCCCAAGAAATGCAAGGAAAAAAAAGTTACTGTTTGATGTCATGTTTTAGACGTTGCTTTACATTTATAGTTTTTTTTTTGCTTTAGATTGGTATAGGTATGTCCTCCGCAAAGTAAAGGTTTACTTTGAGAATAATAACAAAAAAAATTCTAACGCTAGATGATTCTCTCTTCTATACTGCCCGAAAGCTTACAACTCTGTCACATTTTAATCTAACGAAACAGCGGGGAGTTGTAGGGCACGAGCGGTGACTTCTCATCCGCCTTGTCCACAAACTGTGATATAAACAAACAAAAACGTTACATCGTCGAAGGATATGAAAAGAAAACAAGGATCTCGTTTTCTAGCAAAAACTTTTCAACAGCATTACAATTGTTATGAGTTGCAAGGAAAAGTGGCGGTTTAGTTGTGATGGATGTAAAGAAATGAGGGAAAATTATGGTTGGGCCAAGAAAAAAATAGATGGAAATTACTCGTACTTTTTATAAAATTTTTGTGTGCGCTTCCTTTGCATGGCGGGGCCTTTAAAAGTCAATGGCCACAAAGCCACCTCACTTGTTGGTTGAAATTGCAATTACCTTGAGACTTGCAAGATAGTGCGAAAGTATCACACAAAATATGTACATATGTGTGAGGTCGACGCCCTGCCTTTTGGAATGCCTTTTATTTCTGCAAACATTTTGACTAGGTCAAGGAGTTATCATATGACAATGGGCGTTTTTGAAATAGGAAGAGGAGGGACACTTTCAATGTTTAAAGTAATGACGTTGGAGTTGATGGAATTTATCTTTTTAAAATTTTTTTATTAACGCCCCAGGGCTCGACCAAAGTGCCCCAATAGAGAGCTCCATATGTATCCTTAACTTTCTAAAGTAAGCATAGCTCAACTCAAATCCACTTTCGAAGTCATTTCAAATCAACTAAAGGGTGATTTTTTAAGCGTAGTCTTTTTAAAAATCGAATAAAACACTCAAATTTGCAGCGAATATTCAAAATTTTATTTTAATCTATAAATTTACCTTTTAAAGACAACACCAATCCTTCACCATTTCCATTGTTTTACGAGCTGTGTGGCATGTGGCACCGTCTTGATGAAACCACATGGCAATCAAGTTTAACTCAGCAAACTAGAGCAAAAAAAGTCACGTATCTTGACTCGATATCGTTGACGGTAACATTTCTTTCATGGTAGTCTTTGAAGAAAAATGGACCAATGATGCCACCAGCCCATAAACCACACCAAACTGTCGTTTGCTCGGGATGCATCGGTAATTCTTGTATGGCATATGGCTGTTCATCACTCCAGATGCGACAGTTTTGCTTATTTACGTATCCGTTGAGCCAGAAATGAGCCTCATCGCTGAACACATTTTTTTGATAAAACAGCGGATTTTCACATTTTTCACAGAGCACGAATTTTGATAATAAATTTCAATAATTTGAAAACTGTTTAATCTGCTTAAGAGTCACAGGGTTCGGTCACAGCATTCGGTCATTGGGTTGGGACCAGCTTCAAACCCATTATCCACTTTCAAAACATTGAATCCGACACTTTTTTTCGAGACATGAAGCTTTGCATGCTCTGAAACGAAGGTTGCGTGATATTCTCAAATGCTTGAGCCAAATTATTCGTAAAATAAACAAATCTACTGAGAGAAACGCCGCCCTAGCAATAAGAAAGTTTCTCCTTGTTCTTCCAGATAAAATCTGGCAAATCATTAATCTTGCTTCCAAATTATTACGGAAAATATTTCTTATGATCGGCTTCAAAATGCATAGTCAAATATCAAGAATATCTGACAAAGAAGATTATGAAAAAAGAAGAGTTCCAAATTCTTCACTGCCTTCGAGCTATCCAGATGTTTGCACCGCACTCAAATAGCTTTTGACTATTGCTGTTGCCTCATCAATAGCTAAAACGGGCTCTTTCGAAGCTGAAATTAATCAAGAAGTACTTACGAAGTAAGGCAAAGCAAGAAAGGCTTAGAAGTTTATCGAAGAGCAAGGTAAAATTTTACCCTGACGGCGGAACTTTGCTGACAGCAACTGAGATGAACATGCTTCGCATGACTATATTAATAACGAAGCTAGAATGAATTAGAAGTTAAAACAAATTCGAGAAAGCCTTCAAGTTACAGAACTCATTTTGAAAAACAGCGAGCACGACCAGCTCGGTTCAAAAGAGCGGCCTTTTGAACCCCGTCAAAAATACAGTGTCAATAAACGTTAATTTACCTGCGCGAAAGAGAGGCTGAACTGAAAACTGAATAGGACCCTCATTTGATTAGCTTCATAGTAACAAAGTAATGCGAAACCAGGAGGACAGCAAATATTTTATAATGTCGGACCGGGAACACCGTTAACTCTTCAGCATTAAATTTGAAAACTTGGGTAATTTATGATGGAAAGATTCAGCATAGAACAAAGATCCAAAGTGGTTCACTTTTAATTTGGAAAATCGACACTCAATTATTCAAACGTCGCTCATAATGAGCGATGAGGCCCATTTTTCATCTCAATTTTAACGTGAATAAACAAAATTGCAGAATATAGGGCATCGAAAATCCAAAAAAAAATTATTGAGCATCAATTGCTTATGGAATAACCTCGAATCAAGTAGCTGTTAATGTGGATGACATTCAATACCGGGCAATGATTGAAATCATTATAAGGCTAGAAGTTGAGAACAATTCAGAATTGTGGTTCCAACAAGATGGAGCCACAGCTCAGGGACATTTTTGGTGATCGGGTAATATTGCGTTTTTCTGATTTAAACTGGCCTCCGCGTTCGCCCGATCTTACGGCTCCAGAATTGTTTTTGGGGGCTACCTTAAATGTAAGATGTAAGCCTAGAACCATGCAACAGCTTAAGGCCAATACACGAGAAGAAGTTGGGCGCTGGGACCTAAAATTCTAAGTTTTTTTTTTCATACACAAAAACATAAACCTTTAAACATATAGGTTTAATTCGGCGTGGCCATTACTCACCCTGCCTGGAAGCTTCTTGGCTTTGAACTTCCTCATTCAGGCGAATGCCTTCGTCTGCTCAAGCCATCCACTTAAAGTGCTTTAGGGCACCTTACTTCACCCCCTGCAAATAAAATTAAGCCTCCAATAAGCCTTTATGGCTTAACAACAAAACAAAACCACAATGTTAAAAGTGGATTTCATTTATTAAACATTGCAAGGGTTCATTTAGTTTAAAAAATTACATTAAATAAAAAAAATTAATTAAAATTTTTTTTCCCCGCGATTAGTAAACTTAACGGATTCTTCAGGCACCTTTCTACCTGTCGCGAAACTAGTCTAAACAAAATCGTACACTTCTAACGAGAATCGTACCTATAAGGAGCTCTCTATAGGCGAAAGAGCACCACTTTCCAAAGGGGTAGCAGGCTTTGAAAGTTAATTTTTTTTTCAGAGGTAGTTAGTGGCTTCAATAGAACATATTCAAACCGTGGAAGTAAAGAGACCCCTAAATCGATAAAAAAAATTCTTAATTTTTTTTTTGATTTTAACCCCTCTTTTTGTGAAAAACATATACATTTTCAATCAGATGGAATAAATATTGATGAATACAATATGGCAACAGTACCTAGATACCCTGCTTCGCGGGCTTAAGGGATTTCAACCATCTTTCCGCAGGCACCAAGTACCGCTCACGGAACTTCGTTGCTCTACTCTGGGTACTTGCTTTTTGTCAGGCAGGGGCCTATGGCAACAGTGTATGTGGCAAAACTCACCGCAAAATTGATTAAAAGGGATTTTTAATCAAAAAATTCCCCAAAATTCAACAAAAATATAAAAATTCCCTACAAAAATCAAAAAATAATTTTCGATATGGTAGCACTGAAACAAAGAGAAGTGTAAAAAAATCACAAAACAAATCAAACCAAAAGTAGCTGAATTTCGATGAACGCAACCATACATCCATATTTTCCTGTCATTTCAGTGCAAAAAGTGTAAATTTTAAACGAATAATTTTATTATAAATATCCATCTCCTCACATTCAGATTTTGGATTTATTATTTTTAACAGTTTTTCTATCGAATAAATGTATTCGTATGTGCAAATTCGTGCTACCTCTTTGGAAAGTTTAGCCGGGGAAAGAGTACACTAAACGCGAAATAAAATAGAAAGAACATAAGGAAACTAAAACTACAAATAAAAAAAATTTAAATAGAAAATGTTGTTATTAAAATATACTTAAATCGAATAGGCTGTATTTTTGTTCTCTCTTTTTTTTTGTGTATATGTATGTTCGAATTTCTAATGTTACACGCGAAATTTGCCTTTGACCGCGGATTGACTCCTTTTTCCCACGATGGACGTTGCCTATTTATGGGTTTAAACTAAATAATTACACTTCTATAGAAGATATAAAATCCAAATTCACCAATAATAAAAGTTAAAAAAAACATACACACAATGATTCTACGTATTACTTTAATATATTGTATTAGACTAAAAAAGAAAAACTACACCATGAATTTTAAATATGTACTTTGTTGTTGCTGTCTTTTGTCTGCTACACACTGGAATGAGTGTTAAAATTTCTAATCGTTCAAGCTGCCCAATAAAGCCCCCTTAACTCCCACTATCAATCTCCCAAAAATGCTTGGTCATTACGTACCCGTTTTTTTAGCATCGTGCTACCCTTTTCGAAAACCCTAACGTCCTGCTCTTTTTAAATTATTTTTAACTATGCCTATCAAACTGTTGAGGGTACTACCTTCCATAAGTTTATTACAATTTTCCTTAGCTCCAATTGAATGACGTTGGACTGGCAGAAAAGAAAAATAAATAAACGTCGTAGTCGCGGAAATTTGTTTTGGTAAGTTTTTTTATTTACTTATTGTCCAACAATATTTTACGTTTCCTTTATTTTCGACAGTGCACATGGATGTATTAAAAAATGTACCCTGAACAACAGCCATAGGAGTTAAGGTAGGAGGTTTTCTTCGTGCTGATTGTGGACAATGAATTTTCCATTGCGGCAGGAATCCGACCGAAACAGATGCACAAACCATTAAGGGTCCAAAATTCAAAGAAATAAAAGGTGCATAATTCCTCCATAGTGGAAAAGTCATCCGCCACTCTCGGCACTATTCAATTTTCCTTTTTCTAATCCGCATTTTGTTTATTTTCAGGAAAGGGTTTACTGCGACCACAACATACTACTTCTGTAACGAATAGTTTAAATTAACAGTGCTTCCTATTCAGCGGTGACATGCAACAAAAACACTCCAAAAAATTCACAAGAAAATTGTCACCTAATGGGTTTGTTTATCCATCTTCTAAACCCTACTTAACCAAACGTAATTCAGAATAATTTACGAACGACTTTAAAATGTGACTCCTACTGCTACTTGCTGGTGCGCTAAAATTGTCATCAAATTTGTATAGTAAGAGTCCTCGTAAAGTTTCCCACTAATTTTTTGCACAAATTCATTCTTTCTAAACAAATTAATTTTCATTCATCACCTCGCCATTTGACAAATAAAAAGAAAACAGAAAAACTCATTAGCGTGTCGTCATAAAAACCATTTGAATTATATCTCTTCGCCATGCATCCTTCTGTAAGGAACACTGCTTATTATTTATTTTTATTTTTATTTTTTTTTTGATTTATAAAATAAAAAACATCCAAAGCCACGAGCTGAAAGTCCTTGACCAGATCCTCCTTTAAACAAGAAATTCAATTTTCCCTAATAAATATTGTGAAGCAGTGTATTTCCCACTCAACATAATATAATTAAATTACCAACAACATTGGTTCGGGGCGCTCATGTATAAATAAACGAATCGGATGTAAGTGTCATATAAATACCAATTCAAAAATTCACATAGTCCCATCTAGACGGGCTGTGCAGATAGGGATGTTTCATTGAATCCAAACCATCGTCAGCATCCACAATGATGATGATGATGGAACAACATTTCTTATTTTTATTTGCCATTTGCGAGGAGACTAGTGGATATGGGAACCCACAGCGGAAAACGGAAAGACATGACAAGTTTCTTGTTTCCCTTTTTCAATCCGCATACACACATACACACACATACACACACAGACACCGGCGACCACCCTTTAGTTGAGTAGAGTGTGTGTGTTGTTTGTGGAATCCTTTTTTCATTGCAACTATCACTATGATCATCTCCATTGGCTTTCTGAAAAAATGTGAGAACGCAAAAAAAAATGCTCCCAAACATTCCCTCCCCTCATATCAAAGTTAAAGTCGACAGCTAGAACAGCAGTCGGTTGGTGTTCGTTCGTATTTGAGGGAAAGCACACAAAAAATTTAAGGAAACTTAAAACGCAGGACTAGCTAGTATACTACACTCATGCATCCATCTCCAACCCATCCCCAAATTGCACAATTCACTCGACATTCAGCAATAACGTTGGATGATTTGCCATTTGGGTTTCCCTTCTTCTTCTTTATTCACATCCTTAACTGCAGCATTTTCGCTTTCTTATTTTTGCATTTCCGTTTGATTACTATCCACAAGACTATTGGCGGAGGAGTGCTACAAACTACTGCTCCTTGTAATTCCAGTGTGATGGTGGAGACTGATTGCACAAGCACAGACAACAAAAAACCGTTCCCCCATTTCTGTGTTAGATTCTTTTGCAATCTCAGCCAATTTTCTTTTAATTTAATAAAGAAGAAAATGCCAGGGAACACAGAAAACAACCAAAAAAAAGAAAACCGATTAGATTGTGGGCAGAGGTGTTGACAAATTGGAAATAAATTTGAGATCCTTTATCAGTTCTCACACGATTTCTACTGGAACTGAGTGTCGATATCAGCTAGAATTACATGGGGGCACTAATTGAGGTGCTTCAGCTATTAGTGGATGGGCGTTGGATTCATTCGATCTGATACAAAAGTGTAAACGGATTAAAACATGGCAGGGTTTGATTGCTTCTTTTATGTATAAATTTCTGCTAAACTGATGCTGACTGTGGGGTTTAATGAGAAAATTTCCAAGAACTGCTTCAAGCAATCCATTTGAGAGAAATTGGAGCAGGCAAATGGAAATTTCCGTATATGTACTACACTTTGACTTGACTTTTAATGTAATACCAACTCGGCAGGGTACGTACACCTACATCTGGGCATGCACACACCCAGATGTAATTTGAACTCGCAAGGCACTTTTGTAAATTTGATTCAGAAATTCCAGCACACCCAACGCCGCCGCCACCGCTTTGAATGTGGAATGTGTTGCAGCACTTTAGCAATAATTTGTTGTTAACTTTTCAAAAGTCTGATGTTGCAGTTAAATGCAGCGAGGTCGAGTTGGTACTTACATTTAAATGTGGTTATCAAAATGAGTTAAGGAACAGTTTCGTAAGCTTTTTAAATTTTAAGCAAATCCAGACATTCATTTTGTTGATTTATTTTTTTTATTTCCAAGACGTTGACAGTTGAAAGGTAAGATAGATGGACCCAGACAAAGCCAGTCATATTAAGTACTAACAAAGAATTCCTTATCAAATTTCAATTTTAAAATAAATCAGCACAACCCGCATTCTTGCGCCGACGAGTAAAAAATTGAAAATAGATATTTGCTTGCAAATATGAAGGTTATTCATAATCACAACTAAACAATGTAGACGGAATTTTTGTTCTTTATGGCAACAATCGGGTTCGAAGAAAAGCCAAAGGGTACAAATTGAACCATTTTGCATGTTTTTTTTTTTGTTCTCAAATATTCAACTTGAAAAGGATCATATTTCAGGTAGGGATGTATATATTTTTATATCAAGAATAAATTCCACTAAAGCCTTTTAAAGCATGTTGAATTTTTTACTAAATCCATGGATAGGTAGTAAATCATAGTACAGGAACTTTTAACAAAATTAACCTGATTTCTTTGAAGTAGGTATGCATTAGTTGGCAATTTAAATGGTAATGGGATATAATGCTTTTACGACTAGAGAGTAGTCAAAGAAAATGGGTCAAAGAAATGGGAAACTTTAAGTCCCATGAAGACCGACTGTTCGTTTTAATTTTATATTCATTTGAACCTATAACAAGGCATTGGTTATTATTGGCTGCTGTCGGGCGGGTATTTACTTGCCAGTATCAACATTGCGATGCCCGTAAGATGCAAACCAAATTCAGTGGGCATACGTAGTCTCACAACTCAATCTAAGAGTCTGGCGATCGAAACAATATCAGAATGTTCTTCAACAAAGCCAAGCAACTGGCGATCGTCTTTAAGTTCAGAATGCAAGCTCTTCGATGTACTGGTGGAAACCCCGTCACCGAGGCGTATGGTGTTAGGCAATAGCTGCTAATGAGCATCATATCGAGAGAGTGAATATGGTTCCACCTCCTAGTTGAGAAAAAGTTATTACGGCTATTAAAAAGCTAAAAAGAAAACAGATACGCTGGTATGACAGTCTACTAGCTGAACTCTTTGACCATTGGAGTGATGTTTTCGTAGATTGCAAGCAAATCTTCACCAAAGTCTCTGGACTCCATTTGACCCATTGTAATGGTCTAGGTTTACACACTGATTATATTGTTTTCTTGGTAAATCAAAAACAGAACACAACGAAATCGATATTAAATACTTAATTTAAAGATTGCAACCAAATGCATCTACTAAAAACTACCCTCCAGTGCACCCTTTACCTTCTTTCTTCTTCCTATTCACATATTCTCTTTAGTTGTACTCCTAAACGTAATACCATCTTTAAGGAAGGCGAGTCTGGCAAGAATTATCAAAGCTTTTTCCTGCTTTAAGATGCGTATAAACTGTTTGTACGACACAAGTACTTTTAAAATACACTAATCAGGACTTATAGCGTGGCTTCTAGCCCAGAAAAATAAATAGTTATGACTTTGCAGATAATATACAGGATAGTCGTAAGTATACAAAGCACTTTCTTGTACATCTTACAACAAATGGGTTATGTCAACGGTATCGACAATATTAACCGATATCAAAGTTTCTTGGTAGAAGTTTGAGCAGTTGATTAACAGGCGAATTAGGTTGGTCCTAACGAGGACAATTCCAAACTCATGCAAACATCTGTACATCAATTCCACTTGTTAAAGCGAAAAGGAAGATATAACAATTAAAGTACATTCCCCTGCAG
Organism: Ferdinandea cuprea; assembly: GCA_963576555.1. Classification (NCBI taxonomy): domain Eukaryota; kingdom Metazoa; phylum Arthropoda; class Insecta; order Diptera; family Syrphidae; genus Ferdinandea; species Ferdinandea cuprea. The sequence goes on from OY754960.1 coordinate 25,209,032, forward strand.
TTGAATAGGTTGTGTCAGGAGGCAAAATATGAAAATAATTCTGCTCCTCAAGCATTTTATAAAGTTGGCAGAACTCCAATAAATTATTTAATAAAGATTTTAATTGTGAAAATGAAAAAAAATTTAATAAACAGTTATATATCTCTTAACGAGTTTGGATCGCTTCTTCTTGCTTTTCGGATTAGAAGAAGATTAGGGATTGCCCGATGAAAGGCTCAGGTTTGCTTTCGTCGGTGAGACTTCAGCCTACACAACCGTTAGCACCGGTGCAGTATGTAGCAACCTCATGCTCGGTTTGCCGAGTAAGTCAAACATAGAGCCACAAGAGGCGCTTGTGGGTTCAATTATTGTTGGGGCCTCACTTATCCGAGCTCCTGCGGTAGTCTAAAGTGCCACGGTTGGATTTTGGCAATTTTTGTCACTCATTGCTTGAGTTTGAATTAGTATGACTACATGAATGCAGCATCATACGTGTTTGTAGTAAAGTCTATGGGGATACATATTTTGTGAAGGATCAGGAATCAGGAAGAAGCATGTTCAGTTGCTGAACACAATAGTGCTACAAAAGCAGTTGCAGACGTAGGAGATGTCACACAATAAATGCACATGCTTTCGACGTTTCGAACACAATCATGCTGCAACTTGAAGAGTTGATTTGCATTGAACTCGTGCAGCGACGGAATGCGTCTATGTATTACAGTATGTCATTGTGTTCAGCCAGTAAATTGCAGCTGAATAAACACGAGTGATCACTGTAATCATTTAACTAAACAAAAATTAATTTAATTTGTTCTTCTATTTCTTATGACTGTGCGTTAGCCATTGCTTACAATAATGTTCTGCGAGAAGATCTTAAAATTAGAAACCTGGATCATCGTCTCGATGAGAACAATTTTGACAAAGATATGGGTCTTTAAAGAAACTTTAAAAGGTCAGTGTTCTCATAATTGTTTTGATAAGTACTCGTATATTGAGTTGAGACCTACCCTTATGAAAGTTTATATTATCCAATTTATGCTTATCGGACTATCGTATGAAGTTGGGCAGTGAAAATACTTAAAATGTTATCGGAAAGGATATGGTCTTATACCTCGCGGTTAGTAGTACAAGAAATACCGAAATCAAAAAGAGGAAGCAGCGCGTTCCCAGTTTTGTACACAGTATCTACTTATGCGGTAGAAGAGAATGTTAGTCATGTTTAGAGATCATGTACTGCTCTGTTTTCACTTATTTAGAAGCAATGGATTTTGACAGATGACAGATGAAATTGAGTTTGCGCCTTATTTGTGGGTTAAGCGGAAAAAGCGTTGTAGCTAATGAACGTAAAAGTAGGTAGTATATATGTCCGGTTTAAAAAATGAGTCCGAATTACGTATATTTAAATCAGTTCATAATATTAAAAGGTCTGAAGGTTGCTACAGTCCAATTATCAAAAGGACACCAAAATGTACGAAGGAGAAAAATGTATAAAGGAAATTTATTCCCGCAAGTTTTCTTAGTAAGGAAAAATTAAAATATTGTCGAATTAGCACCCAATTTTATCTGAGAAGCAAATGGGTTAGCTGTGGGATATATACTGTTCGCCATGTGATTTAAAGTGCCAACAAGTCAATCGACTTAAACTTAATAAAAAAAATATGGGCCATACAAAATTGCAGATGGACTAAGTGGCTGAGAAAAGAAGGCTTAATGGTAAATATGCGTTCTTTAGGAATTGTGCCCTCCATTCAGCTCTAATAGGAAAAATATCAAGCGACCATCGTGGTGTACGACGCACTAATATCAACTTAAGAATGTCGGGCTGCAATACTGCCGTGCGAAGCAAGAAACTCCGATATCCAATTTTCAAGTTTTGAGTAATTTCACATTTTCTGTTTCGATCCCTGCCATGGTAATAGTAAGTTGTTTCACATTTATATGAAAACTTCTGAGTTATTCAGTAAATTCATTAAAAATTTTACACATACAGAAGATAGAAATAAGTCTAGGGCTTTTCAAGAGAAATTGACATAGACAAATCAATAGATATAGGACTTTTTTGGCTAACAATGTAAATAGTACGAAAAATTTTATAGATGTTAAGCAAAAAAGTTCTATAACCACATTTTCATATATTTGGAGAATGAAATGACTATGACTACCATTTTGATATGTTTAACTTGAACGCATACAGAATTGCATACAGGCATACAACCAGATGCATATAACTAATGCACAAAAACACACAATTGATAAAGATCTTATGAACACGTGTAATCCTGTTATGAGGCTCTACCTGATTTATCTTATAGGAATATGAGGGCAGAATGAAGTTTTCATGTGAAAAAGCAGTTCGAAACATCATCAACTAACAAATCCGAATATGTAAAGCAAAAAAGTCAGAAATCAATACAAATTTTTTAGTTCTTCTAATAGGAATACGAGCACAAAAAAGAAAATTCTGCGCCCTTATCACTCTCAAGACACCATCAATGAAAAAATATCTTAACTGTTAACAAAACGGTCCTATTTCCATACAATTTCGTGGGATATAGGACGTTCTTAACAATTGGCACTTGGGATTTTTTTGCTCAACAAACATGAGATTTTCCGATATTTGTCTAATTTATATTTTGATTTTGAGGCACTTCCAGACACAAATTTGATTATCTGAAGTCGCAGAAAAATAGAGTAGGTATTAGTGCACGATTACAGATATGCTCTTAACTCAAAACATAATTTTTAACTTTCTTACTTAACACGGCAGAATGGGTGATCTAACTTTACCTAGTTGTTGCAATATATATTTGCTAAAACTTAATAACGGCGTCGAATTATTTAATAGAAGAAAATAAATGTATTTTTCCTGAGGCTTAAATCTAGAAAAATATTATTTTATAATCTCTAAATACATTTTTTTTAGTTTTAGTTCTCTACCAGCGTTGAGACACTTTCTTACCATATTGCTCATTGCATATTAAAAAATTCGTAATAACCAATTTTTACTCAATGCTATTCCGTAACATAAAACAATTCAAAAAAGTGTGTGGCATTGGGCATCGGCATCCACTGAGAACCCCTCTACTGGAACAGAACTATAAATACTATGTAAGGTAATATGTGAAGAGTGATGAAAAAAATTCAATGTCTTTACATCTGAATTTTATTATTATCTACTAAAAATAATATTATCATTATTCTTTTTATTCAGTTCTGTTAAAACTGTTTTGAATTGAAAGTTTGTATTATTTGATATTCTTCTTATTTAAACAATTGGTTATGTGTTTTTCCGCGTTTTCAAGTAGGCACCTAACAAATTACTACATTTATAAATTTTCTACGCTTTTTCTGGGTGCAGTGACTTAGTCGTTAAGTGCGTTGGACCACTAAGCGAGAGGTCACTGGTTTAAATGCCGGCCTGTACCACCTGAAAGTTTTTATTCGCTGCCCCACCCCTTGCGAACGTCTGACAAACATCCAAGAGTAAGAAATGACAGGAGAAGCTTCTCAAAAATCAATTACCGTTCGGAATCGGCATTAAACTGTAGGTACTGTCATTCGTGTCAAAAATATAACTTCGCACACACAATGGTTTGAGAAGCTAGGCTTTAGGTCCTGTATGAGCCGTTTACGCCTAATATTTGTTTTTATTTTATTTATTTTTTTTTAAATTTTCAACTATAAACTATATAATTGGGGGAGCTGATTCCATGTGCCTTTTGCCTATTGCAGTACGACCGCTGATTGGTTGAAATACTTAGGATATTTCACTGCACTGTTATCTGAGGTTTTTCAAAAACTCCTGAAATCACCATCAATCCCAGGAGGTTTCCCATAATTTTTTAAATTCTAAAACCTCCTTGATGTGTGAGGTTTTGAAGAAACCTTCTTAGATCTGGTTTTTAATACAATCGTAAAGTTCCACAAAGCACTTGACAGGCAGTTGGTTTCCCACAATTTTTTTAAATTCTAAAACCTCGTTGATGTGTGAGGTTTTGAAGAAACCTTCTTAGATCTGGTTTTAAATACATTCGTAAAGTTCCACCAATCAGTTGGCAAGCAGTTGAAAGATTTGCAACTGTGTAACAATTCAACTGCGAGTCACCTAAGAATCAGCTATCGGATTAGATATTTGAACGTTGATCACGGGAATTATTTGAACACATAGGCATTGTTAGCCTATATTTTCGAAAGCAAAATTTATTTATTAGGTTTTATTTTTCGATTGCTGGCTAAAACGTCAAACAAATCCCAGGTAGTGTTCGAAAAATGTCAAAAAAAATTCTTTTCACTCCATGATACTTCGGTTAGGTTATAGTAGCCATAAAGCATAGAATACACCAATTTTTGGCAGAAATCAATAATCAGTGATCTCTTTATTTTGCTGTAACTGCTGTGCTGTTTTCAGTAAATTTCGTACGTAAAATGCTATCTCCAAAAATTTTCTAGGAAGTAAAGGTTTTGAGAAAAATTGATTTTAAGTAAGAAGGTATGAATGTCGATTGTTTTATTAGTTTATAGCCATGTAGCTTCTTATTAGGCAAATAAAATCACATGAAGTGCACAATTAAATTTGAAAAACTTTCTGCCAGTTTAACTCGCCACTACATTTTATAAAAAATCTCCGGGCCAGGTCTTTAATAGAGTTGGTAACCGTGCTCTTAGGGTCATAAATAAAATAATCAATGCACCTACCTTCTACCTTTTAACCAAAGAAGGTACATAAATGGTACCTGCTAAGGTATTTCAGTCTTTGTGGTCTACTCCTGATGAAATTTCGAATGACAGAAAGTCTACATTCTTATTTTAATTGCTTTGCCTTCATTCCGATAATTGTGTGCCTTTTTAAAGGGGAAAGACATACCGCAAAGTCTACATTCTCCTCATTAATTAAATTTTTCCTTTTATTCGCTTATGTAACAAAGTTTTGCTGTAAACAACATTATGGGCTTACCAATCACTTCTTAATTACCAAATCAACAATATAAATAATATTTGGCTTTCCCCCTTAGCCGCAGAAAACAAAAGCCGAAATATAAAATACTAAACATAACCACAACAAAGGAACAAAAATCCATGGAAGTACGTAGCTTGGTATAGAACAAAAACCCGTACAACGACAATGGGGTATGAAATGAAATTCTCAACCAAGCTCATATAATGCCACTTTACCACAAAACAAAAACCAGCAAAAGCAAGAAAAGCAGTTGAAAAACAAAATCAAATCAATTTCCCCCAGGATCTCCTCATATGACAAATAAAATCCCCAACTGCGAAGCGCAAATA